>OX578214.1:12277755-14900385 GCA_951216915.1 Tetheella fluctuosa
AGACCTTTTATATGTGCTCACAAACCGGAAAAAATCACACCTAGTCATCCCTCAAACGCTCAATACTCAGGGGACTAGCGCTATTTAGACTAAGACCTAGACACAGTGACCTAGTGATGGCTCCCGGGGCCAGTAGCACCAAGGCTCAGCCGATCGATTTATTATTATTATGCACTCACAACTTGGCTACAATAAAAACAACGTGAATCAAATATTTCTGTAGAAAAGAACAGAGCTGCATTGTTTAAGAAACTAATTGACTTGGAATGCTATAAAAAATTGTACTTTATTTTGTCATGCTTCTATATTCATTTACTTCTCAAAATAAATTGTTTCCATAGAATTTAAAGTCACAATTTATAAACAAACAGTGTTGAATTCTGTGGCTGTGTGTGATATCAACTCTTATGATTTCATTACTTCTTACTCATTGGAGGTAACTACAGCTGCATACCACTTCACAGCATAGACTTTGAACGTACCTACAATGGTTATAGAAACAAAGTAAAAATGGAAGGGTACTGAGTAATATAATGCTCTACACGCAATGCGGTTACTTCGCTATGAGTCAATTTTATCCGCCCACTTTATCTGACATACTTTTTGCTGATACTGATGTTCCGTTAGAATTAATTGCTACCATAATATTTACATTTTAGAATTTGAATATTTTAAATAGAGATAGAATATAGAGTAATAAAATAAACGAACGTTATTTTGTTTATACATGATGTAAAGTCACATATCACAAAACATATAATTTTATTAATTAAACTAGCGGCACGCTATGATGGTCGTTTTGACATGAGGGTATCTCTACTGTCTCGATATGCTTGTCTCTATTTTTCACATGCGGATATGGGCTGTCAAAACGGCCCATATAAAATATTTTGAAAATTAATGATTTGAGGAAAGATTTCTTCCATATAAAAATGCATTTATATCTGGCATAATTAGTGTTTCACGTATTTATTTTATAACATAAACAGGCAATGAATTTGGGATTAAATTAACATTATCATGTTGTATAGATTATTATTATCATAAAGCTAAGCAAAGTGTTTCTAATATTATTTGGGAGATAAATAAAAAATAAATGTCATTGACTACTATTATTAACAGACTACTATTATCAATCAAATAAAGAATGGTACAATTACTATCAGTATCAAATCATGGCTAGATTTAAATTTTGTGGGGGTCAAAGACTTAAAAACTGAAAAAAAAGGCTGAAAATATAGTACGAGGAAAATAAAAAAATAACAGGAAAAATCAATTTAAAGACTATAGCTTAGAACAGAAAAAATATTTTGTAGATAGTAGAACTCTTAGTGCAGATGTAGAGTCAACTCTTAGAGTTCTACTTTCGAGTACTACCACCATATCTAATTCCGCTGTGAAATAGTAGTGCACTCGTATGGGAGCCGGTGAAGTTACAGGCACAGGAGACTTAGCAACTTCATGTCTCAAGGTTGGCAACGCGTGAGTGATACTCCTGGCAGGGAAAATATTATATTGTATTTTCTTTGCCCGTGGTGTTATGAGCGTCTATAGGCTACGGTACTACTATACGGCTTAATATCAGCCGTCCGTAAGCTTGTTTGCCACCTATGAAGTATAAAACAATAATATATTATAATCTTTATATTATGTGTGGTTTAGGGAGGGGGTTATGATCCCCATGACCCCCCTCCCCTAGATCCGTGCTTACATGCTTATTCATCATAAATAAATAAAAAATGCACATAACATTGACACCTGTCTCAAAATTTACGCCAAAAAACCCCAATACTTCTGGTTGTGATTTTCTCTGACAGGCTCATTAGGTACCTACTATTAATATGTTTACAACACAAGGGTATATATATTTTTTTATACCACTAAGACGGCAAACAAGCATACGGCCCACCTGATGGTAAGCGGTTACCGTAGCCTATTGACGCTTGCAACACCAGGGGCATCACACGCTCGTTGCTGACCCTGTAAAAATCTCTTCACACCTTTCTTGAAGAACCCCATGCTGTACTCCCTTGGGAAAACCACGATATAGGTAAAGGGTAGAGCTTAAACATTCATTTTGCCAGAATTCGCCATTTTGTAACCGGTCCAAATACTTAAAAAATAATTTAAATGTTTTATAGATAATTTGACCAGAAATCCGTGTGACAATTTACATACTCAACTAAACATATCAGGTAGTAAAAATATATATAATAAACAAGTATTATGCTTAGTAAAACAGAATCAGTCAAATTAAGTAGGTACGTAAACTCGTCAACAAGGAGCACTAAAGTTTTATGTCTACAGCTTTGTGTCATTGAACTAGGCTGATTTTCGGATATGAATAAATCTTTTAAGCTTTTCTCATGACGTAGTGGAAATTTTGCTACATAGTTTGTCTATAGAATTTTCACTTTATTAACCCCTTGCCTGAATGGGACGCGCACTAAACTACAAAAAAAACTACATAACTATCTATACTTATAAAAAAATAGAAAACCAGGAAGTGAGAGAAAAAGATCTGTATAATACAATCTGCATAATACAATTCAATTTGAATCATAAAATACTTCCCACGCTTGACTAGAATTCAATGTCATTTACTCAATAGTTCACAATGGCAAGGAGACGTTTTATTTGTTTCGTTTAATCAAACGTCTCTTTTAATCATTAAAAATGAGCTCATTAGACCATAAAACAATACGAAATCTAGTATTATTTAACCTTCGTAATTTCTATAATCAAAAAGCCTATGACTTGTGGATGTCGACCATAAACGACGTAATTATGATAATAAAACCAGATAAAGATGACAAAAAATTTGGATCCTGGTTTAGTCTTGGCCATGAAATAACCATTTATATACAAAATCGTACCGTGATTCACCAAACATTTCACAAAAAACAAAAAAAATCAATAAACAAATTTCTTTATAAACGTATTTTAATTTCACTATAAAGTCCGTATCTGATATTATGATTTTTTTATATACAATAAGAACTGTCAATACGGAAAGAAAAGATAAGCGCATATTTCATTAGACGGGCAGAATAAAAAAGAATGCTCCACGTGTGAAGAACTATACGCGATACACAAGACAAGATTAGTAATCTAGCGGCTCATAGTGTCTAGATTGACTCATGATGTCCACAATGATAAGGAAAGTCTTATTTATTTTTAGATTGGCACAATGAAACATTAGCTCTATTGCTTGCCACGTGTAATCGTGCATTAACCTGCCACATTTGGCGCTCTCCCAAACATGTGCTCGCATGCATTCTAAATATTATGTAGCGATAATTTTGTATCGCTTAATGAAGATTTTAGTATGCTTTAATGTCAATGAGCTTTTACTTTAGCTTTCTTGCTAAGTGAGTAAATTGCTCCATGGTAAAATAAAACTCCAATCGATGAAAGAATTAAAAAAAAAAACATATATTAATATACTAATATTAGGATGATGCATAGAACGCATAGGAACCCCTTTAAATTTGTCTACAGTCAAATGTTGTAGTTGCTTCATCGGACTGGCGAAAATAAAATGCCTCTCGGTCGAAGGAAAACACTAAAGAAAAAAAAAATATTATGAAATATCATTTAAAATGTTAAGAGTCGTATGAATAATGTAAAATACAATTATCATATTAGCTAAACATACAAACAAACACGTAATACGTAAACACTAAACATGTCACCACGCACATGCTCATTTAGTTTAGACTAGGTATAGTAGGTATAGTAGGCATTCATATTTTTTTGTTAAAAGCCATAAATAAGTACCTACTATTTATGTTTATTTATAATTAATGTTTATTGATTAGTTGTGTAAATATTTATAAATTGAAACTGTTATTATGTTCGAAACCAGTTTTAGTCCACAGTTCCGTCTTCTTGATAACTTCAAAATGATGTTATTTTAGAAGTTAACAAGAAGACGGAAAGTGTTATTCTAGAAAATCAGAGGTCATCTGATTTTCTAGCATTTGCTACGAATAAAAATAAAACGAAATCGTTTTATTAATAGATATTAATTAGGTACATGTAGGAACACGTGATTTTCTGGTTTCACAAATTTAATTTGAAATACTTTTTCATCTTGTATGTAACGGAATGTATGGTAGCAGTAGCTACAGGGGTTACTGAAGATCAAGTTACCAATCAGTGCACGAGTGCAACGATACCAATCAAAAGTAATAAAGGGTTTCAATTGAGACTATGAAAAATACCTACACAAATTCACCGAATTCGTTTTAATAAAATCATTATATTCATAGCCTCTTTGTAATATTACACAGATTAGGTACCTACTCTAAAAATCTACCAAAATTACTATTTTATAAGTATTTTTACATATTAAAAAACTTTGCGAGTTTAATTCCAAGCATTGAAAAGTTACATTGTCTTTTGTCGAAGGCTACGAATGCCTACAATTAATCCTTGAAATCAGAATGACCCTACGTAATTTTTTAAAAGTTCAATAAGAAATAAAATATTCTACACCAAGTGCTAGAGCTGTTTGGAATAATTTTAATAACAAAACCAATCTTATATCATTGAGTAATTTTATGGCTTATGTAATTGTAAATTTGAAATGCTTTCACATGTCAACTATTGATTTCTGTTACCTTCATTTTCATAACGGCAGCGTGACAAATTGTTAAAAGCTTTAGGTATAAGTAAGTAATGTGCAGTTTCTGAGCATTGAGAGAACGCATCAGTGCGATTAGATGTAAAAATAACGCATACGCTCTTGCGACCCGTTCGACTATAATAATAGTACAGATCGCTACAATGAAATAATTTGCTTATACTTTGTATGAGGCTTTAAGTTACATAAAAGAGGCATTACATACATTTTAGTCATTTACAAAGCGTTATTTATTTAACTGTCATTGAAAGCACACTTCTTAATTCAACAAACGTATCTTAAACTAATTATATATTTATGTCGTAGGTATACTTGTGTCGTCAATGTTGGAGAATGCTGATAGAAGATACGTGCCAAATAGATCTCTCGCATTCTGCATTGCCATACATTAGATAAGACAACTATATTACCTACGCTCATTTTGTTGCAATATTATCTACAGCTCAAAATTACATACCTACATCTCATTTGCATTTTAAATTACTTTCGTCATATAGTTGTGGTAAATGATCGCGGATTTGAGATTTTGCCTATAATGTTTTTGTTTTGTTTTGCAACTTAGTAAATCTAAGCGGCAAGATTGTAGAAATTATCTAGATGTTCCATATTGTATGAAATACATTGTATAGTGTGAACAAATTCATATGGTGTCTCTCTTAAAAACTGTTTATGACATTCACTGGCTGACAGACATTCTTCTATCTTTCGATCATTTCAAACCTATTGTAGCATTTAATCATTTTATCACAAAAGGTACGGTAGGTACCTACAGGGGTTTTATTTACAATTTCTCAATGATGTGGGCGGTTTATAAACCGACCACCATTTCATGTTCATAAATAAAAGTATACGTAACTTCAAGACCATAGATATATGCATATAAAACCATTAAACCGATAAAATTTAATTCATTATTTTCCTTGTCACGAAGTTAGGTCCATGCCATACTACAATTCAGCCCTTTTACAGTTTGAACGACCTTTCTACTATTATAAAATTAATTATTGTAATCTATTAAATTTTTGATAAGGACTAAAATACCTAATTTGTAATTTACACAGGATAGTAGATACTTACCTATTAAAATTAGTTTTGAGGCCATATTGTCCTAAAAACAGATGATTCTGGAACTAGACAATTAATTGGTTTTAATTTTTTTATCCTAGCGTATAGTTTTGAAGACGAATCTGCATAGAAGTTATTGTCTTGTCTTTTTAGTGTCCCCCCTTTATGTACTTGTTCAGACAGCGATGACAATAAAAAATATATGGTACGTAGGTATTGTATTATCCGCCTGTTTCAGTGAAGGGAATTCCAATTCAAAGTCACGAGAAGTTCACCACAGGGCCGGGGTTGATGAATTGCCACCCTCGTAAAATGCACCTTAAATTCGTGGTCAATAGGTATTAACCTTTGGTTCTTGGTTCTTTGAAAAACTCACATCATAAACCTGTTTTCACTAAAAGAAACGAGACGTAAAAGGTATTAATATTATAAAATAAAAGTTAAGCAGAAGCAAAATTTTATAGAAAATATATTATATAATATTATACATTCATGGCGAATCATAAATGGTGTTCAAATATCCAGTAATAATAATGTAGTCTAAGGATAGCCAGAGCAAATTGTGCTGCCATCTATTGTCGAATAGGAATTGCTGGTCAAAAACATGTTTCGTACATAATATTTTATGCATCAGTAATATGAGTTTAAGTGCTATTCGACAATAGATGGCGTTAAAAATATGTGTGCTGTTGTAACAAAAGAAATACATATTTTTTTGGATCGACTTGCCTTTGACACCATCTCACCTTGGTAAGTGATAATGAGACCGACGGTGGTAAACATTAAAAGCTTAAAAGGTTTTTAATTGACCAGAACTATCTTATAATTTTGTCAAGAATTGATTTCACTGGTGTAACTGGTGTTCCCCAGATGAGTATTTCGTTTAGACATAGCACTCACACTAGTGCCTCTAGAGGCATATTTATTTTTCATCTGCCTCACAACAGAATCTGCAAGCGTGTGTGTGACAAACGTTGATAGTGATCGTTTGTTCAATTCCATTAAAACCCTCACAGTATGTCTAAGTTTCTTTTTGCATAAGGCACCTCTGGGGTAAGGACTGCCTCTGTCTTAGAGTGGTTAATTCTAGGATCCTTGTTTAAGGAATCGATGGATGCATTTTAAGTTCCTCATAGTTTAGCCAGGGTTTTAGGTACACCACAAAATGGCTTTAGGCCATGGGGGGAGCTAAGGAAAGGAACTAGGCATAGTTCATCAGCTTTTTCATTACTGACGATTCCTGTGTGTTCAGGAACTATGCTATTTAGTCTTAAAAGGTATGCGAGTCATTATTTAATAGACGAATCCATTTGTTTGATTAACTATTGAATAAGTCATTATTGGGCCATATTTACAATCAAATTACGCTCAATCAACATTAGTAGTTTTCCAAAAGGTCAGGGTAGTTTATTCATTTTGAATATACTTTCCTCGTTCATAGTCATGAGTAAGTTTAAGGCGATGATAGCTCATGCCGTGAGGAAGGTCATGAGTTCGAATTCTACAATGAGTTCTACAAATCCCTTCTTAGCTTTGTGCGCTAACCACCATCTGCCATATCATTCCTTACCATGGTTGCATTGAGGTCAAACACAAGCTTATTCACAGTAAAGAAAAAATAGCCTGCAGTAATTGATGTAAAAGAATCATAGCTACTGGATGCCGGGCAATATTTCCGCTCGACCTACCTATAGATTTCCAGATTCCGAATCGGTGGTAACTTCAGTAGTTTCGACGTTCATAAGTGCCCTCTTAGGGCCTAAACTGAATAAATGGCTTTGACTTTGACTTTGACTAAAGAATGATCCAGGGCCGCATTTATTAAGTAACTCTCAATGACTCAAATTAGGTCCTCACTTCAGTTCACCTGGTACAATTAGGTCCCAATCGCTGATACGTGGTTGTCACTCTTGATCTTTCTTCCGCGTAGGTTATCGAGCGACGTTTACTAATTATACTGCTACTATGATATTTACCCAATTTCCTGAGTACAAACCCTGTAATTCCATGTGGAGAAATCCCGAGGTTAACCAGTTCCATCTATAGCTTGCTAAGTGACTTTAAGCTTATTAATCCGGCTGGTAAAGATTATTTCTCCATACCATTATATTTTAGTGTTACGTATTTATTTGAGTTCATATATATTTCAATAACAAATAGCAGAACAAAGTCAATTAGTTTATTTAGTGTAGAATATAGTGTCATTCACCTTTACCTACACACCATTAAAAATAATATTATTAAGAATATATTGACTACATATATACGTTTATCTGGCAAAAAAAAATACAGCTAATTTAGCATGCACTTTTTTCAATACCTACTCCATAGTTTTTTTTTGCAATCATAATTATGTTATAGGTATGTGTAATTACCTAATTTATAATAATTAATAATAATATATTACATAATTAAAAGACATTCAAATGATATAAAAAAAGAATTCTATAAATATCACAAATATCTGAAATAATTAGACGAACAAAGAACACGAAATACCTTTTCAATTTTTTTTGAGGTCGGTAAACCTTTAAGTATAAATATTTTTGAACCCGTTGATGTCTTTTTCTTAGCATTATGTTCATAATTGTTTTGATCACTCCTCAACCTTATTTACCCTTCATTTATAGATTTGCTATTTTTTATTTTTGTACTTATCGGGTCACCTGATTGGTTCTCAGTTGGACCCGTTAGGATTAGCTGTTGTCGAGACCCAGAAAAGGGTCTAAGGTTTTATGTATACTCCAACGTAAAAATAACACGCGTATTATATAAGAAGTTCCGTCTGACTAATGCGTAGGAATACAGTGTAAAAACTCACGATGGCCCAAAATAGATATTGGTAACCACGAGGAACTATTTATAGATCAATTACCTACTATTATCATTATTAAGTAAGTAGGTACTTAGTAATAGTATATGCTACAATAACGTTATACTAAGTGAGGTGGCTTTTTCCACTAAACATAAAAAATGCGACGGTCCACCGTCATAATATGGTCCGAGCTTATTCCGCGTTGGGAATTCCAAGTAAGAACTAAAACCACACCGCCATTGGAAATTTACAAAAAAACTGTTAGATACAATTTATATTTTTTATTATTTTGCATTTGTTTATATTTAGAATCGTAAGAAATTAATGCTAACTATGCCCATAGAAAAGAAGCGCATAATAATTGAGTACCAACTACGTATGCTATATTATGTTGTCCTAATTACTCCTAAACGTTTTTATTGTACTAAAATGAAAGATTTAATTCATTAAGCTAAAATTCTTGCATGCTACAAAGACACAAAATAATCTTTCTGTTCAAATATTTTGATAGAACTGCAATGCGTTAATGCATGATAACATTGTATAAAATGGACTTATAAACCTGTAAAAAGGAGAATAAAGTAGATCCTCCTAACTTTCCAGGAAAAATTACATGTAAATATTATATGTAGATATCATGACACTGCAGAAGCGGTCAATATCAAAACAAATAAGAGCCAAGCATTACCTGTCACTGTTCTGTTGTTTGATATGATGTCAGTTTGTCAGATGTTAACTGTAGTTAGTTGTACGTATAAGGTATCCGGGGGAAGTCCAAACTTTCTCCAAGGCCAAAATAATACCTACCATGCATGGAACACTTAGTCCGAGACTGCATCTGCGTGATTCATGTATTTCACCGAAAAAAGTATCGAATTGCATAAATAAATCCTTACTATATAATAATATTATAAACGCGAATGTTTGTATGTATGGAAGTTTGTTACTCTTTCACGCCAGAACGGCTGAACGGATCTGGATGAAATTTGGCACAGAGATAGATTACAGTCTGGAATAGTACATAGGCTACTTTTTATCCCAGGAAAACATAAGATCCCTCGGGACCGCGGGCGAAACTGGGGGGCGAAAGCTAGTATTAAATATTTTTTGCTTAGACCGCACATGAGTTCATATCTTTTATTATTTTTAATTCTTATCCTAGTAATAGCTTGTATGAATAGATTAGCAATATTCTCTTGTTACGCAAAGGTCGGCGAAATTTGTTGAAAGTGATACGTAAGCATTGCTACAACTTCACCTGTTTTATTAAACGTCCAACTACAGCGACGTTTATTGTCGATATAATAATTTTTCGATTAGGTTATATTTCAAACTAACTCAAATTAATAAAAATTAATTTTAAAAAAAGGTACCTTCCTATTAAGGTACATTTTATGATACAATTATATTTAACACAAATTCATTTCTATTCTATGCTAAACACTAAGTAATAATATATACCTACATTATGAATTTAAAAGGAGCATTTTTTACACTTTCAATATTTTATCCCTCACCTTTTATTCATCCTTCTAAAAATGTATTTTTTGTCCTCGAACAAATCTTAACTGCTAACAAAACACGTTCATTATAAGTAATTTCTTATAGCGTTACATTGATCATCAATAGATTAATCAGTATCGATGACGTTATAGTTAAATATCGACAAATGTGGGTACGTATTTGGTAATATAAGTGATTGCTGGACATCACTACTGCAGGCAGTCTCGTGTCCGAGCGCGTACAGTACAGCACACGTCTTCCGGAACCGTATCCAACCGTACATTGAATCGTGTTGATCAACCACTGTGAAAACTAATATCATACGTTTATTATTTTCTTTTCTAGTATAGTGCAATTAATCTGAATAATGGTGAAAAGTAAGTGATGATATTTTATTATTTTTTTACGTATCAAATAAACATTCAAGAATCCAATAAATTAACATTTCCCGATTATGTATTACATTGATACAAACATTTTAACCGTTATACTAACTGAGTTTGTAGTGTAGGTAGCCAATTTTAGTATCGCTTTTAACCTACAAATTTATTTTATAATTTTATCGAAGGGTATGAAATCTGATGTTGTCAAATCCTCAGACGGTATAATGTACAAAAAAAAAAACTTTGTCAAAATACACCTTTCACGTGGCTTTTACGCTCTATGAACTGGGTTATATTTACTGCATAATAGTGTAAACAATTACTATGTACGTTTATGTGCGTAAACATGGAGATTATCTAATCAAATTAAAATTTGGAGTTTATACACGAAGAAGATCGGGCTCAGTGGCGTATTTTGGGAGAGACCTATGTCCAACAGTGGACTGATGTAGGTTGCTGATGATGATGACACGAAGATGCTTATGTCTGCTTATCTTACCTTTTATAAATTCAAACTTATATTTAACTTCGAGTTTCCACTTGGGAACCTAAACTTGTACAACCTACGTATGTAATGTCTCAAGTCGTATTTTGTTGATACAACATATACTTATTGTCAAAAATCTATTGTTAATAGGTAAATAGTGTAGCGAAAGTACGTGTCTGCATTTCTATTTGTCTAGCTACTTTATTTTCATGCCTCAACGATTTAATCAATTTTGATAAAGATTTGCCGTGAACCGCCTATTGTATCTGTTACTAGGTGAAATTGTGGCGCACAACTATTAAATGAAAATATTTTTTATTCAAATAGGCCTTCACAAGCACTTATGAATAGTCTGACTCTAACGCACGGTTAGGAAGGTTGCTTTTACTGAGAAGAGCTAGCAAGAAACTCAGCAATTATTCTTTTCAAAACCAACTCAGAATTTACATAAAATTATTTATCTAGTCTTACTGACAATATTTGTATGACGATAAGGAAAAGTTCATAAAATATTGATCACAGCTTAATACCTTGTGATATGAAAATAAACCTTATTATTTTGCAATAAGTTCATTATTACAAGTAAATTAATTGCATCGATTTTTTTTTTTAAATCAATACGAATACTTAACGACTGCTAATGAGTTTCACGAAAACTCATTTTAAATTGCACTTCTTACGATATTGAAGACTAAGCCAAAAGTCTCAAATAAGGTATTGATTTATTATTACGCCTTTCAACAAAGTTATTTGTTGCTTTATATATATTTGTTAATAGAATGTTATAATATAGATACAATTCAGTACCCCACAAGAATAATACCTACCTTTCAGTCATTTTATTTAGCATCAAAACTATTTTTTTAAGTTCAAGTCGGACGTTTGCTTTTGGCGCAGCGAATATCTATTTTGTTGCACTTTCCGATTCCATTACCAACTTCACAAAGTGACTAAGAAAGCGAATGAAATGGAATGCAAAAACATGAGTACAGCGTCATGTGTAATATAATATGTAGGTACCTATAAAAAACTTAAAGTTTAAGGCGATGATAGCTCAGTGGTATGGACTTCGAATATCGTGACGAAGGCCGTAGGTTTGAATCCTACAATAAGCTTAAGCTTTCGGTGAAGGAAAACATCGTTAGTAAATCATAGGACGGTGGTAGGGTACTTTATACGAGTAGCACCCGCCTGACTGCCTTCAACCTCAAGTTCCAAACGTGTTCCAAATGTGTTCCGGCAGCTGCACTTGAGAGCCAGTTCCTTATTGGCTTTGTGTGCTTACCACGTTCCACATCATCACTTACCATGATAGGATTATGGTCAAACACATAGTAAAAAAATCCCTCCTAAATAAAATTCGGAAAGAAACGAATCCATTTCTAAAATATCTAGATAAATCGATGGATCCATGACAGATTGAGAGAACTTTAATAGTTTGATATTTTTTTTAGATGTTTATTTTACTTTGTTACATTATTTTGGGTATAAAAATAAAATATGTATGTACTTATTTTTATTTAAATGAATTCATTCACGGAAAAATACTTTACGAACTGAATACGTCATTCAGTTCAATTAATTTGGTATTAGGTGGTCATTGACTCGATACACAAAACAAACCGATATATAATTATTTTCATATTAATATAGACACTGTATCATTAATAATAGTAATAACTGTGGACTTTATAAATAGAAGAAGTCATCATCAATATTTATTATTGTTATTGTTTATTGTGATTATTATGTTATTTGTTTTCATTTATTTTTAAGGCCTCTCTCTACTGTTTTTTAACGATTGAAAGGTTCAGGTGTTCTTTCATAATACATATATAATCTATACATTGGCATTATATACTCTGCCTATATGGATAATTATGTTACTTCCGAAAGCATTTCTGTAAATCAGTAATACTTACGTAGTAACTACTTACTAACGCCCGAAATTAATAACCAATCCTCAATCCGAGATTGATCTCAATCTCGGACCGATTTACATTTATGGACCGATCTCCAATCTGCGTATCAATAACTAAACTCGGCAATCCAATTTTTTTTTACTGCAGATCGCCGGCGATCTTTTCCCTCTTTACCATTCCGTGTTATGCAAAATGTTTGATTGTACACATGTTTACTCTGTGAGTTATAAAAACAAACTATTTACAACGCTGCTTTAAAAAGTATTCAACAATATCACAAATAGTTTCATACCTAAAAACCTGCATGAATATAATATATAGGTAATAAAAAGGTATGTAATATAAGAACAAAATATTTGAACCGAAATAGATTGTGAAAACTGACGTTGGGCGTTTGACTTGACAAGATGACGTTTGATTAATCTGACAATATTACAATAACAATTAGAATTGTTTCATATTTTGTGAGATAAAATTAACCAGAATAATTTTAAAATAGACTGCGAAATCGTAAGCACTTATTTTATTGACGCTTACCGGCATTCCCGCCGTAATTTATAAAATTGCCATTTGTAAAATTGATGCTAACAAACAATAACAATTGTAATTTTCTATTACTAAGTAAAAGGCAAGCCTCTTTCAATAGAAGAATCCATGGCTTGGTAAAGTAGTACAGCTACTTATTACCGTGGAACTGCTGCGTTTTAATTGGGAAAATCTAAATAAGAACTCATACATATGCAGCATTAATCCAGTATTTGTAATTTCACAAATTTGTATAAAAAATAAATTGTAAATCAATATCGATTGTTTATTTGAATACCAAGTTTATATTTATGAGTGTCGCCTTTTCACTGACATCTTGGACTTCCATATTATTTGAGTCTTCAAATATCTCCTGTTGGCAGCTCAACTTCCACATGAACTTCCTCTAAATTATAATTCCTACAAATATCATCTAACACTGGAGTAGAAATAATGATAGCTTGGACCTTGGACAGTGATAAACATAATGTTAATGCCACAACAGAGAAGTGTCGATTCCACACGCCATAAATGTTCTGAAAATTAAAAATATTTTATAAGAAGTTTGCAACATAGTTTTGTACTGTAACTAAATAATATGAAGTACCTAGGTAATCCCACTACTTATAATATTTTTTCAACAACCTTTCTATATTAATGGTTTTAATTTGAGTTTCATTGAAGCTTCACTGAAGCTGAACAGCGTATAACGCTGGATTTAAGTATATAGTTAATAAATATGGTCTGTCTGGATTAGCACTATCACCAAGTATCCAGTTGTTTTTGAACTGACCTGTACCTCACATTGAGCAAATATGTTTGAAAGTAGTTCTCATATTGTGTTACTTCTTCTTTTGTTAAAGTACCTTGTGGAGGTAACACGGACAAACGGCACCAATGGGGGCTATCGCGTGGGAATTTTCCACTAGAGGCGCTAGTGTAGCGTGAGGTCTTCGGAATGTCAAACTTCACTGTTTCTGGGTGGGCTACGCGGGTTTATTTCTAATTAGAATAATGTTGTGAATATTTTGCAATACCTGAGATGAATTATGGCAAATATGAGTTACGGGTCAATTAATGGCAGTGCTTTGAGACAGTTTTTTCTTTCGGAAACTTTTACCTAAGCACTTTTTTTTTCCAAACAAAACGTACGAACTACCTAAAACTGAGGCATGCTCGATATTTTTACGGTACGGTTTAAGGTATTAAATATGATTTAAATTTAAACATGGTTTTTATGTCCGCAATAACAAACTTTTATAGGACCTTACTCGACAGTGGCGCCAACTGGTGAGCACAAAACGATAGCCACCATTGAGTTAATAGGGAGTTCACTGCAGGTTTAAAATAACCTAAACCTGAAGGTGAACTCTGCGTCATCGGATTCTGCATGTAGGTAATTCACCCTTCTGGTTCTTCGAGAAGCGCGACGTAAATCGTCATCATCAGCATCAGTGTCATCACTATCGGTAGTTTTGTTCAAATACGATAATTGAGCTAGGGACCTCTAGATCACTTTTATCATCACTCGAAAATAACGAAAGGGCCATTTTCAAAATTTTATAAGATAAACTGGTTCGTAATCTGAGAAATTTCTTGTTTACTCGATCGAACCAAATGTCAAAATGGAAAAATTGGTTATTATAACACACCCAACTGTCATTTACGAACAGA
The DNA here is from genome assembly GCA_951216915.1 of Tetheella fluctuosa. Classification (NCBI taxonomy): domain Eukaryota; kingdom Metazoa; phylum Arthropoda; class Insecta; order Lepidoptera; family Drepanidae; genus Tetheella; species Tetheella fluctuosa. The sequence goes on from OX578214.1 coordinate 12,292,778, forward strand.
GGTCAATCTATAATCTCTAATCCGACCTCCCAAAGATTGTACATGTTTTCAGATTGAAATTTCAATCTGTGGATTGGTTATTAGGTATACGCAGTTACATGAAAAAAGGATTGCGATTTCGATCTTAGATCGCAAAAAATAGATCAGGATTGGTTATTAATTTCGGGCGTCATAAATTAATTTTCAGATCAAATATAGGATAAAATTGGCTTCTTTTTACATTTTATAGGTCTGTGTTTGATCACAGTCGGATTGGATGGATGGAATTATAAATTTAATTTAGAAATTGATTCAGAATTGCCATAACGTCGGTGTAATAAGTGCCTACACTAAATTACATAGTAAATACGCGCAATTCTATCATTATATTATTGTGAGCGAACACACGGAAAATTTTACTTGTATAATTATGTTTAATTGCACGTAAAATGTAGTAGATGTGCCCTCTGAATCACACAATCTTCTCTATAATATAATGAATCAGGACATTGAGCTCAGACAGACTTTTTTTAACCCTGGGTTCACATTTGAGGGATTATTTCTCGTTTATAAAGGTGCAGATGAGAACCAGTAGGACCTAGGCTAAGTATATTTTGTATCTTGGTCAAAAAATCACCAAACGTAAGCCTATGAAATGATAAAATGTCTCCAAAATGTTCAGTTCCTATATCAATTTATGCTTTAATATTCTTGTTGTTTGTTTCAGTATCACAACACATGCTGACAGAGCTGGACAAACTGCCCGGAGTGCAGCTGGGGGATTTCCTGCTGCAGTTCGAACTGGATGAGCCTCGGGAGTCGGTGAGGGATATCGCCAGGGAGGAGCTCAGAGAAACACCGGACGTCGTCAAACCAGCCGTCGAAGAGCTAAAGAAATTACTTGAAGGTACTTAATACTTACAATTGAAATTCCATCGTAAAAAGAAACTTAATTACTTACCTATCAGGTCGATTTCTTTGTGAAAGACCACCTTTTTTAGAGATAAATGTGGTACAATATAGCGAATTGTGTCTTTTATAAGATATTTTAATCTTATCTCGCGAAGATCGTACAATGGACAATGATAAAACATGTTTCAATTATCCGTTCAAATATAAATTGTATATAATCAAATCTGATAACAGTACGTGACATTGTAATTAGATATAATTTATATCAATCAACTCTATTATTCTTATAGAGTAGTATATCAGTTATCTGGCTTCCATAGTACAAGCTCTGCTTAGTTTGGGGTTAGATGGCCGTGTGTGAGGAATAATGTCCCAGAATATTTATTTATTTATTTAATAACAATTCACAATTACTGTACGTTTTCCACTCTATCTCACAGCCTCTTGCGATTTCTCACATTCTGAAAAACTTACGAGCTCACACGAATATTTCATCAGTCACCAATAACTTTGGACAAATATTTGCAATAATGAATAGCAGTTGTACGCTAATCATTTGAACAGAAACAAAGGTTGGCGGACGTCAATCACAATGCAAGTACCACCAATATTTTTATCGGTTGAGGTCATGCCTAAAAGTAAAAACCCACGAATTAATTATGTATTTTCTGATGTTAGTTCTAAACCGAACAGATTCTCATATTAGTTGTAGTCGTAGTTAACACAAGGCAAATATTTTTATAAAGTTGGTCCTCACAATGGTAAAAGTTATCAAAGAATAGAGAGTATATGTTTTTTTCAATCAATGGTATATTTAAGGTAAATTAAATATTATTCTGTTTCAGAACAAAAATCGTGTTCTTAAACTTTATATTGAGAGTGTTAAAATTCTCGTAAGTTGCATTGGTTTGTGAAAATGGGGTATTAAAAATTCTTTAAAAATAATTTATTGCATAATTACAAAAATTTATACAGCCACTTTTTATTAACCAATTAACGATGGCGATATTCAGTTTTATAAGACAATAATTATAAAGTGAATTAGATATTAATGAAGATAAAATCGTCAATTGTCTTATGTACATTCCACCCTAAGACAAAGCCAGTCAAACCGGTCACACGATATCGGTAAACGATTGTAAATAAAACAAAGCAAATATAAACTGGGAACTTCCTAATTCAATACCAACTTACTATACATCAAAATACCGATGAAAAGGCAAAACACGATGATATTTTTAAAATTTATTGACTTTATTTATAAAAAAGCAGATTGTGAATCAATCCTAAGATATTGGAAACAATCTAGCCAAAGTTTTTTATACATCAGCATTTAAATAAAATATCATGAAATATTTCTTAACTAAGAGGTTAAATAAAAAGTCCTTGATATTTTAAAAGTTTTACCTACTTGTCTATCTTTTTATACTTTACAATTTGTTGATATAAATATCATACCTACTGTCTGCGTGAGGACATAATTTCTTACAAGTAGTGGTAATTCTTATAAAGGTTCTTTATTTTATAGATAAGTGACATTGTGAAGAAAAAAAAATCGATTAAGAGGCCCGATTTTTCAATGACCAGATAAACTGTATCTGACTGTTAATTTGAAATTAGAACAGTTTTTGTATGGACTTATAAGAAGAATAGCTTAACTGAGGTTTATCCACCAGCGATTGAAATATCGGCCCTAAATATCTCAACTATTTAGATATTTTTTTAATGTAAAATGAACTTACGTTTGGCCATCGACTGACCTTAGAAGGAGTTATGTAGCACGTATGTTTAATATTTGAAAAAGTAAATGCCTTAAAAGTCAGATCATAAAAAAATTGCCAGTTCTTCTCAGTTGAAGGCTGATTTCTTAACCGGTGGTAACTTTCTGTAGTTTGAAGGAGGCACTCATGAAGGTCAAATCTTCAGAGCTTTGAGTGTATTTCATTCAATTATCCCAGGAACTCATTCATATTTTGACAAAAAATACTTATATCTGTTTTTTTTTATAGCTGACAAAGATTTACTCGTGCCCTTGGACAGCGAAGCGTGGCTCATCAGATTCCTGAGACCCTGCAAGTTTTACCCTGACAGCGCCTACGATCTGGTAAACATTTTTTACCTTCACTTTTTGATAATGACAATCGATCAAGTATCTACTTAAACTTCATACCCACATTTTTGTATAGGTATCAATATTTAAAAAGACTCTTAATTGACAAAGATCTTAACTTTCTGTGTAATGATATTTGTTACACAGAAGGCAATTATTCAGTACTGTACTTAAATAGTATTAATAGACAATAGCAAGCAAATTATTGGGTAATTTATATGTGTAAATAGATTTATATTTACACACCTTCAACAGTTTTTAATGTTCTTTACTCATTGCTGTATGTCGATTGTATTTCCTTAGTTTTGCAACTAGGTATTTATTTAAGAATTAGGTTCTGAAATTGTAAGTTAATCTTTAAATTACAATATATGATTTCTGAGATATCTTATTCCTTCATTGTTTAATTCAAAAATGTTTGATTTCAGATTAAACGCTACTACGGATTCAAGCTCAAACATCACAAGCAGTACGACGGTCTGGTGCCAAGCAAGGAGACCAACGTTTTCATCCAGAATGTGCTCACAGTCCTGCCCACACGTGACCAACAAGGGCGGCGAGTGCTCGTTCTAGAACTTGGCAGTAAGTGATATTATTTGTTAAGTTAAGCCCAACGGTTTTCTAAATTATTTTTTAAGATGATATGCGTGGAGATTTTCATATGAAGAATCATTAATATTACTAAAATCATTACAATTATTCTTTATCAAGTAAATGAAGCTTTTAGAAAAAAAGATCTTAGATTCGATGTTATTGATGGCCTGCAAATCTTGTCTATTTCTTTATTTCTCAGAAAAGTGCCATGTAAAATACACGAACATAGTAAACACAATGTATGTTTAACAAATTATTTACGAACTGTCACTTTGAAGCTATAAAGACATGCATGCAACCGTGATACCGGTAATAATCGACAAATAATATGTTGCAGACAATGCCGGCACTGAGATAAATTACTACTGTGCGATAATAAAACATATGTTAGTATTTGCTATTTTACGACAACAGTTAGGAGACTCATTTAAAAAATATATTTTTCATGCATTTACAAAATTGGTTTGAATAAAATAATATTTTGTAGTTTCTGATTTTCATAAATACAAACTTATTTTGCTACCGATAAAATTAACTTTTTAAACTATAACTCAGTGGCGGATTTACCAGCAGGCTGAGTAGGCTGGAGCCTAGGGCGGCAGATTTAAGGGGGCGGCAATTTAGGCTCAATATTTTTTTTTTGCCTTACAGAAATAACGGTTCAACCAACGTGTAATATGTTTTACATTTTCACCACTTAAATAATATTTTTGTAGATACTACGTATTTGCGTAGCCGTATTTTGGTTGCGGCGCTGGGACGAATGAAACTTTTATTGCTAAAGCGGGTGGAAAACTATCTATGTTTATTTTTTCTTGACTTAAAATATTAAGCCAAGAAAAGATAGAAAGCATTAGCTCTTTTGTGCATAGATTCTGAGCTAATGAACAAGATTTCGTACGACGATAATATAATTGATAATTTTGTTTGCGGATATAAAATGGCGCATAAAGGTAACTTAATTGATTTCATTGTCATCATCAACCGGATTGTTAACAGATAATTTAATAGGGATATTGTTCGTATCGTTTTTAAATTGTAAGTGCAATACAAAATATTTAACAATGTTTACCGAAAGTATTTTGAGTAAGCTGTGTTCATATTGTGTAAGTAGTTTTAAACGCATACCTTACTTACCCCATCTTATACTTACCCCGTCTTAGCTCAGAAATATAGCCAAAAACAATTCTTGTGATTTTTAAATCTCTGATATCTTGTGTAATCTTCACTGAATCGTGGGTTGTAAAAATAATCTAGGAACTGTCACATCGATCCCATAGTTCCCAACACAATCATACTAATAACGGTAAAAAACTGATGTAATGAGTACGCTCAAATCATTAAGTTACAAATTTATTGAACCCCACGACCACTCGTCATGGCATTCGATGCTACTCCAACTAAGCTATCATCGCCTTAAAATGTATTCCTTAACTTATTTCCCAAAATAGCACCATATTGTCATGTCGTAGTTTATTTATGCTAACTATCAAAGCACATATTGTCCTCTCTAATGACGTTATACTTTGTGATTCACCTTTTTCTTTTTTTTTTTCTTTGTATAGGCTTGTGTTTGACCACAATCTCACTATGGTAGGTGATGATGTGGCCGAAGGTGGTAAGCACACAAAGCCTAGAAGGATCTGGCTCTCAAGTGCAGCTGCCGGAACACACCAATAGGTGTTTGGCGACAGATTTTCAACTTGAGCGTGGTAGCCAGCCAGGCGGGTACTACAAAGTACCCTACCACCGTGCTATGGTTTCCTCACGATGTTTTCCTTCACCGAAAGCTCAAGCTCATTGTAGGATTCGAACCCACGACCTTCGCCGCGGCGTCAGACGTCACTACCACTGAACTATCATCGCCTCATCGATTAACAGCTCTTTTTCAATATTACAGAAAAATGGAAGCACAACAAATGTTCTTTGGACGAGGTGTTCAAAGGCTGCGTGCTGTTCCTGGAGGCCGCTATGCTAGAGCCCGAGACTCAGATCTGCGGTGCCGTAGTCATCTTCGACATGGATGGCCTCTCTATGCAGCAAGTCCTTCAGTTCACACCGCCTTTTGCCAAGAGAATTGTAGATTGGCTACAGGTAAATACTGCAATTAGTATTTAGTGTATATTAGCTGTTCAATTGCTTTTATATAGTTTAAAGCTTTATAAAGCTTATTTTAATTTATTTTATTGATGACTAGCTTTCCGCCCCTATTTAACCCTCTTTGAGGTCGAATTTTAAAAACCCTTCCTTAGTGGATGCTTACGTTACAAAGTTTCTAATCTCAGCGGTTTATGCTGTGTATTGATAGTCAGTCAGTCAGTCAGGACACGTCTCAAGTCCGTTCCTGAATGAATCACTAATAACTCTAAATACTAACCACTTTTTTTTACAGGACTGCATCCCTCTTAGAATCAAAGGCCTGTACATAATCAACCAGCCTTACATCTTCAACATGGTGTTCCAAATTTTTAAGCCGTTCCTAAAAGAAAAGCTTCGTTCCCGCATCATCTTCATGGGTAACGACAGAGACCAACTACATAAACATATCAGTGCGAAATGCTTGCCAGAGAGCTATGGAGGTACCTTGTCTATTCCCAGAGTGACCGGGTCGCAATGGTTGGAACTGCTGCTCATGTGTGATCAAGAATTTACAGGTATTTTTCTCATTTGGAATCAGATTATTAACTTAAATACATTATATAATTATTGATTGGTTAACGACTTAGGTAGTCGCTCGATGCATGTAGTTTGGGACAGTTTGTAACAGAAATTCATGGAGAAGGCATATATTTAACAGTGGATGTTACTCCCTTGTAAATTACTTATAATAATTACCTATTTACCATTAGGGAAACCAAATGGATATTTTGATGAAAAGAATGAACTTATTAGTGAAGTTTCTCGTTTTCGGAACGACTTTCTACTGAGTGGACCGATGACTAGGGATTGTAATTTTGTCACGTTTGATAATATATTTACAATAGTGGTAATAGTAGTCCAAAAATTTCACCACATGCGAGTGATGCTAGCTCAACTAACTTGGCTTAGACTTGGTCAGAGTCACTGGGGATATGTTGGACACAGAAGGACTATATCGACAGTAGACATCCCTGCCCTGAACGAAATAATGATAAAGCTTTTCGTTTTATAGAATTCTTAGAAGTAAGTATCTACTGTTGCTAGTTTATTGCTCTTTAATGTATTAACTTTGAAATATTGCTCTTTTTTAGCCATCAACTCGTACGGGTACAAGAGGAAGTGATCACATGAAGCGCTGTACTAATGATAAGAGGTTCAATGGAATGTGATATTAATTAAACATATTGTGATTATAAGGTGATGTTATTGTAAAGGTACAAATAGTATTATGGAGATCAACTGCAAGAATTCTCCAAATACATTCAGCTTTGTCCTTTATTTTATCGAATATCAATTATTTATTTCAGAGTTCTCTCAAGCATTCTTATCCTAGTTTAGTCAACTTTTTCTGTTTTCTATAAGATATTAAAGTGAGGACTCAATGTCGGTTATTGCATAGTCAGAAATCATAGTTATTGCGCACAAAAGACTTTAATACTTGGAGTGATTACTGCACGCACACTTTATTGCATTCCATCAATTTGTAGTTTTCATGAAAATTATCAGACTGATCATTATAATTATGTATATTGATTTTAATTTATATTTCGTATGAATATAGTTATATAGGTATCCAAATTTATTTATGTACAGATTTTCCGTTCAATATTTATAGATTATATCTTTGTCTATATTTATTTTCTATCTATTCAGTATTTTTTTTAATAAATCTTTTTATTACTAAATAAGTACAAGGTTCCAATAAAATAAGTATTGTGCTTTTGAGTATATAGGTCATAAGTATTCATAAACAAAAATTAAGACAATCAAAAAAATCCGAAACTGAACGTACCCATGCTCGCGAGACTCGCAGTCCACCCGAGGTATCGGAACTCGTTTTTTTTTTATGAATACTTATGACCTATATCCTATCCCTCAATAGGACCGTACATAATTCACCAGGATCATATATTATTATGTCTAGCACACAAAAATATTTTATTAAAATAACATATTTGCTCGATATCGAATATGATTATCTGCTTATTATTATTAAAACAATTCAAATCAGAAGCAATTCTTTTCCTATATTTGCGTATCAAAATGCCGGTAGATTTAAATGAATTTAGCTTTAAATTAGCACTTATAATTCATGAGTACTTCATGACAAAACTTATCATCACCTGCCTTTGATATTGTGTAAATAGCTCAATATTCGTGGTTATGTATAAATATAGGTTAGCTTATATGTAATTGTTATTAATTAAGGATCTATGCAAACTATAATTAGAATATACGCTATCGATTTATCAAAATATAATTTTTATGTATTCGTAATTCTAGTTTCTAAGGCCTTAACAAAAGTTTATATATGTTACCGTAAACAATCTAAATACAACTATACGAATTAAGTGTAAAATATACGTATAAATACATAATCAAGATCAGAAATATCATTTTTATAAATAAAAGTCATTTATAGATTTTTTATTTTATTTAACCACTTCTATTTTTTGTTTGTCTACTTTTAAAATAAAATTGTCATGAATGCCCTTAAAAATATCAATATTTATATAAAATATTTTAGGTTATTTTGTAAAATATATTGATATATAAAAATACAGGCTAGTCAAACGACTGATTCCTGGCGAGACTGTACCATAAAAATTGAAGAAACTAAAGTTATAATTTATGAAATTTTTGTTAGCTGCGATATTTAAGGTTTCTTTGATTAACCCTATATAGATCTCATTTTTATGAATCGATAAAAAAGATAAATCACAATGTCCCAATACTTACTTACACATTATCTACCTATTAAAAATCCCTCACAACTCGTGGCTTTATCAATACATGTAATAATTATCTAAATTGAAGAAATATCACCAGGCGGCTTTATTTGTACAAAATAACTCCCCCACAATTTGTTCACCATATTTTTTTAACATCACATCATTTATTGTTGTTTGTTGAGTAGCCAAAGGAGTTCGCCACTGAAAACAAATGTAAGTTTGGGTTACAGTATTTTCACGCAGGATTGTACGAGTCTATGTAACTTTTCCATTTGATAATGAACTGATCATTAACCGTGAAGGAAGCAACACTTTATGTATCGCCTGCACCATAAAATAGGATTGAAGTTTGTTTTGTCTTAAATCCATGTCAGATACCTTAGTTATAATAATATATATGTATATATATTTTTATTCCTATTTATAGAATTTTATTGATTTATAAATTTAAAAACATCAAATGATGTTAAATATAAACACGTTATAACACATTGTGCCTTCACATATCAATTTTATCGTAATCTCGTGCGAGTGAATTGAATTTCATTATTTTTGGTTTTGCTTTTGTAACTTCTACCTATCGTAAAAGAACATAGGATCGCTTTTACAATACACAGTGGTCCGAAAAAAAACAATATCCGAAACACGCAATGCTAGGAAACTACATTAGATTAACATAAAATATATACATACTCTTTTTAGATATGCTTATTTTGTACCAAAAAACTACTACTTCCAGTACATAAATCCTAAAATGGAACTGGCTCTCAAATGTTCGCGGAGCATCCGGTACGTGTTTAGCGACAGATTTTAAACTTACTAAGTTTTTTTTTTATATCTAGTAGTAATGTAGATACTTACATTTGAAATCGTCCTCATAATGCATAAGCATCTTCAGCAACACTTCCCCCGTCAATTCGGGGTCAGGCAATAAACCTCCGTGACGCTTCCGTAACGCTTTCGGGTCGATATGCGTCATCAGAGACTTCGTGTCCGTCCCGTGGAAGTGGATACGTCTGCGCAACTTTTCTCTCATGAACGGCTTGAAGATTGCGAACAACATATTGAAAATGTACGGTTGGTTTAGTATGTGAATACTTTTGAGGCGTATAGGGACACAGTCCTGGAAATTATAAAACGTTATTTTTTGTAGTACCGATATAGAGCACCGATACAGCTGAAAATGTTGCTTAAAATTTTGATTACAAACTACCCAAATTATTACCATTAAGTATAGATATTTTTTCATACAAAAAGTGCACTTAAACTGTTTTTGATCAGTTTTGTCACAAAATAACAGGGCATAAAAATCATGGGGATTGATTCTACACAAAAATATTACATTATACCTACATATCAGGATTATATTAGTTCAATAAATTAGTTTCTTCCTCACCTGTATCCAATCCAAGATCATCTTAGCATAGGAAGGCGTAAACTGCATAATATGAGTAAACGACAGGCCTTTCATATCAAATATCGCAATAACACCGCATATTTGAGTTTGAGGTTCTTTCATTGCTCCTTCCAAGCCCATTTGTATCCCTCGAAACACTTCTTGCAAGGGCACCTCGCGGGGATTCCATTTCTCTGCAATGATAATAATAAATTCGTACTTAATTTTAGGTCACATTGTTTGTTCTGGTACTGAAGAATGGGTTTCTGAAGTTGTATTAGGTATTCTTTGGTAGAAGTCATAAAGTTCAATTTTATATGGCTAGAAATGCTCATCAGTATGAGACTAATAGGTACTACTTACTGGGTAATGGTACAAAGTATTTATAGATGGCAAGAGGCTCATCACCTAACCTGACTCATTCGGATATAATACCTTTTATAAAAAATGGGTAACAATACTCAGTATTAAAATTATTATTTGTTTTACTTTGTGTTTGATCACAATCTCACTATGGTAAGTGATAATGGGACCGAAGGTGGTAAGCACACAAAGCCTGGAAGGAACAGGCTCTTAAGTGCAACTGCCGGAACACGCCGGTGCCTGGCGACAATTTTCATTTTGAGGTATGTTAGCCAGCCAGGTGGGTACTACAAAGTACCTTACCACCATTCTATGGTTTCCCCACGATATTTTCCTTCACCGAAAGCACAAGCTCTTCGTCCGTAGGTATTATCACTGACGATCATCGGACGTCATTACCACTGAACTATCTTTGCCTTGAACTTTGCTTTCGCGCATTCCTCCAATAAAATATAGTTAGAAGCTACTCTAGGTACATACTAATGTATTGACTTACCACCAGATTCGATAATCATAATGCGTCGACCGTGCTGGTCACGGGGCGCCAAGATTGAGACAATCGAGTGGCTGAAGGTGGCTTGCGCCATAGAAGGTATCAAGTCGTGACAGTAATCTGGATGCATTTCTCTGAACTTGTAATATGATTTTATCTGAAAGATATATATTTTTAAAATTACAATGGGTGACGTAGGTAATTCAACAATATGTATTCTATAGATTTTATACATATAGGTGAGGAATGTAAATAATGCTTTGTTACCTTATTAAAAGCACTTTTAACGTAGAATTTGCAAGGTCTGAGAAACTTCATGAGAAAATCGTCATTATCTAGTGGAATAATAAGAGATTGCTCACCTGTTGATAAAAATAAATATGTATTAAATAAAGTGAATTAAAAATAAAGGTTTATGTGGTATTGACGTCAATGGCAAACTAAAATCTAACTAGTTATCTAATTCAACTTATTAATAGCGACTTCTTATAGTTACAGCACGGTAAAGATATTTTATCTCAACTCTCTCTCAAGTCCGTTTGTCTTTTTTGTCATGAGCGTAACCGTATGTGCAAAAAAGCTTGTGCACACATATGCATATTAATTACCACTACAACAATAATACCTATATAGCCAAGACTTCGAGAGTGAATATCTGAAAAACTCGTTTAACTTATACGACGATATAAAAATATCTAAGTAGGTACTCATAAATAGTGTGATGGGATTAGATGACTGTTATATTTTTTTCTAATGGAAAACTTGTTTTAGTCACGAAAATACAAATACAATATTATTAATAGTTACCTATATGCTTGTATAGTGTTATTTTTTACTTCCCCGGCGTGAGTTGCAATGCCTCTTTTTTTTGCATGCCCACAACAACTCACTAAATTTTGAAATTAATGGTAATAGGAGCGCATACGTAACAAAGAAACAAACAGACAGACAAATATTGAATTTTATAAATATATGTAGTAAAAGTCTGATTTTCCTTTCAATGAAGGCCGCTTGCATTATTATTTCACAAGTTCTAGATGTTAGTGACCCCACACCCCAACATCTAGAACTTGCTTAACGTTACTATTAGTCTATTTAACTAGAATAACGCTAGGGTATGTATGTATGGAATGTATTCTAATTAATTATGTAATTGCATGATAAAGCCTTGTAAATACTATAAATATTATCTATATAATTAGAAAAAAATAATACAGGGGCGTCAAAAAATTAACTGGCCAAGTGCATGTTCGAACATGCAATCCTACGACTAAAGGAATGTTTATTTAAGAACAATAATATACTTACATCTCTGTTACTTATACTGTCATTGCAATTATACTGAAGTCTTCCATCGACTAGCTCGTAAACTAGTAAAGCCTACATAGCAGACAAGCATACCGGTAATACTTTTCCATTCAAATTCAAGTTTTTACGGACATCACGAAACTATAAGGGTCTTTGACTAAGGAACCCTAAAAAATTGTAATTAAAAAAACCTAATTCCAACCGTATAATTGAGGTTTAATTCTGTAGTAGGTAGATACCTTTTTAGGGTTCCGAAGTCAAATAGGTAACCCTTATTAGTTTCTTGATGTCCGTCTGTCCGTCCGTCTATCACTGATCATTTTATTCGGAGTTTCATTATTTTTAACACACTCTTTAGAATAAATTTTATAATTTACAGCTCATTTTAAACCTTTCGAAACGTTTTGGTGCGAACTTAGGAGTAAAAGTACCTAAATAAATGCTTGTAATAATAAAAACACTAATAGAAAAGCAATATTATGTAAAACAAATAATTTACTTTTCGAGCTTTGCGGACACAAACATATGGAAGCTAAATTTTTATATATAAAGATAAATACAATACGATGATAACATAACCAACGAATTATTGATTTTTATAATATTCTATTAGGTAATGTCTTTCGTTTAGTCTAAAATGTAATTGTCATCTTGTAACACTATAACCGTCGATCACTTTTCAACACAATACATCACTATGCATCACAGTACATAAAATGAGGATGTTAATAAAAAGGTTCGTTACTAAACGATATATAAATACAATATATAAATTAGTACGTACCTTTTAAAAGCTGTCTCAGTTCACCAAGAGCTTGTTCCACAACTTCAGGTGTCTCCCTCAGTTCCTTTTCAGCTTTTTCTATATAAACTCTATCAGTTATCCTTTTAGTTTCCAGCTGAATTTTGTCCTCACCCCACATCACGAAAGGTATTCCTTCTTCATCGAACTGGAGATCCATGGTTAACTAACGTCTACTTCTGTTGGTATCTGAACTCTTTCTGCTTGTTAATGTTTTATTGCGCTACTCAAATGTTTTCGATTACTCTTAAGTAGGTCTACAACTCATGTCAATTAAAGATACAGTGCGTACTTAATGCTGGTCGTGTGTATGTCAGCAAATGTTATGTAGCTAGAGCCATTCACTTACAGTTTTACCTCGTACATCAGCACAGTTTTTCTTACAAGGTTTATTATAATAACACTTCAATTAAAATACCACTTAATAAAATAATTTAATTCTTGGCTTTAAGTTTATTTATAAACACCTTTTAAGGCAAGCACGGTAGGGTCGCGCGCAACACGTCGTTGTATTCAATGGACTGTCCGTCGCACGCGCATCTCAACGGTATCTTACCACTTCCATGGTGCTTGGCTTGATAGAGCCCGAGGTAAAATTTCACTTTTAATGCCCGATATAGAACTTTCACACAGGTTGCATCGAAGAGTAGCTCATACTTATAAAATAATCGCAGAATTTATTGATCCAAAATTGGTTGACAATGACAATTTATACCTATTCTAGGTAGATTAAACTTCATTGTTGCGTTACGTTTCCATTGTGCGAATAAAATTGTAAAGCTGGCGAATAAAAGTTGAAAATGCTTGTTCTTAATCCATTTTTGACAATAGAAAGCCTTTCACTGTTACACGTTATTTACGCTGACACTAATACCAGCTGACATTAATATAAAAATAAAATCTACAATAACATCATCGTAGAATGTTTTACGATGGAAATAAAAATCTTATCAAACGTGGCAATTATATACAGGGTGATTTTGTTATCACTGGCAATACTTGCAGGGGTGGAAGTACTCATCAATGTGAACAACTTTTATTATAGGGCTAACTCAGATATCGCGTAAAATAATACGGTTGCTTCATACATTTTGGTCGAGTAGGTATTGAACTTTTGTATGGAACAGCTGATAATTTTTTCATGATTTCACAGTTAGTCCCATTATAAAAGTTGTTCATTTTGATGAGTACTTCCACCCTTGCAAGTATTGCCAGTGATAACAAAATCACCCAGTATATTGATTATTGGTATCTAAATTATTTTACCAGTATTGAAATAACTTATTATTATTGATAGATTGGGTATTATTTATAGTATTATAGTACAAAATAATTGTATGTAGGTTCCTTTGTTTAGTATTCTTATCTTTATTGCCAAAGTACCTACAGAGCAAATAAGTACAGTATCTACCTACCCATACAACGGGCAACGGAATTTCCGAAGTAGTAGGTACTAGTTTTACAAGTGATGATAGCTCAGTGGTAGTGACGTCGGACGCCGTGGCGAAGGTCGTGGGTTCGAATCCTACAATAAGCTTGAGCTTTCGGTGGAGGAAAACATCGTGAGGAAACCATAGCACGGTGGTAGGGTACTTTGTAGTATACCCGCCTGGCTGGCTACCACCCTCATGTTGAAAATCTGTCGCCAAACACCTATTGGTGTGTTCTGGCAGCTGCACTTGAGAGCCAGATCCTTCTAGGCTTTGTGTGCTTACCACCTTCGGCCACATCATCACCTACCATAGTGAGAATGTGGTCAAACACAAGCCTATACAAAGTAAAAAAAAAAAAAAAAAAACAGTATTAATATGTATGTAGTAATAAGATATATTTAAGGAATGAAAACAGACAACGTCAATTTTTGTAACAAAAGTAACAATTTCATAACGTTTTTTTTTATATCAATATCTTTGCAAGCAGGCAAGCGGCCCACCTGATGGTAAGTGGTCACTCTTATTACGCCGTTTTTGAAGAACCTTATTTCATAGCGCTGCGGGTTAACCGTAATGGGGAGCCTAATCCACATCCGAATGTTCCGCAGTAGGAACGTCCGACTGAATCGTTGTGTGGACGATCGAGGCGGCTCGAGTATATGAGGATGAGCTTGACATCGCCGGCGAACGGTGCTACGGTAGAATGGTGATGATAGCACTAGATCTTAAAGTTCTTGAGAACACTCTCCATTATTAACACGGTCGAACACACAAAGAAGGCGGTTTTGACACCTTTGGCCACCTTTACATCGAACGAAGCAAGTAAATCAAGCTGGTAGATAAGCGGGTGCGCCTGCCCAAAGATGTGAGCAGTAGATATTCCATGTGCAACCTAACCTATGCTTCATAAAGCTGCAACCGCTGGATTGGTGAGAAGGACATATTTAGCACATCCACCTTTTTAACCGAACTTCAAAAAAGGAGGAGATTTATAATTTGTCGGTTTTTTTTATGTAGGTATGTACCCCGATTACTCGAAGACGCCTGAACCGATTTGGAAAATTCTTTTTTTGTTTGAAAGGGTTGCCAAGTGGTCTCATTGGCACCAAATCAAGATCTGATGATGGGATCCCGGAAAAATCGAAGGCAACCCTCAAATTTTATAGGGATGCATAATGCGTTTTATATATTTTTTCTAAAACTATTCAAGTATTTGCGTCTGGTACTCATCATCTCATGCTGCTGAGCTGATGATGGAAAATATAATTCCTTAACTATTAGGAGTTAGTGAATTATTTAATTCTTTAAATAAGGCTCGTATAGACCACTACTTATGTTCCTTTGAGTTATTCAGGTGGGCTGATGATGGAAGGTACAACTCCTTGTTAGTTAGGAGGTAGGGGATAATTCTTAAAGTACCGTAGGTATAGACCGCTAGTTTTTGTTCTTTCTCATTATTAGAGTAATTGCGTCGGGAGTCTTAATTTTATGCTAATGAACACTTATGAACATAAAAAAATTATAAATAAATATTATTCAATATTGTCGACAAGTGACAAATCTAGATAATTATTCAATACTTATATCTACAAGAAACTAAAAATGGAAAAATAAAATTAATTTTTAACAAAAAGCAAAACCGACTTAAAATTGGTTTGCACTAAAAAGTATAAAATAACGATGTTAGAACTCGTTTTGAAGTCAGCGAAAGGGAATCATGTGTTCCAGAATCTGAAATTCTTTTGCTGAATATATACCCCATAGTCAGCTCACACTCATGTTAAATTGCTCATATAAAATTAATAGGCGTCTCAGTCAAACACAAAATAGCTACAGCTGCATTGTATGATTCTATTTTTCGAAGTGGAATCACGTCCTACTCATATGATACAAGGTGATATGTAGGTTAAAGTCAGTGACACGAAAACATATTCAGTCAGAGATAATTGACACTGCTCAGATACTGTATAGCAACGCTCATACAAAACACATCTATCAGCAAAATAAGGAAGGTAGCCCAAATACAAAATTGCAGATGTATTCGCAACAGAACATTACTCTACCTTTTTTGTCATATATCTTGTTCGGTATACGGTACCTACTCGTACAAGATACCTACTTCCTTATACCTACTTACACATTTTGAAGTAAGTATGATAAATAAATTAAACAAAGCACTTATTTCCAAGGATATTTAGTTACACAATATCTTAAACAAACAAAACGTCATCATAACAATAACGTTCCAATACCAATATTCATAATTTGAGCAAATCAGGTATATTTCAATTTTATTCAATACAAAAACTACTTAGAAAAATATATTAAATCTTATTTTTGGAATGCGCCACCATTAACACTAACATTATATATACTAATAACCCTGTCTTTGCTGTCGCGCAGTCGGGTAAAAGGCACAAAGTGATCACAAGAGAGGATTTTATAGAAGCACACTTAGATCTCGAAGGTAAGTAGGATCTAGTAACATATTGAATGTATATTTTTAAACTATTTCACATCATTAACAAGATACAAGATTTAAAAAGTTTCCGATAAATTATAAATCGAATGACAAAAACTTATTTAACTCGTTTATATTGTTAATATAATTATGTATTATTAAAAACAAAATAAATATGTCAGTAGGTAACATTTTGTGATATTATAACAAAACTGTCCTAGTAGGTACTTTATCACCTTCAAAGCCTCAGTACCGAAATAGTATCGTGCATACACATACGTTAGCAACGGGATGCAACATCCTTTTGTTATTTTAATAAATAAAACATCGACATATATTTCCATCTACACCAGTGCAAAATATTCGTGCCTCATGTCATGATATTCGCTCACATTCCCACAGAAATAACCATACACTAAACACAACATAAACTACGCAGTGCCGGAACTAGCCTTTTATACGACCGGTGTGAGCTTCTCTATCTGCGCCGAACTATCATGCATGACCCAAAACTTGGTCCAGGTATGGTCAATTCTGTGCCCCTCCAGGGTTTACGACCTGTGCCTGGTCACCGCTGGCACCGCCCTAGGCTCTTACAGCACTGAAACTACGTACGTGGAACTAAATAACTACTTACTCAATTATATTAAAATTAAACTAAAAAGTGATATAAAAAATATTTAGATACAATTTGGTTTCTGAAATGGAAATTCATTACATACATAGATTATATGATATTTAATTATATATTTTTTTAGTCCTCTTGATACTAAAATTAAGTCAAAAATAATATTACGTACAAATATGTCAACTTTTTCATTAGGAAAAATTATGAATAATGTAAAATATTAAACCTAACATTATTTGTCATTCGTAATTATCACATGTTAATATTTTGTAGCTGCGTTTCATGTATTCACGCAAGATTATAGATAGATAGTCTAGATATCTAATGTAGCTACCATGTTCAGCTCACATACATATAATATACCTAATATATTTCATAAAGTAAGATCCTACTAATTTGGTTCGGCGCTTTTGAGGGATGAACGTATTCAAGCGCAAACATACTCAAAAGCACGGTACTTAATTTAGTAAGACCTAGTAGTTATACACAATGTCATACATTAAATAAAACTATATGAACCCTGTTTTAAATGAGCTCAACTATTATACTACCGGTGCTCAGACCTACTGCATGGCAAACGTCTACCTAGTTACTAATAGTACCTACTGACTAACAATAAACTAACGCCCGACAATCACATTCTATAAACAACAGGAATCTTTTAAATTATATACTAATCTATGAATTAGTTATTGGACTACGACTTTGTCTAATTTGCCAAGTATCTTATTATATCTTATTCCAAATTGAAATTCAACAAAAAAGTTTATTTTTAATTATAACTACAAAAAAAACCATCTCGCTTCAAAATTATGAAAAAAATATTCTCAAAAAAAGAGAACAACATTTGTTTCAATCGTTGCTGAGGCCAGAACGAAATCAAATTTGACAAAGTCACAACGTTAAGAAAAAAATGCTAGTGGTTTACGTATCCTTGACAAAGCCGTACGAATTCCAGTTCTCTATGTGAGGCAGGACGTCGGTTATGACGGGGTACCAGTCCGCGCCCGAGTAATCTATGGCGGGGAGCACGCCGCCGTAGTCCGCTGGCAAGTGAGACGGCTCCAGGTGCTTGTGGAGCGATGCCATCTTCGTGCCGTGGAAGAAGATCTGGGGAATTTCATAAAATACAATAATTAAATACCTACTTAAAATATGGGGCTCGAACAAAACCCTGACATGCACAATGATCAGTAATCGCAAGTATTTAGTTCGCTAATTTCCTTAATCTTGATGTGGAATTGACAGACGCTATGTACTTATTGATCGTTAAACTAAACCACCTTAAAGTAAGTAGGTACTAAACAAACAGAAATATGTGCTTAGATATCCTCGGAATCTAAAGACCTTACTTATAAACGCTATTGACCGCAAAGAATGTTTAAAAGGTTATGAATTTATCGACTCTCTTCCTGTCATTGTCAAACAATGTGAAGTTAATACGTAGCCGATTAAAGTTTTTTTAGATAAATACTTAGTAGCTTAATATTTTAAAATGCTTGATAATTTAACTGAAGTTATGGATAGATACTACTTTCAGTACCTAAGAATCTAAAAATCATCGCTGATTTTATCATAAGGAGACTAATTAACACTCATGTCACACGCAAAGACAAATTAAAAAATGTAAGTTATGTCTGTTCATTGAACTCGGAACTCCACGTTTTTGATGTTTAGAAGGACATGCCAACTGAATGACGATGCAGGTAACAAAGACATACTCATACTCATAAATAATACCTATTTACAATTTCTAATATCCAAAACATTCTAATAAAAGAAAACGCAATTTATTTCGGTTTAAATTTTCAATACCTACCAATTTACAAGCTACAAAAAATATGCTGTAGGAACTCACTCTGGTCTTTAGTTTTTCCCTGATGAAAGGCTTGAACATGGTCCAGACAGCGTTGAAGATCATGGGTTGTTTCACGAAGTGCACCTCCTTTAGTCGGAGAGGCATCGCGTCTTGGATGAAGGTGAGCAGCCTCTTGGAGAAAGCCGGCGTCAGTCCCATGGTCTGTGGATAATATGAGACATGTTTTACGTCTTTGATCATATTATTCACAGCACACTTAGTCAATAACTCGGAATAAGTCGGAAATTTAATAACATCGGAAAACTATAAAATAAAATGTGCACTCGACCTACAGGGGAGAAACGCCTTTACGGGCAAATAACGCAAGTACACCAGTATACCCGAGAAATAAAGGTCAAAGTATCTTGAACTCTGCTAATTTGCACTGAGTCCGTCGTATCCCCCATCAGAAAGGATATAGGTATAAGAGTTAGTTAGGTGATGGTAAGTGATAAATTCAATGTGTATCCTTAAAATCCATTCCAAATTGAATTTTGTGTCACCTAAGTATGATAGGTACCTACACAAGTACACATATAATTCGTCACCATAAATAAATCGATAGTAGGCAAGTAATTAGATCAATATGTTATCACTATTAATGCTTTCCTCAATGATAGCACAATATATTTACCTATTTGTATCCGGGTACTGAAGGCAAAGTCTCTTTCAAACATTTTATATTTTCATGTGCTGATTATATTAAGTTATTTTATTAAGATGATACAATATGACGACCCAGTTGCGGCTAACCACGGCTTGACCACGGAGGTCGAGGTAAAGATCGGGTTAAGGAGCAGACGAGTGGAAACATATATTTTATCTACATATTATTTTGATTGCTCGACGACCCTTTAAAATATCGTCCAACCAACGTAGAGGAAACCCCATTTCCTTTACGCCACGACTACAAAGAAAGGATGTTTGCATAAAATATTGATCTTTAGTTTTAAATACTACGACGCCTTTATTGGCGCAGTGTCTGGTGTTCTTGACTATAACGCGTGTCTGTTATCTTGCCCAATATCCGTTTTAAATAACTACCATTTTCGTAACGTCGAGCAAACTGGACCGGAGTGTGTTATGCTCACCGCCTGATAATATAAATTACTTGAAACCAACTGAACAGGACAAGGCTATAATGATTTTTGTAGTTCTATGCTATTTCCTGAGCTCTTCAGAAGTGGAAAGAAAGAAAGTGATACATTTAGACATAGGTACAAAATTCTACTAATATTTTAATGCAAAAGGTTGTGTATGTTTGTTAATCAAACAGTAACGGCTAAACGGATTGTGACAAAATTTGGCACATAGATAAATCAATACCCAATTAGGTATTTATATATATTTAATCCATTGCATATATTTTATCCGAGGTAAACAGTTCCTCGAAGGGTAAAACCGCAAGGCTGTAAACATTTTTTTTTTTCCATCCCATATTACAATTTCGACGATGCACATAGTCATATTCAAAACAAATAAAGCATTACTAAAAATAATCGAAAAGAGAAGATTGCGATAAAGAGATAAGGAAGAAATTTAGATCCGGTATTCATAACGTGGTCGATCTTATAGGAAGACATCAATATGAACGTCTTTAGAATATGTAAACGATAAAACAGCCTCGGACGTGATGCCCCTTGATCAGAACATGGCAGGACCCTGAGCTCGAGACAGTTTTTCCTGTGAATCAATTATTATGATTCGAATTTCTGGTTTTCTATAAAAACCCGCGAAAAAACATTATGTTGTTAATAAAATTTAATATCTTGACTCGCGATTCCTGGAATTCTACTTTCATCATCATCATCTCAGCCGCAACTGCCGCGAGAGGTCCACAATTCTACTTTATTTGTTTATAGGTAACCTACCTACTACTCAAAATTTTGGGATGCCGAACCCAATCTCGAGGCAAGGGGTTGAAAATATAAAATAAATAATTATTTGTGTACGTAGGTATGTACATACAATTAAGTACTTAGTTAAATAATCTAAAAAGAATTCGATATCAGTCGATTAGTCACCAGTTAATAACGCTGAACCTGCCTAAACGATTTGATATACATTTTCGCTTAAATAATGAACGCGTTAAATTATTATATGCTTTTAATGATATGGATATGGTCTCAAAACAAAGGCAATCGAAACGTGATCTATGATTGAAATCGATTCATTTCACAGTCAAAAGTTTGAATACATTTGACCTTTGCCAAAAGCGTGATTTGACTTTTGAAGATATATAATTACTTACAACTAGTACTCTTTGCGCACTGTAAGTGCACTCCTTGAAATGGAAATAAACGCAAGATATTTTAAATAACTTTGTAAGTATTCTATGAAACTAAACATGTATATTCACTATAAACACTTTATAATACTGACGTTTATACATAATCATAATTATAATTTCGGTTTTCATATACCTAACAACCCCTGAATCCCACAGGGAAAACGCAAGCGTAAGCGTCCCAAACAAACATGGCGATGTAAGGTCATTTCGAAAGCGCTGAAGAAATGATGGGCATAACATCCAATGGATCGCGACGGAAGACCATTGTGTCCGACTTATGTCCTGACTCAGAGACATATTAAATCAAAAGAGTTTCGATGAAGGAAAACATGCTGAGAAAATCTGCATGCTCCAAAAATACCATTGCAATGGGTCCATGTGATTGTATATTAATTGTTAAGGTAGGCTCATGCCTCAGCCGTGGGGCTTTCCGTTCCGTAGGTTTTTGATCATAAAAAGACAATTACATTTAAATAATTCCAACGTTACAGGAATATTGACCTTGTATGAATAAGTCATTTGAGCAGATTAATCATAAATAATAGATAATCTACTAATCTTAAACCTAAATTAAACCTATAATGATAAGATATATTTACTGATATAGAAGATCCTGTTCAATCGCATACATGTTGTAACTTATTTTACATTTTATTACCTATTAATAAAGAGGCTACTCTAAAACATACGAACTTGAAGTGTAGTTGAAGTATGTAAAGTAAGTAGTCCATGCTCCAAAATTATTGAAAAAAAAGATGCAGAACAATCCTACCTTGGAAGTTAGGGTGTTTAGGTAAGATGCTACTGAGGTTGAATGCTATCACGTAGTTCGGATCTTTCAGGCACCAAAACGTTTCTTTTCGAGTAAGAAAATAATGTGTATAAATCGTTTTACAAAATTACATAAAATCAACTTATTTATTTTAAAAACCGTTAAACAAATCAATGTACTTATGCCTATGTAACTATTATTAGTAAGTAGGTACGTACGTATTTAAAGATAAAGTACCTACCAACCTAACAGCGTAAAGAGCGTCGACATGAAATATCAACACTTTGTTTATTTCTTTGTTAATAAGTATATTCATATAGGTATATATATATAAACATGCAAGTTCGCTTGTGTTATTATACCTTAGGGTGTAGGTACCTACACTTTGTTCCAAGGGACGTGTATGAATCACCGAATACAAAGTGCAGTTTGTATGCTTATTTTTTAATTGACTTAAAGTTTAAAGAAGAATGCATTGTGTTTAAAGAATAATTTCAAACCATTTTTAATATTTTATGTCCGAAAACTTTTTTACCATAATATGTTTCAAATTTGTAACCCTTTCTCTTCTTGTTACAAATATATTTCTAATTTTACCTACGTCTACTTTTCTTTATCCTTAGGTACAATTTAATGTGGGAAGTGATTCGTAGGGACTAAATACTCAATTGCGTAATCATTACCAATTTCCGATAAAATCAAACAAAGGTACCTAACCTTCAACTATGATCATTAAACATATTATTATGTACTGTTGACATTTAAATTTATTATTCCACGATAGGTACCTACCAACAACGTAACTCATTACGTCTATGTTATATCTAATAAACATTGAAGTGAACTACTCAAAAAATCTCTTTATATTGCATAAATCATATACGACCGTGTGACACAGCAAACGGTGTCACTTTGTTACGACGATATACCAATCAAATAATCGGCATTTGAGGCGCACGCGCAGTGAAAGTGATCTAGCCACATTTTATGCGTGTTATCGTTGTGTTTGAAAAATATTTTGCCTTTTGCCTTCGTTTACGTTTTATACAAACTGTTTATAATATGTAGCAATACTTTTTTGTGACTTAAAAAAAATGATTGGTTAATAATAAATCGCACGGGTGTCATAATTTGTTGAGTAATCACTTGAATCGGGGAGATCGTTCGATGTTTAAAATATTTTTCTTAAGTATTTGCTAATTTTTTTAATGATATCGCTATATATGCTTTCATATTATCTTTAGAAAGATTATAATTTTTGTGCATTAGAATTTCTGAAATTTCCATCTTACCGCACAACAACACTATTTATTACGCACTTGAAAAATAACAATGAGTTTACAAACTGAATAACAAAGAAATAATCATTGAACACATAACATTAATGCAATGACCTAGAATTAAGTTTGTATTGGCAATTTCCTGAAAAAACAATAAGGGATCGGGCTCTCATGCCAAGACACCTGTGCAAAGTGTGCAAGCTGCAATGAACTTTAATACAATAGCAGTAGGGGTCAATGACGCCGTGCGACGACGACGACCTCTTTGTTTTGAACACGTATCATTATGTAACAAACTAGTTTGCTTGAATAAATGCAAGATATGACAACACCACGATTTGGTTTAGCACAATAAATAGCGAATTTCGCCATGAAGAGACAGCGCGACTGACGGCTTGAAACAGTCACTGCATTTCGAAGTGATCTCAAAAGATTGTCGATTAAACACATAGCTGACATAACTCTTTACCAAGCTCTTTACATAATGTGATTTGAACTTGGGGTAAAATCGTGCATGCTTATTATGAATGACGAACGATCGACGATTGACAGTTTATACTTTCGTCCTCTTCAAGCAACCAGTTGTAGGTCATAATATTTTTATTTTGAATAACCTAACTTAAGATGATGATGAAACCATAGCACGGTAGTAGGGTACTTTGTAGTACCCACTTGGCTGACTACCACTCTCAAGTTCTGTTGTCAACCATCTACTGGTATATTCCGGCAGTTTCACTTGAGAGCCAATTGTCTAATAGGCTACATAAAGGTTGGCAACACATTGGCAATTCCCTGGAATTGCTAGCCGCTGGACCGCCTGCCTGTTTGTCAGATTGATCAGCCTTGTGATAGAAAAAAATCATGTTGCACTAACCTGTGTCCATCCCATATTGTGGAAATCCATGACGACCACAGTTCCTCGCACTTGTGATTCAGGTTCCAACATGGCGGCCTCGTGAATAAGGTAGAACAGCTTGAACAACTGATCTGCTGTTACTTTCTTCGGATCCCATGTACCTGTAGTTAAATCAGACACTGTTACAGAGTAGATACATACAATACTTTTCTTGGCTTTAAATTAAACACATGTAATATATTCAAAAAGGACCTGGAGTACCAAATGGAGTTAAAGTTGGAGTCACGAAACACAGGTAGGTTTTGGTGCATCGTCTCGTTAATAAAACATTGACTTATGTGCAATATTTACCTCCAACATTAACGATAAGCACCCTCCTGCCTTTGTGGTCGCGTCCCTTCATGACATTGACGACCTTGTGGTCGAGGAAGGCGTCCTTCTCTTGTTCGGGCAGCAAGCCCTCGAGTAATGATGCGTTGTCACGCTTGAACTCTGCTGTGCGACGCATCTGGTGGACACAATATAATTTGATTAAAACTTATTTTCTTCGGTCAGTTCTCATTTATAGTTTATTTATACAATACTTCTTTATTAGTAGGCTTTATTAGTTTTATTTGTTTATTGATAGGCAAAACAGGGCAGTGGTCCAAAAATTTCGAAAAGGTAAATTATTGAACTCATCGTCAAATCTAGCGATATATCTACAGAGTTTACGATTAAAACTAAAACTACTTAAGCCTTTGTTTAATGAGCTAGTAGTTAGTAAGGTACATGCTTGCCAGATCATGATAAGAGAGAAAAGCTCCACTACTTCGAGGATATCTCAGCACCGTAAGTAAGTAGGTAGGTACTAAGACTAGTAATTTTATGAAATTTGCATAATTGTTCCTAACAGCATAAACAACTTTTCCTGAGGAAATTAGTTTGTCGTTTACTCGACATAAATGAAAGCATAATTACGTATAATGGATAGGAACTGGGACTAAATTACATGTCAAAGTGTATTTTATTTGTAACACTCATTCCCAAATGAAATATCGATGAAAACTAAAGGCATTCCAAGTTATGGGTAGCTAACAACCATACCTTCTCGTTGCACAATATTCATCCATCACTTGCCTTATCAGACAAGATTAATGAACTTCACATTTTAAATATACGTTATTCTTAATATGTATATTTTATCAATTTTAAACAAACCGATAATAAGCAAACAACAAATGTGATAAACGTTACCACCAGCGCACCGTGACCGATAATCCCTTTACGTACGAAAGATGCGTATATAAAAAATATTGACCATATGAATACGATCTGGCAATCACAACTTGTTATCATAATAATTGAAAGGTTTACATTATCTGATGAAAACAATGGAGCTCATTTCCTTGTTAGTTTCGATAATATACCATATTACCAATAATAAAATGATGAAAACGAGCTGCGAGCAATTTATTGTCGAGAGCGATGTGCAGAAGGTCAGCTTATAGATAAAGTAAGTATAAAAATGGGTGATAGTTATACTAATCACGTAACTCTGCTGATGAATGGGGCAGCGGGACATGCGCGACGAGTCTCCAATTCGTACGAATTCATTAGTAGCCTAAATACTAACTAAAAGCATACAAGACTTATTACACATAGTAGACGCAGTCTGTATAGTAATTTCCGTGGCCGGTCGAACTTTGTAAATTTTAGTTGTACTTGGTTGTAGCTACCTAAGTACTTGAGAGCATTGACATAAGAAATTAGAACTTCATTTGAATATTGAATTATTAGAGACGCATTAGATCTTGACATAAATCTCTTTGTTGAAATAAACCTACAACACAATTTTATAATTAACTACATTCCATGGACGTAAGACGGTTCGTACCCCAGTTGATGAGATTACACAACTTAGCAACTGGCTAACGACTGATTGCGAATATCACACCGCTCACGTACCCGGCCGCCATACCCTCAGACAGTATGGCCAGCATGGCGCTTGCCCAATCTAAATTCTGTTATTAGATTTAATAGCGGGCAATGCTGAAACACAGGATTTAGACATCTATCTTCATCACATTGCTACGTATGAAAGGAAAGCTACGGCAAGGAAATTTACCTACATTGAGTATTTTTTTCTCACATAACTATATAGGGTTGTTTTTAAAACACCAGCAGTGCTTTACATTTTGATTGGGCAAGGTTGATCTTTTGTATGTATAGGCACGAAGATTAGATTTTCAGTAGCTAAGTTTATAAGTTTATTATTAGGAACCATTTATGTATATAACCTTATTATAATTCTGGTCACTATAATTGGCACCAAAAAATAAACTTATTTACCGTTTGAAAAGCCCTAAATAATGTAAGTACCAGAATGAAGGCATAGGCTCCTACGATAGGCTTTGTACTGTCTCTATTATTATTTTATTTTTATAATATTTCCCATTCTTGTTAAATAGTGATATTTTTTACCAAAAACCGCAATTCATTATCTGCTTTTTGGCTACTTCGATAGTTGTTACATTTCATTGACTTTAAGTACGCAAGTGTACTTATCGTGGATAGTTACCGCTTTATCAGGCGCACTACGGTCAACAGTTATCTATAATATATAAGATAATTCGTTGTTTATTGTATAAGTAAAGTTATTTATATTTAAATACATCACTAATACCACCACCACGTATCATATCAAATAGGTATTTTGTAACAAGCTAAATATGTAAGTAACTATTGGCAGTTAAAAATTAAAATCATATTGTTTTAGAGAATCTTACAAAAATAAATACGTAATAAAATAAACCACACTTAGGTATTTATGAATCAAACAATTGACTATTAAAATGTTGATGAAGTTAATAATTATCATACTACGTAATCTATTTATGTCTAGTTTCACTACTATGTATATCTTAATCGTTAGTAAGTTTCGGACAAGAATAAATTTATGTATCTTCATTATTCATCTCGGATTTATTATATGCCTGGAAGATGGCACCCCTAAACAATTCAAGTATAAATAAATGTATGAATCGTGGTCAAAAAAACCCTATCATTTCGGGAATAATTCGCGTTGATATATAAAACATAATTTCATAATTACCAATAAACGCTGTAGAGTTTTGCTATATGCTAACATTTCTCCAACAAATAATATTTAATGAATGATTAAATAATTGAAGGTCAATACACTATCGATAAATAGGTACTATGGTGTTCGGTTTTTTACCTATAAGTATCTGTTCGGTAGCGACGCCTTGAGGATTTTGGTTGCAAGGATACCGATTTTTCTCAACAATGACAAAAGCGAACGAAATGAAATTTATTGTAAGAATTCATCATGTGTTTGACTTTATTATGTCCATTGCATAACAAGATTGGTTAACTTTTATAACACAAAATAATTAATCAAAAAGACCTATTTAAAATAAGAGATTCCAATTTTATTGACATTTAGGATCGAATTGAAGTTCCAAAATTTCTACATAAATTAATTGACTGATACTATAATTTGTACATAGGTTTTATGAAATATATTTGTAGTTTTTATACTAAACAATAAAAACCATTTTGTTGCATACGAGCTTTCCGTTATAAAAGATAAATAATAAAAAGTAGGTAGGTATTGTGTTCTCCTTCGGCAAATCCCTTCTCCTCACCAGACAATGTCCGATAATTTTATCAAATTAATCTGGCAACCCTGTCTGCTTTGTAGCAGCTAGTGCATTGCGGTCATATACCACGATAATCGCACCTAGCTAGCGTCTATTTCGCGACGACGACCGACACAATGATAAAGCGACGACGGCGCGGCGACGCGGACTTACGACGACACGACACGACGACGATGCGGCACGGTAGCTGCGCACGCGTCATTCATTATACATATATGGCTAGTATTTCACAAATCAGATCATGAACGCGCCCTTTAGACAATGCTTACCTTTATATCGTAATCTATATCAAGGTTTCCACTATTTTGTAACGAACGGTATCTATTGTTATTTTTAATTGGGTTATAAAGGTCTTAAAACATTTAACTAAGTCTCACAATGACCGCATTTTTGGAGGGCATAGCAATCATATGTTGTTTCCTTCTATGATGATTAGCAAACACCTACTTCAGTTCTACATAAAAATCGGCCAAGTGAACCTCTGACAGACGGGTGGACAGCGTCGCCACAACAATAAGTCTTCGTTTGGTTTGAAGCTTCGGATCGAGTAGGCACTAAACCCTACAAAGATGATATTCGTATCACTTCTACATATAGCAAAATTAAACCACAAACAATTTGTTTATGTAAAACAAACGCGATATAGCAGCGTGCGCGTTATGTTTTGCGCCAGAAACCTTGGAAGGCTGTTTTCACTAACATTAACGACGCCGGCGCCGCGACGTACGGTTGAGTCTGTTGCAAATCTTCCGTGTGAGGCATGCAACAACACACCTTGTTTCTACTAACGTGTCCTGTTGTGAATGTTTGACGATTTGTCATAGTTGAAGAATATCATTTTCAAACCAGACTCAATTAGTAGCAAGATATTAAATAATGGTACCTCAACCTCAACTCCATGGAAGGCGAAAACTGTATTAGATATTAATTTTATGGATAAACAAAGACAACATTTTGAGTTGGAACTGCGCTTGCGCTCGTAGCACTTGAAATAAACACGTTCGAAGACTAGATCAAAACTGTGGCTCTCGTGATATCCGGCATTATAAATATGAACAATAATGTGATTGCAAATATGTTTACAATTAATTTGTACTAGCAGTTGACATTGGGCGGCTTCGATAATGTTTATATAGTTATATTTGTTCAAGTAAACTACAGCGAGAATCAAGAGATTAACGTTAAATTTTATATCCTTCGTACCTCTTATGTAATAAGTACTGAAAATTCTATTTTCAAATAAAATATTCTCTAGAACATATAATAGGAACTTTATAAAAATGTGACATAGAAATTAATTATTATTATCTCATAATTTAATAAATATCTGCTCATTGCATAAAAATTACATTCTTTCACCAACTATGCCTACTTAATTTATTATGTGGCATCTATTGCTAAACGAGTCTGTAAGCAGAGCAAGGCCACATTTAATTTTTCTACACAACTCATACGTAATTAGGTATATTCAAAATATGATAAAGCTCAGTACAACTTTAAATTCACTAGATTTAAATTGAATCTTAAAACAAGGATGTAATAAATATATTACTATAGAGTTCACTGTTGAGGTATCCTACATTAGGTAAACAAAACAACCCTTACACATAATGAGAATGAGGTCCATATTATGGAAAGTCAGTCAAACTTAAAACATAAGTAGGTATTATATGGTTTTACCCTAAAAATGGTTTGAAATTAGAGCCTAATAATAAAACAAGGATAACTTTTATGAAAACGCGGGGCAGAGGCTAGTTTCTAATATACTGCAATGGTCATCGTTGCGAGTACACAGAGATAGCTGATTATATTATCGTGGTTAGATAAACAATGCACTTTGACTTTGCCCCGTTGCGCTTATCTCGTGGCCCTTCCGACAGGCAGATTCCATCACATTTATGTACAAACTGTCGTATTGAAACATAGATACACTTTAATCTATCTATAGTATAGATTCTATACCACAAAGTCAGGTTAGTTACACCATTTAGAACTGAAGAACGGCTGGACCGATATTTATGATCTTTGAATAGCAGAATTCATCGAGAACGCGGGAAATAGCTAATGCCAAATCAAACAAATATTAACCTAAGCTATCGAATAGAAAATAGGGGATCGAGGGATGAAACCACGGGGCGGATAGCTAGTTATAAATAATCTTAATCATAGACACATCAGTATTCACAAGGTGCCGGTTAACAACCTTAAACTGTAGTCGATGCATTAGACAAACATATCTACTGTCTCTGTCATTATGTAAGAGCGTGCTAATAGCAATCAATATAGCATATAGGTGTTTTGCTTAAATTGCACATGATACCTACATGACTACATATTAATGAGATATTTATGTAATTACAGGGATGTTTATATTGGCATATTTAAATAACAACAGTTTATTTTAATACTCCAGTAGTACTATGATAAAAAATAAATTTATTATTTGATACATCTGAATGTTTTTAAAAACAAATGGAACGCGTGCTTTATCCTCCTTTTATCATTTCACGAGAAAGTTATCACTGAAACAACAATGATAGATTGGGAAGGATGCTGTTTCAGTTATCACAACAAAGAGAGTAAGTATATAAATGTAGCTACACAAAATCGTTATATCAATCTTTAAAAAATACTGTATCGATTGAAACCGGCTTATAATCACCGAATCTTTTATAACGTACATATATATATATATATAACATAATACTATAGAGTGTCGAAATTTCAACGCAATTTTGTACACAAACTTAAGTACCTACATACTTGCTAACTTCGTAAGATAATAATCATCCCACGGCTTCAAACGTGTACTAAGTCCCTGATGTAAACCACACATAATAATCAACCGAGGTCTAGGACGGGTCCGACGAAATCAGTCGTTAACCGCTTCTAATTGGACTGTTGCCCAAACATCACTGCATTATGTATGTACCTAGTTAAGGTTACGCAAATAGTAGGCTTTGATGTCAGTACGCTCCGCATCGCATGCTACTAATAAAACAAACTTGACTGAAATCGTAGAATCGTAGAAAAGGCAGGTGGAAAATATTCATGAAAATGCAGAATACTAGGTACCAACACCAACAGATTTTAATGAGAATATAATCATTGTCAAGAGAGGTCAGCTTTGTAATATAATAGATAATTTTATGGTGACACGCGATTTTTTTTATATAAATTAGCTTACTTTTGACCATTCACCGCGTATCAGTAATTGATTTTTAAATAGCAACATAACCATCTGCTACATCTACAAGAAATAGCCTTGCCAGTTTTTGTCCCACATTATAATTGCAATATGCAATCACTAAAACCTTCCACGATAGCTGTGACGATAGTTCCCGCCGATTTCATAGTGTAGGTATGACAGTGTACGGTAGTATTATTTCTTTATAAAATAAATAAATATTCTGGGACACTATTCGTCACACACGGCCATCTGACCCCAAACTAAGCAGAGCTTGTGCTATAGAAGCCAGATAACTGATATACTACATATACTACTTTTCTTTTGTAAATATATACTTATATAGATAATTACACCAGACTCAGGACAAACAGACGTTGATGTTCATGCACACAAATGTCTGCCCTAAGTGGGAATCGAACCCACGACCTGTGGCGTGATAAATATGGTATCCTACCAATCACGCCAACTACTGAGACCATGTTGGCCAGTTTTCAATTAACAACAAAGACACTCATATTGTTGCGACATAGTTCATTGACTGACACAGTAACAGAATTGATTGTTTACCTACAAATAGGAAACCTCTATCTATTACGGTGAAACTTATATAATAGGTATCCATCACAGCAGAGAAGTAAGTATTTGTTGACTGTGGTATCCAAAAGAAGTCTCTATAGAATTTAAGGCGATTTTTACTAAATAGACTGTTAAAAATGAAGATACTCACGAGTGCCAACGCGCTCTCCGGATACCACTTGCATGGTCGGAGGAAAATGGTAAGGATCTCGTCATCCTCCCCGAAGGTTAAGTCCTTGTTCTCTTTGAGCAGCTCCTTGAGCCGCTCGAGAGCCTCCCGTACTCTCTCCGGGGTCTCGCGCAACTCATTCTCAGCAATCGCTTTAGTCTCCGGCGACAACTCCAAGTTACGCTCTAATCTGAACTCGCTTGAACTCATTTTGATTCAAACGACCTGGAATCAAAATATTTTGTATTAAACTATAATATATAAAAATAAAAATATTGATATAGACTGCAAAAACTAGATTGTTGAAAATATTTTACCTAGACTTCAGAAATTGACGATGAAGACTTTACTATAGGAACCCAATAACCAAACTGGTTGGAACTTTTTGAGAACTGAATAATTTAACAAAGATTTGGTACAACTTCAACGTACTAGAGGGGCCATTGGATATCGCATATTGTGAAGCGAGTTGACATGACACTGGCCGCAAGGCAAGGACTAATTGTGGATGCCACGCACGGTGCGCCGACGCACGTGCTTCTAGACCGGCGTTTAAAAACACATTATTGCGTTGAAGATTAGGTTGCACAAAATCTAGGTACAGTTACCGCTCTCACAGCTAACAAAGTAATATAAATCATACAACTATATTATTACACTCTATTGAGTAATCCAATCGCAACGTTGTAACGAAACCAAATATTAATTCTCCATAAAATTATGAAATTTTATAAAATTTTTCTTAAACCTTGCACCACCGAAACTTACGTTATTTAACGTATACCTAATGCAAATATACGATACGTGAGTGAAATGGAGGCGATAATCTAAACACTATCTTATTAGGTATAAGAACTTATCTATTTCTCTGTAGGTACTTAATCCTTGCAATTTTTTACAATAAATCTTTCTAGAATTTTATAAATGGAATGGTAACAAAACTTACAAATTAAGCATTGATTTTTGATGGTTTTTGATTGCCTTGAAGCAATATATGTACGTTATTGTTTTATCTACAATATCTTCAGTTCAATCAACCCTGCACGCGTCGCTTTTACACCTACATAATAAGTGCTCCAAAAAAACGGCTTAGTTGGTATTATTTAATAAAATAGCAAACATTACTCGTAGTCAATCTATGCCAGATTAGATACAGTTTTCAATGATCATCAAAATTTTTGGTAGGTAGATTTGCAATCGTTCAATAGATTGCATAAAAGTAAGCTGAATGTATCGTTTTAGGTATAAATCTCTTTGTTTTTCAGACATACTAAAGCATTATCATTAACTACATTATGTTGCCCACATAAAATTATGATTATATACTTTTAGTTAAATAGATTTTATTAAAATCAATATTCATTCTCAAATATACTGTAGCTTTTACTATTATACTATATTTTAACGTCACACGTTAATCTTTCAAATATAAATCGCTTCAATTTAATTATTTTAATATTATTACCTATACTAATAAAGATCTTAGCCTCCAATGTTTCCTATTGAATTATTTCTTACCGCAAAGGTATCAGACATTATGCAGAAGACTAGATAATAAATTACAAACTATTCAATATGCAACTGCACAACATTTAACATGCACGTAAACAAACAAACACAACACAGATGCGAGCACAATATGAAATAGTGTAGAATAGATCCGGACTTTGTTTTCACTAATAAAAAAACTATACGAAATTGTATTAATGTTACACTAACCTCACTCGCGTAGTGGAAACTCACGCGCCGGTGGAAATGACAAAGGGCGGAAAATCGATCGTGCGGCGGGTAAGAGGCGCAAGCGAGTGTGCGCGCGCGCAACGCCCCAGCTGTTTTATAGACACGATAACGCCGTACACTTTGTGCCCCCGAGAGCCAATCGTTAGAACATTCGTATGTATGTTTGTTGATATGATCTTTAAATTGAGGGATGAAATTGTACCTTACTCATTGAATCGAGGAAATTATTGTTATTCGAAGATATGTTTTGAAATAAAATTGGATCTTATAACTGTAAACGAGCAATTAAACGAAAAATTTAAAATCTTGGTAGGGCTTTAACGATTTGGGTCAAATTTTGTAATTATATTAGGATTTTTTTTTATTATTCTTTTCTATATAGGCGTCATTCCTGAAAAACGTGATTTTACAAAAAAAAAACACTGAGCAAAGCTTGCCCAGATACTTTATGTAACATAAAAAGATTCGTTGCCACACAAAAAATATCTCAAATCGAAAATCGAAATAATAAAAGGTTCGTAGGCTTCGTAGCACGCTCGTAGCCGGGAAGAATACTTAATGGCAGCTAGAATGATATTATATGATTTAGTAGATACCTATACATAACACAGAAGGTATGTATTTTATTGTACAAAAAAATACATACTTGTACCAACTAATAAAATGTAATAATGTTTAGATTTATTATGGATCATTTTCACTACATAACCCTTTCCTGTTAAATCCCAAACTCCTACGAGCTACGAGCATACAACCAAATTTTATTGTTGATTTACGGACGGTAATAAGTCTAACTCTATGTGCCTTATAATTCTATAACACTGAGCTCGATTAACAAGTCGTTTTAAATACGACCTATGCTAACACCAAGATCTCATCTTACACGTCAAAACTGAATAAAATATGATCATTAAATGCTCTTATATACTTAGTCCTCCGTATTACGATATACAGAGTGATTTTTTAATCGTTGGCAATACTTGTAGTGGTGAAAGTACTCAACAATATGAACAACTTTTACTATGGGACCAACTGTGAAATCACGAAAAAAATATCAGCTGTTCCATACAAAAGTTCAATACCTATTTGACCAAAATGTATGAAGCAACTGTTTTATTTTACACGATATCAGAGTTGGTCCCGTAATAAAAGTTGTTCATATTGATGAGTACTTCCACCCCTGTAAGTATTCCAGTGACTAAAAAATTACCCTGTATGTTCAAATATAAAATACCTACTTAGGTAAGTTCTTATACTACATACGTATTTGTAGATACAAAAAAAATTGTTGCCTCTTTCAATAGTTATTTGTGCAACAAGAGAGCAAAGTCGTTTTTTGGTGCGAGTGCTGAATCCAGAGCAAGCGAAGGATTCAACGATTGAATCACGAGCGTAGCGAGTGTTTCTAATGTTGAATCCTGAGTGTGGCGAGGGATTCAAAGGCACGAGATGCAAAAACTTTGCTCTCGTGTAACACACATAACTTTTCACTTCAGCAGCGAGAACACTTTAGGAGATAATAAATATTTACAAGTTAAATATCAGTTTTATTTGCAGTAAATACTTATTTTCGTTTAAATACAACAATAAGTAAAAAATTCAATAAATTACATTAAAAGACATAATTATCTTTTTGCAAAATTTCTTTAGTTAGTACGAAATTCCGAACGTGTTTGTCTTTGAGGTCGAATTCAAAATCGGAACTTCGAAAGGGCTGGTCTTTGTCTCTCTCTCTTTCTAATGGCGGGAAAGAGATAGAGTGTGAATGTTTCGAATTGTATGATTAACCCAAGACTGAATAAGACATTCGCGGCTTTCTGAAAAAAAATAATTAAAAAGTTACTTTGTCTCACTCATTTCAGGCAGCAAAACCTACATGTTTGAGCTACTGAAGTGAAAATTAATTTAAGATATAGCTCACTTTTACATGGAGTGGAGAATGTCGTAAAAGACCGCCAAAGAGGTGATAAAAAATGGACTGGCTTTGGTAATAAGGAGACAAGGCGTGGTACGTTTTTAAGACTGTTTCTATTACCACTACATTTATATAGTTCAAAAAGATTCATATCACGAAAAGAGTGAGTAGAAAACGATCGTGGAAATTAATTATCTATTCATCGTATCATCATCATGCAGACATTCTTTCAGGACACAGGACTGTTTGATTAAAACCATATTGTTTAAAACAAAAACAATATTAAAAACAATTACGTATGATTCAACAACAGATACCTATAGGCTGTTTTTGTATCGCTGGTGTACTTTGACTGGATCTTTGTACTTAGACAACAAATGAGTATAATGTATGTATAGACGAGTAGGTATATTGAAGCGGCAGATAATGGGTCGTAGTCGTATACTAACCGAAGTGCATGTGATATAAGAACAGTATTACAGTTGTGAGTCATTAGTATGAAATCTACACAAAGACGATCATTGTCCCCACATCGGAACAAGAAAGTCCAAACGTATTCTTTGTTTAATGAATGTTCACTTTTTGAGGAACAATTATTTTTACTAAGCTAAGGTCGTTAGCATTTTATTTGTGTAATCGTAATTTCCAATTTTCGAATAATTATATTATTAGATGTGATAGCCTCGTACTAAAAGTTAAGGACTAGATAAGCTGTGGACGCATGAATAATCCATGTCGTAGGTTCAATTCTCGGTCCCAGCTGACAGTGCGAAGTAGTTAGCTACCTGACCTTTTAAAAAGGCCGCTCAAGCAATATTGCTAATGCAATTCATTTTTCGAACTCTTGACAGATCCTACATATTTCAATATGTTTTATATAAAATAGTCACTACAAATAGTCACATTATATACAGTTTAATTCATTAAAAGATTTGGTATTGATGAATCTGCCGCAAATTCGGAAAAATGAATTGCATTAGCAATATTGCTCGAGCTTCCTTTTTAGCCCTCCTATTGTTAGTTTATAGTAGCCTTTATTTTTTTATTTAATTTCTATTTATATGAGTTCTATTTATACTTAGTGAAGATGCGGCCGAAGGAGTCATATCTATTCTATTTTATTTATAAAACACGTCTAGGAACGGACATGTTATGCAATGTTTTAAGTTTTTACTCATAAAAGCGCATTCTAATAACTACTGGCAAAACAGATTGGCTGGAATGTACGTTACCTATCCACAGTATTCAGGTAGTGCTAAGTAGTGCTATGTAGAAATTTTGGAACCTCAAATCGATCCTCAATGCCGGTAAAATTGGAATCTCTTATTTTAAAGAGGTCTTTTTAATTAATTATTTTGTGTTATAAAAGTTAACCAATCGTGTTATGCAACGTACAAAATAAAGTCAAAGACATGATGAATAATTCTTACAATAAATTTCAGTTCGTTCGCTTCAGTCATTGTTGAGAAAAATCGGAATCCTTGCAACCAAAATCTTCAAGGCGTCGCCTTAATTAATAACCGTTTATTAAACCTACTCAGCGATAAAAGCTGAACTCAAATAGATAAAGTTTCTATGCCGCAACTGCTCACGACGAGGGAGGTTAGGAAAGCGCCTGTATGTTTTCGATAAATAAATTTTATCGCCGCAGTTAGCGATTAGCCGTGGATATTAATTGTAACGACCTTGAAAGGACATTATGTTTACTTAGTTTATTCTTGTGATAAGAAAATTCAAATGTTCAATGCCACGAGGCGTTTCATTCGCATCTATACAACCTGTAATAAGTTTGTATGCTTGTTCGCCGCCTATTATAAAAAAAACCAACCAAGTGCGAGTCGGACTCGCGCACGAAGGGTTCCGTACCAAATTAAGAATTTATTTAATTATAGGTACTATACATACAACAAACTAACAAAATATTGGAAAATTATTTCAATTATATTTGTACAAATTATTAGTTATTATTAAATGTCATCATTACTTACATGTCAAAAGCTCTTTATAACTAAGTAATAATTTATGGAAGACCCCCTTATTTATTTTATTTTGTTTTTAGTATTTGTTGTTATAGCGGCAACAGAAATACATAATTTGTGAAAATTTCAACTGTCTAGCTATCGTGGTTCTTGAGATACAGCCTCGTGACAGACAGACGGACGGACGGACAGACAGCGAAGTCTTAGTAATAGGGTCCCGTTTTTACCCTTTGGGTACGATACCCTAAAAAAGAGCACATTCAAAATCAAAAATCATTACCCACATTTGGAATCAGAATAATTTACAAAAAAAAAAAGAGTAACGGTTCTATTGAGCGGATAAAATGAAAGCACTTGGTTTTTATTATTTATTTTATATACATCATAGACAGATCACAAAACAAGTTATTCTTATCCTACGTTGATGATGCATCTAACTCTGTGATGGTCGTGCTTGTCTCTGCTTCGTCGTCAGAATTTTGCTCGTCATCGCTGCTGCCCCCTTGCTGCAACAATCAAATAAATACCATAATCTATTACTATTATAAATACTCGTAATGACTGAATATAAATGTATATCTATCATTACGAAACAGCAATATTGTAGTTAGTATAGGTTAAGATATCCTTTGTACAAAGCGATAAATACTTAGTCTAATATGCCCCAATAACACATTAGTTAAACAAACTCTGTTAACAAAATCACCCGCGTTCCCGGTATAAGAAAAAAATCGTGAATTTTCCGTTGTTTTAATAGTTATTCTTTTATTCAGGGCGGAGACAAATCAAAGATCATAAAAATCGGTCTAGCCGTTTTTGTTTTATATACACCTAGACTAGCTGTTCCCCGCGGTTTCACCCGCGTTCCCGGTAAGTATAAAAAAACCGATGTTTTAATAGGTATTCTGCTATTCGGGGTGGAGACAAATCAAAGATCATAAAAATCGGGCCAGCCTTTCTTAAGTTACAAATGATGTAACTAACCCGACTTTGTTTTATATAAGGGTAATTTTTTAGTCTTGGCAATACTTGCAGGGGTGGAAGCATACTCATCAATATGATCAACTTTTACTATGCAGCTATGGGACTAACTGTGAAATCACGAAAAAAATATCAGCTGTATGAAGCAATATAAAATACTGAAACTGTTTTATTTTACGCGATATCTGAGTTGGTCCCATAGTGCAAGTTATTCATATTGATGAGTACTTCCACCCCTGCAAGTATTGCCAACGACAAAAAAAACCTGTATATACAGGGTGATTTTGTTATCACTGGCAATACTTGTAGGGGTGGAAGTACTCATCAATGTGAACAACTGTTATTATAGGGCTAACTCTGATATCGCGTAAAATAATATGGTTGCCTCATACATTTTGGTCGAGTAGGTATTGAACTTTTATATGGAACAGCTGATAATTTTTTCATGATTTCACAGTTAGTCCCATAATAAAAGTTGTTCATTTTGATGAGTACTTCCACCCTTGCAAGTATTGCCAGTGATAACAAAATCACCTAGTATAGATAGATGTGGTAATGACGTCGAATGCCGTGTACATCATTACTATCGTTAGATTTTGGTCAAACACAAGCCTATAAAAAAAACTGGAGTTCGACAAGCAAAACCTTCGTTATAACCCAACAAGGTTTAATGTGAAAATTAGGTATTCACGAAGGTATGGTCGCTTTAAAATTTATTCTTTTCTACAAAAAGTGCTCCTAATTTTGTTTTTGATTACTCTAGTAACAAAATATTCCTGGTATTAAGTTCTTGATTAATAAATTATTATTATTATAAAACTATCGACGATCGTTTGCACTGATCGTGATACTGATCAAATAAATAAATAATATTTCTGAAATATTGTATATGGTACCGGCCAAACTAGATTTCAGGCCAAACTAGTTTGTGCTAGGCCAAACTGATTTTGAATTGAGAAAAAACATTTTAGAAGTTACATGTACAATGTTTTCACATATTATGTAAGTAATCGTAATTTGGTGATCAATTTCTCTTCCTATTCAGAAACGACCCGGATACTTTAGGTTAGAAGTGAATGCCATACACTTCGTTGTTTTGTTTTATAACTGCACGGAAAACCTTTTTTACTTGCATAATAATTCAAAATCAGTTCGGCCCAGGACAAATTAGTTTGGCCTGAAGTCGAGTTTGGCCGGTAACATATACATTGAACAAACCGGTATAAATAGAATAATCGTCTACATACTTTTCGCATTATTTTCTTTATGGACTGATATTTTTTTTGGGTCAAGCCATAAACCATTCGTGTATCATTTTGGCATATGTTCCCATTACCATATACCATATATCCAGTTAATCGGGTATCAAAGGAAAGTAATCTCACCTCAAACTTTAAATCTGATTGATGTGTGGTGAGTAGGGTCTCCTTGACGTATCGGAAGATGTGGTCGCGACATATCTGGTCAATGTTGGGCGACAACCAGCCGCGCTTCTCGTGGCAGAAGTAGCCGGGGGGCGGCTCCGTGGCCAGGAGTTCTTGCACCTCCGGTACGTCCACGTCGCAATACTGAAATATTAATATTATCTAATTGGTTTATGTATTGATAGAGAAAGCAAAACACGCTCGCTGTAAGGATCGATATTACTAGCGAGTGTGGAGACTAACATGGAGTGGTCAATGATGCTTATGTATTATTTTTTACAAATACCACAGATACAAACAGCTTGAAAGTATGGTGCTAGTTGCCATATATGTAGAAGCAACAATTTTAGCTATAGCAAAGTGATAGGGTAGTATGTAGTACCCATCTAGCTGACCCTCAAGTTGAAAATTAGTCGCCATGCCTCTATCAGTTCACCTGCAATTGAGCCTCCTAGGCTTTGGACGCTTACAACCTTCGGCCACATCTTCGCTACCAAAGAGATCGTAGTCAAACTCATGTAAAAAAATATGTAACCTGATAGAATATTTGTCGTTGCGCGGGCACCATGCCCGGCCTGAAGATGACGGCGCCCTCGGGCACGAGGTCGGCGACGGGCGGGGCGGGCGGGGCGGCGGCGGGGGCGGCAGGGGCGGTGGGGGCCTCGGGGGCGGCGGCTGGGGCGCGCGGCGCGGGCTCGTCCGGGGCGGCCTCCTCGCGCCTGCGCTTCATGTGCCGCATGCGGTCCGCCTTCTTGTAGTGCACCATCGGGTCGCGCGCGTTCACCATCGAGTGGATTCCCGCTGGATATACATTAAACATTTATAATTTAACTACTTCATAGATGTATACAATACACAGGAATGAGTTATGTGACATGTTTCACTATGAAAAGTGGCACGAAGGAGATGCCGAGAAGATATGAAAATAAAGAGATCTTATTTTCGTGTTTCATATACATCTCTCGCTACACATTCTCGCAGATCTCTTAGTGAAAGCCGATCTTACCGTAGAGGCATAATTTAGTTACATTTTTTAATTAAAAATTTGTTTGATTGGTTAAAAATTTATCACATTTCATACACTCGACTTGACTGTACTTACCCGTATGTCTAACTCTAAAGTCCAAAGTCTGGTATTTCCGAGCTTCCGGCTCTTTTCTCGGATCATAGCCGAATCTCACCCACATCATCCTCCAAGGACCATCCTTCATATTTATCGCCAAACATGGTAAAATTAGTTTAAGCGACTGTGACCTTATCTTTACTTCGTATTTAATACGATTTTGAGACCAAATTGGTCTGTCTTCAAAGAGCTGAGAAGGATAAAGTTACAATTACTCAAAGTAACATTAGTCTTTTGCATTATTGAACTTAATACATATTTTAAAAACATAATACTAAATAATATAAGCTCCGTAAGTGAGGATTGGCAGGCCACACTGATTGAACACCGTCGTAATCAGGCATTGGGGTCATGAAGATGTATTTCATTTTCTATAGCCAGTCCATCCTAACTGGATCAGCATCATAATCTCTTTAAGCTTGTGGCCCGCAGCCAAAAGATAAACAATGTTATGTCCAAGAGATTTACTCTTCAACAAACTCAACAGAGTCAACAAACTCAACAGCATCAACAAACTCAACAGAGTCAAGAAACTCAACAGAGCCAACAAACTTAACAGGTTGGTTACCTACAATTATGTTAGATACATATGAATCATACCTTCTTAACAGAGTCATATTCAGTTCCCAAGTCTGGGTACGTATTCAGTTTTGAATCCTTCAGCTTGACATAGTACTCATGAGGTTCCGTAGCCAAGTCATCAATGAGATTGAATGTGAACCGAGTTACTGGTGCTCCCCGGGAAGACCTTATTTTGTGGTGAATGATCTCCTCTTGTTCTGTCAGACCTATTTTATCTGGATATCTTTTATCTGTATAAGTGTAACATATTGGCTTGTCTGATCTTGTAAAGTTGGAAGGAACAATAAACAACGGTCCTGGTTGTCTGCAACAAATTATGTCTCACTTCAGGGATAAGAACAACTTCTGTTCTGAGAACAGCACTTTTGTGATCAATCAAAATTAGAATTTTATATAGCTCATTCTTGTTAAAACCATCATAATTCCATCATCAGTTTTGTGTCTAAGTTCCTTTAACAATCATGATAGGGGTTTAATGGTTATGTTTAGCTAAGTAAAATTATGGTATTTGTTTTCCAGGTCAAGTGATTCATAAACAATACTTACATGATATAACTAAAGTTGTCAGTGCCAGATGGAAGAATTTGTTCCAGAATACATTTTGGCTGACCAACGCCTTCCTTCAGTACGGGCAGGTATTGAAAATCAAACATGGCTGGGAATAGAATTAATTTATGTAAGATTCAAAAATGTATCTAAAACTAGCTACTGCCCTGTTCTCCTGCAATCCCAAGGGATCTTATATTTTCCAGAATAAAAAGTATCTTATATGTTATTCCAGTGTTATTATTAATCCATTCAGCCATTACGGAGCTGAGTGGTAACAAACAAACATACACACCCACACAAACACTTTTGCATAATATTAGTAGGATTAAAATAGCTACAACTAAAATATAATTCAGCTAAATTGCACCATTTCCGAAATTAATACATTCTGCACTTCAGACTACCATTCTGTTTATACATAAAAAAATGTGATACTGCAGCATGATATCACATGGATATGAACAAGAAAGATAAATGATGATGGGCCTGTTGGTAAGATACCCTATCTATCACGCCAGAAGTTGTGGGTTTGATTCCAAAGGACAAACTTTTATATTTATGGACATGTCTGTTTTTCTTGAGTCTGGATGTAATTATCTGTATAAGTATAAATTTACAAAAAAAAACTTATTTACATAATATATCAGTTATCAGGCTTCCATAGCACAAGCTCTGCTTAGTTTTGGGTCAGATGGCAGTGTGTGAGGAATAATGTCCCAGAACTTATCTACAACTATTTAAAAAGAGATAGTTAAAGATAAATTACTCAACTACTTAATACTTGATTTTAAGTATTTAGGAAGAAGATGATACTAACAGTCAAATTTATACATTGTCCTGACACGTCCCACCACACTGGTGGATACAACTTGTTTCTTCACTTCATCCAAAACTTTTGTTTTCTTCACTTTTAACCTGAGCAAAACCCCAGCTACTTTCTTGGTATCTGCTATTATTTTCTTCACATATGGATTATCAGGTTGATAGCTCAAAGTCAGCCGTTTCTTTGTAGGTTGAGTATATACCTGAAACATATCAAATAAAAAAATTGGTATCGAAAATTTTCCTCAATCCCAAAATGCAACTATATTCTAATGCGGGTTGCATACTGCCGCACAACCTAAGGCTACACTCCAACCAAAAACTTACCTGTGAAATTCCTCGGATACCCCCCAAGCATTTTATTGCCTTCTCTTCATTTTTAACTATCCCAGGAAATAATACGCATACTAATTCTCGATCTAAATTAGGATTTTCCATTTTTATGACAAAGATCTACTTGTTTGTTGATACAAATAATAAGTTTGGTTATGTAAACATGTTTATCTATATTACGAATTACGATATGCACATGTTCTTCAATCTATTTGGCACTACCGCAGAAATTCCTGACAAATTGCAGCAATAAATAATAACGAAAATTCTGTTAAAATTGACAAAACAAAACTACGAAGTTTTCGGAATTCGGAAGCATGAATGTATGTACACGGAGAGTATTATATTCCTTGATGACCTTGATGTACACAAATCACAAACAAACAAAACTAGTGTAGTGTTGTGTAGGACATACAAGGAGGCAGTAAGTACATTTGTCCAGTACATGACGAATAAAGGTGTTCGTTATATTAGATAACAGGTATATTATAACGTTATAAGAATATACATATAAAACCTAATATTAATAAATAATATTTTCTGTTACTAATATATTGATATTTTATTCCCACGCCCCACAGTATCATAATTTCGTACTACCACCCACCACAACTACACAAGTCCACAAACAAGCAATTTGTTACCGACATGAACATGTCTGTACTCTGTAGATAAAACAATGTCGAATATTTTTGAAGTGTAAACTTCTTTTATGCGCGGTACGCATACTTTTAGATGAGGTAAAACCTCTGGACTTGCGACACCGTTATGAGACGCGACACCGTTATGATGAGACGCAGTTTGACGTTTAGTTTCTTTTTTATTTTTTCTCCCATTAAAATATTTGCGGCCAGTAATGTCGCTAGTTGCTATCAGTAGTTTTGGCGCCATAACAAAACAAACTCACTCAGAAAAAAAATATTTTTAGATTGTAATAATTTTAATGATAATGATGATGATACAAGAGCTCAATCTCAATCTCAGTCTCTCAAAAAAAAAAAAGTATTTACTTCTGTCGGCACTCCCGGAGTGCATTTTTTTTGATCTTTACATTATTGAAGTCTATTTTCTTAACAATAAGGCCTGATATTATTTAATTACCTATATGTATTAGATTGTGCTATTTTTCCGTTATAACA
Source organism: Tetheella fluctuosa (assembly GCA_951216915.1). Classification (NCBI taxonomy): domain Eukaryota; kingdom Metazoa; phylum Arthropoda; class Insecta; order Lepidoptera; family Drepanidae; genus Tetheella; species Tetheella fluctuosa. The sequence continues at coordinate 12,337,371 of OX578214.1, forward strand.
AAATGAGTATATTATACTCAGTTGTTGTGTTATGTTATACACGTACTGGTAATAAATCGTCGATCACCGATTGAGTATAATTTTAGTGTTGTATTATAACGGTAAAAATAACATAATATTTAAATATGTTTAATACGTTCTGTTATAATTTATGAATATAACGGATCCGCGTTAAGCTGGAAACAACCTATCGGACGCGGCTGACAGTCGCGACTTGTAGGTATCTAGATAATGAATACACACTGAGCTATGACGTGAAATGTAGGGTGAGTGAGTGAGAGACAGAGAAGCATGTCATGCTTCATTCAATAGCACGTCTTTTTATTCAACGACGGACATTTACGCGACCGACACATACCTACTCTTTACTTCAAATGTACTACAGAGCTTCACGATAACTCGCCTCATTAAAAATTGAAGTGGGACATTGTACTGGCTCAGTACAAAAAAGAGGCTACTCTTACAAACTCATTTTAAAACCGTGTCCTACCCTACCCAACACTAAACAAAACAAACGTCAAAAAACGAACGAGTGAACATTTTTTTTCCCTTATTTAGAGAAGGCAAAGGCAAAGGGTCCATACAGCCTCATAATTTATAGTCATCTCCTTGTTTATACATTGATATCTTAAATCCTACTAATATTAATATTATAAATGTGAGTTTGGATGGATGGATGGAAGTTTGTTACTCTTTCACGCAAAAACTACTGAACGGATTGGGATGAAATTTGGCAGAGAGATAGATTGTAGTCTGGAATGTCTATGTGCTACATAGGCTACATTTTATCCCGGGAAAACATAAGACCCCACGGAAACGCGGGTGAAACGTGTATGTTTTCAGGGGTTATGTGCTATTCCAGACTATAAACTATCTCTGTGCCAAATTTCATCCAGATCCGTTCAGCCATTCTGGCGTGAAAGAGTAACAAACATCCATTACATTCCATACATACAAACTTTTGCGTTTATCATATTAGTAAGGATTATTATTTTTGTCGTGACATTAAGTTAAATTACCTTGTATATGTATAGGAATTATTTGTTTCTTTACATAGTAAACAAATAAAAACACAAAAATGATCTAAATAATATAATAATAGCAACCTACTTGTATAAAATTATTATCAGACTAATATCTTAAAAATAATTGTTCATTATCACAAATATATACCTAAACATTACGATTGCTCTGCTCTCATTAACATAAGATGTATTGCATTGTACAAAATATATATTTTTGTATGCACTAGTCATTAATTTGTTATCGGTGCCCCACAGCTTCAACTGCTACCAATAGCCTGAAACAAAACCTCATCTCATTCGTGTGAAAATAAAGGGTATATACCGAAACATTTTTTATTAACTAACTAAATACCCGGTGGGCATTGCATTGTCTTTTTTTATATATCAGAAACTTCACAGGCATGGAACAACACCTAAACAAGGTTGCATGATATACAACTTCTCATCAGAAAAATCGAAACAGTACTGCAACAACACTTCTGAAGTTTGGTTTTAAATGAATTTTATGTTTTATTTTTACATTAAACAAAAAAAAGTAATAATACCAGATAATTACAGATATTATAAGGTATCGTTTAACGAATATTAATGTTTAAAATTAAAATTAAATTTGTTAAATATCGTGTTTTTTTCAATAGGTATGTTTTTTCCCTAAGAACTAGTAAAATTTTTGAAACTGAAGCGCATGGAAGCAGACATTAGAGCGCGGGAAGGAAATACGAGATACTGAATACACTTTTTATAAACATTTTTTTGTTTTACGTCTTCGTTTCAAAAAGTTTACAAAAACATTGGAAAAAATCATACCTACCTGTTGGAATAAACACGATAGTTAATGGAATTTATATTTGTTAAACGCTACCTTATAATATCCGCAATTAACTGGCATTATTACTTTTTTTGGTTTAATGTAAAAAAAAACATAAAACTCATTCAAAACCAAACTTCAGAGGTGTTAAGGTGTTTAGATTTTTTTGATGAGAAGTGTAGTAATGCATAATTATTATACCAACAATTGTCTATTTATATATATTTTTTTTTATATATAAAGGTATAAAAAATACACTAACTTTTCAAGCAAGACATTTCTGTGCCTTTCTATTTCCAACCTGTCCTTTTCCATTTTAAGCCTTATGTTATTACATCTTTTCTTTTCCAATAGTTTCTGCTTTTCAATCTTTATTCTCTCTTCCTCCAAATTTAAAAGTTTGTCATGTACTAGCCCTTGAAATAGAAAAATATACAATTTATAGGCAAATTTATTTTAGATTAAATCTTCTTTACCTATAAAACAGTTCTGTGACTGGCTTTAACAGACAATTCAAAGCCTAAACTGGTGGACCTAGAAATTTGAAACTCTGGAAGAAATATTCATTGGGTTATCCTTACACTAGGAGTGCATTAAGGGATTTTTGAAATTAAATCTCGAAGGGGGTTAAATAGAAGAAGCAGTTGGAACCGCATATCACTACATAGTATAAAACAAAGTTGCTTCCCGCTGTCTGTCCCTATGTATGCTTAGATCTTTAAAACTACGCAACGGATTTTGTCGCTAGTCAGTAATAAAGTGAAAGAAAAACTAACTGATTGGTCTCCCTTTTTTCCAAAGAAGTTTTCCTGCCATTGGTGCAGAAGACACCTCATTTGGACCCATGCCTGCATCTGGATCAGTCCCCACTCCATCTTCCAGAACACCCATATCTATATCAACTTGTGTAAAATGTTGAGGATCTGATGGCCACTTCTGAAATAAATTGTAATTTAGCTACATTATACTTCAAATAAAACATTCAGATAAATAACTGTTTTTTTTTTACCATTGTGCTAGTTGAAGGATCTGCATTACACATGTCATCACTAACAACATTGCTTTGTGTCGCAGCCTGGAATAATATAATCAATTTACTACGAGAAATAATTGTACTTAAAGGAGACAAAAATTATATCAGACTCCTTATAAAATATTTCATAAGTAAGATTTACCATAGGGTTTGAAATAGCAGATGTTTCAGGCACTCCTGACAATCCAAACACAGAAGTGTTGGTGCATATCAATCTCAATATCTTCTCTTCAGCTTCTGAAAGTGGAGTATTAGTATTGCAGCCAGGTGTAAATCTGTTTTTACGTATTTTAAAGGCTTTTTTCTTAACATTAGACTTCCAATCACGCCATGTCTGGAAATGGTAACAATAACACATTATTATTATAACAATAACATATTATGACTTTTAATAATAGAAAGTCCACTCCACTCTTTTACTAGCAAGGATTAAATGAAGTTAAGATCATATTTGTAATTTAATTCAACATAAAACAATTTTGATAAATAGAATAATACATTTCTTCCAAATGCTTTGTTTTGATTATGTACCTGTTGCCACTTATCCGGAGTTTTGATAGCCCCTGATCCAAATCCAGAGTTTGCATTCAGTTTTTCAGTGATTTTAATCCACGCATTTGTTTGTCGAATTCTCCCTTCTAAGCCTGCAAATTTACCGATAGCTAGCTCTTTATCCTCTTCTAGAAAATGTAAGAGCATGTTTAACTGCTCCGGGCTAGCCTTACGTCGTTCCATAATAAAGGTAATTTAGGCATTGACAAGAGGGGTTTTAGGTCACATAAGCACAAAGGAAACAGTTTTAGCTTCTTGAATCATAATAAATAACCATTTTTGTCAGAAAAAGCCACTTTCAGTGAAAATATCGCAGTCCTATTTCTTGAGTTTTTGTATTTTTCTTTCTAATAAATAAATTAAATGTCACTGTCAGTCAAACCACAGATTAGTAAATAGTTACGTCAAACTTTGTTTGGGTGCGTTTCGATTCACGTCATAATCGTTTGTTCGTAGCGTTAACATAATAAATGAATTAATTCGCTGGATAAAACAAGGTTATGCTATGCTATTATTTGTCCTGCTATGTAGCTTTTGACAAACGAAGTATTTTTATGACTATAATTATTTATTTATAGACTTGGAGCAAGTTACACCGACAAGAGTCGCAGCAGTTCGGCTTGCGATTGAAAAAAATAAAGTATCTTATTTTATGTACGAAGTCATTTGAAGTCTTAGTTTATGTACGTAAGAACAACGTGTTATTATAATTTTAATATGTAATTCTTTATTAGAATTATTTATGCTCTCTAAACCAAGGAACTTTTAAAGATTTTTTGGGATAAATATTGACATCAGCGTTGCCAACGTAACGGATTTCCCGTCATATCTAGCGGATTCGGATATGAAGAAACGGAAGAAATATTATGTTGACGGATAGCAGATTTTTAGCCGAATTTGTAGAAACTATTATTATTTAAATAAAAACAGTTTTTTTTTTTCAAAAATCGAAATGAAATTGTTATTTCTCATATGGCAACTCTCGTAAATACTAGACATGTGCGGGAATGTACTGCGTCATAGACAAGGTAGCACCGAGCAAAATAATGTTATAGCCAGCCGTCAACTACTACTGCATCCGAAATGACTGAGACCCCAAATGCCCAAATAGTGACGATGATTTATATAACATAGATTTCGGTTCTTTTTAAAGATTGTTGCACTTAATTTTATTAAACTTGAACTATATTTTTATTTCGCTTTTTAGTTTCCTTAATTTTACACCCAGGTCTTTCAACAGATTTTATTGACGAGAAAAATCTTAGATAATCTAGAACTGTAGTTCACATGTCCAGGCGTTCCCCTCTGCCAATGAAGTTGAACGATCGTTCACTGCGTTTATAAAAACAAGTTGGCCGCGATCATTCGCCCGTAGTGATTTAATCCTCTTTGCATTCCGGCCATTGTGCTTGCAAACTGTCGCTAGTAAGAGCTCCCATAAAATGGTTAGTTGTGAAGTACTTACCTGTTAAAGGCGGTCAGAAACCTCAAGTTTGGGTAAAGACGGAGTTTCCTATCACAAATGAGTAATTGATTACTAAATTAAGCCATTATTGCATTTTATTTCTGCATGCATACGACAGAAATAACGATACGTAATTTCTTGGTACGGGGGATTAGTGATGTAACCACAAGGAACAAAATGAATGAATGAATGAACGTTTATACGGAACTATTTTATTTTAGTATAACATTATTCTTATTAAATTAATAAGAATTTTAAAGAGATCGGAATAGGTAGAGTATATTTACCTAAACTTCGAGGAAGTAATTACCGTACGATACTTTCGATAGTGAAATATCTCGTTTATTTTCAATTTTACACGAAAAATATAGTAGCGAAAGTTGTTAAACATTAAACCTACAATTATGGTTCTCAAGTTTTTGGTACTAAAAGTATCACTTACTAACTCCCGTTCTAGATTCTCTAAGAGAAAAATGCAAGATATAACGGATTTCTAACGGAATATCGTAATAAAGTCGGCAGAATTTCAAAAGTATTGTTGGCAGCACTGATTGACATTGACAATGATGACATTCTTTTTGTTGATCAACAGATTTTGTATTTGTTTTATTTATTTTGATGATTGTAAATAAACTGACCGAGAATGAACACTCTATTAAAAATTAAAATGCTGCGAGGTAGTGCATACAAAGAGAAGATAGCTTGGAGAAATCTGAGGGACGTATCAGACTGCGTAACTTTACCAGATTCATATTTGTTGAAGAACTGTGGAGTGAATAGAATAGTATTTCATCAGATTTTAAGAATATTAGAACCTGTAGTCCCTAAGACACAGCGCTCTAATGGTATACCTTTCCCATTAAAGGTAAAAACAAAATATTTGTTACCATTTACAATTTTTCATAACTTTGGATTGACTTAAATTAACGGACTTTTTAACTTCCAGGTATTAGTAACACTATCATTCCTCACAAGTGGTTCTCATCAGAAGTCAGTGGGCAAAGACTTCAATGTGAACATATCACAGAAGTCAGTTAGCCGGGTAATCAAGATAGTTATTGAAGGACTCAATGTTGTGCTCAACAACTGGGTTGTGTTCCCGGCTACTACAATACATCGAGATCAAATTAAAGAAGGGTGTGTGTCACCTTTTGTTCAATGTTAATATCATTGGTTGGTTGTTATTAAGACTTCAAAATGCCTAATCTCCATATTAATAATTTGAATACCACAAAATTCTGTTCAGTGATTTCAGAGATTAGCATGCTCAAACAGACAGACAGAATAAATAAAGTAGTTTTAAAACTTTCAAATGTTCAAATATAATATTAGGAATATTTTTGGATCTACTGATGAGCAAGGGTATGGAACTGGTTTATCAGGTAAACCACTTCTGGGGGATCACAAAAATCAGTACTGCATGATATAAAAACTGATTATTTAAAGATTTCTGTTAAATTATTGTATTTTTGCAATCAACCTATGCACATTCTAAATAAGAATATGTGGTCAGAGTAGTCTTAGGAAAGATGTTTATTGTATGTATTTTAAAACTTTACTTTTATTATTATTACCAAAGACCATTATAAATTTGATCGTCTTTGTTATTACTCAGGCAGGGATAGTGTAGATTTCTGTTAGTGATATTTTGAATGGATTTAGTAATTCCAGAGATTCTTCTTACATACCTACAAATTTTACCTCTTTATAATATTATGTAAAGATATACAGCTACTTTTTGTATTTGTTTGCAATTTTTTTTAAAAGTTCTATAGTATGAAGTGTTGTTGTATATCCATGTTTAAATAATTTTCTTTCTTTCAACTACAACATTCAAATATAATTTTAACATTGTATAAAATATTGTTTCAGGTTTTATAGAAAGTACCACTTCCCTGAAACAATTGGTTGTATGGATGGAACTTATGTGGAAATTGTCTGCCCTAGAGATGATGAAGAGGCATTCTATGATAGGAAAGGCCAGTACTCCATTCATGCACAAATTGTAAGGCTTATTAAACCTTACCTAGAATATTAATGAGAAAGTTTGTGTGTATTTGTTAACTAGGGCTAGGACTGTGAGAATTTTCATTTCTTTGATAATGTAGGTGAGCACTAAGGAAGGATTTTTGAAAATCCAGATTTTTTCACTCATAAGATATAAGATACTTTTCATCTTGGGAACACAGATGAAGCCATGTGGCAGAAGCACACATATTTACGTTATATGTATTTAGCTTTGAACTTTTAAAATTAATGCCTTAATTATGTTTATTTTTAGATATGTGATGCAGACACAAGAATAATAGCAGTGTGCTGTAGATTCGGTGGCTCAGCCAGCAATGCCTATATTTGGAACAAAATGAATATTAGATCTTACATAGAGAGCATTAGCAGACAGAGTGAGGCTGGCTGGCTCATTGGTAACTAATTAAATTGAATTTCTCTCAGCCTAAAAAATACTTACCTGATAAACTTGAACCCAAAACTAGTAATATGAATTCATCTGGTAGTTTTTGCTTATATAAACTGTATTCACATTTCAGCCGACAACAAGTACCCACAACGTGCGTGGCTCATGACGCCAATACTACACGCACCGCAGGGCACACCAGATTCTCAATACAATCACTTTCAAGGTCGCACACGGACCAGTATCGAAAGATGCATATCCAAATTAAAGGGACGCTGGCAATGTCTTCAAAAACGACCATTACATTACACCCCACAGAGAGCAGCGAAAATCATAAATGCATGCGCAGTTTTGCACAACCTTTGCATAAAAGCTGGTCTCCCCGATCCTGAGCCCTACATCGATTCAGAACCAATGCCAATGATAAATGAAGTGACTGAAATGCCTGAAGACAATGTAAATGATCTGTACATAGGAATAGAAGTGAGGCGTCAGTTAGCTGAAAGAATTTACTATAATGTTTAGGATTGTAAGTTAATTTCTCGCTAAGTCTGATTTAAACAGTATTACGTGTATTATTCAAAAATATTTTATTTTTTTATTAAAAATGAACATCATTTATTTTTTACATAAACTTAATCAAAATTAATGCATCAAAATCTGCATCTGCGCTAACTGGCTGTAAGTATCGCCGGGCATCCGGTAGGCGATGTTGCCAGCGAACGTGTTCAGGACTTCAGCTTGTTCTCGGAGCCACTCCACTTGCTGAAAGAATCATTCTCATTTCACTCAAATATATCACGGGCACTATGTCCCAGAATATTTCTTTACTTATTTTATTTACTATTTACATCAACATTCACTAAGCTAAGGAATTTTACAAGTTTATTTTAGTAGTAGCTTGTGCTATAGTTTCAATTGCAGAAACCATTATCTAACATACACCAAGACTAGAGCACGAGCCAGGAGCCCAGAAGGCCAGGAGCGGCAATAGGTACGTGGAGTAGAGACCTTATTATTAGCTTCGGTGGTGGTGTGAGTGGCGGCCTGGCGCAGGCGCTGCCGCTGCGCGAGCAACATGGCGCAGAGCGCGCGCAGCACGGCGGGCAGGCTGCGCAACAGCTCGCCGCGCGCCGACCGCGCCGCGCGCACGCGCTCCTCCACCTCGCCCGCGCTCAGCGGCACCAGCGCGCACGACCGCAGGCTCTGAACATAACGTTACACTTTCACCTCTAATATACCTGCATGCTTTCCTACTTTTGTGTGTAAGCATGGAAGTAATTACAGACCCAAAAAAGTACGATAAAAATATGGAAAGAAGTTTCTAGCTCGCTCGTTACCCGCCTTCATCTCGAGCGATAGATGAACGATAAATTTAACCGCGACCCTTGAGCCCTCGCGGAGTTTTCCCCGGGCCGAGTAGCCCTCTCGACGAGGAGTCTCACCTCGAGTGCCCCCTCGTAGTTTTCATTATGGAACTGATCGAAGAACGTCATCAGCTTGCACAGCTTCGTGTAGGCCTCGATCAAGGCGGCGGGCAGCGTGGTGACGTCGGCGGCTCGGAGGCGCTTGGACACGTGCTCCGCTAGAAGCGACAGTCGCTGACGCAACCCTCCCGCGCCGCCCCCGCTGTTCACCACTTGAGCTAATAGCACGCAGAACAGTTCCAGGACTTTCTCCAGATTCTAAAATAAACATTCGAGAATTAATTATAGTAACAGTACTATTGTCACTTTACTTTAGTATCTCGTTTATTTTGATGTAAAACACTATTTTGACGTCGATACTCTAGAAAAAAGTAAAATGACAATTTGGTAGATTATTTTATACAAACCTGGCAATATGAAAGTAATATCTTGGTACAGTTATTCACTTCTACGGACATATTTAGAAGCACGCAAAACGAATGGAGAAATAAGCATAAAACAGTAGGAGCAACTAGCAGTGAGTCACTGCTAGTAGATGGTTGCTGTGTCCAATGTGGGTAACAAAATGTATCTACGTCAACGCAGCGCCTAATCTTATTTAGATTTCCCGCGATTCATCACAGACTTTTCTAGATCTATTTGATATGAACTCACCCCAGCAATGTCATACATAGTGATAGCATCTTCAAAGAGGCCTTTGTTAACAAGCTGTTCTGCTACATTGAGTGCTATAACCTGAAACATAAAAATAAATCACACAGTGGATACTGACATGTTCGAGCAGTTGATAAAGAAAATCAAGAGGAAAGTCGCCAAGCACCCTACTGCTGAGTTGAACTGCACTTAGTAGCCGATTCTCTTCCAGACTTTGTGTGGTTACCCCCTTTAGCCACATCATTGTCATACATATATACAATATTCCAGTCAAATACCCTGTCAAATGTGAAAAATCATTTACTTGTTTACAAGACAAGTATTATCTGTACCTTGCTGTCAATATGAGGGTTGTTAAACTGATCTAATAATCCATAGCTGCAAACACCGGTGAGAGCGTCCATCCGACCGAACAGCAAATCGTAATCCCGACTCTCAAGTGCCAGATCCGTGCAGCAGCACATGAATAGATTTTTACCACTGGGATCCTTGAGATTTCTGCAACCGAAATATTGTTTACTGCGTATACATAATGTTAATCTTCATAAGTCATATGCCTTCATGTTTACCTCCTTTATCCTCCCGGTAAGAATAAACAATGAATATATTACTTCCCAGAAGTTGATCCTTATTAGCAATACTATCGGATGGTGTAATAATACAGTGTTTTTTTATTTCAAAATCAATGGGTTCGAAGCCTGGCTAGGAATATTGATTTTTCAAAAATCCAATGATGCAGTTTTAGTTTTCATCAAAATCGGGCTCGAGACTCGTTTGAGTATTTTTCGCTATTCCTTATAGTTTAGGATTTGGCTATCCACGCCCAATTGAAAAATTCATTCTGTATACTCTCTCATATTATGATGCGTATAAACATGACATATACATGATCCCTATAAACTACATTATATCGAGTTCTTATTATAGCCCGAATAATGTATGTCTGTCAGACCCTCCCTTATTAGAACAACAAAAAAAACTGGTATCTTACCTCAAATAGAAGTAATAATGTAAAGCATCCGATGGATCGGTAAGTTCGAATTTTCTGACGTAAAGAAGAAGCAATCTGGCCAAATTCAGACGCCGTAGTGGGGCTGGGTCGTCCGTATCAACAGACACTGAAAACCAACAAAATTATTACACTACATTTTCAATTCTTTATACATAAATAATGTTGGAAGTAGGTATACTCTTTGGTTTGTATTTATGTACCTTGTTAGTAGTACTGGCACAAAACAGATAAGTAATAAAATATGATTTGATTTTATAACTGTCACTGAGAAAATTGAGATTGTCAATTTTACATGGTTTATAACACCTGAATGAGAAAGTAATATAATTATCATTATTATTACTGTGAGTTGTTTTTCTGTCAATTGGAGCTTAAAGAGTCTAAGCTCCCTCAGGTTATGGGCCACCTATTTTACTTGTAAGTGATTTTTATAAGTTATGGACGGAGACAACTCAAGAGAAAGTTGGGCAATGAGTGCTTTACCAACTTTTAATAGACTGGAAGGGTCTATAAATTTTTCAACATGGAAATTTCAAATGGAACTATACCTGACACATGAAGATTTGTGGAAATATGTTACAACTACACCAGAGACCACAGATGTACTAGGTGTCAGACATGATCAAAAAGCCAGAGCTAAGGTTTGTCTAACGATAAATGCAGATTTACTTGTGCATGTGAGACAATGCAAGACTACCAAAGATACATGGGAAGTATTAGTTAAAACATTTGAAGACAATGGTGTCAACAACAGGTGTAGATTACTTGGACAACTCGTAAGCCTGAAATTACAACAATTTAGTAATATTAGGGACTATGTAACCCAAATAATGAAAGTAGCTCAACAGTTAAGAGACATTGGCAAAGAAGTTGACGATGAGATGTTAGCAGCCTTGATGCTTCAAGGCCTTACTGAAGATTACACACCTTTAAGAATGACCATAGAGAACTCGAATATTGAGTTGACATCAGATTACGTCAAGACGAAATTGTTACAATTAGAGAACTCTTGTGAGCAACCATCAACGTCGAATACTGCTTTAATTTCTAGAGAACGGAAATCTACAAATCAGAAATATATGAGAAACAAGGACAAACTAAAGAAGCAGAAAGAGTTAAAATGCTTTATATGTGGAGGGCCACATAAAGCTATGATATGTCCTAATAATCCGAAGAATAAGACAAACAAGAAAGAAACATTACTCACCGCATTTACTACAAGTACAGAAGGAGAAAGTGAATGGGTTGTCGACTCAGGTGCTTCATCACACATGACCAAACGACAGGATTGGCTTTCGAACTATAAAGACTTTAATAATTTTAAGGAAGTTAATGTAGCAAATGGTCAAAAGCTATATGGTCGAGGTTACGGTGATATTATAAATTATTGTAAAATACCTTTTGGTGTAAGAGAGGTGATGTATGTTCCAGGTTTGTCAGCTAACTTATTAAGTGTGAATACTTTGGTAGATAGAAACTTTGTAGTCATATTTTCAGAGAATGGATGTGATATTTATGATAGGAGTGAATGCCATGTAAAAGGAAACGTGAGTTACAACTGTAAATGTGAGAATGGGATTTATAGATTTAAATCTTCTGTTACAGTAAATAATTCAGCTCTTGTAGTTTCCAAAGAAAATGACTTCAAACTATGGCATAGGCGAATGGGACACCTTGGATTGCGGAACCTCATATTACTCAAAGACAAAATGGCATCTGGGGTAAGTTTTCCCAACACAACTCTGAAGCTAGAGTGTGAAGCTTGTTTGATGGGGAAACAGACAAGGAAGCCATTCAAGAGATCTGGTGCTAGCAGAGCAACATATAATTATCATTATTATTACTGTGAGTTGTTTTTCTGTCAATTGGAGCTTAAAGAGTCTAAGCTCCCTCAAATAAATCTAAATAAAATAAGTAAAAAAATGTAAATACTGATAATAAATTGATCAAGACAAGTCGTCTAATATTTTATTCTCAAAGGAGGTGTATGGAAAACTATTGACGGGAATTTGAGGATGTGAAGATATTTATTGATACCTACCTGGCGGAAGTCACAATCACTCATGTCATTCTATTCATATATAATCAGAGTATTACATTTGCGTTCTAATCTTTGTAAACGTCAAACTACAAAGAGGCAACGGCAGCCTCCTGACATGAAAAAATGGAAGCCAATCTACCGATAGTAATATTTAATTTACATTAAAAAAACTTGTATATTGAACAACTTACATAACGGTGCTTGAACATTTCTGGGTGTACCCAGCATATAAACATCGTGCAGAGCCAATGCCATGTGGACACCATGGACTTGATATCTTGGTATCCTAGATAGAAATTCTATAGCTGGTTCAAATTGACCAGTCAATGTGAGCATTTGGAAGTATACTACAGGCTTTTCATATGCATGATAATGTGTTTCACCTGTAATAAATAAGAGTAATTTTTTCAAGTTTTTTTTTTATGAGTCAAATGTGGCTTTTGAAATGTCGCAATAAATACCATATTCCTCCAAAATCAATTTCTGTAGGTCTGAGTATGAAAAGGTTTCAGTCTCACTGTTTGTGGAACGTGATTTTATAAATGACAGTTTCAGCCAGAGATAATCATCTGCAGTCCGTGCCACTTCGTAATGTTCATCACTGAGATCACAACAGCCTATGACACAATATACCTGAAAATACAGATCATTTACCAAAATTAAATTACAGTAATACAAGAAAAGTTAATACAAATTTCCAAATGAGAAAACTAAAACTTACAGCTCTTTTGTAAGGATCAGTGGAATTCCGAACTTGTATTCTATATTGAAAGTTTATGGCTGTTTGTAGTTTGTCACTAAGAGGCTTCTCTGGATTACTTATGAACTCTTCAAGACCTGCTATAAATTCCTCATGGTCTCGACTAGAAATAAAAAAAAAAAGAACATTGTTTTACATTAATATTCTAACACTATATCAGGATTTTCTGATATTCATTGGCACCTAGAACAAGAACTTAGTACATACCCAGCTTTGCGTAAACAATGTAATGCAGCATTAGCATCACCACTTCTCAGGCAATAATACACCATTGGCCAGAGTGGACGCTCATCAACTACACCATCTGTTAGAACCTGAACATTCTGTCCTTGAAGGCGGAGCCCTACGAATCCCCGCACAAGGGGATAGGTGCCGGGCTCACCACCCCGCATGGCAGCAGCAGGGTTTGCACGAACTACATCACTCATGTACTGCTTATATCTGTAATAAATATTGTATGACAAAATTAGTTTGCGAAGCTGGCAGCATCCTAACTAATATTATAAATGTGAAAGTGAGTTTGTTTGTTACCTTTTCACGCCTAAATCACTGAATCTAATGCAATGAAATTTGGTACGCAGATAGCCTATGGTATGGAGGACATGGGCTACTTTTTTTCTCTGAAAAGCGGGTGAAACCGCAGGGGACAGCTAGTAATACATAATTATAAGAAATAAGATGAAGTAAATATAATAAGGGCCTGTTTCACAATGTCAATCTTACCTTTTCTCTAAATACTTTTTCCCTTGGGCAACAAGACACTGCTGGATGGTTGGGTTTCCTCTAGCTTTGAGTGGATCCTCATCTCTCACCAGAGCTGGAATGTTGGCCATTGTCATAATGATATCCCACATTTCTTTTACTTTCTGAAATAAAATATGACAAATTAATATAATGCTAGATCAACTTCATGTAATACATAATCATTTCTTATATATGTAGAAATACTCACAGCATCATTAAACTCCTCAGCCACTTGTGCAAACTTGTGATGCAATGCAGTCCTTGACTTGGAGCCTTGGAACACAAGCTTATTATACTGATGTACTTGTCGGGCATATGCCGCCTCAATGCTGTCCAACATGGAGTGTCCAAACTTCTTTGGAGCATCAGCAATGCTTGGAGGCTCTGGGGTTCTTTTCAGATCAAGCCAATTCTGAGATGGACCAATCATGGCATTCATTAGTTTTATTTTTTCTCTGTTCCATTCAGATAGCATGTGTTCCCATTTTTGATCTTCTGTTGTTTGTAGTGACTGAAAATTTAAAAAGAAGATTTAACCTATGGTTGGGGTAGTCTAATCTATTGCTAATCTATTGCAGCACAACATGCTGTAGCAGATGTGAAATATGTCAGGACTTTCTAATTTATTTTGATCAAACTGTCAAATAATTCACAAGTCACAAAATGTTAGCATTCAAAAGGTTAATTATTATAGGTATGAACAATAATGTAATATGAAAGAGTTTATAGTTTAGCTTAGTGAAATTAATCTTAAATACATATCATTAAAGGTACTTACGTTCTTGTTAACCTCATCAATAAGAGATAGAATAGCATTCTCCCGCTCATTCTTCAGAAAACTTTCAATATCAGAATCAGCAATAGGCTGCAGGGGTTCAAACGTGCGCTTTGAACTTAGTGTTTCTAGTTTTTGTGATATCTGTTGTAAATCTATACCTTTTGACCCGAATAAGAGATGTCTGAAATTTTAAACGAGAATAGTTTTAAGCAATTGAAATTTATTTCAATATAGATGTACATAATTTGTTGACTACACATACGCTTGAATGTCATTGGCGCCGGATTGTATAACTCTTGAATACAGTTCCTGCGAAGCTTCCAAAACCTGGCCTAAGGAGCGTTCGACCCTGGGTAACTCCTCATTGCCTTCAATTTCATTTGTCAACTGCTCCGCTTGTTGCAATAATTTGCTAAAATCGTCGTCGGCCATCGTGCACAATAGGTTATCCGAACCAACCAAAGTTATACCAATCAAGTTATGAAAGGCTTACAATGTATTGATTAACTTAGATGAGATGGAAATAAAAGTTTATTTTGGTTTACGTTAATTACAAAAAAAGGCAAATAGTACTCTGTGTTGTCAACCGACCGGCGACCGCTTAACTGACAACCAAGCAGTGTAGCCACCTTGCCCAAAGAAAAGTTGCTAAATATACGGTAGAAAGTTGCTAGTTTCGAAAAAAAATACTCTGTTATAAGTTGCCAAAAGTGGCTAAAGATAAAAAAAGGCAATATGGCATATAAGTCTTTCATTTTTATATTTTAGCTACCAATCGCAGAAAGCAAATGCGTGACATTACACTTCGATACCGACGCTACGCAAGGCGTCCCCGCTCTTGCATACAAGACATTCGATACTTATAAAAACGCTACCTGAAAATCTGGCATAATCTGCCGAACGCTCTAAGAAAAATGCCAAAATCGTCGACGCCAATAGAAAAAAATGGAATTTAAAATAAATAAAAGTATAAAACTTCATAATAATAAAAAAGAATAATTATGGACCTTAAATTTAAAAAATTACAGTTGACAATGATATAGGCTAAGAAACATCAACAGACAATAAATGGGCAATTTCCCAACAGAGACTGCCTTAAAACAAAGTTGCTAATCCGTAAAAATATTACTTACAAAATTAGATGTCCGCAATTAGTTAGTTTATGTATTTAATTGTAATAAATCCTTTTATTCTACAAAAAATATAAAGAGTAAATATACCTGTATCATGCTAAATTCTGCCCCTTTTGTATTTCGGCAACATAATAATGCCAAAGTTAAAATTCAACAGCCAAATCTGCTAAAATAGCAGAAATCTGCCACGAATGGTCACACTGCTTGACAGACAAGGCTTGATTAGTGTTGTCAGTACGAATTCCCTAAAAGTATCACACTTTCCAAAAATATACTGTACCAACCATGTTTAGATAAAAAGATTGTTTAAAAAACTAGATAACTGATTAGCACATAAATGGTAAATATATTAAACGCCTTGATGAGACTTAAAATTATTGTCTCATCACCATACATAACATCATCAACCAAACAAAACTAACCAAATTCAAAAAACTGTAACATTTTAATTAGAATAACACATTAAAAATTTTATCAAGATAAAATTATATTTTGTTATTCTTAGTAATTAAAATGTTATAGTTTTTTTTATTTTTTGTGTAGATTTTTGTATGGTTTGTCGCTCCTGACTTATACGAGAAAACCGCTTTACACATTTTACATTCGGCCTTGTAGTCACCCTTATCTACAAAATGATATCAAGCAACGCTTTTTTTAGGAGGCATCTTTCTTAATTTAAAAGTCTATATTTATTTTAATACTTATGAACTAATATTTACACACGATCTTTACAAAATATATTTACACTTCACAATAATTTTAAACATACGAAACGCAACGAAAACCGAAAGTTACTTAAGTATATAGTAGCTAAATGGCGCCAAAAAGTCAAGGTCAATATTTATGTAGACTATGTAGTTCAAAATCCGCCATCACAACTGAACTGACATAAACAATCAAAACAGTTCAAAATAATATTGAGTGTGTTACGTACATATACATAATAACAATTTAAAATATTTTCATCCACTCTAAAATCACCTCTATATTTATAAACGTAAAGAACCGTTTTTCTTGAAAAAAATAATAATTCGAAATAAATATTAATCTGTAACATTATTACGCAATTAACCTCTTTATGCAGATAGAAATAAATAACAAATTTGTCTCAACGAATTACATGGTTTAGTACACCTAAATCATACGTTTCATTCAATACGAGCACGATGCGATCGGGAGGCGCCGTAACCATTCGGTTAACTTCGTATTCTGTGACGAGGCGCGGTGTCGAACGGGGACCGGGTGCGACGGGTATGTATCTATACGGCTATACCTGTAACTCGCACCCGACGATCGGGAGGCGCCGTAAGCATTCGCGGACCGGGTGCGACGGGTATTTACCTATACCCACCCGATGGGTCTATACCTATACCCGCTCGACGGGTGCGAGTTACAGGTATAGCCGTATAGGTACATACTGGCCGTACTGTCATACGATTTCGTTCGGCGCGTAGCTCGTGCGACTCCGACGATACCTATCGGGTATGGACCGGGTCTCTGCCGTACATACCCGGTAGGCTTACTGGCAAGCTCATACTGGGTCTCAAGACCTGGACCAGTATATACGCCTCATCCCTAATTCTCACCACAGATATACGTTTAGCGTTTTCTAGAAATGATTCTCTGACCTTTTTAGATATCCAGTGCGGCTTATGATAACGTAAATATTTCAATCCTCCAACAAAAGCGTATGTCACAAATGACAGACTACACCATGCCCTTAATATAAAACCCGTGAGGCAAGAAATAAGAGACCAAATGAAAACATACGAAAAAAGAATACGTTCTCACCCAAACAAACTAGCTCACATGCTCATGGAACAACAGATCCCAAAAGCACGAAGACTTAAAAGAAGAGTACCTCAAGACCTACTTTGAAGCAACATTAAATGAGGACTTGTCGTTGGATGAGTACCTCGCAAGTCTATAAGATCAAATGCTCACCTATTGCTGAATGTCTCCATAGACAGATTGCAGTACAAATTATATTAAAAAAAAAATACAAAAAGGCGTGAGACAGGGTGACCTCCTCTCACCATCACTTTTTCTGGCGGTACTAGAAAATGATCTTCAGGAATCTGGAATGGAGAGACATGGGTATCAATATTAATGGCCGCATGCTAACACACCTACGATTCGCTGACGATATTGTACTATTAGCAAAAACACCAGATGATCTTAGTAAGATGATAAATGATCTAGCATCAGAAAGTGCAAAGGCCGGATTGAAGCTAAACCCGGAGAAAACAAAAATCATGACCAATAGCAACAAAGATGCTGTAACAGTGGAACAGACGCCCAAGTTGTTTCTATACTAATAAAGAAGTCCTAAACACTTGATTCTAAGTTAACGTAACCAAAAAGGTATTAATTAGTTGAAAGCACGTTGAATAAAAGGGCTGCTACACGGTAGAGGTTATTGAGTCAGCGACGTTTTAGCATTTCAAATTGCTTGACAATTTTGATTTACCTACACGATCGGATGACAACTGTGCAGCAGGTGTGTACTGTAAAGGGGGTCACACACGGCGAAGATACGATAATATTTTATCTTAAGATATATGAGACAGTGCTATAACAGCGAAAGAGAAGGAAAGTAGGTAGGTAAGAGGTAGGTCGTTGTTTCTCTTTTCATAGTATAATGCTGTTTCATGATCTTAAGATAAAATATTATAGTATCTTCGCCCTTTAAGCTCAAATTATAATAAGTACAAGTACAGAAAGAAGTAATACGCACTAGTTTAGTATGTATTTTACCTAATTAAGTTACTATTATTACGTGAACGGTATAGCTAGGTAAAATAAAAGCAATACTTTACAACAATTTTATAAACAAGCAAGAGTAATATTTTATTCGTAAGAAAATGTAACATTTCATGTAAATAAAGGCCGACATTATTTCATAAAGTGAAAAATCATAATAAACTAAAGGCCTTCAGGTAGTGTTTAACTCGGTCGGTTCCTGAGACAAAAAGAGAAAGAGTATAGTATACGCGTATGTTAGATAGATCGAAATAGCTAGGCGAGACTAATTCACATACACGTTCGCTATGCTATGGCCCTGTATGGACCTGGCGTCAAACATAATACATAATTTTGCAAAATCTGAGGTTTCAAAGTGTAATTTCATATTAATTATTTTGTTTTAGGTCTCGCCTTAGTTTGCCAATTGCCAATCTATTATGATAGTACATACAATTTTATTTATACAACCGACTGAGTTAAATGGTAGGCCTGTTACTAATCAAGCAGCCAATAAATCCTTTCGGAAAAACTATGTTAGAAGAATTTTCTATCATCTGTTAGTTTATTACGACCAGAAAATTTATGCCCATGGATGTCCTAAACGGTTGTTTCCACTTTTAGGCAATTTTGTTGACATTTAGTACTATCTAGCTCCGCCCTGCGGTTTTACCTGCGTTCCCATGGGATCTTATATTTTTTCGGGTTAAAAAGTATAGTATGTTTTATTCCAGTATATGATCTATCGCTGTGCCAAGTTTCATAAAAACCCGTTCAGTCATTGATGCGTGATTAAGTCGTAAACATCTTAACATATGTAGTGCCTCTAATACCGCGCCGTTGACATACGGAATCTTTCAAAATAAACATAAAGGCAACATCCTGATGACCAAAGATTTACAACTGAGTAAAAAATCTATATTCCATGATAACTATCTATAATATTACTCTACCATTATAGTACACAGAGTACCTAATCAATATTTTGTAGTACACTGTGGAAGCTGTTAATGCGATTAATTTACTGAGAACTACATCTATAGCATACTAGTTTCATCCGAAACCTTTCAGCTAGAAATGAGTAACATATATCAACATGAACTTTCACATGATAGAATTGACGATACACAAAATTCACCTTTATCAACTATGCTTTAATTCCAATATAAATATGATGAGTTGTATCATTGCGCTGTTAGTATATCGAACAACGTCACTTTAATTATTATGCAATCCCTTTTCTTTTCACTCAACTACCAAAGTGCAGTTTTATTTCATATCGCCATTGTTTCATAATTTGCATTAGCAGTGCACTGTAATACAAAACAACTCCTAAATGATTACTCATGAAGGAGTTCAGCCATGTCTCATTTGAATTTCTTGGGTCCAAATATCAAGTCCGCGTCGGGTGCTCCTTTCGGGTGCTGGTACTTCTGTCGCACGTGCTGCCCTCTGTTGGGGTTGCCGCTGCCTCCGGAGCCACCGCCACTCTCGGCACTGTATTCTTCCTCCTCTTGTCTCTCGGATATGTTAAGGGTCAAACTGAAACATAAAACCATGTCTATCAGAAAAAGATATTCGGGCGAAAAGCCGCAGATACAGACTGTAGTTGTATGGTGTTATATTAACGCATTTGCATAAAATAAACATACTTAAAAAAAAATTGTGTTCACTACAAAAGAAATATGGCAATAACCATGTACTATTTGTGCGAATAAAGAATGGATATAAATGGCCGCGCCTCTATTCACCTCTCGCTCGGCTAGCTATCGCTGTCTATACTCACACGGTATAGATCGATTCCATCTGGACGGATAGTAAACACCTACCGTTTTACTCTCTCCATCTCCTGTTTATCAGCCAATGCTTGCTGCTGGAGGTTGCTGGCGAGCTCAGGCGGTGCGTTGAATGATTTGTACTGAGGCTTCGTTCCTTTCCGCACCATAAGTACAAATTCGACCCCTTCTTTGCCTTGCTATAAAAAAAACTTTTTTGAGGAAAAAAATACCAAACTGCTTCCAATATTATTATACAGAGATAACATTTAACAATCTAATCGAATATTCTCAATAAGTGAAATTACTGATCAATAACTTTTCTAAGAGACGCAATTGTAGTCGCATTGATGCCACAGTATATATTTTTAAACTAGTTATCTACAGTATCTGCTTTCGCAGTTTCACCCTCGTTCCCAGAAAAGTATTCTATGCCCATCCCCAGGATCCAAGCTACCGCTCTGTCAAATTTCATCACTACATGATGATTGGATCAATACATGATTACATTGTTAAATACTATCTCTAGAGTTATAATTATCGCCCTCTGTACTTTTAATTATATATTTTATACAACATACATCACATACCAATAACTGTTCATATGTTTTCTTGGTTGTCTGTCGACAGGTCATAGGGACTGCAATGTCCCTCTGTTGGGGTCTGTTCTCCCGTTGCCTATCTGCTATATTTTCCATAACCATTTTCTCAAATGCAGATTCAAATTCCACATCTTCCACCTAAAATAAACAATTCTATTAGGCTTCACAAATTACTAATTAATACTTCTTCAAGAAGTTGTATACATACAGGTTTTGGTGCCGGCCTCCTCGGTTCGATAGACATGTCATCAGCTGTAGGTGCTTCATTGTCATCATTCCCAGTGTTCTCAGTAATGGGCTCCTCATCTGAACTCTCCTCAGGGAGTTGAGGATTATCAGTTTCGTCATCAGTCTCTATAATTGTATCCAGTCCATCGTTGACACTATCCTCGCCTTGGTCGTCATTATCATAATATTCCTCTTCACCTAACTCAGGGTATAAAGTCTGCCTGAGATCCTCGATAGCATCCTTACATTGTTGCCAATTAGTAAACAAATTCAATTTTGGCCTCAAGCTCGTCAAACATTCTTGATAAATATATTTTACATAAATAGGGAATTTATTATCATCACTCCAAAAAGGATCACAGTTTTTATACCAGTAGTAGTTTTGAAAGAAAATTATAAAATAATCAAGCCTCTTTTTGCTGGAACCGCTGTTGAAATAAGCGCCACAGGTCTCTAGTAATGCACAGACGAGTCGAATTCTAAACACATTATCTGGAGAATCGAGAGGAGATACATTGCTATGATCGTTAGTCACACCAAATGTTATAAAGGAATAAAGGACGGTGAACACGTCACGGGAGTCAAGCAACTTGTAGTTATATAACTCTCCCAGGTATCTGACAGTAGCTATTCTCCTCTGATTATATCTTGGGTGGGGATCTTCCATGGTCACCCGTATTTCCTCTAAGATAGTATCGACAACTGCTGGGGCGACAGCTTCTTGCCAGGCTGCTAACTCTGCCGTCAACCTGGCTAGAGCTCTTCTGGCACTTGCCCTCACTCTCCAACCACCAGCTAAATGTTGGATGGCCACAGCCGAGATCTCTGGATCCTCCCAGTTCAATTTACGCATCAGTCTTAGTATTTTCTCCTCATTGCTCTTTTGCAAATCCTCATGAAGTATTTTTCGTATGAATTGGTGCATTGAAGGTTCTTCTTCTTTAGGTTGGGCTGGGGCTTCAGGAGGACAGACATAATAGAAAGCGTTTTCGATCTGTGTCACGTAACGCGAGTCTAAAGCTGAGACAGTCTAAAACAAACAAAAAAAATCTCTGTTATTAAGATAACAGAGATGTATTTAGATACATCCATATCTCTGTACAGGTTTTATGATATTATGATCGTTGAAACCTCACCTTCTTTCTCATCATTTGTTGCAAATAAATCATTGTTCTTTGATGGGTGTCTGGATTGCAGTATAAATATCTACCACAAGTCTCAAGCAGATTGCAGGCCATTTCAATATGGTGATGTTTAAAGTCATGTAGAAGTACTTTTAGGCAATATAATGCTTCCATTTTGGAATAAAGGCCAAATTTTACCAGCTCGCCAATAAATCTGACTACTTTTATCTGCAAAATATACATTGAATACTTTTAATGTTAATATTTTAAAGTTTCTAAAAGAGACAGGTAATAAGTGTTATCAACCTTTGACTCAATATTAATCTGATCTTTTTTCCTGACATGATATTTAAAGTCCTGTTTCAACATTTGACACAAATCCACGCACACGTCAGGTAGAACTGGATATAATATGGCTCCAAATCTTGAATAGAATGGTAACAAATCGAGGCGAGTTCTGGCAACGCTGAATAGAACCCTGGTGAGTTTCTTTCGATTGTGCTTTGTATTGAGATTCAAAACGAAGTCAACTGCTGCATTGTCAATTAGTTCTCTGTTGATGCAGTTTGGTAATTCATTCAGAAAAGCATCTAGTGCATACCTGCAAAGGAAATTATTTTATTATTATTTTATTTAAGTCCCACTGTAACTGATTCCAAACTATACAGAGCTTGTACAATGGAAACCAAAGAACTGAACTGTACATCATTATTTCTTTCTCATTTCTTATATACATAGATAGATTTTACCATTGGTAGAGCATAGCGATATGTCGCTCAAAGAGCAGCTCGACTGGGGAAGTACCTCCACATTACAAAATACTGCAGTCAAATAACTTATGATATAACTTATAACCAAATAACGAGTGATACTCCCGGTGTTGCAAGCGTTCATAGGCTACGGTAACCGCTTACCATCAGGGGGGCCGTATGCTTGTTTGCCGACGTGTTATAAAAATAAATAAATAAACAATCCCGGGCTACAAGTATTTTCAGGCTATATTTTCTTACCAAACGATTTCAACAAAATAACTATTTTCTCAATCTATTGATACAAAATAATACAAACTTGTTAGAAATGTTAGCTGGTTGTGCTTCTTCCTGCTCTATATCAGGAACAGTTGGAATGTCTTCATTGTCACTTAATTCATCCTCTTTCAGATCTTCATCAAGCATCTCCTCTGTTACAGTTTCAGTTTTGCTCTTTACAGTCTGGAAACATATATTTTCCTTATCAAGTGACAGTACTCCAACAAAAACTATGGCAATCATAACTAGATTCTTATTGTTTCACTTGTTACCTGTGTTACAAATTACTAATCCCATAGTCGCATTCTATGATCTTGATTACAATAATAAATAGATTTATATTGGATATAGTCAAAGAAAGCCTACCTCTTTCAATTGATAATTAGGCATGAAAACCTTCAAGTCTGGTAAGCTAGTGTAGAATGTTCTTGTATCTTCATCTTGCCAAGGGTCAGTGCCAGCTTGCATGATGAACTCTTCATTGCCTCCAATAGTCACAGTACCTTGGGTCTCCGTAACTGTAAAGGTCATAGTAGGGGGCTCCCCTGCTTCCCCTAACTCTTCACCGAGCACGTCAGCAAAGCTTTGTGCACCCACCAGGAGTTTATCATAAGTTGCCTGAAATTAAATAAACCAACAGGAAAAACCGGCATTAGAAAAGAGGTCATAAAATTTTGATCTATCACTATGACATAATATAATTACTAGCTGCCCCTCGCGGTTTCACCTGTGTAGCGGTTTAAAAAAATCTATGACCAATTCTCTTCGAATATACACAAAAAAAAATCATACAGTAAATAATTTGCATACAATGGGCAAACTAGTCATTGATTACAGGAGATGGGAGTAAACAATAAAACCCATAGTGGATCCTAATTGATCTTTTTGATGAGTCTATCTTGGAAAAGCCTGGGACTTTTGCTATGATAAAAACAAATTGGGATATAATGTCTTTACTCTAGCTAGAAGCTAGATATGTAAAAGGCCTTATGCATATCGACAGCATAGAGACCAGGGGCTGACTGAATCCATAGGTATTTTGTATGAAAAATCCAACAGACTTACCTGATGTTGCTCTAACTGGTCTTTTCTTTCCTGGGAGAGTTCACCTCTAGTGTGAAGAGTTCTTTGATTGGCTGCATGCAGAGCCTGCAGTTGAGCCCGTTCAGCCAGTAGGTGTTTAGAAAGTGACATGAAGTAGTCCTTAAGAAGTGTTCGCACTGCAGTCTGTTTCTCTGCAGGCAGGAAAGTGTTCCTTGGTATGGTAATGCCATGTTTCTGAAATTATTGAAGTATTATGTACCTACCTTCTTTTAAAATAGATTTCTATAGAATGTTGTGTCAATATTAATACTATAAAAGCAAATCCTTTTCCAGACGTGAGTTTTTCTCTTAAAACCACATATGAAATGCTAGACTTAAAACAGATTTTAACATTTGATATCCCACATTCAACCTTGGGTTGGCAACTACATAAATATGGTAAATTATAATAACATTAACATGAGAAATTGTTGTTGGTGTTCTTTTTTCATGATCATCAAGCTTGTGATAATTAGCCTGTTTTCATTCAAATATACTATTTAGGCTCCAATTCTAAACCATTATTTGCTTTGAGGTCAATCATAAACTCAAACCTTAAGCACTTTATCTACTGCTGGATGCAAACCACTACTTCTAGTTAATAGCCCATTCCTTTATAATCTTTTTAAGTGTGGCCCAATAAGCTTGCTTACACTATACATCTCTATTTAGATTTATGTACAATACAGTTTCAACTGTACATCTTAAATAACACAAAAAAAAAATTATGATGATGTACCTCAGATATGTCTCTAATTTTTTTAGGCATCAAACCAGCATAGTCTTCTCCACAATGCTTACAGAAAGTCAACAATATAGGTATGTTATTGTGATCTTCTTTATCCATATTTATGAGAACAGTGAGAACATTGCCCAATAATGGTAGACCAGTTTTATTTGCAAATATCCCCACAGCAACCAGCTCTGCATAAAACCTTATATCAACTCGCAATTTAGATGAATTTGTAATTTTATCTGTAGCTTTGAATGACAACATTTTTTGCCAGTTCTCAAAGAAGTTAGAAGCAAATTCAGTATAGGTGCGATGAAGTGCAGAACACAAATTAATTGCAGCAGGTATGTCAGACATTTTCAATTTAGCTTCCGCAATGGCTGCTGCCACTTCTGATATATATTTAGTAAGATTTAGAGCAGCTAAATCTTTTAACAATGTATCCATCTGAGTTGCACTGAATGACTTCAACTTCTTGACGAATGTAGTGTTTTTCTTCAACCCAGAGTCAAGCTTGGAAAAATAATTGTCAGGTGGACGCACACAATTTAGATTCTGGTTTCGCATTTCAGTTTTGGTTTTAATCCTGGCTTCTAGGTTAGATATATAATCCGCCAAAGCGGATTTTTCATTTTCCTCCGAGTTTTCAGACGTATCTTCCGCTGACGCATTTTCACTTTTCTCTGCTTCTTTTTCAGTTGAAGTCATGTTGAGATCGTTGTTTTTTTAATATCCCATAATAATAAAAAATCGCGTGAGAAACTATTACTTTATACAAATGAATTCCTGCTTTCGATTCGATATAGGTAGACTAGCACCGCAGACCGCTCGAACAACTTATTGACATGTTGTTTCATGTTTGTTCATTCCATTCATATATAATGTACTCTTTAGTTCACTCCATAGATAATACACTATATATACGAGAGTTCACTCACGCAAACTAAACCACAGATTACTGTATATAGAACTAAACTACCATACCAAACGATTACCAAACGTAGATAGAGGAGTCACTCACATACAGGGGCTGGAAAGTCCCATACTTGACGCCTAATCAATTTCAACAAGCACTATCTCGTATAAGTGCCCCATAACAATTGGCATTTACCTTTACTCAAGAGATGTCACTATTATAAAGCCTTATAAGCCATATATGAACAAAAAATTCGTCCAAGTAAATAATAACTAAGTCGCGCATTCCGTAAGACATCTGGTTGCAAAGATACTCGCCCTAACGACTCGGGTTCGAGCCCAGCCAAGGTTTATTAATTACATTCTGTTAAGGAATTTTAGTTATACATATTTTATGTATATACCTGGCTAGGGGCACAAAAACATGGTAGCGCTCATTGACAATCAATTATATATAGCAATGTATGACATCGAAAAAGCGCGAGAGGTCTCTCTATTGCCGTTATATTACTATACTCTTTGCTCACATACCAAACTAATAGAACGAAGTGATTATATCCTCTTGAAATGAATGAAATGAAAATATTTTTTATTCAAATAGGCCTTCACAAGCACTTATAAATAGTCTGGTCTTTGCAAACTACTACCAAAGAGGATTAAATCACTACTACTACCACGTAGTGATTATATTCTCTTTGACTACTACTAAGGGAAAGATACTGTCCACTCACGACGACTCACGTCACTTCACCTCCCTCACCCACCTTCGCCCTTGTAAATGTTTTATAAGCACGTACACTTACTTTTGACAAGTGTCTCAATTCGTTCCTAAGGTGCTAGTAAACCACAAAAAAAACATAAAATTTTTATTCAATTGGTAAGTGCCATAAAAATGCATTACATTTTCAATGATCGCGCGTAATTTGATGAAAACGCTGGACCCCATGTTACTCTATGGTCATGACGTCATTTGGTCTTGTATGTAAATAAATGCGCTGATGTGGTGGCTATCGTTTTTGTGCTCACCAGTTGGCGCCACTGTCGAGTAAGGTCCTATAAAAGTTTGTTATTACGGACATGAAAACTATGTTTACATTTAAATCATATTAAATACCTTAAACCATACCGTAGAAATATCGAGCATGCCTCAGTTTTACGTAGCATTTTTGCGGCACTTATCGATTGAATAAAAATTTTGTGTGCTTATTTTTGTGGTTTATTAGCACCTTAGCTTAAAAACGAATTGAGACACTTTTCAAAAATGGGTAAAAAAACCCTATTGTCAACTATCAGGGCTGAACTGGCATCACTATTACAATAAATATAGCAACATTATTTTACAAAGTGACATAAGCACCTGTCTGTCACTGTCGGTTTACTTACTTCAGTGCAGCGTTGCCAACATAACGGATTTCCCGTCATATCTAGCGCATCGGTTATGAAGAAACGGAAGAAATATTATGTTGACGACTAGCGGATTTTTTAGCGGAATTTAGAAAAAAAGATTATTATTTAAATAAAAAAATTATTTTTATATTTCCAAATTTCATTTTTTTTTTTTAATTAAAACGAAATTGTTATTTCTCATATGGCAACTCTTTCTTCGTAAATACTACACATTACGGGAATGTACCACGTCATAGACAAGGTAGCAGCGAGCAAAATAATGTTATAGCCAGCCGTCAACTACTACTGCATCTGAAATGACTGAGACCCCAAAATAATAACGATGATTTAGATAACATAGATTTCGGTTCTTTTTAAAGAATATTGCACTTAATTTTATTAAACTTGAACTATATTTTTATTTCGCTTTTAAAGTACCTTAATTTTACACTGGTCTTTTACTGACGAGAAAAATGCAAGATTTAACGGATTTCTAACGGAATATCGTAATAAAGTCGGCGGAATTTCAAAATTACTGTTGACAACACTGCTTCAGTGAAATTGTCTTATCCACTTACTGTCCACTATAATAAGATACGTTAGTTTGTTTAGTAAAAATTAAGCAATTCACATGATTGATTGGCGATAAAAAATGTGTGGGATCATCTG
The DNA here is from genome assembly GCA_951216915.1 of Tetheella fluctuosa. NCBI lineage: Eukaryota > Metazoa > Arthropoda > Insecta > Lepidoptera > Drepanidae > Tetheella > Tetheella fluctuosa. The sequence goes on from OX578214.1 coordinate 12,365,501, forward strand.
CAAAATTTATCATACATCATCAGGTGGTGTTGAAATCGTTAGTATTTTTATGGTTATTCGGATTATGTGTTGACGATGGTTGGTGCAACTCCAACCTTTAGATATTTGGGATTAATTGATGATTTATGAACCTACCAGGTTAACTTCATGTCCATGATTTGTTTTGTAGGATGAACAAATTTTACAGAGGTTAAAGAATAGAGGCCCCAATTGTATACAAACAGTACACATTGATACATGTAATGGCATGAATGCTTTATTTATTGGAGCAGTTTTGTGGATGCAAGGCCCTGAAATATCTGCTCAACCAGTTTACAACGAAAATGGCGTACTTCTATACAATGGAGACATTTTTGATGAAACATGGAAAACCAATGTCAGTGATACAGAATTGATTATGGACAAACTAACAACTAATATAGTAAGTATAAATACGAGTGCATGGAAGTAGAATTATGCAAAAGGCTTTTGTAGTACATTTCTACTTATATAGTGAGAAACATGTCTCTGTCCAGTTTTGTATTTCTAGGTCTTATGGCTAGTAGGATGTAGAATATCAGAAGGTCAGGTATAAATCTTCCTTGAATTTTCTCAAATATTGAATATACCTAAAACTAATAAATCAGTAATTGACCAACAGTTATTTCAATGGAATATAATAAATGGCAATTTAAAGGGTTTGTAAAATAGGGTTCTATACATACTTATATTTAATATTATAAATGCAAATGTACCTCTGTCTGTAACCTTTTCACACATAAACCGCTGAACCAATTGTGATAAAATTTGGTACACAGATACAGTATGGAGAGGGACGTAGGCTACTTTATCCTTGGGAATGCAGCGGACAGCTAGTTAAATAATAATCATCAAATATTATATGTGTACATCAAAAATGGGCATGTATCTATTCTAACTCAGGTGCATAGGTAGTTTATCACCTTATTAAACAAAACATAATTTTAATGTATACAGCTTAAAATATTATTTTTCAGGATATTTCCTCAGAACAACAAGTAATTAATGAGCTAAAATCCTTGAAGGGTCCATTTAGCTTAATTTTTTACAATAAAATAACAAATGACCTTTATTTTACGAGAGATAGAATAGGAAGAAGTACTTTGTTATTTCACAGAAATGAAGACTCTCTTATTATAAGTAGTGTATTAGGTAAGGTTGCAATAAAAGTAAAATATATATTATTGTATATACATTTTAATTTGTCTTTCAAATATTGTAGGTAGAAAATATAAATGTGCTGAAGTTCCCGCAACCCATATTCACATTTTGAATCTAAACACAAACATGGTCAGACTTTATGCTTGGGATTATGATAAAAAAATAAGTGAATATCAATTAGATAATTGGCTTGATACACAATTAATACAGCAACAGCAACCAGATATTGAATTTCCTATAGATTTTGAAGTAGCACAAGAACTAGTAGATGAAGTAAGTGATTTAAATTGCTAATCATACCAATATCAGAAGTGATATGTGGGGAAAAAGACACAATGAAAAGTATACTTACCTAAAATTACTTTTTTATTAATTTTAAGGATAATATTATTAACTATATTGAAAATATCAGTAATGAAGAAACTTCAAAGGTAAAGATTATGAAAAGATTAATGGATCACCAAATTATAAAAGAAATAGTTTTAAAACTGACAGAATTACTAGAAAGAAGTGTTAAGATTCGTCTGGAGAAGCAACCACAAAAATGCAAATATTGCTTAGAAAATAAAAAAGAAACCTGTGGTCATTGTACAGTGGGAATCCTTTTTTCCGGCGGTCTCGATTGTACTATACTAGCAGTACTAGTTGACAAATATTTACCTAGAGACCAAAGTATAGATCTCATTAATGTTGCCTTCACAAACAATCACAATGGATCATATGAAGTGCCAGACCGACTGACTGGAAGACAATCTTTACAAGAACTTCAGGAATTGTGTAAAACAAGGTTGTATTATTTTACTAATTTATTATATAAGGGGTTAGTAAGTATGAAATTGCCGATTTGTACAGAAAAATTGAAATTCATATATTTTTTTAAATTAACATTATAATCTATATTACATTATTGCTGCCATTTAATAGGAATGTCATTTATGCCTTTGCGATAGAACTCAGGTGATCTAGATTCGACAAATTGTGTGAAAGCATTTTGTACTGCCTCCTGAGAAGAAAACTTTTTATCACGTAAAAAATTGTCCTAATCACGAAAAAAATGGTAGTCCTTTGGAGCAAGGTTTGGCAAATACGGAGGGTGACGAATGGTTTCTAATTGCAGTTCCTGTAGAGTTAAAACGGTTACTCGTGCTGTATGAGGTCTAGCGTTATCATGGAGCAATAATGGTCAAGATCGATTCATGAGATGGGGCTGTTTCACTGCTAGTTTTGCTATCATTGTTCGGAGTTCGGCACAGTAGACATCTGCCGTTATTGCTTGACCAGATCGGAGAAAGCTATAGTGAATAACTCCATACTGAGACCACCAAACAGTTACCATTACCTTTTTATTGGTAAGATTTGCTTTAGGACACTGTAGCGGCGTGTGACCTGGGGTCAGCCATTGCATTTTTCGCTTACGGTTATCGTAAAGAATCCACTTTTATCACATGTCACAATTCGATCCAATATTCCTTCATTTCTGTATCGATTCAATAAGGCAACACAAGTTTCAACACGCGTATCTCTCTGCAGAACAGTCAAATCATGAGGCACCCATTTTTCATACTTTTTTATTTTACTGATTTGACGCATATGAGTCAATATTGTTGGTAAGGTAACGTTAAACCATGCCGCTAATTCCTGGGTAGTTTGGCTCAGATCGGCTTCCACCATCTCTTTCAATTCATTGTTATTCACCTGTGTGGGGGGTCTTCCACGTGCTTCGTTCTTCAAATCAAAGTTTCCATCACGAAAGCGTTTAAGCAAAAATCGCACGGTGCGTTGTTCATTAGCAGTCCCCTCTCCAAACGCAACATTGATATTGCGAGCTGTTTCTGCCGCGTTAGTTCCGCGTCGGAACTCGTATTCAAAATAATTTTCGAAGTATCCATCTTTCTTGTCTAAGCTGAATAAAAAAAACAACTGAAAGTCGATAATCGTATGTTGCACATTTTTTAAAAGAAGAACTTCAAAAATCTCAAACCATGATGAAGGTTTTATGTAAATTCGAAGTACCTATTACAATAGAACGGCAATTTCATACTTTAACCCCGATTATTTTTAAACTATGTATAAATCAAGAAATAATCGCGTTATAGGTACTTATTTGTTTTTAGGAAATGGATATTTAAAGAAATCAATGTTCCAAGAGATGAATTAGAAATGTGTCAAGTCACTGATATTGGAGATCTAGTTTATCCAAGACGAACTATTCTGGATGAAAGTCTTGGGTCAGCACTTTGGTTTGCTGCTCGTGGTCAAGATAAAGAAACAATATCGCCTTGCAGGGTAATATTCTTATTTACTAACCTAACCTAACCACAAAAAAGGTTTAGCGATGATAGCTCAGTGGTAGTGACGTCGGATGCCGCGGCGAAGGTCGTGGGTTCGAATCCTACAATGAGCTTGACCTTTCTGTGAAGGAAAACGTGAGAAAACCATAGCACGGTGGTAGGGTAGCTTGTAGTTACTTACTTACTGGATCGCATAGGTCACACTTAATGAACAATTTGATAGTGGCAATATTTCACCTCTAGCAATATGGGCCGCGCAATGACTGATTGCAACGAAATACTATTGTGTGTAGTGCATTAGTGTGGAAGTGTTACGCACGTTAAATATACCAGGGTACCCTTCATCGTTCGGCCACTGTCTCATGAGCTTTTAAATATTTGTTATAGGTATTGATATTAGGTTCTGGAGCTGATGAGTTATTTGGTGGATACGTGAGACATCGGAATGCATATAAACGTATGGGCTGGACAGGTTTAAGTAAAGAACTTCAACTTGATTGGAAAAGAATTTCCTTCAGAAATCTGGCACGTGATAACAGAGTTATATGTGACCATGGACGCCAACCTAGAATGCCATATTTAGATGAAGACTTCACCGATTTCGTGTTGAAATTGAAACCTTGGCTCAGGTTAGTATTGAATCTGAGATATCAGTTTTTTTGCTAAAATACTTGATTGTTCCTCGAAAACTCTACCCATATCACAGACTATAATATTATTACTATTACTTACTTATTCAGACCCATTCGTTTGCCATTCCGATCGGAATGGACGATTTTATTTCGTTAAATTTAGGCTGGTGCTGTGTTAGTCGCAGAATTCATTTGTCGTGATCGTATACCGATCGATTGCCTCATTCCCAAATAGAAGTTTGAATCCGATCGGAACCGCAACCGAGCAGTTCTGAATAAGGGGGGGGACTATCTAGGTACCAATAAATAACATTTTTTTGGGTGGATGGATCAACAACCTGTGATGTATGCCCATGCAGCTCTGTTTGAAGCCTAATAAGTATTATGTAAATCTACAGGTGTTTTCCTTCCGAAAAGCTGGAAATTGGAATTGGAGATAAGCTTATATTAAGACTCGTAGCATTGAATCTTGGTCTTACAGGGGTTGTAACTCTGCCTAAACGAGCATTACAATTTGGATCAAGAATTGCAAATAAGAAAGAAAAGGGAAGTGATGTATCAAAAAATTTATTAGATGTTATTCAATAATAAAATGAAATTATATTAACAAGCTGCGGCGTTAATTTCGCATTTTACCTACTATCAATCGATTTTATTATACAATGAATAATTGAAGGTTTTCGTAATTCACTGTTTATTTTATTTCGGTTCGGAAGTGTTTGAGCAAGGTATTCTCCAGCATACACCTACGCGATAATGAAATGGATATGCCATATACATACGTACGCCTGACCTGAAAAGGATCGTCGAACATATGGCCATGCCACCCAAAAAAAAACTAAGATAGAAGCATGTTATGATGACCGTTTTGATATGAAGGTAGGCCCCTTAACATAAGTCCTAAAAACCTTATATTTTGAACCAAAAATATCGGTTTAGGTAGAAGTTAACGAGTAATAGTCGAATTAATGATGTTAATGGCGCGGCGTACTTAAAAGTACGCATATGTTGACGGGCAACTACCTAACCTACGCTGCGCGTGGCCCGACACGCTCTGGCTCTCATTAGTTTTTGAAGTGAAAACTTCTTTAGGCGCGTTGATCACTTTTTGGGTGAACAAAAATCATTATGGAACTTACGTCATTGCATCGTCACTGAACCCTTTCCATGGGCAATGTATACTGTGTATATAGTGTACTTTTTGGGTGAACAAAATGCGTGAAACTCGCGTTATTGTCACCGCACGCTTTCCTGAGCTATATGTATACTGTTCACAAGTTACTTAGTTTTAAAAGACTGCCCCGCATGCTTTTTTTCTCACATACCACGAGGGTGGAAAACAAGCTCCTTTTCAATGTAGGATGCATGAATGTATTGATATTTCGTATAATCAAGGTAGGATGCTTGGAAAGGATGTAACATAAATATCCCGAGATTTGAATTATTCCCGCGATTGGCCGCGACCAACTAGGGTGGCGCCACGGTAGCGAGTGGCAGTGTCTCCAGATTGGGATTTTTTTCGCCATATTGAGGAAAAATAAAAATTTTGGAGAAGTTTTGGGAAAATGAAAACTGTGGGGAAATTTTTGAGGAACGCTTTTTTATTTTGTGAAAGTTTGGGGAGAACTAATTCTGTGAATAAAAAAAATTAAAAAGCTAAGATTTGTTCTCTGTGTCGTAATTGAAATCGCGTGCGTAAAACATGGACTTATTATTACTATAATAAGTCCATGTCGTAAAACAACACAATGCTGCCAACATCAATCTTTCGACAACAAACATGCAGGCCAGGGTTGAGAGAGCTTCTTTATAATGAGTATTGTTATAAAATAAATTAAGAAACAAAATATTAACAACAACAGCTGATCATATTATTCGGCTCCGGTTCAACATTCAGAATGGTAGCTGCGTTAAATTTCAGCCTACAAAAAATATGTCTGAAGAAATGTACAAACTCCCGAATAATAGTGTGAATAATGATAACGTCCAAGAATTATGGGAAGTATTAGGTAATTAATGTAGATGAATGTATGTAATTTTGAATAAAGTAACTAGATGATTTTTAGTGGATGTCAATTCCAGGAAGAGATAACTGGGGCCACTAGGCGTAAAATAGGCTACTTTTTATTCCAATGTTACTACGGGAACATTGGGATAAAAATAAAAATATTTTGGGGAAGATTTTAGAAAAAGGCAACTTTTTGGGGAAAATCACTTCACTCCGTTTACAACATTCCATATTACAAGCACTAAGAATGTTTAATTTAAAGTGGTTATTACACTACCCTAATGAGGGCACCATTTAGGGAGTAGTGTGGTTAGCACCCTAAATTAGAATCTGACTACGATTACACCTGCCGATTTCTTAAATTAGAGTGTCTCTAATCAGGGTAGTGTAATAACCACTTTAGGATATCAAATTGTGTCGTCTGTAATAGACTTTATGTTCTACGTACTCTGTGTTGGGACTGACTGACAGACTGACATAGACAGAAACACAGATCACAAATTTCATGGACAAAATTCACAAATCAAATCAGAAGAATCACAAAAATGGCTGCAAATCGTCGCAAGCAAGACGATAAAAATTTAGAAATTTTACGTGAACTTATTTCTGTAAACGGAAATAAGTATTGCTTGGATTGTAATCAAAGGGGACCGACATACGTCAATACAACAATCGGTTCTTTCGTGTGTTCTAAATGTTCTGGTATGCTGTAAGTATTTGTCTGCATTGTTGCTTCTTTTGTATACTCTCGAATGCGATCAACAAACGAATAATTACATTTCAGACGTGGCCTCACACCGCCTCACCGTGTGAAATCCATCTCCATGGCGACCTTTACTCCAGAAGAAATAGAATTTATAAAAAATAGAGGAAACGATTACTGTAGGCGCCTTTGGTTAGGCCTTTACGAAGGTGAAAGTGTGAATTTTACCGATGAACAAAGCGTCAAAGACTTTATGTCTGACAAGTACGAAAAGAAGCGATACTATCTTGAATCTGCGTGCAGTAACCCAACCGTTAATGGCAGTTCTTCTCAAAGGAGCAAGCTGAAATTAAAGACCGGAAGTAGCACATTGGGTGCAACGCCTTTGATATCGATTTCGCCTCAGGGCTTGAAGACCATGGTGAATAATAATATGACGGTTAACTCAGCCAAAGTGGTGAACAATCTGCTACCAGCAAGCAATGATATCAGCCAAAGAATAGCCAGGCCTGTCAGTAATTTGGCACAACCATTGATGAATAATGTCAATGTCTCTACTCCTGCTGTTGCCCAAGTGGCTGTACCTGAGTAAGTTTTTATTCTATAGTTGTGGTATTTGTAGGTAATACTAAAGATTTCGAGGAGTTCCGGTTTTTGAAATAACAACCTGTATAAATTGTTTAAATTATTCATAATCACGCATATAATGTAAATTGTATTAATAGTTATGTGATTATAATATAACTATAACTTTCCTTTACAGTTTTCCTGTTGATTTTTCTACAGCAAATATTTATAACAGTAGTCAGTTCAACAGCAACATAAACAACAATAATTTTATGTCTCCGCCGTCCATGACAACACAAGCATTCAATGCTTTCAGCCCTCCAGCACCAGCTTCAAGTAAGTTCCTAGTTCAAAAGGGATATATAAAATTAAAAGACAATTCAGCAGTTGCCATGTTTGATGTTTGAACAATAAACACTTTATAATTCATTCACACAAGTGCATTTCCCACTTCCAACATTCAAATGAACAGTGATCATGATAATTTTTGAAAAATTAACTGCAAAATACAAAAGATATTTTATAGTATTAAATACTATATCACTTCTTTGTTTATTTTTAACTTCCATCTCTCACCCTGAGAAAGAAAAGTGAACTCTCTATTTTAAGACAATAACATTAATATTTTACTACAGATGACCGGTATGCTGCATTAGCAGATTTAGACCTAGCATTAAGGCAGCAGAATCAGAAACATATGGGTGAGAATAATGTTTTTTATTTTTGTCAAGTCTGGCAAGCAGGCAGGCAGTCCACTTAATGGTAAGTGGCAACCATCGCCTATTGACATAAGCAATACCAGTGGGATGACAATGTGCTGCCAACCTATATAAAGCATAGAAGGCACCTGACTCTCAAGTGCAACTGCTGTAACACACCAATTGGTGCTTGGTGACAGATTTTCAACATGAGAGTGGTAGCCAGCCAGGCAGGTACTACAAAGTACCCTACCACCATGCTATGGTTTCCTCACAATGTTTTCCTTCACCAAAAGCTCAAGCTAATTGTAGGATTCTAAGTTTTAGCTATAGTATTTTTCAATTTTTAATTGTTAATATATTTTGCATTTGCAAAATGTGTCAAGAAATATAATAGCTAAATAAATAAAATTGCTAAATGTCCTTTTTTTCAGAAGAGAACAATACTGTAAATAATAAGAATCCATTCCAAAGCCCAGCAACCAATGATTTGTTTGCCAGTAAGAATCCTTTCTTTAACGGTGGATGGAGCACTACCACAGCAACTGTTCCAGTGAATCCATTCATGGTGAGATTTTATTCATCCTTTATTAACTTATATTTACTCAGAAACCTCATATTATGATGATTTCAGTAAATATTGGTGAGAAACAGTTCAAATATTTATGCAAAATGGGTGATGTGATCACAAACCTTGAAATTGATGACTATATTTATTAGCATGTATATATTTTTATTTGGTATTGAGACGTCATGCATCCAAAATACATTAGATATAGCTTGTGTGTGGTTATCATATTAATTAGTTACAATTTATCTAGGTACATATAACTAGATACCCATTGAGTGGGCTTTGGCAAAGTGTCAGATCCTACTTATTTAGACCTACTAACCTTTTGATCCTCCACTGCTCTATATTTATCTTAGTGTGCTACTTGCTATTTTAGATGAGAACATTTGCAATAGGCTTTGTGGATGACCAGTAGTTACCTACTGTTCATCATTCATATTCATATACTGTTGTTCATAATTATTATTAGCAGAAATTACTATATTGATTTTATATCATCATCATCAGCATTTTGCCAGCATTTAAAGCCATAATATTTGAAGTAATAATAGTTGATTTGAATTTGAAAAATATTAATCATACAAAATATGCCAACAGATTAAATATATGCTAACAAATATTGAGTCCTAGGTTCTGTTATCAATTCGTATCTTACAGGAAGTAATGGTTGAAATAGCTAATTTTCCTCTAATGGGTGTTGTTTTGGGCAACATTTCATAGAACTCGCTATCAACGCGAGATTACAAATGTGTATTATATTATTGTGTCAGATAGCTGTGTGTGAGGAATAATGTCCCAGAATATTTATTTATTTATTATGCAAAAAAAAATCGTGGCATAACCCAGTGACTCATCAAATTAGTCATGTATATGGCAGTATCAAATAAAGATTAAAATTTCCAGCCGTCACCAAACAACAGTGGTTTTGTTAATTCGAAGAATCCATTCCTCTGATAAGCCTCCATCAACAAATATAAGAACCAAGTGAGAAGTCAAAGAACAAATTATGCAACAAAAAGCACAAACCAAGCTACAAATTTTACATTGTTTAAAGATTTGTAAAATAGTTAAAGTAATTATTTATTAATATTTTGCCATAGTGGTATGTAGTTCTATGAATAACAATTTATCTGTCACCTAGCTGATAATCACTATTGTGCTTATTCTGGTTGTTTGTTAACTTACACAAGTGCCTCAATATATGCCTTATATTTACAATATTGACAATGAAATATTAATTAATAATTATCAAAGCCTGTAGAAGATACATAGTGAAGAACTGTAATTAAAGTATTTTGAATGAATGTATGAAATATGCATGTTATATAGGAGTTTAAAATTTACTGGTCTTAGATTAATTCTAAATTATTATGTTATGATAATAGCACAGTTTATGTAACTCCTACAGTCGGCTAACGGACACGTCTAGACAGAGCAATCGTGCGGGGCTTGCGGGGTGAAAGAGGGGCGGTAGCGAGCCCAAGCTGCCATACTCTCGCTTAGGACACAATGCAGCAATTACGAATGCCTATACAAAGTGGCATTTCGCGTGACTTCAAACGCGATAGACCACTGTAATACTATTATCACAGCGTAATTACATACACGATTGCTCTGTCTAGACGTGTCCGTTGGCTGACTGTAAGAGTTACGTAGAACTATAGAACATTTTTTTTAAAACAAAGTATGATTGTACTCACTATTTATAATTTCATGATAACATATTTGATTAATGCAATGTTTCCGGCAATATCCTCTATTGTCAAGTCAAGTAAGATGTTGTATGTATGTAGATTGTAGATGGAATGGTGCAGTAAGTCAGTGGCGCAGTTGTAATTAAATACATAAGTGGCCTTATTTTATAGTCGAGCTCGAGATGTGGAGTTTAGGTTACAAACCATATTCTATATTGCAAAACAAATTATACATTATTAATGAATTTATTATTATACAAGAGATTAAAAATAATATTAGTTATTGCGCGATACCCTGTAGTTAGTTGTAGACCATCAATTTTACTGTTTGATTTAATTTTTATTGCCTCGGAAGTAGGTAGTACCTAATATCGTACAAAAACCCTAATAAAGTATTCAAATAATATTTTAATAATTTATACTATAAACTATTGAAAATTTAAATTATTCTGTACAAGGTGCGCACGTGCGTCAAAAGCGGAAAATAAGATATAAATACCTATATCAACAACTTGAATAATATTTGCCCGTCCAAGAGCACTGTTGAGTATGCGCGTCGCTTCGTCTTTGTGTGTGAAGACGAAAATCGAAGTTTAACCGCTATAAATTTTTCTATACATAATTTTTTTTTGACGGAGTTCTGATATTATTAATACCGTACCATGTAACCGTACTTCGGCTTTTAGCCGTAACATATACATCACCTGCGGCGCCTAGTATATTAGGTGTATATCGAGAAAACAGTTTCATGGTCCATGTAATTTATACCTTGTTTGTATAATTAAGAATTTAAGCTATTTGAATAAAGCGTTTGTACCTAAGGGAGGCTCAGTATATTCATGAATTGATATAAAATCATTTACAGTGTGATTTTAATCTATACCTACATGTTTTTTAATTGTAATCGCAACATGAACTAATATTTAATTACTTTTAATGTTATTTAATGTTCAACTGTTTTCTTTCGCTTGACAAATTGTACTGATTTCTTCCTTCTTTGTCAGGGTTTAAATGGTCATCATTAACTAACATTGATTTAGCCTATAAAATAATTTTACAGTAGTCAATGAGCTCTCAAATTATGCGCTTCATCTGTGATTATAATCAGTTTTATTTTTTCTTATTTGCAAGGAGCTAACTTGAACAATTTTTTTTTATTTTCTAATCAATGCACTTTATTATTTATTTAGTTCTTAATGTAATTGTTTTTTTTTTTACTATTCGAGCACTAAGATCTGTTAATTTGTAAAAAATAAAAATGTAAAAATAAATCTTATTAAATTTTTTAATAAAGTTGAGTGATTTTTTATTTATTTTTCACCTTCATTATGTTAAAATATGTAAACTGCAACATTATTCGAGATATTTATTATATTATACACATACAAATATTTTAACAATGGCTTAAGCTATCGGTCTATTTACATTTTACACTTGCAAGCTATTGATTGTCACATCTTGTATTTACTGCTTTTCCTTGTGAAAACTGGTGTGGAGAAATTGTCTGGTGTCACATTAGGGCTCTGTAATGGTGTTTTAGGTATTTCATGTGTTATTGATACTGTAGACGCGTTCTTTATGGCCTCTGGCAGGTCTTCTGGCAAATTTGGTGTCTGGGACGAAGAGGCCGCCAAACGTTTCTCTGATATTGTTTTCAGTATATTTTTGCCAGCTTCTTTCGTCTGCAATTAAAAGACAATTTCGCTATGACTTGACCAACTTTTTATGAATTTACAAATTATCTGTCGCAGGCATGAAAACCCACCATATTATGACGTTTATTACTTTTGGCTAAGGAATCAACAAAATTATCTGAAATGTCAAGAACAAAATCTAATCACCAAAAATACCTAATTTAATAATAATATGGCAGGTATACAGAAAACTTTGATTTTAAGATGGTGTTTTGGAATAATTTAAAAATCTTACAAAATTTTGTATAAGGATTTGATCTCTCCAAATAAACATTAGTAATAATATCGTGGGAAATTTTAAACAACTTACGCTTTCATGCTCCAAGCACTTGTAGGCATAGTGAGCAGCGTGGTCGAGAAGGGAGAACCTCAAGTAGTACTGCGCTAAGTACCGCTGCGCCGCCGGCAGTTCCTTGCTGCCGGCGTTGGCGGGATCCTGACACGCGGCCGTATACGCTGCCGCAGCGCTGTTAGGCATGTTGGACTTTTCATATAGCCTGAAATAATATAAAAAGGAGCTTGAATTTGACTAAAATAAGGAACTTCTATTAAAAAAAAATACTATATGGAAATTCTAGAATGGAATTGATACGAGCTTTCCTTAATAATATCCTATCCTATTGATGTAGCATAAGTCTTTTTGTCAAAACTCCATTAAAATTGTTATTCTAATTGTTAACTCGGATTTCAGCCTTTCAAATATTATATGGTATAACAAAGCATGTTTGTTTGTACACTTCATGTGGTACTGGAGTAACAGATTAAACTAAAATATAGAGTTGATTTACATGTCAATCCAAGGTTTAATAATTATTTCAAACAGTTAATAATATAGTAACAGAATGCGACATAAACTTAATAATTCAAATAATTAATAAATTAATTTGATTGTAGTAATGTCAAATTAAATTTGATTTGCATTATGAATTTGATAAAAATATTATGCTATATTTGGATTAGTCCTTTGATATGAAACAATTGATTTAATAAAATTGTAGAACAGAAATACATACTTTGCTAATTTAAACAGAGCCATGCCTTCAATGTCCCCAGTACTATGGGCTTTGTAATAGCACTTCAGAGCATTTGGTATCTTGTCCATCTTTTCATATGCTTCACCGAGGGACACTAACATTCTCGAGTCGTCTGGTTTAAGTTGTGCTGCTCTTGAATAATAGTATATGCAGTAACCATTCAGTCCTAGTATTTCATAAGCTTGTCCAAGTCCATTCCAAGCACGATAATCATTTCTGTTCACATCTGAAAAAATATCATATTGCTGAGTTCATGTTTGTATCAAATTATACAGGTATTTAGGTTAGATAGCTTGTAGCAACTTCAGACCTATGATTATCATAAATAATTTAGTTCATAATGTGATGTAGAAGCAGTAGATATCTATATATATATAGTATATATATATAAAATAAATATTAAATCAATTGAATTTTCTTTAAAATTGAACCCACTATTCCTCAGCACTTTTCTCAATGACCAATAGTTCAGAATCTCCACATACTGGTTGTGGGTGTAAAACATTTAGGATGAGAATGTTACAAACCAATAGCTTGTCTATAGCACTGTATGGCGGCATTAGAGTTCTGCAGCTCAATAAACTCATGTCCCATAAGGATCCAGGCAGATAAGTACTGTGGGTCGAGGGAGAGTGCCCTCTGAAAGTAGATAACTGCCTTCTGATGTTCCCCTCTCAAACTGTAGTAGTTACCTGTTAATATCAAATGCCAATTGTTTATTTATAAGTATTCTGTTTGTTCCCATGCAATCCATTAACTTTGTCATGATGAAAAATATTTCTTAAGAACTTTATAGACTTAAGTAATAAAGTTAATGATAATGCAAATATGTACCTATAACACAGCAAGTCTCAACCCTATACTTATCAATGGAGACAGCTCTTTGAGCTAAATTTGCAAGTTCCATGCGTTTCTCCTTTAAGTACAACAAGTGTGAGTAGACATCCCAATTGTCCAGTCTATATGGATCGCTGTGGTACAGATCACGGAACAATGCTAAAGATGAATCCACATCTGAAAGTTAACAACTTTTTTATAAGCCGATTATAATAATTAGACACTGTAAGCAACATAAAGCTTGAAGTATGCATGAAAAATGCCTAAAATATGCATGAAAATTGACAAAATATGCAACATAAAATAATTTTACTTTTAGTTATTTAATTATTTAACATGTAGTAAAAATTCGATTTATAACATTGTTATCCTTTTGTTAAAAACCAGGTACTGTTTCAAATGTTCCGTTTTAGTAGGCAGTGATTTAATCTATTATGTAGTAACTAGTTATTAAATCTGTGGTTTGGCCAGCAACAATGTAAGATTTCATTAATTACAACATACCATAACCTACCAAAAAATAAAATATGCAATGGCTGCTGAATATAGACTAAATATGAAAATGCATATTCATAAGTTATAATAGGGATTAAAAACAATTAGGTACTCTGCATTAGTAAGTTACACTACATTAGTAAAACATTAGAACCCTCTGTAAAGCTGAAAACACCATGGGACAAAAGCTAGTATGTATATATTTTGCTGCTGACCACCACCAGATCTTTCCGTTCTCATTAATCTATTATGCTATTCTATCAGTTACCTCTTCTATCATGATGAGCTATAGCCATCTGAGCTGTAACATAAGTACTCTTTTCAAATCCAGCAGATGCCAGCACCATGTATGCTTCAAGAGCTTGCTCTGAAAGTTTCAATTCCACGAAGGCATGAGCCGCAAAGAAGTACATCATCCAGTGTTTGGGCAACTGTAATGAGTCAAGGGCCTCATACTCATTAGCTAGGCCGGCAAGTTCCACCCACGCAGCCCATAGTGTAGGCGCTGCAGCAACAGAAGCTTGAAGAACCGTTACTGCTTGAGATCGGAGATCTAACTTCTTTAAAACAACTCCTTCTAGATACAGTAGGTAGCCATCTAACTTGTTGTGATTTGCCTGGAAAATATAACTTAATTGTATGTAAGCCAAATAATATCCAGGGACATTCCTCATACATGACCATCTGATCCCTAATTAAGCAGAGCTTGTAATATGTTATACTATAGTAACTAACGCGCACGGGAGTAACTAAGCCTAGTCACTAAATTAAACTAAATATTTTGCCATGTGAAAGTAAACTATTTATTTAAAATGCCTAAATGTAAGCGTGTTGTCCTTTCTATGGAAAATAAATACGAGGTTAATAAACGTTAGAGGAAGGCGAATCTGCAACCAAGTTATCCAATGAATACCAAGTTTCTACCATTACGGATATAAAAAAACAAAAGACAATAAGTAACTGGGATATCCAGCTTGATTCTTCTGACAGATCCACGAGTCGTAAAACGAAGAAACTTGCCTCAAACACGAGTTTAGATGATGCTGTATATAAGTGGTTTACTCAAAAAAGATCCCAGGGAGAACCTATTTCTGGCTAGCTGAATCAATATACATACATATAGGTCATAGGTACAGTTTGATTATTCGAAAATACCGGATTTCCGAACAAATTAGTTCGGTTAAATAGATGCTCTACTGTAATAGTATTGTACCCATGGATCACAGTTATGAATGATGTAAATAAATGCTTCTTTCATTCTAGAAGGGTAGACTAACGTGTAAGAATAAAAAATAATAAGGATGGGCAGTTCCATCTTTTCCATAAGTTCTCATACCTTGCGTCTAATGGATCAGTAAAGTCACTAAATAAAGTGTATTCTGATGTTATTAATCCTCATTTTTTTCTCTCAAGGGCGCATGCATGACCTAAGATGGCCTGGGATATGAACATAATAACTAGTTATGTTAAAATCTTAATTCTATGATACTATTGAGAAAGGCATGTATTTCTGAGTTTTCACTAGCCAATGTGCTGATTGTATTGAATACATTTGTTTACCTTGAAAAATGACAGTAGATACAACAAAACTTGATTAGATTCAGTATTTTCCATCCCAGAATCTGTGGCATTATCCAATCGTTTCTTTTCACTGGATAAGTATTGAGAGTATTTGTGAATAAAAACACATTTAGGACTAGTACAGTTCTCAACGAAATGGGCTGCTCTATCGTACTCTTGACAGTCAAAGTAACTTTTCGCAAGTTTATACGCTTCTCTCTCTTCAGGAAGTATATTGTCGTTGCACCACTGCGGAGGTTCTTCTGGAGACATTTTATGATCTCTCAGTGCAAAGTTTAACTCCGCAAGCCATTTTGTAGTTTGAGTGAGACCACGATCGGAGCACTCTCGAATGCCATGCAAAATATCTGTTTTGACTTGATTCAAATCAATTTGAATATCACTTTTCGTGTTCATTGTTAACGGCTGCATTTTTAATAATAGAATCAAAACATACAGAATATACGACGAAATCTATCTATTGTATATATTGGTACTATTTGGTACAATATCTAATTGCATATATAAAGGCTCGTTTTCACTATGGATGGAATGTATTAAATTAAGGGTATGTTCCGTTATACACTGAGAGCACTGTTCAGTACTCTTACTGGGGAGAAATTCGTTCCGTTATAGATGACAGTTTACTGCCGCAGTATCCTACGGAAATATATGACGTCATAATTCGTCACCATTTTTGTACTGTGAGCACAGGCCGCAGGCGTTTTCTAGACATGGGTAGTTCGCGAACGATTGAAGGAAATGAACTACTTCATTTCGCAAAATAAACTTATCACTCGTTCAGTTGTCATCCAAATGTGTCTCTCCTTCATTTAGTTCAGTCTTTCTTTTCGCTCGCGCCACCTGCGCGCGCGATACACGCACTCACTCACACTCCCTCGCATCACTCGGACACGTTCGTGTCACTTCGCCAGCCGGTCGTCGGCTCGGCCGACTCGGCTGACGGACGAGCATGCGCGATAGCGGCGGCGTCGCCTAGCCTCAACTAGCCTGCCTACACACACGGAGCTGTGTGTGTTGCTTGGTGTTGCTCGTCTAGCTTCTTACACACATGCACGATAGGTAAATCATCATACTTATAATATTATAAATTATAAATGTGAATGTAAGTTTGTTTGTTATGCCTTCACGCGAAAACGACTTAACCGATCATCATGAAACTTTGTGCACATATTTTTGGAGGTATTAGAAATAATAACAATAAACATAAGATCCCTGGGAACTGGGTAAAAGCTAGTTATTATTATAAAATAGTGTAGTTAGTCTAAACACACTGATACGAACTTTCTTTTTATAAGTTCAATTTAGCGTACGAACGTTTCATGGTTGACAGTCCTAAGCCTGTTTAAAGTATGAAGGAAAATCGAGATACTTAGGTATAAAAGTGAACTAAGTGAAGTGCATCATTCGTCGTAACGTAACTCATCAATCACACTAAGTGAGCTCGACTCGTTCGTTAGTCGTTCTGATTTGCTGAACTAAATGAACTACTGAACTAAATGAGTGGACTACTTAGTTGAGCGAAAAGATATACTTCATTCATTTCTTTTCACTGATACATTTTGCGCATGTCTAGCGTTTTCGAGGTAAAGTGCTCTCAGTGCTATGATCACGTGATCAACGGCGTCCAGAATGACAGTTTACATATACGTGGATGACACACAGTATACTGAACTGCGTTACGTTTTAAACAGTACCCAGTATAGCTAACTATAAAGGAACGGCTTCTCAGTATACTAAAAGACGTCACACCTTATAGTGCTCGCAGTGTATATCGGAACATACCCTCAATATCCTAAGCTTAAAAAAAATTAGCGCGAATAGATTTTTTTACTATGAATGAAGTGCAAGTCAAAGAGGATATAAGTGAATTTGACTGACATTCAAATCACAGATTACTGTATATAGCTCGGATTAAAAGTAGTTTTTTAATCTGAGGTATATAGTGATTCAAATCAGCAACTTTTTTTGAAATCAGTGTTGCCATATCTAAAACCTGAAAATCTGAATTGCATAGTCTAAAAATCTGTAGAAAATCTGTATGAGCTCAATAAGCCAAAATCTGCATGAAATCTATTAATATAAAAAATTCAGTCCAATAAATGAATGGTAGTTTAATGAAAAAACCAAGGTGTTTATAAGAACTACTTCTTAAATATTTTTTTAAAATATAATATTGGGTATTGTGTTGTAGTTATTTTTGTTCATAAGACGTATCGATTACATCATATTTTTTTTTTTAACTAATTTTACACAAAAAAGTGAAATTAATAAAATAATAGCTAACAAAACAGTGAAAAAAATTTATAATAGATTACTTTGAGAAGTGTACCAATTTTACGAAACGCGAATTTACATTTCCGGCATGACATCACTACAATGATACACGATTTTCAGTCTCGAGAAATACCCCTTACTGTACGCCGTTATCGTTAACATTTTTTTTTTTCTTTTTTGGACAGTCTGACAATGTTGGCTTTTCCCATTAATCATGCTCAACTCCATTTTTTCTATTTTATCATAGACTAAGTTTAATTCCAAAAATCTGTATAAAATTAGAGCAAAAGCTGTTATCTGTATCGATACTGATAAATCTGTATATGTTGCAACACTGGAAATGTTAAAATGATAGGTTTATATGGAGTTTTGTATGAAATACAAGCATGTGACGTCATAATTATATAGCATACTCTTTATGGTAAGATTGGTCATTAAAAATCATAATACGGATAAATTTAATAAAACAATCATGGTTTCCCCTTTTTTTTTAGATGGTTTATACGTTGGTTAGTGTTGGATAATTTATTTTGAATACAGGCAAATACCCTATTTTGTTTGACATGAACCAGTGTTTCCATATGTAAATCGAGAGTTACCGTGTTGCAACTGTTGCAAGAGTAAAAATGCGGTGTTTCTAGACAAAATTACGGTGACTGTAAAAAAAACCTATATAGCTACATCAATCAGATCGTAGTGTAGCAAGCATACGCATAGATAGCATCCCATCTCTCCATAGTATAGCCTCGCATCTCTCCATAGTCTGTGGCAAGCATCGTTCGTACCAAAGAGTAAAATACAGGAGAAGAGTGGAGTCTTGTGGATATTTTTGTTAATCCATACAAGACACTAGCGCGCTCTGCAAAATAGTTCTCGCAACAGCATATAATATAGGTATATATACACCTACAAAATTTGTTTAGATTGAAGTGCGTACATAATTCATAAGAACGTTCTAAATATAAGTAATGTATATTTTTTTTGTTCCGGTCTTAAGTAAATACAAAGAAATTGTGTTTTGGAACAAAAAATAATAATAATACATTATTGATATTTAGAACATTTTCAATGAATATGCACACAAGAGATATTATCAAAGCTATAATTATTATTATTTTGAAGTGCTATAATTTTCCAATATTAATATATCAACGTTAATATTTGACAAAATAATTCAGTTCGTAGGTATAGGTACTAGTCCATATTATAACAATATTTCATATACCAGAAGTACATACCAAATAAGACACATGTATTTTTTTATATAATTTCCATTTGTTTTTTCATGGTACAATTTTGCAGCTACTTTTGTTTCATCCTCACCATCGTATGTTATCTTTCCAGCTAAAATTCTATTTATTGATCGACACCAGCTACATATAAGTTTTATAGTCACATCTATAATTTTTTTTTTAATTTTTCTTTGTGATAATGACAATTAAATGGAATGACCACAAGTGTATCAGTCAGAAGAATGAGTATTTTTTTAAATTGTATATTGGAACATTTTTCATTAATATAGACGAGACAATATTTTGAACATCTTTAAAGCATTTCTCCAGTGCATTAGATGGATATCAAAGCCATTGTTTCTTTTTATTGTACTCCTTTAATTTTATGCAGGAGTTTTTTTCGGCATCTTTGGTAGATAGGCATCAATGATGCCCTGCAAACTTTACAATTCTTGACTACATTTTTTAGACATTTGGTCAAGACCCATCCACAAACATAATTGCTTTGACCTGCATCAGCCACGATATTATCGTCATACTATGTTTCGTGGTTTATAGTATATATTTCATCATCTTTGGGAACATCAGAATCACAATTAATACTAACATCTTTTAAAAAGAAATCTAAATTTTGTAGACATGAATTTGGATCTCCCTCACAGTTGGATTTAATTGGATGGGGCGAGTTATAATTATTTAGTAATAAGGCTTTATAAGTAACTTCAAATGCAACACTATGTGGTGTATTATTTCTTGCCCCATAGCTTCTGATATTCCCAAAGAAATTTTCAATTGGGTCTTGATTAAAATGTCTATGTAGCATAGCGTCAAATGAATATTTTTTTGAAACAATTGTCCATAATGCTTCCATACCTTCAATTGTCTTTATAAAGTTATTTACAGACGGAGCAGTTGTGTCTACATATCTAATAGAATTGCCATTTTTCTTTTCTTTGATGAGTTTTATTGTTTTTAAAACATTTTCGGCTTTTAACCAGAACTGATGGTGAGGTGAATTTCTTCTAATGGGTCCTTTATAAATTTTTCCATTAGGTATATGAAATGTATTAGAATTCATAGAGTCAAATAGATTATCCAATAATAAAACTATATATGTCATTTGCTTACACTCTACAGGCAGGTCACCTCTCCCTGTCAAGTGTTCAGTAGCCACTGCAACACTGTGACTGAATGTTTGTATCGCTGTTTTCACTCTCATTTTACAAATTTTTTGGGGGTTGACATGCTCTTCCGTAATTTTTTGCAACAGTCTCAGTTCTCCGTAACTCTTATCTGTAGCATATAACATTTCTAAATATTCCCACTTCATAATTTTTTCCTCATAATTTATAACATTTTTCAATTTTTTTGTAATTAAATTATTCCTTATTCCTTTTATCAAGTATGACACGTCATACAAGGGTATCAAAGTTTGTTTATTTATTCTTATAAGATCATTGCATCATTCTTTGCCCTTTTTGAAGTAATATTTTTTTGTGTCTTCTATTAAGCTTGTGATTGCACTCACATTCACAGTGCTTTGGTCGCACACAGTATTCAAAATAATAAGTCTTACGACTTTTTTGATTAATTTCTTCAGTAAAACTTTGTTTAGATTATTCGTTAAAAAGTAAGCAACTGGCTGTTTGTAGTTGTCTTTTATCCCTTTTATCATGAACACAAGGACATGATCAGCAATTTTTTTCTCTTCTTCAGCAAAACCTTGCAATTCATCTTTTTGGGTATTATAATTGATTTGTGGCATGATAGACATTTCAACAAAAATTAATGAGCACAGACGGTCTGGCGTATCTTAATTAGCCACAGTTTGCTTTATTTTTTCAAACACTATTGTGTTCATTCCAGATTTGATTTTTATTTTGGCCAAAAGCCTTTTCATGGCTATTGCCGATGGCAAAGTAAAATTATTTGATAAGAGACCATAACATTTAGAACTCTTTTTGTACATAGATAAGCATAGTAATTTTTCATCAATATTATAACGCCTTCCCTTGGGCTTCTTAGATGTTTGAAATACTTGCATCTGGGTGAATAATTTTGCAGGCGTTGTCATATTTTTTGTGATTTTGTGGAACAAAGTATTATTGGAGAGCTTCTCCGCGTTATTTAATCCTTTAAGGTTTTATCCTTTTTTTTCGTAGTCTGCATATTTCAGATCGCAAGCCACAGATTTTTCTATCTTTCAAAGATTTCACGCTTTTTCTTGCACCTGTAAAATAAATAACCAACTGGTTAAATAAGAAGAGTTGTTTGCAGATCACGAGTTGTTTGTTCATTATCTAATGTTATTCGTAATTATTAATCAAACAAGTTTTATTTATATTAATTAAAACATGTATTAGCCTGTTTCTCTTCTCGCAATAGCTTACTTGAGTGTTAAATTTATAAAGCTTAGAAGGAACTGGCTCTCAAGTGCAGCCGCCGCAACTCACCGTAGCGGCTTTACAACAGATTTTCAATTCGAGGTGGCAAGCGAGTGCTACAAAGTACCGTACCACCGTATTATTATAGAGTCTGGTTTCCTGGGGATGTTTTCTTTCACTGAAAGTTCAAACTCATCGTAGGGTATGAACCCATGAATGTTTCGAATGTTAACTTTTACTTTTAATTGTCATTATTTGCTTATCTCATATTATTATTTGTGTTAATTTTTTTCGCAAATGGTACGAAAAGTAGAGTATTTTCCTAGGTGATAAAGCTGTCTTAGTCTTGGGTGAACTTAAATCCCTCGCTACACTCGTGATTTAAGTTTTTAACACCCTCGCTACGCTCGAGAGTAAATCTCGAGTCCTTCGTTACGCTCGCGATTTAAATCGTCACCCGCGACAGAAGACACTGCTTTATCCCCTTGGTTAATAATCTACTAATACTTACTTAAATAGTTTCTACATTTATACAGAACCTATAGCAAGTAGAAATAAAATAATGGTAAATTAGCGTGATTCAGTTTCCTCTGAACTGTCATTATCTCCAGATTCGTCAGACCCCTGTAATAATAAAAAAGTAATTTATATAGTAATAATATCTACCTAAAAACTTCGTGATGGTTGACACGGTACCTACACAGTTCTGTTATAATTGCTACTTGCAAGGGTATCGGGACTACACGCCAATAGCTAGAGGAGTAGAGATTTGACTATCGGACAGTACAAGTGAGGAATATTGTGTGCAGCACCATATTTACTTTAGATAAACCCATTAAACGACGATTAAAATGTCTTTAACGTAGGTAATTAAGCAATTACCGATGTCTCGTCTTCATCTTTGGAAGATGAATGATTCATTAGAGTCGCTAATGAGCTGGATCTGGCCATCCCTGGCTTGTCTGGAGAGCGCATTCTCCTCAAGCTCTGAAATAGAAAATGTAATAATTATCTTCGCACAAGCAAAGATCTCAGTAATGACCGAGTTCAGCAATAAAATAGGTACGGAGCAAAATTTGGTGACAAACTATAAATTTGAGCCAAGATCTGTTATCTGCACTAGATGCTCTAGTTCTTGAGATATAGAGGGGGTCTACTCCGTAAAACAATATATGATAGTGCGATCATCGTTTTAAAATATTAACCAATAGAATTGCACGAAATTCAAACTCAGTGGTGGGCCACCAGAAAGTGCCCGTTCTGGTAGGGCCACCTTAACACTTATAAATTTTGAACCAGGGACCAACAACATCTGATTTTTGAAAATTTTGCGCCAGACTCAGAATTCAAATCTATAATGGTTATTCGGAATGGGTCATACCAAAATCATTCAATAAGTAGAAGGATGCTGTTTTAGAGATTTTTTCATGAAGGAGACTTGAAATTGCTTTGCAGAAGCCATTGCTATAAGTACCTACACTACCTACTGTAATGTTTTATTTAATATCTCATAGACATAGATGTACTACTAATACAGGAACCCTCCTGAGAGAGACAAAGTAATTCACGCAGTACATGCATGGTGCATGCCGTCCGAAAGAGGTCCGCAAGACCACTTACTCTCGGCGTTTTATTCGTAAGAATTTTTGCAACACGGTGTGAATTTTCCTTTTTGTCGCCCTAGCTAGCAACGCCTACATGCATTTTAGATGGATATATGGGCATAGAAACTTACGGAGAAAGGAAAATCAAATTAAACAAATGCATTTGATATAAGTAGGTATTTCATAAATTTCCCACATGCTGACTCATATTTCTCTATCTACCAATTGTATGATAAATGTCGTTATATTTTTACCGTTGAATCTTCGTTATCCTTATGAGGCGATTGCGGATTCATAAGCGAAGCTAGTGACGAAGATCTTGCTGATATACCGGTATTCACTTGTTTCTCTGGCGATCGTAGTTTTCTTCTAAAGTTCTGAAGTGTTTAAATACCAATAACCAGTATTATTATTCATAATAGTAATCTAGTCATGTGTCAATATAAGAAAATATTTGATTATTTACCATTGGTTCCTCGTTATCTGTAAGACCTGCATTTAAACACTTCACAAAAGAAAAATATGAGATATTTTTTGTAAAAGATAAGTTCAGGTAATGTAGTTAGCGTGTGACGGGCTCGAAACCTTTCGCATGGCTGTTTATTACACAACTAAGTACGTGCCATTATCACTATACCCTCAATAGTGTACTATGCTTATCCATTGCTAATTTAATAAAATTACAACCACAATCTTTATTACATGTTTTTCAGACTTCCAGGATTACTCACGATATTTTCCTTCACCGAAGCCAGTAGTTAGCCGGATACTTTGGTATCACGTGGTCAGAAATTTAAGCCTGCACGTTCATGGTCGACGTAGGGTAGTTTACCTACGACAATATAGGAACATTGAGTACCTACCTATCTAGATAAATGTAGGTCTGTGATCTCATATTTCAAAACTATTACGGTGCTATTGCGGTGTATCTATCTATCTGTAATGTTAAAGCTATGTTTTTCACTCTGTGCGTGGTGTGGGCTTTAAGTTACTTACCTCTAGATCTGCCTTGTCGTTAATATCGTTAATTTGCTGATGAGCAACTGTGAGAAGCTCTACAGACTTCGCATGGAAAGTCATTTCAATCTTGACAAAATCCGAGAGGAGCGTCTTTAGCTGCTGCAGCTTGCGTCGTTCGAAAAACTCGGTTTGTTCACTGAGGCCTTTGGCAGTTCGTGACATTTCTGCTGAGGCTTTAAGTAACTCCGATTCAGCATATGTCTGAATTAAATTATTATTGTCAATTTGAGTTGTGGTTTAAATTTTATTTTAGAGCAGTTTCTAAGATATCCCGAATTTAATTTAGCTCTATAACAATTGTCTACCTACAACATATCGAACAAAATAAAAATAATGCTGATTTGATGCATCTTAACGTTAAATAAGTGTGCAAGATATTTATAGACATTTAGTTAGGATAAAGCTGGATGCTTCATGCAGTGCTTTATACTTATATAAGTAACACCTACAACTTGTTGGCGATTAAATGGCTGTCTCTCCCTAGCTTTGTCAAGTACCCTCTTCCGAGCCATTTCTTTCTCTCTGACATTCATGGTATGTTTAAGCTCCTCTCTTGCGTGTTTACAAATCGCTTCATACTGACATAGTTCTCCAATAACCTGAGGAATATATTACTTACTAGCTGTCCCCCGAGGTTTCACCTGCGTTCCCGAAGAAAAAAGTAGCCTATGTCCTTCTCCAGACTATACGCTATTTGCGTACGTCATCGCGATCGGTTCAGCGGTTTAGGCGTGAAAAGGTAAAAAACAAACAAACAATAAACAAATTCACTTTCGCATTTATAATATTAGTTAGGATTGGGATGAAAGTAGAGGCCGTGGGTGGTAGTCACCAATTCAATAAATCATACTCATCAGTAAAATATATATTTAATAAATCTGTAAGAATCACATTACCTAATATGATAAATGCGAAAGTTTGTGAGTGTGTATGTTTATTACTTCTTCACGCTCAAGCTGACACAAGCTAGGATCCTTTTTATCCCAGGAAAACATAAGATCCCTCGGGAACGCAGGTGATACCGCGGGGCGGAAGCTAGTACATTATAAAGTTATTAGATATCGCTATATCCTTTAACTTGAATGAGCTTATTTCTTTTTAAAACTATTGTTTGACGTTACTGAAGTCTAAAACAAAACAACAAACAAACATTTGGTACGTACGCAGATGCAGACACAAAAATTGTAGACAATAGTTAAGTCACCGCCATTGATCTTGCTTGCAGAGGAAACAAACATTAAACAAATGTCTCTTGTTTTAGGCATTATATTTTCTGGAGTTGGCCATTGAGTTTAGGCAACTTTAGAAGATATTTTTTTAACAATGAAAATGTGTTCGAAATATAGACTTAGCTATATTGGGAGTTATAGAGCGTGATATGTAGGTATGATTAGTAGGTACTTCGTGGAGAAATTAATAACTAATCATACTTTTAACTACCTACCTATTTATTCCATAGAGCCTATTACTTTAGATACATACAATACGTAGTAGATATTTCTGACTAGTCTGTTGCATACAATTTATAGGTCTATAAAGTTTTTTTGTGTTTCAACGGAAGTGAATAGGTATCTAATTTCTTTTTACTGAGATTAATTTCGGGAAATTAATTTCGAGTTTCAACTGTAAAAAGATTTGTGATAAATGTTGTAGATACTGAACCTTCGCTTCCAAACGCTGAACTTCACAATTTCTGTACTCCTCAATAGCAGTCAGTGTAATGGACAAGTTTTCAAGACCAGAACTCAGTGATTTGTTAACTATTTCATTATTGGCATAGTCTTTCAATACTTTTGTTAATTCATCGCCCATGTCCCGTAATCTAAAAAATACGTTAAGTAAGGCTATATTATATACTATGATACCTACATTATACATCCTTACAATACCAAGAAAACTTTATAGGTACCTTCCATATTCATGTTATAATGTATAGAACTTTAAATGATTTTCCTAGGTGGGAATCGAACTCAAAACTTATGACGCGACAGTCAGGATAGCCCACACACACATCAACTGGTCCGTTATAATAATTTATGTCGTCGATTCCTTACTTACCCTAACTAAGGTCCCATAATCGTTATTTCAGCACGGTTGAAATGTAAACGGTAGACTTTTTTACATCCGTGGACGTACCTTACCTAGGTACAATATTAGGTACTTTTTTATGCTTAGCAACGAAAAAGATACCTATTATTACCATGTGCAGAAGAACAATAAAGACCACATAAAATCAATAATTTGAAACCAAACCTTGCAGTTTTCCTAGTATAATCACCGAATGCAACACATAGTTCTCCAAAATTCTTTTCAACCGTTGTAATTCGATCTTGAATGAACTTAGCTTGCTGTTCATAGCTTAAAGAATGAGAATTTTCACCTCTAAACATATTAAAGCAAATATGATTTATTTCTAAAAAATAATAAACCTTATTATTTGTGTGAATTTTTATAAGAATGTGGTTGCTATAGCAACATGCATGCAACTCGCATAATAACCGCTAGCGCTAGATACAAAAGTACCTACAAAATGATTACGGTTTGCTCCATGGGTTTACTGCTATTTGTACTCGACCTTTTTACAATAAAATTAATAATTACTTATACTTGTTAGGATTAAAGATAAATGAAAAAAATCCTCCTTGTAGAGGAATGACCACATGACTTTTCTATATGATAATAATAATAAATACTGCTACATATTCTTTGTAGTTTTGTTATAAAAATCCACAAAAAACATAACTCTCTCGGACTGAAAGTTCAAGCCCACTTCATAAAAGAGTTGGGCGCGCGCGCATTGAGAGAGAGATAAACGTCACATCGCGTGGCGCAGTTATATATGAAAAAATTCAATCAAGTCCATATTTCGGGATGAAAACGTTACCCACTTTTGTATGAAGATTCATAGCAAGCGCATCAGCTGTACCTGTACGTGCATGCCGTCGATTCAACAAAGAAGCTGAGGCGGCATTACTTTAGTTTAGTCGAATGATGCGTAGTAGGTATATGTACTACCTATTTTAGGTCTGTGGTACAATAGAGTTTAATCATCTGTGGTTGATATTATGTATTTTGATAAGATATGTCAAAAATGACAGTAAATAGTCTGGTATAAAAAATGTGTAGGGAAGATCGATTGCTCCCAACGATATCGATATTTAAATCGTTTTTATTCAAAAATTGAAGAATCTATTCACAAAATCATCAAGATCCAAAAGATAGTTTTCTCAAATATCGATGTTATTTAAGCTTTTGTATGAAAAACGTGGAAAAAAGAATATTTTAGTTTACATTTAATGAAATGTGTAGGTATGCGTTCAACTAGTTCTATCAAAATAATTGTGTGATTGCGTTCTTCTCGGAAACAAAAATCTAATTGATCTAATTAAAGAGGCTCGATTATCAATCAACATTATTAATTATAAAAATATTAAAAATTCAATGTAAAATACCGATTATTGATTAATCGATTTAAATTTTCATCCCATGATCCCATCCCCTAAGTTCTAAACAGCTGTTTGTTGTTACCATCATTGTCTCATTAGATTAGAGTTAGTTACTTAATTTAACATAAATAATAACATTGGAAATGAATGAAGAAATAGACGAATATGATATTTATCACCAAGACTTTACGACGGTGTCAGAGTGGGAAGTGTTTATTGCACGCATAGAGGAAATATTAAATGAGTGGCGTTTATCAAAATCCAGTTTACATAAGCTCTCAGCAAACTACACAAAGAAATGGGTTGGAAAAACCGAAGATATACATTTTCAAGGTTTAAAATTCATACTTTCATATCATATGCTCGAGCCAGTAAAAAATACGGAGGGGACAGAAGTATCAGATGATAAATCATTGTTAAATGAACTGCAGAATGGTTTGTGGGAAGCAACTACCAATTTTATGGACGATACTGACGGTAGTCCCTTTCCCGTATCCAACTGGTTCGGTCTGAGGCAATATCTCATGCTATGTCCTAGCAATCCGTTAGTGGATGGAAGTTTGATTAAACTTGTTATGAGTACTGTTAATATTGCCTTTGCTAATGTTGACTGTGGTGTACCTTTTTTTGTTAAAATAAGAGAGCACTGGCAACAAACTTATTTAGGATTCTATGAGGATAATGAGTACAAGATTAGTTATGATACTATTCATTTAAAGAGAATCTCTAATCAGTGTTCACATCTTAGTGGGCTAGTCAGCTTGTTTAAAAGTAAGATTGCATCACCGGTTGCTCTAGATGCTGTTGTGGTCTCTACAAAATTTTCTTATGAATTAAAAGACTATGATGCTTTTGCTTGGAGAAAAACTACACATTCTAATGAGTTTTTGTCAATAGATGGTTTTGATGTTAAAAAGTTGATAGAACTTCCATTTGGGTCAGAGAAAAATCCATTACATAGTGTCCTATTGAATGCCATATGGCCCAAGTTTAGAGAATGCACTATTGTTGAATCTTCAACATTCTCCGATATTGATCCTCTAATGGCTCCCACTTGGACTATAACTCTTAAGATGAGAGATAAAATTAAGTGTCAATTAACTGAAACTATTGGAAAAATTATGGATTTGTTGGATAATAATATTTTTTTAATGGACACATTAGGATTGAGTAAAAGCTTGGGTATTGTGAACCCCTTAAACAGAATAACGGAAGCACCAATAACTATATCCAAGCTTGTCAAAGCTGCAATTGGTAAAAACAAAAATACTTCAGAATTCAAAGGACCAATAACGGATGACCTGCTCATGCCACTCTTGTATTATGTATTTCCTGATGCAGTTGAAGATAACACATTCAACTATCCTGAACAGTTGGAAGTGGAATTCAAACAGGTAAATTATTGTATTAACAATTACTTTACAGTTATATAATGAATA
This sequence comes from Tetheella fluctuosa, assembly GCA_951216915.1. NCBI lineage: Eukaryota > Metazoa > Arthropoda > Insecta > Lepidoptera > Drepanidae > Tetheella > Tetheella fluctuosa. The sequence continues at coordinate 12,394,887 of OX578214.1, forward strand.
TTTTAGCAATGAAAGTACATAAAAGTTATTTTCACATTTTCAGGTTGATGGAATTGAACCTAAATTGTGCAATTACGTCAAAACAAGTCCAGAAGGTGGTCTTGTGTGGCGGCTGTCTGTGACTGCGGCTAGGCTGCATGATGCTGGTGGGTTGCCATATTTAGCACACCTATGGTACGAGTTCACTCAAGAGCTGCAGTATCGTTGGGAACATCGTGTTTTAGTGCCTGGGTAAGTGGTTTTGTATATCTTTAACACTGGCTGAGTGATGAAACAAAATATTTTTTTGAAATTGCATGTACATACTTGGGCTTGCTAACTGCTAGGTACTGTCAATGCAAGTAGTAAATAAGAAAGTTCTGAAATTGGGAATGCATTCTAGCTGCAATACATTATTCTAGTCAACACATATTCCCACAGTAGATAAAATTATATACCTAGTTCTACCGGAATCACCATCGACACCTAGTCATCAAATAAAAAAGAGCCCATCAACAAGCTCAACGAGGCAATAATCTAACACAATCGGACTTAGCACAAAAAGTGAGGTGACCTGTCTTCAAAAGATGAGAACAGAGATAGAAAAAGAAGTTGGAACATTATTCTAGCTTAAATAACTTGTAGGGAATATAAATTCAATAAAAAATAAATAAAAAGGTTTCTTTATTAACTTAACTCATGTAAGAGTTGTTCAAATAATGTATGTACCTACATCATATTTGTGTTCTTAATATAAGCATATAAATAATTTTGATAACAATTTGCTGACAAATCTATTATTCACTAAGCAATTCCTTAAAAATCTATAATCCCAAATAAGTCACTGGCAGACAGTCAATATTTATAAATTAATAAAATTAAACATACAATTTTTATATATTTATAAACGAAGCCAAATAATACGACTGTTGATAGTTCCAGAAAATTTTAGTAATAATATTATAGTATGTACTTATATATTATAACTCGAATGTCCCGATAAAATATGTGGTGCAATATGAGCACAATAAAAAAACAATAAGTTAACAGTAACATAACAATAGCACCATTTGGATTGCGCTTCTATAGCTTTCGCTACCTTTACAATATATCTATAGGATGAATTTTTCAAGTAGGCGTGGATGGCCAAATCCTAAACTATAAGGAATAGCGAAAAATACTCAAAGGAGTCTCAAGCCCGATTTTGATAAAAACTAAAACTGCATCATTGGATTTTTGAAAAATCATTAATTGAACCCATTGACTTTAAATAAAAAAAAACACACTGTATTATTACACCATCCGATAGTGTTGCTAATAAGAATCAATTTCTGGGAAGTAATGATGTCCGGCAAATTAAAGGAAAGAGCACATTCTTATAAAAAAAAAACTATTTTATTACTTTCTTAGGTTACCTACCTATTAAACCTAACTGATTAATTAATTCAAAATGATGACTATTGTTGAAATTTGAAATTAGAACATGATGTTGTGAGGCTGACAGCGGTGTGTGTTGAAAAAAAATGAGCATCATTTCGAACAAGGTATGGGTAATTAATGAATAAAAGATATTTTAATATCATCTCGAGTGTGAATTTTGAAAATATTAATCCATTTATTAAAATTAATCATTTTTTGTTTTTATCAAAATCGGGCTCATGACTCCTTTGAGTATTTTTCGCTATTCCTTATAGTTTAGGATTTGGCCATCCACGCCCACTTGAAAAATTCACCCTGTATAATATACAGGGTGATTTTGTTATCACTGGCAATACTTGCAGGGGTGGAAGTACTCATCAATGTGAACAACTTTTATTATAGGGCTAACTCTGATATCGCGTAAAATAATATGGTTGCTTCATACATTTTGGTCGAGTAGGTATTGAACTTTTGTATGGAACAGCTGATATTTTTTTCATGATTTCACAGTTAGTCCCATAATAAAAGTTGTTCATTTTGATGAGACTCCTTTGAGTATTTTTCGCTATTCCTTATAGTTTAGGATTTGGCCATCCACGCCCACTTGAAAAATTCAGCCTGTATAATATACAGGGTGATTTTGTTATCACTGGCAATACTTGCAGGGGTGGAAGTACTCATCAATGTGAACAACTTTTATTATAGGGCTAACTCTGATATCGCGTAAAATAATATGGTTGCTTCATACATTTTGGTCGAGTAGGTATTGAACTTTTGTATGGAACAGCTGATAATTTTTTCATGATTTCACAGTTAGTCCCATAGTAAAAGTTGTTCATTTTGATGAGTACTTCCACCCTTGCAAGTATTGCCAGTGATAACAAAATCACCCAGTATAAGTACTCTTCTTATTACTATCTTATATGTATCTAATATTTACATCTTACACTTATATATAAATACATAAAGTACACCTAAATAATACGCACTGTTAGGACTCGCCATTGTATATTTAATTTAGTAAAAAATCAGTAAAGGCGGTAATTATTTTCGAAGTCACGTGGAACTTCTTTTGAAAGGGGATTTAATTAGGCGAATTACTAATCGAAAATTGGTATTACGGTCAATACGTCTAAGTAGCAAAATGACCAACCTGGAACTCTATATAGCAGAACTCTATATCCAACTATCGGAACGCCTATAATAAAGTCCAAAGAGCAAATCCTCTAACATTTTCATAGTACATTTTAAATAGGTTTGTGTTATAAACTATAATTTAATATTTTTAAGTGTTGTGAATGTCGTATTCATACCCAACATTTTGATTCCTAACAGGTACTTACTTATTTAAAATTAAAGTATACGACTATACTACAAAAAAGTTAGACAATTGCTACAAAGACGTATTTATCGTAAGAAAAATTGTTAGCTAATATTATTCTTATTTGTTGTGTGTGTGTGATCATAACTACATAATGAACGGACAATATTATATGTGTGTGACTAGCTTTCACTAACCAGTTATTTTTAACAGCACGATGAGTATTTTATGCTACGTGAGTAAATATACGGCAATGGGTCCTGCGATAGTGGTGGGCTCCCTCGCATCCTGTTAATGAGACGAAAATATCATATTATTTTGGAACATGGTATGGTGTTTGTCGGTTGTGTGAGCGTCGCGACTTACAGCGGTAGGTAACGAATATTTGCTAATTCTGACGCTACATTTTAACCGATAACAAATTTTTCGGAGACACTGGCATTAGTGTTGTGGGAGAGTAACGCATGGCGCGGTACCTCGTCGATGGCCGTGTCGGCGAGAGTGGCGGTGGTCTCGCGGGCGTGTGCGCGGGCGCGGGCGAGGGCGCGCGTCATGCGTGCACCACGAGGTGCAAGGCTCGGCGCCCGCGGCTCTCCGCGAGGGCGAGCAGCGCCCGGGAGGCGTCACTTCTCTCCGCGGCACGCCCCTCGCACGCTATAAAGGCACCAGACCGCCGCGCGTTGTCGGGTTCCGAGCCATGTATATGTCCATATCGTGGTCGGTCCAATTATCGGAAGTATCGCAATATCCCATTCCGATGGAGCCGACGCTGTATCTGCTCGCGGGCCGTGATCGCGATCGTGGTCGTCGGCGGGAACCCGCAGTACCGCCCGTAGCGCCTCCTGCTGCGCCACTTAGCGATAGCCTCGATGCACGTTCCGATGCCCCCCCGAGAGACTGACGCGATTGACGGAGATCTGGAAAATTAAATGCAGTTAGTAACGTCGACGGCATCTCCGAAAAAAAATGTAAAAGAAGAAAAAAGTAGGTAATAGCAGCAGAGTTAGAATTCTAAAAGCCAAAGCGCGACTCACCGGTTCTCGATCCTAATAGGCTGCCTGGATATCCAGGCACCCCGTAACGCCCGGAATGGGAGTAGCTATGTTGAGATTGGCCATCAGCGAGGGAACGCGCTCGGCCCGGCCGGCCTGGTAAGGGATCCGGGGGAGCCGGTTCGGTATAGGTACGTGCGCGCGGGATCGAACGTGCGCTATAAGCCGACACTTGATCCCACTCACGCTGCTTTCCAAATGCGCCGAGTGTCGCTAGCGAAGATAAGGGCCCGCTGGGGCTCGGTGTGCCGGTGAGGCCTCCGCAACACGCGTTAGGTAGCTTCTCGGGGACCTGGGTATGCAGCCGGTGCACGGTGCGAGATCGGCGACGAGATGCGGCTGCGAACACTAGCACAGCTACTACAATAGTGCCGCAAATGGCGGCACTAGCTGCTATCGTGATCTTGTCCATGTTGGAGGCGGCGGCGGAGACGGTGCGTACTTCCCGGCACTGGGAGTAGGGCACAGTCTCTGGACTTACGTTGACCTCCTCTAAGGAGATTACGCAGACCACGATACATTCCTGCGGATTGCATTTATACATATTTATCAAAGCAGTAAATATTACATCAATTAGTTAGGAGAAATTATATGTAGGTACACTTCAGTAGGAGTTGCACGCACATAGGGATGTGCATGCAACCTTCTCAAACTAAAAAATATGATGCTGCTAATCCTCGTGGTTGGTATGATACCTTATTTATCACGACACAGGTCATGGGTTCCATTCCCACCCAGGACAGACTTTTGTGTGCATGAACATGTCCGTTTGTCCTGAGTCTGGATGTATATGTATAGCTATACATTTAGAAGAAAAATGCAAATATGTAAAATATCAGTTATCTGGTTTCCATAGTAAGAGCTTTTCTTAGTTTAGGATTAGATGGGCGTGTGTGAGGAATGTCCCAGGATATTATTATTTAATATTACACTGGGCCTTGATAGACTGTGGTATAAGATAATCCCCCTTGGTATTAGATAGATCATGCGTCAATAGTAGAAATGAATACGAGCGGTGATGATGGTGGATAGCTTCGTTCATATGTATTATGTATTACTTTTGTAAATAATAAATTAAAATATATAACACACACCTGAGAAGGAACGTTCTTAATTTTAAATTCTCTTTCGCTGGCCTCCAGAGGGGGTCCTTGTTTAAAACCTTTGTCTCCGAAGAGTCTGTAAACAACGCGGAACCCCAATATATTTGCAACATCAGAATCCCATTGAATTATCACGGAATTATCTTGTCTATATGCATTTTTCACGATAACCTCGTTGGAATCATCTACTTTTGGCTTTTGTTGTGGGAAATTCATGACGAGTGGTGGACGTTGATGAGGAGCGTGTCGCCAAGTGGGCGGCGCAGTGCGCACAGATGGGACACGACTGGGTCGAGCGGTGCTTGTAGTTGTAGGCTCGTGGTGATGAGTAGTCGTGATCGGTGACTGTGGTTTTATCACTATCTCGACATTACTGACAGTCTCATGACCAGTAATTGTTGTACTCGAACTACTTGTTGGGCGTTGTGTAGTTGTAGTTGAAGTTGTGGTTTGACTCATTTTCCATTCATATATTTCTTTCAATACCGTCGATGCCTTTTCTGTTGTTACAATTGCTTCATGTTCACAAACTAACTCGTTTGGTTCGAAGCTGTAAAATCCTCGCTCACGAAAATGTGAGGGGCTGCCACAAAATTGTGGATTTCTCTCACGTGAGGTAACTTGTAGCTCACCATTTCGAATCCATTCTACTATCCAACGTAGTCGACAATCACAATTTAAGAATCGTCCACCCAGACTGAGCCCTCGAAGTGTTTGATTAAGATGAGAGAATGCTTCCTCAGGTACGGTCGGTAACGGATTTCCATCTAATGCTAATAACGTCACTGATGGATTCTTTACGAAGGCATCGGTAGGTAATTTGTTAAGCAAATTAAACCCTATATCCAGAACTCTTAAGTCGGTTAATGTGCCAATTGCCGCAGTTGGAAATTCCGATAACAGATTATTAAGAAGACTTAAAGAACTCAATGTTGTTCTTATACCTTCAAATGCATCTTCTCTTAAATTTCCTATTAAATTTCTTTCCAAGTTTAGTGCGGTCAATGTCTTTAATCCTTCGAATGTACGAATACCATCAGGCCCCGGCAGCTCTCTTATACTATTCTGTGACAAGTCAAGGAACGCCAAGCTGTGTAGACCTCTTATACATACAGGAACAACTTTTTGTTTGGTGCCTTTAAGGTTTAGATTTTTTAATGAATTTTCTAGTCCAGAAAGAGCTTGAGGTTCTAATGTAACGTTGTTGTCTGAAACTTTTAACGTTGTTAGTTTACGAAGAGTAATGAACGAGTGATTCTCGATATGTGTGATACGATTCTTAGATATGTCCAACAGGGACAAGTTCGTTAGGATCTTCAATGCTCTAGTTGGGATTTCTTTCAATTCATTATCTTGCAAATTAAGGTTCTTGAGATAGCTCCCTTGTCCTCTGAATGTGTCATCATCGACCGTTTTAATTTTACACCCTGATATTTGTAAATTATGAATTTTGAGGTTTATGAACATATTATCTGTTAGAGCAGGTATCGTTGAATTATTGACGTATAGAAGATCAATAGCTATATTTCGAGCGCTCGAATTCAATGCTGATAGCAGTGCTTGAAAATCAACCTGAAATTGATAAAAAAAATATTAATGAAGATACATGTTACTATTGAAGAATTGATTTTAAGTAGAAGAGTATTGAATTTAAGTAGTATTTAATAGTCTACCTGATCACATTGCACAGACAGATCCTTGGCCAGGTTGAGTGCACATACACAAGCTGCCTGCAAGTTCGGTGCGCCTTCCCACGGACACTGGCTGTGTGCGGAGTTGAGAGATGTTACAAGAAGTAGCGCAGAAAGCCACAGTCGTAGACGCTTATGTGTTTGCTCACCCTGAAAAATATACATAGAAATATTGAGTCACAAAATTTATTTGCGGTGAAAATCATAATCTACTTTATGCGAGTTATATGCTAAGTCGCCAAGATTTACTAAGATCTATTAATATTATAATTGCCAATTACACCTAAATAACAAGCCTAGTAATTAAGAACCCGGTAAGGCACCGGCTTGTACCCAGAAGTGTTTCGCCCTCGCATGCAATTATAGCTAGAAAGTTTATGGAAATTTGCATCATCCCATTACTTGAGTATAAACAACTTAAGTGATTAAAAGACGATCCGTCTGATGAGGTGACATACAAGTAGTTGACATAAATGACTAGATGCTAGTTCCTTCATGAATAATTATAGCTTTCTATTGTAATAAGTAATATTATGATGTTAGAGAACAGAATAAATATCTAACAAAACTTATTTTTTTATTGAGAATGTAAAAAATTTAAAACAATTTCTGCTTGTCGTTCAAATTGTCGTCAAATCTTACTTGAGGCTCTAGCGATGTAATAAATAAATAAAGGCAGGTGTCCATGAGAGCCTTATCCTTACTCGGACTTGATCAATCACATCGCGGCGAGATCTAGCTCAAGCCTACTCAAGCTCGGAGCAAAGACTACTAAATATTACTACCCCAGAGTCAAAATTATTGAATCAGGTATTTAATTTATACTTCTACGATGTCCAGCTATTTGACTTAACTTTAATTTGAGTATTACCATAAAATTCGATATGTGATATTCTTCATGTAGATTGGGAACCGTCGAGAGTAGGTACTCCGCTATAGCTTATGTTATGTCTAAAACCTTTTCTAGTTTAGATACGTTGCTTGATTTATTACATTGAAGCACAGAGCTGAGACATTATAGTCAATGCTATGGATATAAAGTAATAGATACGTAGGTATGATAGTCATTGCACAGTATGGGTGGTAATCAACCGGTGCATAGACCGTTGAAAAGAGAAGTGCAGTGTAGCGGCTACGGGCTACTAAACCGGAAAATCTGGCTTTCCCTCCACGTGGTACAACGACAGGTTTCTAACAGTATCTCAATTAAACATCGAAGAATGAACGAAGTCTTCTTCTACGTCAAAAAAGTAATAGGAGAAGTCATGTCAGTAATTGGATATGTCAAACATTTGCTTTGGCAGCAAACGTTTGTGAATATCCAAAAATAATCGTTGGTTGAAACAGTATCTGGTTACAAAGTACCATACTCTTTACATTCAGAATATATTCGTGATGTCGTTTGTATTAGCTCATTCAATTATTTTTTAGGTTTGGCTTAAAATTCTCGTCCGTTATACGTGTTGTATTTAATCAAAGCTTACCGTTAAACCTGACGTAAATGTTAACAAACGTGTGAGCAAGATCATGGTTAAAATTTTAAGTTTGAATGAAAGTAATGCATGCATTTGTAACGCAGTCAAATGAACGTAGAATAGCAAGTACGCTACTATTCATTCATGTTATATTATTGTTATAGCGTACCCACAATTTCAAACTTAAGTTCCTATAAAGAAAAGGTGCGTGTGATTTTTTGTGATAGCCGTATAGCATTGTCAAGAATGGTGCGAAAATGTTTGGTTTCTTAAAACGGAATACTAAGTCATTTCGTTTTGCACGTACAAAGATTATTTTATTCAACTGTTTAGTTAGAAGTCATCTTGAATTCGCATCTCCTGTATGGAATCCCCAATATACAAATTCTTCTCAGCGTATAGAAAGAAACCATACAACGTTCTTTCACCAGGCATCTCACTTTTGTTAGTTCTGAAATTTCACACAGGTGTCCATACAATCAAAGACTTGTGTACTTTAAGATTGAATCGCTTCAGCAACGACGTGAAAACCTTGAACCTTGAGATCTTTTTATATTGTGTAGTGAACAGTAAATATGTATGATTGCAGTAACATATTACAGCAAATTGGTCTATCTATACCTTATAACTATCCTCGAAACAAAATAACAAAGCTATTTAATACCACAGTATAAAGATGTAACCTGTATGGAAACTAAGCCTAGTTGATAAAATAATTACCTACACTCCATTGAAGCAATAGGGTTAACACTTTTAATGTTTTATAGTATTGTTTTTTTTATTAAAACATTCTATGTTCTGTAGTGATCAATTAATCGAATTGAAATAGCTAGTTTACAAATAAAATTTAAATAGGTGTCTCATAGTGTCGGTTAATCTCGATAGTTTAAAATACGGAAAACAGATAAATATTGACACACAGCTTGAAGATCTTTTTTTTTTTTTTTGGTAGGTCACCAACTTATCATTATGGCTTAACCTTTTACATGTTTTGGCGGGAGCGTAGGCGAGCCGCGGTGGGCGCGCGCTAGGCGCGTACCAACCCCAAAAATGCGTGTGATACCTAGTATTTAAAAAACCATTACATAAAAAATACCTTTATTCTTCATAAATTACAAATTATTGACTGCAAAAGCACTATGGGCTTCAACACCCTCGAAAACCATAAAAACGACATCCATGACGAAAATGTTGATAATTTCTTGCAGCCGCCATCTTGGATTTACATTTTGACAGCACTATCAGCTTCAACACCCTCGAAAACCATAAAAACGACACCCATGACGAAAAAGTTGATAATTTCTTGCAGCCGCCATCTTGGATTTATATTTTGAAGCACTATCGGCTTCAACACCCTCGAAAACCATAAAAACGACACCCATGACGAAAAAGTTGATAATTTCTTGCAGCCGCCATCTTGTACTTACATTTTGACAGCGCTATCGGTTTCAACACCCTTGAAAACCATGGAAACGACACTCATGACGAAAAAGATCATAATTTTGCGCAGCCGCCATCTTGGATTTATATTTTGACAGCACTATCGGCTACAACACCCTCGAAAACCATAAAAACGACACCCTTGACGAAAAAGTGGATAATTTCTTGCAGCCGCCATCTTGGATTTACATTTTGACAGTACTATCGGCTTCAACACCTTCGAAAACTATGAAAACGACACCCATGACGTTATAGTTGATAATAATATTATAATCTATTGCAGCCGCCATCTTAGATTTGTATTTTGTGTTATGTTTTACGAATTTATTATTAATATGATCTTAAAAAACGATAGTTTCGGTTTTGTTGAAGCAGATTTCAAACAGCCGTATAGTACGCAATACGCTCGTGGCATTTTTAAAAAGATTGCGGAAACAAACTTGTACATGACCACTCGTCTTGACGCGGCACTCACTCACTACTGACAGCACCGCGAAAACCGCTTACGGCTGTCGTCGATGCGCATGTTTGTGTGAGCCGTTTCGTCCGTTTGTAGGTAGTTTCCGTCCTGGTTACATCTTTATACTGTGTTAATACTGTATACTGTCGTACAAATATAGGTCTCCACTCTCCTTTAGTAAGGATCAGCAATAAATATAATGACCTCAGTGCAAAATGTCCAGACCTTGATAATTTTTTGCGACTCAATTACTATTTTTAAAAAGAAAATGCTGACTCCATCTTGTAATGATCATAAAATACTACGTAGTACCTACTAACTGATTTTGTTTCTTCATTTTGTTTTCTTTCTTTCTTTTTTGTTATTTGATAGCATTTATATTTTAGTTAGAGATTTGAATTTTTATTTTTATATACTTTATTGATTAATGTTAAATTTAAATAGTAGGTAAGTACATCTAAGAATGATGTCAATACTTTTAATTGTTATGTTTACAAGTAAAATAAAACCAATAACATTTTCTAATGAATAAATGTAAGCATAATGTTAGTATTGCAAATAAATAAATAAATAAATCATTATTAGATATTATAACTTACATTCAGCATATTTTTTTGTGACACAGTTTTGTGATGTTCTGGTACAACACAAGTTCGTACCACTGACCTATTTACATGAGCTTAACTACCGTCCGATTTCGCCGTTAACGGTAGTTACCGTAGAGTCGGACGACGACGACGACGCAATGCGGTTCGTACGATTGTTGACCGATTCACTTTCTCATGTCTTGGGCTTTAGCGCAGGCCTCACTTTAGCTAAGATTTTGTTTTCACACATTGACATCTTCTCAAAGCTATTAAGCTTCGAAAATGTCAATATCACCTAGATATTAACATTGTTTCCGTCCATGTGCTCAATGTTTGCCGTTACGTTTAATTATTATTATTTTAATCTAGTTCTGCCGAACCGAAGGTTTTGTTTAAGTCCATTAAGACGATATTTCTGAAGCTAGTAGAACAACATTGAGTTTATTATCACCTGTTTTTTGTAGCTGAGCACGGTCAGTATATCGTAACTGTTATCATGCCATTTGTTATGTGAAGGTGCGGAAGTGTATCTGTACTCCGCACAGTACCGCACCAATTAGTTCAACGAGCACGTACCATATTATGCAAGGTGCTGGTGATTTAACTGGTCTTCATAATATAACGGTACTTTACTAAGTACATATAATGTAATGTGTGTCCAAAATACGTAATGCATGGTTTTTTAAAATTAAAAAATATTTCATAACATTTATTTAGGAACCAAAACAGTGGCATAATACAATGGTACAATTGAAATTTATTAAATTATGCTGGCGAAGAATGATTATTTTTTAAACATAATAAAATTGTCGTATTTGTACTCCATTAGATTTTTTATGCCAATCTATGTTTCTTGTATTTAAAAATAAAATTAGCGTCATTATTTAAATATATTCAAATTGCAAGATAAAGTCACACACTGAGTACATTGATCTATAACCTAGCTACGGCGAGATATCAATGTTGGTTTCAAAGTTTTATCAAATTAGCGAGACTGTGAAAGCTTTCTAAGTAAATTATTCAAAAGTTGTAAACAAGAATTTCTTCTTTGTGTAGCTTTCTACATTCGTAGGTGTGATGAAATGCCAGCTGCGGAATAAATTAACTTTGTTTATGGGTTTGTATGTGGTTCATGGTAATCTAGCTTCAATTAGACGCAACGAGCTTGATTAGCTTAATTAAACAGCTTAATTGCCTACGGCTACACTAGACGCAGCTGATTACCAAATGATATTCGATTCAGCCTATCAAAATACTTAATAAATTGAGAGAACGAAATAGAAACCATATCCTGTGAGACCATCCATTAAAAAGTTTATAATATTTGTCTTGCCTGATGTTGTCGGTACGCACACTCTATCGTAACTTGTCTGTCTTATTTTACTTTGAACGTTAGCAATAGTACTAACTAGGTATAGTTAGTCACTAAACGGTTGTAGTCGCTTCTGGACATCTTAGTTCTGAAAAGCTGGGAGTAAAACTTGGTTATTACAAAAGTTGCCTCCTTAAGCTGTGCTCTCTCGGATTTGAGGAAGTCTCTCAGTTTATGTGATTAGTTTTATGTTGTTTCTGATTTGTTCAGTTGAATTATAATCTGTGAACAACTCTCATGTCCGTATTTCTAATTCGGTAATTCTATTTTACAGTAGGCAGTATATAGGTATGTATGAATTAATTACTCCAGCATAATTCAACCATTGTTGTTGAGAGCTTGAGTGACAGATCGATTAAACTTTTCGCAATTTCATCAAATCAATGTCGGTATCTGTTCGGCTCGGCTCGGGACTCGGGACTCGGGACTCGGTACTCGGGTGGCTTAGGGTAGATTTTAAACGACTTATTTCATTTAAGGCACTCACCTGTCACGTTGGAATATGACACCTAATTTAGATTAAATCTGTCTAGACTGGGCTCGCCGGTTGATGTAAAGCTTGAAATGTCGGTGGATAGTATTAATTTCATGATAATCCTAATGGGGTGTTTGGTTGAATAATATTTTATTTGGCATTGTTTTTTATGCTGAATAGTGCAGTATTTATGTCGGATACTTACAACACATACTATTTGTTGAGAATTTGTCTGTCGATCGGTAAGTATAGAATAAAAGTTAAACAATATATTGGTGATTCGGCACTATTTAACTCGCTCGAATAGGCTTGTGTGTGACCACAATCTCACCGTGTATTTAGTGATGATGTAGCCGATCGTGGAAAAAATAATAAAAAAAGACCATACATGTATATAGTAGAGATGGCATCTATTAGAAACCTGCGTCGAGTTCGTTAGGTTGAACAAATTTTTATATGAAAAAAAAAGTTCTCACAAAATATCCCTTGAGCTCTATCATTTATGAAAAAAAAAATCTATTACGATTTCAGCGATTGTTTTGGTCAGTACCAACTGAAGTTTTATGGTTTCATAAATAGATGGCTCTGCAAGATTCTGGTTATATCATCCGCTAAAAGTAAATTTTGCTAATATTAATAACTTAATGCCAGTCATGCAAATAAAAATAAACGGCATGATACCAGACACGAATGGGCATGAAATACCTTACATGATTACATGGTATTCGATAAAACGTATGTTTTAAATTATAAGATTTTAATATAACCATGCGACGATAGATGGCGCCAGTTGTCTTTTAAATCGCGATATGGTTTCGTTCTTCCATTTTACTCAATTATCTTGACTGAAATATTTTCATCGATCTTTCCAAAGGTTAAACGGGGAATGATGATTCGGATTAACACACGTCTGTGTGAAGTTCGTCGCCGATTGTTACGCAACGGCGGGCTAAAATCCAACTGACCCCAATATTACGAGAGATCCTAAATAATCATAATTTATTATATTAATTAAACTCGGTCAGTAGAAATAAATTAGAGATTAATAGAGATGTGATATGAATGAAATTGTTTTTATTTAATTTTAATTATTATTAAATATAATATAACGTTTTGAATGTTATAATATCAAATAAAATTATAAAATAAGCTTCAAAGTCCGAGTTCCCAGACAGAACTATAAATATCGTATTACCATTTAGGTTCTAATCCAAAGTACTTACTTAAATTTTCATCAAAATCGGTACGGAAGATAAGCACAGAGACAGATATAAAGACTAACATTCGCTTTTATAATATTAGTCAGATTTCCAAAGAAGCCGAAGTATGTTCGTATCGTCACCATGATACGTATTTGACGTTCTATGGCTATCATTAAGATTATCATCCCTGAACTGAAAATGGCCATTGCTGAGCAATACGACTCCACTGCCTGTGTATTCGTTTTGTTCGATAACATTATGATTTGTAAGCCCTTGCCCTTGACCTTGATCTATATTATGCATTGTATGAGTGAATAAATCGTGTGACGCCATTTATTTTTATTATGTGGCACGAGGAATGCAGAGCGTCACTTTAACGCCTACTCAAGTAAATGCCTCGCACGTACACAAATTAATTCAAGACACGATCCGTATTAGTCAGGTCAATAAAAGGCTTTCCTTGCATTTGATCCTCGAAAATTTGCTGTAACGGAGGATCTCCATATTGCTTATTTAACGATCCTTTATAAATATTTATATTTTATAAAATATCTGGCCGCCCAATCTTGGCTTGCCCAATCTGACCCGTGTATTTTTACCGGAGTTTAATATAAAATCTAAGGTAATAACATTTTCCGCTTTTGTTTTTTACTCACACAGAGCTAGTTTTTTCTGTGTTAAAAAACTTTACTTCAACGCTCAACCTCATTTTTAATTTCTCAGGAGTGGAATTTCGTACGCATCCATAGCTTATTGTCTAGATTCCTCTCGCATTAGTTCCCTGTTTATGAGAATAATGACGTACGGCTCAGCTTTTATCAGTTTAGTTATGATTAATATTATGTTGTGTAGGTACGTACGTTGCGATACAGATTTTAAGAAAGAAACATTGAATTTTAGCTTATTGTTACTAATGTCAATGATATCGTAAAATACAGCTTAAAGGTCGTAAAACAGCCTGGCACACGTATAAAGCAATGCGTGTGAAACAGCTAAGTTAGTTACTTAGCGTTTATTTGTACATACAAAGCTGTACCTAGGTTATTTTCTGCTCCAGGCGTTGTTGGTATGTTAAGAAAGCGTATTGTAACTTGTCGTGAGAGACATTAACATTTCACAAAACGCCTCGCCCCTACACTTATCCTGCGCTTAGAGACATTTTATAATCTCTATTAAAGTGGATAGTATTTACAGGAAGTTATATCTTATGGCATTCGTTTATGTTCTGATGATCTACTAGGATAATGTTGTAAAACTTCATACAGTCAATTTTGTTATGTCAATAAAAGTTCGCTAATATCCTATTCCTAACTTATAATATTATAAATGCGAATTTGAGTTTGTTACCTTTTCACTCCTAAACCGCTGAACCGCTCGCGATGAAATTTGGTGCGCAGATAGCCTATGGTATGCAGAAGGACATGAGCAAATTTTTTTTTCGAGAACGCATGGGAAACCGCTGGGGACAGCTAGTATGAAAATAAGAATGTATGAGGTTTATTGCTTGATATATGAAAAAAAATCACGAAAGTTCTTTAAGAAATGTTGGGTCTATTCAAACCACATGAAGAAATATTCGCGCATGCTCGAGCATTATTGTACGTTTATGAAACAATCTTTATAACTGAACCGATAACTAGATCTTAGCTCTAGTATAGCCACAATATTTTGATGAATGGGCACATATTACTGTCGGTACCTTTTTAAGCTATGATGGAACGCTACTCTATTCAATAGACTTGCTTGTAATTTGTCACATCACCTGGCGAAAGTAGAATGACTCAACCGTTGGCACAACTCCGATAAGTCATGGGTTAAACCGTTAAACCAGTGGTTTAACTCATCTCATCCTTTCTCCAGTTAATTACATTGCATTTTTTTGAATCTATTGTTTTTAAAGTGATATCAAATGCTGATTGTGTGACCGTTTTGTCAGTCGCATTAATATACCGACCGGTCGTTGACAGTAACAAATTTTCACACCACTCGCTCCACTACGCCAATAGTTAATGATGAATCGTTTATATGTTGCTGTGTATCGGTAATGAGGGAACTGTTTTTCTTTTGATACAAGTTTAGCGAAGTCTTCATGTAGGTAAAATACATTTAGTTCAAAGTAAATAATTAGAAATTATCATGTTAATATGTGAAGATAAAACTTTGGTACCTACACATTTTTACGAAAATTACGCGGACGGAGGAGTATGAAATTTGGCACAGTTAAAATTTATATGGAGAAGGAGTGCCAAAAGCTAATATTTTTATATAATATGCATTAGAAATAAATTAAATTAATAATAAAAAACATTACACACACTATCATGCGTTTGACACACACACGTACACATGTCACTACTGTCTGTGCTTTGTCGATAACGCGGCAATGACAGACTTAAAGAAAAGAGTTCGTATATGAGTGAAGTGCTTTTCTTTCCATTCTTAATATTATACTATTTTGTTTAATTATGGTCGAATTTTACCACGGGCGACCAATAATAAATTCATCGGCAGGGCGCTCGGCGCACCCGGACCCGGGCGGCCACTATGTTCGTCCCAGATGTTAACAACACTTGTCCACAAACGATCTTTTTCACACATGGTATGTTTTAGAATAAAGCCACGCAATTTTAATGTACCATTTTATTGACCACCATATTTTTCGTTGGGCTTTCCAATCGTGAACTGTAATTTTCTAGTCTAGTATGTCCAGATACACAATTCCTACATGAACTGATAAGTATACCTAACGCACTAGTACTTGCTATTCATACTGCCAATTTTGCTACGATGGCTATTCTTATTCTTAAGAGATAAAATCTTTAATTAACTATGTACTTGAATTATATTTTATACGTTTATGAAGTTAAACTTGAATAAACTGATATAGTAAACAAGGATCCGAACAGCTAATACCCAACCGAACACAGTAGGAAATAACGCAGCCACTGTTTACTTAGGATCCGATTGGACTACCATTTGTGTAGCGCTCTATGCAAACCCCGATATCACCTTCCCTAATCAAATACAGGTCATTCCATATAGATGCTTTGTTTGTATTAGTGTTTATTTTGTTCAAGCGACAGACATATCAAAATTATAGGGTTTGTCAGTCTTCAATTTGATAATAAGACTCAATAAGACTGAGTTTCTTGACGTTTCTTCTCAGTTGAAGGCGACTTCCGAACCGGTGGTAATTTCAGTAGTTTCGATGTTCATATGTGCCCTTCTAGGGCCCAAACTGAATAAATAGCTTTGACTTTGACTTTGACTTTGACAATAGATCTCATAACACCAAATCCAACCAAACCAAGTCGTTGTGTAATAGTTGATATCTTTCTTGATTATTTATTTTGTAATTTCAGTAAATTTAAGGAGTACGTGCTCGATGCTTTCATCGTTTATAATTACGTTTGTCAGAAAATATTATTTCATAAAACATTAGTTGTTATTAATCTTTTATCGAAAGTAATTGTTTTGCCGACGGTCATTTCAACCCGAAGCGTGCAACAGTCGTGTGCAAAATTGCTACTCGATATTTAGCTTTCAACCTATTCGCCAGTTATTGTTTTCATTCAGTTGTCCCCGCTTTGTGTACCTAACGAGAAATTTCAAGCTCCACTGTTTCCATATGTTTCGCGTTTATACTTTCTGTTTTCACAGTTTCAATTCAGTTTGTGTGTATCCACAAAGAAACATTTTCAATTTGAGTTTCTTCTACATGTAATGGCTCGTTATAGTTTGCGGTCTATTTTCTTCTCGATGATAAAGATCATTAAGTGGAAAGTGGAAAAAAACGTACTGTATCAGCATAAATGAGGAGTCCGTTACGGTGCGCGGTAGCCAGCCAGCAGCCGGGTGACCCAGCTACGCTACGAGCTCAGCCCCTCATACGACATCCGCTTCGATGATTGTTTTAGTTACATGATACTCGTATGTGTCTCATTTTTCCTAGTAATAAATTTAATTCAAAGAGAAATTGTGTAACTCTTTGAATTAAATTTATTATAGTAATATGGACACTTTTGCTTCGCATCTACCTAAATTGTTTCAATTCACTACACTAGTTTACGACGGCATGTTAACCCGCTTACCCGCCTGTAAGTAGGTTCCTTTCAAATTAAGTCATCGTCAACTTTTACTTTTTATTGTTATTTTTTTTATAAACTTTGTTTTGTTAAACACACGCACAAGTATAATATTTCGTGTTAGTTGAGTAAAGTGATATTTGTTGTACATACTTCGTTAATTGTTCGCGAGTTTGCTTTTCTACGATTCTGAGCACACTCTCTCTCAATCAAATGAAGTTATGAGTCATGATTAACACTTTTGAATTTGGCCCTATCAGGTTTATTTTCTATGAACACAATCTATTCTTGAAAATTGTCTTATATTCTTACGTATTTAGCGTCAGTTCTGTGTCAGTTCTACCTCGTCGCTTGTGATCATTATTTATGTAGGTTACTTTAGTGTCGCCGATGCCAGCAATTTGACGCGAATCGATCTCAAGATGCCGTTAGTGTCTAGCGACTCATGCGCATTGCTTGATATTGACTGTACACCTACGCAACGACATTCAGGGCTTTACCGCTACAACAGATGAACGCACTCGTGTGATGACGTGACTAATTCTTGCGAACGTTTAATCTTCTTTATGGTGTAATAATGTATGACTTGTTGGTATGCGTGTTTTGTATACTATTGTATTTGCTATTTTGTAATCGCTTTACCATTGACAGTTATACCATATTCATAGAAAAAGTCCATTTGTTGTTTTACATATCCGAAGTTGACGTTGATCTCATTTTGCAGACACAAATTTTAAGTGGTCTCTAATATTATTATGTATCATGTTTCAAACCTTTTATCATCATAATTGCATTGTGAGTGTTTGGTTGTTAAAAGGTAGATAATTCGTTTATTTACGATGGTAACCATTTATTAAGTACTAAGTTCTCAACCAATGATCGGTTACGTATTTTCAATTATTCATGTCTGACATATGCGTATAACAGTGAAGAGTGTTGTGTATATAACTGTAGTAGCGTGTTTAGAAAGCGCGACTTCACACCATACGATTGGTTTGGTGCTTGATCTAATGGTTTATCAAATTACTGTAGGACAACATCATCTGTTCATTGACAGCGTAATTTCACGATATCGATTCTACTATACGAATTGTCGCACCAATTTTACTTCTCGGGCATGCAGCACAAAATCGAAAATTTCGAACATAAGTTTTAAAATTAAAAGGGGTCATGGTTTCGGGGTCTTGGTTACCTACCTACTTAAAAATATTACTGTAATACCTCTCCGCGTCTAACGAAAATAAAAATACATAATCTAGAGCACCATTTCAGATGTTTTAAAACATCTACGAGTCCATTATAAGTGAGTGATAAACACAAGGGGGAATTATTGAACGCTTTTGATAGCACACAGTTATTTATAATTGCATATAAAGAAGATGTAAAGACGAGCAACTATAATTAACACAATAAAATGATCAGCAGACACTCAATGGATTATGGCTACCTTCGTTGTTAAGTGGAGGCAACCACGCGAACTCACTTGCTCTGAACATTATTATGACCTAAATTGCTTCTCTATTGTTGCATTATATTGAGATACACCTATACCTTTAGTTTTTACTGAGGCCTATTTTTCCGAGGGCCAAAGTGGTGGGAAATGAGAGAGAAGTAGTATCTGACTTTTTAAATATAAACTGATAGCACGCTCGAGAGTTATCTAAATTCTTGGATGAAATGGAGTTTATTTCAAAGGCTAATCTAATAAATAAGCTAATCTATAGAATGTATTGCTTAACTTTCGTCTATGTATAATTTATTATTAACTATCTATCTATATAAAATATCAATGTATAAAAATCAATTGCCGTGCGTTAGTCTCACGAAAATCGTCTCTCGTTTTTTACTAACGGGTACCTTTTATGAATAAAAAAGAGAGATAAAGCCTTTTACCCATGTTTAAGTAAGTTGTCGATTTGGTGTAGCTTTGCTTAGCACACACTTAGAGATTGTATTATAAATACCGATTTTGTCTTAACTCAAAAGTAAAATCTGAGCAAAGTCTATAGATATCCTAACTGTAGTGAGGTTGAGATCTATAAAGATCTTAGTTACTTCGGCAATGACTCACCGGATTATCTTAGAAAGAATCAATTGAGACCTTTTTCAACAATAATAATCCATCTTATGAGCGCTTAATACTTGAAGCTAGAATTTAGATTGCAGCATTTTAGGACTAGGTACCTACCTAAATTCCATTGCTAACACTAGTAATTCGTGAGTACGTGTCTCTTGGTAATTAGTAAATTACTCGAGTGTATCCATACTTATCATAATTAGAACAGAACGTCGCGTGTTGGAGATCAGTTAATGTAGTTTATATCTCGACTTATAGATTCGAGTGCATTTTGGAATTAGATTGATTATGTACATTTGTAACATTTTTTTAGTGAGAGATTATTTGGCATGAGTATGACGCAGAAAAACTGGCGTTATTCCTTGTACAAGTTCTTAAGGTTTATGTTTCTTATCTAATGAGGGATAAAATTACGCTTTCCGCTGATGAGAAAATTAATGATGATGTAAGAGAAGATGATTGCACGAGATAATAACCTTCTTCAACTTCTGCAACATGTTCTACCACGATGCTGTTTTACGAGTTGATGATATTGATAATTTGGTGAAAATTTCATTCTAACATACTAGTGCCAAAGTGCCAAGAAGTTAAGTATTTACAACAAAAAGCAACCGGTTCTTGCAATGGCCGCGATGATAGATAGAGAGCTCCGTTCAAAGTGTTTTGGCGGGAAGCTTCGCCTGCGCGTGCGCTTGTGCTACGGATCTCATTTATTTTTTTTGCCTGTGTTTAAGTAATATCCTATGATTTACTATCGTGTAATTATTCCCGGCGAGGATGTTGCAACTACGTTTGGATGAGTAGTGTAATCTAGCCTATTTATTTAACACGCGTGTCCTCGTGGCTAAATAATCTTCACAAGCACATCTCACTTACTACAATTCTACTTTTTTAAATAAAAAATATTAAATATAATTTTATTATTAATATGATAATATATTGCTGTTTAGATATTTAAACCCTGACACTGAACAATTTTTTGTCCTGAGTAGAAATAGGACGACCTGTGGCGCGGCAGTCTAGGTATGTAGGTAATCGACTTACACATTGATATAATAGTTTTGATACAGATTTGGTTCATAAATAATACTTTGATATTATCGTGTTAATTATATACCTCTTTAACCTTTCTAAAACTTATCTGGCAAATAAGTAAGTACGCGAACAAAACCGGACACATATAAATAATATATAAATGTATATATTATCCAGTAGGAATTCACATGGGTATTTGAGTTTGAATGAGCGTCAGATGAAAGTGAGGTGTCTATAAAATTGGTTACTTTTACTATACTTAGTTTCGAATGGATCAACGTTATGAAATGTTCGCAGTCAAACATACAGAAAATATGTTATTAGGGTCGGCACCGCAAAAACATACCCTTTGAGGGAACGTTCGCACATCTGCAGTGAAAAACGAGATAAGTTCCGATCGGATTAACATATTTATTGAACGGATTTCCGACGCTACGCTCCGATTTGTACATTTGAATTTTATAGAAGTGAAATCATTGAGTGTTTTACATGTACCGATATTGAAACATGTATAAAAAATATCGGGAAGCGGCGATGCGTTGCTTTGCTGTCTTGATGTTGTGATGCGTTCTCGGACTGAGACGGTTGGTGTTCGGTGGTCGATGGACGCTGGCCGCGATACCGAGTGGCGCGAGACTTGCATGCCATGATCCATTCCACACTTACACGTATGATAAGTGGGTACTCATCTTGAATACGTGATACTCGGATACTGTATATCTATACGAGGGGAGTTAGTCATTTCTAGACGTGCGCGTGGGGTAACAGCCCTGATGCGGTAACTTTATTACGTATCTCAATGTCCGATATATTCTAAATCAGCATTTATATTATGTATATATGTTACAATTTAAATTCCATTACTATGTTTAATCTAAACCCTACTGGTTTAGTATGTAATAGTAATATTTTTTTTTGGTTTAAGAATAACTTTATTTCTCATAAAGAATTGCATACATAATTCACTTACTGAGAAACATTATCTAAAACTAAGATTAATATTAGAGCGCACAGAGGTACACTAAAAAAGGAACAAAACGAAACAGCAAACAAAGGAAAATAATGTGGGTAAACAGATAACATAAACTCGATCATAAGTTAAGTACAACATGGATTTATGAATTCGATTATTACTAGATGTGGCATTGATGGCATAGTCTGTTATACTGAGTTTTTATTATGATACTATTTTATTTAATTATATTATTTATATATTTTCAGTAACACATGGTATTAGTTTTTAGAACATTTTGGGTGTTGGGTTTTATTAGTTTTTGTTTAATTTAAGTAATTACTAATGTACATTTTTATTTTAGAGGTATATACTTTATATCATGTATTGTGTAATTACTAATACTAAATTACTAAATTGATTTAATTCACTTCTTTCCTTTTTTATTTCTAAGAGACCACTATATTTAAAGTTTGATTTTGAAGTATTCGGAATTGGACAGTTAGCTTTCTAATAAATTCTGAATAGAAGTTTATTCTAAGTAGGTGCCTAATGACAGTTTTTATAGAAGTCTAAACATAATGAATATAGTGAATATAGTGTAAACGCAATTAATTAGAGATACGGCAAATGAAAGATGAAAGACAATTTAAATCACTACTTAAATGAGAAAAATGATTGATAAATCATTTGTCAGCTGCAAGAATTCCTAGTTATAGGTACTTGTTGTAGGTATATGTGTACGGGTGCAGTTGGGCGTCGCTAATGTCCTGATGGTAGCCAATCCATCTTCACGGCTCGCGACGTCTGCCGTGACTTAGATGAATGTCAATATTGCACCTGGCGATGTCGGGTCACCGAACCCTGTTACCGTGGCTGGCTACTGTTCAATATTTACTATGCCTGGAATAATTGAGTAGGAGTAACGACCACTTTAATAACTTGTTACATATACTTAATACAACATCCATTCCTGTTTTCAATGCCTATTTTCTTCGTTTTAAAACTATTTGCAATTATACTCGATGTAGGTAGGTATGTTTCAGATTCATAAATTATTATGATTTATATTTCGATTCAAAATTTCTTCATTTATCCCCAATAATTCATTGGATTTACAATTACGATTTTTGTTACAATGAAGCCTATGCAGGCTAGTGCAGATTCAATTTGATTTTGCACAGTGTTCGATATAGATGACATATAAGTACTTCGAATTATAGCAAATTAAAGAGCTCAACATGAACAAATGCAACTATAATTTCATTATTGGAAACATACACGCAGTTTTCCAACGACATACCTACTAGGTACATTATGATACATGTCGTGCGGAATTTACTGACGATGTAGTAACACCGACTAAAGCTATTATTGCCTCGAGTAAACTGTGAACAGCAAACTAATCATAAACTCAAACTTTACTTTATACTCTACTCAGGTAACAAACGCACGCGTCTCGTGTTGATTTAAGTTCCACTTTACTCGTTATTTGGTTTATTAGCTTCTCATTGGATGCTATCATGTGAAACTACTTGTCTTGTATTCTACCTCTGTGGTTACCCAACAGTGTATATCTGAATTACGATGAAGCGGAGTTTATGCCAGCACCAAAGTGTTTACATAAATTACTAATGCTTATTAATTTTTAGGCCGATACAATTGAATAATTATATAATAGTAACTTAAATACGACCAAAAGTAAATGTGAAAACTGGCCGTAAGAGGTGAACTTGGCTAAAACATTTTAAATCTTGACAAGACGAAAAACTTGGTCAGTTTTTACGTTTGTGGCTTAGTGGGATTTTAATGAAAAAATATTCAACAACAATCCCTAAAATTCGCAAGATTCGCAGTTAGTTTTGTTCATGTTGGGTGGTCTTGCTCGGAGTTACGAGACTAATTACAATTGTCCGTTTATCTGTATCTACGATTGAGCTTTTATAATATATTTTTAGTTTTTATTTAATAAAATAGTTTTAAATCTAGACGTAAGATAAAGTCTGAGTAAGTCTGTCAGTGAGTAAATTAAATTGTGATTTTTTGTATCCTGGAAGCTTTTGCCCTTGTATGTTTAAAATGTATAATACTGTATGTTTTGAATAATCTAAACTCCCCTTACAACATTCAGAGATACAGGGGGCAAAAGGGCTCGAAATGGTTTGTTGAATCCCTTGGCTGGCGTTTAAATTTAAAAACCTGCAGACAATCAAATAAATATCTATACCTTGTAACACTTTATATTTGAACTTTTAATGGACGGATGATTGATTGATGGATGGATGGTTATGAACTTTTTAATGGACGATAAGAATAACACATTTTTTTCAAATGATACATTATATTTTATACAAATATTAGGAGACGTATTATAGCGTTGGTTGATTTTATATTAATATTAATGGATAGTAACCTTTGTGTGATCATTGACCTTTACTCGCAATAAATTACACTTTCCACTTATAAATATGAACAATGTAAAAAGTAGATAGTAACAAACAAACAAACGTATAAACTCACTTTCTTTATAATATTAGTATAAATGGTGATAATGATAGAATGAATTAATACAGTTCTCGTCAATCATCTTCATACAAATAAACTCGGCAAAAAAAATCTTGCCAATCGATGATAGAGTCTGATTTTCTCCAATCTTGTCTGATGTTATTTACTACTAGCGAAAACTCAATAGAATGATTCACATAAACTTAACTTGAACCTTGAACTTGCTGTTAAAGACCGCGCCATAGAAAAAACACTCTAACCCCAATTAGTCCAACAATTAAATATGGCTAAAATATATCATAAACTAAATCTAAATTTTTGAAAGTGGCGAGTGAAAACCACCCATTTAATTATTAAATATATATGCGAAATAACCTGTTTCTGTGTCAATAAAATGAAAAAAAGATATTTATGATTAAAATAATTCTCATTTCCAAAACTGGTATCTTTGGTTATCAATTTTAGAAAGCTACACGAGTTGCCGTTGTGGTCAACGCGCCTACCCGACCAATCGGTTATTATTGTGTTTGAGAACCTATATGGAAACTACAAAGCTGGTTCTGTGCTTTGAATGTAGGGAACTCGCTTCAAAACTGTCCCCAAGCGCCGTATCTTTTAGCATTATTATTTATTTATAATAGGCCCTCTCGTTTGGAAGGAATCTGTTTACCTTTTCCGTGTTTGCTTTGTTAACATATTATACTAATATACTACATGTAGATATACCTATATTCCATGCTTTTGTGGACGAATGAAGCAAATATATGGCTTCCATAATGTAGGGAAACGAATTGTCTAAAGCTATGATAATATTTGAATTCGTTTATTAGTTGATTTTTAAAATTAATTATGTATATAAACTTCTACTTAAGCCGGCTGCGTTATACGGTTATTTTACGATGGTAAAGCGCATTAAACACTTTATTACGTAGTTAGTACATTACGTTCAATGATCCTCAATAATGCAACATTTAATTGGTTGAAACAGTAATTGTAGTGCAGTATATATTAGTAGTATAATCTTTAGAGGTGAAATTTGCGTGTTATTGATGTTTGTATTTGTATACATTGAGCATGAGTTAAATTAGGCACAAGTTATTTTTAATTTAATAAAAATCTATCGTTCAGGTGTGTTTGGCACGAGAATTATATTATTTGGTAAATCACCAGAAATATCTATTTAAAGGCATAGATTAAATAAAAAGGGAAGATACAGTAGGTACCTAGTCCAGAGCGCGTGGGACCACAAAACAACATCAGCTGGCTGACGTACTGTTTAGTTCCAAGAGAAGCTTCTAAATGAACAACGAGATATTTAGATGACTGTGTTTTAATCTATGCTTAGGTATAAGTGGATTCATGCAATTTATTATGTACGTAAATTTTACCTCTGATAATCTCTGGACTATTGAACCGATTTTAAAAATTCTTTCACTAATAGATAGCTACATTATCCCTGAGTGATATAGGCTACTTTTCGGGAACGCGCGTGAATCCCCGGGGGAGAGCTAGTAAAGATAACCAGGCTAATCACAAGGCAGATATATAGAAGTGCCCTTAAACTCAACAGTTTATGAGTATAAACAGTAGACAATACACTTGACGTACAATGGCGTCACACGGGCGTGCGCCGGAGTCGACGTAGCCGGCTGTTAATCGACGGCACAGTTACCTTTGCCTATTGTCTTCAGTTCCTCATAGAGATGGGATGCTTGGATGTTTGGTGCTATTCGATCTTGAAGGAGTGAATTAAATTCGGATTCGATTCTGTAATTTAGGCACTAGGCATTTGGCTATTCGACAATTTTATTAGTTAAGTGATTGAAATATTTAAATGGTCCTCAATAACGCACATATGTATACATACATACATACTACAGAGTACTTATTTTCTCTATCAATGTTGTATGGTATTTTAAAACAAGCTAGTAAATAGACACAATGAAAAAACTTATTGTCGAATCGACTCAATGTAGTATACGTTGATATTCTAAGATTCTACATGTGATCGGACTTTTGAAAAAGCCCATCACTAGTTTCTAGTAGTACTGTTTTTGTCCATTCTTGTACATTGATCATCGGTGAAAATTTCTTAAAAAACTGCAGTGACACCCGGCAACAAATAGCTAGGAAACAGTTTGTTAAAGTTAATTAATAACCTCACCAAGTTACAGAGATGGAATTTCGCGCATCCCTCCAAACAGATTAAAGCGACCTTTTTATTTTAGATGAATCTTTTTAGTTTGGTCTTATTTTCATGCATGCATGTAATAGTTTTTTATAACACCTTACGGTAGAATGAAGTAGGTATATGTCGTATAAAATTCGCCAATGTGACCGACACGGTGGCGCATATTTTACGAGGGTGGTGGGGTTTAGGAAAGGAAGGACCTCGCAGCGGCCCCTCCGCTTCGTCATCGGTCTCGTGAGGGTGATGCCGTCCAGCCCAAGCCGTACCCTATATAAATAGAAGCTTTCAACCCGAAAGTTATTTTAGATTTACTGCATACGCGAAATACCGTTGAAACGAAACAGCGTAACGGTCACCAGCTGATATTTATTTCCTTACTAGTTGTTGCCCGTGGCTTTATTTTAATATAATATCTCCCGACTATATCGATGATATGAACACATCGCTTTAAATATGAATCGTTTTTTACAGTTTTGGCGAGACTGATAGATATCGAAATATATGGGATTGTCTGATTTACCTACTATCAGAGTCATAGTTAATTAGATTACCCTCGTCATAAACCTAATTGTAAATGGTAGTTAATTAATAATAAATTTACTGTACGTGTACTTTTGTTCATTTTATGTGAAGCTCCCTGATTCGTAAAGGGCAATTAAAAGACGTACCGTGAGCGCAATTCGAACTAACTGGCTCAGGAATTTCACAGGCATTTGTCAATGAGAACTACGCTAACTGCCACTCGCTACGCATGTTCAGTTCACTCATTCCAGTCCTATGAAATATTTGCACTAGGTAGGTACATGACAGAATACTCACATATAGGTAGAGATATAGGGAGATGTTAATAACAAACTTTTGTAGTTAAGGCTACTGCTACGATACGAATGGCGCGTTGTTTATTATTTGTAAAATACTATTATGACTATTTAAAAAGTTATAGATTTTACAACGAATGATATTTACAGATGTAAATAAAAATATTTATTGTTTTATAAGTTTTTGTAGAACTCAATTGTTGCATGCCGAGAGCGAGATTGCATATAATTTTGTCGTTTCTAACGGTATGACTGTATACATTTAGATGACATTAACGGCTATGTTACCTTACTTCAGAGGTAATTGGAATTCTCTCGTTCTCCAAACTATGCCGACTATGTTTGCTTAAAACGTACAGTGCACAGTAGTTAGTTACCTATACAGTTACAGTTTGACGCCGTATGTTATTTGTTATGCATATCATATTTTTATATCTTAAACTTAGTATGAACTTATGAAGTATAAACTCGTCTATTTCTATTGCATACCTAGTGTAAAGTGTAATAGATACTTTAATTATTTAATTTATGGATAGTTAGTTGCAATTGCAATAAGGGTTAACTTTGATGATGATTAAATACCATACAATATTTAATTTAAAGTTTAATTTGCCTGAGATGTTATATTTTTAATTGCATAAATATTGACTTGAAATGTCCAAAGTTTGGGAGAGGGTGTTGAATTTAGCAACTGCGTTAACAAATCCGAGCTTTTGGATCAAATTATATTTACTTATAGCATTTGAAACAAGATTTATTCTTTAACTTTATATTAAATGCGACGGAAAGAGGGAAATATTTGCCCTAACAGCACAGTATAAGTAAAAAAATATAATAAACTAAGTTTGTGAAAAATTATCAACAAGTTTTGTTGAAAGGAAATCTTACGAATTGAAAATAAATACCAGCATATTTTATCCTTTCAAACAAATCGATGCAGTATCTCGACATTTAGAAATAACTAAACGTACACAGATTTGGTTAAATTACAAATATCACTAAGCGTCCATACTTATTTGTGCAAATGTGACTGTTCGTAAGCGCATAATGTATATTTTTCGTAATGTGATTCTGATATCTGAGAAAGTATCGTGATGTTATGTTACGATGTGGTTTACGACAAACGGGGAGATGGCGGGAGACGATCGGCAATAATCACAGATCTCGATATATGGACACTTTGCTCTTTTGTAAAATCTTGTATTTTCATTCAAACCTTCAGCATTCAAAACACAATGGATTGCTAATGATAAATGTTTAGGAGGAAATAAACGTGTCCTCTGTTAAATGGGCTAGGCTTAGGATTGAACTAAAACTGAAGTTTTCGCTACGTGAGGTGGAAGTCAACGTCGGATATTAGCCGGGCTTAACTATTAGTTTTGCCCTACATTCGCATTTCAAACAAAGGTGCTTGACAGCTTCAAATTGTGTGAAATATAGTAAATATTATTTTGAATTTAGTTATCAAAATATATTTTCATTTCATCATCGTGTTCTTTTATTTCAATCGAAATTAGGTATCAACACTTATTGAATGTTGGATTTGCTTTGAAAAACGTTAATATCAAATTATTTGTGTTGAAACTGAAAGTCCAGCCAGCCAGGAGTGAGTTAGATGGAAGGGCTCAGACTCCGGCCTCCCTCGTCGCAGGGTGAACACCCCGTCGTCGGCGTCGTCGGCGTCGTCGCGCGCCGCCACTACAACCACTCAGTTAAGCCGGCACAAAGTTCTATAAGTAAACAACCACCAAAGAAAACTATTAAAGAAGGCGAACCGCCGGTCTGAGCTAATTCCTTATCGTAATCGCGTTTATAAGAGGTAACAACTTGTAAATTTTACCTAATTGTAAAAATAACGTTGTGTTTCGAGAAATTTGTATTCCTTGAATGATGAATACAATTTACTAGAGAAAGTATGCGATTGACATACAAACTTATGATACCAACCAACATCATAAAAGCCGTATGTCATGTCGCTTTTAATTTTCTGAGATACCTGTGAGTACGGTAACATGACGGTAACCTATGAATGAAGTTGAGCTTTCCACAAATGGTTGTGCAATTTATTTCAGCGCATTGTTTGGGTATTTCGATAAGAAAAGAGTATGAAAATTAGTTCTAACAAATGCTTATTGTAATAATTAATGTAAGTAGAAGACGACCATTTTAAAGATTTATTTGAATCTGATATTCCGTAGAGATAAGAATTGACCGAATTTCAAATAGCAATTGCCATGTAATAACCATGCTCGTTGCATGTAATTTATAGTAACTACCTACATCTTACCTGTGATTTATTTATATAAATGAAGTCTGTTAAAAATATAATCATCTCACTTGAAAGAAAATATAGTTTTTTATAAATATGCAAGTAGATATTGTTCGTGCCGGTCGCTGGAGGCGCTTCACGTTGATTCGTTCTAAGTGGGTCATTGTACGCGACGAGATTTTCTTTCGTGCGTTACCGGCTATCGAGAAAAAATACAATTCAATTACATATTTAAAACTCACCATTTTGTACATTAGCCGTTAATCCCTTGAAACTGGACACTTTTTACTGACACTGTCACGTAAATTACAATTTTCTAATTTGTATAAATCACAGATTGCATGTCATCATTGGTTCACAACAGAGGGATAGAGGTCACTTTCGATCGAATCAGGATCCGGTATTCTGCGTAGGAAGTAGGCCCATGTCTGCGCGATGGATGCGCTCGCGGCTGTTGTCGGCTACGGACTGCTCGCCGACGCTGGGCCCCCACCACAGCTTCTTGACCTACACCTAGTTGCTTCAGCTACACCGGCTCCGGTAAACAAACGGTTCACCGACCGATTAGATGCCGACGACGGCCATCATCAAGATGTGGGTTCTCTGACGGTCGCCTGCTGCTCGCTTTGCAGCAACAGATTTGTAATTCAATATGATAACGGTTCTGAGAGCGTTGGCGCGTTTAATTCAGTTCCCGCTGATTCTGGGTCGTGGCACAGAAATCGAGACTATATAATTCGGATGCCACCGGTTGGCATCAGGTGCACACCTCAGTCCGAATTTGACACGAATGATGGGATGATCCCCTTACGCCCACTTGGACCCATTGTGCTCGGTAACGTTGATGAGCGTCGTGACTGTTGAATTTACATACACGAAAGAGAAAATGTTCCGAGTATTGTGCGAGACATTCAGCGTTCACTTGATTTATTTGCTTTCTTTTTGAGGACGTATTTATCTACTTAAAATTGCCTTGCAAGTGAAAGTTACAATGATGTTGGCGCTACGTGACAGTTGTTATTTAATGGTTGTAGAAAATATTTATCTACATTGTACGTTTTAATTAGCCATGAAATAGTTTCTGTACAGTACCTACATGAACTTATATTGCACCTTTTTCACTTATCATATATTTTACTTATTTTTATTGGTTTACGTGGTAAGCGTGTAAGTAGATGCGGCTTTATTTATTTGTTCATGCTATTCATTTTAGTCGTAGTGTACAGTATGTAATTTATCGAATTTTTATTGGTGAGATAATTTATTGGTCAAATAAATAGTACCGTAAGTCGATCAATTTATATGTCATTACAGATTTTATTATTTTCCTTGCCGGCAGGATTGCAGAAGGGACACCTAACGCCCGCACGTGCTTGCTCCATCAGAAACTGCAGCTCCTCAACTGTTGTATCAAACGTGCCCTCGAAGGTACCGGTAGTTTCGCGGGGAACTCTTCTGAGGATGAGTTCTACGACTGCTCCGAGGGTGAGGCCGAAGACCTGCCGCCGTGGGACCGGCCGGTCGGCCGTCTACATCGCCTCGGTGACGCTACACTCAAAAATGGGGTTGCTCTCTACGTACCAAGAACCCAGGTGAATTTTTAATATACAATATTTAATTATGCATACCTACGTATTTTAGTATGTCATTATACAATTGAGAAAGTTTTTGTATCAAGTTTCAATTTTCTAATATATCTATAAAAAAATAAATCTTGTAAACATATATTGTTTTTCTATCCACATAGGATCCTGCCCCGAAGACAGAAGACCAGCTAGAAGAAGATGCGGAACTGATGGTGCGGCTTGGGGATGATGCCAAAGCGTCAGAACTGAGAGCGAGGATGATGAGTGCTTCTCTTCTTTCGGACATGGAAGCGTTCAAAGCGGCTAATCCGGGTTCTGAATTGTGTGATTTTGTGCGCTGGTATTCGCCTAGGGACTGGAAGTCTGACGAAGGTGGCTCTTTAGGCGACCGTATGCTGTTACCGGGAAATCCTTGGGCGGAGGCGTGGGCCGTAGCTCGACCGGTGCCCGCCGCGCGTCAACGGAGGCTCTTCGATGAGACTCGTGAAGCAGAACAGATCTTGCGTTTCTTATGCTCAAGAACTGTGAGTGCGGTCGCGGAACTACTGTTACCAGCTATTTTACGTGCTGGAGCGGTAAAAGCACTCGAAGAAGGAGTTCCAGGTGGAAATACGACAGTGGGAGGCGTCGATATGCGGCGGACGCTTGAGTTTGCCGCCCGAGAGCTTTATGAAGCTGAGAAAGAAGCGTGTAGGTCTCTATGCGTACGTACAGTTTTGGGGAAAAGCGCGGAAGGGCAGCCGTTGGATGTAGCCGGAAGGACGAGAACATTAAATGCAATCGGAGGGAGTTTGCCGGCGCCGACGCGCCGCGAGTTCACCCTGAGGGTGAGGGATGCGGTCGCGCCGCAGGTGATGCGAGCCGCCCTCTCCAATGATATGACCATCCTTGGTGCCTTCACCGAACGTATCGGTTGCTTGTAGCATTGTGGGCTATGGTCTATGTGTCTTCCTTAACTTTAAAACAGAACGAGTTGTAATTAGTAGTAGGTTATGTATAAATCTGAACATATTGTTGATGGTATGTAAAATGAATTGTTGAAATAGTCTGTAGGTAGATAGATACTGTAATTGAAAATCATAGATTTATGCTAGAGTAGATGTTAGATATGACATTGTTTGTGTGTTGTACAAAGCTTATATTTTCACATCGAACGTATAATTTTGTTACCTACATTTATTATCTTAATTTTAATTTAATTGTGTAAATTGTGTTATTTTATCAACTACGCTGCAATTAAATATTATACTAATACATTTATACTAAGTTTCACTGAAATATACGTAAACATTTCTCTACCAGTTGAATATATCTTGTCCTTGAGTCGACCTCTCGCAACCCCTCCCGAACGGAGCAATTAACTTTATGTGGAAAAGTTTATTCATTTAGCGATTTCTTTACTTTAATCTCTGGTAATGTCCAATTGTAAATATAACTCTGTAGAGAAGATAATAAAGGAAATAAAAAAAAAAACTAAATAATTATATGAAATTCAATTCGTAGAAACAGCAATATTGGCTACATGCTAGATACAAAGCATGGTATTTATAAATGCGAGAAATGGAGAGAAAGATCGAGGCTAAATATTGCTAATGAGCATTTTCGTAGAGCTTTAGAGAAAACTCGAACCACACTGTTTGACACAAACTTCTACTAGATATTGTATATTTTGTCCATCTGCAACAATTGCCATCGTGAGGGGTTTGGTGCCTACTATGTCGATGTAAATAATGTGGTTGGTTGCGTTGCAGCAGGAATTGCAAGTTGAACCAATGTGGGAAAACAAGATGATAGTAGTTTTGTTAGAGCACGCTGCTCGCTATACGATCCATTTTACCGTGTAATTGTGGCTCCCAGGATCAGTTTTACTTGTCGGTTTAATGTCCGTTTCATTGGCGTTAATTGAATAAGGCGGAAAATACGAGCGCCTCGTTTCTGCATTGTGGTACTTTTGTGCGAACGGTAACGTCATATTTGTGATCCTCGCTTTATCATCGGCCGCGCGCGTGTCAAGGCGGCGTTGATAACAGCGCGTGTGCTGCGTATCGCAGCGTACATAGAGCTGGCGCGTATGATAGCTGCTTGTAGCGGGTAATGTAAAGCCCGTGGCGCGGTGGAGAAGCGAGGCGTGCGTCGTACTGCGTGGGTGTCGTCGCTCGCGAGACGCACGCATGCGCGCCGCGGCCGCGGGCCGGGAGCGGAGCCTCGCGAGATGCCTCAGTGGCGCGGCGGGACGCCCGGTCGATTCCAGGGCGCGCGCAAACACTCCATCTACAAATATCAAATGAACCGTAAATTCTGCAAAAAATAATAAAGATTCTGATGCTCAAGTTTTCAAAGCTCTGTTACTGCTAAAATTGTCGAAACTTTATAAAGTAGCTATTGAAGCAGTCTTCGATTTACCTCGGGTATTTACTGGCGTCTTTTGACGAAGAAAAGACATGGGGCATATCTGGACACCTGCTGTCATGTGATAACGAGTATTCGTCGAGAATGCGGACTGGTTGCCCTTTCGATAACTGAATAGTACTGTAAAATATTGCTTTTTTCAGTGTGATATAATAGTTATGTCAATAAAACAATTTGTTTGGGTATTCGAGTGGTAGATACACCTAGTATTTCGTTTAGGTAATGTGTTAATGCCAACCATTGAGCGGAGGAACAAGATTATGAATGTTAAATCTGGATCTACTGGGTCACCTAAGGTAAGTTGTTTTATGTTTGTTGTTGTATTCAATAAGTTACCTTAATGAGAATTTACTTAACAATTGTATAGTGTGTAAAAGTTCTCCTAAACTGTTATAGTAGTCTAGATACCTACGTAATGGCTGAATAAAAAAAACAGAAAACCGTGATCAAAATAAAAATAATGTTAGGTATATGAATTTAGTTAGCTGTTAGTGAATAAACAAATTATCTAGTAGAGGATGGAAATATCAGTAATCTGTTAATAATCGTAAGGTCTCTCTGCCGGTCACAGAGTCACAGGAAGTCAATGTTGAGGTTCCTGATACCTACACAACTTCTTATTTTATTACATATGAGTAGGTACATCGATACTTCGTCTCTTTTTGGAGTGGCAGTAAACAATCGGATTTCCACTTGCTTCGCACCTAACACCTTTTTATTTTCATATTACCTACCTACATTGAAAGGTCAGGGTGTTTCTTAACAGAACGTTTTATAAAACGTGGCTTGGTTGATTAATTTATTATAAAATAATGATATAGTATAAATAGCACACTAATAATCATAATATGTAAATATTATATTATAGATTAAATGAATGTACAAGAAAAATAAAATATCACACATATTATTATCACGTATATTATTATATTTAAATAAACGAAACTAAGAAGCCCTATAGAAATGGAATCGCAACGTTTAAAAACTGGCCCTAAGGTTGCCTAGTCTAGACAAACAGGTATTATATGAATATACCGGTTTTAGGGATGGGGGAAATCGTAAAATTTCCTGTAGATAAATAATTGAACATAAATAGAAATGTGTATTTATAAAAATAAACCAATAAGTATTTATCAACAGTGATAATTCTCTGTCCCTAGGCTAAATTTTCAGTTAACTAGCATAAGATTCGTCTCCATTGTGATTTGCGATCACTACGCAGTAAAAATTGCCGTGAGCGCACTTTTTACAATCTAAGTATATCTACTTAAATAAATAAAAATGGATCGCCGTAATGTTTGTACGCGCATAAACACCGGGAACGCGGGTGAAACCGCGGAACAGCTAGTTTTATAATAAAACGTCTATTTCCATGATCATTTCACTCCAAATCTTTTAGGCCGCGCAATGATTTTTTTGACAATTAGGTAGGTTTTACCAATTTATAATAAACAGTCGTACACAATGTCCGTCCGAAACGGGATGCCTAAAAATATCAATGAATTATGAAACTCCAAGATTCTTACTGTTTGAAATTTAGATCGGAGTTAACACGGTTACTCACAGATATCTATCCTTTATATTTGACAAACAGATATTCCATATTTCTGGATAGATAAATATTGACAACAGTGTCAGATGTGCCGGCCTATTGCCGAGCAGTTTACATAAATAAACTGAAATTGTGCTACGAAATTATTAACAATGCATACCTCCCACTGCCGAAACAGCAGATCATAAACAACAAAATAACATTAACAATACTTTGGAATTAAAAAGGGACTCTTATTTGTTTGATTAGCCTCAATTCTAATCAAGTGTCTTGACTATCGGCATTAGTTATGTGAAGCATGCGCGTTTGTTAAATGGAGCGATACCAACCGTGGCGTCCTCCATGTCCACTGAATGGTTCTGAGGCTATTATAAATAGCAGTCCATTATAGAGTGCCCACTCGGCTGGACAAAGGATGGAGACGTTCGCTATGGGTCTTCGCAGATAAGTTTGCACCCTGTAGGTAACGTATGTCTTGAGCGAAATAACTTTGATTCAAATAGAGACTTCAGTTCTTTATTGGTTTCATTGTCAATATATTTTTGATAGGTATAAGGAATTAAGGAAGTGATTGATAGTAAAAAAATATAACATATTTTATTTACAACAAATATTTACAATCAATGTATAAAATACAAACTATGATATATATGATATTTTTATCTAAACATATTATATAGTTAGGTACCTACTTATTTTACTTACTTATTTTATGTCAGAAGACTGATAAGCAGGCTGACTGATGGTGTTACTATATTCTAATATCTTTCAATTCTTAGTTGCTTTGATTGATCTACCGTGACGACGGTCGTGGGTTCGAATCCTGCCTACCATTGATTCCATCACGGCATTCGACGTCATTACCACTGAGCCATCAGCGCCATAAATACATACTGGGTGACTTTTTAGTCACAGGCAAAATTTGCAGCGGTGGAAGTACTCATCAATATGAATAACTTTTTTACGAGACTAAGTGTGAAATCACGAAAAAAATATTAGCTATTCCAAACAAAAGTTCAATACCTACTCGAACAAAATGTATGAAGCAACCGTTTTATTTTATGCGATATCAGAGTTGGTCCCATGATAAAAGTTGTTCATTTTGATGAGTACTTCCACCCCTAAGCAAGTATTGCCAGTGACTAAAAAAATCTTCCTGTATAATTAGGTATTTTTTATTATAAAACCTATGTATTAATTATTTACTTATTGAAATAATTCTATCACTTCCGGATTTACTTATATAGGTACAAACAAACGACGAGCTTGTGCTCTTGCTTTTCCTGCTAGGTAAATGTAGTAGGTAGTGGATATTACTACACCCATTTACGTTTTAATGCGTGTTAACTGAATGTAGACCATGAGCTGATACTTAACCTTCGTCATGTTTACCGAAAATACGTCCACCAATATCGGTGATCAAGTCACGAATAAACATGTAAAAGACCTTTGAGAACTCTACGGAACTGCGTTTCATGACCCCAACGGTAATGACATTAGTTTAGCATGTCAATTTTGGACATACCTATAGCTTTTAAGCCGCGGCTTCGCTCGCGTAGACTTCATATTTCTTTTCACAGTCGCTTTCGATGAAACAAAGCATATTCAAAGCGCCAAGCTAATTAACCCCTTGAAAATCAGTTCACTGGTTTCGGTTAGCGTGTTCAAACAAATAGACACAAAACAAAAAGCGGTCTCTTTGCATTCTGTTACTCTTTCTTCATCATCCCCAATATTTTTTTGGTTATTAGATACCTATACTTAGTCAATGAACAGATACGCTGTTTCTATAGTTTTATTCTTATGTAAATATTATGTTCACAATATTGTATTTCATACTTGTACCTATAGGTCTACTCTATCTGCAGGTATATTTGTCTTTAATATAAGAATTTAGAGACTTTCACATTCAGTAGATATGTTAATAAAGATATGATTTGTAATATTGGACGGAAACTTTCTCTTGTTCAATCTTTAAAATATGTAAAAAAAAACTTCTAATCAGCTCAAAACTACATCCACAGCCGGTATAAAGCAACTTTTTTATTTAGCCCAAGTAATTATTACAATTTCATGCTTTTATATTCACGGAATATAAGTGGTAGGTATTTAGTAGGTATGTACTTATTAAATGCCATTATCGCCTACCACGCCTTCAAAATTTAATTCTCAATTAACCAACTTTTGTTTTTAGTAGACCGGTTTAAACATAATATTATATTAATTGGTATGGTACCCAGGTAGTTAGCAAATTTATCAACGATCAATTGGTTTTGGTTGTCACCTCTTAGGGGTAAGGTAAGGAGTCTAATAATTGTATTGACAAGGCTTAATGCTTTAAAAGAGAAGATCCAATAAAGCCGAAAGCAGCCCTGAAAGATAATACCTAAGTGTGTTTCAGCCAAAAAGGTTCTACGAAACCACTTACGTATATTCAATTCGATCTATTATAGGCTTTTTGCTATGGGGTTTAGCCGCAATCTTGGAAACAATTTTTGTATTGCAAAAAGTCAATTTGCGCAATTTATGGTATGGATGGATTATCAGGAATATTGGAATTTAATGATTAAGTAGAAGAAGTAAGAAGATTATAATGCCAATTAATAATATTTGAATAAAACAAAAATGCCGAGAGGATTAATTTCTCGAGTAATAACTCCCTCAGCAGCGTCATCGTCAGTGGTACCCACATTTTTTTCATTTTTTTCTAAATATTAATGTGGTTACTGTTTCTCCATGGTGGTTTTTGAATTTTATTTATTCTTTTCGTACTATACTCATCAATGTATAGTAATATCTAATAAGCATTTCAGTTTACTGTCTATTGGTTTTTATGTTTTCAAAATTTTGATCTGTTCAGTTGTTTATATTGCTGACAGCACTAAGTATGTTGATAAAGCTTACATCTACCTACACGGTTTTTCGAAAGTAGTAGGTATTAGTGCCTACTACAGAAACGAATAACAACTTTGTTCAAATTCTGCAATGTATGACGCAAATCATGTTCCCTTGATCCTTCTGGTGACTATGTCGTTCTCAACAGCTAGCAAATGCCATTATATTATTTAGTACAAATGTCTCTACATTTTTTTTTTAAATATAGATATATTGATACTACCTATTGACGTCCGTGTCTTCCAATGACTAAACACACTTGTGACTATGTATATATATTTTTGGCTAGGCAAGTTATTTTATTATGTCTAAGGATTGATCATAACTCCAATAAAAGAATATTGCATTTGCATTGTAGTGAATAGAAGCCAGCAACAAATAAGTACCTAACTGTGGTACGGGAGCGCCTCCTACATAAATAAACCACGGAATCGGCACGCGTTGCTCATAATGTTCATTCATAGTGCCGACCGCAACGATCCATCGCACCGTGGTCTTGGCGTTTAATTTACGATCAAATATAAAAATATCAGTTTGCTTGGTATAGCCGTGTACACAAGCGGAACAAGAAAATTATTAATTCATGACATTTCCGACGTTAGTGGCCATGCACGCGCCTACCCTTGTAATATTTCAGTTGTAATTCCGTATGATTACACACGCATGTCTACAGGGAGGTCGGCTTCATTTCAACTGAATCTGGAGTTAATAAAAGTTATGATGCCGACGGGTTTCATTTCATATTTAATCAAAATTAACCAGCTTAATTAATTGAGGGGCGAATTGACGTGTTATTTTTGTGTTGTCCTGTAGGTTTCAACGGGATTCAATGCAAATTACCAAAGTATCTTTTTATGTGATTTATTATGTCTTTAATTTACGATAGATTCGAAGGGGTCGCATTTTGGGAACAATTTATTTTTTTAAATAACCCTGCTAGGCTGCTACCCACACAGCTCAATATGTAATACGACATGCTCGCACATTAGAAAATTACGTCTTAGGGTTATTTAAATTATATTCGTGCAATATCATAAGTTTTTGTTGTCACACTCATAATGTTGTCACACCAAATTTCGAGACAATCAGCCAGTGCATGATTTATTTTCCATACAAAGTCCGATATTAACTCCCCATGCCACCCTCTTAGGGGTAAATATTGAAGAAACTAATGCAGCATTTATTTTCTGCTTCGAGAAATAATCTATAGGTACCTACCAAGTTTCGTATTCCAATTACTTTCCACAAAAATGTTACACACTATATTTTTCCCATTTACCCCCTTAGGGGTTAAATTTCGAAAAATCGTCTTGTAACGGATGCCTACATCTATAAAGAACCTACCTGCCAAATTTCAAGTTAGGTATATAGTTCTTGAGATTTCGTGATTAACGAATATGTACTTCGCTCGTCGAATGTATTTCGCTTTTATAATATAGATTCTGACTGTACCACATTACGGTTTTCTGGCAATTTTATAGCATGTCATAAAATTTGATTATTGTGCATATACTGTGATTGAAACCTGATTTTCTGAGATATTTGAAGGAAATATCTCCTTCAAAGAAATCGCTCTTATCGCTTTAGCTTTTAGTTAGATAATATTTATGATCTTCACTTTCGTTCAATAGATATTTAATTAAACAGGTAAATATATGAGCGTTTATTACAATAAGTACTACGTAATTATTGGTATAATATTATGTGCAAAACTATATTAGGTGGATATCTGTGTCAGTTATCCAACAAGCCGATTGTTTGCACGTCTTGAATACACTATCCCCCTTCAGTAGCTCTTGGCAACCGGCCAAGGATTGTTCCACGACGTAAACTATACATTGATTCTTTACTATCAACGCATGAATTAATGAGCCTATGTAATTCGGCATCGTACACTGATCACATAGTAAACCATCACTTAGATCGTAATGTGTAAAATTTAAGAAGTTATTAATTTCAACATAAATGCTTAGAGTTGTTTAGATATATTTTTATCTTGATATAATTTTGTTTACGCTATAGCTGGACAGCCGGATAGAAGCCGAAGTTGCTTGGAAGGAATATTTTAAAGTTTATCATATCTACTAATTTATCATTACTAATTAAATTAATTAATATTATTATGTTTTAAATATTGTATGCCTAGGAGGCGGGACATAGTTGATCCTTAACATGTATATAACATCGTGATGACCCACAATAAATTACTTTGAATTATAAAGAGGTAGAGTTTCGTTGTGAGTTCGGATGTAGGTACGAGTAGGAGCTCCGGGACTGATTGAAAATTATTCTTGCGTTAGATGCCTCGCCTATTTATTGAGGAAGGTTATTAGCTACTTTTATCCCGCGAACGCAGGTGAGTCCACGGGGAACATCTAGTGAGATATATGTATATCATTGGATATATTTCATGATAATCTCGGTGCGGTACCTACTAGGCACCACGTGTAAATAGGGGTGAAGGGTATATGAGTTCCGGTGTTCGCTCGGCGTTGAGGCTTCGCGCATTGTTGCGAGGGCTCTCAACACAATGTAGTCAATGGGGACACTTGAGTTTTTTAAGGAATTAACAAGGCGTCCTCGAGTAGGAGTGGCTTGCGGCGCTTTCAGGAGAGGCAAATTCATTATAAAGTAGAAGGGATAATGAGTGGTGAGGAACGAGTGCCCAACTTTTTGGTGACGTCGACTGAAACAGGTGATTTAGTTACACACCTAAATCTAAGGTTTTTCCATTGGTGAAAATTTTCCTACATTTATTTACATTAGAGTAGTGTACTTAATTTTATTTAAAGGGTTGGTTACTTAGTAAATAACGTGTAAAAAGAATGTTACATATTTCGGAAATATTACATAATTGTGCTGTGAATTAAAGTTTATACTACCATACAGTATTAAAAAGTACCTATTATAGAGGTGAAAGTACTCACCAACATGATCAATTTGTACAAAAATATTATACCTATTACAAAACTCAACCTTGGTTGATCTTTTTGCATGTTTTTTTTTTTCATATTCTTCCACGCCTCTACTTCCATGCCATAAAGCACGGCACGTGAATTAAAAATAACCCTGTACAAATTCATATTCACATTCCAGTACTTATCTAAAATTGAAAAACCAAATTTAATATTATCAACTTTGTATCTATAATCACATTGTCTGCTATCAGTCTGTATCAAAATTCTAGTCACATTAAATGACTTTTAAGTAGGTATACGTAAGGCTCATGTACTTTATATATGGCTATCTATCTATATTATATGTAACCTATGCGACTGAAGCGTAAGGCTTTTATGAAATAGTGAAACTTTTAAATTTTGTGATTGATGCCTTCATGTACTTTCATAACATGAACGTATACCTGGCTATTTAAAAAATATGTAATATTAGTAATGAAATGTATTAGATATTATACCAAAGTAAGCGTTTGAAATCCTACAGTTATCATCCTACAGTTACTATCAGTTATTGTTATATAGCTTTAGATACATTCACGAATTAAGTTGAGCGAGGTCCATGAAGTGAATTAGATCAATATCAAATAGGTAGATAGGTAGGTATATTGAAATAAACTCACTTTTTAATCATAATGTGGTGACCCAAACAAATCAAAAAGTACAATACAATAAAATAAATCGCTTTATCAAACTCTGCCTTCGAATGATCTATATATATAAAATGTTTTGTCCTGAATGACTTAGGATCAACGCGCAACCGCTGATCGTAGAGGCCTGAAACTTGGAGGGTGTGTTCTTTGTATGACGTAGGCATCCGATAAGAAGGGATTTTCTGAAATTCTACCCCTAAGGGGGTGATAAACGGGGGTAAAGTTTGTATGGGACAACGTGATTACTTGGTCCAATCTACTTCAATTTTTGCATAAACATTCTTTAACAGAATTAATTGAAGATACGTTTCATATTTTATTGAAACTCATCGCCTAACGGGGTTAAAAAGGGGTAGAAAGTTATTTTGGGGGAGATTTGCATCGAAGTTGATATCAATACTCCTTAGTGCTTTTGATTTAAATTACATTTTTATTATGACACATGTTTGAAAACTCAATCCGGTTTTTCCGGTCAGATTTATTTGAAACTTGATATTAATATCAATTTGTCAACACAATGAAACACGTAATGTCGGTGTTCTTCGAAATTCTTACCCTAATGCAAAAGATTTATGGCGACAATTTTTGGAATGGAGTAAGGAGGTACAGTTTGTCGGGATATTTGGGCCCCTGGCTAGAACTAAGGAAAATGTTTTGTAGAATTAATCGGTGGAAATATATTTTGTAAGTGTCTTTATTTATTTATTTATTTAACTTAATGGCACACCAACAGCTTATAGGTATAACGGTATATAATATTACACGTCATAAGTTTTGGACAAACCTATTTACCAATAATAGGTGTGAGACAACATTCATAACAGTATTATACTTGAAATTTTGAACAAATATTATACAAAAAAAAACAACCTTAAATTAAATTAAAATTAAATACCTACTAGAATTAAATGTGCGCATTTATGTAACCCTTATCTTATACAAAAACAATTAGATATTATTTATTAGATTTCTTTATTGTGGAAAGTAGTTGGAATACGAATCTTGTGTAAATATTGCTCAGAGCAGATTATTAGGGTTATTATTATTATCATCTCTCTCTTTTCACCCAAAAAGGTGTGTAAAAGTGTGTATGGGAAAACATAATTTTTCCAGGGTATGTATGTGAAAAAATTATGTTTGGAGGTACACTTTGTGTACGTACCTATACGGATTGGGGCTTCTTATAACGTAGGGGTGTACTAAGAATGTTTTGTACGGGATCGCGGGTGAAAAAACCGCGGGCAGGA
This sequence comes from Tetheella fluctuosa, assembly GCA_951216915.1. Taxonomy (NCBI): domain Eukaryota; kingdom Metazoa; phylum Arthropoda; class Insecta; order Lepidoptera; family Drepanidae; genus Tetheella; species Tetheella fluctuosa. The sequence continues at coordinate 12,437,691 of OX578214.1, forward strand.
AAGCTATCTATACATATAGGTAATAAAACAGTAGAATCCGGTGTTTCTGTACATTGAAGAAAAGTAATCATATCTGTCTGTCTGATTATTTGTTAACGCACATTTCCGGAACTAATGAACGGATTTTCATGTAGATTTCACAGGTAGACTGAGATTAATTAATAAAGGAGCAGAATATAGGCTTCATTTAAATAAAATCGGATGTTGCAAAGAAGTTATCGTCATTCAATGATTTTTGGAATTTACTTTTATACCTACTGTTCGAAAGTTATCTGGAACCCGCGTGTATCTACATTATTTTTTAATTGAAACGGAGTGTGTTGTTTGATGTAGGAAGAGTCAAATTGCAAAGAAACCATTTTAGATTTTTTGTCTGTCTGTCTATCTGTTTGAACACGCTAATCTCCGAAACCATCGAACGGATTTTCGTGGGTTTTTCACAGTTTAATTAGGCTTAACTTGGCGCTTCGAATAAATAGGCTTTGTTTCGTCGAAATTGGCTAATGGGGAAAAGTTATAGACATTTTATAAAGTCTGCGCGAGCGAAGCCGCGGGCGAAAAGCTAGTTGGTTATAAAGATTTTAGTTTCAACATAATGTGAATGAAAATGTAGGTTTATGACAGTAACCTATTTTTTTCAACGAATGTTGGTACTATTCTAGCAACGCTATGGACAGACGAGGCATAGTTCCGTACTTACGTGGAGCTTACTTGCTACTTATACAGATATATGCCATCCTACAATCTAACTACTTCCTTTGCGGATGCAGTATCTTTTTAGTACAAGTTTTTTAAATATTCTAGCGAAGTCAGAAGGATATGCAGATACGAAATTGCCTGTGCAACTCCTGAATATACTTAGAATTATGTAATTTAAAAAAATTGCATTATTTGCCCAACCTTTTATTTTACTTATTTTTAAGGTGGGGACATCCTCAGATACCCGGGCAACTTCGGGGGAAGCACCCGGGTTATGTCAGACTCGTAGTGACTAAAACTCGACCGTATTCCTTCTCTGCCGTATGGCGAGGCTGCGGGATCAGACTTGTTCTCAACCGCCTGCTCCGCTAACGGCGCGCTCCATTTTCAAGGAGCCCTACTCTCTGGGGTGGGGCTTGGCAACAACGTTGCCAACCCTGTCCCACCTCCGCTGAGGCGCCCAGGAATATTTGGGTGCCTCCAGCACGGGACCCTTAGCGTTGGCGGCAGATCCCCCGATCTACCGACAAGTCAGGGTGGCATCCGGCCCGCGAAGGCCAGGAGCCGCCCGCCACGTCGTCGGCGGCGGATTGAGAGCGAGCGAGGGAGCGACACAGTTTTGCAGAAGGACACGACCGCCTGTTAGGATTCGTCGCTGTCGACCATGGAACGTATCAGGGCTGGCAGCGACAAGGAGGGGTCTACGGTCGCGGACAGGGCTGTGCGAGGCACCGCCCAAACTGGGCAAACCGCGCGTGTGTTGCGCCGTGTCCGCGACTTCCACCGGGCATTGGTGACACGCCTTGGTGGGTTACCCGCCACCCAACACAAATAGCGATTGAAACAACCATGTTCGGTCAGCATCTGTGCCAGGTAGGAGACCCGTGCGCCCGTTCCAGCCACTGTCTGAGAACGTACCGATTATTTGCCCAATCTACGGCTAGGTTAACCAACTACCAAATCCAAAAATCGAAATCAGAGTGCCTAGTGAGACTCTTTGACGTTAGTCACGTTTAGTAATGCATAACGACTAGGCACTGCCACGGCCACTGGTATTGCTAGAGTCCATAGGCGACGGTAGCCACTTACCATCAGGTGGACCACCTGCCTGCTTGCCAACCTTCTGACATAGAAAAAGAACTCAGTACCCTGAGTATAAAGAATTGACGTAGGTACTTAGGGAAATATTGACAATATGCAAAGTTGACAATATGGCTCTGGTACAGATTATATGTATGATGAAATGAAATGAATGAAAATGAAAATATTTTTTATTCAAATAGGCCTTCACAAGCACTTATGAATAGTCTGACTCTAACGCACGGTTCGGAAGGTTGCTTTTACTGAGAAGAGCCGGCAAGAAACATATAATAATAATTACCTACGTTTATCAGTACATCGAATAAATGGATATGCCATAGTCTATTGTATCGCAAGGAAGTTGTCATGTTATTCAAATCCGATAAATCCGGCACTAGATGCAAATCAAATAGTTCTGAAAAACAATCAATATGAAACATCGAGTATTTTACTGCAGTAGGTATATTTGCAGCTCTGCAATCTTGAATCTCTTTATGATCGATTACCTAGAGGAGAATTGCAATTTACGGCTTTACTCTAATTTCTGAAGAATCTAATGTTTTTCCAGCACAAAAAATATCGAATATTTCATTTCAAGCTATCGTCTATCCATGTGCCACAAATTTCAGCTAAATCAGCTCAGACTTTACGCCGAGATTGACTAACAAACATCCAAATAAAAATATCCACAAACATTCACATATATAATATTAGTAGGATATAGAAAGGATTACTAGTACCTATGCTGTACTCTCGAACTTCAAATGTATCTGCTGCACGTTGTTAGATCTAAAAAATATGTCTCATACAAATGGTCAAAATTATTTGGCATAGCTTTCGACCCGTTGATAAAAAAAGTAGTCTATGTTATCCTCCGGTCCAAAAACTATCTCTACGCACGTTGATTCGTTGCTGCGTGAAAGAAGTACGAACCAACAAACGATTGACTGTTTGAACATAATGTGTGGAGTGAAAAAAATATCTTGCAAAGAAGAATTTATATTCCTCTTTCCAACCACAAAAAGAATTTAGTTTTAGTTTAGCTTAGTTTGCCCTACAAACAACTGGTTCTACCCGATCTAACAAACGTAGCTTCGTAGGCCATTGGTACGTACTGCCAGTGTTTTTGTTCAACATACATCGTAACTGCCTACGGCCTACGAAGCTACGGAGTTATTTAGGTCATGTAGATTTGGTCGTTGGCCAAAGTAGGCATGTAATTTATAGGACACTTATAACACTTTAAAACCACGTAGGTATCTAACCAATATGCTATGCTATCAATAAGGGCCAGGAAGCCAGTTAATTGATCTTATCTACACGTGGGAAGCATCAACCAAAATTGGTTTCGGAGCCATGATAACTTTATTATCTTTCAAATAATATATAGGCATCTAATTAATACAAGGAGATTATTTCAGAATTGTAATTAAAACAACTGTGACTGGGGTAATAATTTTGTACACCAGCATTAAAATAAAGTTAAATCCTAATCCTAACTTCCTAACTATAATATATATATATAATATTATGAATGCAAAAGTGAGTTTGTTTGTTTGTTACCTTTTCACGCTTAAACCGCTGTACCGATCGCGATGAAATTTGGTTTGCAGATAGCCTATGGTACGGAGAAGAACATAGGCTACTTTTTATCCCGGGAAAACATAAGATCCCTGGGGAAATGGCGGGTGAAACGGCGGGGGACAGCTAGTTACTAATATAGCTATGTTGAGGTTGAGTCTAAAAATTTACTACTCTGAAATTAATTAATCACTTACCTTTTTTGTACTCATGATATTAAAAAAAAATGGTTTAAGCTACAGTCTTAAAATGTTCACAGTACAAGCATCTGGTTGACCCAAAGTCATGTAAATTGTCAAAAAATATTTTTCAATATTTTTAAGGTGGGCTCACATACAGCTAAAGCTAAAAAACAATACCTACCCCATCGAAAGGGATATCGTTGTTTAGAGTTTGTTGAGTACATAAATAATGTATTTTTTGTTTTAAAAATATAGGAAAACAATGGAATAAGAAGCCACCAAAGTCAGCTTTTTTTTTTTACAAAATTTTGTTCCGAAGAATTTTTTAGCTTACCATTAACATTGCCATTGAAATTTAGTGATAATGTTTATTATTACGTATATTTTATTAACAAATTCCAAAATATTGATAAATAATTTCTTTGAAATATACATCTACAAGTTGGTAAACCCTCGGTGCGCGAATCCGACTCGCACTTGGCCGGTTTTTTTACAGGCGTATCTTTATGAGTAACATTTAATTGCCAAAATTTTTGAGTCCTTATTGTGTGCTGTTATTTTCTGGCACTTTAAGCAACTAATTTGTACTCAATAGCAGTGTTGTGAAAGCCCGATCCACAACTACCAATCTCGTAACATTTATGAGTGAAGTTGTTACTACTTTGGACTTCCCAATTATCGGTTGATTCCATGTATACTGATTTCAACAAAGCGTTTGATCATACCTGCTATTAAAAAAAAACTCAATATGACATTGTTTGTAATCTCTTAAAATGGTTTTCTACATATAAAAAAAAATGGGTTATGGATGAATGGTTACTCTTCTGATAAGTTTACGGCCTCATCGGGAGTTCTCCAGAGATCAATATATTTAATACTAGCTGTCCCCCGCGGTATCACCCGCGTTCCCGAGAAAAAAGTAGCCCATGTTCTTCTCCATACCATAGGTTATCTGCGTACCAAATTTCACTTAAGTTAGGTTACAAAAAATGAGCACTTTAATGCACTTTTATTTCACAAACGAATCCCTGAATCGATAAATTGTTCTCGCAAACCCACAATATGTTTAAAAGACCTATCCAACGATACCCCACACCATTGGGTAGACGAGAAAACAATCCCCATCCCCACTTTACGTGTATAGGAAGTACTCCTTTAGTCGCTGAGTACCTAAAACGCAGTCTGCCAATTTCGCGTTATGCCAAAATGTCATTTAAAATAAGCGTTGGGACTAAGTATGTTTTTGTCTATGTCGCAATAGGTCTACTTCTCATATTGCCCATTTAGCGATACGACTATGTTGCAGTAAACCTATTTCTCATAATGGGTATTTAGCGATATGACTATGTTGCAGTAAACCCATTTCTCACTATGGGCATTTAGCGATATGACAATGTCGCAATAAACCTGTTTTTCATTATGGGAATTTAGCGATAAGACATTGTCGACATTCATTTAAATTCATTCACGAGAGTCGAATCTTCAATACATATTCATTTTTCATTCTCTTTTGCATACTTACTGGCCACTTTAAACTGGAGTGTTTAATCTTTCAATATGTATCATTCTTATATAGTTGGAGAGTAGTAGATTGGAATTTACAAATTACAATGGAAGCTAAAGGAAACATAGTTTTAATTAAAAAAAAATTAAAAAATGCTGAAAATCACACAGAAAAGTTAACATCATCACAGTTTAAGGATAGAAAGTCACGTCCCGCCGCTTTCGTGTACGAGTAAAAACATAAAAATGTCTATATCCGAATGGTCTGTCTGTCTGTTACCTTTTATGCTTAAACTGCTGAACCGATTTGGATGTTTGGTAAGAAGGAGATAGTTTGAATATCTACCTCGCCCTGGAGCTAATACACACTAAACCTATATCTCAATTCGCCTACTTCGCCCATGAACTAAAGCTCAATATACCTACCACGCCCTTGAACTAATACGCACTAAACCGAAATCTCAATTCGCCTACTTCGCTCATGAACTAATACGCAATGGGTCTAAATATCAATATGCCGATCTCTTATTAGGTCTAGGCATAACGCGAAATTGGCAGACTGCGTTTTAGGCACTCAGCGACTAAAGGCCAAATTACAGTTTTCTTGTACTAACAGTCTCTGAGCTAAGCTGCGGACAGACAGACAGACAGACAGATGGATATGGCGAAACTATGGGTTCCTATTGTTGACTACGGAACCCTAAAAAGGCTTCCTAAACGTTCGTATCATAGTACCAATCATGTTCTGAATCAAAATAAAAAAGATCAGCCAGCATTGCCAACATTTTTATTGTAAGAAATAAAAATACTCGTACATTATGTACGCGTATCTGTAAGCAAGTACTGTACAAGTGCGAATCTGGTTCTTTTCTTAGGTGTGTTCTAGTTAGTGTCCTTCATCAATAGACATGCTCATGACGGTCACGTCAGCTTCGTAGGTCAAGTCTAAAGTGCGTGTACGCAGGATCTCTTTGTAAACGAAGGCGGACTTGCGCGGGGTGCGTGTGCGCTCCGGGCTTTTGTAGTCAACTTCATACAGACCGAAAAGTTCTCTGCAATAGAGGAATGGATAACTGTTAATATTATATTTCTAATTTTATTATCATCTCCTACTTCCTTTTACAGTTTATATTTGCTCCCCAAAAGAAGTTGAGGTCCATATTAAATGACCTTTACAATTTTATATTTCAACATAAGTTGTGTAAAAGTGCGTCAAAAATAAGGGCGTCAACTCTTTGGTCATAATGCTTGATGGAGTGTAAAAGCTTGTTTAATTAACATCCAATAAATACTAGTAGAGCAAAAATGTAAAAAAAATAATTCCTGATACCTATTTTATACTCTATTTTTTTTGTTGTTAATTTTGTTTGAGACGCGCATCCCATTAGTGAGCCAAAGGGAAAATTGATTACATTAATTTTACTTACGTATACCCACTCGTCCATTCAAAGTTATCCATGATACTCCACGCGGTATAGAGCCTGATGTCAGAGCCGTCCTCCATGGCGTCCAACATGGCCGACAAATATTGTCTATAGTACGACACTCGGTCTTCATCGTTCAAGCCTCCGTACGTTGCAAAACCATTTTCAGTGATAAACACGGGCGGATTATTGTACCTTTCCTTAATTTCAATCAGAAGGTTGTAGAAGCCCCATGGTACAGTCTTAAATCAATTATAATTATTAATATAGTGCCACGAGTATGGCTCTAATTTACCTACCGAAGAACCAGTAATATCGCGTGTTTTATAAATAATTGATTTGTTGTATTTATCATAATAACATATTATATTTCACTTAGTTCCTATCTACGTACTTAGTTATTCGTTGAGTCTTAAAAAAATTACAGTAACTGATATTGAGTTTTGATTGCATAGAAAGACCAGTTGATAACGTTCATCTTACCTTAATCATTTCGGATTCACCTTCATTCCACTCATCCAATTGATACGTCATAATTTCTATATCGCCATAATATGAAGGTGATGAATAATACCCAATAATAGACTCGTTTCGGTAAATCAAATATGTTGTATAATGATTAAGTCCAAAGAAATCAGAGGTTCCTTTTACATAATTAATTTCATCTGGAGTAAATTCTGGCAATCTGGACCTAGGAAATCCTTGCAAAGCGCTTTTTGCAGCAACTCTTTCTATTACAACTTGAGGAAAATTTCCAGTGTCTGAGAATATTGGATTAGCGTAAATTCCCACCTGAAATTAAATTATCATACTACATGTAATAAAAAAAGGGTAGGTATATACTTATTAAACATATCTAGTGTTCTTATTTTATGGATGATTACCTCAAAAGCATAGCTATCCTTGGCGGCTTCAACGTCGTTTTCAGTATTTGGTTCATACCACTGTGCGCTTAAAGTTATACCAATAATTCCGCCTTGAGATTGTTTAAACTCGTTATTGTAAATGTGGTATGCTTTCGCGTGTGCAAGAAGCAGGTTCTTTGCGCACATGTAGTCAGCCATACCTGTTAATTGAAGAAATGGTGCTGAAGTACGTTCACCGTAACCCGGGCTACATATTTCTCGAGGCTCATTAATTGTAATCCAGTTCTTGACTCGATCTCCGAATAATTCAAAAGCAACACGAGAGTAGTCCGCGTACCAGTTTACAATTTCAGGGTTTGCCCATCCTCCCATATCTTGCAATTTCTGGGGCAAGTCCCAATGGAACAAAGTGACCATAGGCTCAATGTTATACTGAAGCATCTCGTTTATAAGATTGTTGTAATACGCTACTCCCGCTTCATTGATTTTGTCGGGAAAGCTAGTGGGCAGGATTCGGGTCCATGATAGAGAGAATCTGTAGAAGTCTAGTCCGAGCTCCCTCATCATCTCCACATCTCTTTTGTATTGATGATATGAGTCGTCAGCGATGTCCCCATTGGAACTGTCCTTAATGGGACTTGGCACCGTATGGGTAGCGCGATCCCAAATATTTTCCGATTTTCCTGTAAATATATTTATTTCATTTATTATGTTTCAAATTAAATTAAAATTTGTTGAATAGTACTTAATAATATAAACATATACCATCTTCGTCCCAAGCGCCTTCGATTTGATACGAAGCTGTAGCTGCACCGAATTGGAATCCATCCGGGAATTTCCTTATGTTTTGTCGCACATCCTTGGATGCGGAGAATGCTGCGTAAGAAGTCAGTAGGATCCTGCAAATAAGTTAACATGATACTTATAGCGAGTCTTGTATTCACTGTACCTAATAATAATGTCCCTAATAATAATAATACAAATAAAAATAGTAAGTATGTAATCTTTATACGATAATGAAAATACTTGCAACAAGCGCCAATTCCTCAACATTTCGGGGTATCCTCTCGGATTCGAGTTTGCGAACTATTTCTTGCATTTATACAAGAGTAATCTTTATGAATATCATTTTATCATGTCGCCCTTTAAGCATCATCACTATCTTCAATACTTACCGTATAAAACAAACTCCCCCGCTGCGTCCGTCTGTCTGTCTGTCTGTTTGTGCACGTCTTTTTCAGAAACAACTGAACGGCTTTTATTCGGGTTTTCGCTAATGAACACCACAAATTTATTTAGATATTTTAAATAACATTCATGAATTCGGCAAAAATGCAGTCATGATTTCGCGTGATAGGTAAAATGACAATATTGTTACCCTTGAATGTCTTAGTATATTTTTTTTAAGTAAAGCGACATATTTCGGTCGACATGGTATTAATCCACATCCAATTGAACATGTTAGTTACACCATGTAATTTAAATGAATATTTTAGAATACACCAATTGAAAAAGCACCTGCAAAAAATAGTTCCTACCCGGGCTAAGCCGGGGCGGGGCGCTAGTTATCTATAAACAAATAAGCTATCACTTGTGAATAGTGAGATAAAAACCGGCCAAGTGCGAGTCGGACTCGCGCATGAATGGTTCCATACCATTATCTATAAAAATGGCAAAAAAATCACGTTTCTTGTATGGGAGCCCCCCTTACATATTTATTTTATTTTGTTTTTAGTATTTGTTGTTTTAGCGGCAGCAGAAATACATTATTTGTGAAAATTTCCACTATCTAGCTATCGCGTTTCTTGATATACAGCCTGATGACAGACAGACGGACGGAGAGACAGCGAAGCCTTAGTAATAGGGTCCCGTTTTTACCCTTTGGGTACGGTACCCTAAAAACTGACTTATATAACAATGTCATGTCCACACACGATTGCGATCATAGATTATTATCAGAGGTGATGAAGTTTACATGCCCCCTGTAGTGAGGACGTGAGTGAGCCATTGACAATTTATATAATGTTCCACAGAATAAAGGGGTTAGATGGGCCAATAAGCACAGCTAAGGAACTATTAACGCTACCGAAGAACATTCTTAGAATACCGTGTAGGGGACCGTCTACCCGTATTCTGACGTAGGCCGTGGGAAGGCAAAAAAGAGTACAGGTACAGTTTTTTTCAATACAGGTCATACAAAATACATCATAGCAAAAGAATGCCAGGTCTGTGATACTAAACATTTTAAAGATTTTAAACCCATAATCCAGTACGTCATGTACTCCTAATTATCTCGAAAAGTAAGGGATAGTGTTCAATGGACGTTTTCCTAAATCAAGATGGCGTTATTAATTGGTGCGGATATGACACCCCGAATATATATATTTTTTTAAATTTTATTTTTCAGCATATTTTTTTCTTAAATAATTTCAAGTTTCACTCAAAGAAGAGCATATAAGTTTTTACGTATTTTATAAACAGATTCTCTAGCTAGACCCTATCTACTCTGACAGCCATAAAATAATGAATATCATCCCGGTGTTTATAAACATGTATGACTGAAATGTTTATCTGGACTACTGCTTGGACAAAAACATTAATTGGTTACAATGCCAAAAGATGTCATACGTCCTTAATAGTCTTAATATCACTGCTATAGCTGGTGGAACAATTAGCACTTCAACAACTTCAATGCTCAAACTACGTGATCTCAATGTTTAAATCAGTTTAGTGATATCCACATAAACTTTTCATACTTTACATATCTTTTCCTAATAAGTACCTACTATATTAAGTATGTACATATGTATACTTACACGTACCCAAATTTCCCGTAGGTACATATTTTCAATATTTTAATAAATGTTATTATTTACGAAGTTGTAAGTGTAAGAACTTGATCCTTAGAAATAATATTAAAATTTTCTTCCTTCGTTATTGCAGTTGATGTCGCGTTTGAAACGGACGGATGCAGCGTCTCTTTCAGCTGGATATTCAGTATACGAATATGCCCGTGCATCTTCTGAATTTATAATGATTAGGTAATTTGGTTAGGTTAACCAACTGCCAAATCCGAAGAAGTAAGAAATACGTTAATAAAGTTGACAAAATAAAACCTACGCTTTTAACAGTTACATCAGGTTACATCGATCAAATGGATATGTCATAATTTATTATATCGTAAGGCATATATCATGTCATTCAAATTGTTCTGATCCGGTACTAGATGCAAATCAAATAGTTCTGAAATACAATAAATATGAATCTTTGAGTATTTTACTGCAGTAGGTACTTTCTTTATCATTGATAACTATAGGAGAATCGCAACATCCCACTCTTATAAATAAATATATACTTACAGGCTTTCACCCCACGGTTTCACCCTCGTTCCCGGGTTGAAAAGTAGCCTATATCCTATTCCAGACCCTAAAGTAACTACACTAGATTCTATGACAACCGTTCAGCCGTTACTTCCTTCCTTCCTAACTTCCGTGTTTGTGAACTAACAAAGATGTCTCATAAATACAGAAATGGTCAAAATTATTTGTTATTACTGTTTGAAATTGTATAAAAAATAATAGTTCAAACAAGGGATTCTCGGTGATTCGGTGGCGGATTCCCAGATTAATCAAATCGCGACCGAACTAACGTAGCTTCGTAGGCCGTACGTAGGCACCAACTGCTATATAGTGTTTTTGTACAATACTTGGTAATTGCCTACGGCCTACGAAGCTACAAAATTATTTAAGTTGGGCAGATTTGGTTTTAATTAACAAACCAAATTTAACATTAACTTTCTACATACAATTTAAATTAATAATTTGAGTAAATTTTATGAACAGTAAACTGCATGACACTTATTAGTGAGTATTTAGGTACAGTGATCATCATGTCATATAAAAAAAAAATACAAGTGTGTGAAACTAATTTAATCGACGCCATATTTAAATAATTGTTTAGCCATTTCTTGCTAAACTATTATATTTAAAAAAATTTGAAAGTTTTGAAATTAAAAGAATGTGCTAAAAAGTAAGGTTATAATCGTTCCCACCGATAAGGAATAGTTATATAGGTCAGGCAGGTAGATATAAGCTCGTGTCTATTTAGCTGAGGGTCGCAGCTCCATCGTTAAGGAAGATTGAAAATGCCACAATCAAACGACCGCACCACAAGATCTCTGCCAATTCATTGAAAAACCTTTTAGCCGGCCGTTTTGATCAAAGTCGGAGGGAACAATGGGAATCTTGTTATTCTGGGCACGATAAAGGGGTGGCTGCCACTATTGGAATACAATGTTGAATGGTAGAAACTTTTTTTAAACCTGAGGCGGTTTATATGGTTACAATTTTATTGATACAATTATTAAAAATATATTAATCACCATTTTCTTTAATTTCCCAATCATGATGTGGAGAAAACAAGCTTTAGCATGCACATAAACCTTAGCCAACTTATTTTGGCAGGTACCTACTTTATACTCCACTTCCGTAAGCATTATGTTAGGTAAGGGAACGCACTGGATATGACATTCCTTGGCTTCTAAATTTGCTCGCTCATACTCGGTAAATGCGAATTCTCGGTCGCAATAAGATGATTTCCGTATTTGCCGCAATTCCATCGGGTCGTGAGGTGGGGAATAGAGGTTCATTCATGACATGATAAAACGCTTCATGGCGACGCTTTTTATTTTCACACGTCGTTATTAGGTAGGTACCTACTCACTCTGTCGGCGGTTAAAATACAACAAGATAATATATAATAATAGATATACTGTCGTCGATCATCATTTAAATAATAGATCTAAATATAAAACTATCAAATAACGTGACATATCATAACGTAACTATTATAAGGAGGGTATGGTACCTACTATAATTTGTTATACATAAACGAAATTATAGTGTTTGAACGGTTAGAACATACGTTAGTTATCTATTTATTAAATTAATAATCTAAGAGTTATGGAACGCGCCTTAGTGCCGCTGACAATAGGGCCTAATGAAGTGGAGCTCGCGTTTAATCTGCCCCAAAATTACTCCAAAATGGCGTAACTAACGCGCACCGCATTGTGGATTATTTACACTTCAAAGAAAATAGCTTTGTCGTGTCCTTATCTAGTTGTCAAAGTGGCAGGATCATATATTGCAAGATTCGAAGTTATATCCCTTATACCTATAGACGGATTAGAGCGTTTAAATAAAAACTTTTTTTTAAGTTTTTTTGCTTTTAATTTATTTTTTAGTTATCGTTGCAGACCAATGCTGATGACGCCCATCTCGCCAAATTACACAAGTCATACTTATCTCAGCATGGAGCTCACATTTCAATTTACTCTCAATGAGCCCTTTCATTTGATACCCATATTGCAGAAGTGCATTAAAAATAACTATTCCTCTATCTTGGATGATCCGCCATATCGAATTTAGAATGACGTGACATTATTTTTCGAGTTACTCTCAACCATTCCTTTCATTTGATACCCATATTGTAGAAGTGCATTAAAAATAACTACTCCGCCATCTTGGATGGTCCGCCATATTGGATTTAGAATGATGTCTCACACTACATCGTGCATTGTCATCCAAACTAAACGTGTATACAAAATTTCTGCTCAATCGGTTGAAGATATCTACTTCAAAATTGAGTTCGAAGATTCCACCCGAACAAACATACTTACATACATACATTGCAAGTTAAATAAAAGCTTTTAATGATGAAAAAATAAAAGCTTTTAAAAGTATCTAGGGTAATCATTTTATATACAATGTCGCCCATGGGTATGTGACCGCCCGTATTTTTCTATGATATTTATAACAAATTATCGAAAATTAACTTTGAACTATGTTTAATATTGTTCATGTTATTCAATTTTTTTTTTTGTAGCTTTTATGACCTTGTTTTGCATGTTTTGCCATATCTCCGATGTTATTGACGCTATTTGGATTCTGTTTATTATTTCTAAAAGCTTATGTGTTATTTTATCGTATGAACTAACAATTTTTCAATAAAAATATCGATAATTTGTTATAAATATTCAAAAAAAATACGGGCGGTCACATGCTCGTGGGCGACATTGTTTATAAAATGATTACCCTAGTTACTTTTAAAAGCTTTTATTTTTTCATCATTAAAAGCTTTTATTTAACTTGCAATGTATGTATGTAAGTATGTTTGTTCGGGTGGAATCTTTGAACTCAATTTTGAAGTAGATATCTTAAAAAAATGTTTGATTACTTACAGCTACGTAATATAGTCAAAAAACTACTTTTGTGATTTAATTAATTACTTTATATATTTAATATAATAGATTAGCTAGCATTGCGTACATTGTTTTTTTATTATATAAAATATATAGGTACTTATAATAGAAGCAAAGCTGTACAATTGTTTCAGTCGTATTCTTAGGTTAGTGTCCTTCGTCAATAGTCATGCTCATGACGGTCACGTCAGGATTGTAGGTCAAGTCCAAAGTGCGTGTGCGCAGGATTTCTTTGTAAATGTAGGCGCTCTTGCGCGGGGTGCGTGTGCGCTCTGGGCTTTCATAGTCAACTTCGTACAGGCCGAAACGTTCTCTGCAACAGAGAAATAAATAAGTTAGTGTATACAATTTTCTACTCTCTTTAAAATTTTGTAGCTGCTCCTCGAAATAAGTTAACAGGGGGTGGGGGGACGGGGCACTCCGCCTTAATTTAACTTTTTAAGTTGTACAAAACTGCAGAGTTTGTACGGGCGTAAAGTCTCTGGTCATAAAGCGTGATGGAGCGTAGAAGATTATATTGTGAAAGTTTTTTTTTTTACTTTGTATAGGCTTGTGTTTGACCACAATCTGACTGTGAATAGTGATGATGTGGCCGAAGGTTGTAAGCACATAAAGCCTAGATGGAAGTGCAGCTGCCGGAACACACCAATAGGTGTTTGTCGACAGATTTTCAACTTGTGGGTGGTAGCCAGCCAGATGGGTACTACATAGTACCCTACCACCGTGCTATGGTTTCCTCACGATATTTTCCTTCACCGAAAGCTCAAGCTCATTGTAGGATCAACCCATGACCTTCGCCGCGGCGTCGGACGTCACTACCACTGAGCTATCATCGCCTTCAAATGATATACCTAATAGCAAATATTACAATTACAACAGAATCCATGAAATTTCTATTAAGATCCTTAACTTGACTCGCGATTTCAGGATTTTCATTTATTTATTTGTAGTTTGTTTATACTTACGTGTACGGGACGCGGGTCCATTCACAAGCCAAGGTGTTTAAAATGGATCGATAAATTGTGACACATGAAAGCTAATAATGTTTAAAGATTACATTAATTTTACTTACGTATACCCCTTCTGCCATTCAAAGTTATCCATGATACTCCATGCGGTGTACAGCCTGACGTCAGAGCCGTCCTCCATGGCGTCCAACATGGCCGACAAATATTGTCTATAGTACGACACACGGTCTTCATCGTTCAAGCCTCCGTATGTTGCAAAACCATTTTCAGTGATAAAAACGGGCGGGTTATTGTATCTCTCCTTAATTTCAGTCAGAAGGTTGTAAAAGCCCCATGGTACAGTCTAAAATCAATGACTACGATTATAATTATTAATTCGTGTGAAACCTGTTTGTATAGCTCTAATTTACCGAAGAACAAAATATTTTGAAAATAATTGATTTGTATAAATACAATTATATTTATCATAATTATTTAACTTGTCTTTTATTTAGATATATCATTACAACCTTGTTATTCATTGGCTCTGATTATAATTACTGTAACTATTATTGAGTTTTGATTTCATAAAAAAACCAATTCAAAATATTAATCTTACCCTGGTCATGTCAGATTCACCTTCATTCCACTCAATCAATTGAAACCTTATAACTTCTTGATCGTCGTAAAATGAAGGTGATGGATGGTAACCAATAGCAGTCTCGTTTCGAGAAATTAAATATGTTGAATAATGATTTAGTCCAAAGAAATCAGAGGTTCCTTTTACATAATTAATTTCATCTGGAGTAAATTCTGGCAATCTGGATCTAGGAAATCCTTGCAAAGCGCTTTTTGCAGCAACTCTTTCTATTACAACTTGAGGAAAATTTCCAGTGTCTGAGAATATTGGATTAGCGTAAATTCCCACCTGAAATTAAATAATCATACAACATTTAATAAAAAAAGGGTAGGTACATACTTATTAAACATATCAAGTGTTATTATTTTATTCATGATTACCTCAAAAGCAAAGTTATCCTTGGCGGCTTCAACGTCGTTTTCAGTATTTGGTTCATACCACTGTGCGCTTAAAGTTATACCAATAATTCCGCCTTGAGATTGTTTAAACTCGTTATTGTAAATGTGGTATGCTTTCGCGTGTGCAAGTAGCAGGTTCTTTGCGCACATGTAGTCAGCCATACCTGTTAATTGAAGGAACGGTGCTAGAGTACCTGCACCATAACCCTGGTAGCAGATTTCTCGAGGTTCATTCATTGTAATCCAGTTCTTGACTCGATCTCCGAATAATTCAAAAGCAACACGAGAGTAGTCCGCGTACCAGTTTACAATTTCAGGGTTTGCCCATCCTCCCATATCCTGTAATTTCTGGGGCAAGTCCCAATGGAACAAAGTGACCATAGGCTCAATGTTATACTTAAGCATCTCGTTTATCAGATTGTTGTAGTACGCTACTCCCGCTTCATTGATTTTGTCGGGAAAGCTAGTGGGCAGGATTCGGGTCCATGATAGAGATAATCTGTAGAAGTCTAGTCCGAGTTCCCTCATCATCTCCACATCTCTTTTGTATTGATGATATGAGTCGTCAGCGATGTCCCCACTTGAACTGTCCTTAATGGGACTTGGCACCGTATGGGTAGCGCGATCCCAAATATTTTCTGATTTTCCTGTAAGAATATTTGATTTAATTTATTATGTTTCATATTAAAATTTTGTTGAATAGTACTTAATAACATAAACATGTACCATCTTCGTCCCAAGCGCCTTCGATTTGATACGAAGCTGTAGCTGTACCGAATTTGAATCCATCCGGGAATTTTCTTAAGTTTTGTCGCACATCCTTGCATGTGGCAAGTGCTGCGTAAGAAGTCAGTAGGAACCTGCAAATTGGTTAACATGATACTTTACAGCAAATAGTCTGGTATTCACTGGATTGTTATGTTCTTCAATAATAAAAATAGTTTTATAAAATAAATAAAATACTTACAATAAGCCCCAATTCCTTAACATTTCGGCGTATCCTCTCGGATTGGAGATTGTGAACTTGGTCTAGTATTTATACAAAATTTATCTTTATATCGTTATCGCGTTTCTTTTTTATCTATAAACAAATGATCTATCCACTTGTGAACAGCGAGATATATCTGACTTATATAACAACGCACGATTACGATCATCGATTGTTATCAAGAGTCAGTAAAAATATAAAAAAGTTTTCTAATAGATGTGATTACTGATGTACCTAGTTAGAGATGACCCCGCCGTAGTGGGGACGCGAGTAAACTATTAATTATGATATTGTAATATTTCACATTATACAGATTTAAGATGGGGAAATGAGGAAAGCTACACAGGCAATTTTTTTAGTCATTGGCATTACTTGCAGGGGTGGTAGTACTCGACAATATGAACAACTTTCAGTATGGGACCGCGAAATCACAATAAAAATTTCAGCTGTTCCATACAAAAGTTCAATACCTACTCCACAAAAATGTATGAAGCAACTGTTTTATTTTACGAGTACTTCGACTCCTGCAAGTAATGCCAACGACTAAAAAATCTGCCAGTATATGTGGTTACTGTCTCTAGGAACTCTAGCCTGAGTAACGTGATCCCAAATATAATTGAGTTATTGATTTGTTCCGGAGAAACACCTTGGATTTGATATGAAACAGCAGTGGCAGTGGCTAATTTAAATCCCAGAATTCTTACACTCATTGATGATGAAACGAATCCCAGTAGGTTAAAACCACAGAGCAAAGAATTTCTCTGGAGACAACATATATAATGTAAATAAAAGACCTTGTCCTATAATACAACTAAATAAGTATGTTCTGTTAATTCAATAATTCTTCAATTCTGCATGCTGATACTCATGAAAAATTACAAATTTTAGGCATAATTTGAAAAAATCAAAATAGTAACTATGTAAGTACCTAAGGCTAACTTTCTCCGGCCCATTTAATAAAGCTTAATTTAACTTTTAATCTTTTTGTTCTTTTTGCTTCAATAACATCTTAAAAGATCCCGCGAAAATTGTTGACCTACAAAAAAAATATTTTTTATTTTTGTCTTCGTCTTATTATTTTATGATTTTGTTTTAGGCTTAGACTCTATGAATTCGGTAGTAAGAAAACTAATAATAACTAGTGACTCTTTTAAAGATTGTATAAGATAAATGGGCAAGTAGGTATGTGCAGATAACTTATAGAAAAATGTCCGTCCACGTGCTGAAAAATCTAAGTGCCACACATGGATTATGAATGCAGGAAACATACAAATAATAAGTAGGTACTTACACTTATCTATGTACAACTTGTCAAAGACCACAGTCGTGTGTCGCGATGTAGATAAAGATTTGATTTAATATTTGGATGTTTGTTATTTGATATGTTAAGTTATTTAAAGGCAAGTCATCCCGTAAAAGTGATTCGAAGTAAAAATATTTTTGGTAGAACAATAAATTAATGAAAAATAACACTTCGTCCGGTTTTTGTTTTCAAAAATGAAAGTATTTTTTATTCAAATAGGCCTTTAAATAGCACTTATGAATAGTTTGACTCTAACGCTCGGTTCGGAAGGTTGCTTTTACTGAGAAGAGCTGGCAAGAAACTCAGCAATTACTCTTTTCAAAACCAACTCAGATTTATTACATAAAATTATTTACGTAGTCTCACTGACAATACTTTCCAGTCCGGTATTACACTTGTGGTAGACTATGAATATCATTCTAGTGATAAAAAAATTACGTGGCCACTGTACATAACATTAGACTTATCAGACAATACTGTGTTCCGTCAGTCTTCCGTCACTTCTGTTTTTACCATGATTTTAATTCACTTTCTTGTCTGTTCAGTACAAATATTGCTATATCTATCCTGGGAATGTGGGCGAGTCCGTTGGGGATAGTAACCAATATATTAGGAAAGTAGGTATTGGAGTGTAATTAATACTGCGCGTGCGTTCAGGATGCTATTGCAAAATATAAAATCGAGTCAAATATAATATTTATTCTAATTTACAAATTATAAATTTACATTCAGATTCATGTAAAATAGTTCAGTGTCCTTCGTCAATTGTCATGATTGTAGTTTCGGGTTCGTAGTCGAGATCGAGCGAGCGAGAGCGCACAATTTCCTTGTAGATAAAGGCAGATTTGCGCGGTGTGCGCGTGCGCTCCGGGCTTTCGTAGTCAACTTCGTAGAGGCCGAAGCGCTCACTGTAAAATAAACGGATTATACTGATAAGCTAGTTCCTGAAAATATGGTAATATAATTTGTAAAGTATATTCACTAGCTAGATGTTTCCCGCAGGTTCACACGTCGAGTTTAAACAATACGTATTATATACCATAAACTATATATAGTGGGTGATTTTTTAGTCACTGGCAATACTTGCAAGGGTGGAAGTACTCATCAAAATGGACCACTTTTATTATGGGACTAACTGTGAAATCATGAAAAAATTATCAGCTGTTCCATACAAAAGTTCAATACCTACTCTACCAAAATGTATGAAGCAACCGTATTATTTTACGCGATATCAGAGTTAGCCCCATAGTAAAAGTTGTTCACATTGATGAGTACTTCCACCCCTGCAATTATTGCCAGTGATAACAAAATCACCCTGTATATATTCAAGGCATTATAAAGCGCTTAAATTGCTTGTATGTTTGTATATATTTTTTTTACAACATCATCATGGTTGACCTTAAGATTATTTAGATACTAATAGTATCAAAATAAAAGTTTCGAATAACTTACGTGTATCCTTCCATCCATTCGAAATTGTCCATTATACTCCATGCGGTGTAGGCCTTCACGTTGGATCCTTCGTCCATTGCGTCCAACATGGCGCTCAGATATTGTCTATAGTACGAGATTCTGTTCTCGTCTTCAATACCACCGTATGTGGAATATCCATTCTCAGTGATGTAAATGAGAGGGTTATCGTATTTATCTTGAATTTTCTTCAAAAGTTTGTAGAATCCCCATGGAACCACCTATAATAATAATTATGTTTTTATCAATTTAAAGTTTTAAATATTATCACTTAATTTTGCTGCGTTCTTATTTATTTTAATATTATAATTCATTTTGATATATATTTTTTAATTTTATAATAATCCCGGAAAACAAAACCTAAGAATTCACCTTAAGGAAACCAGATACTGCATGATCCCATTCACTTGGTTGATATACCACAGCATCCATATCGTCGTAATAAGAAGGTTTGTCGTGAAGTTCGGCAACTGTTGCATTTCTGTAGACCAGGGAGGTAGTATAATGATTCATTCCAAAGAAGTCGGAGCTTCCACGAACGAATTCAATTTCCTCTGGTGTGAATTCAGGTAACCGAGATCGGAAAAATCCTTGCTCAATGCTCTTTGCTGCTATCTTTTCCTTCATTGCCGGTGGGAAGTCTCCAGTCTTTGAGAATATTGGATGAGCGTATTGTTCCCACTAAAAAGAAAATATTGTAAGGACGTATAAATTCTCTATTCAAAAAATAGTAGCTTTCAGTTTTAGTAAGATATACTAAGCAGTAGCTAATAGTAATTACCTCAAACTGATTCGCTTCATCAGCAGCAACAGCATCACTATCACTTTCAGAATCAGGTTCATACCAATTAGCACTCAAAGTGATACCAATCGTTCCACCATACAAATGTTTAAACTCGTTGTTGTAAATATGATACGCTTTTGCGTGTGCGAGTAGTAAATTCTTAGCACACATGTACTCAGCTATGCCTGAAATTTTTAGTAAAGGTGCCTTAGTAGCCGCGCCGTATCCCTGGTAACAAATTTCTCGAGGTTCATTCATCGTGATCCAGTACTTGACTCTATCACCGAATTGTTCAAAAGCAGTACGTGCGTAGTCGGCATACCAATCAACAATGTAGGGATTTGTCCAACCACCCATGTCTTGCAGTTTTTGTGGTAAATCCCAGTGGTACAAAGTAATCATTGGCTCGATGTTGTACTTAAGCATTTCGTTTATCAGATTGTTGTAATACGCTACTCCCGCTTCATTGATTTTGTCAGGGAAGCTAGTGGGCAGAATTCGTGACCAAGATAGTGAGAACCTGTAGAAGTCCAGTCCCAGTTCCCTCATCATCTCCACGTCTCTCTTGTACAAATGATAGGAGTTATCAGCAACGTCTCCAGTTGAGCAGTCTGCTATCACGCATGGTTCAATGTGTGTTATATGATCCCAAATATTTTCTGATTTACCTGCAACATAAAAATAGAATTTTACATATACAATTTCATTGATTTGTATTTAATCCATAATACACTAACAATTGTAATTTAAAGTCCGTACCATCTTCATTCCAGCCTCCTTCAATTTGATACGAAGCAGTTGCTGTCCCGAATATGAAACCGTCCGGGAACTTCCTCACATTTTGACGTACATCTTTGGTCGTTTTGCTTTCAGAAAATGCAATACATGCGACGAGAAATGTCCTGTTAAAAATAAATAACTTGATCATCATATACACTTTGTAATAAGTCTCACATTTAAAATTTTGATTACTTAAAGTTAGGTTCTCACCAAGCTAGCTTTCGTGTCATCTTGCTGATCGATCCCACACACGAATAAATGGTAACGCACTTGCGTTTATATATAGATACTGCCACTCTTAGATAACTTCTACTTACATATAGATTCTAGATAATTATAACCCTCGAGTTGACATACATATCAGTGACATAGGAAAAATAAGTTCGGTAAAACAGTTAAATGCATCAATCATTGTCAATTGGCAGATTGGCCGATTGGGCTGTTAAGTTAGGGCGATGGCACACTTCAACCGGTTCGAGTAATCGTGCGCGTGTTCCTGCACGTTATCGGTAACGCAACTCCAGTCCTTTACCTTCGTCTGAAGGATGTGTGATCACATCACGCCCTTAGACTAACACGCCACAGGTTGTGGACTTGTTTCATACCAAATAGAGAAACAATGACGAATGTGTCTGTTTTTCCGTGTATAAATAAGTATACAACAAAAATAAATATCTTAACGGCGATATCGCTAAATATTATGTACCTATACCCAGCTTTTACCGCACTTATCCAATCCCGGAAAATTATTCAACGTTTTATCCAAGTAGGTGGAAATATTATATCATTCACCGAGGGACGAAATTGACCTATTACCAATCGCACTTTCTTCCGAATAATACACAGTGCTACACATAAATTACACCTAAAATAAAAGTCAAATTCTTTAATTTGATGTTTGTATTCAAATTGTTAAAGTTATTTAAACTCATTGTGATACTTTTTTGTGTTAGTTCGGGACGTCTGACAAATCAGAAGAGAGCAGCTGTGCTAATAGCCAGGTAGGCTGTGTTATTGGCATTGAAGCGCTCGTGGCGTAGCTTGATTAGCCGTTCTTAACCGATCGGCAAAGTTAAGCAACGTCCAGTCTGGCCGGTACCTGGATGGGTGACCTCCTAGTGGTATTTCATCTTGAGCGTTTCCGTGCTTTGGAAGGCACGTAAAGCCGTTGGTCCCGGTTATCACTAATTGTGATAGTCCTTAAGCTAGTTGGAGACCTCCTAGGTGGCTTGACAACTCCAACAGTAGGTTGACCACTAGCCTACCTCCGCCAATCCGCAGTGGGCACGCGTGTTGGAGTATTTGCCCATTCCCCTTTCACCCTTATTCGTGAAAGGAGGCCTGTGCTCAACAGTGGGCAGATATAGGCTGTAATTATTATTATAATTATTATATTTCAGCCAATTTACACATAACGTTTTATAAATTATATATCCAAACCTTCCTCATGAAAATCCGTTCAATAGTTTTTGTTTTCGCCAAAATAAAGACAGACAGACGCGGCGGCGGACTTTGTTTTATAATATACGTAAGGATTTAGGCCAGTACCTTAGCTACCTATAGATTGGTACCATTTATTCGTTCGATGCGCCTATCTATATCCGTTCAGTCATTACGACGTGATTGAGTTACACACACACAAGCTTTCACATTTATAATAGACAATAAAGAAGTGATGATAAACATCCTGTTTGATGTTGGCAGTTGGTGTGGCGAGGCAGGTGAGCGATGGGGGCGCGGTGGGCGGCGTGGGCGCTGCTGTGGTGCGCGGGCGCCGCCGCCGCGCCTTCCGAGTCGCGTACCTCGCAGCCCCAGCCCGCCTCTACCGCCGCCACATGTGATCCGCTGCTACTGAGGAGTCCACCACCAATGCCACCGGTAGGTATCTACAGTAATTAAATTAAATTTACTAGTTGTTCCCCGCGGTTTCACCCGCATTCCCGGTTTAAAAAAGAAAATAATTGGGATAAGAACTATCCTATCTTTTAAGTTGTAACATATCACACTTGTTGAAAAAATATTACGCTAAGATCGGATAAGTAGTTTCGGAGTTCGTCGCGGGCGGACCAACATCGTGACACGGGAATTTTATATATTAAGATAACGTACCTACATGATCCGTTCAAATCATAATTTCATCTGATGAAACTACATTATCTAATAATAAAAATTCTCGTGTCACAATGTTAGTTACCATACTCCTCCGAAACGGCTCGACCAATTTTTATGAAATTTGTGTGCATATCGGGTAGGTCTGAGAATCGGTCAACATCTATTTTTTAAATCGCTACGCGAGTGAAACCGCGGGGGACAGCTAGTCTATTATAATTTTTTTGTGTAGGTATATTCGGTAGGTCTGAGAATCGGTAGGCTATTTTTTTTTATACCGCGGGTGAAACCGCGGGGGACAGCTAGTATATATATGAAATTGTAGTTTAACAATTTATTTCTAATTTAATTGCAGAATGCTCGCGAGCACGAAGCGGCAGTAGTTCATACAGCACGTGCTCTAGCCGAGCTGGTGGAGCAGAACGTAGCGGATGAAGCTCGAGCCGCAGCTCTAGCCCGCGCCGCCGCCCGAGCCCCTCTCACCCCGCCCCCCGCCGCCGTCGCCCTCGGCGCACCACAACTGCACCTCGGCGTGCTCTATGTCGCAGAACCCCCTCGCCTCATCGTCTTCCAACAAAACAACTCAGTGACCCTTCGACAATTCTGGCGAACATTGGCATCGGCTTGGAACGCTAGTGCGGTTGTCTGGTCCAACGCGTGGTTCTCTTGTGAACGCGATGACGAAGGATGGTGGGGAGGCGTAGCCGCAGCGCGAGGAATCGGCCCTGCGCGAGCAGCCGCCGCCATCTTCCGACGCTGGCCGGCCCTACCTTGTGAAGAATCTATGCACGATTGGCTCGGTGGATCACCTCTTTGCGATGCAGCTACGACTGACTGTGAAGCCACCCCTGCTTTTGGGTCCAGCGATCGAAGGATAGAGGTGATCTAACAAACAGCTGTTATTTCACTTTGCAGCATTAAATAGGAGATATGCACAATTCTGTTATTTCTTACAGTACCGGTGTAAGTGTCGCTCTGGGCATTGGAGTACCGGTGGTGGCGGGTGGCTAAGCGGGTCGACTCTGGCGAATGATGAAGGTGGTCCCCTGACCTGCACGCCCTGCGGAATGGGGAGCGACGCCACCGCTTGCCTGGCTGACGCTTACCGCGTTGCTCTACTTGCAGCGAATCTGGCTGGGATGCTGCTGTGTCTAGTTATTGGACTTATTATATTTAAGAAAAGAAAGTGCAAGGTCAGTATCTCATACAATATTCTTGTGGGACATTCTGTAAACTATATGGTTCTTAAAATCTAGTTATTGTTTCAGGCGGTGGCAATGGGTATGTGGACGGTTCTTGAGGTAGTTCTACTTGGTGCATTGTTGATGTATGCGTCTGTGAGTATAAAACAGTGAATCTTTCTTGATTTCTCTCATTAGTGAAATATATTATATATAATAGTTGTAGGTAAATCAAAAGCTAAAGATGTCACGTATTTTCTCATAATTCTCATGTAATTTAGTATAAGTAATACATATACCTACCTACCTGCATTTTTTATATTGTTTAAATAATACTTTTATCCGGAATGTGACGTACTATTGAATATCTATTAGGTATTTAGTTATCGTTCTGGATTTTGTTTGTCTGATATAATGGTAGATGAGTTGAAATCCATTATACTTATCCTTTATTATGTAATACCACTTCATAAGAAAAACAAATGTTATCAATGACATGTTCTCTCAAAGGGGGTCTCTTTGAGAGACTCTATCTGACCTTATCTGACTCTAATGTGGAAGATAATCTTAGTGACGTGAAAGTAAGGATGCAAAATATTTTGAAACGTTTATTTATTGAAGTGTTTTGTAAAAATACATATTCGTGATACCTTTCGGTCTTTACAATCAATTTTATTTGATATCTCGAATTCTTTCGTTCAATTAAATTATTCATCCATTTCTTATGTACTTACATCAAATTGACAACCAATAAATTGCATGCGTACGTACCTAATTTATATAGATATAGGGTTATATAGCATTGAGCCATCGACTAATTTGTCCAATCATACTTACAATAATTTGCAACATATACATTTATGTGTTTTGGTATAAAAAATATGTTTTTATTAGGCTGCATCTCAGTACATAACAGAGGCGAAGTGGCGGTGCATAGCTGGCGCGTGGCTGAGGGAGCTCGGCTTCGTCGCCTGCTACGGATCTGTCGTACTGAGGCTCTGGGTGTTGCTCGCCGAGTTCCGCACTAGGAAAGCACATAGATGGACGCCGAGGGATTCTGAGGTAGATCAATATATGGGATATTAATGTACCATACTATTCGTTTTTCTACGCAGTTTTGTGAAAGCATTAATACTATCACATGAAGATTAATGATGTATTCCTAACTATAGTAGATATCTTAAACTTGAAAGAATAAATTTCAATTTAATTAATGAACGCGATTATTGTTGACTAAAATCATTAAACTAATTGATCCATGACGCTCGAGGTTTCCCACGAGATAGCGTTTTTGTTGAAATCGCTAGAAACCGTTTGTTGCAAGTAACTTAGGACCATTCTTTGACGAAATCTCTAGATTGAATGTAAGATATTGATCCCAAACACATGCTTTTTAGGGTTCCGTAGTCAGAAAAGTAACCCTTATAGTTTATTTATTTTATTAAACACAAAACAGGCTACAATCAAGATTGCTTATATAGTCGTATAAAAAATATAATTTCTGGAATATAATTATAGCCCAAAACATGTGTTCTAGAGAGTAAACATTTGTACGAACTAAAAGTTTCAGCTAAGAGATTTGAACTAAAGCTTAACAAACGTAATTAAGATACTAAATACAAACGAATTAAGAAAAAAATTAATTCGAGATTTTAATATATGAGTTAAGAGAGAGTTAAGAGAGTTATGAGTTTCCGTCTGTCTGTTTGTCCGTTTTTTCTGTCATGCTCATTTTACTCTGATACTACCAGCTGAATTTTACTACGGAAATGTTGCGTGGTTATACATTATTATCTATGCGCATTTCAGGTGCTTCGTGTAGTAGGTGCCATGGTGTCGGGCGCGGCGTGCTACTTGGCGGCGTTCACGGCGACGACCGCGTGCGACGACGACAGCAGCGGCGGGTGCGCGCGCGCCGCCTGGCACCACGTCACCGCGGCTGCAGAGCTACTGCTGCTCGCTGCCGGACTCCGGATCGCGTATGCCGCTAGGAATGCTAATGTGCCGTTCCAGGTGTGAACGGATAATATATTTTTTTACATTAAATGCCCTCCAGACCCACCGCGACGATGACGAAATCGAAGACGGAGCAGGCTCGCCCAGAATGAACGTATCTAGGTTGTAAAATTTTAGAAGTATAGGAGTCGAATTAAATGAATTCCTGACGATGCTCCATAAAGCATCGTAGAATGTTCCAGTCGCTTGCATTGTAGAAGTCGGATCTACAACGTTAGCGTCTGACGTAGCCGCCCACCTTAGTTACCTGTAGGTATAATGTATGATATACGTATTGTATCGCACGGTACACGGTGCACGGTGCGCGTGGTGTAGGAGCGCGGATGGCTGGCGGCGGCGCTGTGGTGCGAGGGCTTGTGCGGGGCGGGCTGGCGCGCGGCGGCGCTGGCGGCGGGCACGGCGGCCCCGGAGCGCTGGCCGGTGGCGGGCACGGCGCGCGCGCACCTCTCCGCCGGCGCCGCGCTCGCCTGCGTGCTCGCGCCCCGCCTGTGGCACGGCTACCGGGCCCGCTCGCTGGCTCAAGAGGTTTGCTCTACTATTGTTTCTTATTACATCTTTTCATCATTTTCGGTCCTCATTTCAGTTTTTCTCATTATTATCGTTTCTCATGCTATTTATTTTATTACACGTAATGTTACTTCATATAACATAACTCATGACTTTTTTCTTCTTATGCGTATCATTCTTGACAGAGGGTTCGTGGTCTTTATGACGTTTGATTTGTGACACTTCACAACACACGTAACTTTCAGTACCTACTCATAAAGTTATTATAAAAGACTTATGATACGATAGCGAATCATATAAGCTTATACTTTGTGCCGTAAATTCCCATTTTTAGGTATCGAGAAGAGGTCCAGCTGAAGGTTTTGGCGCAGAGGGTGAAGAAGAGCCTACCTCAGAAGAAGTCAGGGCCGAATTGAAGAGGCTATACGTTCAGCTCGAGATCCTTCGCAACAAGACGTTGAGGAGGGACAACCCTCACATCAGTAAACGGAGAGGTGGAAGGAAGCCGCCTCATCGACGGTTTTCACTGCAGGTATAAATAGGAAGATATATATGATAGGTTCCATGATCAGTTCTCATTGTATGGTTAAATTCATCATAATAGGTATGTAAAATGTGTGATTTATTAAATAAACTTGAACTCATAAGGAACTAACTTATTAAAGATAATGCTATCAAAAAAAAGAAACCCTATTCGAAAGGTGATGAAGCGATGGTCATAATTTCCTTTGATAACTTATTAGGAAGGTATATTATAAATATTCACGTGTTTGGTAAAGATGCTTTCTTACTTTATCATGTGTTCTGTTTTATATTCTTGTACTATTCTTTCTCATGGCCCTATTTAACTAAAATAATATTTAAACGATCATGTAAATAACGTCATATTGTTTGACAATGACAAAAAGGTGGTCGATATATACATGACCATTTACATACATTAATTTACGTTAAATAGTGTTTTGAGTTTAGCCTTTAATCTTTATTTACTTACCATTAGACTAACCTTTAGTTTAAATGTGTCTGTTTACCTGACATTTAGTTACACTTCTCTTTTTAGTTACTTCTAGTTAACTGTATTTATTAGTTTGGTATCTCCTCCTCCTGTGTACCAACCTTAAAATAATGAGCTCATAGTAATCTGGTGTCGCGCGTCGTGTGGTTACGACCACCGCAACGAGCGACCCGCTCGATGTGTAACAGTAGGTAATGTGATATGTAACAAACTGTTTAGGTATATTTTCAGCCCTCCTTTATCGGTGTTCTATCTTCATTCTCATTAATTGAATGTTTCATCTTCCATACCACTCCGACTTTAGAAAAAGGGCAGTCGTGAAAAGGTAAGGAGGTGTGAAATTTATCGCATGCGCACTGACGTGGAGCACCCGCATGAGCCCTGTGGATGTCAAACCTGTAGCGCGGCCGGTTGCGGCTCGCGGCGCCTTCGCACCGACCCCAACCCCTAACCCCCAACCCCAGCCCAGCCCAGCCCTATGCCACCCACTGCAACCATTACTGTCGCAATGTTACCGATGTCCGCTTTCTCTGTATTAGGGGTGCCGGATCCAGAGCACCGAATATTCCTCGTTGGAGAACTAGTGCTCCAATTGGCAATATCATTCGGATCACAAACATATCCGTTTTTAAATTTTTTGATCGATTTGGTAACGGCACTCTCAATTTTCTATTTCTGATTGTATTTCCGTCTTCAGGCTTGATGTTCTCACGCTGCGGAATCTATGTCAATTCTTCTGTAAACAATCTTTGTCGATCGACGGTGCACGTTACTTTTCAAAATATTCGGCTTCGAACCCGGCTAATTCTTTTGCCTGTTATACAAATGCATACCTACCCGAAACTTGCTGATTTTGTTGTATCCGTTATTGATAAAAGTAATCTGAACTGATGACGCATTCTATTCAATAAAAAGAAATGGTTCCTCAAAAGCGAATATGACAAAGTCAGCATGTTTAAAGTCAGATCCGTAATGAGTATAATTGTATTACTATAGTGAACCCTATCCTATACTAATGACGCAGGCGCTGCAAGCGCGGCGGGGCGGCAAGGGCAGGGCGGGCGGCAGCGCCAGCGCGGTGGAGGCGAGCGAGGCGGGCGACGCGTCGCGCACGCCCGAGGACTCCGTGTGCTCGGTGGAGGGGCCCTCCCACTACAACGACGGCGACGCGCACGCGCACACGCAAGCGTGATCACACACCCCTCCCACACTCGACAACTATCATGATGTTTATCTGTAAATTGTCTACCGAGTGGTCTTTTTCAGCAATTTTGAGGCGCGTGGTATACGCAATAAAGAGTGTGGAGTGTAACGTACGAATGAATAGAAAAAAGGGACAATCAATCATGATGTTCTTATTCAGTTTTATAGAGCACTGTCTCTATCGCATTAAGAAAATCCAAGTTCCGCCGATTGTCTCTTGTTTTAATCGGATGTTTGTTACTACGCCTGGGATGATGATAATCACGTTATCACTCTTCAATGTTCAGATGTTTGGTAAAAAGTTATGAAAAATAATAGTAAGCTATTATTTTTCATAAAGTATAAAGTTCACGCGCCTTTGTCTATAAGTAACTACTTAATAAATGCAGTATTTAGTTAAGTATGATAATGCAATTAGCCATAATAATAATAAAACAAATTGCATGTTTATGTTGTATTTACCAATAGTTATATGGCTGAAGTTGAACTGTGTTGTTGTTAAACGCAGAATATTTTGAGTCTTGTAAAAGCTGACGGCGCGGCTTTTATCTTGAATCCCTTAAATAAAAAATTAAATAATAAATAAAATCACAAGTAAAAGGACCACAGTTTTATAAGTACCTACCTATTACATAATTGGAGGAAAGGGTTAAGCATCAGCTTTAGAAAGAGATAAAATCTATCGTTATTGTTGATAGTTAAGTCCAAATTGGTATAATATGTTAAAAGTGATGTTTATCATTGGGCAATCTTTTAAACTATATCTCTTTTTTGTCTTTAAAATGTTGTTAAATTTTGCGATTATTCGCATTTGCTATAACTAAAGAATGGTATTGAAACTCGGACTCATATCATTGCGAACAAAACTTTCTTTAATCTTATATTCATACTGTGTCGTACAAATTATATCTTCGATGTTTTAGTCAACTTAACTCAGTTCATACTGTTGTAAGCATTAATATTTCTCACTACCAATAACCGAGTCTAAGAAATATGTAATAGATATAATATTATAAATAAGGAATCATAAATACAAAATACTAGTCAACGTCGAAAAACGGCACAAAATGGTGTGAATAAATATTAGTAAAATAATTTAAGATTATTATAGTTTAATGTATACCCACCTATAGAGAATAGAGGTAACATTTTGTACCAATTATAGCCGAGTGAACTATGTATTCATCTATGTATGTCTATTAAATGTATTCCGGATTTATGTGTCTATGTTCAAATAGCTATACTATAGCTACGTGTTACCCTAAAGCCTTTGTAAAAATAACCCAGTCTGTGAAATGGTCACAAAATATGTAGTCAAGGAAAATATGTTACCATTTTTGTCAATACATTAATCGTAAAACGTTATTACTCTATGGTGAAAACTAATCAATCCGTAGTAGTCCGGGAGGTAGCGGAGGTTAGCGCAAGTGAAAAAGTCATTGTAAACTGACTGATTTTGATATTGATAATCAATCTTGTATAGATTTAGAATCTAGCCAGATTTTTCAAATTTGCCTAATAACAATATTGCTTCAATTTTTTTTTTTAGGGAGGGGCGGTGGTAGTTCAAGGGCGCTGTATGGGTTCAGGTAGCTTCAGTATCAATCTCAAAATATGTGTCTATAAGGAAAAAGCAGCAATGCTCGAAAAATCCTTACCTTTACTGCGTCAACTGACGACCTTGCAACTATACACGCAGCTGATTGTTGTTTTCATACTTTTTTTATATCAGAATTATATTACTGTCGTAGCCTCTCTCACCCGTAACTATCAGGTTGCGTCAAAAGTCATTCCATATCAATTCAAAAAAATAATCACGATACAAATAGATCACGAATGCTACGAGACGTCGTAGCACTGCTTTCGTAGCAAGAACGCACTTCTCGAACTCACTGTTTAACAATCAGATGAATGATAAATAAGGTGATTTATGATTTTTTAAGGAAAAATAAAATGTTTTATGAAGATTAATAATGAAAAAGAAAAAAATATCTCGAAATGTGTTAATAATAATGTGAAACAAGAAATTTTGCGCTAGTCTTGTATTTTTCAATACTTATTGGCTCGTATTGCTACCATCCCGTATAGTCTTCGTATTTATTAAATTACCATGGAACTTTTGTCCAAATTGTAAATAACACAGTTGAAATCGGTTGCATAATTTTTCTTATACATACACACTCACATTTATATGTATATTAGTCGTATTGCATCTATAGCTTTTTAGAAGGCTTATGAATGTTAACTTAGCACTTTTTAATCGGTCCAGAATACTTTCGTCCAATTCTATCTTACTTTAAGTATGTGTCCATTTTGTGAGCATTTCGTGTGACCTGTTTTCAACTTTGTATATTCAAAAATGTTACTATTTACCTTTTAAACTTGTATAATCTTTCGATACTGAAAGAAATAGGATATCTTTCTACCTACGAACAGTCCATGAACATAATAAAAATAGCAAATTATAAATTTGTTAGTGAAATATTTGCTTACCCAGCTGCGCACTAGAGCACATAGTGGTTTTATTTTGGAGCATTTTTTGAATATAACATGGTTTGAATACTTTCTTATATAAAACGCTATATTACTAAAAATACTAGTAGCGACATCTATGAACTACACAAGGATTGAAAAGATGGAAGTAAGTCCTACTTAGTTACTTGGCGCTACACGATTCTACAGCGCTATCGAAGTTTCCTGGTACCTATAATAAGTCATACATTTAGCGTAGCGAAAAAAATCCTAAATCTATGTAAGTACGGGTTTCCAACATCAACATAACCTGATTCCCTTTTCAATGGAAGAGTCACATATTTATAGATCACTTTCCTGTCATTGTCAAACAATGTGACGTAATTTTAGAGACCATTTAAACAGCATTTTAGTTAAATAGCGTTTTATGAGTTAGGCCGTTAAGCTGAAGGCTAAGCAGTCAAGTCGAATATATCTACTTAAATTGGATATTTTTTTTTACAATTTCATACCACGATAATTGTATTCTAATTTTTATGTTATCATAGTCATCTATGTATATATTATGTATTAAAGGATGAATAATAGAGTGGAGATTTGTAAATAGTAGAGCTGTAATTGATACATATAAGAGGATGTGTTGTTTTAATAATTATTACATACGTTGAGCTTTGTTCGATGTTCGCGGTGCGTGCGGCGTGTGATGCCAAAAATAAATTATTATTATTAATAATAATGACATTATTTATTGAATAAATGAAAATGTTCATATCCCTTGTAGTTTTATTTGTCTTTTGTTCCAATTTTGTCATAACAATCCGCTTTAGCAGACACTTCAGTATGTAAAGACTGACCAGAAAATTAAAATCTTGCGTGAGGGCGCCACTTGAAAATATTTTGACAACTCATAGTAAAATCAGTACACGTATTAGTTCCGTGAAATTCCGCAATATGGCAATGTGTTTTATTTTTCTGGTCAGGTTTTACCAGTTAAAGTAGTTGTTCAAAATATTGGATAATTACTTATATTGAGTACCTATTTAAGTAATTGTATTAATAGAATGAATTAATTATATAGATATATACTGGTGGTTACATAGGGATGGGATCTTTTCAAAACTTTTACAGCAACACTCAGAAATGCCAAAAAAAATATATTTTTCATGTTATTATCGAGCAACGTTGAATTTTGTGAGGCAAGTTTTTTTTATTTTATTTTCATGATTTCAGAGTTGTATCCATCCCATAGCAAAAGTTGTATAACATAACGAACCCAGCATTCGTTTCGAAAATAAAAATATAAAAGGGAAGCCGTTTTTTGGCGTGGTTGGTAAGGTACCCTATCTATCACGCCGCAGGGCGTGAGTTCGATTCCCACTCAGGACAAACATTTGTGTGCATGAACATGTCTGTTTGTCCCGAGTCTGGGTGTACATATATGTATGTATTTACAAAAGAAAAGTAGTATATCAGTTATCTGGCTTCCATAGTACAAGCTCTGCTTAGTTTGGGGTCAGATGGCCATGTGTGAGGAATAATGTCCCAGAATATTTATTTATTTATTATTTTTATTTATTTTAGAACCTGCTCCCCGCCGATTCTTATGCGGCTTGGGATAAAAATATCTATCTTAATTACAATTTCTATCTCATGGGTCAAAGCTACCTATATGAAAATTTTCATCAAAAACGGTTTGAAAGTTTGCATGTGAAAACTTAAAAAACAGATAGTTATAAACGCTCTTTGTATATAGACCTAATACAAGACATTCCGTATTTTCGTAGCGTTGCGTTCTTTAGTCATACTAAAACCTTCCTGTAAGTACGCCCCTAGATATGATTATGAAAACCTCATCAAAATTCATGCTGTGGTTCTCGAGTTATAAGTACTTACACTAATGAACAGACATATTTGTGGAAGCCTTATTTTAATTTTCATATCTTTTCATTTATTTATAACTAGCTGTCCCCCGCGGTTTCACCTGCGTTCCCATGTAAAAAAGTAGCGTATAACCTTCCTCAATAAACTGGCTATATCTTTAGTTCATACAAAAATCCCATACATTCAATTTTTCCCGATTTTTATTCTCTTTATTAGAACCTTCCTCAGACTTCATCAAACACAACAAAAAAGAAATCAGCCAAATCGGTTCAGCCGTTCTCGAGTTTTGCGCTTAGCAACACATTTAGTGATTAATTTTTATTTATATAGATTAAGTAGATAGCTATTTAATAGGTTATTGAGACAAGGTTGTATAGTCAATGGGGTCTTCATGAACTCTGTAAAACCACAGGACGGAAGCTATTAATATTTATGATATTAAGTATTGTATACTTTTCTTACACCTACCATCCGATTTATGTTACAAAAGCGTAGTAAAATTTCGTAGAGCTTTCGTAGTGGATCTACGAAAACTTTCGATAGCTCGACTGGGGAAGTACCTCCACCTTACAGAATACCGCAGGCAAATATGTAACTTATAGTTGTGTTCCTGCGCGTGAGTAAGGTCACCAGAGCGCATCGGGGTGGGGGGAAGGGTCGGCAACGCGTGATTGATACCTCTGGTGATGCAAGCGTTCATAGGTTACGGTAACCGCTTATCATCAGGCGGGCCGTATGCTTGTATGCCGACAAAGTCGTATAAAAAAAATACCTACTTATGTTACAAAAGCGTAGTAAAATTTCGTAGAGCTTTCGTAGCGGATCTACGAAACTTTCGATATACATATATAACAAATCTAATAAATAAAACCGACCAAATAC
This sequence comes from Tetheella fluctuosa, assembly GCA_951216915.1. Classification (NCBI taxonomy): domain Eukaryota; kingdom Metazoa; phylum Arthropoda; class Insecta; order Lepidoptera; family Drepanidae; genus Tetheella; species Tetheella fluctuosa. The sequence continues at coordinate 12,471,861 of OX578214.1, forward strand.
GTGTTGGACCATGCACAGTGTGTAGGGTTCCATAGCAAGTACAAAGTAGCAAGTTTTAGTTTATAAAGTTAATTTTATCGAAGGCAAAAATAAGTTTGTATTTCATAGTATTTCTCAAAGACATTTTGTGGTTACGTTATACTCGTAGAGCTCGTAGTGGCTCGTGTAGGTAAACGTGATTACGAAAACTTGCAAAGAATCGATATAAGAGTTTAACCGATACAGGCTCTTTTTAAAACGATGCAAAAAGAGGGGATGTTATATAGAGGCTTTGTCCCTCTGTTTGCGAAATCGATTCTATAACGGGTTTTCCCTTCGTAAGCTGATTAGTGAGCTATGTTAGATGAAAATTAAATTTGTTATTTTTTTAATCAACTCACACAAAAACATTCCAGGAATCGCGAGTCAAGTAATATATATTTGTAGTTTGTATAATCCCCGAATCGTTACCGAAATAAGTTAAGATTAATAATTTATTTATGTACAAGTTATTATCGTTTTACTATGTAGGTGGAAGATGATAAAACAAATTAAAAGATAAGCTATCATTAATTTGTTACTAAAAGTTTCACGCAACAACTAAAATGCCGGCTGGTTGCTAAGCAACAGTTACTAACCGCTATGTTTTAATATTACGCATTGAAGCAAATAATTTTTATTTTTTGTTATTATTATGTCCCGTAATGTCGCATCGTGGCGTATCGTGGCAACGTTTCCTGCTGTTCTTAGAAAGCGGAACAAAGGAGTCCGGAAAATGTGGACCATAATATAACAAAGCCAATTAACCACTGTACTTATTTTATTTACTCATACTAATGGGACCATGAATAAGCTATTTATAATAATCAAGGAATACCAGAGCGTAAACAAATAAAATGTCAGGTAAGCTATTCATTTATTTATATTTGTGAATATACATATTATTTGGTGTCGTTCAATTTCCTCATAGCAGATAGTTACGCAGTTAGATAGAGCTGATATGCATCTCAACTAAGGTTAATTGGGAGCTAAACTACGTTTATTGGACTAATCCATTGATGACGTAAGTAGTCGACTGTGCGTAGGATTGTATTTTTTTAAATTCATTTATAGTATCAGTATGTAGATATTTTATGATTTAATTATCATACAAGCTACACATATAGCACTTCAGGTGAGATTTTCAACGTTTAGTGAAATAAATATACTAAACTATTCTACTATAGTAGGTATATAGTTATACGTTACAGATCTAAATAGACACACAATTTTCAAAACATTTATATTTAGAAACAATTTATGCATATTTTCGAGTCATATAATATTTATTTACAACAAGTATTTACTATAATAATATTCTAGGATTTTTTTTCCAAAACAGGAAAAGGTTCCCAACAGGCTGGCAACGATCCCTTTTTGTTTGGCCAAGCTAATGCGTTGGCGGAAAAAGCTTCCAGCTCGTCGGCCTCCCGAAGCCTCGATGAGCTTAGATGATAAAATATTATGCATATTAATCATATAATTTAAAACAAATTACATGATCTATGTATTAAAGTGCCCACTTACCAATAATTTTGCACACTGGTTCCTAGTAAAACCATTTCTGTTATGATCATCTGCGTATTATGACAAATGTTTTTGCAAATAATATAATTCTATTCTAGGTATTATATTACTACAAAATAAAAGTATCTAATGCTAAAATTTTACCTACTATACACCAAGACATTTGAACGATGAAAATAGATTGAGCTCACATACCATTTACCGTTTACAATAACAATTCCTTTCGCAAGCTTAAATTGATTCCTATTCTGTAGTGCATACGATGACATTTAAATAATGTTTCGTTATATCAAAGCGCCTGAATTTTGAACCGACGCGTAATGTTTTATAAACATGTTATAACTACACAATAAAGAAGCAACTACATAAATTATTTTTAATCAAACTAAAGATACCTATATTCCTGCAAATTTATTTCGTGATCACTTTTAGTAGTAAAGTAGGTGAAGTTTAGTTAATTGTAGTGTAGTAACTTAATTGAAGCTGATAAGTATTTTTTTAACTATCTATTAAAAAGGAGGATTTTCCCTCCATACAACCCAGTTTATATATCCTCATTTTTTTATCAAAAAGAAAAACATTGTTTATTTTAAAAACAACTTAATGAGGTACTCTGGTACCTCATCTATACTAATAAAGAATATTTTAAAATATTTGGTTCAACATACATAAAGAAACAAAAGCTCTTTGTGGCGTAAGCAAGTGCTTGCGTAAAGTTGAAACTAAGTGTAAGTTCTCCGTGGGTTAGCATGACCCTATTGTTCCTTGGAAAATTATTTATAAACGCCTCGTGGAAAACGTGACGTTGTCGGTAGGGTGGACTTGACGTGTTCTAATTCACAATGTTTCATTATTATGTAACATTAAATTCACAACAAGTATTTACAATTCAACTGCTAAGATTTATATGACCTAAATCTTAATAGATAAGCTATTTCATCTTCTTCTCAGGTGTGAGCACGCTTCACGCTTACGCGGGTGCACGAGGCAGCTGCACTTGAGAGCCAGTTCCTTCTAGTCTTTGTGTGCTTACCACTTTCGGCCACATCATCACTTACCATAGTGAGATTGTGGTCAAACACAAGCCTATACAAAGTAAAAAAAAACAATTCTATTTTTCATTTCAGCGTATTTATCCATGTGGCAAACCAAACCATTATTATTAATAAAGTAGTAGTACTCCTAACTTCCTTTGACTCACGATCTGGTCGGTTAAAAAGGCCGCTCAAGCAATATTGCTAATGCAATTCATTTTTCGAATTCTCAGCAGATCCTATTTATTTCAATATGTTTATGTAAAATAGTCACATATATTACAATTTAATTCATTAAAAGGTTTGGTATTGAGCTTCCTTTTTAGCCCCCCAGATGTTGGAATATCGTCCAAAGCTGAAATATTAACTGAAAATTGGGCCAATATATATTTTCTAAAGTGATAGTCAACATTCGGAAACTATCTAACAGAGTCTAAACTTAGCTAATTATTGAAGTTTAAATGTTGAACTTTCACGAAGAAATAAACACGAATGCAGAGTTTAACACTTGAGACTGGGATGTGTATAGATGTTAACAAGCTCGATATATTTAGAATAGATATCACAAAATTGCTAAGCTTTAATTTTTATAATATATTGATTGGTATTTTATAACGAGAATAAAATATTTCACACATATTAGTAGGCAAATATTGTATTTTTTATTACTATCATTATCCGGTACTACGCCATCCTGAGTTAAAATTTTGCATCCCTTAGGTCGAATCACACCTACCTAATTCTAGTAACTAACTCTAAATCGTTCAAAGATCTACTAGAGTGACTTGAAATCGTTAACATTTCAATTTAGCAAAATGAGTGATAAAACATTCAATAGACCGATAGCGTGTCCCAGTAAAACGGTTTTCGTTACATATTCGTGCACTTATCGCGTAGGCAATGCCGTCAATCTTGTACCAAACTATTCCTTCGTGTAGGTGGCTAGAGTTAGTTGAGCTAGCTAGGCCAGGCTAATGTCGGGAACCGTATCAGTGACGCCATGTCTACGTACCCTGATAAACTTGAGCACACTACCATTTACAATCGTGATATTAACGGTATAACTTTTTATTAAAAGATCTATGTCATCAAAATATGTTACATTAATGTAATAAAAAAGTAGAAGCAGTGTTTCAAAAGGCGAAAGAAGAATACGCATGGTTGACTTTAATACGCACGTACCACAGCGTAATTACATACAGTGGTCTATGGCGTTTGAGGTCACGCGAAATGCTGCTTTGTATAGGCATTCGTAATTGCTCCATTGTGTCCCAAGCGAGTGTATAGCAGCTTGGGCTCGCTACCGCCCCTCTCTCACCCTGCAAGCCCCGCACGATTGCTCTGTCTAGACGTGTCCGTTAGCCGACTGTACGAGTTACATAGACTGTGCACGTACTACGAGTGCTACGAAACGTGCGTTTATATCCTTCGAATGCCGCGTAAAGCGTAAACAAATAAAGTTGCTTACCTATATTACTGAAAAACCAATAGTGTGCGTGCCTAAAATCTATTACTTCGATACATCAATCATCTGTTCCAATAAGAAATAGCACCAATTTGATTTGGATATGCAAATTACATCAAACCCAAAATCCTAACACTCCATTCAAAAATTTACTGCCTACTATAAGCTCCCCTGCAAATATTATAAATTATAAGTATTATTTTAAAATTTGCTGGAATTCAATTAATTTTTATGGATAATTATGCAGATAGTGAAGAAAGCGATGGAGAAGGTGGTCTTGGTAATCTAAGCCGTTTGATAGTGCGTCCACCAGGCCAAAGTGGGAAAGCGAAGCGCGGCCAGCTATGCTTTGACGCTGCCTACGAATGTGGTAACTTAGGCCGAGCTGACCACATCACAGACTTGGAGTACGATTTGTTCGTAAGACCAGATACTTGCAGACCGAGGGCCAGATTCTGGTTCAACTTTACTATTGAGAATGTTAAACAAGATCAGGTAAACATGTCAGTAATCCTACTATTAGGTACTTAATATTAAAAATGCAAATGATTTTGCGGATATTTGTGTCTCAATCATGCGGTATGGCTCGATGGATAGAAGTTTAACACAATTTTAACACAAGTAAAACGAAAAAATTTAATAACTTGTGATTGATACCCTAATTGTAGGTAAGTTTTTATGGTCGCAATCGCGTCTATTTTCTTCTTTTTTTTTTTCAGAGAGTGATATTCAATATAGTTAATTTAGGAAAAGAAATGACATTATACAATGGCGATATGACTCCGCTGGTCCGATCAACATCGCGCCAAAAATGGTATGTGACAATTTAATTTTCATATATACTTATCTATTACTTATATAATATTAATATTATAAAGCTGAAGAGTTTTTTGATTTTTTGTTTGTTTGGTTGAACGCGCTAATCTCAGGAACTACTGGTTCGAATTGAAAAATTATTTTAGTGATTGCCCATTTATCGAGGAAGGTTATAAGCTACTTTATCTACTACTTTGTTGCTACTTTATCCCGGGAAAACATAAGATCCCTCGGGGACGCGGGTGAAACCGCGGGGCGGAAGCTAGTATGTATATATACTATATCTATAAAAGAGAAAGTATGTATGTATGTTTGTGTGTATGTATGTTCCTTATGGACTCCGAAACCGCTGAACCGATCGCGATGAAATTTTCAGACAATCTTCATATTAGCCCCGCGGGTAATCCTGTAAGGTTTGGTGGCGATCGGAGCACTCGGGACCGCGGGTGAAACCACGGGGGACAGCTAGTTATGTATAAGAGAGCTAGATCTTTTCATCGTCATGCGGTTAAAAAATAAAATTCAAATTGACAACGAAGTTACAAGGGGGTCAAAGTGCCGTGAGTTGCTTCGAGAAAAGGAAGGTACGGCTGTGCTGCTCGAATTGGCGGAGACACTCCCGTGCCCCCTGATCATGCAAATTCCCTATTTCTCAAAATGTTTTTGTACCATGGCTTAGTAGAGGCCTCTGCTCATATCTTTACGAACTAGTGATGAGTGATAAGTTTCTCATTTCCCAGGCAAAGGATCCCAAGACGTCTAATCTTTTACCACCGTTCCGTGCCTCATCGCGGGAGGAAGATTCTGAGCATTGCGTTCGCATTCGACCGTGAAGAAGATGTGTATCAGTTCTCCGCGGCTGCACCATACTCATACTCACGACTGCAGAAACATTTGGCAGCTTGGGAGAAGAGAGCTCAGGCATTTTCCACAAGGGAGTCTATTGCCCTTACCACTGTAAGACGATTTTACTGCATTTTTATATTGGATTGGTTTGACCACGAACGACCACAAGCTTATGCGATGGGTGCGACTCTCAGGTTGAAAAATGATGCTCTAGTATTAGAGCATCGTTGTAGAGTCTAGTACATACCTACTTACTCGTATCATCAGTAGTTAGTTTTTATGATGGTCACAGAGACCAAATGTTTGTAATACGATAGCTCCGTGGCATTACTGACATCAAGTGTCGTGGCGAGCGTCGTGGATTCGAATCCTACAGTGAGTTTGAGCTCTCGGTGAAGGAAAACATTACGAGAAAACTATAACACGGTGGTAGCTTGGTAGTATCCGCTACCCTTCAAGCCTTTGTCTTCTCCTTCGGCCACATCATCACTGAATAAAAATCTAGTCATTTCAGAATAAATCGTAAAGAAACTATTTTTACGCATCATTCTGATTATCATGAAACTACGTGTTTTTGCAGAAAAACGGTTATAGTTACATCATTTATAGTTTCTATAAATGAATAACCTAATAAGTATAGATAGTAAGATACGTGAAAACCTTTCTACGTTGTATTTGTTAGACTAGAATCAATAACTGTACCTAAGCAGTAACGGTCAGACAAAATATTTCATACTGTTGTCTCATTCTAATGCTAATATAATGTGTGCGTTTCCAATTTTTCAGCAAAAACGTCGCATTGATCTAATTACAATAGGTGATTACAATTTTAATAAAGAGCATGAGGACATTGAGGAACACGTTACTAAGCTCAAAGCATCTGAAGCAAAAAAACGAGTCATTTTAATAATAGCTAGGTCACACGGTGGTGAACCACCGTCTTCTTTTATATGCCAAGGTAGATAAAATAATCTTACTACTTACTTAAAATTTTTGCAGATACGAGTCTGGGCTTCAAGATATGGAGAAGAATGACTTTTGTGATAAATTCAAATTCCTTTATTTGCTGTAAATTTGGATACAAATGATCTATAAATTAGAGGTCTGCATATTTTGCCATAACATAGGCGTGCAAATTAATAAAACAAATATATTATATACCTACCTAGTACACAATAAAAATAAAATAGAACCAAATACCAATACAAAATCAAAACTAAAAATCATTATTTTTATTAGGTACGTAAATAAATATTCACTCTGATGGTTCATCAGCTTTCTAAGAGACCTGATTTTGGAAAATGGAGAAAGAAAATATACCTATAATTTCCATGGAATTGGAAAAAGCAAGATCACTTTCGAATTTACAATAGAAACTATGAATAGATTTTATTCATTTGCCCACAGGATTTTTAGACTACATTGTGAGTTCTTCTGAAAAGGCGACAGCATTGCGAAACGGTATTATTTTACAGGTAACTTCATTCATAAATAAAAATACATTATTTTGTAATCTTGCCACAAAAGCAAAAGTATATTTGAAACTCCTCTTTACTTATTTACAGATAATTCCGATGCTCAATCCAGATGGAGTATTTTTGGGCAACCAGCGTTCGGACTTACTAGGTTCAGATCCAAATCGATGTTGGAATAGAGCAACCAGCTTTGCTCATCCAGCCCTCATTGCTGTCAATGACCTTCTGTTAAAACTTAACGCAGAAAAGGTTATTAAACCATAGATATACTTACCTAAGTGTTTATCTCCAAGAAACAAGTAAGTCTTTTTCTTATATGTTAAATTTAACTTATTTTTTCCAGGGATTACAATTAGATTTCATCATTGACCTTCACGCAGATATTAGTCATGAGGGCGTTTTTGTACGAGGAAATTCTTACGATGATGTTTATAGGTAGGTACCTACTACTTAATCACCCTACTTTAAACTTCACCTTTAGCAAGAAAATCACAATTCTTTGTTACGAACAAAAAGTCAAGTGCCAATTTAATGTGCCGTGCCTGCCTCGTACAAAATAAAGGTAATTATGTTGGTTTATTTTATTGATTGACCTATTCTCCAAGGTTCGAGCGCCACGCAGTGCTGCCGAAATTTTTAGCGTCTCGAGTGGAAGCGTGGCGCCCCGACGCCTGCCTCTTCAATGCCGATCCAGCCGTTTTGGGCAGCGCGCGACGGTCTCTACCCACTGGAAATATCGACGCATACTCATTTTTGGCATCGCTTGGCGGCCGTAGACTAACTGCAAGGGGGCCATACATTCATTATACTGAGGATGCCTGTATCCTTTGAACTTATACGTTTCCTTAAAAAAAATCTAACATAGGTACCTACCTATAATGGTTTATGGAAAATTGTTTGATAGAGTATACCTAATTGTAACAAGTGATGTTATTATTATTTATGGTATTTAGTAAGGGATTTTGTTATCTATCATTTTCGCCCTACTAATCTTGCTGGTGTGTATCGGCTTATTGGTATACTAAGAATAACGTTATCAAATCAAAATTTTGTACCTTATTAAATTCTGATAACAGCCTCCAAGACGTGGAGACCTGGCGAGGTGGCCTGTAATACAGGCTCTTACAACCTACTAAAGGCAACAGCGACCTACAGCCAAAAAATGATCTACATAGAAATATTACACTAGGTGGTTTGTGGTGAATAATAAAGATTAGATAAGTATTTCGTACAATGGAAGTCTCATATTCTCCGGTTTTAAGACTTTGGCTTTGGTATCAAAATTTTGCTAGCTTACCTATATGCTTAAGGCGTAAATTGAGTCTACTGTCTACCTAACTTATTCATTCTACCCATTAGATTATTCATCGTAATAGATATGTAGGTACTTAACTGGCATGTACAGATAGTAAAATTGGCAGGTCCCTGGCTAAAGCTCTATGCGACTACTACAGGCATATTGGTGTGATTCCACCTCGAATTGGACTCGGTAAGAAAAAGGAAACTCGGGGTCGGCGTCGACGGAGAAAACCAGTTATTGAACGAGAAAGGTAAATCCGAAATACAAACCCTTGCCATTAGTAATACAGAGTTACATTTTGGTCGTTTTAATCCCGTCGAAGGGTGATCCAGTACATGAAACACTATCGATTTGTAATTATAAAATTTTAAGCAATAAAATTACTTTTTCATACTCGAATCAATTCTCGCTTTAGTGAAAATACGATGCAAACCATTAGTAGGTACCATTGTATAGTGTATAGTATAGTATATATATATTACCATAATTTATTTTGTCTGGATGTTTATCGCCTACGTCTACTTACAGATACAATTTAGATGAAAGTTAGCATAATATGTAAGTACTAGATACCTACTAAAGTAACATGAACATTTCTGAAAAAAAGGTAGTTGCCTCGATGGATGATCCCGGTCAAATTATATGCCTTTATTTATATGTGTTATCTTTTAATTAAACGAATATCTAAATACCTATACCTATTGAAAATAAATGTCCTAATTTTCTTGTAGGTAAGTCTGGCTCCCCTTTCATTTGTTCCAAACTTTTACATAAATCCATAGAAATACAACTTCAAACTTGAGATTTGTTGAGAAGTATTCCTCAAGGAGACTTTTATTGTTTGTCTTTCTTAGAATTACCACAGTTTATGTAACTCTTTCTTACAGTCGGCTAACGGACACGTCTAGACAGAGCAATCGTGCGGGGCTTGCGGGGTGAGAGAGGGGCGGTAGCGAGCCCAAGCTGCCATACACTCGCTTGGGACAATGGCATTACGAATGCCTATACAAAGCAGCATTTCGCGTGACTTCAAACGCGATAGACCACTGTATGTAATTACGCTGTGGAATTACTTACACAAGTAATGACGTAGGTAGAAAATTATTTTCAGACAGCCGTAGACGTTTTAATTTAATTTGAACTATGTCAATAACTGTGATAAGTAAGGTGCCCGACTTATAATATTGAATCTAGACAATCGTGTGTTATCAGGTCGCCAAGTTCATCACCAGAGAGGCGCGTATTAGCCGCTAGGGTCCTGTCACCACCGCTGCCGGTAGCATCTCCGCCGGCATTACGGGCACTGCCGTTGCGGAGTTCGCGACATTTCATATTACGGACCCGTCCGAAGACAGTTCGTGATGCTGATCACATCTTACCAATTATTACAGGTACAAAAAATATCTTCACGCCCTTAAATCCAATTCGGTAAGGAGAATAACAGTAAAAATTATCATTAAGCTTTTTCCAAATAATCCTAACTAATATTAAAAATGCGAAAGTGAGTTCGTTTGTTACCTTAAACGCTTAAACCGCTGAACCGATCGCGATGAAATTTGATATGCAGATAGCCTACGGTACGGAGAAGAACAACAACTTTTTATCCCGGGAAAACATAAGATCCCTGGGGAACGCAGGTGAAACCGCGGAGCGGAATCTAGTATTGATATAATTTTTTAAACCAAGATTCGTTTCGTAAAATAGGCTCGTCAACTCTATCATTGTTAACATCAGACCATTGTTGGGCTGATTTCTATCTTCCTAGGCTTTGGGTGCTTACCACCTTGGAATGAATCATACATTATTGCGGTAGGCTTTCTTCTTAATCCTTTAATGTAATCGCTCAGGTAGGACAGCAGTAAGGACCCCGCGCCTGGCCGTGGTGGACATGAGCGCGTGCATCCGGTCGCCCACGGCGGCCGCGGCCCTCCCGCGGCCCGAGTGCGGCCAGCCGCGGCTCGCCCGCCCCGCGCGACCCACCCACGCAACATTCACATCCGACGAGTATGATACACACGACTCGGATTCTTAACTCTACATGACTTATCCCAATCAACTATGGTTGTGTTATTTTGGCACTATTTCTTATATACCTCACTTTACTATTCATGTATATTTAACTTTACTGCTCTTTGCCTCAAGTACTACTTATTGTGTCTTATATTATCAATAAAGTAATGAAACAAACATGTTTTTTTATTGAAACGTATAATGTCCAAGCTTTTCATATTTACAATCACTAACATCTAATCATTCAGTCATCTCTTTCTTAGAACAAATCTTATTGAACACTATTATCACTACAAAATCTTCAATCATAATTCATAACGGCAAATGAAAAACGAGACTGAGCATCGTCATCGAGATTTAGGTATTATCTGAACATTTATTGTTTATATGAAAATTTTTGTTTCGACGTTAACATTTCGACATCTAAGTACGCATACTATAGAGGTCATCGGGAGCATCACAAAAACGATACATTCGTAGAGACGAAGAGTAAAGAAGCACGGGCGCTCCGCGAATAGTTCGACGAAGCGGCGCCGACCGCGCGGCGGCCGAGACCGAGCGCGAAGCACCTCCCCTAATAAATATCTTTGGCATGAACCGAACAGCTCGCCGACAATTCACACGCGATTGCACTAACAACCGATAGTTATTGCTTCGATGCCAAACGACAGAGTTCGCTAAAATGTCGCACGGAGACACGAGACACGTGACACGTCGCGAGGACGTCGATGGGCGGGGTCGCGTCACTGCCAGGCGGCGCCGGCGCCGGCGCCGGTGTGGGGCCCGGCGTCGGGGCCGGCGTCGTCGTCGGAGAGCGTCACCAGGTGCAGCGGGTCGCGGGGCGCGGGCGGCGGCGCGGCGGCGGGCGGCGCCACGTTCTGCGCCCGCGCCGCGCGCTTCTGCCGCAGCATCTCCTCGTCGGCCGCCGTGCGCGGCTTGCGGAACTCGTACACCAGCGGGAATATGCGCTCCACCGCCGACTGCACGTCGTTCACGCTCCGGGCTGAACATTCAAAACATTATATTTGTAGCAACTTTGATATAGATTCGATGTCATGAACTCGGTAGTCATATCCATTTGGGATACGAAATAGAGGAAACATATTTTATGCATGTTCGTAGCTCTATGGCAATTTTAAGACACCACCCCACTATTTACAAAAGCCTCCTTCTTTAATTGTGTCATGCGAGGTGAGACAGTTTAGCATAACTAATTACAACTTTTATTATAATAATATTATGTCATTTGTATAGAAATTTAAGGGATTGCCAATCAAACTATCAATTAATATCTAAATGTATGTGTATCAGTATCAAAGATAAGTTACCTTAATATTTTCACTGGATAGCAACACCAGTAAACGTTTATGTAATAATGCACCAGAAATATATATGTATAGCATGGTGTTGTGAAATATTGTAAGATTATAGTGACACTGACAAAAAAAAAATGTAATAAATGTGTAACCATTTTCGGCATGTTTCATTAATAAAACTATAAATATTTGGGCTTTAAAAGTTATTATGACGAACCTGTGATAGTCACACCCCCTGTAGAGAATATCTTTAGTGTGGCTTTAGGATTATATAGCTTATATGTAACACCGGGATGAAGTTCTGGTTCATAGCTGAAATATAATATAAATGATACATGTAAGTAACAATCAATAAAATATTAACTACCATACTTTTCATTTAAATTCAAATAAATCTGTAGAAAAATTATTCACCAAAGATCAATATTGATGTAATCCATTAATTTCATTCACTTTTATTACTTTTTATTCAATTTAATAAGAATTGAATATCAATAAAATTATATGGGAGATTCATCAGCTTCTTTTTTACAGAACTTGGCAATGAGCCAACATTACAAGCTAAATGCAAATTGCAATAGTACCAAATACTAGACATATCTACCTACAACCAATATGATAAAGGCCCGATATGTATTGATGAGTTTAGTATGGGGAAAAAAACATCTTGAGCTAAATGTAGGTTCTCTAAATTTAAATAAAATTTCATTTTCCTAGCATGTAAAGTAAATGAATCAGTACTCCATTCAAGTCTACAATAATATATATAAAAGAATATACATAACATATGACTGGAGGTAAATGAACTAATATTTATCTCTCTTCCAATTATAGAAGTCAAATATCAATGTGTCATTATGAAAATCATGCAAACAACAATTATCTATTTGATTTAAAATTCTTTAATGTGTAACATAAGAATATAATGTTTTAAATAATGAATCAGATCTGTTATATGTATATACATAAAACAATGTCGGGTTAGTTACACAATTTATAAATCAAGAATGGCTGGACCGATATTTATTGTATTTCATTTGTTGGATTTGTCTCCGCCCCGAATAGCAGAATAACTATAAAAACATCAGTTTTTTTAATAACGGCAACATGGGTGAACTATTGGTTGTAAATAAATTAAGTAAGTATATAATTTTACAATTGAATAAAACATTGGTAATTAATAAATACAGATATGACTTCGATACTCACTCTGCTTCTCTATATTTCTTGGAGAAAGATATGATCCTTATGCCGAAGGGCATTCGACACGTTCCTAATACATTGACTACACGGAAATTCTGAAAGCGCGTTTGGAAGCCGAGCTTCTGCAGAGCGCGCGCGTACCGCCGCGCCGCGATCTTAGCCTGGTCCTCGCTAGTGGCACCCGTGCACGTCACGCGCCCCGAGGACCAGATCGACGCAGTCGTGTAGGGGCGCCGGAGCTTCATCGTTACCATTCCGTTCTCGCGCCGGAATTCCACATTTACACCATTCAAAGCGATCTGTCTCAGGTTTAGGTGACACTTAACACTAAAACTGCACACGACATTGTTTATCATGATGTCTATTTCGGGCGTATCTTCTTCTTCGTCGGCGAGCGGGGGTGTCTCGGTAGCCCCGCCGCCGCCGGCCCCGACGCACGGTGGCTGCTGCTGGCTCGCGGCGCCCGCCTCGCAGTACTCATGGTCGGGCACCATATGGTTGGGGACGCTGTGACCCTTGCTCAACTCTTTGATTCCATTCTCTTGAATGAGCGTAGCCATGTCCGTCACGGCGCGCTGGAATAACATGACAATGTTGGCTAAGATAATCTTTATAATTGAGTTTTATATTAACTAGTTGACTCTTGTTGGTGTGCATAATGAGCTGAGATTTTATGAGCCAATACATTAAAAAATTATGTAAATTTACTCGCTAACTAAAGCAAAGAACTACACTTCTGCTATTACTATAAAGATGGCCACTCAACATTTATTTCAAATTATATCAATAAACTGAGTTAATTGTTATTTCTATATAAGTAATATAACATTCCTAGCCTACATGTGTCTTTATAACACTTCAAATTAATTAATTTGTAATTGCATAATATATGAATTAAAATAATCAATGAACTATAAACAAGGAGCCTGTGATCAAATAATAAAACTTACAAGGAGTGATTCACAATTTTAATCAAACATTGATTAAATACATTGCAAGTGAGCTAAGTGTGATTGTAGGCTGTTATCGTCAGCCTCCAACAGTAAACCATAAAGAGGACTTTATTGAAAATTGTTGATTGCACAACAATGGCAAGCGCCAAACATACGTACAAAACAATGAAAACAACATGCACAGAGCATGGCTTTACCTATAATTATGCAAGATTTTGTGTGTGTACAATTTCTCTACTTTGAATTTTGTTGCAAGACAAAAATAACATGACAGCCTAAAAACCAGTAATATTAGAAAGTCAATGTGAAATTGATGATGAGGACCACAAGGCAGATGTTTAACTAAATGTATCAATATTTAATTGTACTTTTCTACATAGAATTTACAAAATCAATGGTATACCTGTATACAATTGAATTTGTAACATTTTAATTATTTTAGATGACATAATTTAAGATATTCATTGATAATTGTTTTGTATACATATAACTCTTACTTAGTAAATAGGTACCAATCACAATATTTTTAAGGAAACCATGGAGACCTATATCATTTATTTCAAATAATGTTATATTATGGCTATAATTTGATTAATCTATATTATATAGTTAGCTTTTGATTTATCAAGTATATACCTGTGAATGAACATCCAACCTAAAGGATTTTTTATTGCTTGATGATCTCAATAAAAAATACCACAAACAAACTGATTGAGCACAAAGAAAAATAGCACACACTTTACATCACAGGCAAAAGCAGGTCATCTATATTGATTTTTTTTAGCAAAAGTTAAATTTTTAATCTAAATAAACATAAGAATCCTAGTGAAGTAGTCACATATCATAAGGATGCAATTGAGGGGCACAATTTATGCCATATCGCACGATTCGGCGCGGCGCAACAACCTGACACTCCGCACAGCTGACTGCCGGACGGACAGACGGGCCCCCGCTTGCGAGCCACCTCCCCCCGCCCCCGCCTCACCCTACGCCCTCTACATCCTGCGCCCTGCATCTGGGTTTGCATTGCACATGCACATCTAGATTGATACACCTTTATAGTGATCGCGTAATGCGCATTTTAATGAATTACACGAAGGGTCGTCGGAACGAACTGCGAGCTACAATGTCACCACACTACCTACACTCGATGCATGCTCTTGCAAATTTCACTATTAATATTATTATTCCTGTTCTTGGTTAGAGATTAAAACAGAAAACTTAACTGAGTTTGAGTAGCAGTTATTGACCCCTTAACGACCTGAACCACACGTGATTTTGGAGTACAAAGAAATACCTTGTAATTTATCACACAGGATTCTGGATAGGACGTTAAGTAAAAATGTCTTGTAGCACCATAAGATATCTTTATAAAATAAACCTAAATAAAAGGTATTGAAAAGACTCAGAATAATTTTTAGCAAATTATTAGGGAATGAACTTGAACCAAAATGGGGCACACAGACTACATTCGTATATAAAAAATACCAGTCGAAGGAAGTTGCTTTTATGGTCTAAGGTCTTTCTCATGTTCAAGTTCAAGAATGTTACATAAAAAGGCAGTTTACCTGATGAAAGTGTTCTATTTGTCACAATTATTTTTACACTACTAACGAAGTAATAATTTTCATCGCAAAACTATAAAGTCCAGACTGAAGTTTATGGTTACAAGATTGTTTTTGCACTTTATCGATTATTGTAACCCACGAATATAACAAAATAAATTGTAGGTACGAAGCTAACGAATGTTTGCAATCTGATAAATGCAAAAATCAAATTCTTTTACACATCCTGTCTAGCACCGCCATGTTCCATGCGAAGAACGAATGATTCGACGAACTTCGAAGTAATTCGAACGGAATCGAACGAATCAAAGGAATGGTGGTAAGTCGGGTGGTGATTGGTGAGTGAGGTCAGAATGTTGCATATTATATTGAATAAATGAATGATAACGATTATCCTTTGTTGATTGGTTCTACTTTATCTATAACCTTTTCTTATCTCTGGAGTATATAATAAAGTAGAGTTCGTTTCACCAAGAAGTCCCGTGGAATTAATAAAAATTGATCTTATGTTTTTTGTAATAGAGGTGGGCCTACGGGATTTCTTTGGTGGAACGAACTTTACTCTGTGCTCTGTTTTATATTTAATGCTATACTGTCTATTCATGAAATTAATAAGTACTACGTACAATTGGAATGAACAGTACAAACTTTTGTTTCTTTCAATTCAATCAAAAATAGTCTTTTTCCATAGAATCAAAGCTTATTACGTCGTAATACAAAAACCGGTCTCTGTGAGATAGCTATTACATACCACTGTCTCTTTCTAAAGGAGCCCATTCACGGCAGTCCGCTTTACCGTCCGCCGCTATATGCAGGATTGTGAATATAGTTTTCTTGGTAGTTTGTGGTGAATGTTCTCGCAACCTGTATGGCATCCGGCAACACCGAGCAGGATTCGTCTTGAGTCCTACACCAAGCGTGCAAGCTCTATGTAGTATACAGAGTGATTTTTATCACTCTGTATACTGCATAGAGCTTTGACCGATTTGACTTGCCAAGTTGCCAATCAAATTGACCGACTTTGGCTATAAAAAACTTCAACTGCTCCTATCCACACGGTACAATTTGAGCAAATATGCGATCAAATCGTGTTGTCTGGAATAGGCTTTCGTCTATCTATAATATTGGGTGAGCATGGTTATTTTGACGAAACTACCGTATGAAAAGATATGAAAGTGGTCGAAACGACCAAATACACCTAACAATCTTAAAGTATTATCCACAGTGCCGGATTTGCCTATAAAGGGCATCACGTCTTGGGCGGTAGGTATCATAAATAGCACCGAAGAAAATGGACTGACTGTATTGCCATACGGTATTACACCCATTTTTGATGTGTCTCAATTCGTTCCTAAGGTGCTAATAAGCCACCAAAAAAACTCATTTTTTTTTATTCAATCGATAAGTGCCATAAAAATGCTGCCATAAAAACGCTGGGCGTCATGTTACTCTATGGTCAAGACGTCATTTGGTCTTGTACCTAAGTAAACAAATGCGCTGATATTGGTCTCAAATTCTCAATTGGAATTATAAATTTTCATAAATAAAAAATGAGCTATTATCCTTTTCATTGGTGTGCTGTTCCTGAATGCATAGTTTAAAAATAATAATACTTCAGTTGACACTTTTTAGATTACTTCGCACCTTAGATAAAATACCTTCGCACCGTATGACGTCATATAATGGCGGCTACTTTTCACTTGTTTAGAAACAGATTATAAAACAATTGTTATGGGCTTTTTTTATTTTTTATTCTTGAACCTCCAAGAAAATCGCATGGAGGATGCATAATAGGGTATTTTACTCTATATGAGTAAAAATATACAATTTAGATAGCTTAGGCAATAAGCAGTCGGAAGATGTTTTAGTTCATCATCATCATCATCATCTCAGCCGCAAGACGTCCACAGCTGGACATAGGCCTCCCCTAAAAAAGTTTATTTCATTTCAAAGTTTTCAGTTTTTTTAATCTGTTTCTAAACAAGCGAAACAGTAGCAGCCATTATAATGACGTCATACGGTGCTGTATGTAAACTAAAAAGTGTCAACTGAAGTATTATTATTTTTATTTTACACTAGTATTCATGCATTCAGGAACAGCACACTAATAAAATGGATAATAGCTCATTTTTAATTTATAAAATTTTATAAGTCCAATTGAGACCAATAGCGCATTTATTTACTTACAAGAGACCAAATAACGTCATGACCGTAGAGTAACATGGCGTCCAGCGTTTTCATCAAACTACGCGCGAAAATAGAAAATGTAAAATTGAAATGTATTTTTATGGCACTTCTCGATTGAATAAATTTTTTGTGTTTTTTTTGGTGGGTTATTAGCACCTTAGTAACGAATTGATATTATATATTAACCAATAGGGTATTACACACTTTTCAAAAATGGGTGTAATACCCTATTGGTGACGTCACGTCTGTCTCAAAGAGGATAAAAGGTCTGTCTTATATTATACGGCCGGGAATCTACGTCAGATTTTTTCATCCGATAGTCGGATCCGAAGCCGGCGAACATTCAATACAATTCGTTCCGACTATTGAATCGGACGTGTATTGTATGTTCAAAGTACTTCAAACAAAGTAATGGCTCAAACGCCTTCCGATAGTCTGTTCACACTATCGGATCCGACTATCTGTTGAAAAAATCTGACGTGTATTTCCAGCCTAAAAGACACAAGCGTGTTTGTGCATGTGAATTGTAATTCACACACACATCACACATGTTATAACGTTCGTCTGAGTTTATACCTTAGAGTATACATAAAAGCTATAGAGTAACAGTAACGCTCCGGTCCATATTATCCCTTATAGTTTGTGCTCCGGTCCGTTGTGCCGATCGTAAACAAAAATGTCATAGATACTTAACTATGGTTTAGCGCTTTCATAGCGATGTTCATAGTTGTGCTTCCGGTACATACTTTGTAAGGCGCGCTCTATAGTTTGCATATGCATACCAAAGGTTTATACCACATCTAAATAGATGACGCATGTGCCTCGTTTTGTATGAAAACCAAGCGTGTCACTTTTTTTCTACCTACTATGACGTCACAAGTTCGATTTAATCGATTCGAACACGATTCAACTCCCCTCCCCCGCGCCGTACGCGCCTACCTTGAGAAGTCACGTGCGCCTCCCGTTTGCTTGGCTTTTATTTAAGTTCGCTGCTGTTCAAGTAAGTTTACTTTTATCACAGACATAGACTTTTGTATATTCGTAATAAGTAAAATGTGGCGTGAGTTTATGTAGTTATGTATGTAAATTTTGTTATATTTGTAAAAGTGTCGAATTTTATAAGTCAATTATGTGATTGATTATTATTAGAGTTCATTGACAGAGAATAGATAAATCTTAATTAAACAGGTCTTTCAACTTTGTAACTAAAAGCGGCAATGTATTAAAAACATGCGGTACACACTCAGTTGCGTAGTTTTCGTTGGAAGAACCGCAACAAACATGAAACAATTGATTTAAAAATAAATGCCTCACAATTTAATGACAAAATTACTTACTGATGAAAAGAAGCGTTTTTTTTTATCTCGGTTAACTTTTCTTGTGGAGCTTTTACAGCTCAATACTGCACAACTAGACATTTTTCTAAATTTCGTATGACGTCCGGCACCGACAGCGGTGAAGCACGGACTCACAGACTTAGTAGAGATGCTACGCATGCACGGACTGAATGAAACGTTAAACGACATTAAAAGCAGTGCATTGCACTGCCTTTAGACACGCTCGGTACATACACTTGCGGCATCTATTTAGATCTATGTCTGTGGTTTATACTATCATTAATCTTAACTGACTTGTTTG
Source organism: Tetheella fluctuosa (assembly GCA_951216915.1). Lineage (NCBI taxonomy): Eukaryota > Metazoa > Arthropoda > Insecta > Lepidoptera > Drepanidae > Tetheella > Tetheella fluctuosa. Next base: position 12,491,214 of record OX578214.1, read on the forward strand.
TTTGTATGGATTTGACTATGTGACTCGACATTGGGACAAAAATTATTTGAAGTAGTGAGCCAAGCGTATAGGGTTTCTTACTTTGTATGCTTTATTTTTTATCAAACTTTAGTGAAGTTGGGCCCAAAAAATATTATATTCTCTTTGATTCGATTTTGTGACTGATGGTCTTCAGGCCGTAAACGTCACGGTTTTAGTGCGTTCTCTTTCTTCAAGTAGCGCCGCCATTGCGAACTTTTTGCAATATGTGGCTAACTTCACATTATTGTTCGATCATCATCCGTCGCTCACTGATGAAGCGGTTAATTATTTCGTGATTTTTCATTATTTTTTCAATGTTGTGCCAATAATTGTTACAATTTAGTATTCGTTAACGAATGATTATCATCGGACATATACAAATGTAGTTAATCGTTACGTCGTGTTTGCAAACGTGCATATGCTTTGTTGTGAGAACCACCTTTAGCTGCTGTCATTCTGAGTATAGCAACCGAATTTTTCGATAATGAAACATAAGTTACCCATTGAATGGTAGGTTATCGACTTGAAGATAGAAAAGGAGCAGTGGAACGGCATCCAGCTGTTGATGCGTCGTGATGAGAGTGGTGTTTTCATACGGAACAGTAATCCGGAGAATGTGCAGTGGCGTTTAGTCTCAGTGGTGGCGGACGTCAGAAATAGGGTTCAGCATGGAGACGGCGAAGGACGAGGAGCGTATGCGGCGGCTGCGTGCGCTGGAGGAGCGGCTGTGCGACCCGCGCTCCACCGGCAACGTGGACTGTCTGCTCGACACAGTCACCGCGCTCGTCTCCGACTGTGACCACCCGGCCATTCGACGCATGAAAAATGTCGAGGCCTATACTGGGCGATGTAAGTTTACTTCTTACTAAACTATATGCACAGATATATTTAAGTCATATGATTGCAATGGTTAGACTGTATAGTATCTAACTGGTGGAATATCATAACACATTTTATAGTTTTATTGTTGTATTCTTGGATTTCTACCAAAAGTCACTTTAGGACAATTGATGAATGATAAATAATGTAATTATTAGCAGTAGTTTCCTTGATAATACTACAAATAAATGCATATATTCAACATCTGACCATTAGCCAAACAAAAAAGTCTAGTAAACTATCAGTATGTACTGATAAGACATAATTATGTTTGTATGTACATGTTATGAAACAGTAAGTAAACAATGTGTAGTTGTTTGACTGATTAAATTTTCTTTTGTTATAGATGAAGTGTTTGCTTCAGAAATAGTTGACCTGCGCATGAAAGCAGCAGACTTTGACTTAATTAAAGTAATAGGTCGTGGGGCATTTGGTGAAGTACAACTAGTCAGACATAAGTCCACATGTCACGTGTATGCCATGAAGCTGCTCAGTAAAGTTGAAATGATTAAAAGGTCAGACTCCACATTTTTTTGGGAGGAAAGGCACATAATGGCACATGCAAACTCAGAATGGATTCTAAAGCTGCACTTTGCATTTCAAGACCATAAATACCTGTATATGGTGATGGATTACATGCCTGGTGGAGATCTTGTCAGTCTTATGTCTAATTATGACATTCCTGAAAAGTGGGCAAAATTTTATACTATGGAAATTGTCCTTGCATTAGATGTCATTCATGGCATGGGTTTCGTTCATAGAGATGTGAAGCCAGACAACATGTTGATTGACAAGTACGGTCATCTCAAGTTGGCAGATTTTGGAACATGCATGAGAATGGGACCTGGTGGCTTAGTGCGAGCTAGCAATGCTGTTGGCACTCCTGATTATATATCACCAGAAGTTTTACAGTCACAAAATGGGGAAGGAGAATATGGCCGTGAATGTGATTGGTGGGCTGTGGGGATATTTTTATATGAAATGCTTATAGGTGATCCTCCTTTTTATGCTGATAGCCTAGTAGGTACTTATGGAAAGATTATGGATCACAGGAATTCATTGCAGTTCCCTGATGATGTAGAAATTTCAAAGGAGGCCAAGTCTCTCATTCGTGGATTGCTAACAGATAGGACTAAAAGATTGGGTAAAACAAGTGTTGAAGAAATCAAACAGCATCCTTTCTTTATTAATGATCAATGGAGTTTTGACAACTTAAGGGACTCTGTGCCACCAGTTGTGCCTGAATTATCTAGTGATGACGATACTAGGAACTTTGATGATATTGAAAAATCAGATGCACTTGATGAATCTTTTCCTGTGCCCAAAGCTTTTGTTGGCAATCATTTGCCATTTGTTGGCTTTACATATAATGGTGATTATCAATTATGTGGTGGGAGAAAGAAACCTGCCGATGTTGTAGATACTATCTCAAATAATCATATAAATAATGTTGGATCTGAAGCGATACTGCAGCTAGAAAAGCTTTTAGAAAGGGAGAGAGATGGACGGCGGAAGTTAGAAGATACACAAGTTGCATTATGTACTCAACTAGAGGATTTATCCCAAAGGGAAGCTAGAAGCAAGAAAATAATTGCAGATACTGATAAAGAATTGGCTCTCCTTAGACATGATTTGAGAGAAATACAGAGAAAAGCCGAGGTTGAAGTTGAATCTAGAAGGAAGGCAGAAATTAACCTCATGGAAGCAAAACGCCGCCTTGATGAGGAACAGACCAAAAGAGCAAAGGAAAAAAGCAATTTGCAGTCATATAATGACAAGATTAATGCATTGGAGAAGCAATTAACAGAGTTACGTGAAAAATTAAAGCAAGAATCAGATGCTGCAGCTAAGTTTAGGAAACAAGCAGCTGAGTTGACAGCAGCACAGGCTGCTGCGGCTGCTGTGAGTGACGGAACTATGGCTAGCTTGCGAGCTCAGCGCGATTGTCTGGAACGGGAAAGAAGCACTCTCTCTGAAGAACTTGGGGCGGTGAAGGCAGCTAAACAGCGCTCGGAAGCAGCAGTCGCGGAAGCCACTAACAGGTTGAATGCAGCTCACGCTGAATTGGAGCGATCTTCAGTGCGAATGGCACAAGCTATGGCGGACAATCGGCAGCTGACAGAACGCGTGTCTTCTCTGGAAAAGGAGTGTGCTTCGCTTGCGCACGAGCTGCGTACTGCGCAGCATCTGTACCAGCAAGAAGTGCGCGCCCACCAGGACACTCAACGATCGCAGCTACTCTCTAAACAAGAAGCCAACTTGGAGCTAGTCAAAGGTCAGTAGTTAGTTGGTAGTGTTATTGTTTCGAATTTGCGTTGGATAGTTTGATAATATTCATGCTATTCTCCTCTTGTTTTGAACTAAGCTAAATGGTTAGGTAACTTAAAAATTGTAATACACACTTTTCAATCCTTCATTTTTGCATGCCTCAGGAACATTGGAAAAGATATTTAAAGGTATTGTCCAGTTTGCTAATATATTCCTTCTTATCTATGTACCTAATATGTAATTGTGTATGTAGTATGTGCAGTGTCAGTATGCAAGATGTTTTCACTTTTCTGTAATTTCACTTTCCTATACCTAGACCCATAGTAACAACCATAACTTATATAAAAGTTGATGTTGATTTAAGTTTCTGTTTACTTTGATTGGAGACACATGTTCTATAAACTACCCGCTTATCCCTGGCGTGCATTGCAATGACTTTTTTGCCTGGAACCATTGTGGGCGTGCGTTCAACAACTTCACCAATGTTTCATCGCAATCGGATAAATGATATAGGAGCGCATATTTTTCAAACAAACATACATACAAACATTGATTTTTGTATAGATTATTAAACATGAACTTCATTATTTATTATCAGTTTCCAATAATAATACGACAGCCCTGCAAACCAAGTTGAATGAGGAGAAGACGGCCCGGCAGCGTGCTGAGTCTGTTTGTCAGGAGAAGGATCGCCAGATGTCAATGCTCAGTGTTGACTACAGACAGATGCAGCAGCGCTTGCAGAAGTTAGAGGGAGAACACCGACAAGAGAGCGAGAAGGTACCCATGCCACTGTCATTTGTTATAATATTTACATGTGTGCATTTCTATCTTTTGTCCAATGTGTCAATGTATGTGCATAGTTGAGTAATTATATCATACCTATAGTTACGTGCATTGTAATAGGCAGGTATTCGTAATTCATTTATGCTATTATTTCACTGTTGATAGCTGTTTTATTGTAATTTAAATAATATTTTTCATACAATACGAATATTTGGCATATAGTGGACTATATATACAATGGTGATACATATATACAGTGTACCTACTCAGATGAATATTTGTTATGAGATTAATAGGTTAATTAGATTAATTAATCTTCCTATTTATTTACTGCATTTTTATACTGCATTTTTTTACTATGTAGAAAATTAATAAATTCGTTTCTTTTTATATGGCCGGGGATGGTAAGCACATAAAGCCTAGTAGGAACTGGCTCTCAAGTGCAGCTGCCGGACATATTGGTATTGCTTGACGACAGATTTTCAACTTATGCCAGGCAGGCGATACAAAGCACCCTACACCTAAAACGCTCATTGTAGGATTAGAACCCACAGTATTCGTCATGGCACCACTGAGCTACGCTTTCTGCATTCTCAGGGTAATAAGTATCAGAACTAATTCCACTTCCGAGTTTTAAACTACCCCCTGCCAATCTTTCATCACAATCGGTTTGTTAGTTTAGCTGTGAACATATAGTAAACATACATACTTTACAGACATAACTTTCACATTTATTTTGGTAAGACTGGTAAGACTGTGAATATAATTTGTACGTCGGGAAACTTCTCGTTTGAGCCGTTAACTGTAGAATTAAATGTAATAGGTAACATGCAATTTAATAATCTATTTGGCGTTAGATGTTGAATGAATGTTTTTTTCGTACAATGACTGAGATATCGTGGGATGTCACATAGATCCCGACGTCACGATTTGAACGTCCCATACAAAATAATAAGTTACATTCCCCTTATTTATTGTCTAATTTGACTTTTTTTTTTAATAAAGATAGAAATAGAGATAGATGAAAATCGTAATGAATGTTGTATCGTATCGTGTGTGTGTGTCGTAGGTGATAGGTCTGGCGGCGGCGCTGGAGCAGGAGCGGGCGGGGCGCGTGGCGGCGAGCGGCGAGGTGGCGGCGGCGGAGGGCGCGGCGCGCGCGGCGCTGGCCGAGCGGGACGCGCGCGCCCGCGACCTGCAGGCCGTGCGCGCCGCGCTGCACGACGCCGCCGAGAAACTGGCCGCCGCCAGCGCCGAGAGGGACATGCACCATGCCAGGGTCAGTCGCTCCTACTTATTCGAGTCCCCTTCTAGGCCTTCCTCACGTCGCGGTTCTGACCCACCCGACTACGACTGGAAAGCGAGCAAAACGTAGTAGAAGATGACCGACTCGAGTGCGGCCGCCGTAATTTACCAGTGAGTATTAGGTGATAGGTTTTGAAGCCGGTTGGTATTGGAGCCGGTCCTCCCGTTGTTTTTCTTCACCGAAAGCTGAACCTCATTGTGTGATTCGTGTCCGCGATGTTCCCCCCTACTATCATCGACTAATAGTAGCGCCGGAATTTTATGAAATGGCTTACGAATGTGCCTGCGCTGTTGGCTAGGAATTTTCTTGCTCGGGTAAAATTCTGCCCACATTCATAGTGAGGTAAAAAAGACGGCACTGCAATCGATCTTGCACCTCATAGTAACTAGGTACTTGTACTGTACTAGGTATTGATAATAAATGTTGAAATTCTTATAAGTTTTATCTGGGAACTGTCTGTGCCTGCCCGACCGAATATTGACCCGCTATACATTAATTTTTCTCTACGCGATCGAATCAGAAATGAGGAGATTCGTAGACGAACAAGGGTCACCGACATAGCCCAGCGGATTGGCAAGTTGAAGTGGCAATGGGCAGGGCACATAGTGCGCAGAACAGATGGCCGATGGGGCCGAAGAGTTCTGGTGTGGAGACCACGGACCGGCAAGCGCAGCGTAAGACGTCCACTTGCAAGGTGGATGGACGACCTTGTAAAGGTCGTCGGAAAGCGCTGGGTGCAGACCGCCCAAGACCGATCCTATTGGAGATCCTTAGGAGAGGCCTATGTTCAGCAGTGGACGTCTTGCGGCTGAGATGATGATGATACATTAATGGGTGGTTGTTACTTCCTATTAGTACCTCGGTGTACTCAACTTGTGAGATTACTCGATTTCTTAGGGTTATTTCGAAAACTCGTGCCCAACTGTGTCTATTTTGATCCTAAATTTGATTTAAAAATCCCTAGTAATATTTCTGTTCTATTTATAAACCAAACATATTTTAAATATTTGTCGTTAAACTTCCAAATCAAAGAGAATATACAAACATGTTTGTATACCTAACGTAGGAGTGAATTCCAACCAAATCTACAAGAAAGGCATAAGTTTACAACTTCCTTTATTCTCAGAATGAGTAAGAGAATATCTTTGTTCTGCCTCAACCCCAATCTGTAAGGAAACCCAACGGTACAGATAAACTCTACTGTTACGTTAATTGAATCACCTGCGCTTGTTATATTCATATTTGTATAAAAAACTGTATAATATGTTAATTAGGAACTCGGAGCGTGTCCGCCTTAACGAATCAAACATCCTCTCTCCTAGCGAACGTTTTTAAATGTGTACGAAATTATTGAGGTCGCATTATATTTAGTCCATTTAAATGCTTTATAAATAACTAAATATCCTTCTCATGTTGTTCTCTTCATATTTCTTGGAACGATCGAAGAAAAACATATTAATATTTAACATATTCAATTTTATTTACAGTATGTATTTGTTGTTATTTTTGTTGAAGTTAAAAACAAGATAAACAAAAACAAAGATTACCTTTATATTTAGGTTTGTCTTTACCGCATGATTTCATTATCTAATCGAAGGGGAATGTACAGTGAATGAAAAAGGCATTCAATGCAATAAGTGCTAATTCATTAATTTAGATAAGATACTGTACATATATTATATAAACAAATGTATTATATTTTGGCATATGCATGGATAAACTTAACGAATTATTTTTAATGTTTCTTGTGAATTAATCATAATCTCATCGCGCCGAAATAGACTGTCCTCAAGCGTTACGACATAGTGACTCATTGTAACAGCAAACTTGTACACACACACATACACAATGCTATTGCCATATACGTGGTACCTGCGCGTGCGCCGCAGACGTCTCCAAATAAATAAACACACGATTACGTACACAGCGGTTTCTACATTTGTATGCCTTACTCATTGATTATGATGTGATTTGCAAAATTAATAGAAAATTTATTCATAATAGTTCATGGAATATAATTGCTATTAGTTTATATTCACATAAGTAATAATAAAAATAACTCATCCATAGGATCATCAGGGGATTTTAGTATTACGTAGTTTAAGTTGAAAAGTCAACAATATCGTAGATTAGATTCAAATTATTGCCGGCTCTTAGCAAAAGCAACCTTCCGAATCGTGCTATTTGAAATAATAAAACATTTCATTTCATTTCAACATTTTGTATAGTCGCCGAAAATATAATACGCGTGGTAGATTTAACTAGGGTCCCGTGTCCTAGTAGAGTAGGTATGGCATATACGAGCTATTGCTGATGGACGACATAAGAGCAAATTAATTTGTCTAACTAACTACTGTGAACTAAAATTATTTCATTATCTAATTGGAATAATATTGCTCGTCTCAAAGTGCACTATCATAATCATGTTAGTACTACCGTAGCATAGTTGTGTCCTTTTACTTGGTAGTCCGCGATAAACATACTAATATTGCATTCTCATAAATCTAATCTCACGAGTATTCTCTGTTGACCTTGATATTTATGACACAAACTTTGAGATTATTTCTGCAGATTATACATTATGATATTGGTGTATTAAATTTATACATCAAGACATATATATTACGGGAACATAATTCATTAAATCATAGGACTTTTAAGGTCTAGAAATGTTTTATTTATAGGTAAATTATATGTATGATTTCATTCATTTACTGCTTAATTTGTAAATCGGAAAAATTAATAATGCCAACTCTTATAATACTAGACAAGTACTTTCCACGAATGAATAGCTGATTGTACTATAACATTGATAAAGGTTCTGAGAATTAAAATCAATAGATAGAACTGTTATTTAATAACAATATAAGTTGATACAATTCTTGCAGTATGTATTTGAGAAGACAAGACTTACATTTTACTCTTTGTATTGTTAACAATTCCAAGTGTGCACTCTATAAATTAATATTAATATAATAGTTTCTATGTGTTTCTATGTGCTAAAATCTATACGAATATAATAATGCTGAAGAGTTTGTTTTTTGTTTGAACGCGCTAATCTCTGGAATTACCAGTTGGATTTGAAAAAATATTTTTGCATTTTCTTGTGAAGGTTATAAGCTATTTTTTATCCGAGGGACGCGGGAGAAACTAGTAAAATATATAAATAATTTTACAAGAAAATAATGAAGAACATGTTACAAATCGACGGTTGAAATAGTGTCAAGGAGCGAGAAATCTCAGTTAACCGAAAGGTAAATTCTAATACGATATATTTCGGTCCTATTTCGTATCATCCAGAAAACATCTCCAAACAAATAAAAAAACATTTAATTAATCGTACAAGTACATTCCGGTCCTTCGCGCCGGCAATAGAAAAGACAACGTTTAGTAGTAAATGGGCGAGCAAACATAATTGATACAATGATTCGTTGACCGCTAATGCTGTACAAACATTGAACCTTGGCAATGAAGCAGACCTATAAAACAATTCCATTATGTTCATGACACGCATTAATATACAGGAATGTGTTATTGCCTCTTCAATTTCCTGGTCATCTTCAGTTGTCGATGACATTGTTGCAGAATTAAATTCTACTTTACATGTTATTATATTACTTATGATTATTGCGCTTTTATATTATAGAGTTAGATAAACGCTGGCGTGGTTATGATATTATATATTCTAAACGATCGGTTTTCTTACCGGCCCTTAGAAACGGATATTTTTGTCTTGTCTATGCCATCATATTATTGTTGGTAAAGTAAATAAAACAAATTATAATTATTTTAACATCGTAATAATTTTGATTTTGCGTGGTGATAGGGTACTTCGTAGTACCCGCCGCCTAATTACTTACTAAAACTTAGATTTTATTGCTTAACTCTATTTGTGGATAAATAAATCTCATCGTTTGTTCCTTTTTAAGAAACCAAGAAGCCGTCCGTTTTATGGTAACACGGGTTATGCATTTGCTCGCGAATTGGACGCGCGTCCTAAAACTACATATAAAAAAATATTATTCCAGGAATCGCGAGTCTACCTAACACAGAAGGCCGAGATTTAATTTTAAACTATTGTTTTTCTACTATTAAAGGCATTTATTATTAAATTAAATAAGTATTATGTTCCAGTAGTATTATATAGTAATATAACGTTTGACTCGTCCGCAGAGCGAAGAGCTGCGGTCCCAGCTGGAGAGCGAGCAGCACTACTGCCACGTGTACCGCAGCCAGGCCAGCGAGGCGCGCGCGCAGGCCGAGGAGGGCGGCCGCGCCGCGCGGGACCTGGAGCAGGAGCGCGCCGGCCTGCTGCACCAGCTGCAGCTCGCCATCGCGAGGGCCGACTCCGAAGCTATCGCGAGGTTACACTTTATCTTTGTTTACTTTACATTGTCTTGTAGCCTTGTCTATGTCAGCCTCGGTATAATTATGCATGCGTCCCTCTTTCTACCACGTATTTTTTTATTATTATGATTATGGTAAACGTTTATCCGATCTAGGTATCTAATGTGGATATAATAAAACAGTACCATGACCGATTGACAGACGGCCAACGCCCAGCCTAAACTGGTGGACATTTGAAATTTGGAAGAAAATATTCCTTAAAAGGGGTAAAACGGGACTGCGGGTTTTGAAATTTAAAATTAGGTTTAAATGATAAAAATATCCGTAGAATTTACTAAACGATTACTAAAATAAATTCTTCATTTTAAGAATGCAGAGATGTAAAAAAAATATTCTCCATTTTGTTTAAATTCCTTACACCTGAAATATCGCGACGGTGCAGATCCGCCGTACAATCATATGTATCCCCCAGATCGATAGCGGAGGAGACAGTCGGCGAGCTGGAGAAGGAGAAGACGATGAAAGATCTGGAGATGCGCGACGCTCTAGCGCAGCACCGCGGCGAGCTGGCGGCGCGCGACGCGCTCGTGCAGGGCCTGCGGGACAGGGACCACGAGAACCGCGCCACCATCGACCTGCAGCGGAAGGTGCGTTACTGCTACACGCCTACACCCTTATGTCGTATATTACAATAAGGTTCAATTATGTGGCCTTGGTTCTGTGTACCGACACTTTCGCTCTCATGCCGATGTAAATAAGTTTAAAATTAAATAACTGCTTCGCATCACTATAAAGTCACCAAGATATCTTTGGATTACCCCAAGTTTCTACACAACTGAGTAATTTTATTATTTTTCAAAAGTATACCTGTATCTATTATTAGCAGAGATGGCAATACTTTGACCATAGATTAACATTAGTTGGGCCTTCAGAAACTGGCAATTATTCGTGTACATCGAGTACAAATCTGATACTACCTCAAAAACGATGTGTATGTGAATGTAATAATATAACAAAGTATTGTATGGTATTGTATTGTATTGTATGGTATTGTATTGTATGGTATTGTGTTGTGTTCAGGAGGTGGACGAGCTCCGTCGCAGCGGCACCGGGCTGGCGGAGCTCGCGGCCGCACAGCGGCGGCAGCTGCAGGAGGAGATGGACCGCCTCAACAAGAAGCTCAACTCTGAGAGCATGCTCAAGCAGCAAGCCGTCAACAAGCTTGCAGAGATTATGAACAGGTAACTAACTACCTACTGGGTTCATATTACGACATTTCTTTACGAAACTTTAGAAGTTGAGTTCTTCTTGAATTACTTTTACTATAGGATTGGTCCTGTAGTAAATCTTAAATGGGAGTCGGTTTCGTAGTTGGCTCCGAAATCGAAATTAATACAATATTTCATAATAGTATATTATGATACAATTGAGCGAAGTTGCTCATTACGCACGAGGCTGTGAGTTGCAGCCCGAGCCGTAGGCGAGGGCGTAAATTAGGCGAGTGTGTAATGAGCAGAGCTCATGAGTTGAATACGACGTTTTTCAATACATTTGCGAGGAAAAAACAAACACAATTTTTACCACACAGCGACATACGATAAAAACAAATTATCTAAATTATGGGAAATGGCGCGCAAGTTTTTTTTCCAAGCGCCAAATGGATGGTCAATGAACTTACATTACAGCCTACTTCAAAATTATAATTTTAAGGGATAAAATGCAAATATTTCAATATTTTATAACAAATTATTGTAAATTATGAATAATTTGATTAAATAAATGTTTGTTTGACTTAATTAAAGACGTACACATTTATTTATTCGAAAAATGTATATGGATTTTCAGCGGCATAAAGTATCTTTGTTGTTACTGACAAAAAACGGTTCAATTGAAAATAATCGCATATAGTGCACATAACTTGTAGTAAGGTTCTAATTTAACTTTGTAGGGATAATACTATTACGCACTAGTGTGGTAATATTATTATGCTCGCGTGTGTTATAGCTCGGTTTACGGCCCTAAAAGCGATGTAATAAGGGTCACTTTGCGAGCAAGTGTATTGAAAATAAATTTAATGAATAAAGATGATAAACACGATTCGTTTTTATTGCACAGAAAAGACATGAATCCAGCGACGACAAAGAACAAGAGCAAGATGTCCGTCAGAAAGGACAAAGACTATCGGAAACTACAACAAGAGTACACGCGAGACAAGGAGAAGCACGACCAACAGATATCCAAGCTGCAGCGCGACCTGCAGGAGTGCCAGCAACAGCTGCTTGAGGAACAGACCAATAGGTTGCGTCTTGCTATGGAGGTACATTTTTTATATCGTTTCTGCGGGTTATTTGTTCCGTTTTTCAGGGTTGATACTAAATATTTCAGTTTTTGAAAAATCACTCCATAAATAAGGGGAGGTAAAGGGCGGCAAAATTAGTATCAGAATTAATATTTTTATTTTCGGATTTATATAAAACTTGGTATTAATATTCTTCAACACAATTAATGACATATTATGTCAGCGTTTTTCGAAACTCATTCCCAAAAGACTATATTTTAAATAGGTACAGTGATAAAGACATAGCCTTAAATAAATATTCTAAACTAACTTCCGCCCCTCGTTTCCGAGGGGTCTTATGTTTTCCTGGGATAAAAAGTATCCTATAAGTTATTCCAGGATATGATCTATCTATGTGCTAAGTTTCATCCATAGCCTTAATACATAATAATACTTAATTTTGGAATCCTCAAAATATTTCTATTTATCTATCTTTTACGATTATAATAATTTCTTTCACAGGTGGACGGCAAAGACGCAGAAATCGAGCAGCTTAAAGAAAAGCTGGCAGCCCTAACAAGTGAGACAGCGTCGCAATCATCTGCCGATGCGGAAGACGGCGAGACGGAACAAACGCTCGAGGGCTGGCTCTCGGTGCCCTTCAAGCAGAACATACGACGACACGGTTGGAAGAAACAATACGTAGTGGTGTCATCTAAGAAGATCATTTTCTATAATACTGAAAATGATAAACAGAATACCACGGATCCTGTTATGATCTTGGATTTGAGGTTAGCGCTGCAAGAAATTGAGCATTATTATAAATATTTATACATCCGTGCTTTCGTAGTCAGGTTGTCGCTTGGTTCAAGTTATTTATTCAATCCAACAACAATACTGAAATATGAATTTAGTATACTGAGAAGCCGTTCCTTTATAGTTAGTTATACTGGGTACTATTTAAAACGGAACGCAGTCCAGTATACTGTCTGTCATCCATGTATATATCCTACTGTCATTCTGGACGCTGTTGATCACGTGATCAAAGCACTGAACCCTCAAAAACGCCAGTGCTCACAGTACAAAAAAATGGCGGCGTTTATGACGTCATTATGTTTCCCTAGGATGCGGCAGTATACTGTCAATCCATAACGGAACGTATTTCTCCCCAGTAAGAGCACTGAACAGTGCTCCCGCTCCCAGTGTATATCGGAACATACCCATAGTAGTTTGTTTGTTTGGTTGCAGCAAGGTGTTCCACGTGCGGTCGGTGACGCAGGGCGACGTGATCCGCGCGGACGCGAAGGACATCCCGCGCATCTTCCAGCTGCTGTACGCGGGCGAGGGCGAGGCGCGCCGCCCGCCCGACCAGCCCGACCTGCCTGCCGACGGGCCCGACCACACCGGTACCACTCACATTTACCTCTAATCTGGTTATTTTAGAGTTATAGATACTTTGTGTGTATGTTTGTTTCTCAACCCTGAAATAGCTGAACGAATTTGGATCAAATTTGGCACATAAATAGAATTTTATTTATTTATTTTAAACAGATTAGAAGCCCTATCTATCTATATATATAATATAAAAATAAAAGCTTTTAACAAAGTCGGGTTAGTTACACCATTTATAACTCGAGAACGACTGGACCGATTTCTATGATCTTTGATTTGTTAGATTTGTTTCTGCCCCGAATAGCAGAATAACTATTAAAACATCGTGTTTTTTTATACCGGGTATGTGGGTGAAACCGCGGGGAACAGCTAGTAAAAATATTCTATCCCAGTTAAACACTAGATCACGGAACGAATCCTTTAAACTATATTATTGATGTGTATTAATCAATGTTTATACTATATTTTGTATGTGTGTGGTAGGCAACACAGTGCAGCACAAGGGGCACGACCTGGTGAGCATCACGTACCACATCCCGACCGCGTGCGAGGTGTGCACGCGCCCGCTCTGGCACATGTTCCGGCCGCCCCAGGCTTACGAGTGTCGGCGTGAGTACCATATTGACCTTACTCGCATTGTCATACGGATTACTTAAACTTGGTAGATACATATTAACATGTATCGTACCACCGTGCTATCTTTGGCGCAGTGTCTGGTATCCATGTACCAGTGCCAATTACCTACATATTCATAAAGTCCCACTTTTACTATCGCATACTACAGACTGCCGACGGCGTGCCTCTACTCAAATGGCTAAACGGTTCATCAAAACTTTGAAATCAAAGTCTATGTATAAATTGGTCCATATTTCTTACAGTAAGTTCAAGCAATCATACTTAATTGTGTTCCCAGTTATAATTATAAAAAACACTGACGCTATATTTACAGAGATAGTAGCAAAATAAAAATAATAAATTTACATGAGATAAATAAATAGAGCCGCGCAGAGTGCAAGCTGTACGTAAATAACTGGTCACATACGTCACTCATATAGTATCAGTTGTGTGTGGCACACAGTACTGGTTTGCCAACATGGAAGGCGCTAGCTTTTGTTTTTCAATATCAATTTTACGGGACAGTTTTGCTACGACAGTATAAATTGTAATACTTATGCCTGTGCCCACCAGGCTGTCGCATGAAGATCCACGCGGAGCACGTATCGGAAGGCGAAGGCGTAGCGGCGTGTAAACTACACGCGGACAGAGCGCGGGAGCTGCTGCTACTGGCGCCGGTCGCACAGGAGCAGCGGCGCTGGGTGGCGCGCCTCGCCCGCCGCGTGCAGCGGTACGGGTACCGCGCCGCGCACCACACCAACCACGACCACACCAAGCTGTCGCCCCGGTATGTACCCGCACTGTACTGTACTGTACTGTACTGTACTGTACCTGTAGTGTAGAGCACTGCTACTGGCGCCGGTCGCACAGGAGCAGCGGCGCTGGGTGGCGCGCCTCGCCCGCCGCGTGCAGCGGTACGGGTACCGCGCCGCGCACCACACCAACCACGACCACACCAAGCTGTCGCCCCGGTATGTACCCGCACTGTACTGTACTGTACTGTACTGTACCTGTAGTGTAGAGCACTGCTACTGGCGCCGGTCGCACAGGAGCAGCGGCGCTGGGTGGCGCGCCTCGCCCGCCGCGTGCAGCGGTACGGGTACCGCGCCGCGCACCACACCAACCACGACCACACCAAGCTGTCGCCCCGGTATGTACCCGCACTGTACTGTACTGTACTGTACCTGTAGTGTAGAGCACTGCTACTGGCGCCGGTCGCACAGGAGCAGCGGCGCTGGGTGGCGCGCCTCGCCCGCCGCGTGCAGCGGTACGGGTACCGCGCCGCGCACCACACCAACCACGACCACACCAAGCTGTCGCCCCGGTATGTACCCGCACTGTACTGTACTGTACTGTACCTGTAGTGTAGAGCACTGCTACTGGCGCCGGTCGCACAGGAGCAGCGGCGCTGGGTGGCGCGCCTCGCCCGCCGCGTGCAGCGGTACGGGTACCGCGCCGCGCACCACACCAACCACGACCACACCAAGCTGTCGCCCCGGTATGTACCCGCACTGTACTGTACTGTACTGTACTGTACCTGTAGTGTAGAGCACTGCTACTGGCGCCGGTCGCACAGGAGCAGCGGCGCTGGGTGGCGCGCCTCGCCCGCCGCGTGCAGCGGTACGGGTACCGCGCCGCGCACCACACCAACCACGACCACACCAAGCTGTCGCCCCGGTATGTACCCGCACTGTACTGTACTGTACTGTACTGTACCTGTAGTGTAGAGCACTGCTACTGGCGCCGGTCGCACAGGAGCAGCGGCGCTGGGTGGCGCGCCTCGCCCGCCGCGTGCAGCGGTACGGGTACCGCGCCGCGCACCACACCAACCACGACCACACCAAGCTGTCGCCCCGGTATGTACCCGCACTGTACTGTACTGTACTGTACTGTACCTGTAGTGTAGAGCACTGCTACTGGCGCCGGTCGCACAGGAGCAGCGGCGCTGGGTGGCGCGCCTCGCCCGCCGCGTGCAGCGGTACGGGTACCGCGCCGCGCACCACACCAACCACGACCACACCAAGCTGTCGCCCCGGTATGTACCCGCACTGTACTGTACTGTACTGTACCTGTAGTGTAGAGCACTGCTACTGGCGCCGGTCGCACAGGAGCAGCGGCGCTGGGTGGCGCGCCTCGCCCGCCGCGTGCAGCGGTACGGGTACCGCGCCGCGCACCACACCAACCACGACCACACCAAGCTGTCGCCCCGGTATGTACCCGCACTGTACTGTACTGTACTGTACTGTACCTGTAGTGTAGAGCACTGCTACTGGCGCCGGTCGCACAGGAGCAGCGGCGCTGGGTGGCGCGCCTCGCCCGCCGCGTGCAGCGGTACGGGTACCGCGCCGCGCACCACACCAACCACGACCACACCAAGCTGTCGCCCCGGTATGTACCCGCACTGTACTGTACTGTACTGTACTGTACCTGTAGTGTAGAGCACTGCTACTGGCGCCGGTCGCACAGGAGCAGCGGCGCTGGGTGGCGCGCCTCGCCCGCCGCGTGCAGCGGTACGGGTACCGCGCCGCGCACCACACCAACCACGACCACACCAAGCTGTCGCCCCGGTATGTACCCGCACTGTACTGTACTGTACTGTACTGTACCTGTAGTGTAGAGCACTGCTACTGGCGCCGGTCGCACAGGAGCAGCGGCGCTGGGTGGCGCGCCTCGCCCGCCGCGTGCAGCGGTACGGGTACCGCGCCGCGCACCACACCAACCACGACCACACCAAGCTGTCGCCCCGGTATGTACCCGCACTGTACTGTACTGTACTGTACTGTACCTGTAGTGTAGAGCACTGCTACTGGCGCCGGTCGCACAGGAGCAGCGGCGCTGGGTGGCGCGCCTCGCCCGCCGCGTGCAGCGGTACGGGTACCGCGCCGCGCACCACACCAACCACGACCACACCAAGCTGTCGCCCCGGTATGTACCCGCACTGTACTGTACTGTACTGTACCTGTAGTGTAGAGCACTGCTACTGGCGCCGGTCGCACAGGAGCAGCGGCGCTGGGTGGCGCGCCTCGCCCGCCGCGTGCAGCGGTACGGGTACCGCGCCGCGCACCACACCAACCACGACCACACCAAGCTGTCGCCCCGGTATGTACCCGCACTGTACTGTACTGTACTGTACTCAGGAGCAGCGTTCAAACAAACAAACAAACTCTTCAGCTTTATAATATTAGTATAGTATTAGATAATAACTGAATAATTGTCAAATGCTTCCCATGCTCCCAAGTATTTTAGTGACAACACATTAGAACTCGACTTACTTTTATTTATCCCCAGGCGGATCTTTGCTATTTGTTTGTGAGTCTCCAAAAATGCATTCATATTTTTTTTAAGTTGTACTTATTTTCTTACGTTTTTTTCCAGGGACTCAATGCGGTCGAATCAAAAGTCAGCGTACATGAACGCGTCACAGCGCAGCTCGACGCTGCCCGCGAACGCGTCCCTCCCGCGGCAGTGAGTGTGCCACTTGGCGCTCGGCTCGTCTACGAGGTACCTTACATTCAACGCAATACACGATACGTCTCACGGTGCCCCTCTACGAATACGAATACACTTCTTTATGACTGACTATTGGAAAAACGATTTTATACCTTATTCTTCCCATTTTAGAGATTGATTTTAAATAGCTTCATTCGACGTGCATTGGTTTTGTACTAACATCAATTGTAATATGTTTGTCATAGAATACTAATTATTGACCAAATTTTTTTAAGAGTTTATACGGCGAGTCTTTGAAACCGCAATAGTATTGAGCCACGAGATGTGAGCGGCCCGGTGGCATTTGATCTGGCATTTAATCAAATTCAATGTATAAATTAGCTAGTCTTCTAAAAATATTTTTAAGTAATTTGTCCAAAATTTTAACTAAGATTTCAGCGAAGTCGCTGTGATAATTTTTTTTTGTATTTATCGAAATTTTACCGCCTCTTTGCTGGCCTTTCCGTTTTATAAGGAAAAATGACTACTTCGGCCTATGTAGTTAAATGTATAGATATCCCGCAGTCTGACGCGGTGGTGCTATTGTACGCATTGATTCGTTTTATAATGTATTATTATGACTTGGCTGAAAGCAATCGCAACGAACTTAAATGAAAATGCCTCTTTACGGCCTACTTACTAAGCAAACTTGAATGTAATATTGTTTTGAGGATTTATTTAGGATTTGGTCGTGTAAATAATAATTATGTTGATATTAGTACTGGTTTTTTATTTAGCTTGTTGCATCGCGTGTTGAGTTTAGGAATGCAAATTGTTTTGTTACACCGCCGATCGTAAGGAAAGGTTGAGATTTGGAATAGAATAGAAAAATCATAGGCGAATTACTAAAGTTTGTTGTCATGTGTTTTTGCACGCGACTAAACACTCGATAACGCGTTTACATAATGCTTATTAAAAAAATATATAGATTTTTCATAAACCGTGATTATAATACACTATTTAAATACATACAATTAGCTGAATATATCATTAAAATATTTTTGTATGTTCATTTTGAATCAGATGAGCACTTTATAATTAAATATTTTTGTTACTTTAAATATTTATTTATTGCGTTGACAACAGTCAGTGCCGTTTTATAAATATGCAAATGTTTCGAAGTACTTGTATCATTTTGGAAACTGCGAATGTCGATAAGATTTATCACACTAGTAAGCATGCTTTTGTGAATCAAAAGTTGAAAGTCATTATCTTGTGTCAAACATACTTGTGTATACGTGATTTCGTCAGTTGGAACTGTAAAATCACTGTTCTGTAATAGTACACCTTATTATAATAAGCTGTGAGCTCATATTAGTTTTGCTATGGATACAGTTCTGTGGCTCGACACTGCGAATCATTTAGCACGTTATTATAGTTAATGCAATGTTTTAAACTCTCATGGAATTGACGATAGCAACTAATTATTTACACAGCTGCACTGGTTACGTAACTTTAACACTCGTTTGTATCGTGATAATTATTCGAGAGTAGCTAATTTTTAAACATAATAAACTGATTTCGGGGACCCATATTGTTAGACTAAGTACAGTAAACTTCATGTTGCTAAGCATTTGCAAATTAACGAATACACAGTGCCATAAGTCATTTAGTAGATCGTCTCAGATAGTTGCTCAAATGATAATAGGTCTTTTAACTCAATTCAGCGTGTTACTTAATTACGTAAGACTTTCCGATGGGCTTCCTTGAATCATGATCAATTTTAACTAGAATATGGACTAGTGGAATTATTGAGCTTAATATTATATTGTAATATGTAGGTTATTAATACGAACATTATAGAAATCATGTTGCCTAAATTGATTGTACAAATATTATGGTATTATCATTTAAATAAAACATGTAGATTACGTAAAACGTAAGTTTTAAATGGAAATTCGTGAAAATTGCAATTTTGAAAGCAATAATTGTTAACTAGGAATGCCTTATATAAAATGCTCTTTAATTTTGTAACTCGTTTGTAACAATCTTTAAAGATTAGATGCCAAAATGTTCCTAGTTTGATGTACACAGCGGCACATCTTCTTTATTCTATTTGTGCAATGTTCAAGTTATTTTCACTTATTTCCCCGTTTTCAAACGATGTGCACTATTAAATTGTAATAAATTAACTATTAAAAATAATTATTGTAAAACACCAATATTGAAATGCCTTGTAAAACTAAACAATAATTGTAATACATATGTATAAGTACAACTCACAACTTATACATTACACATGTTTATGGGAAATATCACTCGATTTCATTTTTTTTATATTGACTTAAGACACGAAGTTTTTATTCACCCGGTCTTTATGATTGTCGATAATTTATAAAATGAATCGAAAGTTGATATGGATACTTTCTTATAGTCCAACCCTAATATGCTAACAATAAAATACCACATGATGAGATGCTTCAGTGAAAGTGTAGTATACCAGTGGTTGAGCATCCGCAACGATATAATGACATGACGTAGAGAGGGATGGGTGACCGTTTCGTTTAGTATGCGAAGGCTCTGGATAGCTGTGATATAATAGACGTGTCTATGATAACACCCGTGGTGCTATAGGGAAGCAGGCCTCCGACGCATAGTTGTTACTAGTGGTTCTTGTTAAAGATAAATAATTATTAAATGCTGTTTATTATTGCTCTACACACTGTTTACATTCCGCCAACGAAAGCTATGTTGAGTTTTGTTTACCTTAGTTTTATATTGACTCAAGAACAGTTCTGTCGCTTGTCCAGTTATCGCTTTATGTTTTATTTTTATTAGATAATAAGTTCCAAACAATCTCTGTTCATTCATGTACTGACATACGAATTTCAAATTTAAGTACTTAAGTGTAAATTGCAATTCATAGTAGTTTTTACGCTTATTTTTGAGATGCATTTTTATAAATTATATTTTTATTAGGGGCAGCTATTGCATTGTTCTTGTTATTTCATTCCATTTGTGTCGTAAATAATTATTTTACTATTTTGTTTTTCACGCGTTCGGAAATGGTTATAATTGCCAAAGAAAAATTCAGATTTAACAGAATGGTCGCCATTTATATATTATTCGAGGTTTAATAGTCCACATTATTAATTCCGTGCTTGTCATTAATATTAATTCTGTTCAATAATAATATTGTTATTTACTTAATGCATAATTACTATAAACCTGATTTTATGATATTGTGACATTTTTAGGGAGTATTTTTCTCGACAATCGCAACACTGTAACTGTGGCGATTATAGAAATACTCCCAAATTGTCTTCTATATAACAATAATGAACTTTGTAAAATCATTATGTAAATTATTTATTATCGTATTACATCATTTATTATAACGTTTTATTATTTAACTGCTAAAATTGTAAGTTCCTAACTAGCTAGCTTCTCATTTGTAAAGAAAAATTCTCAAGTGGCTTTTCGCTGATATATGTATGTAGTTCATTCGACTCTATATAGTTTATCATTTAGTGGGTATATTTTATACTATTGATATAATATTGATGAATCTATTATTTGGAACATGGTTATGATCGCTGTAGTGTAGTTGCCGACGTGACAGCGAGCCCGCTGACGACGTCCCGCCAGTCATGTAATATACTATACTATACCATACCATACCACGTGCCTTAGCTACGGCTCACTCCCATATCACTTAGGCATACTATGTTATATGTATCGATAGTTATTATAATGTACATATGTTTTGAATTAAACCAATATTTTATGGATTTTAAGGAGTTTGTATATTGTAAAGATTATTAATTTTATCATAAAATTAATGCCTAGCTAATAAGTGCTACATTTGTGAGAAATAAATAACATTTAAAAATTTATTGTTTTATTCTTAAACAATCATAACACAAACAAATTATGTAACCAATGATTCAAAATACTCATTTGACTAAGACAAGAATAAATAAATAAAATGCATACATTTCACGAAAAAACATTAGTGCGTCACTCACAGACGTGTTTCTAATATTCGAATCATATGATGTGCTTAATTATATCAATTTCGTGAACTTACATAACATTTTTTCATTGTAAAGTTATTACAAATTTACCGCTACAGAAATACTTATTGAATTATTATAATAATATACATGCTCTTACATAAAAAATACATTTTAAATAACAATAATACTCTTCAATGCTTATCTTTAATTCATTTCTGTATGTGTATTTTCCGTGATACTCAACGGAAAGTAGGTATATTTCCGAACATAACCACTAAGGTTGTGATTTAGCAATCATTCAGAATAACCCTACGGCTTTCTTCAACTCCTTTTGTTTCCAGCCAGGCAACGCACGGAACTCGTTGTATGGCGTGTTGAATGTCGATACGAAGTCATCGTGGGTTAGGTACAGCTGAAGTTGGAAAAAAAAACATAATTTTTTACTGTTACTTTTGTTGGAAATGTTAGTGAATCTGGCTCGAAGAACCAAAGATCAGAAATAAAACTGTAGATTTATAGGTACATATCTTCATAATTATTTAGGTATTAATCGACTCACCTCCTTGGAAAGTGGATCGACATCAGGCGGCAAATGCTCCTTCGGGCCTCTTAGAACAGTTAAAGGATACTTTTCGTATTGGTCGAAACGATTTGCGGTGTTGCCGCTCTGCAAGGCGCTGTTGCCATTCTGGACGATCGCTTTACCTTCTAGGGCGCTGATGATGGCGCTGAATGTTTTGTGACCCTGGAATAGCAAACTTTTTATCCTGGGAAAATATAAAATCCCTCGGGAACGAGTGTAAAACCGCGGGGCGGAAGCTAGTTACTATATAAATAGACAAAAACAAGAAGCTAGTTACTATATAAATAGGCAAAAACAGTACCAATTTTCTCTTCTGTTCGTGGTGAATCTATTTTTTTATTTGAAGTTTTGTTTAGTACCTAGCTATTGACGGGCATTAGTGTTAACAATAAAAAAAAAATTGGAAAAGACACAGCGAAGCGGTTTAGCTAGTTATTGAAGTGAAACTTCTTTATCGACGTATGGGAGAAATTTTTGTAGCAAATCGTCACGTTTTTCGGTTACGCGCCATGTTGCTTTTATTATATTTTCCCGTATTTTGGAAGGCAAAGGGTTCTAGCTCATACAGCCTAGCCATTTATCTTCTTAGTATTGAATTAATGTCTGACATCTTAAAATATAAAGGTATGAAGTTAGCTAGCGAAAAACATTGGTTGCCATTTTATCGACGTATGGGAGAAATTTTGTAGCAAATCGTCACATACAGCCTAGCCATTTATCTTATTTATCTTCTTAATTTGAATTAATGTCTGACATCTTAAAATATAAAGGTATGAAGTTAGCTAGCGAAAAACATTGGTTGCCATCGTCACGTTTTTCGGTTACGCGCCATGTTGCTTTTATTATGTTTTCCCGTATTTTGGAAGGCAAAGGGTTCTAGCTCATACAGCCTAGCCATTTATCTTATTTATCTTCTTAGTTTTGAATTAATGTCTGACATCTTAAAATATAAAGGTATGAAGTTAGCTAGCGAAAAACATTGGTTGCCATGGCCAATGTTTTTTAGTAAGCGTTACTTCCGTCAGAATTTTAATCAGGGACTTTTCAGAAGTTTCACTTCTACCATGTGTGACACACACACACTTTTTTTAAATTGGACCCGGACAAAGGAAAAACCCATGTTGCATTTTAAAAAAATATTTTATACTAGCTTTTCCGCGCGGTTTCACCCGCGTTCCCGGGATGAAATATAACCAATGTCAGCTCAGGGATAATGTAGCTTTCTAACGGCAAAATAATTTTTGAAATCGATCCATTAGTTTTTAAGTTTATTCGTTACATACAAAAATACAAATCTTTCCTGTTTATATAAGAAAAGGTAGGTGCTAATAGTGTTCTTATGATGTAAACACCAAGTGACATGATTGTTTAGTATACCTTCCACATGGTGTGCTTCCAATGGGGAAAGAAACCAGTGAAGTGTGGCGGCTCCCGACCCTGGTTCAGCGTCAGTATGGGCGTCTCTGGGTCGCGCGCCGCTGGATCTGATGGTTTTTAATCAATGCCTTAAAATATGTATTGCAGGGAAACATGTATTGCGGCGAGGGCGCGCGCGTCGTCCTTGTCGAGCGGTGCCGAGCCACACCAACAAGTGAGTGCGGGTGGCAGTGGTAGTGGTAGTGGTACCTTGTGCGAGGTAGGCAGCGCCGAGGGCGCGCGCGTCGTCCTTGGCGCGCGGTGCACAGTGCGCTCCGAGCCACACGAACACCGCGCCGTGCGCGTCCAACACGCCCGCCATCTCCGGGGACAGCTCGTACTGGCTGAACGACACTATCTCTTCAACTAATCAGATAAACAATATCATCAAACTGTATCGAGAGTAGGCTCGTTCTCGAACATTAACTCAAGTCTGATTGAATTTACAATAGGTTGAATATTTGTCTTAGATTACTGTTTTTTGGCTCACGTTGCATAATGGTTAAGTATCAACATTTTCTGGCAGGGCCACCAACCACACCTTATAGCTATGACCGACCATTACAGCTTCAATTGCTATTTATACTCTATTATGTAACAAACTTTAATAAAGTAGTTAGACTCACACGTATATTGTCCAGGTGGTCCCAACGACACGTAGAAGAGACGTGGTGGCAACGGGCGCTCCATTTCCTTCAGAGGGTTTGCAACGAGCAGATGACGTCTGTCTCCCAGCGCGGTCCAGAAGTCTGGTTTCTCTTTACCTAAGTTATTAAAAGGCATTATTAATTAGTTTAAAAAACTTTGTGATGAAATTTGTCACTGCTCCTTAACCAATCTCTATCGACAATCTCCCTTCACAATACTCTTAATCTACTATAGCCTGATAAGCTTTTAGTTTGAGCACCTAATCGAACACTTTCCTCAGGTCTAGCTAAACTATAAACAGTTCGATATTCGAGGAGCCTACATTTAATATTATTATCTAAAGTACAATGACCTTGCATGACGAGCGTGTGTTCAGCGGCGGCCATGTTCTTGGCGACCTCTCGCTCGTCCCCGGTGGCGGTGGCGGCGCACCACACCCACGCGCGCGCCCCCTCGCGCACCACGTAGCACGACCCGCGACCCTCCGCGCCGACCCCGCCGCCCCCACCGCCCCCACTGCCCCCACTGCCCCCACCGCCCCCACTGCCCCCACTGCCCCCGCGGGTCTCCACACCCCGGGCCTCACGCGCATACTGACCGGACACGCGGATTAACGCTCGGGCTGGTGGTACCACGCGACGCCCCGTTGCTGGTGACAAATATAATTGGTTTTATCATGTTGGTAGTTGTCTCCTTGAGATACTGTCTCATTCCTAATCAGGTAAGAAGTAAGAGATGCAATTTTTGTAGCATTTTGAGATTGTATTTACGTTGGCAATTAAGTAGTTATGTAATGCGTTATAATCCGGACTGCATTTTGAGAATTGAAGGATACTTCATGATAGTCAGAAACTGATACGAGATTTATGAATGCAATAATGGAAAGTCACCCATCCATTAGGATACCATAAGTAGCTGATGGTACTGATGTGATGAGCTTCTCGGTGCCAGTACACTATAGCTTTTTTAATACTTACGATCGTAATCTGTAGCACTGCCAACATAAGTGATCATGCGTCCCTTGAAGATTTGCAAGAAATGCGCCGGTTCTTTGCCTTGGTACACCCATGCCTGAAAATATCCATGAATAAGTACCATGTGCCATCGACTTTTATTTATTTATTTATTAGGTTTGCCAACGTATTTTACACAGCATCTTAGAAACTAAACTTGAATAAAGTAATAACTATCATAGTGTAAATACAATTAAAGGCTAACACAACATGAATGTAAAATTAAAATTGTTAAGTGCCGTATGTGACCGAAATGTAAATAACTAATTATGAATTAATATGGAAATAAACTTAAAAACTAATATTTTGTATTGACTTAGAGTACAGGACAATATATCAGTCTTGGATGACTTGTAATATCTGTTATGCTCATTACTAAGTCTTGACAGTATGCAGTATACACCAACATTCGTTCTAGACACACAGCAAATGGCTTAAAGTTAATTAACCTAGAATTTAGACGAGGAACAGCAAAATTAATCTCAGTAAGTAAGGTATAAGGTATGTTTTGATTGAGTACCTGAACGGGAAGTCGACCCAATTTAGTGTAGAGGTCTTTGGCTTCTTTTGCACCCAAATTCCTCAGATCATTTGGCGAAGAGCCACCCTGAGAACGATATTACCAAAGTTATAATACTTAATTAAGGTTATTTCAAGTACCTTATGTAGGTAATGTATGATAAGTTTGTATGTAAAATCTCACCATCCAATAGTAGAGTATGGTCTGGTCCCCCGTGGGCGCGTGGTAGGTGTACAAGGCTATGTAGCAGTCTCTGTCGTAGAAGACGGCGGCCTGCGGTCGGTCGACCTCGAGCAGCGCCTCCCCCGCCGCCCCTGCAGCCCCCGCCGCCCCTGCAGCCCCCGCCGCCCCTGCAGCCCCCGCCGCCCCCGCGCCGCGCCCCCGCACGCGCCACACGCGCAGCGCGCCGGACCCGTCGTCCGGGAGTTGCGCCTGAGTTGGTTACCAGTCTTGAGAATTACAACTTTTGACAAATCTCACATTTAGAAATATGTGAAGTCCAACTATTGCTTTGTCGTCTACTATTTGTTAGTCTTTGTGCCTAATTTATGATAATAATTATATAAATCTAGCTTCTACTTTAATAGGTGCACACAAAATTAAAGCAATTTTCGGTTATTTAAAAGACAAAAGTTGTTGATAGATATGGGTAAATAACTCTTTACTCTCAAATTTTGACTCAAATATTGACAGTATCACAATGGGCGGCCTTATCACTAAAAGCGATCTCCACCAGGCAACTTGGATATAGAGGAGACTTGTACAAAACGGTAAAAGACGTTAGTTGCACGCATTATACAACTAAAATAAACTTTATGTTCATGCCACTTTTGATAGATATTACCAAATCAATACCTATCTATATTTCTACCTAGTTGGAAAACTACGATATAATGTAAAAATAATTTGTTTCGATTTAGACCAGAATTGGAAACTATTATTATAAAAATATGTATAAACAATTACAACTAAAAAGGAAACAAATTAAACTAAAATGAAAGACCGTCACTAAATGGGAGCGTGCTCAGAATGCTGGCTGTAGAAATTATAATCAATTTGAATATAGAAGAGGAGTTATAATTTACCTCAGCAGCCAACCATGCATTAGAAGCCAGGCTGACGGCGTCGAGCTTGGTGGTCGCAGACCTGGCGGCGCGCAGCCTCACGTCGCGCCTGGCGTCACACCAGCGCCACCCGCGGAACAACGCTGCGAACTCCAGCGGTTCCCGACCAGCTATCGAAATCATCATATTTTTTTTTCAAATAGGCCATTGTTAAAAGAACGTTGTTGCAGCAAAAAAATACGTTAGCAATAGCACACCTGTGGTGACGGACACTGGGCCAGTATGCCGCCTGGCGCGGGCGAGGCCACGCGCTGCAGCTAGTGCGCCTCGGGCCGCAGACCCGGTTGCTGATGGTCCGACCCACGCCCAGACGCCGCGGTTGCCGCTGTCCACTATATAGACACCCTTTGAGAATAAGTAAATATTTTGAATTAATTATGAATAATGTATTCCAATTAAAAAAAAAATATTAGGCAGGGGAATTGAAGGCAGTCTCAAGGGAAATAGCATATTATGGTACTCACATCATCAGTCAAATCGTCCCTAAACAGTGGCGCTCGTTTGAGTTCCTCAAGTCTAGCAGCCGGCCTCTGAGACGGTATAGTAATGGGCGCCACCCTCGGCGGCTGCGTAGCTCTATACAAGCGAGCCGGTCTTGGCGGGTCAGCCGGCGGGGCCGCGGGCCGCACGGAGCGGTTGCGGAGCTCCAACAGAGCGTCGAGGAGCGCGCGGTCGCGAGGAGGCAGGGTCTGCTCGTAGCCGTCGTGAGCTATTGCGATGCGACGCACCGTCATACCTTTGTCGGCTCCTCGAGCCATGCGGTACGCGATCTGGTCACATTTAAGTCCTTGTTTTACAACACTAATGTATACAAAGCTGAAATATCTAAATTGAGTCAAGAACCGCAACGACAATACTCGAGATTTGCCGCTAAATAAAAGAATTTCACTGCAGATTCCTAATGCGACTTTTGGAATACATTTTGTTTATGTCACAAGGTTGACAAGCAGGCTGACGGTCCTAACGACGAAAATATTCCTACAGGAAAAATAAATTGTTTTTTTTTGAACCGTCAATTTAATTATCAGTGTCCGTCAATTTAATTATAAGTGTCCGTCAATTTACAATATAAGTAGTATATTCGAATTCAACCTTGGCTCCAAAGATTTTCTCGACTAAGTTAGCAGCTCGTCCCAGCCACAGCACGAGCAGGGAAGAAGTGTCGAGAACGAAAACTCCATCAGCAGCAAGCTGCGCCCACGACACCGGCTCCAGCTGAATCAGAACTGGACGGCGACCACGCACGCGGTACAGACGAGCACCACCGTTCAGAATACCTGAACCACTGCGTAGGATCCTGGAAGAAAAAAGGCTTGCTATTAGAGTTATCAAAAAGCGTACAGACTTTCCCGAATACTGGTACATATAAAGTTAGTTTTGGAAACTTTCCGTCACCTCAACCAACTTGTAGGAGCAGAATATTTAGCATTCGGCGTGACAATGCGTGCAACAGGTTTTATCACATATATAATATACTGTTTTATACACAAGATCATGAACTGGTTCTGTAAGCGGCAAGCTAGAAAAAAGTTGCACATCTTATCCTGGCAAGCAAATAAGAATGTTCAAACTCCTGAAAAAAAACATTGTGCTGGACCATCGGAACATTAGCCTACGGTAGAACGAAAATCCTCCACGAATAAATCAAGTTGAAACCAATCTAAATCGTACCTAATCCCATCTCTAAAGTAGGAGAGTAGCCTCGAGGTCTCCTTAGCGGCGGACTCCCGGTGGATGACGGCCGGCGCCCCCAGGTATGAAGCCAGCTGGGTGCCGCGGCGCAGCGCCAGCGCAGCGAGGGTGCCGCTGCGCTCTCCCGCCCACGCGTGGATGTGACGCTCTGCGTACTCACCGTTTCCATTCTCTTTTATTTCGCGACGCTGTTTGAAAAACAAGTGTTGTTATAAAAGGAACATTGAAAGCCGGAACCGATTGTAGTCTTTTTTTATTAGATCAAATATAAATTAAATCAGTTAAAATGCTAAAATTACGTTATTAGTGGATAGGTAGTTATTATTATGTAGGTAATTAATGATTCTCCATACATGATTCATGTTTTTTACAAACTGTTCTTCTTGACAAATTGTGTTTTTTTTTGCTACGTGTTATATTAAAGAAAAATGCAAGAATTATTTCGTTTACCTACTTTTTACAATGCCAAATAATTATAGTTCCTTTATTATCTACGTATTTTTAAGGGCCAATGTGTGTATGGATGAAACTAAATAAAAAATAAGACATTTTATCTTACTATAACATCAGGACCAGCAGGCTGTCCTGGTAATGAGCAGGAGTACACTAAATAAGCCTCCGCGTCGTAGAATGTGCCGTAGTGTGTGCGGGGTAACAACTCCGTGCTGGATTCCTGGTGAAAATAATTAAGTTTCAGAGCAAGATCACGCGAAATCGCAACCGCCTCAACGTATTCCAGAATAGTAGAATCCTGTGTTTGACCACAATCTCGCAATGGTAAGTGATTGTGCCCAAGGTGGTAAACACATAAAGCCTAGAAGGAACTGGCTCTCAAGTGCAGCTGGTGGAATACACCGGTAGTGCTTGCGCCGACAGTTTTTCAACTAACAGTTCTTTAGGGTGGTAGCCAGCCAAGCAAGTACTGCAAAGTATCCTACCAGCGTGCTTTTGTTCCCTCACGAATTAATACTTTATTCAGGTTTACAACACGTCAACTAAAATAAGTGTGAACAACACGCTTCTCGCAGTTACATGATTCGAAGCCATATTGATCAACGCATCATGTGTAAAAGACTCAACTGCTTTAAACGATTGTGATTCGATAAGGTTTCTAATTTATTCGCTTGAGGATTTTAACAACTAGAAAACATAAGTTAAACGTATATATACCTATTATTATTTATTATAATGTTAATATTTTTAATACATTCAATGCAAATAATGTAACTATGTTGTTATATTATGGCAATAGTCTCTCATTATGCAAATTCAAGAATGAATTATACAATTTAAATGGGATCAAATAATATGGCCGGCGAAATCTTATCACGCATATTTACGACTAAAAGTTGACTAAACATCATCCTAACTTTCCCTTGAGATATATCCAAATTAGATATTTTCCTTTTATATCTTGCATGATAATTTAGCTGTCGTTAAATTGAATCAGGTCGTTGATCTCGAGGGGATATCGATAGTTAGCAAAATAAATAGAGAATGGAATCGAATGATTTAGCTCGACATGAGCTAGCTATTTGCGCGAGCGCATCCACCGTTATTTGGCAAATGTTTAATCTAGATTATTAGAGGATGTTGTAGGAAACTACTGATTGAACTGATGAAAATTTGAATAGCAACGAAAAACTAAATAAATATTAATTAATGATCTTTAAAGAATAATAACTACCTATACCGATTGAAAAATCTTAACGAACGCATCTACTTATCTACAAATTCAAATCTTTTAGCTGCTAGGTTTTATAGTGATGAAAGTTCCATAAGTCGCAGGTTTGACTGTAGGATATCTACAGGAACAAACCTAAGTTTGATAAAATTACCTATATACCTACCTGCATAGAATAACGCATTATAGTCGAAAATATTGTTGCCCTGGAGCAGGCAAATGTTGTATTTGTTTACAGCTAAGTGGCCTTTGTACAAAAGGTATAGTGTCATAAACGTTGAAAAGTTCTCACTGGGTAAGATCTATAAAATACTGAAGATTAAAATAAAATTGCACGTAATAACAAGCACTTAGCTAAAGCGTAACTGAGCAATTACGATATGATAATAAGAGTGTCACGCTATTTATAAGAAAATGCAATGCAATTTCATATACCTAGTTATTTGGTGAAAAACTAATTGCATATACGCATGGTGCGTTAGAATCTCTGCATGAACCAAGCCAGCGTTTACTCGTGCGCAAATGACAAAAAATTTCGAAGGCATGCGTATGCGCATCTACTTGTGACGTTATATTACACACATCACTAGATAATCCAATAATCGAGGTGTATCTAACGATGTGACATTCGATTGCTAATTTTATCGGTAGATATATTCATTGCCCTCATTTCTTCTCACCTTCTACCACCCTTCCACCATTCAAATAGACAGTTCTAGCAGTTTTTAGCTGTATTAGTGATTAGAACAGCTCAGAATGTCCTCGGTGGTGTCCAGGTCTGATGATGGAGCCAGATAGTGGCTTAGGAACTCCTCAACTATACAAAATAACTACGTCATGCTTATATAAAAATACTTTTGTGTAAATAAATATTTTGTATTTTATGTCTGTTGAATAAATCTTACAACAGCAAACGAAATCTTTCAGCAATTCAGTTTTTCTAGAGATCTTAGCCTTAGGATATTAGTAGATCCTACATGCAACCTGGATTATCTAGGTAAGTTATATGATCCACAAGTGTTTGTCCATATAGGTAAATAGGTATTAGAAATGTCGTTATATTTTAAATACGTTATATCATTCAAAAAACTAAGATGCATTGGACCATGACGTACGATATAATTGTAGAGGTATTCCACTTGCATGCCTCACAAAAACTAAACAATTGTTACCATTCTGAACGTAGCGTACCTATTTAAATTATAGATTTCTGAGATAATGAGAGCGATTGTATAGTTATGTGGTTACATGAAGGTAGAGTTTCATTTTATATTTACCGAATACATAGGTATATAAATACACTAGCTTCCGTCCCGCAGTTTCACCCGCGGTTCCGAGAGATCTTATGTTTTCCCGGGATAAAGTAGGTATCTTATATGGTAATCCAGAAGATATTCTATAGGTATGTGTGCCAATTTTATTTAATTATTTTCAGTAGTTTTTGCGTGAAAGAGCAACGAAAACCCATTCATCCATCCATCTTCACAAACTTTCGCGTTTATTGTCTTAGGCCTGATTTTTCTAAACTGTATCTAACTGTTAATTTAAAATAAGAACAGTTTTTGTATGGACTTATCAGAGGAATAGCTTATCCAAGGTTTATCCAGCCATTGAAAAATCGAGCCTTAGGATATTAGTAGGATTTGTAGGATAGTAGGATAATGATAAGGGTTTATAAAAAATAAAAAAAATACAACCGAATTGACCTCCTCCTTTTTTTTAAGTCGTTTTGTTTTAACAAAGTTTTTTCATTACAAACTAATTCAAATCTTATGACTTGTTTTCGGATTGGAGCGTCACTACGCAGCTCGCAATCAAATAATTAAACACTGACAATTAGACGCTTACTAGAGCAAAATAATCAACACACTTTTTGTATAAATAATTGAAAGGATATTAGAAGAACTATTTTTTTAAGATTGTTTAGCATGAAATTGACTATAGGATAGGTACCTATTATAAATCGGTGATCCATACATACCTATATCTATTAATTTACACATACTTAAAACAATATTTGATACCTACTCCGAGAATAACTCAAGATGTAGATGAGAAGAAACTGGTGGATCTTCAAAGTTTTATAAGAAATCTTAAGAAAATAAAAGTAGCTCGACCTTATATTGCGTTTATTGTCGGTGCACCGTTTTATTTGAGTTTCTTATACGGTTATACCTACTGGTTTTGGGTAATCACAACCATCACAACAACACTCTGTTGTGCCGCATGAAACACAATGTGTTACGAATTCACATTTATGGTAGCCGATGAGTATCAGTCAGTGTCACGTCAGTCAGGGCATCTAAGGGCTCCTCGCCAATCGGCTCGTCACGAATAATAATAATACCCTGGAATATTCCTCACAAATGGCCACCTGATCCCAAACTAAGCAGAGAAACCAGATAACTAATACAATACTTAAGTATACTATTTTTTTCTAAATATATACTTATAGATAATTACACCCAGCCTCAGGACAAACGGACATGTTCATATACACAAATGTCTGTCCTGTGTGGGTATCGAACCCTCGATCTGTAAGTACCATACCTTAATACCAACCGGCCCGTAAATAAAATATAGATAATATCTGGATACCTAGCAAGTCCCTTTCTCAATTCCGCGATCGATCTTTTGTCGTCGATGGAATTGATTTGATCCAGATCAGCCGGTTTAAGTGGGTAAATGTAATACCTATTGTATTGTTGGTAAATGGCTTCGCGGTCTGGTAGATCCGACTATTCGATCGCGTCTGGTTAGCGGTATCTGAGATGAAGCCGTGACTCACTACCGGCGCGGCGGACTTCCGTTACCAGGTAGGTATTGGAGTGTTAAGATACCTCATTATATTCGCAATACTAAGATTTATCATTGCCGCGTTCCCTTGAATAAAATAGCCTGTCCATCTCCATACCATAGGCCTATCAACGTACTATTTTGCATTTAGAATATTGATACCTATGGATATTTAAAAAAAATAAACGAGAGAGGTTCAGGGAAGCTGGAAACCTATTGTTTACACACTGGATTAGTTTTATTTTTAAAATCCATAGGCATATAATAACTTTTTGTGGAAAATAATAATTTAAGGCGATGATAGCTCAGTGGTAGTAACGTCGGACGCCGCGGCGAAGGTCGTGGGTTCGAATCCTACAATGAGCTTGAGCTTTCGGTGAAGGAAAACATCGCGAGGAAACCATAGCACGGTGGTAGGGTACTTTGTAGTACCCGCCTGCCTGGCTACCACCCTCAAGTTGAAAATCTGTCGCCAAACACCTATTGGTGTGTTCCGGCAGCTGCACTTGAGAGCCAGATCCTTCTAGGCTTTGTGTGCTTACCACCTTCGGCCACATCATCACCTACCATAGTGAGATTGTGGTCAAACAAGCCTATGCAAAGTAAAAAAAATACAAAATTCTTGCGGTTTTACAAAATTGTTTAAGTACCTACCAATGATACATTTCCTTGGAATTCTAGGATATACTTAATACATGAGCAAGTATAGCTATAATTACTTATAGATGCCGGACTCATTTTGCGAGTCATTTACTTTCGCAAAATGAGTCCGCTTACAACAGGATACTTATCTTACTGATATCCGTACAAAGCTAGTTATTTACACATTGATGTCCAGACTTCACATTTTCTACAGATAGAAAATTGCAGCAGAAAGTAGACATAGTAATAAAATAGTAATATCCTATCGTAAGCTTACAAATTATGGCTAGCTAACTAGTTGCATTACATTGCAGGTGGGTAACGAGCCGAGTTGCGCGCGCACAGCCGTCGTCGTTGCCGTCCAACTTTTGTTTAACATGCATCTCGCTGCAATTTATTGCTTTACGCTGAACTAACTGTACACTTTCTCTTGTCATTTTGTGTTTATGCATATGTGTTGGTACAACAATCTGCCGCGGATGATTTTGTGTGCGTATTTGCGGTTGTCATGTTGTAGAAAATTGTGTAGGAATTAACTATTATTAATAGCTATATTTGAAGTTCATATTGTGTGAATTAAGTAAGTTTAACTTTTAGTTAATTATTAACAGTAAAACTTATCGTAACTTTTAACGAAGAATTAATGTTAGGTACGATATAATTAAAGTAGGTTAGTAACATATTATTTTTTGTATTTTTTCAGGATTATAGAAAATGGAGTGTCTTTGAAAAATTACAGAGTGAGGTTGCTTGCATGTATGTAGGTAATATCATTGTAGGTACATTCATTTCAAAAGAAATTAGCTACACTTTCTGAAAATAAACTTTGTAGGTACCTGTTAAAGAAATACCAGCGTACAGACTATAAGTAGGTACAACACAGACCACTATTTTGTACTAAATAGGGTTTATGATCTACAACAAAAACATAAGAAGAAAAAAGATGAATAATTTCGTTCATTAAAACAAAAGCCCGGATGTAGTTAAACTAAGCGGCTATGTAAACCCTACCTATACAGACGAAAAGGTGTTAAGAGGACAGTGTCATTCATTAACCGACGAAAAAACGGAGGAGGTTCTCAAGTCGCCGCGTATATATAATATATTTTTTTTATCTTAGTGCAGTTCACATGCTGATCGTATATTGTGGCAACTGTTATTTAGGCAATCGCGATTATTGTGTATAGCAACCGGTTCGTGGGAAAATTGCTATTTTGTCTGCTGACCTTTCGCACTTCTCACGAAATGAAGAAAACGGAGACATTTGAAAATGAATTGTTTGTGGCACAATAGTTTCATTACCTAAGTACCTGGAGGGTATGAACGTCGAGTACCTTGGTACCTAAGTAAGTAGAC
The DNA here is from genome assembly GCA_951216915.1 of Tetheella fluctuosa. Lineage (NCBI taxonomy): Eukaryota > Metazoa > Arthropoda > Insecta > Lepidoptera > Drepanidae > Tetheella > Tetheella fluctuosa. Next base: position 12,526,028 of record OX578214.1, read on the forward strand.
CTAGATATGTACGTAGAGTCAGTAGAAATAATACCTAAGTACTTGTATGTAAGAAAGAAGTAAGGTTAACTTGTCCCGTTAAAATTTGAAGTTTAGAGATATTTTAAGACAATGAAGCAATGACAACATTATCTTATATTTATTTAGGTAAAAAGAAGTAGTCTAAGATAGAAGTTGTGATGACTTCCCAATAGTTGCGCAATGCGTATTAGCTATATCCCTTATTTTTAGGATTCAAAATCAAATACAACCGGATGGAATGAGCTAAATGACGTGCTTCTTCTAGTCTAGAAGATATAATAATCATAAAATATCCACGCAACCTAACTAATATTATAAATGCGAATGCGAGTTTGTTTGTTACCTTTTCACGCCTAAAGCGCTGAACCGATCGCGATGAAATTTGGTACGCAGATAGCCTATGGTCCATACCATACCATATTATTTACTTAGTAGACGGCCTGGGTCTAGGCTTTACGTACCTACTCATGAATGAGAAGAGGTCAAGACACAAATCGTATTTAATCCTCCAGTGAAAGCGGCATTCATATCTGAATAAAAACACACGTAAGTAGGTTTAGGTACCCACCTATTAACTATAATTGAATCTGTTACGTTTCGCGTGATAGGTCAATTTGAGTTCACTGTTGTTGTGCTTACTTATAGAAAATCGTGACGCATTCACATTTGCACGAGATGTCGACAACCAAGGACTATTTGATTATCATATAAGTTAACGTTAATCTATAAGGTGATGATAGCTCAGTGGTAGTGACGTCGGACGCCACGGCGAAGGTCGTGAGTTCGAATCCTACAATGAGCTTAAACTTTCGGTAAAGGAAAACATCGTGAGGAAACCATAGCACAGTGGTAGGGTACCTTATAGTACTCGCCTGGCTGGCTACCGCCCTCATGTTGAAAATCTTTCGCCAAACATCTATTGGTGTGTTCCGGCAGCTGCACCAGAGAGCCAGTTCCTTCTAGGCTTTGTGTGCTTACCACCTTCGGCCACATCATCACTTACCATAGTGAGATTGTTAGGTATACAAAGTAAAAAAAAACATCTATGTTAGCTAAGATCAAAGATCTGATATTCAGTTATCAATAGAACGTCTACCGTAAGCAGCAGAAGGTAAAAAATATTAGCTCGTAGAATGTAACATCATTAGCATTTTCTAAAGTCAAAATAAAAGTTATTTGCGTAATATTTACCGTGATCCTCCAGACGAGGAATGTTGTGTGGTCTCGAGGCACGGTTCGGAATGCGGCCTCCGTCACTCGTGCGCTTCCTCCCTCGTCTTCCTGCACCAGAAATAACTACTTTAATTATAGTAGGTACTATAACATAACTACAATGAAAAAAAATCCAAACCAGTTAATATTCATTCCTATACCATATTGAAACCGTGATTTAAACATATAAATTGGTGAAGTATAAGCGTAATTGGGCTAGTATTCTATACGGAAATCCTATCTCTGTTTTTATACATCTTATAAAACTGTACTTATAAAAATGTTTGTCCAAGCCATTCTCGTCATATCATTAACTTAATTACCTACCGCAATCAACATAGTTATATTTTGCAACTTTGTAGGTATATCGCCGATTTCGTAACAATCAAAATCAAAGCACTTATGAACGTCGAAACTACTGAAGTTACCAATAAAAATATTTTCAGTACGTTTAGCGATAAGCAAACAAGTTTAATTTAACAAAAATATTGAGATTAACTCGTTTATTATAAACGTATTGGTAGTTAACATAACATAAGCTAAGCTAGCATAGTTCTACCTAATGTTATGTAAGATCCCACAAAGACGTCACGAAAGGGTTCACCTAAATAAAACAGGGTTGAGTAGATTAGAAGTATTCAGTCAGATGGGTGCGTCCAAGGCAAGGGTGTGCGCTTTGGAACCAATTCAGTGACCTAACTAGCTAGATAGAATGGGACAAATGACTGTACTATGTTGGTGGATTCTAGGTCAATGGAACAATAGATCTCATCTAAATTCAAAAGCTATGCGCGCATTCGGGTTTCGGATCCATCGCAATGATTAACTGTAATGTCAACGAAATAATTGCTTTATTTAATTGGATGATTTAACGTCAACAACTTTCAATTCAACATAAGCTTGATTGATGAGAAATAAGAATAAGTAAGTATATGCGATTTGGGGAAAAAATGGGCGTTCAATAAAAGTTAGATGGATGCTAATTATATGTAATGATTGATATTTAGTTGGAAAAATAAAATACGTACAATACCTACCTGCCAGCACAGAAGGTATTTATATACTTACTAGCTGTCCCCTGCGGTTTCACCCGCGTAGCTGTTTGATTGAAATATACTTTACGACCTATTCTCAGACCTACCAAATATGCCCAAAAAAAATCATAATAAATCGGGCAAGCAGTTTCGGAAGAGTTTGTAGACAAACACTGTGACACGAGAATTTTATGATATATTAGATATGTGATCATAATTTACTGAGAATAATTTTTATCATAATAAATTTTAAGTTTTATTTTTTTTTGTGGAAAGAGTCTAGAGATCATACTATCATAGACCAGACGTTTTTATTTTCATAATTATAAATTGTTAGTAGGTACCTGGACGTATTATCTTATTTATGCTAGATTTTTTTTACAGCATCTGAAATAAATAGTAGTTAACTAGGTACTTCGTATTATAGGTATACTATTTTAAACTTATTTATTACTCTTTTAAATCAAGTGAATAGTGAATAACTGATTATTTTGTTATTGTTTCCATGTAGGTACCTACCTAATTAGGTATAGTCATGAGCATAAATTACTCAATAAATTTTTTTGATACTTGATTATCTCTGAAAGTACCTACTCATTGAAATTTTATGATGTTACGAACATAGTATTATCCAACCAATACTATTATGATATAGGTGTTAGGTATCTGATGGAAGTTGCGATGGTAATTTGAGTTATTTCACAAAAATACGCTTTAGACTTTTACTAAGTGTACATATATATTATGCTCATTTATGTACCTATGTAGGTAGTAATAAGTGTTTTCCTATGTAAGTAGGTAGGCAGATATTAGGTAGCTCAATAAATAGGAGATACCATCCATCCACTCCACCACGTGTTATCAACACTATAGATACCACAATTTTTACCTGCGTTTCATTGATTATTTGCTACACGGTTACAAATAAAAAAAAATATCAAATCACATGCAAGTGATAGATAACAACTGTGCATTCAATTCCGAATCACACACACTTTCCATTTCATTCACTGTTTTGAATATGAAATCAAAAAATCACGTAATAGATTACTTGATCGGCTCCTATTTCAAGGATGTGCATTTTCGTGTCGGTGGTCAGGAGCGGAGTGGTCCCATCAGCTGGCGAGCTCGCCGCCGCGTCTCGTCGCTCCCACCCGCGTTCCGTCACAAGAAAGCAACAATATCTACACAAGACGACCGCGGCCACCATGCACTCCTCACAGACTAACCACCGTCGGACGAGCGAAGCACAAAAAGAAAATTGTTTCACGCTTCATGCACTTACATATTTTAATAAAACTTAGAGAGGAATAAATTATATCTCGCGAAAGTCTGGGCGGTACTGTAACGTTCTTCGATTGATGACTGGCGTGGAGACGGCTATCGCGTTTTCATCTCACAGCTTCGGCAGCTGACTCTTGACGGCTCAATTATAAACGCCAATTTATTGGCGCAACGGAATTATCAATGTTTGTTATCTGGAGCGTTTAATAGAGTTATGCGAATGGCAGCTATGGAAGATATAGTTTATGAGTAGGTACCTACTTATAATCCGCCTAGCTTTCCATCCACGAGAAATGGTAGATACATAAACTCCTTCATGATTTAGGATTGCGTTTATATCATAATTACGCAACTGCACTGAACTGGATATTCTATGTACTTACTTAGTTAACTATAAAAGTTATAGGTGTCTAGGTAAACAAACGCAGACCAAACAAAACGAGTGATCAACTTAATAAGCTCCAAATCATCACTCAACTTAAGGATCCGGTCTCCTTAAAATCAGTGTTCTTGCGGAATTTATCAGAAAAGAAATATTGTTTTTTAGTCATCAGAAAAGCAATAAATGAAATATATTTTACGTTATTTTAAAGTGTGATATTTTCCAAAACATTTTTTTGTTTTTATTTGACGCTACTTTTAGAAGCTTTGTGAGGCTTTAAACATAGCTATATTTACGTTCCAAGCGTGGGTCTCATTCATGCACACGCCACGAAAATAATTAATATAACAAAAACAATAAATGTATTCAGATTACATTTGTCGGCAAATCCTCTACAATAATCTTATCTAGTTACTTTTTTCAAAATAGTTTCAATTTGGAATAGTTATAAATTTCTGAATTCGATCCTTCCAACATATATTTTTTTCTATTACAAATTAACGGTTTAGAGAAATCACACTTTAACCACTCCGAAAACAACAACATAACTGTAAAAAAAAAGCATTCAAAAAATAATTTTAAATAAATTTACGGAAACTAAACAAATAAAACGCGTCAAAATTCCGTTCAGTTCCGCTGGGCTTCGCTGGGCATTGTCAGCGTCAAATCTCACACTTTAAAATTGCGTAAAATATATTTCATTGATTGCTTTTCTGACTACTAAAAAAATATTTCTTTTCTAATAAATTCCGCAAAAACAATGATTTTAGTGAGACCGGAGCCAAAGCATAGGTAGCCCTGCAGACACAGAATAAACTTAGGTATGCCCACGTAATTAAAAGCGTAAGTAACAATTATTATCTGATAATTAATTATAAAAATGCATGGAATTTAATGCACCACCTGATATTCGTCCATTAATGATAGTTGCAGTTATCTCACTTTCTTATTTACAATAAGTTCGCTTATGGAATGCTAACGATCACAATCAGACACTGTCGATGGTTTGGCCACATTGGCAAACTGAATGCACGGTTGTGTGATGGTACTCACGTGGGATGAATCGACCACGATCTGCGACTGTCAGGATGTACGCTTGGACGCGCACTTTGTTCATTTCGACATTATTTCCACGTTCACTTTCGTTCATTTGGTCACGGTGTGTATTGTCACACAAATAAACCAAGTGTGAAACAAACAGTAAAATGCAATATGAAAAACAATGAATTTTATAAATACCTTTGTTGAAATTTCGGGTCCTTAGGGTTTTAGGGCGGGTTGCTTCAAAGGATTGGTTACCGTTAACGTATGTAGACGTTAGTTAAATTTTGACTATGACATACGGTATTTCTCGTTCGCTAATCGAATTTGGGTAAGCGATGGTTAACTCCATCTTTAAACATATACGTAAGTACTGGTACCTACGTCAAAGTGAAATGAGTCGATGAACGAAGTCGGAGGATGTTCTAGTATATTTTCCAAAACAAATACCCTCTTTATAAAAAGCATCCGACATGAAATAGAAATTGGTATCTGAAAATTTGTTTTTGCAACATAAGAAGTATTATTGCCCTACATAAGTGCACCGTTAGGTCTACATAATACCGATCTATAGCTCAGCTCGCGGTAGGTACATGCTGCCATCACAAATTGGTTCGATACGCTCGAGTACTTACGAAATGAAATACAAATCGTATTGTGCATTTATACAATAAAATGATTTGTAAAAGACTGAATTAATTGTGTTTGTTGGATAAATATTGTCGGTAAAACATTGAATTGGAATGTGCTGACATCACGTGTCAACAATAAAAAACAAATATTGGGAATTGTGTAGGTACAGTCAGTAGCATAAGTAGCTGAATAGATCCTTTATAAAACACTTGAACATATGTCTACGAAACCCTACGTACCTACTAGTATTATGATATGTTCAGCTATTTATGTTGCTGACCGTAGCATGAAAGATATAATCAAATGTTAACATCGAACCAACACGGTTTATTTCAAGAATTTTATTCCTTAAAATATGAAATAAATATAAGCTATAACTCAACATAATCAATCAGCTTGGTATTGCATACCAATGCTCTCTATACTAACAGATTCACTGCAACGTTTGGACTGTGTCCAACGGCTGTTTCTCAACACCAGGCATGTTTGCTTCTACAACCTCTCCACAGGAGAACCTGACATAATCAATCACTTCAACCTTATGCTGTTCCATTACTTCTTCAATAGTGTACGAAGGGTCTAATAAATATTCCTGATAAATCAAGCATGGTTCATCATCAGAGTTCTCCGATGGCTTATCTTTGTCCTTATTGCCAATTTTTCTTGGAGCACAGCCCACAATATGCTGACAGATCTGTTTGCCAATATCATCTGTCTCATTTGATTGTTTGTAAGCAACAAGGGCTCCATATTTGCCGGCCGAGTATTCGCTAGAACTGGAAGGAGCTGGGTGTGTGTATGCAGCAATCTTCACATCAGTGCTGTTTGCCTTCCAACACTCGGCGCGCCTGAGGATTGCGTTTTCGCCAACAGATCCAATGAAAAGTGCTAATATTTCAGACAATTTCTTTCCATTTTCAAGTGACAGGTTTCCTAACTGCTCACTGTCTAGCTCCATCTAAAGGAAAAGTAAGTATTTATTGTATAGGATAATATATACTGTTATTATTGACAGGGACAGGGACCCACTCATGACTCACGTAAACCCTGTATAATGCCTTAACATCACATCATAAAAAGCTATTCAGACTTCAGAGTAACATGTTAGTCTGACAATTAATATGTATCTCTGAGGGCCTATTTGAATAAAATATTTAATTTCATATCACTGGCTAAAAAGTCCAAGAAATACCTAATTTACATTGATTAAGCTTTCCAAAATATTTGTTTGACTAAATATAATTTATATTGAAATTATTACGTAATTACTATTTACATTTATTAAAAATATATACCTATATTTTTACACCCATTATCCCAAATAGGTAGGTAGTATAGTCTCAGTACTCACTCAATACTGTATTGATCCATTGTGATCCATTGTACATTGTCCCAATGTGACATGTTTCAGAAATTTCTATGCAAATAGATCAATTACACTATCATTCATATATCTTCAACAAATACATACCTTAGTTATGGGCCCCTTAGCTTGCAAACTTGTATGAGCCATTTTGAAACAGGCAATAGTGGCATCTTCAATCATTTTATGAAACTTGTCGTTCTTGGCAACAAAGTCTGTCTCACAGTTGAGTTCCACCAGTGCTCCGTGGCTTTTGTCAAACCTAACGGCCACAAGGCCTTGCTGTGCCGACCGGCCAGCCAGTTTGGTGGCCTTTGCCCATCCCATAGCTTGAGCTTGTTCATTCAGCCATGTTTCAGCCTGGAATGTTACAGATGTTTTTTTCATGAGCATTTTTCATAAATATTAGGTACACAGGTAAGTGTTTATTTATGAAATATTTTTATAAGATAATTTTAATTTGCTTGTTTGTGCTTGACCACAAACCCATCATGATAAGTAATGATGTGGTCGAGTGTGGTAAGCACACAGTCTAGAAGGGAGCTCACTCTCAAGTGCAGATGGCGGAATATAACAGATTTGAGTATTCATGAATTAACTTGGTAAGTTAAAATACAAAGAAATGGCAAATGAGAAACAATTTAAAATAGTAATTAGGTACCTTATCAGTATCATTTTTATGCATTTCAAGGGCTTTCTTGCAGTTGGCAATGGTGTAACCTGTTTTCTTTCTCAGCTTGGCTAATAATGAAGACTCTGCAGCCCTGCACATGGGGCCAGTGTGTAATCTTCTCACCAACTGGAATATCATCTGAAATATCATTAGTTTCATTCTAAAAATTATACCGTATTGGTATATTTTTTAATAAAACTTCACTCACACAATATTAAAGGAAAACTGTAAAAGCAAATTAAGATTGATGGTGCCAATAATTATTACTATTAGATTAAATTTTATATCCAATTAGATTAGTAGACAGCAGTATAATAGCCTTCAACAGAATCAATTTGAGTGTCTACAGTATGCGATGCATGTATTCAATTGTGTGGACTATGACGTCATTTGAGAGGGACAGAGATATCTGTTTAGTCTTATCAAGGCCAATGTTTATGGTGTTATGATCTGATCTTAATGATTGATTTAGTTTCGATACAGCTGCTATTATGAGTAACAGTTACCTTAGAATATGTTGCTACTTTAAGCTTCATTATACCGATTTTTATAACCTATAAATAAAGCTTCATATTACTGTCAAATAAATAATTAAATATAATAAGTTTTATACGAAATTGAGTTAGGATCTCTTTCATATTGATTGTAATGTTACTGGCTAGAAAATTTAAAAGATAATTATCGTTGTCATGGAGAAATCAATAACTTGACAATAACAGTTTATTCAGGTGATGTATCAAGGACAAATAGTGTTTAGTGATCTAGGAACCAACTACAATTTTTCTTTATTATCGTGTTTTTATAGTATCAAAGTATCTAAGTGTAAAAAAGCTGTATAACCACAAAGTTAGCACTGTGCTTACCTTCACTATTGGTTAACTTCAGAAGAGGTAAACAATGCAATTATATTCCTATTTTTATTAATAATATTCAATGATCAAGGGTAATTATCGTGGTAGGTAAAATAAATTTGCCAAAATTACAATAAATAAGTTCATGTAGAAAAAATATTTGACGTGAAGTTTTCAGTGCTGCCTGCCTTTTTTAATTTTATTTATTACATACCCAATGGGAATTTTATTACATTCCCAGTATTAATGAATACTGGGCAATACTGGCCGGCAACAGTCCGAACTGCAGGTTTACTCTTCAAACCAATTTTAATTTCAATCTTAATTTGAAAGTCACGTGATTCGGTACTCTTCAAATCAACGTTGTCAATCTAATCAATTCTATTTCGTTCCCACAATGGACACGCAATCTTGAAATAATTTGGCCCTAGTGTATAATTCAAGAGTAGGAAACGTCAAAATCTAATGCCGATCGATTGGAATTCAAGTCAAGAGTAAACCGGCTGATCCCAGGTTCAACGAAAACAAATCTATAAAATTAACTTTTATTCTGACTGAGTATAACTCTTGAAAAAAATATAATGTTTTTTTAATCGATATGCATTTGCTATCCGCAATGTAAATGAAACGACAGATAAATTGTAAGCATCCACGTTTCGTTTGTTCATTAATGACTAATAAATCGTTTCGTTTGCACAATCCAAATATTTTGCCCTAAAAATACGCTGAGCATCAAATTTTTCCTCAAATTTTGGGGAAATATCCTAAGGTACTAACACTAGATTTACTTGTCAAGATTAGTTTTTTTTTTTTTTTTTTCGTTTCGAAGAACAGTCTAAGATCATAGACCATACTGCCTAGTCATTAGTTGTATATTTTTCTTGAGTACTTAAAATCCAAATGTTTAATCATCAGTCCCTCCCTAACCAAATCCAGTATACATAATAGTCAAGTAAAGTCAAGTCAGTCAGGTTTTAGTAAATTGGTGGCTGTTTTACTAAAACTTTTCGTGGACTATTTGAGACAACATGAAAAGTCACGATACACGCATTCATTTAATTTCACTTCACTAGTGCACTTGTGTTGATTTTTATTGGACAAAACGCCACCAATATCATTCAATAAAACTCAAAATACACCGATTTCATGATCGAAAAAACGCAACGACACTTCGCAAGTTCCCGCCATTAAAGTCTGTCTAGTCTAGATTAGTTTTGATATTGCATAGATAATGCATCATGCATGTTACCTGACACTACATCACATGTCTTAATAGTATCTGTGATAGTATTTTGTAATAATTATTTTTAAGTTAAAGTTAATTAATTATAATTTCTTACTAGGTATTTATTTACATACAAAAAAAATAATTATTGTGTTGCAATAACTAAACGACAAGTTAGTTAAGGCGCAAATACGCGAACCTAGATGGCGCTTGTCCTTGATAATGGGCGGGTATTTAAATTACCAGTATGTAGATGGGAAATAAAATAATATATTAGCCTATTAGGTATACAAACGTATTAGTACTTACATCACTAATATTCATTTATGAATATGTAGATGGAGTATTATATTATAATGTACTTACTAATAGTATAATATAAGTATAGCAGGTAATAGTTTACTAGGTTCAGTTGGGTTCGCAATGATTAGGTATATATTAGGCGTGTATAATACCTACTCTCTACAGGTTCATATCCCACATACTTTACCCAAATCTACATTTATTTTATTTCAGGATATAATCATGCAAAAAAATAAACCAACTCGAAAGAAAAGCCAGCCTCCTCCATCTGGATCAGATGTGAAGCTACCAAAATTACCAAAAATCTCGATGCCAGAAGATTTTAAGATAAGGACCCGACCGTTGTTTTCCCTCCCAGAAGAGATTCTTAAGCTGCCCCCACCAACTTCTAAAGCAGCAAGATTACAAGCAGCCAAAAAGGCTCCGACTAGGAAAAGATCAAGTGGTATAAATTATGTGATTCAGATGCATTCTTTTGTTAGCTAAAAAAATATGTATATTTGTTTGAAAGCCCTAAAAGATTATCATATGTGAATATTTTTCAGTTCCAATAATATTACATACATTCGTGTCGAATTGATGACCTCCTTTTTTAAGTCTGTTAAAAATGGCGACAGTCACAGTTAGTATGAAGTTTCTAATTTTTTAGAGAACAAGAACGCATTTGAATGAATTGCTTGCTAACCTGTTGGTTCTCAAGTGGGTTTTTATTAATATCATAACAATTTGATATAAAATACTTTGAAAAATAAAGTAAGAAAGGAAGTCGTCTTCGCTTATTCGTATACCCAGTATCAGTAATTTGGAAAATTCAGAAAAAAACTTTGGAATCAGTTGTATAAATATCAATGTATTTTTTTATATCTTTCAATGAAAAAATTAAAGGAATATTAATCATTTTTATTACGGGACCCATTATTTCAAGATAAGGACGCGACGTCTGATTCATAGATTAGTATGCCAATAATTGCTGAGTTTCTTGCCGGCTCTTCTCAGTAAAAGCAACCTTCCGAACCGAGCGTTAGAGTCTAGTCTATTCATAAGTGCTTGTGAAGGCCTATTTGAATAAAAAATATTTTCATTTTCAATATTTAGAGCACTGTATGCTAGATATCATTATTATTAAGTACCTACCTCAGTATGTACTTGTAATAATACGAATGCTATGCTCTAAGATAGTCTTCAAAAGAGCCCTTCCCTAAATGAAAATGGAGCCGCCCCTGCTCTATGTGAAATATTTTTTTCGAGAATCAGTAGGTATGTAAAAAATCGATATCGATCAAGTATTAGTAAAATACGCCCACTATTCTCTCACGCATGATATGATTTTATGAAAATTGTTAGGGTATCATATTAAATATGAAAAAAACATCAATATTTTCCAGTGATGCAAAGCTTCACCGCTATGAGGAAGGCTCGTGAGGAATTCAGGACAAAGCTGATGAATTTGATATGCCAGTCGCAGCCGGGGGAGGATGGGGACTGCGTACCCTCGGGCGAGGAGCAGAACATGCTGCGTTATTACTATTATCTCCGTTACGGCATTGATACCATACATGTAGCGCCTTTGGATAACAAGATCATATTACGGTGAATAATGTTCGCTTACGAGTCCCGTTAATGGACACAGTTTTCCTGGTAAAACTTCTTAACAAAGGTATATTTAGTTGGGAAAGAGTGAATATTAAATTTTATAAATTTTATAAATATGATCTCTAATAGCTGGTTTCATTCGCATCCCAGTTTCAGTGAGGTAAGTAAGTATTAGTCTCAAAGGAACCATCTAAATTCGATTCGCCTTTAAGGCGAACCTAATGGGTACAAAGAATATTTCGTAGTCATATGATACGTACCCTTCAATGTGCAAAAATTCAACGTACGTCGATCAGTCAGTGACTGAGTCAGTACTTTTTTTAATGTGTGTGTATAATTATATTGTAACCATATTGATCTGTCATGATAAGTAACTTTACCTACTGCTTTTATAGCCCATGATTGGTGCATTGGCAAAGGACAGTTAGTATTAGATGTATTATTTTACAGAGTGCACAATTTAATTTCCCCCAAACTGAAGAAATGGAAAGAAACTTTGTTCACATGCACCGATGAAATGCGAGAAGATTTCATGATGAGTATGAAAAAGGCCATCGTTGACTTCGTTCTAAAGGATCCAAATACGGTATTTACATATAACTTAACCTTTTTTTTCTTACCATTTTTTATAAATGGTGGATATTTGCAGCTTAGCATGACTAACCCAACATAGGTTTAAAAAAGAAGTTATCTCAAAATATCCACTCGTATACTAAGATATTATATTTGTGATTTTTTTCACTGCTACTGATACCTGAATAACGTTATGCAACTCGGACAAAAAGTTAAATTTTCGTTTAATACTATGAAAAAGTAAATTCTATCTAGTAGCCAAAGAGAACGTTGGTATATCTACATTTCCTTGGAATGAGCATTTTGCTTTGGTAACCATCCAAGCTTGTAGTTTGTGCGCATCTGTGATAACTGAGACAGTAATTAGATTTTGCTTCCTCTTGTGAGTTTGCGTTAATTAAACGCTTTCCTACCTACGTATGTAGTTACTGGATTACTACAGTACGATTTCTTATTTGTATTTAGATAGACACATAATAAACTCTACAGAAGAATAGGTACCTAATATAACATTATCATTTAAAAAGTAAGTTCCTATATAAATTAAAAATGTTTAAGACTTCTTATAATACACAAATGTTAATTGATTATTCTGACGATAATAATAACGGCCATCATTAAAAGCAGGCGATGACTCACGAAACTTACTAACTCTGCATGGACAAGCAATATGCCTATTATGGTTAATCATTAATGGTAAGTAACTTTATATCACTTTAGGAAGAATCATTAGAAGAAGATGATACACCCTTAAAGCAGGAACTGGCTAAGAAAGATGACGCCTGGAGGAACCGCTACGCAGTTGCTAAGAACTACCTCACGAAAAATTTACACTGTGTCAATCCTTGTATTGCACAAGTTTTGCAGATTTGGTGGAAGCAATTCAAGTAAGTGATAAGTTAAGATCAAAAAACCTAATGTATAAAATCTTTGTATCAAAGTCTGAAATAGCCTTATATGCCCGTTGACATATCTACTAGTATAAAAGAGCACGAAATTAGAGCAATACGGTAAGTAATATTAAATTAGGAAACAATATGGCTGCTCAAGGTAGTAATCTAGGTTCAAATAGATAATGAGTGGGTCTGGAATTCCAGCGATCTAAGATTAATCAGCATGAAAGACATAATGACGACCAACGAAGCTTACGAATTGCAAGACTTTTGTTTTGTTTGCAAGAGACACATCGACGCGGCCGGCAATGTGCTCATGCTTCAGTGGATACCCACACTACAGGCCGTTTTCCTACAGGTGAGTGCTTTTTAGAGGTATCTATTGAAGATCTGATAACTACGAAACTCTTCGCGCCTTAAACTTATAAATATGAGATTTCAAAGATATTAATATTTCAGGGAAGCAAAAAGAGGCAGATACCAGATTCGAAGCTAGCTTCAAAAGTAAAGCACTATTTTAACTGCCTTGCCTGCATTATGACCTATAATTTGCAAACATTATGTTTGAAGTCGATGAAAGAATTTACAGACTACATTTTGGATGTTGGGGTAAAATTGTAAAACATTCCTATCTATTTTTGTGTCTGTTCTTTATTAACTTATTTTAAAAGTGATTATTTATTTCAGGGTACTAACCAAGGTTTCATCATAAATCTTGCATTTCAAAACGATGCGATAGAATTTGAACCAGCTTTCAAACAGTTCAAAAATCAATTGTGTCTTCTGTATGATTTCTTGATCGATGCGTGCAGACAAGCGCCTCGCTTAGAATCAATCCTGTATCAAGACTTTGTTTGTACTAATAGGTTAAGTCTTAAGGTAAATGTTTTATTGAGGGCTATATCTAAGGAGAGTAAGCGATTATAAAACTTAATTATATCGTAATTATTCTTTAGCCAATAATAGATGCTGATCTTGTGGAAACCTATAAGAAACAAGTTACTGATTTAATAGGTGATCAGAGAATTGGACCAGAACTGAGGGTGCAAGACTTTGATGACTATGTGTGCTTGCTTAATGGAGAAGTATGTCAAATTTTTATACTTTTTATTATATCTTTAATACTTGCTTTTTCTAGAAATTAAAAATTAATCGTTCCTGAATGAGTTTTTTTTATGGTTGTGTGGTTTGCCATGAGAGTCAGTTACCTTTTAGACACCACTTTTTATGATGCAGCACAATACTAACATATCTAAAATTTAATTCTAAAGTCTCAGGCAAAAGTGGACAGCTTCCTAAACTCACAGCCTGAGAGGACTTTCGAAGAATATTGCATCGAATCCGTGAAATATGTTGAGTTGGCGAAAGAGATTCCTTCAAATTTAGAAGGGACGATAGTTATTGGCATGTTCATGATGCAGAGAGGGGATCTTATCAATTCATTGCGGGGTGCTGCCACAAGACTTGCTAATACATTGTTGAGGCGGATGACTGAAGATTATCAAAATATGATCAAAGCGTCAGTATCTATCATAGTTATTTGTAAAATCATAACATTCATGGCGATGATTGCTCGGTTTGGTTCGAATCTTACATTGAAGGTTTCAGTTAAGGAAAACATCGAAAGGAAAACTAATATAAACCAAGTTAAAAATCCATTGCCAAGCACCTAGTGTTGGGTTACGGCTGCTACACTTGAAAGCCAATTCCTTCTAGACTTTATATACTTCGGCCATATTATTACTATTACCATGGTGAGTAATCTTCCATTTTACCATGGTAAGATTCAGGTCAAAATAAACCTATACATGATAAAAAATGACTATTAATGTCGTCCCTAAATTTAATAACAGGATCTTTGACGAATACTCCAGCATCGCCAACACTTTGCTAACACCACCAGTAGACACGGCTGCCCTGATGGATCTAATCGATTACTGTAAGAAGGCGGAGGACGTGATCATATACGAGATGGAAGATAAGCTGCGTGATGTTATGAGATACATCATGTTCCTGGGAGACTATACCAACTTCACACCTTTGGAATTGAAAGCTAATAATCAATCCTTCCATTGGTTTGTATGAATATCTTATTATTATGTGTAGTCTTTTCACATTTAAGTTTTAGCGCCTTTACTATTAATAATTCTGTGCTGTTTTATATCGTCAGGTATGCACGTATGCCAGGAATTATTGAGGAATGCAAAGTGATTTGTGATCAGAAGAAATTGGAGTATCAAGAACTGTTGAAGGTAATGATTAAGAGAATTTAATAGACAGATTACAGTCAGTGTTACTCATTTTATTACAAAAATGTTTTTAGGTACGAATCTCAAAATTCATTGAAGACTTGGATATATATGAAATGCAATGTAACGAGTTGCAATATTGGGGTGACATCAAAGAGCTACCTAAATATGTGTCACGTGCACGCCATTTGGATGAAAAGTAATGAAACATTTAGATATTTATGATCTTTTGAAATCGGACCCCTTGCGTTGAGATTCTAGTAGCTTTGTTTTTTCTAATAAGTATGTGTACAATAGATAATGTTAGGTACTTTTTAATCATGAATAACTACTATTTACAGGTTATCAAATGCCTTAGTAAAAATCGATCAATTTAATGAAGAAGAGACATCTTTCGGTTGGGAATTATCTCAATATCCTAAGAGGAAGGCAGTATATGACCGTTTGGTGCCCTTTAAGAAACTTTTCGATGCTGGATTTGATTTCCTTGAAAAGCATCATAGCTGGATGACGTCTAAGGTTCGATTCATAAATAACCCTACTCTAAATTAATTTGCTAACTTTTATAATAATTTGCTCAATATGACTAGGTTGGCAGTTTCGATCCTGAAGATATAGAAGGCGATGTCAGCTATTATTACAAAATTGTATACAAATTAGAGAAATCATTTCAAGAAGTTCCTGATACCTTTAACCTCGCCTGTTCAGTACGGTATTATGAAATTGATTTTATTTAATGCCAAATAAGAGATACTTTATTTCAAACTATGTAATTATTTAAAACTATTTCAGACAAAAAATGGATGACTTCAAAACGAATATGCCAATCATACAAACTCTAGGTAACCCTGGTATGAAGCTGCGACATTGGGAGAAGATTTCAGATATCGTCGGTTTCCCAATAGTGGTCGACGAAGAATTGTCGCTGGAGAAAGTAATCGATTTTAACCTTGTTGAATATATTGAGAAGTTTGAAAGCATATCCGAGGCAGCTACTAAAGAAAATAATTTGGAGAAGGCATTAGATAAGATGATGAAAGAATGGGCCGAACTCAGATTCGAAATTCTTCCATACAAGTGAGCGACTATTTTGCGAAGATGTATTTGGTCTTTATGATTTGTTCAACGAAACAGTGATTGGTTTGCTATGTCTTTTTTTTTAAATCGGATTTTTCCTTTCAGAGACACTGGGACGTATATTTTGTCGAGTGTTGACGAAATTCAGCTGCTTCTTGATGACCACATCGTCAAGACACAGACGATGAAAAATTCACCTTATATCAAACCATTCGAGGAGGTAATTTAGTAAGTAGAATTTATTTATCTTAATAAATTATGATATATATATTATATTATATTGAGTACCTATTCAAGATACCTATCTCACTAGTTTTTTGATTCGTATTTAGTGACTGGGAAGGCAAGTTGGTGCTTCTACAGGAGATTCTGGACGAGTGGCTAAAAGTACAGGCTACCTGGATGTACTTGGAGCCTATTTTCTCATCACCAGATATTCAGCAGCAAATTCCCGAGGAAGGACGACGATTCAGTGCTGTTGATAAAGTAAGTGTAAAATTATAATGAACTTGCAACAGAAAATTCTGAAAGGACCTATATGTGTTGTAATGTTTTTGAGATATTTGACACTACCACGGGCGAAAAAAAGGGAAACGATAGATTAAAATTGTAATTAATTTTGGCTTTTGAAACAAACAGATGTGGCGCGAAATTATGAAAGCCGCGTTTAGTGAACCTCGAGTACTAGATGTGATCATGATAGAAAAGATGCTGGATAGGCTACGTAAGTCTAATAACCTGCTAGAGATGGTACAGAGGGGACTCAATGCTTATTTGGAGAAGAAGAGACTGTATTTCCCCAGGTTCTTCTTTTTGTCCAACGACGAGTTGCTCGAGATTCTGTCAGAGACCAAAGATCCTACGCGGTAAGTTGAAAATTTTAATGCAATTATTTCAAAGTTTGAATAAATAAAACCGTATTAAGGTATAAAGATTCCATCATTAAATGATGTGTATTCGAAAGAAAATTATGTACCTATAACTAAATAATAAATTATCGCAATTTGTAGCGTGCAACCTCATCTAAAGAAGTGCTTCGAAGGCATTGCCAAACTGACCTTCACGGAAGATATGGTTGTGACTCACATGAGGTCTTCTGAAGGTGAAATTGTTTTGTTGACGATCACCATCAATACAGCTGCTGCTAGGGGCCAGGTAAGTAGTGTCCCACTACGATATTTGTTAATTATTTGTTAATTGTTATTTTTTGTTGTCCAATGTCTAGATTCTCCTATGTTATATGTAGTATATTAATATGTAAGTGTTCTCTATTGTTGTTCCTCTTATCTATTGTATCAACTATATGTGAAAACTTTTAATTGGCCTTCTGCTGTACACGCTTTTGTATTACATGTTTCTTAATTAGCTGTAAGTTTTCCTTAAATAAATAAATAAAATAAAATAAAATAAATGTTACTTAATAAGAAATGGGAAATTATCAAATCTAATAGTTAAAAGTAAATAAATACCTATTCTCTATTCTATATACCAGTTTGATCATGCACGTTTGAAAAAAAAATATAATGGCAACAGGTGGCCATACCAGCTTCCATAGAAAAATGTAGGGATAATTTAATTTTGTGGTGCTTTGTTGCACCCGCCTGGCTGCATGGAATGAAATATCTGTCATCAATCACGTGCCGGTGTGTTCCAGCTTCTGCACTTCCTTCTAGGCTTTGTGTCCTTACCACCATCGACCACATCATCATTTACTATGGTGAGATTGTTATCAAACACAGGCCTATACTAAATAAAAATATAAGGTTCTTTTTAGGTGGAAAAATGGCTTCTCGAGTTGGAAAAAGCGATGAAAGCATCAGTTCACAATGCAGTGCACGTGTCATATGACGATTATTTGCAGAAACCGCGTGAGAAATGGGTTCTTGTTTGGCCTGGTCAATCTGTGAGTACATTATACAAACATTACAAATTCTTTCTGACTTTCCAAATAAGTTCTAAGATAAGATGGGCCGCTGGCATGGAGTTGGTTAAATACCCTTTTGTGTATAGGACAATGAACTATTTGTAGAATTTGGGCTAGAAGTAATCATAATTAAATTCTAATAGACTTCTCTGAGTACGGCAGTTAAATGTAGTTAAATGCGCATAATTCCCATAATTTTATGAGTGCCAAATTCTAAAATACAATACAATTTCAAGGTGCAATGTATAGCAATGACGTTCTGGACATCAGAAGTAACCGAAGCGATACACATCAGTGTTGCAGCTATGAGGGCTTACTGGGACAAGTCTAACTACCAGATATCGAAAATTGTCGATTTGGTGCGTGGAGAACTTAGTTTACAGAACAGAATAACACTCGGTAAGCATTAGGATAATATGATTACTTGTTAACTAGCATGCCACCTCGTGGTTAGGTATTGGATCTCGCAAAATCTAGCCTTACTATTTATCTACATCATAAAGAGACCCTCTGTCCAAATTTTTTGATTTCTAGGTTCTAGGTTCAAGGGCTTGGGTTGGGCGTTGATAAGTCTGTGGGTCAGCACTTTTCTTTTCAAATGTAAATCAGTTTGCATCAAGCTAAATCACTATGAAAGTTGATGATAGGCCCTCTGGTCTTTATTTTCAGGTGCATTGGTGGTATTAGATGTCCACGCACGAGATGTGCTCATGATACTAATTGAATTTAATGTACAGCAAGACAATGATTTCAACTGGCTCTCTCAAATACGATATTATTGGGAGGTATTATCTACTGTATCTTAAATTATATATATTTTAGTCTAAAATATGTATTACTTATTTTTATCATCTTAATAATAATACAATGCAGGAGCAAGAAGACAATTCAATGCAACTTGCGACCCGCATGATCAATTCTCAGCTAATGTACGGTTACGAATACCTCGGAAACCATGGCAGACTGGTTGTCACACCGTTGACTGACAGGTGCTTCAGGACGTTGTTCGGCGCTTTGCATTTGAACTTGGGTAAAAGAAGCACTCTGTACTTATACAAATCATATCTCTGGATTTGATTTTAGCTATGAGATAACTTTATCACTGTAAATATATACTTAGGTGGCGCACCAGAAGGTCCAGCTGGTACTGGAAAGACGGAAACCACTAAAGACTTGGCCAAGGCTGTGGCCAAACAGTGCGTTGTGTTCAACTGCTCTGACGGACTTGACTACTTAGCTCTTGGGAAATTCTTCAAAGTGAGTAGAAATTACATGTCATACAAAACCGACAATTAGCTTGAGTTATCGGTGAAGGACCTTTTTGGGTAATCACTATTCTCAAATTAATTACAGTCAAAGGCTGACTTCCAAACCGGTAGTAACTTCAGTATCTTCTACATTCACTTACCTAGGGTAGTCCTAAATAATAAATTGCTTTGATTTTGACTTTGATATTACAACATTATTTGCTTTATTCTCCCAAGGGCCTAGCTTCTTGCGGAGCATGGTCATGTTTCGACGAGTTCAACCGAATCGATCTGGAGGTGTTGTCAGTGGTCGCGCAGCAGATTCTATCGATCCAACGCGGCATCAACTCCGGCGCTTCTGAATTGATGTTCGAGGGGACATTATTGCAGCTAGACAAGACTTGTGCCGTATTCATTACTATGAACCCTGGATATGCTGGCCGGTCTGAATTACCTGATAATTTGAAGGTATTCTTACTTCTTATTGATTCGTATTTCGATGAAGAAAAGTAGAAAAAGATAGGCTTTGTTGTGTTGCAACCTGGAAAAGAACGTAGTTGTTTTATTACGGCGAAATTATTGCTATGTACCTACAAAATAAATAAGTAGTATAAAACATTTATGTAACGAGTAGAATATATAGAGCCGAATCCAAATAAGTGGGAGGGAATAGAGCAGGTAGATGATTACTTTATAAATAGTTTGATACACTTTCAAAAAGTTTGATATACATATTAGTTAGTTGAATTAATATTCTCATTATTTGCAGGCGCTTTTCCGTTCGGTAGCTATGATGGTGCCGGACTATGTATTGATATCAGAAATCGAGTTGTACGCTTTTGGATACCTAAATGCCAAGCCACTTGCGGTGAAAATCGTTGCCACTTACAGGCTTTGTTCGGAGCAGTTGTCTTCACAAAGTCACTACGATTATGGTATGATGGATTTCAGCTTTTGTACGCACATACTATAGGATTTATCGAAAGTTAATTTGTAATATTTTAGGTATGCGTGCTGTCAAATCTGTGCTGCGTGCTGCCGGAGCACTTAAATTGCGTTATCCAGACGAGGATGAAGATGTCATTCTACTTCGGTCTATCAAGGATGTTAACCTTCCCAAGTTCCTTGAACACGATGTTCCGCTATTTATGGTATGTGCTTAAACTTCTCTTTGGTTATATATAATGTTTTAGTTTTGTAAATTGCATTTTAATTGTTTCAACCCGGCATTTTTACTCGGGGGATAATTTTATTATAAGTACATTTTATTTCACCTGACTGAATCTACTAAGTCATTTTTAATGATTAAATGATTCTCTACAGGGCATTATCGGAGATTTGTTCCCAGGACTACCGTTACCTTTAGCTGGACTTCCACATCTTGTAACTTGTCTCAAAGAATGTTGTGGACCACTAAATTTGCAAGCGAACGATTTCTTCGTCGAAAAGGTTGACAATATAAAATATAATATATATTTCAAGAATATGTTATTTTTCTTGATAATTGCGTCCAATATTGTACTGGTTTATTTATTGTAGGTTCTCCAATTATACGAAATGATATTAGTAAGGCATGGTCTGATGTTAGTTGGATTTCCATTTTCTGGGAAGACTAAAAGCTATCATGCTCTTGGTCATGCTTTAGGATTGGTCTCTGAAAAGGTGTGTATTTTAGTTTTTGAAATTATCTGTAATGCATTAGGTGTCCTAATTTTCTTTGTTAGTAACATAATAAACATGATTTACTTGTGGTTGTTATTTTGAAAATCTCATAGACGCAATTCACTTTATGGATTTCAAATCTCTTTTATGAAATCACTATAAGCAAGTGATGTGAATTAACTACATTTTAACTCGGTCTCAGCAAGTTATCTAGTAAAACTTTGCCACATTAAATGTTTGTTTGTATTTAGGGTCTCATGGATGAGAATGCAGTAGAATGGACAGTAATAAATCCTAAATCGATCACAATGGGTCAATTGTATGGTCAGTTCGATCCTGTATCACATGAATGGTCCGATGGAATCTTGGCTGTCAGTTACAGAGCTTTTGCGGTTTCTCCAAATGACAATAGGTAAAATTTACTAAAATTAATGAATAGTGGTTTAGTCGAAAATACTCAATTTAAGATTTTGCACCGTGGTAGGATACTTTATAGTACCCGAAGGGCTACACCCATAAGCTGAAAATCTGTCGCCAAGCACCTCTCATAACTATAAAGCTTACTATACTACCTTCGACCACATCAACACTCACTATGGTAAGATTGTGTCATAGTAAAACAAAAAAGGATCCCGAGGTTGCCGATTTGAATATGAATAAAAAACACATGCAGACTGTCTATTGGCTATTTTAGAAACATTAGAAGCATTCAAAACTTAGGAAGGCATCAATCCGAACCAAGCTTTATGCTAAGCTGGTAGATTTAATTCCATCATTGTGGAGAGATTAATTACCTTTTCACTTCAGCAGCTCAAACATGTAGGTTTTGCTGCCTGAAATCAGTGAGCAAAATACGCTCGTGATTCAATCGTTGACTCTCTCGCTTGCTCAAGATTCAAAATCAGCACTCGCAGCAAAAACCGACTTTGCTCTCTTGTTGCACAAATAACTATTGTTACTGAGATATTTAAGCCATTAGAGAGTAGACTATTACTTTTTGTTTATGCAGAAAATGGCTAGTATTCGACGGTCCAGTGGACGCGATCTGGATTGAAAACTTAAACACTGTATTAGATGATAACAAAAAATTATGTTTGATGAGTGGCGAGATCATACAGCTGGCTCCAACCA
This sequence comes from Tetheella fluctuosa, assembly GCA_951216915.1. Lineage (NCBI taxonomy): Eukaryota > Metazoa > Arthropoda > Insecta > Lepidoptera > Drepanidae > Tetheella > Tetheella fluctuosa. The sequence continues at coordinate 12,548,399 of OX578214.1, forward strand.
CCAACTTGATCTTCGAACCTATGGACCTGGAAGCTGCTTCACCTGCAACGGTATCTCCTTAATTTACTATCAACTCTTTCAAGCCACACTAAACCAAATCTAACCGATAGTCTTACCAAATTAACTTGCGTTTTTCGAAAATTGCAGCTCTATATCACATTCATGGAATATTATTTGCAATACTAATTGATTTGCTTATAGAAAAATGATCACTCACGCTTTATAAATTTATAAAACTCAGGCATTTATATTTTCTGAAATACCTAGCTTTAGCCCCGAGTTTTTACCCGCGTTACTGGGATAAAAAAGTAGCCTATGTCACTCTCCGGTTTATTAACTGTTTTTGAAAAAAAATACATCCATTCGTTGCTCCGTTGCTGCATGAAGGAAGGACAAACCAACAAACACACTTTTCATGTTTATAATATACAGTAGCAATATAGGGATAAAGGATAATACAATCATGAAATATAAAATCAACATTGTTAGGTGTCACGTTGCGGCATGATCTACATGGAGCCGAAGGGCCTCGGTTGGAAGTGTTTAATGGAATCCTGGCTGAATGTGTTGCCGTCGACATTGCATAGTGTTAATCGAAACCTTATTAGGAATCTCTTCAACCGATTCCTGTCGCCGCTTCTGTGGCTCATCGAATATTCTGGAAAGACAAAGGTGAAATTGACTAAATATTTGCCATAATAAGCAAAGCAAAGCGAAGACTTAAATTTAATTTGTTGTACACTAATAAGTGCTGTGCCCTAAACACAACAGCGTACACTGCCTAATTTTATCATCATCATCTCAGCCGCAAGACGTCTACCGGTGGACAATGGCCCCCCCTAAGGATCTCCAATAGGTCCGGTCTTGGGCGGCCTAATTTAAAAAAATCTATTTATTGTTTATGTGTTCACCTTGGTGTGTAGAATAAATGGTTTAAAATCTGTTGACATTTTATTTAGACAAAAGTTGTATACCCCAATGCGTTATTAAATTGTATATTATTCTTTCAGCAAATGTATGTGACGTCACGTAGCAATTTAGTTGTGGCTTGCATGAATATTTACGATACTTTTATGGACGATTTTCATGATGAGAAATACGTTGAACAACTTTCTGATTTGGATATTAGAGCTCAGTTAGAGGTTAGTACGTCTATGTATTGTTCCGGTCTCATCACTTAAAATGGTGATAATAATATGTATCCAAAAAACTGTTATACACAAAATATTTATACTACTTACAGGATATTTATTTATTTACAAAACGTTATAACAATGGTTTAATTTTACTTTATAGGGTGTATTCTTTTTCTCATGCATTTGGTCTATTGGAGCTACCTTAGAAGCCGACAGTCGATCGAAGTTTGACATAATGTTCCGTGGGCTATTAGACAAAGAGTTTCCGGAGAAGGTATCAGACTTCTTAGTTGTTTTTATATGAGGTTAAAGTAATGCTTTCTATAAAAAGAGTCTGTTTTCCAGGTTCGAGAAAGTTTCGGCTATCCTCGGGAGATACCAAAACCGGACAAGCACTATATTTTTGTTTTACCTAAAGAGGGACTGGTTTATGATTATCGATTCATCAAAGAGGTTTGCTTTTTTTCAATAGTTCTTCAGATTTTAATTTATTTATTTCAATCAATTTCTAATTAATATGAAATCGACCACTTCACATGCGACACTGTGTTATCTAGTTAGGTATGGCTACTTACAGGACTCCGGACAAGTCTGTAACGAAGTACCTATTCTAATCAGTAAAGCGAGCGGTAAAATCACTTCGTCAATATTGATCGTGACACTGATAGATATTTAGAATTCTGAATTATAATTCGGTGCCCAGTCACCACGACCAGCAGTTGCACCCAATTGCCTCAACAGAAAATTTACCGAGGTGTTGAAAGCAAAATATGTCTACGTTAGCGCAAACAACCGCCTTGGTGTAGTTAGAATTTTGTGCCTAAAATATCACACATCATATCACTCACCGCAGAAAGAATAGATGATGATTTGATAACAAGTTTCACCACGCATTCACAGTAATTATCCATTATCAGGGTAAAGGTAAATGGAAACCGTGGCAAGATGACGTGACGTCCGCTCCTCCAATAAGCAGAGATACCCCGCCCAACCAGATATTAGTGACAACATTAGACAGCGTGCGGTATTTAGCTCTGTTCAAACTCCTTGTGACTCATCACAAAGCCGTCATGATGGTTGGACCCACTGGCACTGGAAAATCGTCTTATATTATTGTAAGTTTCATGCAAATCAATTAGAATTTATGTATGCACTTTACTCTTCAATAAATAGAAAATAACGTTTGAGGTATCCACTTAAATTTTCCTTCGAGGTCACATGCACTTATTTAATTTTGAAAAAGTCCAAAATTGGAAAATTTGTACGTGATAGACCATAAGTGTAAATTGCCATAATAAAGGTAGTAAGTTCGTATCCTATAGTGAGCTAAGCCTGCGATAAAAATAGATAAGCATTGTATTATTGAAAAAATAACCAAAAAAGTGGCGTAAATAGAAACATTTCCTTTCAGGATTACCTAGTAAAGAGAGTAGATACAAGAATTTACAAAGCTCTTATCATGGCGTTCTCAGCGCAGACTAACTGTAACCAAACTCAAGATATCATAATGGGGAAACTTGACAAGAGGAGGAAAGGTATTACCATTTTTTTATTATTGCTATTCCCGTAATTGGTTTATTTTTGAAACATTTAACTTTCACGAAGTTGTAATTGGCTCTTGCTTACAGAAGTCAATGTAGCAAGTAATTAGTTTCTTTTAACTATGTGTTAATGCATTACTTTAGTGTGACATCTTTCCCGTACGTATTATGAGTACATATAGTAAGCATTTAATGACAATGATAGCACAGTGGTAAAGTTGGGCGTCGGATTCTGTGATATTAGCTCTAGTCGAAAACTGCATCAAGTAACCTCTTTCAATTAAAGACATTCAGTTAAAGCTGTGCTTGCTTGATTTTCTGGAACATTTATACATATTACACAGCACCTACAGATATGTTTTAGCTGGTGCACTTTACAACTGGTTTCCTTCTAGGCTTTTTATGTTACCACTATTGGTCACATCATCACTTACCACTTTAAAAAAAAATGTTGTCAGGTGTATTCGGTCCTCCCATCGGATGTTATGCCGTAGTTTTTGTGGACGATGTGAGTATGCCGCAATCAGAAACGTATGGTGCTCAGCCACCTATTGAAGTATTACGCCAAGGCATCGACCTCGGCCTCTGGTATGATAGGAAGACCAACGTGGCAATGCGGCTGATAGATGTTCAGGTGATATACTTACCTATATCTGTTAGTTGTAGTCCATTCATAATTATGTGAACACGTCAACACTGTCTACGTTAAGCCATGGATAAGTAAACTTGTGCTTCTAGATATAGACAGTAAATACTCGACAATCCAACAATGTCTGATATTCCTAAACTTATTTTAAAAGAAGACTTAGATTTCTTTTTTAATTATTTTATTCTATTCAATCAACAAATTTTGTTAATCATATTAATTACTAGTGGATACCCGGCCTGTGCTACTACGCTAAAAAGGTCTAAAACCATCTTCTCATTTATATTGCCTTTCTAATATAACGGACATAAGTAGGTAGTAACATTTTTTGTGTTTTATATATTACTAGCTGTCCCCCGCGGTTTCACCTGCGCTGCGTTTTCAACATAAAGTAGCCTATATCCCTTAATAAACTGACTATCTAACGCAAAAATATCAGTGTCTTAATTTCATACAAAAATCCGATACTTTCAGTTATTCCCGTTTATTTCATTTTTAAATATTTTAAAAATATTTTTAAATAATAGGGATAAATTTTTATATAAATAGATAGATGAAGCTATTACAATCTTGTTATATATTATCCTATGTTTAGTTCATGTGCGCTATGGGTAAACCAACACCCGGTGCGAAGCTCGTGACGCCGAGGTTCTCACGTCACTTCACATTTTTCTGCATCGATGAGTTCGATGACGATACTCTGAGGGTCATTTTTAGCAGAATCATGTTGTGGCATCTTGACACAAGGTAAGTTCTAATTTTAAAAGTGGATATCTCCAGAAAATTTTAGAACACTCATAATGCCAATATATTTTAGAGGGTTTTCAAAGGAGTTCGACCCGTGTATAGAAGAAATAGTGCTTGGAACATTGGAAGTGTATAAGCAGTGTCGACTGAATTTGTTGCCTACACCCTCAAAATCTCACTACACTTTCAATTTGAGGGACTTTTCCAGAGTGATACTGGTAGGTACTTGTGACGTAACTCTACACTTCATTCGACCACACATTTTCTTAAAACTCAAAATAGGTAAGTATTTTTTCTTGGATATGTTTTCTATTCACAAATTTACTATTCCTGAAAACTCATTTACCTGCAGGGAGTCCTGCTATCCGTACCAGAAGTGACGCCCGATCTCCAATCCATCAAACGCTTATGGGTTCACGAATGTCTTCGGGTATTCTCGGACCGTTTGGTGGAAGACTCTGATCGGCAATGGCTGGTGACGTGTCTGCGTGAAGCAACGACGCTGCACCTTAATGATGACTTCGATAAGATGTTCTCTCGTCTTAGCGAATCTCACGAGAAAGTAAGACATGAAAGTTTTTACTTTTGGCATTAATTATGTGTCATAAAAAAATGATTAGATTTTCCACTTCTCATATTTCCATGTCGCTCAAATACTATTACTGAAGATTAATTTTTCCAGTTTACAACTCAAAAAGGCTCATAATGATATTATTCCTTTTAAACTTAAATTTAGACAATGTTCATGATAAACGGCAAATCACGTATAATTTCAATGTTGTCTTACAGATCACCGACCAGCATCTCCGTAGTCTAATATACTGCGACTTCGCAAATCCTAAAGTGGACACACGGTTTTACATGGAGACTACTAATATGGAACACCTTAATTCTACTGTGGACGCGTTCCTTGTGGAGTTCAATAATATGTCCAAGAAGCCGATGAACCTCGTATTGTTTAGGTAATAGTACATTATAATATAAGTGCGGTATGTTGAAAATTACAGCCGAGGCGATATTGCTGATATTGCGATATACAAGAAAGCAGAGGCTGTAATTTGTTTATTTATTCAATTTTTATTATGTCGATTGCCTCTGCGCAATTTGGTTGTAGAAAAACGGAAAAAGAAAAAAATAGCGCGCAACACGAAAAATAATTAAATAGGTATTAGATAGAGCCCTCATATAGAGCTTTCAAAACCCTAAACATTAATATCGTTAATAGATTTGCGATTGAGCACGTATCTCGCATATGCCGCGTGTTGACACAACCGCGGTCCCACGCTCTACTGGTCGGGCTCGGCGGCTCCGGAAGGCAGTCCCTCACTCGTTTAGCTGCCCACATCAACGAATATGATTTGTTCCAAGTAAGTACATATTGTATAGACACCGACGTCACATTTTCAACAGCTTACTTCTCTTGTAATATAAGTTACTAAATTTATAATGCCCATGACTCCCATGAAGAATACTTGTCATGTTTATTTTACAGAATTTTTATTTTTATAAGAAATATTAATAAATATTATATTTTGCAATATTACAATTCACTTAAATTATAAATCCATTGCACATTTCGCCCCAATACCATCTTGGTATCATCAGCTTCGTGTTTAGACATACGGGGCTCTGGGTTGGCTCCAGGCCTTATACTTTGGGCCAACTATGAGAACCATACAATTACATAATATAATGCATGCAATGCAACGGTTTAAAAGTGTTTTTGCATCATATGTAAGTGGTAGATCTAAGTCGTCAAATATAAACAACTTTTACTACGGGAAACTAATTTCGATTTTTTTTAGACATTTTTTCAACCTTTGTTAAAATTTATTAAAATATATTATTGTTTCGCGTTTTCAGTTTTGATACCCTAGAAAAGATTATTCAGTATGACGAACATAACTTTGATTTCGGAATGTTGCAATCTTAAAAAATCCACCAAGTATACAGTGCCGTTTATTTAAATAACATAAATTATTTTTGTAGGTTGAAATGAGCCGAACATACGGTAAGACAGAATGGCGAGAGGACTTGAAAACACTATTGAGAAAATCTAGTACTCCAGATCTGATGATGGTGTTTCTATTTATTGAATCGCAGGTAATTCGACTCGACGATCTTTTTATTTTTTATTTACTTAAATGATTAATATTTTTGAAAATCTATTTATATTTGTTGATAGATCAAAGAAGAAGGTTTCTTAGAAGATGTAAATAACATGCTTAACTCTGGTGAAGTACCCAATATTTTTGCAGCTGATGAGAAATCGGAGCTTTGTGAGAAGATGCGAGTGGTCAGTACCTACTTTTTGGCCGTTCCTTATGGACTATAAATGTACAGCATAAAATCTAAATACCAGCTATACAGCGTTATTGTCATCTACAAAATAATAAACTACTGATGGCAAGTACGCCTAGCCGTTGCAGATGCTCATCACTTTAGTGGCCCATTCATAATAATGTATTGAAATTGAAATGCGTTTTTTTTTTTTTAACTTTGTATAGGCTTGTGTTTGACACAATCTCACTATGGTAAGTGATGATGTGGCCGAAAGTGGTAAGCTCACAAAGCCTAGAAGGAACTGGCTCTCAAGTGCAGCTGCCGGAACACACTGATAGGTGTTTGGCGACAGATTTTCAACTTGAGGGTGGTAGCCAGCCAGACGGGTACTACCGCCGCAGCGTCCAACGTCACTACCATTGAGCTATCTTCGCCTTGAAAATATAATTCGTATGTCATTGTTATGTAAGACGTAATGTAATTCGGTACTAAAGTGATCATCTACCTTTGACGCTAACTGTACCAATGAAGATATCTAAAACTAATAAAACAACCATTTTTTAGTCAAATCCTCTTTTAACTTTCGTTATCAGATCGACCGACAACGCGACAAGTCGCTTCAGACCGATGGTAGTCCAACAGCTTTGTACGCGTATTTTGTATCAATCGTACGAGATCAGCTCCACATAGTGCTGGCCATGTCACCAGCCGGCACATCGCTGCGTACGCGCATACGCAAGTTCCCTTCGTTGGTCAACTGTTGCACTATTGATTGGTTCCAGGTGATATATTTTATGTTTTTTCTACTTGCTCAGCAGTTTCACCGATGAGTTGAAATTTGCAAAATCATTCCTTTTAATTATATAAGACACATCATAATATACAAGCTTGATAGTTAGATCCGTTTACGCACGTTTCACTCAATTTATAATACCGGTCCTATACCTTAGGTCCACTCTACAAAATTCTATGATACCTCTTCATTCCAAGAACAAAAACAGCATAATATTTATACCCCTAGCCAACATGTAAACAATTAAAAAATTCAAAGATCTAGAAATATCACATAGCGTAGGAAGCGTACGCCTGAGTTACGTCTAACGGTAGGCAGGGCAACCAGGATCAATACTTCTCTCGCCCACGGTTTCTCAGTAATGACTAATGAGAACAAGGATTGTGGGCGTCATATCCTTTGAAAATTTGATTTCACTGACGTGATTTTTGCCCCTCCTTATTAAATTTAAAAAAAACACTTTGTACTTTTCTAAGAATAGCATGAGTCTGTTATCCAAACAAGCGCGTTTGACATTGTGATTTAAAATAGCACCAACCATTTTTGTAATGAAGACTGCCTTCATGGAATAAACATGCTATCATTATAATCACATGTATTTGCTAGTACTTCCTAATATATATAAATAATTAGATCTTAACATAAGAATTTGCTGTTGTGTATGGAAAAACTTATCCGATTTTTTTTACAAAAAATATTTTTACTTTGTCAAAATACTCACCTAAATTATTTACACAATTTGTTGATGCCCTTCCTTTAGAAATCTACTGCACGGGAATCGATGATTCGTTCTTCGTTGCTGCATAATTAAGTCAGCCAGTTACCCAATTTGGATTTTCCTCTCAAATAACGGTATATTTCTTTGGTATTAGGAATGGCCTCCAGATGCCCTACTAGCTGTTGCCACTCGTTTCCTCAAAGATGTGGAACTGACTGATTTGGAGCGAGAAACAGCTATTAAACTTTGTCAAGTCTTCCATACTGCCACACAGGAGCTCACTCGTCAGTTCCTTCTCAGAGTTAAGAGATACAACTATGTTACTCCCACTGCTTACTTGGAACTTATAAATATGTTCAAAGCCTTGCTGAACAAGAAACGAACGTAAGTATCACAACGCTTTTCACTGCTTCACTCCAAAATAATAACACTTAGCAACCAGGTTGCCATTTGTAGGAAGTATTCATGTTATTTTTTTATAAAAATACATGTATTTTAATAACGTTCTCAGGGAATTACTATCAGGCGAACGAAGATATATAACTGGCCTTGATCAGCTAGCAATAGCTGCTAAATCTGTGGCAGCTTTGCAAGAAGCTTTAGAAATTCTGCAGCCTAAACTAGCGGCAGGTGCTGCAGCGGTCGCCGAGACCACGGCTAAAGTAGAGAAGGAAAAAGAAGCAGTGGCACTAGTCGAAGCAGAAGTGTTGCTTGATCAGGCAGCCGCTGCGGAGCAGGTATTTTTAAAGCTTCCTCTAAATTTAGTGTATAAATAAATCGTGAAAAATATATGTAATATATTTTTTTATAATTTTATATAATACTAGCGGGCCCGACAGACGTTGTCCTGTCCAAACTCGATTACGACGCCATCTACCGGGTCCAATTGTATTTTCAAACCATCCAGGGACCCGCTCAAATATACACACAAAATTTCATCCAAATTGGTCCAGTCGTTTAGGAGGAGTTCAGTCACATACACACGCACACAAGAAATATATATATTAAGATATCGAATGATGGAATTTCTATTGTAAGAATTGTCTATTCATCAAGTATTTACATTTAGGCTTCAGAAGCACAAGGCATAAAAGACGAATGCGACGCCGACCTTGCCGAAGCAATGCCGATTCTAAACTCTGCCCTGGCAGCTCTCGACACCCTTACTCCTCAAGATATTACCTTCATCAAAACAATGAAGAGTCCGCCGCGAGGTATCAAGCTGGTCATGGAGGCTATTTGTATTCTAAAGGTACGTGTTACTAGTTTAGACTTCATCGATTGATTTGAATAATTTATCTAGTTTTATATATTTTTATATGGATAAGTTGTGTTTGACCAGAATAAATTCGCGTAGCGAAAGCTAGTTTGCGTTTGCATACTGATAGAAACTCCCAAGCAGGTTTGTGGAAACTCTTAAGACTGAGTGCCTGACTTAAGAATGCCTGATTTTTTTATTGATTAGTTGTCTATACTGAAAGATGCATTTGCTAATATAGGTGCTTTATTTATTTGCCTATTTTAATTGTTTATCTATTTTTATGCATTACCTAAAGGATGACCCGGTAAGTGCAAACATTTCCGTATTATTCCACTTTTATGCACATTCATAACGTGTAATAAAATCATTTGCAAAATAACTACGAGCTTTATTAGGTAACGATATCGCTCAGTTAAAAGATTAATATATTTACAACAGGATATGAAACCTGATAAAGTTCCCAATCCATCGGGGGTTGGTACAGTAGAAGATTACTGGGGACCTTCAAAGAAACTGCTCAATGATATAAAATTTCTGGAGTTGCTGCAAAATTATGATAAGGATAATATTCCGCCACCTGTAATGAAAAAGTTGATGGCAACTGTGATGCAAGACGATGGTTTTGTGCCAGAGAAGATCAGAGCAGTGTCTGTGGCTGCAGAAGGTGGGTATATACATTAATTAGCATTGGACTTCGTTGTGAAAACCTATGAAGCATTTTTTTGCTTTATGTGAAAATCCTTTGTTCAGCAGTAGACATCTTTTAGGTTGAATATAATGATGATGAAGGCTGATGACGATAATGACAATGGAATTTAAATAAAATTTAAAATTAATTAATTTGTTTTCTGACCAAAAATACTAATAAGTCGCAGGTACTTCGTGTAACTTGTTAAATCACAACATTGTTTATTCTGATAAATATTTAAGCAGCGTAGTATGTTATTTAGCAAGGACAGTAAAAAAAAACTGAAGGCTTTATTTTTATAATAAACATAATTAATGTGGACAGGTATGTGTAAATGGGTGATTGCGATGACCAAGTATGACAAGGTGGCGAAGGTGGTAGCACCCAAGAAGCAAAGATTGGCGGCTGCACAGGCTGTCTATGATAAGGCGATGGCTGCACTTGCTGTTAAACAAGCACAACTTAGAGAAGTAAGACTTGTACATTGACCCTAATATTTACACTAGAAAACAGAGATGACACTGAATCTAGAAACATTAGACCTCTCTGATCTGATTTACGTTTTCAGGTAATTGAGTCACCTCTTTGAAACATTTTTTTTTGTTATTGCTCAATATATACGATGATGGATAAGGATGTTACTAGAATCTAAATAAAATTTCATAAAATTGCCTAGGTCCAACTGAAACTAGGAAAACTAGAAGATGCACTAGCGGAACAAAATCGTCAGCAAAAGGTTTTAGATGACGAAGTAATGGACTGCAGCAACAAGTTGAAGCGAGCGGAGATGCTCATATCAGGGCTCGGCGGTGAAAAGACTAGATGGACACAAATTGCCAAGACATTGCGGGAAACTTATTACTCACTCACGGGTAAAAATACAACAACAAATCTTACCTGAAATTATTTCAATATTTATGATGGGAAACATAAACATATTAATTTGTTTTTTGGAAAAAGTCTCTAGAGTGTGATCTCCAAATTTATTCTGGTTTATGTTTGATTCCAATAAATGTAACGAATTTTTTAGGTGACATCTTGATAGCTGCTGGTATAGTAGCCTACCTTGGACCCTTTACAGCGGGTTTCCGAAATGACCAAGTAATGTATCACCTTTTTTAAAAAATCGATAATATTTTTTCCATTCAACATTCATTATAAATTAGCAATATTTTTTTAGGTTAAAGCGTGGGCTCAAGCCTGTCACGACTGCGGTATAGTGTGTACACTTAACTATAGTCTAATTAAGACCCTCGGCGATCCTGTTACCATACAACAATGGAATATTGATGGTTTACCGTCTGATGAGTTCAGTGTTGAAAGCGCTATTATAATCATGTAAGATTTCTTCATTTACACATTACAGAAATATGAATAGAACCGTACAAAAAGATAATGATTTTTTGTTTTGACCCTCCTTAGGACAGGAAGACGTTGGCCACTAATGATAGATCCTCAAGGACAAGCTAATAGATGGGTAAAGAATATGGAAAAGCCAAACAATTTAAGCGTGGTGCGATTGACGCAAGCTGATCTTGGACGCGTCCTCGAAAACGCAGTACAATTTGGACAACCGGTACTTACTAAAAAATAAATATACTAATTAATATAACATTCTACTACTAATACTTACTAAATAATACATTCATTAAATATTTTTTTTAGGTTATGATTGAAAATGTCTTAGAAGAGTTGGATCCAATGCTGGAACCATTGCTACAGCAGCAAACATTCAAACAGGGTGGTGCACTTTGCATAAAAATTGGTGACACCATTGTGGAATACAGTAAAGATTTCAAGTAGGTATCGAGTGGTGAGAAATGGTGAGGGATTTTTGAACGAAGTTCGAAATCTCGAAGTTGACGAAGTCACGACTCATTTTTTAGTATAGACGGTTATCCATAGCGTATCCATCCGTATGCTACTGGCTGTGCCCAGTCATAGGTGCGCGTTTCGTCGTTCCTTCCGAGTGTTTCACGACACTCACGTTTTTTTTTGTATAAAATATTTTTGATTCTTGCTTTTAGGTTATACATAAGTACAAAACTAGCAAATCCACATTATTTACCCGAAGTTGGAGTGAGAGTGACGCTGGTCAACTTTATGTTGGCCAAAGATGGTCTCGAGGCACAACTCTTAGCGCGCGTCGTAGCTCGAGAGAGACCAGATTTACAACAAGCCAAGTCAGATCTCACCACGCAGAATGCAGAACATAGACGACTACTACAGGATATTGAAAAGAAGATTCTCAATGTGCTTTCTACTTCTGAACATTTATTGGAGGATGAAGAGGCTGTACAGGTAAAGTGCTCTATACACTAGGATATATAGCTAACTGCTAAAGAGTATGTATTTACAATGACTTCTTTATTTCCTTGGGCAATTCTAGATTCTAAACTCCGCCAAAGACACTTCAAATGAAATTAAAGAGAAGCAAGAAGTGGCGATGGTCACCGAAAAAGCTATCGATGTTGCCCGCAATGACTACGTGCCAATTGCTGTACATTCCACTAATTTGTTTTTCCTTATTGGTAAAGTAACCCTAAATTTCATTAATTAATGTATGTAACCATTTTTTAAGTGTCATTATTTATTAAATTTAATTAATAAAGTTATGATAAATATACAAATCTGGATTGCCACAACAAAATAACCTATAACCTAGATGTTTTTAAGGCCAGGATGCAATTTCAACTTAGATCTGAAATAGGGCAATGTTGTCATGGAAAAAGGATTGAATTTTCTCACGTCTTCTTTAAGTAAAATGGGCTTACGTTTGGAAAACGACTGAACCGTGAAGGAGTTGCCTATTTCACATCTACGTTGAAATTGCATCCTGGCAAACCAAATTTGTCATTTCTACGTTTGTTGTATGGCATTACAAGGTGAAACACTACAATTTAAGTGTGAACTAAGCTGCTTAGAATGTGAAGCTTTAACCACGAATAGGATAAGAGCACTAATCATTAGCTGCCCTGATAGCTGGAACGAACAAATTATGTAGAAGTCAGATAAAATGGGAATGATTTAAAAAATGTTACCTGTCTTTTAATTTTGATCATGTACAGCTTCCTTGGCCCACATCGATCCAATGTACCAATATTCCCTTGGTTGGTTCGAGGGTCTCTTCACCGCTGCGATTGACAACACTGAAAAAGTGGATGAGATACCCGAGAGATTAGAAATATTACGAAAATTCTTCACATACTCGCTCTATGCCAACATTTGCAGAAGTTTGTTTGAAAAGGTAAAACAACCTAGTTATATTATACTATCTGTCCCCTGTAGGTTTTGAAAAGAAGCCACAAAATATGAAACAATATGAAAATGCATTCAGCAGTTAACGAGCTGAGTGGTAACAAACTAACACACACAAAATTTCCCATAGATATAGGACACTTTTCTTACCGGGAAAACACTAGATCCCTCGAGGATGCAGGTGAAACCGCGGGCAAGAAGCTAGTTATTCATAATAATATGTAGGGAATATGAACAAAAATATTATTTAGCTAGACCGCTAGCCCATGCTACAATATAAATTTTGCGATTACGTCTTGCATTATAAACTTGACGTTTCATAGATAAATGTAGTTCGGACAAATGGCGACTCAAAATTGATGGTTATTTGTTAAATAATGTTTTTATCGTATTTCAAATTGAAAATAAGGCTCGATGGACATGTTGTAACATATAATTGTGATTCATCTATATTTCGCTTTTTTTAAATTCATTTCTCAGTCTTTTCAAAAACATTATACCTAAACTTAATGTATACATTAAATGTATGATCCCTATTTGTTCATTTGCTGTCTACTTTTACTTTTAAGTGTTTATAGTGAGTTTGTTTCCAGGATAAATTAGTATTTTCCCTGCTACTGACGATAACAATAATGGTGGCTGAAGGCGAGTTAGACCAGTCACATGTTCTCTTTTTATTGGGCGGCGCACAACCAAGAGTAGTGCGTCACAATCCAGTTTTATTCCTCAGTCCACAAGCATGGGCAGAATTTAATGGGTAAGATTTTACAAAATCCACTTTTGTATCCCCTTGTGTAGCATGAACAATAGTTATCAGTTACTTAGTTGTAAGTTTAATCTATATCTATACTAATATTATAAAGCTGAGAATTGTTTGTTTGTTTGGTTGAACGCGCTAATCTCAGAAACTACTGGTTCGATATGAAAAAATATTTTAGTGTTGGATAGCCTTATCCGGGAAGGTTATAGGCTATAAGATCCCTCGGGAACGCGGGTGAAACCGTGGGATGAAAGCTAGGCTCTGTCTGACATAAAACCTTCAAAGTTAAACCCTATCCCCCTTTGTCCCATTTATCTCTTTTTGGCACATGGAGTCATTTTTTTATTTAAAAAAAATATTTATATCTCACTCTTTATAAATCTATGTAATATTAAATGAAAGGTAAAGTAAATCAAATCAATTAAAATGATATTTCTTATCTAAAGGCTTAACGAAATTGATGTATTCCACGGTATTTTGGACCACTTCATATCCAATATCAGCATTTGGGAGGAGTTCTGTAGTACCCCTGACCCTCAAAATCAGCCGTTACCAGACCCATGGCACAAGCTTGGCTCTTTTGAGGTATGTTATACTTATAAACGGTGTGTTTCTGCATTGGCACCATATTAACAACTTGAATAAGGTGAAAATACAAGACCACGCCATGCATATAACGAGTAACAGAAAGGTGAAACAATTATTACGCATATATATCTACTAGAAATCCAAGCACCTTGCCACCACCGCAGTTGCACTTGAGAGCCAGTTGCCTTGGTAATGCCCCTGATATTGCAAATGTCTATAGGCGACCGATTTGAATCATCAAAATATTGAACAACATATTAATATAGATTTATTTAAAATTTATAAATTGAAAACGTATTTATGTATGTTGGACAGCCCTTTTAATTATATACTGTACGTCAACTGTAAGTGTATCTGAGACAGATGACAATCGAAAGGGCGATATTCAAAGTCTATATCACAAACAAAATTAATTATTTGTTTACCTACAGAAAATGATGGTATTGAGGTGCATGCGTTTGGACATGATGGTGCCTGCGGTCCAAATCTTTGTAGAAGGTAATTTACGTGATTTTCTTATTATCATCATCCCTCGGTTAGTCTTGAGAGAGGTAGAGAGATACATAATATGTTAAAGCTTATAAGTCTCTATTAGCACATAATTTCTATATTTTTAGCACAAATGGGTCGTCAATTCGTGGAGCCTCCGCTGTTTGATCTGGCATCTTCGTACTCAGACTCGCATTGCTGCATACCGTTGCTATTTGTACTAACTCCTGGTTCTGATCCTATGGGGACATTGCTTAAATTTGCTGATGATCAGGTTAGATCCTTAGAATAGAATAGAATACGATTTTACGATTAATGCTGCTGTTGCATACAATTTGATTAGAACTGCAAATATTGATGGATAATTTATTTTAAAAAATGCCGATGATTGTCAATAATTTTGAGTAGAACAAAACAAAAA
This sequence comes from Tetheella fluctuosa, assembly GCA_951216915.1. Classification (NCBI taxonomy): domain Eukaryota; kingdom Metazoa; phylum Arthropoda; class Insecta; order Lepidoptera; family Drepanidae; genus Tetheella; species Tetheella fluctuosa. The sequence continues at coordinate 12,563,728 of OX578214.1, forward strand.
AGCCTTTTTATTCATAAATTTTATTGTAAACTTTATATCGATTTTCTATACGAAGGTTTTTTCAAATAGAAACTGATTACTTACAACAAATGATATTTTATTTAAATTCGGGGGTTAATAGTGGGTATGCGGAATTAAAGTTTATGATTTACATATTCCAATAGTTGGGAGCACAAGCAGCAATAAGATATGCTGTCTTTAAATTAACGTAACATGAGGTTCACACTTTAGCGTTTAGTTAATTAAAAACATGATTGATTTCAATACAATTTCATAGAACATTGAGCAGTCCTTCTTCTCAACAGGGTTTCGGTTCTTCCCGTCTATTTTCCTTATCGTTAGGTCAAGGACAAGGTCCCATTGCTGTGAAACTGATTGATGAGGGAATCCGAAGTGGTACTTGGGTAGTTCTGCAGAATTGTCACTTGGCTAAAAGTTGGATGCCTATGCTTGAAAAGGTAATAATCTATTGACGATATTCAGTAAGTAATTCGAGTAAGAAAAAAATATAATATGTACAATAAAAAAATACATTTTTAAATTATAGTTAGTACTTTGTAGGTATTTATCGTACTAAAACTATAATACTAGTCCAGTTATACGTGATTGTCACAGATTTGCGAAGGTTTGATGCCAGATTCAACTCATCCCGACTTTAGACTCTGGCTCACGTCGTATCCGGCTGATCATTTCCCTGTCTACGTGCTACAAAATGGCGTAAAAATGACAAATGAACCACCACAAGGTAACTTAAAAGTGTTCCGAATTTTAACTAATTACCATCATATTATTGATGTAGATAAGTGAATAAATAAATTTACGACAAATTCGTAAATATAATTGGGGCCACTTTTATTTATTTATGAAACATCAGAAAATCTATGAAAGTTTTTTTTAGTAGACACCTGTTCAGTTCTATTCAAGTTTCAAACTTCCGTAAACATTGCGATAGTTCAAAATCATACCCTATTTAGTTTGAAGTAGGTATAAATTCAAGTGACTGCTCAAAACTTAGCCCGCACTCGGCTTGATCACTCATGCTATATGAATGCGTCCAGGTCTCCGAGCAAATGTGGCTCTTTCATACCAGAGCGATCCCATCAACGACCCAGAATGGTTCGAAGGTAATAAACAAACGGAGATATTCAAGAAGCTACTGTTCGCTCTGTGTTTCTTCCACGCCGTGGTCCAAGAGCGCAGGCAGTTCGGACCCCTCGGTTGGAACATACGATACGAGTTCAATGAGACAGATCTGAAGATCAGCGTCACGCAATTGTATATGTTCCTCAATGAATATGAAGTAAGTGATGTTTACTATTATGTTAGTATTTCTTATAGGAAGAGTGTCATCTGCTTACATTCCGAAAGTTACTGACTTCTGACGAATTGCACGAAGTCATCAGTTATTGTTGGTCTATTCAGCTTGGTTTTTTCGGACCCAGTAGCTGACGGACAGTTATGGACAAGCAAAACGGAGTCAAGTCACATAGTTCACCACGTGGGCCAAGTATGGATTGCATTATCCATATTTACGAAATAATGGTAGTTGTAAATCGAACAAAACCATTACGGGTTTAACTGTGGCATATAGACACAGTAACTCGGCGCATAAGTCTTTCGTTATTATATAAGTTGCTGAAGTCTAGTTAGACAATGTTTAATAAGCATTGCGAGATTCGATGGATTTAGGATATCTGCGTTATGTATTCCCATGTTCTCGTCCCGTAATCTATATTAAATTGTAGAAGTACATGCAAGTAATGATATTATAAGTAAAAAGGTGTTCGATCTTAAAAAACGGCACACTAAATAATTAAATAATTCTGTACGAGACGTGCATCCGTTGACGCCGGCAACGCCACATTGAGGTCACGTCTGGCTAATTAGCCACATTTAAACGTGCCGCTTGCTGAGCGCTTATAACCTATCTACACCTTTTTACTTATAATATCATTGCACGCAAGTATGCACGAAAGTACGGAATTTATCGAATGAAATGACATCTAGTAGGTATACATAATACATTGTTTAAATAATCCAGTGTCATTTGGTTATTTTTTGAATATCTGTTTATTGTATAAATACTAGCTGTCCCTTGCGGTTTCACCCGCGTAGCGGTATAAAAAATATCTACTATAGCCTACGACCGATTCTCAGACCTACCGAATATACACAAAATTTTTCATAAGAATCGGTCGAGCCGTTTCGGAGGAGTTTGCAGACAAACACTATGACACGAGAATTTTATACCTATATTCGATTTTTACTTGTAAATACTATGAATGTAAGTATTATAAGTGCGCCCATAAATACTAAAGAAGTCGTTACTAGACACATGGTTCAAAGCGTTATGTTGTGTGAAGAAATTTGATATAAAATTTGATTGAGATGGATTCCAAGCGTCTTATATTCATTGATATGCCACTATGTGAAAAGAAACTTATTATGCAAGTATGAACCAACGTTCTTGTCTTATTTTCATAGGACGTACAGTTCGTAGCCCTCCGCTACTTAACAGGTGAGTGCAACTACGGAGGGCGCGTCACAGACGACTGGGACCGACGGTGTCTCAACACAATACTGTACAAGTTCTACAACCCGGGCGCCATATACGACGCTAAGTACGATCTTGAACCAACAGGTTAGTTATACTTCCAGCTGATGTCGGTAGGAAGATAGCCTCATGTAGAACATATATAATCTAATTCATAAGTGACATTTTCTTTTCAAGGCCAAAAACGTTGGGCTTTTTGGGTTCTCTGGTTGTACTTCACGTGAGCATGCATTTAGTATCATACTCATGTTCACCTTTTTGTCACAATAATATGACTTGTGAAATACACAGGTTCTTACTCAAAATTACTTAGTTATAATAAATAAATAAATTACTTATAATAAAGGCCATAATTTACTAAATTTATGTGGCTGAACAACCAACAGAATTACTTTATTTCCCTAAACATCGCCATTCTACTGCATATGTAGTATGAAAAAATCTCCCCTGTTTGGTATACTATTATCAAAGCGTAAAAATCATACAGTGGTCTATCGCGTTTAATGTCACGCGAAATGCCGCTTTGTATAGGCATTCGTCATTGCTCCAGAAATCGTCAACCTAGATTTCGTCCTCGCCGGCGAGGACCGTCGCGACGTCCTTCCCAGTCTCGTCCCGATTAAGCGGCCCGAGCTGCATATTAGCAATCCGACCGATCCCCAAATAATATATTTTATTTGCATGCTAAGTCCTCCCTCAGTCCCCAGGCAACGTCCTGAGCCGAGGTCGAGCCCCACAGGGGGCACCCTCAGGCTACCGTTGCCCTAAATTTATTTAGTTTTAAGTAGCGGTTGAGAGCCCTCAGCGCTCACCGCAAAAGTCCGCGTAACGGTGGAAGAAGGTCCCCTGGACCCACCACCTTTCTGTTCCTGCTCAAAAAAAAAAAAAAAAAATTGCTCCATTGTGTCCCAAGCGAGTATGGCAGCTTAGGCTCGCTACCGCACGATTGCTCTGTCTGACTGTTGTTGGCCGACTGTAAGAGTTACATAGACTGTGCTATTATCGAATCGATCTAAATACTGAGGACGAAAACTGACATTATTTTGAACTCTTGCAGACTATCACCTTATTTACTATGGTAAGTGATGATGTGGCTCTCTTGAATTGGTGGTTTCTCCTCGACATTTGAATAGCCTCATGTTCAACTTATGTGACGTCATCTACGATTACCCTTACATGTGATTCCCTATGATAAAGTACAATTGTTTCATCAGGTGTATACTATATTCCTAATTTGAGGGAGCACAGTGACTTCATAGCGTTTGCTAGATCGTTACCGGTAGCAACTCCACCAAGCGTATTCGGTTTCCATCCTAATGCGGATATCACCAAACACTTCCGCGAGGCTGAAGAGTTGCTGAACACTGCTATTCTTACACAGGTATGATACTTAGTATAACCTTCCATTGCGAGAGTTATATATCATTGATCGTTTACACTCTTATTAGAGTATAGCTTTCATATATAAATTCATTTAGATGTAGCTAAAGGTTATTATTGAATTGTAATTTATATTAACTTCTTACTAAGATCATGAGACTTAAAAATAATGTTCCGATCGTGTAGGTTTTTAATATTACCTACATTATGTATTTCTTGTTTTCATTCATCCACCATCGCATCGGGCTAAACAAGGATCGAATGGTAAGGCAACGTTTACTAAGATTATTTTCATAAATAGTAGAACATGTGTAAAGTAATTTTTATTACATTTTCATGCGTTAATAAGGATCTCCTGAGGAAATATTTGGTAAGCTAGTCAAAAACTCGCTTGCTTTATTTATTTTTCTACGTCAGCTTAATGTTTTCACTGCTACCATTTAGGTATATAATATTATCACACAAGCTTTTATTTATGTGTGTTTAAACCACTTACGCCCAACCGATTGAGCTGAAATTTTGCACACTTTTGGATTTGTTATCATTAATACCCGAATTACACATTTATTAAATAGGGAGTTAAGTCTAAAATGGCATAACTGACTATACACATATTTATCGAACACCTTACTGTCATTGTCAAACAATGTGACCTTATAGGTATACGTGACCATTTAAACAGTATATTAGATAAATATCGTTTTATGAGTAAGGCCATGAATGTGTAAATCAGGTTCACTGCATTGTGTAAGACACTATAGTTTTTTTTAAACCTATCTATAGAACTTTTTAAACTTATTTCCTAATACAGGACACAATGGCATCCGGATCAGCAGGTGCAACACCAGATCAGCAAGCTATGGCAATATCCGAAGATATTCTAGCTCGACTGCCGAACAAGATTCTCTCAGGGCCGTCACACGAGGGTGACTTAAAGCCAGCCGATATGACACCCATGTCGATAGTAGTGATACAAGAAGCGGCGAGATACGAAAAACTCGTGAATATTGTTAGATCTAGTGCGAGAGCTGTCATTGGTGCTGTACAAGGTGAGCTGAATAGAGTTTAAGACCCAGTTTCACAGGTTGTCGATAAGTTCTAGATGACTTATCTGACCGATGTTGGTTATGCTGTCTCTTTCTTTCGAGATGAACAGAATGGGATGTCACGTAATGACCAGTAAGTACTAGCTATCAGGGACTTGTTGATTTAACCTTTGAAACTAGCCCATTACATCCTTTGTTTGTCTATTGTATAGGTATATCCGAAGTTGAATGTTTTGCATGATGCATTTTACGCCACCCTTTTAAAGCTTTTCTATACTGGAAAATAAAGTATGGTAAGATAGATTGTGTGAATAGAAAAATATGGTATGATAATATATGACAAGGCGGAGAAGTAGACGATTTTATTGCGAAAAGACTATCTCATCTTTACACGAGATGAAACCCAAGTAGAATATGTACCTCTAATCATTACCGATGTGTTTACTAGGGGTAAGTGTGTTGACGGACGTAACAGAAGAGGTACTGGTAAGTATGGTGCGCGGACGCATCCCGGCGCTATGGGCCGGCAAGAGTTATCCCTCGCTAAAACCACTAGCTGGCTACTTCGATGATCTACTCGCCAGGCTCGCATTCCTCCAGGTAAGTGTAATATTTATCACAGCATTGCAATTTGCATTTTTTTATGCCATAGCATGCACAATCAATCAATTCCTCTAACAATCGGACTCATAATTTGAGATAAGTCACCATAATACTTAATATAATCTATAGAAAAAGCCCTGTTGATTCGTATATTAAACATTTAAAAAAAAATCTAGGCCAGAGACCCGTTTATTTAGTATTCATATAAATACTTTTATTTTCAATCAAAATTATAAAAAAATATTATTTATTTTATTTTATTTACTTATAAAATTAAATAAATAAATTAAAACTATATTGAAATTCCAGGGTCGAACGTATTTCTGCTTTTGTTATTTTTTTTATATTTTTCAGCATATCCCTAAAATATTTAGGACATTTGGGCAGCATGACCAAGATTACCTTACATTTTACTCCTTTTCCATTTCCACATTAGCACTGGCATCAGCATGGGCCACCGATAGTATTCTGGCTGTCAGGATTCTACTTCCCCCAAGCGTTCCTTACGGCCGCTCAACAGAGCTATGCGAGGAAGTACAAGATACCTATAGATCAGCTTGCTTTCCATTATGAGGTAAGATCCTATTGATCACGTCATGGCGGTGAAATTGTTGTCATTTGTTGCATCTTAATGTCTTCATGTCGATGAGGAGTGCCGACGATTACATGAAGTTAGTTTGCGAAATACTGTGGCATATCGAAAACAATATCATCAGTGTCATATAGGATGTTGAAATAATAAATCTACAGTTTTTAGCCCTATGTTATTATTGAAGAGCATAAAATATTAGCTTTAAATTATACAGGTACAATCCAGGTTTGAGATAGACACAAGGCCAGATGAAGGCGTCTACATATTCGGTCTTTTCATGGAGGGTGCTCGTTGGAACATGGAGGACTACTACATCGACGAGTCTCACCCTAAAATATTGTACGATGAATTCCCGCCGGTAAGCCCTTATCCTGTTTCCATATTGTATCTCTCATATTATTTATATACTTAGCATTTACAATTCCTACATTTTAAAACGCCATTCTTGAGAATGTTTGGAATGATCTGAATATTTGCTGAACTTGATTTTGTTTATAAAAACTGTTTTGATGACTCTATCAGATAAATATCTTGCCTAAACCAGACTTATCTTTCACGACACCTAGGTTTGCTTACTTGAGACCCCTCTATAGGCATCGATGCTCCATTATAAATATATTTTTGAAATTCATCTTTATTCGGATAAATAGTACCTATTGGCTAAATCCACACTACGTTGATCTGCGGTTACATGTACTTTTTTATCTGATACTGTCAGGTATGGTTGATTCCCCTCAAACGTGAGGACATCCCCACGGACATGTTCTACAACTGCCCCCTGTACAAAACTGGTGACAGGCGAGGAGTACTGTCCACTACTGGACATTCCACCAATTATATCCTCTTTATGAGACTGCCTACTGCTAAAGAACCAGACCACTGGATCATGAGAGGTGTTGCCTTATTGACGCAATTGCCATTCTAAATATAAGTTTTTCATGAATACAGAATATTCTTTCTTCATGCGCTTAAGGCTTCTAAATTGAAATCAATTTGTTCCACAATGGAGTTTTGAATACAAAGTTCAATTGCAATTTGTAATGTAGGATTAACCTAATTATTTAGTCCGAGGGATTTCGTCGGTGACAAGATAATCATGGATTTCTATAAAATATAGTTAGTTATTTATGTTTAATTATGTTGAATTGATTAATATATTTATTGCCAGTTATGACATTGTACACTTTAGATAACTACATATCGATTATGTTATGATAATTATAATATTGCAATTTTTCTAGTCTTCTTTGTGATCTTTGATCGATCATGATTTATGTTTTCCGCCTTATTTATTGAATTGACAGATTTTATTGTAATTTATTATTAATTGAAATAAATTTGTTATTTTCAGTTGATTGTTTAACTAATTTATTTCTAAAATCCTTGCAATAATTTAAGGACGTTTCTTACTGCCCTTTCGTCGTATTTAAATATCGTTATATTATCCTTGTTATTCCTCTATATATTTAATTGACATAATAATATGATCATAGAAAGTTTCATAAATAACATTTTATAAACATCGATAGGCAAAGGACATAACAGACATGGTGAAATAAATCTGTGAAAAATATTAGTAAATGGGTGGATATATATCGAGCTCAATATAGATCAATATATAGACATGACTATAGACATTAATATCCATCACATGGTCTCGTGAACCGTTACATCATCAAACCCTGTGGCTTCGAGCGACATTGTCCCTCGACACACCAAGCGCCCCGCAACAATACGCGGGTATTAGTTCAATCCCAGTGGATTGAGTCCTGAGACAATATGCTCATTTGCCTGTTATGTATGAAATTACTTTACATCATTAAAATTACACACATTGCAAACATTCTGATCTTATTTACTTGTTATAACTTACCTATTTTTAAACACGCCATGAATAGTACGTGTACAAATTGTTTTTGCTATAAAATACCATTTTATATTTTTCAGAAAACATGTACTTATGTTGAATTGAATGGTTTCTAGGTTTTCGTTGAGAAAATAATATAGAAACAATATAAGTATAAGTTTTATGAAGTTGCAAAATACTCGAGTAGATTCTTATTGTAGATACCAGCTTTGTAGATTCTAACAAAAGCTTCCTGGAAATAAAATAGAGTGAAAAAATTTAATCTTTGTTCCCACGTCTTTGTGGCGTTACGGCGTCTTTATTGTTACATTCCCTTACATGATATTGCTATAAATTATAGCGAGATGAAAATGGAAGTTTTCTTGACGGAACAGGGTCAATGTCATCGTTACCATTTCGCAATTTTATGTGTTGGACAAGCAAGGGGGCCCTGCTCGCCTAAAGCTAAGCGGCGAGCGCCACGAGAGCGGTGACTCCGCATTTCGGCGTATTACGCTGCCCTGTCATTTAGCACGAAAAAGCTCGCATCCCAGATAGGGCATGTATTAAATAAGCGAGTAGTGAGCAAAATGGGGTGGTGGAGGCGTAGTACGGGAGGCACTCGGTCTGGCGCGGTGTCACCCCAGCAACCCGAGATATTGATCTGCGCAGCCCCGGGCCCGGCAGCCCCGCGCAGCATCCCGCCCGCGCCCCCTGCCCGACCCCCCCGCCGCCCGGCCCGCGCTTCTCCCGCACGCACGCCCTTGATTCTGCCGCTCGACCACTGCCACCACCGACCCACACTCCGCCACCCTCGGCAAATACTTATTACATTTCGCACTACATACCTACTTCACGTAATCCGATGAAGAAATTTCGCTTATGTTTGATAATCATGCAACCGCTTTCAATTGAGACACTTTACATTGCGTAAGAACCCTCGTAACGATCTATCGATGCTTATTTAAGTCTTAGAACGTATTGAAAACTTGTTTTATGATTAAAATATGTAGAAATTCTCGGGGCTGCTACACAGACTGTGACTTAAATTTTGATGGTCCAAAAATAGACTAGAATTCGTACAATCACTTTTGATTGATATTAGGTCTTTAGCATGAATTTATGATAAAGCTATTGTTATTTTTGACATGGACTTCAATTAGAAAATAATATTATCTGCAGACACTGTAGTTGCCAGCATTTGAAATTACATTAATAATTTCATTTGTAACAAGCTGCGTAATTGGGGAGACTGACAATATGTAGGTACTTACATAACATCAAGCACTCTCGGTAGGTACATACATATTACATTATTATGAGCTTTCAGTAGGTGGTTGGCACGAGCGCCACAAATTCGAATCACAAAAGGCTGCATCTACTAATTGAATCTGTCGGCAAATGCATTATACTGTGTGTTGAACACAGGACAGGTGGGTAATACAATTTATCACGGGAGCGAATGCCGCACGTCCGCGTGCCGCACACGCCTCACGCCCACCAAACACGAATACATATAGGTATAACATAGCCATGCGTACGAGCAGCATGACAATTTGGTAACTCTTTTCGAGATGTTAAGATTTTTAAAGCGATTATAGCTCAGTGGCAGTGACGTCGGGATCGAATCCTACAATAATCATGACATATTCATCTTATTTTATAACATCAAATTATGAGTAGGTACTTAGATAATAAATATCATACCGTGTTACCAATAAAATTAACATGAGGATTACACCATGCAAACATCAAAATTGGCTAATCGGTACAAGATAAAAGAATAACAAACAAATTATAGAAACAGACGGTCAAAGTGACGGCCATGCCCATGGCCCATGTCAATGTGATGTCAACCTTAACCCTCAAATATTTATTTATTTAATAAACTATAATCAACCGCCCACGGCGCATATACCTAATTACATCCCAGTCCCCACTGTATTGTCACAAACCTCTGCTATTAAGGCTATAGTCCATTACGCGGGCCCAGTGTGTATAGGTGGACTTAGCATGCCTTTGAATTTGACTCCTCAGGCATGCAGATTTCCAATGGAGAATACATACGCAAGTTTATAGCTCGTAGGTAGGTACCGGACAGTAATTTACATGCACCTCGATGATTGTAGGTAGGTGTGTTCTCCACTAAGCCACCAATTATTGGCTTATTCTGCGCGATCCTACAAACATAAAATTCCTTAGTTTTGTAAGGAATATGTACCTAAGTAATTTTAATCCTGTCTATTATAATAATATTACAAGGTGGATAGACGGCCTTGTAAAGATCATCGGAAAACGCTGGATGCAGCCCAAGACCGGTCCTATTGGAGATCCTTAGGGGAGGCCTATGTCCAGCAGTGGCCGTCTTGCGGCTGAGATGATGATGATGATGATATTATAATAATAACAATGACTATCTTCTTAATTATGTATCGTTTCCATAAAGGAGTTCTTCTTCTTTTTGAATATTATGGTGACTAGCCGAATATTCGATGATTCCCCCTAGAGATGCATGTTGATATATAAATATTAGCTGTGCCCCGCGGATCCATCCTCGTTCCTTCTCAATAAACGAGCTACCTAACGCAACAAAAATAAATCAAATCGGACTGGTAGTTCCTGGGATACACGCGTTTTAACACAGCTTTATAATATTAGTACAGATAAAGATTTCACCACCCGCCGACTCCCACCCTAGCCCTATAGATATCGAGGGTTAACGCTTCCATGGCTCAAATTGTCTGATTCCAGGTTGCTATGACGAGAGACGATCTATTTAGGTGCGATATAGCTACCAGTTGCCAGGCAGGGGGAGAAAAGAATCCAATTAGTTAGTAGGTAGGTGGTACTTGGTTTTTTGATAATTAATTTTCCCGTGGCCGAGAGTGTTGTTTTATCAGACTCACGTTTATGATACGGTTCAGTAATTTTATGTATGTACCTATATCAACAACTGAGAGAGGGTTCACGTTGTGTGACAACACTCGTCTGCTCCACGGCACGGGCGGTACCTGCCGTCTCGCGTGAGTAATGAGTTGTGTCAACAACACGCCGATACGATGGCCTTTGTTATATCGCCGCTTTATTAACCAACCACCCCCAACTTCTGTTTGAATTTTCGCTTTACACATTTAACATTAAAAATTTAATGGAATGAGAACAAAATTCCCGCCGATTTAACTGTCAGACGCGGAGCAGAGTACCATCGTGAGCTTGTTGTATTAAAATGCAGGCGTAGCGAGCATTATCATTACCATCATGGGAGGCGTGTTGGCTCACTACGAGGTTTAAGCTCTGCTTCAATTTTAAAGGGCGCGAGAATATCTCTAAAAAATAAAGGAAAGTCTGTCCCACAGCGCGCTATCTCTCGGCAATGAGAATTTAATTAAAATGCAGCGCCTACATCTACCTTTGGTTCTCTCTGCCCACTCGTATACATCGTCTGCTAAGTGTAGTCGACTATGTACCTACGTGCATACACTTAGTTAGTGAAGCTGGCCACCCTCGCCATCCCTTTTAATTAAATGATAAACACTCCGTCATGCTTTGCCGTAATTTTTGTTTGTTGTTATTTCGATAACTATACCTTTGAAGTTCGTTTTATATGATGGTATATTAAAACGCAATCCCTATATCTGTTAACTCTAGGCAACAGTCGGGGAAAAGGGGCAAAGGGGCCGAAGTCAGACTGTCTGAGCCGATAAAAGCTAGTGGGTACCAAAATCCGTATTTAAACGAGCTATTTTAAGTGGCTTGTACCTATAACGTTGGTCAGTAACAGTGCATAGAGCGCGGAGCCAATCGTTTATTGGGATTGGAAGCAAAGCCTTTCGGTCGGCTGCAGAGCAGCGGCGGGCGGCGGGCGGCGGGCGGCGGGCCTTCCAATTTTAATGTTATATAACTGAACCGTAATAATTCGCAAAGCGCGCTTCCGCCGCTAGTTCAAACACCCGCTCCGCCATCCAATTTCGAATAAATATTGCGTTTTAACTGTGTAATAAGAGTTGTGGTTGATCTGCCGTAATTAAAAAGCTCGTTCAGTCTGAAAATCGGCTTTAAAGATGAGGTTTTGGTTCTGTGTTTGAGAACTATACATATGGAAATGAAAATAATTATGTTGCTACTTTTAATTTCTTTTGTATAGGTATACCTACCGAATACCAACTGAATAGTTGCCTTCCCTAATGTAAATATGTTAGGGTTGCTTAATTATGACATGAATGAGGTCTCTAATAAATTCATTTTCAGTCTCCTGCGAGAACAAAAGAAACACTTTATGATTTACGTAACCACTATAGAAATTTTACTTAAATAACAAACATCTGTACCTGTAAACAACATTCTTACGTAAATGTAAGTGCTTCGTGGTGAAACCTACGTCGTGAAATTTACTAACTCCTTACGTGATATCTTAGAATTTCACATCAATATTTCAGTCAGTTACAACATTTAATTGGCCCCGCCTCATTCATTAGCTAACCTTTAGCTGAATAATTTAGTTATGAAACTGATATTGCATATATATATATTTTTTTAATATAGTCAAAATAGTCGAATAAAGTGCTAAATTTCTTAACGGTTCCTCTCAGTTGAAGGCTGATTTCCGAACCGGTGGTAACTTCAGTAAATTCAATCTTCATAAGTGCTAGGCAAGGTAAGTTCTAGGGCTTAAACTAAGTAAATGGCTTTGAATTTAAAACAAAAAACAAAAATATACACGAAGAACGGGAAAATAAAAATATTATATCCTAATCGTTTTTAACGCAATCCCATTAAACATTTAAAATATTTTGGATATAACGTTGATTTTAGGTTCAGTCCATAAACCTGATTTCTCTTATTTCATATTTGTGTATATATTTCCATTTTCAATTAAAAAATAGCTAACAATCTTATTGCTTGTCGAAATAATTTATGTTAAATATCAAAGAAACGCGATATACTATAACTAGATTTTACAAACAGAAAAAATGAAAGTAATGTATTATCTATACAGGGTGATTTTGTTATCACTGGCAATACTTGCAGGGGTGGAAGTACTCATCAATGTGAACAACTTTTATTATAGGGCTAACTCTGATATCGCGTAAAATAATACGGTTGCTTCATACATTTTGGTCGAGTAGGTATTGAACTTTTGTATGGAACAGCTGATAATTTTTTCATGATTTCACAGTTAGTCCCATTATAAAAGTTGTTCATTTTGATGAGTACTTCCACCCTTGCAAGTATTGCCAGTGATAACAAAATCACCCAGTATATATAAAAATGAATCTCCGAAATGTTTGTACGCGCATAACTTCCGAACGACTGCACCAAATTAGATAAATCTTTCTTTTAGGTGTTCGTTATTGTCAGGAGAATTTAATTGACGAGCCGGTTGGCGTGGTTGGTAAGATACCCTATCTATCACGCCGCAGGTCGTGGGTTCGATTCCCACTCAGGACAAACATTTGTGTGCATGAACATGTCTGTTTGTCCTGTGTCTGGGTGTAATTATCTATATATGTATGTATTTACAAAAAAAAAGTAGTATATGTAGTATATCAGTTATCTGACTTCCATAGTTCAAGCTCTGCTTAGTTTGGGGTCAGATAGCCGTGTGTGAGGAATAATGTCCCAGAATATTTATTTATTTTATTTATTTAACTACATGGCACTACAAGTATAAAAATAATATTTTCGTAGAATACTTCAAGAAACCTCGTAAAATCCTACATTTTTTATCGCTTTTTTGTTCCAACACACACTCAAGCGCCTGACTTCATCTGTTTCTAGTGCATATTATTATACTAAAATATAATTTAATTTATCTATTTACCAAAGTGTTTATTTTATCACTAGGCCGGTTTTTTCCTATATATCGGTGATGGTGGTAACCGCAGAGATTACTGGGAGCTTGCTCTCAAGAATAGCTGTCGTTCGATTATTTTATTGAAAATGATCAGATAAAAAAATTGATATACAATGTGTTCCTTTTGAAATCCCATAACTCTAAGGCAATATGCTACCACCATAAAAAAATAATACAAAAAGTCCTAGAACAAGTGTTCCAAAAATATATAGTTTCGAAGATAACATCAATTATAATTAAATTAGTAAAAAAAAAACACCCGTATGACGGATCTTTATTTTACAACGTTGCCAAACTTACGCAGTAATAAACCATACTTAATTATTCATATTTAAAGTCACAAATATTTTTGTAAAACATAAATTTTATTTATTTATTTGTATAAAAAATAAAAACGCAAAAAAATCTTTTGAAAAATTATTCATATGCCAGTTGATTCTTTGACATGGTCTCATTAATACCCTAGCTAGAGTTATAGGATATCGAAAGGAACACGTTGTATAGATATTGAGTGTAAAAAGGGTTTCTGTTTCAATTTCAGTATTATAATTTATTTATCTACTTTATTATTGTTTTGTAAATACAAATGAATCGTAAATCACATGTTAAAGTTTCACCTTCACCAGATAAGGGCTTCTGTGAAAACAACGCGGCAACGTGCAAACAAAGTTTAGGTTTGTCGGTGTAGATAATAATCGACACACCATCAAAAGGCACCTTTGTGTATTGTTTATTAGATTTTGTACTTATATTAAATTACTTTCGTAAAATTTAAATATTTTTTATTCAAATAGGCCTTCACAAGCACTTATGAATAGTCTGACTCTAACGCACGGTTCGGAAGGTTGCTTTTACTGAGAAGAGCCGGCAAGAAACTCAGCCTTAGGTCTTAAGGCTGAGTTTCCTTTCCTTTTTGCCAATTTTTTTTATATTTGAGTTGATTGAATGAAAGGTAAATTGCGGTTTACGATTTATGACGTATTAAAAAAAAACTACTTACTAGATCTCCTTCAAACCAATTTTCGGTGGAAGTTTGCATGGTAATGTACATCATATATTTTTTTTAGTTTTAACATTCTCTTATTTTAGAAGTTACTGGGGGGGGGGGGGACACATTTTACCACTTTGGAAGTGTCTCTCGCGCAAACTATTCAGTTTATAAAAAAATGATGTTAGAAACCTCAATATCATTTTTAAAGACCTATCCATAGACACCCCACAGTTTTGGGTTGAATGAAAAAAAAAAAATTGAGTTTCAGTTCTAAGTATGGGGAACCCCCTAAATTTATTGTTTTTTTTCTATTTTTGTGTGAAAATCTTAATGAAAATAGTAAGCGGTTACCGTAGCCTACAGATATATCTAGTGCTGTTTGATAAACCAATGTATATTTCGTATCTGATATGTATCTGTTATGTGAGCCAAATAAATAAAGTAAAATATTTTACTGTATTTCTTCCTCATATTTAAAAAGCTTCATCAACTGAAACTCATTTATTTCACAGTTAATAGGTAATTTTCATTATACAGTCCAACAATTAACATAATTAACGATATTCCATGGCTTGTGAAGGAAAACAGGAGGGGGATTCCGATCTACCGGCCCTACGCACATGCGTCTGTTACGGTAGTAAATCTATGGTATCACAGAATCTGACTCTTGATGTAAACACTTTGTTTCATATAGAAACAAGGCTACATAATCGTCCCGCAAGTTGAATATTACTTTGATGTTTGAGTACCTATCCATCGGCTAGCTTCATTAAAGTATGATACACCAGAGTGCCCGAGTGTTGCCACATACAAAGTTAGGGCAACAATACGATCCCAAGCTTTATTTTGGAGCCAGCCTATGGTCACTCAGTGAGTACTACACTTCTTTTACTTAAACGGATGAAAAAGTAAACTGTTACTAGATTTAAGATTGTAAGTACCATTTCATTATTTAAGTAAATAAACTCATCATAAATCTAAGTCAGTTCGTCGGATTAGTCAGCCAATTCGACAGCTAGCGAGAGGACATGTCAGACAAATCCCTTGTCAGTCTATCTCAAGACTAGGCAATTAGCTGACGAAAAATACCTACTAACGTTCGTCCCGACTGCCGAACCCCAATCAAGCATGCTACACTTGTTTTATCAGTTCTTGATAGGCATTTGAGACGTTAATATATTAAAGCGTAAATCGTAAAGCGTAAATTAGATATGAGGCTTATAGATAGAGATCGTTGGTGCTTTTTAGATTAGTATAGCACAATGAAAATAGAGCTTTGCTAAATTTGACTGGAAAATTATATCCAATTTTCTTCTTCTTTTTCGATCTTTAGTTATATGTAATTCTTAATACTGCTGAGTCCTTATTAAGAGAGTCTTTAATTTAAATAATCATAATTAACTGCTCTAATTCTATTTCATGGATTGCGGATTATCTACGTATTGCATATGTCATCTCTGAACTCCGAATATATTGTTTCTGATATCCGGGCATCACATTATTCGTTTGTCATCACCAAATGTGTAAATCATTGTTTAATTGAAGAGCTAGGAGTGCGCGGGCAGGGCACATCGATCGTCTCGCGTCGCTATAGCAACGGTCCCACTCCCCGCTCCACCGAACCCCACCCCCCCGCCGCCTGATTCATTTGTAATCATTTGTTTCGCGGCCGTCGAATAATGTTCGTCAAACGGCGCGAATTTGATGGATTACTTGTACATAGGTTAGATACAATTGTCATTTATCACATTATGTAGCTTCACATAAGCGAGGGAGCCGGCTGAATATTGAAACCCTTTGAGCGAATGTAAAGGTGGAAACATTATTGAATGACAAAGACGCACTATATGCATCTCATTGTGCTCAATATAATATATCATTAGACTTTGGAACTCTAAGCTAGACAGAATCTTTTACCATTTATTGATATCGGTATTCCGGAATACTGCCATATCGGAAATTGGAATTGACTTCCTATTTTTGATACTTGTAAGTTAAAATACAAAGTAGTTACGTTTCACATAAATATAATAAGTTATTATTACAATATTACAACATCGTTTTGCTCTATTTAGTTAATCTATTTAATAGCATTTCAACGTCCTAAGCTGGACAAAGGCTTTTCCCATTGTATGGACCGTTATTTTACGCACCAATGCAGTATTGGTATTTCAGAAACCCTTAATTTGTAAGTAGATTTCGGAATTGGTTTTTTACGTTATGTTTCACCTCTTTTGTCATGGAAATAAATCAGTATCATCAGATATCACAATACTGTGATGAACTCGCAAAAATGACAAAGTTTTTTTTATTATATTTATTTATTTATTGCACAATATAAATAATAATAATTTCTAAACTAGTTGCCATTCCCGGGATAAAAAGTAGCCTTTCTTATAGCTTTCCTCGATAAATGGGCTATTTAACACTGAAATAACTTTTCAAATCGAACCAGTAGTTCTTGAGATTAGCGCGTTGAAACAAACAAACTCTTCAGCTTTATACTATTATAGTATAGTTTAGTATATTAGTATTAATTAATATAATGTAGTATCTTACCAAACTTAATTAAAGTATATTTAATAGTATCAAAACACTTTGATCAATAATTATGTGATATTTCAACTGATATGAAATTAAATCTTAAATTAGCAGATGGATTCTTATGGCTTGATTTAATTTCCTTTATGTTTACCTTTTTAAAAGTTGTTCCCACAGGAATTTTAAGGTTTTGAGGGTATTGGATCGATATTTTAGGTTTTCAATTTGTTTACTCGAATATTTAAACTCACAATTATAAAGTTTGTTGCAAATATGTCCGTAATATGTAGTAGGTATATACTTACAGTTTCTAACATAATCCTCTTTCTACGTCAGTCGGATAAACATGACTGAAACGCAAATGCAAGTTACTAAATATAATAATACTTTTTATACACGTTCCCGAATCTAATATTTGCAGAAAACATACAAAATCAATTTTAATTTCATCTCTGAATCATGTAGGTAGGCAATTAAGGTACCTATCAGAGTCTACCTGAGATACGTTAACAGGTATATAAGGCGAAATTCCACTCTCGAATTTATTTCCGGCATGAAGCTTATTGAATGTGAGTTCAAGCGTGGGTCTACGAGTGCTACGAGTCTACGGCGTAGCAACCGTAGCGATAAAATTTTAGCTACATTTCGTTTATTAAGGCGTAGATTTGAATTTTATTTTCATTAAGAAAGAAAACATTTATTTATAAGTTACACACAGGTTTCAATGAAATACTAACTCCGATTCGTGTATTTAAAGTCTTATTAGTAATGAAGAATTTTATTACAGATGTTTAACAGTTTTATCTATTTTCTACAAATTATATATTGCTATAGAAAATCTTATTTAAAATTTAAAATAAATGACGAACTAAGAAGTGCTTAATCTTATTTTGTGTCGACACGAGTACTTGTGCTTCGTTAACTTCCGTTTTAATTTAAAACAAATCAAATTATTATTCACATAATGATCTCTGGTTCATAAAAGCTTTTGAGAAAATATTGCGGAAAACAAGCGACATCAAAGGCACCAATTATTCCGTCGATATCCAACAACAAAAGAGCTATGAAGTATAAAAAATGGTATAAATTGTAGGCAACGAACAAACGGTGGAAGAGTACGGCCCGGCCAAGTGTTGGGCTTTCTCAAATCATTTTAATAGATGTAATGCCGAGGCCCCGCGAGGCGGGACCCCTCCCACCCCGGGAGGGTCGTGAAATGAGATTTCCTTTGAGCCAGAGAGCCGCTGACCGCGACACCAGCCTCGCTTGAATCATATCCCTCATATATCATGCAACCAACCAACGTAACATGCTCGACAAGTATATGTACGTGTGTTGTATTTTTAGTGTTCATTTATATTTTAGAAAGGTCTGTTTTAGTGTCAGTTTATATAACTTGTGTATTCTGTTTGAGTAGGCTACAGGGTAGATAACTATGTGTATTTTATGTGACTATTACATGGTTATCCTTAAATGTTATGAAATGAATAAAGAAACTGAGATCAGATAACATTTTCTTTTTTATTATACTTTGAGTTATAAATATATGTATAACATTACAATGAAACAAAAAACTTTTACGCGTCAACAAATATTATCATTGTTTGAACAAGTAAGCACAAAACTATTAAATGTAGTCGATATTCGTTTAAAAATTGGAGTGCAGGACTGGGCGGCGCACACTTTTTGTTAATACCATCGTGGAGTAAAACGAGGGAGCTTTATTATAGGTGCTCAAAGTGACTCGCCGCGCTCCAGAGAGATCGTTTGCAGACGACGAGATATTACTACGCCAGGCTTCCTTCGTCTGCTATCGAGATTGGCTAAGACTCGAGATAGAACTCTGTTTTATATATACCGATATGCACTATCTAATATTATGCATCGTACAGGCGAATTAACAAATGCAAGCAGAGCTGCTTTCAATTTTAGATTGCATTGCATAGTGAACAGTGCTCATTTTGTTTCCAACGCATAATTGGCTCAAAAATAGAACGAGGGGAGAAAAAATCAACTGGTAGTGTTATAAAAATAATAGCTTCATGAAATTTTGATTCTAGACCCCAGTACCGTATTTAATATCATTACGTTTTATAATACAGCTCATCTTTACACATAGAACATATTAATTCTCCATTCATATGTTTATAATTAAAGGGGTTCGCATAAAATTATATCTTTCATATGTTTATATAATAAATAGTTAAGTATAATGTATTTGTCTACTAAACTATATAGCATATACCATAGTATTTAAATGTTTACTGTACATAGACCATAAAGTGAGTCTTTATGAGGTTTCAGTTACATTATGAGTTAAGAGACGTCAAAAATGCTTACTAAACCAAAAAAATACTTTATTACCTACTATCAATTTGTGCATTATTTAGGATATTAACACCTTAGTCCTGTTATAGTAAGGAGGACACATAAGCATAATAACAACGAATTATATTATTAGAATGGTCGGAACCAACTCAGTAGCGAATTAACTTGTAATTTAATAGAGTGAGATTTTACGCCTTTAATTTTAAGATTAGAGTAATCGTCGGCTTATAATTTAAACACCTTTTATCCAAATTATCCTAAGCGTACTTCGTAAAGCGCATTAGTAGGTAATCAATTTTATGTTTCTTGAGTAGGTTCTTTCACCGACATTATACTTAATAAATATATTAAAAAATATACGCTTTGAATATAAAACCTTCTCTTTTATTTGAAGTTTAACTGATATTTTGTCGGTGTCTTTTGGTACAGGGTCCGTAATAAGGATATTAAAGTGTGTAGTAGTGAAACAGTAAACTGTAAGTAACAGTGGCAATGGGCAGGCCACATCGCTAGAATAGCCAATAAAAGACTCGAGAGGCGACTATAAACAGAAAATCGTCGACCGACGAATAGTTATTTCAAATACACAGTTTGTAGTAAAATTTTCAGACACATAATACAATATTATGTTCAGTTTACATCATAATTATGTTCACAAGTTTCTTTCCCCCGATCCCGTTACGTCATTATATGAATAGACTATTATTCGTCTCAACGTGAGAGCTCAACCAGATTTCATGTGAAAAGCTCTGCGAAGGGTGCTCATGTTTCATGTATACTAACGATCATCTAGGTACGTATCGCTTTTGTTTCCAAAGCTTCCAAGGAAACATTTTTAAAGTATTATACAAACACGTTCAAGGATTTTCCATGGAATTGTATTTCATAAAGCGTGTAACACCTTGGATAAGTAAGTTTAAACTTTAACACATGATAATTAAGTAGGTTACTACTACGAGTATTGTAACCAATTAAGTCCTTAGATCATCGAAGTGTAACAAAGTAGGTTTAACGTTATGTTTGACATTTAAAAATGAGTTGTTGTATCAACGACGTATACCGTTATCGGACGGTATACATTTGGAACCAGCCCATTTGAATTTGAATGTAGGTAGGTATCAACTGTACAATTTTATCACATACATTAAATCTAAGCATGTTCCTTATTTATACATATACCTACCGAGTATGTACATTTAGTGGAGAAAATATCTAAATCTGGTAAATAATAATGTATTTAATACTTTAGTAACTAACGCTTTCATTATTTCAAATTGCCTAAGCTCGTGAAAATACTTAAGTCAGTCTTCGGAACAAACTATTGTTAATGTCGCAATTACGTTATCCCTAGACGCTATTTACGGAAAGGTCTCCCGGTTCCTTACGTAAGACCCGTTGACCCCCCCTCCCCTTCCTCCCTTGCCCCCTCCCTTGTCATCGAGAGACCCATTAGAGCTTGTATCGAGAGATCCCACTCAATCACGCCGGACGTCCGTCAACTTTTGTGTGCCGGTAGCCGCTGGGCCTTTGATATTACTCGTGTCACCGTAGGGTGCAGGCCTTTGACTAATTTGTGAAATGAGGATAGCGTAGCCGTGAGCGAAAAGCTAGTTATATAATCAAGATAATAAAAAAAATAATCAGGTTTTATTTTCCGATCATAAAACGATACTTGCAAAATGTAAAAATCGTTAGGAACATGAAAATTATTTAAAAAGTAGGTAGGTACTTCACACCTACTTCTCCTTTTAAATTGAATGATCGATACACCGAAATTACTAGTTTCTTTTACAAATTAAGCTTTGCGAATGATCAGGTGAAACCTAGTTTCATAAATTTGGTATGCCTATTTATTTGTTGACACACCGAAGTCTGTAGTCGACACAATATGCAATTGCAAATTTTAAACATAGATATTGAATCAATACATATATTCGATTCTTGAATCTATAACATCTAGAGACTTGTCATGATATAATGTTGATCATGATAATGATCTCAACGTCTTAGATTGTGACACAAATACCTAAACAAAATTGACTGACTGACTTACGACTGACTAACAAAATGTTAGACTGACTTACTTTACGACTGACAAGATAAAAACATTCACTAGACTCTAAAAAATCGGTTTGACGATACATTTTGTTGGATGTCAAAAATGTACCTAATATCACTAAAAACGTGCAAATTCATGATATGATATATAGATAATTATAATTACTTTCCTTGGTATAAATTTGTTGTAAATCTACAACAAAACGTCAATGGTTTTCATACAGAAATTTCAATTAAATAGTAATAAATATAACCGTAACCATTACATGACGCATGTTTTCTCATATTAATGCTCTTATTGTATTTACAATATAGCTTACAAATAAAAGCACTCTCATTCGTTTTACAAAGGTGTACATTCCCTTTGGCACGTATAGATGGAAGTTAGTCTTCGAAAGTTATTCGACTCTCACCAACGGGAGGCTTAACCAGCCGAGTTAGGAGTTACAGCCACCTAAAGCTGTACCGTAACTTTAGTGCACGTTTTATATTATATACCATGTAACGTGGCACCTGACACCACTCCGACCTTTACACAAAGAACTTCCAACGCTACAAACTGGGATGGGAAACGAGCACGAATATATGGAATTCTTGTGCGCTCAAGTTTATATCTAGCGATTCGAATGGGACATGTCGTGAATCCAATCGACTGGAAAAAGTATGCAGATATCGAAATGAATTATAGCGTATAAATTCTTATTGATAATAATATGATATGATATACATTTTGTGAAACATACTAAACATTATAATATTTTACTTACAAGTAACTAAAATAAATCTTATTTTAGAACTAAACAAACTCTTATTTATTAAGGTTGCTATATATAAAGTAACTTACGTATACGTACAAGAGAAACAAAATGTCTATGGTATAACCTTTATAAGTACAAAAGCCTCAGAAATGCCCTGCGTCACTCAACTTTTTGGAAGTACTTTCTTTCCTGAAATCACAATAAAAATAGCAAGTAGGTATACGGGAAAATCTAAGGCACCTTAGGTTGTGTCTCAACTCTTAAAGTATGCATGATTATGATGACCACTAGCTTCCGCTCCGCGGATTTACCCGCGTTCTCGATAGATCAAGTGTTTTCTCGGGTTAAAAGTATCCTATGTGTTAATCCATAGTATACTCTATCTTTAAACGTGGTTTAATCAAAGTTAGAATTTTTTATATTAGAATCTATCCATCCGTCCACCTCACTATCTCAGGCTTGTAACTCCTAAATAAAGTTAAATACAATTTTTCTTACAGCCCCACAAATATCTACAAAAATAAAAAATACTATTACTAAAAAATACCTACTTAATGTTTAAAAGCTCATATATGCAAAGCATTTTTTTGCCAACCCCATTCTTGATATCTGTGAATAAAACTCTAAAAGGGGATTGCGTAAAGTATCTTCACGTCTATAATTATCGATTCAGGGGCATCAAAATCAGTAATTAGTATGTCTGGAAGTAGCTGCACTCTGCACAAGTGCATCTTATTCATACTTTACGAAAACCTGTACTCATAATCATTAGTTTTGAACTTGGTCAGGTTATTAAATTTTATTTATTTTTAATAAGGTAATATTTTTTTTAATTTGTTGTTTATGCTTATTATATTACTTTAGATATTGTTAAACATAGAAAATACCAACATTTTCAGATAGTAAAAAAAAAAGTAACTTTGCTGAGTTTCTTGCCGGTTCTTCTCAGTTGAAGGCGAGTTCCGAACCGGTGGTAACTTCAGTAGCTTCGACGTTCATAAGTGCGCTTCTAGGGCCTAAACTGAATAAATGGCTATGACTTTGATTATGTAACAAAAAGTTTCTTTGTTATTTTTTGTTTTTTTTTTTTGCCCATATCAAAATTGCACAGACTTTTAGAGCCACAGATTATTATTATACGGAAGCCTCCGTCTAGTTTATATTAATGCAGGCTTTAGGTGCAAAGTACCTCATTTGTTTTTTATACAGTTGCTAGTTGGCACTGCAACAACCGTGATACTGTCAGTGACTAAAATAAGTCGTAAGTATAGTGTCCATTGCTTTTTATAGACCTTTAAAAAGTAGCAATGATATAACTATAACGTGAAATGTTGACTCTAATACCACTGTAATTCTGCTGTTTTATTTTAAAATTACTATTGTATCAAAAGAGAAATAATCCTCACACGTATCTGGATTGTCGCTGACTGTAACATTTGCATTGTAGTAATTTTAAAACTAACAAAGTGAGATACGTGACTTGATCAAAATAGTTTTGTTTAGCAAACGGGGAACTATGATTTTTTGTATTTCTTTACAATATACACTTCTCATCAGAAAAATCGAAACGGTACTGCAACAACACCTCTGAAGTTTGGTTTTAAATGAATTTTATAATTTATTTTTACATAAAAAAAAAATTAATAATGCCAGATAATTATGGATATTATAAGGTATCGTTTAACGAATATTTATGTTTAAAATTAAAATTAAATTTGTTTAACTATCGTGTTTTTTTAATAGGTATGTTTTTTCCCTTTAAGAAGAATTTGTAAAATTTTATTTTAGAAACCTAACCGCATGGAAGCAGACATTAGAGCCCGCGTAGGAAATACGAGACAGGTACTGAATACACTTTTTATAAACGTTTTTTTTGTTTCACGTCTTCGTTTCAAAAAGTTTACACAAAATTTTATTTGTTAAACGATACCTTATAATATCCGGAATTAGCTGGCATTATTACTTTTTTTTTTGTTTAATGTAAAAAAAAAACTCATTCAAGACCAAACATCAGAGGTGTTTCGATTTTTTTGAGTTTTCGCGGCGCAGTTGCGCCCGCGGTCTCGGGATAAAAAGTAGTCTATTTCACTCTCCGGTCCATAAACAACATTACATTACGTAAAAAATTACGTTGATCTGCATTAAAGAAAGATATACCTACAAACACACTTTTGCATTTATAATAGTACTAGCTTCCGCCCCGCGGTTTCACCCGCAGTCCCGAGTGCTCCGATCGCCACCAAACCTTACAAGATTACCCGCGGGGCTAATATGAAGACTGTCTGAAAATTTCATCGCGATCGGTTCAGCGGTTTCGGAGTCTATAAGGAACATACATACATTCTTTTATATATATATATAGATAACTAGCTTCCGCCCCGCGGTTTCACCCGCGGTCCCGAGTGCTTCGATCACCACCAAACCTTACAGGATTACCCGCGGGGCTAATGTGAAGATTGTCTGAAAATTTCATCGCGATCATATGAGTACAAATATACGTACATACTTTCTCTTTTATATATTATTATATAGATTTAGGAACAGGAATATAAGGGATTAACATAAAGGAATGATGAATGAATATAAAATATGCAATTATTTTTATATATTACTATCATAACAATAATATCCTCAATTCTGCCTCGACATACTATTACATTATCATATTACCATCGCGTTACGTACGCTACGTGCCATTGCAATAATGTACTCGGATATGAATTCGTTATTTGAATTCCGGATCAACAAAATATCTGTTGAATTCATGCATTCCGCACGAGCTCAATTTTAGCATGTCAGTGATTTTGCATGGACGCGTCTGCAACAGAGTGATGAGTTCACCGACTGACTATGGCTAGGGGCAACTCTATTTTCCGTCAGCCCGACCGCGGCCCGGCTCGATCAATGATGCAACCCGCTGCCTCCCTGGAACCCATTAGCGAAACACAACAGCTCTAAAATGGTCTAATAATGTTTAATAGTATATTCAACGCTTGCAGTGCAGATTATTTTATCATGATTTTATGTTATTATATTATTGATCAAGTGATTTGGACTTCAATACATTTTTAATAAGCCAATAATTAAAAACGCGGGTGCAAAACCCCTTTTCATTTCTTTCTAATTAATATTTAAACTATATTTTAAATATGTTTTCATACAAATGTTTGCAACTCATCTATGATTGTATTACTCTCAGCCAATATTTGTGCAAGTGTCCATTCCCCCACTGGTTTCAAATTAGACGTACTTCAAACGAGCTCAATTCAATTCCGCCTGATTTGTACCAGTTTATATAGAGAGAGAATTCGTTATTAAGCTCTGATGGATACCTAAATCGAAAACCTGTAACGAGAATTGCCTCATACGAATTTAGAATGTGGAATGTGAAGCCTACTTGTATATTAATATATAAATGTTTGTTACGAGTCAACTGCGGAAGTGCTGAACGGATTTTCATAAAATTTGATTTATTATTACTCTAAAATTGAATGTATTTTGTCCAAAGAATTGGCAATGCCATTCAGCGTGGCAATGCTGCCAGCCTTTTTGGTACACTTCCGCTCAGCAGCGCTTTGGGTTTTTTTTTAATTTATAAGTATTTTAGATTTAATTTAACCGTAGCCGTAATTATGACATATTTTTTAGGCGCTGAAATACGACATATGGGATTTCTCATCCCGGAAACGCGAGCCTGATATACATAAATTGATATTAAAATTAATCTATTCAATAATTGTTTAATTGCAAAAGATTTCTTTGTTTGAATTTAGCGCAAGCAGATATCTATACACAGTAAGTGTGAGTGGTATTTGACGTTCCTAATTATTTCACTTTAAGATAGTGGTGTGAGGTGTGGTGTCTCGGTAGTCGGGGGTGCGGGAGAGGTGATGGAGGGGTGCGAGTAGTCGGTAATGCTGCGACACTGTTGCCACGACTAGCTTTTGGCGTATGTTGATTGGATGAGCACACGCATTTCACGTTTCACTACTCAGTGACTAGTTGAGTAATCTACTATACAAGCTACTAGCTTCCACTCCGCGGTTTCACTCGCATTCCCGAAGGATCTTATGTTTTCCTGGAATAAAAAGTAGCCTTTAGCCTTCCTCGATAAATGGGCTATCCAACACTGAAACTAAACTGAACTGAACTTCTTTTCAAATCGAACCAGTAGTTCCTGAGATTAGCGCGTTCAAACAAACAAACTCTTCAGCTTTTTAATATTAGTATAGATATGTAGTTACTTTAGCAAGTTTTTATGTGGCTAAGCAACTGAGATAGCACGGAGCTTTGTTTAAAATGGATCCTGAAAGATTTCTATGTTAAATAAGTTTATTTACAAGCTTTTTTTCTATTGAAATCGTTTTCAGGTAAGATCCAAAGTACGAAAATTCTTTCTATTTCAAACTACCATAGTGATACCGAGGTTGTTTTTTTAATTAAACTACCACGCACAAAAGTATATCTAACAAAATAAATATGATATCTAAGGTTTCTCATAATTGGAAGTCTGTTAGCAAATCCATGAGCAAATCTAAATATTCCTCAATTAATATTACTTTGAACGATTTCTTTCCAATCATCTTCTAACTTTTGAACCTTCTGACTAAAAGGACAACCTGAAATATGAAATAAAATTATGAGTTGAAACTCCCTCGTCCCATTCATTTATGAAATCTCATCTCTTTATAAAGACTCCGCCAACATTTGTTAATAATCGGCTTATATCCGTCCCTCTTTTGAGTCATTTATTCAAAAATCCCACGTAGACGAGTGATTTTAATTTGATTAAAAGCAAGATTTTCATTATTATAAATGGTATATGACAGAGGTAGGTTTCGCTCGCGGTGTTATACTCTTTTCAAATGTAGGTGCATTTTATATTTTTTGGCCTGGCTCTTTTATATATTTAGCATTTACAATGCTAAAGATATAAAAAAACTAGAATTACTTAAAATGTTTACATTGTTTTTTTTTTAATATAAAAATGAATAAATTTCAAAAGAATATCCGAAAGCACGGATGACGGAAGTGTTCGTCATCTGTGACCGATAGATTATTTTCGGATTGGAGAACGAACTTGAAATTTCGAAAGCCTTTGTGAATGATTTTACTCTCTGAAATTATTGCATCACAGGACTAGCAATCACGCCTGAACTCATCTTAAGTACCTATACATTATTAATATAAAATCCAGCCATGTTCAGACGTCAGTTTTGTGAAGGAACAAAAGTCAACAGTTTTTCACTTGTCACAGTGATTACTTATCGATTTTCTGAGATACTATATGGCCAGTAAAATTGTAGACACTACATTAGCTCAGTATCATAAACCAATTAGTGTGCAATAGATTATAAAATAATGCGTTATACATGTTCTAATTTTATTATTCCTTCATATTCCTTTGTCAGGCTGGACATATTATAAAATGTCCGTGACATTTACAACCTATAAGTCAGTTTATATACCTACTATCATGGACCTAGAAAAAAACCTACTATTATCAAAATACTAATACCTCGATTACTTTGATTGTGACACGGAAGTGTGTTAAGACCATTGATCTTTTTTTGTCCAAGAATCTTCCTAATGCTGTATGTTTGTGTACAGTTTTCAAATCTATACTATATATCTATACTTATCTATACTAATACTAGCTGTCCCCCGCGGTTTCACCCGCGTAGCGGTATAAAAAATAGCCTACGACCTATTCTCAGATCTACCGAATATACACAAAAAAATTCATAAAATTCAGCCAAGCCGTTTCGGAGGAGTTTGCAGACAAACACTGTGAGTCACAGTGTTTGTATATAAAAGTATTTTATATATTAGAAGATTAAATTACAAAGCTCAAGAGTTTGTTTGTATGAACACGCTAATCTGAGAAACTACTGGTTCGAATCGAAAAAATATTTTAGTGTTGGATAGCCTATTTGTTGAGGAAGGCTATATCCCGGGAAAACATAAGATCCCTGGAGAACGCAGGTGAAACCGCGGGGCAGAAGCTAGTTATAATTATTTGTCCAACACAAAAATTTTAAGTCAATACAGAGGTATATAATATAATACAATGAAAAAGAGACAGATGACGCAATATTTTAAAGATTAACTATAGACAAATTATAACTATTCATCAATTTATATTTGTGTATTGCATAAAATCCTAATAAGGACTTAAATTCAGCTGCACTTCAGAGCCGGTTCCCTTCTAGGCTTACCACCTTCGTTCACATCAGCGCTCACCACGGTGAGATTGGTGGTAAGCAAAATCCTATCCCAATAATACAATCACGCGGGGCAGTCTGGGGACTGCCGATAGAAGTGAAAACTAACTAATTTAAACTTTAATCCTTGAAAGCGTTCGGTGACGCGTGACGATGACGCGAGATTCACGCTTTTTATTTACCCAAAAAGTACACATAATTATATACACAGTATACATATAGCTCATGGTCACGTTTTTCAAGTGACGATGACGCGAGTTCCATGATTTTTGTTCACCCATAAAGCGCTCAACGCGCCTATAGAAGTTTTCACTTCAAAAATGTTTTAACTGTTATGTACTTGCATGTCTATTTTTTTTTTTTTGTCAGGCTGACAAATGGTCTACCCAATATGTAAGTGGCTACAGTCACCTATAGACATTGGCAATACCAGGGGACTTAGAATGTGTTGCCAACCTTAAGCCATTATGTGAAGATAGGACATACAATCGTACGGTTTCTCATGTTATTATGGACATATCACGAATAACATTAATGCTCAAAGCATTTGTATCATCAAGTGACCGTCAGCTAACCCACAGTCCGAATTCAAACTTACAAGCTTCAGCAACTTAATCTGGTGTTGATTTGTTATTGAGTCAGACATACTGTATAATATATATAAATATAAGCGTGGTAAGGGGCGTGACCACGGGATGGTGTGAGTGTAGCTTATAGATATGATGTATTATATGTTGTGAGTGCAGCGCGGCCCCAGGGCAAAATGTCGAGATAGAACACGGTCTGTGTATAATCTTTAATTTATTGCACTCTGTGTGCACACTACCTACTTGTTGTTTTTTTTTATGACTGCCAACGTCCCTCTTCGGAGTTTCAGCTCCTGTGGAGTACGCGATGCAACTTCCAACATTTGTTTTTGATGCACTAAAACTTGTGTCTTAGCGTTCAGCCGCTCACGTGTTGTAGTGAGCAGGTGTTTTGCAAAAGTTTTATTTTTATTGTTATTGTCCATTCCTAAATAAAAAAAAAAAAAATAAAAAAAAAATAAAAAAAAAAAAAAAAAGCCTGTATTTCCTTATCCTTAATTTCCATTTCAAATGTTGGTGTTTGTTTGTTTAGTTAGTTATTAATGTTTTGCTTATTTTCTAAATGTTAGTAAGAGTTAGTTTTGCTATTGGATATGGACCCCTCCTCGGGTGAAGGCCTCCTCCAGTCCTTTCCATTTATCTCTGTCCTTGGCGATAGTTTGCCAGTCCTTTCCTATTAATTCGGTCATATCGTCAGCCCATCGTCTTTTCGGTCTCCCTACCCTTCTTTTGCCGATTGGCCCTTTCCACCTTGTAGTGTTTATTGTCCACCTGCCGTCTGTGTATCTCGATACGTGACCTGCCCACTGCCATTTCAATTTTAGAGCTTGTGTGAGGGCATCTGTTATCTTTGTTTTCTGTCTGATTACTTTGCTCCTGACTTTTTGTATTTTTCTTATGTTTAGGATACTTCTCTCCATAGCTCTTTGTGTTGTTATGATCCTTTGTTTTGCTTTTGTCGTGTATATCCAAGTTTGGCAGCCATACAGTAGACAAGGCAGTATACAGGTGTCTAATACCGTTTTCTTGAGGTTTATCGAGTAGTCTCCTTTAAGAATTTCTTTGAGTGACCAAAATTTCTTCCAGGCTATGTTTGCTCTTCTTTCGATCTCATTTTCATTCTGCGTTTTTAAAAATGATATTTGTTTGCCTAGGTAGATGTAACTGTGGACATATTCTATAGATTTTTCTTTTACCTTGATGGGCCGTTCTATTCTGTTTGTCATGATTTTGGTTTTTGAAGCATTCATCTCTAATCCTACTTTTGAGCTTGCTTGAGCAAGAGAGCGGAGCATTTCTTGTAATTCATTTGCTGTTTCAGACAGCACAACTATGTCGTCCGCGAATCTGAGATGGCTTAGATAGTTGTTGTTTATTTTAATGCCTCTGGTTTTCCAGTCTGTGTTTCGAAATATATCTTCTAAAACCGCAATAAATAATTTAGGTGACAGAGGGTCCCCCTGTCTGACTCCTCTTTCGATATTAATTGCCTGACCTCTAGATTCTAGCATGACATTACTTATGCTGTTGTTGTATATGTATTTTATGATATTTATATATTTCGAATTTATGTTTAAATTTTTTAGTGATTTCCATATAGAGTTGTGGCTTATGCTGTCAAATGCTTTGCTGTAGTCGATAAAGCCTAGATAGAGTGGCTTATTAAGCTCTTCGTATTTTTCTATGACTTGTTCCAGTGCCTGTATATGGTCTAGTGTGCTGAACCCAGAGCGAAAGCCAGCTTGTTCTACTGGTTGTGCATTTTCAATCTCTTGTGTTATGCGTTTAAGAATTATGGATGAGAAGATTTTGTATATGTTTGCCAGTAGACTAATCGGTCTATAGTTGTTGATATCGAGAGGGTTTCCTTTTTTATATAGTAGTATGATGTCTGACGTACACCATTGGATAGGTACGCTTTCAGCTTCTAGTATGAGATTGAATAATTCTGTGAGAGGTCTAAGTAAAACTGGTGCACCTATTTTCAAAGCTTCGTTGGTTATTCCATCGGGACCAGGACTTTTATCTGATTTCAGTTGTTTCAGCTGGGCGTATATATCTTTTTCTTCTATTGGTCTAATTGTTTCCGTGTTATAATAATAGTGTGATTCATTGATTTCCTCGATGGTTTTATCTTTGTTTTTGTATAGTTCTTGGTAGAAAGTAGTTGCCTGCTGTATGATTTCTTGTCTTGTTTTAGTTTCTTTATGCTGGCCTTCTAATTTTTGTATCCAAGTTTTTCTTAGGTTTAATTCTTTAAATGCTTTCTTAGTACTTCTGAATTTGTTTAGATTTTCTGTTATTATCCTTTGTCTGTGCTTACTATAGTCTCTTTTGATCGCTTTGCTAGTTTCCTTATATAATTTGCTTAGTTCTTTCTTTGTGTTAGCATCTTTATTCTTTCTTATAGTTAGTTCACTGCGTTTGTTAATTAAGGCTATTGTTTCTTCGCCAAATATTTTGTGTCGTTTTTCTTTTTTAGGATTGTTTTGGCTAGTCAAACTTTTTGTTATAGTTACTTCTAGCGCATCATAGTAAGATTGTACGTTTCTGGTATCTATTAGTTTGTTTTCGATGTTCAATTTGAGGTTGTCTATGTAGTGTATTGTTTCCTCTTCAGTTTTCGGAATTTTTGGTGGTGGTTTAAAGTCTTTTCTACTTTTTTTCGATTGGCTCAATAGGACTGTTGCTCTAAGTAGTCTATGGTCTGTTCGGAACTTTACGTTACTGAGAACTTCATAATTTTGGACTATATTTGGGACATTTGTCATGATGTAGTCGATTTCGTTTTTAACACTTTCGTCTGGTGACTTCCAAGTCCATCTTCTGCTGGGTCTTTTTTTGAAATAAGTGTTGATTATTGCTAGTCTATTTTCCAATGCGTATTCTAGCAGTCGTTCGCCTCTTTCGTTTCTTTGGCCTAGCCCATACTGTCCCATGACGAGTTTTTCTTCTTTTTTGGGTTGCCCTATTTTTGCATTGAAGTCTCCTAATATCATGATTTTCTCATCGGCTAGTGTGTGAGCTTTTTTCAGATCATTGTAGAATTTTTGTATTTCTGTATCGTCTGATCTTTCCGTGGGTGCGTATGCCTGGATTATAGAAATATTTAGTCTGCCAAATTTCATTTGTAATAACGCTACTCGCTCCGAAATGCCAGTAAAGTTAGTTATATTATTTTTCCATGCCTTTTTTATTAGAAATCCGACACCGTACAATCCCTTTGTTTCTCCTATATAGCATAAAACACAGTCTAAGTATTCTTCTATATGGCAACCCATTTTTCTTGTTTCTGAGAGTCCTAATATGTCGCAGTTTATATCTTTCAGTGCATTATTGAGTTCTAAGAATCGATGTATTGATGACAGAGACCTGACATTATAAGTTCCAATTTTTATACAATTTTTAGAGTCTTTGTCCAGTTTAGTGGTTTTTTGTTTTTGTGGTTTCCCTGGAGGGTTGTGGTCGTACTCTTCCACGCGGACCAGCCGGCTTGGAAGATGTTTCTATTGTGTCTCCATTCCTAAATAGCAACTTTAAAATAAAATTTATTAAGATTTATTATTATACAAGCCGGTTAAAAATTTTAAGCAAATAGGTAGACACTACTGATATATAAATAGTGATTATTTTGTAAATTTCCATAAAGAAAACAACCTTTTCTCATGTGTTTTATTGTAACAATTCATCTATCTATCTATATATATAAAAGAAAAAGTATGTATATATGTCAGTATGTATATTGTCGGGCCGGTTGGCGTGGTTGGTAAGATACCCTATCTATCACGCCGCAGGTCGTGGGTTCGATTCCCACTCAGGACGAACATTTGTGTGCATTAACATGTCTGTTTGTCCTGCGTCCGGGTGTAATTTTCTATATATGTATGTATTTACAAAAGAAAAGTAGTATATGTAGTATATCAGTTATCTGGCTTCCATAGTACAAGCTCTGCTTAGTTTGGGCTCAGATGGCCGTGTGTGAGGAATAATGTCCCAGAATATTTATTTATTTATGTATGTATGTTCCTTATAGAATCCGAAACCGCTGAACCGACCGCGATGAAATTTTCAGACAATCTTCATATTAGCCCCGCAGGTAATCCTATAAGGTTTGGTGGCGATCGGAGCACTCGGGACCGCGGGTGAAACCGCGGGGCGGAAGCTAGTATTATATAAAATACATAATATTAGTATTAACTATTTTAATTAACATTTGTGAAACTAGAACCTAATTACATTTATATAAACAGGTATGTATTTAAAAATGTAACAATAAAGACAACTACCATATTAGTTATTTTTAAAAATAATAAGACCTTATAGGAATATAACTTCGCACTGCAATGTACTATGAATCTAATAAGCAGTTTATCGTGAAAGGTAGAAGACATTTTTCACAGCAATAAAAGTGCGTAGTGTCATTCAGCACGTAATTACAATTAAGTAAAGTACTATCTACATATGTATATGAGCATGAATAAAAAGCTCGCCAGCTAAGTAGGTATATAAATATGTATAAATTATCAGACGGTATGTACCTGTACCAACGATGAAAAGCATTTTATTTATGGCTACCGCGAACATTCTGTATTATTTTGCTTTTATTTGCTCACATCTATATTAGATTCCGGCTGTCGCTATGGCGACGCTGCTCGCCCGGGACTCGCTCCGCGCCACCCTGGGAAGCCGGAGGACGCGCCACAAATTCACCTGTCTCTCACGCACACACAGAACCTCACCTGGTTGACTCACTACCTACATAGACAACATTATTCGCTAGTATGCACACGACACAACTTCCATGCATCCGAACAGGATGCATCATATCGAACCTTATTACGATAGCTGAAAAGTTTGGTATTTAACGAGCGACGTATCGTCCGCGCAGCTTTTCATTTTGATATACAATATAGTGGAGTGACAGCAAGCTGCGAGGTGTGGCGGCCCGGGCATCGGGCCGGGAAACACTCGTTAAACCCGTCCGCAGCCAACTGTAACTGCATCGGAAGCGAAGCAGTCACCTTAGGGATTGCATCGAGCTCCGCATCCCGGGATTTCAGCCGGGTTTAGGCATTTCGTTCGCCGCTAGTTTCTGGCCGCTCTCAAAGCACTCAAATGTGGAAATTCGATTTGAATGAGTTCACGCGTCGTCGCGTTTAGTGTAGTGAGCAGCGGGAGAAATTTCTTGTGCAGGTTTGTGGAAAGTTCCTTTATACGGTCCACTAGCTATGAATGTACTTATCGGGAAATGTTAAGACGATCGTTTCCAAACATTGGCACAGTTCCAATTCACCCTCACCTAGGGCTAGGTACCACTCGGATAGAGTTAGTATACCGATAGCGTAGAATTTCAACATTGTGGGTGAAAATACAAGCTTCTTTTATTTAACTACATTCTTGATAAATTTATTTTAGGGATAAACTCCCAATTATTTTATAATTAACGTATGTTTTCGACAAAGTGCTATTTTATAATTATTATTCGAAATACTTATATTTATTGATAGTTATATTATGTCTGCGCTCCTTCATTGAATGGAATTAGTTACGATAAGAGACCTCGAAAATCCGTTGGCATAAAATAACACTTGTGGATGTTATGTGAAAAGAACTAACTAGTGATAGTTTCACATCTTTGTGTACCCTTTTAGTACAAACAGGTTTTCTTTGATTTGTAAGAAATAGAACAAAGGAAAAATAGTCATAAAAATTAAAACTTGAATATTCAATGTTGCGTTTTACCACATCGTAGTGTAGTGTTGCAATCACAAATATTTATTTAAGCATTTAAATCTCTTTGTTTAAACGAAATATGAAGAAATAGTTTATACGCACATGCGCATGAATATAGATAGAGGATATAGAGGTTGGGCGGGCAGGTCACCCCCAGCTAGCCCGGTGCCTGGGAATGATCTACTTTTTAATAATAGTTTTATATCTATTTTCTATTCCAACATTACTGCGAAACTTTTTCATTAAACTTTTCATTACATTAAATTTTATTAGACTAGTAACATCAAAAAAGGAAAGTTTTCTATTCGACCCGTATGTATGTATGTATCTATGTCCGCGTTTTCTCAAAAACTACTGATCCGATTTGGATGAGGTTTTCGTTATTAAATGTATATTTTTTCAGGGAAGGTTTTAGTGAAGGTTTTAGCATCTAATGAAGATCTTCGGAGATAGACAATGGAACAGCAAATGACCTGCGATCACTGTGATCTTATGCCTATATATTGTTTCACCATTCCATAACATCACATCACGCCTGTACGGTTTTAGGGGGTAAACAGATGTGTATAGTACCCTCATAAGAAACATAAAATGGAAAAATAAAATTATTTTTAATTTTGCTAAAAATAATTTTACTGAAATGCCGAACTTGATTGAGCTTCTAAAATACTATGCAAGTTTATTCGATGATAAATCATAATACAAATTAAATTCGCCTCGAGTTCTTTTTTGTTTTTTATGCGACTCTACCCAGATTGTTCTATTTTTCGTTCCTGACAAGACAACATGCATATCAAATACAGCATCGGAATCATCCTCTGAGGAACTTTCAATTATATCTAAAAGTAGTGCTCTTTTCGAATTCATTTAGGTACCTAGATTGATTATAGTTTTATTTCAAAAAAATATTTCTACGATTTTATTTGATAAGTTTGTTTGATATCACGTAGCCACCGAATAATATGACCATGATGATGAAACTATAGGGGTTCGTTGAGTTCGGAACCCTAAAAAAGGCAAAATAAATGGTTAACCCTTGATATCAAGTAGATACCTAACTATCAAAGTTGTTTGATTACTTAATATTTTAATTTAAGATATATTTTAGTAATGTTTCGAAATTATGCTGGAAATATATTTATTCAATAGTTATTATTATAATTACCTAAGATTTAAGTTAGGAGGGGTAAGCCTGCAACCAAAGTCCTGATTCCCAAGCACTTACAGCAATGAGACGGGCCTTATCTGCGGAGCTGGTTGACGTTTCTAATAAATTATTCCGTACCAGCTCTCAGAGGGGACCATCCCAGAGCCGCTGCGAGGAAGGGACCTTGGGCAGATCCACGTTCGGGCAGGCCAATTGCCAAGCAATTCTAGCCACGGTCAAACAAGATACCTCTACGTTTGGGATAGATAGATTAGATCAGATTATTCTACAAAACTACGGTAATTTATAATAATAACTATTGAATAAAAATGTGATTATTGTGTAATATGTAGGAAAATAAAATTAGTAGCAGAGTAACACTAAAATGAAAAAAAAAATATATATATATATTTAGAACTAAAAAGGAAGACCGTCACCAAATGGGAGCGTGCCCAGAATGCTGGCTGCATTTCCACGTTGGATAGCTAAGCTTATCCGTTGACCGAAATAAAAGCCAGCGTTCTGGTCACGCGTGTGTTCCTTTAACCGCTCCGCCAAGTCCTTATATATACTATAAAAAAAATATATATATTTCCAGCATAATTTCGAAACATTTGTAAAATATATCTTACAAATTGTTTACCAAAGAAATAAGATTAGTGAATAAGTTAGCAGTTGTGCCTTTATTGCGCAAGTTGGTCCTAATGCCTCTTTTATGGCCAGTTATGGGAGGTTGCCGACCTCACCTACTGAACAATATTACCGAGCTGAATTAATGCGGATTCCGAGATAATCACCTACTTGGAACTTATTGTATTTTCTTATTAAAATTTCACACTTTAAGCCACCGCAACATGTACATTCTAGTAGATAATTCATTAAAACAGCTTTATGATCAGTTTCGGTTGCAAATTCTGTTAAATTAATATTTTTTTCGATGGAAACTCAATATTTATGCCTACATAAATACTTTATAGTTACTCGTTCAAACGTTATAATATTTTAAAAATAAACATAAGGGACAAGTCGTGGACAACGGGAGTACAATCTAGACATGGATTTAGAAAAAAAGGCGGACAGATGGCCGCTAAGAAACTATTGAAGCACCAAAATGGCGGCGACGTAACTGTGTATGTGTGTGGTTCGGAGCGTAATAGCGGGCGGCCGGCTTAGTGTGGTGTGAATGTGTGCGTGCCGGATGTGTATGCATTTAAGCGAGCTGGCTTACTGTGGGTGCTTCAGTAAGTGTTTTATGAGGTGGCATCCGCCTTTTTTCGAGGTCCATGAATCTAGAATATTGTTTTTGCTATTTATTAAAATAAATATCTGTCAGTCATAATTTAATGGACTTTTGATATATTGTTTTCTCTTATTTATTTATTGTAAATTCTAATCAGAACCATTATAGAAAAAATAAAAGTTTAATTAGTCAAAATAATCTCCAGGTAAGGAAAGAACTCGTTATGTTTTTTTCTTAAACGACAAGGTGCCACCAAAGGCAACTATGCAACATTGTCGGAAACAACGAATGAGTGTGACTAAGCCCAATAATTAAGAACAGTGGCGCGAGAGAAGTTCACCCTTAACGGTCTGTTTACGAGCATTAATGGGCCGTTCCTGCGCTTCGCTACTTCTGCAATTTAATCGTGACACACCATACTTTGTTTTGCTGAAACATTTTAAATTTCATTAACTGTCTCTATATTTTCAGATTGGAAGATAAAACATGATATCATCCGCTGAAAAGGTAAATCTGCAGGTGAGCTAAAAAAAGTTGCTAGTTAAAGTTTTCAGGACATTCTGTAGAAACTTCTTGAATTCGTTTTTGGTCCAATATTTTGTAGCAGATGATACAAGCTTACAGTTACTACATCTTTCTCTAAATTGTTCTTAAAGTATATCTATAAGTTTGGCGTTCATGTGTGCAAATTGCATAACTAATTTCTTGGCTCGTAGACTAGACAGACCACGACCATCTCAACTATGTTCCCTTTGTGTCCACACTCCGCGCTCATAATATGACGACTCAAATTCAATTTGAAGATTTCCTTCATCACACGATCCAATTACTGGAGACAATAGAATTAAACGATAATATCGCTGTTGGCAAGTCTCAGTGGAGCTTGTAATGAGTTGCCGCTGCGCTGGACCACTTCGGGGACTGGTTGCGCTAACATTGTTGCTTAATTTTCTATTCAAATAAGAGAAAACTTCAATGTATGTACGTAGCAATACTGACAATAGGTACCTACAGAGTTGCAAACAAAGATGTTATATAGTAGTCAATTGCATCTCTCCACCTGCCCGGATGTAATTAGGCTGCCCTAGCACATGATCAAAGATATTGTGTGTGTGAGTTGATATCCATTAAAGTTGTCTTGCACTAAAATTTAAATCTCTGTTCCTTCTAACTATGTAAAGAAGGTCATATGTAAAATCGAAACTAGTATATCTCTCTAG
Organism: Tetheella fluctuosa; assembly: GCA_951216915.1. NCBI lineage: Eukaryota > Metazoa > Arthropoda > Insecta > Lepidoptera > Drepanidae > Tetheella > Tetheella fluctuosa. The sequence goes on from OX578214.1 coordinate 12,602,430, forward strand.
CTTCCGCCAGCTTCCTGATCGGCAATTCATTGTGTGCAAATTGGCAACATTTTTGCTATATTGGACCAAGTTCTTTGTTCGTAATATTCAAATATTCATATACTTTACAGTCTATAGTCGGGAGGCCCGGAATCCGAGCCTGAGGGCCCAATAAGAATAACGGTGATAGAGAGAGGTTGTAATGAAGAGCACTCAAAGGCGGCATCATCGGTCCGGACGCGGAGCCCGCTCGCCCGGGCCCACATCGGCGATGCACCGAACAACCCTTAATTGAATAGCCCGGCCGGGGGCTAATCAGGGCTCAGCTGAGCGGTGCAGGGTGCGGGGCTCGGGCGCGGTACGGCCGGGCCGGAGCCACGCGGGCTGGCCGCGCCCCCTGCGCGCGCCGCTCCGCCCTGGGAGCTCATTCAAGTAGCGAGCGCGCCCCGTGCCAGCCGCCACCCTCAGGTATGTCCATTTTGCTTTTGGTGTTTGCACGTAACGTTCGTGGTGCGCGCTCCCGCGAGTGTCAGTCGTTCTGTGAGTGTACCGTGTCGTCCATGCAGCCGCCGCCGCCGCCGTCACTGCCGCCGCTGCCGAGGTACGTACGCATGCAAGCACCGCCACGCATCGAAGCCTGTGCCACGCTACACAATTATTCGCGAGATTAAAATTGCTCTCTGCAAACGTACCCGACACTTGACGTTTTCGTGAATTAAATTTGAAGTGGACATTTTGAACGTGATAAGCGACTTAGAAAATATTTTTTCGTGGAATATTTCAGTGCTCAATGTTAAGTCATAAAAAATATTTTAAAAATGACAATTATACAAAGATATTTTATTCTCATTCGGAATATTGTTAAATTTACACTTACGGGGGGGCTATAACAATGGGAAAAAATCGGTCTACGAGCGGATGGAATTTTTTAAACTATGATCGAAAATAATATTTTTTTTTGTAATATTTCCAAATTACATCACAAAAGAAATGACAATAAAACCAAACATTTTCCGTGACTCATCACTTGCAAGCTTTATGTCGCATGTTATATTGTAATGCTTTATTTGTGTATAAAATTTACGACCACATCTACGGAGTTGAAATAAAATGTTGTTTTACTATTGCGTCCTGAGACTCGCGAAGAAAAAAATGATTGCGTGTATTCAAATAATGTTCATGGTAGCTATTTCTCAACATAAAATAATTGAAATGCCGTCGTGTCACAATATTATAGCTACAATAATGTTTTAAAAATATTTGAATTAATATCAGATGCAGCCAATAAAGTTATGAATTTTTGGAAAAATATTTGATCCCATTCGGTTTTCAATATTTTATTACCTAATGAAAAATCTATCTTAATGACAGAACGCTTTTTACGAAGATCTATAGCAACAAGGGTGATTTTCCCGTGAAAATTGCAAGATATTTCTTATGGCCCATTTTAGCCATTTCATTCCATGACCAATTCTTTGGAAGGTATTGATCATACATATGTTAGTATAGTGCATATATTGAGATGTAGGTAGCAAGCGAGATGGCTAGGACAGAGGGCGAGGACTTTCACTGGCGCCGTCACTTCACCTTGTCGCCTGGCTCTGTGCCAGCCTCCCACATCCTCCTCACCCCACTCTCCACCCCCATATTCGACTTACGTTGCGTACTACGTATAACGCATTTCATGTAAAGCTTTATGTTGCTGTGTCGATGTATTTTATTATTCGTATGTAACGTAGATTTGTGTTATTCAATCACGATTTTTAATGAAGAGAGAAGAGCGCCGAGTCAAAAAATAAAGATTGTTCGACTGTTGATTACATTTTATTACTAAACCTATATTTTTAAACTGTGTACCTATTTACAAATATATCACGATGTACACATCACGTAGGTAAATTTTGTATACCACGTTTTGCGTAGCTCGTGGCCGTAGCAGTCGCTCCCGTAGCCGCGCCGTAGACGTTCGTCCGCTACGACCCGCGTCGTAGACCTCCGACGGCCAGTCTCGTAGCACAAAGTGTAACATAACTGGAATAAAATTTACATAATTTTGGAACACATTTACATATTGAGTCATAAATTAACATACAATAAATTAAACGGTTTTGATAAAAATAACACATTTTAAAATGAAGAACTAGAATTATTGAAGTTTGGAAGATTATGCACGGAACTTTATGACCATCATCGTGGGGTAACTTTTTTCGTTTATTAACATAATATATTAGGAACATTAAAATTTGTTTTAAATTTTACTGAACTCGGTTCAAATACGTAGTTTAAAAAAGAAACTAAAATTTTAACTACCAATACAACGTTTTTAATAGGGTATTTTACTCTATATGAGAAAAAATACACAATTTATACACCTTAGGCAATAAGCAGTCGGAAAATGTTAGTTTTAATTCATAAAATTACTAAATTAAATTTAAAATTTCAAAGTTTTCAGTTTTTTAAATCTGTTTCTAAACAAGCGAAACAGTAGCAGCCATTATAATGACGTCATACGGTGCTGTAAGTAAACTAAAAAGTGACAACTGAAGTATTTTTTTTTTTGAAGTGAAAACTTCTTTAGCCGCGTTGAGCGTTTTTGGAGGGGAAAAAGTTATAGGATCGCGTCACCGACATTCGCGTCACCGACATGCTCATGCTAATAGTTTTCACTTCTATCGGCAGTCCCCATGACTGCCTGTTTTTTTTTTTACACTAGTATTCATGCATTCAGGAACAGCACACCAACGAAAAGGATAATAGCTCAGTTTTAATTTATAAAATTTGATAATTCCAATTGAGACCAATATCAGCGTATTTATTTACTTACAAGAGACCAACTAATGTCATGACCTTAGAGTAACATGGCGTCCAGCGTTTTCATCATATTACGCGCGAAAATTGAAAATGTCAAATTTAAATGCATTTTTATGGCACTTATCGATTGAATTTTTTTTTGTGGTTTATTAGCACCTTAGGAACGAATTGAGACACTTTTCAAAAATGGGTGGAATACCGTATTATTGCTTAAATATCAATACAATACAATACAATGATTTTAAAGCATTTTCAAAAGAAAACTGTTGACATTTTACCTTCTTCTTAACACATAATTATGTTATCAACACCATAAACTACAATAACTTACAATCCATTATTCATATCATTAGTAAATATGGTTCTAATGTAGGTAAATATGTAGATAAATTTATACAATATAGCTCCAAACAGAACAAACACATATATTCAATGTAATAATTTTATTGATAAAGGTGAACTGGTCATATCTGAAAAAAAGTAAACCATAAATATTAATTCCGAAGTCATATTCCTTTTTTAAATTATTTCAGTAGCAATTAAACCTTTTTAATACTCGTACTTCTTTAATTTTAAGCAAGTCAACAATTTCTTTAAAAAATCAAAATTTAAATGAAAAATACATATAAATAAAAATAATATACATCATACGCAAACAATATACATCAACATTTTTATATTAGAATAACGCTTATGTAAGCGGCGGCGCTTGCGATGGTTCTTGTACCTATATATGATAGTTAGGATACTATATCTCTAAATGGTATAAAACAAAGTCGCTATTTAAACAATAATTTAGTTCTTCTAAACTACGCATTGCATTTTGATAGAGTTTTCACTAACATTTAAATAATTTATTCTTAAACATAAATAAATAATTAGATAAAAATAAAAATATTTTCATTTTATATATAATTAATTATGAACTATTTCCTACAACTAGGCACGTTAATTATTAGGTATGATAAATTGAATCGTCTTTGTCACATTTTGTAAAAAAAAATGCGCATTTTCAAATTAAATATTTATTCTACGTGAACTTTGAAACGATGTTCATCGACGATAAAATACTGTATAGGTACCGTCACTAACTACAAATTGTATCGACGTAGTTACCCTTTAGACAATTTGACAATTATACTAATTCGTTTTTCATTGAAATATTGATCAATTGACTATTAGTGATAGTGGATAGCCACGTGTATCGGTTACCCAACATTATGTTCAATTATAGTATATGCAGGTATTCTGTATACTATATAAATTGAAAAAATATATATGTAGTTGTAGGTACTAGCTGTGTCTCGCTATTATATTATATTATACTATATTGGAGACTCCGGGATAAAAAATACTCTACGTGCTTCTTTAGGTTCCAAGACAAAAGAAAGACTGAGATAGAATTAAATAAATCAAACGAATAAGTTATGGCAATTTATTGAAATAAAATAAAATTGGAATACAGACAGTAGACACACTAAAATAAATGTGTTATTTTCTTTAAAATACTATTATTACTTACTATTATTTAATTATCTTTTTTTTGCTATCTATTTACTAGAGTAAACTTAAAATGAAACAAGCGATGCGTGTTACAATAGAACCCGTTACAGCTGATTACGTATAGATAATGAACTATCTGATCGATCGACGCTGTTATCTGATAATGCAGTACATACACTAAGGGTGAATATCACATAGTGGACAATACGGCGTTGCCAACCATCGTTTTATGGGGTTTTTAACTTGACTTGATTAGCCGATATCATTCTACTATCTTTACCAAAGAATATTTATTGTTTAATAATTTTTTTTTTACAAACGCTTATTTGTCTTCACCTGTTCCATCCCACTGATTGAGCTAAGATTTTTGCGAACACTTTTGATGCCGATAACAATTTAATCTAGTATACTCAAAAAAGTTTTTTTTTTTAATGTTCGTTTTTATATTATTACTAGCTTCCGCCCCGCAGTTTCACTCGCGGTCCCGAGGATTCTTATGTTTTCCCCGGATAAAAAGTAGCCTATATGCTATTCCAGACTATAACCTATCTCTGTGACAAATTTCATCCAAATCCGTTTACCCGTTCTGCCGTGATTGAGTAACAAACAACCATCCATCCTTTCAAACTTTTTGTTGGTAAATCTTTCTACGAAATAAATAATTCTGTTATTCCAGTATTTTTTAAAATGATTTTTGTGTATCACTTTCGATGAAGCAGATTATTTTATGGAACATATCTCACTATAGGGTAATTAGAGCTGCTAAATAACAAGTTTATTCGAACGAAATAAAAAAAAAAGATTATAATATCAATTTATTTTAATTTTTTAATATTATTGTTATTAATAAATAACATTTTTTTTTATTGAACAAAAATATAAGATTAAGGACTTAATACTAACATAATATATTACATACTCTGCAATATTTTTAATACTTCTGATTTTATTTAAAATTATAAAATCATGAGCTCGCTTATTCGTTCTCAAACTAGTTACCAATCAATTTTCAATGTTACAAGCGTGTCCACAACATTAGTAAAGCATAATTTTGTCGCCCACACCCGGCCTACCGTAGCGCCATATTGCGTGACGTCACAGCCGCACGCGCACGCGACATGTGCGCCCCGCGGACGTATCAAATTGATCCGCGCCCGCGCAGCTGCGTACAACGACCCTTCCTTATAGACCATTCAACTCTATAACCCAAAAAACATACCCTATATTTTAGGTGATTAATCCAACTCGCTTTGTCTAGTACTGAAATCTTTCCTCCATTATTTGCACGCGCAACCTATCTGCATAATAAATGCATCTATTGTTGTAATGCAAAACAGGGTTTAGACATATGCACCCGGTCGCACCGTGCGTTATGCGTGTAATCCTACCAACCGGTTGATGTAGACGAAATGTAATTAATATTTTAATATTGTACTCGTTTACTGACCGCCCGAGGTTGTATCTAATTAATAATGAAAAATGTAAATCTTTACAATTGGCATGACATGGCCCTACCGACCCTTAATTCTTGAAACTTGTTTGTGTTAAAAATATTTAAATAAACAATATAGGTTTTAATATTTGCGTTTACTTATTAAAATTATTGTAATTAAATGCATTAAATTTATTTTATAATTTAACAAAGAAAAAAATTATCCATATACGCAATTCACAATACCAAGACCTATCATAAAACCTGACGTGCGAATATCAATTTGACGTTTTTGATCATTAATTTTAACTTACGAATTCAATAGTTGGATTCAACATTAGGAAACATAATTGACCCTATTAACGGTTCTGTAGAAATCAACAAAACTAATAATAGTGGAAGTATAACTCGATTCACACATCACTCCGTGCGACAAAAAGTTTCGTATCGTCGAACAATCGAATAGGAACAATAGAAAGTCGTGAATCAAACAATCGATTCATCGACTACTCCGTACATTATCGCGACAGCTGCGCGGGGTCGAGCTTACACTGGAAATTATGACAGGGTCCCATCTCCCACGGCTTTATTTGCCCCTGCTCCTTTGTCATACAAAGCTCCCGTGTCCAAATTTTAGAACTAGGAGAAATTGTATTAGAATAGGTCAGAGACCAGTTTTAGACTTTTGTGATTGACCCCATAAATAAGAACCGTTGGAGTTATGATAAGAATGCTTACTTAGTTCCATTAAGGTTTTTTAACATCTAGCTTTGTGATTTTCATTTTTTAACGTTCCATTACATACATGAACATTAATCATTACCTATTTCTTTTTATTAATATGATTTCTTGGAAATTCCCAGACATCACATATAACACAGCTCTTTTTTTCGGTTCAACAACTCCTTTACAAGACTTAAAAATCATCAGTTACCTATTTATTTATCTATTGCTAAAACATGTTAGTACAAATTATATAAAATCACTTACTTATTGCGTGTTTTATATCGTTGCAATTTATAGAATATGAATTAGCCTACCTTAATTTACATAGATTAATTACAATATTATGCCATTACAATGATAAAATTTGAAATATAATAGGAGTAGATTAATAAAACTTTAATAATTATTGAACTTAAAATTTTAGGTTAATATACATAAAGGAAACCTGCCAATTCATCAAATAGCCAATTAAAATATATCAGCGCACTAAAAAAATAAACAAGCAAAAAGTAACTAATCAACCTAGCAAACTTTATCGCCAAAGTCATGATCACATGTGGACTTAAAATCGAAAGCCGAGGTTCAACGGCCTGGACGCCACGCGACCCGATACAACCCTTTTCCACCCAACCCCTATTATTATTTTTAAAAATGCTGTTTTTAAATTGTGCTAAGGTCGTCCAGTTTTTTTCCATTCACAATTGAAGGGTTCTTTAGAATCTGTAAATAAAAAATAGGTGGGATACATTTTATTAGGTGGCAATTCGATATGGGGTCTTACTCAGTTCTAGTGAGGGAGTGGCGGTGGACTATTCGAATTGTACTTCGTTTATTTTTTCGAATAATATTTTATAATTTTAACGTGTAATTATACTGATTTATGTGCCGGATTTGAGATCAACAAGAGCATTTTAAATATAATGCATTTAAGTGTTCCAATTGCGGTGTGTTTAACTTTGTGCGCGTGAGTTTTTTTTAAATATATTTTATGTCTATTACTATCGCCAATCATACATAAAATTCAACGATATCTATAAAATTAAAACCGTATCGGGTTTCTTTTACATTTATATTATTTCATTCTAACTTACATCTAAGTAAAGTAGTCTTTCAAGAATCAAATAGAACAAGTATCTCAATGAATATATTCATTTTCTAACAAAACTCAACTGATCAAGATATTATAGTAATCGCATCATTAAGGCTTCAACAAATGTCTTTAAACAGTTAAGGACAATGATCTATAAAGCGGGCAGGGGTGTGACGTCAGCGGAAGTGAGAGGCTTCCCTCTCGACGACCCTCCGCACTTAGGTGCGTTTGTTAAGTGACACGTCTACTGTCATAATAGCCACTTTAGACCGCGGGTAGCTATTTGCATATCTGTCGGGCTCGGGTATAGTTTAATGACATTATTGCCTGGTGGTGTATATATGTATATTTTGAATAAAGGTTTTATTAAATTAGTTAATATTAAAGGGCTAGTTTGAATTGATCACTACTAGGTATAACATATTTTAGAGCCTCACAAAATTGAATATTATTGCATCTATAAATAATTAAAAAACCGACTTCAAAAATAAATTTAATACATGTTAACCAAAAATTCGGTTAAAAAAATATACTTAGTTTAAATTAAATACTTCAACTAAACCGAGTTTGAGTATGTCAAAAAACTTATACTTAGCCGTATTGCTACTTGTTCAAGTTGACCACTGCACTGTGGTATTCCCCACGCGTTTGTAGGAACTGGACGGTCGTCAAGGTAACCGTTTACTAACTTACTTACCTACTAGCGTAATTACTAATTAAATATTCATTAAAAAATATATGGTAATTTTGAATGGGGAGCTTAGAACATAACGGATATTATTATCATCTGGCATCTGTCTTGATTATTAATACGAAATAACAAGAAATCTGTGTCTTATAACTTTTATCGACCAATTCTTGTACATTTGGATCAAATTTTGTATTTAGATAAGGTTTTGCTTTTTAAGCTATTGTATAGCTTTTATCGCGGGCTTTGAGCGCGGCGACCGAATAAAGAAATTCCGTAACGAAAAAACCTAACACCCCCCACTCCGCCTACCATGTAGCTCGGCCGAGCGTGACTCAATTGAAACCTTACCTGAATAATAAAACATAAAAATAAAAAAATCGAGTCGACAACATATATCCGCAAAATTCGGATTGTCGAGTATTTTGTTAAATTCGAATGGTGCAAATGGCAGTCACCATATTGGCCGAGCACAGTACCGCCATATTTTCAATGAACGCACCCCTGTCAGTCAGTATCAGTTTTTCTTTTGTTTTCCCTTATTTCGGGAAGGCAAAGGGTTCTAGCCCATACAGCCTAATCATGAGATGACACAGTGTCTTCAGTGTGTAAATGAGCCTTTATTGACAGCCTATTATTTTTGTTTCCCGTTGTTAAGCTATTAAGAATCCACAATAAAATATGGGACCACCATTGACGCGGTATTTTCCAGATATTTAGAGCATATCAAGTCTCAAACTTATGTTTCTTATTTCAGTTACCATAAACCTATAGTTTCAATGATAAAAAATCCTGAATAACTTACATGTATTGTAAGATAATAAAAATATTTTAAACGATATTAATTTCTCATTTATTCAATAAAAGAAAAAAAAATGTTTTCTTATCGGTCACTACGCTCAAAAAGTGTAACTTGAATTAATATCAAAGAAAAAACTTGAATTAATATCAAAGAAAAAAAATACTGCATAAATAAATAATTATAATTGCTATGCAATAGCTTTACCGCGGCAGTCCCCGAGTGCGTTACGTATTTTTTTTTATTTCGCTCGTTTATCTATATAGGCGGCTTTACTGAAAAAACGCGATTTTCCAAAGAAAAATCTCTGAGCAAAGCACGGTTACCCAGATACTATAATATATAAAAGGAGAAACTGACTGACTGACTGACAGATCAACGCATAGCTCAAACCGCTGCCTGGGTCTCGATAACTACTTGAAATTTTGCACACAGGTTCCTCAGAAATTTTGACTCCACTAAGGAAAGCTTTTTCAAAATATAGAATTGCGGGTTAAACTACCTAATAAACAACTAATGTAGAGCATTATTTTTCAATCCTCTGTTTTACATAAATATAATATCTTTAGTAGTCATTGTCAAACTATCGAATAAGCCTTAGCGTGTCGGTCAGTAGCAAGTAGCAGGTGGTCGCTACGTATTTAGCCGACCGCCCCTGCGTTCGAGGGTGGGCAGGTTAATGGTTTTACAATGTTTACATTCCTTCACCATGGAGAGTGCAGCACTGGTGGCGTAAGCAAACGTCCTACAACTCAAAGTAAGGGGACTGAGCGATCAATCAAACATACCTTCACCGGTGAATGTTTGTCAAATATGTATGCTCGCTTTGATTTTACGATGTGTTTATTCGGTGTTTTGCTATTTTTTTAGATGTCGTAACTAGTTGATATTTTATAAAAGTTTCTTAGTGACATTTTGGGTATTTTATCTTTTTAATCAGTTTAAATTTTTAAGTCATATAACTTACATTTTGTATTTAATGGTAAACACATATAATAAGTAAAATGGTCGCGGACGTTTGTCGAGTGATAAATTAAATTATTGCTACTAAATGAAAGTTAAGTCTATTTTGAAAAATTAATAGATAATACTGTTGGTTTCTAAATAAATAAAAAATAATCTTATATTAATCGTAAATAATTTAAGAAGAAAAATAATCTTGCAAATATAAATCATTATTTACAAAGCAACAATGTAAGAATAACACAAAATCAAAACATCATACATACAAAATCATAAAATGTTTAGGTATTTGATTTCTGCTCATCATCTGATTGGAGTCGATGTTGCGTGCACGCGATTGCACTGTCATATTTTACTTTTACTAACTTATTCAGATATGGGTTGAGACAAATATGTCTTGGGGGATTTATTAGGCGCTATAATATTCAAGAAAATTATTTCTAAAACGTAATTTGAACATTTCTATAGTTCATCATCATCATCATCTCAGCCGCAAGACGTCCACTGCTGGACATAGGCCTCCCTTATTGATCTCCAATAGGACCAATATATATTTCTATAGTTACCAATCAATAAATTAGAAATTTCAGTAATTTCTTTTTCCTAGAATTTCAGGCATACGATTAATAAAACTGATAAATGGCATAAACCTTAGGCACCTTTTATACAGAAGAGGCGAGGCGCAGACACGGGCACTTTCCTTAAAGCAATTTCAGAGAGGACATAAGACGTGCCTTACGTCCTCTGCCGTCGCGCGTTGTTAGTATCGTATTAAAAGGAAGCTAGGTTGAAATTGCTTTAAGGAAAGCGCCCGTGTCTGCGCCTCGCCTCTTCTGTATAAAGCACGCCTTAGAAAGACAGAAGACTGACTACCCTCAAGTTCAATCTCAGCTGTCAAACACTTACCGGTGTGTTTCAGCAGTTGCACTTGAGAGCTAGTTCCTTCTAGACTTTGTGTGATTACCACCTTCAGCTGCATCGTCACTTACCATTAAAAAAAAAAGTTAAAAGCTTTGTTTTTTATTCGCGCATGGTTAGTAATATACATAGATTAAAAAAAAGTTATTTCATAATTTCATTATAAGAAATTGAGCTTTCTTTAATTTTAGTTTATCAATAAATAAATAAAAACTAAACTGGTGTTCTTATATAAAAGTCTCGTGCCGACTATTCGGCCTACTTTCAGCGAGTCCATAAATATTTCAAGGACAGGCCAACGCTTCAGTTTCAGTCAAAGTAGGAAAGTACCACGGACACCCTGTCGACGCATATCGCTCGTGGATGGCACCACCATTCTCATATCTAATTCTGTAACAGCAAATTGATTCTTGATTCTTTTAAAGGTTGATACAATGAGCTTGAATAGTGGCACTATACAAAAAGGCCAATGAAGGCATTTTTTTACTTTTAGACCTAATTTTCTTTATACTGGGTGTATTTTTTCACTGGCAATACTTGCAGGGGTGGAAGTACTCATCAAAATGTACAACTTTTATTATGGGACTAACTGTGAAATCATGAAAAAATTATCATCTGTTCCATACAAAAGTTCAATACCTACTCGACCAAAATGTATGAAGCAACCGTTTTATTTTACTCGATATCAGAGTTAGCCCCATAGTAAAAGTTGTTCACATTGATGAGTACTTCCACCTCTGCAAGTATTGCCAGTGATAAAAAAATCACCTCATAAGTATCTTATTTAAATATTTGATTTATTTTTCCACTAAAATTTTACATTACCATCGTAAATAAACAATAATTCATTCGAATATTTTGCTTATGAATAAACGTAGAGAAATTAAGTGAAATGTTTATAAGTTTACTATTAGGTACCTATATGAAAATATCAAAATGTGAACGACCGATGTTATCAACTTATCAGTGAATGTGAATCGATCCATGATTCACAACACGAATTAATACGATAAACACTACTACTAACACTAGCTTACCTTACCTACTTATGTTTGAACACAAATATGATGTCCGAAGCAATAAAAAAGTCATGTTAATATTAAGGTTACCTATTCTTAATTTTTCCTAATTAGAAACATTCTAGTATACATATCCTATAATATAATATGCAAATGATAATTGAAATAGAAGGATACTGTATTTTCAGGCGACCTTTTATAATCCTTACGTATTACTGTCGTAACAGTGAGCACAGTTTTTTTTATTTTCCGTACCAATTAATATGAGAGACTATATATTCTCTACTTTAATCATTCCGCTGGATCATAGATCATAATTGCGCTAGATGCACCCTCCTAACGCTAGAAGTGTTCTAACGCGAGTCTGGCAACCCCTCTGGCATGACAATAGCCACGGCATGCCAGCTGCATCCCCATCTCTATTGTATACGGGACAATGCACCCCTGATCTACGCGAGTAAGTTGCCAGTTGGATCTAGCATGCATGTTCGTATAATATTTTTATTTTGACATTTTATGTGTTGTTTTGGTACGTAAGACTTACTTTTTAAGTAATTATTTTCTATAATGCTTATTTAAAAAAATAATTAAACGGCCAGATTTATGACTATGGACCTATGGAAAACAAGTATCAGAATATCCATTGCCCATTTATTAAGCTTTACAATTTGTATTACACCTAATATAGTAGTTTTATGAAGTTATCTCTGGAATGCGGTGTAACCGTAATTTAAATAGCAATATTCCAACTCAGGCCACATCTGTTTAAATAATGAAGCTATATACCTCCATAAGTACGGCATTATTCTAAAAAGGAGGTTTTCAAGGCTATAAGTGGGTACTTTACAGAACAAAATTTAGCAAATTATTCTTATTTACAGGTAGATTTATTAGCACATTTCTCCACCATTAAAACCATCTAAGAATGTTCTTAACTACCGGAGTCATAACGAGTAATGAGTTTACACCGCGGCTCGTTAAGTTAGGTCACGGTCAAGGCCGGTGGATACGGACCAATACCTACTGGAAGTTAGCAAAAATTTACGTAGCCTTTTCATTTCCTTTATTAATTGGGAAAAAAATAAAACAAAAGAAAAATATTTTAAATTTAGAAAATTTGTGATTTTCTGAATCGTTCCTTTTTCATAAAAAAATAAATTTCCTAAATTTCCATAATATACCTAAGTACATACCTACTTAACCGACAACAGACACATTTATTGAAATTAAAATTCTGGCGCATTCTAAGTATTCAAGTTGGCTCAAAAGAAGACGCCTACAAAATTATGAATAGCAAAATTTACGACGAGTAAATCAATCCGCATTTGCTATCGAACCGAAGCTCGAAATTTAAAAATGTACAATGTTGATTAAATAATAATTGATATCATCTAATGTATAAAATTCTCGTGTCATAGTCTTTGTCTGCAAACTCCTCCGAAATGGCTCGCCCGATTCTTATCATTTTTTTGTGTATATTCGGTAGGTCTGCGAATCGGTCATTATAATATAAAAGTTTAGGGTGTAAACTTTTTTCATTCGAGAAAACATGTAATTTTTCTTTTATTTTTTTTTATACGTAAAGAAAAGAATATTGCACGTAATGGCAAATGATGTGCAAGCGTCAGAAGTATGAATAGCAACGCTATATTTCGTCAATGTACGAAACTGACTGGTAATATATTCTATACAGATCGTATTGTAATTTAACCTTTCATGCAATTCCATGCTGAACCTATGCTTCGCCTATTGTCTCAAACGATGCTGCTGAAGTTACCAGTTACTCAACAGTATCGATTGGTAATGATTATATTCACGAAGAAAGAAAACCATGAAAAGAAGAATTGGTAGCAGTCCACCTCCTCGCGTTCACTGCCTGTGCCGTTATGTGTAATAAATCAATCATAAGGCACGCGGTGAATGCCAAGAGAGGACTTAACCTTCTTTGTAACTATAAATTGAAAAAGAAGAAGCAAGAATAAAGAAAAATGAAAAGGTGTGCGTGGTAAGAATTATACTTAGTTCCTTTGATTCATGTCGTCTAAGATTGGTTTTGCAGATGTAATGCATCTTAAGTTTGTGTGTATATGTTTCGTCTCAGGTTCGTAACGGCCGAACGGATTTACTTGAAATTTGTATGTATAAATCACTAATTAACGAACATAAAATTTCACATGATGATGTACTTAGAGAAATGGATTTTTATTACCTTTTTTTATTTATCTTCTTTTTTTGTTTGTATATTTCCCTATCTAATTAATGGTAAGTATTACATATTAAAATAAAATAAAACTAACTACAAATAGAAAATGTATGCCAAATAGTTGCCCCGCGGAAGTGTGCCAAGAAGACTTGTAGCATTGCCTCGCTGAATGGTAATAGCAATTCTTTGAGCAATGTATTTTTTTTACTTCATATCATTTGTTTTCTGTAAAATTAATAATGCTAAATAAGCCTATGTGTAGCCAAATGTGTAATTATTGTACATAAAGTATTGTAAGCTATTTATCATTACTTGAAATGTAGGTCAGTATATTGTAGGTATGAACATGCAGCTAAAATTAAAAAAAAATACTTAGATCGTTAAAAAATGTAACTTGAGAGTAATTTTAATTCGTAATTAATTCAAGTTAAAATTGACGACATGTTTAAAATTCAAACATGAATATAGAATATAGAGTATTCTAGCCCCATTTTAAAAAGAGAACAATGATCACTTGTGAATGGTTGCGCACTGGCATTTATTTTTGGGTTAAAACTGAATAAAATGGGGAATTTAGCGTGAGCCATATAAGCCCATCTATTGTTAAAAGCCTGGAAAACCAAGGCATTTAAAAATGCACCCAACCCAATCTCATGTTCGCCCTCCATCTCTCATATTAAAAAGTAGACAGTAGGTACATATTCGATTTTAATAAATTGGTTTCAACCACATGCGATAGTCACGTATTGCACGTGCCCGAATCCCGCCGTGCTTTATCTCGTTTCGCTTAATTGGAACCGCGTGTGATACCGAATGTCCAGGCTTTTGTATCTCTATAAGAGATTTAAATTTTTGGCAAGCGTCTCATTTATACGAATGAACGTGTTATTTTTAGTCTCATAATTATTGTATGTTTACAGATCTGTGAAGTAAGCCCATGTCTAGAAAACTGTATTTTACAAAAGCTGTGATCTTCCGTGTACTGTCTGTCTGTAGGAATGGCGATGGATTACTTTTCCTATCATTTAATTAATGATACTTACCAAAAATAATCCATCGTCTAACACAAAATATGTATAACCCCTCAACAACTTTATTGAAAAAGTGAACGTTAAAAAAGGAGTTTAAACATTTTTACAGATAAAGGTTTTGGGTAGGTACTAAAAATACTTTCAATAAGAATAATCATAAAATTACATCTTGTATAAAATGTTTTAATTTATTTTATATTTATTGTTCTATAATATTTGGTATAAAGTATATTATTTTTCCTTCTATACATTGACTGTTTGTTGCCAAATAAATATTTAATAAAAACAAACTTAAATTTCTAATACATAAAAATATAAAAATTAATAAATGAGAATCCTTATGTTCTGTTTTATGTAGTACCTACTTGGTTACAAATAGTTCGTGTAGCAATAAACCATTCATTCGCAGTGGGCACGCGTGGTGGAGTATTTGCCCATTCCCCTTTCACCATTATTCGTGAAAGGAGGCCTGTGCTCAGCAGTGGGCAGGTATAGGCTGTAATTATAAACCATTTTATTTAACTATTCACATTTAAACTATATGCATTTGTTTTATTTTTCAATCCACTGGATGTAATCCAACGTCTATTAGTACATGTAGAATGTGACGTTCCTGCTACCAGATAACAACAAGACAAAAAAAAATGTTCAATCTTATCAACAGAACGAACTCGCAAAAATGCTCAGATACACTGAGTGACTATCTACTTGTACTGTAACAAAAGAAGTTAACATATTATGTAGTCCTGTAGCTTGCGTCCTGTTTTATTGCAGTAGGTTTATAATTTCCTGTCAAATTTAGATCAAGTGAATAAACATTAAATTTGCTAAAATTATGAGTAGTGGTTATTTTTGTAATTTTAACTTTTGCGGTCAAATGTCTGATACTGACTGATGTCCGCAAAGTAGGTACCTACATTATCATGAGGTATACCCCTCTAGTAGGCTACTTTTTTTCTCAGAAACGCGGATTATTAGTAATATTAAAAAAAAAAAGATTTATATTCGAACAACATAATTGTATTTTGTTATTACAAATTTTACTGGTTTTTCAAGCATGATATTCATACTTGTGATCAAATGACAGGCTAGTTTCGTAAATCACATAGGCTGCGAGCTCTTAAACTATGATTCTAAGTGATAAATAAATTGGGTATTTTGCACCGAAACAATACACGTTCATTGATTTATAGTTTGGCAAATGAATGAACCTTTACATATACATATGAAATACAGTTAACGAATTGTATTGTTCCAGCGGACAGAGATTGTAGAAACTCGTTTACTTTGTCTAATATACATTTTACATTGCTGTAATAATAAATTACTTTTAAGAACGAGACATATTCTTGATTCTCTAAGGAGATATACAATGAATTAAGAAAGATAATAAATAAAATTAATACTTACATTTACAAATACTAAAGTTGTCCCAGATTTCTGCAGAAACATGAAATTTTGTATAGAAATTTATAAAATAACGTAGGCATCCATTAGTAGTTCTTCAAAATTCAACCTCTTAATAAGGATAAAATAGGGTATTGCAACATAAACTGCGAGGCGAAAAAAGCTAGTAAGTAATTAATATTTCAATCATCATTATTACTTACATGATACAGTAAATAAATAAATAAATATTCTGGGACATTATTCCTCACTCACGGCCATCTGACCCCAAACTAAGCAGAGCTTGTAATATGGAAGCCAGATAACTGATATACTACATATACTACTTTTCTTTTGTAAATACATACATATATAGATAATTACAACCAGACACAGGACAAACAGACATGTTCATGCACACAAATATTTGTCCTGAGTGGGAATCGAACCCACGACCTGTGGCGTGATAGATAGGGTATCTTACCAACCACGCCAACATGTGCCTTTCAGACTTCCTTGTTACATTTCATTCCTTCCTTCCTTCCTACATTATACTGGGTGATTTTTTAGTCACTGGCAATACTTTCAGGGGTGGAAGTACTCATCAAAATGAACAACTTTTATTATGGGACTAACTGTAAAATCATGAAAAAATTATCAGCTGTTCCATATAAAAGTTCAATTGGTACCTACTCGACCAAAATGTATGAAGCAACCGTTTTATTTTACGCGATATGAGAGTTAGTCCCATAATAAAAGTTGTTCACATTTATGAGTACTTCCATTCCTGCAAGTATTGCTAGTGATAAAAAAATCACCCTGTATTCCTTATTTTAAGTATAAAAAATAACATATTATGACGCCACACTGGACGGTAGTGAGTCAGTTCTCTCTTAACTCCCCTTAACATGTGACACGATACCTAGGCTTGATATGAGTAACTGCTGGATTTTTTACCAATAGGAATTTGTGTCTGTTTATATCAAATGAAAAAATACAAGCAACCAACTCGTGTCCCTGTTTTCAGAGACATTAATACAAAATACTAGTGCAATACCAGTATTGCAGGAGCTTAGCTGACATTCGTCATAGGATGTCTAAGTCCATCGCTGAAGACCTGACCAAATTGAAAGAGACACCTATTTATTTCACTGAAACCTAGCGAAACTATGTTTTACATTTATAAAATGTATTTAAAACTATCTGTTCCCCGAGGTTTTACCCGCATCCCGAAGTTTTAATAGTTATTTTGCTATTCGGGGCGGAGACCAATCCAAAAAATCAAAGATGAGTTGATAAATAGTGTAACTAACACGACTTTGTTTTATATATATATATATATAGATAGAAGATAGATTAACACAAATTGAATATCTGCTCTTTTTATGAAGTTGGTTAAGAAGACAAGATAATAAAGTATCATATCTATAAGTGAAGGTTAATCCCCTGTTCAGTTGTTTAATAGAAATATACGCCACATATCTTGCTTGATAACAATTTGTACCTATTGGAGTACCAGGTATTGGAATAATGATTAAATGATTTATGTTGATTGAATTGTCCATTACTTTTCCATTTTCCTTTCCTGTCCCAAAAGTTAGAAAAATAATACTCTCATGTTAAAATATTAAGCCAATATTTGTCCAGTATATGTTACATAAAACCTACCGTAGGTATACGATTTGTGGATGTGAGGATGACGTATTTTAATAACAAAACAATACTTGGAATTGTAAGAAGTGGCGGTCGACTCAAGATCATAGATTTTTATCAACATGAATTGCTATTGACTTTCAAACAACAAATCAACAAATGATTCGGAATTACCTCCGAATCATTTGTTGATAAGTACCTATGTAAGTAACCATATTATCTAAATTTTATGGTAATTGTTTTACGTTTTGATATATTTCAAATTGCTTACAGGTATTTTGAACGAATTAATATCGTTTTAGTTCGGAAGCTTTACTACATCATCAACTTCTAGAGGAGCAAAATATTAAATACAAAATTGTACTAAGTATTATAATTATGGCTTTATTTATATCTTATTTATTATTCCTCCCCACGGTTTCAGCCGTCATCCCCAATTTTACCTTCTTAGGGGTTGAATTTTTAAAACCCTTCCTTAGTAGATGTCTACTTTATTTAAAGAAACTGTGTACAAAGTTTTTAGTTTCTAGACCTGTGTTTTTAGCAGGGCGTGGATATGTCAGTCAGTCAGTCAGTTTCTCCGTTACAAATGTCATGATTCAAAACAAAAATAATATATATGTTTAAACCTAGAGGTACAAAAGCTTCAATATAGTTTTTCTTAGTTTAGGAGATAGTGATCCTGTTAATTCTGATATTTGTGCTTTATCACCTGTTTTGTAATAAAGATTTTATATTATCTTATGGTATCTTGGGTGTATTAATTCGTCTTTATTTAGGTAACATTGTTTTTATTTTATGGTAGGCTTTAGCCACAAGCCTTTGCTTGCGGCCGCAGTGGCGTTGTGTGGCGAGTCGCCCACTTCGCTATGGAAAAGAGGCGGTGGTGGCTGCCACATGCGTCATACCTACTTGTGAATAGATGCTGTCAGTGGGGAAATTATTGCAAATACTTTTTGTGCCGCCTATACACGCAAATATGATCAGCGAGATTAAAATAAAAATGTTATGTATTGAATCAAGTTTATTTTTAAAAGAGTATTGCAAAGTTTACTACCGACAATACCGACGCGAGTTTATTAAATAAAATAGAAATAGTTGGATTTTAATGTCGACAAAAATTTCATTATTTGTTAATTTTTATTTACCTATATAAAAATATCCTGCATAGGTAACTTAGTGTGGGTGACATATCAATACAGATTATTATAAACTAGCTTTTCACCCGCAGCTTCGGTCGCGCAGTCTACATACATTTGCTATATTGTTTATTCCCATCAGGCGATTTCGATGAAATAAACCCTACGTTGCCCTAAGCCAAACAAAAATTCAGTGGTGGGATTAGCATGTTCAAATAAACAAACAGACAGACAATAAAATTAAAAATGGTCCCTTGCATTCAGTTCTCTTCCTACATCTACAGTTTTTCGTAAAAATGAAATATACATAAACGCTGGTCCTACAGTTTTATTATATATGTATATATATATAGATTTATGAGGAAGTTGTATGATCTAGCCTCGATCTACCATTTTGTGTACGTAATAATGCTAATAAGTAACCGCATGTTTTCCCCAAATATACGTATATCGCCTATAACATTATTTGTTTGTATCGTGTTTAGATTTTTTAACAGTAAGTAGTTACCATTTTTATAAAAAAAACAGCAAAATATACACCTTGTCATATACCTACCGTGTATGTATGTTACAGAGATGACACAGGGTCATGTAAGGTCTCGACAGCTATTAGACATCCATCATATTATTCGATTTTCGAAAAAGCTAGCTAAATGGAGGTAATATACGTACAAATTACCAAGATTAGATTTTTTTGTCAAAAGGAACACAAAAATAAGCGTACCTATAAATGTTTTTAAATTTTACATGTAGGCCTGGGTTTATAAATCGTAAATATTACTACTACAGAATGTAACCGGCTTGTTCTAGGTCTCATTATGGTTTCTTGTTACTGATACGTGAACGTCATGGACAAACCAGCCTGACGCATATATTGGCCACAGTATTATCTCCGGGGAATTTCTCCTTTGTAACACACCTTACGTTTTGGCTTGCATTCAACTATCTGAACGAAAAATACTTATTGGTCACCGATTTTCTTAAAGTCTAGTTTAAAAAATGTTACTCATTTGGATGCGAAGCTGGTATGTACAATTAGCGATCAGACTAGGTAATTATATTTTCGTTAATGGAGGGGATGAACCTAGTGCTGGAGTGACACTCATCATTTTATCTTGGTAATACCCTTGTCATTTAAAAGATTATTTATATTATTGAAAACGTGTGAGAGAACCATGCCTATACAAGGCTGTCTACTTTCTGATTCATAAATGTAACAATGTTCGAATTTGGAAAATTTAATCATTGATTTATTTGTATGAAGTACAAAGAGAAATGTTACACAAATAATGATATTCTTACTTGTTGATAAGCATTCTATTCCAATGTTTGTGAAAGGATGTACACTAGGTACCTACTACATTCTCGAACACAGGTTGGTATTGCATACAATGTTGATATACAAAGCAATTTCCAAAAATAGTGACTAGTATACCTAAGTGTCCTAGTTGCCAAGTAGGTAATCGTGAACGTGTACGTTCAATGTACTAGTTAGTTAATTTGTGAACTAATAGCGATGCATCGAGTCCCATATTTAATTAAACACAACGACAATGAGTCACAGCTGTAGCTACGTCGACATGACGACAAATAAACAAATCGGCGATTATTTGTACGAATGACGTGCGTACGCTATAATATTATAATAAGACTGCGTGCATTGTCGTTAAATGTAGACTATATTTTGATGAAACCCAAGTTTCCTTTTGAGTTGAAAGCGTTCTGACGAAGGCAGGATCTAGATAATTAGTTGTGGACAAAAATAGTCGTCGCAGTCGGGCCCTGGGCCAGGTGACGTCAGCGCGCCAGGGCCGCCGGCGGGGCAAGACGGGCCCCGCGCCAGTGTCGCGCGCGCCGTCAGCCCGGCCGCACGCTACCTACCGAGCCTGTAGTCAACTGCCAGCCATCAGCCGCCTCCACCGTCTGCCGCCTGCGCCTGGTCGCCTCCACGCCCCCCTCGCCGTCTGCCTACGCGATCCTCGACTATATGTCCACCTGTGAGTACTATCTATCTAAACGTTACATATTGTGTTGAAATCTATTGTTTAACTACACCGATGCACCGCGATAGCAACCGATGCAGATTTCACTTCTGCATTCGTAGTTAGCACTTTAGAGCTAACTGCATATAGGTAGAATAGTATGTTGTTTTCTTTGTGTGACATTTTCGAATTAATTAGTTAATTAGTAGATCCTAGGTTATATCGGTACAGCAGCTACAGAGAAGCGAGCCAACCTTGGCGCATCGTGCAATGCAGCGGGGACCTTGCAAGTCACGCGTCAGAGTAACCTCGACTCACGCCGTACTCGCCCAGCTACCACGATTTCCACCGATTCAATTGTTATTCAAGACTCTGTCGACAACGACGCTTTCCATTGCTTTTCGTGTTTCACGGAAACGATCTGTCGTCGAATCGAGCAGGCAGTGAAATCTTGATACATCGATAGTATCGCATTATACTGCGTCTCATAATACAAAGCCATGTTGATAGACGCGTTATAGAAGTAACACAAACAGCTGACCGTCGACGACGTACTTATTTTGTGTTTTTTACGAATAAAAAATATGACGCGGTCACTCAAGGACGGTCGACCACTGACGAGAGGTATTTCCCGTTTTTTTGGCCACTGGCTGCACTGACATACAAATGACTATCAAATGAGAATAGCTATTACCATAGTTAATGTAAACTGTATCGTTTGTGGAGCGGTACGAAGTTTCGATGTAAACAAGGGGCCTCGGTAATTCATGAGTTATCACTTTGGAAAAAACACGCCATAATTTTATCGCATGTTGTGCTCTCGCTATCAGCTGTAGGTACCGATGTTATGACTTGTGGTGTACCGAATAACAGCGTCAAGGGGCTCGCCAATGAACACGTTTTGTAATTTGAACATAAAATACAAGATTATTATTATGTTTTTGAATTTTGTTTGTGACGTGATATTGCATCTTGATCACCCAATGACATGTATATTAGATAACCACGTCTAGATTTTAAAATAGCACCGAGCTATAATTAGGCAATCAAAACAAAAACCTATAATCAATTAATTAAATGATAAGATCGCTTTGAAAGGCAAAGGTGACCCGAAATTGAAAGTGATTTCGTTCAGTGCACCACTTTTATTTGTTTCGAAACTTGTCTTTTACGCTAATTGACGCTTTATTTTAAAAGTATATTAATTTATTGAAATTAACTTTAATAGTAAACAAAAGATTTTTGTTTTTTAAACGAATTCATAATGGTGTAAACTTAAGAATCTTGTTCGGAATAATATGCAAGAGCTAGCCTTCCTTAGTTATTCACGCTTATGTTGTTTTAGTATGATACCTTCTAGAACGTCTTTAGACATATTTTTTTCACCTCGAGTTGGCATTGATCGTGGTCCACAGAACCGGTAAGGCTGCGGTTACCCTTCGCCGAACATTCAAACATGTCGGAATACTCACTGCCTTATTCAAATAAGCCTCGTTTACCCAACAGTTACACACAATTACTTATTTCTCTACATACTTAAATAGGCAATCATTACTATTGAAAACAATGCTTCAATTTACATTACAGTGGTAATGGCTTATATATCAATTTTAACTACTTATTTACGATTATTTGCTTCATCCATGTATTCACGGACACAGTAGATACAAAATGTATGAATGCAAGTTCCCGACATTTAGGTACTAAAACAATATATTTATCGCATTCTTGGATTTCTCGTATATAATTTTATAATTAATCTTTCCAGAGTGCAATGGTCAGAAGATACGAAAGAATGAGTGGACGCCAGGCCTGGAGTGAAGAAGACATGGCCAGGGCTGTCGCTGCCGTGGTGTCAGGTAAGATGGGCTACAAACTGGCGGCTAGAACCTTCCACATCCCGAGGTCGACACTGCAGCGTCGTGCCAGTAAGATCCGTTACCAACAACCAGACGATCCCAAACCTCTAATGGGCCACTACAGAAGAGTCTTCACTGACAGTCAAGAGAAAGATTTAGTTGGCTACATCAAAAGTATGGAAAAATATTTCATGGGAGTCTCTAGGAGGGATATCAGAGAACTAGCTTTCCAATATGCAGAGGATAATAACTTGAACCATCCTTTCGACTGCAACAGCAGGATGGCTGGTGAAGACTGGGTGAGGAATTTCCTAAAGAGAAATCCCGAACTATTGGACAGATCGGACACTGACATAGGCCTGGAACCGGTAAATTTTGATCAGTTCTACCATTTTATGTGTCAACTGTCATGATAATTCGTTGTTTAGTTGTAAGTTGAAACTAGCTATAAGTAAAAAGGTCAAGTTCGTGGAACGCACCCGTGAGAGCCTCATGGTCAATGTATGTGTGAGTCCAACCTGTGTAAAGCACATATTAGCCTTTTGTATTCAGAATTTTTACTCGATTTTATCTAAGGTTTAAGAGAGATAAAATGCTCAAAATATGCTACTGTAGTAACTTCATTTAGCTAGTGCAATAAGAATTACGAAATTTTAATACATGTGTTGGAACATATAATACTTACTGTGTTTTTGAGGTTACATTAAATTTTAACAAAATTTTATCAGATTATATACTTACAAAACGTTTATGTTTTAGTTCAAATGAGCCAAGCTCAAAAAGTCATGTTATTTTAATATCGTTCTTATTATGCTTCCAAGTCGGTAACAGTTGTAGTTACGTTGCTTGGGGCAACTTGGGGCGACCTCTGCCCTTTGCCCCAAAAAGTAGCTACGGCCCTCGCTCATTATGTAAAAAATTGGGTACTTACGAAGTCTATTTAATATGTAGTTATTTCTTACTTATAGTTTAAATTCTGTTATTTAATGGTACTAAAATATAAATATATCTTACTAAAATTAAGGGCTGTGATAACAGAGAATGGTGTATTTTGTGGTAAGTACATATCATGATATTGAGGTGATGTATCTATTTGTAAAGAAAGGGATAAATATATTTTAATTCAGAGGACATTATTTGTTACATGTTGAGGTTATACTAAATAGTAAGTATTTATTGTACGCAGCAAAACATACTAAAGTACGTCATCTTATTACTGATAATTTTCCTCATGCTATGGTAGTTTACGCGCCAAAAACCTGCCTAGCTTAAAGTCGGTTTTACTAGGTACGTACATAATACGTACCTATTTATTACAATATTCTTTATTGATTTCATAAACAACTAAGAATATTTTGGAAAACTGTTCGGTTATATTTACATCTTTAGTGCGTTGTCTAACTATACATTTATAGAAACAGATTAATTTATTTATACATTTTAAAATTAACAAATACCTAAATATTGTGATAAAGGTGTTCGGTGATATTAGTGGGAAGGGTTTAATACCATTTTATTTTATGTGTATGAGGTTAACTGTTAGCTCATTTAGAATTATTTTTTCCAAATTAAAAAAGTACTATTTTTCTATGTCTACATATAATTTATTGTACACGAATCCGTATGTATTCCTTACTTATTTGTCGTTACCTGAATAATGTTTTGATCTCTTTAATTTAGAAATAGCAAAGTGTTTTATTTATTTAGGTCTCGAAATATTACATGTTGTTTGATTTGAGAAATTAGCCTGTTGAAACAAATGAATATATGCCAAACTAAGTTTTTGTTAAGAGATTTATTTTAAATTATAGATAATATATTCCTAAGTACTTAGATAATTATAGGTACCTTTGATTAATTTCAATAAACCAATTCCAAAAAAGTTTACACTTCTTTTTTTAAGCCTGCAGCAATTACCAATGCAATAGACCTAGGTATTACATCTGTACATCTGTCAACTTAAGTGCAAGAAAAAAAAAGTATCCTTGTGTTTTATTCTAGATCTAGGGTATAAAGATCGTATTCTATGTGCCAAATCTCATCAAACGTACTTAAAGGTTTTTGGCTAGAATGGTTTGGCTTCACCCTAAGGTGCCTCACCTTTTACCACATCTTTTGTCAGGCGGTTTTTATTTATTATATACAGAGAACCTATAAATACGTTGAAAAAATTTATTTTTTCAATGTTGTTGTTTTTGACTAGTAATTTTTATTATTTACGAAAATGTACAAGCCACCTATTACGGTTAAAAAAGTACAGTCTTGCGACCCACATACAGCCAGATAGAAGGATAGCATGTAGTCTTAGTAATAGGCTTCCGTTTTTCGTTAACCGCCATAAAAAAACTGTTCTAAAATGGGTTTTGACCTTTAATGTAACTACGGACTCAATTTTAACGAATTTCGACTCTATTGCTCTGATGAAGGACGACGCAGTTGCTTTAAATGAATAGCTTAATTAAAGCAAGGGTGCTCAAACGGTCGAAAGCTTTTTGAGTTGATCGCCAGCAATTTACTTATAGGTACCTAACATTGAAAGATACGCGGTGACGATGTTAGAGGTACTAACAAAGTATTATACTTACTTAGTAGTTTAGTCGATCCCTTACTTTCAAAATATTTTCTGGTAGATCACCGACACTAAAAGCTTGAGCACCCCTGGCTTAAAGCTTATAAGCTAAAGTAAGGTAAGGTAAGATGCTGCAACAGAGAATGGATATTTGTTGTTGTCCTTAAAAAAGGACTGTTCATGTTGTATAGGTACAACATTTACTACCAACTGTGAAATCACAAAACGAAATAATATTTTTTTTTTAAGCAAGCCTATCACACA
Organism: Tetheella fluctuosa; assembly: GCA_951216915.1. Lineage (NCBI taxonomy): Eukaryota > Metazoa > Arthropoda > Insecta > Lepidoptera > Drepanidae > Tetheella > Tetheella fluctuosa. The sequence continues at coordinate 12,628,444 of OX578214.1, forward strand.
CAAGATAATGAATCTATCTACAATAAATATACAATCTATAGTTATATAAAACTTTTCCTCAATGCTGCTGTCGCTGCCAATGAGCACGGTTCCCAGCAAAAAAGAGTTAAGTAAGCCATAAATTTGCTATGTGTGCGCAACTGTGCCATACACACAGACGCAATTATAGTGTGCATGAATACGCATTTGGGTCAGGTTCTGATCCAAATGCATAGAAAAGCAGATCTTTATAAAATATCGAGATCTACACGACAAAGTGTTATTTGTAGGATTAATAACAGGAAAAACCTATGCTTAGGTCTTTGAAAATACAGATTTAAACAAATTTAGGTACCTACTTACTATGTTTTATTTTCCTGACAGAACTCACATACGGCTATCTGATAATAATCAGACATAATCCTAAATAGGACGTAGGTAGTGAGCACACCAGCAGAGACAGGAAAACAGGGAGCTAATGTACATATTTACTCATGTAGGTATATTCTCGTTGTTAAATTAAATTATTTTCCACCTTGATAATTGATTTTATAACAGTAGATAGGCATGTGTTACATCTCACAGTGGTTGGTGATGATATAGGCGAAGGTGATGAACACATCAAATCTAGAAAGTATATTATATGTAGATAATTGTAACTGATAAAAAAATATACCTAAACCTAGAAATCTTTACTAATCATGCTTTTTAGAAAGGGAATGGGTAGGTTATGTATCTATAATATCAATCTATACTAATATTATAAAGCTGAAGAGTTTGTTTGTGTTTGTTTGTTTGGTTGGTTGGTTGAACGCGCTAATCTCGGGATCCAGTAGGGATCGAATTGAAAATTTCTTTTAGTGTTGGATAGCACATTTATCGAGGAAGGCTATAGGCAACTTTTTATCCCGGGAAAACATAAGATCCCTCGGGAATGCGAGTGAAACCGCGGGGCGGAAGCCAGTATAACATGTATTTACTCCATCTATATCATAGGTGAATCCTCAGGGCAAATAATAGTACCTATAGATTCTTACTTCGGTGCTCACTGAAATAAAAAAAAAAGTTTTAATAATTGTTGTATATAATTACCTATAATAGCCTACCATTTTCAACCATAAAACCTGGCGTAGGAGTCAATCGAGTAAATCTACAGCTAGTAATAAGCGGAACGATAACAATAACAAAGAAATAAATCTATTTGTTTCGCCTTTGTACTATTGTAATAGAGTGGTAAGCGATGCGAGTGGTATTTATGTACCTTTCAGTGTAAAATCAAATCAAATGAACCTTAGTAGGTACAAGGTTAATCGATTGACGTATGATGTGTTTTACAAGCCGCAATCGTTGATCAATCTGAGCTACAGACTGTACCCACGCGGTTGACGTTGAACCAAGCATCGGTGAGTTGTCAATCGTGTGGGTTTAGAACACCCTAAGGCAAAATTGATAATTGATAATTTTTGTGCTAGTCTATCCATCAATCAACAAAAATTGAAAGTTTCATCGTTCAATCATCTATCGGCAGGACACAACGATCGATGTTGAAAGATCATTAATCGACGGTGATCTATATCATCGATCGATTTTGATACTTGGGCCGGTGTTCACCAACATTTAATCTGAATATAAATTGATGACAAATCACAACGTTAACGATTTATTAGCTGTTATTTGAGCACGACTCAATGTTGATGAACAAGGATTTTAAGGCGATGATAGCTCAGTGGTAGTGAAGTCGGAGTGACGTGGCGAAGTTCGTGGGTTCGAATCCTACATGTGCTTGAGCTTTCGGTGAAACATCGTGAGGAAACCATAGCACAGGTAGCATAGGTGGTAGGGTAGGTACTTTGTAGTACCCGCCTGGCTGGCTACCGCCCTCAAGTTGAAAATCTGTCGCCAAATGGTGTGTTCCGGCAGCTGCACTTGAGAGCCAGTTCTTTCTAGGCTTTGTGTGCTTACCACCTTCGGCCACATCATCACTTACCATAGTGATATTGTGGTCAAACACAAGCCAATACAAAGAAAAAAAAAACCTTAGGGTAGTCATCATGAAGAAAACAGCAATATTACGAAGTAGTTTTATGATTAGACCTGTTTTTATATATTCAGAAGCATTTGACTAATTGCTATGTATAAATCTAAAACCTAGTTTTTTAAATGAATCTATACCTAACACATACTTTTTTGATACTCGAGTCACTGAGGTAGATTAACAAATTTGGATAACCGCTAATAACGAACTATTAATATAGTGCTAGTAGTAGTAGCTTTAGTTATTCAATACTTACTACTGAAAGGAGCCAAAAAGATTACAACACACAAAATAGGTAGGTACCAAATGAATTAAAAACATTTTTAGTATTTTCAAAGCAATCAGTATTAAGTTCAGCTGCAGTACTCACTAATTTCCTTGACTTCATTTCCTTAGTGTCGCTTTTCAATATTGCAAGTGACCGCAACTCAGGAACACTCATAGTTATATCAAAGAGCTTTTGCAGCGCAACATTTTGCTCTTAGATTTCCTTCAGAGCGCTATTTTTTTATTATTTGGTTCGTAGTTTGAAAGCCAATTTACGAAGCGAAGGCAGCGACGCGAGGAAAGCAAAAACAACGTTTGAAAGGCGCCTAAAGAAAATATCCTTTTCAGGACACCCATTAGGAGGGAGGGAGTGCTTCGCGAAGGAAATATTTAAGATCTCTTAGGTACCTATTGTTATACGAGCACGCTGTTACATCTTATTTTTTAACGTTTTTGATTAATTGGTAGGTTTTAAAGAGTTTGTCTTGAATAGATTATTAAAATATTTTGGCTTAGTGGCCAAAATAAAAAGGTTAAAAAACATGATATTGAGAGTATATTATAACAACTTATTAGTTTTATTAGCAAAAGAACAATTGTAAGCTTTTTAGCAAAGTTTTTGAGCATTTAATAATGAGTGTTTCTAAATGCCATCCTTGCAAACCCTATGTTTGGTTCATCAGTTTGGTCCATCTGATATATATTTACAGCAAATCAAATAAGCAAGCAAAAAAACACCTGTATTGCAACCGAAAATATACATCACTAGCTATTTTTAAGTAAAGAAAAAAGCATAAACAAATACTAAAGGACATAAAACTATACGCTTCCAATACTCAACAACTATATGGAATTTCTAAGAGAGGTAACACCCCAAACATCCCTCTTTGAATGGGTTTCCGAGCTTTGAACGTACGGCCGTCACATAACTTCTCATACCTACCGTACGAAGGTTGATAAACAGTGAATACTACGTGAGGAGGGAGCGGCTTGTGGTGTTCGGTTGCCAAATACTGTGAACACAACAGTATAATATTTTGTAGATGAAATAAGAGCTCGTTATATTTTGCAAAGTTTTAGGGTGTATACCAAAAGGGGGTTATTTGAAAATTGCGGTGCTATTTGTGGTACCTAAACTTAATGAATGAATCTTATAAATTTCAATGGATATGTAATACGGACGAATGACCTGTAATAATTTCCAATTCACTTTGTCCGTATGTCACAGCCATTTTACTCAGAGATATTGGCACTATATTCATGAAATTTGGTAGGTATTTTATGAACTGTTTTACAATGGTGTTGTAATTACAAAAAAAAAATGGCGTTGCATGTAACTGAGGGATGAAAAATAAATCTTTATCTTAAAATATTTCATTTGTGTTTTTATTTAAATCAGTAGTTGGATGGATCTTTAAAGTCATCAAAAATGTATTGCTCCATCCAAATTCTCAAGTATGGTATAAAATTTTCAAAAGAATATTGCAAAAGTACACTTTCAAGGAAAATTGGCTTGAATGAATTCTTCAGATACTTATGGGATTTTAAAAAAATACTTTGTCTTTCACCGTGTTTTTTATCACAACCATATCACATCGCCTTAACTTATAAGTAATAGGTACTTCTCAAACGCAAACATCCATTTTTATCGATTTTGACTTTCACGCCATTTTTATGTTACACCTCACCTACATCAAAAATGGCTTTTGGTTCTGATTCTAAAAGACGGGAATACGATATTCTTTCCCATCTCGAATAAACTGAAAATATTTGGGAGTCAATTGGATTTCACAGTGGATCTGGTGCCAAAGGGGCTCTTTCGATACCACTTCGCTTTTCCACTACATCGATAACAACGACTTTGGCAAGTTCGATGCTTCGCTTTAAAGTTTGGTGTGCGAATTTCAGTGAGTAACTTAAAAGAAACATTTTGTGCAGTAGTTTTGAAAACCTTATACTTAGTTACCGATACAATACCTATTACTCAGTCTATTTCGCATTATTTAGATAAAATTTCAGATAACATAAAAACAGAATAAAATATGAATGAGTTTTTTAATGAACCATAAAATCAATCTATATGAAATGATTCGGCCGTCTCTTAATACATTAAATTGCTAAACTCAAACAGGATCATATAATGCTAACAAAATTTTGTTAAAGACTTTTCTATGTACATAATAATATGAATGCAATAAAGCATTGAGTATTGACTATTGAGAAATTGATTAGTAGGGCTTACCAAACCATCGTTACCCAAATGAATAAAAATACTTTTAAATTACTTACTTCAGTTAAAACAGAAACAAAAACATCAATGTAATTCGGTAAGTTGAACAAAAATTTCACATTGTGTAATCTACGATTACAAAGCGATTTTCATTTAAACTCGCTAATAATTGAATTCACCAACAACTAATGAGAATAAACTTACCAACTGTACCTTATGCTGTGTAATTATCTAGATACAGTTCTCTGTTTACTTAAGAATTCTAACGCAATCCAATTATATCGATGTTTGCGTTCTCAAAGGAACTGAAAGCACCACGGCAAGTCCGTTTACGCTCCGATGCAGCCCTAAGAGTTCGAGAGCACTACCGACAACGTCGAACCGCTTCTTTTATTTATGTTACACTCTATTACTACGCGACTTCGGTCTCCAGATGAATGGAACTTCAGACTTTTTCACTTCTCAAAGGTAATGAAATGGATTCACAGATATAGGTATTTGTACCGCCGCGAAAAATGTTGGCGCTTGCAATATTTATGTTTGCGAACGGATCGCGAATGTTGAATGAGCCGAGTGGCGTGAAGTGAATACAGAATTAAGTTGAATTGGGAAATAATGGCACCTTTGTCACTGAAACGTAGCATTTTAAATGAAGACACACTTGTCGAAATGGAATTTCTGTAGATCACTTTTTACTGAAATTAAAATAGGTTTACGAATTGCATTTATTGTTGGAGAATAATGATCAAAATATTTTCAAAATCAATAACAAAAGTAAATGCTGTAGGTCCTGTTGGCTCGTCCCTGCATGTGGATTAAGAAAAGTAGTATTGATGTTTCCATTTCAACCTGTGTCGAAAAAAAAAAAAAAAGATAATTTAAATTTGATAGAAAAGTTCATAATAGTAATCTTGGAGAAATTTATAGTTTTTTTTATTGTAGATCTGTAAATGGTAATTAGTTGTATAATGGTAAAATTCGATTTGTATCAGAATCAGAAATCAATGGAGATTGCCTATGGATATTACATGTACATAAAATACTAAAAACACACGTTGGTAGACGCCTCATAATTTTTTTATCCCAGTAACAACACGACGTTACGCTTCGTAAAGCCGAACCCAATTTGTCGAGTCACTGGGAATTATTTTCATGAAATAAACAAAAAGTACAGGAGAACAGCAATAAAGCGAGGTGTCAGATGAGCCGACGCGAGGCGCGAGGCGAGGCGTCGAATGCGATATAAAATTGCATCCGACGTGCTCCCACAGAATATAAAGTATTTTTACACCTAGATATTTTATGTACCTACTTAGATTATGCGCCAGCGATTAAAATGGTACATAATGCCTCACATAGAGCAGCATATAAATACATTAGACTCCTCTTGTCAAAACGATGGCCTATTAGATTGTGACGATTTTAGTTATTATAAAAATAATTTAATATAATGTTTTTTGTACCAAAAGCCATTATTTTTTATTTTGTATTCAATACGAATATAAATGTATTCAATATAAATTAAATACAAAACTAAAAAATAGATCTAATGAGTTCTTGGTCTCGTCACATTCGGTTCTCAATCATGAGAACAGACAGATAACCAACCAATAAAGGCAATCTCTTGCAATAGGGTATTTTACTCCATTTGAGAAAAAATCTAAAAATGTACAATTTAGATAGCTTAGGCAATAAGCAGTCGGAAAATGTTAGTTTTAGTTGGAGTTTTGTAATTAGCGTGGCATTCTTTTTAACCTCACATTTACCATGGTAAGATTGCGCAAACACAGGCCTATACAAAGTAAAAAACAAAAACCTACGTTATTATTCAATTGTCGAAAACCCGCAACAAACTAATAGATACTAAAGCCTAAAATAGAGGTCGCTAGTGATTCAAATAAAATATTCAAAAAGAGTAACAATATAAGCAATCGTCACTTATTATTATGTTAAATAAGTTGTTACCAGTTGAAGATAATGTAGGCATGACAAAATTTTGTGACTTGGGTTTCAGGTTATATTATTTATATACAACTGTTGGCTGTGGTAGAAATTCAACCTATTTTTGTGCACATGTATAGCTAAGAAACATTTCGAATGATATAACTGAAACTATCCCACTTGTGTTGCCAAACTTTTATAATATAGTAAAAAAGGTAAGAAAATATTCGATGTTCACATAATACCTATATAGATTAAATACCAATATGGATTATGCATACCTCTCAAACTTAGCACTTCTGTTGATTTATCATCATCATCTCAGCCGCAAGACTTCCATTGCTGGATATAGGGCTACCCTAAGGATCTCCAATAGGACTGATCTTGGGCGGCCTGCGTCCAGCTTTTTTCGATTTCTGGTGAATATGTCCATATAATGCTTTAAGATTCGCTGGTGGTCGGGCTTATAATTCGTCGCGCTTGGAATCCAGTTCCGAAAGCCGGCGAGTCTCAAAATCAAACACTTGCGGTTGCACCAGTGACCTCCACTCTCTGCGATTAGTCGCTAGCTCTTCCCACTGAGATGGATTTAAGCCACAACCCATCATGTGCCGCTTAAGAGGCCGCCATGTTTCCGCTTGCCCTCCTGAAGTTCAGAATAAAGGATGCGCTTAGCTACTCTCTGCTCCGACATACGAACACAACAAAAAGAATTATCCAAATAAGTGATGCGTTTACTTACACGAGTACAATAAATATCTGTTGAGCAACGTAATAAAGACCATTTCATTTATTTCCACCGTCTTACTATACCACGAATATCGAAAGAGAACGTCTAGTGGAGTAATTCTACACCATCATTGTCAGAAATTGTTGCGCTTTTTTTACCTCTCACAGCCTTCATAATCCCATAACAAAACTTTATTTCATTATACTACACAGTAAAAAGGTAGACTACCAAATTACTCCTAATTTACAAAATATAGCATATATCCCAATAATACAGTTTCCTCTCGCTCTGCAATCATAATCATCTAATTTCTGGGCATTATGATGGAAAGCTCGGATTCAGTGCATGTGAAATTGCTCATTACAAAGTATGAAAATAACAGGTGTCCTTTTTTGTTAATAATTGGCTTAAAAAGCTGAAATTTTCCACAGATGGTCCTTTATGACAGGAAATTAAGTATTTTTTTTAAATCAACTCCTAACGGTGTAAAATGGGGAATCGTGGATGAAACCGCGGCGGTGCGGAAAGCTAATATGTATATAAAAAAAGTGTAATACCACTCACTGATTGATTACGAAATCTCTAAAACTACAAGTTCTGCGAAGCTGAAATTTGACATGTAGATTTCTTATAGGATGTAAATACGTGTTAAAAAAAGGATTTTCCGAAATTTAACCCCTAAGTGAGTTCGCGAGTGAAACGTAAAAAGTTAATAAATAATATAAGTATAATACTGATACTATTCGTGAGACCGACACCAAATAAAAAAAACATATTTTTTTTTTGGTACCTATATTATACAGGGATATTCTTTGTTTACCATATTCTAGATATAGTTTGCTCATTATCGCAAGTAACATTGATGCCCATGGGTTTCGTGATATGTTATTTATTGTTAGTGACAAGTGATAAGACATATCGTCAATTATATTATAAAGTATTTTGTTATTAAATCTATTATTATACAGCAGTGTTTCCCAATAAGTGGTACGCGTACAGGGGGTATGCGAAGTTGCACCAAGGGGTACGCGCGGCAATATCTTGACTAAGATAATTTAATCAATAAAAAACAAATGCCCAAATATATTTTTAATCGATCAGTGTAAATATGCACCTTGAATCCACTCGAAGATGACTTGAGACTGAATCTGACCAAAGAGCAAGCAGATTTTTCTGAGTTATGCAAAGAAAATTGGGCAATTCCTCACATTTACCAGATTTTTACCGTCATTAGATGTCAAAAATACTGATTTAATTTTTTTAGTTATCATTCCTGCAATTAGGGGTACGCGAGGTGTGAGGTCTATTTTGAAGTGGTACGCAGGAAAAACTAATTGGGAACCACTGTTATACAGCATTTTCACCATGAAATCTTGTTGGGATGTATCGAGTCTTTTGTATACTTACTATAAATAACGATAGTATGTATATATTTTTATGGATGTCCGGGCAAATATGAACCGATTATAAATTTGACCAAATATAAATTTATTTATAACTTAAGATATTACGAAATACCTCATGTAAAAAAAGAGCAAGAATATCGCGATTGAAACATTCTTTTAATTATTGTTGATAATCTATATATATAAAAAATGAGAAAGTATGTATGTATGTATACAGTGTGTGGCCTAGAACCGGGGATAATATTGAAAACAGAGACTCTCTAGAGTATTAGTATTTTTTCTGAAATGATCCCAGTTAACCAAAACCCATGCATTACACACAATAAGAATTTAAAGTTACGATTCATAATCAGTGTATTATTGCAAAACAATATTATCGCTAACGTTGTCAAAGTCATGGTACAGGGGATAATAAAAAACTTCCCACAAACATCATGATATCATTATCCATTAGAGAATTAACCTTTAACTCCTTGAATAACCGATCCCCACTACTTTCCACGACATAAAAATCTGATTCAAATTAATTAAAAACTGTATGTAGTACATTATAAAATATCGCAATGACAATTCTCTGTTTACATAACTTATTCAATTTTATCCATCATGACATGTCAATACCAAGTAGATTCAATACGTGGTTTTGCCGAATTAAAGGAGTACCGAACTTTTTGCTACTCTTTTTGTACATTATGATCTCCTTTTTAAAAACTTTGTAAATTTATTTAAAATAATAATTTTAATTAGCAACGTCAGAATATTGTCACGGAATTTCTTTGATTTCAATATTAATTTTAATTTGAATTGGATTTATTTACTTACACAATTTTTATGTGAACATGGCTAGACTATTCGATTCACATGAATTCGTGGATATGATATTATTGTACGGAGAAGCTCGTGGTAATGCATCACGTGCCCTGGTGTTGTACCGTGATCGTTTTCCAAACAGAAGGCACCCGAGGAATGCTCGCGTGATTACAAATGCAGTACAACGCTTACGTGATAACCGTGCTCTTGTCCCCGGACATCAATACGAGGGCAACAGACCTCTAAATGTCAGTCGGAAATTGGAAAGAAGAATTCTTCGATATTTTAGACAGCATGTATGTATGTAGCGAAGCGACGTGCTTTCCGCTTTGTTAATTGTATTTGTGTTAATCTGTATTTGTTAATTGTACAATAAATAATTTACTATAAACTTGAAAGTGGTTTATTTAATCTTTGAGTGCAAAATAACTTAAATTAACTTCAGAAAATAATAATATTTACTTGGATGACTCCACTGACTGAAGTGCGATAATAAGTAGGTATTATCTTTCTATCAGCCGACACACTTGTTTAATTGTCAAAGAGACGTTCCGAGTAGCTCCGAATAAGTACGATGCAGAACGAACTCAATCGATCGATTTGAGCTATTACATTGTTTGCATTACATTGAAATTACGATTAAGTTTGTTAGAAAAAATCAAAAGGTAAAGTTTTGATTTAAATTAGTTGGGACCATAATTAATAAATTACTAGTGACCTATAGAGCATCCGTTTTTAATATTATCCTCGATTCGAGGCCACACACTGTATATGTTCCTTATAGACTCCGAAACCGCTGAACCGAACGCGATGAAATTTTCAGACAATCTTCATATTAGTCCCGCGGGTCATGTAAGGTTTGGTGACGATCGGAACACTAGGGACCGCGGGCGAAACCGCGGGGCGGAAGCTAGTAGTTAATAAAATGCACATCTTTAGTCAGTGAAAAATCTTAAATTACATAAATAACTATTAATTTTTTACAACAAAAAACTTAGGTTGCACTAAGATGTACAATATAATTGCATGCATTTATTGCAAACCTATTTATGAATAAGTATTATTTTCTCAGATAAGATTTTTTTTCATTTAAATTTATCAATTTGACATAAGTAATATGTGTTAAATGTTCATTGATTAGTGAAATAAGCATTAAATACAATCTTCTCTACATAAACTTAAGATTTTTTCATAACACAAACTGATTCATTCGCTATAAGTACGCAGTTAAAGTTAAAAACAATTTGTCGGAATTACAAAAAGATTAAAATATTCTCAAATATAATTTTAAATACTTCTTGTTTATTCTGAATATTGCTCATTTAATAGAATACGAATACAGTTTTTATATCAATCATTCCCGTGACCTCCGGGGACTATTCAGGAAATCTATTAAAACTAAACGTCATAAATTATTCGGATGTCTAATCTATACTAATATTATAAAGCTGAAGAGTTTGTTTGTTTATTTATTTTTTTGTTTGGTTGATCGAACGTGCTAATCTTAGGAACTACTGGTTCGAATTGAAAAATTATTTTAGTGTTGCATAGCCCATTCATCGAGGAAGGCTATCCCGGGAATACATAAGATCCCTCGGGAACGCGGGTGAAACTGCGGATAAGCCATTCTTCTGATAAGTCTATAAAAAACTAATTTTAAATTATCATTATTACTGCTTATCTGGCCATTGAAAAATCAGGCCAAAACGACGTAAGTCTTATGTCTTTATTGTTTCACTTAAGACTGTATTTTAACATATATATGTTTCTACGATTTCCTTACCGCAGTTGTACGTGCATCCCGAGGTGGGACTATATTTTAATCTATGGTTAAAAACCGTAAGTTATTACGACGTGATTGAGTAACACACATACATACAAAATTCACAATTATAATATTGTAAGAATAACCGCTTACCATCAGGTGGGCCGTAAGCTTGTTTGCCACCTAAGTAGTATAAAAAAATAAAAATAAATAATAATCATAATAATATGAGTATAATTATACCCTTCAAAATCGATATAGACGTGTAAAAACAAAAGATGTACAAATAAGTATTCATCAATATGAACAACTTTTAGTACAAGACCAATTCTGTAAGTAACTCTGTTTTATTTATATAAAGGAATAAGTCCTACTTGATTGATTGATACTGAGAGTAGTTTGAAGAGCTTAAACTATTGGTCATAAAACCATCAGGACGATACATTCCTATTGTAAAATCCCATATGTTACAAAAGTCATGTATCGTCCATTTCATTTTGTTATTTATATACAGGATTTTCCGAAATTAAATCTCTAAGGGGGAAAAATGGAGTAAATAAAACCGCAAGGTGGAAAGCTATAGATACATAACAAAAACATTCTATTTTCTTGCCGTGATAATCTTTACATAAGTACGGAGGTCGTGGAAATTGAATATGAAAAGCGGGTGAACTTTGTTCCGAAGCCTCCCAGCCGCCCAGATGCGGGCTGATATCATATTCCAATATATCAAAGTGCCGCCGCATTATGAGCGCATACGTTATGTTATACTATACTCTGAGGATTACGCACCTGCTCCAAGCCTTCGCTTGACTTTTTGTCTTATATACGCAGAGGAAAATTCTTAAAACAAAAACAAGAAATCTTATTCTTGGCAATCATGATAAATTATTTGCTACTAATAGCCTAGACAAATTTATTATCAAACTACACTCAATCTATTGGCTAATGTATTTCATGGGCGAATATCGAATGAATTAAAAAAAAATAATAATAATAAGTACGTAAACTTAATTATTTCTTAAATCATTGTAATATAGGTAATTTATGTTAAACTGTGTATTTTTTTTTTCATACAAACCTTCTCCTAACAATAACGAACACATAAAAGAAAGATTTATCCAATTTGGTGCAGTCGTTCGGAAGTTATGCGCGTACAAACATATCAGCGATCCATTTTTATATATTTAGAAGATAGATAGATAATATCTATGTATAGATAATAACATGAAATAATTTTTTGTTCAGATTAAAACAAAGAAATAGATGTCAGAAACAACGAATGAATTTCAATTAATAAATGGTTCCAATAAAACGTTCAGCAAAAGTACAATATATGACAAAACAAACATTCACACAAAGCGAAAAATATTTTGAATTTGAATTCTATCATTCGATATTTAAATCCAAACTCGGTGTGGTTGGGCGGGCGGCGGCGGCGAGAAGTTTCCTCGAGCGAGGGGCGGGCGCGGGGGAAAGCTGAGCAGGGTGGTGACGGAGGGGGGTAATTAGGCGGCCCGGCGGAGGCTGTATTGATCGCCGCGTCTCCTAGCAACGCGCGAGATGGCAGCACAGCCAGCCCTCGCACCGGGAACAAGTTTTTTGTTCGAGCTCACTCTAGGTGAGACCATTTTGATGTACCTAATCTCCACAGAGATGATTCAATTCGATTCCTCCTATACTTATTTTTTAAGCTTATTACGCTATCAGTTATGGTTTGGGGCGTTTCGGATTATACCAAAACTTTTTGATTAAAATTTTGCACCTTTGTTGCTCATGATTTTCTCAAAAAACTCAAAAGTTTATATACTAACTGCTTTCAAACTCGACGGAATGGAGGTATGAAACTATGTACACATAATTACTGGTATACTGGAGTGTACATATCCAGCGCTCATCCGGGCCGGATGCTCCGGGGCACGTTTCGCATTTGCTTGTTTTCCTCTCGAGTTATTATTACGAATAAATCTATATAACAATTTTCAAATTGATTTGATGGTAAACATGTCGTATTTATTCCTATTTAACCTACTTTATTAAGGTCCTAATAAATGAAGTACGGTCCTTTTGAGGGATGATAGTATAGGTCATAAGTATTCCGAAAATGATATATATAATATAATATACGGAAAAAAATGTGACTCCATCACTCATAAACGATTAAATTGGTTGTGATGAATCTTGGGACTGAGATGTATCATAATAAAATATGGAATACATACTTTTTATCCAGCAAAAACAAAAGACCTCACAGGATAGCGGGTTAAGTCACGGGGTGGATGTTAGTGCTGAAATATTCAATGCTTATATTATTAATGGTGGGTAAGCTAAGAAAAGTACACATGTAAATATTTTATGGTAAAGGCACTTTATTTGCTACGAATATCAGTTTACAAACATACACGAAACAATAAAAATACTATTACTTAATTTGTTTTTCTAATCCTCATACTTATAAGGGACAAATGCCCTTCGGCTGAGACAGTAGTCTCCCCTTACGACAATGGGCTAAAAAGGGTCACAGTCTATAATACGGGGCAAAGCGGATTATCGGACTATTTATTTATGCCTTCGAAATTACTTTCGATATTTTTAGGGTTCCATATATTAAAAGGAAAAACTAAACATTTTAAGATCCCGTGTCTGTCCGACCGTCTGACACAGAGGTGACACAAAAACTGAGTAAAATAGATACTTGAAATTTGGCGCAATGATAGATCTTGATGAGGTGCACATAAATCACTCGTCAATAACTGAATAAAAAATATTTTAGATGTATATATGGGGGTCAATTTTGGACCCAAAAAAAGCATAAATAAGCATATCGTGTATCATTTGAAAGAGTTAATTGTAAAAATATTAAAAAAAAAAAAAACGATTTCAGGTTGTCTTAGTCAGTGATAATAATATAGCTAAAAAATGTGTCGCCCCTGTTATAATAGGTTTCTAAACCTAAATTTTTAATAGGGTTATTAGATATTAAGCCATAGATTACAGGAAAACTGCAGATTTTTGACGATGTAAATGTACATCCGGGAAAAAAGATAGGATTCCGTACCCAAAGAGTGCCCACAGGGCCCCTATTAATAAGCCCACGCCGTCCGCCTATCTGTCTATCTGTCTGTCTGTCTGTGCATCTGCTGTTTTTCTGTCCGTCACATGGCTTCAATCTCTTTAACCGTTTTAAGTAGTTAGTTGAAATTTCACATAATTTGTTTTACTATCATGACAAATAATAAAACTACAGCAAATCAAACACAAATGTAAGACCCCATATAAGAAACACAAGTTGGTTTTATTATTAACTAGCTTCTGCCCAGCGGTTACACCCGCTTTCTCGAGGTATCTTATATTTTACCGGGTTTAAAAGTACCCCATATATTATTCTAAGTCACAAATATCCAAACATACAAACTTTCACATTTATAATATTTGTAGGATGTACGGAACCCTCCGTGCTCAAGTCCTACTCGCACTAGACCGTTTTTATTTTACTCTTATACTCTGTCATAAAGATAATCACAATAAAGTTAAGTTGATATCAATCTCCGAGCACCTACCAGTTCCGGCAGCTGCATATGAGAGTCAACACCCTTAAAGGCTTTGTATGTTAACCACTACAATACGAGATAGAAAAAACAAGTAATTAAAAAATATATATCCTGGGATATTACTTCATAGTAAATATTATATGGTCATTACTAAGACTCGTTAGAACCTAGTTTGCTATCAACATATATGTAAACACCATGGTTCACCTGACACTTCATACAAGTGTAAAATATCAAAACTAGATGCAACATGGAGGTATCTCACATATTTATAAAATACCATCGTCCTAGCGAAAATGTAATAATGTGAAATTGTTGAACGCGACGTTTGGTAGCTACTGTATGTGCACTAGTTCATAAAAGTTGCAGTAAACAAGTTATAATAATGAGAATTTTTACTTCTTTGTTTAGTTTGGACATCTAAAATCGGATTTATTTTATTGAAAATAAAAAATGAAATATATAGGTATGCATTATAATTTACATGGTTGAAAGGCGCTAACTCCTCCAAAAGAAATCACGCTAAACTCAACATTATTTTGAGTTATATTTGTTTAAAGCGATGATAGCTCAGTGGTAGTGACGTCGAATGTCGTGACAAAAGTTGTGGTTTCGAATTCTAGAAGGAATTCGAGCTTTCGGTGAAGCAAAACATCGTGAGAAACGCATACAATGTATGTAATGAATGAAGCACGGACGCCTGACTGGAATAAGCAGAAAATTTGTCACCAAACACAAGCAGAGGCGTAGTATCTGTCGTATCAATGATACCGGGGCCTCCGGACTCTCTTAGGCCGTAGGTACTTCTCCGGTAAAAAATCATATCTTATCATACACAACATACCTACATGGATTTATTCTCATACATGATAAATATTCATACACGAGTTTTGGCCATTAGGAGCATTTATTGTAAGTAATAACTTATAATCAACAATTATTTTTCATGCGAGCGTTTTTGTTTCTTTTGTAAATAATCGTTATCCTTCATTTGGGCCCCCCAAAAAGCCCTCCAAGCTATGCCACTGACCTCTGACCACAAGCCTATACAAAGTACAAAAAACACACACCCCAAAATCTTAACAATAATTGATGACGTCCATGTAGCTGTCTTCGTTCTATGTATAATAATAAAATAATTATATAAATAATAAAATCTTTGATAATCTGTTTGGCTCTTTTCTATTTTAATGGAGAGTTCTAAATTTGTATACTGTATTACATTTTATACTTGCACCAACAGAACGCCCCTCCAAACAGCTCCCTGCGTTTGCAAAGAATATTGCACTGTAAATGCGCCCCACATTTCTGTGACACTATAAAAAGTAAATGGAAACTTGCGCGAACCACTTCAGATGCGAAAATGTACGAAAGATTCTGTGTAACACGTCAAATACGAGTTTATTTGTAGGAAATAGTTACCAGTAGATAACTTTATACGTCCAAATTTGTTCATGATAATGATTGTGCATAATATAAATTTATAAAAAATTAATTAATAAAAGATTTATCTAAATGCAGGTGAAGTGTGTGATAATGGTATATTACAGATTCAATTCAACTTTAGTGAACCCCCATTAATCATTGTACAAAGGAAGATAAGCAGAAGACTTTTTTTTTCTATAAAATATCATTATCATGAACATGCCTGTTTGTCCTGAGTCTGAGTGAATATATGTATATATTAAAACGGAAAGCTATAGTATGTAGTTTAACAGTTATTTGGTTTCCATAGTACAAGCTCTGCTCAGTTTCGGATGATAGTGTGTAAGGAATGTACCAGGATACTTATAATTTACTAGCTTCCGCCCCGCAGTTTCACCCGCGTTCCCGAGGGATCTTATGTTTTCCCGGGATAAAAAGTAGCCTATAGCCTTTCTCATTAAATGGGCTATCCAACACTATTTTTTTCAATTCGAATCAGTAGTTCCTGAGATTAGCGCGTTCAAATAAACTAACAAACAAACTCTTCAGCTATTATTATATTAGTATAGATGAATTATTTTGCTTTTTTCTTTTTTGATGATTGAATCTCGAGTAAAAAATACATTTAGGTATGTACATAGTCGTAACATAAAATAAACATATACAATATAATAGTTCATTATACACGAAGCCAGAACATTGTCAGTGAAAACCAAGTTTAATAATACAGTTAAGAAGCGCTACGGGCGTAGCGAGCTCTACGCCGTAGAGATTCGTAGCAACTCACAAAGGATTTGCTTAAGAATGTAGCGCAACTTGCAATTTCATCAAAATGCTTATTTTAATATGGCGGCATCCCTGATACGAATGTTCTCGTTTGCTAAGTTAAATTGTATATCATAATATTATATTTATACGTACTTTTTGCCTATGCAATGATGTGATTCATTTTAGAGCTTTTGTAATTAAATATTACATTGAATTTTGGAATGACGTTATTTCGGTAACTTATGTGGATATATCAAAATAATAATATATACTATTTATAATTTTACGAATAGATAGAAGATGGATATCATTATCGTTCTAATAAGTCTTTATATAATTATATATTTTATTACGTATTTTTGTAGATTTCATTCAAAAACACATCATACAAATATATTTTAAATCATTAGCGATAAATTATACACAAAGAAGGTCATATTAAAGACATTAAACCATTAAAATAACCTTAACAATAAGCTCTAAAAGGGATTATCAAAACAATAACTAAAGGGATTGTTTAATATTTGTTTGTAAAATAAAATTTTCTAAATACACTAGTAGGTACCTCATAATACCTACCGCACTAGTCTCTTCATTTATTTATGAGTAGGTACAGTTTTAAAACAGATCGTGGGAGATAGCAATTGTTTTCTCGGCTTTTAGCCAAAAGTATGAAATATCTACGTGTCCCGACACATTTACATGAATATTCCATTTAACATAGTTTGTGGCTATTATTGTGTTTTCTCGACGTTTACAAGATTCAATTTACACATATTTTATCCATTTACATACCGTTCGGAAACTATATTAAAATAATAACTCAATAAAAACAAAGTCTATATTATTATATTGTACTAGCTTACTTACAATTTAATAATACTTACCCGCGGTTTCACCCGCGAACCCGTATTTTACCCCCTTAGGGATGGAATTTTCAAAAATCATTTCTTAGCGGATGCCTACATCATAATAGCTATCTGTATGCCAAGTTTTAGCCCGATCCGTCCAGTGGTTTAAGCGGTGCATTGATAGATCAGTCAGTCAGTCACCTTTTCATTTTATAAATACAGATTGTTGTTCGGATATTTGGTATTAGAGTATTAATATCATGCAAATATAAACGAAACTATTTATGTATTAAGTAGCTTTCACTCAACGATTTCAATCAAGACACTTTCTCTACATTTCTTTAATAAATAAATAATAAATCTATGCATAAATGGGCAAAGACAAAATTTGTTTGGTACCATTTTCTCTTCTGTTCGTGAAAAGTTTTTTTTTTAGTAGCTATTAACGAAATTAGTGTTATCAATTAAAAAAAGAAAAAGCCACAGCGAAGCGTGGCCAGGTTTACTCTGGTAAGAATTCGGTACTATAAGAAGACCTTGCTTAATTCCATCTTATACAGGGCTGTTTTTAATTGTTGAGCTGAATTTAATATTTTGAATGAATAGTTATTGAATCCTAATCCTAACTAATATTATAAATGCGAAAGTGAGTTTGTTTGTTTGTTACCTTTTCACGCTTAAACCGCTGAACCGATCGCGATGAAATTTGGTATGCAAATAGTCTATAAGATACCTGGGGAACGCGGGTGAAACCGCGGGGCGAAGGCTAGTTGTTTTTTTCACGCTTTCAAAGTTAATCTCATAGCAAAAGTTGGTTAGAAAGCTTATGTAAACAATTTAAACTAACCACTTGATAACTAACTATTAACTAATTAACTATATTCACTTGATACTTCAGACATTATTAGGTACATATTTTGATTATCACAGTAGCAATTAAATTTTGTAGACTACTCAATTACGCCTCACGTACCACTCGTAGTGTCGCACTTCAAAATAATCCCCCTTCAAACACTAACGTAGCGCTTTGCAGTACTCTATAATCGATCTAAATGCATACTGAAATTATTATTATCTAAATACATCTATACTATACAAATAAATAGTCTATTTGTAATGTCAAAATAACACATTTTTACTAAATGCATATGAAAGTATATACGGTACTTATAACAAAAGAACAATTTTCAATTTTTTGGAACAAAGTCCTTTTTCGAACGGTATGGCGGATATTATGGGGGCTAGGCGAAAAAAATGTAAGAATTTTCCGTCACGAAATACCGTCACGCGCGTCTTTTGTTTTTTGTTTGTGTTTATGGTCAAGGGACACCTCAGTTATTTTTTGTCTGTCTGTTTGTTCCAGCTAATCTCCGAAACCGCTGGATCTATTTTGACATGACTTTCTCTGGCAGATAGCTGATGTTATATGAAGTAACTTAGACTACATTCATTGGTTTAGGTAAATTTTTACACCGCGAACGAGGGTGAAACCGCGGGGAACTGCCAGTAAAGTTACATAATGCTTTATTTCAATACTCTAGTACACATATTATATCATAGTAGTCATCAGTTCAGTTTCTGTGTCATGTCGTGTGATATATAGGAGGTCGTAAAACACCGGAATAACTCAGGAGTACAATTTCATGTTCATATAAATTTAGTGACGTTTCATAAGTAGGAAGCCTTTCATTTTAGATTTTTATAAAAACTACCTAAACCCACCATTCGCTGTGGCTCTTCCATTTTTTTTTATTGATTAAAGATTACTCTAAAGCTCGTCAATAGCTACTAACAAATCGATCCACAAACAGAAGAGAAAATGGTACTTAAATATAATATTCTGTCTTTGCCTATAATAGTAAACAGTGCCTACATTTTTTATCATAAACAATTTTGAGCTTCGATCATTACCAATTTTATTTAAAACCACCAGTATCTGGGATTAAAATTGTATACCTATAACATTGAATAGGCACCTATAGCATCCCAATTGAAATTGAAATCTGACAAACCATGCATGCAGGCACAAAGCTTTGAATGCTTTAATACCCGTCTATACCTAGTCTCGGCCTTTTCATTCCCCCAACCCCAGACTAAACGAAACCATTCCCTAAATCCCTTAATTAGTGCACGTCCCCTATGTCCGTCAATGTCCGTCTGTCGAATGCGAAACGCCTATCACAAAGGTAGTATTAATTAACAACTACGATATTGAATCTCTTTGATACAAATGTATCTACGTACACGTACTACAGCTATATGTGTGCCTTTCGATGTAATTACGGCATGTCAACGCTGTCGTGTGCACACCAGCATATTCGAATGTACTTATTGAGCTAGTACAAAGCGGCGGCCGGCAAACAGCCGGAGCTGCCTCCCGGAGATCGGGAGTGAGAGTCAGGTGGCGGCAGCTAGGTGATGCAATTCACCTACAGCTACGTATCGACCGATATCCGACCTTATTTCAATCGAGGCTGCAATTGAAGTCGTTTGCGTGACCGCCGAGCGCCCCGGGCAGTTATATGCAATTGCAAACGGCCGGGCTCCAGCTCACGGTTGCCCATGGTAACTGCCCGGACCGCGAGCCTCGCTTCACATGCGTTATATTGAGTTAATATTTGAGTAGGGATGTTCGCAGAATATTTATATTGCACACGCTTCCGAGAATCCCCGGGGATGGAAAATCAATAAACCTAGCTGCTAGGGTATATCATTACTATAGGTAGATGCGGCCGTATACGTTTTAAAGTAGATACCTACTGACTGAGAGAGAACAAAGGAAAGTCTGTTTTATGGAATATAAGTTTAATTTATGAATAGAAGCTTTGTACGCACCTGTTTGGAGTTTCAGTTTATAAATTACCGAATTTTTGGTTCATGAAAATAGCGTTTTTAAAGAACAAAGGAAATAATGTACAAGCATCTCAAATCTGATACAAATCATTGTCTATGCAACAAATGTAAAATTATTTACTAAAACGTTTAAGTTATTGTTTTAGGCCTGATTTTTCAATGGCCAGATAAACTGTATCTGGCAGTTAATTTGAAAATGCAAGTTTTTGTATGGACTTATCAAAGAAATAACCCAAGGTTTATCTAGTAATTGAAAAATCGGCCTCATAGTGTATTTTTTTTTTATATCTCAAGTTGATGTACTAATAAACAGTTATCTATATATAAACATCAATGTAGACAACTAAAAAACTTAATGACTGTTGCTTAATTTTCTTCTAAGAAAGTTTCGTGATTGTTTCCCTGAGAACTACACTACACAAATTATGATGAAATAGGCAACAAGTTACCCCAACTATGTACGGCATTCAGAGTTACTGCGGTCCCATTGTGCCGGCAGGTTAATTTTGTAAGTAGTCACCATTTGTCACTCCCTTTGTTGTATGTTCAAATATACCTCAGGCAAATTTGTCTCATTAATGTGGATCAGTGGATTATAAATTAGTTAATTATATAATTGCTTTTCATTTATTAATTTTCAATTTTATAAATAAAGTTTACTTAACGTTTTACCCGCGATACTTTATTATGAAATTTTAAAATTTTCTGCGCAATTTTCTTAATTTTTCTTTCCGTAAGAACCTTCTACAAAGTATAAAAAAACTTAAAAATAAGATGAATGAAATCGGTAGTCATTCTCGAATTATGGCGTGGCCAAGGGAAATGGATTAATTAATTTATATATAATATAGATTAGTTTGTGCCCAGTAGTCAAAATCAAAAAACTTTAAATCTTTGCCCAGAATTTAACATGAAGTGATTAAAGACTATCGATCGTAACATTACTAATAGGTATGGTAAGTATCTACAAGCTATTGACAAGTACAACGATTTAAATAAAAGTTGTGAAGGTTGCATATATATTGCAAAGTGCTCGAGTATCACACAAACTAATCTAGTTTCTGTTACTTAAAATGTAATAATTTGTATGGTTTAATGACGACATATTTTAATGTTCATACGATATTTATAAGTTATTAAGTTTTCGGCACATTATTTCCGTGACAATGGAAAGTATGTGTGAATTAATCAATAATCATTTAATTGCAATAATGAATGAGTTCAAAATAAGAGTGGTCACATTAGCCAGTATAAAAGCATGCAAATATTTCAAAGATATCATAAAATGTCTGTATAATCACAATTAATACAATATAATATGGCAGCCAGAAAGATAATCATTGAGTGAGTAAAAAGATTACTCCAGTAAGAATATTGATAATAGTGAAAGAAACTGTCAAGTAACAACAATCACTAAGCAAAGCATTAAAACTGAAACCATTTTACCAAAAATGTCCAACAATTTGCGTCAAAAGCTCTATAAATTTCCATGTAGTGTGGTAATATTCATCGTCACAGTTCCAGGCTACAGTTAGGGCGGAAATTACATTTTTGTTGCCTTAACCCAAGATGATGGGCGAAGTCCCGCCTTTGGTTACCGAACGTGGCAGCCACCAACTACTACTGAAAAGATCATACACAGAAAGCTCTTGAAATATTCGCAAACATAGACGCCAGATCTCAACAGGTCGGTTTTGTATTGATTGATGTTGATTGTTTTCTCTTTTCTGCATGCTTTAGCTGAGAGTGAGAGATATAATAGCAATTAATTTATACTAAAATAGGCTTCGGCTTCAAATCTGAGAGTGCTACAAAGTTAACCTTATTTTTTTACCCAGGAAAATCCTACATGGTACCCCTACCCTGCTGCTCCGGGGAGACGCGGCAGGATTATGTTACTAAAATCCTGGGGTATACCTACCTGTCGCTGCTGGCTGGGTATACAGAGGCGCCGAAGCATTCGTCCGCGTACTCAGCAGCGAAGGCCTGGTGGCAGGCCTCGGGTCATCTTAAACAAATCTAGCATGAGCTAAGGCATGTGCCTTATGGAGTAAAGTCGTCTGTGATAAGTATGCAATAATTTAAATATTTTTAGGGTGCAACTCTTCTATACTTATCTATTTTGTGCTTTTACTGAGCGGCAAATGAGCCTTGAAGCCGTTGGCCGAGATAAAACGCCCGCCCCGTCCCAACCCCGGGAAGAATTGACGCTATAAACTTGATTGAATATTTTCTTGTGCGCATTACGTCTACTTCTGCCGAGACCTGGGGATTTATTGAGGTAAGTGTTATGTAGCGCGGATCGTGAACAAAGGAAACGAATTATTATTCGGCGACGGCGTATTTTTGTAATAGAAACGAGTCGAATTTTACTATAGAATATTATTATATTATATAGGATCTCTGACAGACCCTTCCACATTTGCTATGAAGATTTATTTTAGTGGTCCCACTTACTAAAACAAAATTTCTTACAGCGAAGCACACCATTCCGAGCGCACTGTAAAAGACACCAGGGACCATCTGCGGTACGTCTTGCCGCCTCAACATTTCATGGTACTCATGCGAGTAGCTTGTGAGTTACCTCACTTCCATTTGTCCAGAATGGTGCCGGAACTGTGAGAGTGAAAAAATGTATTTAGATATGTCGTCTTTAATATTTTTAACAAAGGAATGTGTAAAATTTGGGACCGAAAACTATTTTATCGCCCATTAACATAAACTAATCAACCTCTTGGATTTGACTGAAATCACGGTGTGAATACGCAAATATCTTAAAACATAATTATGAAGTATGAAAACGTAATTAATAACTACATAATGTGCAATAAATAATGTTACATTTAAGGTCGTGGCCCGTGGGGCGAGCAAGCTCCCCATCGTTCATGATCCCGTCTTACCGTTATCTTGCGCGCCATCCCGGGAGGGGCAATAAATCTTATGGGACTCAGACGCCATTGTAACGCATCATGACGGGCGATTCCTCTTAAACTGTTATTTTACTATGCACACTTTTGATAAATACCCAACTAACGTCACGGTGATGCGGCAAAATTTATCTGGCATTAATAAAAGAAAGAGATATCTTCTCTTGGTGAAAATGAGATTTAATAAAATGGAGATATTCAGAAGTGCTCGCGTACAGTGTCAGTTCAGATGACGATTCAAGTAGTATACCAAACCATTCGGAATGAGATAGTAGATCGGTATATGATCGCGGTAAATGAGTACTGCATCTAATACAGCATCAGCTATATAAAATAAAATTGATCCTACCGATCGGAATGGCCACCGAGTTGGTCTGGATAAAGGCTCCATTTGTAAACTGACTTTTGAAGTGATAGACTAAGATGCTGATAAATCTACATAATTTGTATTTAAACCTTATATAAATGGATTTGTCGCCAAACACCTATTGGTTTGTTCCGGCATCACTTAGGTACCATAGATAGTGATTTCGATGGTCTTGCTTTAATTTAGGATACTGTGTTACTTAGAAGAAATTGGTTCTTATGATAGACCCTTTCGATCGGTATCAATGCCCGGCTCAAGCAGGTGATTTTTCAAAATTCTTTGAATGCAGTTATGCATCTACTTTAAAAATAAAATAAGGTTTCTTAGAAGTATGAAAATGAAATGAAATGAAAATATTTTTTATTCAAATAGGCCTTCACAAGCACTTATGAATAGTCTGACTCTAACGCTCGGTTCGGAAGGTTGCTTTTACTGAGAAGAGCCGGCAAGAAACTCAGCAATTACTCTTTTCAAAACCAACTCAGATTTATTACATTAAATTATTTATTTATTTATATTTATTAGTAAAATTTGCTAACTTTATTATTTAAGGTACCTTCCCTCCAGGGTAGTTTGGTTCACCTGTAGGTATAGAGGTACAGTTAGTAAAATTCAAAAGGGAATTTTCAAAGCATTATTGTATGGTGTGACTAACATAGTATTTCCGATCCAATACTATTATAATATCAAAGTCAAAGTTATAGCCATTTATTCATTTTAGGCTCTAGGAAGGCACTTATGAAAGTCGAATATACTGAAGTTACCACCGGTTCGGAAGTCAGCCTTCAACTGAGAAGAACCGGCAAGAAACTCAGCAAGGTTAGGTAATTTTTTTATAATTTGACTATTGGCTAAGTATATTTTTTCAAAAACAGCAAAATTTACAATATACTTACTTACAATTATAAAACAAACCGAAAAATACCAATATAAATTAAATAATAAAATATAACGCAAATAAGTTCTTATTAAATAATAGCAAATACGCTAATGGCTAAAACTAAAAAAAAAACATTAAGCAAGGTGCACCTGTGCAGAGTGTAACTATTTCCAAACATCCCTATCTTCAATATAATGAGCTACCTTGTAATAAGCCTTTTCCTTCAAAACTTTCTTTACGCGAAATTTTAATTTAAAATCATTTATCTTGGTTACACAAGGATTTATTTACTAACTTTGGCTAGCCTAAAATATGGATGTATATTTATGCTCGTGACTGTACCCGTAAATGTTCCTAAACATCTTATAGCTAACACTTATACAACGTGCCTACTTTGTCCTCACAACGCTAAACTTAATCGTTCGAAAGATACAAAAGAGTAGAGGTCAAATTCGCCATCCGACGTAATCCGGGCGGAAGCTGCGTCCATCGGTGCCGCCGGGTACGTATCTCGGGGAACAAGGCACCCTGCGGGGGTGAGCCCGCCCCCGAGAGTCGATAAATCACCAATAAGATTCATGAGTCGTTGTTGCGTCAACCCGACGATGGTTTATGACTTTTTTACGCCATCACCGCTAAACATGATGTTTTATAAAATATATTAGTTTATTATCTTTTTATCTTTAGTATGCAATAATTTGCATTGTTGACTTACCTCACGATTGAAAAAAAATATATTCCCAACATCTAATATCTAATAATCAAAAATGGCTCTTAAAAACAGTTTACCTACTAACTAAAAGATATAGAATTTAGGACCAAAACTAAACGGAAAATGCTTACGCTATATGCATATTCCTTATTTTAAAGTTAAAATTACAAAACCCCGTATGTACCCTGCTGAAAGTGGCATTAAAGGAAATAATTAAAAACCTTGTTAGTCTTAGCTCAGAGCAATAAGAGAGGCTGGCAAAGGAGCGTCGAGCGAACAAAATAAAGCACAAGCGCTACGCTCAGCGGTAGCGGCGTTTGAAACCTATATAAATGCAGCACATTTCCAGGCGTCTACCTCTTTATTGCCTGTTCACCGGCAAGACAAAAGAACTAAAACGGCGCTTCAGGTATATTAATAAGAATTTATCTCATTCCGACATCAGTACGAAAGTATACGCCGTGCTTGAAAATTCATAAGTAACTAGGCATGCTTTAAAAATACGCGAAATGTAAAATCCGATTCCTTTTAAATGCAATTTACTTATTCATCGCTTAGTTATCCCAACCCGCAAATAATTTTTTAAGCTCGCACTGGGTAAACAGAGTTTTACGGGTAAGAGAAAGTTTGCGCCCCCCTGGACAAACTGTGCCGGCTACCGATGTGTGGCGCCCACCGTGGGGCCCACTACGCTGGGGAGATGGAGATGACATGCGCCCCACATTACTGATACTACATCGCTGGCTGCGGCTACTTATAATGCAGGATCGTGCCAACAACTTATTTGGGCAATCGTTACTTCGGTATACTCCCAACTTGTAGCATTTGTTATATAAATGATAATATCTTTATCTTATAAAACTTTTGGCCATCCAAAAAGGGAACGCTGCCAGCCAGTTGGGAACCTTACCTATCGACAGCAGCGAGGGCTTTGAGGATGTTTTCTATATATCATAGTTTGTATTTTTTACATTAATTGTAAATATGTAAATAAAAGTTAATAAAACTTTTGTGAGCTAGAATCTAGATTCTAGAATATTCTACCATATCCATAAACCGATATTTATTTCAATGGTCCACATTACGTAGGTGGAGACTGTGTACCTCCAGATGAAAATAATGTTGACGTGAACGCACTCGATTTGAAATGGCGTCACGCGGTCTGGCAAGATGGCGGCGCGGCGGCGGCGGGAACACTCACATAGCGTAAATGTTCAACCATTATCAGCAGCCGCTTTCGTTTTCCAACGACCTCTTACATCATTATGATAACTGTTTTTAAGTAAACCTTTCAACATTTAATTAAGTAGGTAGTTAAATACTATAAATCTCATAAGAAAAGCTGCTTAAAATAAATTTTATCAGTTTTTATGGGAGCTTCCGTTCTATAGGTAAGACCAAAGTAACATAAAACCATTAATAAGCCTCTTACCCTATCCGTCTAAGTCAACATCGGTGTTCTCTGAGACGTGGGGGGTGGGGCTGCTGGAGGGGACTCGGGGCGCGTTACCGTGGTAACGCACGGGGGCGCGGACCCGAATTTTATCGATTCGGATACAGACAGCAGCCTGGCGAGCATTCGCCTACACTAACACGATTCAACGCCCGTGTTTGCAGATCTCAGAGGTTTATAAGGGCTTTGACATTTGGAAACACGTACGATGTTTAAATAGCGATCTACACAGACCGTCGCTCCACTCACATCCACCGCAAATTGCTTCTGTACGTGCTTTGTGGGATAGAAAATGTTATACCTACTATTCAACATATTCGAGAAGCTATTACGTAAAATCCTATTTATCTACCTATATCTATAGGTATTAGTTACATATTTTGTCTTAAACCTTGTAATTTTAGACTTTTTGATTATGAGTGAAATTGGAAATTCTGCTGCTTATTATCAGTTACCTACCGATTCGACAAGATCTATCTTATTTTAGTAACAAATCCCAAAAATCTATTTTACGACAAAAATAATCAAACAATCCGTTTCACCCTCAAACAGTAATTTGCCAAAAATGGGAGCAGTAGTTACTGCACAACGAAAACAGAGCTCTCGAAGCGATTTTTGAGTAGGGATAAAAAGGAAAGTAGGGTTGGAAAGGGTTCCCTATGCGAGTTATGAACCATTGCACCCTTCGCACCATTCGCCCCTATCAATTGTTACCAGTTGCGCATATTTTTGCCGCAAACAACCCGCTGGGTGCCGTGGGACCGTGCCCGTGTGCCTTAAATCACATCGAGAGATCACATCTCAGGAGTCGTACCTAATTTACATTCTGAAACTAGTAACTAGTATGAACATTTTGATAGCTTTAGGGAAGTGGCTATTTACAGTCATGTCGCAAATGCGAAATTTATAATGCCAGGTGAAATTCATAATTCGCCTAATCGGATGTGCCGCCATTACCTATACAGGTGAAAACGTTAAGTGTATCCAGACGATTATTCTTTTTTTTTTTACTTTGTATAGGCTTGTGTTTGACCACAAACTCACTATGGTAGGTGATGATGTGGCCGAAGGTGGTAAGCACACAAAGCCTAGAAGGATCTGGCGCTCAAGTGCAGCTGCCCGAACACACCAATAGGTGTTTGGCGATGCGGGTACTACAAAGTACCCTACCACCGTGCTATGGTTTCCTCACAATGTTTCACCTTCAGCGAAAGCTCAAGCTCATTGTAGGATTCGAACCCACGACCTTCGCCGCGTCATCCGACGACACTACCATTGAGCTATCATCATATCAGCGATATCGAAAGAAAATTGATGAGTAAATTGACATCAATAACATCTTAGAGAGGCTAGTTTTCTATTCACAAAAGAAAGATAAATGCTTTAAATGTCGAACATCAAATACTTTGTAGTATTTTCTTGTTGTTGTTGTATGTTGCATTTTATCCAGTTCCGTTAATTATAAACTTCGATAGACAACGGGATTGATTATCTACTAATTGATGTGTAAAATAAGGTGTATGAAAAAAAAAAACTCATTACATACGTAGGTAACATACCTACTTTCGATATAATTCAAAGGTCACACTTGAAAATCGAAAATTCAAAAAATGGACGATTTTCAAATAGAGACCCTATCATTTCCGGGCTTCAAACTAAAAAATAATAATGGTAGCGCATGATGAAAATGTAGACGTATACCTACTTAAAATAAAGGAAAAATCTCTATTGAATAACCTAACTTTTAATTTAATCTAATGCTATTTTTTTCCTTAAAAAGTCAAAAAACAATCGGCCTGCGGCATCCCTACAAGGTTTAATTAAAAGTACAAAACCGTGAAATAATCTAATCTGGAATATTATCAATAACCCCCACACAAATATTTTAAATATTAGTTTGCTTTGTGAACGTAAAAACAACAATTGAGTGGGTTTAAATAAATTAACAACAAAAAGACCTACAAAAATAAAATTAAGAGAATCTTATGTAGGTAGCTCTCGGAAAAACAAACAACAATCAAAGGCAAACGAGGGCGTCAGATTACAAGAGCAAAAAATTCAGTTTTTCCAGTCGACTTCCGTAGGCGGAATTCACAAAAGTAACGCAGGGTCCGATTAACACAGTATCCTTGAAGATGTCTCTCGCAAAAAGGGGCATAAGGGGACAAAAGGCCCTGAAACATTTCTCATTGAAACGAAGGGCGGCGAGCGGTCATGGGGTGGTCCCCCCTCGACAGAGCAGAGCGACACCCTGCTACGTGGCAGTCTCCAGCAACGGTGTCCATAATTTATGCTCTCGAGCGGACCACGAAAAATAAATGAGCGCCAGTAACAAGAGGAAATAGAAACGTAACACCACTGAGAAAGTGTTGGTTATAAACGTGCCCATAGCATATCTATGTATATAAATAAAGGCTTTATCCTGACTGACTGACTATCTGACAGACAACGTACAGCCTAGACCGCTAGACGTAGAGACTTGATATTTGGAGGGTGTGTTTATAGAGAGGTGAAAACGCTCTTTGTGTGATGAGAGAGTAGAACTTTTTTAGAGTTGAACGTTTTAATGGATATCAGTAGAATTATCATATTCGGATTGTTTCGATTTGTCTTTTCGAAACATTTTTCAATCCATAATATGATAGGAGTCAATCATAGAATTCCACAGGTTAAATTTAATATAATTACCAAAAACTGATAAGTGGTGATGTAAGAGAATATAAAAACATTCAATAAAGAAAGCAAAGACACCATCCATCTCAAACAGTCTGTCCGACTCTATATTTGTTGGTAAGATAATTTTCTCTTGCTACATAGGTACAGATGCAATAGGTACTTTGTTTGTCGATTGATGAGGATATTTTATTCATTTATTAAATTCAACATATAAAATTACTGACAACACTATAGTCACCCTATAGGAGGGCAGGAGGATCGACAGATCACCGTTACCTACGTACAATAAAGAATATAAGTAGGTATCCACGACGATATTAATTTATACGTTATTGGTACTTCTGCTGAGTGCAAACAAATAAATATATGTACCTTCAGAGCGAAATTGTTTATTAAGAACAAGAGATTGAGACAATTGGGATCTTTAGCTAACAAATGTTTTAAATAACATTCAAATTTTATATGATATCAAGTTGGTAGGCAAGTAGGTAGGTACTAAGTGGAGAGTTAGATTTTATATAATTACTAGCTTTTCCGCGCGGTTTCACCCGCGTTCCCGGGATAAAATATAGCCTATGTTACTCGGTGAAGATGTAGCTTTCTAACGGTGAAAGAATTTTTAAAATTGGTCCAGTACTTTTTGAGCCAATTCGTTACAAACATACTTACTTACATACAAATCTTTCCTCTTTATAATATTAGTATAGATGATCATAAGTACTAATATTATAAATGCGAAAGTGAATCGAGATGGAATTTGGCACGCAGCCTGTCCATGGCGTGGAGGGAAACATAAGCTAGGGAACGCGGGTTGAACCGCAGGGCGGAAACTAGTCATGTATAAAACTGGAAGATGACCAAATCTAACCTAGTAGGTATAAGTTCATCCATCTAAAACTAATGGACTTCTAGACTTCGGCTTCATTACAGAGAACCGGCGGCTAGCGAGATGTTCAAGATCATACAAATTAACATATTCTATCTCACGAATGTGTCTCACAGTGCAATTGATACATCCTGTAAGGTAAGTAGTAGGTACTAGTTATAACAAGAGTTTTGGGAGTTTTGTTGACCAGCAAGCCAAGTTGCAGCTTGACCCTGATCGCCTCTATTATAAGGGCAGACCGATACAGAGGGAAGGTAAGGCAATAGGATTAACAGCTTATACCGATCTCAATATAACTAGATATGCATCTATAGGTTAATGCTATTCTACGAAAAAGTAAGCTCTTGATTTTATTAAAATATAACTATATGCCATTTGGGAGACCGTACTCGAACCCACTTTAAAAAAATAATTAATGGGGGCCGCCGCTACTCTTATTTTGAGGGATCTAGGGACCATTTGTATTGAGAGCGATGGACGGATAGAGTTGGGGGTAATTTAATCATTTTTTCTAAGTACGAGAGTTATTTGATACTCGCAGAAAATTAAATATATTTTTTTAAACACTTTATATAAGTAGGTAATTTGAAAATTAGACAATAAATAATCACACCAAGGTGACAATGTTTTATTCGAAAAAAATGTAAGAGTGGACTCAGACTATTCATAAGTGGAATGGTGAATTTTCCACCAAGAATGTGCGAGGTAGCTAAGTAAGAGGTGCGAAAGAAAGTAGCTGTGGTGCGGCACGGAGAGGAAAATACGCAATACTCTTTATTACTAGTAGTATTAAAAGTTATCTGTGATCTATCCAGCTCTACCACGAATTTGCTACGGTAATAGCAACTTCGAATAGTATCGATATCGATACTTGCTAGCGAATACGGTGAAACATTTTATATGAAATACTGTTTCCAAAACTGTCCTCGAGAAGCGCTATGCAAAAATAGATACAAAATGTTTACTGTAGTCGCTTCGCTAGCGAGTATCGATGACCTTACTGTAGCAATCTTATGGTACTAAGGGTATAATTCTGTACCTCACACCGCTTAGATACATCATCGCTAGCTTCACAGAGTTGCTTCGTTGAAACTTTACCACTAGAACTAAGATAGCTCACCTTAGTTATTAATGAAAATGAAGGAAGGTATTTAAGGCGACGCCAAGAAGATTTTGGTTGCAAGGATACCGATTTTTCTCAACAATGACTTAAGCGAACGAAATGAAATTTATTGTAAGAATTCATCATGTATTTGACTTTATTTTGTCCATTGCATAACACGATTGGTTAACTTTTATAACATAAAATAATTAATCAAAAAGACCTCTTAAAAATAATAGATTCCAATTTTACCAACATTGAGGATTGATTTGAGGTTCCAAAATTTTTACATATATTAATTGAAACTGATACTATAATTTGTACATAGGTTTTATGAAATATATTTGTAGTTTTTTAAATTAAACAATAAAAACCATTTTGTCGCATACGCCCTTTCCGTTTACGCGGGTTTTCTATGAGAGGTCGCTATAGTAGGGAGCGGGACCCAGCACGTTAAATTTCAGATTTTTAAGCTTAACGAGGCGTCACCTTAATTGGCGGATTTCATACACATCCACAGCTACGTCTAAAACTAAGTCTTGATGAAAACAATCTCAACTGTATCTCATCAGGAGAACCAACTTTCTGGCCCACAGATCCAAATAAAAAACCAGATTTGTTAGACTTCTTCATGATAAGGGGACTCTCGACCAATTACATGAAGGCTGAATCCTGCCTAGACAGTAGTTCTGATCACACTCCTGTCCTCCTAACTATTATTATGTCAATCATTAGCTACGAGAGGCCTGATGCCTTGTGCAATAATCTCACTGATTGGGAAGGCTTCAGAGAGTAAATTGAGAAAAGCATCGAGATAAATGTCTCCTTGAAAACACCTGATGAGATAGATGATGCAACCCAATACATTACTAACCTTATACAAAAGGCTTGCTGGATTAATACTCCTTTAAAAAAAGAAAAAACATGCCAGGCGGTTGGGAACGTACCTCTCGAGATAAAACGCAAAATACTAGAGAAGAGAAGATTACGTAGGATATGGCACCAAACTGGATATAAATGTGATAAGACTGCACTTAACAAAGCTATCAGAGAACTGAAAAACTCAATAGATAGCTTAAATAATGCCACAGTGCAAAGTAAATTGGAAAATCTAACTGCCACAAAATCGACAGAATACTCTCTCTGGAAGTTTACAAAGGCGTTAAATAGGCCACAGCAATATAAATGCCCTGTTAGAACTCAGTCTGCCTGGACTAAGACAAGTAGAGAAAAAGCCAACATGTTTGCAAAACACCTAGCCGCCATCTTTACACCTAATGGAGGCAACAATGCGGAGTTCGAAAACGAAGTCGAATGTACACTGCGGCAGGACCTACAACTGTCCATCACACCAAGACCAGTCACAGTTGGGGAACTGAAGAGAAACATAAAAAGACTGCAAAACAAAAAAGCTCCTGGATTCAATCTCATTAGAAAAGAAGTTATTATGAAAATTCCTAGGAAAGCATTGATTTTTCTAGTTGTTCTTTTTAATGGGGTGCTTTGAGTACAATATTTTCCCAGATTATGGAAGGTACCCATAGTAACAATGATACACAAGCCAGGAAATCCCCCAGAAGACGCGTCATCGAATAGACCTATAAGTTTCTTACCTGTGCTGTCCAAGATATTTGAGAGGATTCTCCTGAGCAGAATGTTACCCATACTCAACGAAAACCTGGTAATACCTCAACACCAGTTTGGTTTCAGACCACAGCATTCTACGGTAGAACAAGTGCATCGGGTGTGTGATAAGATAAGAATTCTTGGATATTCAGGCAGCCTATGATAGTGTGGCATAAAGGCCTTCTCTACAAATTAAAAACGTCTCTACCGCATAGTTACTACCTTATACTAAGAACCATTTCAAATTCGCCATGGTTCATCACTAACACAGAGATCCATGAAGCTCTGAGCATAAGAACTGTTAAGGAGGAGTTAAAGCTAACAAGGAATAAATATAAAACACGACTGGAAAATCACCCAAATGACCTAGCCACCGCATTAGCAATTATTAACTACACTAAACGGCTGAAACGCCATGATATACAGAAACTTGGTGACAGATGGTGAAGGATGAGGGGTCACCTGCTGAGGAGCTCCTTGAAACGATAAACGGCATAGAACAAATCTGCTTATAGTTTAGGACTGATTGTAGGTAAGCACAAAAAAAATAACCACAGCTACGCCTACCTAATGCCCATTGGTTGGAAGATTGCATTTGCTGATAGAGACGGTAGGTAATAAATTTGGTGATTACGTTTCAAAACAAGCTTCAATTCATTACATTACATTTGAAGTCTTGTCTCACTAACTGTGAATTATGAAATCGCGAATAATATCGAACTTAACGAAAAAATATCAACCATGTTCGACTAAAATGTATGAAGAGTTATCGCATCGTAAGTTGGTCATATCGATGTCACCGTAAAATTGTAAATACCGTTAGATTATAATCTATCTCGCGAGATTGTAAACTGTCGAAAGATTGTGAACCGTACCGTACACACTGCTTACAATATAACGCAAAAAAAAATTCAAAAAATAAACAATGTGGCATTGAAGATAAACATGATTAGCCTCTTATCTCAAACATTTTTTTAAGACAGAAATAACATTCTATTACGGTTTATAATACCGACGACTAGTTTCAATCATTGAGAAATCTATGATCAAATCAAAGCATGAGTCACCCATCCCACTTCATCTATATCAGTCTATAAATATTCTGTGCTCTGTGGTCTATAGAAAACTAGTCCTGACTGAGATCATAATATTATTATGTTAATCGAGGATATGTTAGGATTTTACGAAATTCCTCTCCTGAGGAGGTATCACAAGGGTTTGCGTGTAAAACCGCGGGGCAAAACTCGAAAATATGTAACTCCCAAACTATGTAACATGTATCCTAAAATACTGCTAAATAAAAACAAAATCAAATGTAAAGTTACTTTAAAAAGAAGATTAAAAGAGCACCTATTAGAGGAACAAAATAGACAAAATAGTATATATGTATAAGAAAGTATAATTAATAATATATAATGTATGTAATTGATAAGATAGTTCATATATATGATGTAAAAGAGCGCAACGCCTACAAACTGCGTTAGTAGTTTGGCGATGTTAAATAACAAAAATATGTATGCTATTTTACTGAATAAAAAGTTATAGTAATAATAATAATTGTTTTGATATAAGACCACCATATGAATGAAAGTTAAATAATATAGTTACAAACATTTATTCAAAAATAATTGTCATTACAGTTGGTATGTTACTTATCATTTTTATTTAAGTATAAGTTTATCTCACTTAAAAGTAGGTACACAAGTTTATATTTGTTAGGGGAAGGCGGTGGGACTTAGTGACAAATATTGAAATTTAGAATTCCGTTTTTTCATTTCGAGGTACGGAACCCTAAAGAAAACCTTTTGTATTACGTAAGTTATTATTTATCCATTTTATACATAAGTATATCAATTTAATTTTATGCATGTTCCCTATTTTCAACACTACTTAAATCGTTCAGCAACAAAGTGCTTTAGTATGGAAAAGCGGTGCTTTCCCTTTGTAAATCAACTATCGTTATTTTACATCCCACTAAAAGTTGGTAAAACTGATGTATACTATTGGGACTATCAGGAATTGAAGAAAATACGTAATAACTAAATAGTCTAACAAAAAGGAGACAAGAGACAAAAATATGTTGTAAAAAAATTATGAAACCACAATTAATAGCACATAAAATAGAATAATAAGTTATTGGTCGTTGGTAAATCAATAAAAAACCGATACAGCCGATTGTATAACCTTAATTATTATCATTCCATAATCTTCATTATTATCATTTAAAACCTTAATATTATATAACATTAGTGACGCAATTCAGATACAGCTTCCTTGAAGAATCCACACAAATTAGGTAACTCCTGGTCTATGACTGCACTTAAAAATAGTTTATTATCTGCATCTCTATAGTTTATGGCTCTAAGCGGCATGTACTTGTAAGGAGAAAACGCAACATGATTTCGTATGCTCAAAATGGCGTCAACGTTGGGAATTATGGAGCTCAATTCTTTGACCAATTGAGGATGTAGATTTTTGAAGACTAATCCATCTTTTCTACAAGAGAATGCTTCTTCAAAGTATAGGCAGGATATCATATCAGATGTGTATTCTTTCACGTTCTGAATCTGTTCCCTGTAAGCTTCGTCGTTTAGTGTTTTATTTGATTTCATTGCCTTGATTTTTTTCTTGTACCTGCATTAAAACAAAGTTTTTTTTTTACTATGGACAGACTAGTGTTTGACCACAATCTCACCACAATAAGCGTGTGGCTGAAAGTATATGTACACAAAGGACCTGACTCTGATATATAGCTGTCGGAACATCGTTGCTTGGCGACAGGTTTTCATCTTGAGGGTGGTAGCTAGCCAGACAGGTAACCTACCACCGAGCTATATTTACCTCCCGATGTTTACTTTCACCGAAAGCTCAACCTCATTGTAGTATTCGAACTTATCGTGGGTTCGAATCCTAGACCATTAACACTATTCTTGTAATCATACAATCAAATGGCAAACGACAGCATTTAGCTCTAAATGCCTTGGCGAGTGTAGAAGCGGGATAGTAATAAAATGAAATGCAATACTAACAGCATGACAATGGCGGCGGTCCTGTCTATGAGCGCGGCGGAGACAGAGAGGAGCGGCAGAGCGAGCGCGAGGATGGGTGGCGACTGTGACGTCACGCTCGCCGCCGCGACCCGCTCCACGCTGCGGACGCTGCTGTACAGCGTGCGCATATCCTCTGTAACATTCAAATAAATGATAGTATTTTTTCTTATTCATATAATTTAACGTTTGGTGATAATATGTACATCGATAAGCGACCCCCTAGAAGGGTTAGTAGCATTTGCACTACATCCTACCATTGTGCTATAGTTTCACCACATTTCAAAGTATATTTTGGAAATGTTTCTATTTAATTTATTATTTCGGAACCAAACCAGTTATTTTATTTTATTACCTGGATTCACTTGCAACGCTTTGCTGCACATATCATTTATGATCGCCGCTACTTGCGGCAAAGCCTCTAGATAATTATCCTGAGAGAGCGTCGCACCCATAAACACTTGGCAATTATTTTTACTTGCATAAATCTATAAAAAAAAATCATTTTTGG
Organism: Tetheella fluctuosa; assembly: GCA_951216915.1. Taxonomy (NCBI): domain Eukaryota; kingdom Metazoa; phylum Arthropoda; class Insecta; order Lepidoptera; family Drepanidae; genus Tetheella; species Tetheella fluctuosa. Next base: position 12,665,242 of record OX578214.1, read on the forward strand.
TCAGCATGAAATTTTAAGCAACAGAAATAAATACCATACGCCTTTTTTAACAACTCTTTTTAATAAAAAAATTGATTCTGATGAGATTCAGGTAATGCCTGAACATATTTTTCTAAGGTATTATTGTGGACATTAAATTGTTTAAAATAATTATTATTTATTTATTTAATTACTATCAAATATTATTATAGTGACGCACCAATATGACCGACAAAATAAAATGTAACCTACCAGATTACAATACATGTTGGTGAGAGCGTGCAGTATGGCGCACTGGGCCGCGGGCCGCGCGCGCCGGTACTGGCGCGCCAGCGAGCCCGCGATGTGCCGCACGTGCTCCACGCACACCACCGAAACCCATTCTACCAGCAACAGGATCTGACAATTATACACTTTATTTTATTTGGATACTTAATTCTAGAATCGTGACCGTTGACTGAGACACCTTTGCATTTAATTTACAATACACTATTGATTGATAGTTTTAACCTAAAACAATTTGTTCGTTTTATCTTCTTCCCCCGTGACAGATCGGAGAGAGATAGCGGTTGCCGAGCTGTTAATACTAATCCGGCAACAGACTGGTATCCGGGTGCTACACCCAAATTATGCAGTACGGCACACAGTCTTTACAGAGGTATTCGAATACTGATGATCTCCCAAATCGATCAGAAAAAAATAACAATAAATAAGTACCTCGGAAAAGAAATCCTTTTCGTTCCAAAACTGTATGTACTGTGCAAGAAACCTGGTGACAACTGGGATGCCTTGAAGCAACGTGCGCTGGAGCAGCACCAGTCGTCTGAGTAAGTCCTGCTTCTCTATGTAACTGTGCGATGATATGTCCAGGAAACCTGTTATAGAAGCATTAAATTTACAATTTTGTGGCACATGGTAGTAAGCATGTGTCGCCTAGAACGTAATTGAAACGCCGGATGCAGCTGCCGGAATATAATACTGGTAGGTGCTTGGAGACAGGTTTTAAATTTGAGGGTGAAATGAAATAATTTATTGATTCAAATAGGCCTTCACAGGCATAGTCAAAGCTGTTTATTCAGTTTAGGCTCTAAGAGAGCACTTATGAACGTCGAAGCTACTGAAGTTACTACAGGTCAGTGGAAGTCAGCCTTCAACTGAGAAGAACTGGCAAGAAACTCAGCAAAGGTACATTTAAAAAATATTATTTTGGATAATCTGAGTATTGACTATTCTTTCCTTCAAACTACTAGGTACTACAAAGTGCACCATGTAGATACTGTTCATGGGACAGGGACAAGCAGTACTTACAAGAAGTCAGTAAATGATGCAGGTCGTGTGAGAAGAATGCCTGCTCGGGCGCGGAGGTCAGCGCGAGCAGCAGCAGGCCGGTCTGGTTGCAGAGCAGCGCGCGCAGCCGCGCCGGCCGGCACATCGAGTGATGCAGCCGGTACTGTACTAGGGACACTGGGCTGTAAAATAATTTGTGTATAATTTTTTATGGTTTGTGAATTTGTTTAGTAGCTAGCTTTAGTGTTATCAATAAAAAAGGGTTTACTCTAATATAAGTAATTACGACGACCTAACAAAAGCAATAGGAAATAACTGGATGAATGTCGCCCAAAATAAAGAAAAGTGGAAAAAAAATGAAGGAGGCTTTTACCCAATCAGGGACCATACTAAGATCTTAATATTAATCTTACTAGCCCAATTTTTTTATGAGTACAACTAACACATTTGTAATGAAAAATTTAGTATGTATCAAATAAAGCTTTAATGAAAAAATAATTATTATTGTTATTATAAAACGGGCCGTCCTACGAATAAATAATAAGTCTATTTATTCATAATAAGTCTATTTATTCGTAGGAGCCGTCAATTAATCACGTAATGCATATTTAGCTGAACATTGACCCCCCCACTCAGCTTTCAGCTCCCTCACACTTTCCTTAATTAGCGTCACGTCATTTAATGGACACTCCCTTAAGTACTCTTAAAAAGAAACGAGACAAACACACTTACTAATAACTAGCACCGCCCCGCGGTTTCACCCGCGATCCCGAAAGAACTTATATTTTCTTGAGATAAAAAGTGTCCTATATGTTATTCTAGAGTATGATCTACCTATGTGCCAAGTTTCATCCAAATCCGTTCAGCCGTTATTGTTGAGTGGTAACAAGTATACACACACACAAACTATTGCTTTTATAATATTAGTATTAGTATATAAGATAAGAATTGACATGTAATTACTGAAATTATATTGACTTACTCAGAAAAATCTAGATAAGTTTTCTGTGGTTCCTTCTCAGTGTACTGTTTTGATCCAATGTGTACAAACTCCATATTTGGTACTAGAGATTCTGCTTTTTTATTTCTCATTTCCTGTATAAAAAAGGATAGTTAGAGGAGCTACAAAAGTCTCCTGACCGCATATAAGCAGCTGCGTCCTAAGTGTGCGTGCGTCACAAATTTGGTGAGGTTTATCTAAACATTTAAGGCCAGTCTCATAGGTTGAAGATAAGTTCCAGCTAGCTTATCTGACAGATATCTGATAATACAGCCTCCTTCTTTCGAAATGAACAGATGGATACGGTCTAAGATATCTATCAGATAAATTATCAGGGTCTTATCGGCAACCAGAGGGACAGGCCCATAGGGTACTTACTGAGTTAAGAGAGTTGATCCATATCAAATAATGTCTCTCTTTCCTAAGAGTATTTTGACGTGTCTGAAATCAAATTATTATGTTACTTAACCTTTTTTATTATAGACTTATGGCCAAATACTAAAACACCACATAAGAATTGGAAACGTTTTAATTATTTCAAATTATATTCAATTGTCAGAATTTGTGTGTTTTGTATCAAATTCCAACAAGCATCCGTCCACGCGGAACACACGGAGTATGCATAAGCTACGAATGCTCACTCTCATCCATTCGGTACGAGACATGCGTGGTAAACCATTCGCGGCGCACGACTCGCGACGTCTGTACATGGCTTTAAAAACTTTAGAAGCACCTATCCAACTATCAAATATCTACGTAATTACAACTTTAAATTCAAATACTTAAATACCACTTTAGAACTTAGACATGGCAAAAAAAAAATACTGATAGATAAAAAACTCTTGCAAAAAAAACCATTAACTTTACCTGATTCCTCTTGAATCTTTCAAAGAGGTTGACATTTAACTTCCTGAATGCAGTGTATATTGAGATGGCAGGTACACTTTCTGGGACACACTCAGGTCTATAAGACTTGAACAACCCTAGGAGGATTTGCAGCTGACGGAACATACTCTAAAAGGGATAATACTATTATCGCAAAATTTTAGCATGGGTTATAATTTGATACCTAACAAATGTTAGATCTTCAAATAGGATGAAACTGATTATGTGCAAAGATACGTAATTTTACTTCATAGATTCAGTGAACTTACACCAAAAAATTATACACAATACCTAGTAGTAATATTAACCTATTGACGAAACTTGCATCTCAATATATTTGCTGCAATTCTATTGGTTAATATTTGAAAACGATGATCGGACTATTATGTATCATTGTTTGGAGTATACCCCAGATACATGAAAAGACATAAGTATGGATAAATCTCCATGAGACAAAAAAATTACATTACACAATAATTAGTTACTTCAATGAACACCATAGAATATAGCAAATCCATAATAAGTACCCTCTTAGCTTCCCTCCTCTTGGCATATTCCAATAATTCCAATACTCTCAGCCTTGTCACATCCATTGGTTTTGTCAATGTGTAAACCAATTTCATTACATGAGGTGTCTGAAAAAAATAATCTTACAATAGTTCTATATTCTTCTCTACATTGAGGAAACAATCAGATATGTGTGCATAGAACAGCAAGTACTTCTCCATATTTATGAACGAAGCTGCAGGATAAAAGCTAGTATCAAGTTTTTTTTCTGAAACAACCAATAGAAAAAATGTCCAGTACTTTCACCTTGCATGGTTCTAACATACAAATTTATTTTATTAAACAAACTGGTTGTACTTACCAGAGCTTCATATGTCAGCATTGTATAAAACACTTCATATCCTGTGTCTAACATGTTCATATCAATACATTCACAGTCCATGGCAGCTGAAATAATAAAAAAACAATTTTATAATATCTAATAATTGTGTTACTGAGTGAAAGTAAAAGTGTAATTTTTCATAAAATGTCTTCATCCCTGCACACTGATGAAATTTACAAATATAGGTAAATCAAATATGTATATGTCAAAGTAATGTTTAAAGAAATAATGCTTATGAAAATCTATACTAAAATTATAAAACTGAAGAGTTTGTTTGTTTGAACGCGTTAATCTCAGGAAATACTGGTTTGATTTGTAAAATTATTTCAGTGTTGGATAGCCCATTTATCGAGGAGGGCTAAAGGCTACTTTTTATCCCGGGAAAACACAAGATCCCTCGGGAATGCGGGTGAAACCGCAAGGTGGAAGCTAGTAATAAACTATAAATCTTGGAGATTTTAACCAAAATTTACAACTGAATAATCTTATCTATAAACATTTTGTTACTTATTAAATACTTAGTTATTACTAGGTATATAAATGAAAACCAACTTACCAGTTAGCCAGTCAAATAAGAAATTCATTCTAGGGAAATTCAATTGGTTACTATGATTGGCCATTATCCAACACAAAGCATACTGCACAGTGCGCTCCTCTACCCTATGTGGTGGCACCAGACAAACCCCTAGGCTCAACCATTTAGTTATAGCTGTAACAACAATAATTACATACATTCAAAGTTAAGTACAATGTAATTGATTATAATTAAATGAACTTTTATTAATTACTTGACTTCGAATTCCTGTTATTTTTTTTATAGACATGTAATTTTGGGACGTGTCCCATTCGCGAAACAAGGGGTTGTGATCGCAAAAGTGCCTCATCCATCATTTTGTTATTTGAGAACCAAAATGTTTTGTAGCAATTAGATACATCAAGTTCTATCTATTGAAAAGCTTGAAAACACACAAATATAGAAGAGGATTTCCCTCTCTGCTACTGTCAGACCTCTACCTGTGCCAGGAACAGGGTCAGAGAATAGCCTAGGAACAGTATAGTATCATCTTTTTACGTAGAAATTTGCGTACATTAAAATTAATATTAACAAAAGAAGGGAAAAAGCTTACGTATAGATAAATTAAGCCAAACTCTAAACAAAGTGTGGAAGTCATCGTAATCCAAGCCAATAGTATCAACTGCATAGCCCAAATCATCAATCTTGCTTTGGAACAAATCCTTGTCAAAACCTTTCTTCAATGACTTTATGTAATCAATTATTTCGTCAACATCTGCCATCATTCAATATAGTCACAACGCTTTGTTTTTACAAAATACTTTTATGTTTTCGTTTTAAAATCACTCACGTTCCACACATCACAATCTATCAAAAAATTTTCAAAATAAAACGAACGTTATTTTTGTTTGTTTGGTTTGGTCAGAGTTGCCAGCTATTAAAAATATTAAGCTTTTCCCTCTCATATTATTTTACTCTTTGCTTTCCCTGCACAAGTCGAAATACCCCTTGAAAATTCAAAATCTACAACTTACACTAATATTATAAAGAGGTAAAGTTTGCGAGTTTGTAAGTTTAGATGTAAGAGGTAATCTCCAAAACTACTGATCCCAATTTGAAAAAAACTTTTTGCGTTAAAAAGCCCGTATATTAAGGAAGGCTATTTAGACTATTTTTTATTCCGGTAACTTGGATGAAATCGTGGAAAACAGCTAGTTCAGTCTTCTTTCGACGCGATGAGCGCGAAATTCAATGTTTTGTTGGATGATGAAATCACCTAATGAAGATACAGATTATTCATCGCATCCAACCAAAGATGACTTCACGAATGCGATATCACCGGAACACTACCTATGTGACGAAGAAAAACGTATCAGTGCACGCACTCAATTTGTACGACCACGATCATAATAATAAGTTTACGCACGAATACAATTCGTATCCAAAGTGAGCATGGCCTTAAGTGGTTATTACACTTATCCTAGTTAGGACGCCGATTTAGGATGGCTCTAAACTCAGGATAGAAGCTAAAATCTAGTAAACGAAAGCGTGACCTGGACTTTTTTTTAAGTTTTAATATGGCAACAATAATGTTCGTGAAAGTCTTTGGTAAGAGTTGTCATTATTTTGTTTTTCCTAATAGGTAGTTAGTAGATATGTGTCGATCGTTCAATCTTAAAGATCCGAATCAATACTGACCTATGTGGAAAATGACCCGGTTCTTTTGACCCGTTCAATCAATCGAATGGTTCCCGAACAAGAAGCTCAAATGAGCAAACAACAAAATCAGAAACGTTTCATTAAAGTAGCAGATCAGCGGGTCATTGATTGATTGAAATTATTGATAGGTAAGGTTTGTTTTGGTTCAAAAGATCTTAAACTAAGATGCAAATCTTTGCATTTAAAAAACTTAAACTCATAAGTCATAATAGACTACAATTAAAATTGGTAAATATATAAGAAAGAAGAAAGAAAGCGGTGCGACTCAGTCTCGTTAGCTTGGGTCGACGACTCAATCGACCGATCGAATCATTATCGTCGTAGTGATTCGAACGTTCGCGCGTATCTCGAGACCCGTTTATTTGATTCGTTCAATCGCGAACGACACATATCTAGAAGTTAGTAATACCACATGTATATTTTTTGCATTTGCCGCGTTTTCTCAGGTCACGCTTTCGTTTGCCAGACTCTAGTGATTACACCTTAGTTTTATCCTAATTAGGATCCTAAGTTGGACACACAGACACACCGTACAGTGATGCCAGATGGAGGGATTTTTTTTCAACTCTGGGGGGAGATTCGGTGGGAAAGATTCTTCCATTTGGTTGGAATGCGGCAGTCGATAGGTTCACGATCGCGGAAAATTTATTCTGCGACTAACACAGCATCAGGTAATTTATCGAGATAAAATCGTACTTTCCGATCGAAATGAATGATAAGGGGGACTATCATTAAAACTTATACTATTGATAGTATCGTTTTGGGTACTCCATGCAATACTATTGATAGATTTATTATAAGTAGCTACGTACATAATAATATGTAATAAAACATAAATTATCGAATTAATAGCTATAATATAAATAAAAGTTATAAAAAGGCTTTGAACTATGAAGTGATTGAGGGATTTCTTAAAAAAGCGAGGTCATCGTCGTGTTCCTTGTCAAAGAAGCAATTGGAAGGTGGTGCATTAGGAGAAGAAAGACAGCGATGTTGACGCAAAAGAAGAAACAACATCAGATTGTACTCGGATGTTGCGTTTTGAACCATTTTTAGAGTAGTTTCTAATTCCTCCTGTTGTACATCCCATGTACGTAGGCGCTCAACGCTCGCACCCAGATAATGGTTTAACTGTTAACAAAGCGGTAAAAAAAAGATTGATTGAATTATGCACCACTTGCATCATGCAAATACCTAGTTATCTACTTTGATGTCATATTCAAGGGATAGATTTAACTAAGGAAGTTGTATTATGCTAACTAGGAATACTAAAATATCGAAAGTTATTAAAATTACTTAAATGAAAAATAAAAATAAGGTATTTTAGGGAATTTCATGGGTAAGTACCTATATATTTATTTAATTCAAATATAATTATTAAAATACCTTTACTATTCTCCTTTCCAATAATTTTCTTTGTAACCACTCGCAAAGATAAACGATTAACACTGCCACTAATAAGAATACGGTGAGAAAAAGATCTATTGGTGATAAAAGAACGAATGCAATGTCAAACCAAGCAGGTTTATGGAGTAGAGGTGCTGGCTGTGGTACTGGTACCAAGTTATCTTCTACTCCTGAATATATGTCTGGCACAAAATATTGCGCTGGTACTAATAGTAACGCCAATGCAGCGGTAAACATAAACCTACTAAAGCACCCATTTATTGCCATCACGAGTTCAGTTACTCGCTATATTTGTAAATTACTATTCTATGAAAATATCAATAATTTATAAAAATTACATTTGATCATGTCGTGTTGACCTTGATGACACATTTTTTATTTATTCTTCTTGATAAAGTCAAAATCATGGTTTAGCCAGTGCCATGTAATGTCAAGATATTGACAGTTTTTAAACAATAACTAAAATGAACTTATTTTTTAGATGTATGCTAGGTGAGGTTGATGTTCCGTACAATTATAATAAAACCAACTCGATTTTGTGGCTCTCTACTTCACTCAACTTTCCTGTAACAGAATAAAATGTTTTGATCACAGTTGAAAATTCCTGACTAGTTAAGTTTTTGAAATATACCCCGTAAGAAATAATTTTAGTTAGTTGTTATCGCGTTTTGCCTTTCTGTACGGAACCCTAAAGATATTATATTGTCTATGAATAGGCTTTTGTGGTCTTGGACGAAAAATTATAATTTGTGGTCATCAATAATTGATATTCTCAAAGGACCGACTTGAATGTGTGCGTGTAAAAAATATAAAATGTCGTCGAAACGGCTCATCGTCCACTTTTTCAGATCTACTCCGTTGCCAACGGAATGAACGATTTAATATCATAATACCATTAAATGTTTGCTCCTTTGAAAAGGTTTGCTCAGGTTGTGTTAGTTAGGCTTATGGCTTCTTAATTTAAAACTATTTGGAATGAGACCAAATTGGTTTAAAAAAATGGCTTTATAGAGCGCAAGATAGGCCACATATACTGCTCACACTTTTGGGTAGGCGCGACAACTATTCAGTCGGACCTTCTATTATGGATTACGGATCATTAGGATGTGCAATGAGTTCCTCGTTGCAGTTTTCTTTGAGTGCACTACCACTGCCATTCAAAGTGACCATGGTCTACCACTGCTATTCAAAGTGACCATAGTCTACCACTGCTATTCAAAGTGACCATGGCTGCTGCTACCAATCGGCACCATACAAGACCCTTTATATACCAATTTTACAGAGTCCACCGTGTCTATGACGTATCCGGGTGCTTATCTAAAATATTTTCCCACTAATTAGGTCAAAGTTAATTTTGATATTACCTTCTCAATAATTTAAAAAAACAGAAATTTTAGTACTAGACTGATTGCCAGTTACTTAGATACATGAATTAAGTTAAGGCAGGAATATTATTAACTTGAACTGATAAGATATAATCTGTGGTGGGTATTGGGATTTGTATGTGTGTGTGTTTTGATTATAAATAATCTTTTTTTTTTTACTTTGTATAGGATTGTGTTTGACCACAACCTCACTATGTTAAGTGATGATGTGGCCAAAGGTGGTAAACACACAAAGCCCAGAAAGGAACTGGCTCTCAAGTGCAACTGCTGGAACACACCATTAGGTGTTTGGCGACAGATTTTCAACTTGAGGGTGGTCAGCCAGGCGGGTACTACAAAGTACCCTACCACCGTGCTATGGTTTTTTCACGATGTTTTCCTTCACCGAAAGCTCAAGCTCATTGTAGGATTCAAACCCACGACCTTCGCCGCGGCATCCCACGTCATTAACTGATAACTTGGTACATTACATTAACAGATAACTTGGTACATTACCACTGAACTATCATCGCCTTAATAGTAACACAGATACAACCTATATATTTGAGCCATTTGGGGTTGAAATTCTGGGTCTGTGGGGGCCGAGAAACCACCACCTTTATCATGGAATATTGAAACGCCTGGGTCGAAGCAACTTGAAACCACAATGCTGGCTTATACCTTGGTCAGGGAATCAGCATTGCCATCCAACGTGGCTTCTGAATAGCTAAGTTTCTTACAAGTTTTTTGTCAAAATTGAAAACATTATTTAGTTACTTATTTTTATTTAATTAAAAGCAATTATTTATATCCTATCTATACAACCTAAAAAAAATATATACAGGGTTATTTGTTACACGCCGGAAATGCTTTAGGGGGTGGAAGTACTCATCAATGTGAACAACTTTTACTATGGGACCAACTATGAAATCTCAAAAAAAAAACATCTTTTCATCGGCCTACCTTGCTCAATCAAAGTGCATGAAAAGTTTGGTTTTTTTTTCACGATTTCAGGGTTGGTCCTATAATAAAAGTTGTTTATTTTAATGAGTACTTACACCCCCTAAAGCATTGCCGGCGAATAACAAATAACCCTGTATACATATAATCAATTTTAAATTTTAATATGATAAAGGTGAAAAAAAAAACGCACTAATGAGTGTTGTATAGGATTGATGTAAATATTGCTCTGACTAGATAAATACAGTAATTTACATTTCATGAGAAAAAAATAGGATAAAGTCAAACCATTCACGCTTGCTAAGTTCCTTATTTTTTAATGCTTTTTCAATGTTGCAATAAGCTGTTGTTGCGATTTATTTGTCAACAAATTAAATAAGGAAGTGAGATAGAGCGAATGCCTGCTTTCATTTTATATTACTCAAGAACTTCTTTATTAATACTTAAAAGTACTAATAAAAATATTATGGTTTCGGTTATCTAAGGTAAACTTTATACAGCATGTGGTACCCCTATTCGCCATAGACAAGACGCCGTTTATTTCATGCTTTGCTTCTATTCTATTTCAAGTGTCAAAAATGAACGAATTGTCGTTTGAAGTAAACAGTATGGATATTTGCCAATTGAGTATTTTATAAAATATGGTTAAAATCATTTAATCAAACATTCAGCTTTTGGGTTGAATATATAGTCTTCAAAATGTGGCCCATGCTCCTAAACTTGACGCGCGACGAATGTCGCCTTACGCTCCGTAGACTTGGTATTTATTTTGTCTTATAAATGGCTTTCATTTTCCCTCCTTTGGTATTCTTATATTAAATCTAAAACGACGGAGCTAATTTATAGTAATTATGTTCTAAATATTATGTCTATTTAATACTTTATTCATTTGTTTGTAGAATTGGAAGCCTACTCGAATATGATGAGTGTATTTAGAGCACAAGGGGCATTGGAAGACAACAGAAAAAAGCTACTGGAAGAACTGCGCGCCGTTTTGCATATAAGCAACGATCGGCATAGCGCTGAGGCGCGCCGCGTGTCAAATGATGAATTATTAGCTACCATTGCTGATCAGTAAGTTGATATTCATTATTTTTGAGCAGGGATGTTGATTTATTTTTAAACACTGCTGCACTGAGTCAAAGATGGCTGTGAGTGACTGAAAGTCACAAGCATCACTACACTCAACTAGTTTATTAGCATTTCTAATTTATTACATGCATTTCTTTCTTATTAGATTGATTTAAAACATGATATTTTTTAACTTCTTTCTATAATTACTTTTGTTATATAGTATGTCTTAGCCTTGTAGATATACAGATATTCTGTCAATGTAGGTTTAGTCTCACAATATTGAGAGTTATTTTATTGCTTTTAGTGATGTTTTATCAGAAATTAATTAATTTTATATTATCAATTTTGACAGATAACCTACAATTATTTGAAATGTCAAGTTACTTTTTTCATTATTTATGAACAGAAAAGTTTTCAACATTAAATTATTTGAAAATAGGATAATTAACTATTATGAAGATTATCTCTTGATTCTTAATGTTGCAAATTAAAATAATTAATGTTACAAACTTACACTGTTAAATTGGGGTTTAACTATATTTTCAGCTTTAGTTATTTTTCAGCTTATGTTATGTAATATTTTTCTATAATAATATTATTGTAATGAAAGCTGAATTAAATTATGAACAAATACTTACAACAAGAATAGGCATTTTGTCGTATTTTTAGTACTATATACTCTACCCTGAATAATAAACGACCTGTCTTCAATAAAAAAAAATTGGCAGTATTTGAAAAAAAAAGATATATAGCAAATACCTAAGAGATACCTAAAATATATTTTAAGAATAGAAAATATATCCTTATTAACTTTTTATATTGAGGCAGAAATATAACTGCAATATTACAGTGAAATATTTATAATATATATGGGGTTTATTACATACTTCATGTATTTTATGATGTTAAATTGTAATCTCAAAAATTTCACTTTTTTTTTATTAGTCAATATAGTAATCATGCCATGATTTTTTATACTTTCAACTGTGATAACCAGGATATCAGGCCCCAATACTGGTTTGGGATGGATCAAGGAGGGTCGCAGGCGAGTGCCTCTCTTACCCCGTGGGGTAGCTCAAACAATGTACACAGAGATAGCGGATAAAGCAGCCGAGGCGGCTGCTGCGGAAAATAAAGAGATACAGAAAAGGCTTGAGGCGGAAAAACTTGTTGCTCCCAAGTCAAATGAGGAAGAAGTGCCCGATGCAGAGGGAGAGACAGCTGAGGGTGCACTCTCATCCAATGATACAATGGATGAGATGCTGTATCCTCCTGTTGCTATGGAAGATCTCTCTAGTAAAGTCAGTACTTAATTATTTAACTTTTATATTCATAAGTTCCATATAAAATTAAATAATACAATGCATAAACACCTTAAAGTAATGATTTTAAAGTTAATTATCCATTGTTATTCATAGCTGCATGCATACCATTGTGTGACCAATGACATGGCCAAATAAAATATATTTATATGTTTAGTATCAGTAGTAGCCTAAAAAAGCCTAATGAGGCTTAAAAATTACTTTTAAAATTACAGGTTGGTAGCAAACCAGCTTCCTTGTTATGGTTTCCTTCTCCTCAAGCACTCAGTAAACTTCCAACCTACAACCTTTATCACAGTTTCAATATCACTATTTACCAAGCTACAATCACCTCAGTAAATATAGTTACTCAAAACATATTTAAATTTCTTAGATTTGGGATACAGAACTGATAAGCCGCAAAAGGAAAGTACCTGAAAGTGGTGCAATACCAGACGATGGAACCACACCAGTTAAGAACATGAGGAATATCCCCGTCAACACCAATCAGAAACATCTCAATCTCTCACAAATATATTCGAAGTTCTCACAACCTGCCACAAGTAAGTATTGGAGTTGTTCTCTAACTAACTAGTCTTTAAATTATGAGAATAAATTATTTCTGCAATACAGATACCTATTTATTCTGTCACTTTTTAAGAGAATAATATTCTCTTATCTCAAATGATTATTATGATTATCACACTAATATGTGTGTGTTTGTATGTTTGTTACTTCTTCACGCTCAAACGGCTGGACCAATTTTGATGAAATTTGGTATGGAGGTAGCTGACACCCTGGATTAACACATAAGCTCTTCTTTATCCCGGGGAAACACAAGTTCCCTCGGGAACGCGGGTGAAACCGCGGGGCGGAAGATAGTTATTTATAAATATTAGATTAACTGTAGAACGATGTCCAAATATATTTTCGTGTTACAGGTAAACCATCAGGTCAATCAAAACACTCATACAATCAAGTAAGCAAAGTATCAACTAGTAAATCGAGTCAGTGTCACACACCGCGCGCCACGCCACACAAACATAGGTCACACAAAGGCAAGAATGCCGCTCAAAACGTTTCTAAATCTCAATCGAAAAAACAGCAGGACATACCAATGTCCCCAAGCAAACAGTACAATCCAACCCAAGTCGAGTATTCAGGCCCCCCCAACACTTTCCAGGCTAGCTACGCTCAATCTATACTAGGCAGCAAGACAAAATCTGACTACTTAGACGAAATAAAACCTAAAGTTATGGCATCACCCGGCATGTTGACCGATTCCCCAACCATGCAACTTCTTACGCAGCCTGCGACTGTACCCCACGAACTAGGAGTTTCAGATAACGCACATCCCGATGACCAAACCTTGTTACAAGCTCAAAGCACACCCGTCAAAAAACATACTGTTTCGGGGAAACCTTGTCATCTTATCATTAAAAATCGGGGGGAAATAAGTTCAGATAAAAAAGTACAAATGAGTGAACTCAAATTATTACAAAAACCTTCGGAAGGTATAAAGCTTTTGTCGAACAGACAGGTGGTGGTAGCGCCGAGTTCTGCACAAAAAGCCTTGAATACGCCTGGAAAACTCGTAACCACAAAAGTTATCGGTTCATTACCTAAAGCTCGTACGATAAACACGCCTGTAATGACCGAGAAAATTATTGTAGTCTCGAAACCAGCTTCGGAAAATAAAAACTTATCTAATTCTAAAGTAATGATGGCATCGCCCAGTACGCCGCCCAGCATCCACTCACGAGACAGCATCCCAATCAGTACAAACAGCATAGCTCACAGAACTATAGAAACGCTCACTCCTAAAGGTATTCCTGCAACCGACTTGAAAGTGTCAGCTAAAGCAGTCGTGCTAAATCCAAAATCGGGACAAAAGATGGTTGTACTACCAGCAAAGGGTCGAACGAAATCAAATAGTGACGGCCAAAATATTCCTCTCTTACATTTCAAAGGTCTGCCCACTGCAATGAAGTTGGTGCCTGTTAGTTCCCAATCGATTACCCATAAACCTGCCGCTTTGACTGTTGTATCTAAACCTACTGTAGTCAGCACTATTTCTTCGAATAAAATCGTTGGTGTGGAATCGATTAAAACTGCCAATTTAGCCGACATTGTGCCTGTAAAGGGTCTAGTACCCACTACTCCCAAAATCACTAATCCTATCGTTAGACCGTCCAGTACCAAAGGCAGCCTTATAGTGGTACAAAAAGGTACTACGATAGGTAAAGCGTTGAAATTCTCCAAGAATACGAGTGATATGTCTAAAATAATAATGGGCAAAAACGTTAATCAGCTATTACAAGCTTCGAAACCTGAACAAGTCGATGCAACTAAATGTGCTGGGAACGTGATAGTTTTAGAGCTAAACAACGAGCAGACGGGACGAACCACTACTATGTCCGAGATACTGGACAGTCGGGGAACGGTGTCAAGAGTCGCGGAAGAAACTAAAAAGTTAACTCAGATCACGCCAGACACGCCTGTTCTGTTCGATACACAAATAACAGATGACACTTGCAATGCGAGTAGCTTAGATTCGACGACTGAAAGCATAAGCGACATAGGGCCATTGGAAGAATCCGTTTTATCTGTCACAGAAAAGGAGAAAACTAGTTTTATTAGTAAAGATTCTGAGGGCGCTAAAGACTCCTCCAGTGTCACAGACTGGGAGATGGAATTAGATACTGTGTCGAGGAAAGAGAAGGATGATGACGACAAACTGAATTCTTTACATCTAGATCTGGGCATGTCGAGTGACAGCGACAGCGAATATATTTCCGCAAGTCACAAATCAAAAAGCAAGCATTCATCACAGGAGAGCTTGCAACGAGCGACACCTAGCGGTAAGATATGCAATACTACTCATGATTCATGAAAAATATTGAAGTTTCTATTTATTTCATATCTTTGAAGTATTTTTAAGTGTTAACATTTTGTGCTTGTGCAAGTGATATGTTCCTATATTTTATTTTTATTTGCTGCAAATACATTATGCTTGTTATGTATCGTATATGCATTTTAATTGTTGAGTTTATATTATACATGTATGTATATCGATCAAACAGAAACACTACATGGCACTTTTAAAAATGTCTAAATACATTTTTAGGGGAAAACAGCGAAATGTATAGCAGTTCGAGTATAATGTCGCACGCAACGAGAACGTTGCTCAGTCAGCTACAGGACGACGGTTCATCGAGCAACGACTCGTCGTTCGCTCTCAAATCTAAGATCGCGGAAAAGCTAAAAGATGGCGACTCTAAAACCGACAAATCCGATTTGGACGCCCTCACTAAGGCGAAGGAAAAGCTATCGGAAAAGGTTGCGGAGGCGAAATCGCAACAGAAACGTATAGACATTTACAGTACAGCGATCACGACGTCCGAAATAAATTTGGACTCGTTCTCGTATCTAGATGAAGGTATGATGGCGGGTGACGACGTGTTCGTGACGGAGGAGGGCAAAGCGCGGGAGACAAGGCGCGGGGACACGCTGGACGACCAGCTCAGCCGGCTGCTCGGCGAAGACTCCGCCAATTCGACTGACTCACAAACTGTAAGTGAAAGTTTGCCTTTAAACAAATGAGCAATAATACTAGGTTTAATCCAGCGATGGAAGATAGTAATGTTTATATTGAAATATGACATATAATGTGAAGTGTCGAGTGATGTTGTCGGTCGTAGGCGAGGCGTGACTGTGTTTATTTGTTCTGTTAATAACATACAGTTTTTCAAAGCGTGTTTTACACTATCTGTGCCTGTATTTGAGCCATTTCATTTCAAAATAAAGAGGCTAAAGGATATCAATATTTATTAATTCACAAAAAAGTTTGTTCAGTACCGTTTCACATATATCTGACAAACAACCGAAAAAAGTATCTATAACTTATTTTACTTTACCAGTAATAAATAACGCCAGTGCTGTTACAGTTTTATACTCAATAAAGAGATTTTAATTAAATATGTATGAGACATTAAATAGAGTATTTATAAACACATAGAATGTATGTGTGTGTGAAAATACATAAACATATCTACATTGTTATTTGTGAAACCAATAGTGTCTATTTTGTTATGATAACTGGAATATTATGATCTTACTAAAGTTAAATGTTTGGGAAAATAAGGGATCCAACTGCATGTCTATTTGCTTGTACAAACTTAATGATTCCTCAAACTTTGTCCTTATATGGATCAATTTAAATACATGTACAGTCAGCAACATAAGTAGCTGGACAGATCTAAAATTACATGTAAACTACCATAAGTGTAAAAAATAATACTTTCGTATAGTAGCGAAATTCCTGTGATATAGCGCGTAGGGTTGTCACAGTAAAGACAAAATTAATAATTAATATCGTCAAAATTACGTTAAATTGTATTTTATATTTAGTATTCATAATTTACATAGAATATCGTGACTCTACTCAAATAGTTCACCAAAACCTTGAAATTAAAATCTGCATTTAAACTAGGTCCATAGTTCTTACAGTAAGTCGCTCTCGGTACGTTTAGCGCAAGAAATCGTATTGTAATAAAGTCGTTATTTGTAAAAACTACACTAGAAAAACGAAATCAAAAGATGTAACAACCATCAGTGCAAATAATTTCTATGGAGAAAGGACAGCAGAATACATTGTTCCTAGACTTATCAATAAGTTTACTTTAGAACTAAAATCAAATTTAAAACCAAATAATATAAAAAATTAATTTAAAAAATACATTTTATCTCAAATTGAACGTAATGAAACAATAGTTTTTCAAATTGCATCAACCTATATATAGCGCGTAGCGCCGCGCACTGCACTGGAACCGGTCCGTCCAGTGATCAGTGCGGTGCCGCGGAGCTCGGTGTCGCCCATTTGCAAATAGTATAAGTGCGTTTGTCTGAGTGTTGCCGGAACGACGTGAATAGGTGTGTCGCTAGCGCTAATAATATTAATTTGTATATTTAATAAGCAGTTTACCTTTTTTTGCGTTGTATTGAGGAATGTGCAACTCCCATACAAACCAACATTTTACGGGGGCCAAGAAACAAAACTTATATTGTTGTATGTATTATGGATAAATAAAAAAAATACGTCACCTATTAGCATCGGTTGTATGTGGCACTCGGCACTGGCTTGCCAACTTGGATAGCGCTAACTTTTGTTTTTCAACATCAACTTTACGTCACCGTTTCGTTATTATACGATATTATTAGTTATACTTTTGCCTGCATAGTATAATAATGGAAACAGGTATTTTGTGTCTAGAAAAACCTAAACTAAACTCAAAATCATTAACTCAGTTTACGCCCTAATAAGGCACTTATGAACGTTACAATTGATTCTACCACCTACATGCTATACATTTCTATATAATGTATAGATTTCGTGTACATGTGTTTTGTATCTGTTCATCTACTTAAGTTGCTGGTCGTACCAATAAATTATTGGTTGGTAAATCAATGGAACCAATAGATACCAACCAACAGAATGTTGAATAGGTAATTAAAGTAAATATATAGTTAACGCTATTTGAGCTAATAATATTGTTATATTATACGCACAAATTAATTTGTAGACATTCATTATAGTATGATTTATATTATAAATGTATTTATTAGTTTTCATAATAGAATTAAGGACGCCAATATACTTAATAGACAGCGTCCGATTTTATTTCTTCGCTTCTATGAAGATGCCTGTATTGTTATATATTATTATGTACCTATACTACATAATATTTTGTTATGTTTATATAATTGGTATATTCTAACGTTATAGTGAATACCTTCTTTACTTAGAGAAATGTTAAGGCATTGGAGCACTGCGTCGTCGCCACAGTGTCACTTGTACAATCAGAAAATAGGCGCATCTTTTCAATATTTGAAACAGTTTTGTATATAACATTCTTTCCTGGGCTTCTCATACAATTGGGTGGTTATTTTTATACTACTTATTAGAAATAATTAACAGTGCATTACCCTCAGTACCCTATACAATTATTTCTGAGTGAAAATGTTTCTGAGCATAATTTGCTAGTATAGTTATAGCAATATAGTTCGCTGCCAATTTACTTGCTTTTACTTTAGTGAAGATATATTTGTAGGCTTCCATAGTTGCGTTGGGCTACTATAATATTTCTTATTAGAAACTATTTTCAAATTAAGATTTTCAACTATGAGAAAATTATATTTTTCTACATAACTAGAAGTGGCATTGGATGTGGATTTACAGCGCAGCATTTAGGGCATCCCTAAATAGGTATGATAGTTGAATATGGCAATATATACAGGGATTACGAGATATCAGAATTCCCATAGTAAAACCTTTTCAGTGAACCCAACATAGGTATCGAAAAGATAAGTCAAAACCTGTATAAATGAAGGTATTTTAAGTTGAGATGAGATTGACATGAATGGAGATTGCCCAGCTATGCTATGTTGCCTGTTATTGATTGTGTGGATTTGCTCGTCTTCCGGATTGCCTTTTGCTAAATTTTTAGGCTGCTATTTATAAACTAAACAGATATTTTTTATGTAAAGTATGTACTCTTGAATTTGGGGATTTCTCCGAGAATATAAGCAATTTTAGTGTAATGTCGAATGCTTTTCTGGTAATATAGTGGTGTGTGAATATTCATAGTGGTTTCGGGTGTTTGTGACACATTCAAGAGGCCAAGCGACGAAGCTTGGGACAGCCCTAGTGGCATTGAATTGGCAAACAAAAAAAAAATAAGTTGGCAAAAATTGTAACGCGGTGATTTGTAATGTCTCTTGAGATAAGATCCTTATTTTGACTGTTTTATTCTTTATCGTGGAATTCAAAACCTTAATTTGTAATGATTGCTATAATTTCTATTTTGGCTAGACTTGCGAACCGAAACAAAACTTCAAGAAATAGACACCGTATTGTTATCCGCATACAATCAACATCCAAGATTTTGAGATGCATCCTGATTGCTATTTTGATCCTTATGGGGTTAGTAATACGATGTCAATTCACTTTTGAAATGGGTGTGTCCGTGAAACCTCACACCATAGGAATCCTAGATGTGAATCACTCAGGATGTGAAATAAAATAATGGTACATATTGAGAAATAGTGCCATTGATAGAGTAGTTTTGTTCATTGACAAATTTGTACATAATAATATTAATTATTTTTATTGAAATATCATTGACTACCGTCGACTTGGTAATGTATTAGTATATTTTGTATCATAATAAAATATTGTATGAAAAAACACGGATTTACGAATGCGTGCGTATGTTCTACAATAAACTGATTTAGTTTAGTAAAATGTTAATACATAGTTTTACTTTGAGTTTGAGTGTGGATGCAGGTGAATATAGTTAAGGTTGTTACCACGATGCAATCAAGTTGTGGCTTAATGTGTTCCCATAATGTTTAAGAGAAATCCTAAGGATACAATTTATTGTATAGTATATTTAAAAAAAAATGTTTAACTTTTTTATCGCAATGTTAACGATTGACCTGCATCGGTTGTTTGTTTTTAAATAGGGTAAGGACGTTCGTTTGTTTTGTCAGCTGTAAATACCTTGCGTAGAATTAGTACAGGCGTAGAATCACCATAAACATGTTAATACAATTACTTTATGTGTTTTTGGCATCAAGTTTATTTTATCAACTTATTTTAAACAAAAATAAACCTTAAATCATATATGTTGTTTTTTGATCCACAATTTTACAATCTTAGATGTAAATTAAAAGTCAAAATAAAAATATATACTTATAACAATATATTTAACATAACTTTAAAAAAAAAAACGATACATGGTTATAAAAAATAACAAGTTATAGAAATAATGGTTTTACCTTCAAATGCTAATATATAATAAAAGAAAGCCAGACACAATTCGAATGATTTGAATTAAATACTGTATCTTTAGGTACATTGCACTATTTTATATCGTATTATTATAGTAGTAAGGTGTATTTTCGACATGATATGTTTATGATGTGACCTTGTGGATAGCTTCGGCTACATAGTTAACGTTCTTGGAGGAAACGCCGGCGACGGAGATACGACCATCCTTTGTCAAGTAAATGTGGTATTCCTTTGTGAGTTTCGCTACCTGGAATGAAATATTTGCATAAATAATAATATCCTGGGACATTCCTCACACACGGCCACCTGATCCCAAACTAAGCAGTGCTTATACTATGAATGCCAGATAACTGATATCCCAAATTGTCGTACTTTCCCGAGGACTAATGTCCGGAATAAAGTGTCCTAATGTGTTAATCTAGGATATATTCTATCTGTGTGCCATGTTTCTTCCAAATCTGTTCAGCCGTTACGAAGCTGAGTGTTAACAAACGTACACACACGTTAAACATTCACATTTATAATATTAGTAATTTATTATAAAAGCAGGGAAATTAAACTATATTACTGTACTGTGCTGTCTTTAAAGACGATAATAGCTCAGGTTCGAATCCTACAGTGAGCTTGAGTTTTCGATGAAGGAAAACGTCGAGAGGAATCTAGCACGGTGGTCGTGGTAGGGTATCTGCCTCCCTGGCTACCACCTTCAAGATAATTATCATAGTATGTTTTATACCAAGAAATAGGTTTAATCTACATACAGAGTGATTTTTTTATCACTGGCAATACTTGCAGGGGTGGAAGTACTCGTCAATATGATCAACTTTTACTATGGGGCTAACTCTGATATCGCGTAAAATAAAACGGTCGCTTCATAGATTTTGGTCGAGTAGGTTTTGAACTTTTGTATGGAACAGCTGATCATTTTTTAATGATTTCACAGTTAGTCACATAGTAAAAGTATAAAACACAAAAAAATGTTTCTACCTACCAATGTCCGTTATAGACTTTGAAACCATCCAACAGATGTGCCCCAAAACCGGTTATTAGAAAGCCAATAATGAGAAGATGGTTTTAGACTTTCTTTTTAGCGTAGTAGCACACGCCGGGTATCCACTAGTTTGTAATATAATATACCGCGTGTTGACTACACTTCACTACACTACACTACAGTACACACCTGGTCCGGGTTGAGTCCAGTGAAGCAGAACATGCCGATCTGGTCGGTGATGTGGCGCCAACAGCGCGCGCTGCCGGCGCCCTCCACGCCCGCGCGGAGCTGCGTGCGCATCGAGATGATGCGGTCCGCCATCTGCTTCACGTCCACCAACCTGGAATAACATTATGATTAACTTCTATTAAAGCACATTTTTACTTTGTTTAGGCTTGTATTTGACCACAATCTTGGTAAGTGATGATGTGCCCGAAGGTGGTATGCCCACAAAGCTTAAAAGGAACTGGTTCTCGAGTGCAGCTGCCGGAACACGGCGATAGATTTTCAACTTGAGGGTGGTAGCCACCCAGGCGGATACTACAAAGTACCCTATCACCGTGCTATGGTTTCCTCACGATGTTTTCCTTCAGCGAAAGCTCAAGCTCATAGTAGGATATGACCCACAACCTTTGACGCGGCCACTACCACTGAGCTATCGTCGCCTTTATAAGTAAGTATTACAAAACTGTTACAATAATGTACCTGTGTAGGTGTAATTTTTTTGGTAGATGCGAATATAATAATATAATAATATCGCACCACATTTATACCTTCATGCGCCATTAGTCTTGTTGTATTTCAAATTTAAACGTAAAGCAATAAAGCATGTATTTCAATAGTGTTTATTCGGCACACACAGTTTTAGTACTATTTCTAGCACCCTGCTATCGAGAATGTACCAGAGAGCATTTACGGCGGGTCTTCCCGCCGCAGCTTTCGCGTACTCATACGTGTGGGTTATAATTACTTCACTTCCATTTGTCCAGAATGGTACCGGAGCTGCTAACCATTCACCGCATGCACTTCGAAGAATGTCAGCGGATTCAATCCCCACTTAGGACTTCAGATTCATATTCATAGGCAAACTGACTTCGTAAGATAGAATATACATTCTAAAATTTATATTCACTTATTTATATACTAACTAGCTGCGGGAATGTTTTCCTGGGATGAAAAGTATTTTTAAGCCAGAGTATGTACCTATATTCAGCGTACCTATACCCAGAGTATGTTTTCGCACATTTCTACACTTGCCATGTTCAATATAAACAATATTTTTTAGAAACCTAAGAAATAACGATAATAAACATTGACTGACTGAGTTCAAATAATTTCCATTAGTTTACCATTGCTGCTTAAGTTCGGGCGTGTTGAGTATCTCCTGAACGATGCGGCTCCCGTAGAGCGGCGGGTTGGAGTACATGACGCGGATCATGATCTTCACTTGCGACATCACCTTGGCAGCGGACTCCGCGTCGCCGCACAGGAAGGTCAACGCCCCCACACGCTCGCCGTACAAACCTGAAATTATTTGAAGTTGATTGATTGAGCAGCGATGTAACACGCGCCAATGTAACGCATCTCATTGTCTAGCTAGATTAACATGAAATTCTAACTATCCTACTTATATCCTAACTAATATTATACAGGGTGATTTTGTTATCACTGGCAATACTTGCAGGGGTGGAAGTACTCATCAATGTGAACAACTTATTTTACCAAAACTGTAAAATATTTTTTTTATCGAAAGAGGCTGCCCTAGCGTTATTGTTTTTGCTTCAAGGCAATGCGACCGCGCGGAGCTGTGAACCGATATCAAAGCAACCGTGAAGAATAGGCTATATAGTACCAACATTTGTTAGAGAGTGAACTATCTGTTACGTAGTAACTATTTACTTATCTGGTGCCCCAGTGCTTTACTGGGGTGCGGTGACATCTTCAATAATCGTCATATTTCAACCAATTTACACAAAACCTAAACATTCCACATGAATCACTCAGTCTGTTGATAAAATCCGTTCAGTAGTTTTTGAGTTTATCGCGTTCAGACAGACAAACGAACGCGCCGGGGGTCTTTGTTTTATAATATGTAGTGAAGCGCCATAATAAAATTTCTAAATAACGTTTTACTTGAACGATAAAAATTGGTAAGCAACAGAAAAACAATGCTAACACAATTGACGTAATAATAAAGCTGATAAGATATAAAAGGTCACAGTTATAATAACATTTCAATGGTTTAATACATAAAGAACATAAAAATATAAACGACTTATGATATTCGATATTGTTGTTTTATAGCATAGATAAAAGTTATTTTTTGTTTGTTGCATGTAAGGAGCCAGTATAATCACGATATTTCTTATCCTAGCTAATAAATTCTAAAGTAAGGCTGTCTCTCTGTCCTATGTCACAGTTTCACGACTAAATTATGTTGATGATGAAATTTTACTCGGCATTTAACGTAAAAGGGTTATTTGTACTGAAAAAAAAGGATAATTACCAGACTCAGGACAAACAGACATGTTCATGCATACAAATGTCTATCCTGAGTGGGAATCGAACCCACGACGTGATAGATACATCATACCAACCATGCCATCCGGAACTAAAATAAAATACACAATCAATCATTATTTAGAAATGTAACTTCAATCGGAGACCTTGGGGACGATATGAAAGAGTTGATTACTCAAAATGAGTCAACAAAGATGGCGTATTTTCGAGCTGATATCATTAATCACTGTGTAAACAATATAAATATTTAGTATGATCCAATTATAGCATGTTATTTTAGGGTTCCGTACCTAAAGGCAAAACAGTAAAGTTGAGTACAATGATTACCACAATATTGACTTATAAAAAGTATTGTACGGACCCCTCCGTACGTAAGTCTGACTCGCATTTGGCCGATTTTATTTTCAATTTTGTATTGAACTTAGTCGTTATAATTATATTTAGTTGCTGTTATAAGTATTTAATGAAGAAGTAAGACAGTTCTTTGAATGTTAGTTTGAAATTCCTGAATAAAATATACCTATATATAAAATCGTTTTTAAAGACACAAATAGCAACAAAAAATTAAAAAAAAAAAAAAGCGAAAGTTCGTAGGGGTTATCCATAAAAGAATACGTAATATTACGTGACAGATCGGACATCGGGAATTCTGCTAAATTAACTAAAGTAATATAACAATTACTTTATTTACCTACATAATACAAAACTAACCCATATTCTTAGCGAAGCTCTGTGCTAGCGTGACCTGGTGGCCATCCTTGACGAACAGCCGTACCGCTAACGCGTCTTTATCGACGTTTCCCGAAGCGAATCCTTGGTACGCCATATCGAAGAATGGAAACAGCTTCCTCTCTTTGATTGCCTGTTGGACGTTGACGTCATATTACGTCACATGCTTTGAAAATGAAAATGGGGATGAAAAACTCATGCAATGGAAAAATATATAATAATTGTCTAGGGATAAAAACAAACTAAGTGCGATTTCACGAGTTCTTTGCCAACAGTAAGGGTCAGGTAAAGGTCTCTAAATAATGTTTTTTAGGAAAATCAATGTTCGGACTAAAATGTTGATAATGCTAGTAGTTAGTTGGCCAACAAGCCATTCAAAAACAATGTACATTTATTCGTGTACTTTCAATTTTTCATCTATCCTGCGATCTGTCTTTGAGAACAGTAAAAAATATTTGGTAACAAGTTTCGTGAAAGTAAAATGCAAACAACTTACAGCAGACAGTTGTTCCCATTCGGCAGGACTGGGGTCCACCCCGGTGGGATTGTGCGCACATGCGTGCAACAAAATGATGGCACCTTCTGGCATTTTCTGAAGAAAAAAAAAACAAATCTAGCACGAAATTTCTTCATGGCACGCGAAATCGGTAAAACTGTAGCCTTATCACGACGGAATCTTTTGGTATGACTATAAAGCTGTAAGTCGTGAACATGATCGAAAACGATGACGAGAATTTACGTGGTGTTATATCACAGTGAAGAAATAAGATTAAAAAAATAAGGTTTGTTTGTTACCTTTTCACGCCTAAACCGCTGAACCGATCACCATGAAATTTGGTACGCAGATAACCTATGGGATTGAGAAAGAATACATTTTTTCTCGGGAACGCGGGTTAAACCGCGGGGTGGAACTGGCGGAAGCAAGTCAAATAATATAACGCAATTTTACGTGAGTTTATTTATGGGTGAACCTTTATTTTATATCCTACAATATATTTTATATTGTGGGATTTATAGATAAATGATATCTTTACTTAATCATTTGATTTTCGTAGATTTTATCTAACATAAATGACCACGAATGTGTCCCGTGCCTTGGCCATGTATGTATAAGATATGCGATTATCTTATTTACCAATAGTACAAGGGGGATCATTACGTGTTTGTTTATAATAAGATCGAGAAATATTAGAATTATCGTTGTTTACCGAGATACGTCTGGTTTTTACTACTTATTTGTTTAAAACATGTTCTTGATAAGTTCCCTCGTAGTTATTCATAAAGGCAATTAAACTAAATGGGTGTAATAGCGACGGCATCTGTCTTACGTACACGGCCGTCACGTGCCAGAAAGAGACAACCAATTTTAAACATTAGGTTCATAACTTTTTATGCACTAAAATTAGAGTTACAAAAATAACTATAAATATATACATATTAAAGCGATGTCGTATTTTAGTACAAACTACTGCCTAACCTAGGACAAGCCTGTATTCTAGGCAGCAGCCCCCATGGCTGAAGTCATCCAAGTTCTTCTAAATTACATTTTGTAACTATAGCAATTAACATATAGTTTAGAGACAGTTATACATGGTTATACAAATAAAATTATTTGCCAATTTTAGTCAAGAGTGCCTATTGTATGCGTGGGCGTGTGTGTGTTTGTGTGTGTGTGTGTTACATGGAGATTATTTTATAATTATAAATTAATAGAAGCACGACCATTTACTGTATTTTGAAAAATAACAATGATTTTATTAAATTTGCCCTAAAACGTTTAAACAGTTATTTTGTCCGTTTTATTTACATAACAGTTTTTTTTTCCTTCAACACATAAATCATATTACCTAACAAAAGTGCAACAAAGTAGAAAAAATGTGAAGCTTCTCGTAAAAACTGTCTATTTTGAGAGCAAAATAACGTAGCGATAGTTTTTCTTTACAATTTACGTGCCAAGTTCCAGACATATAATACATACAAAACTGTGTATATATGCCACTTGGCAATCCAATGTTATGTTTACAATTGTCAGTTTATTACATAACTGAATTATGAATAGGAAATTATAGTGGGTCTCCTTTAGTATAAACATTCTTCATGTTTCCGCCTTGTTCACATAAAATCAAGCATTCACTTGTTTTTTTTTTTTTACTGATTGATACAAACCGAGATAGACGAAGTTTCCCTGTGATGTTTTTCTCCACCGAAAGCTCACCTCATTAGGAAAGACTAAGAAAAATAACAATATTTTCTTACCAGTTGACTCCTGTTTACCGAAATTATTTTCTTATAAGAATCCGATTAATATATTATACCTAATATTCTATTTTGTTTTACCTATATATCCTATTAATATTGTAAATACGAACTGATGGAATAACAAATCCCTACTTTTTATCAGAAGAAAAAAAAACCTGTGAAATGCAACTACTGACAGACTACTGACAGGTCTACTAGAATCCTTATCCTTACTAATATTATAAACGCGAAAGTTTGTATGTATGGATGTTTGTACTCTTTCACACCAGAACGGCTGAACGGATCTGGATGAATTTGGCATAGAGATAGATTATAGTCTGGAATAGCACATAGGCTACTTTGTATCCTGGGAAAACATAAGATCCCTCGGGAAGGCAGGTGAAACCGCGGGGCGGAAGCTAACATATAATACTTACGCAAATATCTTCGAGAGCTCCCTTCACATCAAAGCCGTGAGTCTTGGGATCGTAGTAGCGGTACTTCTTGTGTGGCAAGTTAAGCGTATTACAGATTTGTGGGTGGTTGCCCCAGGTGGGTGAGGGCATCCACACCTCCTTGGCCTGGGCGTAGTGTTTAGTGATGAACTCCAGACCGAGACGAAGGGCGCCGGTGCCGGACAGTGTCTGGTGATTGTAAACTTTATTTACTACACAGTAAGGATGCAAATATCAATAAGAGTATTTTTTTAAACCACTAAGAAGGCAAACAAACATTCAGCTCGCCAGATGGTAAGCGGTTACAGTAGCCATTGAAGCAATTTTTTTGTAAATTAATAATGATTTGGGAAATACTCTGAATATTTCTTATTTTTAATATTTCCTTATTCATATTCTTCCTGAAAAATCTTTGATAGAATTGATAACCATGCTTATATATCTTCCGCCATTTGTAGGGCTGTAATACAGAAACCTATAAGGGTGATTTTCAACTAGATGCAATTTTCACAGTTCTCTTGTGTTGTTCATAGTGTTTAAATTATTGGACCATAGACCAGCTTGGGACATATGTACCTACCTTCTTTGCAATTTAAAATGCATCTTAACATCACTAGAAATTGGAACTTTACCTGCATTTCCAGTGCCAAGTTTCTAATATCCATTAATGTCCTCCCTTTAGAATCATTCATGAACCTATTGCCTTAAGCTGTCTCACAACATTTAATGCTTACCTGAACAGTGCAGTTGCTCTTTTCCTGAAGGACAGGACTATCTTCACCAAAGGCAAGCTTAGCAACAGCATTGGTGTAGGGAGCCTCACCGCCGATGGGGGCATACTCGTGGTTTAGACATTTGCAATGGATTATTTCCTCAGCCTGTATGAGAAAATAATGAGTCCCATGTATTATATGTCTGTGTGTGTAACATCAATATTATTTGTGTTATTTCAATATCATAACAAAAACACACATAAATTAAAATCTTATATAATACACTTAAAGTACATTTTTCTTTATAACACTTAATTTATGTATGGCTGAATAACTACAGTTTATTATGAAGAACATAATGTTAATAGAGTGTAATTGATATTCGTCACTCATTTAGCTTGAGAATAAATTATATACTTGTATATATCTTATAAACAAATCATATACATCTATATATATAAAAGAGAAAGTATGTATGCATGTTCCTTATCGACTCCGAAACCGCAGAACCGATAGCGATGAAATTTTCAGACAATCTTTAGATTGACCCAGCGAATAATCCTTTAATGTTTGGTGCGGTGTATGTTTTGGGCGGAAGCTAGTTCTTGATAACTGTCTATTTGATCATGTACCAACAATTGATTTCCTTAGCTCACAAATGGAACTACCTTCTTAAAAATTTGGATTCAAGTTATTTAAGTACTAGTGGACTGACGTGTGCTACTACGCTAAAAAAAAAGGTCTAAAACCATCTTCTCATTATTGCCTTTCTAATAAACCCGGTTTGGGTCAGATGGTTTCAAAGTCTATAATGGATGTCCATTATTAACCACCTATGAAGGTGGAAACATTTTTAGTGTTTTAATTAAATAATAGATATTTTTCTCAAAAATTTTACTGAATGTTGGTAGCATAGAATTTGGACTAAAATTTGTGGGAACAGATATACTACCAGTTTTAAATTAAAGTAATCTACATGATCATTTTTATTATAGTATACAAATTAAAAATAAGGCTTTTCTATTCTAACCAGTATTATTTGGCAGCAAAACCTAATACAGGTCATGTACCTACAATACATTTTCTTGATATTCATTCCTGCAGTCTATTATGCAGGGTTATTTGTAACTCAAGGACAGTGTTTTAGGGGGTGGAACTGCTCATTAATATAAACAACTTTTATTATGTGACGAACCCTGAAATCGTGAAAAAAAAACAACAAATCAAAAAACTTTTCATACACTTTGATTGAGCAAGGTTTTTTTCGTGATTTCATAGTTGGTCCCATAGTAAAAGTTGTTCATACTGATGAGTACTTCCACCACCTAAAACACTGTTGTTGAGTTACAAATAACCCTGAATATGCCATAAACTGTTCTTTACTTTTAAAGTTATTTAGAATACACTCTATAAATACTTGAAGTAGCAACCCTCCTTACCTTTCTTACAGATGGCAGCACAAATGGTTTACCCTCATCATCTCTGTATGCACCAACACCAAGGTTGACCTTATTGGGGTGATCATCCTTTTTGAAGGCTTCAGAGATGCCCAAAATCACATCAGGTGGGCCCATTGGGACATTACTCCAAAACTGGCTGGAAAAAAAATATAGCTAAGGACAAACATACACACAAAAACATTCGCTTTAGTAAAAAGAAGATATACGTGGTGCTAAAACACGTGCCGCTTCAAAGTTAAAAAATACGTTCGGTTCTTATTCGATTTATTATTCACAAAACTCAAATGTTACATAATTAAAATAACCAAAAACTGCCGGTTCCTTACCTACTTGCGCGGACGGCATTGTTGCTTATCGTGTCCACAGTATTAATTTTCAGCACTTGAGCGGACAATTTTTTTAATGCTTGAGCCATTGTTATATTTTACACTGCTGCCCGACACACAGTTTATTCGTAGGTAATAAAATAAAATTCGATTTCCTCGCAACACAAGTCTTTACATAGCACTTCAACAAAATTGCGAATTCTAGGGTTACAAGCTCAACTACCTAAAAATACCTCAATATTTCTAATATTAAATTAGGTCTCATCTTCTTACAAAATATTAAAAACTTGTTGAATCCAATTGTTATATTAATAAATTAGATAAGTATTGAATACCAAGTATTTACAATAATAGTATAATATACATGTCATTTAAGGTCGATATGTAATCTCTTCGCGGAATGACTGGTATTTCCTAGGTTTACCAAACGCATTCCAGCAAACCACGAAATAGATTTCAATTTCGAACCATGACTGATGTACTTTTAGTTAGCCCTAGAAGAACCTAGCTTTTTAATCAAACGTCAAAACGAAAGTAAAATAATCTGTTTCACGATTTGTCTAGTCCAACGGTCGGCAACAGGCGAACCGCGGTCCCTATCCGGACCGCGAAGGGTTGGAACTTGGACCGCCAAATATTGTTAAATAACTTACCTATACTATTCAATTTAAATAATATTTTATATAACTACCACTTAATTTTTAATAATCCCTACCAACTGCGTTTCTAATAATTACCTTGCACTTATATTATTCAATGTAAAAAATTACAACTAGAGAGGTTTTTTTCTGAACCTCGATAAAAAAATCAACAGTATCCGGACCCCACTTAAAATTACTTGCCGACCCCTTTTTTTTTCGGTCCTCGCTGGCGAGGACGAAATCTGAGTTGACGATTGCGCATCTGTATTTGTTTCCGGGCTTCTTCAGCCTCGATCTGAGCTAGACTTGCCGACCCCTGGTCTAGTCTATCTTAGAAGCGACTAAGGCAAATTCATCAAACGTCGATGGCAGACAGGCTGGCAGATAGGTTAGGGTATTTTTTAGCCTGTCGGAAGATTTTCACTTTTTAATGGCTTTTCTGTACCTAAGTCTAACAAACTAACACATTCTTGTACCTAATTTAGACGTGATTGGTCAAACCTTATTTCATAGGCCGGCAGATAGGTTAGGTTTTTTTTTAGCCTGGCGGAAGATTTTCACTTTATAATGGCTTTTCTATACCTAAGTCTAACAAACTAACACATTCTTGTACCTAATTTAGACCTGGTTGGTCAAACCCCGATTTGATCGTATTGAATTTCGGCGTTTGACTGTCCAAGTTGGTCTTTCCTAAGATATGACATAATTAATTGGTTAGTCAAAGGTCGAAACACAATATGGGTTTGTACTTTGACTAAGACTTCATGTCAGAATTGGGGTTTGACTAGCCAAACCTAGGAATGCCGAAGTTTCGATGTTTGACTATAACATATAAACTAAAAAATATATTTAAATATTATATTGCAAATGATTAGCGAAAGACTAAGCTGTTACTTAATAATAATATTTTTTTTACATAAATCTTGGGAAAATTAAATATCACGGCAACATATTCCTCATAGACGTCATAGTCGCGTCAAAGATAGTTTATCTCTTTTATGTCAATGTCGAGAAAGGTCATAGTACGGGTCATCGCTTTTTTAGCCGTGATGCCAACTTAGAGATTTCATAGCATAGCTATAGCACAGCACTATAATACCTACAAATACAATTTTCATCTCCATTAATCATCATAGGCCACTCGATGTAGCCATAA
The DNA here is from genome assembly GCA_951216915.1 of Tetheella fluctuosa. Classification (NCBI taxonomy): domain Eukaryota; kingdom Metazoa; phylum Arthropoda; class Insecta; order Lepidoptera; family Drepanidae; genus Tetheella; species Tetheella fluctuosa. Next base: position 12,696,702 of record OX578214.1, read on the forward strand.
CTAACAAATTGGAATCGCGTGGGAATTTTCCGCTGGAGGCGCTAGTGTAGCGTGAGGTCTTCGGAATGTCAAACTTCAATGTTTCTGGGTGGGCTACGCGGGTTTATTTCTAATTAGAATAATATTGTGAATGTTTTGCAACACCTGAGATTAATTATGGCAAATATGAGTTACGGGTCTTTGAGACAGTTTTTTTTCGGAAACGTTTACCTACTTTTTTTCGAACAAAACGTACGAACTGCGTAAAACTGAGGCATACTCGATATTTTTACGGTACGGTTTAAGTTATTAATATGATTTAAATGTAAACATTGTATTCATGTCCGTAATAACAAACTTTTATAGGACCTTACTCGGTATCCCCCAGCCCCTATTGGACCAGTACTTTGTGATTTTTTTGGTTGTACCATGTCAAGTGTGTTAATATAGTAGACCGTAATAACCCCCTTCTTTTTTCGCTTCGCCGCAGTCGGGCAAAATAAAAATAATTCTCTTTGGTATGTCAGCAGCCTTTTTTTGTCAAAAGACTGCTTATACCCTAAGCATAATCTAAGCCCATAATCCTTTTTGAAACGAAGTTCCTTTACGGAGCTTGCGGTAGACAGTAGTTCCTGAGAATAGTAATTTATTTGGATAGGCTCGAACCCGAATCGTACGGGTGAGAATGATACCGGAGGTCATACGGACTGCGCAACTTAGTTAAATACTTTCTCGAATTTTCTGTTCATTTATGGCTATAAGTACAGTCGACGTCAAAGATATATTTACAATTGAAAGTTACAAAAAGATCTTTACATTAAAATAAGTTGCCATGTAATGTGACAAGTGCTTGTTTACGTGATATATTACAGTTTTATATTTTCACTCAATGTGCCCAAAACATATATACACTATTTAATCCATGGAATTTGCCACTTTTTCTGACTTATATTCGTTTACATGACAAGTTACATAATAATATTTACTCTTAATGTACCAAATTAAATTTCATGTAAAGCTCAATTTTAATATTTACAATCAACCATACATAAACAGTTTTATATTTCCTGGTAAATAAATACCTTTACAAACAATTGAAAGCAGCAGTCTAAAATATTGACAATCGTCGAAAAGAGTACCATACTGTCAAATGGTCTGTTTGTCTCGTTTTCGTGGTCTCGTTCGTTTAGATGACGTCAATGCTATGTCGAGTATTTAATTCCGATGTTTACATTTAAACCATTTTCAGTATTTTTGATTTTCAGAGTTCCGTACCCAGAGGTTAAAACAGACCCAATTACTAAACCTCTAGTGTCCGTTCGTCTGTCTGTCTCTCACCAGGCTGTACCTATCTCACGAACAGTTATAACTAGGCTATTAAAACTTTCAGGCGATGTATTTCTGTGCCCCTAAGTTCAATAACAAATACTAAAATCAGAATAAAATAAATATTTAAGTCGAGCTGTTTATTTGTACAACAAATGTGATTTTTTGAAAATTGTACGGAACCCTTAATGTACGAATCCGACTCGCCCTTGGCCGGTTATTTTGTAAATGCATAGATACTGAAGAATACTAAGTTTAAATAAAAGTGAATTTAAGGCCGAACTTCCTTACGTAAGATAAGCCCGATTCGATGACTAACTGTATGGATTGTCATGGTCATGGGTATCTGATGGATAAATGTCTATCTGAGGAATAAAAATTGGCCCTAAAGTTGTGCTTTTTAGCTTTAAGGGGCTTTTATTCTTGAACGTGGCTTTGTTGTTATGTTGATCAAAAGCTGACATACCTACTTTCGTTTCTACTATACCTTTTGATTAAAAGACTTATGAGTACAGTTAGGTGTTTTAATTTTAAAAAAAGTGCTATACTAGTTCTATTAAAAAAAAATACTTCTTATATAAATAATCATACAACGTGTGAATATCTTAATGTTTAAACATTTTAAAATCGTGTGTAGCCGCCAAAAGCATCCTGCACGTCTTGTAAGCGTTGGCCCATAAAGCGGACTAAATTTTCGCAGTAGTCAATACCGCGATAGTATTCCCACAGCTCGTGTACATGTTCTCTTAAATTTTGTTTGGTCTTTACCTTCGAAGAGTCCCAGTTTTGGACCATAAGACCCCACATGTTTTCAATAACATTCATGTCCGGGGATTTTGGTGACAACTTTATCAGTTCTATGCTATCTTGTTCATTGATCCATGCTTGGACTATACGGAAATTATGGACCGATGAGTTGTCCTGTACCAAATATATTTTTTTATCACCAAATGAAGCTTTAAGTGTTGGTAGTAAGACATCTCTGAGGATTTCTAAATAATTGTTGGCATTCATTCGTGTTGTGATTTCCACAAGTTCACCTGGACCCGAACTCGAAATCCACCCCCAAAAACCAATTGACAGACGTCCACTTCTTCTATCGGCCAAGACATTTTGTTCGTCGTAACGCGTGTTTTCCACGCGATATAGGGACACGCGTCCATCTTGGCGTGTTGTGAAGACCTTTTCGTCGATAAAAACCGCGTCTTGAAAGTCGAAATATCGATATTTATTGGCAAAATTCAACCGCAAACCTTTGTGCCGGTCAGTTAGTTGCGGTTTCCTCGCAGGGATTCTACGACGAAGTCCTGCACTCTTTAATCGTCTTCTGATTGTATTAGCACTAACATTTAATTGTTGTGCATATGTAGGTACGCTTATAAATCGCTGGACCATCACACTTTCTATTAATGCCCTGTCAGTGTATTCAGAGGTTTTTTTATTTCGGCCCTTAGATGAGTGACATTTCACTGTTCCCTCGTTGCCCCATCTGTTGATCCACAGATACACCGTTGGTCGCTGAAACAAGATGAGAGTGATGAGATTCACTATTTAATATTTCTCATAAAATTTAATATGTTATGACGTAAGGCCATATTTATTACCGTCATTTGAAGGTTTACTTACCGAAATCCCCAGTTCTTCCGATATATCCGTAACCGTAGCTCCATATTCACGCATGGTAATTATTTTGTGCTTTGTATGGTCGTCTATGCGAAACATTTTATTTAATATTGTTTATGAAATTTATCTTTACAATGACACTCGCAATGCATCAATGACGCTCGAAAAGATAAAACACTTATAGAAATATCATAAATAGAATAGAATATTCTTAATATGAATTATTAAAAATAAGTACCTAAGAAGCTAAAGAAAATTATAGCAAGGAGGTTTCTTAAATAAAAGGTAGGCCAGAACGAAATAGATGAATTATAAAGAAATTTGTAAATAGACAGGTGATGTATGTAAATATGTTTTTGTAGCAGAATGCGTTAAAGTTTTTATGCATCATGAAACGTAAAAACAGAAATATTGCTCTTGACGTGTATCACGTTTGACACATTGAGTGTAAATATTATTCTGTAACTTGTTATGTAAACGAATATAAGTCAGAAAAAGTGGCAAATTCCATGAATTAAATAGTGTAAACATATTTTGGGCACATTGAGTGAAAATATAAAACTGTAATTTATCACGTAAACAAGTACTTGTCACATTACATGGCAACTTATTTTAATGTAAAGATCTTTTTGTAACTTTCAATTGTAAATATATCTTTGACGTCGACTGTACAATGATTTTATAAAAAAAAACTAGCTGTCCCCCGCGGTCTCACTCGCGTACCCGAGAAATAAAGGAGCCGATGTCTTTCTCCATACCTTTTAAGCTATCTGCATACCAAATTTCATCGCGATCGGTTGAGCGGTTTAAGCAGGAAAAGGTAATAAACAAACAAACAAATAAACTCACTTTCGCATTTATAATATTTTGTTAAATTGTTAAATACTTTGTCGAATTTTCATACATAGGTCTGCATGCATCTGTCTCTCTCTACCATAGTCCATAATATGCCAACCAGCCAGTGTGACCAGATTTAGCAGACCCTGCGATTTTAGAAGGATTGGGTCTCTAATGCGTTAATGTATATGTAATGCTTAAGGTTTGAAAACTGTGGCAGATTTTAACAGGATATTCAGGTAAAAATAGCAATATTTTGCGGTATTTACTAATTAATTTCATTTAGTTATATGGGAAACAAACTTTTTATCATTTTGACTAATATAAAAAAAACTGGCAACTCTTTAGTAATATTTCATGGGTATTCCCCAAACACGTGTATTCTCTCTTGGTTTCTCTTGGTTTGTTAGTTATTTTTTTTTGTAGTAGTTGCCAGTCAGTTAGTCAGTTGTGTTGTTTGTGCAATTGCAAAATGAAAAAAAAATTGAAGCTTGTTTTATATACGTATACATATAAACAGGCCGCTGCGCGTAGCCATTCTGGCGCAACACGACACTAGCATGTCGCATGTCGGTGACGTGAACCTATAAGTTTTGTCTCTACTAAAAATTGCCCAAAGCGCCGGTTTGAAAGCGGCTAAAGAAGTTTTCACTTTTAAAAAAATGCCCAGCTATTTTATCGTTCGAGTGGGAGGAGGACCCAATTTTGCGTCTTGGATATCAAGAGCTAAGAATGACTTTTTAGTCATGCGTGCAATATTAAATTAATCAAAAGACTTTTTATTTTATATCTACTTCTTATAATATGAGTTAGTTCGTTAGTATAATTTTGTAATTTTTTCGAAAAAGTTAAGCAGATTTTTGCAGTTTTAGTCGAGCAGCTAGCAAGATCGTCAATTTAAATCTGGTCACACTGCAGCTAGCGCCAGCCTGCCAAGTGACAAAATATTATGACGTTTTTCTTTTCGCTGAAAGAATTGTACGTTTATCGTGTTTATTTGCTATTACGCCCGTGTTAAACGTAAAAAATGGCTGCTGAAATAAAACCTGCGCCTAGAACACCTAACGATAGATTTTCTACAACGAAAAAACCGGCACTATTGAACAAATTAGAGGGCTGCACCGACGATGTAAATGCGGCGGTTGTTATACCAGGAGAGGATGGAGTAATTAGCGTTTGTGATGATAAGTAAGCGTTCTGACTCATATTTAGCTCAGTGTTTGCTTTTATATTATAAACAACTTGTTTAGGTCATGAATTTTTTCATGTTTTATGTACCGTCATCAACCTGTCATAGGTAGGTAAATTCTTACCTGTAAATATTTCATCACACCTTATGGTTGGTGCCGGGTAGTTATCAGTTGCATCTCATTAGCTTCATTTTACTCCTTATCAATAATGGAAAGGTCACATCAAAAACAGTCCAACAATAAGGTCATGGTACTATCAATACCAGCTGGATATCTCATAGTTAAATCATAATACTATTTTAAGAAAAACACCTTGTTCATATAATATTACTCTCCTGGTTCTCATTTATATAGGTACAATATTGACCACTTTCTGTGATATCCCTGAAATCTTTACTGCACACATTGTGAATACTAAATAACACCAATGATGTAGATGTATCTAATTGACACGATAATTATACATTTGCTATTATTGATGCAGGGGAAGTATTTTAGTATTAATATCACTATAACATCACCAACTCCATACCACAACTCTTTCTAAACACTTAGTTTTTCTAACGTAACCTTTATCCTATGGACGATAGACTTCAGATTGATAATCTACCTGGGACACATTCAAAGTTGTTCTTAATTATGGTCAGTCCTGCATAATGAAAGAGACAGAGAGGTAGAGCATAGCGACATGTCGCTCAAAGAGCAGCACAACTGGGGAAGTACCTCCACCTTACAGAATACCGCAGCCAAATAACTTATAGTTGTGTTTTGCGCATGAGTAAGGTCGCCAGAGCTCATCGAGGAGGGGGGAAGGGTCGGCAACATGCGAGTGATCTGGTGTTGCAAGCGTTCATAGGCTACGGTAACTGCTTACCATCAGGCGGGCCCTATGCTTGTTTGCCGACAATGAAGTATAAAACAAAAGACAATTTTTGCGAAATAGTACATAAATAAAGTACTTACATTGTATTTGTCCATAGGACAGTTAGAGTATGGCTGAAACGTGATTCGGGACAGTACTGGCCGAGCATCTGCCAGTACATGCCCTCAGGCTGCACATCAATGTTCTACACACCTGAAACTAGACAACTGTTTATTGGTCAAGAGAATGGAACCGTATCTGAGTTCACACTTGCTACAGACTGTAATAGAATAAACCCTGTGAGTACCAATTAAACTTTTATAGTTGTTATGTTAGAAAACTGGACCAGCACATAGGTTATGTAATTCCATAGAGTAAACATGTTTTTCGAAATTAAACCCTTCTAAAAATAACTTATTGCGAGTCTGACTCACATGCCAAGGGCTTTATAGCATATTAATTTACCTACCTATACAACACTATCAATTAAGTTTCATATTTTCCTGACAAACATCTATAGCAGGAGTTAACTTAACTATGGTAGGGAACCATTTTCATAATCCCAAGAAAGAGTTAACATAATGGTCATCAGTGGGTGGATATTTTGGTAGATGGATTTACACTCATCCCACAAGTTTTACACCATCTTCATTCTACCCTAAGTACCATTAGCAGTCAGATAATTTAAATCTTTAATATTCATTGCTGTGAGATATTTTATGAAATCATGCTGATTGAATTTTTGATTGCATTACTCAACTAAAGAAAAAATATGTAATTCAATAATATTAAACAGCAGATACCTACCAGACATTGATTGTGTAATGTTGTCGGAATTTAAGTATTGATGCTTGGTTATTGCTCCCTTTATTCCTCAAATGCTTGACTTATGTACATGAATGGTGATATGTGCATATTTTCCTATATCCCCAGACCCGGGAATACCTAGCTCACACAGCGCGAGTTTCAGCGGTGGTATTCTCCCTGAGTTGCGAGTGGGTACTGTCGGTCAGTCGAGACAAGTTGTTCGCGTACCATTGCAGCGAGACTGGCCGCAGGATCGGCGGGTACTCCTTCGAGGCGTGGTGCACCGCTTTGCAGTATCCTTTTGTCATATTTTCACTGCATTTACAAAAGAGACAATATTTTTTTAAATTTGAATTGCATGGTTTCTATATCTACCCATTTCAAAGGGACAAGTAGATATTATCCAAAGTATCGATCATTATGATTGAGTCATCATCCAGACAAACATACACACAACATTTTTCAATTATAATATCAATTTGTATATGAGAACTATGCCAATAACGTAACAAATCGTTTGAAGGTCAATCAATATACATTGTTAAAAAATCTGTAAATGTAAGAACTACAGAAATAATACATTATTTTAGCTATTAATAGCGTATATTGATTTTTTTTATAGTTACAAAGAAATATTACTGTAAATCCTAACTAATATTATAAATGTGAAAGTGAGTTTGTTTGTTTGTTACCTTTTCACGCCTAAACCGCTGAACCGATCGCGATGAAATTTGGTACGCAGAAGAACATAGGCTACTTTTTATCCCGGGAAAACATAAGATCCCTGGGGAACGCGGGTGAAACCGCGGGGTGGAAGCTAGTAGATTCTAAAATTATGTTACAATATTTTACATTGTAGATATAATGAGATGAGATGTTAAAACTGTTACGTAACATGTATTTCCTGAATACAGTGTGTATCAGATTCGACTCCCAATCCAAGTACGCGTTTGTGGGCGACTACAGCGGCCAGATAACCATGCTGAAGTTAGATAATAATAATGCAACGCTAGTCACTACGTTAAAAGGACACACTGGGCAAGTATTACATTTTTTTAACCAAGGTCAGGATGCTCGGTGGTTGGTATAATTGGATTCCATGAATTAATATGTCACTGTTTGAAAATTCAACTTCTGCGACGTACAAACTGGTGGTAACTTCAGTAGCTTCGACATTCATAAGTATGAATAAATGGCTTTGACTTTGACTCAGTATTTTTTTACTGAATATTTAAATTGATTAAGAAGGTGATGAAAAGTCAATGGTAGTGACGTCGGATTCCGCGGCGATGATTGTGGGATCTTGAGCTTTCGGTGAAGGAAAACATCGTGAGAAAACCATAGCACAGTGGTAGAGTACTTTACAGTACTCGGTCGCCTGGCTACCACCCTCAAGATAAAGTATGTTCTGGCAGATGCACTTGAGAGTTGTTCTCGGCTTTATAAATGTCGGTAATATATTGCCAATCTCTTTAGTATTCCGATATAAAATAAAAATAGGCAGACGGACATAGCAAAACTATAAGTTTTCCTACGGGATCCTAAAAAATAGGTAACTAAGTAAAAAAACCGGCCAAGTGCGAGTGGAACTCGCGCACGAAGGGTTCCGTACCATTATCTATAAAAACGGCACAAAAAACACGTTTGTTATAGCCCCCTTAAATATTTATTTTATTCTGTTTTTTTAGTATTTGTTGTTATAGCGGCAACAGAAATACATATCTGTGAAAATTTCAACTGTCTAACTATCACGGTTCGTGAGATACAGCCTGGTGACAGACGGATAGACAGACAGACGGACGGACAGCGGAAGATTAGTAATAGGATCCCGTTTTACCCTTTGGGTACGGAACCCTAATAAAACAGTCACAACATAATATTACATGTTTATAATTTACAGTTCTGTGAGAGTATTGAATTGGGCCGCGCTACCTCAGCTCCTATTCAGTGGGTCATTTGACCAAACTATTATAGTATGGGACATAGGTGGACAAAAAGGGACTGCGTACGAATTACAAGGACACAGGTTAGTTTCTTATTGTTTTTGATACATATTTTGAATTAATCAAGAATTGTACCATGTAATAAACTGGATGTAATGAGGTAAGTCTTAGATGTTCCTACAGTTCCAAACATGAATAAGAAGAGTATAGTTTACGCTTATGTTAGAGCGAGATAGCTAGGTCATTTCACGTAGAGGCTCTTTGGCCCTATATGGACCTGGCGTCAAACATAGTTCCCCTTATTTTTCAAAGTGTAATATGTCATTTGTTTGACAAAATGCAAATCGTATTTTGATCAGCGAAAGGAAAGCACGTGTTCCAGAATCTTAATACTTTCGCTGAATTGAAAAAGAGTTGTTTAATCTGTTCTCTGTCTGTAAAATAACGATTTATTTTATACTTTTTAGTGCAAACCCATTTTGAAGTCGGTTTTGGTTTTTGTTAAAAGTTAATTTCAAAACCAACTCAGATTTATTACATAAATTATTTATGTTAGTGAGACATTTGTGTTTTATGACGAAATGATGAGTGACTATATCGTAATGAGTAAATATATATATAAAAAATGTAACCTTGCTCAGGTTCTCGTCGGTTCTTTTCAGTCGAAGGCCGACTTCCGAACCGGTGGTAACTTCAGGACCTCGACGTTCATAAGTGCCCTTTTAGGGCCTAAACTGAATAAATGAGTTCGAGTTTGACGTTGTTTTAGCAACAAAGTGACCGGTCTATGGTACGTGGGGGGCTGCGAGCGGCTGCTGTCGGCCGGCGAGGACGGCGCGCTGGGCGCGTGGGAGATGGGCGTGCGGCGCCGCGAGACGCCCGCCTGGAAGGAGGCCGACCTGTGCCAGATCTGTCGCGCGCCCTTCATATGGAACGTCCGGGCCATGATGGAGAAGAAGCAGCTGGGTCGGTCACCTGTTGATATATGTTGTGATAAACCTATTTTAAGTATTAAATTCCTGAGCAGTCGGTTGGAAAAAATAGGAAATCGGTGCCAGATTGACGTTGTTCATTTCATAGTTTTATTCATCAAAAACATATAAATAATTTATTTAATGAGGTATTTTCTTATAAGACTAGTCTTGTGCAAACAAAATTGCTTATAATATAACGCATACATTTTCGATAATTTATAATCAAACCATGTCAGATTGTGAACGAATATGTACTATGGATCAATCGTTGCAGTTTTATAATCTTTCCAATTTTCTAAGATACAACTAAACTATCGGTGTTTAAAATTTTCCGTTGACATCGTTTCCTATTTTGTTTACACTTATTACCGACAAAACGTTGTTGTTTATGTCAAAAACATGTAAATAATTATACAGCTTGTGGGTCGTAAAGCCCGTTCTACACGACACAATTTGAGTTTCCAATCACGTTGTGCCCAAACTCTGACTATAAGATTTGACCGTTAATCGCTCTCCACATGGACCAAATCGTATCACCTGGAACAGGCCAGGCTTAAGAAGAGTGTTGTAGGTATAGTATAGTACATGTGGTGGTGTGGTGTGGTGTGGTGTGGTGCAGGTCTCCGGCAGCACCACTGCCGCTGGTGCGGCGCGGCGGCGTGCGCGGTGTGCTCGCCGCACCGGCTGCCGCTGCCGGTCATGGGCTTCGAGTTCCCGCAGCGCGTCTGCACCGCCTGCTACGAGACGCTCCGGCACGAACCGTTAGTACACACACACACTTACTACCATCAATGGGACATATTCCCACCATTGGATGTTTGGGACTCGATCGTCATAGTACTTATAAAACAGTACCGATGTCCGACTGACTGATAGATAATGCCCAGCCTAAACCGGTGGACCTAGAGATTTGAAATTTGGGGGAAATTTTCCTTAAGTACTCTATGGGTGCACTAACGAGGCTGTTTTTAAAATGAGCTCAGATGAAATATTCGATATTTTATATTTCCCTGCAAATTCCTTTCTTCTGCTTTTCTTTCCAAAAACCAAAAAGTTCGGCCAGCAAAAATAACATTTCATATTTTTTTTACTTTTGTTTATTTCACCGCCACCTACCGGCAACTGAGTACAAGTCGAGGGCGCAAGTGGCGATAGATGGCGCCTTGCACTAACGGGGCATGCTCTTTCAGCCGCGAGTCCCTGGCATCGTTCCACGACATGAAGCACGCCGTGGCGTCGCTGTACGTGGACGAGGCGACGGGGCGCATGTGCACGGCGGGCAAGGACCGCGTCATCAAGGTGTGGGACGTCTCCATGCTGCTCGCGCCCAAGCCCAAGCCCGGCACCAGCGCCCGTGACCAGTAGCCGCACCCGCACCCGCACCCGCACACGAGTGAGTCACACTACTCTATTATCATATGGATAACGTTGAGATTCGCTAAAGTATCTTGTAACCCCCCCCTCATCGATTAAACCTTAAACACCAATAACAATAATAGATTGTGTTACAAATATATAAACTCATTTGTTTATTTTTATTTATGTGTGTGATGATCTTAAGACTAATGTAATAGAGGCGAATTGAGCTTTATATCCTTGGTATAAAGTGTATAATCAACTGTTTCGAAGCGATTGTGATTGTATCCTAGACTAGTGTGTCTGTAATCGTTTTTATAAGTAGAAACGTCACTTTGGTATAGGATCGTCGCTTGCCCAATATAACATCATTTATTCTGAGTAGTAATAAGAATAATAAATAACTATGTAGTAATAAATGACACAAGTTAAATTGAAAAACGATGTAGGTACGATGAAATAAGCGGGCATCGTCGTGTGAACGGTTGTGTGTGTGTGTATTTACCGTTTGTGACAACCACACATACTTACCCTATTTATTTGTCAACTTTGCTTAACTTAAAGGAGTTTACTATGTTAGTTTTTATTATTGCTTATGGTACTATTGGAAATCTTTACTCGACTCGTATGTACGTATGTCACGTCTTTATTTAATTACAGATATGGTCAATTAAATTTGGGCCAACCAAAGTGAATGTAATAATATAAAGCGCCATTTATGTCTTTAATCTTGTTAGTCAGTCAGTCCACGGCCATTGCAGTAAAGTTAAATAGTTATTGCTCTCTTATCCCCGTTAAAGAATCATTATATAGAAAAATGTAGCTATTTAGCTACTTTATTTTGTTAATTTAAATGTTAATCAAGCATAAAACCTACTTTGGAGAACTAAATATATCCAATTTTGCGATCAAACGATTTTGCTCAGTAATTATCACTAAATTACAGCTTTCTTAATATACATAAGCGAATCTTCGTATCTCGGCGATGTACCAAGAGGCATATTGTATAATGCCCTAAAGTGTAAAAAAAAAAAACATTATTTCTAATAATTTTTAATTATTATTTAATGTTTCATATTATATATTGTTGATGATAATCCAACGAATGTTTAACGATTTATCAACTTTCGTGAACTAAGACTGAACCTATCCCTTTCAGAATTAAAACTATATAATCTTGGAGTTAGGTTTATACCGAGCACATTGAAAATCCTACTTTATCTGTTGTTACTGACGGTTGATTATCGCAGGAAGCGGCTCCAAATAGTGACGGAGCTAGCTATGCTTCCAAAATCGAGCGTACTAAATTCAACTTTCAATCCCTACGTTTAAAGTTCAATGCAGCTTGCTCTGTGTGTCACACACTGTGCTCGGTTTGGACTGATCCTAGGGGATGTGTCACTTAAATTATAACAGATTATAAATAATTATTTGTATGCATAACATACATAAATATAAAAAATATTTTTCTCTATATAAATAAATCTTTGTGTTACATACTTTTATAGCTATTGGTCTAATAGTTTTCTTTGCCCAGACATATTTTATTTTTATAAAATTAAAGCTTTCTGATTTTCCACATTCATCGGTGAATGATTTTATCATTAGTCCATGGTCCTAAAAAGTGCCATCATAATAAATTAAAAATTAAAATTACACAATTAAAAAAAATCTAGCAGTTGTGTTAAAATTTATTGTACTACTCCCAAGACCCGAAAGTAAAGGTATTGTTACACGAGATTATATTGAAATTACTAAGAAATTTGGCAAAATGCATTGATTGTATTGCGTGCGACTGAAACGGATATAATATAGGCTAGACATTGTGTTCATGATGTTGCTAAATGTAAGAGTTACGGCTAGATGCGTATATGTTAGTGGTGTTGGCAATTTCATTGGATTTTAGTTTCTGGCAACACTATTTTCATAATGTTTAAGGATCACTCCACATAATATTGATCGTGCGGCTTATCTGAAAAGACGCGATGCTACATTTATGCCGTTGATATAAAGCTTTTGCTGACCAACTTACGGCGATTCCGCGTCGATATGTGGGGAGACCTTAAAACTTATATATGTATATAATCATACTACATAATTATTTTTCGATTGTATGTATCAATAATGGAATGATCTGGCAATTTGAATGTGGAATAAATTTTGTTTAGTACTGAATTTTAGTTACTTTGACTCGGTAAATAGACACTCAAAGGCGCGCCACACACAACGTCGAATTTGTGTGTGTGAGATGTCCCAGGATATAATTATTATAAGCTCATTGCATATACTTTTGGCTCACTCTCGCTGCACAACATTCTACAGTCCTCTAGGACTTTGTGTGTGTCACGCCTTAAATTTAGTCCATAATATATTTCTATAATTGCCTTTGGTGGAAGCCCAATATTACATTCGAGCCATTTGAGTCATTTGATGTTTTTAAGTTATATTCGTCTTTTTGTATTATAGATTAATAAATATTGTGTATTACTTCAAGTAATTTCACTTATATACTAATAAAATTTTAAGTACCTATTTAATTATTTGATATTTTGTATTCTTCAGCTTAATGAAACATTAAGTGTTATATAGTACTGTTGTCGTTGATAAAATTGTACGTATGAAATTATCATTTGTGTGAATAAATAAAATTTAAATATTTGGCGAAGTTTTTACACTGGATAGCTAGAATCTATATATTTAAATCTAAGTTCATAATTTGGGACAATAAATAATAATAATAAATATAATTGCGCTCTTCTGTTAGAGTGTAACGTCCCCCTTATACTTGAAACATATATATTCGCTTTATTAAATTGGTTTTGCAATGAAAAAGGTGCTGTTGTAATCGAGATAGATCTTCACGCCTTAGGAATTTGAGTTCAAAATATATTACTGTCCATGAACAAACGCTATTATTAATTTGGAGTATTTATTGATCTCTATAACATAAGAGCTGCGATTTGGGTGACATCTATTGGCCGCGCCATTTATGTTTTATAGAATCATTATTGCTATGAATTTGTATGATGTTATATTTAGTATTGTTGTATTATAAACGCTGTTTAATCATAAATATTATAAACATAAGGTACACTGAGTAATTATTTGGCTATTAATAATGATTATGTGATTAAAAATTAGCATGTTTAATTGCCAATGGTAAGTAGCGGTAAGTAAGGACTAAGTGCGGAAACCACACCCACTCAAACAGAAGTGGGTTTGATGATGATGATGCCAATGATAAAAAATAACTGACGTTTTTGTCGTTGAGGATAAATAGAGGTCATTGAGTCGGCGACGTTGAAAACCGTGTAGCAGCCATTTTATAACTCAGTAGCGTCATCTATATCTAATTGATTTAAACAGCGTTTATAGTGTTCATTTGTAAAAATGTCACTCGTTTACGGCGTGGACCAATGAAATGTTATTGTAATTAAAATGTATAATATATATAGTAGTTAACGTTACTAGTGTTCGTTAGTATATACCTAATGTATACAGGTTTATTTTTTTATCTCTGGCAATACTTGCAGGGGTGGAAGTACTCAATCAATATGAACAACTTTCACTATGGGACCAACTCTGATATCGCGTAAAATAAAACAGTTGCTTCATACATTTTGGTCGAGTAGGTATTGAACAGCTGATTTTTTGTTTCGTGATTTGACGGTCCCATAGTAAAAGTTGTTCATATTAATGAGTACATCCACCCCTGCAAGTATTGCAAGTGACAAAAATCATCCTGTATGTATAGCCAAATGGTTGGATCATCTTATATGATTCTATGTATAATATATTGTATTATATCTATTGTTTAAAGTAACAAAATGTAAGATACAGTTTTTTCAGTTAGTATTTGAATACGTAATAACGGACATTATTTAAATATATATGTTGGTACTTATAAATGTTTTCTTCCGTTAGTTATTGCAATTTATACAGTTTGGATAGTTTATAATTACTTTTTTTTTTCTATATTGTGCACAGATAATTTCGGAACGTGCTATTGTTTTATATATTTACATATATAAAATTTATAACGATGGTAAATTAAAAAAATGTAAGTAAATATTATAATTAAATAGTTCATTCTTGAAAAAAATCTAATGTGATTTATGAATTAATCATCACTGTTATAAATTCCAATTTGTTTATATTCTTACATTGTAATGTAGGTACATTGAATCTATATAATTAATATAATTTAATTTTTAAGGTTGGGATGAAATATGATACCTATATAAATAAATAATTATTCTTTTATGTCATTAAAAGAGATTTTATTTTTCTATTAATCAAGCTTATTATTTCGTTTGTAAATTAATACTGTAAGATAATAGTCACTGTTTAACTATTATTAGAGTATATATAACTATAGGTTGCTTAAAGTTTCTATGCCAATAAAAAAATAAGAAATAAATGTGTATTATTTGTAAATGGAGGTAGAATATATAAGCTAGCTTTTGATATTAAAATTAAAATTATGTTGGATATTCACAGCCTATTAAAATTAAAAATAAATAATGTCAGGTACATCGTGTTTTCTCCTAGTCATCTTCTTTGCTCTCTTGGGTGCCCATAGGGCCAAATTTGAAGTCCACTGGTGCAGGCCACATTCTCAGCCGGGGCAAGTGTATTGGGCCCTAGGGACACACACTTGACCATTAAACACTTGGTCGGGAGGGCATGTTAGATACGTCAGTATACCAGTAACACAGAAATAATATCTTTTGCATTCTGTGCCTTGTTGGACGTAAAAGCCATCCCTTTCGCAATTTTTGCCTCCGTTTTCAATTGAATTTGTTGGCGGAGCGCCGCATTCGTAGTGAGCGGGTGATACGCATGCGTGCCCATCAAATATCTTGTCACCGAGACACAACAGTGTTGTCAACCGGTCACCACCCTCGCAGTAAAAGTATCTGAAAGCAAATTATGTAGAAATTAAAATGAAATACATAAATTAAATATTAGTGTGTATACTTAAAAAGTCATGATTAGTCATATAAATATTATGGAAAGTGCGTAAGCGATTGATTGTAATGATAACGAGAAAAAGAAACAATATTGAAAAAGTTTTATTTTTAATAAATCTGTGTTCTATTCAAATTATGTTGTTTACCTACAATAATGCTACTCACAGTGATAATAGTAGATTGTATCATAAGGGAGCAAAATCATATTTTTACGGCGAGGGCGTTTTTTTGAATCCAGAGCGAACGTTCAGGATTCTTTACTAGAATCCTGAACGTAGCGAGGGATTCAAAGTACGTCGCCCGAGCCAAAAATATATTTGCGCCCGAGTGTTACACTCTACTTTTCATCACCCTCTATGAGAAAATAAAAGGCGCCTTTAGTTTTATTTACGTTTGAGACATTTTCGTCGTACCAGCCAGTCTTTATTCAAACAATATTTGCGTTCGATTTCTTTGGCGCTGAACACTAAGATGTTCCGATGTTCAAAAGTGCGCGGCAAAGATAATTGCGGCGCACTTATTACTATAAAAAGGATTAAAAACTCATTACTGCCCGCTAAAAGTTTCTTATAGAAAACACCACCTTTGGGTGCACTTAAGGCTCCAGTCTCCCTAAAATCAGTGTTCTTGCGGAATTTATCCGAAAAGAAATATTGTTTTTTAGTCATCAGAAAAGCAATAAATGAAATATATTTTACGTTATTTAAAAGTGTGAGATTTGAAATTTCCAATACATATTTTATTTTTTAATTTGATGCCACTTTTATTAGCTTTGTGAGGCTTTAAAAATACCTCTATTTACGTTCCACGCGTAGAGGGTCTGGTTCATGCACACGCCACGAAAAAAATATAACAAAAACAAGAAATGTATTCAGATTACATTTGTCGGCAAATCCTCTACAATAATCTTATCTAGTTACTTTTTTTCAAAATCGTCTCAATTTCTTATTTAAACTGCTTTAAAAAGTTATAAATTTCTGAATTTGACCCTTGCAACATATATTTTTTTCTATTACAAAGTAATGGTTTAGAGAAATCCCACTTTAACCACTCCGAAAGCAACTACTTATCTGTCGAATAAAAAATATATGCATTCAAAAAATCATTTGAAATCAATTTACCGAACCTAAACAAATAAAACATAAAACGCATCAAAATTCCATTCAATTCCGCTGGGAATTGACAGCCGTTCGTTGTGTTATATGTTTAGTTTCAGTAAATTGATTTCAAATGATTTTTTGAATGCATATATTTTTTATTCGACAGATAAGTAGTTGCTTTCGGAGTGGTTAAAGTGGGATTTCTCTAAACCATTACTTTGTAATAGAAAAAAATATATGTTGCAAGGGTCAAATTCAGAAATTTATAACTTTTTAAAGCAGTTTAAATAAGAAATTGAGACGATTTTGAAAAAAAGTAACTAGATAAGATTATTGTAGAGGATTTGCCGACAAATGTAATCTGAATACATTTCTTGTTTTTGTTATATTTTTTTCGTGGCGTGTGCATGAATCAGACCCTCTACGCGTGGAACGTAAATAGAGGTATTTTTAAAGCCTCACAAAGCTAATAAAAGTGGCATCAAATTAAAAAATAAAATATGTATTGGAAATTTCAAATCTCACACTTTTAAATAACGTAAAATATATTTCATTTATTGCTTTTCTGATGACTAAAAAACAATATTTCTTTTCGGATAAATTCCGCAAGAACACTGATTTTAGGGAGACTGGAGCCTTAAAGGCGAATCAAGTCGTCCTTTTCCTTTTCGAATAGATGGAATGAAAACATTTTTTTGTAACTATTTTTTGTTTATGTTACGGATATCCTCCTTAGATACGTAGGTATATGGCACTTATTTTTATTAGAACGTGTTCATTAATCAATTATTATGGTGACATCGTCATGCTTATTACATCACCTTCACCTTACTTTATAAAATATATTACCTGTGGCATCCGGATTCTATCTCAGCGTGGTAACCGTCTTTGAGTCCTTCGCAGGAGTAGTCTTCTTTGACGCATAATCCTGGACGTGCGGGTACGCAGGTGTCCCCATCGAACACTCGCCCAACGCTGCATGCATATATCGCTTTCTCGCCGTTCACACACGCGTAGTACCCGCGGCACCCAGTCTCGGCAGCGCGGTATCTCCCATCCGGGCGGCCGTAGCAGGACTCTTGCGCCAAACTCGGACATAGATACCGCTTAGTCGGAGAACATCTCGCGCCGTCGTACACTTGCCCCGGTGGGCAAGCCAGCATCGTACGGAGAGCTCCTCTACAGTGGAAGTATCGCGTGCAGTTCGACTCGAAGTCCTGATAAGTGCCGCTCGGGAGCCCTTCACATTCTTCGGCTTTTTCTGGCCCCTCACATGTAAATTGGGTCGACGGCACACACGCCGAGCCTTCGAACACAAGTCCCGGGTCACAGGAACCGCGAGCGACGACGCGCTCCCGACGACAGTCGAACCATGAGGAGCAGTCCCGCCAATCCCGATGTGGACCATCCGGACGGTTGAAACAGGGACTTCGGGCGGGTGGAGAGCAGGTGGCTCGGGCTGCCGGCTCGCAACCACCGTTAGAGAATAGATGGCCCGGCTCGCATACGCCGCGTCGGATCACACGTCGCGCTTCGCACACGAAATATTCGCGACAGCCGGCAGCTCGGTCCGCGTAAGCTCCGTCGGTTGCGTGCTGACAAAGTGAAGAACACGCTTCGTCGGAGCAGAAGTCTGCGTCGCCGGCCGGGAGTGGGATGGCGGCCGAGCGTGGTGGCGGGCATGATGCGGCACAGGTGCCACCGCGACAGGAAGCGACGGCGGTCAGCTCGCTGCCGCGGCATTTGAGAATACGCCGGCACTCGTGCGATGGATCTGGATAATCGCCATCCGTGAGCCCGGTACACACCGGCTCGTAGCAGGTTCCGGCACCTCGAGCGCATCCCTGCAGGTCGAGATCGAACCACGACCCCGAAGGGCAGTCGTGATTGACGGCTGTTCCGTTATCGCAACGGTAGTAATGGCGGCAGGCGGTCCCAGGGGTTGCGTACGCTAATGTGTCCTCGAGCGCACATTCCCGGCGGATGCAGGGTTGTCGACGACGGACGACACAAGCGCCCGCCACTTCGCTGAAAACGCGCCCGGAGGCGCATGCGTACCTCCCGGTCACTGCGCCCGCTGCACACCGGACATACTCGCGACAATCTCGGTCATAATCGGCGTAGAGACCGTCTCTTTTGCACTGATCTTTAGCATCTGAAACAAATTAAAAGCCCACATCAATACAATTTTTAAGCTGGTAAGTTTTTTTTACTATGGATAAATTATAACCGAAAGATTATTAAAATTGCAATCTACCCTACCCTGTACAATGATTTTTTTGTTTTTCTAATTTTATTATCCAAGTTTGCAATGAACGTCGCTATAAATGATTAAATCACGTCAGACGAACGATAGTAATTATTACTCACATACGAGTTCCGCGGTGATAGCGAGCGTAATAATAGCGGAGGCTGCGCAGATGTAGGCAGGCGCGCGCGCAGACATGTTGGCAGCGACTGACGGCGGGGCAAGCGTGACGCGACTCCGCAGTCGCCGCGACTGAGTAGGAGCTAGGGTTCCTTGACATTCGCACGCCTCCACTGTAACTTGATCCCTGCGGTGGCCCGGATGCAGCCTCCGTGTTAGGAATCTAGACACGCCTTGTTTGATGAGCGCCCGCTGCTCTGCTCGAGTGAAAATGACCGACGATCGAGCTGGTCGGCCGTGAACTTTGTCTTCTTATGTAACAACAATGACTTGTATTCAGTGAATGAAAATAATGTTATAATATTAGGTTTTGCAATACCTATTGGAACGTCATAAGTTTCAGGGTAAACTCGCCTTAACAGATTAAGGGCTGATTTTTCAATTGCTAGATAAACCTCAGATAAGTTATTCCTCTGATATGTCCATACAAAATCTATTTTAATTTCAAATTAACAGCCAGATACCGTTTATTTGGCCTTTGAAAAATCTGCCCTAAGTGACATCCCACAGCATTAAAATCACAATTTTGAATTATAGAAATAGAATTCCGCCTATTTTCAAATTATGTATGTTAATATTGCCGTTATGTTATACTTCGTTTAATGGGTACCTAACCGTATTATTCGTACGTAAGTTGAATATAAAACAGATGATGTGCAGGATCTCGCTGCGCGCCTTGGTAGCAGAACGAAAAGATAAATGGTTTCTTCCAGCCCTCTTGGCTTTGCACTGTAATAGATGTCTGGTACGTAATGTTGACTGGCATATCAACTTATTTTTATCTGCTGAATCGCTCAATTACTATTCCGCCGCCGTACCCGTGGGAAACTATTATAAAAAATAAATAAAAACACACACAGATCGTGTAGAAACGTAATAAATACTTGGTACTGAGCCGGAATCTCGGAGAATCCGCATAGGCATACGAATGAGCATCTATTGACATGGATTGGATTATAACATGTTTACGTAAGGTAGGTAATCGCACACTTTGGTATTTGACATTGTCTCCATTTTCTTACTGCAGAGATTTACAGCGGTCATTTATTAAATGTATCTTCATATAAAATGTATTACAACGAAAGAGGAGGATCAATGACAACGTCTTGACCTCTTGTCTTTGTAGATAGATATCCGTGTTTGATTAAATAAATGATTGTTTGACCATCGCCGCATTTGTTTGCGATTTAATGAGGAAGATGTTGACAGTTTATGTGGTGACGGTTTATATTTTATTATTTTAGCTATATATAGGCCTGTGTTTGACCACAATCTCACTATGGCAAGTGATGTGGCCGAAGGTGGTAAGCAAGCAAAACCTAGAAAGGAACTGGCTCTCAAATGCAGTTACCGGAACACCAGTTGTTGTTTTGTGACATATTTTCAACTTGAGTGTGGTAGCCAGCCAGGCAGGCGCTACCCTACCACCGTGCTATGGTTTACTATATATTATAAAGGCAATGAAATTTAAACTGGTAGTTTGTGGAATGCTAGGTAGGTATGAGCGTGACGGTTGTAACCGCTATGAGACGTCCGCAGCGGGGCGCAATAATCAGCATTCCTCAAATATATTTAATACAAAAGCTAGGCAGATGCGGACCTCTTGAAGCAGTAGGTACCTATCACTATTAATTTTAATATTCGCTAAACCAGCTAAAAATCGCGTTGCACCTGGCGGAAGACCAATTAGGTGACATTGTTAATAAATAAATCATTAGGATATTGTATTGCCTGAACGTCGCAGATTGTACATACCTACTATTAGAATAAATATGCATGGAATAATATAGATGTTTGTTACGTAGAGACTGAGGGTTAGGTAGTTTAGAATTAACCACGATAATTTTGCTCTATAAACAGAAAAAAGGTGAATGAAACATCACAGTCTGTCATACCTAAATAATGTTTCTCATAGAATATTTAAAAGAACAGCGCTCGCTACTCTACCATGGTGCAGTCCATATAGTAGGTAATCGATTACCATTCGATTATAATCTCACATCGCCACAATTACAATAAACATAGCCTCGAGATTAGTTCCGCATTTATGATTATCATCCTTTGACCGACTAGGTATGTTTACGAGAATATCTTTATATAAACTTTGAAGACATTTCTGCAAGAGAGCTGAGCGTGACTGATATTTGCCTCTCCATAACTGTTACCAATTATACACTATCACAAATCTACGAGTAGGTACCTATCTATATGTTATAGGTACACATTAGAGCAAAACTAGGGGATTGCAAATGTGTTGCAGACCTTTATGATGCCTATAAGGATATCAAGCTGCCAGAACACTGGTACGTGTTTGGCGACATATTTTCAACATGAAGGTACCACCTAGTACCAACCTGGCGGCTACTACAAAGTACCCTGACACCGTGCTTTGGTTTCAGATAAACATATTTATTGGTAATATTCAGAACACATTACAAGTCATGTGCAAATTGAAAAAATATTAGTAAATACATTAATTAATACGAATAAGTCCACAAAAAATAATAAATAATAATAAAAACACAAACAAAGACAATTATTTAAAAAAGTCTTCCACGGCATAATATACCATACTCCGCGAGCCAACGTTTCAGATGGAATTTTGAAAGAAGCTATTGAATTCGTTTGGAGGACCGAGTCAGGTAAACGATTGTGCACCGCTGGACTCATGATGTGGGCTAGTCTATCCGATTCGGCCAGTCAGTGCATAGTAGTGGCAAGCTTCGGAGCTCCACGAGTATTCAATTTGTGCGCCCCTCGTTTTTTAAAGTTGTCTATGTGTTCATAACATACACTGCTACCTACTTGATAAATGAGAATGCAAGATAATGTACCTAAGTACGCTAAAGGAAATAAAGTAAGGTCTGACGGTTGTTTCCTGCGACACATGTGCTATCGCTCTTACGGCCCGTTTCATGCGAAAGACGCGGTCCCTGTCAGCAGCGCACCCCCACAACTCAGCCCCATACTGAAGAAGCGAGTGCACGGTCGCAAAGTAGCATGCTCGTACTATGTCAATAGAAACCACTCGCGATAGTCGACAGAGCGCATAACACACACTACCCAGTTTTGCACACAGTTTATCTATGTGTGAGCTCCAAGTCAGACCTTTGTCCACATGGAACCCGAGAAATATGGTGGATTCCACCTGTTCCAAGGTCACACCATCGATCTTTACAGACAGTTTTCTATATCGCTGTCCAGCCAACGAGAACTGCATGAAGTCTTTTGTATATTGAGTAGGTACCAGTCCGTTAAACTTAAACCATGTAGCTATTTGATTTGCTGATTTATTCACTCGCTGCTCAAGCAACTCAAATGTCGGGGAGCATACGACTGTTGCTACGTCATTCGCATACATAAATATTTTACCAGTATCGACAGAGTCTGGAAGGTCATTCAACAACAGTGAAAAAAGGATATTTGACACTGATGAACCCTGTGTTACTCCCTGTCGAAAGACCCTTTCCTTGACTAAGAGATTCGTTACAGTGGCCACGCTTACCAACCGCTCGGTTATAACAGCATGGCACACTATTCCCAGTAACCCTTACAGATTACCAAGGGACCATCTGCGGTAGGTCTTGCCGCCACCACAACATAAGTCATGGTAGGTACTCTGACGATGGCCTCGTGAATTGCCTCACTACCATTTGTCCAGAATGGTGCCGGAGCTGTTAAAAGTCGCTCACTACGCGCATTCCGAAAAATGCTAGCTACTCAAACCTAGCTGTTACTCCCTGTCGAAAGACCCTTTCCTTGACTAAGAGATTCGTTACAGTGGCCACGCTTACCAACCGCTCGGTTATAACAGCATGGCACACTATTCCCAGTAACCCTTACAGATTACCAAGGGACCATCTGCGGTAGGTCTTGCCGCCACCACAACATAAGTCATGGTAGGTACTCTGACGATGGCCTCGTGAATTGCCTCACTACCATTTGTCCAGAATGGTGCCGGAGCTGTTAAAAGTCGCTCACTACGCGCATTCCGAAAAATGCTAGCTACTCAAACCTAGCTGAAGACGTCAGAGAAGCCAACTACCATTTTTCCTGAATGGTATCTAACGGAGCTGTAAAGCCCGCTCAAACCAGTTATAACAGCATGGCACACTATTCCGAGTAACAGTGGAAATGACTTAGTATGTCCTCCGTCTCCTACCACTACTTGGGTTCTATTATGGGGAAAGTCTACCAGAAGGCTATGGGCCAGGCCTGATATTCCATAATATTTTAACTTCGCTTTCAGGACATTATGATCGGCAACATCAAACGCTTTGGAAAGATCACAGCACAGCATTATGACGTGTTGCCTACCTTCGAGCGCCACAAATATGCGTCTAATAACCTCTTTAGTTAGTAACCTACGTAACTATACCTAGTATAGTTGAGTAACCTACTCTGTACGCGTGCTGTCGCTCCGACATAGCTTGTGTTGAGGTCATGAAATCAGTGAGATGAGTCCATAAGCCATTTTCAAATACTTTGGCAATAGCAGGTATGACAGAGACCGGCCTATAGTTATCGATATTCTCTCGTTTGCCGTTACCCTTAAATAGGGGAGATATTTTGTTTACGTTCATAGAACCTGGGTAGATTCCAGTGCATATGTATTGGTTAAATAGCTTAGCCAGCCAAGTGTAGTGACAATGACTCTGAGATAACGTGGAGGATTTCCATTGATACATCGTATATTATTATATCACGGGTAGGTTTACTCGGATTCTTTATGGTGATTATACGGTTCACTTCAGCAGCTGTAAAAGGGAATAATCTCAAAGATCTGTCGGTGGGAGCGCGCACTACGCTTATTACATACAGTGTGCACAGCCTGCAAGTCAGCAGGCGGCGCACCACATGCGGCTGCAGCACCCACATAGGTACCTAGTAGTCATTGCATCCGTGACCGCTTTCCTGGATTCATACTTTCTACCTGTCACGGCATCTTTAAAGCTAGCTGAAAGACGAGACTTTCTACCTCTCTGTGTTAACAACTCTTCATATAGCTTTTTGTGTATTTGTACTATAATAAAAAAATCCTGTGTAATTGTTACATTTTTTAGATTTAACTAATTCATGATATTTATCATCTAATTGTTTTAATATATTGTTCAATTGTTGAATTTCGGGAAATTTTAAACCTAAACGTTTCGTTTCAAATAATACCTAAAGTATTTTTATTTGAAACGAAACATCCTCATGCTGTTATCCATCACCCACAACTCCAGCACATTTTAGAATTGGAAGCCACGACATTCGTTACGGTATTCGACGTCATACCGGGTACATATTTCGAGATGGCATATTTTCAAAACCTAAGTTGGACATTCTGAACAACTTTTACTATCAAACTAACTCAGAAATCCATCCAGTATTATGTTGCACGCAACGTTGTGGGACTTGGGAGTGGGACAGGGCAACGATGAATTATAAGGCGTAAACCTTTACCCCCCTTTATTACGTGATAAGGTTTAAAGTAAATCTAGTAAAACTAGTCTAGTTAGTTAGGGTCTTCCAATTATTATTTTTTTTCCAATAGGTCTTCATAACTACCCAATTCTTATCTACTGTACCTATAGTGGTTTTAAAGGTATTATCAACTCATACTGTTTGGCTTCAAGTCATACGCATGAATCTAGTGTCTTGTTGTAGGAACAGATAGTGATAAGTTATGTGTTGTTACAGCAAAAACACGTGATAATCTTAGCACGTGATTAAAACGAGATGCGCAATAATTGCTTGCTTCAAGTTACATAAAGCAATTCAATAACAATCTATCCAATATGAAAGAATTAGTGACGCGAAATAACTAACATCATTAACGATTTGTGATGCTATTATAATATTATGACTATTCCTATTTTGTTTTTGTACTACATTCGTCAGCTATACGTCAGTGTGTTGGGCAAGTCCAACCACACGAAACCATGTGATTATCATTTATTATCTACCAATTGCTACGTTTTTTCGCAAATGTTTTCAGGACGGCTATATTTAGCAACAATAATCTCAAGGAAATTGACTAGTTAATTGATACATTTATTTAGTAGTGGAAAAACTTAGGTAATAAGTACTTACATGGGGAAAAATGCTGGCATCATCTGCAGGAACTGTTTGTAATTATCACATAGAGCATGGATAGCGCCAACTTGTTGATGTTTTGCAATCCAATATGAATATAGTCCGTATGTCAACGTGTATGTGTAACGATTCGGTTTGCTGTTATCGTTACTTATTTGTCCGAAACTGTAAATACAAAGCTGTAGAATCTTCATAATAGAAAGTAAAGGTATTTCCAAATAAAGGCTTATAGGCAAGAGTAAAACTTTACCTATTGTGGCCACCCAAACTCGAAACTGACTAATAACATTTTTATGTTAAATTTTACATTTAATTCACGTTGGAATTCCCACGCTTGGGAAAACCATCATTATTTACCTCTATTTGATGAAGCAAAACTGAGTTCGATTACCTTCTAAAGACAATAAACTGTAAGTGTTAGCTTAAGTTTTCATTCTACTTTTATTATAGAGGTGTAAAAACTCGGAAAAAGCAAGATAGAAGATTAATATGGCTCAATATTATAATAAATACTAAAGCTTGTTTGCACATGTTAAATTATGGATTTCGTATAAATATGAAAGACATAAATTAGTTTGGTATATGTTTAATATATCCATCAATTTATTGGGTATATATAGATAACTGGTAGGTACTTAAAGATAAGGATATTCTATATAAGACCTACTATTGTATAGGTAGTCATTTCTGATTAAGATAAAAAAAATGTTTATTAGACCAAATTACAGACACACAACTAAATTGAAGTCTCTGACCCTTAAGGTAGGCAAAGCCTGTTGCTCGCCACCTTCCCCCATCCCACTTGAGCCCTAGGGCGGCGAACTCGGGCCTCCCATCAGGCCGTCGCTGCTGGGTACGCGGACGAATGCTTCGGCGCCCCCGTCGGCAGCGACACGTAGGAACACCTCAGGTTTTTAGTCAGTAGGAGTCTGACATAACCCCGTCGCTTCCCCCCGGAACCGCGGGGTATCCATAAGGATTTTCCTGGGTTAAAAAAGGCTAAGCCTGTATACTAAGGGTCAGCTCCTTCCCTAGATAAATTTGACATAAACAAAATGTCTTATATAAAAAAGGAGATGTTTTTAGAATCGAATAATGTGCTAGAAAATATTTTCTACCATTATGTTCATCCACAGCTATTTTCCAGCTTTTGTCGTAATGTTAGGTACCTAATAGTATATTTAAAAACTGATCTGACTATTCATAATTGCCTGTGAAGGCCTATTTGAAGGAATAAATTATTTCATTTCATTTCAAAGGGTAGATACCTACTTAATACATAGATTAATAAAAGCACATGTCTTGAACTTATAAGTGTTAATACGGAGAATGTATAGGTACTACTAGTTCGCTCTATAATGTCATATGAACCACAAAGCTATTCTATTTTATGAGCTACAGTCGATCAAATCTTGCCGCTAACAGATTCCGCATCCCAAGTAAAATGCCGGGACATTAGCTTATTACATTTGGCAGTAAAATTATCGTGTGGAATTAGGTGTACTATATACATACTATTATAACCTCGGAACTCGACCAACTTTTTAATTTAACTTTTTCTTCCGTCATCAATTCCAACCTCTGTCAAAACCACCAATCGATAACTATAATAAAACCGGCCAAGTGCGAGTCGAACTCGCGCACCGAGGGTTCCGTACAAACTTCGTCCATCGTTCGTCCATCAATGGAAATGCACAATTTTATTTATTTACCTTATTTGAGGTTAGTGCCAATTAAGCTAGACCTCTATAGAGTGCTCATACAACTCAGAGGTCTTTATTAATTGGAGTAACTATGTATGTATGGGGACACCTTTTAAGTTTCAACTTTTTTAATTTTCTAGAATTTTTCCTTTATTTGTGCTGTAAGACCTTGCTTTTTGCCAATTTTTTTTTTTTATATTTGTGTTGATTGAATGAAAGGTAAATTGCAGTTTACGATTTATGACGTATTAAAAAAAAACTACTTACTAGATCTCGTTCAAACTAATTTTCGGTGGTTTGTATGGTAATGTACATCATATATTTTTTTTAGATTTATCATTCTCTTAACATTTTACCACTTTGGAAGTGTCTCTCGCGCAAGCTATTAATTTTAGAAAAAAATGCTATTACAAACCTCAATATCATTTTTGAAAACCTATCCATAGATACCCCACACATATGGGTTTGATGAAAAAAAAAAAATTGAGTTTCAGTTCTAAGTATAGGGAACTCCCAAAATTTATTGTTTTTTTACTATTTTTCTGTGAAAATCTTAATGCGGTTCACAGAATACATCTACTTACCAAGTTTCAACAGTATAGTTCTTATAGTTTCGGAAAAAAGTGGCTGTGACATAGGGACGGACAGACAGACAGACAGACATGACGAATCTATAAGGGTTCCGTTTTTTTCCATTTGGCTACGGAACCCTAAAAATAAGGTAAATGCTTAAATTTGCACCAAGTTTACTTGCACTATAGAACTGTTACCACATTTATGATGAGTCAGGGTGACATTGCATTCGAGCACGACATGCCCAATCTACAATTTGTTTCATGAGACATTTCAAAGAATTACAACTCATCTGTCATCATAATTGAGATCTTTGCAATCGAGCTTCACCACTGTTCACCACCCTCATGTTGAAAATCTGTCGCCAACTGGTTTGTACTGGTGTATTCCGGCAGTTGGACTTGAGAGCCAGTTGGCTTCTAGGCTTTGTAAACACACCGGCAATCCCGTGTTATCTATTGCTAATAGACAACGGTAACAACTCACCATCAGGTGGACCGTCTGCCTTATTAGTCTTTTTCTCATCGTTTTTCCCTTCGCAGGGGAACCTTCCCAAATATTGATTTTTCATACAAGTTTTCCACCACAACCTACTAAACGTACCAAATATCCGATCGTTTCGATAACGCCGCTGTATCCGTAGGTATAAGCATAATTATAGTAGGTACGTCAAGATGTTCGAAATTGCGGACCTTGTGTTTTTGTGCGCATTCCTAACGCATAATTAATACCTTTAGATGCTCACAGTTCCGTGCCGTGTCTAACTGTTACCAACTAAACTTATCCGGGTTAAATTCACAAAGTAAAAGCGTTCAAGGTCTATGAAATACCGCGGCATTTGTCTGCTAATCCAGTTCAAAAAGGATGTTTACAAAAGGCTTTGCCGCGCGTACATAGAGCTGAGTGAGTAAGTATAGTTTGTGTAAATCTTTGCAGTAGCACGGTGTCTAATCGATTATCCGTGCATTCGATTAAATATCGACATCAATGTCGTATAGATAAGTTATGCTCATCTCGTTTAGTAACTAATCAATTTAATACGAAGTTGGTAATACTTAAACTGAAAATATCTAGGTACAGTACAAGCTAATACGAATCCTGAAGACATACATTTAATGTGAAAGTTAATTTTAGAACATCAGTAAATAGTTTTCTTCAGCAATCTTCCGAACCGTGCGTTAGAGTCAGACTATTCATATGTGCTTGTAGCCTATTTGAATAAAAAAATATTTTCTTTACTAAAAACTGTCTAAAACACGACATGATCATACGAGTATCTAATGAAGACTGCATTTTCTTCCATTTACTTACCAGTTAACCAAACAAGCCAGATTTCTATAAAAAGTTTAATTATTGACAAATTCATTAACACAAATATATAGTTAATAACATTTAACAAAATAGTTTTTATAGTTATCTGAGTCACAGTTTTCTCGCTTCCGAGCTACACAGCCGGATGCAACGACGACGTCACTACTCCAATAAAAGGTAGGTAAATAAAAATGGCGGCCGGCTTTTGGCGGGAACGCGTGAACACTACGTACTATTATGTGGATTGTGGATAACATTAAATATTTTGCTCGTTTTATCATAATTAGACGCTTACTGCTAGCCGGAACTTGAAGTTGGATGCCAAATCGTTAAGGATTGGAGTACACTGTTGTTTCGATTATTTTTAATAGATTTGAATAGTTGCGTTTTGTCATTAGTATTAGCTACTTTGAGATTTGTAAATAACTGCCAGCAAAAAATGTTATAAAGAGACTTTAAACTGACACACAAATTATATAACCTATGATAATAAATTAGGCATGTCGATATGTAGGATCTACGTTAATGAGTGGTAAGGTGAATATTGTAAATTAGGATTGCTTATATCTATTACCATACTATTACTATATTATATTACCATGTGTCACATTCAAATAAAATATAACTTAGGTATGCATTCAAATAACGGGAACATATTTGGGAAAAATACATCGCAAAACGTAACAAATTGATCATATAATATAAAAAATCCATATTTACAATTTCAATAAAAAAAAAATCAGACCATTTATCATGTATAGGTGTACGTATATGCTACGTATAAAATGTGATGTAAGTATGGTAACAAAAAAGACATTCGAAGTGTTATATTTTGTGACGAAATCTTGCCGGGTTACTGAACTTTCGATGGCTATTTGCCGTTGTGATAGGAATCTCAAAATAATGCTTACGAATTACTATAATATTTCTTAACGACGTTTTTTATCGTTGAGTAAATTTCAGAATAAGAGTATTAAAATAAATAGAGAGAAAGTATGTAGATACAAGTATATGCAATCTTACTTTATGCCTTTCTTAGACTCTAGTAAAGACTTACTCAAAACTATCACACACATGTTTACTCTTGACACAATTATGTGGCCTCAGCCTAGTATATCCCCCGATAATAAAACTTTATCGTTCGATTATTAATGCATAAATCTGCATAATGCTTTTTTTAGTTTTCGTGACTAATCTTCATACTGCGCACACCTGTGACTCCAACATGTTTTTTACACTTTTTTTTTATCAAAATTAGATGAAATTTATTATCTATGGTGACTAATGCAGTATCCAAAAAGGTAAAAAACTCATTATAAACTTTTAAAAAGAGGCGTAATTGATCTAATAGTGCAACTTAGTTATTATTTGCGTCTGAAATCAATTAGCACGGTCATAATTGTGGATAATATATATTTTTTTGAAGAACCAAAACTAATTGGAACGACCTTTATATCACCTCAGTTGTAATTAGGCGGATGGTTTGCCAAAAGCTTGTCCTGTTTGATTCATTCTTTTCATCATTAAGAAACGGATGCATTTAATATTTTTTTAATTAGTTATAGGGTTTTGTCGTTATAGTGATAATACTACCAAAGTGATATTTAAACATTTACATACTTATATATTTAGTGCTCATGTATGTATAGCCCGCAGACTAAATACTGTAACGTCTAATTTGATATTACCTGCAATGGTAAATAAATTCGAAAGTGAGTCTGTCTGCCCGCATATCCGTGTGTCTCTCTATCTATCTAAGTTTTTACTAAACTATCGAACCGATTTTGATGATATTTCAGGTGGCAGATATAAAGGTAGCTTAGAACCCGAAGTACACATGAATAATTTTCACATCACAAATGTGGGAGAAGCCGCAGGGGACAGCTAGTACACTAATGTCGCTTCGAGGCTAAAAACATAAGTCAATATCTCAACAATAAATTGTGTTAATCGAAAATAAACCTTGGATTATAAGTTCATAGGTCCCGGTATCAAATTCAATTGTTTCAATCTACTCAAAACTTTGTCTAAACGATATTGTACTTACTTTCCAACAATTATGTAGATATATTGACGTCACACTCAAATTTCCCATTTTCGATTTATACCAGCATGGTAGCTACCACTCCTCAATTATAAGATCATAGCAGGTTCATCGAAAATAAAGACTTCGTGATGAGCCAAATATAAATATTCAAATTACGTTCCTAAAACGTTCTATTTTGATAAAAAAAAAAACTCATGACCTCTCAATAAACTGAATTTTTCACAATGTATCATGTATACTCAGTTTTACAAAGCATCATACCGGTTTCGTAATATATTATGCTATGTATAAACAATAATAGTTATAATTTATGTTCAAAGTCAATGTTTACATTTTATGAAGATGTTTATTTTATATTTATATTGATTGTCTGCCAAGTTCGGCCGTATCCTGTTTGGTAGCTTTCCATATTCTTTAAAGTAGTATTTTCAATGTAATTTTCTTTCTATGAAAATATTTCGGCCTTGCACGTATTTAGAAACATGACATATTTCAATTGTTTTTAACATAGTTTTTAGACGAAAAATCAAAAGCCCAAACAACCTATCTAATATTTGAAGATTTTACCAAGATTATAAAATCGCAAAATTACCTTAAACTTTTCATTTAAAGGATCAACCTTGCACGATCAAAATATGTACCTATATGAAAAGTTTTTTCCCGATATTGTTGTTCATTGATAAGTAATTAGCAAAACATAAGAATTACAAATAACCTGTAGTAAACAAATGAATATGGATTTAATCATAAGATAACCCAATTAAAAAATACCACAACAGACGCAACCTGTATAAATGCATAAAATTAATAACACACTTACATTGATTTGCGACTTAGTTTACTTTGTCATTGATGGGGGTCACAATTACGAGAGCCATGAATATTTATTGGCACAATTAATTTTACACAAGCCAATAACAGTGGATTGTGAACTAGTTTAGGTGAATGAGACTATGTTTCAGATTTATATATGTAATATACTATAATCCACGCGTGAACTTGAACTTTATTAATCAATATAATGTTGCAATGTTATCCGTATTCTTACTTAGTATGAAAAGTATACAGGTGGGTGAGGTGAATATTTCCATATACTTGTATTTTTTTCACTTCAGTAGCTTCAAACATGTAGGTTTTGCTTCCTGAAATCAGTGAGCAAAATGCGATTTTGCTCACTGAGTGAGATCATGTAACTTTTTAATTTATTTTTTTCAGAAAGCCGCGAATATCTTATTCAGCCTTGGGTTAATCACACAATTCGAAACATTCACACTCTATCTCTTTCCCGCCATTAGAAAGAGAGAGAGACAAAGACCAGCCCTTTCGAAGTTCTGATTTTGAATTCGACCTCAAAGACAAACACGTTCGGAATTTCGTACTAACTAAAAAGTTACTTTGTCTCACTCAGTGAGCAAAATGCGATTTCAGGCAGCAAAACCTACATGTTTGAGCTGAAAAATGACTCATATCACGTGTAGGGAAAAATCTGTGCCACAAATACCTATGTTTATTTACTTAGGTATTTTTAATGTCAATTTATACAGAAATGGTCGTAGGTAAAATACGTCTGAACAAAAAAAAATGGAAAATTTATGATAATAAATAATATTTACTAACGACGGAAGCATTAACCACAAACAACATAATTTAAATGGCATACCTATATGATACCGACAAAAAATATTGGTTTTACATAACTTACAAGACTGACGTTTTTGCAGATCGAGAAAAATCTATCGATTTTCGATTGATCCTTGGTGCAGTGAAGAATAATTGATGTTCGATTTATTGAGATATATATTAAGACTAGTTACTCGTCACGATCCCGTTAAGAGATTATAGGAGAGGTCATTTGCTATTTTGACCTCAGTACAGCAGGTCAAAAAGTTGACAGATGTTTCATTTTTTTTTACTTCTCCGGCAGGCAGGCTTGCCTATGGTATGGGGAAGAACATGAGCTACTTTTTTTCTCGGGGACGCGCGGCTGAAACCGCGGAAGCTAATTGTAAGTATCTCGAGACTGGTTCACTTTTACCTAACATATCAAAGGGTCATAATGAATACCTCTCCTACAATCCGTTAACGGGATTGTGGCTTAATATAATAACCAGAAACCCTATTTAAGATGTTTAAAAAACAGTTAACAGTAGATCAATACCTATCTACTCAACTAAAATGTATGGAACAGCTGAAATAATTTCTCGCGCTTTCAGAGTATTTTTTGTAGTCAAAAATTCTAAAAGTAATATTTTTAATATGTGTAATGGTAAGGAAATGGAAAATATAGCAACTATTGACAACTATGGGCAGACTAGCTTTTTGCCACGTCCCTTTGTCCTTTGTCCCTTAGGGGTTGAATTTCGGAAAATTTCATGGTTCTAAGCGGTGGCGGTTTTGATTTATAAGATATTTTATTGATATTAAATATATTGTTGTTACAGTAGTCCCAACAATATTGGAAGACATTACAATACTCTAGATTTTCTTTTATTTTTATACAAAGCAATGTATAAAACATATTAATAAAAGCGTGTTAATTCCCCTTATTCAGACCTGCTCGGTTGCGGTCCCGATTCGGTAGACAAACCGATTAAGTAGTCTACTGAAAAGGATGGCTCCTATTTTCTCATTTCAGACTTCCATATAGAATGAGGCAGTCGATCGGTACACGATTGTGGCAAATTCATTCTGTAACTAACACAGCAAGAGCCTAAATTTAACAAAATAAAATCGTCCTTTCCGATCGGAATGGCAACCGAATGGGTCTAAATAAGGGGGAACAAAAGAAAATCTTGCCACGATCACACAAATATCACTTACTTATATTATCTTATCTTACTGAATGTCTGTGTATACCTATGTTTGTTACCTCTCAGCTCCATAACGGCGGCTGAACGGATTTGGAAGAAATTTAGCACACATAGAATATTTTCTATGCAGTTTAATACATAGGATACCTACTCTATATATATAAAAGATAAAGTATGTATGTATGTTCCCTATAGACTCCGAAACCGCTGAACCGATCGCGATGAAATTTTCAGACAATCTTCATATTAGCCCCGCGGGTAATCCTGTAAGGTTTGGTGGCAATCGGAGCACTCGGGACCGCGGGTGAAACCGCGGGGCGAAAGCTAGTAATTTATAAATGCGAAATTAACTGTTTGTCTGTTTATTACCTTTTCACGACTAAATCTTAACTGGTTGCGATGAAATTTGGTAGAGAGGTGGATCTAGAGACATAGGGACACGATTCCTCGATGAGCGAATTCCACGCAGTAAAAGTCGCAAGCAAACGCTAGCTTAGTTTTTATTATGTGTACAGTGACTTACAGACATGCAATAAGTGACGGAAGTGTTACGGAAATGACACCTTTACGACCTCATTGTCATTAAGATAAGTATTATCTTGATAATGGTGATAATTAACATATTATCATCTCTTTCGTCAAACATGTATTCGACTAATGCGCTGATTTACCGGAAGTCTTTAAAGTAAGTAAGTACAGTTACGATCGTAAATATATACCTATAGACTAATTAAAAATCGAAAGCAATATTCTCGTAATATAAGGATTGTAACTTTTAAGTAACACCTACCTATATGATAAAAGTATTGGGTTCGAATCTGTACTAATATTATAAAGCTGAAGTGTTTGTTTGTTTGAACGCGCTAATCTCAGGAACTACTGGTTCGGTTTGAAAAATTATTTTAGTGTTAAATAGCCCATTTATCGAGGAAGGTTATAGGCTACTTTTTATCCCGGGAAAACATAAGATCCCTCGGGAACGCGGGTGAAACCGCGGGGCGAAAGCTATATACTATATGTTCATTGTTCATATTGTCCATAGCAGCATAAATCAATCAATACTTCAAGAGAAAATCTCTTTTTGAATTTTGCTTAGTGTGTGGGCTATAGGTGCCATGGGTGCCATATGCCTATATGCCATATAGATGCCATGCCAAGGAGGCAATGGGCTGTAGATTGGTGGATAATATCATTGAGATATTTGAAAAACAATTTTAAAACAATAAATCAATAAGGTTACAAATACGACTAACTATTTATGAAACTGTATTTTTTTTTCTGAACTAGCCGTTCCCTAAAAAGCAAAGCTACTCCTTATAACATCAGCTATCTGCCAGTGAAAGTCCCGTCAAAATCGGTTCATAATTAACTTCACGTAGTATGTTATTGCAATTTTAAGGCTCTGTTTAGGTACGTAGCTCCATCTGTGTAACCTTTATAGCACTTTTTTGATCTCAAATAAATCACTTCAATAGGGCTTCAGTTAATACTGTGTAATAATGGATGGTTGCAATATGCAGTACACAGATGATAAAATCACAAGTTGTGTTTTAGTTACATAAAACTATATCACAGTTATGATTTTAAAGTTAGAATAATGAATGATATATAATAGTTTGTTTTTAATAAAACCTCTTTAATTAACGTTGCGTTAAGTTAACAATCAAAAAGTTCAAATAATTAACTGCAGATGGCGGTAATGAATATCAATAAAGCAGATTAAGGCTTTTACGCTTATCTTTACAAATAAAAACTCATTGGCTTCATTAAAATGATAACATCTCATCGTAATGACTTTCAAGCAAGAATTCAGTGCTAATTGAAGTGGATTTGTCATAGAAAATGTTTCAAAAGGTTTTGAAAGGAGGTTGTATAAAAAAATGGCAGCGGGCGCGTCGGTAAAGCAGCGCACCGGCTCGGTGGGCCGACGCAGGCGACACGCAAGCGCAACAGGTAGGTTAACATTCACGGTCTGTCGCATTTGCTGGTCCCGTGCGCACTCGACGTGCCCCCAACGTACCCATACGAACCGCGACCGACGAAATGTACTCGCTTCATCGGTGATCGTGTGCAGTGATCAGATAAACCAGTGATAGTTTAAACTAGTGCATGTGTCTGTGATATGACGAGGACGACCACACGACTCTGACCGAGCACTATCAACAGCGGATCATAACGGTAAATTTCGACAAACGTGACAATATGACCTGGGAATGTTTACCGAACGGTCAGGTGATGCCGAGCACGCAAGTTTAAACTGTGTTACTGTTAAATTAATTGATATCGTTTGATTATGTGCATTCGTACGCGTTGTTCTACATAACGAACACGAGAACTAGTCGGTTTTCTTCCACGTAGCCCGTAGCGGTGTTTACACGTGAATTATGACACCTGTATGTATCCGATGCGTTAGACTACAACAGAGTCTCGCATATTGTTAGTCTTCAAAGAAAGTAGTGCTAGTTAAAACGCTATCGAATTGGCTAAGTTTACCGTTGTACAAGAAAGTGTAGAGATCGGTTATTATGTAGGTAAAATTCTTTTCATTTAATTGGATTGTCGTCGTGAATCATATTGGATTATAATTGATGTTAAACAATGTTCTTAATCATGGTGTCCGGTTTGTTTATTGGAAATTGTAGGCTCGTTAATTATTGATTGATGTCATAGTGATTGAATACGTTTACACTTAAAATACAAGCATCTCCATCCAGCAAAAAAACTGAATAAATCAACTGGTCTTTATGTTGCCACTGGTTGTTGCCAGGTGCAATATTTAATCGAAAACAGGTTCTATCAATACTTTCAGATGTTTATATTTATTTATTATTACAAGGTTCTAAAATAAATCTGGAAAAAGTTTGTTACTTCGAATTTTGAATCAATCGCTTTCAATAAAATTTCACTTGCCCTAAAGAAGCTATCTCTATTCTCATTGTATATAATAAAATACACGCGTGAAATATGAATCGTGTCGTTTTTAAACGCTAACCCAGCATAAACAATGGCTCATAAAGTTCCCATAGAAAGTTGTAAACACCAGTGAGTGCCGAACCCAGTGCCTTTTTCCATTGATCACATGGACACAGTTCCTACGTCGATAACTACAATGTTATAGGTTGAGCTGTTAACCAATAATTGATGACTTCATTTACTGACGCTATTAGAAAAAATAATTACGCCATGTTCATTAAAATTTATGCGTTAACTCAGATTTCTAGTTACATACCATATTATTTTCTACTATGTACCTATAGGCCTTTGACTACCATGGTAAGTGGTAAGAGGTAAGCACATAGAGCCTAGAAGAAACTAGCTCTGAAGTGCAACGGCCGGAACACACCGGAAGGAGTTTGCCGGCAGATTTTCAATTTGAGGGTGATATCTACCTAAGCGGGTACTACAAAGTCCCCATTACCTTGGACTTTTCATTAAAAAAAATTCGTTACTGAAAACATGTACAAAATGTATCACTGTCGATTAAAATCAGATTGTAAAGAGATTATTATTGTTTGTCTTGTCCCATATAAACTGTACTGTAGGTTCAGTTACGTAGTACGGGTGTGCAGTAGATAGTAGGTTTTTATTATACCAACTGAAATTACTGCGATTAGGGATTACAGTGCGTACTAGCCCATTTTAGAGTTTTTTTTTATACCACTAAGGTGGCAAAGAAGCTGATGGCCTGCCTGATGGTAATAGATTTCCGTAGCCTATTAACGCTTGCAACACCAGGGGTAATCGCGCGTTGCCGACCCCGTTAAATTTTCACACCCTTCTTAAAAAACCCCATGATGTACCTTGGGAAAACCATGGCGGAAAGCTCGTTCCATAACCTTATTGTTCGCTGTAGGAAGTTTCTTTGAAACCATTCTGTTATGTTGGTACAAGCAGTTAGCTATAGAAAAATTACAATGAATTTTAAACTAACTTTATCCTTATTTCAGTTTGTTTGAAGCTGTGTTTTTATAAGTCTAAAGTACATTTCAACAAACCAATATTACAATCAAGTCCTTACTTAAGGTTGTAGGTATACAGGGTGATTTTGTTATCACTGGCAATACTTGCAGGGGTGGAAGTACTCATCAATGTGAACAACTTTTATTATAGGGCTAACTCTGATATCGCGTAAAATAATACGGTTGCTTCATACATTTTGTTCGAGTAGGTATTGAACTTTTGTATGGAACAGCTGATAATTTTTTCATGATTTCACAGTTAGTCCCATTATAAAAGTTGTTCATTTTGATGAGTACTTCCACCCTTGCAAGTATTGCCAGTGATAACAAAATCACCCAGTATATATTTACTAGCTTCTGCCCCGCGGTTTCACCCGCGTTCCCGAGGGATCTTGTGTTTTCCCGGGATAAAAAGTATATAGCCTTTCTCGATAAATGGGCTATCTAACACTGAAAGAATTTTTCAAATCGAATTAGTAGTTCCTGAGATTAGCGCGTTCAAACAAACTCTTCAGCTTTATAATATTAGCACAGTCTATGTAACTCTTGTGATATCAGTATAGATTACCAGCTTTACGCACCTCAGTTTCACCCGCGATTTATGTATTTTACCCCCTTAGGGATTTAATTACCTGCCATATGTCAAAGGTCCTGTAGTTATCGAGTTTTCATGATTAATCAGTGAGTGGTATTCCGCTTTTATAATAGAGAGATTGGAAAAATCTAACTGTCGCATAACGCTTCTCCACTAGGCGCATCGTTCGAGATGGTCGATGCTGAGGAAGTTAGTGATGATGGGGTGCTCCGTTTTTCTGCCAAAGAAGTAGAGGGGGTAATACGCAGAATGACGAGGGGAAAATCACCGGGACATGACGGCCTTAGTATCGAGCATCTTAAATATGCTGGATACCATCTTCCTAGAATATTAGCAACATTTTATTCACTATGCATAAGCCACTCTTATCTGCCGACTAATATGATTAGAGCTATAGTAGTGCCAATAGTGAAAAACAAGACGGGAGACATCTCCGATCGCGCGAATTACAGGCCTATTTCACTGGCAACGGTAATTGCTAAGGTGTTGGACAGTCTTCTGGATAAGCAGTTAGATAAGCATCTGCGTTTTCACGATGCACAGTTCGGATTCCGGCCCGGACTATCTTCCGAGAGTGCAATAGCATGCTTGAAGCAGACTGTCCAGTACTATACAGACAGACACACTCCGGTGTACGCCTGCTTCCTTGACCTCTCCAAGGCTTTTGACCTCGTGTCGTATAATGTTCTCTGGAAAAAGTTAAGAGAGGCAGGCGTGCCACTGGAACTGTTGCGTGTATTCCAGTACTGGTACGGGAATCAGCTTAACAATGTTAAGTGGGGTAGTGTTCTCTCTGATGCGTACAGGTTGGAATGCGGGGTTAGGCAGGGGGGTTTGACCTCTCCTAAGCTTTTCAACCTGTACATAAATGAGCTGATTGTTGGACTCAGCAGCAAACCTGTCGGTTGCAGTATTGATGGCCTAATTGTCAATAACCTCAGTTACGCTGACGACATGGTGCTGCTGGGTCCAACAGCCGGCTCGATCAGAGAATTACTATGTATTTGCGAAGAGTACGCGGCTAGTCACGGGCTTGTGTACAATGTACAGAAAAGTGAATATCTGATCTTTAAGGCCCCCGGAAAGAAGATTGACTACGATCCCCTTCTCTCTTTAAATGGTATACCACTCAAAAGAGTGACACAATTCAAATACCTGGGGCATTATGTTACCGAGGACCTTAAGGATCAGACTGACATAGAACGTGAACGCAGGGCATTGGCTGCTAGATGTAATATGTTGGCCCATAGGTTCACTCGTTGTAGTGAAGAGGCAAAAGTTACCCTTTTTAAAGCATACTGCCAAACCTTCTACACGAGTGGCCTGTGGACCAACTATACGCAGAAGGCACTCGGTGCCCTGAGAGTTCAGTATAATAATGGCTTCAGGATTCTATTGGGACTACCAAGATATTGTAGTGCCTCGACTATGTTCGCGCAGGCCAGAACCGATGACTTTTATGCGATCATTCGTAAAAAGCACGCTTCCCTACTCAAAAGGATGCGCTGTAGTCCCAATGGTATCCCGAAGACACTGGCGAGTAAATTTGATACGCCTATGTTAAAGCACGCCATAGACGTGTTAGTGCGTAATAACGGATAAATGCTACATTACCCTACATTTCTAATTTTAAGTTGTCACTAACATAGTTTTTCTTTTGTAATACTAACAAGTGGTCCTCAGTTGTCACAATAAATAAATATTATTATTATTA
Organism: Tetheella fluctuosa; assembly: GCA_951216915.1. Classification (NCBI taxonomy): domain Eukaryota; kingdom Metazoa; phylum Arthropoda; class Insecta; order Lepidoptera; family Drepanidae; genus Tetheella; species Tetheella fluctuosa. Next base: position 12,736,893 of record OX578214.1, read on the forward strand.
TAATATCGTTAGTACTTATGTCACGAAGCTTATTCTAAAGACATTGATTTCTTCTAGAATTAGGTATTTGTATTTAAATTGAATTATTATATTTGTACGTATGTATGTTGTATGGCATTATATTGATTGATTGATGAAAAATATTGAATAAGTGTGTGTCAATATTATGAAGGCAAGGATGATTATTAATAAATATGTAATATACAGGTTGTTCTCATGTAAGTGAAATTGTATTTCTTTATTGAGAATAAATTCTTTAAACCGAGGTTGTCGCCCGGGTATGCCATGATACACGGTAGAAAAGTAAATAAATAATTGAACTTTTAAATTTAGTAACTCGCGATTTCTGGTTTTTATTTTTGCAAGTAGTTTTGGGACGCCCGTCCCATTCCTAAGCCTAGGGGATAATAATAAAAATATATTAATAATATTTTTTTGTGTAAAGTACGAAAACGTTATAATTTGACTGGTTAATTTCACGGCCTTTAATTCAAAATACTATTTTATTTAGAGCGAACTGATCCTTATGATTAACAGTCTTCAATTATGTCAACATCAAAATTAATGGGAGATTTTTTTTATGTCAAAAGGCTGTCAAACAGATAGACTGCCTACTTGATGGTAAATGGTCAATGTCACCTGCAATATCAGGGGGACATCAATGTGTTGCTTCTATAAAGTCCCTCACCAGTGTAATGCAACTAGTGGAACGAATTGGTGGGTGCTTATAGTGACCGATTTTCGCGCAGTTAGAGTTCTACTGCGCAATCTAAACATGTTTTGTATATGCAATTAGTTTAAGTAATTAATAATTTAAATTACCTAAGATTTATCATCCTCAAAAATTAATTGATTGGTGTCCGTGGTAAAAATTTTCACCACCAAATTATCAAATAAAAATCACGTGCGATTAATGATTTGTATTGCATTTTGAAAATACAATACATCATCATATTTTATACTTCATCATACTTAATATTATAAAGTGGATAGATTTGTATTTTTGTATGTTTGTAACGAATAAAACCAAAAACTACTGGACCGATTTCAAAAATTCTTTCAACAAACTGACAAAGTTCCATACAATCGAACATCCCCTATTTTACCTCCTTAGGGGTTGAATTTTGAATAATCCTTTCTTAGTGGATGCCTGCGTTCTTTAAGCAATTTGTGTACAAAATTTCATGTTCCTAACCCCAGCGGTTTAGGCTGTGCGTTGATAGATCAGTCAGTCAGTCAGTCAGGACAAGCTTCTTTATTAGTATAGATAAACAAATTTTCTTTACGTGATACGAAAATCGTGATAGTATTACAGCGAAAATAATAATAATACAAAATAATAGAAATCAGACACTCCTTGTGAAGTATATATAGTTTATAACTTCAAAATAGCTTTTAATAATTCATATAAAATTTATGACTCAATCGTTAAATATGACTTATTATTTTATGACGTAATCATAGCTGAGGTGGTCGTAAATATCTTATTATATTGTGTGAAGTAACGTTAACTCTGCAAAATATATTAGTGATAAGAAATAACTTCAAAGAAGCATAATAACGTATCTACTGGGTGTTTTTTTTTGTCAATGAACACCTTTTATTATGGGACTTACTGTGAAATCATGAAAAAATTATCAGCTGTTCCATACAAAAGTTCAATACCTACTCGACCAAAATGTATGAAGCAACCGTTTTATTTTACGCGATATCAGAGTTGGTCCCATAATAAAAGTTGTTCACATTGATGAGTTCTTCCACTCCTGTAAGTATAGCCAGTGACTAAAAATCATCCTGTATAACGGCCAAAGGATTTTAAATGTAAATAATCCCTTTTTTTAGGGATGTCGTTGAAGTCTTTTATATGAACTGTGCATACAAAAGACTTCAACGACATTAGTTTTAGGGTATCAAAAATACTTTTTGATTTTTATTTGTTTCTATAAAATATGAATGTGTACTGAAAAAAAAAATATTTATGTAACAATTAGCTGTACCCCGTGGTTTCACCTGCGTTGTCAGGATAAAAGTAGCCTTTAACCTTCCTCAATAAACTGGTTATCTAACGCAAAAATATCGATGTCTTGAGTTCATACAAAAATCCCATAGATTAAAGGCACTTTCAGTTTTTCCCGAATTCGCCAATTTTCAGGGCAACTTTTCAATTTTTTCTTTCTCTAAAAACCTTATTCGGACTATTCCGAACCATTAAAAAGGATTTTTAGTCAAATCGGTCCAGCCGTTGTCAAGTGATGCGCTACCAATGAACAGCATTTCATTTTTGCATAGTTATAGTTTTGATTCTTACTCTCTCCATTTTACCTTCTTCCTATCGTGGTCTCTTTCAAAATGTTTACAAAACCACACATAGAAACAGAGATAGAAGCAGATGGAGTTAACTCGGTAGTTACAAACACGACTAATCTCCAATCTGAGATTCGCTACCCGGATAAGTTCCAGTTTTAAGAGAGCGTGGGATTTATATAAAAAAAAAAACAAGCTCTTAATAAAACTATCCTGTTTCATATAGTGCGCATGTGCAGTTATGAGCACATGTTACATAATCGTCTTTGATTCAGCGATATCAATTTATCGTGGGAATAAAAAAAAACCTATTATCCTATTTATTATTATAAACGCGAATGTTGGATAGATGGGTGGAAGTTTGTTACTCTTTCATGCAAAATCTATTGAACAAATTTAGATGAAATTTGGCACACATATAGAATATATTCTGAATTAACATATAGGGTACTTTTTATCCAGAGAAAATATATGATCCCTCAGGAACTAGAGTGAAACCGCGGGACGAAAGCTAGTAAATAAATAAACATCAAAGAGACAAGATTCAGAAAATTATGACCCTGTACGTTTTTTTTAATGCCAGATATGCTTATCAGCCTTCTTTAAATAGGTTCAATGATACCAACGGGATTGCCAATGTGTTGCCAACCTTTATTAAGCCTCAAGTAACTGGCTCTCAATTGCACCTGGCAGAACACACCAGTAGGTGCTTGGCGATAGATTGTCAACTTGAGGGTGGTAGCCAACCAGGCGGGTACTACAAAATACCCTACCACCGTGCTATGGTCTCCTTATGATGTAGGAGAATGCTTATATACATTGTACAGTCCGTTCATCATAACTTGTCCCCTAGCCTTTATGTTGGTACAATATGTGTCAACAATTTAATGGAATAACAGAGCTACCAACTTTTAAACGAGGGGACAAGTTATGATGAACGGACTGTAGTATTCGAACCCACCCATTTTTTTTAAATTGTACAATATGTCAGTTATGGTTGATAGAATAAAAAGGTTCATTATTTCAAATGATAAATGCGGTGTAACTTTTATTATCGATGATAAAATCTGCGAGCAAGTCAATCATGATTTTTACACTTGTATGAAAAAATAAATAAAGGATTACCAGCTTTAAAAACTTAAATCATTCCACCTGTCTGATGATTAAAATCAAACTTTTGCTTTTCCAGTCAAGATAATGATACTCAATAAAAACGTAAGCCAATGTAATCTTTAATTCGTTGCATTAAGAGTCAGGTTAAAATAAAATTCCTGCAAATATTTCAAGGATCATGACAATTAAAATTAAAAAAAAAGAATGCTGAGATATATTTTTGTTCCCACCTATCACGAACGCTATATTACTTTGTGCAATAATTATTTTCTTTTGCCGGTATAAATCGGATAGGTTCTTTGATATTGAACTCTGGAAGATGCAGAATAAGGTATAAAATTGAGAATTGATGGAGACCGTCACCGATAGTGAACTTGTTCGAACTATATTATTATGTATCAGTTGTAAGTAACGATGAGAAGGGTCTAGTTAATTTTTGAAAGAATAAATATTTTCATAATGCAGTTGGACGAATAAACCTTTATTTGATAGTTATGTACCTACCACCTGATGATAACTAATTAGTACCTAATCTGTTGCCATGCCGGCATGCACTTGCCGGTGTATTCCGCAAGGTAACGAGACCATTATTACATGAATATAAATACTTTTTATAGTAAAATACTGTATAGGTAAGATCAAATTTAAAAAAAACAGCCATATACAGTCAACACAAAATTATCTTCATACATATAATCTGTGGAATCGGCGTGTCTGTCCATAGGAGAAACAGTATGCTAAGAGATTTTTTCTTTATCTTGTCTGTTTGAACACGCTAATCTTTGAAACTACTGAACAGATTTTCATGGAGTTTCTACAGATTAATGCGCTTCGAATACGCTCCTCGAAATTGCGTTAAAGGAAGAAAAGGTATAGAATAGATATTTTATAAAGACTGTGCGAGCAAAACCGCGGACGAAAAGTTAGTATTACATAAATTTTAACAACATTATTCGCTGCAATTGAAATGCACAAAAGATAGATAAAGTGAACGCGAAGCGGTTTAAAAAACGAAAACCTCGCAGGAAATGTTGCGCGCTCGCAGGTATGCCGGACGAAAATGTCCTAATTTACAATACGACATGATACGCGGGTCGAATTGTTAATTAGTTTTTTTTTATTTACACGGTGTACTTTCACTCGCGACGCATGCGAGCTCAGGATATCGTCTGGACTGGTGACTTCACGTGCATTGAATTTATAATTGTACTTTTTAAAGACACCCAGACTCGGCAAATACATATAGATTTAAAGTAATAAAATGTTATCTAACAGATTATAAAGTAAAATGGCGTAAGTAAATGTTAAGTAATCATTTTATCTTTTACAAAGAAAATTAAAAGTTCTATCATACTTATTGATCATTAAGCTTATGCCCAGCGGTTTTGTCTCCGTTCCCGAAAGATCTCATGTTTTCACGGAATAAAAAGTACCCTATAAATTATTCCAAAGTATGATCTATCTCTGTGCCAAGTTACATACAAATCCATTGAGCCGTTTATGCGTGATTGGGTCTCAAACATCTATACATCCAAACTTTCACATCTATACTAATATTATAAAGCTGAAGAGTTTGTTTGTTTGAACGGGCTAATCTCAGGAACTACTGGTTCGATTTGAAAAATTCTTTCAGAGTTAGATAGCCCATTTATCGAGAAAGGCTATAGGTTACTTTTATCCCGGGAAAACGCAAGATCCCTCGGGAACGCGGGTGAAACCGCGCGGAAAAGCTAGTTTATAAATATTAGAAGGACTAGCTTCCGCCCCGCGGTTTCACTCACGTTCCCCGGGGATCTTATGTTTTCCCTGGATAAAAAGTAGCCTATGTCCTTTTCCACACTATAGGCTATCTGCATACCAAATTTCATCGCGATCGGTTCAGCGGTTTAATCGTGAAAAGGTAACAAATAAACAAACAAACTCACTTTCGCATTTATAATATTATTATAGTTAGGATAATAAAGTTAGGATTAGGAACTTAGGATACTGATACCTAGACGTTGCGTTTCAACGTCTAGGTATCAGTATGTCTATTGCTTATGACTCAAAAACAATTAAACACATATTGATGCGGTTTCCAGTTACCTAGAAAGGACTGAAAGAATTAGTGACCGTTTTAGTGTAGCTATTCAGAGATAATAATAACCATGCGGGTGAAGCCACGGGCATAGGCTAGTATTAAATATGTAGGTAGTAATAATAGATAATGATACAAATACTTAAAAAAAAAAATGTTTTCACATCTGTACATAGTAATTACCTATTGTCTAGTTTATAAATTGCTTCAAAATTTTTTATTTGGATTCTCTCTTGCTATAATTAATTCTCTTACCTTTAATTTACTGAGCATGTTCAGTCAACAATGTGCTTAGGCTTTGTAATGTATATCGCAGAGTCGACAAGAAGCATTACAACCGTTACACAATACCAAATCGATATTGTAAATGTAAATAAAGAAACAATAATATGGGTGTGTGAGGAAAGAAATAACGATATGATACAACCTTTTTTGTGATTGATAAATGATACAAGTAAATATTTACGTTTATATTAGACTATAGCTGTCCCAACAGACGTTGTCCTGTCCAACTCATACACAAAATTTCATCCAAATCGGTCCAGCCGTTTATCCTATCTCTCAAGTTGGACCAGACTGCTCACGGTGTGCCAATTTAATTTAAAATCGGTTAAGTAGTTTAGGAATCCATCGCGGACAAACATCGTGACAGGAGATTTATATAATTATATTAAGATTATAAGATAAGATAAGATTTCTATAGAACGGATTTGTTAGAAAAATGTCTTGTTAAATTCTATGTTGGTAATTATTTACACATTATAATTTTCTGTCTGTCTATCTGTTTGTTCGCCCACATCTCCGGAACCAATGAACAGATTTTTATGTACATAGGATTTTCACAGGTAGACAGAAATTAATTTGGCTTTGTTTCGTTAGAATAGGATGTGGCAAAAAAAAATTATCGTGATTTAAAGTTTTTTGAAATTTACTTTTATACTGTTTGTTTCATCAAAATTGGATAACGGGAAAAAAGTTATAGAAATTTTACACACTTTGCGCGAGCGAAGCCACGGGAAAAATGCTAGTAATAAATTAAAATAAGAGTAAATAATAATATACAAAAGTAAAGTTTGTATTTCATACAATTATTGTAAGTGAATACTTATATTCTATTATATTTGTCCCTCAAAAAAAAAAATACAAAAATATATTAAGTAAATTTATTCCAAAAAGTTATTAGATATACATTCGTAGAGACAATGAATATTCTGATTGTATACAAGGTTATGAACAAAATTTGTAAATATGGCATATAACAGCTATTCTTATTTGAATTTTCTTGTATATTTATATTGGGAAGATATTTCGAGATAATATATATCGGTAGGGTAAAGCGATTTTTTCTTGATATAACGATTGCAATTTTAAGATAATACCTAAATCCTAATAGTATTGGTTTGAAATTAGCAATTACTATGTTCGTAACACCATACAATTACAATCAATACTTTAAGAAAAAAAACCCTTTTCAATTTTGTTAAGTACTGTATATTATGTATTTATGCTCATGTACTCGTTAACTGTACAAATTAAAAAGTCTTCATAATGTCAAATTAATTAAAAAACGAATAAACATCATTACAAATCAATTCCACATAACAGAGACGGAACCAGTTCGCAGTTCTATCGTCATCCTTTCCAGGAAAAAACCTGACTACGAAACTATATTAACTTAGCATTACTTGCAACATAGCAACCGCGATACGAATTCATGCTCACATATGTGCAATTTCAATAACCGTAGCAAATATATTATCTTATGACAACATCACGATCACTGGCGACATTGCACGGTGAGATTCTTAGCGATAATTAACTCCTCTCGTCCGTATAATATACAGCCATTATATATAGACCTGCAGCTTTTAGAACATACCTTTGTTTCCTTATCTAACTTGCTAAGTGGTGGGAGGCGTTAATTACCTGGTCAAATGACTGAGAACAAACAAAATCACGTTGAAGATGTATTGACATAAACCATTTTTGTCTATTTTACATGTAGATAAGAAATGCTTTGAGTCGGGATGTAGAATTTTTCTATATTTTTTGTGTTAAAATTTATAATTTATTTTAAATGTTGACATTGGTAATGAAAACCGTGAAATTTCAAGATATGTCTGCAAATATGTATCTATTGAATAAAATATAATATTTTTACACACTTATTATACCGTATACGTTACATTAGAAACATTTTTATGGTTTGTCATGTTATGTATATAGAATCTTGCTTCTCAGAATTTGCAATTTAGTTACTGAATAGCCCATCGATACCGGAAAGCGGTTAGGTAACGCATATGTTTGTAAGCATGCCACGTAAGTAGATACTAAGTCAGACGCCATAACGCATACTTATGGTATTTCCGTGATAGTTAATTATTCCTTTTGAGACAAATCTTACTTATCTGTGGTTTATTTCTAATGCAATCACGTATGTATGTAGGTCAGACACATGAAAATTGAGACATAACACGCGCATTGCATATCGAAACACTTTCTTCGTACAAAAGTGATCGTTAATATCGTATCCGACTCGTTTGATGAAACTCGTTTTGAATTCAAACAAGTCTGTCGCCAAGCACCTATTGGTGTGTTCCGGCAGTTGCACTTGAGAGCCAGTTGCCTTCTAGGCTTTATAAAGGTCGGCAGCACAGGCAATCCCATTGGTATTACCAGTGTCCATAGGCGACGGTAGCCACTTACCATCAGGTGGACCGCCTGCCTGCCAGCCAGACTTCTGACATAAAATAACAAAACATGTATCCATAATTTTCTTAATAAGTCAGTAAGATAAAAAAAAAACATTTAAAATTGTTAAATCATAAATAATGTAATCTTGCCGAGTTCCTTGTCTGCTCTTCTTAATTGAAGCTGACTTATGAACCGGTGGTATGTTCAGTGCCTTCATAATTACCCTATTAGGGTATAAATTGAATAAATAGCTTGGAATACAATTTTATTACTCATAATCCTAACTTTTTTTAAATATTATATACATATGAAAGCGAGTGTGTTTGTTACCTTTTCACGCCAAAACCATTAAACCGATCGTGATGAAATTTGGTACGCAGATAGCCTGCAGCCTATGGAGAAGGACATGGGCTACTTTCTTTCTCGGGAACGCGGGTGAAACCGCGGATATTATGGCTATTATAGAACGATAATCAAAACATCAAGGCTAAAAGTTGTCTCATGAAAAGATTGTGTTACTCGAAAATAGACCTTATGTCATAAGTCCAGGTTCCAAATTCAATTGTTTCAATCTCTACTCAAAACTTTATTTAAGAAGAGCACCGAAGATGCGCAAACTTAAATGTAAAAAATATCGATATTAATTTCAACAAATAGGCATAAACAAGTTCTCATTGACACATATTCATTACAAGGTATGTAAAGAATAATTTCTGTTATACATACTTGAATAATTAAACAATGTTGATTAACGCCGATGTGAAATGTATGTAAATTAAAGCAGATAGAAGAAGCTCACGCGAGCATTTGATTATAAACTGAATAATAATGTAAACTAGGTACATAGTTATTTTGCAGTTTAATGTACCTAATTGCTATCTAAACATCTGAATGCAGTGTAAATAGTGTTGATGAACTCGACTGGATTGTTTAATTAGATTCTGTTATCAATTAGAGTGAGAGAACATGATCATTAGACATGTAGGCTACTAACAAATTAACACGTATATTTTTCAACGTAATTGGGACATCTTATCACAGAGATCATCTTAAGTTTCAAGCAAATCCTTCTGGAATCTAGATATAGGTGAGCTGGAGTTTTTAGTGAAAGAAAATTCTGAGGGAACCATAGCACGATGGTAAAATCCGTCGCGGCACCTTTCGATGTAGGTATGCCGGCAACTATAATTCGAGTCTTCAGTCAGCCAATCTTAGGAAATTATTCGGTATTCGGTAGATATGTTACCGTGAACCTAAAAAACCCTGTTATGCTAGGCAAAGTGCGTGGAGAATGAATCGAATATGCTGTATACAGTTCGGTATTTGGTAGAACATCATCCAATAGACAAACACAAGCCTACTCAAGATAAAATATATGCATATGTTTAACCATCTATGTCATTAAAAAAATGCACTATCTTGAAGCAATGGTAAAATATTTCCAAATTATATTTGAGTAACGTGACATACCATACGTCACATATTTGCCTTGTATCGAAGGCCCGAGGCTTCACACGCATTGAAAAGTTAATAAAAGAAGTATTTTTACTTGGGATCATTATTGGAAAACAGAAAATACATCTAAACTTTTTGGTATAAGAAATTCAATTTTAGACAAATCACCTACTTCCTTCAGCTGTAAGGATCAAGTAATAATTACTAGACTGAGAATAGGACATACAAACATGACACATATCCATTTAATAACAAAAACTGCAAAAAATAAGTGCAAGTGTGGACTGGACCTAACTGTGTTACATCTTCTAATTGAATGCACGGCTTACAATAATGAAAAACGTATATGTGATTTACCTAACAGCTTACAAGATTGTTTAAACCAAGATGAATGTATACGAACCATACAATTTTTGAAAATGATCGATGTTTATAAACTTGTGTAACTGTTTGTTGTGGTCGCTAATGACCTTAGATGTTAAAAAGCGACCTAAAATAAAAAAAATAAAAAAAGAAGTATTTATTAAGTTACATCATAAAATATAATGTAAACTAGCATCCGTTCCGCGGTTTCATCCACGTACCTACCTGGGATAAAAAGTAGGACTATCTATGTCCATAGAATACGTAATTCTATGGCCTATGTCATTCTCCGGTCCATAAAATATTTCTATGAAAAAAATTACGTCGATCCGTTGCTGCATGAAAGAAGGATATACCAAGAAACTAACAAACACACATTCGCATTTATAATAGTACTAGCTGTCCGGCGCGGTTTCACCCGCGATCCCGAGAAAAAAAGTCCCCCATGTCCTACTCCATACCATAGGCTATCTGCGTACCAAATTTTGTCGCGATCGGTTCAGCGATTTAGGCGTGAAAACGTATGAAACAAACAAATAAACAAACATTCGCATTTATAATATCATAGTTAGGATAGGATTAAGAAGGGATTCATTCAATTGCATCACCTATAGGTACATTACCAATACGCATGTATGTAAATAGTAACCTTTGGCACTGCTAATGACACAATATTACCACATATCGGGTCTGCAATATACGTTGAAATGACACGCACGAATGCTCGCACTTCCCAATCGCCGGACGGGGCAGGAAGCAAGCACTACGATGGTGGCTAACTCCGTGACCAAACACACCTTACCGACAGTCAGTGCCAATCGGTTAAGCATTGTTTACAAGATATTAACGTAATATATGCTATTAGTTACATAAAGATGTTATGAAACATGTTTATAGGTATATTTCTTTTTAACTTTGAACTAAAGCATACTTTATTGAAATAAGAGTGAAGTGAAGAGTTGTGTTCAAAAACAATGACATCGTCGTTTTGTTACTCAGTACCAATGTACTATCATTTCACCTTACCATCATGAAAATAAAGATAATTATTTATCTATTGTTCTAAACCCTATTGTTCACAATTGACCATGAAGGTAGCCCTTCTCTCGCCATTATTGTATCGTTTTATGCATTGTATTCTCATTGATAGCATATTCTCAAAGTCCATAGATATTTGCGGCTTCCCGAATTACCATACGATCAGGATCCTTCTAGAGTCACCACACCTAATCAAATGTTTATTTTATTATTACGTTTATAACAAGTATTGTATTTCGGGTTTATGTCATGGCTACCGGGGTGGGGTGGGGTGGGGTGGCGAGTAGGGGGTAAAAAAGATCAGTAATTAACAGTTTTTCATAATACCTACTATATCTTAATACATCACGTTTATCTTTATTTGAGTGTTTTAATAATATTTTAGATGCAACAGAAGTTTTCTTTTAAAAATGGCTGCGCAGTACTACACCACGCAGAATATCTATGAAGGTTCAACCGTGGATTGCTGATACTCTGAACTCGACTGGAAATATACTCGTCAAAAATTATAATATCTTGTAACCATTGTACATTTCTATTCAAATTATGAAGATCCTGTGCTGTGATGTGCTGTAGTGACATCAAAATGCTAAGATACTGTTTCGCTGGGTTTTATCCACAGAACATATGGTTTTATCAGCTTTAGTCAATCCTGTGTATGCTCGTACAAACGCAAACTCATGTACCTAATAATATAATAGTACACACTGATCTTTCATTCACCCGTGACCGGCAGGTGGCGGGTCACGGACCATCCGCTCGTAGTATATTGTATTCGAAATTTGTTTTATGCTTACCTAAGCGAATATAAATTAAACTTTGTATCTCTTATTTTTCACTATTGAAAAGGTACTTCAATAAAATAAAAATATTTCGAGTAACTAAAGAAGTAGTTTAATCCTTGGTTCGTTATAATTTTTCAAGAATTTATGTTGCTGAGACATACAGACACGAAACATTTCTGGGACGCGCAGCGCTTGCGCATAAATGATCAAATTTTTTTTTTTTTTTCAAACGGTCATCTGATCGCATTGGTTCATAGCGTGTATTTATAGTAATAGTATTTTATTTATTTTATTATTACAAAAAACATCACTAACTTTATGTTCGCTTATTTAATTATTTAACAATATTTAAAACTATATTATTCCATTTCTAACAAAGTAGTATGTAATTTTGATTAAAAATCTAAACAGAAAATTAACTTAACCAACCATTCAGTACACCTCAATATTCTCAATACAACAAAATGTAAAGTAAATATGTGAATGTCAATATTGGAAAATGAAAGCGATTTCTCAATGAGAAAGTGTTTTATAAAACAATAGTATTCGCAGAAGCGACGATGGCGTATGCATGCGCAAACGCAGGTCTACGGGGCACGATGCTGCGCAGTGACCCGTTGTGAACCGAAACATTGATTAACTTTTCACTGATGGTTATCAATATCTACATACTTTATTCAAAATTTAGTTTTGGTGCAATAGTGAAAATTTAAATAATATTATCGTGTCTAAGATGCGTCGCTTAATGTTGGTCAAACGTATATTCTACTTCCATTTTAGTGTTCTGTGTGGTAAAAAAAACATCGGTCCTGTTAGCTATTATTTTATTTCCAACTCAAAATACTCAAAATACTCAAAATCTCACATTTTCTTCCCTGATTTTACCATGAAATAATAGTCATCTTTAAAATTTCGAGTGTCAATTCAAACATTCCTGGATCATACACGTGTGATCTCAAAATCAAATGTCACCTCCATTATCATAATATGTGTAAACCAGTAATTCAACTTACCGCTCATTTACTCAATCACTACGCTATGCATCTATCTTGAAGCAATCAAGTGTACTTAGAGATGGAGCCATGTAGGCTTGTTGGGAATTGCCCGTTATATAGCGGCTCTCTAGACCCGGCTAACGTGGCTAATATAGCATTCGCATGTCACGCATGTTTTTACGACAGGTGGCTAAGGAGTGCAATGACTGGATTCTGTATACATAAATATTAATCGATCTTTTCTGCTTTGTATAAATATTTACGTATATCTACTTAAATGGATTTAACATATTTTCGCTTTGGACAAATATAATATCGTGAGGAAATCGGCATACTAGAGAAGTCAAATTAAGAATTGGGACCGCGTGGTATACTATAGCCCCATTTTTCTTCGCGTTTACGTTTTATATGAGCTGTTGATTTAGGAATTTTCTTAGCCTGGAAATTCCTGGGTTGAATAAAGTATGAAAGTATTTAAATTCCATACAACAACGTCCTTATCACCTAAACTTTGAAACAATGACAGTGGGAAAATTTCAACACTCAAAATGAGGACATTCTTTATTCTATGAAGTAAGCTTTTAAATGATCTTCTTCTCTGCCAGTTTCTACATACAAGATGTACCTACTTATAAAAGGTATTGCGTAATTGGGTAGGAACTGGCAGAGCTACTTTTCAATGATTACTTACATTGATAAATTCCTTTGTCACTGAATCAATAATAATAAAAATATAGAGCGTAGCGAGAGATGAATCTATTATTTATCATGATTTTTTAGGGTTCCGTACCCAAAGGATAAAAACGGGACCCTATTACTAAGACTTCGCTGTCTGTCCGTCTATCTGTCACCAGGCTGTATCTCAAGAACCGCGAACAGTTGAAATTTTCACAAATTGCCGCTATAACAACAAATATTAAAAACAGGATAAAATAAATATTTAAGGGGGGCTTCCATACGACAAACGCGATTTTTTTACGTTTTTATAGATTCGACTCGCACTTGGCCAAATTTTTAATATCATTCATAGCATTTCTTTTGCTGAAAAATAAGCAATTTCTGACAGTGACACTAGAATGAATGTCTAATTGATGAAATTAATTAATGATTTTATGTTATCATTTGCTACATAACATTTTCATTCTTCATTCTTCGTTAATGGCCGGCTCCTCAGCAATAGCAACTTTACGAACCGGTATCAGAGTGAAACTATTCATGAAGTGCATAATTTTTATCGTGGAGTTGGATTTATGGAGAGTATGGAGTTTTTAAGCCAGCGATTTAAAACTAGTTTTTGTTTGTCTATGAATAGTCATGTATTATTTAAGTAAATGGCACGACATCACCCCGCCCGCATGTGAACAGCCTGCAGATAAAGGACTTCCGTCGCTATTAGTTCCGCTGCTCACTTTCGCGTGCGCTATTACGCTGGGACGTGCGCACGCGCACGCTCTGTGTTTAAGCTGCAGTGGACTCGTCTCGATCACGACATGCGTATTATAATGTCATCTTGAAGAGTCTACGATTGTCCATAAATTCAGCTTAGTAAAGTTAGTACAAATAGTTAGCTATGTTTATTACCGGGTTATTTAAAGCTGTGGTATTATGTATATATAAATCTATGGAAGTAATTTATAAAAATAATACAATTTAAAATAAAATCTACTAAAAGGTACACTATACTATAGAAGTTTATAATTGAATATAATGTTTTTTCTTCTTTGTAATTCGTAATTAAAGGCCCTAATATGCTGGTTAAACGATATTGTATGATCTTGTCAGGGATCAATAAATATGTGACAACTGTTGTAAGTATAATTTAATAATAAAAAAGTAGGGGTGTTAGGGTGGTTGTAAGTAAATTAAATTAAAGAAGTATCATGCGAAAAATGTCTTGCTGAGTTTCTTTCTGAATAAATGTTTTTCCTTCTTTCTTTATTTCTTTCTTTCTGCCATGAGTCTTCTTAGTAATTTAAAATTACCTTCTCAGTACCGGTGGTAGAGACCCTTCTTAGTACCGGTACTGAGAAGGTATTTCTTAGTATCATCAACCCTACATAATTATCACTTTGCAGTAAACTGTTTAACGAACTTTCTCAGAAATATTAACTTCAGTTTGATATACCAATAATCTTAATACAAATCAATGATTATTATTATTATTGTATGATATTAGGTATATTATCTAATTGTAATTACGTAGGTATTTATTTTAATTACATACCTAATACTGAATATAGCCATTATTCGAAAAGACTATGTAAGATTGTAAGTATTCGAGTAAAATGTAGAAGATCTTAGGTACATACTCGTTGCATCAATATGAATAAATTTTGGGTGTTGGTAAGTGATGATGTGGTGGAAGGTGGTAAGCACTTAAAGCCGTAAAGGAAACTGGCTTTCAAGTGGTCTCAGCCGGTCAATTCGAGTATGGTAGTCAGCCAGACAGGTACCACAGAAACTAAATTTAACTCGCATTAGTAATACCTTACTAATGTTCATACCTATAGTGGTAAAACTTAACAAAGTAACTGCCAACCAATGTTATTATTTACTCTGGAAATGGCTCCCTGTTTACAAATCAATCGATTCGATAATTAAGCAATGGATCAAATTTCACACCTGTTTTTTTAACTTTAAAATTGTTTTTACTTAACCCATTCAAAGACCCTTTGTTTTCTTCCAGTAAAGCTTTTACTTCAGTAAACATTGTAATTGGCCTCAAATAATGGTTTACATAGAGAACTTTGAAGGTTAAAAGAACAAGAGTATAAGAGGTTCTGTTTTAAATAGGCCTTGTTTGAAGCTTGCATTCGTTTCTTCTTATAATTGCACTCTGGTCAAGTTGTGTAGTTTGTGTTTTGTTTCTCATCTCGTCGTTGCTATTCCATTCTTGTGTTAAGAATTCATTAATAGTGATCGTCTATTATGACCTTTATTTCGTTGATCTATGTCATACTAGACATGGAGTTTCACACTCGATTCCCTATTTTACCGTCTTAGGGGTTGAATTTCAAAAATCTTTCTTTGTACAATCCTTACCCTTTAATTAACTATACCCTTAAATTTTGTGGTTTAGGCTCTGCGCTGATTTTATCACCTGTCAGTCAGGACTTCCCCTTTTATATATAGTAATATATACCTATAGACATATTTTCTCAAATTATTATCTGCCTACTCACTGACCTACTTAAAATATCACCAGTATTTCATTTTTGTTACAATTTAGGCATTAAACAGTATCCATTTAAAAAAAAATTGACAGAAATTATGGTGCTCCAAACACAACCTTAATCTTAATGCGCCAGCGCTTTACGCAAAACAATGCCCTCAATAAGAGCATCACACAACGTTCTGAACAATGGGATGCATTGCGAAACATCGGCTCGCTCGCCATGACCGGGCCACACGCATTGCAGGGTTGAATATTAACCTCTTATTTATTTTAAATTGACCGTTGTAAAGGACGTTATTTTTAAATCTGTTGAAATAATTAGGTTACTTATTATCTAATTTTTTAATGTAATCGTTTGATTATCGACTGAGCCTAGTAGGAGTTTTGCCCAGAATATACCAATTCACTCTGGCCTTCATTCCTTCGCTAAATAAGGAAGGATGAAGAAAAGTATTGTGTCCGTAAAAGCAGGATGTCGGTCAACAACGTGTGGATGGAAATCCTCCCGTATTAGTGGTTCTATGGAGGAATGGGGATGCAATAATTACACCGCACAATCTCCAAAATTAGGTAACAAAATTGTAGAGCTGTTTCTATTATCCTACTCCGATGTTTTACTATGATTGCCTTAAGATAAAAAAATAAATTAACGCGGGGTCTTTGGGGACTGCCGATAGAAGTGAAAACTAACCAATTTAAACTTTAATCCTGAAAGTGTTCGGTGACGCGTGACGATGACGCGAGTTTCACGCTTTTTATTGACCCAAAAAGCACACATATCTATACACAGTATACATATAGCTCATGGTCACGTTTTTCGCGTGAATATAACGCGAGTTCCATGATTTTTGTTCACCCAAAAAGTACTCAACGCGCCTAAAAAAGTTTTCACTTCAAAAACATTATGTAATATCAAGATATTATTAGGTAGATATTTATAAAAATACCTTTAACGTACGGAACCCTAAAAATACAATTACTAAATCAAGAGTGTCATATTTTGACGGTCAAATGTATTTTTAAATTATGCAATGTAAATATTATGCAAGTTTTATAAGTTATTCACACCTTTTCGGTCTAGAATTAGCACGATTTTTGTTCGCTTTGTTAAATCGTCTGGTCCACCCACAGACGGCTGCGCAATATTTAGTGCGTCATGATTTACATTCTATATGTGAATATTGATAAAAATGCTCACAAATTATAAAACCAAAACATATCAATTAACTTTAGTACCTATCTACCTTTAGTTTAGAGACGCCGAAGAGGTAGCTATACAGAATTCTCAATTTTTTCCATGTTTATTAAAATTCACAAAAAAAATAATGATTTAATATTATCTATATACTTTATATAAATAACGATTATTTTATTATAGGTTGATAT
This sequence comes from Tetheella fluctuosa, assembly GCA_951216915.1. Classification (NCBI taxonomy): domain Eukaryota; kingdom Metazoa; phylum Arthropoda; class Insecta; order Lepidoptera; family Drepanidae; genus Tetheella; species Tetheella fluctuosa. The sequence continues at coordinate 12,754,278 of OX578214.1, forward strand.
TTATTTCGCAACGAAATTAAATTTCTAAATTTAATTTTAAATCACCATAACGACAATTTAAAAGCTAACCACTTTTCATCACTCGATACAAATCCCGTTTATAAATACGAATGAGGTAATATTGTTGAAGATGACGTCGATATTAGCACAGTATATGTAACTCTTACAGTCGGCCAATGGACACGTCTAGACAGAGCAATCGTGCAGGGCTTGCGGGGTGAGAGAGGGGCGGTAGCGAGCCCAAGCTGCCATACACTCGCTTGGGAAGTGGGACACAATGCAGCAATGACGAATGCCTATACAAAAGCGGCATTTCGCGTGACTTCAAACGCGATGGACCACTGTATATTTTTTACGCTGTGATATTAGACATATTGACGCAACGCAGGTGGTGCTATAATGTGTCATACTCCGCAATGCAACCTTACGAAGTTATAGATACGGATTATTAAAAAAAAATAGCTTGGTGGCCATCTTTTTCGTGTGGTTTCTTCGATTCTTGCTGAACAATTACTAGTAAATGTATTTATCATGACATTTTTATTTGGAACTGGCAGGCATTAAATGCATTTATTATATACAGTACCTGGATGACCCACCTTTGCTCGGATTTATTTTAACGACGTTTTCTAAAAATGAAAGTAGCTAGATCGATTTATCGCTCCCGAAACCCCCTGCATACAAAATTTTATGAAAATCGTTGGAGCCGTTTCCGAGATCCAGATTATATATTTATATATATACAAGAATTACTCGTTTAAAGGTATTAGATAGATAGATAGGCAAGCCTAGTAATTTAACGTGAATTTCCTAAATTAGTTTAGTGTTAAGATAAATCTATTAAAACAAAGATGGTTGAAGGTATAGACAGTGGAAAGCTCCTTACTAAAAACTGTTACATGTACACCATATTTAGAGTTTTCACGATGCATGATTATGTAAATCTGCAGTCATTCTAATATACCATTGTTTTTATTGATTATAGATCGGGCCGGTGACCACATGCCGCCATCATGGTGATCGTTACCAGGGTAAGTAGAAATACATTGATTATATAATTATTCATCTTTTGGTATGTTATTAACTAGTAGGTAATCTACAGTTAGGTAGGAAAAATAAGCAATTATTAAAATAATATACATAATATGTTAAATATTTAATTTAAAGTAAAAACTACAAACTATGATATATAGAAAACATCCTCAAAGCCCTCGCTGCTGTCGATAGGCAAGGTTCCCAACAGGCTGGCAGCGTTCCCTTTTTGGATGGCCAAGCTTATGCGTTGGCGGAAAAAGCTCCCAGCCCGTCGGTCTCCCGAAGCCTCGATGAGCTTGGATGATAAAATCCGAGCAAATCGGCGAGCCTCGAACCCCCATGGACCCATGTTAAAGTTATCTTATAAAGTATTTTATCTATACTAATATTATATAGCAGAAAAGAGTTTGATTGTTTATTTGAACGCGCTAATCTCAGGAACTACTGGTTCGATTTGAAAAATTCTTTCAGTGTTAGTTAGCCTATTTATTGAGGAAGGCTTTTTATTCCGGGTAAACATAAGATCCGTCGGGAACGCGGGTGAAACCGCGGGGCGGCAGTTTAGAATAAAAATACAATCTTTACCAGGTGGCTATATCGAGATAGTATATAAACATTTTTACTCGAGACTGTCGCAGAAATAAAATAGATTACACTAAAATATTAAAGACATAATTATTTTTTAAATATACATACATAACAAACCTACAAATATTTTTTAGAGTGACTACGAAATACTTACTAAGCCATAAACCGATTGCTTACTTACGAATAGTTCTAACAGGTTAGGTTTAAAGTAAATACAATAAAATATTTATGTGCAGTGTATTTTGGTTAATATAATATAAAAAATAGTAATAAAAGTATAGTAGGTAATATAATTTTTGTTGTTGACTTAAATTATCGTTGTCAATACAAGTTTCTTCATCTCCGAGTTTCGAAAACTTTAGAAAGCATGTCGATTTGCTGGCAGTTTATCTGTATATAAATATATACGTTTAAAAGGTATATAAGTATACATAACAAACCGGATACCCTACCGCTACGTGATGTCGAGACTACATAAAACGTCAACACAAGTTCAAGGCTTCACGTCATCCTTATTTAAATAAGTATTACGAAGATTAACGATTACCAACGTCTTAATAAAAACCAACGAAAGCAATAATTCTTTGATATTCAAGAACAATTGGTTCATATTCTGTTGCGCATTGCATCATCTTTATCAGTAATTTCTTTGGAACCTGTTTGGATAACTTGTCCTAATCTTACTGATAATATAAATGCGAAACTTTATAGACATTTGTTACTACATCATGGCTCAACGAATTTGTATAAAACTTGGTAAAAAGATAGAACATATCTACTCTGGAATAGCGTATAGGATACTTTTTACCCTGGGAATAAAAATTATCTTTCGGTAACGCGGGAAAAACCACATTCTCATAAAGAATGAGGTCGACATAGATAAATATCAAATCTAAAACAGTCTTAGATAAGATCCCATGAATGTAGAAGAGTTTTTAAGATAAAATTAAAAGGGATTCGTTAGCGAATAAGAGCTCCCACACGTTATGTTAATCATAAATTTTATAATGGTGTCGTAACCATATTTGACCCTTGTCAAATTCAAATACCCAATTTTGGGGCGAACTTCCGTATAGGTACTTACGATCAAAACGCGATTTTAGCCGGCGTACATTTATACATATTTATGACGTAGCGTGAACCTACTTATCCCCAAAGCGGTACGTTTTCTCGGCGAGTTCCGATCAGTGCGTTTGGCAAGAGCACATTCCGTCAGCCTCAGAATACAGCATTCAACGTGAGGGCATTCACCTCCCTGACCAATACATACGTACACACGTGTATATTATACATACACACGGCACACCTGTTGGGTGCGAAACATTTAATTAAAATCAAATCATTATGTAAACTAACGAAGGTTTTATCTCTCTATGTGGTAAAAGTTTTTCTGACCAGGATTTCTCTGCTGTCATTTGTTATTATACTTGATTTATGAAATCGAATAACATTAATAATAATCAATTGTACCATCTGGGTAGTCCAAGAATAAAGCACCAATGCTGCAATCAGAAAAAGCATCGTTTAAATTTGCATAGATTCAGTTCTACTTTTAGTAGGTTCTTCTTTCTTTCAATGAAGTAACAATCAGTTAGATAGACAGTCCGATTGATGGTACGTAGTTGCCGCTGTCTATGGCTATTAGCAACACCAAAGGGTTTGCCAATGCATTGCCGAACCGACCTTGAAGAACTCTTACATGATTTTTTTAAATAGTTTTTTGACATATCACTGATATGGTCTAGGGTGAAAAAAATATTCAATTTTAAGTCAAGGTAAAATTCAATAATGTAGGCTGCGATGGCAAAATAGTCCATTACCAAAACGAGAGCGAGAGTGGCAGCGCGCGCGCACAATGAGTCGTAAACTGTAACATATAAGCACCTTTAGGCACGAGTAGGTGGATATCTAGGAGTGAACGAGTTTCATAATATACATCTAAAAAGGACTCTAAAATAGGTACTATATGCAAACATCGAAGTTTTAAGATGAGTTTTTAAAAAGGCAGATTTGTAATGTTGCCAAGGTTAAAGCTCAAGATCTCGCCAATAAATAAATATTCTGGGACATTCCTTACAATAATCTAATCCCAAACTAAGCAGAGCTTGTACTACGGATACCAGATAACTGGTATACTACATGTACCTACTTACCTCAATTTTTCCTAAATATATACTAAGTATATGTATAAATAGCTACACTCAGACTCAGGACAAACAGACATGTGCATCACACAAATATCTATCTTGGGTAGGAATCGAACCCACGACCTATAGCATTTTAAGTAGGGTACCTTACCAATCACTGACAATATTTGGGTATTATGCATTTATCCAAATGGAGAAATTAAAACATATCATGATAATATGTTTCTGTTCTCAGTTTTTCAGAAATTAAAGGAAACAAAAGATACAATATGGTTCATAGAGCTGATAAATAATTTGGTTCTGTAATAAATAAATTCTGATTGACAAAAATAGGTAAACAATAAAGAAAACACAAAAATATTTGTGTTGTTTATGTTATTGTTTTACCTGTTTTTGGATGTCAAACAAAACTACTCTATTGTCTATTGTTACCTACTTAGGTAAACAGGTAAACTTACGAGATTACAGGGGGGGTTACCACAGACTCTACTTTAAGTATCCAACCTGAATTGTTCTTCTATCAAGTGTCACTTTTTACATACTTTTTGACGTCCTTTCCCAGATTAAAAAATATAGATTAATAGACGGCCGTGCTAGAAGACTCATCGGAGATGAGTGGTGAAACTCACGAGTCTCCTCGACCATCGACGAAAAGTCGGTTGCCTATCGGTTTTCTATAGGATATATTTTGGAGAGTGTGCACGGAAATTATTCAACCTTCCACCATCCCCATTCCTACAACGACCCACTAGAAGCCGGGAAAATTTCCACCAGTACGTTGTTGGCATCCCGAACATACGGAACGGATACGTTTTGCATCCTCATTTATAATGCGAACAGCAAAGAAGTGGAACTTGCTCCCGGCGTCTTTGCCTCACTCCTACAATCTAGGGACTTTCAAGGCCAGAGTGAATAGGTTTCTACTGGGTAAGCGTGCTTCTTCTTTATCCTTGGACGGGTCAGAAGCCAAACGCAAGCCCATTCAATTTTAAAAAAATCTTCATATTTATTCAAAAATGTTATAAATGGATGAACTGGGTATCTACATTTACAACGTGACACGAGAAGGTTACTACTAAATTTGCATTCCTTTAGTAAATACCAGCTTTCTTTTATAAGTCACTAGGTACCTACATAATTTAATAAAATATGATTTTAGAAAGCTATAAAATTAAGCGACGAAATAACCGGTACTGAAAGTATCTCAAACATACAAAGCTATCGTAAATTTCAATTTATAAGCGACGCACGGCGTCATTGATGTGCAAATTACCTGCATACATGTCAAAACTAAACGTACGTGTCTCGCCTATGTAGATTATCCCTACACTTATCTAGTTGTTAGGTAGTTATCACTTTGAAACTATCTGTTTCCATACCTAACTTTAATTTAAAAAGTGGCCAAAAAGAGGCAAAGAAATTAATAAAGATATATGGTGGCATGTGAAAACATTAGGTTACTACCTACCTATTTAAGGGCTATCATCGCAATGTGAATATAGCTATGTTTTTCTGTATATAGTAGGTAGAGCTTGTAATTTTTTTTAACTTACGAAATTTCCATTTCTTGCATAAATTTTCCACGCCACAGATAAAAAATGTCTCGTTTAGGGCTGCCTGTCCGCAGCACCTCGAGCTTTCTGGTCACATTGTATTTGCGTGTATTCAACCTACACATGAATTGAATGAATGTGATATTGTCAAATTTACGCGTCCGTAGGTTTGATTGGACGTTTGTGTGACCTTAGTGGTGAACTGCGGCCAGTTTGTGATAAGCATATCGATTTATTGACTTCTGCAAACATTTCAAGTATTTTCTAGCCAATGGACGTAGTCAGAGTCAGAGTTTAGTTATCAATTATATGGTGCAATGGATTCTACTCTATTTTTTGAGGTAGATCGGAATATAATTGGTAAATATTATAAAAGTTTTCATCCATTATTCGCCTAGTCATGATTCACATACATTTTTAATAATTATAATTCATTTATTTATTCAGTTATAATATACTATCGGTATAACAACTTTACAATTTTATTGTAATTGGGAAAAGGGCAGGTAGATAATGATAACTGAAATATTAAAATAAGTTAGTAATTTAAAAATATATAGTGTTCAGGTCTGCTATCAATGAAGCTTAATTGATAGCAGAAAGGTATCTTTATTATTGTTCTATGTCTGGGTTTCAATGTAACTAGGTTTATATTATTTAAAAAATAAGTTTATGTACCTAGTAAGAAGGTGTACTTATATCAGATATCAGGTTTCCATAGAATAGTACAAACTCTGCTTAGGTTAGGCAGTTGGCCGCGCGTGAAGCTCCCATGCTATTTAAATACTTTATCTGTAAAACAGAATGTTATTGTTCCATATTTAATATTAAATCACGTCCCACGCGTCTCATATATAAATAAATCACAAAATAGGGATGCCTAAAATTATAGTCGATTACTTTTTCAAACAATGAGATAATGATCGGCCGACGAGGAAGCACTTTCTAAATACCACTTAGACTATTGTGTTGTACGATTGAATTTCGGTTAATGCGACGTGTATTGAATTACATCGATTTCGGTACATAAGTATTTAAGCACCTAACTAAATATCGATATCATACATAACTAACACAATTATGTCCAATGATACATCAATGTCAGATTAACTGTTAAATAACTACCTAGCAGTTATTTGTATGTTCGAAGAAATGATCGATTATTTCATATTTTTAAATTGTATGATTTCCGACGACGGATTGATGTATGTTATTTATTAGATTTTGTGCTACTGAGTTACCACGGAAGCATTTGGTTTGTAAATTGGTGTATTGTCACTATTTTTGTTAGTTGGCGTCTACAATGACATAACATACTTATATATAACTACATACTTACATTTTTTGAAGTGAAACTTCTTTATCGACGTATGGGAGAAATTTTTGTAGCAAATCGTCACGTTTTTCGGTTACGCGCCATGTTGCTTTTATTCTGTTTTCCCGTATTTTGGAAGGCAAAGGGTTCTAGCTCATACAGCCTAGCCATTTATCTTATTTATCTTCTTAGTTTTGAATTAATGTCTGACATCTTAAAATATAAAGGTATGAAGTTAGCTAGCGAAAAACATTGGTTGCCATCGTCACGTTTTTCGGTTACGCGCCATGTTGCTTTTATTATGTTTTCCCGTATTTTGGAAGGCAAAGGGTTCTAGCTCATACAGCCTAGCCATTTATATTATTTATCTTCTTAGTTTTGAATTAATGTCTGACATCTTAAAATATAAAGGTATGAAGTTAGCTAGCGAAAAACATTGGTTGCCATGGCAACCAATATTTTTTAGTAAGCGTTACTTCCGTTAGAATTTTAATCAGGGACTTTTCAGAAGTTTCACTTCTACCATGTGTGACTTGCACACACACACTTTATTTTTATTTTAAGAGCTACATGCTATAAACCTGCGTCCCCGGTATAAAATATAATCCGATGTGTTATACTTATTAGTTATTCTGCTTTGCGGGGCGGAAACAAATCCAACAAATCAAAGATCATAAAAATCGGTCCAGCCGTTCCTGAGTTATAAATGGTGTAACTAGCCCGACTTTGTTTTATATACCACATAGATATATGTAATGTACTACCCAAACAGGTAGATGTAGGTGACCTTTATATTCTGTGGTCAACAGGCAAACGAGAGCTAAAAAATATTTTTCTTTCTAATAAATTCTATTTTCGAATAGCGGTGAAAGAAAATAATAATTTGTATTGTTTGTTCAATTATAATAATTAATTACCCACTTAGTTATTAGAGTTCATATTATTGGTAAGGTCTTCTAATCTTATCTGATGTAACTAATCAACCGATAGCTTTAACGGTATCTCTTTAATTGTAGCCGACAAGGTGATGGTGGATATTGACTTTTTAATCCCATGTATTGTCTTCATAATAATTAAACTTAGATGTGGTTAAAACACTATTAATGCATTCAAACTGTATTTTTTTTTTTTACTTTTGCATTGACGTTAACAAAGATATCTGCGATAGGGCTTTATAGTCAACTAGCTTCCGCGGTTTTACCCGAGTTCCCAAAGGATCTTATGTTTACCCGGGATAAAAAGTATCCCATGTGTTATTCTAGGATATAATTTATTTCCGTGGTTGGCCATTACAGCGTGATTAAATAACAACATCCATGTACAAACATATACTTACATAAACTTTATTATTAGTAGGATAAAGATGCAACAGATATAAGTAATACTGAGATAATATAGTAGGCCCATTTATCAACAAAAAGTGGTGAATGTTCAAAGTCAAAATAGTCAAATTCAACGGCTTTTATTCAGTATAAGCCCAAGGATGGCAGTTATGAATGTCGAATTGATTTAAGTTACCACCCGGTTCGGAAGTTAATGAGAAAAACCGGCAAGACACAGCACGGTTACATTGATTTGTATATTTTATATGATCCGACTATTTTGGCTACTACGAGTATATATACTTTGAGCATAAAACCTATATATAGCAAAGTTTAAAAACAATTGAAAAATATATTAACAAAATAAATTGGTAACAAAAGTCGTCCATTCGTTACTTAAATTCAGGGGTCAGTATTAAACTAATGAAGTAACAATCTCGTTCCAGGGCGATTACATATGGATCGAGCCAGTATCCGGACGGGAGTTCGATGTGGCCATAGGTGCTCGGGTCCTCGCGGCCGAGGGTCGTCGGATCCGCGTCCGGGACGACGACGGCCAGGAGCAATGGCTGCCTCCGGAGCGACGCATAAAGGCTATGCATGCCACCTCGGTGCATGGCGTCGAGGATATGATCTCTCTCGGTGATCTACACGAGGCTGGGATATTGAGGAATCTACTGATCAGATATAATGAGAATCTCATTTATGTAAGTACCTTAATCTATACTAATTATTGGTACAGTCAGCAACATGTAGCTGAACAGGTCCTGGTTTACAAAATACCCGTACACTATAAGTATCTCTAAATAGTATAAAACATAAAGGTGATACGTAAAGGTAAACAATTTCAGAGTAATTTGAATATGCAATATTGTTACCATCCTGCAATCCTCCACGATGTATGGTTCTTGTGATAGACAATTACTCACCAACGTGTTGTTTTGAAAGGTCATACCCTGACTGTCACATTTTGTAAGAAGATAATGATAATATTGAAGATGTATAGTTGTTTTCCTAAAGGATAAAGTTGCTTTACCAAAAAACTAGTAAAACTTGTTGTTTGTAAAGAGATGTAGATATCTGTCTTGTTAGGTCATTTGAAACAAGGTCATTCATATCGGTCATTGTATGTGCCATAATGTAAACGTTATTTTTCTCATATATTCTCTTTTATTCCAGACTTACACTGGTTCAATATTAGTGGCAGTGAATCCATATCAGATCCTACCAATATACACAGCAGATCAGATAAAGTTATATAAAGAACGTAAAATAGGTGAGCTGCCTCCGCATATATTCGCCATAGGTGACAATGCGTATGCGCATATGCGCCGGTATGGGCAAGATCAATGTATAGTTATCAGCGGTGAATCTGGTGCAGGGAAGACGGAATCTACGAAGCTGATACTTCAATATCTAGCAGCGATTAGTGGGAAACACTCTTGGATAGAACAACAGGTAATATTGTGACGTCAGAAACCATGTAATTATTTCACATTCAAATATAATGCAAGCAAATTAATACACAATGTTTTCTATTCAGATTTTAGAAGCAAATCCTATCCTTGAAGCATTTGGTAACGCGAAGACAGTAAGGAATGATAATTCATCACGCTTCGGTAAATATATCGACATCCACTTCAACGCCGGTGGAGTGATTGAAGGTGCTAAAATAGAACAGTACCTCCTTGAGAAATCCAGGATTGTATCTCAAGGATCGGAGGAGAGGAATTACCATGTCTTCTATTGCGTACTTGCTGGTCTTTCCAAAGAAGAGAAGAAGAAATTGGAGTTAGGAGAACCGTCCGATTACAGATATTTATCTGGAGTGAGTATTCCTCTAAATGAACTAAAATACCGCCAAATTATTTAAGTTTCAATAAATTATTTCATTAATTCAATCACTCTTTATCAAAAACTATTTCTGACCATTCAGCTATAAGTAATTTATAACAGTCTAATTTTATCAATATCATCAAATGTTTAACTAAGGATGTTCTGATTTCAGGGTGGAAGCTTCACATGTGAAGGTAGAGATGACGCCGCAGAATTCCAAGATATCAGATCAGCGATGAAAGTCCTGTTATTTACTGAATCAGAAATATGGGACATATTGAAATTGCTAGCAGCTGTGTTGCACTGTGGAAACATTAAGTATGAAGCAACAGTGGTGGACAATTTAGATGCCACCGAAATTATAGAACAGGCCAACGTGCGACGAGTTGCAACGTTACTAGGTGTGCCAATGCAGTCACTAATAGACGCACTTACGAGAAAAACGCTATTCGCTCATGGTGAAACCGTAATATCAACGCTGAGTAAAACTCAATCTGTTGACATAAGAGATGCCTTCGTCAAAGGAATCTACGGACGGCTTTTTGTCACGATCGTAAGAAAAATTAATGCTGCAATTTACAGACCCAAGTCGACGATGCGTACTGCTATTGGCGTTCTTGATATTTTCGGCTTCGAAAACTTCGATCAAAATAGTTTCGAACAGTTTTGTATAAACTTTGCAAACGAAAATCTCCAACAGTTTTTCGTTAGACACATTTTCAAATTAGAACAAGAGGAATATAATCACGAAGGTATAAATTGGCAGCATATTGAGTTCGTTGATAATCAAGATGCGTTGGACTTGATTGCATTGAAACAGTTAAACATCATGGCTTTAATCGACGAAGAGTCGAAGTTTCCAAAGGGCACAGACCAAACTATGTTAGCTAAGCTTCACAAGACCCACGGTCTTCACAGAAACTACCTCAAGCCAAAGTCAGATATAAATACCAGTTTCGGTTTAAACCATTTCGCTGGTATTGTATTTTATGATACTCGAGGATTCCTCGAGAAAAATCGAGACACGTTTAGTGCTGATTTGCTTCAACTGATCCATATTTCGACAAATAAGTTCTTACAGCACATATTCCAAGATGACATCGCAATGGGTTCAGAAACACGGAAGCGAACTCCAACCTTATCCACACAATTTAAGAAGTCGTTAGATTTGCTGATGAGGACTTTAGGAACATGCCAACCATTCTTTATACGGTGTATAAAACCCAATGAATTTAAGAAGCCGATGTTGTTCGACCGCGGTCTTTGTTGCAGACAACTCAGATACTCTGGAATGATGGAAACAATAAGAATCAGAAGAGCTGGATATCCAATCAGACACAGTTTCAAAGAGTTTGTGGAGAGATATAGATTTTTGATTTCGGGAGTACCTCCGGCTCACAAAACCGATTGCCGAGCTGCAACTTCTAAAATTTGCGCAACAGTTTTGGGGAAATCTGACTATCAATTAGGTCATACCAAGGTGTTTCTGAAGGATGCTCATGATTTGTTCCTAGAACAAGAGCGAGACAGAGTACTAACAAGGAAGATATTGATTCTCCAAAGGTCTATTCGGGGCTGGGTATATCGCAGGAGGTTTTTGAAGATGAGAGCTGCCGCCGTTCTGATCCAGCGTCACTGGCGTGGGAAATTGCAGAGAATTCGGTACAATAAGATGAAAGTGGGATATGCTAGGTTGCAGGCATTGATTCGAGCAAGAGTGTTGGCACATCGATTCAGACATCTGCGTGGGCACATCGTTGCTTTACAGGTTAGTGTTTTTTTGGCCCAGTTTTTAGCATTCCGTAACCAAATTACAATAGAGATCCCAAAATATTTCGTTGTCATCATATCACGAGTTCTGTTTTTTTGTTTTGTCATAACACTCTGCATTTCCCCTTTCTTATAAGAAAGGGCCCCGTATTAAAGTTTTCTTTTTTATGTCAGAAAGCTGACAGGCAGGTAGGCGTTCCACCTGATGGTGGCTACCTTTGGCTATAGATATTAGCAATGCCAGGGCGATTGCCGTCACCATTATGATTAATATTAAAATTTGTTAATGATCTCATTACATAACTACTTTTTAAAAATAACTTTCTTGAGTCATTTCCTAATCCTCATTTGAAGAGAAATTGGGTTGACTCTCTTAAAAATATATATTTTTAAATATGAATTGCGTATAAAACAGGCTGCAGCCCGTGGCTACCTAGTCCGCCGCTCATACGGGCACAAGATGTGGGCGATAGTGAAGATCCAGAGCCACGTGCGGCGGCTGATTGCGATGCGTCGCTACCGGCGCATGAAGCAGGACGCGCTGGCGCACACCGAGGCGCTGCGCCTGCGCCGCCAGGAGGAGCAGCGCCTGCAACACCAGGGTAACACGCGCGCCAAGGAGATTGCTGAACAGAACTATAGGGTGAGGTTTATTTTTATATTACAAAGAGGGAGATCCACTGTTATGTGAGCCGATTTTCGTCATTTTGGTAATATTTTCTCAAAACAATTTGAAATGTCTCTTGTATTTTTTTTCCTAATTTATAAGGCAGACATATCATCAAGTATGATTGGTATATTTAGATTAAAATTGAGTTTTTATTACCAAAAAGTTCTCGGTTTCTAACTGCGTTGTTAAACTGTTATTTTATATGTATAATATGTTATTAGTTCTTTCTGTTCACCAAATACAATGCACAACTTATGTGCAACATCATCAATCATCGATATACATATGTTTATTATAGTCGATTATAATAATATGACGAAATATAAATGATAGCAATGATAATTTGATTAATAGGTATTAGCGATATTTTTACATCTAGATATTTTGGATGATGTCAACTTATATACCTACTTAGATTACTACCGGTATTACGATCGGCTTTCCTTTATTGTTTAGTTAGACAGATTATTTATATTAATTACGCAATTCATTAAAGTTTTTGAAAATTTATTTCGTTTAAATTTTTTATACAAATAGGATGTGAAATAGGATCTTTATATTTTATTATTATAGCAAAAGAATTCAATATTTTAAATCTTAAAAAATTACTTAAAAGTACTTACAGGTAACATATCTAATCAAGCTATAGTCATCTAAAACTCCAACACACTTATTTTAAACAAACTTGTTCCTATCAGTTAATAGATCTTTGAAAAATTTTAACGTAGATAAAGAATAAAGACAATAATATTATGAGTAGACAAAGTAATAAGGAAGTAACTCAAATATTTTTAATTGCACTACCTACATAGGTACAATAATTTAATTCATTTTGACTAAAAACTAATTTCTCTGGTTTTATAAGCAGTTGATGTTAAATTTGAAGATCATTGTGAAGTTGCGGACGTCTAAGGCTGGAAATAAAGTTTTCCCAAAAATTGCCACACTTTCTGGTCATCCACTTTCCGCATACGCGGACACTTGCTAGGCAAATATCAGAGACCATTGGTTCATCTGAAGAACGATTAAAGCTTCATTCAACTGTCATGAATCCCGCGCGTGACGCGGAAACGAAACGTGCCGTCTTTGAATTCGCTTGCATGACATGGATAATTGACGGCGCTCTTCGCATCCCGCATGCTGCGCGACATTCGCCTCGGCTTGGACGAAGCTTGACTATCGCAGTTAACTTCTCAACGTGCATCAAAAAAATAATTATAATTAATTTTACACTGTAATTACTGATTGTAATAATTAAATAACATAATCCCAAACTAGGCAGAGAAGCCAGATTACAGATCCAGACTCAGAACAAACAGACATGTTCATGCACACAAATCTTCGTCCCAGATGAGAATCGAAGCCACGATCTCCTTGGTATTTAACCTCCACGCCAATCTAACTGTAAAATATTGAATAATTCTATCAATCATATTTGTACGCCGAACATATTATATATATCTGTTAATTAATTTATTAATTGGTTATTAGGTATTTATTTCGCCACTCAAAATCTGTATCGTCAATACGTCTACGTCATAATAAAAATACCAAGAACATGCGATCAAAAAATAGGTAGATATCGATTACTTGTTGCAAAGCGAACTTGCAGTTTCATCTACAGGCTGTTGTGAAGAAATACTTGACATCATTTCCATATTTTCCAATAGAGTTTTGGAATTGCTGTCTCGTAGGTATGCGTTATTAGAACTTAAACCATCTTTATATCCGACGTAAAATAAAATAGTCTATAATTATCTGAAATAAATAAAGCGGTAAATACTTGAGATTTGTCCGTTAATGTTTAGCTAATCTAACATAAAATTTCCTTCCAGTTTTCCTTTTTAATTTGTACTGCCTTGTGTTTGCTTACCACTACCTTTGTTTATTAGGTACATTGTTTACTGTGTTTAATTAATGAACATAATTAATTGTTAATTATAATTTTATTATTACCTAGGAAAGACATCAACGGCCCCATGAAAAAAAAGCTTTGTCAAAATGACAGTTTTATCATAAAATAAAACATTATATATTTGTATAAGATACGTAATCATTCGATCAAAAGTGATCAACAGATTTGACTGATATCCAATTAATTGCTAACATAACCTCACGTATTATCAGAAGAAAATGCCGCAAGTATTATCATGAAAGATAATCTGCATTCGACCAAAAAAATTTTCGCGTTCAGTGGCCTACGAAGAATTCTAATAAGCACTAGATCTGTGTTTAAATAAAAAAAATTGCAGTGTTGAATTTATGTAAAATGTATTTTGTTTTTGTTAGGTTACTTAGATTTTATTTTGTGAAATATATCAAAGTGATTTAAAATAGTTTACAGGACGCTTTTGTGTATTTACCGCATGTGAGTTTTTTAATAAGTTGGTATATTTATAAAAACAATATGCAATTGAGGGTTTTCTCTAAACAGGCTTTTATTTTTTCACAAAATATTAAAAGATACAGGCACCACAGTAACTTTGGACAAGCTCAAATGAAACGATGCACAGATAAAATTCAAAGAGTACCTGCCTAATAAAATAATTTTGACTAATTTGGCAATTGAGAAAAATATACTTCGCGATTCAAAATGAGGATAATTTACCAATTGTTAATAAATCAAGTATATTTTTTGCATAAGCTTTATTATTATAAAATGAGAATAAAAACTATTTAAGTAATTAATTTATTCGGTTGTTATATAGTGTAAGGCAATTATAATGTAATTAATAAGTAGCTTATTTCATAAAATAAATCATGCGTACAAAGAATTGTGTAATGAAATATAGCAATGTGTCGTGCTTGGTTAATGCACAACGAGTTCGACGAGCACGTAACCCGCCGAAGCCGGCAACCGGCAACAATTCGATGATTTCGATGTAATGTAGTGCTACATCCTGTATATAGTGGTTGTGTTCTAATAGCAAGCGCTGTCGTTAGTGATGATGAATATGTGGTTCAAGTTTGTTTGTAATAACGTGATTATTGATTTGCGATACGTTACTATTAATGTTAGTTTCAAATTATTTTTTACACCAAATAACTTATTCCAACAGCCCCGGAAATTAATTTGAGCGAAGTGATAGAAAAATAGATTTTTAAAAAGTTTGTTGACCATAATCTCACCATGTTAAGTGTTAATCTAGTGTTAAGCGCACAAAGCCTTGAAGCCCGAACACACTGGTATAGGTGCTAGGCGACAGGTTTTGAATTATGAAGCCAAACCAGCAAAATACTCTACCACCGTGCTATGGCTTCCTCACGATTTTTCCTTCACCGAAAACTCAAGCTCATTGTAGGATTCTACCACAACCTTCGTCATGGCATTCGACGTTCCTACCACAGAACTCGTATTAGGATCGTTACAAAATCCTCAGAAATAAATATTGATTTCAAAAACACTTCAACATACCTAAACCACATTTTCGCAGGAGCGTATGTACGAACTAGAAAGGCGCGACGCAGAGCTTGCCCTGGAAGAGAAACGGCAGCTAGAGGCAAAGAGGACCCTATTACAAGAGGCAGCACGCAAGCAGGACGAGCCGGTCGATGACAGCAAACTAGTAGAAGCCATGTTTGACTTCCTACCGGACTCGAGCAGTGAGGCTCCGGCACCTAAAGACACGTCGGTGTTCAGCGATCTGCCGCAGCAAAGAGCTGATCAGCAGGAGGTTTGTGCTTTACTATTAAGAGACTTGGTAATGTTTATTTTTATTATCATTTTAGATATGTATAGAAATTTGAGCGATAGTGTCATCAGATTCGGTTGGGACTACCAACCAATATTATTTTGATAGTGTCGATTTTTAACCGACTTTTTTGTGTTTATTTTTGTCTTACGAAAACGAAACTTCCTCAGTAGACTTCATCTAATTCCAAATGAATTCAAAATAAACAAGAAAATTTAAATAATCCAAACTACGCTACCTACTGGCCCAGAAAACAATAAGCGTATAATCCTAAAGATAAGCAAGTTATCTTGTAGGTACCTATATTATTTATGTCAGTTTTTGCAATACTGCAACGCATACTTTGCGAACTGACATATTTTTGCAATAAAGATATCATAATTATTGAAAAAATGTGATAATAGATATCATATAGTGTTTTTCTACTGGTTGTGTATCATATCAATATTTATTGTACTATATCCATATTTGCAATGCAATTAGAGTTAAGTAGTTACGTTAAATTGCTTATATTTTATTTTTCTCAAACACGGATATTTCTTAATCTTCGATCATTGAACACCTTATCAAACAAAACAAACAATTTAATCGACTTCAAAAAAGTACAGTACAAACTTAGAATTCATATAACTCTTACAATAATATTGTTTACCTAATAAAATTTTCTAGTGAATCCTTTTAACAATCAATTTAAAAGGTACCTACAAGTTGTAATCCTATGATAATAAAAATGGTCCCAAAGGCTTAAGAAAGAGTTTAATTATTATGTTTTAACATTCACAGATGGTAACCCCAATGCAAACAACATCAGAAGATGAAGAAGATCTATCCGAGTTTAAGTTCCAAAAGTTCGCAGCCACTTATTTCCAAGGAAATGTCACACATCAGTACTCCCGGAAACCACTGAAACATCCTCTATTGCCTTTACATACGCAAGGAGATCAGTTGGTTAGTAACCTAGCTGAAGCAGTCTATATCTTAATTTTAATTCTCATCATACTGCGTAACAAAAGGAGTTATTGAAATGGCGCCAAAGTCAAAAGATGGTATCAAAATGGCGCCAAACTCAAACAATTACTTTAAATTACATCCTGTTTTGATTATCATTTTATCAAAATCTGTTTTAATCAATCAACAATAAATTATCTTACATCAATCTAGCCGTTGCGATAGACTGATAAACCAAATAATACTTTTCAGGCTGCGCAAGCGCTATGGATAACCATACTGCGGTTCACCGGAGACTTACCTGAGCCCCGCTACCACACCATGGATAGAGACAACACGTCTGTCATGTCTAAAGTCACAGCCACTCTTGGGAGGAATTTCATTAGATCCAAAGAGTTTCAAGAAGCTCAGATGATGGGTGTCGATCCAGATGCCTATCTGAACAAACAGAAACCAAGGTCGATCAGACATAAACTGGTTTCGTTGACTTTGAAGAGAAAGAACAAACTTGGTGAAGATGTTAGAAGAAAATTGCAGGTGAGTCATGTAACAAATACATATATAACAAAACCTATTGAAAAAATGGTTATGTAATTAATGTAAGTAATGTTTACCATAATTTTATATTACAGGACGAAGAGTATACAGCAGACAGCTATCAATCGTGGCTAGAGTCACGACCTACGTCGAATTTAGAAAAACTTCACTTCATCATAGGTCATGGAATACTCCGCGCTGAATTGAGGGATGAAATATACTGCCAAATATGTAAACAGCTATCCAACAATCCATCAAAATCTTCTCATGCTAGAGGATGGATACTGCTTTCACTATGTGTCGGTTGTTTCGCACCCAGTGAAAAGTTTGTAAATTACCTGAGAGCCTTCATTAGAGAAGGCCCGCCTGGTTATGCACCATACTGTGAAGATCGTTTGAAGAGAACCTTTAACAATGGCACCAGGAACCAACCTCCGTCCTGGCTAGAGCTTCAAGCGACCAAATCCAAAAAGCCTATAATGTTGCCAATTACATTCATGGATGGCAACACAAAAACTTTATTAGCAGATTCTGCAACAACAGCTAGAGAACTGTGCAATCAGTTATCTGATAAAATTGGTTTACGCGACCAATTTGGTTTCTCATTGTACATAGCGTTGTTTGATAAAGTTAGTTCACTAGGAAGCGGTGGTGACCATGTGATGGACGCTATATCTCAATGTGAACAATATGCTAAAGAGCAAGGTGCACAAGAGAGGAATGCTCCTTGGAGATTGTTCTTCAGAAAAGAAATATTTGCGCCGTGGCACGACCCTACTGAAGATCAAGTAGCTACGAACCTAATTTACCAACAAGTAGTTAGAGGAGTAAAGTTCGGTGAGTACAGATGTGATAAAGAAGAAGACCTAGCAATGATAGCAGCTCAACAGTATTACATTGAATATGGACAAGATATGAATACTGAAAGATTGTACACATTGCTGCCAAATTACATACCAGACTATTGTCTAACTGGTGTCGAAAAAGCAGTTGATCGTTGGGGTGCACTAGTAGTTCAAGCTTACAAAAAAAGTTATTATGTAAAAGAGAAAGTTCCAGCGTATAGAGTGAAGGAAGACGTTGTAAGTTACGCAAAATTCAAGTGGCCTTTACTATTCTCTAGGTTCTATGAAGCGTACAGAAATTCAGGTCCCAACTTACCTAAAAATGATGTAATTATCGCTGTGAATTGGACTGGTGTTTACGTTGTAGATGATCAAGAACAAGTGTTGTTGGAATTGTCATTCCCAGAAATAACTACAGTTTCAAGTCAAAAAACAAATAAAGTCTTCACGCAAACTTTTAGTTTATCAACTGTTCGAGGAGAAGAATTCACATTTCAAAGTCCAAATGCTGAAGACATTCGAGATCTCGTCGTATACTTTTTGGAAGGTTTGAAAAAACGATCTAAATTTGTGATAGCGTTACAAGACTACAAAGCTCCAGGCGAAGGTTCCAGTTTCTTAACATTCCAAAAAGGTGATTTGATTATTTTAGAGGAAGATAGCACCGGTGAATCTGTTTTGAATAATGGTTGGTGTATCGGTCGTTGTGAGAGGACTGTGGAGCGAGGTGATTTTCCTGCAGAAACTGTTTATGTGTTACCTGCGTTGACAAAACCACCACCGGATATTTTAGCTTTGTTCTGTCAAGAAGGAGCACAACACGGACGACGTGCTCCGACTGCTACTTTGAATGGTACTGAGACTAGAGACAAACCTCACACATTATTAGAATATGCTCTGGATCACTTTAGATTACCACCAAAGCGCACCGTATCCAAAGCTCTAACTTTATCTACCGCCAAAAGAGGAGGAGCTGATGAATTATGGCGACACTCCAGAGAGCCGATTAAACAACCATTATTAAAGAAACTTCAAGCCAAAGAAGAACTGGCAGAAGAAGCTTGCTTTGCATTCACAGCTTTGTTGAAATACATGGGCGACCTTCCCTCGAAGCGTCCTCGACTTGGCAATGAATATACAGACCACATTTTCGACGGACCACTAAAACATGAAATATTACGAGACGAAATTTATTGTCAAGTAATGAAACAATTGACTGATAACAGGAATAGAATGTCTGAAGAGCGAGGGTGGGAGTTGATGTGGTTGGCTACAGGCCTTTTTGCATGTAGCCAGGGACTGCTTAGAGAATTGACATTGTTCCTTAGGACTAGAAGATACGCAATTGCTCAAGATTCACTCCAAAGACTGCAGAAGACATTAAGAAATGGCCAAAGGAAGTACCCTCCACACCAGGTCGAGGTAGAAGCTATACAGCACAAGACCACGCAAATATTCCACAAAGTATATTTCCCTGATGATACAGATGAGGCTTTCGAAGTGGACTCGTCAACAAGAGCGAAGGACTTCTGCCAGAATATTGCTCAGAGGTTGAATCTCAGGTCTAGTGAAGGGTTCAGTTTGTTTGTTAAGATAGCTGATAAGGTGATATCGGTGCCAGAAGGAGATTTCTTCTTTGACTTCGTGAGACATCTCACTGATTGGATTAAAAAAGCGCGTCCCACACGTGACGGCATTACTCCACAATTTACTTATCAGGTAATTCATATCTTCATTTTTTACATGTGACTAGAAATTTTCCGGAATAATTTTTTTAACAAAAGAATATATTAAACTTCCCAGGTATTCTTTATGAAGAAACTGTGGACCAATACCGTTCCCGGCAAGGATAGGGCGGCGGACGTGATTTTCCACTTCCACCAAGAGCTTCCGAAGCTTCTCCGCGGTTATCACCGTTGTGCCCGTGAGGAGGCTGCTAGACTAGCTGCACTCGCCTATCGAGCTAGATTTGGAGACAACAAGCAAGAACTGCAAGCGATACCGTAAGACTACTCCTCGATTATACTCCAACAACTTATATATAAGCAAGAGTAGTTTACAAGCTTTATGGCAAATTTTTGGTGTTACTTCCTTGCACTTGAGACGTAAACAAAACGACTTACTCTTCTTGCATAAACTCATTCACTTCAATTGTCACTCTGCCTCTCTCCTTAATTCCTTGAACTTTAATGCTGTATTTTATCAAAGATCACCCAAATCATTAATCCTAAATGTCTATAAAAACAATACATCTTATTATAATCCCATTGTACGAATGTGTCGTCTGTATAATGAACATAACTCGGAGCTGGATATTTTTGATTCGCGTCACGCTGTATTTAAAAAATACTGAAGGATGTTCTGAAATAGCGGCTTCTCATATAATTATTATCTGTTTTATTTTTACTCGCTGATTGTAGTCTCATAATCTCATGTTTAAATGCCTTTCTGCTCAAAATGCTGTATACACAGCACACGTTTTTGGATTACGATCTAGCATCAAAACTTTATATTCTTTCTTTGGTATAAAATTTGATTGTCGTCTGTTGTGTGTACCAAATAAATTTAAAAAAAAACTATTTTGACGATATACTTACCTGTGAAAGTCTTGTTGTATATTTAAATTAAAATCCAATAACATTCAGCACGGAGTTTTAACATAAACAACCAAATAAAAGTACCTATACCTTTGTGAAAATAGACATCCTTCTATTTATGTATGAATAACAATATCGTTAAGTCCGTCCTTTGTCCTCATTGCAGTCAAATGCTTCGCGAGCTAGTCCCAGCTGATCTGATAAAGCTTCAGAGTTCAGCAGACTGGAAACGCGCCATCGTGGCTTCATACAATACGGATGCTGGGATGACACCGGAAGACGCCAAAATTACCTTCCTCAAAGTAATATACAGATGGCCGACTTTTGGATCTGCTTTCTTTGAGGTTAAGCAGACGACTGAGCCGAATTACCCGGAATTATTATTGATAGCAATCAATAAACATGGCGTTAGCTTAATTCATCCTCAGACCAAGGTAAATTAGACAGGATATTTTTTTTTTAATGAATAAGACTACAATCTCACCATAATAAATAATAATGAAGAATAGTGGTTAGTAGGTACACTATGTCTGGAAAGGAACTGGCTCACAAGGGCAGGGCTCCACCACACCTTTTGTCGAGTTAGAATATTGCAGTATTATTTTTATAAAAAAATAAAGAAACAGGTAGGTACAGTACATCAGTCTGTAAGAATTCTCAGGTGTGTTAAAATAGTATTTCTCTATTTTTCAGGATATATTAGTCACACATCCATTTACAAGAATATCAAATTGGTCGTCAGGAAATACATATTTCCACATGACGATCGGCAACCTCGTCCGTGGCTCCAAGCTCCTCTGTGAGACGTCCCTTGGCTACAAGATGGACGATCTCCTCACATCATACATTTCCCTTATGCTCACTAACATGAATAAACAACGCTCAGTGCGAGTGAAATGATATGTTTAGTTTATCTATTGCTTTGGCGAAAACTTTCATACGATAAAATTCAGAACAGATTATTTTGTGTGTATTGGTTCGGTACGTTCGCGCGCTTTTGACGTAATAATATATAAGCTAACCTAAAATTAGAGTAGTGCGTTGTTGTAAGTTGTTGGGTCCAGGGGACCATCGACCACCCTTACACGGACAAAAAGTAGTGCGTGCTGTATGGACATGAAGGAGATTTAGGCTTGATTTGTGTAGTAATATAATACTCATCACAAACTCGCTTTATTTTGTACAGAATAAAGGCACAAGATGCGAATCAGAGAAATAAATGAAAGGTCAAATATAATTTCCCATATAAATGTATCCGTCCATAAAAAAGTATATAAATATATTTACACGTTACTTATACCTAAGGAGTGTAGGTATTTGTAACTTACGTATTCATTTATTTCCTAAACTTTATATAAATTAGTTATAAGTAGGTACAATGCTTTGTGCAACTAAGGTGGCAAACAAGTTCTATCCCTAAAAGTGTTTCATAGACAAAGAAATATATTTTTAACTAAACATTTTCGCGAATTTTTAGGGTAAAATAATCTGAACATAAGACAATAATTAAATCTTGGGTACATGAACATAAATTGCGCTAATGTAGATATATGCTACAATAACGCAGAGTGTATTTAGAACTATATTTCCGTACTATATAGATATTAAAAAGATCTGTTATTATGTATTTATAATTTTAGGTGATCGGTTAAAATTATAAATTATGTAGAAAAAATGTAGGTACTTTTTGCTAATCATTGCCTAATTGCTTGCAGTGCTATTCTGCTAATTAAAGCGGATATATTTACGAAAATATGTATTTAATGCTGTTATCCCTAAAAAGGATGGCGGTCAAAATAATAAATGTTTTCATATTAATAACTTATGATTCGAAATAATCCACGAATTAAAATAGTATAAAAAACAACACTTTTTATTTATGAATAACAAAGATTAAGTAATCAAATATTCAGTGCTTCACAAATACCTAAGCACCATAGACAAAATAGTCGAAGAGAGTTATTTTTATAACATTATTAACCTTTTTAAATAACTTATATTATAATGTATACCTAAACAAATACGTAGATGTAACTGCGGTGTATTTATTATATAGGTAATGGAAATACGATATAAGTTTTGTGTAAAATTTATTGTCCATGTTATGCCATGAGTTCGGTGAAAATGATGAGTGTTATATAGTTCCAAAAAGTGTCACTAGTATAGACGTTGTGGCGCTAGTGTGCTTGGAGACTGGGGACCTTTTCTTTACTAATACAAAAATCAGATATATTGCTGCTTGGTCTCCAACAATACTAACGCCACCTAGCGGAATATTGTGGCGCTCATACTCTTTACATAATTATGTTTGTTTTATTAATTTTGCTTTAAAGTCAAATAGTTGCATTTGTGAGTGGTTGTAAACATGAGTCACAATGAATTTCTGTGTTTTATTTGACTTGAAATTCCCTAAATAAAATCCTAACAGGTATGTTCAGGTATTAAGACACAAAAACAATTGTGTAGGAAGATGGTTACAAATAAAGTGTGTAGTAGGTACCCAGCTGAAGATATAACTTAAGTTAAAACTTCTATAACGAATTTCCAACTAAGGTTGTAAATCCAACATTACGTGATAAAATATCTCATAATAATTGAGGCTCGTATACAAACAAGAACCAAGAATAGATTTTGTTTTTTTGAAAACAGACCCAACGGTATATCTCCAAGATTTTAATTAAATTGTTTCGACCTTGACTCAAGACAGGCCAGGATAAATAGAGTAACTAAGTCATTGGACATCCTTGGGGAGGCCTATGTCAAGCAGGGGACGTCTAGCGGCTGAGATGATGATGATGAAGTCCATACGTTGGCTAAGCAATGTCCCTGTCATTAACTTGCAACTATTAAATTACTAATAAATATAAACTCACATTAAAGTAAAAAAGTCAAATAGTAGATTGGTACCTATGTTCCCGAGAGCTCTCAATAAATCCTTGCACGATAACTAACGCGCTAAAGTATTTTTTTCATTAAAGAAGCTTAGAACTAACTTAACTCGTGAAGTTCTGATTACCAAGTTGCACGAGTGAGACAGAGAATAGTCACTGCGTGATTTCACCGTCCAGTTTAAGTTCAGAATAGCCCAGAGGTCGTTTGGTGGTATATACCTACATATTTTATGACATTAATCAACCATTTTTTAATCTACCATAACATTTACAAAACAGTTTTCATAACAATGCTCAGGGTAATTTTATTTAAGCGGCGTAATTTTCACGAAAAATTACTCAAAATAATTTAGTGCACTTTTGAGTACACAGTAACAATTAAAGTAAAAGCGGGCTATTAGAAAAACTGTTAATTAGAACAAACAAAAAATATATATCCGTAATAAAGTCGTGGGAGTCTCCCACGGCAGCGCGGCCCATTCACAGTGCCTGAGGAATAATGATGCCTCTATTGTAGCAAGCAGCAGGAAGTCATTTATCTAGCATCAAGAATATGAGTGTTTAGAGCAATTTCGTGTCTGATTTCTCATACTAAAGTGTGCAATTTTGGGCGACGTTGTTGTATCTACGTGAAATGTCAAGTAACTCGGTGACTAAGCGCAATTTGATTGTTTGCCTCCAAGCAGTTCTAGAATTTTCTTAGATTAACGTCTACATCTAAATGTTCGTCATAATTATATACCGTTATTTGTTAACCGTTAGACGTATTACGAAGGCCCATCATTAAGTTTAAGCCAGTTAGTGGTACCTAGGGATCATATACTGGACTTAAGTCCATCGTTAAAGGTTTCAGTATAAGTATTTAAAATCAAAAAGTGATGCAGCCTCAGTCTGTATTCGTTTACTGCTGAAAATGGCTATTAAAATGTCTATCTACTCCAAAGTAGATTCTATACATCTAGGTATGTGATATGATAACTAACCGTATAGTTATATTGATAGAAGACACTTTGCCACGGCACGTATACAACACAAAAAGTATTGAATTGTCGATGGTTAAAATTTTGAAAAAGGTATCAATTTTGGATTCTCCACATTCTTATGTAACATCTAATCTAGACTACAAAGTTGTCTTGTTCCAATCTCATTAGCGTATTTCTTTCTCTGTATAAACAATGGACACATACCTTATAGCAATCAATGCGTTATTAAAGAAATTGCCTTTTATAATTAAAATTGTTCCTTATAATTAAATAGCATAGGTAGGTAGGTACTTACATCGAGAATACATTGCAACATAGTACATGAACATCCAACCAGCTTTTATTTTAACTATAGATTTGTTTTGAAGGAACCCGCATTTGAAACAAATACTTTTCTACGTTTCCTCTAATATAAAAATATCAACAGCAAAAAAAAAACAACAAAATATGACTCGTTTTGTTTGGAAACTCGATCTCCATCGAGATAAAATACGATATTAGAGGTATCATACCTATAATTTCCATATTAACAGTGTCTAACACAAATCTTGCCACCTTCCTTTTAGATAATTTTCAGGTTTTTGAGGTAATTTTGAGGATCCCAAATTAATTTTAACATACGAATTTATTATTAGTTCTAACATCGTAGGTACAATCATCTTCTAAAATCCGAGTACCTAATTTCAATTAAAACGTTTGATAACTCACAAAAAGATGCTCAATGTCGTGAGTTCATACACTCATAATACTTGAACTTTCGGTGAAGGAAATAACCATGAGGAAACCATAGCACGGTGCTTAGGGTATTTTGTATGAGGCACTCCAACCACCTATCGGTGAGTTCCGATAGCTGCACTTCATAGCCAGGTTTTGTATGCTTACCATCTTCGACCTCATCAAGACTTACTTAGCATGGTAAGATTATGGTAAAACAAAAACCTGTAGTAAAAATAAACAGTACCTAAAGCAGTAGATAAATCTTTATACAATCAGCACAGACTTTATAGAGTTAAGTAAGTAACTTCCGTATAGTTATGTACTAGGTTTGCGTCATACAAATATAATTACTGATACAACAATGATTTCTCATTCAAGTCAGAAGGAAATAAGCTAATCTCGACTCAGGATGTTAATCTGCTGACAGTAAAATCACATCCATTGCATTATATTTGATGAATAGTAATTATAAACGATTTAGAATACTTTATACGGTAGTACTGTACCTAATATCTTAGAAATTTAAAAGAATTACTAATTTGTTGAGTTTGTTCTGCCTTTCGGTGTAAAATAAAGGGAAATCTTATACCTACATATCATTTAAATCTTGAGATGAATCATGATTACAATATTGTGAATAAGAAATTAACCATAAAATTGTTATTAATGTTTCCCAAATCGTAAGTTCTTATACGCTACTGGCAACATTAAGAGGTATACTACTGAATATATTGCCATGCTACAGCTCTAGGGATCTAAAAACAGCAGAACAGACAGCTATCTGTATAAATTCAAACCTGCCTGACATTTTGTAGCTGGTTCGTTAAATATGAAGACATTAATTTGATGATATAGATAAATTATACAATAGCAAAATTTCAAAACAAACTTGGAAACCCCTGAATTCTGAAATGATATTCTTCGATTTTTCAATGAATATCAACTATCATTAGCCGCCATCAGCAATTATAGTGAAAAAGCTCAATTATAATACCCCCTCATTACTGCCAAAAATTATGAGCAATTTGAATACAATTGGACATAAAATATATTTTAATTGCTAATGCGAAAATTGGGTGTTTTCGCGTCCGTTCCCACGGCTAAAGATGACATGTTGAAAACCACGAGCACCGCTGAACATTTCCCACACTCTGCATATCTTGGCTCCATATATCAACCAGGCAAGTGTAAAAAAGCAGACAATGATTCAATTGTGTGCACATAGCTTTCTCACAGTCTCAGTACAGATATAATCGTTACACGGTTAATTGGCACCAGGTAAATGACCAACATATAATATTATGTTCCGGGTAAATATTTTCCAAAAAGAATCAATGAATGGAAGGAAAATCTCTTACTAATCAGTACTTCCCCCAATTAAAGACCAGGATCTCGTATATCATGATAATTTTTACAAGACAATGCCTTCTTTTTTATTTCTGCATGAATGAATGGTTACGTGTATGTATGTTACAGCGTCATAATTTCTTGTGCACGTCACAGATTGAGAAATAATGGTGGCAGTCACGCGATAGGTTGTTACAGGGCGAATAAATCGAGCTAAGTATGTTACTTATAATAGGACTGAATACAATTTTTACTCAACTTTTATTACAGCATATTTAATTTAAAGCTCACAACTAACTTAAATGATTAATTATACATAAAGGTAATTTATCTTGCAGAAACAAATAAACAGGATATTGGTGAAATCAGTGCATATAAACGGATTTACCATTACATATACGACTTTTTCTAAGCGATTTGTCACATTTGTCCGCTATCCGCGACTGCTATTAAGTCCATACTCATCTCTTACGTAGCGACATCGTCACTGATTGCATGAATGCAAATTATAGGCAAGTAATAGATACTGGGAACTGTTTTATTTTTCTCTCTCTAGTTGATAGTCTGTCGATTAATGTGTGAGCATGGGAAAAATCTTACTGGAAACTGTTGACGTCGCGTCGACAGCTTATATCTACTAACTTAGGTACCACAACAAGTAAAGGGTTAGTTTCCTATATGCTCCATTCAAGTCAAAGCCATTTATTCAGTTTAAGCTCTAGGAACACTTAGGGCTCTTATGAAGGTCGAATTTACTGAAGTTACCACCGGTTTGGAAGTCAGCCTTCAACTGAGAAGAACTAGCAAGAAACCTTACAAGGTTGCATTCTGGTGTTGAAATGCTCAAAGAATCAACTATCTCATTTTATTTTCTCTTTCAATATGACACAAAGACTTATTTCAGTCTCATTCCATTAAAAGTTTGATTATAAAATCTTGTTGTTTTTATAGATTTGGGAGACTCTGTAAGTCTATTAGTTCAATTAGTTGTCGGTGGCTGTATAAATTATATTGATTCGACATACTATGATCTCCCGTTGATAATAGACCCTAGAAGTAGTCGGAGTTCGAAGATCAATTGATACAATTATGCATTAATTTAAATTGTAATCATGTAATACTATTACATATCATAAATATTAAACAGTTTATTATTGTGAATCTCAGCTAACAATGGCGGATGGGTATAAACTTGTGATAATTATCTGAGGTCATGCCCAGTGTTGCGGAACGGTATGTTGGGGGAGACACTTGTTATTATCATGTGAAGACTTTTTGAAGACGTTCCCACACGAGTCGAGGTGAACACTGATACCTTGATTAACTCTGATTCATAAGTAGTTAATTACACTTGACCCCCCCCCCCCCCCCCCGCCCCTCGGCTTTTAATTGGAACAATAAGAATTAAGGCAACGAGATCCGGTTTACACAAATCCGTGTGATCCGTGAGATTTTTCGGATAGCGGTAGTTGAGTACCGAGACCGTGGCAAAGCTAAAATTCCACGAGAATGTATTGCACGCCGATTTTATACTATGTTTTGGGTAACATTAATGAAAAACGTCAATATTTAAATTCAGTTTTATTAAAAATATTCATATTCAAATTTCACTGCTCTCAATATAATTTACAGATATTTATAGTATACAGCGTGTTCACATTTCTGTCGAGCAGTCACTAAATATGACAATTTCATTTCCAAATATAGAAAATACCAAATGTAAAACGATAAAAAAATGTAGGAGTAAACAGTTTTGAAAATGACAAACTCACTTTTCATTATACAAATTGACGACATTATTTACTGTATAATTATTTCGAGTTTAATACTAATTTCCTTGTAATACTGTAACTTTACCAATTCCATAATATTAATATTGTAATTCAATGTTTCGCTACAAAAATATTGATATATTTTGTACTTCTCATTACGTCTTCCATATGGAATGTACGAAATCACACATTTCTTTTATTAAAATACACATCAAATCCATTATTTTTTTCTTTTAAATTATAAATTTCCTAAAAATTAGTTTCCCATTAAAATAAATAGAATTTCAATCAATTTTTTAAAACAATAATTATTACAGTGTACTGTAATTCTAAAGCTAATTACTTATCTACGTTGTTCATTAGAATCTCGGTAAATATACATGTATAAGAATAGCTGCGTCTGCGCAGTGCAGAGCGCACCGCCATTCATTTATAATTTTATCGTCCACATGTTGTGATAAAACATATTGTGCAAACATTGAGACCGCATCTCAACTGATTACTAAATTATACGGTAAACATTTAAACATAAAATTAAGGGTGAAGGTTAACTTCTGATACATAAAAACCTATAAGGATTTATTTGGCTTTCCTCCTATCGTTGCAATGTTATTTAATCAACTAAACTTCTAGTCTTAGAAATATATCAATTATTCATTAAAAATTCTAAAGCGATACAGTTACAGTTGATTTTCCTTTACCCAAATTTTAAACTTACAAGGTATTAATTAATATTAGTAATAAAGTTTAAAAGATGACTTGTCATGGATATTATAGCTATTTGGCCCCCAAGAAACAAATCTAAGAGCAGAGAGATCTCTTTCCTTGATAATATGAAGGACTACATATTAATGGGTGATCATTAAATGCCGGAGTAGGAATGACCTCCTTGTGTAATAAAAATAAATTAAGAATTAATTTAAAAGACTTCATGTTGTAACTTGAATTTTAAAGTTACTGAAAACAACTCTCTATGTAGTTAGTAATTTGCTAAAAAGATTCGATTAACCTGGAACTAGGGCAGTATTATTCATATTAAACATCACCAATTCTCAGTTCATAATTAAATTGTTCATTGTATATTTCATTTTAGGTATAGGTATAAAGTATCTTACTAATTAACTGAATGAACAACTGTTTTGATGTATGGATGCAAAAAAAAACAGGGTACAGAACGGCTGATTACGGCCCGTTCCCACGAAAGCGCTTTATCGCCGCGTTTGCCGTTCCGATTACGTCCAATTTGACGGATTAGATTAGCAATACCTATGCGTCGCCCATCGAGTGAATTGTTCCACGCAAAGATATATTCTGCGTTTTTTATTTTTAAGTTTGAATAGAAGTCAGTATTTTGACAACATGATTATTGCGGGTGTTTCCTTAATTATAGCATTTTGGTGTGATAATCTCGAAGATAAACATAATGTATAATTAATTGTATATCAGGCACACAGATGTTGTGTCGTTTTTTACAATACCATCTTCGTTGCGCCATACTTATGACCTATTACAAGCGACGCGCGAGTGACACGTTTAAATATAAAGCTTGAGTCTAAAGCATTCTAGCATGATCTTTGTTAAGTTCCAACAATTCCCGAAACAGTATAAAATATTTTTTTACAAAATAAAAATAAAAAATGTTGCCAACCTCACAAAAATCACGCTATAACCCAGACATTAGGCACTAATGAATCTAATTTCAAGAATGTCTTCAAATCACTCACCAAACACTGCAGCTATCACGTCTGTCAACTAGTTCTTTAAGTCTTTGGATAATCGTTGTTAATAACACAGTTGTCACAGATTAATTGATTACTGCAGACTGTCGTCTTCCAGCCTGCAGTCCATTGGCTATTGGAGTGTGTTGTCGGGTAGTCTGTGGCTATTGTGTGCGTCATGTGGCCAGGTGGCGGCCTCTGGTCTCATGACGTCATCGACGGGTGGGCAGACAGGTCTAGGGCCTGGCTCAGGCGTATACGTGAATGTTAGACCCGTTGCGTATATTATGCCATCGTTCCTTACTAAGGATACAGGTACCTGAAGAGATGGAGACTTTTGGTTACTGAATGAAAATAATCAGTCTATACATTTCAAAACTAAACGAGGCTTCGGGAAACCGAAGAGGGTGGAGCTTTTTCCGCCAACGCATTAGTTATTTAAACATTGTACATATAACTTCTAAAATCTCTTCCAATTTAGAAACGATCGACGAACTTCGTGGTTATTTTTTTGAACTGCACAGAAACCCTTCATATTGAGAAATATTTCCACCACTGTCATGTCTGTATGTTTCATCCTTGTTTTTGCAATATCCCTAGGGTATTTCGAATTATCAAATCAAACTACGACATATATAAATCAAATCAAATGTTTGTCTGTCTGTTTGTAACGTATGCTCTTCTATACTATTTATCCGATTGCGATGTAACTTTGGTGAATAAACCATTATTTGTCATAAATTTATACATAGGTTGTTATGCATTCAACCCACAATGGTTTATGACAAAAAAAGATTAGCTAGAATCAAAAAAATTACAGCGAAAAATCTAAGCTTTATTTTAAAGATAACAGAAATAGTTCCAGCGCCTTACTATCTTTATTTTTTTGCTGTTTTGATTGGTCTTGATATAGCTAATTAAATCAATATCTCACTTATGAATTCTGTATTAAATAAATATTAATATTTATGATGTCTGACTCTAATGTCGATTCAGTAGGTTGCCTTACAGAATAGTGCAAGTAAGAAAACTACTTTTAGTCCTAAAACCATTACGAATGGATAACTTACAGGCGTAGTCGAAGATCCTGTGTTCGATTCCTGAGATGGACCTGTGGCTCTGGATTGGTGAATTACCCGAGAGACGGCGACAATGGTCAGCATGTCACGTTGCTACTCAGTTATTAGACCTTTCTTCGGGGATAATGGGGGTGACGATAGGTTTTTTTATTTATCCTTACCTGTGTCGGTTGTCGCACCCACAGCCACTGGCCCCTGAACTGCGATATATCGGGCACGACGCACAGCATGGACTCGGCACATCGGTACATTGTCTCCGCCTCTACGTCACCAAACCACACTTGTAGAGACGGAGTGAAGTTGTCGCCGGCTAGCTCCAGCATGGCTACGTCACCACCGCCGTTCAGGTTGAGGGAGTGGACGAGGGGTACTGGGGTCACTGGTGACCTGGGGGATAATGGTTGAGTTAGGTTTTTGTTGAGATTTTTTAAACCCCGACGTCAACGATGGGTGTAAGTTTGACGCCTGTCTGGCGGCTTCTTTGACTGATTTCAAAGCATTTTTTTAAAATGAAACCTAGTGTAATCGACATGGTTCGTAAATGTATTTTATGGAAACCTATCCAGCTGTTTTTTTTTTTTTACTTTGTATAGGCTGATGATGTGGCCGAAGGTGGTAAGCACACAAAGCCTAGAAGGATCTGGCTCTCAAGTGCAGCTGCCGGAACACACCAATAGGTGTTTGGCGACAGATTTTCAACTTGAGGGTGGTATCCAGCCAGGCGGGGGTACTACAAAGTACCCTACCACCGTGCTATGGTTTCCTCACGATCTTTTCCTTCACCGAAAGCTCAAGCTCATTGTAGGATTCGAACCCACGACCTTCGCCGCGGCGTCCGACGTCACTACCACTGAGCTATCATCGCCTTAAAAGTAATGATCTCTTTTCCGAATTGGTGTGAGAATTTCAGACATAATAATCGAATATTTACATTTATACATACATGTGGAATTATTGTAAAGCGTGTTTATTGTAAATAATACCTACTCCAATGAATTTTACAAGAGTCACATACAAATAAAAACATGGCCGCATGGTCAGAGATCCGTATTTTAAGTGCTGGCAATATCCTTACTGACTATACTACTTTCTACAATTTTTTTTTGGTTGATTTGTCTCAATCACGGTGTTCTTTTTGTCTGTTTTAGTTATTGGATATGGTATCTAAATTCTAACTGCAAATTATGCGATATAAATAGATCTGTAGAAAAATGGAAATTACAAGATCATTTTCCGATTCTCTTTTCTACCCGACATAACTAATTACAAGGTATTGTTATGAAGTAAAACACTACAGCATTTAAATCTAATAATATCATAATTAAATCACAATGATAAGTTAGGTACAGATAATCTTTAAAAATAAAATGAATGAAATACCTGACAGGCCCCATCCCTTCATAGAACTGATATTCAGCTTTATCAGTAGAAATGATAGTCCAGCACGCTCCATCATTGATCATCTCCTTATTTGGTTCTTTCGGGCAAGGCGTCGCTTGGAACTGGATGATACGTTCCTGAGACAGGCAGAGGTACATGCGTTCTGTGTCCTTCATGTAGAATGCACATTTGTGTAGCTGAGAGACTGGATCATCAGCTTCTAGGAGTGCCATCTGTTTGTCTACCTGTGATTGGAAATAGTCGTAGTAGAGCAGGGTTCCTTTTCCAGTAATGACCGATTCAAATGAAAAAAAAAACCCGGCCAAGTGCGAGTCGGACTCGCGCACTGAGGGTTCCGTACAAACTTCGTCCATCGTTCGTCCATCACGGGAAATGCACAATTTTATTCATTTACCTTAAATGAGGTTGGTGCCAATTAAGCTAGACCTCTAAATTGTATGACCGCCCATACAACTTAGAGGTCTTTATTAATTGGCGTAACTATGTATGTATGGGGTCACCCTTTAATTTTCAACTTTTTTTATTTTTTAGAATTTATCCTTTATTTGTGCTGTAAGACCATAACTAACTAGCTTTTTGCCAAATTTTTTTTATATTTGAGTTGATTGAATGAAAGGTAAATTGCGGTTTACGATTTATGACGTATTAAAAAAAACTACTAGATCTCGTTCAAACCAATTTTCGGTGGAAGTTTGCAAGGCATTTTTAGTTTTATCATTTTCTTATTTTAGAAGTTACAGGGGGGGGGACACACATTTTACCACTTTGGAAGTCTCTCGCGCAAACTATTCAGTTTAGAAAAAAACGATATTTGAAACTTCAATATCATTTTTGAAGACCTATGCATAGATACCCCACACTTATAGGTTTGATGAAAAAAAATATTTGAGTTTCAGTTCTAAGTATGGGGAACCCCCAAATTTTTTGTTTTTTTTTCTATTTTTGTGTGAAAATCTTAATGCGGTTCACAGAATACATCTACTTACCAAGTTTCAACAGTATAGTTCTAATAGTTTCGGAAAAAAGTGGCTGTGACATACGGACGGACGGACGGACAGACAGACAGACATGACGAATCTATAAGGGTTCCGTTTTTTGCCATTTGGCTACGGAACCCTAAAAAATACGAATGCTTGAGCAATTTCGATATTCAAATACGAGTTGACGCGAGGAGTACCTACACACTCATTTGTTTCTTATTATAATTTGCGTTTCTTATTACTTTCGTATATTATTTCTTAGCAACTCTATTTCAAAAGGATTAAAATACTCGAGGAGTTTCCTGTTCTAACAGAACTGACTCAAATGCGATATTTCAGTGTCATCAAACGTCGCAACCAATATTACAGTGTGCATGAAACACTGAGAGAAATCCCTAGCATGACTGCCACTTGTTTACCACCTGCGGCCAAATCTTGGCTTATCATGTGCCTAAAAATTTTTTTTCTTCATTTCACTTTCTGGGAAATTTCTTAGGAAATAGTTATGATGTTACATACAGTTGTGAAATCTCTGCTATTATGTAGTTGAATTTAAGTAATATAAAATACATTTTAATACTTTTACTACCAATCTACTGTGTTTCAGAAACCAGTTTTATTTGTTATTCATTAAGACTTTGCCAATAAAATACTCAATAAACTAATGCTATGCTAGAGCTGGATACTTTACTTCCTTCCTAACTTTCTTTAACATGAGAAATAGATAGGCCCTAGTTATTATTTTTAGGATACCAAAGAATCAATACATATCAACATATTAAACTGAAAATGATCTATATTTGTATATGTAGTATATTTGTAATGACTCAGCATTACAAAAATTGGGATTGGTTGATTATACATAAATATTTGAGTATTTTACTTTAGAATATTTTAAATTGGGAATGCTAGGTAGACCATAATCGTCAATCACATTTTTATTAATTATGTTTTAGTTATGTGTAGATATTATAAAATAAAATATTCTGGGACACTATTCCTCACACACAACCATCTGATCTCAAACTAAGCAGAGCTTTTGTGCTATGGAAGCCGGATAACTGATATACTACATAAACTACTTTTCTTTTGTGAATATATACTTATATAGATAAAATTGGGCTATGATTATTATTAAAATTAATGCTATATTGTTATTTACATAACTATTTATATAACATATGACTTCTATAATATTGGTATAGACTTAGCTCTGAAGTCATGGACTTCATTGCAATTGTATGAAATGTCATGTATAAGAATAAAGATTATTATTATTAATTAATACATATTTTGTAATAAATATGTAATAATTATTATATCCCTGGATATATACCTATCCAGGGAGTCAATAATTTTTTAAAAAATCACTATAAAAATTACCTACCCTTATGGGTATTAGATAAATGAAATATATATGTTTTAATCTAAAATTATAATTAATTGACAAATATTGATAGTTATAATAGTCCACAAAGGAAATGGGTAATTTAGGCTATCAACAATATTTTTTATTTACCATTTACTTTAACTGATAAAAAATAATTAAATAGGTTTGATAGTTATGTTTGCAAGTGCCGCAAGAATGTATATATTGTTATCATATTTACCTTTCTTATAATAAGTCTGGGGAGAGCCATGCCCGTGACTGAGCAGACCAGCTTTACCGTTGACCCATAGTGGACATAGCCATCTCTCACTGCAAATTCTTCTGATTCACTCTCATTGTCATCTAATAAGTGAATTGTAAAAGCTCCCCACTGAGTCGATGAAGCATGAAAATTACCATTTTCCACATGAAGGTACCTTGTTGACACCGTCTGTGACCTCAGTCGGTTAAACAGTGCCACTTTTGTTCCACTTGCAATACACAAGTCAGCGTTTTTTAATGATTGCTTTTTTTTTGATGGCTTTGATATAACTTTTATTCTTTTACTGTTAAAAATACCAATGTCATGGCCATTTCCATAGAACATTTTGACAGAGAGCATGAAATGCTTTCTTTTATCAGAATCTGATATGTACAGAGTTTTTGCAGCACAATACTGTTTGCCATTGTTTAGGTCCAGCTGCTGCATATCTTGGTCTGAGTTGCCGATACCAATGAAGGCACAGAGTTGCGCAGCCTGTTCTGTCTCACCCTCACGCAGCATACGCTCGCGACGCAGCCGCCACCCGTCTCCGAACAAATAGATACATGGGGGCGGGCAGAAGAACCTTTTTTCATTGCCATATGACTTCTGAGCAACTTTAGCGTGTAGAATGACGACGACCATATCTGAACGGTCGCGCAAATATCTCTCCATTGCCTCGCGTGTAAGGCGGCGCTCCTCGGGGCGATAGGCGCCGGCGCCGGGCCCGGCGGCGCTCGCGTAGCGCGGGTACAGCGCGCCGTGCTGCGGCGGAGGCGACGCGCCGCCCTGCGCCATGCCGACGCCGCCCGCGCCGTACTGGTGCGGCATGCTCGCCACGGCTCCTCACCTCCGAGACCACTTCATAGCGAATTAATCGATCGGGGTGCACCTGACACCGTTCCCATGCCCCTAACTCGAGCGGACGGTCGTTCTATAGAGCATAGCGTCGACCCTTCCTTAAAAGCAGGCGAGTGGCCCCTCCAATTCCGCTCCCCTATGAGACTCGGTGGCAGTTTGGCGATCGTCCTCCGTAAACTATTATCTCTTCAATCGATACACTTATATTTTATTCACGCCACTTTAATTAATTGCGCTGGGAACTGGCACACATTTCATTCAAAAACACCTGTTCGACGGCTGAATTAGTGGACGGTACAGCCGGAGTTCCACATCTAGCAGTTTAGCAAATCACCCTCGAATCCCGTTCCATCTTCTGATAATCTCTCTGTTGATGTTTTCAGAGATTTATATTGATAAAAGTTGAAGAAACTAATGTTTATTCGAGTTTATAAATTATAGTACGATACAATACGATAACGCCAGAAATGCGAACTGTCAAAGATAACCATAGACACGGAGCGGGGCCAAAAGCAAGCGTGTTTTCGACTTCACGCGCGCGAATCAACAAAATCGTATTCTATGATAAGTATCAAATGATACTAAAGTGATGCGGGGTCGGTCGGCCCGCGGCGCGCTGACTGAGCCCGACTGACAGACAGCCGGTCATAGGATGTGGGGTTACGCATGGGGCGTGAGAAAATAAAGTGTGGGAAAGAGTGGGCGTTCGCGGCGTAGTAAAACATTTGATATGTTGTAGTGAACCGAACACATATTTACGAACACAGTCAGTGCGCCAGTAGCAGCAGTTTGATATTGTGATTGTGTGCGTTGCGTCGGATCTAATAAACACATCGAGTCGAGTTCATGAAACGAAAAGGTTGCGATGTGTGAGGAAGAGACCGACGATTGACCGAAGATCTCGTGGGAAATGACCTTTGTTATGTACTCTGATATATACATTAGTTTAAACAAAAAAATCTGTTCTGGAATTTAATCACACGCAATGGGAGTCACTGGTCTGTGGCGGCTGATTGAACCAGCCGGTAAGCCAGTGCCGGTAGAGACTCTAGAGAATAAGGTTTTAGCAGTTGGTAAGCTCTCACGCTACTTATTGTTATGGTCAGCTTTGGCCTTGCAAATGGTGGATTTTAACCCTTAAACTAATCTTTGCCAGATATATCAATATGGTTGCACCAGGTGGTAAAAGGTTACCAAGATGCCAAAGGAGCTCCACTGCCCAATGCTCACCTGATGGGGTTGTTCCAACGACTCTGCAAATTGTTGTATTTCAGAATAAAACCTATCTTTGTATTTGATGGTGCTTATCCAGACTTGAAAAAGGAAACAATTGTAAGTACAATATGTATAGTCAGGACTATAAGTTGATGCCCATATCTAGATTTCCAAAACCCTTATTCACCAAATCATAAATAAACTAGTGCCTAATTGGATTCACATAATAAACTTGCTAAACTTCACATTGTGTAAATTAGCTGACCATCTAATTGTCAAAAGCAGCTGAAAACCAGATGATCAAAAGTAGCTGAACACTGAATTGTTAAATATAGCTAAACACTGTATTGACAAAAGTACCTAAACATTAGGAACTATCTGATTTTGATAATCTTATGTTTAGCTAATTTTGACCTTTTAAAATGTTCATTCAATTCTGGCACTAGTCTTGTTGAGTGACTTATTTATGTAATAACTTGGAAATCTGGATGTGGTCCTAGGTAACTACAAATACTCTTCTATTGCAATTTAGATTTATGTGGTTAAGAACTTAATTTTTTATTTATTTTGTTATTAATACTTGATAAAACTGTTATTTAGGCCAAGAGACAAGATAATAAATCGAAGTACAACTCTGAATCAGAACGGCTTAAACGCGAATTGGCACTTTTACTGAGAAAAAAAACAGCAGTAAGCAGCTTGCTGGGAAAACAAATATCACCAAAGAAGGCAAGTAGTTCATCAAGTGCAGCTGAAAATGATGATCTTTTTAAATTACCAGTTTTACCACAAAGGGATGAGGAAAGTGAATCAGAGTAAGTATACTTTATAAGGGTAGTCACATTTTAAAATAATGGAATCTCTTTAATTCATGAAAGAAATTCTTTTACTTTCATGTTTGAACCACTTCTCATAAATGACAATAAGCATTTATTGACATTTCCAAAATTTTAAATTAATATAATATGGACTGGTGAAATTAAGTTCTACTTTGAAATAGTGTGGCAGCACTGAGGACTTATTTATAAGCATAGGTTAACCACAGCTCTACCTTTTTAAGATCTGATGAAGAACAAAACTCAAGCGGCTCCATAATAGACTTACATTCTGTTGATATTGAATCTGATAAGTTTAAAAATTTATCCACCAAAGATAAATATGATATGCTTATAGAACTAAAAGAGACAAGAAAAATGAATTCATGGGGAAAGCTACATGAGCTACCAATGAAAAGTGATAATTTTTCAGATTTCCAGGTAGGTAAATGTTTTTCTTTTTCACTTACCTTGACTCCATACTATCTAAGTAGTTAATTAATAATATTTTTTAATATTTTAGATGAAAAGATTGTTAAAAAGAAGAAAAGTTCAAGAATGCTTACAAGAGACTGAAAAGGAAATGGGTGGTGCTGGCATGTCTTTAAATGAACTGGAATCCTTGTTAAATGAAGAAGGTATTGATACTAAAATTGAAGCATTACCTAGTCGCAGGATTGCGTCAAATAACACCACTCGATTTTTACTCATAAACAATGTAAAACAGGCTTTAGCTGATGCTAAAAAGAGAAAAGAAGCTGAAAACCAAGCAGGCACAAGTAAGAAGGATGAAAAAACTATAGTAGATGAAAAGGATACACCTACAACAGATGAATTAGAAGATGATTTACAAAAAGCCATTAAAATGTCATTGGAATGTGTTACTGAAGCAGATATTAGTGCCTGCACTTCTAAAACTGATGATTCTTGGACATCATGTATGACAGACACTGACTACTCCAATGACTCTGAAGAAGAAGATGGCTTTGAACAACCAGATAATATGTCAACAGCAAAAGCATATATAATGCAATACAGTGATTACACTAATAGAGCAATAAATAAAATTGTAAGCAGTAAAAGTAGTAATAATAAAAATAAAAGTAATGTGCCTAAAATCAATGCGGTGCTTGACGAAATTAATCGAGAGAAATCAATTATTGTCGATAATGTAGACCTATCATCTAGTGATGAAGATTGTATCCCAGACAAACTAAAAAATAAAGTCAGTGAAATTGAAAACGTAGATTTCAACACTGATGAATTAGTCAAACCTCCTTCAGTTGATGAAATGGATATAACTCAATCATCAGTAGTTTGTGTTGGAACTCCTGTACAAGACATCATCTCTCTTGATTCAAGTACAGAAGAAACCATAAATGAAAATGAGCACAATAAATCTAATATCGACAATATTGAGGAATCAAGTTCAAGCAATGATGAATTTGAAGATGTTCCAGATTTAGAAACTAAAATAAGCAAACCTGTTGTGGAGCTCACCCTGAATATGGGAGAAGTTCCTAATGATGATATATTTGCAGATATATTCCAAGATAAAAAGGTGAGTAGCAGTAAAATTAATGAAGAGAAGAATGTTAAAATTGAAACAATAACTTCAACCCAAACAAAGAATACTGTTATAGAACATGAACAAATGGATATCCCAAAAAATAAAGAAAAAGAGGTATTTTATGATGATGTTCAGGAAAACCAAGAGTCCCAAAATAAAGAAGAAATAAATGTAACGAAAATCAATGGGAATTCTATAAATATTGCTGAACCTCCGAAAAATAATAAAAAAGATAATAACGTGTCCACAAATATACAAGAAACAACAGTTAACAAAGAAGCTAACAAGCCACCCAGAGTAGTAATGACAGCTGAAAAATTAAATACTCTTGTAGAGGAAATGGAAAGTGAAGAGCAAGACTTGCTTCAACAGAAGGGTCGCATGGATCGCGTTGGTCGAAATATTACTGAACAAATGACTAAAGAAGTCCAAGAACTACTTCAAATATTTGGTATACCATATATAGTTGCGCCAATGGAGGCAGAGGCTCAATGTGCCTTTCTTGAAAGTGTTAAATTAACAGATGGTACCATAACTGATGATAGCGATATATGGCTATTTGGCGGCAGAACGGTATATAAGAATTTTTTCAACCAGAAAAAGCATGTCTTGCAGTTTTTAGCGGACAGAATTGAAAAGTCTTTTAGTAAGTACTTATATCTTATTTTAGTATGTTGAGGGAAGCTTAGGACGAATCATTAAGGATATGAAGAAGACCAATGTTTAGAAGTGGAGCTTCGTGGATTGTATATATTTAATGTGATTTCATCAACACTGAAGTCTAGCCCGACTTATTTCTTAGCTTACAGTGTAATAACTGTTGTGTAAGCCTTACACAACAGTTATTGAAGTTAATAAAATTTAATTATTTTGCAGATTTGAACAGAGAACAATTGGTTTTACTGGCTTTACTTGTAGGTAGTGATTACACAACCGGCTTAACTGGTGTGGGTCCCGTCACTGCATTGGAAATCCTTGCGTCTTTCCCATTCAACAAGAAACAATTGGTAAATGAAACCACCAGACATAGTCAATACACACAAATTTTGACTGGATTGCAAGAATTCAAGCATTGGGTACGGTCTGGGAAAAGAACTGACAATACAACTCTGAAGAAAAAATTGAGGAACGTCGATTTGACTGATGATTTTCCGAGTATACGGGTAAGCTAATAAAAATGAATGATACATATCCTTGAATTTTATTAATTCAAGTCAGGGTTCGAGGATATATATCAATGGATATATATCATGATATATATCTCATATATATCAAATGAGTTTTTATGATATATATCAATAGATTTAAAAAATTATAATATTAAGTGATTTTTGGCGTTTGTTACTGTATTTCTACTTCCCAAATGTAGATGATGTTGGAGTAGAGTTAAAACATACTCCCTAATAGTAAGTTCTAATCCATAAATGGTAACACTTCTGCCGGCATTAATGGCATCAGTCGTGTCAGAAAAAAATCGTTATGAAAGAGTAAGTTTTTTTGTGTTTATTGTATTATTTTTTACAAAGAAAGTAATTGACAAAGTGCAAAAACGATTTTACTTCATTATTGATTTTTATTTGTCTGATTTTAAGTACCTAAATAAATAAAACATTTTAGTTTTTTTTTTAATATGTTTATGTAATACATAAGCAAATAGTATACATAAAATAATACATCAAAATAATAATATGACTTTCATACAAAATGGATATATATCAAATATTTGATATATATCATAAATATCCGATATTTTGATACTTATTATAAATATCGGATATTTTCGAACCCTGATTCAAGTATTACTTCAATATGAAACTTTGATTTTTCAGGTTGTTCAAGCATATCTAGAACCAAATGTAGAGAAGAGTGAAGAGAAATTTACATGGGGTGAATTAGATATCACAATATTGCGAGATTATACTAAAGCAAAATTTGGTTGGTCACAAAACAAACTGGATGAGATCATTAAACCAGTTATGAAGAGGTTGAGTGAGCGTAAGAACCAAAAGACTGTGCATGATTACTTCAAAAAGAAGGTTGAGTTCCAGTCATTAGAACATCAACTGAGTAAGAGAGTGAAAGCTGCTGTGCAGAGAATGGATCTAGAAAAAGCTCTCGAAGAACCAAAAATACCAGAGGATGAAAAAAACAAAGTTAGCAGGAAAAGAAAAGTTATCAAAAGTAAGCCTAATGGAAAAGCAATAGAGGATAGTTCTAAGTCACTTGTCAAAGCTGGGTCGTCTGGAGTGAAACAGAAGAAAAACAGTGAAGAATGTGTCCTCAGTGATCACTGTGTCAAAGTAGTTTCACAAATAGATGACAGAGATGGCAAATCTATCATAGATATAAAAGTTCCGAAGACTGATAGATATCAGGAATTTATTCCACAAAGAGAGAAACATAAGCAAATGATGTTGCAAAATAAGTTGAAAGCAATTGAAATATTTAGGAAGACAAAAATTGATCCAAAATGGAAAACCTCCAAACGGAAAGTACTTCAGCCCAAAAAGAAAGCTGAGCTCTCAGAAAGTGATAGTGATTAAGTTAATTAATTATTTATTTTAAATTATAAGCATGATAATAAAAAGCAATGATAAAATAATAGGTAAAATAAAATACTCAGTTTATTGTTTACATTCCAATGTGAACTGATGTGACTG
The DNA here is from genome assembly GCA_951216915.1 of Tetheella fluctuosa. Lineage (NCBI taxonomy): Eukaryota > Metazoa > Arthropoda > Insecta > Lepidoptera > Drepanidae > Tetheella > Tetheella fluctuosa. The sequence goes on from OX578214.1 coordinate 12,796,773, forward strand.
TCATTTAAAATGGATAGATTCGCAAAGAAATACAAGTTCTAAAATATATCCTTTCATATTTATTACCTACTAGCTTTTCGCCCGCGGTTTCGCTCTCAGAAACTTTACAAAATATCTAGCTTACCTATATCTTTTCTTCCTTTCACCAGATTTCTATGAAATAAAGCCTATTCGAAGCGACAAGCCAAGCCGCATTAACCTGTCGAAACTCCATGAAAAGCCGAAAAAAATTGGTCTATGTTCTATTAAACCTCCCTACTACATCACCATCATACAGACACGCGATTTCAACAATTTATTAGATGTATAGATATATACAATTCCGGTGTGTGTTCATAATTCTTCTACTCCTAAACGACTTCACCGATTTTGATGTTATTTTTTTACTTCTTACTCTACTTGGGTCTCCAGGATGGCTGGTGCAGTGGCGGTGTTGTCAAGATCCAGAATTATTTTATTTTACCGGCTCCGCTACTATAATCATAAAAATTGAGAACCCAAAAGACAAGCGAAGCGTATGTAAGATCGAATTTATCAAAGCATTCTCCGTTTCGCTCAGTCATAATCACGGACCTAGAAAAAAAGGTGGACAGATAAGCTGCTAAGAAACTATTGAAGCACCAAAATGGCGGCGACGTAACTGTGTGTGTGTGTGTGGTTCGGAGCGTAATGGCGGGCGGCCGGCTTAGTGTGGTGTGAATGTGTGCGTGCCGGACGTGTATGCATTTAAGCGAGCTGGCTTACTGTGGGTGCTTCAGTAATAGTTTTATGAGGTGGCGTCCGCCTTTTTTCTAGGTCCATGGTTATAATATGGGCAACAATACGTGCTGCCCAGCTAATGGGGTGTGTTCCACACGATACGATTAGATTTGATTGGCAATTTGAGTTGACAATCATATCGTGTCTATGGCTAGTGTTGATAACAAATAAAGAAGAGTAATTGTATCAAATATTATCTCCCTGACAGATGTAACATTATAACAGGAATCCAAATAATAATTGAACGTAATCGCAATTTCGCCAACTATTTTGATTTAGAGCCTGTTTCGCGGGTAGTACTAAAGACTACAATGCAAGATATTTGTCAGGGCATGTTTCACAGATTACGCAACCTGTGAAACATACCCTTATTCTTATAAAATCCAATATTAATTTTAGGAATTGTCATAGGTGCCGAGGTTAGACAATAAAGTTTTTTTTGTATGTTTGTTTAAGGCGCTAATCTCTGGAACTACTGGTCAGATTTAAAAAATCTTTTTGCATTTGGTAGCCCAATTCTAGAGGAAGGTTATAATTTTTATCGCGGGAATGCCGGTGAAACCGCGGGGAAGACCTAGTTAACTAATAAAATAACTAACTAGTTATTTTTGGTAACTACCAGTAATCAATGATTTGAGCGTTGTAGCTCGGCGCTAAAATGATGTTCGTAAAAATAAAAAGCAATTATAAAATAGTCACTTTTATTGTTTACAATCAACTGTGAACTAAGCATAGTTTTAAAACATAAACATGTTAAAATAAGATTGCATAAATATGCACACAGTAATGCATTAGTAAATAAAAAGTAAATAGAGACTAAAATAATATGATTTTGATGAAAATATACAATACCTAATTAATTACTCAACTTACTTACTGTATGAAAATTGACATCAATGGATGAGTTGCATATTTTTTCCATATAATTTCAAAATAAGTAATTTATATGTAAACATAGTGTGTTATAGTTTTATTTGCACCAGCGCAACAACTTAGGTTGACTTTCCTGGTCATATTAGATGTCCTTGTCATACATTTTTCTCATATAAAATACGCAAGCGTAGGCAAATCCGTGTGACTTCACTGCTGTATCATCTCTCATACAGTGTCACTGAAAACTTGGATTCGACCATTGAAGCTTGTAAACATTTATACTAAACACCTTCCTTATAAATTATCTACAAGATTTGGAATTCGGAAATACAGTTTAAGAATGAGTTTTATTTTCTTGTAATCGAAACGATTTGAAATAATTTCAATCTGTTAGGTATGAGATCCGTTTACTTTTCATCTAGTTTATTTACTAAAACCAAAGTTTATTTTCTATAATCTGCCTATCGAAGAAAATGACAAGACATTTAAGTACTATTTTTGCTAGCCAAATGTTTCTAATTAGACATTTTGTTTCGTTCTAATTTTTATTTAATTGTGCAGGGATATTTTAATTTTATATTGATTCGAATCAAAAAATCCCTCTCATTCGAAAAGAACGTATATACAACTAACTACTAACAAATAAATTATGAGCTAATAAAACACAAAATATGATAATGTTAGAGACTATCGATTTATTTCGCGATATAAACTTTTATACAAATTAATCATACTGTGTACAGCAGTTTCACACTATCATACCGCCATATAAATCTCTGTGGGACCGACGTCGCAGCCACTGCGTCGTATATAGCTTTCACATGGCTTGTCCGGAGGGACGTAGGACCTAACAACTCTAGCTACAAAATATCCACCCCATCACGACTAGAATCCAAATAGATTTTCGTATTGCAATTTGATGAGGCGGAACATAATTAATAATGGATTAACAAATAAGTGGACCAAAGTTAATAAGTTAAGTTACTTTAGTTTAATTTGATGGCAATTTATACACCAAACACTCATCATATCACATTTTTTTTAAATAATTTACAACTTAAGGTGAGTTTCCATAAGAGGAAAGGAATGCAGAATAAACTGTCATGTCAAATACACTTAATAGAAACGCGCCTTATAGTGTAAGTAAATCACAATCCGACATCCCACCGGACAGGCCGCTACCGCTGTACCAACCCCATACTTAAACTAACACACTATAGTTAATTAATCAACTTTCACTACGCTATAAATCTTCCTGACAAACCAGAAACATGCCATGAAACCAATTGTACCAGTTAGGAGGAAAAATAGGAACACCATGATGAAAGTGTAGCCAAAGTATAGGAAGGTCGATGCTGCGTCTTCTATGTTCAATTTTGTAACGAAATAATGGCAGCAGTAGATGAATAAGTAGCCAGCGGTCGATCCGGAGCTGAGGAAGGCTCGCCACCACCAGTGGTAGTCCTCGGCGCAGAGGTGGAAGTAGCAAAGCAGGATCGTGGTCTCGGAGCACGTGATCACTAGGATCACGAACACGAGGAACAGGAAACCGAACATGTAGTACATCTGAAAGGTTTTTTTTTTTTATCAGGACTTGCGGTGCAATAATAATAATAATAACCTTTATTAGAACCAAAAAAAGGTACAGTTTATGTTTTATAAAATTATTTTGGAGGTTTTTGTGTACCTTTAAGGGAACCTCTGTCCCCCACACTAGGAATGAACCTGTATTTGTGGGGTTACAGCGAGTCGCTCTCAGGTTACTCATATCCAAACGTATTCAATTATAGATGAGCACTCAAACTGAATGTAACAAGATATAAAGGTGAGTACTAACTAATTCCATACAATTATTTATTTTGTGTGTTTGAGAAGTGTGTCTTTGGGTCTGAAAATTATGTAGGTGAATTCATATTGCTGTTTCGTATATTATTCGCGTGTGTGTGGTTGTGTTTGTGTCTTTTTACAGCACAATGGCAATAGGATACGCGTGGTACTGATAAGTTTTAACAACTTCTTTAATTGCGAAAATGTACCATTAAAATCTACTTTTAATAGTATTTTTTACATACCTGACTGGACCACAACGAGTTGAGGATAAAGAACAACTGAATAAAGATGCATCCGAAAGGCAGCACTCCGCCCATTATGATCCCGGGGATCGGCTGCGTGTACAGAGATTGCTCGGGAATCTGGCGCGGGATTTGATTCGTTCGAACCGGGTGATCCAGGATCTATTAAAAAAAATGTTATAATGTGAATCCGGCTCGAAGGACTATGAGTGCGTGGTTGTTACACTTGACATTATAATTTTATATCTTAAACGAGAATTAAAAAGTTATCACCGGTTCGGAAGTCTATCATAAAATGAGAAGAACCGGCAAGAATCTCAGTAAGATTTTGGCAACAAGGCCTTTTTAAATATTTTTTGACAATCTATGTTGGCTATTTGGTTGATTAATCTTAAACAATTTCAAAACAACAATATAAGGATAAACGCAAAAGAAAAATAACCTATGACTTCAATATTAACCAGCTCGAAGGACCATAATTTATATCACTTGGTTCTGCTTTCTAATTTAGACTTTATTACTGGAAAATAACGTCTCAAATGCGACAAAAAAGAAAGAGAACATTAATACAACCAATAATGCCCCTTTTTGAGGAAATAGTACTCTTAAATTTAAGACACGGTATCAAAAGGTACTTAAGTCAAACTCACCCTCTTTCTAAATCCGAAGTATGCGCCGATGAAAGTGAGCGGCACAGACACTCCGAACCAAAGCGCCAATAGTGCGACCAACGTTGAGAATGGCACCGAAGCGGACGAGCCTTTACCCCACAGCACCAGGTTCATTATGAAGAACAGAGAGAATACCACTCTGGAAAAGAAATACAAATTTATTTATCTCTCTAAAGCCTAGGAGGCTCTCAAGTGCAGCTCCCGGCAGATATTCAACATGAGGGTGGCCAGCCAAGCGGGTACTACAAAGTACCATGCTATGGTTTCCTCGCGATGTTTTCCTCCTCCAAAAGCTCAAGTTCATTGTAGGATTTGAATGCACGATCTTCGTAACGGCATTCGATATTACTACCACTAAGCTATCATATCCTTATGGGTTTTTCCGAGAGATCTTATTTTTTCTCAGGGTAAAAGTATCATATATATTATTCCATTGGACTTTGTCACCAACTGCCTAAACAAAACTCAATCAGACTATACTATCGACATAAGCTGTACCGCCAAAGCTCTCGTATACTGGGTGATTTTTAGTCCTATAATAAAAGTTGTTCACATTGATGAGTACTTCCACCCCTGCAAGTATTGCCAGTGATAACAAAATCACCCTGTATAGTTCCCGAAGCTGCCTATCACCCTCATCGTCAGGAACTTGGCAAATGCCACCTCGATCGGACGCCGTCACCAGTCCGAGCCGACACTCAACACTCAACACTGACCCAGGGCACACCATCGACGTGAGCAGGATGTTGCTCTTCCAGCGCCTGCCGCCGAAGCTCTTGTAGATCCTGGCGCTGACGTAGCCGGCCGCGGCGCCGAGCAGCACCCACGCGACCAGCGCGCACGTCATCAGCGCGCCGCGGTTGGCCGGCGACAGGAAGCCGAGGCAGGCGAACGCTAGAGTCACTAGGGTCATGCCGAATACCTAGGTAACACAATTCGTAACTTTAGTTTTCGATGGTTGAAGTGAAATTAAAAAAAAATGGGAAAATGCGAGTTTTACGTGAAGGCCGGTGCTATTTTACTCATTGATAAATAAAAGAACACTAAAAAGACATTTTTTAAGAATAAGACGCATACTCCAGTTTTTAGACAGAAGGAAATTTTAGGTCATTTACAAGAACGTGATGTAAAAACAGTGCGAGTCAGAATCGTGCCCGGAGGGTTCCTTGCAATAATAATAAAACCATCTAAATTTTGTGGCTCTGTAACTGAACTTTACTATGGAAGATTCTTGTTTGTTTAGATCACAACTTGCAAACTATGTTATGAATTGGCGTTTTTAGTACATGTTAAATAATTTACAGAAGTACAAACCTAAGTTAGCAATTACCGTATCAAAAAAGGTCAAAGTACCAATAAATGAGCTCTAGAAGTCTAGACAATAGCACCCTACAAGCCAGAGTATAAGATTAAAAATAAAATAAGATATTTTAGAATTATGGTCTTAGTAGCTGTCATAAAACATAAGATCCCTGGGGAACGCGGGTGAAACCGCGGGGCGGAATCTAGTGATCTAGTCTAGTCCTAACTAATAATAATATTATAAATGCGAAAGTGAGTTTGTTTGTTTGTTTGTTACCTTTTCACGCCTAAACCGCTGAACCGATCGCGATGAAATTTGGTATGCAGATAGCCTATGGTATGGAGAAGGACATAGGCAACTTTTATCCCGGGAAAACAACGATCTCAGGGGAACGCGGGTGAAACCGCGGGGCGGAAGCTATTATCTATATTTGTTTAAAATATTCAACTGTTTATGATTTGGCTTACGTTTTGTTTTATCAAAAAAAAAAGTATAAATATCTGTGTAACTAATATCTCAAAGGAAACGTCTAGCATACGTGATTCTGAGAGAATACTTTTAAATTATTAGACATCTGTGATTGCAAACAAAGAGAGTCCAAACAACATTGTACACATTCACGTCAGTTCGGCATTCGTCATTACAATACGTTTACATCATTTGTTTATAAACCACATAACATCATTCACGATTACCCCTAATAAATAGCATAATCCCCTTATTCAGACCTGCTCGGTTGCGGTCCCGATTCGTTAGACGAACCGATTGAGTACTCTACTGAATAGGATGGGTCCTATTTTCTCATTTCAGACTTCCATATGGAATGAGGCAGTCGATAGGTACACGATCGCGGCAAATGAATTTTGCGACTAATACAGCATCAGCCTAAATTTAACGAAATAAAATCGTGCTTTCCGATCGGAATGGCAACAGAATGGGTCAGAATAAGGGGGAATGTCATTGAAAAGTTTATTTACTAATGGTACCAGTATGTTATACAGTAATACTACACAGTACAGTACATTAATAGCTTAAACAGTATCAACTAGGCCATTTTATCACACATTTACACCCGAAGCGCGTTTGCTCGCCTCGATAATACTGTTTGCATTACGAAACCCGAATAAATTCCTTGCAATCGAATTGGGCTGTTGAATGCGGTCGTCATGCTGTTTGCTTTATATGAACTGTGGTTATACGTTGGAACTTAAGGATACGTTATGATACACACTCATATCATGTACTTGAAAATATTGTTTGTTGTTTGTCTAAAGAATGACGATTTTTTATTTATTGGTAAAACAATGTATCGAGTTAAATGATCATACTTATACAAAATATTTTGTATTAGTTTGCTAGTTAGTGAAAATAATACTTTAAGGGTACTCCCTTAAAGAAGCTAAAAAAAAAATATACATATTGTGTGATTTTTTAGTCACTGGCAATACTTGCAAGGGTGGAAGTACTCATCAATATGAACAACTTTTATTATGAGACTAACTGTGAAATCACGAAAAAATTATCAGCTGTTCCATACAAAAGTTCAATACCTACTCGACCAAAATGTATGAAGCAACCATTTTATTTTATGCGATATCAGAGTTGGTCCCATAATAAAAGTTGTTCATAGGTATATTGATGAGTACTTCCACCTCTGCAAGTATTGCCAGTGACTAAAAAATCATCCTGTATATATGCCATCTTTTATTTTAATAAAATTATAATGTAATTAAATATTAACAATGTATAGTATAAAATATACCTATTATAATAAATATAGTATAAATAATATAAAAATGTATCCTAAAGGACCTTAGCACCATAGAATTCGTACTACAATGTTAATCTAAATGTAACTTTGTTCAGGAAAAAACAATAGTTTTAATAATTTTCGTTGTCTTTTGCCATTTATTATTTTGGGCAAAATTACATACTATTTTTATAAATAATGTAGGTAACCTTAGTTGAGAGAACTACGCGAGTGAAATTACAACTAATATTACGGAGTGGGACAAGATCGCATCACAATCAACTAATTGATTAGATTATCTACCACTAGCTTCCACCCCGCGGTTTCACCCGCGTTCCCGTGGAATATTATATTTTCCCGTGATAAAAAATAGCCTATACCCTTCCTCGATAAATGGGCTATCCAACATTATAAGAATCTTTCAATTCGAACCAGTAGATTAACCCCTAAAACCCCACAAACTTTACCACTTTATAATTTTAGTATAGATTAGCGATAATAATATTTCATAACGATACCAATATCGTCTCGAGAATTTTAATCGGAATTTTGAATTAAATTATAGGTAAGTACTAGAAATGTTCTAAATCCATGTTATCGCTACATTAGTTTACGTACTACTCGCGACATAAGTACAAATTGGCACAAATACAATGTAGTCATGAGTAAAGGCATGGTCAAACAGTAAAGTTAATCGATTCAATTCGCGACACTCATAAAGAAATAACATATCGTACAAACGGTAGGTACTTAAATACTAATAAACTGACCTGTGAACCAGAGCCCAGGTATACAGCGAGCAGCATGCCACGACGAGGTGGCCTGAACACGTCTCCATGCACCAGTTTCCACCCAAATTCCTCCTAATGGAAGGGCAAACGAATTATTTATTAGTACACCTGGGGAGGTAGATGGTCCGTTTGCCTCTTGTCAACCTAGTGACATAAAAAAGGCTGACTTAATACTTGGGATTCCTAGAATGCTATTTTTTTTTACTATTTTGTCGGCGTGATTAATATGTTCGTGCCAAATTACAGCTTGTACTAGAGAAATGTAATTGCTACAGACAGATAGATAGACAGACAGACGGACATGGCGCAACTATAAAGGTACCTTGTTGACTATGGAACCCTAAAACCGGACCGTAGCCTGTATATAATATAAGCTAATTACCTGTGCATCTTCACCGCACTCCATCTGGTTGTATCTCGCAATATCTTTATGCAGTGTCCTAAGCAATATCATAGCCACCATACCACTGAGGAACAGCACAATCACCAGTGAGTTCAAAATAGAGAACCACTGTATATTCGTCTGTGGCATTGACTCCAAAATGTAGTCCCATCTCGAGGACCATTTGATAGTGTTATTCTTGATGAATGTGACTTTGTAAGAGTATGTCACGCTGAAGCTCTTATCCGAGTCCAATGTCGTTGGTATTTCTAGTGGGATGCGAGCGCTGCAGTCCAAGCTATCTGAACTCGGGTGTTTTATGCTGGCCGGTTTAATCTGTGGTAACAACAATTTAGTTTAATTATGAAAATATAATTTAGGGAGGGATGGGGGAGGGGTTCTAGTAAAGTCTCATCAAATCTCATTTAAAGGGAGTGAGGGGTCATTGAAAATCTCAAGTCAACTTTTTAATTCAAAGATAAGACACATTATATGTATTTTTTTTTAAATAGAGCCATGAGCTCTTGAATTATTTTATTAATTTGAGAACAAATAAACAAAAATCATCAGATTTTAGAAGAAAAAAAAATACCTATGGACAATGTTACTTAAATATTTTCTAGGCCCGGGATTCCCCAAAATGAAACAAGTGTCGCATTAGTGACATTTCTGAAACTCCAGCGCATAAAGGGCGTAAGATAAAATATTATAGTATCTTCACCGTGTGTGACGTCCTTTAATCTCACCATACTCACCAAGGGGGAAGGAGGGGTACAAATTAAAAGAAAAACAAGGAAAACCACTCGTAATTAATGGACACCCCCTTATGCTATACCTACAGAGGGTAATTTATGTCATGAATAAAATAGAGATCGCTAACGATAATGCCATAATGCCATGAACGGGAATAATTACAAATATTGATATGAGTACTGTCACTCACTACACATTATGTATGGTCCTGATTGCGAAGTAGATGAAAAAAATAAATTAATTTATTCCGATGGATTTCAGGTCAGATACATTTATTTAAAAACATTATTTCAATAGAAATAAACAAAAAGGTAAACAATTAATTCATGTCTTTTAATGCAATTTGACATATAAAATAATTGTAAGACATTATTATTAACTATTATAATTAATTACAGAAACAGGTATTTAATTAAATATGTAAAAACAAAGAAGACCCCTTAAACACAATAAAGTACCCCAAGTAAGTACACTCCCTGAATACCCCAAATATCACTTCTGTTCCTGTCCCCTTACAAACGCGGGTGCACCGGAATCTCACAACTTCGCACTCCCGCGCCCGCCACCCAGGGGCCTTATCCCCGACACAAGCATATAATAACGTCGCGCCCCAACAAAGGGTAAGAAATAACTCCAAATAAAATATAATAAGAAAAATATACCTTAGCCGATATAATACGCCCACCATTATCACCAAAGCCGACGCCCCAATCTTCCTCGCCACCACTGTGATATGTGATCTCCAAGTCGACATGGTTAAATAGGTAGTAGGCACCGACGTGGCTCGGTTGGATGTTCACAATTGGTGTGCATGTGTCCTAAATTCAATATATAGATTATCATTAAATGATGATAACTAGCTCCACCTAGTTCTAATTTTCCCAGGAATTGCATAACTATGCAATTTTTGATTAATCAGTTCAGTGGTATTCATTATGATGTTTGGATATTAAATCAATTCTAAATATCATTAGAATGATCTTAGATGCACCATGGTATGTCACTAACAAGAGACTTCACCACGAACTCCACATCAAAACAGTAAAAGAAGAAATAGTGGAGTCAGTCAAAAAATATAAAATAAGATTGAAGCTACATCCGTGTCAGAATGACAGAATGCAATAAAAAAAAAAAAACATTAGTTTTTGGGTTTAAATAGGTCTCTATACTTTTTTTTCACATCCAAATATATGTATATTATTCATACAGTTTAATAATCTAGACAAATGCAAAACTTAGCTACTCAGATGATCTAACAGAACAGCAGTACAGTAGGTATGTACCTAACACACACTACACAGTACCAACCAAGGTACATCACTTACGGTCGGTATGTGGGTGAAACTGCGGGGCGGAAGTCTAGTTTATTAGTAAAACACAGACACAATAAATTTCAGATTCTTTAAATTTAAAAAATGAATAATAATTAATTAAATTAATTTGAAAGTGGACATCCAAACTGGTGGCAGATTGAGTAGCTGTGACCTTCATAAGCCCTAGGATCCCTTTAGGATATAAACTGAAAAAATATCTATTAAGACAAGAGATTATTCACTGTAAAACCCATTATCTCTTATGTGCATGTATGATGCATAAGAGTTAATTCTTTTGTAATCATATTTTTAAAATAAATACAGCTGCATTAACAATTGGTAGGTTGCATGCCATTGCATTTAACAACACTTATCAACAAATATTAAATACCTATTGAAGCTTACTTGGTACTTAAGTGGTTGCCTGTACTAATTCAGTATTTAATGACAATAGCTGTTTCACAGTATGTTGCATAATATGGTAGAGCCAAACAGAGAAACTAAGATACATCTGTTTATAATGGCGAATAATGATCTATATTTACCATTCTTTATTTATCTTGTATGTACAAAATTCTTGTATGAATGGCTCTTTTAAATCGTTAGAAACAAATTATTGATAATTATATATTTAGTATTACTTATCATATTATACACAAATATTTAGATCATTAATATTAACTGCAGAGGCTTTGTATGCATATGTTATATATTGATTAAATAATAATATAAATGAAGGTAAAGTTCCTAAAGAAAAATCCCTACAATTATAAGATAGTGTGTTTGTAGATTTGACTTTCTTTCATGCAGCAGTGAAACATGTAAAGGCTACTTTTTATCCTGAAAATATATTTAATGTAAAGGAGAAAAAAAATCAAACATTAAAATTCAGTTGCTTACCATATCTCTGCGCACTTGGCAACCCATAGGGAATCCGGTACTGCAGTAGGTCTTTCCACCCTCATTGACCAAGTAACACCAAGTAACCGGCATGTTATCCAGTATCCAATGGTGTTGGTAATACAGAGCCATTCCCATCTTCAAGAGATTCAACTTTTTAATAGACTCTGTGTCTGCTCCCCTGTATGTCTTTGTACAAACAGCTTTACAGTCCACATTTTCAAGAAAATTTAGTTTGTATGGACTTGGCCGTATTCTTTCACCAAAGACAACTTGACCCAAATTCTCCACGGGAGACTGACTCTCATCAATTGTACAGAAATCAAAATGGTGATATTCAAATGGGATTACAGACTCTTCTGTATTAAGTCTGTTCACATAAAGTGGGATTTCATTCTGAAATTCAATATTTAAATTAAAATTGTGTGTCGAATTTAAATTTACTGATCGTAGGCATAGTAATATCCTGCACCTTATCGCATTTATATGCTTTTTACTAATACATTCAAATTGTTAGTGTCGAAGATATAGGTTTGATAAATTTGTGCAATTTCAGGCTTGCTTAAACATAACATTGGCTGTATGATATGTATAGTTTTTAATAATTATCAAACAGAAAACCAAAACCGTAACCATTTCGGCGTTGTTGCACGATGCGTAAATGATGTCCATATAAGATTGCCGACAATATAACAATAATTCAGTACACAGTACTTACTTTGCACGACTTCCCATTGTCTTCACCTGCTTTACAATAGTTTACTGGGGCTAAACCTGGTAGATAAAACGCTCTAATAGGCGTTAAAATCAGCAATGCGCAAACCACAAAGTACGGTAACGACACGATCGACATGACGTGATATTTTATTAGTTCTCTTCTTCAGTAAAACGTTGTCCTTGAAACTATCATAAATAACGGACGTAAGTAGATGCAATCCACATAATAGGAGTAACAAGATTCCGAAAACAATTCCAAATAAGTTTATTTAGATTTTTCGTACTAAACTTCGATGAATCTCCTCCTGTCGCACAAGGAAACGTCACCACAACTTGCGTTGCCAGTAATAAAAAATTAATAATTTAGTGAAACGTCAAGTTAACCCTTTCCCTCCTTACGGTACTAGATAGCACCACATTCTTTTCTATATTGAATATGAAAACACTTTGTGGTTATATATAATTTCTGTCGATCCTTTAGAGTACCGTTTGCGTAAGCCAATCACAGCGTGCTATTTGAATTACCGCGAGAAATTGCCGAGTGATTGGAGCAGCAAGTTACAGCACTGTATAACTACACTATTACATATGAATTATTGAGCAAACTAATGAGGACTAGAAAGTACCGTCAGGCAATTTTAGTCTCACCGTCCCGTTAGGCAATTCAAATACTCAAAGGAAACCCCCTTGATTGTTTTGTTATTTTTTTACATTATTTTTGTAATTATTATTTTCTTATATCTACTTCTTATTGTTTTAGATGTTTTGAAATTGACATTTCAAGTAATACTCCTCATGATTTTAGTTTTGTATTTTTTTACTGAAGTTCCTAACTTGTGATTACATAAAGTTCCTGAAGGTACTCATAAGTCTAGGTATTAGAAATAGTATTTCTAGGTATAATAATAGTCTAGAAAATATGTATGCTTTTCTTTTTATCTATCCTATTTAATATAATACAGCTAAAGTCAGAAAAATCGTTAAAAATCTACCTATACCCTGGAGAGAGGGTTAAAATATTTTATCGACCATAGACATTTTTTGTTGTTGTTTTGTTATCCCTTATTTCGGCAAGCAAAGGGTTTTAGCCTATACAGCCTAATCATGTAATAGAATAGTGTGTCTTAATTTTATATTAATATGTCTGATATCCTTAGAGCATCCAACTGATATCATTAAATACACATAAAGGCCAAAGCCAAGTCTGGTATACGTATAGTCAAGTTAAGTCAAGTCAGTCAGGCTTTAGTAAAATAGTACTAAAACTTTTAGTAGACTATTTATGACAACATGAAAAATCACGATAAACGCATTTATTTCACTTCACTCTTGCACTTGTATTGATCTTCATCGGATAAAAACCCACTGATATCATTCAACAAAACTCAAAATACACCGATTTCATGAAAATAAAACGAAACACAACGTCACTTCGCAAGTTCCCGCCAAAAAGTCTCAACCATAGTCATTCAGATTGACTATCCGAAAATTAGAATAAGTATCAAATAGAGTCTAACATTTTTTTGTTAGGCACACTTGACACTGTGCGAAATAGTTCGAATTTTGTAGCATTAACCACCCAAATTAAGTAGGTTAGTAAAATGAATCCAGGTTGACTATTTTCGTAGGTCTTCTGAATTTAGTCCGGTGTACTTTGTTTCTAATGTTTCTATCCTTTACCGGTGGTATACGCATAATGACATCTCTATTTGATACTTAAGCGCCTACACACGGCACTAAAATCAGTTCCAATATCAGTGGGGGTGAAGTGAAACCAACCAACCGACAATTTTTATGATGAATATTTTTAGACTTTTCTAATTATAAATACCAAAACTATAAAAAAACATTATCAATTTTAAAAAGGCACCATTTAATTTTTACAAATCTTGTACATTTTTTTTTTCGTATATAACTCGCACCCGCAGGCATACTGCGGCGAAATCGATTTCGCTACACTATGCGACAACAACGTTCCCTGCACCCTAAATCGTGGGTACGCCCGACCCCATTTCAGAGTTATGGGGAATAATAATAATAATGATACCGATTTGCCTACACATGAGACGATCTAGGTAGCGATTTAAGGCGCTCCCCACCACACTTCCGATATCGGCACTGATTTTAGGGCCGTGTATAGGCACTTTAAGGGCGTTTGTGCACATCAAGGAATTTTACTATCCGGTAGTCCGAAGTTAGTAAAAAAATTATACAAAAAAAATATTTTCATTTTTTACTCTAAAGGGCGTCACACACGGCAAAGATAAGATAATATTTTATCTTAAGATATATGAGACAGTGTAAGAGAATGAAAGTGAAGGTAAGCCGTTGCTTCTCTTTTCATAGTATAATGCTAAGATAAAATCTTATAGTATCTTCGCCGTGTGTGACGCCCTTAAGATCCGAAATAAGTCAACAATACATTATTAAAAACTTTTTTCGACTTACATGATACAGCACGCCGCGTCGGCCTAAACTAGATTGTAGAACGTAGTGATTATCATATCCTCTTTGCCATTGAAATGTAGCAACTAAATAGTCAGTAATAGTGAATGGCGATTGCGGCAAAAAAAAAACATTCGAAAAGTTATTCGAATTATATAGATTGTTATTCAAATGCGTACGAATAAACCGGACATTCGAATGCTTCCATTCATTTTTAGTACCTAATAGCCGCCCATCGCTAGTAGTCAGTAATCTTGTAAAGGTCGTCGGAAAACGCTGGATCGGCAGTCCTATTGGAAATCCTTAGGGGAGGCTAATGTCCAGCAGTCGACGTCTTGCAGCTGAGATGATGATGATGATGAAGCAGACAGTCAGAAAGTTTTAAAAATAAAGTTACTAACTTACTTATGCTGGAAAAAAAAGTTTCTAGTAGGCAAATTTGTGGCATATTATTATGTTGGTTTTATGCTCTAAGCATATGACCAATGATATTATAAAGAAGAAGATCATTGCATCTATGAGGTAGTACTTACCAACTAATAAAACAATGGAATTAAAATTTTAATTTTATTAAGGTACAAAAATGTATATGACGATTATTATTCCGATCGAAAATGTGAAAACGTAATCCATTACAGCTAATCTAGCGGTAATTGACGCCGCCGCGACGCGTTTTTTTCTACACTAACTAGGTCTTTGGTGTCTTTGTCAAGTGTATAGCCACGGGCGAAGGCTGAGAGGAGACCTAGGGCTGCAGCCGGCTTGTCTGCGGGAATCATATGACCGGCACCGCGGACCATTACTTCTGTTAGCTTGCCAGCAGTTTTGTAGTACCTAGAGAAACAGAAAGATAAGTTATCAAAGACAAATTTAAAAAACAAACAAATAAACATCCTCTCACCCCAAACGCATATACGGTCTCCGTTCCGTCGCGGGTAAAAATCATTCAGAATAAAAAAAAAATGGGGATGGTTAGCGCTAAAGTTCAAAATGCAACACACTGATATTACATTGTATGATTGTAACATTTCACACATTTTAAGAATATTGTTAGAGCAAAAATTTTTATCATAATTCCAAACATGGAAACCTTAAATCAGCACTGATTTAAGAGTCATGTTGCAGACCCAAGAACTTTGGCTTGCTAAAAGTAGCCGCAAGCTTCACATGAAATCTTAACAATAGTAACTTACCCTGATAATTTTCCATCGTGGTACCATGGTTCCCGTTTAGCGTTCTTGTATTCTGATGTTCCCGAGAATGACAACGCATTGTAGGTGTTGACGGATGGATGATATGCCACTATGATGTCTAAATGACCGCTGGAATTCAAAAAGCCTTAGAATAATTACTGAGCAAAAAGCATACTTACATTTTGAAGTAGATAATTTAAAAAAGAAGTTCAAAATGGTGCGAAGGGTTTAAAAGGTGAGCGTCAAAAGAGAGAAAGTGAAGACGTGAAGTTTACCCTTACAGTTAAAAAATGAATGAAAATGAAGAACCAACTTACTTGACAAGCAAAACTCTGTAGTTTTCCAATAATTCTTCGAGCCATATTTTCGAGCTCCTCATGAAATCTGGCACCAGTTTCTTGTAAACCACACCAATAGACGTGAAGTTAGTGTTTCCAACATGCAACGCTTTCCTGACCTCTGTTCTTTGTATGTAGTCTAAATAAGCGCCGTCTATATCAATATCGTCATCTAGGTAGTTGTACAAGTTTGACAGATGTGATTTTGTTATGAACAGTTGGAGAAGATAGTTGTAGTACTGGAAAGGAAATACATCATTAAAATTGGAACATGGTCGTCTCGTATTGTCTGTCTATTTTTACCAGTGCCCTGACAAATATCTACATAGTGTCTAACCTAGTAATTTGAATGCTTAAAATTCAAAAACTTACAGCATAAGCTTTCAACATCTCTCCATTATTGATGAACTGTGTTACAGCAGTCTCCAGGTGGTTCATAATATCCGCAACACTGTCGTCCACCAAACCGACCTCTCGAACGAAGTAGCTGTATCTTTGGAGACTCAGAGGGTCAATAAAACCGTTGCCAATAGCAAGACCCTGAAAATTACATTTCGATGTTGGTTACGGGAAAAACTGGGTACCTACACTTTAATGTAAAACAAACGTTACGATCGCGCAATTAATGATTTTGTTTTTTTTTTTTAGATTAGACCGATGGTAACAAGCACATAAAGCCTAGAAGGGAAATGAGTTTCAAATGCTACTGCCTTTGTACTCATTTATCTTTTCGGGAATTCTATATCTTTTATTTTATGTCAAAAGGCGGACTAGTAGACAGATGGTCCACCTGATGCTATTGTGTACCTTTACAAAGTCTAGAAGACATATGGCACTCAAATACATGTAACTGAACACAGTAGCTACAGGGATTCCTTTGAAATAAATATTTGTATTCTTCTGTTATACTTACTTGAAGGTTGATCGGCTCGTCTTCTTCTTTATGCCAATGGATCTGAACCCCAAGCGAGGGTATGTGTTTCCCAGCATAAGACTCTCCAGCTATGGTCAGAGGCGCTTTACGAAGTTCAGGGAAAATTGTAAGGAACTGCTGGAGGAATGTGTACAGGTTCTCTCCAATCTGGGAATGCAAATGTCAATCTTTAGTTGTAAATTAGCGGAATCAAGCTAGTTGGAGAGGCCCACGATTGTGATCTACTGATAAGCATTTTCAGTCTTCCTTTCTGTGATTTAAATGTAAACTAAGTACTTAGCTGTTGTTCCAAGGATTCACCAGCGTGGATGACGAATGCACGTCACGAAAAAGAAAATATCTTCCAAGTGTCATGATTAAGTAAATCATAATTTGATCATTAAAGATTAAAGGTCAATAAATGAGAGTTTTGTCATACTGTAGTCTGATTCGTGGCATATCCGCGGTCATCGTCTGTGTAACTGAATCCAGTACCGACAGGGTTGTCAATGAACAGAAGGGAATGGTTCTTGCCCCAGGAGTACTTCATTTCTGGAAGAGAAAATAAATCAAAAAAATCCTAAGAAACATAATTTTGGAGTTTTATATTACACGACCACAATCGTCGAAGGCGTAGGCAAAGATTATCCACTTTTCAGGCCAAATGTGTTAGGTGGTGAGCATTATCACCGTCATACATATACGTGTATTCTTTGAGTAAACTTACAATTTACTACTACAAATATAACTCGTGTGTCTAAAAACAAAAGATTATTTATTATTTTAATTTTAATTTTTATACAGTTAGCAATACGGTATAAATTTGCCTGAGAGTTGGCGTGTGCGTTGGTGAAACCTAGACTATTGAACAGAGAAACATCAATCCTGAGTAAGTAAAATTATTAGATAGATACCTTCTAAGTTATTATCTTCAGTAACAAAGAACGGTCCAATTTCTGTGAAGAGACCGTATAGAGATGAAGCTCCCGGACCACCTTGAAGCCAAATGATCCAAGGGGTATCTTCGACTGATTTGCCTGAAACCGGGAAGTACCAGAACCACAAGTTGGCATTGTATTCTTTGTTTACCTGAAAAACAAAAATATAGAATTACCTACATCATTATTACAAATTTAAAAAATATATATTTATGCTATTCTACAATATTTTTGACTACTTAATCGAATTCCATCGAATGTCATTAAATATAAAAAGGTTGTATATATGCTGCTACCGTTAAACTTGTTTACTGAAGATGTTAGGCAATTATATTTAGTTATGTCTGCGCCAGACACGTTGAGAAGTTTATAAATTTACCGTTTTACCTAATATTTTATTAGTAACGCTCAAAAATAGAATCTTTGTTTTTCGAACTTACAGTCAAGTAACCGGCATAGCTTTCGATGTCTGCCAGGAAATATCCAGTGTCTACGCGTGAAGCTTCCCTCGCTTCTTGTAACTTCTTTTCTTCGATGAAAGGCGTGAGGAGTAGAGGGGAACCAGCATCATAGCTCGAACGGGCGCGGCCAATCTTGTAGGTCTTCTCCATGAACGTGAGGATTGGTTCAGGAGCTTCTCCTGGTGGCAGCTCCGGTAACGGTGAGCTGCTCAATGTTTGTTGTGCACATCTGGATTTGGAAGAAATTAGAAAGGCTATGACTTTAGTAGAATCGTATGATAGCTTAGAAATAAAGTTATTGTCTACTTCTTTACGTTTATTTTTATTTTCACTTATTGATATACGTAACGGATAGTTGTTAATAGTAAAGAGCTTGTAGTAGTAGCTAGCTTAGTAGTAGAGTGATAGCACCCGCTATCGTCATGTGGTAGTAAGTTCGAAGCCCTGCCCCGCAAATTGATACGATGATTCACCAGTTGCTTTCTGGTGTAAAAAACATTGCAAAGAATGCTAAGAAGTCAATTTTCAAGAGTAAGCCTGCTGCAGTGGCGTTGTACGGTTTTACTCCCCTTTAAAAAATCAATGCATATAAAAGGTAAATAGAATTGGGGATTTTTATTATACTCTAACTAAATGACCAGTTGAGCTTCGTACCATATGAGTTTATTATTCAGTCCTATACAAAAATTGGCAGTTTTTATTTTTCGAATTTTCAGCTGTTTTCTTGGGTTTTCCGTATGAAATTCCCGTGAAATTGATTAAACTAGATCTTATTTCTTCTTATACAGAGGTGGGCCTTCGGGGTTCTCTGGTGGCGCGAACTCAAAATCTCCCAAAATAATCGGTAAAAAAAAATGCGGAGATTTTTGTAATGAACGAAAAATTCTAAGTAAAGTTATTAATTATAAAAACTACAAATTAAAACAAACTTTCAAAATTAATTAAACAAATCCATAAATTCGCGGTGGCTCTATTTTTTTTTAAATATAATGATGTATGAAGCACTTACATTAGCAGCACGATAACCGATGTTACTGCCATATCCACGGTGGTTAGGGTGTCCTCTTCAGATGATCCTCCACAGTGGAATGGAACCGGTGTCCTAGCGTCGGGAACCTTGTATAGTGAGCCAGTTCTCGCTCTGCACTTGCGCCTTGAACTTGGATTTATCTCGATCTTTTATACAGGGTGAGCGACCGATGTTGTTTATGAACGTAACTTTTTTAAATTTAAATACCTTTACATTAAATTGTACCTACTTGCAAATAAACGCAAATAAATACCGAAGATATCATTTTTTATTTATTTAAAGCTTCAATATATTTAGGTAATTTTAGATATAATACGAAAGTTAAAATACAAACCTTGGCTAAATTAATATTACCCTTGAAGTACCTACTACCTTTAATCTCAGTTGAACTTCAGAATAAAAATATAAAAAAAAACTCAATTGATAATATTTACTCGTACCTAAGAGTTAAAGTGCCTGTGGGTATATCTATGATATGATATCTACTAGTCTAAAAACGTATACTAACTGATTTGTAAATAATTTAGGTAGTACTTACCCAAGATAATTTAATTAAAGAAACAATGTAATGATCATAAACAGTTAGTTTTTCTTATTAGTAGTTAGGTACCTACGAAAAAATATGTTTACCTAATACATATATTAGTTACAAATCTTTAATATATTTCAGTTTTTTTCCACGTAACATAAATCAAAACAGCCTGTATACTGCGGGTGAACAGGTATGGAGTACCAATGACCTGTTTAGCATAAAATCGCTCCCACGCTCCGGCATCCACGATAGATTCTTGCACGCTCACAAATGTGATTTGCTCTATATTTAGGATGTTTGTAGTAAAACAAACATCGATACGTTACAGTTGATACGTGAATGTAATACGCAATGGCGTATTACGTTGATCATGATACAACTGAGCTGATAACTGAATTTCCCACGCTTCGCTCGTAAAATCGGTCGGGGATTACCTGTGATACGTTATGCTTTTTGTACAAGCCTCATTTTGGTTTCGAGTAACGTTTTATTATAGGTAATAATAAAAAAAATATTATTAATATATGGAAATCTTTCAATACCTACAAATTCTTTATTAACATTTAAAAATACTAGTTTAAATTATTCATTAGCGATACACCGTCACACCTGCAATTTATATACACAAACCTTCCTCGTTTATGAAATGAAATGAAATAATTTATTAATTCAAATAGGCCTTCACAGGCACTTGTGAATAGTCAGACTCTAACGCACGGTTCGGAAGGTTGCTTTTTCTGAGAAGAGCCGGCAAGAAACTCAGCAATTATTCTTTTCAAAACAAACTAGATTTATTACATAAAATGTATCCTGCTCTTGGGTGTAGCGCTCACCCAAGCATTGTCGTCATTTAAATATTCATTAAGGCTCCAGTCTCCCTAAAATCAGTGTTCTTGCGGAATTTATCAGAAAAGGAAATAATGTTTTTTAGTCATCAGAAAAGCAATAAATGAAATATAGTTTCCAATACATATTTTATTTTTTAATTTGACGCCACTTTTATTAGCTTTGTGAGGCTTTAAACATACCTCTATTTACGTTCCACGCGTAGAGAGCATTCGTTACGGTTTTTTTTTATCAAAATTTCTTGTTTCGGTCTTAAACCCCGAAGCCCGCGATAAAAGCTATACAATAGCTTAATAATATCGAAGACGCCGCCGCTGCTGATGACTTTCTCAACAATGCAACATCCATAAGTAAAAATAAAAGTAAAAATAAGAAAAAAATAAAAAATCTATTAAAAGAAGACTTTTAATCGAACTAATCTTCACACTTCATCATCAATTTAATACTGCTATGTAAATATGCCTTATATTATCGATAAGATTAGTCAAAGAAGCATATTATGTCGTTTTGCTGGCCAGTCATGAAGGTAATTGTAATAGAGTTAGTTGTAATCGGCACATTTCTTTGGTAAGTACATATAGGAAGTGATAGTCACATCTTATGTATTAGGTATTAACATATATTGATTTCAAGACTAAATTCTATATTTTTCTTCTTTCTTTGTTTCATATAGTTAAAGATAGTTCCCCAGTAACTATCTTTAACTATATGAAACAAACGCTTGATCAATTTCACTAAGCTCCCCGAATAACATCGATGCACTAACAGTAACTCCTCGGTAATGTAGTCGCCAATAAAATATAGTAGTCAAGTATTATGTTGGGCCTCTTATGGTAAAGAGGCTCAACATAATAAACAAAAGGTGTTTGTAAATCACGATCATGAAATTAACTTTTAACAAAAAGAAAAACCAACTTCAATTTATTTTATACTTTTTAGTGCAAACCCATTTTGAAGTCGGTTTTTCTTTTTGTTAAAAGTTAATTTTATTTTTCCATTTTTAGTTTCTTGTGTATTGAATACCTACTTAACAAGATTTGTCACGTGTCGACAATATTGAATAATATTTATTTATTCTTTTTTTTGTTAATAAGTGTTCAGTAGCATAAAATTAAGACTCCTGACGCAATCACCCAAACAATTAGAAATAATAAAAACTAGCGGTCTATACAGTACTTTAAGAATTATCTCCTAACTCCTAACTAACTAACAGGAGTTGTATCTTCCATCATCAGCTCACCTGACTAACTCAAAGGAACATAAGTAGCGGTGTATGCGAACCTGTAATATTTAAAGAATTATTCACTAACTCCTAATAGTTAAGAAGTTATATTTTCCATCATCAGCTCAGCAGCATGAGATGATGAGTACCTGACGCTAATACTTAAATAATTTTAGCAAATATATTTAAACACATTATGCATCCATATAAAATTTGAGGGTTGCTCTCGATTTCCCTGGGATCCCATCATTAGATCCTGACTTGGTCACAATGGGACCAAATTGGAAGTATACCCTACCGAACAGAAGATTTTTTTTTGAAATCGGTCAACAGTTGGCGGAGAAATCGGTGAACATACAAAAAATATATATATATATTACAATGGAACATAGAACCTTCTCCTTTTTTGAAGTCGTTTAAATAGAAGTCGAATCGTCGCATTGTGAACTCCTTGCTCAATAGTACCTTCGAAGTTCTTATAGATAAGATCCGACAGCTTCCACAATGTGTTTTAATCTGTTTTAAATCTCGTATTGATATAGCATGTCCTCTCAGTAGGTTAGGTAGGTGCAATTTATTACACTAACATACATTTCTAATTTAGTTTTTTATACGATCATGGAGACAGAATTAGAAACTAGTGGTTATGTCGTTGCATTTTCCGTGCAAAATAGGTTTATTCTATACATTAAAGCTGGAATGGAACTTATTGTGGGTTTCCACGGTGCTTTCTACACGTTATAATAGTTTATATAGATAAGGATAATGATGAGATTATATATACCTCTGACTTGATTTCTTAGTTGGTTTGTTTCGAAAAATGTCTCCATACTGGTCTGGAATTGTGACTGCATCTACAATGTGATGTGGAATCAGATCCAAGACCCGTAAAAAGCCACTCGAGCATCAAATCGGAATCTGTTAATTAACTACCTATTATATTTTTTTTATTTACAACAAGTATTTACAATAATTGTATAAAATACAAACTATAATATAGGTATAGAATATATCCTCAAATCTGTTAATTAATTGCATTGTGTAAAAATTTAGATTTTATAAAACAACATTTTGGTATTTCTAAAAATAGGACCTGCTGCGAATTTGTAAAATTTATTCCAGTCAGTTTAGTCCAGTGGCCTTTTTTAGACCACCAGAAGTGCACTTTACGGCCGTAATACACATGATATCTTCTACGTCTGCTGAATGAATCAATTTTGCATTTGCAGCTTCGCACAAAGTCAAACAATATCGAAAAGTACAAGCACTTGCAATGGCTGCTTAATCCTAACACCGTATATCAAAAATGGTAGCGCCGTTGAAGCCAGACGGCTGTCAGAAGTTAATCCTAATGATTTTCTTAAAATCAAAAGTCATTCAGGTTTTATGACAGTAAAAGAGGTATATAATTCAAACCTGTTCTTTTGGTTCTTCCCTGCTGAGTCATTAGTTGATACGCCTTGGATCGTTTGGTTGCAAGGGGGGCCAGGAATCACTTCATTAAAAGGACTCTTCGATTTGATTGGGCCGTTGGAAATTGAGAATGGAAAAGGTATGTAATGGGGATGTATTGTATAGTGTGTTAAAAACTTTGTAGCTACAGTAAATACGACCACTTTAATAAGTTACAACGATATACCTGCGCAGATGTATTTTTTTAATAAACGCGAAAATATTTCATCCGTGTTAATTGCCGAACAGTGAACAAAAGTTATGAGCGAGATAGCACGAGTCACTTGTTGTTGTATTTCAAGTCTAAACGTAAAGTAACAAGGCCTGTATTTCATTGGTGTTTACAATCGTTTTTAGTAGTTGTTAGATTATGGTTATTTCTATGCCGACGAATATTGGCGATGTAACTTATAAAAGTGGTAGGGAAACCAGGGTAATTGGAGCCTACTAAGGGAAAATGTTGATAAAAACCTATTTTTTTAATTAGGAACAGAAACCTTGCTTATTTGACTACCTTTTTATCACAGTTTAATTCAACTACAGCCATGAGTGCATGTACAATATAAATATTTAAAAAAAAAACAATCCCATTACCCCATACATGCGGGTAATGGGAGCGATATAACCGTCATATTTTAAGGAAGTAGTGAAATTAAATAAAACACTTAAATAATGTTAAGATTTATTTATGGAAAGAAGTACTTAAAGCAGAACTAATTGGTAACACAAGTAAAATAATGAATTATTTAAACAAAACAAATAAAGAGTGAGAGTCATTTAGGCTCCCATTACCCGTTGGCAATAGGCAGTTTTATAAGCGCGGAGTGATAAACACACAGCCGCCTCTCGTGACTCAACTCAGGGCACCAGCGACTCGTGCGCGACAGCCGAACTTTCTTGATGGTAGACCAAAGCGTCCGAGTGCTTAAAGTCACCTGAATGTGCATAGGTTCTTTCCAATCACCACCGCTCTCATTACCCACCCGCTCTCATTACCCCGCGCTCCCCTACTATACCGAAAACTGAAACATTCATTGATATTGAACGTTTCGGAGTGAAAATCAGTCAATTAATAATTTGTTTCATTTAGCGTTACATTGGAATCGCAAAAACAATAAAAAATATATTTTATAATAACCAATTTCCTAATGTGAACCATGCACGAAAACCGTAATTATTCTAGAACTTAAATGACTTTTCTGATTTTGGCTGTTTACTGTGATTCCTATACTATGGTTTTCAACAATTCGCTACCTACCTCGATAGATTTTAAAAATATATATTTCTTTAGTCAAATTAAGGAATGTCACATGGGCCAATGATTACTCTGTGCTGTTTCTGGACAACCCTGTTGGGGCTGGTTTTAGCTTCACTGAAGATGATAGAGGATACACTGACAACGAAGATGATGTGAGTACGAGTTAGGTACATATTAAGTTAGCACCAAGTTCAGCATTTTTTTTCCCGTCAATGAGCCTTCACACGGTGGTCCGTTTGGACGTATATATTCATTAGTCGTCTATCTACCGTTTCACTGTTGACGTATTTGTCGACGATGAAACGGTAGTCGAAAGCAACAGGTATCAATTATAATAATATGTAGGGAATATATAAGACGGGCGTATGTTAATGATGGATATTTATTGTTCCTTAGCTATATTTGAAACGTGGTTAATATCTTTATGCCTGCCCCAACCCTAAGAAAAATGTTAAAGATATCATATTTTTCATCACCGACACATTGTAAGCAAATAGCTAAAAAAATATGCACGTTAGATTCTGTATGAGTTTAAAGTACAGGTTTACCTGCATCTTATAATACTTTATTCTGCAAAACCTGTTTGATAAATTGATTGTTCTTCAGATGTCATGGAGCTTTTATGACGTTAGGAAGCGATTCAGTAGCTAGAAATAGATAAGTACCTACCTAGCAGAAGTGTCGGTGTATTCCTTAATGACCATAGTTTTGATCTTTCCATAAAATATATTTTATATTCTATTTTAAGAGTCCGAACTACCTGAGTTCTCAACGCCAACTCACTTTTTAATCCGTTTGCACACTAGTTGACACGCGCGATAATTTAGGATTTTATCGTTTTACCGCAACATTTTTTTTTGTTTTAAACATAAATAGGTAGTTAGGCTGCGTCATAGTTAGTTAAATAATAACGTAAATTTTCGTCTTGGTAAGAATTTAACCGCTTACCATCATGTGGGCCGTATGCTTGTTTGCCGACAAGGTGGTATAAAAAAAAAACAAATTCAATTCTACCGTTATACCTCTTTATTACCTACTACGTGAACGCTTCACTATAAGTAGTTGATGTACCATAGGATCATCCGAAGCCAAGTGAGGTAATGTAAGACTATAGACTCCTTTTTTTAAACATCAGTATGACTTACTACAACAACAGCTATTTCTCAAGATAACTTGATTTTAGGTGGGAGAGCAAATGTTCGAGTTTCTCCAACAGTTTCTCGAGATGTTTCCAGAACTACTGCACGCACCGTTATTCATATCTGGAGAATCGTACGCTGGGAAGTATGTACCAGCATTGGGTATACAAATACATAGGCATAGGGAAAGCGTGGCGATTAATTTAAGGGTGAGTGTGGACCTGTGAGTAGCTTTTATGAGTATGAATATTGTTTTAAAATGTTTAGCAGAGATACATATGTACAGAGGAACAACAGGGGGGGCTAGTACTTTTATATATCCTGTGTCAAGTAGGTACTTTGGGCTACTATAGAAAAAATAGACAAGTAGCACAAAGTCCTTCTAGGAACTGGCTCTCTACTGCAGCTGCCGGAACACACCGGTAAGTGTTTGGCTAAAGAGTTTCAACTTGAGGTGGTAGAGTGGCCAGCCAAGGGGGTACCACCGTGGTATAGTTTCTTCATGATGTTTTCCTTCACTGCTCAAGCTCATAAAATGACCTTCTTTACGGCATTCAATGTCACTACCCCCGAGCTATCATCGTCTTATAATATTAGTCAGTTGAAGAGGGTACAGAATATAGCTAAGTACCTAGTTATCTCCTATAGCTATTATGTGTACCTAAGTATATTATGTACCTATGGGTTTTACCAAGTGGCGAAAAAAATATAGATCCTTAATGTCCCTGTCAAGATTGACATTTTATAGAGCAGTTAAACTAAATACGTGTTCGCATTAAATAACCAAGCAGGTAGATAAATCTAGTACCTACATATTTCAAATAGGTAGGTATGTCCATGCGCAATTTGCTCAAATCTGTAACTTTGTTGTAATCAGTTTCAATTTGAAATTAGGTTCATATAGGTAGTGGGTTTCTAATTACTTTCTACGTTCTCGTAACAGTACTTTATTGCAAATGGAACCCCTTTTCGACATTGAAAATATTTCTATCGATTTAGAGGTTGTTTCTAATTGGAGCAAAGTTACATAAATCACATCATTTTGAAGCCACCTACACATAGAGGCCATAGTTACTAATGAACCAGAGGGAGAGTGATCAGTGTCACTATTCACGCTCACTTCCCTACAATATGTGCTAGGAAGGCGATGGCTGCCACAGGTGCTGCTTGTGGGGGGGCTGGTCTGCTTGTTTGCTGTTTACTAAGTCACTCATCATTTTGTTTATTTTTAAATATTGTCAGTGAGACTAGATAAATAATTTTATGTAATAAATCTTAGTTGGCTTTGAAAAGAGTAATTGCGGAGTTTATTGCCGGCTCTTCTACTTGCGAACCGTGCGTTAGAGTCAAACTATTCATAAGTGCATGTGAAGGCCTATTTAAATAAAAAATAAATAAATTAATGCTATATCCTCAGATAATATATTTTTTCCAGGGTCTAACAATAGGTAACGGTTTAATAGATCCACAAACTATGATGCATTACAGCGATTTGTGTCGCTCGATGGGACTGCTTGATGGCGAAGAGATAAAACGGTTGAAGGAGCTTGAAGAGAGCGTTGTCAATCTCATTCATCACCAAAAAATGGTAGACGCTTCTAATGTAAGTATTGTTATGTAACAATGTATTGTTTACTATATAGATAGGCTCGTGTTTGACCACGTAGAAAGTGATTATGTCACCAAAGGTGGTAAGCATGCAAAGTTTAGAGGGAAATTGACTCAATTTTTGGGTACCCAGCCAGATGGGTACCTAACCTACACCTTACTATGGTTTTCTCACGATGTTTTCATTCACCCAAAGCTCAAGCACGAAGCCACAAACTTCGTCACGTAATTCGACATCACTACCACTGAGCTGTCATTGCTTTAAAAAGTGAAGGGAAGATGTACGTACAGCAATGTCGAAAAATGCCTGAAACTAAATGTAATTAGTAGCTTCTCTAATTTATAGGCATGTACCGAATACATTATTATCTATACAAATATTATAAAGAAGTTTTTTTTTTGTTTGTTTAAATGAGGTAATCTCTGTAACAACTTAATTGATTCTAAAAATTCTTTTGCTAATATAAAGTTACACTATCCCAGAGTAATATAGGCTACTTTTATTCCGGGAATGCGAATGGAACCGGGGGGTATGGAACAGCTAGTACTTATAATATAAAATTAGGTAATTCTAGAATTCAATTAATTCTAGAAATTTAACGAAACAATAGAATACATAAAGAAACACAGTGGTGTCAGCATTTACAACTTTAACGAGGACCCAAGCACTGAGGCCCCTGAATTTGAGGCCTTTGTCACACGACCTGAAGTACGGCATCTAATACACGTGGGCAACGCTAGTTTTGACTTCAACAATCAACTCGTTTATATGAAAATGTTACCAGATATAATGAATACTACGAAGCCGTTTTTAGAAGAACTGTTGGACTATTACGGAGTTATGAGCTACAGGTACTTACCTAATTAAACATTTGAGACTGGCCTTTAGTAAGTACTAAAGGCCAGTCTCCCAGGTTTGCCAAAAAGTTCCTGCTAGATTATCTGGTACATAAGTTTACAGGCCGTGTCATTTCATTTATTTCGAATATACGAAAGATACCGCTATCCGGAACTTATCAGAAACCTGTGAGTGTAAATTCTCGTTTACCTATCACTTACTATTCATACTCTTCTACTTGGCCAGTGTATCGTTACGGTTGTAACCTTGGCTATGTACACTCGGTGAGGCACCCAGAGGCGTTAACATAAGTATGGGAACTTATCTTCTAACATCAAATAGCAAAGAACGTATAAAATTCTAAAACTATGTCGGTGGAGAGCATCCACATGAAAACCCAAAAGTAGAGAGCTGAAATAAGGTAGGCTTTTTACTCGTTTCTATCTCGGTTTATGATACCAATGCATGGTGCAATATATTATTTCTGCAGGACGAGTCTTGGGATCGAACCAGCACAGTTTCTTCTCCGTTGCTTCTTCTTGTTCTCCTCGTGAATTTATATGCAAAAATTGGGTCAGCAATCAGAGCTCACGTACCAACCAATGGCATCTCCTAATAGTTACAGCTCTAGGTCAGACCTTCATAGGACCAACTGACCTCATTGTTCTTCAATTTATGTTGCAGTGGACAGTTGGACGTAATATTAGCGTACAGTTTATCCAAACACACATACGCAGAGCTTCATTGGTCGGGTCGCGAGGAGTATATTGTAGCACAGAGGAAGCGGCTGCGCAGATTCGCCAACGGTGATGTTGTTGGGTAAGATTATCTTTATTAGGTTTTTTGTGTGATGATTGCTTTTGCAGAGTAATATTGAAGTTTAGAGCATATTTTAAAAGGATATTTGGAAAATATTGAGATAAAATAAATTGTATGTATGTTACTTATATATAACCTGTATCATCGAGTTCATATGTGACGAAATACTTTTTTTCCCATTGACAGTGTATGGCACAATCTGACTATGATAAGCATTATTATTACCGAAGGTGTTAGATTTACAAAGACTAGAAGGAACCTATTGGAACGATACATTCATAAAATAACTAGAACCATTGATTGAATAAGTCCTACGATTCATATTTTCATAAATGCAGGTACAAAAAAAGCGGTGGCAACTTCGTGGAGGTACTGGTACGCAAGGCTGGTCACATGGTGCCATCGGACCAGCCAAAGGTAGCCAAATTTCTCATCGACATCTTCATCAATGAATTTAAATAAAAATATAATCAACATATTTTTTTTATGTTTCAAAACCTTAAATACCACTCTCGATGTCGATGGAATGGTAGGGTAGATCTACCACACACTGGAGATTAGAAGATAATTTTACGTCCAACATCATATCTGATTGTTACTGCGCAACAGCCGTGACGAGGTCATGGATTCGAATTCTACAATGAGCTTTAGTTTTCCATGAAGGAAAACATCGTGAGGATTTTTAGTAGTAGTCTGGCTAGATAAGTCTTTTTAATCTGTTACGTAAATAGTAAATGAATAAATCAAACGAAAATTTTAACACACCAATCCATTCAATATTATGTCATAGTAAGCACAGCGTCAGTTAATGAGGTGTCATCGACAGCACTGTAGAACATAGCCGAAGTTCTTCTCTTCCACTTCACAACGTACAGTGCGCCTGCGACGATCACTAACACTAGAAGTACATTAATAACAATGCTAGCAATCATTGTTTTATGATCATTATTTTCTATCTGTGTATTATTTTGTGGTTTTACATTATTACTATTTTCATTTATATTGTAATTTGGTGTATCTTCCGGCAAAGGATTATAATTCGATGGCAAGGGAAAAGTTATGCCTTCGATAAAGTGGGATATCAGTTGCAGGGTAGCAGCTGGCCTGTCCATAGGGACCATGTGACCGGCGTTCTTTACGAGCACTTCAGTGAAACCTCCTCCTTCTTTGACGTATCTGGAAAAGTAAAATAATACCAATAATGTCATGATTTCCGAAGATAGGTTTAAAGAAATTTTAAAATGACTTTTCTCATACAAAAAGCTCACTTGAAATTGTTTTCGATCAGTTTTGGCACAAAGCAGATTTTTTTTATACTACATAGGTGGCAAACAAGCATACGTAAATGGTAAAAATTCATAACTAAGTTTTATTCAAATAGTTTGACACTTCGGAAAAATTACGTTCTCAAAACAAATTTGGATCTATGACTTAAAGTGCTTCGGATAATAAGAGCGATTCTAGCAGAATAGAAGGAATAATAAATTCCTCACCCAGCAACAGATTCGTTGTACCACCAGGGCGTACGAGGTGCCTTCATGAAGTAGTCACGAAGACTCCAGAACCATTTGTCACGACGTACCTCGGCGTTTGGCACGCAAGCCGCTATAATGTCTAACTGCCCACTGAAACAATTAAATAAGATAAGTAATTTCTAAGTTCAGTTGATACCTACTGAAATCTGTGATTTACTATAAATTTAAAATATACTTTTTTTAGATTATTACTAGTAGATACAGTACTATAATTTTATAAGTTACATCGACAATATTTGTTTGTGCAGAAAGTAATTAAACGATTTTAAAAACAAATATTTAGATAAAAATATTTTCGCGCATAAGTACCAAAAAAATACATCTACACAGGTGCATCGTTGTAACTTGTAAAAGTACTATCGCACCAACATTTGTGTCAGGTCAGAAATCATTAATTTTAATTAAACATGGAATTACAAACTGATATTATTGTTTGGGTATCTTACCAATAAATAAGTATTCTATAGTGATCCAAAAGGGTTGTCACTTGCGAAGTACTATCACCCAAAAATTCATTAATCCATTTGGAATACGTCAGTCCATTGATGAACGTAAACTGCACATCACCAACGTGAATAGCTTCCTTAATTTCTTCCCTTTCCAGGAATTCTTCAAATCCTTTCAACTGAATATTGTCTTTTAAAACGTTTTGAATGACTTGTGGCAGCATTGCAATGTTCCTAAGCCTGTCTAACAAGCCTTCACGTAGCTGTAAATATATTTAATTATTTAGTATACTTATAAATTTCCTGCTCGGTTCTCTCGTACGATTAGACTTAAGGACACATATTTCTCATTTTAGCTGTGGGTATTTGGAATGGTTATGGTTTCCTTACGATGTTTCCCTTCACTGACAGCTCAAGCCATAGTTGGATTTGAACCCACGACTTTCACGTCATTTAGTGTCAGTATCACACAAATTACATAAGTACATAGGTACTTATTAACTTGCAGTTGACTGGTTTACTATACATACATTAACAGCCTTCTGAGGGTCGTTATTGAGCACAGCCTGCGTGTACGCATCTTGAATCGGTTTCACGGCGAGTTTGCCTTGTGGGTCGATCAGACCCCACTGATAAAACAGTGAAGTTAAATCCATGTTTTTTTCATTAATCACCGGGTTACCCATCATCATACCCTGGAAAAGTTTTAAGCCAGTTAAAGTACAGAAAAAACTCTTACACCCCGATATTTTACCTTAGGTACTAACCAGGGTTAGACTATGAATTAGGTATGAGGCACTTTTTATGGTATAAAATGATATAAAGCATGACTACCTGTAAATTGACTCTCTTGCTTCCCAAAACCTTATTCTCTTGTAATATCTTCATACCGAATGCTGGAAGGTACCGACCTGCGTAGGACTCACCAGCGATGTAAAGAGGTGCCTTATTTAACTCCGGGAATAATTGCAGAAATTGATTAAGGGCACTGTATAGATGACTTGCGCACTGAAAATAGATTAAGACAAATATGTTATAGGCCTTGTATGTCGCCAAATATTTACCGGTGTATTCCAGCAGTTAACACTTGAGAGCAAATTGGTTTTCAAGTTTTGAAAATGGTCGGCAACACTCTATGCTTGCTTGTCGGCCTTCTGACATAAGTAAAAGTATCTTAAATTGGGTAAGGTGAGTGTAATTTTTTAAGTGGCTTGAGAGACGGCAGCAGATTCACTCACCACCTGCTGGGTGTGATGTGTTCTGTCATAATAATATAAAAAATGCTAAGGCCATGTCCTTCTCCATACCATAGGCTATCTGCGTACTAAATTTCATCGCGATCGGTTCAGCGGTTTAGGCGTGAAAAGGTAACAAACAAACTCACATTCGCATTATTGTTCAATGCTACATTAAGATATTGAAGTAATTATCTTTTAGAATAATGTCAGGTTCTCAAAAAAATTTGCAACATTTATTTAATAAGCCACATTAGTAAGCACCATTTCCATATCGGTAACATATCCTTTGGAGTCGTTGGTGAAGCTGTACCCGGCTCCGACTGGATTGTCGATGAACAACACTGAATATTCCTTCGTCCATGACCAATTGCGCACTGAAACATACATGAATTGAATACCTATTATTGGTATCCATCAATGACTGAATACTAAAACTTTGAAAGATAACTTTGCCGTTACAAATAGTAATGTTAAAATAAGTTGATCGATTTCTTGATCAACGATCTCGATTTCTGTCTATAAAATACACCGGTACTTAGGTAGATATCTTCCCATCTTGAATGATACGATATCTTAGCTTAGAACCAGAATAAGGCCTGTGTGGGGCACAGTCCATGGATGATACTGTACCTAGGTGTTGAAAATTTTGCATGGTATATCGCGGCATTTCTCAAATAAAATAATACCTGAGGACATAATTCCAATAGTTTTATTTTAGAACTAGCTTTTCCGCGCGGTTTCACCCGCGTTCCCGAGCGATCTTGTGTTTTCCCGGGATAAAAGTAGCCTTTAGCCTTCCTCAATAAATGGGCTATCCAACACTGAAATATGTCTTTTAATCGAACCAGTAGTTCTTGAGATTAGCGCGTTCAAACAAACTTTATAATATTAGTATAGATAATTGCCATCCTTTTATTTGCTTTAAGAAATAAAAGGGCAACGGACAGAGATACCTAAATATGTATTATATCTCCAAAATCGATAAATATATTAAGTTAAATATTAGTTAGTATTATTATTATCATGCCCATTGCTATCGTTGACCTATGTATCGCAAACGCAAAGGTTATCTTTATGCTTCCACTGTTATATACTTACATTTCAATTCCTTGTCTTTATATTCGAATGGTCCAATCTCATCAAAGAGGCCCACCAAACTGGTAGCACCAGGGCCACCTTGCAACCACACGATCAACGGGGTCTCATTAACTGGTTTCCCGGACACAGGAAAGTACCAGAAGAACGTATTACTGTTGTATTTCTCGTCTACTGTGAGGAAGCCAGAATAACTTGACACATTGAGGAATAACTTAGGATCTACTGAGGATAAGTTTCTGGCTTTATCTCGTGTCTTGTTATTGGCAATTAGTGGTGAAAGCATTAACGTTGGTGACAATGCAGTTGATGATGTTATACTGTAAATAAATAATACATTCTTCGGAATAACTGTGGGACTGAGAGATGATGTCGATGGAGGTGTGGTTCTTATTGGCAATTCGTTTGCGAACAATCCTGTAAACAGAACTCAATTTCCTTTAATAATGTTATAAGTACAATGATCTTATATTACACGAGTGGTTTCACCCGCGTTCCCGATATAAAAATTTGCTTAAGTATAACATCAGCTATCTGCCAGTGAAAGTCCCGTGAAAATCAGTCCAGCCGTTCCGGAGATTAGCCGGAACAAACAGACAGACAAAAAAAACAGTTATTATACTTGTACCGTGTTTTCTTTCATTATGCATTAAGTAAAAAGCTATTATTTTGACATTACAAATGAAAACTTTACAAAAATTGATTGGTATAATTTATTTTTATCATCATAAAGTGTCCCCAAATTATATTAATTAAATACTGGTGATTTGTCAATAATTACGTACCTACCTGCATACTTAGTAGGTATATTGTGTTCTATCAATTTCTACTGTACATCGCAATAACCTATAAAACCATCCCAGTCAGAGTGAGTGACTCACGCGGAAAACGGGGCGTTCGGGCATAGATTATGAAACTAGCTGATTGGTAGCGCCAAGTGTCGTATGTGACCTATATGAACCCAAGATAAATCGAACCTAAACTCTTATGAAATAAAGTTCAAATTTAATTCGACCATTCAGGGTATAAACATTGCGTCGTATTGTCCTGAAGTTGTTTGCGTTTTAATATAGGTCAATGTTTTATTTTTGTTCACTGAATAAACACTAACTAAAACTTACCATATAAAAAGTACTAATCCGAGGATGTCGATATACATTTTGCACTTATAATATTCACATTATTATAAAGGAGTGGGAAAGTAAATTTAAATTAAAAGTGCGTATGCGCAGAGGCGCGCGTCAAACTGCGCTATGACTGCGCTAAACTGCCTACAGACAGCGCTACATAACATATAATATGAACTAAGCTGCGTGCCTGCCAAGCCGAAGAGTAATGTAAACTTGGCGCGCAAGCGTGTGCTGGGCATTTCTCAAAACACCAGTCACACTCAACCTAGGCCCAATTAACACTAATCATTTCAAGGGAATGTTAAATCTGGGCCCAAGCTATATAATCGCATCAAAAATGTCAAATTGTAAAAGTTCAAACAGTAACACTGTACGTGGATGGAAAATTAAACCGAGATGGGGGAATGATTAAACATATATTGAGAAACTGATCTACTGATGACTTACTATAAGGAGGAGTGGTAAAAAAGAAGAAAGGCATTTTCCCTGTAAATTAAAAAAAAGAATAATGAATCATTAACATTATTTTATTTTTCACATCATATCATAAAAATAATTCATTCAATCATTGAGAACATTTAAAAACTATTACCCTTATTTTGATAAATAGAAAGCTGATGCTGTCAAACCTCTGAAAGGCTTTGATACTATGTAAATACATATATTAAATGCAAAAAAAAATTGTAACATTAAGAGTAGGTACGGCAGCCACTGCAGTTGCATAGCAGTGTTTCAGTTTTAGGTACCTATCTATCGACACGACAATAAAGCGACAGTTTACTAAACATTTTGTGATTAATAATCCCACCTTCTGGATTCACACTCCTATTATGCTTTTCGTCTAAAACAGACGGATAGGTAACACTTTCCTAATTTTAAAACTTTCAATCCTTACTATAATTTATTAACACAGCCATTAATCTTCAAAAACGTCGAGTCAAACTTATGTCATGGTAAGCACAGCATCAGACAATGAGGTGTCATCGACAGCACTGTAGAACATAGCCGCAGTTCTTCTCTTCCACTTCACAACGTACACTGCGCCTGCGACGATCACTAACACTAGGAGCACATTTATCACAATGCTTGCTATCATTGTTCCATTATTATCGATTGCTGTGTTAGGATTCACACTATTTTCTGGCCTTGTACTGTTATTATTTTCTGGTTTAATACTATCGTTATTAGTTCTATTATTAGGTATATCATAAATTGGTGGAGTCAAAACATAATATCCTTTCGGCTTAGGAAAGTGCTTGTCCTCGATGAATAAGGATATCAGTTGTAGAGTAAGTTCTGGTTTGTCCACGGGGACCATGTGACCGGCATTATTTACGAGCACTTCAGTAAATCCACCCCCTTGTTTGACGTATCTGAAAATAGGTAAATATGTTATTTTCAGTATTTTTGGAGTTTCGAGGTAACAAAACAAATCAAATCGTAGCTGAAATAGAAGCGATCACCATCATAGTAGGTAATTACCATCTAGCAGACCTAATAAATGATAGTGACCAGACAGCAGCGAGTCACTTTGACCATTTCACGCCGTCATATCACATTTTTGTCCAAAACTCAATTGGTTTTCTTTATATTTCAATAGATGGCGTTACGTGTAACGCAACTCAAAATGAGTGAAAAGTAAGATATTAAATTCCTCACCCGGCAACAGAATTATTGTTCCACCATGGCGTGCGAGGCTCGTTCATGAAGTCGTCGCGATGGCTCCAGAACCACTTGTCACGGCGCACCTCAGAGTTTGGCACGCAAGCCGCCATCATGTCCAACTGCCCACTGTAGATGAGATGTCAGTCTGGATTTTAATTGTTTTGGAAAAAGGAAAACAAACTTTATTTATCCAAGGTAATTTATAGAGATGAAATCATGTGGATTATTCTAGCATTTACAGAATACCTATACTTTAACTGTGTGTCGAACTATATTACTTACAATAAAACACTACGTAATAAGTATCTTCTTACCAATAAATAAGTATTTTATAATGATCCAAAAGAGCTGTCACTTGCGGAGTACTATCTCTCAAAAAGTCGTTCACCAATTTGGCATGCACCGTTTCATTTGAAAACGTAAACGTTATATTTCCAACGTGAATGGCTTCCTTAATTTCTGTTTTGTTAAGGAACTCTTCAAATTCTAATATCTGTGTATTGTTTGTGTCGTTTAAAACGTTGTATATTTCGTATCGATTCGTAATACTCAGTAGCTCATTTAGTAACTTGTCACGAGCCTGAAAAAAAAAGATTATGTTATATTACCTCGATATATCCAATATAGGTTAGGCTTCAATTTACAATCGCCAAGTCTGATACAGGATAAAAGCATAAACAAAAACAATTAATTAATCATACGTACTTCAATAGCCTTATCAATGTCGTTATCTTGCACAGCCTGCGTGTACGCATCCTGCAAAGGTTTCACGGCGAGCCTGCCTTGCACATCGATCAGGCCCCACTGGTAGAACAGTGCACTGTAGTCTTCGCTTTTTACGCGGCTAGTTACTGGATTTCCCATCATTATCCCCTGGAAATAGATAGAGCTTAATATTCCTTAGCTCAATATTGTAGGATTCGAACCAGCGACCTTCGCAATGGCATTCGACGTTACTATATTTTTGAGCATGTAATCTATACTAATATTATACAGCTGAAGAGTTGGTTTGTTTGTTTGAACGCGCTAATCTCAGGAACTACTGGTTCGATTTGAAAAATTCTTTCAGTGTTAGATATCCCATTTATCGAGGAAGGCTATAGGCTACTTTTTATCCCGAGAAAACACAAGATCCCTCGGGAAAGCGGGTGAATCCGCGGGGCGGAAGCTAGTCAACTAATAATATAAATGCGATAGTAAAGGCGTGTAGGTATATGTTTGTTATTACATAGCTCCGTAGCTCCATAGGTCCTTCATGAAAGTTAAAAAAATAATAAATAATATTTTTGTTTAATTTAATTTGAGTTTAGAGTCTAAACTCAAATTTATGTTGAATTTTTTTTACTCTAAGCTTTAGAGAAAAAAAAAACTGAAACATGGTAACCTAAACTAACTGCTAGAATCCATCTTCAAGAGTTTGATACCATATTATTATAAGACATAACTGATCAAAAACAGTAGATTAAGTATGAAAAATATTACTTTAAGTTTTGGGATAAGACATAAGGTACTTTTATCCAAGGAACGCTACGAATGAAATCGAGGGAGGCAGCATAAAACATAATACGAAGTACCTTTAAATTAACTCCCTCGGATCCGAGGACCTTATTATCTTCAAATATCTTCATGCCAAGTGCCGGAAGGTACCGACCTGCGTAGGACTCACCAGCTAAGTAAAGTGGTGTTTTACTTAACTCCGGGAATAATTGCAGAAATTGTCTGAGAGCACTGTACAGATGAGTTGCGCACTGAAAATTTACAAATGTTACAATTTACATTATTATTATTGATGTCGTCTGCATAGAAATGAATAGAATAATTTTTATTTGACAGTATACAGAGTGATTTTTTTGTCGTTGGCAATACTTGCAGGGGTGGAAGTACTCATCAATATGAACAACTTTCACTACATTTTTAAACATTAGGTAGGTATATCTAAAACTATTTCATGGATAATTCAATGCAACCTTCTTGGCTCCAAAAACAAAAGTCGTTGCCCAAACATGAAACATTCACCAAGTTAAAGAAAGATCTGCTGTACAGCTACTTTTTAATCTTAAGTCTATTTTTTTTTCGAAATATTATGCTTGTGAATGCTTTTAAATAAATATAAAGGAAATAATATACATATATATACACACGCTTTTGTAGGTACCTAAAGGGCTCAAAAAAATGATTAGGTACTTAAAACATGAAACATACTGTATGCTAGTTAAATATCAAGTTAAATACACCAAGTTAAATATCACTTTTTATTGAAGCATCATATTAAACCTAGTAGAAAAAATGCATTTAGGTACAATTCCGACACCGACTACAGCGACAGCTGCAGACGGCAGAAAATGTATAGGAGCCACAGCGTCGCTTGCAGTCGGCGACAGCTGTGTCTATAAAGTAGTTAACTGCTGCTTGCAGTTGCGGTCGGTCGCTGCAGTCGGTGTCGGAATGTACATCTTGAAATATTTTTTCCTGGGTGTGATTTTTGTGACGCTGTAATATAAAGGATAACCACTCAGCAATTTAGTTGCGGTGTAAACCAATGCTGATTTTTTGTGTGTTTTAGTTACTTCTTCACGCTCAAACGGCTTGAACCAATTTTAATGAAA
This sequence comes from Tetheella fluctuosa, assembly GCA_951216915.1. NCBI lineage: Eukaryota > Metazoa > Arthropoda > Insecta > Lepidoptera > Drepanidae > Tetheella > Tetheella fluctuosa. The sequence continues at coordinate 12,835,804 of OX578214.1, forward strand.
TTTGGTATGGAGGTAGCTAACACCCTGGATTAACACATATGCTATTTTTTATCCTGGAAAAACATAAGATCCTTTGGGAACACGGGTGAAACCGCGGGGCGGAAGCTAGTATCTAATACTGGGTGATTTCGTTAGCACTGGCAATACTTGCAGGGGTGGAAGTACTCATCAATGTGAACAACTTTTATTATAGGACTAACTGTGAAATCATGAAAAAATTATCAGCTGTTCCATACAAAAGTTCGATACCTACTCGACCAAAATGTATGAAGCAAGCGTATTATTTTACGCGATATCAGAGTTAGCCCTATAATAAAAGTTGTTCACATTGATGAGTACTTCCACCCCTGCAAGTATTGCCAGTGATAACAAAATCACCCTGAATAATGACGAAATAAAAAAGATGACACTTAACGTTTTATATTTTGATTTAAGAGACAATAGTAGGTAGGTAGCTGTAGAAATAATTAAAGCGCAATGATATTTTGTGCAGAAACAACTCAAAGTCGTTTCTCTAGAAAATATTTAGGTTCGAGAATAAAATTCATAAGTAACCAAACCATTTTATTTCCACAGCGCACTCACACACAACAGGAAGGAAAGCTACGTAATAAATATTATGTAGGCTCTTATCGTATCTGACTTAGGTACGTGTGACGCAATGACGAGTTTTGAGCAAAACTAATGAAATTTTAAACGGTCAGCTCTGGGTGGCATGATTATCTTTTTTTTTCCTAATTTGTAAGTACGAAATAATATAAATTAAATAGATTTAATTAGAAAAAAAATCCTTGGCATCTAGGCATTAGCACAAAAGTGTATAAGACACATGCCTAAACGTCCTCACGCATTATGACGGTACCACTACGAACAAATAATAAATTTATTCGTAGCGGTACCGGTCTAGCGCCGGCGCACATACGGCACGCCACCGCAGAAAGATCGACGCGATCGACCGCTCCGACGCGAAGTGACCGAGACCTGTCCTCGCGCCATCGACGTGGAGAGAGCGAGCTATCTACAACACTGATACTTAACATCAGAATGATCGTATAGAAACGTGTACCTAGAAGTAGAAATGGAAACGTGCGCGCGCGGCTAGTTGCCTGCTCACTAGAAAGCAAATAATAAATTATGTGCATACTGTCTCCATTAGGCGACGGTAGCATTGTGGTAGCATGCTTGCTAGCCTTCTGACATAGAAAAAAAAAACGCGCACCGTCAACAGCTCGTACCGTCTTGTATGTCTGCGGGGCCATCTTTATTTTGAGCCGAGTCGTGAAAGTGATTGATGTCTGATGACCTTCATAATGCAGGAGCATGCACGAGTGACGAGTCTCCTCGACAACTAGCGAAGCCATAATTCTATAGCCTAGTGAGACTGTCATAGACACACATGCCCATGAGTGTTTCGTCACCATTTATCCTTCATCGAAAAGCCAGTGATAAATTGATAATTATCAACTTCACGTTTATTTCCTGTAGGAAAAGCCAGTGGTAGTATATTACTCAGAGTAATGGAACTGTGATTTGAATCTGTCCTCTCATAACCGTAAGTGTGTTCACCACCGAGCGACCTCCTCAACTACATACCATTTCCATATCAGTGACCAATCCTTTGGAGTCATTGGTGAAGCTGTAACCGGCTCCGACTGGATTGTCGATGAACAACACTGAATATTCCTTCGTCCAAGACCATTCCCGCACTGAAATATGAACGTCCTTTAGTTATTAATAATATCTAGTCTGTTATTATGTTCTTTTTAGGCTGTGGTATACGGACAAGACGACATTATAAGGATTCCGTTTTTTGACTAATAAAAACTGTACAAATCGTCTAAGTGAGGAAAAGCGCGGGCGCAAAGCTAGTAATAATAAAAAAAAACTGAGTGTCGTGGTACACTTATGACTGGGCACAGCCAATATCATACGCGCTATGGATAACCGTCTACACTCTACACTAAAGAAAGGGTCGTGACTTAGTCGACTTCTTCACCCCTCGACCCTCAACCCCCCACCCCCTTCAACCCCCCTCACCACCTTCATAGTGTGGTATAAATGAATAACTACTTATTTGAAAATCATCTTTAGGTTTCCTTATCATTTTTCATTTTAAATGACCATTTAGGCTCTAATGGCTCTATAACGATTTAAAGTTCGTTAGCTACCATTCTCACTTGAATAGGTCTTAAAAAATAATTATAATCGAATGACAAATCCAGAATTTTATCAACTCCCTCAATGTAATGACAAGATTACGAAAAGTAGTCTTATAACTAAAAAAACAAAGTTCCAAATAAAAATAAAAAAGCATTTTGTTCGTCGTCTGTAAACGTAATCGACGGAAAACCCCCGACTAAAAGGAAGTAAGTAGCGAAGGTTAAAAATAAAAAGCGGACTTGTCGCAAAGTCTGTCATTATAAACAACTGCATGGGGGAAGATTTGAGCTGATCTAGATTTTTAATGAGTCTGTGACTGTTAAAGACACCATGTTCCGCATTGTTCAGAATTTATTATTTGTTCTATGTGTGAATCTATATCATGAAACTATTTCATTTCAATGGTGTAGTTATTCAATATTACTTCATTGTAAAATTAGCTTTCGCCCCGCGGTCCCGAAGGTTCTTTAGCCTATGTGTTAATTCAGGGTGTCAGCTATCTCCATCCATACCAAATTTCATCAAAATTGGTCCAGGCGCTTATGCGCGAAGAAGTAATAAATACACACACTCACAAACTTTCGCCTTTATAATATTGGTGTGATGTGAAGTGTGATAATTCTAGACTACTGGACTTGTTTTTTTCTTTTCAGTTTTTAATTTTATTTTTTTACGCAGTTTGATTTTTATTTAAAGATTACTTTTGACGCAGTCGGGTTTTTGATTGTTTAATTATCGATATAAGCTAGGGACAAAGATGGACACTATTATTTGACCTTCCACCTCAGTTTTTAATCAACGGATGCTTATCTTCAACGTGATCGTAATAAAAATCTGAAGACACTTCTGGATAATTAATTGCCACGTGATCTACCAGTTGTTACACCAAGTAATCTATTAAGTTACAGTATAAAATAAATGGTCAAATTACTTACATTTCAATTCCTTGTCTTTATACTCGAATGGTCCAACCTCATTGAAGAGGCCCACCAAGCTAGTAACACCAGGGCCACCTTGCAGCCACACGATCAACGGAGTTTCATTAACTGGCTTCCCGGCCACAGGGAAATACCAGAAGAACGTATTACTATTGTATTTCTCGTCTACTGTGAGGAAGCCGGAATAACTTGACACATTGAGGAATAACTTAGGATCTACTGAGGATAAGTTTCTTGCGTCTTGTGTCTTGTTATTGGCAATCAGCGGTGATAAAAACGCTGGTGATGCAGTTGATGATGATATACTGTAAATAAAGAAAGCAGTAAATTGAAATACGGGATACGTAGAGTTCGTTTCACAAAGAAGTCCCGTGGAATTAATGAAATACGATCTTATTTCTTCCACAATAGAGGTGGGCCTAAGGGACTTTTTTGGTGAAACGAACGAATACGGAAGACCTTTTAAAGGTCGTCGGAAAACGCTAGATGCATGCCGCCCAAGACCGGTCCAATTGGGGATCCTTAGGGGAGACCTATATTCAGCAGTGGACGTCTTGCGGCTGAAATGATGATGATAATACGTAGAATAGCGAGAGTTTAGCCGGATTGTGATTATGGATATAAGAAAAAATAACCTACGACTGCCGGCCGATACAAAAAGTGAACTAATTTCTTTTTTGTTAGCTATCACCTGAATTGACAGGGATTCTAATAATACCACACACTTCTAAATCGGTTCAAGCATGATGTTATGTTGGATTAATAAACGGACAAACATACATACCTAGGTATGTATACATGAACCTTGAAAACAATACACTCATTATTTTCGGGCAGTCTTGACATAAAAGAAGCGAGCCAAACAAAATACTATTACACGTGACAAATCTGTAGGTATTGAATCGGAATGTTTATATTTCGCCTTAGCAGAATTTATTATGCTTATGAAAACTGGTTTTAAAATAAAAAATATTAGATATTCAATATTGACTTCTTTTTATCTTCATAAAGTTTTGCTCGAGTGTAGGTAGTTATTTTGTTATTCAAGGTCATCTGTCCCCTTCATTCAGGTATTAAGTTTAGTACTTACTTTACCTACCTAAGGTTAATTGTGTGTAATTACTTACATGTAATTACACTGTGATACTTGACTAGTAAGTACAACGCACACAACTATAGATAACATTACGACTACGTAGTATTATAGGTAATCAAGGTTTACCGACATCGAATTTCACAGGAAAGAAAGTAGAAGTGAACAGTTGTAGATACATGTCTTCGCCAGAGATTTGACTCCGGCGAAGACATGTATCTACAGCTCATTAATACAAATCCTTTTTAGCGATTTATAAACTAGTCCAGTATCTAAATATTATTAGATTTACAAACATAATAAAAACCTCTTTGATTAAAAAACAAGTTATTGGAGCGCAAATGTAGATTTCTTGCTTAAATAATGTAATATAATACCTATAGGTAGGTACTAATAGTATATACATATACCTATCTATAACCTACTGAAGTACCTACCTGTATGTAGATAGGTATACAATACTGCTTTCGCTGCAAATTGAATGAAAAGGTATTTGGTATTAAGTAAAAATGTAGTAACGTAGTAAGTAAAAATGCTGGAATGCGAAATATTGTAAACTAGGTCAATTTAATCCGAGATTAAGGCGCTGACAACAGCTGAAGTCTCTCTATTGCAACCCAACCTATATTAATCCTACTAAATGTACGGTATTGAAATTTAAATACACGATACTCAAGGATATAAATGACAAATTTATTAATCTCAAAACACGATTTCATTTCATTGCCTCGATAAAAAAAATTGCCAAACACAACTCTGAAAATCAAGGAATTCCCAAATTTATCCTACACATGAATGTATTTTTCGATGTGATATTTTACATTAATATTGTTCGAATAATTAGAAAATGATTTATTTCGTTAGTTTTTGGAATAAGGAATTTATTTGTACATAATTAATTATTTTTATAAATGTCGCTTACGTTATTCATTCGGAGCAGTTAGGGGGAGGAGTCAACATTATGCCACACTCTTCTGTCACGTTACTTGCGTATTTATCGTGGAGTACTACATTGGCACGATAGAATAACAAACATCCATCCTTCCAAACTTTCGCATTTATAATATTAGTAGGAAGTAGGATTATAGTAGGATACATCCATACTTATCAAAGTATAACTAACTATATACCTTAACACCAAAAGATTTCGAATTCGCCAAAATACGTAATCAATTCATCCTAACAGCACAAGGGTTGCCAACTGGTTTACTGTAAAATACAGGAATTTTATTTATATTTTATGGAACATCTTTACATCATAAAAGCTATAATTTGTGCATTTTTTGATGCAATCGAGTAAGGTACCTACCTACCTTTCTCGAGGTTCGTAGGTAGCATTAATTTAGGTTCGATACACTCGTTTACAAGAAAGACACAGAATGCCCCGTTCTACGGCCGATATGTGGGAGAGTTGTTAACATGTAAACTGTAAACCCTCGCTTTAATAGTTTTTAAAAACCTTATCAGCTGTTATCTTGTGTGCAAACATATGTTTGTCAAAACGTATGAGGACCCGGCTTTTAATTTTTTACCAAGTTTAATTTTGGAACGCAGTCAATTTGAAAGTAAGTATTCAAATATATAAATGGCTAAGTATAACCTAATTCCTACCTACTTACCGTCCTAATAAGATCCTGATTCGATATGTGGCACAATATTGCACCATATTGTTTTAAGTAATTGATCTTTTAAGTGCATGGGTTAAGTAGGTATATTATCTACTAACAATTGCTTGAATGTTACATTTATTTTCATCTTAAAATTGTATTTTATACACTGAGCACACAAGGTAAATGTAAAATAATAACAATCACGAAAAAAACAAAGTTAGCTGTAATTATTTAAACTTTAAAAACTTACCTTATAATAAGCAACAACCCAAGGATAATTAATTGCATTTTGCACTAATAGTACCTATTCACATAATTTATTTACAGTAGTAATATCTACATAAACAAAAGTTATTGCAAGCGGCAATGTGAAATATCAACACACGCGCGAACTACGTAAAGGCATGCGTCAAACTAAACAGCAACCTTCGACAGAATGCGAATTATGAATGTGTGTTCTACAGACCTAGTGCTGTAGCTTTAGCATAAAAAATAAATTTAATTAATTTAACTTACACCAATAAATTCCTTATACAAATAACAGCTAGGTACAAGAGGTCACTAGGTAGTTGTGATCGGGAATTTAGAATCCTACTTTATTTCAAACTACCTTTTCATCATTATCATCTCAGCCGCAAGACGTCCACTGCTAGATATAGAACTCCCCTTAGGATCTCCAATAGGACCGGTCTTGGGCGACCTGCATCCACCTTTTAATTGGACGTCCTATTACGCTGCGCTTGCCGTGCTTGCTTGCTTGCTTAAAACCATAGCCGGGCACCGTTAATCAAATAGTTAACTTCGTTAATCGTTAATCCACTACAAAAAAAGTTAGCTTCGTTAAACGTTAAAGCGTTACATTTCGGAAGAATTAACGCAAGTTAACGTTAATCCGTTAATATGTGTAAAATTGTTTCAAATTATTCAATACATGAACTTTTATTTTGGTGTCTTTCGGCAAGCATCGCTTACACGCAAAAAGTATTTGCTGGCCCGATCTGGATACAAATTCCACATACTCAGTCAAATGTGGCCATGGATTCTCATCAGGACCGCTGGAATCCGATCCGATTCCATGTTTTCCAAGATCCATGATATGGTTTTATTTTAATTACTACACAATACACTTTTTCTATTTAAACTAAATTACACAGCACTCTTCTTTATCAATTATCAACACGCAAATGATCACTGACAGTAATTTATAATAACAACAAACAAAACACTCGTCTCTCTAAGCACCGGCGCTAAGTAATGAAATGATCAAACGAAACAAATCTCTTCGCAGTTTTCTTTCTCACTCGCACGCGCCGGCAAAATATATCTACTTTTGTTTTTGTTTCACTCGCTGCCACGCACCGCCCGACTACCGTGCGGTAACTATTAGGCATTGGATTAACGATTAACGGACTTCTGCATATTTAACGGAAGTTAACGTGTCCGTTAAAATTTTTAAAAGATAACTTAAAAGTTAATCCGTTAATCAAAATGTTATCTTCGTTAATTAACGGATTAACGAGTTAATGCCCAGCTATGCTTAAAACTACCTTTTATTCCCACCTAATTCAAATAAGGTAAGTAGGTACCTAACGTGGTTAAAAGAAATGCTATAATAAGATATAAGATTTTTGTTATACCTATTTAAATTGATGTTTTATTTATTCACAGAGTTTGAGAAACCAATGCATCATTAGTAAAAATTCTATTTAAAAAATCATTTCTCATTGCACAAGGTTTAAGTTTGTACCTGTGCTTATTAAAAAATTGCCTCCAATATTTTAGTTTTTTGTGATTTTGGCTCTAGGTTGATTGTCCTCACGTAAATTACAATGCAAAGTACTATTACTTACGTATTCAGTAAAATACCTGGTTCTAGTGACCAAGTTGCGAAACTGAAAACACATCACTATATAAAAGATTCGTGCGTGTCGCGCGATGCCGGTTTTGGCCGAATGACGTCACCAAATATACAAAAAACACACGTCTATTCGCCGGTCCAAGAATGCATGTTTGTGTACACATTTTTTTTCTGGACAAGGTCTTTAGATTAAGTACCTTACCTGCCTTTAGTATCTAAACTATCCACACTTCCGTAGAATTCCATTTCAGCCTATCAATCATTACCCGACCATTTTTATTTCTATGCACTTTGAGTCTTGTCTCTCTATCAATACCGTATTTATTCCATAATCAACATCCTACCCAGCCAGAGTCCCTTCAAAGATATCTAATTAAATGTTGCCGTGGGTCAGTATAAATATAATATAACAAATAGGTCATTAGGTTGGCAATAAAGGAAAAATAAATCTTTATTATTTTTCAACACATTCCAACGATGTTGCATAACACATCAATTTGTTTTGTCAAAATGCTTGAAATGCCGACGTCATATTTAGGCGACTCTTGCTTGATTGGTCTACGTAGATTGTTTCTAAAAGAACCCCTAGTTCCTTCGTCTTTTATGTGCATTTCTTTTGTAACTGCAGAAGCATCATCGATGGGACTGGTTACTATGTCATTCTGTTTTTTTGCTGCATTTATCTCGCTTACTCCTGTATTATCAAAAGCAAACAAATCATATAAAATTAAAGCTTTAGTTTACCTTTAAATTTTAATTAAGCACACAGTTATATTAAAAATTGCACTGGCGCGGCGGGCTGGCTATCACCCTCATGTTTAAAACCTGCCGCCAAACACCTATCGGTGTATTTCGGCTGCTGCACTTGAGAGCCCAGTCCTTCTAGGCTGTGTGTTTTCCACCTTAGGCTGCATTGCCACTTACCACTGTGAAATTAAGGACAAACACAAGCCTATATAAAAATTAAAAATTAATCGTACCATAACCTTACCATCTGAAATATCTGTTCCACTGTCTGAAACCTCTACGGTATCTTGAATGCTCCCTGGTTCTTTTACAGCAGTTTCATTAGCCGATATAGTGTTATTTTCAGCTGCTAGTGAATAGCTGAAAAATATGTAGATCATAATAATAGCATCATCTTTTTGCTTGAAAAATTTACTTCGCTTTTTTTATGTTCCGTTACTTATTTGTAGGTAACACCAGCTTGCCATTAAAAACATGGGAGCTGAAGCGTGGTGGCCCCAACTCATACGGTTAGTCCCAAAAGTAGATAATCACTTTAGTAGCGTAGTGTTAAGAGAATGTCAATAGATAAAACGATCATCCATTATATATTTATTATTTTGGGACTGTCCCTACATTTACACATTTTGCACGAAGGTGGTCTATTACCCTCATATTGAAAATCTGTCGCCAAGGAATTACCGATGTGTTCTGGCAACTGAAAAAGAGCCATTTCCTTTGTAGATTTTGTTTGCTAACCTTCAGCCTCTGGTGAGATTACACACCAACTACTTCTCTCAGCTTCGTGGACGATGTCTCCCTTGGAGATATGCAAATTCTGCTAGTGGTCTTGGCTCCCTCGGGCGGGGGAAATAAAATACGGTGACGAAGCTTTGCTTTACCAAAAAGCTAAATATAAATAAAGATAAGATTTACCTTTTTTGCATAACCTACACCATCATGATACTATACAAGTGTGTACCCACCTCGCTACTGAAAAAACTTCGTTTTAAACTGTTGCGCCGTAGAATCTCCCTCGTAGTAAGACTTATAATCCACAACGCACAATGAGTTTGGGTGAAGGAAAACATCGTGTGGAAACTATAGCACGGTGGGAGGGTGCTTTGTGGTACCTACCCGCTTGACTGGCTACCACCCTGAAGTTGAAGATGTCAGCCAAGCACCTACCGGTGTTCCGACAGTTGCACCTCAGAGCTAGTTCGTTCAAAGCTTTGTTTACCACATTCGGCCACATCACTTACCATGTTGAGATTGTGGTAAAACACAGGCCCACAGTCTATTTAGGCCTGTGTGTACATAGTAGAAAAAAAACTTATTGCACAACTAAATAGGTAGATAGATTGATAGGTCAGTTGATTTTCTTTAAAAACTGTCTATTTGAAGTGCGTTTTCTCTACTAAGCTACATATGTACCTATAGTTAGTGAAAATAGGTTTACCTTACATTATTTATGCAAGGAGCGTCGCCTTCAGTGTTCACGTTCAGTTAGTCACAGAATAATTCGTAATATTTAGAAGAGAATATTAAATCTGCTTACCTCGATAGAAGAACCAATCCAAAAACTAAATATTCCATCATTTGTATTGGTTGTTAGTGCACTAAGGAAAACTGAAGTTATTGTGTTTTTGATCGCTACTAATCACCGCAATCAGCGTAAATAAACACATTTCGCGCCTTTTACAATGGAACTACTTCAAAATCACGAATAAACATATGGATCAAATTTAGTACTCATTACACAGTTATGTACCTATCATTTTAAATCTGTATATACAATGGTAAACTGACTAACTGGGTGATATATCAACGCACAGCCCAAACCGCTGGACCGAGACTTGAAATTTTACACATAGATAGATCTTAACATTGTAACATTGTTCATATGGTCGAAGGTGGTATTATTACAATATTCTTTTCATCTGCTTCGGTAGTCGTTTAATGCACTTGTTTGCATGTAGATTTAAATTTATCTCATTTATTTAACAAAAAACATTTTTTAGTGAATAAATTTTTATTTATTTTTATACAACTTATTCCAATACAAACGTAAATATCACCTGATTTAATTATTTACAATTTTTTGTATAATTTTGGCAACACAACTCTTCTCAATTTACAAGTAATGCAATAAAGAGTTGTTCCTAACGTACGCTTGTATAAAATCTTGTACGAAAGAAGTTTCCATGAACTTCATGCGATGGTTGAGCGGCTCCTCGTGCGTCCACCGCGCGACCAAGACCTGCGTTGGTTCTGGAGCGTCCAATGGGGCCATGTGGCCGGCGCCGCGGATGACTACCTCGGTGAGACGACCGCCGCTTTTGTGGTAACTAGAAAAAAAGACGGTCAAGTACGAGTAGGACTCGCCCAGCTCCAGAATTCATGTTAATTATGTTGCGGGCGCTCGCATAGTACTTACAATGTATTTAACCGCAAATATAAGTTTGTCCCGTAATAAATTTTACACTGCATGTATGTACCAAAAGACGTCGAGCGTTGTCTGTCAGTCACACAGAATGTCAGTAGGTCCTGTTACTGTTTAAAAGGTATAAAGAGGAAAAATGTATTTGTTTTTATTTAGGGGGGATTCTGGAACTACTGAACCGATTCTAAAATTTCTTTCATAAATAAAGAAGAAAAAAGTAATTTAGGCTATTTATCATACCTAGAACGCGGGGGTCAGCTAGTAGAAGATAAAATTATACGTACAGTCCTTTCATCATAACTTGTCCCTTCCTTTTATGTTGGCACTATTGATTGTCAATATAATGTCAGTTGGTGTCGAGAAAGAATAGCTGGAATAACAGGGCTACCAACTTTTGAACGAGGGGACTTCTTATAATGAACAGACTGTAACTTATTTAGACAAAACGACTGTAGTTATATACAACAAACAACTTCGCCATTAATATATTATAGCGGCGCTCAATCATTAACTCTGCCAAAATCTGAGGTCGCCTATTAAAATAAATATGTCATAAACATACCCAGACAGCCTATCGTTGTATATGTAAGGTAGTCTAGTAGCTTCGAGGAACTCCTTAGACGCATTCCATTTCCACGTACGATAGTTTTCAGACGTAAACACACACGGCAGCATCTGGTCTAGTTGTCCACTGAAAATTCAACCTTAATTAATCTCAAAATAAATACAAGTTTCAATCAATTGCGGCGAAACCATTTTTTTGAGATTTTTATGAGCTGCTATAAAAATATACAAGTGGATATTATGAAACAAAAATCTGTCTATGGGTTGTTAGCTATCCAATGTATGAATTTTCATACAATTTTCACTATTTCCGAGGTTAGGTTAGGTTAGGTGGTGCAATCGAGGACGTGGGAGAAACCACCGGGCGAATGGTATTAGGGCAGTTCTACATTTTGCCAGCTTTCCGCCCGAGGTTTGGGCTGAACGTTGATGAGTCAGGCACTAAGTGAGTCAGGACTTTTCTTTTTAAATGTATAGATTAGATACATTGTTTTTAGATAGCTCTTGTTTTCTGAGTTGGGATACCAATAATACCTACAATTGTACAGCTTTCATAAAATATAAAACATTTTGTCTATTTTTTAGAGAAACCGACGCGTTTTAAAAAACAAAATTAATTAACACCATAAGTTATCGAACCATACATATTTGAAATAATAAAGAAGCTTTTATCAGTACGAAATAATTATTTTAGAGGCACGTGAATTCCCAGAATATTTTAAAGATGTCACGTTTGTTTACTTTCTGTTATCGGGATATGCGAAGTTTAATAATCCTACTTAATTAATATTATAAATGCGAAAGTATGGATGTATGTTTGTTACTCAATCACAGCAGAACGGGTTAACGGATCTGGATGAAATTTGGCACAGAGATAGATTATAGTCTGGAATAGCACATATGCTACTTTTTATCTCGGCAAAACATAAGATCCCTCGAGAACGCAGGTGAAACCGCGGGGCGGAAGCTAGTATTTAAGGCGCTGACAACAGCTAAAGTCTCTCTATTGCAACCCAACCTATATTAATCCTACTAAATGTACGGTATTGAAATTTAAATACACGATACTCAAGGATATAAATGACAAATTTATTAATCTCATAACACGATTTCATTTCATTGCCTCGATAAAAAAAATTGCCAAACACAACTCTGAAAATCAAGGAATTCCCAAATTTATCCTATACACGAATGTATTTTTCGATGTGATATTTTACATTAATATTGTTCGAATAATTAGAAAATGATTTATTTCGTTAGTTTTTGGAATAAGGAATTTATTTGTACATAATTAATTATTTTTATAAATGTCGCTTACGTTATTAATTCGGAGCAGTTAGGGGGAGGAGTCAACATTATGCCACACTCTTCTGTCACGTTACTTGCGTATTTTGCTTTGCCCTCACTCGCATTCCGCGGCGATCCGCGTTGCTAGACGGACCTATACCAGTTTTTTTCCGAGCGCGCGGTTTCAACATTATCATCCATAAATGGGTAAAATATCTTTTTAAAAAAATGTGCAATGCCTGATGAATAAAGTAAGGTAGTAAGCAATTTATTTCACAGTGATTGACAATGATAAAAGTAAACAAATACTTGTGTTTGTCAAAGCGTCATATCACTGCCGCTAGATTGCAGTGTAATTTATGAATGTATTCAGCCTATTCACATTATAACTTTTTATCAAATTAAATGACAATATTTGGAGGGAAAATGAATTGCATTACATAACTTTTACAATATGATCTCGTCGTATTATTTCGCATAAAAAAAGTATTCAAACTAAAGATTTACTTACCACAAAAAGGGCATAATAACTGATTAATTTTATAATCTTTCATGCATTGGGAATAAATTTGTCGTGCCGCATCACTGACCGAGAAAGATTCTTATTTTCATCACGTAAGTCATGTCATTGTTAGCTCAGCGGTCCTGGTTATAGGTCAAGAACCTATAACTACTTGGATGTGTGTGTTCAAATCCATGTGAAGACACCATGTTTTATAATGAATGTAAAGTACCTGGATGATTGAGTTGTGCTGGTATATAATACTTTTTATTTTGGTAAACAAAAGAAGGAACTTGAAAAAGAAGAAATTAATAAATGAAATTGGAGACATCATCTGGATTCGAACCGCGGACATCTGGTTTAAAGGATCGCACGATCTCCCGCCTGAGCTATTAATTACTCATAAATACTGGCGAAATTTACTTTCGTATTCTAATGAAAATGTAGCAGTTTCTCATTGATTGAAAACACGGTAAAACGACAAAATGAAACCTAGCTATATATTTTGAATTTTGTACAATTATGAGGCGAATTATTAAGTAAAATCTATATGGGTATCGTTTCCATGGTTTTCGGGGGTGCTTATTACGAATATATAACATATTTCGAGATCCAAGATGGTGGACGCGAATTAAAAAAAAAAATCAATATGGGTATCGTTTCCATGGTTTTCGGAGGTGCCGATTACGAATATATAACATATTTCGAGATTCAAGATGGCGGACGCGAATCATTAAATAAAATCTATATGGGAATCGTTTCTATGGTTTTCGGGGGTGCCGATTACGAATATATAACATATTTCGTGATTCAAGATGGCGGACGCGAATTATTAAATAACATCTATGTATAAGGGTATCGTTTCCATGGTTTTCGGGGGTGCTGATTACGAATATATAACATATTTCGTGATTCAAGATGGTGGACGCGAATTATTAAATAACATCTATGTACATGGGTATCGTTTCCAAGGTTTTCGGGGGTGTTGATTACGAATATATAACATATTTCGTGATTCAAGATGGCGGACGCGAATTATTAAATAACATCTATGTATATGGGTATCGTTTCCATGGTTTTCAGGGGTGCCAATTACGAATATATAACATATTTCGAGATTCAAGATGGCGGACGTGAATTTTTAAATAAAATCAATATGGATATCGTTTTCATGGTTTTCAGGGGTGCCGATTACGAATATGGAGTAGTGATATCTCTGCGCGACCTAATTTAACTACTAGCAAACTATTATGTATTAGTATTTTAACGTACTGCCAAAAATTAGAAGACACTTTACAGACAACTTTTACAACGTTTGTTGGAAATAATATTAGAAGTCAATTATATCAACAGCTAAAGAACATTAATTTTTATACAAGACCATGGTCCTGCTTCCCGTCTGAATTTTTATTAAAATTATTTCTACGTATGAGAATTGACTACATCGTCAAATTCAACAATCGCAATCTGAAAATTAGTAAATCCAAATGTTGAAAATACCTTTCAGTTTCGCATTTGTAGTATTTAAAAGAATAAGTATTTCTCTCTCTCATTTTTTTTATTTTGGTATCCTATTATATTATTAAAAGGTCATAAACAATAAAAAATATGTTAGGTATTAGTTCTACATACACATACTACGAATAATGACGAATGTCTACACAAAAGCGGCATTTCGCGTGACTTCAAACGCGATAAACCACTGTATGACTTGTTACGCTGTGGTACTATTGTAAATAATGGTGTGAAAGATGAAAAAGTTACAAAAGTAGGATGAATCATATCGAACAAAGTAATCAAACATAAGTCGCCAACAGGACTCGATCCGTGGACATCTAGTTCAAGGATCGCACGATCTCCCACCTGAGCTATTAATTACTTTTGAAAGCGGCGAAATTTACTTTCGTATTCTAATGAAATTGTAGCAGTTTCTCATTGATTGAAAACACGGTAAAACGACGTTTTCTAAAAATGAAACCTAGCTATATATTTTGAATTTTGTACATTATTTTCTTCATTCATATTTCTTATTAAAAAACATTTATACATCCACACGGGCGACGCGAATATAAAATGATAAGAGAAGCGGTTTCATTAAAATTAGTAGGTACATACTATTGTAAATAATGGTGTGAAAGATGGAAATAAAATAGAAAAGTTACAAAACTAGGTTAAAATATATTGAGAACTCGGTTATTACTATTTCTTTATAGCTAGTTGTAATTACATATTTATACTATCAATAATAGCGCCATCTAGTTGTGTTAGTTTCATAGATATATTTGTACTTGTTTATTGTTTGGATGATGGCCGAAAAAGTGCACCGTTTTACCGCGTCTTCGTGTGTGGCGCTATGCTGTGCTATACGTGCTATATATATTGGGGATGTAGAGGGGCGTGGCTAAAATTTCAATTTCTCAAGGCCATTTAGCTGTTGTCAGCGCCTTAATCAAAGATATTCAATTATTTATCTACTTTAAATTTATAGCCTACGGATGTACAGTAGATAGGCGAAATGTGTCTCCTCAAGTCTGTCTCCACACATCAAAAACTAACGTCTCCTAGGAACAAATTGACGTAATAAATTAAAACGCAAGAAGATTTCCTTCGAAATAGGGTATTTGGCTGACATTCAAATCAGCAACTTTTTCTGAAATGTCAAAACGATAGGTTTATATGGAGTTTTGTATGAAATACAAGCATGTGACGTCAAAATTATATAGCATACCCTTTATGGTTAGATTGGTCATTAAAAATCATAATAAGGATAAATTAAATAAAATAATCGTGGTTTCCCCTTTTTTTATGTTTTATACATTGGTTTGTGTTGGATAATTTATTTTGAATACAGGCAAATACCCTATTCAAAATCTGCCATTCCCTGCCCCAAAATGAACTAAAATTTTGCTATTTTATGAGTTTGTGACTAAATTGAAATTACGTTGGGTATGTAAATAAACGACACATAATCAATTTTCTATACTGCTATATATTAATTGAAATCGGGAACAGATATTATGGTAATGGCAGCACCCGACGGATTGTCTTAAATTTATCATTATGTTAATATGTAGGTGAAAATGTGCAGTAGTACCTCTATATTTGATAATTGCTGTCGGGGGTCTGCTGAAAGTTTTATTTAATCCTTTTTCGATTACAACTTTTATTCGATTTCAATTTTTACAGCCGTCGTGGGTTTTTCCAAAATTTTTAATTTTGTTTTTATTTTATTTAATAAATGTTTTCGTGTCGAAATAGTAAATATTATTATACCGTTTCTTTTTTCATTTGCTTCTACATTTTTAGCCAAGGGCCTGCAGTTACACTTAAGTTTAACCGGCGAATGATAGAAGAAACTAACATTAAAATCACCTCGAAGATAAACCTAAGTTTAGCCGGCTAATCTTAAGTTTATGTTCACACCTACCTTTAGCCGTACATATATATTATATTGAATGGCCTCAACCATCAAATACGCTACTGGTATAAATATATATTAGAACATGGAAAACTTACCAGTAAGTTAGTACTCTATAATGGTCCAGCAATGTTTCAAACAACGGTTTCGTACTGCTAAGGAAGTCTGGTGCCAGTTCTGTATTCACTGTGAAATTCACGAAGCTAAACTTGATATCTCCTACATGCAATGCCCTTTTTACTTCTGATTTCATCAGGAACGGAATATATTTTCCAACGGCGAGGTCGTCTCTAAGGAAGTTGTATGCGTGCTTCTGATGCGTCAGGACTAGCAGCATTGTAATAAGGCTGTTCCATTTCTGAGGGTAATGAGAAATTTCCAGATATTTCGATATCAGTGTTTATTTAACATGAAGGATGTTTCTATACAATTGAGGAATATTTGACATAAAAAATTAAGTATTGGTATGACTTATTTGTCTTGGTATTGGTGCTGACATGAATTTTGAGTTAGTTTAGTATTTTATATTTTACTGTGTTAGGTATTTAACTTCAAAAACTCCAGTCCTACATTCTTGACATTTTATTATGTACATATTGTAATTATTTTGCACTCCATTGATTGTAGATGACTGATGGTAATTTCAATTGATTGTTGAATAATTTTATTATTTTATTTTATTTGCATGCCAAATGTCTTGCGAAATATGTTACGCTTTATTTTAAATTTTAATACCTATACCTACCATATTTCAGGCAAATAAATATATTACATTTAATTCATTTTAATTTTTTTTAAAACCATGAATAAAAAAAAACCAATCAAAAAATATGGTGAGTATTCCGGCGAAGGCGAATAGGGAGCCACTTAAATTGAGCACAAAATATGGTCAAATTTATGAATAAAAATAGTACCCATCACAGAATTATGGCCGGCTCAATTTTTTTCAAACGAAGTTACCTATATAATATACTTACATTCTTAGCAGCAATACTATTATTATCCGCTATATCCTGTTGGAAGGCATCTACGAGCGGCTTCAAGATGTCTAGTTGTTCCTTTTCGAGTAGCCCGAAGTAGTAAAATGGACGCACCAATTGAGATATCATTGCTGGATCCACGTATGCGTTGCCGATTATCAGCCCCTGGGCGATGAATTGGAGTTAATTAAAGTAGAGTATTTGAGTGCTTTATAAGATCTGACATTATAAGTAGCTGAATTTATTTTATCGTGTGAATCAAAAGTAAAATAAATTCGCTTTTTTCACGCGGCTCAGTAATTTTTTTGATACTCGTTTCTCAATTAATATTATTTACAAAAAAAAACATAAATATAATAACATAATATACTTAATGAAAAAACTGCTTTAGATCTTGATAAATTGCATAAAATTTCCTAATTCTAAAGATTAAGTGTGACTCCTTGCCTTTGACCCGACCTAGCAAATTGATAAATAAATTACTTGGAAAATACGATATACAAAAAATACGATCATACCCGATGAGGTAGGCGGAAATTTGACTGCATATACTTATACTTATGTAATTTGCAATTTCGGTATTGAGGTCTCGAATTCAATTGGCTACGCCAGTAACAGCCAGGCAGTTTACAATCCTGCCTGAAACCATATTTACTAGCATGCTCTGGGCTGGGCCCCGGTACTAATATTTTACTTTACCAATGTCCAAAAAGGTCAACAATTTTGGTAGATCTCATTTATATTCAAAGGTTAATAATGTTAAATAGTTAATACTATTAGTCTACAGTCTTACAATTATTAACCGACTGACCCAGAAAGAGGGTAAAGTTTTTTATATTACAAATTGCATTCAAAACACATTAAACACTCACTACATACCAACTACCGATGATTTTTAATGTACAAACCTTCAAATTAATATTAACTCCAGGCACGTCCCTATGATTGAAGATTTCCATGCCCAAAGCAGGGACGTACTTGCCCGCGTACGATTCCCCTGCTATGTATAGAGGGGCTACTCTTAGTTCCGGGAATATTTGGACCAGTTGCTTCACAGCTGTGTACATGTGCAAGCCGTACTGTAAGTTAAGATTTATTATGTTTATGGTTTTCTTTCAAGTTCAAGGCTTCATACATAAAAGATTGAGCAAGGTTGATTTATTGTATGTAACACATAAAGACTTAATATACAAGACGTTAGGGTTGAAATTACAAAGACACTAGCAATAATCAAAAGGACACACTTCTATCCGCGGCTCGATGTACAGATACAGTCACCTACCGTGTTCATATCCTTAACATAACCGTCGGCATGATCTGTGAAGCTGTACCCAGTGCCTACAGGGTTGTCAATGAATACCAGCGAGTGACTTTGCAGCCACGAGAATCGGTTCCCTGTAAGAGTAAATAGTAATCTATACTTATTACTTATAATTATAAAATATTATGAAGCTGAAGTCTGTTTGTTTGGTTGAACGCGCCAATCTCAGGAACTACTGGTTCGAATCGAAAAATTCTTTTAGTGTTGGATAGCCCATTTATCGAGCAAGGCTATAGGCAAATATAGCTTTTTATCCCGGGAAAACATAAGATCCTCGGGAACGCAGGTGAAACCGCGGGGCGGAAGCTAGTATGTAATATAAACTAATATTGTAAGTAATAGAACACGTAAAACTCTGAACATTTTTGCTTGTATTTGACCACAATCTCACTTTGATAAGTGATGATGTGGCCGAAGGTGACAAGCCTTGAAGAAACTGGCTCTCAAGTGCAGCGGCCAGAACATTTCGGTAGGGTGGTAGACAGACAGACAGGTAGGTACTAGAAAGTACCCTACCACCGTGCAAATTATCTCATGTATCTGATAATAAAAGCGTACAATATCTAATACTACTTAAGTATAATAAAGTCCTTCTAAAGAAACATTATTTTTACGCTATTATATAATTCACAGTGTGAAATCGGTATCTCAAGTAGGTAGGATTATTATTACTATCACAATGAAAAGAAAGGAAGAGTGACTAAAGATTAACTTACGTATTAGGGAACCGTTTTGATTAACTTTGAAAGGGCCGATTTCGTCGAACAGCCCCGTCATACTAGACGCACCAGGTCCGCCTTGCAGCCATATTATCCAAGGAGTCTCGTTCACAGGCTTATTCAAAACAGGGAAATACCAAAAGAAAAGGTTCGAATTGTATGTTTTATTCACAGTTAGAAATCCGGAATAACTCTCGAGTCCGTTAAAAAGACTAGAGTCAACCCTACTTGCGTTTCTTGCTTCTGCGATCCGTCCATTTTCGATATACGGTGTTAGGATTAACGCCGTGCCATTATCAACCTTAACTTCAGGTACACAAGGTTCATCTAAATCTAAAATGTGATTCGATAATTCTTCAGATTCTGTACGGTTGTTGCATGCTTTAGTTTTGTTTGTATGCTGTGTCTCATTGGTTTCTGTGTTATCATCTTGTAGTTTGATGTCTTTAACAATTGCTGTTGCTTGTGTTTCACTTTTTTGTACTAAATTAGAAATTACATTGGGAAGTTTCTCTTCATTTGCTACTCTAGCGTGTGCACTGAAAAATGTTTGTAAAAATTTGAGCATGATGTAAAAACATATATATTAAACAACGACTTAATTAATACACGCTTGTGTTTGACCACAATCTCACCGTGATAAGTAATAATGTGGCCGAAGGTGGTAAGCACATAAAGCTTAGAAAGAACTGGCTCTCAAGTGCAGTTGCCGGAACACGCCCATAGGTGTTTGGCGACAGATTTTCAAGTTGGAGATGGAAGCCTGCTACAAAGTATTCAACCACCGTACTATGGTTTCCTCACGATTTTCTTTCACTAAATATCAAGCTTTTAAACCCACGACCACGACGATATTATAAGAAGTATGTTTTAACAAAGTAGCTACATGAAACGCAATTAAAAAGTTAGTTATTTAGTAATAACTTGGTTTGTCTGCTCAAGTCTAATGAGATAACATAAAAATTAATTATGTAACATTAAAATTCAGTATCCTAAGGTATATCATTTTATTTATTATCTTAGTTCCTTCTAGGCTTTTTGTGCCTTTGTGTGGTTTACACTCAAAGGCACAAAAAGTTTTTATTAGGTACTATTTGTGTTCCAAATATTTAACTTCCAAACGACTGCAAATACCAATTGAATTATTTTGCGTGCGACTGTTTTTATATAAATCCCATTAAAAAATTAACTCACCTTATAAACAAAACTAAAAAGTATATCACATACGTAATTTTATTCACAAACATGGTTAAAAAAGTTTATAATTAATGTTCATATTACATCGATCACTAATCATGTACTGCAAACCATTCGGTACAATAGGTATGTAATTTATTATCAGTTTGAACTACTTGATCCCGACTTTATAATGTGATACGATACGATACGTTCATTGAAATTCTCTCGTACGATGATGACGTCACCTAAACCAGACCTCGATTTACCTTTGTAGCTGAAAAGTTGTCCCAAAAATATAGGGAATTTAATCAGGCATTCTTTCACACTCGGCCTTTTCTGATCCCAAACTAAGCAGGGCTTGTACAGTCGGCGTATAAAGTAGATGATCACTTTAGTACAGTGTCCTATATTACGAAATTCAGTTATCATGGAAACTGTCAAGAGAAGGTCAATAAATTATTATGAAAGGGTACTATCAACGAGTAATCGGCATAATAAACATACAGGATGTTTTTTCCACATTTGGTCGGTTGTATACGCAGAAGAGACAAGCTTTTTTTTTTAATCATTGAATGCAATATTACCTACTTACTTTTAAAAATAAACTAATGTCTCGATGAAGAAAATTATCGGGAATAATCTATCAGGAACTTATAAGCAAGCTATGAACAGGACCTAAGTTATTTCGTACGATTTCTACGTTTGTTTAAATATATATATTTTTCTAAAATGAAGGGCATGATATGATGCTTTATTTGAAATGTGGGTATTAAAATCTAATAAAAAGTCTTAGATATAAAACTAAATATTTATTCTATTATTAATTAAAACATCTCTAATATTACTCATAACGTCTGCCAGTCTTGTTATCTCAGACGCAATCGACTGTATAGATGCTAATAATCTCTTCGAGTTTTCTAACTTCTCTCTTTCTAAACGTAGGAACTCTGACGCATCGTCATCTGAAAAAAAATAATAGAATGCACTTACCTCGATATTGCTGTGATCTTGTGACTCAAAAACAATCTTATTACTTCACCGATAGATCCAATATTGAACGGCAAAGTAGCTTGAGGTACCCCAAAATACCTACCCTCAATTATAAAAGTTACATAAACTTCATACATTCGTAATTAATCCATAGTTATGACTTTCGATTTCCATGTTATTTGTTAGGTACCAAGAAAAAAACAATAATCGTGCTGTACCAAAGGGCAGCTAACGTGGAAGTACTTCCGTCCTTATCTTAAATATTTAACAATAAGCTTCTTAATTTTTGTATCTATCCTTTGTATCAATGAAAACTATTATAAGTCATCTGTAGGTCTTTATAGCAGACTAGCTTTCAGCCCCGCGGTTTCACTTGAGATCCCCTATTTTACTTTTTTGAATTTTAAAGAACCCTTAGTTAAAAATATTAGAAACTAAATTGTATAATATCTATTTATTTTATTAAAATAGTTTTTAATCCATACTAATATCACAGTGTATGTAATTCTTACAGTCGGCCAATGGACACGTCTAGACAGAGCAATCGTGCGGGGCTTGCGGGGTGAGAGGGGCTGTAGCGAGCATATACAAAGCGACATTTCGCGTGACGTCAAACGCGATAGACCACTTATATGTAATTATCCTATAGTATGGAGAAGGATATGGGCTACTTTTTTTGTCGGGAACGCGGGTGAAACTCTAGACACAGCTTATCTTTAAAATATTATAAATGAACTATCGCATTTGTGACTCCGTAGCGGCTGAATGGATTTGAATGAACGGCACGCAGATAGAATATGTTGTGGATTAACACATAGGATACTTATTATCTCGGGAAAATATCCGATCCCTCAGGAACGCGTGCGAAACCGCGGGGCGAATGCTAGTATTAATATTACTTGCTTTTAGTGAAATTTAAAATACCTGTGACATCCAAATCACCATTTTCCAAATCATTGATCCGCGGCTTTCGCTCCGGCGGACTGCTCGGTCCATCTTGGTCATCCAGGTCTGACAGATCCTTGGCAGAGTGCCGCCTTTTTCGTCCACTTCCTAATCTTGGATGTGGACCTGAAAAATTAAAAAGTAATATTTATTTAAGGCAATGATTGTAGATATTCAATGGAAGTGTGATGCGAAGATAGTGTAAGCACTGGTTGACGAAGGTCGTGAGTTCGAATCATACAATGAGCTTGAGCTTTCGGTGAAGAAAAACATCATGAGGGAACCATAGCACGGTAGGGTACTTTGTACTTTCTAATAATGTAAAACCTTTTTTAGGGTTCCGTACCCAAAGGGTAAAACGGGACCCTATTACTAAGACTCCGCTGTCCATCCGTCCGTCTGTCACCAGGCTGTATCTCATGTAATGTGAAAGTTAGACAGTTGAAATTTTCACAGATTATGTATTTCTGTTGCCGTTATAACAACAAATACTAAAAAGCCGAATAAAATAAATATTTAAGGGTGTGAATGTGAATTTTTGCCGTTTTTATAGATAACTAGCTGTCCCCCTCGATTTCACCCGTGTAGCAGTTTTAAAATATACTTTATCTATTCTCATACCTACCGAATATGCACAAAAATTTTCATAAGAATCGGTCAAGCCATTTCTGAGGAGTTTGCAGACAAACACTGACACGAGATTTTTATATATTAGATGGTACGGAACCCTTCGTGCGCGAGACCGACTCGCACTTGGCCCGTTTTATTATTGATGAGAATAGATATTTACTCCCAGACAGATTAAGAAACAGGCATGACATAACAAACAAATATTTGTTCGAGAAGGGAACCCCTTCTTTTTTTTTTTTAGGTGGGGAAATCCTCATGGATACCCGGACACTTCGGGGGAAGCGCCCGGGTTAATACCAACCTTGCCATATTGTTTGGCAAATAAAATAATACAGTACCTACCATAATATTGATTTACTGATGCATCATGTTCATTGTGATCAGGCTCCTCCTCTTCTGTGTCCTGGAAATACAATCAAAAGGAATATACTAGTGCCATTATGTGTAATAAATAGTGAGAATGCAATTTGAACTTTATTGCTTCATAATTAAATTTAATTACATACCCCTTCCCCTAATGGATCAGTCTTAATCACAACTCCATCAACAGCATTCTCTCCAATAATGCCCAGCATGCTTTCCTCCATCTGTGACAAGGGTGTGACGCCATCTGGTGGTGGTCTATTGTTTTCTTTAGCTGCTTTAAGTTCCAGTGCACGTCGGCGAACGCGGTATTTCCAGTCACACCAATACTGAAAAATTAAATTAATATTACAGCTACTTAAAGAAGGAAGATGGCGCCACTAGCGAAAAAAATCATACTAAAACTATAAATGTGAAAGTTTGTGAGGATGGATGGATGGATGTCTAGATGGTTTTTACTCTTTCACGCAAAAACTACTCAACAGATTTGGATGAAATTTTGAGACACAGATAGAATTTATTCAGATTTAACATATAAGACACATTTTATCCCAGGAAAACATAAGATCCCTCGGGAACTTAAGAATGTTCCTTTCGGAATACTATAATTTTTGATTGAATAATAATAAAAAAAAAATAATACAACCGAATTGAGAACCTCCTCATTTCGGTTGTGTTTTTATAGATAAAGGTACGGAACCCTTCGTGCGCAATTCCGACTCGCACTTGGCCGGTTTTACTTATTTTTACTTAGTATAGGCTTGTGTTTGACCACAATCTCAAATGGAAGGTAAGTGATGATGTGGCCGAAGGTGGTAAGCACACAAAGCCAAGAAAGAACAGGCTCTCACTCAAAGCAGCTTCCGAAGCACACTAATAGGTGTTTGGCAACAGATTTTCTACTTGAGGGTGGTAGCCAGCCAGGTGGGTACTACAAAGTACCCTACCACCATGATATGGTTTCCTCACAATGTTTTCCTTCATCCTTAATTAAATGAACACTTTTGGTGCAAAAACATCCATAAAAGTTAAGCTACATCTTCACAGATTAACATAGGGTATATTTATTTCCAGAAATAATTAGAGATCCTAACTAAACCTTGAATAATGTAACCCAAGGTGTAAAAAAATTGACCTAACATTAGCTTTGCTACCCATGCGATGCCAGGGTGGGCTGCTAGTGTTTAATAACTAGACTCACAATTCCTGTTATTTTTTAATATAGTATTGGGGCACATCCTATTTGGGAACCAAAGAGTTAAACCAAAGAGTGAAAAGACATACCTTAGACCAACCCTTCCCATCCTTGCTGGCACCGTCTCCGATGACATTAAGCCTTTTAGAACATTGGTTCCAGAGTTTCAATGTGTGCAGTTTGCCTCTACGTCCCCTTGTCAGGCCCTTTGCCAGGTCTTGATGCTCTTTGAGGAATTCCAGCAATGCATTCAGTTGATCCAAGTTCACTCTTCTTCTATTTAAATCTTTAGGATGGTAGGAAAGAAAAAAGGTACTTGGTTTATTTATATTTAAAAAGAGAATAGACTGATACATTAGATTGTGGGTTTAAGAACTACAAAACAGTAAAAAATGTTTCCATGTAGTTTCATTAGTAGCTTCTGCAGTTTTTATGTCTGTCTAGCAACAATCGAGATTATAGTAAGCAGAAAGTGTTTTTTTTTCACTGATATATTATATTTTGGCAATAATTCAAAAAGAAAAAAATACCAATCCTAAACCACGGATGTAAAAAAAAGTCCGTGTCCTAAACCTAAAATGCTTATATCAAGTAACGAGATGAAACAAATGTAAATTAACTTGACAGAGAAGTGAGGTAATTTATTAGATAGAACCACATACCTGGATCCATTTTGACCTGCAATCAATGAATCCAAAAGGCTACTCTCTGACCAATTTCTCTTGCATATTTATAACAAACAAGGTGTGGGACCTTTAACAGATAAACATATAAATTTGTAATTTTAGGTAGGTACCTACTATTGTAACGTAATTGTCTCGGAAATCAAATCAAGTTCAATGAAAGAAGAGTTTAGAATATCGTGAGTAAATATATATTGTCAAACTGTTATTACTGTTTTACAGTCACTCGATCGCTCGAAACAAAACAAAGTAAACAAACACAGATTACTGTATATAGTCGGAGATAAACAAACAAACAATAGTACTTATAAGTTTATTTATAACCACCGAGTACTGACTGACTGACACTGACCAGTGCTGCCAACAATAATTTTTAAATTCCGCCGACTTTATTACGATATTCCGTTAGAAATCCGTTAAATCTTGCCTTTTTCTCGTCAGTAAAATCCGTCGAAAGACCGTGTAAAATTAAGGTAATTAAAAAGCGAAATATAAATCAAGTTCAAGTTTAATAAAATTAAGTGCAACAATCTTCAAAAAGAACCGAAAGGACATAGTCAGACTTTGCCCCAAGATGTACAAAAGTAAAAGTATTGGAATTCATTTTAATAAAATAAAAAAGAATTTTGAACAACTATATATATTTCATAGCAGATGTTGAGAAAAGTTCAAGATTATTAGTATTTCAATGATTATTTCACCATTTTGAATTTATTCTAATCGATATTATTGCCATATAATACTAACAACGATCGCCGTAGGGAGAATATAATAACTAAACGATCAACAGCAAGTAACATTTCAAATGATGGTAACCTGAAATATATTAGGACATATTTTTATGATTAGTTACTTGTCTTTAAAAATCTATCATTTATTATTATTATGAACATATCTAAATAGAATTTTACTTTTGGATAGGACTTTTTGACTTTCATACCTGCAACACTCAATAGTTGTCACTGTCACTCTATGCTGCCAAGTGTCAACAAAACTGTCAAACGTAAAAGTTGAAACATCGCGCCCGTTATTAGTGTTTCTTTCGAGTTATGTTTCTCCGTTACCTATTATTTTATCTTTATTTTATAGTGTCGTAGCTTGACACTGAGTCTGCGGCTTTTAGGAAACGTACGTATTTTAGCCCAATGACCTATTAAACTATATGAAAATCATAAATAAATGAATACCATATGAAAACTGAGTGACAAAATCAGTTTTGTAAACCTTCATAACTTATTTCCAAATCTGCAGAGCTACATGTACCTTTCTGATTCTATAAATAGAAGACCTGTACTTTTAAAGTACATAGACTTCATCCCTGTACATTGTGGGGCTCGGCCCCATATATTTTTTGACCATCTCTTTTATGTTATCCAAATCATCGCCACTATTTGGGGTCTCAGTCATTTTGGATGCAATAGAAGTTGACGGCAGAGATCGCAACATTATTTTGCTCACTGCTATATTGTCTATGACGTAGTACATTCCCGTACATGTGTAGTATTTACGAAGAAAGAGTTGCCATATGAAAAATAACAATTTCGTTTTGATTTTTGAAAAAAAAAATGGAAATACAAAAATAAATCTGTTTTTATTTAAACACTAATCTTTTCTACTAAATTCCGCTAAAAAATCCGCTAGCCGTCAACATAATATTTCTTCCGTTTCTTCATAACCGAATCCGCTAGATATGACGGGAAATCTGTTACGTTGGCAATGCTGACACTGGCTGAACCCGAACTGACGTGACTCTCTATCTACGGATCTGACCGACCAGTGACCACACTTCACCACACAACGATGTGCGCGCGCAATTCGGCGCAATGTAATATGGGATCGATATTATTTATTTTTACCCATCAAGCGCTTTAAATCATTGTAACAAATTAGTTACCTATGAATCCAATATACAAAAAATCTCAAAGTCTGTTTATTTCTGTTTTTTTACATAAATTTTTGAAAGACTTATTTATTAATTAACCTAAAAAAAATATTTTTAATTAGATTTTGCTCAAGTCAGAACAATGTAAAATAAAACTAAAAACATACAATAAATCGGTGATTTTTGTTTATCAAGATATGAATGCTACATTAATAACTTTAAAACGCCATGAAAATATTACTTTACTAAAAATTAGCAAGCAATTTAGCATGTTACCTTTACTTAAACATCATTTGCCTTGCAAATTGTATTAAAAAAGCCATCCGACTCTTGGTGGTGACATCCGATATGGAACAAAAGTAGTGTATTTTCTTGTTTAAAAACCGATTTTCAAAATTTTAATGGCGTTTTAGAGCTTATTAATGTAGCATTCATGTCTTCTTACAATGTTTTACTGCAAAGTTACTAGCAAAGTTGATGAAAACAAAAAACGGAGTTTTTTGTGGGAAAATTTAAATAAAACTTAAAATTTCTCGCAAACTATGGTATTTACAAGATCAAATGCTAAGACAATATTGTAGCGCATTTAATTTTGTTTCTTATGACACCTCACACAAGCTTACATGTGACATACTTTCTGTTGTATACGCAATATTCTAAACGCGGCAGCGGCCATTTTGATGACGTCATAACTGATGACTTAACCACGTTAGAAAATGTCTCCCGATGGTTTTTTAGTCAGAATAACATGCTTAACAACATACTAAAATATGGTGCTGGTTTCATCAAAAGTACCTTTTTTCCGCTAAGGGAAGGGACTATTACTAAAACGTGAAAAGTAAAAGCGTATGTACACATTGAAAAAATAACATGACAGTTTAGGCTGGTCCTATGCTTGAAGCCTTAAAGCGCTGTATAACGGTGTTTTCACGCAACGATTTCTGTGTCATCAAACAAATATTTACTTCGCGCTTATTTATTTGACAATACGGATAAAATGAAAAGCTCAGTGCGAGCTTTTCCTCACACGGAATAATGTAATTTTTTAACTGTCCGCATTAAAATCTTTCCGGCTAATAAAATTGACAAGTGAAGGTTTCCGATTTCGATTTTCCATTGCAATGAAAACTCAGTTAAATTGAAAACGATAACAATGTAGAAAATATATCATAGATGTTGGATTACGTTTAATCATGGTGCTTGAGATATTACGATTTTTTAAAAGGGTAAGTTAATTTAATTACATAGTAACGTCTCAAGCGAGTGTTATCTCAAAAAGTCACAATAAAAATTTCACGGGAAAATCTCTTTCGAACAGTACTAAATATATTTAATATATTGCTCTTAACTGACTGTACCTTCATTATAGGACGCCTAGAGAAATCTTGGGAACGACGTGAATGAGATAGTTATGCAAATAAGATAAATTGATTTATTTTAATTAGATAGTTACCTGCCTGGCATGGCATGGCACTGTGACGACAAATTAGGAATCTACTATACTACAAAGAGTTTATAATCACTACCTAGTCTACTTAAGTACCTTACCTACCTATCTAAGTATTAGGTAGCTCTAGGTACTTACATTGAAGGTGCTAATGAGGATCAGTATCGTTTTTAGTTGAGTATGCAGATTTATAGAGCTCAGAAATCCTTAACATACAGTGCAAAAAAAATTGTTCTACGACAAAAATTTACGAAGTTATGACCAAATTACTAGCGAAGTTCACTGAGTGGCCGCCGCGGTAGCCGTGACGTCACGGTGACGGTCGCCGCCAGTTAGCCGTTGGCAGCGATAAGGCGCGCAGTGTTTTGATGGGTTAATTGTGACTTTGAAACAAATTAAGTGTCCAATTTGTATCTAATTCACCTTGTTACCTATATATAAATATTGTAAAGTGCCAAAATGTACAAACACTTCTTTTAAAACGCCAGAAAAACTATTTTTTAACGTACCGAAGGACCCAAAACTTCGTAAAAAATGGTTCTTATTAGTTATCTTTAGGTCTAAACTGTTAGTGGTAGGTAGGTATAAGAAAGAATGAATGTAAAGTATAGGTAAAGGGGTACTTATCAATAATGTGTTTGTAGTATCTTGATAAACGAATGTTGTTATCGTTCATTCATATCTAGATTAATTCGCGGATGGCTTTTTAACCTACTTGCGCTTTATTTAATGTATGGTTCCCTAGACGTGCTGATTTATGATAGAAACCTTAATATTGATTGGATAACAATGCCTTTTTATTTTGCTATCTCGCTCATTGTTACAAATCATTCGTTCAGTATGTACTTAACTTAGGTAGCATGACTTGAATATAAAGCAAAAAGTATAAGGTGCTCTAAAAATACCTACCTCGGCTCAAGGAGGTCAATGGGCCCATGAAACTGAACAACTTTGCCCAAGGAACATATGTCGAAATATGAAAAAATAAATTCGACCATAGTAAATATCAGATCAGCTCATTGACGTTACTAAGGGGGTCGTTTTTTAGGGTTCCGTACCCAAAGGGTAAAACGGGGCCCTATTACTAAGACTCCGCTATCCATCCGTCTGTCACCAGGCTGTATCTCATGAACCGTGATAGTTAGACACTTGAAATTTTCACAACCGTGATAGTTAGACACTTGAAATTTTCACAGATGATGTATTTCTGTTGCCGCTATCACAACAAATACTAAAAAAAATAGAATACAACAAATATTTAAGGGGGCTCCCATACAACAAACGTGATTTTTTTGCCGTTTTTATAGATAGTGGTACGGAACCCTTCGTACGCGAACCCGTCTCGCACTTGGCCGGTTTTTTTTTATATTTTAACCTGTGTTCCTTGAAAATGGGCCCGTTGACCTCCTTGAGCCTAGGTAGATATATTTAGAGCAACCTATATATTTTTTTGCTTTATATTCAAGTCATTCTAACTAAGTACATACTGAATGAATGATTTGTAACAATGAGCGAGATGGCAAAAAAACAGCCATTGTTATCCAATCAATATTAAGGTTTCTATCATAGATCAGCAAGTGTAGGGAACCACGCACTAAATAAAGAGCAAGTAGTTTAAAAAGCCATCCGCGAAATGGTCTAAATATGAATGAACGAAAACAACATTCGTTTATCAACTACAAACACTTTATTCATAAGTTCCTCTTTACCTAAACTTTACACTAGCTTTACCGTGCGGTTTCACCCGCGTTCTCGAGGGACGTTGTGTTTTCCCGGGATAAAAAGTAACCTATAGCCTTCCTCGAAAAATGGGCTATCCAACATCCACAACAAAGAATTCTTCAAATCAAACTAGCAGTTCCTGAGATTAACGCGTTCAAACAAACAAACAAACTCTTCAGCTTTATAATATTAGTTTAGATTAATTTTCTTTTTTACACTTACCTACCACTAACAGATTAGACCTAAAGATAACTAATAAGAACCATTTTTTACGAAGTTTTGGGTCCTTCGGTACGTCAAAAAATAGTTTTTCTGGCGTTTTAAAAGAAGTGTTTGTACATTTTGGCACTATACAATATTTACACATAGGTAACAAGGTGAATTAGATACTAATTGGACACTTAATTTGTTTCAAAGTCACAATTAACCCATCAAAACACTGCGCGCCTTATTGCTGCTAACGGCTAACTGGCGGCGACCGTCACCGTGACGTCACAACGCATCACGTGACTTTGATTTTACCGGCAGGAACGGCATATGTTTATTACTTAATATCTTCGTAAGTAATGGTCCGATTGGGGTAATTCTAAAAGATATATCATTCTTATGTCGTAAAGAATAACGTGCATGCTAGTTCTATTTAATTTTCTATAGCTTTACTGATCCTCATTATTGGATTTCTATTAATATACTACGTGTTTCGCGAAATTTTAATGCAAAAAAGTAAAACTATGCATTAGTTAGAAGCCCTGTAGGTAAATTTTTGGAATGCAGCCAAAGTGGAGTGGGATCTTTACTGATTAAAACATAAAACGTTAAAACATTAAATGATGGTTAAAAAAAACTACGAAATCTAAGTAAGTATCTACCTATGTACCTATTTGATAAAAATATGATAATAATCATCACCATCACTACGACATAGAGTTTGTTGATTTTGACTGTTCCTATTACTGTAGGTACCTACTTACTAAACTTGTACCTAATCGTATATTTCCAGCGAAAATTGCCCTTCCCGCAGTTTAATGGAATTTATATATTTCCAATCGACAAACATCTGTGGTCTGCGTCTTATTTATTGTTTCGTTCGAACCATGTTCAAACAACTTAAATACCGAGACAGCCGTCTCAAGATCCTTGTTCATTCAACTCAGTCACAGTCTCGAGTAAATGTATTCTATGGTCACAGTGAACTACACACCTTTGGACAGACCGCGCGTGTTCATACTCGGATCTCGGAAAATTCCTCGCGACTTTCTTCGTTGTTTCCCGCCTAAAGATTATTGAAAAGTGTGCCATGTTTTTCAAAAAGTTTTATTTATTCTTTGCATTAAAAAAACATTTTTAGAGTTTAGGTATGTTGAATATGGAAATTAAAGTTGATGTGGTAAGTCGTTCACAAAAACATTGGAAATAGATTAATTATTAATTTAATTAAAGAGGCTAACACAAGACCGTTTATTGTGAAAATCAATGGGGAAGGCCCATGTGCAGTCGAAGACATCTGGGGCTGAATATGATGGATAATATTAATTGAAATAAAAGTGCCTTCATGAACAATACAATTGATAGTATCGTAAAAAAACTTAAACTTCTATCGTTTTGTTTTTCTTTTCATTTGTTTTAAAGATCTGAAACTTGATAGGTACTTACTTATCTAACACATAAGTAATATAAGGTAAACTAGAAGAGAATAGCTGACACTGCTTGTCGTCCATAATTTTAAATCATTAGATCAATCGTACGTACTACATATAAGTACGTTTATAACAAATTGTTCAACGAAGTGCATCGTTGACAATGTCGAAACGCACATTTATTTTTTAAAGTTGATGAAAAATGCTTAAATACTTATTTGCGTGCATCAACCGTTTAGGAATTCTCAGCACTAGTTACTTGTCTACTAATTAACCTTTTTCTTGAGTGCCCCATTAGGACTGTACGACAATACTATTTTATAGTCATTGTATTAAGAATGCATTTTTTTGGTAGGTAACATGGATTTAGGTTCACAGTTTAGAAACATAATCGCCATTTTTTTAACAAAAAAGTGTGTAGATATATTTTTCTGCACATGGGGGTTAAACAAGTTTATTTATACTTTATACCTAAATCCTATTTACCCCAAAAAGATTTTCATTAAAATAGTGTAGGTACCTAATGCAAAAAAAATACTAATATTGAATCTCGCAAAAGTTTATCGTTTCCTGTATTATTCCTTTACATTTTCAGCACATACTCATGTTTTTAACTATATTGGTACAGAATTATAACATGGTTTAATCGATCACAATCGATTTGACTAGTGATATGAACAAACTATTTTCAGGTTTAGTATATAGGTAGGGTAAATAACCTTGTTTATGCATAGCATAATGATAGGAGCGGTAAACATTTCTATGGTACTTACTACTACCATAGTTTTCTTTTCCATTTTTTTTTTTTGAAAATTCTATGGTAAGTAAATAATTATTTGAATTTTTGGGGTTACATACCAAAATAGTAAAAAAATAATCGTGAAACTCGCTAATCCTCGTCTGTCTAAGTACCTGATATGTTTGCTCATACCAAAACAATTATAATTTAATGTGACATAGTTTTTGAATTTATTATAGTCAAAAATGTTAAATAATTTCCCGAACCCCTTTTTCTTGGAAGTTGTGAGCCTAAATTTTTTTATTCAGATTATTATGTAAAATAATAGGTACTTATTATAAATCTACATTTTACAGGAAAAATAAAACTAAGTTTCATATGGCTACCTATTATGTATGGTTAATAGATACAGCTCTGTGACAGGCAGACAGATAGACAGCAGGCTTATACTTACTAATAAACCCTAAACTGATATTATAAATACGAAAGTTTGCGAGTATGCGTGTACGTTTATCTATTACCACTCACCACCTCGGACTTTCATGAATTTCGGTATATATAGTTACTTTAAGTCCTGGACCTTACGAAGGTACTTTTCATCCCGAGAACGCAGATGAAACCGCGGTGCAGAAGCTACTTATGTTTAAAAGCTTTTTACACCTACGGCATCATGGCTTTATGTAGTCAATAGATGACTTAGCTAATTTGCCACGCCTTATCTTTAACCAACAACACTTTAGTTGATTATAAGTAGTCAACCTTCCATCCCTCGGTTGCACCCGTGAACTCCTATTTCACCCCATTAGAGGTTGAATTTTCAAAAATCCTTAGTGCTCACCTACAGTGTTAAAGAAACCCACTTGGTAATTTTCACGGTCCTAGCCCCAGGAGTTTGGGCTGTGCGTTGATATGTCAATCAGTCAGTCAGTTATTCTTTTATATATACCTACTTATATATAATAATAGATATCTATATTATTTAGTTACATACAGTTTTTAACACTGATTGACGATAGGCCTTTCTTGGTTCCTCATCTGGGAAACAAATTAACAACCAAATCAGCCAAGCACCTACTGGTATCTACTCTACTCTACTCTACTCTACTCTACTCTACTCTACTCTACTCTACTCTACTCTACTCTACTCTACTCTACTCTACTAAATTATGTTCCCTCAATCGGGTTCAGATCCTTGGCATGAAGACAAAGACGAGTCGACAAATCTTTAAGCACATATACAGAAGAACATAAATCATAAATATAGCTAGTATGTTCCGGCATTTACACTTGAACCTTTGTAACGGTCGGCAAATTGGCCTGGTTATTTATCCATAAAGAACAATATTACCAACCAACTAAAACGTTATAATGAGACTGATAGTGATACAGGTACCCGAAGGTCGCCATCATGGCATCGTAACGCCATTAGCCTCCGCCCCGTCCGCGTCCAACTCTGTGATTTGAATACGAAAGCACCACTAAGTGCTTTCGTATTGCGCTCGTAAACAATGAATTGTTATGAGAATCGACCGGACTTGGTGACGTGATAAGGTAAAGGCAATACATTATAATTCTTGCCATTTAGTTTAGGTATTTAAAATGCTGTGAATGTATTCACTCTGTTATGTCTGTTACCATTTTCATACTGTTCTAACTTTAGTTATAGAAAAGCTAGCGCTCAACGTTTTGTTTTAGGCTATTTTTTATTTCACTAAAAGTGATCTCTACTAAGCATTTACTTAATTTAGTGAAGGAAATAAAGTTACATTTTTAAAAAGCCAAACTATTTCATACTATACGAACAGAAACATCAAATTAGCGGATGATTTAGGTGTAGGTCTTATGAACAAAGAAGGTAAATTTATTGCCTATTATTTCACTAAAATTCTATATCGAGTAGATACTGTACGCTAGTAACAACTATGCCAGGAATCATAAGGAGTGGACATCGTTTATGAGTTATGACTTTTATGGCTAGGACGTAAAATTTCGTCGCAACGGTCGCGTCTCGTTGAGAAAATTAGGGCAAATTAATGGTCCTTCTATACAACTTGGAACAATAATAATGGATCAGCTTTTACCTAGATTTGGAGGCTGTTCTGTTTCACATTCAACTGAAGATTTATTACTAGTCCCGTGTTCGACAGATTTAATATTTTCTCGGTATAAAAATACCCTTAGGCTAGGTTTCCACCAGAGATGCGTAGCGAGGAATATGTTTTACCCGCTAATCTCGCCAATAGGATCGCTTCATTTACACAGTTTAGCTAGTCTAATGAACAAAGCGGTTACGGGTTAAAACACCTCCATGGTGAAAAGCCTCATGCTCTATCTATGTGCTCAGTTTCATCCAAGTATTTCGACATGCGCATAAGCATTACTCACAAATTTCGCATTTTAATATAGGAAACTAGGACTTTGATTACCTGAGCCAGATGACCTCATGAAGTGACAGCATGTTATTGAGCTTTCAGTGGAGGAAAACATCGTATGGAAACCATAGCGCGGTGAT
This sequence comes from Tetheella fluctuosa, assembly GCA_951216915.1. Classification (NCBI taxonomy): domain Eukaryota; kingdom Metazoa; phylum Arthropoda; class Insecta; order Lepidoptera; family Drepanidae; genus Tetheella; species Tetheella fluctuosa. The sequence continues at coordinate 12,871,347 of OX578214.1, forward strand.
AACGCCTGGCTGGCTACCACCCTCAAGTTAAAATCTGTCACCAAGCACCTACCGGTATCCCGGCAGTTGTCATTGAGAGTCAGTTGCCTTCTTGCGTCAGTTGACTTTGTAAAGGTCAGCTACGTAGTGCTGCTAACGGTTTCCATCAGGTGGCCTGCCTGTGTAAATAAGAGCTGGTAATCAGGCCAGGTATGAAATTAAATGATTAAATTCGCAGCACACGGTGCACCCCTCATCATCTGGATTGAAGCATGTGGAGAAGATTCCTTTAGGACCCTATGGCTCTTGGTGTACCCCTGACGCGTCGCCTGCTCATGCTGTGTAAGTTTACCAACAATTCTCGCCAACAAAATACATTTTAATCGACCACTAATAATTTAATTTACGTTACGATTAACAATATGTAAATATTTTAGTATGAAGATGTATGTTATTAAAAGTTTTAATAAAAAATGATCAATCAATCGAGGATTTTTTTTATTTAGTAATAAAGTACTAATTAATAAATTAAATAAACGTACTATTTTCCGATAATAAATTAACTTTCAGACTAACCCAAACAAAATCAAATTTAGAAACAAAATCGCAGATACAAAATGAAGGACCAAATCAAGGTAAAAGGTTAGTATCAAACGTGCATATCGTTGATTGAATGTAAGCAGCCAGGTATAATAAAATGAATAAGCTGCAAAATAGCTATGTATTTAGAAACAAATACGTAAGTAATTTAAAAAACAAAACGGGAATTTAAAAAGAAAAACTTTTTCAGTGCAATATTCCACCTGCAAAAAGTTAGACTGTTTCCACCTAGTTCAAAACCACCTAGCGATTGTGTAAGCGACATTCAAGAGATTGCAACAGAACTAAAAGAATTTGATATACCAAAATCAAGAAGAAACTCTTCTGAACAGTAAGTTATTAAAATTTATTGAAACACCTAGTAACCGTCACAATAGATTACCTATTCCTATATTTATTTGTTTTCTAACTAACCTAACATTCCCCCTTATTCAGACCTATTCGGCTGCCATTCCGATCGGAAAGAACGATTTTATTTCGTTAAATTTATATTATACGCAAAATTCATTTGCTGCGATCTTGTACCGATCGACTGCCTCATTCCAAATGGAAGTCTGAAATGAGGAAACAGGAGCCATCTTATTCAGTAAACTACTCAATCGGTTTGTCTACCCGATCGGGACCGCAACCAAGTAGGTCTGAATAACCCCGATTGTCAGTAATGGAAAATTATCCGTTTGTCCGTCTTCTTTCTACATTTCAATAGCTAAATTACCGACCCAATCTAGATGAACTATTTATTTTTGAATGAAGTAATTCCTTCTAACCTAATATCATATAATTTATTACTTAGATTAATTAGGCTAGGCCTACTATGGTGATGTTGTACTTTTTTCATAAGCGGTGATAAAAATCATTTGACGTAATGAATGACCGTATAATTTTCATAATTACTTAACTATGAAACTTGTAATTTTGAAAACAGTTTTAAATTCAGACTTTTATGTCTTCGCTTTACATTATTTGTAAATTGATGTCTGGTGAACTTATGTGTTATGATTGGAAAGAAAAAACACAATAAATAAAATTAGCAAATATTATTTATAAAATAATGTATCTAAGTTTGTTAATTTAATTTATATTTTCCTAATTAAATTCTAGAACATCTCCTGAAAAGGAAGACGATGTACCTGTAGTGGAGACTCCACAAAGCCCAGTGCCAACGACTCCTTCGAAACACAAAAAATGCAAGGGGTTTTTGAAACTATCTACCATCTGCTACCCATTAGCTCCCATCGACCCTCAGGGTAAGTCCATTCACAAAAATAATAAAGAAACGAGGACGTCATTAGTCGTATCGAGTCTACAACATATTTAAATTCGCTTTGTAAACTACGTACGTTCGTATTTAAGGTTATAAGCTACTTGCATCTCTATTATTAGTGCGTTCCGCTTTAAAAACACTAAAACATCCAGTATTTTATACACATTGCGTCTAAGTGCTCTTAAAAGTAGTCATAATATCAACACAATTGATTTTGCTATATGTGATAATCTAATGGCCCCCTGTTGGGCGCCAATTGAGTGATATGAAATATCAATAAAATTCTACTATAATAACATTATCTTCGCCGGGGTTTTTTATATGCACGTGTTCGTAAAAATGAGTAATTGAATGGATTATATGGGTTTCTTTTTGATAAAACTAATATTGTTTTATTTCTTCTAATGGTTTCTCATTAACAAAGTCACCAATGATAAAAATACATTCTAATTATTTTACATAGAAGAAGCTTGCAAAAAGATCTGCATTTGTCAAAGAAACTTCTTCCAAATATTAAAATTTTGGTCCACAGGCCGTGGCTACATCAGTTGGCTGCTCTTAGTAACCTTTTGCTACAGCTATAACGCTTGGTGCATCGCTCTCCGCGCGACATTCCCATACCAGACCCCTAAGAACACCCCAATATGGATGACAGCTGACTATCTGTGTGATTTAGTATACTTGCTTGATGTGGCGTTAGTGAAGCCAAGGTTGATGTACTTACATGACGGGTTCTGGGTTGATGACCCGGGGGAAACCAGGAAGAATTACAGGAAGAAGCTGCAGTATAAGGTGAGAATAATAGGTATACTAATATAGTATATATACAAATATAGTTTGAAGTATATTTGATAATCTACAGAAACTGTCAACTGCCCCACTTTTTGTGGGATTCTTTTTTACGTTACTTTGTGTTAATATAACTTTGCTCTTATTTACAGTTTGATGTTGTGTCCCTACTACCACTGGACTTGTTATACATATTCTTCGGCACCCAGAAGGTCATCCTTAGATTTCCAAGGCTACTAAAACTGCAATCTTTCTGGGAATTTCATCAAGCCATGGATCGTGTGCTTTCGTCTCCTTATGTGGTAAGCATATAATTATATTGTGGACTATTAGAGTAAACCAACACAATCACAGTTGTCAGCAACAATTCGCAGTCCAACTACTGCAAATTTCTATAGGCGGCGGTAACTATTTAGGTACCTGGTCTGTCTGCACATCCTGAAAAATAATACAGAATGTTTAGAGGTTTATATACGTCATCGACTAAAAAACGTAAACATAAGATGTGACGTCATAGTTTATCAATTTACAGGTTCGAATTGGCAAGACTCTCTTCTACATCTTCTACTTGATCCACCTCAATGCCTGCGCTTACTACGCAATGAGCTACTACATAGGTTTAGGCACAAACGGCTGGGTGTACGACAATGTGGGCAATGCCTATATCCGATGCTTTTACTTCGCGACGAAAACTGCGACCTCTATAGGCAAGAACCCTAAGCCCGAGAATACTATAGAGTACCTGTTCATGACTGCCGCTTGGTTGATGGGTGTGTTTGTATTTGCGTTGCTGATTGGCCAGATTAGAGATATTATTGCAACGGCTACCAGGGCTAAGGTGAGCTATCAACATGTCTATTCCTTTATACTAGAGTAAACCCAGCCACGCTTCGCCTTTCCATTTTTTTTTATTGATAACACTAAAGCTCGACTATAGCTACTAAAAAATAACGATTCACAGACTGAGTAGAAAATAGTACCTATTTAATCTGCCTATTTATATAAGTTAAAGACTTAATCAAATATTCTCTACTAATAAAATATTTAGGAACACAGTAACCGCTTCGTCTAAAAGATTATTTGTGACTCGTAATTAAATTTGTGTAACTATTGGATTTCACTGTAGGATCTTTATAACAAAAAAGAGCTATCTCGGAATTAACTTGGTGTTAATGTTTCAGACAGATTACCGTAAAACAGTAGACGGTTGCACTCGGTACCTTCGTCGGTTGAATATGCCATTGAATCTGCAGAGACGTGTCACATCGTGGTTTAGATATACCTGGAGTCAGCAACGATGCTTTGGTTAGTGATAAATTATGTATTTTTTTCCGTGACAAGTGCTAATATAATCAAAAGTGGTAAGGACACAAAATTAAAGGAAGTAAATCGATAAAAAAGATAAGGACTGAATCTATAAAGTGCAGCTGCCAAAATATAATCACTGCGCGATGGTTTCCTCACCATGTTTTCATTCAGAGAGATTGTAGTCAAACCTAGACCTATAAATAATTTTAAAAAAAAATAAGTTCAAGCTCGTTGTAGGATTCGAACCCATTTGCATTCGACACCATTATTGCCGAGATTGCCGAGTTATTATCCCCAGATGCCTAAAAACGTTTTTATAAATACAAAAAAAAACTAAAGCTCAAGCTCATCGAGGATTCGAACCCATGTCTATTGCTTTCGACACCATTATTAACGAGTTATTATCCCCATATACCTAAAAAAAGATTTTGTCAGTATTACTCTCGAAATGTTATTTGATAAATTAGCACCACGTTGGGCGCCAAATATGAGTTCATATTTATTTTTGTTGCATTTCTTATTGCAGATGAATCGAAAATATTGAACTCACTACCCTTCAATATGAAACGAGACGTCGCACTCGCAGTTCACATGAGCACTCTGAGCAAGGTTAGAATTCGCAAAATGTCACAGGAGATATTTATTATTTCTATCATGTTTATCATAGCTTAAGTTTTGGAGAAAATATAAATTAGAAATTGCCTTGTTATTATAAAAATATGCAACTTAGGTGCAGCTATTTCGTGACTGCTCAGACTCTCTTCTTCGCGATTTGGTGCTCCAACTGCGACCAATTTCTTTCCTGCCTGGAGACATAGTTGTCCGTAGAGGAGACGTCGGACATCAGATGTATATTATCAAATCTGGGGAATGCTGTGTGAGTACCATTTTCTAAAAAAATTTTTACTAAATTCGGATAGAACATTTGTAAACCATTTCAATTTATCCTGCCATAAATTAAATTTGAAAGTATTTTCATAAAAAGTTTTAGAGTGATTTAGACAATTTCAAAGTCAAAGTCAAAGTCAAAGCCATTTATTCAGTTTAGGCCCTAAGAGGGTACTTATGAACGTCGAAACTACTGAAGTTACCACCGATTCGGAAGTCGCCTTCAACTGAGAAGAACCGGCAAGAAACTCAGCAAGGTTACATTTTTTTATATATTTTGTTTTTTTTTTTGGACAATCTGACAATGTTGGCTTTTTTCCATTAAATTTTTAAAACTTTTCACAATTCGTTTTAAATTTACGAATACTTCATATAAAATTTGCAGGTAATGTCACTCGATGAGACCGAAGTGCTAGCGACTTTACGAGAAGGTTCGGTATTCGGTGAAATTAGTTTATTGGGTATTGATGGACTGCGGCGACGAACTGCTACTGTCAGGTGATTATAAAGTGAAGTCTAGACTTAAATATGGTAACCAGTAACGGTTAATACACTGAAAACATGTATTTCATATTTTTTATACTAAACTACTACTCCATGTATATAAATTAAAAGCAAAAAAAACTTTTTTAAAATAAGCTTTTATTTAAACGCTCTGAAAAGAAGAAAATATTTTTTTCCTTAAAAATTTTAACTATCATTTTTATTTTAACTCCATAAGTAACTCCTTCCACTTATTTACATAAATGGAGTGTTGTGTACAAAGAATTTAATTTTACATTGAAATAATGGGATAGTAAATGAAAAAACTAAAAAAAAAACCTAAGAAAATTTCCGGTGATATAATGATTCAAAATAAGTAGCTGAATGCACCCTGTCAACTTGCGGAGGGTTGTCCCTTATCTCCTGTATATAAAATAAATAATACATAATAATTATTCTGGTTACTTTTTGAAAATATTAACAGAACGCATCATATTTGAGCCCCATGTTGGGCGCCACCACCACACAATTTTTATCGATGCAATATTTTATATTTGACAGATCTCGAGGGTACTCCAACCTTTTTGCACTATCACGTAACGATCTTGACGCAGCATTAACCCACCACAAAGAAGCCGCTCAAGTACTACGTCTTAGAGCCGATCAGATAATTCGAGAAAACGCGGCGAGACAAACAAAACAACGCATTGTAGAACACGAAGCAAAGAAACTTAGCTACCACGATGACGTCAGTACGGTGAGAAAAAGACGCCCTTCGAATACTTCGAGTAATGACAGCAGTATGGCAGTTGATAGGAAATTGAGGTCAGCTAGTGCAATGTCAAAAAGGAGGTTGTCTGCTGTGTCAGAGAATAAGGTAGGCTTTACTTTGGATCTCAAGCTTTTTCACTCTAGAGAATGTCTCTATCTAATTCAATTCTAATTAATTAATTTTAATTTCGCCATAAGAATTTGCAGTGGCGGTGTATCGAACCTAATTTTAGCACAGAGAACAAAAGTTATTCTCTCTTATTTCATCCTAACCTCAAATATTGGATATAATTCTAATTAATATTTTCTCAATTATATAAAACTATTTAAGTAATTGATATTAATATATTTTGCTTTTAACGGGTTTAAAGTGCATCCATATTGACGCAGGGGCGTCCAAACGTCAACTAAAGTTGCCGCTGAAAATCAGCGTTGTGGGTTTATTTATACCGCAACTATATTGCTGAGCGGTTGCCTTTTGTTGGCAGTATAATTAATAATAATTTTAGTATAAGCATGTAATAGATTTAGAAATTGATATATACTGTCAAATAAAAAACTATTCTATTCTATTCTATTCTAAATATTTAGACAATCTTAGGGTTGCTACCTTAGATGCAAAATGTTTGTTCAGATAAAGCCAATTCATTGAATTATGTTGCATGAGAAATTAAACAAAAACACTATATTAGCTAGCCTATAGAAAAACAAGACCTACTCGAGTACAGGAGATGCTAATTTTTCAATCGTTGCCGAATAAATAAACTAAAAAACAAATTATTATTTTAGTCGCAGGGTTGCCGCACATCTTTAGCATCGGCGTGCAGTGCTGTTCGAACACCTGTACCCACCATCTTACTCAACGGCGATTGAGATGAACCAGCATTAGGGTTGCCAAGAAATATAATCAGAAATATACACTATGTACCTACTAGCAATTTATGAAAATGGAATTTCACTTTGTCGTTTACATGTAGGTACAAATACGTATAGAGCTCAATATCTGAAGCATATGGCAATATTATATTAAAATATACTTAGCTACTTATTAATGTGTTAAAATGAAAATTAGTCTGATGTATTTTTGGATCAGCAGATGGCAACACTTACAAAAGTTATAAATGTTACAGTTAGTTATTTAAACATTATTGCAGTCTAGAAGATTGTTGCTCGCTATGTTGTCGCAGTTTTATTAAACCAGACACTTATGTATGTCTGCTTCACGCTGTTCACATATGGCCGCACCATGGCCGCACGACTTCTTTTCTTGGTGATGACATCTGGTGACAAAATTTTAATGGTGTATTTTTAATGTTTAAAAATGTTTTTAGTACCTAGACAAATATCTATGAACATTTTTAGGTATCCTATTTATTAGATATGGAGTAAAACAGTTTCTTAATTTATACATATATGTATTAATTATTATTATTATATTATATATTCAACTGGGTATCGCCAAATACGAAAATAAAGGGTATTAAAAAAAAATGTTATATACTTAATATAATCTCGGCAAGTCAGTCTATCTTACAATCGAAAAATGTTCCGATACTTGCTTGTGACTTGTGACTCTGTTTTCCATAATCATGTTATACTACTTGGTGTTAATTAGTACCTATCTTTAATTATAGTACCTATTTTACCTACTTAGTGCTATTTAATTATACTTTGTTTGTACGTATAAAATATCATAAATGTGATAAAAGTGTTAATTTATAAAATACTTACGTCTACAATAAATAAATACGACATTATTTAACGTAGTTTATTTTCTAACAGACATATTTTTAATTCAATTCATAAAGAAAGAGAAAATCATATTTAGTTGAAACTTCCTTCTCCAGCCATTAGAAATAATTATAGGGATAAACCTCCCTTATTAACCCCTCTAATAACTTATTAACTATAATTACACGACGTTGCGTGCATCAATGTTGGTGACAAACTTTTACAAATCAATTCTATCATGGAAAATAAACTTTGAGTCACGTGGATAAAGCTTTTATGTTAGAAAGAAAATCTTTGCTAGCTGACGACAAAGTTTCCAGCAAAAGTTGTAGTTTTTCAAAATGATTACCTATTATCCGATCGAAGTTTCCACTTGACAGATTGTTTTTTTTTTAAACAAAAGTACAGTTTTGAAATAAAATTAGACTTAATTCTGTCAGGAAAGCGTCAACAAAAGAGCGCCGATAGCAAACCTTGCTCTACCTACCGATCAAGAGCTAGGGCTGGCGCTGCTGTATCTATCTACCTAATGTAAAATCTATCTTCTATCTATCATATAATAAATCTGTAGAACCAGCGTGTCTGTTCTGTATATTACTTTTTTTTTTTGTCAAATATGGAGTGTGGGTGATGTAGGAAGAGTCTATCTGTCTGTTTGAAGACGCTAATCTTCGAAACCACTGAACGGATTGTCATGGACTCCACAGGTTAATGCGGCTCGGCTTGGCGCTTCACCGAGTAACATAGGCTATATTTTATCCCGGGAACGCGGGTGAAACCGCGCGGAAAAGCTAGTATCAAATATAAACGTGCATCAGAGTTGATAGAAAAGTTTAATGTCGCAACAAGCACATTCAAAGAAACTTGAAGTACCTAAGTACTCTTAAACCTCTTTAAATATCTCTCAGTAAGGGGTTAAGCATAAACCATGATAATACGTACTAAGTTTATTTATTTATTTACAAACTCCTTAAACTATCATTACAGGTGGGTACCTAATGCGATAGAAGGGCCTTAAAGTTTTTTAATAAGTTATTTAGTAAGTAGGTAGATATTTCTAGGGGATAATCGTTGAGAAGATATTTGATTTTTATCGACAGGTCAAGTTACAACAATATATACCTACAATAAACAATTATTGGAGCTATGTCATCTTTTTGGCGGGAACATGCGAAGTGACATTGCGTTTTCGTTTTATTTTCATGAAATCGGTGGCGCTTTGTCCAATGAAGATCAATACAAGTGCACAAGTGAAGTGAAATTAAATGAATGCGTGTATCGTGACTTTTCATGTTATCTCAAATAGTCCACGAAAAGTTTTAGTAAAACAGCCACCATTTTACTAAAACCTGACTGACTTGACATGACAATATGTACACCAGATTTGGCATTTAAGCATATAAGACATTGATATAAAACTACTTGAAGAAATACAAGAATTGGCTGTATGACTTGGACCTTTGACTGTCCCGAAAAGGACGAATACAACTACTACTACTGTACCTAATAGGTACTTTATCTAAGACTACTGGAGTGGGTGGAGTTATGTCAGATATTTTACTACTAACTGGAGATTTTTGTGAGCCGTTTTTAAAGACGATTCTAGGCAGTTTCAACATAGCTATCTGGAATGTAATAACGCCTATCTATACTCGTATGTTATCGATGTTGAAAATACTATTAACTTATTTAAAAAAAAATAGATTTATATACATTTATATGATCCATCAGAAAGGAATGGCTTTATTACGAAAGAAAAAATGGTTTTAGCAACAAAAAAAATAAACGAAACAGATTATTTTAGCATTGCGTGTCACAGTTCATTTGTTCATTGAAATAAACGCCGATCGATACCAACCGTAATGTAGCAAAAAAGTAAATAAAAGCCTAATTTACCAGCCAATTTTCAGGAAAATTGTTTCACTGTGTTTTCTTTTCGTTATGGTATATACGTGTACGCTGCTTACGATTGTACAAAAGTTGGGTAATTTTTTAAGTTACCTTTTAACATTTAGAATTACTTAGTATACAGGTGTAAGGGACAGCCCTCTGCAAACTGACAGTGGAGCTGAATGAAATATTTTGAATCATATTCCATCGGAAATTTTCTACGGAAAATTTTCATTTTTTTATCGTTTATTCAGTTACTACTCCTTTATATCATTATAAATTCTTTTTAAAAAACACTCCATTTATGTAAATAAAACAGCTAAAATCAAAAAATCCGCAATGGATGTTGAAATCCTCCAACGAACGACGCGACGGCTGCAGTTCGCTACGAGCGTTTTGCCACGGTACCGATACATTGCGTATGAGGTAATCAAACAAATCAAGTTTATTGGATTCCCATAACGTTCCTGAAATATTTTCATGTACTGGTCATCTTAGTACGAAATACTTAATTCACCCCATTAGTCTGCGGATGACTGTCCCTTACACCCTGTAGTAGTATACACAACCACCATAATGGACGTGTGTTTTTTTTATATTAATGGGCTTACGTTTGGCCATCGACAGACTGTTTTCCCTTTACAATTTTGAAATTGACAATTCTAGGTCAACTGGAAGTACCCTATAGGTTTTGGGTCGAAAACCTATATGGTAGTTCCCGTTGACTTATAATCACGAATTGTGGCAAAAAGCAAGGTCTTATAGCACAAATAAAGGAAAAATTCCAAAAAGTTGAAAATTAAAGGGTGTGCCCATACATGTATAGTAGACGCCAATTAAGATAGCCCTCTGAGTTGTATCAGCGCTCATACAATTTAGAGGTCTAGCTTAATTGGCACCTACCTCAAATAAGGTAAATAAATAAAACTGTGCTGTTGTCTGAAAGAAAATATTTTGGCAGTATAATGGGTAGGTACGGAACCCTCGGCACACGAGTTCGACTCGTACTTGACCAGTTTTTTGTACTTGCTTGCACCTTATTCTTCAACTGGATTAAACCAATGCAAGTAAGTAGGTACCAATCAGAATTTTTCACCATTTTGGAACCTTTTTAACTCCTAACTCATTATGCCAGCGCATTATTTTGTCCGCGCACGTAGCAATATTTACTGCAATTTCAACGTAAAAATCCCATTCTTTATTACGTGGAATTATTATATTACACGCGGACGCGAGGCCCCTTATGTGCGGGGCCCATACAATTCTCTAACTCTTGTTATTTGACTAATCCGGAACAGGGTACTTGGTAAAAAAAATCTAAAAGCCTTTATCACCAAGAAATGAACAGCGCTGTTCAATCAACAGCATGTGAAGTCACCAATGGAACCACCCGGGGCATATAAAAAAAAAAAATGTTATCATGGTAGGTACCTACCCAGATTTCTAATAATTCTTAATCCTTCTAGAATCCCGCGCTATTCCCGTCCATTACTCAATGTACCGCGATACCGAACAAATTTGGGTAAACATTCGCTGGTTGCTAGGATGACTCATCAATACCTATAATAAGATCTCGACCTCCTCGGAAGAAGTAGACATATTCTCCAGTACTTTCGAGAAATTTAAGTATTTGATTCGTACCTACTCAATTAAATGGTTTGTAATGGTTGATATACCTAGCTTAAGTAACTTAAGTAATATTGTCATTATAGATAATATTCAACTTTCCAAGTTTTCGGTTTCACCCGCGTTCCCCAGGTATCTTATGTTTTCCCAGGATAAAATGTAGCCTATGTCCTTGTCCATACCATAGGCTATCTGCATACCAAATTTCATCGCAATCGGTTCTGCGGTTTAAGCGTGAAAAGGTAACAAATAAACAAACCAATAAACTCACATTCGCATTTATATTATTAAGTTAGGATAGTAGGATAGGATTAGTAGGATAGGATTAGTAGGATAGCAGGATAGGTTTATAAAATGCTACCTCCTGAATAAAAGTAAAAAAATATGTCGCGCAGTGTAGCAGTGTAACCAACCCTTTCATTAAGTTAGGGGTAGGTATAAATTTTAAACTCTATCAACCAGTTGCTCAGTCTGAGTTACTTTGCCGGAGGCGCATCATCTTTTGTTAGCTTTTAAAGCTTTAATTCGTTAAGTGAATTTAAAAGTTTTATTTATAATTAAATTATTTAAATAATGTATGTGGAAAATGTATTTATGGGAAGGTTATTTTAAATGGTGAGTGTTATAGATTTAGTGGACTTTTAGACGAAAACATTTAGATAAATAAAAGTGTGGATGGATTAATTTTCCTTGACATTAATTTTTTTTTTTTTTACCATACATCCACAATGATCTGCGCAACATAAAGACCTAGGTAAAGTATAATATTCAAAAGGGATTTTCACTTAAAATATTGATTGAAATGCATGATTAATGATTTTATTTAAGAACGTAACCTACTATTGTGATATACCTAGGAGTTATCTTAAAGTTGCAATCGATATTTCACGAGAAAATCGATTTTGAAATTTACTCAAATTTATGCTCGTGACTGCACCAAAGATTACCTATCTACTTAACTTAGCAAATTCTTTCTTAAAAAAATCGATTAAATAACTTAACAAATCCTCAAACATATCAAGTCCTATGGTATGGACGCTTTACCAGTTTAAGGCTAAGGTATTAGGTAATTCTAGGAATATTTTATGTTCATATCACATTTTGTCTATCTGTGAAATTCAATCTAACCTCAAATTTTATGGGCGGCCGTCATAACGGGGTTCTACAGGGAATATAATCACTAATTTCATTATTTGTGTGGTCGTAAAAACCGCGATACTGTGGGTTCGCGTGTTCACGTAAGTAGCTATTGTAGGTATATATGTAGATACCTACTTATATCTCAGAGTAAATAATATACCTACTCCATACTATCTTATATCAATTACCTATCTACTAGGCATTCCAATACATGCAATGTGTATTCATACTCCACGTATTTACTTACCTATTTTATGTTATACTTTTAATCTGTCTTGGGAATACGCAAAATTAACGGTATAAATATTAAGAGTTTAAAAGAAAATATATATTAGGTATATACATTTCAAGTGTGATTAAACTAGAAAAAAATTGAATGGAAAAATATCTTATAATAAGAAAGTTTACTTTTTGTACAATTCAATCATTTAAAAAACCACCAAAAATAATCCTCATTTTCTATTCGACTCTGCGTGGATCACATGCTTCATTCTCGCCTTTCCTTTCCATAAAAAAGTTCTACAGTCTTTTTTCCAAAACATAGCAATGTCATTGGGTTCGAAACAACGTCCGTGATGAGTCAGTACCTCGGGGGACACCACGTGAAGGGCAAGGGTGTTTTGTTCTCTCGTTCTGAATGGGCCAGTTGTAGCTGGACGCAGGAGACAGCCACATGGACACACTGTTGTAATCTTCGGAGTGTTCACGTTCATCCTGTTACACAGGTTTATCCTCTGGAGGTTGCCACACAGCCTCAGCTCTTCTACTGCTCCCGTAAAAGATTGTGTCGCCCGTAAAGCCAGTGGCCTGGCATTCTGATTTTCAGGGTTGTTCCTAAACCCAACTGTTGATAAGGACTTCTTCGTTACATTTGGACTATCGTTTGGACTTCTCTCGTCGTACTCGCTTTCTTTATCTGAATTGTCATCTGCGTACATGATTAGGATAGGTTTATTTTTGATAATATTTTATTTTGCTTTCAAAAAATACGGATGGGATATTTGTGACGGCTTCTGTCATTTGTTTCTTCTTTTTGCTCTTTAATTTTTACTGACTGCCAGTTCTATTTCAATCTTCTTTTGAGATCCGATTTAAAATAAGTATGAGTTGTTTTTATTGAACCTCTTTCTAATGGAAAAATAACAAATCCACCTATTATCGTAATCCGACCGATGCACCAACCGTTCCCCTGCATTATGATGAAAAGTATAATATCGTGATCCCTCACAATGGCGGTCGGTCGGCTTGCATGAATAATTTCCAACGTTAATGAGCCTGGTAACCGATGCCAAAGTTATGACAGCCCCCACCCTGCCCGGGGCTAGGGGCCTTGGCTTAGTGACTGTTACAAATTGTTTACTGTCTAGCTCTGATATACCTGCCCACCTTATTTGTCAAACTTTTTAACGACATTTTAGCGAGAGAATATAGGTAGGTACATTTCTATTAAGTTTTAACGAATCTACTACCTAAATACACACATTTCCTGTAGAGTCTACAGTGTACCATTATCTGGAAGCCTTACAAATCGTAAGTTAAGAACTGAGATAGAAATAAACAAAAACATAAATGTAGAGCATTATATAACAATGTCATGAAACATTACAGTATTTTTATGGGACATCGATTTCCTGAAAGCAAATTAATGCACCCTAGTTCGAATAGCAATGAACAAACGGGCTATGATGACATAGAAGTAGAGATCTCGCGATAAATAGAGAGTAATAGACCTTCATCACGAAAGCATTCGAATGAAACCAACGGATTATCAGATCATAAGGCAAATGTAAGTTAGATACAGCGGGATTTATCGACTAAGGAATAGGGTTGTCGAACTTGGATAATATTATTATTGATTTATTGGATATGGTATTTTATTCCAAAACGGGACATTTTCTTCTCGATTAAATGTCCCATTTTGCAAAATTTTTATACAGCCATTCTCGAACATAAACATTACTGAAGGTCCTCAAGATACCTACAGTTAAAATTATTACAATATTTATTCTTTTGCTTGTTCCTAGGTGGAAGAAATCGCAAATATAAATTTTTAATATCTTGTCAACCCTAGACCCCACCGCGGTTACAGGCTCGTTCGTCAAAGTCGTTTGGTTTTAGGTTTGGCAGTAAACGTTTACCTAATCCATTAATATAGGCTGGCTACCCGATCCAGCTGCTCTGACAAAATATTTGCAGTCCATGTTTAGAGGCACTTCAATCAAGTCTTGGTAAGTGTATGTTTTAAGTATTATGCAAATATTTTTCGTCGTCGTGTTTATAACGAGGTGGATGAGTTACTAAATGATATGCTATTATTAAGAAGACATAGTATCCACATTTATAGGGTATGCGCAAATTTTGAAACATCATTTGAAAGAGAGATCGTAGAGATATTTTTTTTCGGTGCTGTTGGTGCCCCCGAGACGTGATACTCGTAATCTGACACTGGCTGTGGGTAAATTGTTCCGATAAGAAATATAGCTCAGCGATGAAAAGAGGAGTTGCACTTCAACTTTCAAGCATGGTCAAAGATAGATCATGCCCTGGAATAAACCATACACTACTTATTCCGAGAAAAACTTCAGATTCCTCGCAAACGCGGGTAAAACGGGTGCAGGCTCATATCTGAAAATAGTCACGTAAATCTCATTAATGAGTGACATAAATATGTGACAACTTTAAAAATGTTTTACCTACAACCTACACACTTAGAAAAAAAAGTAAATAGAATTGTAATGTGACTGCATATAATTCATTGTTGTAAAGTTTAAACCCAAGAACTCTAATTATTCTAAGCCACGAACTATTCCTCCTAGCAATAAAATTAGTTAAGTCAGGTAGTTAGTGTTCTGTAACAACATAACACAACAGAAGTTGACAGTGATTTAGATTTAATTAATTATATCAAATTGGGACACAGCCATGACAATCGTGGAATGGAGTAACAAATGCGGAAATCGGTGCCGTATTGTTGCATTAGCTTCTACCTTAATTGGATGGGTAGGGTAGTTTGCCGGAATATTGATTGAAAATAAACGGCTTTTTACTTTACATGATATAAGCAATGTTGGACAAAAATTTATAGTGAAAACAATTAACGACTAACAATTAAATTGCCAGATTTAGTTCCTACTAACAACTAAAACAATTAACAAAAAATAATTCAAAATTTTAGACGAATTTTAACGATTCAGTTATTATATCTAGACGATTTTTTTTAACACACCATGTGCGCATGCATACTTCGCCATATCACAAATTTATTCATTGGCATTTGATTTGTAATTTTATTTGGAATAGATCAGAATCCTGGATCCTCGCAAGGAAATTATTCAAACTTTTTATGGATGGGTCTGTAGGTAACGCCATTCTAGCGATCTTGGTTTTCGATATGCCTCAACATGCGACTCGTAGCTAACTTAAATACAATAGGTTTTCAAAGAATAAACCAGAAAGTTAAAAATATAAATAAACACATAAGTTTAAATATAAAACAAAATATAACTACATACAGGGTGTTGTAAGAGACGGTCCTCCGTAAACTGACAGGGTTCATTCAGCTCCTTATTTTTAATCATATTCCACCGGAAATTTTCTCAGGAATATTTACATATTTTTTATCGTTTTGGTAAAAAACAGTTATATTTTAAGATCACTTTCTGTCCGTCTGTCCGTGTGTCACCTCTGATTTTCTCAGGAACGGGTGGACCTAGCAAGTTGAAATTTATACCAGATACCGAAGTCTATAGTCCCTATTAGGTGTATAAAAATCAAGGTCCTAAGTAAACACGATAAAAAGATATGGGCAAATTTAGACTTTCGCGAAAACTTGTAAGTACCAAAATTTACCTTAATTTTCAACGTTTTTAATAGTATATATACATAGTATCATATTGATGAGTACCTACTTTCACCCCTGCAAGTATTGCCAGCGACTAAAAAATCACTCTGTATTTGATAATTGCTGTCGGGGGTCTGCTGAAAATTTTATTTAATCCTTTTTCGATTACAACTTTTATTCGATTTCAATTTTTACAACCGTAGTGGGTTTTTCAAAATTTTACATTTTGTTTTTATTTTATTTTAATCTTTTTAGAGAATTACTCCGTTTTTATCTAAATATCTGTCTATTTGTCTGTCTTTCTGTATTCTTGGTGTCTTACAATATATTATATTCCTAAATTTAGGTAGGTTCCGTACTGTTTGCTCCAATTTATATATGTACAAATGCTAGAATAAAAATATTTATTACAGCCCTCTGGCGCCCTCTGGCGAGTTAGCACTATAACACATATCTAAGAACCATCGCTGATAAATTACAAACCTTTCACAGGAAACCGTAACGAAATCGATCAAACCGTTTTAGAGATAATTGTTACAGCAGCGCCCTCTGACGAGTTAGCACCATAACACCTATCTAAGACCCATCACCAATGTATTACAAACCTTTCACAGGCCCTCAGCAGTTTATATAGGTTTAACAAAAAATCAAGAAGAAAAATATTGATTACAGCGCCCCCTGGCGAATTAACACTATAACACCTATCTAAGATTATACACCTATTAAATCCAAATCCATAACTGAAAATTGCATCAAAATCGGACCAGTAGTTTTGGAGAAAAGTGGCAACATTGATTTGCACAAACAAACAAACATCCTCTCACCCCAAACGCATATACGGTCTCCGTTCCGTCGCGGGTAATAAAACAACTAAAATAAAAAAATCAGCAATGGATGTTGAAATACTCCAACGAACGACGCGGGGAGGTCGGCCGACCGACGACGACGGCTCGCTGCGCTGCAGTTCACTACGTGCGTTTTGCCACTATACCGATACATTGCGTATGAGGTAATCAAACAAATCAGGTTTATTGGAGGAATCCAATAACGAATAGGAAATAATTTAATGTACCAGTCATCTTAGTATGATATACTGAATTCACCCCATTAGTCTGCGGAGGGCTGTCCTTTACATCCTGTATATCCAAAGTTCAAACCATTGATTAAATGAACTACTTATGTAACCAATAGAATAAATAAATATCTAGCTTATCTCCATTACCTACTAAAAGATAATTTAATAAAGTAGTAAATATTTCAGCTAAAGAATGGGAAGAGGCAAGGAACCGGAGCTGCCGATCAGCAATCCAGTTGAAGCGAAGAAGTACCGAGACGAATCTATAGGACATTTCAAGAATGGATACTATGAACGCTCACTAAACGCTCTAAACAAGGTGAGTTGAGTTTGTATCTACATAGCTGTAGAATGTACCAACCTAGGATTGATAGCAAATAAGCGGTAATTACACTACCCTATTTAGAGAAACTCTAATTAGGAAATTGGAAGGTGTAATCGTAGTTAGATTCCGATTTCCGATGCCAACCGCACTACTTCCTAAATAGTTTAAAACTCTAAATTAGGGTAGTGTACCTAATAACCACTTAAGTCTTGTCTTTCATGCTCTGAGCACAATCATAATTAGGAAAGGAAAATTTTAAGGCGACCATAGCTCAATAGTAGTGACGTCGGACGCCGCGGCGAAGGTCGTGGGTTCGAATCCTACAATGAGATGGGTTTTCGGTAAAGGAAAATATCGTGAGGAAACCATAGCACGGTGGTAGGGTACTTTGTAGTAAATCAAATAAAAATCTGTCGCCAAACACCTATTGGTGTGTTCCAGCAGCTGGACTTGAGAACCAGTTCCTTCTAGGCTTTGTGTGCTTACGGCCTTCGGCCACTTCATCACTTACCATAGTGAGATTGTGATCATATAAAAGCCTATAGGTACAAAGTAAAAAAAAGGGAATGTAGTATGAGGTAGTAAATAGGTTTAAAAAATCTACTACTGTTTTTCATAAGAAAAACTTTTAAATTAATTAAAAGTTAAATCTTTGAGGGTTTATAAAAATGGAAGGCTAATTTTTTCGTTCGTAATAAAAGTTGTATAGTATGACAAATCTTAAATACCTACTAAACCTAACCTACCTACTAAGAATTAAGTCTTTAAAAATCCAATTCCAATTTATTATTTATGGCTCCATCGTGCCAACGATAACTCTGCCATATCAATTGATTAAAGTTGACATCGAGTTAAGATTACTTAGTTGTGTATCAATTACATAAGCGAGCTAATGCTGCCATTGAATTATTTCAATGGCAAACTGTCTATCGTGGAAAATCCCGTATTGTAAAGACATACATGTGCCTCTTAAAAAGAACTAACCACGACTAGTGTGAAAGCAAGTGGCTAGCGGGTGCGAAAACACATTCAGTAACCATGACGACCACAGCTAGGGCGTCGATACTGACGCCTATTCACACACCTCATTACATAACACACTCGACCATAACAACCTCTGAACGAAATCGCGATGGAAAATTTTGACCATGCTAAAGCCCAAGCCCGCAGCATCCTTGGGCCGACGAAGGATGCCGAATTCTTGCAAAGTTTCGTTCGAGTTGGCGTCGGCGACGAAGAGGAGGAATCTCCTGCTCCAAAAGCATCCATCAGCAAGAGAGCCCCAGCTTCAGCTGATAAAGGACATGACGCCGACCACGATGAAGAAAAACACTCCGCTAAAGACCGTAAGGTATCTATCAAGCCACGTAAAAGGCGAGAGCGTAAGAAGAAACGTGAGAAGAGGAGACGTGAAGAGGAACTCTACACTGACAAAGACCGTGCGGCGGCTGTCGTCATGGGCTCCAAGGATATCAAACAGTCTTTGAACTTGAAGGATAAGGCAGAAAGAAGCAGTGCTCTACAGTTACCAGACGAAGCTGATGCTGGGACGCTATTAGCTTTGGCACGAGCAGAGATGATGAGAGATCGATATAGGTCTGCTGTGTTATTTGTCAATAAGGTATTCCTTCTGACTCACTCAAAAATTACCAAAAACGCATCTGTACTTCACTACAGAATTTTTCCTAAAAAATACTCGGCTTTTTAAGAAGTTATTGTATTTCCAGGCAATTGAACTAGCTCCAGAAGAGAAAGCGGCGTATGTAGCTCGAAGCAAATGTTACCTGCTACTTGGGGAGCCTCGATCTGCTCTCGCGGATGCTGAAGCTGCACTGAAACTCGACGCAAAGGATGCAAAGGCGCTACTAAGGAAAGCAGAAGCATTGTATTATTGCGGCGAGTTCGAAATGAGTTTGGTTCATTACCATCGAGGGCTGCGCGCGCGGCCCGATTTGAATGACTTCAGACTTGGAGTTCAGAAAGCACAGGTGAGATAGAAGTCGTACTCTTTAAGATTAAATTAGTTACTTAGATTAATTTTGTAATAATAAGAAGGGATCAAATTTACCTTTTTTTATCAAAGACGTATTTAAGCAATGCAACCTGGAGGTAGGGTAGGTATACTTACCCTAATGACTGTAAAAAAGCGAATAAAGGCTTTTATTCCATAAAGTATAAAGAACAATCTAACGCCACATCGTAGAAAGGCCAAATACAAGATATCTTACTAGGTCCAAAAACAATATGATCATATTACCTGTATTTCAGGAAGCAATAGAGAACACAATAGGCGCTGTCAAAGTAGTAAAAAAAGTGACAAAACGCGCGTCATCAAAGTCCTCCCGGCCAGTCCTGGGTCAGCTGATGTCTGATAAGCTTTACCTGGAGAATCTGCTGAAGAACCCAGACTTGGCTATTGCTGATAAGAAGAATGACATAGTATTGAAGCAAGCTGAAGAAGCGATTAGATTCTTGGAGAACCGAGAGGAGTTCTGGAGACAGCAACAGACTTCAGTCTGAATTGGGAACTAGATTTATTGCTACTTGGCAATGTTAAAATTAAAATAAATAATGACTAAGTACATCTGTTTGACAAATGGTATTTTGTTTTGTGTAGATACTGAAGAAAGCTAAAATAAAATAAACAAGCGCTATTTGAGTTATTTCTTTGAAAGTCGCATGAAACCAACCAACATAATAGCTACAGAATTACAGCCGGACGTAACGGATGTAAAATATATAGAGCTATAAAAACAAATTGGAGTTATTTGACTAGATAATCATAAATATTTTTTGCTTTGGCCGTTCTGCGATACACAAATTGTTGATGATAACAAAACAATTTTGTCCGCACGTAGGTAATAATTTGACTACTTACATATATGAACGGACATTTTATTTAAAATCACAGCTAATGTGATAGGTACCTACGTTTTTAATAAAACAAGGTCATGGAGCAGTCATTAATTGCTGTGGCACTTTCTGTCAGGGCCACCACAACGGATTTAATTAAATGTGGGCAAAAAATTACACTAATTTGTCGAAATATCAGAATTTGTTGGTTCACCTTTACCTATAACTTTCGAACAAAACCTTTATAACTTTTGAACCGGCCCGATTAATTCTGGTACCTATTTAGTGAAATATTTAGACACTTTTTTATCCACTCAAAATTCAAATCTGTGATGATGGTCCTACCAGGAAGGGTAACACCATTCATTGAAATAATAATCAACACTGCAAAGTACGTAGTAGGTACATTATGATTTTTATATGTTAGTAGTTAGAGTATAATACCATTGCTGGTAGGTACAGTTGTCACGAAAGTTCATTAACAAGGTACCCAACGTGGTACCCAATTAAAAAAGCATGTAGACCCAAATGTTTCTATGAAGGGTAGAGCCCGTGAGATGTATATATACCTAGGTACAATGTTCTGAGGTAAGTGTGTCTTTTGTATGAATAAATGAATTATCAATTAACTTGTACCTATATAGCCAAACCTATACACCAAATATAACAGTGACAGAGTGAAGATAGAAGTACAAAACGTCATATGCCATTTAAAATCCCAATGACTATTGTAAACTATAAGAATGTAATTTAATGAAAGACTCATAACTTTTGTACCCGATAGTACAGGCAGGAATTGAATTCAATATAAATACGCGGCAAAAGATCTAAATATCACAAGTTTACAGCACGAGTTCAGTGATAAAGAGTTTGTAATATGATCAACATTTACTTAGTTTTTGCAGTGCTGTTTTCGGCGAGTCATGTAAGTTCATATAACAAGAATATATTTCGTTGTTTCGACTTTAGTGAACATTTTTAGTATTTGCCAGAACATGTTAGGTATATTTTTTATGAAGACCGAGTAAATATGTTACCTATACAACATCGGGGATATACCTACTTAATGTTTGACCGGTTTTTTCCGATCATAGGCTCGAGCTCGACCCATTATGCACATGTTATCTAAGGCTTGTTACTCACTGCCCCACACTCCGATCTCAAATTGTGATAGTACCTACCTTCTTAGATACAATACATACAACGCATCCAGATAACCTGGTTTGCGTGCAGTCTGAAGTAAGATACGTAGCGATATTCCTAATTCTATGACCTAAGGGGCATCTCAGACATAACATAAAAATATTGTTTTCACTTCAGTAACTCAAACATATAGGTTTGCTGCCTGAAATCAGTGAGCAAAATGCGACTTTGCTCACTGAGTGAGACAAAGTAACTTTTTTTTTTTCAGAAAGCTCGAATGTCTTATTCAGCCTTGGGTTAATCATACAATTCGAAACATTCACACTCTATCTCTTTCCCGCCATTAGAAAGAGAGAGAGAGAGACAAAGACCAGCCCTTTCGAAGTTCCGATTTTGCATTCGACCTCAAAGACAAACACGTTCGGAATTTCGTACTAACTAAAGAAATTATGCAAAAAGAGAATTACTTACGTCTTTTAATTAATGTAATTTATTGAATTTTTAACTTATTGTTGTATTTAAACGAAAATAAGTATTTACTGCAAATAAAACTGATATTTAACTTGTAAATATTTATTATCTCCTAAAGTGTTCTCGCTGCTGAAGTGAAAAGTTATGTGTGTTACATGAGAGCAAAGTTTTTGCATCTCGTGCCTTTGAATCCCTCGCCTCACTCAGGATTCAAAATCAGCACTCGCAGCAAAAAATGACTTTGCTCTCTTGTTGCACAAATAACTATTTCTATCTTATCTCAACTATATTATTAGTTACCTAGTTATTTACTACAGTGTAATTTCAGGTATTCGCTAGCCCCAGCACAAAACAATCGAAGGCCACTTTGGCGTGTGAAGACCTATTTAATCCAGAGGTAATTACCTTAAATTACAACTTACAAAGCAGGATGGTAAATTATATTGGACCATATTTGTTTAGATATTAGGATGGTTTCTACAAGTTTCACCATAAGTTCATAAAACTGAATTTGTATTATTACAGGCCGAGAAAGTGACGTCGAAAGGTGTTTTACCTTTCGACGTTTAAGGGATATCTTAATATATATTTCGTGATTAAAGTGATTAAAAAAATAAATATTTATCAGGAGAGGATTCACTCGATTCTATTATTTTTCTGTTGAACTTACTTTTGGTTGAAGATAATAAATAGGTACCATTAGTGAAAACTATCCTAGTTTTGAACTTTCTACAAAACAGTCACGTTCCATAAGCGTTCAAAATGTTAACTTTGGACGTCACTTCCCTGGCCACCTCTATTAATCATTGTTCCATAATCCTAGTAAATACTTACTTTTATCTTAACATCAATATCCACAGAACATAGAAAAAATGTGCTGCGCCAGTTTAGAACAATATTTTGACAATTCAGAGGAGTGCAAAGGCATTTCATCAGATGAATATACGGTAGGTATGAACACTTATTTCATAATTTTCTTTCCGGGTAAAGAAAACCGGTAACTTATCATCAGGATTGCACGTGCACGCAAAGTTCTACGACCTTGTCAACACGCCACGCTATTGTCTTTGCTAACTATTATTATATTATAAATAGATTTGTAATGAGACTTATTTGTTCACGACTTCGTGCCTCAAACTTTTCATTTACAGAATTTGTATAACACAGTAGTTGGGACAAGAGTCGTGGGTTCGAATCCTACTACGAGCTGGAGTTTACGATGAAGGAAAACATCATGATGAAAATATCCTACTACCGAGCTATGGGCCCGGTAGTAGGATATTTTGTAGTACCACCTCGCCTGACTGGCGACCAACCTTTAGTTGAAAATCTCTCGCCAAGCACCTGCACTAAAGAGTCAGTTCCCTTCTGAACCTTGTTTGGCCTCCAAATAAGGCTTAGGAGTCAGAATAGTCATTGTGGAAATCTATATGGGTGGGGCCTTTGTTAAATAGTAAATATCCTACGCTTCAATTACCTATTAAACTTATTATGAATGACCTGTTTCCATACTAATATTATAAATGCGAATGTTTGTGAGTGTGTGTGTTTGTATGTTTGTTACTTCTTCACTCTCAAACGGGTGGACCAATTTTTATGAAATTTAGTATGGAGGTAGCTGACATGTATTTAACAAATGGGCTACTTTTTATCCCAGGAAAACACAAGAAACCGCAAGCAAGTTACCTATAAATGAAAAGTAACGAAGTAAAGTAAAGAATTACATTGGCTACTTTTCACCCCGGGAACGCGAGTAAATCCGAGGGGCACAGCTAGTTATCTAATTTGAATATAATCTTACTCGACGACTTCTCGACTGAACTTAGTTTAATGTTATTCCAGTGTGATAAAGCAATATGTTCAATGAATAAAATCAATGTATTGGACGCTGAAAATGAAGTTGACGAAAAGAAATACGAGGAATACCTGGATAAGATCGAAAATGAGAACCCTAAAGAGAAGTCGACCATAGAAAACATAAAGAGCCATTGTTTGGGTGGCAAGTTTCAGAAATACCCGTCTACCGATGACAGCTGCTCGTCCATGAAATTACAGTTGTGCACATTTTTACATAGCACTGTGGTAAGTACACATCGTACCCCTATAATGGAAGATTGGTATGTAAGAAGCAAAATATCATTAATTTTAAAACCAATAAAGATTAAATTACAATGCGACTATGTACCCTTTTACGGTTTTATCAAGCATGAAAAGCTTTCAGAAATTACCTCTCTTGTGACTAATAAAACAATCCGCAGGGATGTACTACGTGGAAATCTGATGACGGCTGCGATGAGCTGGCGACTTCCGCGGCAGAATGCAAGCCTTATATGAACCAGGTTCTAGAAGAAATAGTGCAATAGGTTTTCTGATTTTGGACATAATATATCTACATAAAAACCATGACTTGCGATTATTTATTATTATTGGTGTGAAGATAATAAATCTGCATAAAAATATCAAATGTTTTATATTTCTTCCTCGCAGCACATTTATAAACTTTTCAAAGATATGCGATTTTTTATTGTTTTTTTCTACCGAAGTATGTATTGCCATGTAGATAAATGAAAACAAAACGGTTTTAAAAGAAATAACATTTTTATTTGTTCCAACGGCTACGATCTCATACGAACCAAAATCAAATCAGAGCTTACAATTTGTCCTCAACTCATCACGTCATAGCTTACACAGATAAAAAAAAAAAATATTCACTCTATCAACTTGAACATACCATAAGAACTATTTTCACTCAATTATTTACAATATTTACAAACCGTCACTATATTTAAAATTGGAGTTGTTCATCTCCTAAGGTATTTAATTTCATAATGTCGCACATGCTGCAGGCGCGTTTGGCTTAGTTCCATTTATCGCCACATCGCGGCGCCACTAGTTTAATCTATACCTAAAACTATATTAGAATACTCGAGATAAATAGTAACATTTACGTTTGTTTTGTCTCACGCATTGGCGTTTAGCCCTCATTAGAGTGAACATTCACTAACTAAAATTATGTTAAAATATCTTCTCTATATATAATTATCATAAGGAACTCATAACTAAATTACACCAATGCAAAACAACTGTATTATGAAACTCTCTTAGCGTAACACAAATAGTCGTACTGCCCGTCAGAAATGCAAATGACATCATTTTATTTCGAAAATGTATAACGATTAGGCGAAGCAGAGAGTGAAGGTTACGCGTTACGGGAGAGCAGCATTCAAGCGAAATTTATATACAAATCCGACAGGCAGTATTGGAAAATTACAATAAAACGTCCTTACGACACATTGTTACAAAAGCGATAATCTTACAGCAAAATGTCGAAACGCTACACGTAAATTGTAAAATGTCAGCGAATAAGGTAATTGTATGATTCTCTATTGTCAACCAAAGGTACGATTCGATAGAAATCGAACATTCAAAAATAGTTGAAAGGATAGATATAGGTTTTTTTTACTATAGGCTTGTGTTGACCACAATCTCATCGTGGTAAGTAACTGGCCGAATGTGGTAAGAACACAAACCCTAGAGGGGTCAAGCTGGCTCGAGAACCAGTGCCCGATAATTTGGTTTAGCATGCTCAAACCAGCATATTGGTGTTCTAAAAAAAGTTCCGTTTTACGATTCTGTTCTTTTTTAACATATTTTTTTTTGTCTAGTAGTACTAATTCACACAGCAGAAAAATTACACAGGTTGATTTTTAGTCGCTGGCAATACTTGAAGGGGTGAAAGTACTCATCAATATGAACAACTTTTACATCACAACAGTAGTATAACACGATTATTTATTAATGTGTTAAAAAATATTAACAGTGTTCTTAATATCTTTTGAATTCCTCTTAGGCCCGGTTTCCACCAAAGAGGAGAGGAGAGGAGAGATGTCTCATTTTTCTATAGCATTTAGTGCCGCTCGCGAGCTAGCGGCGCGGCGCGGCAGAACGGAGATGTGTGTTGTCGGGCGGCCACTGCGGCCAGGCGGCGGCCACTGCGGCCAGGCGGCGGCCACTGCGGCCAAGCGGCGCCCGCGCGAGCGAGCACCGCTCCCCGCTGGCTTTTCCCCGTGCCTCGTACACCCGAAAGAGTCATTCGATTGGCTCCCCTTGACGCAGCACCTCTCCTCTCCGCTTTAGTGGAAACCGGGCCTTATTCTTTTTTTAGACAAATCTTGTGATATAAGAATATGCTGTGAGAGCACCATTGCGGATAAAAAATCATGTTCTTTTTCAAAAAGAAATTTCATAATTAAATACAAAAAGATGTCAGTCAAGAGTAAATCAGTTCTTAAAGTACTCATAAACATATTCATAATACTGTGTACTTTATAAAACGCTCGGATAAAATCCATATTCGAGTCTTCGATCCTCAAATTGATCATACACACAATAAAGCTCCAGATAATCCATAGATTATACTAATAAATATCTTGGTTTGTATTCCATAAAAAAAAATATCACCTTAATTTAAAAAAAATGTTCTTGTCTAAAATAGTCTATGAACATGAAGTTATATTACAAAGTTAAATCTAAATGAGGAGTCACTTATTTCTAGAATAAAACTAAATACAAATATACTTATTCAGCTATTATTTACAACAGTTAAATACAATATTGGATAGACCAAAACTGTATTGACTTGTAGGTTAATTAATAAGTAGATAGATTTCATAATTATTAATGTCTGTAACAGACTAGTGTTGCAGACATTTCTATTATATCTAAGCAGAGAAACGTGCGAGAATAAAGTCCAGCCAAGGGTTTGAATAAACAGTCGATTATCTACCTTATAACAACACATTTCCGCTCACTTTACATGTAATGCAATTTAATCACAATGATAAATTGACAAAATCGACTTTATGTCGGTCACACAAGGTATATAATCCACTGATCAATAGAACCGATCTCGGTATGTTCGAAATAGGCAATATGAATGCTTGAATTCAACAATAACATAATATTTCTTTCAACTGTAATAAAACGCATTTGGGTTAGGGGTGGCTTTCCATTACAGATGGGTAACGAGGGATTTATTATTAACCCACTGATTATGATTATTATTTGGATTAAGTGGCTGTTTCAAGTCTTTTCAGAGCTTGTAACACTACTACCAGACTAGGTCTATTGTGATCGATACATAAATTAGATTTCACTCCAAAGTCCTGCAGCTATAATAAAATGCACTATAGTCTTGATAGAAATTGATTTTGCTTCATCTGGGTGAAATTGGTGTTTTCCTAGAAGAGTATTTCGTATAGGCATAAGTGGATAGCACTCACACAAGAAGTGTTTTGATGTTTCATCTGCCTCACAGCAGAATCTGCACGCCTTTATGTCACGAACTCTGGATAGCGAACATGTGCTTGTTCATTTTTAATGAAGCGAACCCATTAGTGACACATCTCTAGATACATTAGGTTGCCTGTCCTAATGCATAGTTTATATGTATGGAATTCTATTCATTAATTTTCCTAGTTCCGCTCCGGTTTACAGGCAGCCTTAAGCTTTCATAGAATAATCCTTATGTTTGAAATTGTATATTTGTTTCAATTCATTAATTTCGACAATAATTACATATATAAATATATAATTCTGCGTGAAGTCTGCTTAGTTAAAGTATTCAATGTAAATAATATATTTGAATTAGGTATAAATAATTAACTCGAGACATTAAAAAAAATAACAAAAATCTACCAAATTACCATACAGAGTTTCTGAACGAATCTTGTTGTTGTTTTGTTCCAAACTAGCAGAGCAAACGTGTAATGCTCTCGGAATAGAAACAAAATGCATTTAAGTCGTCTTTATTTACAAAACAGATTCAATTACCCAAAATCAATCTAATAGCAAATCGGCTTCAAATTCGATTCCTATATAATTACACGATCACCCTGCAGTAGCTTTAACATCATAAATGCCTTTTTCAAGCATAAATTGATAAATCGCTTAAAATTGTCAGGATGACATACAAATCAGTTAATTATCGCGTTGAAATATAAATTAAGTTTAAAGCTATAGTAGGGAAAGAGAAGGAAAGTGAAGATAAGTAGTTGCTTCTCTTCCCCTAGTGTCTCTTAGGATAAAATTCACTATCTTTACCGTGTGTGACAACCTTTATACATAGTTTAACGACAATAACCGTGGTCAGAGCGTACGCCATCTTTGGCCCGTAATACATCAATCAAAACAAATAAAGTATGCGACAAATCAATTTAAATCCTAGACTCTATGACGTAGAGCTTACTTTCAATGAACAGAATCTATTCTCGAGTCTCAATTCAATATTATTTAATACAATATGTAAGTCAAATGTCTTTCATAGGGTTCACCCAATTAAAATTCAAGCACTTAATTCACAACGACGAAATAGCACTGTCTTACAATCCTTAGTAAGAATTATTAGTACTAAGTAGGAAAATACACCATGGAGCGTCTTTGCACTAGTAATGTTCGTTTACTAAGTATTACTCACTCTGTGTTCAAGATTGGATAAAGTGACGTCATCACAACATTTTCACAGATGTGGAGATGCTGCGAATCTATACATATAATAAAACTGTAGAACCAGTGTGTCTGTACATTAAATAATATTTACCAAAAACTGATTGGGGGTGATGTAGGAAAATTAACAGAATGCTATTTTTTTTTTGTTGTCTGTCTATTTTAAAACACACTAATCTCCGAAACAATCAAACGGATTATCATGAGAGTAATTAAGCTTATCTTGGCGCCTCTAATAGGCTTTATTTCATCGAAATTGGCTAACGGAAAAAGTTATAGAAATCATAAAGTCTGGGCGAGCGAAGCCGCGGGCGAAATGCTAGTGGTGAAATAAATTACATGTCTCAACTGCTTATAATTTCAGAAATCCGTATTTAAATTTTCAATCTCTATTTACACTAGATGACGTCACAATTCAAACTAAATTCAAACAGAGTACACAGTCTATCACCTAAGTAGTAAACGAAGTTTACGTACTAAAGATCAGATGGCCGAGGACCGTGTCCTCGAAGCCTTTCGCTAGTCGGCCTCTTCCGGAGGCCTCTTGTAGACAGGCCCGAACTTGGCCATGTACTTCTTGACGAACATCTTGGCCTTGGAGCGGACGGAGTCGGTCACTATCAGCTCGTCGACAGAGCGACAGTGCTTCAACTCTTTCAACATCACGAAGTGGGTTAACTGTGAGAAATAAATTAATTTGTAGATATTAGAAGATTTAATATTATACCGATTCCCGTCCATTCACTTCTCTTCTTGACTGTATGCTTACCACCAAACACTCATCACTTACCATGATCTCACCACTATGAGATTGTGGTAAAAAACAAGTATATGCATCGTAAAATAAATCTATATATTTAAAACAAAGTCGGGTTAGTTACACTGGATCGATTTTCATGCCCCAAATAAAACTATTAAAACATGAGAAAAAAATATACCGGGAGGAACAGCTAGGATTTAATAAAATATAATACTAATAAATTCTATTTTTGTAAGAGAAATATTGAACACATAACTCACCTTTCTCGCCAAATGCTTAAAATCAGCGGTACAAGTGATCCTGCCAGCCGGCGCATCAGAATGTCTGTACGGATTCAGATGATGCACCATCACGCGCGCCATACTACTCCTGAACTGCTCCTTTATCCTTCTCGCCACATCTTCTGCGTCCACTTCCACTTCGGCTTCGGTTTCGGCTTCGACTTCGGCTACGACTGGCGCTACTGTCGCAACTGGCGCTGTAGGAGCGACTGGCGCTACAGGGGCGACTGGCGCGGGAGAAACCGGCGTTACTATTGGTGAACTGACTGGTGGTGATTCTACAGGCTTTTCGGTGATATCTTCGGTTTCATCTTCGGTATCGCTTTCTGAGTCTACTAGGTCCACTGTGTTGTGTACCTGTGAATATGATTTACATGCAATGGTAATGTTTGAAATGTTTTTTTCTGTTACTAGAATTATTCTAAACAGTAGTATCTGAGTCGCCATTAAAAACATTTATTTAATATACTACTAGCTTCCGCCCCGCAGTTACACCCGCGTTCCCGAGGGACCTTATGTTTTCCTGGGATAAAAAGTATACTATATGTTAATCCAAAATATATTCTATCTGTGTGCCTAATTTCATCCAAATCCGTTCAATCGTTACGGAGTTGAATGGTAACAAAGGGCCCGCAGGGCTCTATTTTAAGTCCTTTTCTACCCTTTTATGTTAAAAATACCTGTGGAATTGTACTGTTTGCGGACGATACCTCACTGCTTTTTAGTGTTGATAGACTGAAATCCAATTATGACGATGTAAACGGTGCATTAGCCCAGATATTAAATTGGTTTACTGTAAATAACCTAGTTATGCGAAGAAAACTAAATGTATTAAATTTGCACTACCCAATGTAAAAAGAGTGGTGCGAGCTATTTATAATTTGAGTTCTCGAGCTTCCCTCAGAGATAAGTTTAAACAAATTAGTATCCTCACAGTAGCATCGCAGTACATTTACGTTAACATATTATTTGTACAACAAAATATGTCTTTATGTAAAAAATAGTAATATGCACCCTATTAATACTAGAAATAAGCATAAACTTGTGACCTCTGCTTATAGACTCCAAAAAGTGCAAGGTTCATTTTTGGGACTGAGTACACGCTTCTATAATAAGATCCCTCCTGCACTTTACATACATTTAAGGAACGTGTTAAGTCCATTTTAGTACAGAAGGCATACTATAACATTAATGAATATTTAAATGACGACAATGCTTTTAATGCTTGGGTGTAGCGCTCGCTCTTGCAGGATACATTCTATGTAATAAATCTAAGTTTGTTTTGAAAAGAGTAATTGCTGAGTTTCTTGCCGGCTCTTTTCAGTAAAAGCAACCTTCCAAACCGTGCGTTAGAGTCTGACTATTCACAAGTGCCTGTGAAGGCCTATTTGAATGAATAAATTATTTCATTTCATATTTCACAAACATCCATCCATCAAAATTTTCACATTTATCTTCTAATATATACCATTCTCGTAGTCAGTGTTTGTCTGCAAACTACTTCAAAACGGCTTGAGCGATTCTTATGAAATTTTATATGTATATTCTATAGGTCTGAGAATAGGTCGTAGGCTATTTTTTATACCGCTACGCGGGTGAAACCGCGGGGGGCAGCTAGTAATATCATATAAGTAGGACAAGTTTATAAATCAAAATTAAGATCTTACCGGAGTCGGTACAGGAACCTTAGGCTTGCGATGTTTCGCGGTGGCCAACTGTCGTACCCTTTGCAGCAACTTCTCTCGCCGCCTTCGCAACTTCTCCTTCGTTTGTCTATACCGTTTCACTTCCAACCTACCAGCCAGTTTATCCTCTTCTGTTCGCGGCTGAAAACAGAATACCTTGAGCACCTAGAGGACATTGTCTGGACACAAAGCTTATAAGGGAACTGGCTCTCAAGTGCAGCTGACGGAACACTAGTTACAAGGTGGTAGCCAGCCAGGCAGACACTACCATCAACCGTGATATTTTAATTCACCGAAAGCTCAAGCTTCTTGTAGGATTCGAAATTTAAACCCACGTCCATCGCTACGGTATTCAACCTAGTTTAAAATATGTTAGGACATAAACTTACGCTAATAGGCCTCTCAGAGACAAGTCCGGGCCTCCGTTTCCTTGGCTTCACGTTGACCAACGCGTGGTCTGGTATCAACCCGTTTTTATGTGGATCCGCTTTTATCACTGAAAACAATACGAATTATTTAATACTAGGTTTCGCTTCACAGGGTGTAATTTACCTTTTGAGTCGAAGCGCATGGCATTGTTTTCACGCCCGTAGTAACAAACTTTGATAGTTATACTTTATTTTATACTTTACTTTATTTTTATTACCTTACTCGACAGTAGCGCCAATTGGTGAGCACAAAACCCCATTGACGTAAAACCAAACCGTCAACAGAAAAGTCATATTTTTGGGTAAACATTTTCTATGAAACTGATTCAATTATGCTTACCTTCATAAATCCCATCGACGCCTTCAACCAATTTGCCCTTGAGATGTCTTCTAACTATGGGACTATCCAAAGCGCTTGTTTGCTCCTCCTCTTCTTCCGACGAACTTTCTTCTATGGAGAAGTTCAGA
This sequence comes from Tetheella fluctuosa, assembly GCA_951216915.1. Taxonomy (NCBI): domain Eukaryota; kingdom Metazoa; phylum Arthropoda; class Insecta; order Lepidoptera; family Drepanidae; genus Tetheella; species Tetheella fluctuosa. The sequence continues at coordinate 12,903,650 of OX578214.1, forward strand.
ATAATTATTACGATACAACGGAAGAAGAAGTGAACCAGGTCTTCATTGTGATTACCCTGGGATTGGATCCCTGGATGGGATCCTATCCATCTCCAGTGTTCAGCTACCCATCTGCCAATTTCCATCAGGAAATAGCAAAACTGTTTACGAAAATTGATGTTTTCGAGTCAATTAAGACTTTTTCCAGGCAAGTGGGCTTTACTACACCCTCGACCATAAAATAAAGTGTGATGGACCTTAGCTTTTATAAGATACAACAATTTTGATAGGTGTAAAAATATTTTAACCGATCATAACTACATTTGCGCGCGAAACATCTTAATCCGCTATTGGTTGCCATCACGGAATAGGTAAATAAGGTTGGAAAGGCCTTTGAGGAACTTTTGTACTAGAACCGCTGTCGCCGGTTGCACACACTTACACGACATGTCATATTTGCAATACATACATAACATAACAGTCATTGGTCATGTTTGCACGATAATCGCAACTATTAAAAACAAAGCTTAGGGTAATGATAATAAGGATGGTTTTGATAATTTGTGAAATCTTGCAATATTTGACGTCACTGTAATTATTGCCGATTAAGTGACATTTGCATACTTTTGTGCAAATATTATTGTGCAAAATTATAAAAAAAAGAGAATGAATAATAAATATTAAAAACTGATAACTGAAAGTGGTGTGCAAATGAATAGTGCTGGATTGTTTAACAACTATAAAATAACTAAGAAAATATAAATTGCACAATTACTTAAATATGTTATTTACTGGTATTCCAGTTAGAGATGTACCCATATTTATCGATATTTTTTTATAGTAGACTTTTCATTAGGGTGCATTACAGTGTCAATATTATCGATCCACGATCCAAGTATTGAAATTGGGCTATTACATTGTCAATAATATCATCATCAGTATGCCATTGAATTTACTGGAGTGATGTCGTGTGAAATGGATAATAGTATCGCATGCGCTTAAAAAATTAAACGTGAGAAAGCGTTGATTGAAAGACTAGATTTTAAAGCAAAATTAATATAGGTTCTCATTTGAACATTACGCGAGAAATGATCTTAGGCGGCGATTTGGACTATACACCAATTGGGAATATGCATGATTTTTACTATAATAAAAGCTCATTCATATGAAACAGCAGAAAAAATATCTAAGATATAAGCCATCAAAGATTTGTCTCTAACTCTTTCTAGTAAAACAGAATTTCGTAGGTATGGAGTTTTAATGGTCGTACCTAAGTACAAGATTTTAATATGTATTTTTTTTTTCTTCCTTATAATAAACAGTCTTAAAATAAAAATAAAATAATAAAATTAATTAAATACAAAATAATTCAAAAATTATCTTTGTCAATCGTAAATATAGTTAAAAATTCTATCGACGATTTTATTTAACAACATGGTCACCTCACTATCGATAAAATGGCGCCGAGCAATGTCATTGGTCGTAGAGGACACAATGCATGCAGTACATAGCAAGCGGACTTGGTCATTGCGTTGATTAAGCGAGTACACATCGGGCAATGTATATTTTTTAATTTGTAGCACTAATGTTGTTAATGTTTGGAATTTCATATTGATCAGTATATTTTTATGTATTTTACAAATAATATAGTAATTAAATGTTATTTTCGATTTACCGATGGAAAGATATACCTCCTCGCTCTATACTTGAGGTCTGACTTTTTGTCTTACAAGTTATGATTGCACAACACGGCATTATAAAGCAGAGCTCTGTTCTCCGAAGTAGTACGAAGCGCACTAAACGCGGTGAATGAATGAATCCGTCAAGTTATGATTTTCGAATCATAATTGTGGCACGCTTGCCACGCCCACATTACCTTTCCATCCTTATTCCGTGGTTGCCATACACTACACAAGTGTTATGAGCGTGATAGCATGAGTCTCTTGTTGTATTTCAAATCTAAACGTCTAGCATTAAGGCCTGTATTTCATTGGTATCGTTAACGAATATTGTCGATGTAAGATGTAAAACTGATAGTACTGTAAGAAGATATTTATACCAGGTGAATGAGAGAGATCAGGTGGCGGCGGTGGCAGCCACTGTGGCCGGCGTTGCTTCACGTGGTAGTAGTAGGTACGGCCACGCGAGTCGGTGGCGCTGCGCCACATGGAAGGCAGTACCGCTTCTTTACCATCCATCGGTATTTGTGTTGCGACCTGGTAGTTTAAAAATAAACATAAAATTGGGGCATCATGCGTTAGTAAAAGTAACACAATAAACAAACTGAAATAAAAATGTTTTTTTTTTTACTATTCAATTAATTTATTACCATAGATATTGAAAAACAATCCCATTACAATGTATAATTCTTTTATAAGTACATAGTACAATTATTTCCATTATGTGCAACTTTACAGTTTTATATGTCTACTAGTTTCGCCCCGCTGTTTTACTCGCGTTTGCGAGGGAACCGATTTTCTCCGATTGAAATCATTGAGTTACAAACCCCCCACAAAGTTTGGAAATAATAATATTAATTCCCGTTTGAACTCGTTACGAATAGATTTTCATCAATTTAACATTGTGTAGGATATAAATAAGTAAGTTAACCTGTAGCTGCATGTCTAGCTGATGCGGCAATTGCGGCTGCGGTTGCGGCTGGTGCTGGTGCGGGTGCGGGAAGGGCGGCGCGCCCGCCAGCTGCTGCCCGAACATGAACCCGCCCATGTTGAACCCACCCATGCTCATCATGCTGCAACATTATGTTTACACTTACGACCTTTTTGAAGTGAACCTTCTTTAGACGCGATGAGAGTAAAATTTCAAGGTCGAATATGAGTGCAACGTGTTATATGTAACGTTTCTGACGCAAAAAGGACGGAAAATACGTATTTGAGAGGAAAAGAGAGAGCTATAGTTTTATCACAATTAGGTACTTTTGTGGTTGCATGCACTCTTTTTTGATGTCCAAAGGTGATTGGCAAGTGATATCTTCAATATGAACACAGTCTAAGCATATACTTTATTCTTTCAAAGTTGATCTGTCAAAGTTATTGTTCCTTGTTGCATTTTCTCAGTCGAATATAACACGAAAACAAAACATATAATACTAAAAAAACACAGTTATTATACCAATATACTTACTTAGGCTGAGGCATACAGAATGGCTGAGGCCCTGCAAAAGGTGGGCAAAATGCGGTGGCTTGGAATTCGGGTGTAGCTGTCAACCAGTCTGGTGGGGCTTCGGGCATCATGCCCAGCATGCCGGGGGGCATCCCCGCGGGCATGGGCAGCATGTTGCCTGCGCCGCCCAGCATGCCCGGGGGGAACATCTGATACATTACATTATACATCAGTGATGGCAAGGTAACGGAACGAAATCAATTTAACAAGATTGCCTAATTAATCTAACAATGTGGATTTATACATAAACTTTGTAACATTTCCGAGTATTTTTCCTTTATTATAATAAGTATCTATTCATTAATTAAACATTTTATAGTTAGTGGTCGATCTCAGTAAAAGCAACCTTGCGAACCTATGTTAGATACAAACGCTTCGTAAGTGCCACATTAATCATTCATATATTATTTTCAGTGCAGGTAGGCATACTATACCTTTAAAGACTTCTCAGGTACAAGTTTGTACGCCTGGTTTAATATATTTCATATGCAGTAAACAAATGAAATGTACCTGTTGGAATGCATGCGCGTCATGGTGCTGCCAGTAGTGCGGCCAGGGCGCAGTGATGTCTCGCTGGTCGCGAGGGTCGCGAGGGTCGCGAGGGTCGCGCGGGTCGCGAGGGTCGCGAGGGTCGCGCGCGTCGCGCTGGCGCCGCGTCTCGTCGGCGACGGCGGCTGCCTCCGCGAACGCGCGACGACGCTCCTCCTTGCTCATAGGTGGCACTGCTGCTAGTACGCGCTCGCTCAACCTGATATAAAGGATGATTTTTTATCACTGTCAATACTTGCGAGGGTGGAAGTACTCATCAATGTGAACAACTTTTATTATGGGGCTAACACTCATATCGCGTAAAATAAAACGGTTGCTTCATACATTTTGGTCAAGTAGGTATTGAACTTTTGTATGGAACAGCTGATATTTTTTTCATGATTTCACAGTTAGTCCCATAGTAAAAGTTGTTCATTTTGAAAAAATCACCCAGTATTATACTATGTTATAGGATCATCATCACCAACTGATCATTCAGGTCAGGTCCCTACTGCAGGGAGTATAGGGATTAAGTCATAACCTCCTACGTGGGCTCAGTGCCTTAGATTAGAAATTTTGTTCAATCACAGTGTATCCATAAACTCAAACTCAAAATCATTTATTCAGTTTAGGCCCTAATAAGGAACTTATGAACGTTACGAAGACTCCGGCAAGAAGCTCAGCAAGGCATATTTTTATAGATCTTTGTTCTTTTTTTATTTAATTTATGTATTTTCATTCAAATGCATTCTTATCTTTCACAAAATCAGAAAGTTTATAGTAACCTTTCTTAAAATTCATACACCGTTTACTTAAAAGTTAGAGGTATGGGTCAGTAATTTCATAGGTTGTTTTCACCAAGCAAGGCACTATCTTGTATGAGACTTATAAATACAATACATGAACAACCAAATTGATGAGTTTTAAGTAGTACAGAAGACAGTATGTTCAATCAAACTAACAAACATCAATCATTTTATAAGTCGTAAAGAACTATCTTTATCTTTTAGGCTTACTGTCCACGGAGGCGTAGCTACATAGACGCTACAAAATACGCTGGGCTGCACAAGTTGCACTGTTTTTTTCAAAATAAATGTATTTACTTTCTTTCTTTCTCCTTACTGAACATTGTACACGAGGCGAATAGCACGCGTACGTTTTCAATCATTTGAAATAATGCCGTTGAACGACGAAGACGTTATTATGGCTACATTCGAATTCGCCGAAGTCGATGATTATATTGGGCGTATCCATATATAGAAAAAAATATCAGCTGTAGATTGTTCGTAGCGGAAAAGAATTATTAGAAGATGATAGTGTATTTCTGTCATTCTATAGAATGAGTAAAACTACTTATAAGAATTTATTGCAAAGACTTTGCTGCCGTTCTCGCTATTTTTACAAAAAATATGTCCACTCAATGTACGCCCCGGCATATGACATGCGGTACGGCAGGCGTCATGAAGTCTGCATGCAGCGCGACGTTGACGCTCCGTCTACAGTTTCATAGTTTTGTATATAAGCTGCAAGCAGACGTACACCAAGCGTATAATGACGAATACGCGTCTATTGAGCTACGCCTCCATGAACAGTAGGCCTAAGGTGCTTACCTAATACTCCTCCTCCCTTCTGGACTGCTTCTCCTTTTTCTTCTATCCCTGTCATCTCTATCACGATCTCTGTCGCGCTCTCTCTCCCGCTCCCTATGACGCTCCCTATCTCTGTCTCTATCGCTCCTTTCTCGGTCTCGCTCGCGCTCGCGCTCGCGTTCCCGCTCTCTCTCCTTGTCCCTCTCGCGTTCTCTGTCTCGGTCTCTCTCCCGTTCTTCTCTTCTGTCTCGATCCCTGTCTCTAGTGCCGCTGGAGTCGGCAGCGCGTCTCTCGACATTTGCTTGACGTTCGTGCTCTTTCATTTGCTGTATACGCTCTTTCTTTGGAATCTTGAATACCTCCTGTAGATTATAATAATTGAGACATTTTAATAATAAATTCATGGATCCTTCGTTAATATAAATCAAAATTATTTATTTACACTTACTTTCAGACTGGACCATCTCTCCAACAGCTGATTAGAAAGGTCCTTGACCTTGTCTATTATTGCGGCATTCTCTTTGATCTTCTCTGGACTAGAGAGGTTTTCTTGACTACCTCTGTTTGGCAAATCTATTGGTAAACCTGTACAAGACAATTTATCAACAATATGCTTCGGGTTTCTGTGAAGTAAAATTGTTAGAAACTCCCATTGAAAGGACCCTTTTAAGAAGGTAAGATGTGGTAATGTGACCGAAGGTGGTAAGCACACAAAACTTGGAATTGCCTTATCAATAAGTTTCTCACTTTGCAGGCCGTCTCATTCTGTTTACTTCAAACTGCATTAATAGATATCTATCAGATAAACTATGATGAACTTACTGACAACCTGTGATTTAGGCCTTACAAATCAAAATCACACAATATTTGTATTACTTGCTGGTTTTATTTTTGTCTGTTTAAATAAGTTTTCTTTATCAACATAAGGTACAAACTCACCGGTAGACTCGTCAATGAACATAGTATCAGGGATGGTATCCGCAGCATTGAGCCAACGCTCGACGATGGTGAAGAACCGGCTCTCCTGCACCATCGTTTTGTTCGGGATCGGGAGTCGGTCCACTGTCTGCAGCATTTCTAGCCTGGACGGAATACATATCACATTAATAGGGTATTTGCCTGTATTCAAAATAAATTATCCAATACTAACCAATGTATAAAACATCTAAAAAAAAGGGGAAACCACAATTATTTTATTAAATTTATCCTTATTATGATTTTTAATGACCAATCTAACCATAAAGAGTATGCTATATAATTATGACGTCACATGCTTGTATTTCATTCAAAACTCACCTATCGTTTTGACATTTCATAAAAAGTTGCTGATTTGAATATCAGTCAAATACCCTATTTGGCACATAATCTAGATAGATCGTATTCACGAATAATACCTACTACTACCTACCTAATACCTATTCTCGTGGAATATCTTGATGAAGGAAGGATTTCCAAAGGATCCATTCTAGTATACAACATGTTACAAAATACCCCGTAAAAAATATAATTAATTATCAAAGACAAAAAATTTGTCAACCCTAGTAAACTGTCATGTCAGGGAACCAGATTATTTAACAGAAAGGCCTACGTACCTATTTTACCTATTAATTGTCTACTTAAATAGTTTTTCTATCTTTCATTCATAAATGTTTACTACCTCAATACAAGGATGTCATTATACTCAAGTACTGGCTTCAAAAAATGTCAAGTTGGAAAAAAAAGATATGTTGTCAATTTACGATTATATTATTTTTGACGTTCCGTGAATTAGGTAGAAATGTAGGTACATTCTGCGTAGTTTACTCTTTAATTTTACTGAAATAGGGTTAGCACATCAGTGAAAATAATAATATTTTTTTGGGGTATGTTATACAGCGTTACTACGGTTCTTAAATATTGTGAATGGACTCGTTATAAGGCCCCATTCAACCTCCTTTCGGCTTTACGGGTATTTTTATAACACCCTGTATAGTAGACCCACATAATGAGTACTGCTCTTCGACGAAGCAGTTCCACGTCAGACAGAAGTCTACTTGACCCCATGACTTCTCTGCCTTTAACCTTTCCATATCAAGTAAATTGGTGACTTCAACTTACTTGAAGTCAAGCGGTGCATCAGTACACCAAGGCGCCAGAAGTCTCAGTCCACGGTAGTCGAGGAACAGTCTTCGACAAGGCAGGTCAGAGTCGCGCAACAGTCGCAGCAGCGCTGTCTGAGCGCGCCGAGTCTTCGCTCGCACTACTGTACGTGATAGACGCAGCGTGTGCGATTGGTTCTTGACTCCCGTACGGTTTAGGGCTTCTAGGTCTTCTTCGATCTAAAATATAGGTAATTATTTAATGATATTTATTTAATTGTTATTTGGCTCTGCTGATTATTTGGATGAATAGATATAGCAGGTGGTTGATATAGCTTCCTTTCTTCTTTTTTTTTTGTAACTTATGTTGGGTTTATCAATTTGAAATCTCGAAAAATTCTAACTTTTCATACCTTACTACCATACTACCTTATTACCTACCATACTTTTATTTCGCCTTCAGAGTAGATTTCGAAATGAAACCATCTCAAAATATTCACAGAAATGATACAGAAAACTATTTTTTTTTCCACTTCCGTACAGTTGTACCATTGGACGACCAAACCAATATTGTGCCTACTGGTCATAAAAACAAGGAGGAGTGCTCTAGCTTTTTTTAAAATATAAATCTATGGTAATGACTTACATCAGCATCTTGCACTAGGTCGGGTGCCTTCGGCTTGTACTTGCGGTCTCTCTTCGGTCGCCGAGGTCGCGGCCGAGGAGTCTCCGTGGGCGTCACCTGGCACTCCTCTGACGACTCCGTCGTACCTGACTTGGATGTTGAAACATCTTCGTCCTCCTGTATTTAATTTAGTTTGTATTAGATCGATACTTTGTTTGTTAAGCTGTTATTAACTTATTCTCAATAATGAAGGCTTTAGTAGGTATTCATAGTTCATTTAGTTAAATTGTATGGTTCATATACATGTTTGCAATTAAATTGAATGTATGTATAGCTATAATTTACAATAATAATGTTATAATTTTTATAAGATAGGTATATACAATTTTCTAAAGAAATCTATGTAATTTTCATAATCAATAAATTTATCTTTATGATAATAAATATTTATCGCTTTCAACGTATTATCTAGTCTGCTTTAACATGTTACCTCTTCATCTTCATCATCAGAATCTGGCTCGGCGCCAATCCAGCCGCGGCAGTTATCCGCGCCGCAGTAGCACCGCTGGGCCACTTTACTGCAAGAATGTTAATGATAGCTAAGTGATTGCGAAAGTTGTTAATCCAAATTCTACAGTGTACTAAAGAAAACATCAAGGAAATCCCATGGCACAATGGTAGAGTACTTTGTAGTACCCGCCTGGGTGGCTGCCACCCTCAAGTTGAACATCTACAGAGCATGTTCTTGTTCCTTCTAGCCATGTCATTTCTTACCACAGTAAGATTGTAATCTAACGCAAGCCTATCTATCTACAGTAAATAATAAAAATAAATGACATTAAAATGTGTAGTGGCCACAATTATATAATTAGAGAATGATTACATGATATAAGTTTTCTATAGGCCTAAGTGAGTTTAGATAAAGGGCTTGTAGGCAAGAAATTATCTAGTTGGCCTGTTGTAAAATTCCGATCATATTATGGAGATTAAAGACACATAAAAAAGATCTTTGACGAAATTCACTTACCCAAACCGCTGAAACTGGTAATCAAACGTAATCTCCTCGCCGGACACTATATCCCGTTTGCTAAAGAACCCTATTCTGAGTTCGCCATTGACCGTCCACTTTTGTGTCTCCGCATTAGGATCGCAAGAGTGGTTTATAAACCGCGATATATTGCCTTTCAGGGTCGCGTCAATGACTGTATCGCCCTTGAGCGACATGAAGTAATGATGCATATTGTTCTCGTCAGAATACGTCTGCGCGCGCTTGTAGAACTGCTCGTAATCTAATACTTCTCCTACATATTCCATTAAGAAATCTCCACTGGAAGAGAAATTTATAATAAGTAGAAATAGTAAATGTAGTTGTGTCATATAAGAATGTACAGGAAGTGGCAGGGAACAGTTTGGAGCGAAAGGATACATCACTCTTAAATATAGAAGAGAATATAATGTATCTTTTTGATTTATAATATTAATTTATATACTATACAATAAGCTGTTGCAAGTTTTAAATACTCATATGACATAGCTTTATAAATTCGCTTTGCAATTATTATTTATTTTATTTATGAAAATGTAAAAGTTAATAAATCAATAAGTCACTACTTATAGCATAGTGTAATTTAAAATATTAATCCTTTAAATAACCATTGTATTGTCCAAATGTCTCAATAATAGTTCACTTACGTTGGTATATCAGCTGCAGCTTCAACACCACAACCTTTCTTATCAGCATAAAATACTTTAAGCGATGCAATTTCTGTTTTCTGGAACCTTCTATTTGTACAACGGTCACCAACAGGACATCTGGAGTTACTGAAACATTAATAGTAAGTTATCAATCCAGAACAAAAGTAGAAAACTTTCTAAAGATAGAGGAGTTATGGTTTACCATTCAATCATAAGTAATCTATTCAAGCAGTCTTCCCCACAAGCAAGTTCACCACGTTCCAACTCTTCTTTCGTCATGAAACAATCACAGATCATCTTTTTTGTCTCTTTACTGATCATTCTCTCACATAAATACTCATTTTCATCCAAATGTTGATACTGATTCATTCTTTCTTCTATTATTTGTTCATATGCCTCTTTAGTCATTGGTATAGCTGTACACTCTTCGTCAGGAAGTGAATTCACTTCAGATATTGGCAGTAATCGTTGTGGTAGACTAGGACTAGCTAAAGGTGAGCTTGCCGGTGAATTTGCTCCCATTTCAAGCTCACTTGACCTTCGCCACCGTGATTTTACCTTTACTGGCATATCTGATGGTACAGGAAATGATGGTGAATTAGGAGCATTACTTAGTATCATATCAGTTGATTTTTCTTGGCTGTCAGATCCCAGTTCTTCTAGTTTCAATTTAGTTTGTGTTATCAAAGCTTTCTTTAAAGGTGTTTTTACTAGACCATAGCCTTTTGTCTTTTGCTTCATGTTGCTTATTGTCTTTATTCGATTAGACCGCCTCACACCAGTAGGAGACGATTCAGCAGAGTCATTTGAGTTATTCTGATTCTGTTCTGTAACTCTTGAAGAGTTACTATCATCTGATAATGTAGAGCTAGGGGTCAGACTTGGGTCTGGTCTCATCAGACTTTCACTATAGTTTTCTTTTGGGAATGGAATGTCAGGTGTGCTGCATGGTGGTGTTCTAATATCTATAATATCTGAACATTCCATTGAGGAGTCAGATATAACCACAGACGCAATATTTAGATGCTCAAAGTGTTTCTGGAAATCTATATCTGTTGATTTATTACTCAAATCTTCATTTGCAGTACATTGCTGTTCTTCTAATAATTCATCTTTTGGACTATCTATCTTTATAGTGTAGTAATCATCCTCAAGAATTTGAACAATAGTGATGACTTCATCATCATCATCATCATCATCACCGGCAAACTCTATTTGATCCTCAAATGGAATGTCTTGATTAACAGGAATCTCCTGTGTCTCATTTGATACATCATCAAGGACTAACACATCTTTACATTCTGACTGAGATTCTTTTTCTAACTTCTGCATGATTGGTGCCTGATGCTCAATTGGTTCATCAATTTCCGGCACAACAATTTCTTGTTCTTTAGGTATTAGATCTACTTCTATGCTATCACCCAGTAAAGGAATTTCACATATCTGAGGCATTTCATGTAACATTGGTACTGGAGATATGTCCCTAGAATTATTTTGTAATGGTGTTATTATACTATTCATTGGACTAAGACAAACTCCACTATTGGTATCTGACTGTGTGTCTATAGCTGTACTATTCATTGGACTCAGACAAACTCCACTATTGGTATCTGACTGTGTGTCTATAGCTGCATTAGAGTCAGATTCTGAACTAGCACAAGGGTCAACAACCCTTATTTCTACACTACTATTTGTTTCACTGTCACTGCCAACTTCATATTTCCTTGTAAAACCATCCTCATTGTTGAACAAGCAGCGATACTTGCCAAATTTCTTATGTAATGCTACAATTGGTACTTGACATGGTTTCATGGTTGGCAAAATGGATATTCCGGATGTTTGTGGTTGTGGCTCAGATTTTTCTTCAGTGGTAGTACTGTTAGCATTGTGAGTGGGGGATTTTTTAATAGTGTTGGTTTGACTGGTAGATGGTTCAGCAGCAGAAGACGACTCGCCTTCTGTGGCCGCGGCATCGCTAGCAGCCTGCTTCCCACGTCGCGTCGTGCGGCGAGTAGCCAGGGGCTTCGTTGCTGCCTTCTTGCGCTTGGCCATTGTCGTGGTGTATCAACGCAGCAACTCACGACCTAAAACAAAACACCTACTAAAATCATATCAGTAAAATTGTGGGGCTATAATGACCTCTTTCGTTCATTAATATTTCACATTACTGTCAATGCCACATGGTTATGGTGAGTGCTTTATTTTTGAAATATTTTCCGCAGCTATAAATTTAGGTTTGGGTTATCGAATCTATACTCACACAAGGTTTATTATTTAGCAAGTTTACCTTTAGACAAAATTGATAAGTTTGTAAGCGTAGCCACCGGTTGAAGATATGAAAAACAAGCATGATAAATAAAGCATGACTACATACCATTACATTACCAATTTACCAGTGCATATTACATTTACTGGAACACGAAAAATTACAGAAAACTTAAGAATTCTCCTTCAAAATAAATGAAACAGACATTACAAGACAAGACATTGCATTTTTCTTACACTTAATTTTAGCAGTGTTGCCAACAAACAGCAGTAATACCGAGCGATTGGCGATCATTCATTATTAAAATTAATTGAAGCATTTGACCATTCGAAGTTTCGAACGCATCGATCAATTTTCATCGTTTATTCGTACGCATTTGAATGCCAATCTAAATTATTCGAATATTGGTGGATTGTTGTCTACTTGTCAAGAGCTTGGCGCGCGACAAGTAAAGCGCACTCGCCCTGCGTGCGCCTGTACATTGATTGTCGATTCATTCGAATGTTTTTTTGCAACAATCGCCCATCGCTACTGAGGCAAGCAATTTCGTTTGATTTCAAACGGTAGGTTGTCTGAAAAGGGACGGTTCTCTCTTATGAAACTAAACTATCCATACTGAAGAACTAGATGGATAAGTCAATTTAAATAGACATATTAAATATCCCGAATATTTATGTCTGCTTGTTTTTGTGAAGAATAAATAAAATTTTGGACAACTAGACGTTAAAATAATGTGTGTGTGACGCAAGAAAACAAATTGTAATACTATTTACTCACACATAGGCGCCCGCAGCAGGGTGCTAGGGAATGAATTTGCACCCCCCTGTCATAAATAAGAAAATACATAGAAAAACAAAACATTTTTGATGTTTGAATAAAATAATAGTAGGTATAATGTGTAGATGCCGACGCACCTCCCTGAATCTAATCCTGGCGGGCGGCGGCGACCATGATCCCACACAGTCTCTGTACCTATGTCAACTGATTTAGAAGTTAGAGCAAACGCTCAATGACTTCGATGCGATGTTCTCGTGTGGTGTAGCGCAATTCTGACAAACACATTTAAGACCTTGAATTGGTTTATTGAGTGTCAATAAAACAATTTGTCTCTGCTGTATAAATAGTCATTGTAAGAACAGTCTTACCGAGGAGTTGTTTTGGGTACACTCAAGTACCAATACCGTAATCTTCGCTAAATGCTACGTAAGTTGAAAATAGTGTGACCGTCCAGTTGAAGGTGCAATTTGCGAGAGCGGATAAATTATATTGTAGCACAAACTACTAAGGGATACTTGTATTGTAGCAAGCAAAATTAAACTGTGTAGAAATAGCCTAAGACCTTAATTTAAATGTTTTAGTTTGTTTAAAATCTTCTTTACACTCAATTTACACGCTATTCTATTATTAAATATTACCATATTGACTGAACAAAATAAAAAACCCGTGGAATAATGAAAATAATTGATCTTATTTTTTACGAAATAGAGGTGGGTCTAAGAGACTTCTTTGGTGAAACGAACTCTACAAACTTAATCTGTCACTATCACAGAGTAATTAAAAAAAATCTGTGGTCGCAGACTTTTTGGCGGGAACTTGCGAAGTGACATTGCGATTTTGACTTTTCGTTTTATTTTCATGAAGCCACCATTTTACTGACTTGACTATAATGTATTCCAGACTTGGTTTTGGCTCAATTTGTCTGATTAAATCAATATATCTGATATCCTTAAATATAAAATTTTATCATATCAGACATATTGATTTAAAACTAAGAAGAATAATATTATACATGTTTAGGCTGGATGAGCTAGAACCCTTTGCCTCCACGAAATAAGGGAAAACAAAACCAAAAAGTCTGTGGTCGCCAGTGTTGCATTTCATACTATAGTTATAGTATTTATACTACAATTTGATATTGAGTACTATATACCATCGCGGCATCATCGTCCGTATAGGATAGTATACCTAAATACTATAATTTGTCCTAACACTACATAAGACCTTACGACATACGAGAGTTATTTTTGAACGCATCCTCGATGAACTTCATCGCGCTGGGAGTCTCCGAGTTTCGGTGTTGCCATACATACTCTTCACTTCATCTATGTTATCGTGACACTGACATGACAGCAGGATGGCGTATACATTATTATTTAGGTGCGAGAGAAATAACAATAGGTGCAGATTGAATGTTTGATTCACACAGTGTTGGCAACTTAGTGGATTTACCACTAAAACTGGTGGTTTCGACCCCTCCTTTAGTGGCAAAATATAGACTTTAGTGGCTAGTGGATTTTTTTGTGGTTCTACTAAGAACTCAGCTACAATCATTGAAAATAGGATACTAAGCCACTTACACGTATTGAAATATAATATTTCAGGAGTGAAATGTGTACCTATCGAATGAAATGAACCATTCCGTTCGATAGGTACACATGTGATGCTATTTTAAAGAAAGCAAATCTAAAAATTGCATTGAATTTGAACTAACCGACACTGTGATTCGTCGAATTAAATGCGAAAGACGATGTTGCCATCGAAGAAATAGTCGTTGTTGAATTAATCCTGCCATAAAAACTGTGTGAGATTGTTTTATAGGTATGTTTGTATGTACTTAGTTGCATAATTATTCAAATAAAGCTTATTAAAAAAAAGTACTATAATTCTCCTCAAAAACTATTTTTTAAATTTCCATAGACTATAATTTTTAGACAGCCCGAATGCAACACTGGAGGTCGCACAAAAAAAATAAGAAAAAAACGTCAAATTGGCTCGAACGAATGAAGCAAAGTTATACAAAAGTTGAAAACAGCTAAAATTTCGGTATTTTCCCAATTAGCTACTGAATAAAGTGCTACATAAATTGTACACAATGACTGAGACGCCAGAGGTAATTTCTATTTTCTTTTAGAAATCCTACATTTCTATCAGAAAACATAGTATGATACTGTGGGACACGTCACACACATTTTGCATGTTGATCGTTGGATGTTTGTTTGTAATATATAATATATATTACCTTCCTAATTAAATTAATATTCAAGCATCCCATGCTATAAATATCACTCACAACTAAATTATTACTAATTTCAATATTTTTCAGAATGTAAAGATTAACAAATGGGACGGTGCCGCCGCTAAAAATGCCATCGACGATGCTATCAGAGAGGTAATTCTATGATTTTTTTAAACCGAAATATGTGTAACCTGTTTTTCATATGGTGGATAGGTACTATGTAGTTAAAACATTAAATTGAACTACATAGTGATTATAGGTTAGGTACCTATATTGTATTAAAATTAATCGATTTCCTCTTGATTAATTTGTACTTAGTTTACTAGATTAGCCTCTAAATACTTGGTTTTCCTCATCAGGTGCTGACTGGTGACCTAAAGTGCAAAGAGAGTTTTGCACTTATTGATGGACGGTTGTTCCTATGTGCTTTGGCAGTAGGAGTAGCACTCTATGCTCTTCTCTGGGATTATCTGTACCCATTCCCTCAATCAAGGTAATCAAAGTCCTATAGATACTGAATCCTAGTATTTGAATAGTTATATAAATAATTATACTAGTGATTCATGAATTCTACCCAAAAGCCCTCATACATGGATAGTAGAACTATCACACACCCATAAAATGCTATATTGTGCCATAATAATGTCACATATTTTGATGGGGATGGTGATGTAGGGGTAGGAATTAACTAAAACTAATAATATAATATTGCTAAAACAGTTGGCTTAATTTGGCAAGCCCATATCTTAAGAATATGTTTTGGATGGAGCTCCTAAGTATTGTAGATTGCCAGATTTTTAATCATAAACTAATTGGTGTAAGACCTTCACTAGGTTAGATGTTTCTTTTGTAATTGTATCTTAAATTGTGATTAAGATATGGACATAAACATTCTTTTCCAAATCTACATATTTGCCAAAAAAAAAAAGAAAAACAAGAGGAAAAAGCTAGTAAAAGTGTGAGAGACAATGTGATATCCCTACTAATATTATATTTGTAAAAGTGTGCTTGTTGATTTATCCTTTTTTCACTGACATACCTATCAATGTAATTTTTTTTAGAGATGGTAAAAGGCCATAGAGTAACTTTGTGCTACTTTTGATCCTGACAGTGTGAATGAAAATGTGATGCAGAAGCTAATCCTAACTATAATATTATAAATGCGAAAGTGACTTTGTTTGTTTGTTACCTTTTCACGCTTAAACCGTTTAACAGATCGCGATGAAATTTGGCATGCAGATAGCCTATGGTACGGAGAAGAACATATAGGCTACTTTTTATCCCGGGAAAACATAAGATCCCTGGGGAATGTGGGTGAAACCGTGGGCTGGAAGCTAGTTTACTATAAATCATATTTTACACAGACAGTCATTATGGTGTATTGGTATGATACTGCTTGTAGAATTTAACATAATTATTTTCCTTCCAGACTGGTCCTCATAATTTGTGTTTCGTCATATTTCGTACTTATGGGCCTCTTGACTCTGTACACTACATTTAAGGAAAAAGGCATATTCGTAGTTGCTAAGGAGAAAGTTGGAAATAATGCTAGACTTTGGGAAGCTAGTTCTTATGTCAAGAAGTAAGTATGAAACTATTTTGTAAATGTTAATCTCTGATTAAGTCAAGTTATTGTTACCAAATCATACTTAGTTTAATAATAATAATAATAATTTATTCACATAAAACATTGGTACATAGATTATATGAAGTCCCTGACTTCTGAGCTAGATATATACCTGTGTTACAAAAGTCAGTACCCTCTCCTATGCAATATGAACAGAATTTAATTTATGTAAATAATAATTATATCCTTATATTTAAATTTAGAAATATCCGAACTTGTATTTGTATGTATGTCATGTGAGTGTGTGTGTGTGTGTGTGTGTGAGTGTGTGTGCGTATGTTTATTATGTCTAATCAAGACTTAATTCTCTCTACCTGCAATAGACTACAGTGGAGATTGTTAGAGGAAGCCTATGCCAAGAGGCACGCTGAAATTAGGGACATTTTATAAAAACATAATATTGTACAGTAGAATCCTGATTATCCGATCATCGAATATCCGATTATCTAGACTCATTTGTCTGGGCTCTAATTGTCAATTTAAAAATTAACTATCTAATTCTTCAATTAAACCGCACAACGATAAAAAAAAACATATATTAAAATTTAAATATTGTTTGATTCGCTTTGAAACCTATTATTCGGATTTTTGATTATACGGAATACCCCTGGTTTTATTTGATCTGGATAATCAGCATTCTACTGTACATTGTAAAATGATTTCAGAATAAATGGGTTATTATTATGGAGAACCCACCTTATTAGCAGCTAGCATTGTAGAGCCGCGTTCGTTTCACATTATTTATTTTGGTACCCATTCTGAATGTGTGTTAAGAAACTTCGCTTCAAAAACAAACTTCTGCGTATTACTATGTAAATAGATAGGGAATCTATTTTCAGATTATATCTTGGTATTGCCGTCCATAGAGTTAATTTCAATCAATTACTTCAGCAACATGTGATTCTATGACTCATTTAGAGTTATATCAGTTGACTTATTCAAAAAGAGGCTAAATTACTAACTAACTTTACTATTGGACTGCTTCATTGAGCACTGAACTTAAAATAACACCCTTTATCACGATCTGCTTTAATCATTAATTAAAATTATCTATTTATCGCCAGACACGACGACAAATATCACCTCATACTGGTGCTGCGCGATTCGAGCGGCAAATCCCGTGAAGCCACTTTCACCAAGTCTTTTGCCAACTTCATCGACTCCAACGGCACCCTCGTCCAAAATCTAGTCTTGAACGAGGTCAACAAACTCTATAACTCCCTCTCCTCTGAGAAGAAAGAGAAGTGATTAATTGGTCTCTCTCTCGCACAATTTTGTTCCAAGGTCTAACATTATTGTAATATTGTTCTAATAAAACATTGTCTCAAATTAATTTGTTTTGTAATGCCATTCTATATGGTCAATCTTTGACATAAAAAAATGTATTTTATTTAAAACTCTAGGAATTACTAGATCTAAAACATACCTTCTTATGGAAATTAAATATGTACCTACTTTGTTTTCAACCAATATTCTAGTCTGAATGTTCTCATGCATCATGGAAATAGACAGCCAGATGGTAGTGCTAAAAAATCTGATTATTTTGGCCCTACTCCTGAAGAAATGGGATCTCAAAACTTCAAGTAAGTTTTTGTCAATAGATGGCAGTATTATTCAATAGTAGTAGAGGTAGTAATTTATCCCTCTTAAAGTAGTTGTTAGTTACTTCGTAAATAATTGTAGAACTATTAGATGTGGTATATTTTTATTTATTAAATAGTAGCTACTATATTCGTACATAATGTTAGTATTGAAAGAGTAAGGTAATTCTGCCACTTCATACTAGATGGCTCTATCATGGATTCATAATAAAACACTACTAAATCATCAAAATGTAAAAATGTTTTTGTGAACTTTACTACGCTACATTTAAAGTTGAAAATCGATAAACAATTAATCAAATCTTTTGAAAAATGTTGCCTTAATTTGGTAGTATTATAATCCACACAAGTATGAAGTTAGTGATGTCCCCATGTCAAAAGAACAATGACTCGCGATACACGACGTACAAAATCGACCAAACGTACATACAGAGGCAGGCAGGGTCAGTCAGTAGGTCGATTCGGTCGGTAAAACTGCGAGCGTCGCGACTCGCGCACCGTGTTACGTAAATGTCATTTACGATTAGTTAGTGTTAAGGTCTCGTCTCTTAAAATTTAATACCAACAGCTTTTAATAAACATAACAAATAGTGATGTGAAACAATTATTTAAAGTGCTAGTCATTGATTAATGTATTATTAAACGTAGGCATTTGATTAAAAAATATTGCAAGCTATCGCTGCCCTTGCTTTCTTAACTAAAATTAGGTTTTTGTTGTAAAAAACATTACATGTATTCTTCATAGTTTTCCTTGGATCTATTATAAATTGTGGTGAGTTTATTATATATTAAACTTTATACACCATTTCTTCTGTGATATTGATACAGATTGCGGAGTATTTATAAATATCATGACTCCAGGATATATAACTGAATAACTAATAGCATTAATAGCAATACCTAATCATTTAAGTATTTCCCCCGAGATGTATTTATATTTTTTTAAATCAAGTTATTAAGAAAATAATTATAACGTAGAGTATCTATTCAATCTATTCATCGAACAATAAATTCGGCATTACTGCAGTCTCGACTTTATGCGTTATTCTTTCATACAATTGTACTATATTATGGTAACATAATGCGAGCATCTACCTCCGTACCAAGACTATCATGTAATGACATCATCGCAGCCTGAACCAAGGTCTTTGCCAGTTTATAGATTACCTACGTTGTTGTATTACAAGTAGGAAATATATTTATATATAGTATTTAATTATATCAATCAACATGAATTCCCCGATACATTGCAAAGCTCAACTATATAATTAAGATTCTCTGCGAGTTTGAATTCGGTCACCTGACTTACCTACTCTATTAAACCGTACGACAAGTATTTCACAAGCTGAGGCTATTTTTGTTCTGGCTAACAGTACCAATGCGTGGCATACATGCGGTACACGATCTTATACAATGGTGTGGCATGTAGTGTTGCGTACCAGGCGTGAAACTCATGCCCGGCACGGGTTGGGATTGTCTCAAATAAAATTGGAACCCAATTCGATGATTGCAGAACGCGTGCCAACTTTCTACCTAGACTATCGTTGTGACATAAGTAACAGTGACCTTCGATTTAGGTAAACTTATACCTATCGCTGTTTTGCTCTTGTATGATTGTTAAGGGTAACTTCACTAGTTTTGACTACATTATATTCTTGCACTATTTTGAAAAGATAAGTATATCTAACTTTTAGTTGTCTAAACTAATTTCAATAATAACAGTGCAATTCATTACACTTGTAGAATTTTGATGATTCGGTATTTTTTTTTTCATTTATTAGTGTTCCATTTTTTTTTATACGACATTGTCGGCAAACAAGCATACGGCCCGCCTGATGGTAAGCGGTTACCGTAGCCTATGAACGCTTGTAACACCAGACGTATCACTCGCGCGTTGCCGACCCTTCCCCCCTCCCCAATGAGCTCTGGCGACCTTACTCACGCGCAGGAACAAACTATTGGCTGCGGTATTCTGTAAGGTGGAGGTAAGTACCAGGGGAAGTCCCCTGTCCATGTCGAGCTGCTCTTTGAGCGACATATCGCTATGCTCTACCTCTCCGAGCTTAGCATTTCAATTACATTTTTCTGAAACAGTTTTGTTTTAGAATTTTAACATAAAGTGACATCACGCACGACACGAGTAAAAATGTTACATAAATACATCTGTCGCGGGACCTTGTACCTATTTTATCGCGGCGATAATGTAGACAGACAACTGGGAAGTGATAATCGTTTTAATTAAGAGCTGCTTATGATGTAGTAACGAGATAGTGGAGCTATTAATCAGTAAATATCATTATCAGGGACGTAGTTACTGGACGCGTTAATTAATGAGCTACTGTCGGAATTTTCCTCTTTTTAACCGACTTTAAAAACGAAGGAGGAGGTTCTCAATTCGATTGTATTTTTTTTTTAATGGTAATTTTTAATCATTTATGAACCGATTTGAAAAATTATTTTTTTACTTGAAAGGATACCTCCAGATTGGTCCCATTTTTATCAAAATTCAGTTCTGACGATGGAATCCTGAGGAATTGAGGGAACTCCTCAAATATTATAGGCATATACATAGTGATTTTGGTATTTTCGGTAACAAATCAAGCATTTGCATTCAGAAAGTATCATTTGGTGATGTGAAACTGATGAAGAAGACCATTGACGACCACCGGAACTTCTCAATGATCCGACCTATTTCTGGGGATAACTCTTTGTTTTCGAACCGATTTTGATAAATTATTTTGCATTGGATTTAGTATGGCGTCAAAATGGTTCCATTTAAATTTCATTGGTATTGGACAGTGGACTCCGAACATATACCAAATAGGAATTGTGTATTGAGTGATTGAGGTATAGTTAGGTTTATGACAATTCCATTACGAGGAGGTACCTAACTATGATCAAGGACGTGTTGGACTGGACTGGACTTGGACTAGGAATGCATACAACGAAACTCCTTAATGACAAACAGCTCGTGTAAATTCAGTACCAATGGATATTATCTCATGGCATAAAGTTGAACATTATAAAGAGTATCATTTCTGGCAATGCTCTTTGACGAAAGAGTCTGTGTGGCCTACTCAATAATTTATTTGATTCTAAATTAGACAGTGCTATTCCTTCAAAGGTTTTTATACGACTGACAGCTCAATACATACACATTTAGGGTTTAGGCCTTAGAGTTTTTTTTTATTTCCAAGATCTTTAACAGCTTCATCAGGTGTAGTGCCTTGTAACTTGTACACCGTGACGGCCCAACTCTTACCGACTTTCATTCATATTTTTTCAATATTTCTGTTTCTGTACGGTTCTGTTTTATTCCGTTTCATCTAGCCGTCGTTTCCGCATTCAAAAAGCTGCCTTACTAGCTCTACCCATATTCGTAACTAAAAAGTGTATTTATAAATAAAAAAAAACCGACTTCGAAAACTGAAAAGCTTAAAATAAATGTTTCATTTCTACATCATTTTGAAGTCGGTACCAAGTAAAACATTAAAATTACTAAGAATAAAATATTGCAACGAAAAAATATTAAAACCAATCATTCACACTAACTCGAAATATTATCAAAAATAAATTAACCTAAAGACAACAATATTGTGACAACTTAACTAAATTTAGTATGTGTTTATAGATACTACTTAACTACAAAAAAAAACTCGCTGAAACAAAACAAATCAAGAAAGTAACCTGAAGACCAAGTAATTTTTATGTTTTACTTGGCACCGACATCAAAATGATGCAGAAAGGAAACATTTATTTTATGCTTTTCAGTTTTTGAAGTCGGTTTTTTTTTTTATTTATAAATTATTTTTATACATATCAAATACTTGGATAACAATGATACATGACGTTGAAATGTCTGGTAATTCTGAATTTAAAAAATAACTTAGGTAGGTACTTTTTAGGAATAGTGCAGTCATGAGCATAAATATTAAAATTCGGTTTATTACTAATTTGAAGTGGTAAGATAATTTATAACACATTTGCTCGTAAAGGGTCTCTTATTTCACCAATTTCAATATCGTATTGTATCTCATTACGTACTTGTGCGTTATTGTAATGTAAAACGCATGAGTTTCTTTTTAATAAGGTAAAACGCACGGTTTATCAAGATGCTCCGTCTAAAACGAACGGTAATTTTCAAATCTTAGCAAAGAGTTTTTATGTCAGAAAAGTAGTCCACATTTTATGAATAAAATTAACTTTGGGAGATAAAATATAATAAATAAACATTTAATTCTTTAATTTAATTAATTTTGACCATAAATTACAACCATTTATCTTTAACAAAACACAAAAATATTAATTTTACTTTATTAGTAATACTGGCTGTTTTTGTGCCTTTGCCTTAAAAAAAAAGTTTAAGAAAGTCTGAGTTTTATTTATTTCCTCGCAAATATGTTATAAAACGTCGTATGACATACGTGTGCTTTGATAATTACAGCCTCTGCTTTCTTGTAGCCATATCGCCTCGGCTGTAATTTTCAACATACCGCACTTATATCATAATGTACTATAATCTACACGTGTATCTACTTGAAAATAATTATGATCATATCATAAAATGAGATTAAGGTAAAATGAGTACTAGACCACTTAAAATAAGGAAACTAAAACCTTTCTACTAATCTCATACTAAATGTATGGGAGTGTTTAATGTCAAAATTTTGGATACTTCTCGTTTGATTTTTAAAAAGTTATCGATTTCATTTTACTGATTAGGTAACGTACTTTCGATATCATTTAACTTTTTTTTGATATCTGTACCTAATAGTTACGGAATAATCGCCTGGCTGGACACACTTAACGATTACACCCTGTATATTATACTCATGACTATACCAATTTACGCGCAATAAATCAAAGTCCCTATCCGTTGCAGGTTACCGGTTTTATAGGTATTTTCTCAATGAAACCAGTTTTACCCTTGCTCATTATGTAATCTTACCTCGATCACAATGTCGACATTAGTTGAGACCTCATTCAACCATCGACTCTGAAATGTTTCAATGAATAGCAGTTATAAATTCATGTCATCGAACCGATAATAAAATAGCGAAAATAAGGAAAACAAAACAGTTTTGAAATATTCCATCATGCTATCAGAAAAAGGGGAACTTTTTTAGAAATATCCAATAGTTCTTCCTCCGGGAAGAAAGTAAAACTAAGTTGAGAAACTCGTGCGATATATTTTTAAAGTTATGTTATAAAAAAAGCGATAATCTGTTATGCACATTATTATATTAGCACGTTTCTAAGAGTGGATGTTCACGTTACGGAGCATTCGTCACGCCGCCATGATTATGAATGATACGTAGGCTACCTACGTATCACTAATCAGTCATAAAACGCGTGATTTAAACGTGATTTCCCTTATTACGTGAGGTTTTAAGATCATCTCTTTTTGTTATATCACGTTAGAAAGAGACAAATATATTTCAAACCTCTTACTAATACCACATGATTAGACAAACTACTACTTCACGTAATGACATCGGATATGTTTTATTATCAACTGGTTACTGAAACATTTGAAATATTGCAGTCAAAAATTCTTGCCAAGTTTCAGCTGACCCTCTATCCTTGACCTTGCAAATGTCTATTCACTCCTCTATTTTTGGCTGAAGAGTGGCTATTAATAATTTGAAGCGTAGCACTGTGTCGTATTATCAGGCAGTGATTCATGTCGCTCCAGTCAGGCCGGCGCACGATATGTCGGTGCTGTTAACGTGCTATGCAATTTAAATTCCTGATAAGATTTCAATTATCAAACCTGACAACATACATGAGGAAGAACCCTGATAATAAACAACTTATAATCAATAATATAACTCAGAGTTTAGTTCTATTACCCAAGACTTAAGAAATAAATTCGAAGGACAAGCGAGCAAATGTTGTAACCAATTATTTGGCTTCCTAACACACTAAAGTTAAAATCTCGCCAAGGACCTTTTATTCCGTTTAGTTTTAGAAATGTGTCTGCGTTTGCCCAGAGACTCACTCTGGCCGAAAACAAAAAAGAATAATTAAATTATTCTTTAATCACTAGCCGTCCCCCGCGGTTCCACCCGCGTTCCCTAGAAAAAAAGTAGCCCATGTCCTTCTCCGTACCATAGGACAGGCTATCTGCGTACCAACTTTCATCGCGATCGGTTCAGTGGTTTAGATGTGAAAAGGTAACCAACATGCAAACTCACATTCGCATTTAATAAATGCGGTACATTTCAGGCAAATATAAATATGTAGAGGATTCTTTACAAAAGATTTAGATTGTTAGTGAACTTGATACGATAATAGAGTGCAAAACTAGCTAGATATGTATCCCACAATATAACGTCAGCTGCAAATACTTGTTAACTGGCCGACAAAGGGAGGATGTCTCGGCATACGATGCACCGTTTACCTTTTATAAATTTCGTAACATCTGCTCGATGCAGGGATACATTATTGACTCTATTGACAACTAAAAGCGTTGCATTTGCCTTCTATTTGTTAAATATCAATGCTCTATTAGAAAGTTTTATATTATCGTAGACTTGTTTCTGTGTGCACTTTGATAAGGAATAAAGACTGCATTCCATATGTCTTAGCTTCAAATAAACTGTTGCCAAGATTCGAAACGATCGTGTGCTAAAGTATTATAATGTGAGAGTAGATATTTAAAAGTGATCAACAGAGAACCCGTGCCAAAAATGTATTATAAAACATTTATTTCAGAACATGTCTCGGCGGAGACTGTTAGTTGGTGGCGCGGCCGGCACCGCGGGCGCCTTGCTGGCAGCATGGGCACTATCAGCTGATGACTCAGTAACCGTGAGTACAGTAGTGTAATGACATAGTAAATAAAAAATGAATAGCAAGTAATTTTGACACCACGTCGCCGTTTTATTTCACTGATCGGCACCGATTTCTCATGTTACCTGCCCTTTATTCTATTATACTTTCAAAGGTATCAACATTGCTTTTTTAAAATAGACCTGCCTGATTTCTAGACATTATAAATCTAGATTTTGTAAAATAGAATGTTTAATTCAAAGGAATCATGCGCCATAGGTGCTAGAGCTAAATAATTAACCACTTGTTTATCGCACTCTCATAACGATCCCATCATAGCGTAGTCGTACGAAGAATTTTCTCATAGAAGTGGCACTACTAGATTCACAATTTTTTTTTTACTATGGCAGCGAGGAAGTACTTCATTTTATCTGTCAGGGGACGCCAAATCTAATCATAGTTGATATAAAGCCACGTCGTAGTATTACGTGCCTATAGACATTATTTATTAGTCATTTAATATATAGGCATTTATTTATTTGCGTAATGTGTAAAGATAGTAAAATGATAGCATGTAGTTATAAAATATTATTTATAAATGCAATATGATTATGGTTCTGATTAGATTGCTTCTTATTAATTAACAGAAATATGTACCGAACCAACCAACTTATATTGGTGTCGTTTCAATGTATTTATTTTCTTAACCACGGGCTCTATTTTGATGAGGGTGTAGCCCAAAATTAAATTAAATGCTGCTCGTTGGTAAGCCCATCATTCAAGAATGGCTGGACTGATTTGCCTATTAAAAATATTCGTGATAGCCCGAATAAGGTTTTAAGAAAGAAAAATTGAAAATATTGTCCGGATAATTGGAAAATTCGTGAATGAATGTACTTTTTATATGGGATTTATGTATGAACTCAAATACAGGCAGGGTCTGTCGGGCCAGCTAGTCTTCAATAGGTAACTTATTCATATTTATTCACTGATTAATTTAATGACTGCTCTGATTATTCCATGAACCTACTTCCTATTTTTTTTACGAGTAGGTAATTCATTTCAATAAAAATCGATCTTATTTCATTTCGATGGGGACAATAAAACTGGTTTTATTGCGCCCGCTTATCATGGATTTAAAATGTTTATAGGACTGGTACAAACCGGCGACAGTAGCCGCCAAGACAGAGCGTAAGAAACGCCCTTTACCGTCCAGGAAGGATCAAGTGGCCAATCTTCAGGCTGGCCACACATATGATGTCCTTATCATTGGCGGTGGCGCTACTGGCGCTGGGTGCGCGCTCGATGCTACAACTAGAGGTGGGTATTGGTTCCTTTCGTCCAATGTTGGACAGAGATATATGTCTATCTAGCTCACTCAATCTATTGTTGAATTGGTATGATATTTATTCGTGACTAATGCCAATAATACATTGTATGCTGTGTCTTATTTGTTTATGATATGTAGTTTTTGGCTAGATATTAGACAGTATCTCTCCCTATCCCTGTATTAAATAGATGGTGTGTGTTCTGTGTAATTCTCGGCATAATTTTTTCCCTTCGTTCCGTAACACTATATATCACATAATATTTGGGGTATTAAATAGGACATGACCTTATAATACCAACCCTGTCTTGAATCCCTTATGAATCCTTGACGACTCTACACTTGATGATGTTATGAATTCTTTCTTTTATTGCGAATTAAAGCGTTATCGTATATTTTCAACACTTACCGCCTATGTCAAAGACAAATTAAAATACTTTTGAAGATCACCAATGAGCTCTGGGCTTAAGTGATACCTTTGATGTTATAGAGAAGCCTTATGTCCCAGATTAGAAGATATATGACCTGTTCACTATAGCATGACACTTGTGATCCAGGTCTTCGAACCGCCCTAGTGGAAGCGGATGACTTCGCAAGCGGTACATCAAGTCGCAGCACAAAACTGATCCACGGAGGCGTGAGATACCTACAGAAAGCGATCATGCAACTCGACTACGAACAGTATAAGATGGTAAAGGAGGCTTTACACGAGCGTGCTAATATGCTGGAGGTGGCTCCGCATTTGACGAGGCCGTTACCGATTTTGTTGCCGGTTTATAAGTAAGTTATCTTTGAATTGATTTGACATGATTCTAATAGGGAAGAGAAGTTTAGGTTTCTTATGGTGACAATGCATTTTTTTTTTCGCAATGTCAGATTTGGTCCTATAGTAAATGTTGTTCAGGATGACTAAACTACACCATCTCGAAATATCCACCAGGCATAGACCTATGTTTGACCATAATCTCATCATGGTAAGTGATGATGTGGCCGTAGATGGTAAACACACAAAGCCTAGAAGGACCTGGCTCTCAAGTGTAGCTGCAGAACACTGGTAGGTGATTGGCTACACATCTCCGACCCTTGTTGCAGCCTACTAAACTACATTATGTAGTTGGCTTTGCAGTTTTTTTTTCAAATATTACCAAATAAGGAAAAATACTAAAATAGGTACCTTTTTATAATGAGTATAATATTATAATTCATAAATAAACATGAGATCAATGCAACGTCAATCAATCGACCCTGATTGTGACCTGGCATACGACTTTCAACCGTATCTGTTTGAATATAGAGTCTAAACAAAACACAATTAACACACAGTTTTAACTTTTTCCAGATGGTGGCAAGTCCCGTACTACTGGTTCGGTATAAAGATGTACGATTTAGTAGCGGGTGATAGAAATGTGAAGAGTTCATACTATCTGTCTAAGAAGAACACTCTTGAATTGTTCCCTATGTTGAAGTCGGATAACCTTTGCGGAGGCATCGTGTATTACGATGGTAAGCATTTTTGGGTCTCATAATTTTACTATATTAAATACACTGAGTTCGACCGACTGAAACTTGTCCCTGCGTTTTACGTCTCGCAATGCTTTGAGAATTTCTTGCCGACTTCTCAGTGGAAGGCTAATTTCGAAATCGATGATAGCTACAGTAGCTTCGACATTACATTACTAAATAAACAGTTATGGCTTTGAACCGATAGATTTTGGGCCAACAAGAGTGGCTACAATTTACTCTACCGGGATGGAGGAGTTAAGATAAATTGTTGAAAATATTATGTTGCATCTCCCCTTATCTTGTAATCCTTATGGCTTTTATTATTTTAATTTCTCCTGTCCTCATAAATAAGGTTTCGCTACAGAATTATTATCTAAGATGCCTTTGGGCTCACACTTATTGTTTTTGTGCGTATCTAAGAATAATATTTTCGTTATTTCTTTTATGTTCCGAACAACAATACTGTAACGAATCGTAACATAAATTGTGATAATCAGTTACCTTTGTTCATTCCATGGCAGCAACATAATAAATTTCAGCTAGAAATTATGGCCACTAGATCATAGAGATAAGTTAAAAACATTATTCTATTGAAGGCAGTAAGGTTACCTTGCGAAGTTATAGAATTCTTTACTTCATAAATATGTTTGTAGGTATATTTAAATTATATTGCTCTTCCAGAGATATTGTTATTTGTTTACAATATTAATACGACGTCATTATCATTAAAGCTCAGCAGATGGGAGATTCTTTCACTATATAGGAAAACAACCGACTTAGTCAGGTTTTGATTCGAAATAAAAACAATCGTATTTAGAATCTGGCTTTATGATATATGGTTTATTTTGGAATAACACAGTCTATTATTGCCTACCTAATGCTGACTGTGACAAGGATATGGAGAATGGAAATCTACTGCAACCAAGTTTTGCCTAAAACGCTACCCAATTTGAAGACATAGAGTTTAATTTCGTTTTTTTAACCGACTTTTGAAATGTTTCCTTTTTGCCACGTTCCTATAATTTCATTTCGTTTTAGGTCAACAAGACGACGCTCGTATGAATCTAGCCATAGCACTAACGGCAGCCAGACATGGTGCCACCATCGTCAACCACGTGAGCGTCACCAAACTGCACAAGACTAATGGCAAACTGTCCGGAGCTAGAGTTAAGGTGGGTCATAGATTATTGACAAGTTAGACCGCCTGAGAACCTATTCTAGACTAACATTCAGATATTTCTTAAATATGGTGTATTTTTTAAAATTCTATAAACAAAATTATATACCTAAAATGAAATTTCTTGCTTAGATATTTTTGGTTTTAATTTTAAAATCCCAAACGGCTATCAGTATTATAAATATAGATTATATCGCCGTCTGTCTATTATTGTAGACCAACCCAATAGAGGACACACAAGGATAAAGGGATTTTCTACTTATAGTCTTTGCTTGTGTCGTTCATTAGCTAAATATAATTCAATAATGAGATTAAAATTAAATAATAGTTAGAAAAACCACTCATGAGTCACTATATAAAAAAGTACAATTTCTTCATTGATAGTAGAATCCCTTCTGTCTCAATATGGAAAAAAATGCGTGTTTTTGCTCTTTTTAAACCTATCTCAATAATAATCTAAACTTATACAGGATGAATTATCAGGCAAAGAATGGGACGTGAAAGCGAAGAGTATCATCAACGCGACAGGACCTTTCACCGACAGCATTAGGAAGATGGACGACCAAACCATCAAGGAGATCTGCTGCCCCTCTTCTGGGGTACATATTGTCTTACCTGGTTATTACAGGTATGCTATTACTCTGTATGTCTCGCTCGCTCTCCCTTGCATGCATATTTTCGTTTCGAAATACGAAAATGACCGATCCCCTTAAATATATTTATTTTACTCTCAGGATATTGAAAATACATTATTGCTAAGAATTTGGGTGCTCCTTAGTTATTTTATTTACTCATTATTATTGTACACAAACTTATACTTTTATTTTTTTAATCCACAATACAACATTATACATAATTAAATGCACACAGTAGTTTATTAAGAATCGCCTATTGAGTCGATTCAGCCATCTTGATATAGGATTTTTTTTATCTAAAAATAATTATTAAAATGTAGTAAATTAAGGCATCCTTTCGAAAATGAGTCTTATTCTAAGGAGAATAAAGTTTCGTATAACTATTTTGCAAAATTATCAGTATAATTTTTTTTTACATAATTTACGAGATTCTTAATTTCCCCACTACAGTCCAGAACAGATGGGTCTCCTAGACCCGGCGACATCAGACGGTCGCGTCATCTTCTTCCTGCCCTGGCTGAAGGGAACCATCGCGGGTACTACTGACCTGCCGTGCCAGGTCACACATAGCCCCAAGCCCACTGAGGACGAGATCCTATTCATATTGACTGAAGTCAAGAACTATCTCAACCCTGATGTTGAAGGTGAGTTGTTTGTGAGAACTATGTAGATTTTTATATTGATCGATAAATATGACTAAACTTTCCTCTCGGTAAAAAGTAAAATTGATCGTGTTTAAAAATATCTAAACTTAATTATCTGGAGCCAGGACCTACTTTTATTTAAGCACACGAAGCATTGTGTGCTTAGGTACCCCCTTCAACCACATCATCACTTACCACAGTCCACAGCAAGATTGAAGTCAAACACAGGCCTATACATAGCAATAAAAAAAAATATGCCACTCGGCTCCTGCTCAATAACAAACGTCTTGTAGTTCTTCCAAACTGTTTGATGTCATCAGTGCATAAAGAGTATTTAAATCTTCTAGTCAGGCGCGGTGACGTACTATCAGCATGGTCCGGAATACGGCCGCTCGTGTCGGACCCAAACAAGCCCGACACGCAGTCTCTAGCTCGGAACCACATCGTGCACGTATCACCCTCGGGTCTCGTCACCATCGCCGGCGGGAAATGGACCACGTACCGGTCCATGGCGGCAGAGACTATCGATGCTGCTATTGAAAGTGAGTTATTATTAACTGATGAAGGATTGTACTCGTAGAATGAAATCAGTATTGCCAGTGAAGTACTTTGCAATTGAAAGTAGCGTAAAACTTATTTATCTTGCAATACAAACATAATTTAAAAAATGAATAATGATAAAACAACAAACGAACTTTAGAATTAGGTGTACTATGTTACGCTAAGGCCCAGTAATACAGGTTTCCGACAAGTTCCCATTAGCTTATCTGACAGATAACTAATAGTGCAATAACTTACTTGCTTTTGAAATTAACAGAATGAGACCTCACGTATGATATCGACCATTATCTATTATATCGATTAGAGTCTTATCGGCAACCTTTAAGACTAGCCCTTAGTCTCCTTGCTCTACAAAAAGTTTATTTTGTCACAAAATTGTAGCACAGTTTTATAACTGTGCTATAATAATCAATAAAACACATGATATTTATAAATCACACAATTTATATATTTACATTTCTTAGTGTTAAACATTAAATTATCCAGTCCGGCTCGAAGGACCAATGAACAAAACAATATTGTCGACTTGTTATATTTCAGGTGCGAATCTCAAACCGTTATTCAAAGAGTGCCAGACCGATGGGTTCTTAATAGAGGGCGCTCACGGCTGGACACCCACTATGTACATTAGATTAGTTCAAGATTTCGGACTCGAAATGGAAGTAAGTATATTTATTATAGATAAAATAATACAATTAGACACATAATCTTGTTAGATTTAGGGAACAATACGGCTCGAAGGACCAAACAATCCACACTTTATGTTGTCACTAGCTTCTGCCCCGCGGTTTCACCCGCGTTCCCAAGGGATCTTACCCCTTTTTCCCGGGATAAAAAGTAGCCTATAGCCTTCCTCGATAAATGGGCTATCAAACACTAAAAAAAAATTTCAATTCGATCCAGTAGTTCCTGTGATTAGCGCGTTCAACCAAACAAATAAACTTTTCAGCTTTATAATATTAGTATAGATATATTAATTAAAGTATAGATAACAGAGCGATTATTGTCCCACGTGAAGTGCTGCGTTTCAAATAATTACTTTGTTTACACTAAACTTTAAATAATTGAGCTTCTTATCAGATTAGGACATAGCTGGGTTCGAAGGACAAAAATAATATAGCCTGCTTTATTTTTCAAACACCGAAAAAGAAACATAAAGTGTTTCTTCGTACCATTGCGTCAGCGTTGAAAATAAGTCCCCAGACTTACATGAATGGCATTATACGGTTTTTGACAGAACACATACTCTAATATTACCTCATGATTTCTTCCAGGTAGCCCAACACTTAGCTAAGTCATACGGTGACAGAGCGTTCGCCGTCGCCAAGATGGCCGCGATGACCGGCAAGAGATGGCCGATCATCGGCAAGAAGGTCCACCCTGAGTTCCCTTACATTGACGCTGAAATTAGGTTAGTGGTGTACAAATACATGTCATTGTTAATCCTCCCTATAATAGTAACAAAATTGGGAAGTGGTATGACGAAAGCCTGGACGTGCCAACCTAAAGTGGACTCTATACTTTTAATAATAAGCCATTCGATTTTTGGAGCTCTAGCGCGTAAGAAATTTTTTTTAGAGGATAAGAATGTGGAAAAAAGTCAGAGCCTAGCGTGAGTAGTTTTCCGTTCTGATTGAACCCTAAGGTAATTAACATCATTAAACTTAGCGCCCATTTTCTGTAATTCTATTATAGGCAGCGTTTGCCTATTTAAAATGTACTCTTGTATCACTGTGTATATGGTATATAGTATATGGTATATGAACAATACAATAGGTACGGTGTCCGCGAGTACGCGTGCACGGCGGTGGACATGATCGCGCGGCGGCTGCGGCTCGCCTTCCTCAACGTGCAGGCCGCCGCCGAGGCGCTGCCCGCCATCGTCGACATCATGGCCGAGGAACTCGACTGGACCGATACTGAGAAACAGGTGCGCTAACTATTCAAAGTTACGAGTATGTCTACGAAATATTGTGTCGATTAAGCTATAGAGGCTAGTAGAGATATTTGAAACCAGCGGCTTCTAAGCCAAGGACCGACAAAATCAGATTTTTGTCGATAAAATTGCGAGAGATTCAGAATCAAATTTCGTGATGAAATATACTTGAAATAATTAAATAACATTGCAAAATTAAGAATTCTCTTTAATTTATGTATATATATTTTTTTTTCTTTTAGTTTTTTTTTCATCGTACCAAATATATAAATAATTTTGGTTGGTTGACGAATATAATATAATTAAATCAGTGATACCAACATTTTCAGCTACTCAGTACTATTATTCATAAACTATTCTAGAGACAAATCAAAATGGCGGGTGAATTCTTGGCCAACGAGATGGGTCAAATGGTGAACCGAGCGAGTCGCGACAAGATCCCGATCAACTTAGGCAAGGACGAGATCCAGACGTACATCAAGCGGTTCCAGATTATTGACAAAGACAGGAAAGGTTTCGTCTCTATCAACGACATTAGGAGGAGTCTCAAGGTAAGTGATTGAAGAGTTGAGGACGGATCTTCGTGGATTATTTAAAATTAAAGGTCAAATCGATGATTTATTGATGTGGGTTCGATTCCTACAGGAGACAGCAGGATATAAAAAGGCAGATATAGTGGCGGACTATAAACAAACCAATACATCTGATTGTGTTATAATATGGAAAACCTATATGGAGATATATGAAAAACAGATGCACCATCAACAGGATCTCAGGCCATAGTATCAACATCCTAAATAAAGTATCAAAAAATTCTGAATCGAGGGAATTCTGAAAGGAGTATCTATTACAATACATAATTATGGGAGCTTTATATCCCAACCCAACTGATGGTCAATCTCATTCACTCACAGTACAATTTCTCATCAATATATTAATCAGGGCATCAAATGCCCTATTCTAAACATTCCGCCGATTCTAGACAATGGGGGTGAAACCGACCGACGATGAAATTAGCACAATTCTCTCAGAGATTGACGTCACGTACAATGGACAGCTGGAAATACAGGACTACCTGCAGGTAGAACCATAGAGGAACTGTACGCAAGGGCTGGGCTATGTCATCATTGTGTCGTTTCGTTGGGCTATTGGGATGTTAGTTTTGGAATTATACACAAATTATGTGCTTTACTAATAAGAACTTTAAAGAAGGAATGGGGGGGGGGATAAGGTCGGTGTTCTAAAATCAATTTTATACAATATTGTGTGTGTATAAGTGCGTCTCTTTCCTATATCAAGTTGTTATGGTGCAAAGAACATATTTGTGCATCATTTCAAAACAAATTGTATGGAATTATTTTTACTTATTTTTTAATTTTTTACTAACAAATTTGAAAAAAAAAAAATATCACTAAAGAAATAAAGCGTAAAATTAATTCCGTACAACACTAATCACGCTGCGTAAGTCATTGTTACAAGGAGCTTGTGTCCACAGAACTACGGCGAGGACGTCACCGGTGAACAGTTGCACGATATACTGAAAGAGATCGACACTAACATGAACGGACAGGTCGAACTCGACGAGTACTTGCAGGTCTATATCGCCTGTGTCATGATTTTATTAAAAAATATATATTCTCTATGGCTGTTTGACTCTGGAACGATGTTAATTTGAATTTGGAAAATTGCATGTCATATCTGCTTTTTGTATGATAAAGATGGATATGCTTGCGTATAGTATTTAAAGTTATCCTCTCATATATCCTATTCTACTTTTTATTTATATTATAAATGTAAAGTTTGTGTGTATGTTTGTATGGATGCTTGTTATACAATCACGCGCAAATTGATCAGTATTATCTATATATAAATATATTTAAAAAAAAATGTAGGTATATCAGTTATCTGGTTTCCATAGCTCTGCTTAGTTTGGGACCAAATGGCCGTGTGTGAGGAATATCTCAGGATATTTACTATAACATTATCCCGGTTAGATCTGGGTACGCGCGTAAAATCGCCCAAGACAAAAGCCTAGTGTGGCAAAACCCTAACCTCTTTCTAATACATAATTAAATAGTTGCCATTAAAATTTTCATTTTTCGTGTGAAAGTAATTTATTTATCATTGTTCCAAAGACAAATTGTAAGCCATATAAATAGTTCATGAAAAATATTGATACACAGACTACGTCACGATACTGTTATATAGTAGAAGCAATAATTTTCTTATTTGCTTTTGTTTTGCTTTGCATGAAATTATTATTTGCATGTACCTTATGTATTGTCTCACTTTTTTAGTACATCTTTTTTGAACTGTTTATAGCTGTTTATAATATTGCACTAATAACTTTGCTTCCATGGTAATATTCCAGATATTATAACCGTTCAAAGCTATTCCATAATATTAACAAAATACTAACATTAATTAACATTTTTTTATGATTAACATAATTTTCCAAATTCATCCTTAACTTAATAGTTACAAGGTGTAAATTTAACGTGTAGATGATGTCGGCCATCAAGTCCGGTCACGTGGCGTATTCTCGCTTCGCTCGCATGGCGGAGATGGAAGAGGAACATCATGAGAAAGAAGTGCTCCAGAAGAAGATCACTGTAGAGAGGAGCGGCGGTGGCTTGTAGAAGAAATTATTACTGACAAGGTAAATATTAGGAAGTAGGTATCTGAATAGATTCAAATATAAGGTCCTACTAAACTAACGGTGCTTTAGTTGGATTAATGCATAATGGAATCTCATTCAAATGTATTGGTATTTGTTTGAGTTGTGTTGATTTCAAACATGGTAATTTTTTGTTTTATTTTTTTTGAAGTATTTTTTGTTTAATTTCATTCATGGCTTAGGCTTGTCTACCTTTTATTGGAAAAAGTGTTGCAGGTAGTAGCGCTCAGACCTCTTGCCATTATCTACAAATACAAAATGGATATCTATTGACTTGCTCGGGCTACCCCTATATTTATACAGCCGTGTTTTATTCAGTAATATCCAAATACATGCTATGTTGCGGTAGTTGCTATAAATCTCATAAATTAAGGATTCCATGAGCAATCCCATTATTTGTAGATAAATTACTCGTATATTATGCAATTTTTATATAGTCGTTAAAATCCGCCGCAATCGTTTTTTGAACAGAGAAAGAACAGACTGAGGAAAGAGATTGAGACATGAGGACAGGGTTGATTTTGAAATATTTTTCTACAATTTATTTTACAATTAATTGAAATGTCTTTGTTTCAGATAATATCGAATTCATCGCAACAAAGTAGTCACTAAGTAAAACACTCACAAGTATTATCTCTCAAATTTAGAGTACAATAATTTATAACTATTTACATGAAATTAATGTCAGATTAAATTACGTTACGTCCATTTATATTTTATAGTTTAATAGAAGAATTGTTTAAAAAAATGTTTTAAGCGACCATCGCTAACGTTCAACCGTACTATTAGCGACAGCTATTTCACAAATAATCATTTAAAATGTATTCAAGTACGTTAACGGTTATCGCATAAACCTAATTTTGATAAATTTGAAAACTTAAGGTTATTTTACGAAGATTTTGAAAATCATTTTAATGTTGTGGCGGAAAGTATTAAAATACCCCGGTTTGTTATCTGTGTTAAAAATGGATTTGATAAAATGAATAATGTGATGTTAATGTGTTTTTAATTTTAAATTGTAATTTATTTAAATGATGAATCGCGAAGTACAATAGGTTTATTTTTACATAAAAGACTATATTTAAATTAGGAACAGCAAATAAATTAATTTAAAAAACATGCAATTTAGCATTGAAATATTTATTTATCCAACTATTTTTATGTCCTTATATACTACGACAACTTTTTTGAAGTCGCGTTAATCTAAGAGCGAATTAATGCTTTTATAGACTTATCAACAATGGGTTAAAAAAATGGGATCTTGAAACGGGCAGACAACTTTATGACATGTAAAATTTAGCACCGATCGAAATTTTAAATTTTATTCTAGCATTCGTTTCTATAAAAATGTCGCTGTGGTTGGCAGAGAGAATGCACTCATTATAGTTGTCATGTAATATGCTCATATTACAATGTAGGAATCTTGTACAATTTTAATATAAATATTTAAGTTATATGAAGTTCATAAATGTGTTTATTGTGCAATAAATAATTTTGAATCTTTATGTGTGTGTTTTTCTTCAAAATCTTATTTAACAACTTCTTAAAAATGTAGAAGTCTTCATATACTAGATAAAAAACAGACATTATGATTACCTACCATGTATCACAAACTACAAACCTTGCTGAAACTTACAGGAGATAAAGAACAAGCTACTCAGCTAAATCACTCGATGATAATGTAAGGATAAATTATATTTTTTTCACTAAGTATTTCACTTAAAATTGATGAGTAGTTTCCCATAGTGATGATTTGGCCCATACCATACGTACATCTAAAACAGGCTTTGTAATTAGGAGTTTTAAAATCCCATCCAAATTATGCTTTCGAATGTGCATGCGAAAATCCGCTTAGTTGATATACTACCGTAAGCCGTCACTAGATGGCAGTAAATGTTTCTGATTTCTGAACAATAGATAGGGCAAAATATGTATGAGCTCTTGAGAAGGACGGGCGACTTCGATCGAGTTGAAACGGTTGGCGGTATTTGAGCGTCACTCGTATAACCGATCCACTCCCTTTATATGAACTCGATTGCTGTGCGTGCCGACCCCAATTGCAATAGAAGATAAAGTGCAGTAGTAACTACACTACTGTGACTTGATCAAAAACTTAATTAATCATTATACTTTATTAGACTTTTTTTACTTTGTATAAGGTTGTGTTTGACCACAATCTCACTATGGTAAGTGATGATATGGTCGAAAGTAGTAAGCATGCAAAGCCTAGAAGGCTCTCAAGTGCTGCAGCTGCCGGAACACACAGGTAGCGGTTTGGCGACGTTTGGATTTTCAACTTGAGGGTGGTAGCCAGTCAGGCGGGTACTACAATGTACCCTATCACCGTGCTATGGTTTGCTTACGTTTTCCTTCCAATAGCTCAAGCTCTATTTCTATTTCGTCTTGTGCCCATAGCACGCCAAATTCACTTTCATAGTTCGCACAATATGCCACATCCATTATTTTGACTTGAGAATGGGTTTTGCGATTTCTACCCGAGTATGTAATCAATCAGGTAATAATTTTCAGTGTTCTTATATAGGGGTTGTTCCGACGTAATGGGATATTGGATTATTATTTTCCATTTTTTCTTTTTCAAATAGAGTTGCAAATAAAAAGTAAAATATTACTCCTCCGGTCAACTCTACTTGATGATAAAAAAAACGTTTATTGCTCGACCATACACGAACGAACAATTTTCCGTTTGGTGAATCACGAAGTGACCCAATGCACGTAGTGATTATAATAATAATATACTCTTTGACCCAAGCGCTAATAAGTAGGTAGTTTTCAGTTGACAGTCGTAAATTTATTAGAGATCACGCCACCAAAGAAGTCCCATATGGAATTAATGAAAATAGATCTTATTTCTTCGGTAATAGAGGTAGACCTTCGGACGGCTTCGGAATTTCTTTGGTGGCGCGTGCGAACTGTAGTAAGTAGTTCCCGTAAAGACTTTCAATTTATTATATAGCGGAAATAACAATGATAGATTATGAAATAAAACATTTAGAAGTAAATCAATACATACTTATATACGTATTTATTTTACAGAATTATTTATTTATAAATATTATATTTTTACTATTAAGTATATATTACACTTATTGAGTAAGTACCTATATTTCAACTGAGTAGGTATATTTTTTATAAAATAAAGTAATTTTGATCTACTTGTCATATAATATTTAAAAAAAAAACGAAATTTTGATTAATAATTATGGTGGTTTCTCTTTTTAAAAGTTTGAATTATTTGGCGGGAAATAGTTGTAATATTACGTTGTCCCGGTTGAGGCGTAGGGCGGCGGTTACGCCCCCGCGGGCCGTAGTCACGGGCGGGCGGTGGGTGGGCGCTTCTCTTCCGCATTCTTATGAATTTTTAAGTATGCAATAGGGGGTAAGATTTCAAAAGAATTATTTCAGAAGTTCGTGTAAGCATTGCGCTTCACAATCAAACTTTCGAAAAATGCTAAAGCCCTTCTCGATGTAAATTTTTCTGTTTTCGTATCACCACAATATAAAAAATATTATATATTTTTTTATTTCTAAAAGCTTATGTGATCACAATTTCACCATGGTAAGTACCTTTGACCACATCATCATGTGGTCGAAGGTAGTACCTACACACAAAAACCTAGAGGGAACTGGCTTTCAAGTGCAGCTGCCGGAACACACAATGGTATTATAAAATACCACTGTGCTGTGGTTTCCACATGATGTTTTCCTTCACCGATAGCTCAAGCTCATTGTAGGATTCGGAGTCATGACCTTCGTCACGGTATTCGACGTCACTACCACTGAACTATCAACGCCTTCATAAATATTCGTATTGTTAAATTTTAATAAATATTTTATATAGTTGACTCGTATGTTATATGTACAATGGTTAAAGGGGTATAAGTACTATGAGTAATAAAAAATACGTGTAATTTTTTTATAATTGTTATCTACAAAAGTAATAGTGGATGTGTGAAAAAGGCGAAAAAACTCTACCAATTTATTATTTGAGATATAATTGACTAAACAATAAAAATAACTTTTGATAAATGACGACGATTTGATGAATAAGATTGTAATGGATTTTTAGGGTGTTCCACTTGCGTGAAAGATATTTGCACGATTCATTTGCGAGAAACGACACTTCCGCAAAAGACCCTTTGTGCCAAAACACCCTATCGCGAAAGACTTGCACTAGTATACTTCGAGAATTCCTTACAAATAAAGATGATGTATATGGCTGATGGGAAGGTGAATGGTGGTAGAGATGAGTGGTGAAGATGGTGGGGAAAAAATGAATGGGGTTATTATGAGAGGATGGTGATGGAAATTAAGGTTCATGAAAAAAATATAATAGTGTAGTGGTGGTGGTGGTGTAAATAGGTTGGTTAGTTGGTGGCAGGATGGTGGTTGTATAGGGGGTAGTTTATAAGAAGATTTTTTAAGGAAAATTAGATGGGTAGTTGATATTGGGGGTGGTAGTGGTAGCGATGAGGGGGTATTTAATTAAATAATGATGGTGGTGGAAATGATAGGGTCAATTAGAGGGAGGATGATAGTTATAAAGATTAAGGGGGTAGTTCAGGAGGGAATGTTGAGCAGGAAGGAGAGTCGGGAAGATGATGAGAGGATAAAATAAGAGGACAACTTGTATTGCATTGGTAAAATAAGGTCTTGGTGTTACAACTTACTATTGTAATTCAACTTATCTCTTTGGAAATAGAAGCCTAACGCGAACACAAGCAATGCTATGAATGCGGACGTAGTTAACGTGACTGAGCGTTCGATTACCCTTTGGCGCTGAGTATATTTGCATTGCATATAGTGCTTCTCATTGATGTTGCCTTTTCTATGCGAATATTTTAGTTCGAACTAACGTTCAATATATTAAATTTCATCCAGATCCTTTCAGCCGTTCTGGCGTGAAAGAGTAACAAACATCCATACATACAAACTTTCGCGTAATATTAAAAAAATGGTTATTCAAAATCACATAACACTGAATCAGCATT
Organism: Tetheella fluctuosa; assembly: GCA_951216915.1. Lineage (NCBI taxonomy): Eukaryota > Metazoa > Arthropoda > Insecta > Lepidoptera > Drepanidae > Tetheella > Tetheella fluctuosa. The sequence goes on from OX578214.1 coordinate 12,944,080, forward strand.
CAATTGATATTCATATCATAAAAATCACGCTGGATACAAATTGAAGGGTCACTAAATTTAATTATTATGAAGTGTTATGAAGATATAGTTTAGTACCGCAAAGTGACTTTGGTACTACAATCATTAATTATGAGAAATGAGGAGCTTAAACTGATATTTGATAGTAGGTAACATAGCGAAAACAACTCAGTTTTAGGAAAAAGTACAGCTAGGATTTACTTTATTTTGCTGCTGGAATTGCATCTCCTCAGTCACAGTGGTAAAAAATATCGACAGACTCTTGAAATTAAATTGAACTTATCTATGGTAGGTACTAGTTTTTCAGTCATTTGACTTTTTTTAATGTCGAAAAAACGATGAGTCACTCGATCACTAAGAGACAATTAATTCATCTTTGCTCAAAAATACTGACGCACAGTGATAGCATCGAGCGTTGAACTAGTTACGTGTGGGTGTGGTGCTGATCGCTCACTTGCTCTTTACCGCAACTCACGATCTATTGGGTCACTGTTTTATTTTCCGGAAGTGACGCAATATGTTTTCGTTGATGTGTTAATTAGTGTGAGATGCAGCATGACTTGTGAGAGCTTGGGCGTGTCTGGGCCAGGGGCGGTTGGCGCGGGCGGTCCGGCCCGCCCACCGTTACTTCCGCTTCCGCCAGGCCCTGGAATCGTCAGCATGCTGATGGCTTATCAGCGGACCTGTGACTATCATTCCACTCACAAATGTTGATTGTCAATCGAGAGATGATCTTCCAAGTCAAGAACCTCACTACTCTAGTAACTGCTCAACATAACAGATTTGATAATAAGTAATTTGGTATACTTATAACGAACCTACATATTGTCCTTAAATATCCTTGATGCAGAAACAGACTTCAAATGATGGTAATATATGTATGCATAGTATATTGCAAAATAATACATGTAAGTATGTTAAAATGCGCTATATTGAGTTGGATCTCTTGGTACCAGAGAGGAACTGATTAATCTTGATCTTTGGGTTTAAGTAAAACGTAAAGAAACTTGTTCTGTGAGTGACCTTTTTAAACCTTGTTCATTAGTTATAATAGTAGTGATTTCCTTGTAGACCTTGTTGCCTTATTATTATTTATAAAATCATCTACTAGTGAAAAATTAGCTGTCAATTTAAGATATTCATTACTAGGTCAAAAGCCAAATAGAAATCATGACACCACAAATATTGATTTCTATTAAGTCTTGTCAAGTATCCATCTTGTCCAAGTTGGAACAAGGTTATTATGGTGGCTGGCGGAGTGAAGACCAAGTGGAATCATGGACGAGAATTGAAAAATGCTGTTATCCTAGAAGCTCGTCATAAAGAAAACGCAATTTCCAGAAGGGAGAGTTTCGAGACGCTTATACTCAATAGCGGGTGGAAACTATCTGAAAGTAATAATATTGATACAACCAAACTGTATAATAATTATTTTTAAAGTTTTATTCCTTTGAGAATAAAACAAACTCAACCTGTTGAACTTAAAAATGGATATATTGAAACAATCGCGCGTAAACAATAAGCACTGATGATTTCATCAGGCACTGTTCATTAACAAACAGCATCACGTCACTCGGCTACCGCATGCCGCGCCACGCTACCACCAAGGTACACCCATAATAGAATTACTTGTAAATAAAATGGCTTATGTTCTTGAAACTATGAAATTACATTGTAAGCTCTATACGGATAAATTTAAGGTATAAAATCATGTAACCAACAGAGTAGAAACTACTCATTCAAGAATACTCGACACTCTAATATTTGTATAGAAGTCTAAACTTTAAATCGAAAAGGATTAGGTTGTAAATGAAGTAATAAGTGTACGAGATAATTAAGCCGGGGACACACGCTCTCTCGGGGCGGGTGCTCATTCGTGCATAATGGACTCGGGGCAAAGCGAACGACGACGCGGCTGACGCTTGACAAAACGTGGTTCAACTTTCACTCTCATACCGAACCAGTCTAAGCCCATAAATAATGGGGTCGGCCGACATATATATATATTATAAATCTGCATATAATAACTTAAAAATCAATCGATATAGTACCTAGTGATTCACTATCCTCGTTAGTAATGCGATTTCATTAACGGTGATGTATAAATAGCATTCCTTAATGTTATAACAAATTAGGTACCCACACCTACCCGTACGTGTAATTTTTCAATAATTGTAATTTTCATTTCATTACAATTTCTTAAGAATTGAATCTGAAAATAATAAAAATTAATTGTCTATATTTTATGAACTTGAGTCGATCGATAAAGATAAGGAACAAGAAATGCGCAAAACCATACAATGGGTGAATACGATCCTACATTGATAACAGTTTCTCAGACATGCGTGAGCATATCGTAATCCACTGGTAACATACGATATTATGGAGTCATGTGGACAAAGGCTCGCAAATGCTAACGCTTATCGTTTGTTTACCGGCCACGTCTCGTTAGACGATGCGGCTGGTGCGCCGACTGGCACGGACGGCATGTGTGCATTTTTTGCCCGCCCAAGGAGGCCGCGGGCGCGAGGTTATACACCCATTATTACGTCCTTCCTACTTTCAATTATTATTATCGGGCGGCGGCGCCGCACCCGCGAAGGGGAGGAGGAGAGAGGCGCAGCTGCTGCCTACCAATAATCAAGACCTGTCTCGGATAGAGAGAGACGGAGATAGCCCAACTAAACTTTAAAGATCATGTTTATAATGACACCATGTGACTTACTTAATTTACAGGAAATAAATAAGATACATCAGTAATTAACACATATCTCGAGCAACTTCAAACACGTCTATAGTATATGGTATTACGAAAAATAGAATAATAACGAATTAAATCCGACCGCGATAGGAGGCGGATCTCCGAATATTTCCGAACACATTCGGCGTGACTCGTCAGTTCGCTTGCCGCAGTTTGGCGGCCGGTCGTGAGGATGGTGCGTTCCGTACGTGAACAAAGAAAAATATTTATTTGCAAGTGTAAAGTAGATAATGTCGTCTGAGCCCACAAAAGTACAGGTGGAATACATAAACGAGGACAAAACAAGCAAGGTAATTAGTGCAAAGTGAAAGGATGCAGTGTTATTGTGTAACAGATCGGACGCCAGCGGGCAGCGGTCTCATGTCGGTCGGCGCAGGGGGAGGGCGGGGCGAGCGCGGCCCCGGCCGTGTGGGGCCCGCCAGGCCACACGCAGGAGGTTGTGACCGTGTTGCAAGCAACTCCCTTGCCGAAATATCACCAGAATCCTCCTTTGATTTCCATTTCCCTACCGAGTAGATTTAAGAAATATGCACGAAACAATCACAACAAGGCGACTACTCTCGATCAGCCATTCACAAAAAAAAGCGTATAACTACTCAAGTTCATTCATAGGGTAGCCATTAATTAACTTAACAAAGGACAGTATAGTTATTACTTTTTTTAAAGCTAATTATTATTTTGTACTAGGAATCATGCTTACATACCTGCAATTAGCATATTTGCTACGTATTTAAAGGTTGGGTTTACTTACCACTAGAACTAGTTAGCAACTTCATGAAAATTATAGTCACGCGATTTGAGGTGGGTGGATCAAAGGGCGGCAGCGGCGGCAGTGGCCTTGCGTGCGACGACTCCCGGCACTTGTTAGGAAAAGGCGTGTCGATTCTCAACTATTACGATGTATAAGCCAAACAAACTGTTGCAACTAGAAAAATTATGTTTACCCAAATATTATTTATATGTATATAACTTTGCATGTAATTCGAAAAAAATGGAAACCGGAAACGTTCAAATGGTCTTGTCTATGATCAGTTGATAGTTTTAGTGTCTATTTATCTCCTATTTATTGACTATAATTATCATTCAATTGACAGTATTGATTGACTGACCTTAGAATTGATTGATTCACTACTGACATTTCAAAATGACAAATTTGAAAGATTTATTTATAATTCGATCGATTTACAAAACAAAAAGCCGTAAGTAGCTGTTTGACGAATAAAAATACACTAAATAATTAAGTTCTCGAATCTCGATGGAGCTATAAATAACAAATTCGATTGGATTGAATTAGGTTTTTTTTACATTTTTGTAATGGTCGCTGCTGCCGATATGTCTGAAGAGGTAAGTGAAATAAAATGTTTCCAAACTTCTAAGGCTTAGTTTTATTAAATCGTTAGTATTGAATTTGATCGCTACTCAAAAGATTTTATCTTCCCTTTGATGTGCAGGCAGTATTATAAGGCTTAGGGCTGCGAGCAACGTGTTTCCCCTTTATTTCGCGCCTTTATTCAGCTATTGTACTGTTGCGATGGGTGGCACATCCCCTAATAATATAGCACAATCAACTCAGAAACATCATCCTCATCGTAAATGAACATTCTAACTTGTAGTTAAATCAAAGCCTTATGTAAACAAAATTAAATCAGGCTGTAGGAATAATCTTTTTATTTATCTAGGTAAAATAAATTGTATTCATTCAATACCTCATGTTTGCCTCAAACAAGAGTCAATAAAATACTTTGAGTAAGTAATCAAGTATGTTTTGTAAAATTTTAAACTAAACAAAAGTTGCTCACAAAGACATTCCCACAAATTCTTGTGAACAAATTTAAATTGAATAGTGTTTTTAATTAAGTTACTTATTCATTCATTATCTTTCTGCAATTCCATATGAAACTTGAATTTTATTTTTAACTAGCACTCCGTGATTCGACCTTCTTTCATGAAATAAAAAATATCATAATATGTCAATTTATCCTTCTGCCAATTTTTAACAAAAATGTGTTTTGGTTGGTTAGCTAAGAATGTGTTGCAATTAGCCAGACTGTTATGGACGTCACACACGGTGAAGATACTATAATATTTTATCTTAAGATATATGAGACAGTGCTATATCAGTGAAAGAGAAGGAAAGTGAAGGTAGGTTAGGTTGGTTGTTGCTTCTCTTTTCATAGTATAATGCTGTCTCATGATCTTAAGATTAAATATTATGGTATCTTTGCCGTGTGTGACACCCTTTATAGTTGATAAATCATGTATTCTTATTAATTTAAAGTTTTCAAGGTAGTTAATGTTCATCTTCTAGATAAGTTTTAGGCATTAATAAAATTTAATGAGTTTGCTTCTTAATATCATTTGTTCTTTTTGTTAAAAAATTATGATTTATTGGGTCCATATTATTTTAAATACCATATTATTATCTAGATTGCGCCTACATAATTTCATCAAGTGTGAATTTCTTTTTAATATATAATTTTTGTATATTTTGATTTAATATAAATACAGATTCAAATTAATAAATCAGTTGGTTCAATGATCCTATTTTATAACTATAGATTTTTCCTTCAATCTCTGAAATCCCACTATGCAATGAGTACTGGTTAAAATGTGGAATTTTAATATCTCAAGGAAAAAATTATAATATGGTGCATACCCCTTGGCATGCGACGGGATTTCACTTCAAAACATTAGTTGACATCTGCAAAAACTCAATTATGCTCATGTTAAATGTCATAGTTATTCTCATTTTGTTTTTTTATTGAAACCACTGGGACCTGGAGTCCCTGGCTCAGTTCCAGTGGTTTCACTGGGATTCCAGTGGTTTCATCTGCATTCCTGGGATAAAAAGTAGCCTATGTCCACCCTGAATTCCATTCCACAAATCACAGCCAATTACATTCAAACATTTATACACACTATAGATACTTAGATGCTCTATGATTTCTTGCTCAGTGGTAGTGACACCAAATGCTGTGACGAAAGATGTGGATTCAAATTTTACTAAAAGAGCTTTTGGTGAAGGAAAACATTGTGAAGAAACCATTAGGGTATTACAAAGTACCCTACTGCTGGCTACCACCCTCAAGTTGAAAATTGGTGTGTTCCGCTGCACTTGACAGCCAGTCCTAGGCATTGTGTGCTCACCTCCTTTGGCTGCATCTTCACTTACCATGGTGAGATTGTGGTCAAACATAAAAATACATAAAAAAAGCCTATTGTAACAATAGGTACATTATTTTGTGTTTAAATCCATGAAGATTCTTTATTTTATTTAATCCATCTGGTAGTTTATAAATTCATAATGTTATAGAGATTTTTTTTAATTTAAAAGGCATGTTTTATTTGGTATCATAGAAGCATTTTCTATTTTATTATTATTTAAAATGGTATTAGGGTCTCTTTGACATAATAACTATATAATGATACTGGTATTATTTTAAAATTGTTTTTGTTTTTTTAATTCAACTTCATTTGAATAGACTTTAAGTTATAGGTACTTACAATCTCAACTAGCAAGCATTTATTCAGCTTTCTTCTGAGTGAAAGTAACATTCAATCAAAACAAGTATTTTATGAGAATTAATAGCCACATGCAGCTTGATTGTAGGTACTTCTGACATTTTGACTTTATAAAAGTTGAAAACCATTGAGCAAATCATAAAAGTGTTACTAACAATAGGTTTATTCATGTAATATTTTTTTTACATGCAACCTATTTACTACTATTATTTTTAAACTCGCTTTACTTCTCTCCAATAATTATACTGAAATAAAAATAAATGAATTCAAAAGAAAAATAAATTGGGATTTTTAAGAAGGCATCCCATTACCTCATCTAAATCTACAGATGAATTTAAATAAGTGTTAAATTATTAATGTGGTGTCCATTTGATTTTTCATTTTAAGAAAGTTATTGACCTTACTTAATCTTACTTACATAAGCCCTGGAAAAAAACCTAAACTTAATTCTTAAGAATTACTTAGGTATCTACATGATGTAGTAGTAGATTTCATTAATGGAACCTTCTTCTGAATATAAAATTCAAAATCAATAAAATGAAAAACTTTTTAAGAGCTCTTACACAACCAATATTAAAGTTTAAAATTGAATGTGAAGTGGCAACCTTCAGTACTATAAACCATGTTTAATTGTGTAACAGTCTGTACTTTAGTCAACCTCTGTGCTGCTATATTTTTTATGCTAATTCCTACTTACTATGTAGCAATGCAATGTTCTATGCAAATTAACTTCATGGTTTAAATTATGAATTTCAAGTACTTGTTGAATTCATAAAGTTTTCCTTCTGTGACTTTGTAAAGGAATTGTCTCGTGAACAAATATATTCAACACTAGCTTTTCACTCAAGGCTTTGCTCCTGCTGACTTAAAAAAAAAAATATATATTTTTTCTTTCCACTAAGTACCTGATTTCAATGAAATAATTTTCTATTCAAAGCGCATATAAAGAACATTACATTACATTTTTGCCCATTCGAACTTTCACTCTATTTTACCCTATTTAGAGGTGATTTTCCAAAACCACTAACACGTCACTCACAATTTCTAAACAAATATAAATAGCAATGGCTTAATAGCCATTTTCATGGATTTATCATCAGATAGAAAATTTAAAATTTTTTTAGAGGTCGATTTTCGAAGAATCCTTTCTTAGTTCCTCTAAGTCAGTCGGTGATTATGGCCTTGTTGGAAAGGGAGAAAATGATTATTGATTTCACCGTTCAACCTTCGGTAAAAATCCTAGTCTCGATGACTCCTCCGGAAGGTCATGAGCCTATTATTAACTCCGAATTGTTTGCTATTGTTCAGGAGGGCAGCGGCACCCAGTCGCCCCTAGCGCTCCTGGCGGCGACGTGCTCGCGGCTCGGCGCGGCCACCATGGGGCCCGAACACCAGCAACAGGAGAAAGAACAACAGCATTTCAGTAAGTACCACTCGTATAAAACATTAATAAGAGAGGTAGAGCATAGCGATATGTCGTTCAAAGAGCAGCTCGACTGGGGAAGTACAGAATACCGCAGCCAAATAACTTATAGTTGTTACTCACGCGCAGGAAGAGTGAGTAAGGTCGCCAGAACTCATTAGGGAGGGGGAAGGGTCGGCAACGCGTGAGTGATACCCCTGGTGTTGCAAGCGTTCATAGGCTACGGTAACCGCTTACCATCAGGCGGGCCGTATGCTTGTTTGCCAACTATCTTGTAAAAAAAAACCATGGTACATTGCCTCATGATTTCTACCACGTAGTGTTGAATCTCGTACATGCCTGCATTATAAATGAAGCATTCTCCGATCGACGTTTCTAAGTATTAGATTCGAGGTTGTATGTGAGTCATTAAATCATTCAGTCGTAAAAGAGATTTATAAGATTTAAGCAAATGATAGGAAGAATCCAGACATTAGGTCAGTTATCAACAAATTGTGAAAAAAATACCTGCATTTTTTTCCCACTTACATAGTAGATTTGGTTCAATATAAAGTTGGAACCACTAATGGATTGACATGCTTATCCTATTTTTTCGATGCATTTAGGGGATTCTGAGTGTTTGCCCAGGCTACTAGTTCACCATGATAAAAGCTATTCTTTCTCAATATCAAACAATCTAATAAGATATTATTGTATCTCAAACATGTTTGTCATACAATAGCTTCTCTTCCGCAGGTCCACAACAAGCGTCGCAACAGCAACAAGCACAGCAACAAGCGCAACAGGCGCAACAGCAGCAACAGCAGGCGCAACAACAACAACAACAACAAGCGCAGCAACAAGCAGCGCAACAGCAAGCGCAACAACAAGCGCAACAGCAACAGGCACAGTTGATACAGCAACAAGTGCAGGGCGATGCGGCGACGATAGCCGCGATACAGCAACAGTATATGCAACAGCAACAGCAACCGCAGATAAGGGTCATAAGTTCCGCAGTCGTGCAGCAATTGAGAGCTCAGGGACTATCGGTATGTCATCCTCTGCTATAAGAAATATTTCCTTTTATTCATCATCATCATCTCAGCCGTAAGACGTCCACTGCTGGACATAGGCGTCCCCTAAGGATCTCCAATAATCTTTATTAGCTTCATATATTCAAACAAACATTTCTAAAGTTGCTTTTACACGGTCGGTTCAAATCGATCAACACCAAAATTTGACGTCAGACCATATTAAGCATCAAATGAAACAAAAATCACTGAATACACAACAAGTATCATAAACTGGCAATTGATTGCTCCACTATGACCAGCAGCTTTATGACAATCAATTGCTATAAAAATGGCCCATGGTAAAACACTAAATTGAATATAGCAATACTAGCGGTTTCACCAGCGAACCCCTATTTTACCCCCTTAGGGGTGGAATTTCCAAAAATCCTTTCTTAGCGGATGCTTACGTCATAATAACTATATGTATGCCAAATTTTAGCCCGATCCGTCCTTTTAGCTGTGCGTTGATAGATCAGTCAGTCAGTCACGTTTTTCTTTTATATTATATTTTGAAGATTAGATTTGGATTAAGTTCATATTATCTGTTACAGTAATAGCTTCTGTAACTGACTCTAGAGTTCAGATACTCGATATAATAAAAATAAGTACTACCAAGTATTGATTCAGTTATTTGAAAGTAGGGGTGTCCACTTAGAAAATACATCATTTCGATGCAATACATCGAGACTGTGCATCGATGTTTTCCGATGCATCGGTTAAATATATCGATGTTTTCTTAAAATCGAGTATTTTTCTATCATTATCACAAAACTGTAGTTAGCCGGCCCTCTTACACTCCATACAAACCAACGACAATAAAAAAAAAAAACTAAATAATTTGGTTACCTCTTGAATTTGTACAATTTGAAGAGTGATTTCGCTGAAATTTATATAATAAAATGCAAATGATTCGTGTTGAAAAGTATCTTACATTCAGTAAATTATGAAATTTACTGGAAATTTTGTTCACATGAGAAATGAGTTAACATAACATTACTTCCTGTCCAAACAAAAACGATGATAATTTACTCTAATGAGTTCTATCCACTCCAAGTGCATATATTCCGTTCTGTAGTGCGCACATTCACAACACATAAAACCAAATGTAAATTAATATTTTTATTCTAAACAAGCTCACCAAGCAGGACGAACGAACCATAGAGTACCTTTTATATATTACTAGCTTGCTAGTGCTCCGATCGCCACCAAAGCTTACAGGATTACCCGCGGGGCTAATATGAAGATTGTCTGAAAATTTCATTGAATTCGGTCCAGCCGTTTCGGAGTTTATAAGGAACATACATGCATACATACTTTCTCTTTTATATATATAGATAGATTACTATATACTTACTACGAAAACAATGATTTTATAGTAAATTTTAAATCCGAGCAGAGAACTGAAGGAGTAACATTTAGGTATTTATTTTATTTTATTTATTTACTTATTGCACAATTAGCTATTGTATATTAGCTGGTTATCATTGATTCGATGAAATGAAAACATCGAGTGAATTCGATGCATCGATGTATATCGAATATCCCTATTTGCAAGTTTCACTGTGGAAATAGCCTTGATTATTAATGCAATCATATTCAAGTGAACTATACAATATATACTATACTATACAAATTGATGTCTTTAATTTCAGGGCAATGAATTATCAGCAGCTATTGTCAACGCGGCTAACACGGTGCCAAATGGCATTCAAGTACAACAACCACAGGTATATAATAAATACAGCTATTACTAAAAAAAAAGAATATCTTGTCCTGGGTGGGAACGATCCCACGATCTGTGGAGTGATTGATAGTGTACGTTACCGACCGGCCTCAATAATATAAATAGGCAAAGACATAGGTACCATTTTCTCATCTGTTTGTGAATTGTTTTAACTATTGACGTGCTTTATCAATAAAAAAGCTAGTTAGCTTAGCTAGTGATAATTAACATAAAATTTCCAGGTGATATCGATGCAGCAGCTGCAATCGCTGCTAGGTGGCGGGGTGGTGTCCGGAGAGGGCGCTAGCTACCAGAACGCGCCGCAGCAACTGTTGCAGATACACCCCCAGCTGTTGCAGGTGTGTAAAAATACTTGTAATGACTTCATTTATCAAATCATTTATTTGCAAAACACATGGTAATACAGGTTCTTCAGCGGATAAATTATGAGAGCTAGACACGTGTTACCAAGTTTATCGGTATGCAAAATAAAAATTTAAATAAATTACAGAATTAATAAAATAAATACATAAAATATTCAGGCATCATTTAAAAAACAATTAATTAATAGATAGTAATGTCAAATACATATTACAAATAATATAAATAGTAATTATTTATTTACAATATCCATATATTCTTTAATAGTATAGAAACATTGTTGACTCAACCAATTATATAAATTACATTTAAATGCGTGAAAGTTTTATTCTCGACCTATATATATCCTTAGGAATATTGTTAAATATTTGAACACACATAGTTGCACAATTTTTGCTATATTAAGCTGTCCTTGGAGTATGATTAAAGACTAGCCTATCAGGGTTTCGGGTATTACGAGGGTAAATATCACAAGCTTTCTTAAACAAATATTTATGCCTTTTAACGAAAATACAGACCTCAAATATATATAAGCATGTAAGTGTTAATAGCCCTAGTTTTTTAAATAAGGGTCTGCATGATTCGTACGGGGCCGCACCACTAATTGCTCTAATACATTTCTTTTGGGATATAAAAGCTTTACCTGCATAAAGACTATTTATTATTACCCCAAAGCAATAAGCCATACCTTAAAACTGATACAATATAAGCGTGATACGCTACTAATGCTGTTTTTTGGTTGCATACACCTGTCAGTCTCCTGAGGGCATAAACAAACCGATTAATTTTTCCACAGACCTTACCTATTTGTATTTGCCAAGTAAAATTTTTATCTACTGTTAAGCCCAAAAATTTTACGTTTTCAGTATATTCTATCAATTAATTGTTATAACAATTATTTAAGTTACCAGGAGATCTCTTTTGTTGATTATTAAAATGAATGTAATAAGTTTTAGTCAGTTTTACTTTCAGGTTGTGTATGTAAAGACCTATCCGCTACAATAATTGAGATATCATCCGCAAATAAAATACTTTTATGCCGTGTTACTTCAGGAATGTCATTTTTTTTTTTTACTTTGTATAGGTTTGTGTTTGACCACAATCTCACTATGGTAGGTGAAGATATGGCCGAAGGTGGTAAGCACACAAAGCCTAGAAGGATTTATACATTACATTTATATACATTAAGAATAAAAAGGGGCCTAAAACACTTCCCTGTGGAACACCTAGTTTATTGATTTTATATTCAGAATGATACGACATAATTACATTCTCCTTATTGAGTTTATAGAAACTTGAATTTTAATATACTACATTAAACTAAAGAATGGTAATAGAACATGAACCAGAGATTTTTAAAATTATTTCTGTCTTGTTTGTTCGCACACATCTCCGGAACTACTCAACCGTTTTTATGTAGTTTACAGAGGTAGACAGAGATTAATTCGGAGCAAAATATAGGCTTTGTTTAATTAAAATCTGATATGTATTGCTAAAAGCTATCATCATTTAAAGATTTTTGGAATTTACTTTTAAACTGTTTGTTTCATCGAAATTGGCTAACGGGAAAAAAGTTGTAGAAATTTTATAAAATCTGCACGAGCGAAGCCGCGGACTAAAAGCTTGTTTAAAAAAAATGAAACTACCACGTTATTGTGTACATTTTATTATAATAAATAAGTATTGTTGCAGCAACAAGCCGGCAGCATGTATGGCGGGTGCCTGGTGGGAGGCGTGGGCGGCGTGGGCGCGGTGGGCGGCATGCAGGCCGTCACCGTGGACGGGCAGGACGCTCTGTTCATACCCGCGCATCAAGCACAGGTCATTTACTATCTATAACACGTTGCGACACTGTGTCTTGTGTTAGCTGAAACGGTCGTAACTACGTAGTAATTAAACTGAACCAAATTCTCATAGTAATTCAATCAGAACGTCCCAGTGCGAGCTTGCTCAATTATGTTCGAGTCTTGACAAACAAATATATATTTATTTGTTGGCTGCGTAACTTTAAAGGAGATATGAAAGAATAAAAAAGCCTAGAAGGGTCTTGACTCTTAAGTCCAACTGTGAATAAGCCCGCCATGCATGTGACGTCATTGTGCTAGGGTTTCCAGAAGATGTTTCCCTTCATCCTATTGAAAGTTCAGCACCTTTCAAGACTATCAATTTTGCCAACTCACTACTACCGAATTAAAATCCCCAGAGTCAGATTATATATAATCGCTGGGCAATGGATATTCCTCTATCTCCATTCCTTTCTGTTGGTTAAATATATAGTCGAAATTTCATTGCGCGTACGCACTCACCGGCATCGAGATGTTAGAGAGACAGAAAGGGATAGAGATAGAAGTTTATCCGTTGCTGCGTAGCTCCAAGGTCAAACTAGCTTTCTTATGGGATGGTCTGATTTTCACAGTAACTTGTAATCACTTTCAATCGTTAATACAAAGAAAACATTACCCGTGAATATAACATAACCAATATAATATTTCCTTATAGAACTTCTCTGGAATGGGTCAAGTGAGTCTTGTCAATGGTCAGCTGGTGAGGACGCCCGTCCTGCCTGCGGGCTTCTTACAAAATGTCATGCATTTACCCACAGGTTAGTCACTTCAAAATTATTATTATTGTTAGGTATTTGACTGATTCACTCATAGATGGAAAATTGGCCTTTTCTTGTTAAAGAATTGAAGGGTATTTTTGACCGTTTTTAAAATAGACTAAAAGATTCTCGCCTCAGATGCTTTACAATACACCCATTCACTACGACGATTTTTAACTTTAAATTTTACATTATAACTGTAAAAAATATGAATTAATCTGTCTTTCTCTGATTTTGATTGTTATATTTTGTTTTCCAATAAACCCATGAGTGAATCAGGCAATAAAAGCAATTCGGCACCTCTTCGGAACACATGACACTTAGCCTACATTTTCTTAGGCCCCATTAGTTTGGGATACACTAATTTAAATCACATTATCAGCTTTGGGATTGCTTTTGGAATTAATTTTCAAATCATCAGCTTCGCTTCACAGACTAAAAATCTGAAAAAAAAAACAAGAAGTTTAATTTGTTTTTGTTCTTAGTTGCATGTTTCGATGGAGTATGTTTGTCATCACAGACTGTAACTTTCACACGATTAAATTAGAATATTAATGGAGTACAAGTGAAAGTATTATGGTCGACCACACAGCGTTGAATTCAAAGATTTTATTCGCGTATGGTATAGACTTTATAAATAAAAATTCTGACACTAAGCTAGACCACATTTTAATAAACCTTCGCAAAGATAAAACGCAGTGTTGTCGAAGGTAGTACATCAATACACGAACCATCAAAACTCATTGCATGTCTTGTCTTACTTTCGCTTCTAATTCGTACTATTCTCATACTAATCTGTGTTTTTCCGCTCCCCACCCTACCCGCTAACAGAGCAACAGGCGACTGTCACAATACCCGGTACTAATATATCCATACCCTTATCCGCTTTGGCCGGCAACCAGCCCATGATCACGATCCCAGCATCTAATATAACGATCCCAACTGGCATACAAATCCCTACGAGTCAGGCGATATCGATCCCGTGTAGTACCGGCGTTCAGCTGTCGGCGAGCGTCGCCAACATGGCCAACGGGGCCGACACTGGGGACCAACAAAAGAGTGGGGGGCAGAACAAGGACGCCAAGTCGCCAGCCTCGCCGCCCGGACAAGGTTGGTAACAGGACTTACAGGGTCTATCGTGTGAGGAGGGAACTTTGTAATTAAAATTGGTTACATTTTTGTTAAAAGATGTCAGATCATGTTCATGATAATAATAGTTATTTTTCTTTTTATGTACCTTGAATTTCACAAAAGTGAAACCACTTTTTTTTAGGTGAATAAGAAATGTAAGTATTGAATTATACTATGTATTATAATACTATAGAAGATATACAGTTTCGGTACAGAGGCCATATTTTAATTTTCTAGAGATATCTACAGACAAATAATATTTCTGTTACAAAGTTCCCATCTTACAAATCCACAAAATCGTTCCTGATGTACCACATCCCAAGCTTGATGATTATCTTGCAGTTACGTTTACTTTGCTTGGTGTTTTTATTTTCATGCACTATGTACTATCATCATCATTACTGATACAATAACTTATGGACACTACTTCACGTACATGGTTTGGCTGTTTTCACACTCATGTTAGTAATTAGCACAAAACGCGTGAGGAATTCTTAGTATTACTGCTGAGGAAAGTGGACACATTTTATTTATCATCAGACAGTGATTTTCATGTTTCATGAAATTATATATAAGTAGGTATGTACATAATTATCATACATTAGAATTGTTAATTCCATTTTACTTGTAGTGTTCGGATAAAAAAATATCATCTTTATTGTAAAGAGTTGATTTTATTTATTTTGCATTTATATGAATCACAAAACTGCAGAAGTACTTTTTTACCTTGGGAATTTTATTCAAGATACAGCATTGAGTATATTGATATACATACAGTCAAAACTTTAAATATTGAAAATGCTCTCGAATTATGGTTTTTTTTTTTTACTATAAAATTAATAATTTCTATTCCAATATATTACTAAAAACATGAATTTCATCATTACTATGAAATGAATAAGGTAAAAAATACAGTACCAAACGCTTTTCAACATCAAACAGGTTATCTTTCAAAATGTGTTCCAACAAATATTAACCCCCCCCAGTGTCTCCAGGCGGCGGGGTTGCCGTGCGCGGTGGAGTGGGCGGCATGGGCATGGTGCCTGTGCAAGTGCCAGTCAGTGTTGCCAACGGACACACGGTGTACCAGACCGTACACCTACCAGTACACGCGCCACAGCATCTGCAGATTATACCGCAGTTGCAACAGGTGAGTTAGTAGTAGTAGTATTCAATCTGATTCCACCATCCCCATTCCTACACCGTACCACTAGACGCCGGGAAAATTTCCACCCGTATGTTGTTGACATTCCCAACATACAGACACAACATTTTGCATCCTCATTTATAATACGGATCGGGACAGCAAAGGAGTGGCGTGACTTGCTCCCGGCGTCTTTCTTTCCTAACTCCTAAAATGTAGGGACTTTTAAGGCCAGACTGACTGTGTTTCTTCTGGGTAAGCGTCACTAAGCGTGCTTCATCCTAGGCCTCGTCTACGTCCTTTCAGCCAATTAAAAAGCAATTAAAAAAAAACAAAAGTATCAGAACTGTTGGGGGAGAAATGTTAGCGAGTGGAGTCCATAAGCCCCCTTATGATTGGGTAGTAGCGTGTAGTTCCAGCCCAAGTACCCGTGTACTAGACTGTTATTTTTATACCACTAAGGCGGCAAACAAGCATACGGCCAGCCTGATGTTTCTGTCAGAGCACACACGCCACAGTATTCGCAGATGTAAATAATAATAAATAGCGGAAGTTGGAGAAGGTGTGAGTCATTTGATATCTTTTGGAGCTGATAAACTGTGACCAACAGTAGCATATCTAAACAATGGGTGTCTTGCGTTGTTCGCAATTTTCATACCATTATTTTCATTTGATTCTTGATAGTTGTTATCATATGGTTACTTTCATAAATATAATTTTCATGAAAATACTTGGTGGGAGCTATAATTTACTAAAAACCAAGTTAATTAGAATTTGGCGGGCTGTAGGACATTTGGAAGCAGATATGCAACTTCATCCCTTTGGTAACAGTCTTATTACATCGTTTTCCTTTTATGATATATTAATATTCCGTGTTTTTTAGATTGAAATATCGCCTCACATGAAATTAATTAAAATTGTTAAGAAAATTCAGTCGGTTTATCGGTTGCCGATCTCCCTAAAATGGAACGTGCAACTTCGCAGCCCTGCGCTGACACTTGTCTGTCAACTGTCACTGTCAACGTCTAATAAAATTTTGTTTGAGGTTATTTTTGGTGATTTTGCTCTCACCGAAAACTTAAGCTTCCTATGTTTTATACATAAATTCTACTATTTGATAGTGATTTTTATGGCGTAGGATTATATTTGCGTATGTAGCGTTGTGTTTCACACTTGAATATGTTTAGAAGAATTTGAATAACTGGGTTTAGATTGGCACTCCGATAAAATTAAAAATAATACGTCTTACAAAATGTTGAAAACATTAATATTTTTTTAGATGCAAGCACAACCACAAGTGGCCAATGTCTTGACTCCATCGGGACAAATCCAACAAATCCAGATAGCTTCACTGGCTAATGTTCAGGTAATTATTAATAATATTAATTCTTGTATTTCCTAATAATATTTATACAACATTTGTTCTACATGCATATAGGATCAATGATGTTGATTTATTAACTAGTTTGGTATGTTTATCAAAAATGTGTTTTGTATTTCACTTCCTTACTTTCCTGTTTTGATTGACCGATTTAGATCTTGAATCTGTCTGTAATTGTTTTACATAACATAACATAATTAATTAATTATTAATTTAATACCACCATAATTATACAGATTTGAGATTTGAAATTTATCTAGTCAGTTAATATTTATGGTTTTTAATCTCTAATAAAATAGGTACCTATATTAAATCTCGAAGTTAGTAAGCTATGCGAAAATATACCTAAACGCTGTATATACAATGCTGGGTTTGGTTTGGTGCAGCAAGGTGGAAACGGGCAGACGGCTACAAGTGCAGGGCAAACGCCTGCCACAATAACTTTACAGGTAAACTATTCAGTAGTTTCCATTGAGCTTTATTTTAATCAGTTTGGGTTGATTTTGCATTATCGTTTTGTTTTGTATTTTTGGTTTTATTTCTGAGGATTTTATAGTATTTTGGGTATGTTATGTTTTTAATTTATTATGTTTATTGTTTACATGGCATTATAGTATATTATATTATTATTTTAACAATCACTTTGAATCATACATTATTATTATAGTATTATAATAAAAATAAATTAACAAAGAGTATTGTCTAACCATTGCTTGGTAGTACTCCTTACTTACTTACCTTATCTATTCTTATCTTAGGGTGATGATAGCTCAGTGGTAGTGATGTTGTGACACAACAAAGGTCTTTGAATTCGAATCCTACTATGAGCTTGAGCTTTCGATCAAGGAAAACATTGTGAGGACCCATAGCAACACATTGGAAATCTTCCTCAAATTCCTAATGTTCATAGGCGACGGTAGACACTTGTTTGTCAACCTTCAAACATAAAAATAAGTCTCAATAATGTCTAGACTTGATAACAACCTGCTTCGATCACATGCCAAGATATTGTCAAGTCTGTCCACTGTTGGACAAAATATTGTCAGATCAACTAAACTTTATTTATATAATTAATCTCTTTGCTCATATTAGAGTTTGCTATGTATGCCAAGCATTTCCACACCGTTCCCGTCCTATCTGCCTGCTTAATAATAAATAACAATTTTTCAACTGCTGCTTGGATTGGTAAAGGCGGTATCGAATCAAATACAAGGAGACTCAAGTGGGATACAGCAACAGCCTTCCCAAACAATTATAACGAGCACACCAACGGGACAGCAAGTGACCGTCATACCTGCCTCGACAAATGTACGAGCCGCGAATGTCGTTCAGGTATAGCGTTCGGCTATCTTCGGCGCCGCCCGAATATGGCCGAATCGTATACTGTAGATGTGTGGGTGTTGTTTGTACGCTTGTGTTTTGTTTATTGCTAAATATACAAGTTTAGTTGCTTTGTAGTTATAAAGGAACTAAATTGAAAATAAACTAACTATTAATGTCTAGAATTAAGCTTGCTATGCTTTCCCAATTTTCAGAGTCCGATACCATGTGTAATAAATATTATTAGTGAGTCAACTCCTTTGTTACATAAATGAGACCGACGCGCAAGCTTAGCCGTGCAAGCTTACCACAGATGCCGCGACCCGTCAGAGGGGTTCTCCGTTCTCCTTCATCCCCCACTCTTTTCGTTGCTTTGTTAGGCGGCCGAGATCTCCCACTATAGTATTTATTACATACTATACGGTTTTCGAGTTACTTTAAAAATCGATGTTGAACTTATTTGAAAAGTAATTATCAAATCAAGTGTTGGTGCTCAATTTTTTTTTCTTTTTACCACATTGTCGGCAAACAAGTATACGGCCCGCCTGATGGTAAGCGGTTACCGTAGTCAATGAAAGCTTGCAACACCAGACGTATCAATCGCGAGTTGCCGACCCTTCCCCCCTCCCCGATGAGCTCTGGCGACCTAACTCACGCGCAGGAACACAACTATAACTTAATTAAAAATCTTATCTGATGTATATTTTTAGCCTTCATGTGCTCTCTCCAATATCCTGAATACTTTTGTTCGTTATGTTGACCCATTTTTACTATGGAACCAACTCTTAACACGCATATAAAAATCAACCTGTATTTCGCGATTTTAGATTTGTTTCTCTAAATATAACCCAACCCAACTATGGTTTTCACCCAGTATTTATACACAATGTTGTGTTTGTTTGTATGCAGGTCCCTACGCTGGGTATGGGCGGTCTGGGCGGCGCAGTACAGTTGGTACCGGCACTCGGACTCCCTGGTGTTCAGATCGCTCAGTTGCAGCAACAGCAGCAGCAGCAGCAGCAGCAACCGCAACCTGTTATAGGTAACTATCATTATCATATTGGTTTTTATCTTTAAATGTGGTAACTTTAGTAGTTTTGAATGGTTTTGACTTTGAGATATGTTAGTAAAAAAAATATACACGTCGACTTGAGAACCTCCTCCGTTTTTTCGTCGGTTAATAAGACCCCAGGAAGGTCCACAGTTGGTTAAAAGCCCAGATTAGCAAAAGTATTCTGTTTTGATAAGCCACTGCAGCCATTTGAATGATTTCACAAACCTAGATTACCTTTGAATATAAAACAAGGTGAGATTGTATAAAATAAGTCTATATAAGTTTTCTCCAACATTCACAAGACAATAATCAACTTATCATTCAATCCGCAGGTCAACAGATCCAGCAAGATCCTAACGAGCCGGGCAAGTGGCAGGTGGTGACAGTGAGCGGAGGGACCGTCTCGTCGGGCAACATGTCGGGCAATGGATCGGGCAACGGGTCCGGGGGCGAGTGTGAGGCGTCCAAACTGCGACCCTCTAGCCCCTCACAGGGAAAGAGGCTTATGAAGAGGGTCGCGTGTACCTGTCCTAATTGTGATCAGGGGGAGAAGTTAGTACATATATTATTATTTTTAAATAGGTTTGTAGTTAACCACAATCTTTCCATGGTAAGTGATGATGTGGTTGCAGGTGGTAAGCACACAAAGCCTGCAAAGGAATGACTGGAATGTAGCTGCACTATCAATAGGTTGGGTGAAAGATTTTTATCTTATAGTGGAGTCAGCCAAATTGGTGATACAAAGTACTCTATCACCATACTATGGCTTCCTCGCGATGTTTTCTATATTGTATGATTCGAACCTACAATTGAGGCATCCAACTTTATCACTGAGCATATAATATTGGTGTATATGACGAAGGGAATTTATATTTTTTTAATGCTACATATTAATACTCTCCTCTATTAACAAATTGACTGCAGAGCCAAAATACTCAAAAAATCAGCCGTACAACTACTAGGCGAGTAGTTGTACTCGACTGGGACTACTCGTCGGGCTAGTAGCTGTCCACTCGCCTTTGCTGTAGCTACTCGCTAGGCGAGTAGTCGAACCTCCGATCAAAGATGTACAGGATAGATGGTCATATTAGGATGTATATTTTTAGATGGCATCTTTACAATACCTATGTTGAATTCTTCTTTCTGAACAACTAGATCGAAGTTCAAACTTACTTGATAAAATATGTTTTTCGTTTGCGATATCAAAGTTGGTCCAGTTGTTAAAGTTGTTCAGCATTACAAATCGAACTTAGGATTTAATAAGATGCCATCAGAAAAAAACTGTTTTCGTGCTAACGCTTAACTAAGTTTGAATAAAATCCGATGTAAAAATCTGAAGTGTTATTTATAGGTTTGAATTTAAATCACTGACACACAATCTAGGTACATCTTTGATCGGAGAGTCAAAAATCTTTCAATTTAAAACTACGAAACATACATTACTAATAATAAACCGTTTAATTTCAGTCGTCTAGTGGATCGCAAGAAACAGCATGTGTGTCATATAGCTGGGTGCAACAAGGTGTACGGGAAGACTTCGCATTTACGAGCGCATTTGCGTTGGCATAGCGGAGAAAGACCCTTCCTTTGTAACTGGCTGTTTTGTGGCAAAAGGTAACATTATCACTAATCTCTTTACGTTTTTGTTCGACTTAGAAAATACTACTTGTTCCCCGCGGTTACACCCGCGTTCCCGGTACTAAAAAAAAAGGAAATATTCGGAAAAAACTATCCTAACTATTAAGTTGGAACAAATCACACATAGTTCCAACCAAAATTGTAACACGGGAATTTTATATATTGAGATTTTAGGAATATTTGAGGACCCAGTTTATTGGGTGTCCAGGATGTAGTGTCATTACAATCTCACCATGGTAATGATGTGGCTGAAGGTAGAAAGCACAGTCGAGAAGGGAACTGGCTCTCAAGTTCGGTTTTCAACTCAAAGGTTGCCAGTCAAGCTCTAATAGTACTTGTAGGGGCGTAAACCAAATATAAAAACGAAATACACATGTACGGCTGCCCATACAGTACTCTATATTAATCCAAAAATGAGTGATATCATCTAGAATATATTATAGACTAGCTATTCCCTGCGGTTTCTTGTATAAAAATTAGCCCATAACCAATAAAAGTAGCCTGAGTTAAAAGCCTTCCAGTGAAAATCCCGTCATTGGTCCAGCCGTTTCGGAGATTAGTCGGAACAAAAATACAGACAGACAAAAATAAAATGTTCTTTTGTTATAAGTTTCGTATATACTTTCATCTGCATTTAGTATAAAGCTGTTATTTTGACATTACAAACAGACACTTAAATTTCATTTATTTGTATCGGTGTAGGTTCACGCGGTCGGACGAGCTGCAGCGACACCGGCGCACGCACACGGGCGAGAAGCGGTTCGAGTGTCCCGAGTGCAGCAAGCGGTTCATGCGCTCCGACCACCTCGCCAAGCACGTCCGGATACACACCAAGAACAGGATCACTGTATGTTACATACTATATTATATACCTATTATCTATACCATATACTATATTATATACTTATTATCTATACCATATACTATATTATATACCTATTATCTATACCATATACCAGGGGTCACCAATTAGGTTTATTAGCGGTCCGTTTAAAAAGTATAAAATATCGCGTTCCGGTTGGTAGATGATGACTGTCGACTAGTGTCGACCAAGCTTAGATCCTTTCCTATAAATTCTACTTTAATATTAATATATCAAATTATTGTGTTTGGATGTGCACTGATTAAATAAAAACCATGTGTACATTTTTGTTAGTCAAAGTTTGGTCCGCACAATATAGGTCGGCGGTCCGCATCCGGACCGCGATCCGCCATTTGGTGACTCCTGCCATGTACGGTCCTTAGTTATGTCATGTCATGTATGTGTGGTATTTAATATACTGGGATATTCTTCACACACAGTCATTTGATCCCAGTGTAAGCAAAATTTGTAATATGGAAACTAGACAACCGATTGATACCTGTAAAATTATATTGTTAAGATAGAGATTTTCATAGATTTCTAACAAATTGTTAGGCTCTCATATTATTCTACAGCACTTATGTGCGTAATTAATTTTGTTTGTATCTTGCTGCGTGTAAATGTTACATATTGATTTTAGGCTATTTCTTGTTATCATAGAATTAAAACATTATGTAGGTGTAAGAATACAATTAATTGTTATCAAGTCCATATAAATTAATACAAAAGCTTCTGATGGACCTTGAGTCATCAATTGTACAGATATACCAGAATGTGGTTTCCATGCTCCTCATTGCCTCTAAATATTCAGTAACTTTAATCTATACTAGTTTTTTATAAACTTTTTTTATAATACCTATTCAAGGAGGTGGCAACATCAACGCAATCCATGTACTCAGACTCCGGCGAAGATAGCTGCGAGGAAAAAATGATGCTGACCATTGAGACCATCCACACAGAAGCAGACAGTGAAGACAAGCTGGTGATGATCAGGCCGGGGAAGATGGAGCCAGAGCAAGTAGACAGCTAGGACGACGACAGCGACGAGTAGTTCCACGTCGCTGTACAACTTTTCTATCTACGTAAATTTAAGGTCGATTTTATAGTGACAGTGTTTGTGACAGTG
Organism: Tetheella fluctuosa; assembly: GCA_951216915.1. Taxonomy (NCBI): domain Eukaryota; kingdom Metazoa; phylum Arthropoda; class Insecta; order Lepidoptera; family Drepanidae; genus Tetheella; species Tetheella fluctuosa. The sequence goes on from OX578214.1 coordinate 12,967,218, forward strand.
ATATAGACAAAAGTGTTTGTAAGGTGTTATGAAGACAATGTTATGGTAAGATACTTTGAACATAGAACATGTTTTGTACTGGTCACAACTTAAGTTTTTGCTTTTCTGGAGCTGACTGCAATGAGGGATTTGATTTGTGCTATACATTTGTATCATTATAAAATCATTTGTATCATCTGAGCCTTACTTCAGATGCAAACTTAAATTGTGACAGTTGTTTACATTATAAGTGAAAATTTCGTGGGTACAGACTAAGCAAATGAATGCAAGGAATGAAGAGAGTGAATGTATGTGATTTTTCATTCTCTCTCGTTCACTTAATGTGTACCCACCTTTAAGATTACTTCTAGCTACACATGTTTAGTTCATTTAATTAAATTCTTAGTGCAATTTTGAAATATAATAGTAATTTCGCACAATATATATTATACATTATTCTAGCATTACCAAATAGATTTTGATTCGAATTATATAAATAAACTAGGTAATTTGTATAACCATATGGAAAATTATGGTGCAATTTAAATTTATGGGAGGTGCCAGATTGTGCCTAACTATGTCTAGGGCACAATTCACCTCTACAAGGGCATTAAAGACAGTCTCTATCTAAATAAGACTAATTTTATTCCTTATTTTTTTTCTTTATAATCAATTAAATTATGGTCAAATTAATGTTGTGTAATTTGAATTTATTTGCGTTTATTGAATCAAATTATAATATTTAATCATGGTTGTTGGTTTGAAATTGTTGTGTTTAGTCTTGTATATTAAAAAAAAATAACTTAATTTGATACCGCCTGTATGTAAACAATTTGATTAAGTTACTTTGTATATTTACTGTAAAGTCTTCTACGTAAGCATTACCCATGCAATCCTTTCTTATATTGCTTGGGTGGTGGTTAATTGTAATGCATAGACTTTACCGACAATATATAAAAAATAGTATGTATTCTTTAGTAATTGTATATTTATGTAGATTCATAATTTTTGTAGGAAATGTAATAAAAGTCCTGATATATTGTAAAATATTTGCAATAGATTATAACTGACTGCTGAAAAAACTTAGGCTAAATTCATATGCATCGCTAAAGTAACTCTGAATTTAAATAACTATGTTGGTTATTTTATTTTAAGCGTGATTTAGCGTCAAATAATTTTTCGTGTACATTATAAATATATGTGAACCGACTTTTTGTTAAATGGAATAGAACACTTAAATCCTGTATATAGGTCTTTCACCAGAATTGCCGAAAAATACGACGCGCCACCGCTGCATCGACGTTTTATGAGCAATTCTATAGGTAAAATTTTCCTAGTTCCGCTCCAGTGGACAGGCAGCCTAACACCACTTAGGGAGACCGCAGATATCATACATTTTTGTACACCTGATTGTCTGCCTGTCTCAAGATCTATATTCTGGATTCAAGTGAACCCCCAAATGCAAGAAAATTTAATTTTGTATTTTACCTTTTTTATTTTGCACTTTCATAACAAACCAAACCTTTCTAGATTCGTAAACTGTGTAATATAAAATTGTAAATATGTATATTTTAACTAAAATAATTTTACTTAAGATTTTAACAATTTATTTAATTATTATTATAATAAGATATAATGATGTTTGAATATGTAAGTTTTATTCTTTGGGTTTCATTTAATTCCAAAAAATCTTACTTTGCACAATAAATTGTAAAGTTATATATGTAATCCATACATCCATATTGAAACCTGGAAGAATAAAATTATTATATTTTGGTTATTTTCATTCGAAGTAAGTTCTTTGTTAATATTTCCGATTCAAATCATTCTTTGGAATTCTACAAAATTTGATCTGTGATCAAAATTATTTGTGTAAATTATTGTTATTAAGTCGAAAATATGAAGACGTATGTAATAATTATGTACTTATTTGTAAATTGTATGATAATTATTGTCTCTTATATTGTTTTTTATACATTTGTAGTCCTTCGGTAATATTTCCGGACCTCTGATTGGTCGTTACACTGCGGTCGTGACAAATGAGCCAATCAGAGGTCTGTAAGCGTGTCGCGCGGCCCCACTACACGGCATCGCTTATACTGATCAGCTTAACAGTGAAGTAGACACGGCTATTTCTAAATAGACCTATTAAATAAACAAGCAGACACCGTGAATGTGCCATTAAGAAGTTTTTGCACATTATCCATAATCGGCAAACAAGATAAGAGTGGTTGAAAAAAATTGAGTTGGTTTTAATGGTGCAGAACCGATTTAATCATCGAGCGAGATATTTAATTCTTTGCACCATAGCGAAAAATAAGAAGAAATTAGAAATTTTCATCAGCCCTCAAAAGCACAGTACTTAATTTAGTAGGAACTTATAGAAGCGTTTAATACACGTGCCTTAGATACGGTTTCAAGAAAGCGGTACCGTAATTTAGCGGCCTTCACTAAACACATCTTTCGACTTCGTTTTGATTTAGGTTTGATTTCTTGTAATTAAAATCTTTAAAAGTCCACAGCATCGTCTTCGGATTGAATGCCGTAATTACTAGAACTTCACTCATAATTTTTACATTATAAAGATCGAATAGTCTGTAGTAAAATTTTAATATGAGAAGCTATAATACATCGAAGCAGATGCTGGGTCCAAATCACTGATTTTATTATTGTAAGTAGTAATTTTTAGTTATGTACAGTGTAAAATGTATGTAAATAATTTTATTGTTGAACTGTTTAAATAAAATATTTTTTTATAATATGTATCTATATTATTTTTGAAAAATAACATCCTTTTTCAACAGAGTACTTTACTTATATTCCGTGTATTGTTACTTCCTTCGACGATAAAAAAGAGCGTTCATTTAACGACAACGTTTTGTTGCCGATTCAAAGAAACTAGGTATCTAGTAATATTGTTTCTATCAAATAACCTTAGCGGGGAAGTGGTTCTATAAAACGCCTACAATAATTTCTTGCTCTTTAACTATTGTGACATTTAACATTGACCGTAAATCCGTAATCAATTTCAAAGACTGTAAATTGCCATAGTCGCATCCAAAGAGGCTTCAATTAACCCGTCTTATTGGTCCGTAACAACTACCCGAACATAATTACGAGGGGCAATTCAAAGTTAACAATCTGCCGCGCGCTGTACGCGCTTCGTTGCCGCACTTTATCGTGATGTTTTCCAACTGCGTTTGTACCGTTCGTTTATCTTTCCCGTTGCTGGAGCGAAGCCGAAGCTGTTCCATTCTTGTGATTTAGAAAATTGTTTATGTACCTACAATGAGATAATAATGAGTAGTTACCTACTTATAACTATGTAAAACAAATCTGTTTAAAATTAAAAAATGTCGGCAATTTATGTAGGTACCTACACTGCAGAAACATTTTGTAGACGAGCATCATTATGTTTACCGCGTTGAAGTGCTCTTCATCAGGTAATGATCGAAGGCAGTTTTTTCCAGATTTATATAGGAGGTTCCCAAACTATTTTGTCTTAAAGACATGGTGCCGATTTTTTTTCAGTTTTCAGCTGATAGAAAGAAAAGTTAGTTTTCGAAACTTAACTATTGACTGATTTTTTTACGGTTTTGTTGTGTAAAAGTCCTAATCTTCACTAATCTAAAAAAGATTAATAAATATAAAATTGAAGTGTCTGTTTGTAATGTCAAAATAGGCACTTACTGTTTTGTGCATTTACGAATCACCAAAATTTTGGTGATTACCTAACTACCTCGTGGACCCCCATTTAAATTTTCGCTGACAGACATGGATTCCTTGCAGTTAGGAATCGACACTCACGGGGTCTTAAAGACTATATTGGGAACCGTGATCTAAATGTTCATTTGCTATGCACATCATACATTGCTGTGCGGTATCTGGATTCCCTTCAATAAAAAACTTATCTTCAAATGGACTGTATACTATATTTATTTCACTTTGTATCTTGATCACTTATTTAATAACTCGTAAACTCGTGAACACTGGCCGACTAGATACAAAATTACTACTTTTCAACGTGAATTCTACTTTACTGTATTTATCTGAATTAATGAGTAAAAAGTCCAAAAATACTTAAATATCGATGTGTTACCTTATCGAGAGCCATACATAATTTTCCGATTCTGACTTTACTATGGATTAGATTTGGACTATGAATTTACATTATTTCACATTATTTATCTATGATCTACTATCTGTACCAAAGTGATTTTATCCTTAAACATTGCCTGCAACTAGGTCTTTCCAATGAATCTACGTTGTCGATACCAGCTTAATCTGCCTTAAAGATATAAAATATTTTGTACACAAAATAGTCAAAACGACATAAAGTTTTCATCGGAAAACCCTATTTCTCCGATATCCCTGTTCTATCGGGTTAGATGTATATACACATACATAATACAAACAATTAGCTCAAATAAAAACATATTCTTACGTACTGTCAATTGTAGGAAATAACCCAAATACACAGAAAATAAACATATCATAAACCAAGTTAAAAGGAGAAAGTCGTCTTGTTTCCCTTTCACACTATCGTCTAATCTGTGATTGGTTAATGCCAAAATCGGCCATGACAGCCTCTAAGTGAGACCGATATATGATGTACTATATAAAGAATAGAACAATAGAAGGAGAAAGCGATATTCATATTTCTATTTTATACATTTTGAGCTAAGTTCGACTAATTTCATCATCTATCCGCAACATTCTCCCCTCGGCGCAGATCTTCGCAGCCTTCCTTACTAATTGGGAGGATGATGAGACGCCTAACTGGCCGTCAAGAAATTTCCCCTCACGTCTACACATCTGTGCTTTGTACTACACCGTCATGTGTACACACGTTCTATTAGACCCCGTGGCCATACATTGCGAAGTAATAATCCATCCGCAATTACCACGATATCACCCACCTCCGCATTCCGCAAAGATCTTTGGGCGTCGCCACGTGGTGCCAATGTAGGCAGGTACTCTTTAAAGTATTCTCCAACGTTTTTTCTTCCGTTGCCCTATGGTTACCCACATCGGGCCGAAACAATCTATCCGGCAGTGTGAGAATGGTCTGGTGTACGTTCGTAGACGGAGCTGTGGTAGATTGCCTTTAACAGGTATTGTTGGATTAGCTTTCCGTATCTTACACCGAGTATACTGCTGTAGAATAGCTCTTACTGCTGGACGTAATCGAAGCACCCAGTATTTCTGTCGCAGGTTGTTGACCATCTGTTTCCTACCTACGTGGTTATGATTCTTATGTTCGTGTTGAATCATCAACCGTGTTAACGAGTGTGCTTCGTCCAGTATTGGTGGATCCTTCATGCAGTCTGAAACCATAGCCACGTTGATTGGACTGCTCACTTGCTTGGCGCGTTCATCCTTTGCGTCAGGCTTTCTGTTCAAGGAGACCCTTACTGCATCAATATTGAAATTCTCCTTGACGAGTTCATTCAGTTCGTCATTTCGGTTATTCGTTACTGAGCTTTTCTCGATCTCTTGAGCTGTTTGTACTTGTAACACTGTTTCGTTTTCATTTGTTACAACGCTTCTGGGTATGGATCCGTGTATAACCCATCCCAATCGTGTGAGTGACGCAGCTGGTTGATTTGCTTTTCCAGTCAACAATTTTCGTGTCACTATGAGCTTCCAGTTATCGGCTCCGATAAGTAAATGTGGTCTGGCGTATTCATAACATACGTCCTCTGATCGGAGCTTACATAGATGTTTTTGTTCTAATATTTCTGAACTTATCACCTGACTATCAAATGGTAAATTCTTCACTGTCCGTGCTTTAATCATATGAAAGTCAGTTTGGCCTTTTCCACGTAACTCGATGTTTACAATCTGACTATCCAAAACACTCTGACTCGATGTGACTGCGTGGATATGTAACGCTCTGGTCGGGCCTTTCGCTCCGACCATCCCGGCAATTCCTTCATCGATCAGTGTTATAGTCGATGCCTCGTCGAATAACGCGTACGTATTTAGTTCCTGGCCGTTCTGTGTCTTAATTATAATAGGACACACTTTCAATAGCACTTGGTTATCAGTGGTTACATGTGCCGAAGCCGTATTTACGAAATGCTCGTTCTGAGTCGGTTCGCTTAGTGGCTCGTTATCCCTCTGCACATGTAACAGCGCGTGATGTGTATCACGGCACTCGTCTACTCCGCATTTCTTTGCTTTACATACGGATCGTCTGTGTTTATTATTCATACACTGGAAACAGACGTGTGCTTCCTTCGCCCATTTCCATCGTTCTGAAATGGGCATAGCCGTAAGCTTAGCGCATTTAGTTGTGTCGTGTTCGGCTCCGCAACAGTAACATTCGTTCTTTTTTGGTAATGTTTCTGTTGTAGCATATACGGGAGCTTTGCGGTTACGATCTAATGCTCGATGTCGAGGTTCCTGTTTTGGGCCAGTACGTATTGGTTCCAACGTATCCTTGGACGCGTATGCATGTTTTATGGCGTGCTTCGCTTCCCGCATAAAGAATCGTGACAATGTAACAATTTCCGGTTCTAGTTGAGATCCAGATTCCTCTGCGTAGTTGCACCAATTCGATTTGAGGTGTGGGCTCAGTTTATCTACTACTTGCTGCGCAAGCATAGGATTCTGTAGATATCCTTTTTTATCGACACAGCTTATCATTGTCACAATGTTCTGCAACTTGATCGCAAACCTGTTTAGTTCATCAGATGTTCCACCTGGTCGTGGCAAATTCTTCAGCTCTTCAAACGCATGATTAATGATCATCTCTGGGCAACCAAAACATTGTTCTAATGTTTCCATGATTATCGTTGAATCGGTCGCTGTATACATTAATGCTAACACTGCTTCACGTGCATCTCCTCGTAAACATGTTCTCAATCTAGCAAGATTTTCTGCCGGCGTGAAACCATAGAGGCTAGCAGATTCCTTCATGGCCGCTTTAAATGGTAGCCATTCTCCTTTAGCGCCGCTAAAGATAGGCAAATCTGGCGTACGCCTGGGTATCGGTCTACTTTTGGTCATTTGTCCTAAGATATCTGCTAGTCGATCAATTGCTCTGTCTCCTGATCGCATCGGAGTTGGCGATCTAGCACGACGTGGTGTATCCATTGTGATATGATTCGACGCTGGCGGAGAAGGTGGATCTGCAGCCTTCTCTCGTAATTGTGAGTGGTACTTCGCATGGTTTTCCGTACCGATGCTCTTGAGCTCTTCGAGCTCCCCCCGTACAGCACAACGCTGAAGCCGGTCATTGACTGTACGTTCTGTATCCACTGTCTCTTCTGCGCATACGCTTCTCGATTTCTCGTGTATCGTAGCTACGTTGACGGCAAGTCTCTTTTCAACGAGCCTTATCTGAATCTCAGCTAGTCGTTCTTCAAGTTTTGCTTGGCGTTCTTCTGCGGCTTGTCTATCCTTCACTTGGCGTTCCTCTGCGGCTCGTCTATCCTTTTCTTGGCGTTCCTCTGCGGCTCGTCTATCCTTTTCTGCGGCTTGTCTATCCTTTTCTGCGGCTTGTCTATCCTTTTCTGCGGCTTGTCTATCCTTCGCTTGGCGTTCCTCTGCGGCTCGTCTATCCTTTGCTTGGCGTTCCTCTGCGGCTCGTCTATCCTTTTCTGCGGCTTGTCTATCCTTTTCTGCGGCTTGTCTATCCTTTTCTGCGGCTTGTCTATCCTTCGCTTGGCGTTCCTCTGCGGCTCGTCTATCCTTTGCTTGGCGTTCTTCTGCGGCTTGTCTATCCTTGATAAGATTTGTATGAATCTCGGCTAATCTTTCTTCTGCTTCAAGTTCAGCTAGCCTAAGTCGCGTTGTAGAGCTGGCGGAGGAGCGGTGAGAATGTATGGGTGAAGCCCGTGACCTTTTATCGGTAGCGCGCAGCGTGGATAGTCGCGGTGGTATCGTGTCGATCACGGATGGTTCAGTCGCGGATAGTGCGGTCACGCCCGACTCACTAATCGAAGCGCGCCTGTGACTAAGCTGCGGATTTACAGGTGCGTTTAACGCAGACGAAGACGCGGGAGGTTTTTCAAGTAACCGTAGCCTCTCAGCCGCCTTACGAGTGCGGACGGGGCTTCTAGATGTCGACATCTTTAGGCGCAGATGCCTATATATAGACTCTACCTAACGTGGTACACCTTCACAACACCACACTATTCTACACAATACTTAAAACCCGAGACACCGATCGTTTGGCACCGTTAGGTGACCGGCGTTCAAGGGCCGCGGATGAGCCGCGTTATCGTTTGTCGCACCGTTGGGTGAGGTTGCGTCGTCCTCTTCACTCGTTCTATGATATAGCGACGAACTCGTCACTCGTTCAGGATATCGAGACGAACTCGTCACCCGTTCCGAGATGTTACGACGAATTCGTCACACGTTTGACTATGTACCTGTAGTCAAGACGAGCTCGTCACACGCTTAACGACGTTGGTGACAAACTCGCCACACTTTGTTCCTGTCGAGACGAACTCGTCGCACCGTTGGGTGATGTTGCGTCGTCCTTTTCGCACGTTCGAAATGTTGAGACGCACTCGTTGCACCGTTCGGTGTTTTTCTCACGACGAACTCTTCACTGGGCGCCTCGAGACTAATTCGTCGCACCGTTGGGTGATGTTGCGTCGTCCTTTTCTCGCGTTCGGCGATCTCGAGACGAACTTGTTGCACCGTTCGGTGTTCTTCGCTCGACGATGTGCCGACGATCTCGTCGCACCGTTCGGTGTTCTTCACTCGACGGTCTCGTGGCACCTATGCGGTGTTGGTCCTTAGATGACCTCGTCGCCCCAATTTACTGGCTCTGATCCAATGTGTCATTAGAAACTGATCCTATCGCACCAAGTCATACGTTTAGATACGTTTATTGACTTGAGGATCTGATATACCTGCAGCCCCAATTCACTGATCATACCAATATGTGTCATTAGAAACTGATCCTATCACACCAAGCCATACGTTTAGATACGTTTATTGACTTGAGGATCTGATGTACCTGCAGCCCCAATTCACTGATCATACCAATATGTGTCACTAGAAACTCATCCAATGTGTCATTAGAAACTGATCCTATCACACCAAGTCATACGTTTAGATACGTTTATTGACTTGAGGATCTGATGTACCTGCAGCCCCAATTCACTGATCATACTAATATGTGTCACTAGAAACTCATCCAATGTGTCATTAGAAACTGATCCTATCACACCAAGTCATACGTTTAGATACGTTTATTGACTTGAGGATCTGATGTACCAGCAGCCCCAATTCACAATGTGTCACAGCACCCACAATTCACTGATCATACCAATATGTGTCACTAGAAACTCATCCAATGTGTCATTAGAAACTGATCCTATCACACCAAGTCATACGTTTAGATACGTTTATTGACTTGAGGATCTGATGTACCAGCAGCCCCAATTCACAATGTGTCACAGCAACCACAATTCACTGATCTTGATCCGTCCTCGAAGTACCAAACTTGTGCGGTATCTGGATTCCCTTCAATAAAAAACTTATCTTCAAATGGACTGTATACTATATTTATTTCACTTTGTATCTTGATCACTTATTTAATAACTCGTAAACTCGTGAACACTGGCCGACTAGATACAAAATTACTACTTTTCAACGTGAATTCTACTTTACTGTATTTATCTGAATTAATGAGTAAAAAGTCCAAAAATACTTAAATATCGATGTGTTACCTTATCGAGAGCCATACATAATTTTCCGATTCTGACTTTACTATGGATTAGATTTGGACTATGAATTTACATTATTTCACATTATTTATCTATGATCTACTATCTGTACCAAAGTGATTTTATCCTTAAACATTGCCTGCAACTAGGTCTTTCCAATGAATCTACGTTGTCGATACCAGCTTAATCTGCCTTAAAGATATAAAATATTTTGTACACAAAATAGTCAAAACGACATAAAGTTTTCATCGGAAAACCCTATTTCTCCGATATCCCTGTTCTATCGGGTTAGATGTATATACACATACATAATACAAACAATTAGCTCAAATAAAAACATATTCTTACGTACTGTCAATTGTAGGAAATAACCCAAATACACAGAAAATAAACATATCATAAACCAAGTTAAAAGGAGAAAGTCGTCTTGTTTCCCTTTCACACTATCGTCTAATCTGTGATTGGTTAATGCCAAAATCGGCCATGACAGCCTCTAAGTGAGACCGATATATGATGTACTATATAAAGAATAGAACAATAGAAGGAGAAAGCGATATTCATATTTCTATTTTATACATTTTGAGCTAAGTTCGACTAATTTCATCATCTATCCGCAACAATTGCATAAAATTTTCTAGAGTAAGTGAAAAATTATTAACACTGCAACCAGTTTATGCACATCAGTAAGTATATTAACAGACGCTGTTTGCATGTCATTGAAGTGATTCAACGCATGCAGTTCTATGGGCTTCGTATTTGTAATTGCCGTAATACTTACAAGATGGCAACATGTATATCACGTCGTTACATCGAAACGCTTCGTTTTATCGCTTTATCTTACCTAAAATCTAAATCTGCAGCTATCTAGACATAGTTTAAACTAGATCCCGTCCATGTGAGTTATGTTTTTGCTGAACAAATTACTGGACCTCGCTAATGTTTCGAGTCTTGTAACTCTATTTCAACTTCAGGTTTTGTTATCGTTCTCCTATCTCTACATGATTGTTTTAATGCAGTAAGTAAAGGCTGTGAGCTACTTTTAATTAATTCGAGTCTGCTACTAAATACGTAACGGCAGTTTATGAATGCCGCGCATTTTAATTCCTTCACTTGTAATTTTCCCTCGCTTTCTGTCCACTTGTTGGAAAATGGCGTGTAACCTATCTGACTTAATCCATTGTCTAATCTTTCACTTACATCCGTTGAGTAATTGCGTTTGAATCAAAGCATCTTGGTTGCGATAAATCGCTTCACAGTCGAGTCGGGTCGTCGGCCGCCATTTTCCGTGTCGCTACGCGTCTAATGGCGGCCATTACCGCGCCCGTGAAATCGTGATGCCGACCGCTGCCCACAAAACGTAATGCTCCATTTTTCTATTTTTCCTAACGCTCCGGTGATTTGTAACTTATGAATCGATTTATACGTACCTACCGGCCACAAAGTATTGCAGGACTTTAAAAATGGCTCTCTTACCCATTGGCGTATCTAGAGTAATTTTCCGGCGGGTGGGGGGGGGGGGGGTCTGAAACAGACTAATCAGTGGAGGATCCAGGATTTTGGTTTGGGAGGGGTTTGACCCAGCTGAGGGTAGTAGGATAATAGCAACCTTAATTTGAGATTGGTCAGGGTTGGATCCAGATGCTTTTGCGGGGGAGGGGCATGACCCTCTTAGCCCTCCCACCCCTGGATCCGCTACTGAGACTAATGCTAACGGCTTGACGCCTGGCGTCAAATTTCAGAAAGATATCTACAGGGTGTAAGGGACAGCCCTCCGCAAACTAATGGGGTGAATTCAGTATTTCATCATAAGATTACCAGTACATGAAATTAATCTCAGAACGTTATGTCAATCCAATAAACCTGATTTGTTTGATTACCTAATACGCAATGTATCGCTACCGTGGCAATGCTCACGTAGCGCCCTCACCACGTCGTTGACATTCATTGCTGTTTTTTTATTTATTTTAGCTGATTTATTTACCTAATGGAATAAAGGAATAATAAAAAAAAAACTATGACATTTTCCGGAGAAATTTTCCGGTGGAATCTGATTCATATGAAGCTGAATGCACCCTGTCAGTCTGTTAGCGGAGGACCGTCCCTTACACCTTGTATAGGTAGAAGTGTTATTGTTTTTCATGAAAGACTACTCAACTATACCTACATAGCTTCTCGGAACGCTATATTTCTGCTTATTATTGATATAAGACTTTATATCTCTTGTTGTCGCTTACCTCGGGCAACGTTTTAGCCTCGCGAGGTATCGTCGCTAGCTTCTTGGAAACCCTGCCTGAGGGTGGCGATCTATGGATTGTTTAGTTACTTATGTATTATTTAATTTCTTTCAATGCATCAAATCGTAATGACAGCATGGAAAAATTTATGAAATCAACAAAAATTAAGTTGAAAAAAATTATAATATTACCGAACAAAATCTAAGCTAGCTCGCCCACTAACACAATCATCGAAAACTATATCTAGGTAATTGCAACTATCTCTCTAGTCTCTACCTAGTTTATACCGAATCCATTCGTTGATAAAGCAATTCATTACAACTATAACAAATATCCAATTTTACTTTTAACTATTTATACACAATGTAAAGCGATACTTATTCGATATTAAGCAGTAGATATATCGCCGAGATTTACCGTTGATAGTGAATGTAAGCACGGAGCAAGAAAGCAAGACAAAGCTATGCGCTCCGCTGCACCCGCCACGGCTTCTGCCCAGGCTATGCGATAAATTTTAATTATATCTTGCTGACTAATTACCGAGGCTGGTTATAATGCACGTCTACAGTCTTAAGTCATTGGCTAGTTATGCACAATTTCATCGGATGTTATGCATAGCAATGGCCGTTTCATGGTTTCATGACGAGCGGAGATTAAGGTTGCTTGTTAATTTTTCATGCATTGAGAAGTAAACACTAACGCCTCGTTGGAGCTTTTGTTGACGCCATTTTAACTGGTTTCAACAAAGAGGTTTCTCTACTTATTTTTCTTTGTCTTTAGTGTATTTCTAGCAGTGTATTGCTAGTAGTCAATATATACGTGGTTCCAGGGTAGGTATCCTAAGAATCTTTATCTGTTGATATCATTTTTTTTTACCGTTCTTTTGTTTTATTAAGTCCTTTATGTAGAGCAGAAAATTTGGTTTCCCAAAAGACGCTGTCCCCCCAATATCGTATTTAGATAATAGCAGATCGTTCAACTTGGCAATTTCATCATGATGTCATCTGTGGTTATAGGCGACCAGACATCGTAATGTTCGCTTACTGTGAGAAAATTGTCTATAGGTACTAAATTTATTTTATTCCATAGTACGTGACAGTAGGTACCTATCTTTAAAACACATTGCTTGGATATGCATGCTATCACTTAAATGATAACCCTGAAGAGACTTCTAAAACCCTCTAGATTTGAGAAAAGTTTACTAGAACCTTGATTTTTTTTGCAAATACAGGCCTATTTATGCGATTCTACATCATGAGCGATAATTTTTACAAACCTAGTGTGACCTGAACAAGGCTATCTAGGAAAGATCTGTTTGCTCCCAAAATTTGTCGCGAAATATAAGATTTAGTCAGTCCTGGTACAAAAATTATCAGGATTAAGTGGCCCTGCCAGGACGGGCCTGTTTTTTTCGATAAAATAGCGAGAAATTAGCAATAGTTTTAGAACGTGGACTTTGGGGGCTGTGGGCACCTGCCTCTTTCATTTGGCCACTCCTATTTTTACCTATTATGAAATTCTACCACTAAAATGTTAAATTCACGTAGGATTTTACACAATTTACTCATGTTTACCATAAGACCCAAGTTAACCTTTGATAAGGCGTTTATATTGAACAATGAGGCGAAAGGTGTGGCGTATCGTTTTGGAGATATCGGCAGTCTAGCAACTTTGTCTCATTTACTTAGATTTACGTAAACTTCATATTGTGGTGTAGGTACTACATTATTTTATAGCAATGTAGAAGTATATTATAAATCTTAAGTAGGAATCTACATAATTTATTAAAATACTAGCTTTCGCCTTGCAGTTTCACCCGTGTTCCTGGAATAAAAAATAGCCTATGTCACTCTTGCGGCTAGGAAGGACAAACTAACATACAGACTAACGTCATTTACTAAGGTTTGCAGCTTGACGTAATATCATGCCCAAAATATTATATAGAAGTATTTAAGTTTTATTTTCGTTTAAGGTGGATGGTCCTCATGTTATTTTTTTTAATAAAGAATAATTCTTGAATATTTATTACGTCTATTACGCTTTTGAGACGTTATTTTGTGATTTGAATATGAAGTGTGTGACGATGGATTTATGTGTTATGTATTAATTTTGGATTAAGAACAATATTTAACCGACGAATAAAAGAAGCGTTTTTTTTAAATTAAATTGTACATTATTTCTTTAATTATAAATGTCCGTTATTTATAAATAAAAGTTACCAATGTATGGTATAAATACATACAATAATCCATTTACATTCTCCATACGTGCGAATCACTAAATCGTCCCAACCACAGAGCAGAGGAATATAATCATTTGTCTGGTCCCAACAGACGCTAAATTTGAAATAAAATAAAAAACGCAAGAAATATCATTTACTTTCCCTACTTCAAGTGCATGTCCGCATTAAACCAACACATAAACATTTATATATACGTCGCCATTGAAACGTCATAAAGGTCAATTGCAAACAGTTTTAGTAACTGATAGTTCTATAGCAGGTGATAGCGTACGCGGCACCTGCGATGTCATGCACCTTCTTGGCATATCTTGGCTTGACTTGGCCTGGCGTGCCACGGTGGCTGAGTGCTCGGCAGCGCGTGGCCGGTCTGCATACACATTGTATCCTTACATCTTGTTTACGGTTTTGTAATACTTATTAATAAGTTACAGGTCCTTCACCATTGCTACTAAGTTCATTGTCTTGGTAATATTTTTTTTATTGGGAATACCTTGTACTAACAAGAGTTTGGGCCAAGTTTGTTCCAATAATTAGTTTTGTTAATGTGCCATATAAGTAGGTATGTAGATATTATAATGGCTGCAAAAATGTATTTTGTAGAATTATCTAATAGATTTTAGTTTGAAGCCTATCTTCATTATAGCAATGCAATGTTTTTAATTTAGCATCAAAGTAAACTTTATTTCGGTAGGATTGCGTAAACTGTTGAACGTTTTTAATTACTAATGATCGTCTGTACGTAAACAACCTTTTCCCCCTTCACTAAGAACGAGTTTTCACCATTTTTATTTTAATAACAATCTCAAAGGTTATTCGTAATTAGAGCAACAAGTAGGGTGCATAATGTGGCCACGCGGCGTGTCCAATGATCGGAGATAGTCCAGCCAGCGCCACCCTGCCAGGTTGTTGGCATTTCAAAATAAATGGCATTGCCATACTTTTTGTGTTGCCAGTTTATCGCTAGAGTTGGATGAACGGGTGTTTTTGCGACTTTACAATGGTAGGTATTTCTGACTTTTTTTAGCATTTTATATTGACATTTCCAAGTTTTATCGGTTCAGGTTATAGAGCAAAGTTGCCTACTTCGTTCATATGCGTGAGTGACCGAGCTTCAACCCAAGCTAGATTGTCTTGCTGTTCCTGAAATGTCTTAGAGGTAGGTACACTGCAATCTCAAGCAGAAGTTGCGATTAATTTTCTTCCTTTGAGAAGAACCTTAGGGAGATAAGACTGGAATGTAGTTTAGAAATCAGGAAAGTATATTGTAAGTATATCATGGCTTCTTTAAATTGTGTACCTACTTGATATATAAGCACATTTCCGGACGTTAGGCTTCCAACAAATTTTACTTTATTAAGTACAAGAAGGGAAAATAACAAATATAAAATACCAAAAAGTCAAAAGAACAACGTTATTTTTATGAACAACACCGATTGTTCAATTATGGCGTAATTAAAAAGAATAACTCATTATGTACCTCATCCTTAATCCTCAACATTAATAATAAGTGTTCATAAATGTGGCTTGAAGCATCGGCCATCGCAGGAATGGTAGCCACCAGTCCATGACGAAAAAGCGGTTGATGACCGCTGCGCAGACGCATGCCGGACGAAATTTTTATACTGAATAACTCTTGCTGTGCTATTGGACCATACTTGCTTTATATAAAAACATAAAAGAATTCCATTGAACTGAGGTTAAACCACGGTTAAGCAGTTAATAAAATTCTTGTTACTTTCAACAAAAAGTATTGAGGTGTTCAAAGTGATCGTGTGAAAAACCAGGATATAAGTGGTTTAATAATAATAATAATATATTTTATAAAGAATAATAATAAAATAATAATAGCAGTAGAGCTTTGAACAGCAATATAAAGTTACCATAAAGGACCTTTGAAATAATTGTAGTTTTCAGGCAAGAGTTTTATAAAGTCGTGCGTTCGTTGCCGCATGGGAGTTGCGGTATAACTAGGTATCTCATTATCTTGACATTTCAAAAGCATTATACAGTTTTATTTTATACTCACTAACAGCTATTTAAATGTATCTGAAGGCGGTGTGTGCGCAAATGGAATGTCATTAAATGACAAAATGAAAGAGTTCAAATGAAAATGTAGTCATGGTGACACACTTCACCATGACAATTATTGCCCAAATTGCGCTGGTAGCGTCAAGACCCTTTGTGAAAAGAAATAGCTACCGCCCATTGAAATTCGAACAAATCTCTATGCGTTTAGCCGACGCTTGATGGAGGCAATTTATGCGCTAAACAAAATTACAATAGAATCTCCAAAATTCCATCACTTGCCATAATTCTTGGTCATAAAGCTGAATATACAGTGAAAAATTAGTTCTTGAGAAGCAAATGTGGTATTGGAAGTAATTTTGCCGACACGAGTTTACGTGATTCCGTAAGCGTCGCTTTTTGTACATTTTGACTTTTTCTTCTGTAGTCGAAAAAAGTGTCGCGGAGGTCTTCGTCCGATCTGCAGAGCGTGACGAGCGGCTATCACGAGCTTCGTAGATGATGGACTCATATCACAATTCACAACAGATAGATTTTATAATATAAAATAAATAGTTATTTAAACGAAAACGATGTTTTTGATGCTTTGAATTAAGAAGTTTTTTACTATGATTAAATTTGAGTGTTTGAAGTTATTAAAAGTTTTGGCTTGTGGCGTTGAAACTTGTTTCAGGATTCAATTTCATGTCAGATAGAGTTTATAAAATGAAATGAAATGAAAATGAAAATGAAATGAAAATATTTTTTATTCAAATAGGCCTTCACAAGCACTTATGAATAGTCTGACTCTAACGCACGGTTCGGAAAAGGTTGCTTTTACTGAGAAGAGCCGGCAAGAAACTCAGCAATTACTCTTTTCAAAACCAACTCAGATTCATTACATCATATTATATTTATCTAGTCTCACTGACAATATGTGTGTGTTATATGACAGTAAGGGAAAAAAAAAAAAAAAATATTATCAAAATTATGAGTAACTTAGTAAACAAATGGATTGCAAACTTAAGCAGACCAGCCCCCACAAGCAGCACCTGTTCACAAGTATGACGCATGTGGCAGCCATCGCCCTCCTCGCACATATTATAGGGAAGTGAGCGACCCGCCACACGACGCCGCCGCAAGCAAAGACCCCAAAGTGAGCATGACTAACTTAAGCTTACTACAAATAATACAAAGAGAAACTATTTCGAGAAATACGAATTATAACACACAATATGTTATCACTGAGACTATTAACAGGTTTATAAATCAACATAATAACAATAATAGTACACAAAAGTAACAAATCTACCAAGCATTAGAGTCTTTGAAATAATCATTTACAGTATAATAAGCATTTTCTACTAATACAGCTTTAATCCGTTCCTTAAATTTTTGCAAAGGCAAATTTAAAATTGAAGTAGGGATTCTGTTATAGATGCGTGTACTTAGTCCTAGAAATGAGCCTTGCACTTTCTGGAGTCTATAGGCAGAAGTTACAAGTTTGTGCTTATTTCTAGTATTGATAGAGTGCACATCACTTTTTTTCGAAAAAAGACTAATATTTTGATGCACAAATAATATATTTGCAAATATATATTGAGATGCAACTGTGAGTATGCCAGTTTCTTTAAACTTATCTCTGAGGGAAGTTCGAGAGCCCAAGTTATAAATAGCTCGCACTGCCCTCTTTTGTAAAATAAAAATTGTTTCTATATCAGCAGCTTTACCCCAAAGTAAAATGCCATAGGACATGACACTATGAAAATAACTAAAATATACTAATCGAGCTGTATCTACATCTGTAAGCTGTCTAATTTTTCTAACTGCATAAGCTGCCGAACTGAGTTTTGCCGCAACTGATGAAATTTGGGAGCCCCATTGAAGCTTTGAGTCTAAAGTAATCCCTAAAAATACTGTTGACTCAACAAGATTTAGAGCTTCATTATTTAACATTAAATTACAGCCTACTTTTTTTACGTTGGGTAATGCAAATTTAATACATTTAGTTTTTTTTGCATTTAACACTAGATTATTAACAGTAAACCAATTCAATACCTGAGCTAATGCGCCGTTTACATCGTCATAATTAGATTTAAGTCTATCAACACCAAAAATCAGTGAGGTATCATCAGCAAACAGTACAATTCCACAGGTATTTTTAACATAAAAAGGAAGGTCATTAATATAAATTAAGAATAGAAAAGGACCTAGAATAGAGCCCTGCGGTACACCCATACGCACAGGAGAACCAGATGATTTAACCCTATTTACATCGACACTTTGAATTCTCTGTCCTAGATATGATTTCATAAGATCAAGTGCCATACCTTTTACTCCATAATAATTTAACTTACGTAAAAGTGTCCCATGATCAACGCAATCAAAAGCCTTGGATAGGTCACAGAACACACCAATTACATTTTGTGACTTTTCCCAAGCATCAAATATACCTTTTAAAAGTGCTACCCCAGCGTCAATCGTAGAACGACCTTTCGTAAAACCATACTGTTCACAATGCAAAAGTTTATTTAAATTAAAGTGAGCAAGTAGTTGCGATAGAATAATTTTTTCGAATATTTTACTGAGGGCTGGCAAAATGGAAACAGGCCTATAATTAGAAGGATCCCTAGGATCTCCGTTTTTGAAGAGTGGTACTACTTTACTGTGTTTCATTAAATCTGGAAATTTACCTAAGTCTACACATCTGTTGAAAATCAAAGCCAAATAGGGAGCAATGTCATCCATGATACCCCGCAAAACAGTAACAGATATATCCCACAAATCACCAGTGCGTTTAACTTTCAAAGTCTTAAAAGTTTTTACAATATCATGAGATGTTATATGCCTAAATTTAAATAACTCATCGCATTCCGATACATTATTTTTTAACATTATTTCAGCATCTTTAGGTGAAGAGTTTAAGGAGCTGGTTGTAGCTATAGGTATATCACTAAAAAAGTTATTAAATGCGTGTGCTATTTGACTATCTCCACTAATAATTTTATTATTAATATTTAATTCAATACTATTATTATGGTTTTTAATCTTACCCCTTTCAGAGTTTATAATGTCCCAAGTTGTTTTTATTTTATTGCTTGATTTACTAATTTTATTTTTTAAGTAAATGGATTTGGCAGAAGCACAAGCTTTCTTGAAAATTTTTGAATAATTTTTAACATACTGAATAAAATTAGTATTTTGATTAAATTTTTTCATACCATACAGCTCATACAACTTAGCTCTACTTTTATAAATACCAACCGTTGCCCAATCGTTAAACTTAATATGTTTATTTCCATTGAAAGTCCTTGGTTTGAAAGTATTGTCAAATTGCTTTCTTATAAAATCAAAAAGTTCGTTATATAGACTATCTGGTTCTTCCTGTGCCATTTCTATAGAAACAATATTTTTGTTTACATTGTTTTTGAATCGAACCATGCGACTTAAGGTAATAGGTCTACATGTTAGTTTATGGGGGGTAATTTTGTTATCATTTAATAGAACTACTTTTTGACCACAATGATCTGAAGTTAGCTCATTAATTACCGATTGTTCAAATACATCACAGCTACAGAACATATTATCGAGGCAAGTGGCAGATGTTGCCGTGATTCTAGTTGGCTCACAGAATAAATTATTTAGATTAAAAGATTTGAACAAGTTAATTAATCTTACTGTTGTAGGTGAATCTACTAACAAATTCACGTTAAAATCACCACATACTATTATATTTTTGTTACACGTTTGAGCTTTCTTAAGAGCATCTTCTACGACTAATTCGAATAAACTAAAATCACCTAGAGGGGGACGGTACACGCAAACTATAACAAATCGCTCTAACTCCACACAAGACAATTCAGCAGTGCGTTCGATTGACAAGTCTACAATGTCTTTGCGATCCTTACATTTAATATCACTTGAAACTAAAATTAAACTGCCACCGTGTATAGCTGATTTTCTAACGAACGCACTTATCAGTTTGTAATTAGGAAAACTGAGCAATAGCTCATGATTTTTTATCCAATGTTCAGTTACACAAAAAACATTGACCTTGTGGTATTCTAGAAACAGTTCAATTTCCAATTCCTTGCCAGCTAGGCCCTGAATATTCTGATGTACAATATTTAAATGATTGAGCTTAGCCTTTGTCGTATCTGAAAAACCTCCTCCCCCCTGGACACCTCGTTATCACCAATAACACCAGTGTCAATATTCCCAACCAAGCTACTAGTAGCTTGGTTATAAATGTGTA
The DNA here is from genome assembly GCA_951216915.1 of Tetheella fluctuosa. NCBI lineage: Eukaryota > Metazoa > Arthropoda > Insecta > Lepidoptera > Drepanidae > Tetheella > Tetheella fluctuosa. Next base: position 12,987,621 of record OX578214.1, read on the forward strand.
AATTACCGGCTAACAATGTAGCGATTTGTCGCTTAAACTTAATTGGCAGATAGAGTGTATCTTTTGTCAACTTAAAATTAGATATAAAATTGTTCATGTCAAAATAAAACATGGCGTCACTATGACGATAAATTAAGTTATAAAGTGTCATATTCATATCATATATGTGCCTATTCTGTTTCTGAGATAACATATTTGAATAAGGAAAGGCACACAAAACAAACTTACATTTAAACTGGCTGTGTAAGTCAAGCAACTTATTAAAACTATTAATAATGTCTTTTTTCTTAATGGTTAAACTATCTCCATATAATATAATGACCGTTGTATTATGATGTAACTCTTGTGAATGTATAGTGTTTATTATCTGCTCATAAGGAGCCCCGGGGTAACAATTATTAATAACTTGTTCTCTTATCTCATTATTAAGGATGGGGCCAAAACCTTGTCCAATTTTGTCACTTATGATAATTGTTTTATTTGTTATTGTATTCTGTGTTTTATATACCTACTTATTGTGTGAGTGGAGCTTTGTCCCGCTATTTTACCAACAGATTTTTGTTCATTGACTCTAGACAATAATCTTTTATCGCATCGATGCTTGAATAGGTATACAGCAAAGCGGAAAGCTGTGGTTTTAGATATGCACCAATGAAGACGGATTTCTATTCCTTTGATTGTTCATTACTAATCTAAAAAGCGTGCTAAAAGAAAGCAGTTTACGCTCTTTTAATTTTACGTAAGTACTTTCTACTCTAAAAATATAAATAAATAAAATACTTCTTCACATAAATTAATTCATGGATATTGAGAAATTAACTAATCGCTTTTTCAGGACCAAATTTATTGACTAATAATATTATCATAATCCAAAGAAGATCTTAAAGTATATTGGTCAAATCACTTTTATCATTTTCGTTGATAATTAGTAAATAAAGGTGCAGCCAAACAATGGGTATTTCTACCGTTAAACAGCTATCATAATTGAGTAAGTTTAGCTGGCCTTTACCAAGAGCCAGGAGTACGACAGGTCGGAAGGCCAATTATCTACGCAGGTGTACCGATGATTGTGACCGGCCAGCGGCGTGAGACGGTACCCCCGAACTAATCGTTGACGGTCCCTTTTCACGGAACATTGGACGTTCCAAATCTGAGTTACTTGTTGTTGTTTTTATTGGTTTTTTACGCGGCATACTTTTGCGGCAAACAACGAGGGCGGTAAATGAAAATATAGACTTATGTTGAAAATATCATAAGGATATTAACATGTATGCGATGTGCAATTCAATAACACGAGAAGAGAAATCTATCCGCATTGGTTCTACGTGTTTGTGCTTTTCCAGTGAGAGGTATACCTAAGAGCTTTATGATAGCGTTAATATTAATAACAGAAAAAAGGTCTCTTTGTATATTATTCCTACATCGCCTACACTTCATTTTTGGTAAATATTTTTTAATGTACAGACACGGTGATTCTACAGATTTATTATATGTATAGATGGTACATAGGTAGTAGATTAGATGGTTAACGATGACGTCAATTCTTTCTTTCTTTGTAGAAAGCAAGAAAAACATGAAACCTATTATTTAACTGGCTAGTGCAGTGTAATAGTTTTGTTGTGTTTAGTCGAATCAGTTTTGTATTGGTCTCTTTGGTAGTGATTTATTTTTTTGAAATCGCGATCTTTGAGTATAACCCTTATACGTTGAGGTACATAAGTAAGTACTATAACACGGATATAAAGTTTAACACTGTGTATAAAAATAAGTAGACACTCATGACTTTTTGCAAAGACTTATTATTCTTAAGGTACTCATGCAAAAAAGGATAACGATATGCCATTAAATGATATCATGCTTAGGTTTTTCCACCTAATTGACAGCAATGATTTTATATGGATGACATACTTGTTACATAATTATGTAGGACTTAATAATCTTGCTAAAGCCTGTTCTAGTGCAGTTTTATAGTAGTAAAAAATGTCTATGGTTGGGATAGGAAGGAAACCATATACAAACTGTATGTTGTACCTTTGAATTCTTCTGGCAGAGATGTGATAGTGGTGATAGAGAAAGGTTCTCGTGGCGTGGGGAAGGAAAGCAGGATAGAGCGGACTGCTCTACCTCCGCGTCAGGTCTACTTCATAATTTAGTATAATTGTCAATGATACTAGAATGATGTGAATTTGAATTTTTGAAAAGAGTAACTGCTATGTTTATGGTCGGCTTTCTCAGCAAATGCAACCTTTCGAATCGGCTTAGTAAAATATTTTTAGTTGATAGCTTCTGTAAAGTTAGTTAGAGCGAATGAAATCGGATAATCTCTGATATTTGATTTTTCAAACATACTATGTAGATATCAATGTAAATATAGCGCTTTTGTAATTTAGATAACGATCTTCGTATTATCTCGGTAGATGCTCGCCCGCCAACCGTCACGCTCGGCCCCTCTCGACTCCGTTCGTCTTCGTATGCGCACGCGCATTCATTAACTTAGACGGTGCCGTAGTGTGGAACGAGTGCCGCCCATTTATGTAGCAACTTCTATTGATAAGCACTTGGTGTTATTTGCTTGGAGAAAACGGAAATCTTAACATGTAGGTATTGATCGAACCCAATTTTACTATTTTGAAGTAAAGTTGTCCATAGGTCAACTTTATAAGAAGTTTCGGAGATTATTATTTGATTAACATTAGAGCGTTGACCGCGATGTTACATTATAAATACTATATCATATAGTTAGTTATAAAGTAGGTACTTTTCTTTGGTTTATTTGATGTAGTTGCGTGTGTGTAGTTCCAATAACTAATAAATGTGTAAAGTTAGTAAAAATCCTTCAAAGATCATACAGATTATTGAGCCCCAGTTCTACCCCCATAGCCATCAGTTCTCTCGTCACAAGAACTCACATAGATAGGCGAGTGTATCTAAGATTATGAAGTGGCAGGATTGAGTTTTAGCAGGAGCAGTTTCAGATGCAGGTACCTCTAGAGCATTGAAGGAAAACATTGTGAGCAAACATGCAGGTCTGTTAGGTTTAGCACTGGGCCATATGTATCAGTCCCAGTCCCCACAGGGGTACAGAACCAACTCGTATGCGTCCTCAATGGTGGGGCACGAGTCTCCCCTAACAGCAAGGGGTATAGAGGCCATAATCCACCTCGCAGCCTCAATGTTGATTAGTGGACTTCACATGCCTTTGAATTTGACTTCTCAAACAAGCAGATCTATTCATAACTAGTTGTCCCCCGCGGTTTCACCCGCGTTCCCGAGAAAAAAAGTAGCCTATGTCCTTCTGCATACAATATGATATCTGCGTACCAAACATCGTGATCGGTTCAGCGGTTTAGGCATGAAAAGTTAGGATGTTTTCGTTCACTGTTTGGTGTGTGTTTGTCGAAAAATTGTATTACATATTATATACCTTGGTTGGTTGGTGTGTCCTTGATTTGAAAAGGTACTTTAGGCGTGTCATATATCGTACATATACACATAGTATGATCACTGATCACATCGGTGAATTATTTTCGGTTATTTTTATGTGTGTTTTTTACGCGTAACGCATGGTTTATATAACCCTCTCTATATCACCTAAGTCTAATTATAATCAAATTAATGTGTTGTTATGTGTGTATTAATCTTAAACGTAGGCCACAACTCAAACTAAGTTAACTTGACTCAAACTAAGTTAACTTAACTTATGATGCTGCGGCTTCATTCATACATCGGCCTGCAGTTGTAGGTGTAAACATTACCTAATGTGAAATATTACTGACTAAACAAATTTGATAATCGATCAAATTTACAGTAAACTATATACAGGCGGGTGTAATTTTCACTCCAGTTTAATGTAAGATGAGATATAATCATCCGTTAGAGAAATCACTCATAATGAAGATTCACGCTCTGAATCGTGAACATGTTACAAACAGGAAAATGTTGTAGTTGTTCTTACACATAAATTTTTAAATATTTGGTAATTTGTGTAAGATTTGAAAATGATAAATGGAAATTATTCATTCAACACATTATATTGTTAGAGAATACTTACTAATGCTGATCCTCTATTCATAATTATCCTAAGGCCTAACTGAATTGGTTTTGCTAGGTCTTAGTGGTATCGGTGGTAGATACTTTGTAGTACCCGTCAGGCTGGCTACCACCCTCAAGTTGAAAATCTGTCACCAAACACCTATTGGTGTGTTCCGGCAGCTACACTTGAGAGCCAGATCTTTCTAGGCTTTATGTGCTTACCACTGTAACGATGCGACCACTTTGTAAATTGTTAACAGACTAATGTAAGTGACCTGCTGTGAGAGAAATAAAAATAAATTTATTATTATTATTATACTTTTCTTTTATAATGGTTTATTTTTAATTTTTAAAATTGTGACTTTAGAATTATGTCTAAAATACGTCGGCCATTTCTGTTTATTTTCATGATTACATGGAGAGGCTTCAAAACAATAACAAGTTACTGTACGTTATAATATTGAATATTAGGTACTTGATTATGTAAACCAGCTCTCAAGATCTCAAGTATATATAAAACCTAAGCTTATAAAGGTTATAATAAATTGTGCAATCCTCGTAAGGATTATATTCGAACCCAATAGGGTATTTGACTGACATTCAAATCAGCAACTTTTTATGAAATGTCAAAACGATAGGTGAGTTTTGTATTAAATACAAGCATGAGACGTCATAATTATATAGCATACTCTTTATGGTTAGATTGGTCATTAAAAATCATAATAAGGATAAATTTAATAAAATAATCGTGGTTTCTCCTTTTTTTTAGATGCTTTATACATTGGTTAGTGTTGGATAATTTATTTTGAATACAGGCAATACACTATTGGGGTAAGTGTATTTACATTTATTTTCAATTGATTCAACTACCTTGCCTATCGACAGCAGCGAGGGCTTTGAGGATGTTTTCTATATATCATAGTTTGTATTTTTTACTTTAATTGTAAATATGTAAATAAATGATTAATAACACATAATACATATATGATATGAATATGACACTTTACAATTTAACTCATCGTCATAGTGACGCCATGTTTTATTTTGACATGAACAATTTTATATCTAATTTTAAGTTGACAAAAGATACACTCTATCTGCCAATTAAGTTTAAGCGACAAATCGCTACATTGTTAGCCGGTAATTTACACATTTATAACCAAGCTACTAGTAGCTTGGTTGGGGATTTTGACACTGGTGTTATTGGTGATAACGAGTTGTCCGGGGAGGGTTTTCAGATACGACAAAAGCTAAGCTCAATCATTTAAATATTGTACATCAGAACATACAGGGCATAGCTGGCAAGGAATTAGAAATTGAACTGTTTCTAGAATACCATGATGTAAATGTTTTGTGTGTAACTGAACATTGGATAAAAAACCATGAGCTATTGCTCAATATTTCTAATTATAAACTGTCTAGTGCGTTCGTTAGAAAATCAGCTATACACGGTGGAAGTTTAATTTTAGTTTCAAGTAATATTAAATGTAAGGATCGCAAAGACATTGTAGACTTGTCAGTCGAACGCACTGTTGAATTATCTTGTGTAGAGTTGGAGCGATTTGTTATAGTTTGCGTGTACCGTCCCCCTTTAGGTGACTTTAGTTTATTTGAATCAGTCGTAGAAGACGTTCTTAATAAAGCTCAAACGGGCAACAAGAACATTATAGTATGTGGAGATTTTAACGTGAATTTATTAGTAGATTCACCTACAACAGTAAGACTGATTAATTTGTTCAAATCTTTTAATTTAAACAATTTATTCTGTGAGCCAACTAGAATCACGGCAACGTCCGCCACTTGCCTCGATAATATGTTTTGCAGCTGTGATGCACTTGAACAATCTGTAATTAGTGAGTTAACTTCAGATCATTGCGGTCTAAAGGTGGTTTTATTAAATGAAAACGAGATTACCCCCCATAAAATAACATGTAGACCTATTACCTTAAATCGCATGGTTCGATTCAAAACAAATGTAAACAAAAATATTGTTTCTATTGAGATGGCACAGGATGAACCAGATTGTCTATATAATGAACTTTTTGGTTTTATAAGAAAGGAATTTGACAATACCTTTAAACCAAGGACTTTTAATGAAAATAATAACATTAAGTTTAACGATTGGGCAACAGTTGGTATTTATAAAAGTAGAGCTAAGTTGTATGAGCTGTATGGTATGAAAAAATTTAATCAAAATCAAATTTTTATTGAGTATGTTAAAAATTATTCTAAAATTTTCAAGAAAGCTTGTGCTTCAGCTAAGTCCATCTACTTAAAAAATAAAATTAGTAAATCAACTAATAAAGTAAGAACAACATGGGACATTATTAACTCTGAAAGGGGAAAGAGTAAAAAGCATAATAATAGTATTGAATTAAATATAAATAATAAAATTATTAGTGAAAGTAGTCAAATTGCAGACGCATTTAATGAGTTTTTTAGTGATATACCTATAGCTACCACCAGCTCCTTAAATTCCTCACCAGAAGACGCTGAAATAATATTGTAAAACAATGTGTCTGAGTGCGATGACTTATTCAAATTTAGGCATATAACATCTCATGACATCTTAAAAACTTTTAAGAGTCTGAAAGTTAAACGCACTGGTGATTTATGGGATATATCTGTTACTGTCTTGCGGGGTATCATGGATGATATCGCTCCCTATTTGGCTTTAATTTTTAACAGATGTGTAGATTCAGGTAAATTTCCAGATTTGATGAAACATAGTAAAATAGTACCATTGTTCAAAACCGGAGATCCTAGGGATCCTTCTAATTATAGACCCGTTTCCATTTTGCCAGCCCTTAGTAAAGTATTCGAAAAAATAATTTTATCGCAATTACTTGCACACTTTAATTTAAATAAACTATTACATAGTGAGCAGTACGGTTTTACGAAAGGTCGTTCTACAATTGACGCTGGGGTAACACTTTTAAAAAATATCTTTAATGCTTGGGAGAGGTCGCAGAATGCCATTGGTGTGTTCTGTGACCTATCCAAGGCTTTCGATTGCGTTGATCATGGAACACTTTTACGTAAACTAAATTATTATGGGGTAAAAGGCGTGGCACTTGATCTTATGCAATCATACCTTGGGCAGAGACTTCAAAGTGTCGATGTAAATAGGGTTAAATCATCTGGTTCTCCTGTGCGTATGGGTGTACCGCAGGGCTCTATTCTGGGTCCTTTTCTATTCTTAATATATATTAATGACCTTCCGTTTTATGTTAAAAATACCTGTGGAATTGTACTGTTTGCTGATGATACCTCACTGATTTTTGGTGTTGATAGACTGAAATCCAATTATGACGATGTAAACGGTGCATTAACAAAGGTATTAAATTGGTTTACAGTGAATAATTTAGTTTTAAATGCAAAGAAAACTAAATGCATTAAATTTGCATTACCAAATGTAAAAAAAGTAGACTGTAATTTAATGTTAAATAATGAAGCCCTCAATCTTGTTGAGTCAACAGTATTCCTAGGGATTACTTTGGACTCAAAATTACAATGGGGCTCCCAAATTTCATCTGTTGCGGCGAAGCTCAGTTCGGCAGCTTATGCAGTTAGGAAAATTAGACAACTTACAGATGTAGATACAGCTAGATTAGTTTATTTTAGCTATTTTCATAGTGTCATGTCCTATGGCATTTTACTTTGGGGTAAAGCTGCTGATATAGAAACCATTTTTATTTTACAAAAGAGGGCAGTGCGAGCTATTTATAATTTGGGCTCTCGAACTTCCCTCAGAGATAAGTTTAAGGAAATCGGCATACTCACAGTTGCATCTCAATATATTTATGCAAACATATTATTTGTCCATCAAAATATTAGTGGTTTTTTGAAAAAATGTGAAGTACACTCGATCAATACTAGGAATAAGCACAAACTTGTGACCTCTGCTTATAGACTACAAAAAGTGCAAGGTTCATTTCTAGGACTAGGTGCACGCTTCTATAACAAAATCCCTACTTCAATTTTAAATTTGCCTTCACAAAGATTTAAGGACCGTATTAAAGCTGTTTTAATTGAAAAATCTTACTATACTGTGAATGATTATTTAAAAGACGATAATGCTTGGTAGATTTGTTACTTTTGTGTATGTATATAAATTTTTGTGTAATATATTATCATAATTTTTTAATATTGTTATTATGATACACTTACTTTTTTTTTGCCCTATAAACATGTGAATGGTAACAGTGATAACATATTGTGTGTTCTTATTCATATTCCGTGAAATTGTTTTTCTTTTTAGCAAGCTTATGGTAGTCATGCTCACTTTGAGGCCTTTGCTTGCGGCGGCGTCGTGTGGCGGGTCGCTCACTTCCCTACAATATGTGCGAGGAGGGCGATGGCTGCCACATGCGTCATACTTGTGAACAGGTGCTGCTTGTGGGGGCTGGTCTGCTTAAATTTGCTATCTATTTATTAACTATGTCACTCATCATTTTGTTTCTTTTCTTTTTTGTTATAACACACATATATTGTCAGTGAGACTAGATAAATAATTTAATGTAATAAATCTGAGTTGGTTTTGAAAAGAGTAATTGCTGAGTTTCTTGCCGGCTCTTCTCAGTAAAAGCAACCTTCCGAACCGAGCGTTAGAGTCAGACTATTCATAAGTGCTTGTGAAGGCCTATTTGAATAAAAAATATTTTCATTTTCATTTTCATTTTCATTAACGTTTATATTATGTTAAATTGTTTCAGTTCTTTATTATTAAAATAAATTTTATTTGGTGTAAATCATCTATTTATTTATGCTCCGACGTGGGCCTAAATCCACGTCGTGACACCACCTTCGGCCACATCATCACCTACCATAGTGAGATTGTGGTCAAACACAAGCCTATACAAAATAAAAAAGAATAGTACTTAATTAAGGGATCTGAATTTTAACGATAACTACGACCTTTATCTGCATTCGTTATGTAAATTATGGAAATAAACGTTTTATTATATTATTTTCTTACAGTAGAGGAGACAAGCCTAGCTACCGTATACTATACTACAACTAATACTGTTTATTGGACTTAATTAGGAATATTAACCGTTAAGTTACATTTGCGTCGATTTTATGCTGTGCGCATTAATCAAAACTTGTTTCGCATAAAATTTACAACTACCTCAAATCCAACTTAAAGTTATGGCGGATGGAGATAAACACAGGTCTCCCAGTCTGTTCTATATACATTTTATTAGTTATAAAGATTAAGGTTTTAATACTCTGTCAAAACTTTCTCAGTGGTCTTATTGAAAACATTTCTTTGAGTCTGGGAGCAAGTATGGATGCATGCTTACCTAGTGTTCAAATAATTAAAAAAAAAAACTAAAGTAGTTGAAATGTCAATTACCTTGCCTAGAAACATTAGTTTTTTTCTGCATATATATAGCTAGTACACTACATACCTCCGTAACATATAAAAGTATTTTGACATGAGAATGTGCAGGTGTGGTTACACTTCAAAAAAAGAAAACATACAAGCCACGAGCCATTGGACTACTAGTAGGTAATATTTTCATCTATTTTTAACGTTGATAAAATACATCTTCACTATGATTACACTCATTGACCTCGCAATATCAAGATACACATCTCATAAAAATATTTACTCAATCGTATGCCTACTCGTGTGGCCGCCGTGTTGGTGGGCAAAAAACCTAGGAGTTAGGTATTATGGTTCAATGCACTCAAGTTGAGCGCGTCGACTCCTCGACGAATCGATTGGAGAATCGAATAGAAATGATGTTCACAGATCGATTCGGCGCGAATCGAGATGATACGAAGATAATTTAGAAATATGTAGTTCAAATTATTTGAAATAAAGCCTAATCTTCGTGTAATTTGATCGAAGTATTAGTTGATATCTATCTATTAGATGGTGCTGATACTTAGCTCATTAAATATAACGTTATTTCTAAATGTTTACTCTAAATAAAGATCTAAAGGCTCTACATGAACGCTCTACCATCAGCCATTATACTCCAAGGAAATAATTCCGGGGACCCCCTCCAAATGAAGGCAAATATTGGTGAACTGTATATTAGTTATGCACTTCTCGTTCAGAGTATATAATTACACCCATTTCAGAGTTCTATATCTAAGTTCTCTTGATAAAAAGAAGGCTCTGAATGAATGCACAACTAGTACAAACTCCGCAATCGCCACTTTATCTCGAAATTCTAATCATGAAACTTACTGTGTAATTGTCGTAAGTTATTTTATTGAGACCATCCAAATAGTCTACTTTAACCATCACGTTTCTTATTAAGAACTTTTTGTCTGTTAATATTATAGGACGTAAACGAGGTAAAAACCGTCGTTTAGTTACTTTGCGAAACTGTTAGGAACATTGCGATAGGAAATAAGACATCACTACGTAATTTAGTTTCACTCATGTTTCACTACAATACAGTGGTGATCGATCTATATTGATGACAGATTGACCGCTTCCCGTGGTAATGGCGTTTGTTGGGAATGCGTCGTATGGTCGTAGGGCTGCGATATATCAAAAATATCCCGGGATTTCGAAAACATCTAATATATTAATGGATGTAGGCAATCCTATCGTTGTTAGTTGCTAAAAGCGTAAAGTCCATATTTATTTGTAGCTACACGACAAGGAGGAAGACATAATTTTTACATACAATATTACTGATTAGCTAGTGGAGGAACGTTAGGAAAGTTCACATCAAGTCAATTTTCAGTCTTAATAATATTATAAATGCGAAAGTTTGTGTGTGTGTTTGTGTATGTTTTTTACCAATCCGTAATAGATAAATGGATTTGGATGAAATTTGGCACACAGATAATAATAATAATAATTCAATAACCTGATAAGAAAATTATTGGGATCTTTCCAAAAATCCCGTCCATCTGACAACCATAGGTGCGCGTGCGACGGAGGCTGTGAGCTATGATGGCGGTGAGTTGCCGTCCGCATCGCATCAGCCATTACTTATGGTATGTGGCGGGAAATGTTCCAAAGAATGTGTTGAAAGCTTAAAAATGATGATAGATGTTAGATGAATGCTCTCATTATAATAATGTTTTTTTATGTGTAATCAAAATGTCTAATGTGGTTACTAAGTACCAAAACGAAAGATAAAATATTTATATTATACTAACTCCTCCGCGGTTTCACCCGCGTAGCGGTATGAAATGTACTTTACGACCTATTCCCAGGCTTACCGAATATACACAAAAAAAAACATAAAAATTGGTCAAGCCGTTTCGGAGGAGTATGTAGACAAACACTGTGACACGAGAATCTTATATATTAGATAAATATATTCTATGAAATTTCTCACACACGGCCAAATTAAGCAGAGCTTGTGCTATGGAAGCCAGATAACTGATATACCTACTACAAATATGTCATATACAGTAGTATACTTACGTACTTTCTTTTGTAAATATATACTTATATAGATAATTACTTACACCCAGATTCAGGAAAACAGACATGTTCATGCACACAAATGTTTGTTCTGAGTGGGAATCGAACCTATGACCTGTGGCGTGATAGATAGGGGGGTATCTTACCAACCACGCCACGTCAATAAGAAAAAAATGGATAAAACATTAATCTCTACAAGGATAGGTCGGTGGCAATGATGCCAAAATATCGCCGTGAAGATCGTACGTTCAAGCCCTTCGATGAGTTTCAGCTGATGTTTGAGCTTATAATGATAGAAAATAATGGGTAAACCTTAACTTGGTGGTGGGTTCGTAGTACCCACCTGTTTAATTACATTCTTTTGTTGAAAATCTTCCCCAAAAACTAACGCTATGTTCTGTTCTTACCAATACCTTTCTAGGTCTAAGTTGTGATCAAATAAATCAAATACAAGTAAAAAAACAAAAAGCAAGCACGTCTGTATTTCACAAAAATTTATCAACCTAAAAGTCAGCTTTTAAATCCTCATAAATCCCGTACGTTGATACAGTGTGAGCACTTTCTCACGTCACTAATGAGTTACTTTTCTTAACGTGATCGTGTGAAAATTCCGCATGTCGCTAACTCAGCGGAACGGTTAAATATCGTGATATTATCGTCGTAATATCGTTCCTATATCGATGACCAACAAAATGAGTTTGAAATTGACTTACGTGCACGCCACCGTGGGACTGTCAGTCGATGTAATTTACTTTCAAAGTTGTTTGTGAGAAAATCATTCTAAATGGCGGCCTGCATATGTGATAGCGTATAATAGTCGTTTTCTAAGCCCAACTGACTTATAACCGATATTTGGATCCTGGAGTTCTTGCTTGGGGGATTCGATGGTGCTAGGCTAAGACTAATAAAAATCTTGCCAATCGAAAGGGCTTATGCAGGATATTTATTTTAATTTGGCTGATGCTTAGAGACAACTTTGTCCGTTTTAGGGTATAAACTTCATCTGCGGTATCTAATATAAATGACAAGAAAGTAATAAGTATCACGACTTTTCTTTAGTAAACGGCAACTCTATGCTTTATTCAAAGCAAATAGTCAACAAAAAATTATAAAAATTGAACCTGTTACTAAAGAGACTGTCCTTATTTAAGCCCGAGCAGGCCTCATCGTTTATTCATACTTGTACAGTTAAATGAGCATTACAATAACAATAGTTGTAAGACAAATCAGACAGGCAGATGACAAGTAATGCGATCTTAACATCTTAATATAAACGGAGCCTGAATTAAGAGGCATTATGAAGTTTAATCTAGCTGTCAACAACAATATAGTAGGTTAGAGCATCGACATTCCTTCTACTATTGGCTTTGGAGCTATTAGGGTTGACCAATCTACAAAAACGATAAAAAAAAAATCATTATCGAAATTAAAAGCACTATGTTTTGATTCAAAAAGTAATCACTAACTATTAGTTACGATACAAGTTCAAAGTATGTACGGTATGTACAGCCCTAGAGAATAAGCGATTGCCCATCCCTGGGAGCAAAGCATTGCGTAAATGACATTCTTGTAGGTGTTTTTTGGTGAGAGATTGTGAGCGGAACGGATCTAAGGTATTTCCATCTGGAGCACTGCACTACAACGGCGTGGTAAAGAAACTAATGGACTGTGCTATGAAGGAATCTGTATGGTCGCTTCGTGTCCGTAGTCTTCCGGTGTAGGCGTCGAGGAATTTTGATTCAACTCCATTGATATCAACATGTGAAGTTCCATGAGTCTTGATATTAATTAGGCGTTGAAAAGAATTTTATGAAAAGCTTTAAGAAGTTTCTTTAAAACATGTCTTGCATACTGTTATTTCACATGTGTTGCTAATTAATTTTAGTGATTTTTTTTGCTTGATATTCTCTAAAAAGTAAGTAGTGCGATAATAAAAAAGAAAAATACTTTATCCCATTCAGTTTGATGAGAGTTTTCCTAGAATAAGGGTAGCATTCAAACAATATTTTTCATTTCCTACAGTGGATGTATACTGGGTGATTTTGTTATCACTGGCAATACTTGCAAGGGTGGAAGTACTCATCAAAATGAACAACTTTTATTATGGGACTAACTGTGAAATCATGAAAAAATTATCAGCTGTTCCATACAAAAGTTCAATACCTACTCGACCAAAATGTATGAAGCAACCATACTATTTTACGCGATATCAGAGTTAGCCCTATAATAAAAGTTGTTCACATTGATGAGTACTTCCACCCCTACAAGTATTGCCAGTGATAACAATATCACCCTGTATATAGGTAATAAATTATGAGCTATTTATCGTGGTGAATGTTTCTATGTTTTCATCACATACACACTTAAACTGTTAGCTTAAACTCTGGCGATGGACTACCAGTGTACGACCACCCTAAGTGAGTTTGAATCGTGTTTTCTACATATAATTTTAGTGTACATTACACGCGCATAAAAATCAACAAACAGGATTGTTTTCTAGTACCACTAAAATTCCAGATTGACAGGAGACAAAATGTCACTTACTCTTCCCAAAAATGTTTTAAGACATTACCGTGGGAACAGTGGATCGTCTCGACCGCCTTTTCAGGGCAATTAATCCACGGCAAACTCGACCAGTTTAGTTTTATACGGTTTTATTTCATTGTTGACACGGACCCAGGATAAATTACCCGGCCTGACCCGTTTTAAACACCTCCGAGGCGTTATGATGTGCGAGTCATTGCTCATTACTTGGAAAAAATATAATTATTGTGCGATAACAAATTTGTCGCAATGCTTCAGTGGAAACGCTCTGGCGGTAACGGTGTGGGATTTGCCGCGCATTGGTGTGAAACCGCATATTAAGGTTGTATTTAAGTTAATGCATGTTTTCTTAATTAATTAAATACTTAGTTTAATTCGATGCTTTTAAGTTGTTTGGGAATATACAAGTTCACTGCTCTGAACTTATTGGATAACATGCACACAGAAAGTGTACGATAATCATTTTGATTATCAATATTTATTTTTTATAAGCTTGAACTATTTTATTTATAAAAAGTATTTTGTAAAACCTGTTTAAGATAGTTTAAAACCCCTTATATTGTAAAAGTTAGAACATTATTTTCAATATTCATTTATAGTAAATAGCTAGATTAAAACTGCAGACAAAAATTCTCAGCAACAAAATGTTAATTTTGATTGAACAATCGACACTTCAGTTATGATTTCCTGCGGGGGCGGGTTCAATGACCGCACGAATTTTATCTCTTTTTACGGCACATTTGACGGTTTCACAGTTTCGGCACGGATTGAAATTTTAATCAGTTTCCGAACGACTCGTGACGCCATAATTTCGGCCCTCGTTACGAATTGGGTCCATTCGTGAACCTTTATTTCGTACTAATTGAAATCACCTTTTTAAACAATTCGGGTCAGTCGATCAGTAATTTTTAAAAGCATTTTGATTACGGATTAAATTAATTTAACTGTGTTTTTGTCCTTGGGCATTACCGTCTATAATCTCTTATTTGGCGATTGGTGTTATTTTTTTTCAAAGATAAGGTTTAATTGTTTTAGTCTCTTGTATATGTTTGCAAATTATTAAACGTCTAAAGCTTTCTGGGACACGAAATCTACAAACATAACATCTAAGTATGATTAAAAAGATAATTATTATCAAAGATGAAAAACTTATTATGTAGGTTTCAAAAGCGTTTCATCTACTAATTTCGACTGGTTTGTTTTTTGAGGAAGTCTCGTGAGCTCTTCATTATTATAATGATCTTGACACCACACGGGCAGGGTCGAGGGGTCAAAGGCCCTGTTTGCACTATTGCACTGACTACTTGTGTAGAAACTACATGAGAATTTATTAAATCTCTTTTGATGTGTTGAGAATTCGTATTGACGCAAATCTACAGTTTTCGTAGCCTTTTGTAGGATATATGTTGACGGGCCGGTTGGCGTGGTTGGTAAGATGCCCTATCTATCACGCCGCATGTCGTGGGTTCGACTCCCACTCAGGACAAACATTTATGTGCATGAACATGTCTGTTTGTCCTGTGTCTGGGTGTAATTATCTATAAATGTATGTATTTACAAAATAAAAGTAGTATATCAGTTATCTGGCTTCCATAGTACAAGCTCTGCTTATTTTGGGGTCAGATGGCCGTGTGTGAGGAATAATGTCCCAGAATATTTATTTATTTATTATTATTATTTAACTAACTAACTGTTCCCCGCAGTTTCACCCGCGTTCCCGGTATAAGAAAAGGAAATAATCGTGATAAAAACTATCCTATCTTTTAAGGTCTTTTGTCTTGTCCTCCTTCTTAATACGGATTTGATCACATTGAATTTATCAAGTTAATTACTTAAATAATTAAATATTCTGGGACACACGGTCATCTAATCCCAAACTAAGCAGAGCTTATACTATGGAAACCACCTGATATACACACTACATATACTACTTTTATCTACGCCCCTCGGTCCCGAGGGTGCTTATGTTTTCCCGGGATAAAAAGTAGCCTATGTGCTATTCCAGACTATAATCTATCTCTGTGCTAATTTTCATCCAGATCCGTTCAGCCGTTCTGGCGTGATTGAGTAACAAACATCCATCCATCCATCAAAACTTTCGCATTTATAATATTAGTAGGATATATCAAGATAATATTTGAACTTAGAGTTTGGCCTAGTTTTGTGTTTTTACTAGTCTTTACTATTAACGTTTCTCAGGCCATTTTATGTCTTATGAATCGTCTTTTCAGGTGGACACGAGAACATTTTGCTTAACATTTATATCAGATGTTACACAAGCGTGATCCAAATCGTATCTGATTGCGTCAGTTATTGTAGGAGTTCATTCACACAAGTACTCGATTGTCAGAAACTGTCCAATTGCCAACGATTCGGCACTTTCGGTGACGGAATGTTTTAAGAAACGCGATGTGTCATCAACTTGTATAACAACTGAAAGAGTATGATTAGCGATATTTTTGTTATGGAATAATTTACGATATTATAAAACCTATATAAGTGATAACTACTGAACAGATGTAAATAATTGTAGAGCTTCTCTGAAATCTACATTCTATCACAGTCTATACAACTCTTACAGTCGGCCAACGGACACATCTAGACAGAGCAATCGTGCGGGGCTTGCAGGGTGAGAGAGGGGCGCCTATACAAAGCGGCATTTCGCATGACTTCAAACGCGATAGACCACTGTAAGTTTTTTACGCTGTGATTCTGTGCTGATGTCTTTTCTGAACAATATATTATTATTATAACCTCCTTGGATCGTATGACTCCTTGGTTGGATGACGTACTATTAGTCTTGAGGTCCGTAAAAAAGAGAGGTGGGTTAAAAATTAAACCTACAGAAAATTTACAAACACTACCATACTTTTACTACTACATTCAAGTCAATCAATAAATCTATAAATATTAAAGAATAACTAACTGACTGACTGAAATATCAACGCACAGTCCAAACTCCTGGGGCTAGGACCGTGAAAATTTGCATGTTTTGAAAACTCAAATCCTAAGAGGGTAAAATAGGGGTTCACGAAAGCATGGAGTATACAGGTGTTATCTTATATTTATGCTCACTGTACCATTTTGATAAAAACTCCTAAGAAAGAGCCTACAATACAGAATCGACGACGAAATAAAAAAATAGACAACACAACTTTCTCGTATCATCTTACGTAGCTACAATATACATTAATTTCAATTAGGTACTCCCAAATTAAATCGGTTTACATTCAATAATTAGGAAGAGAGACAGCTCAAAAGGAATGAATTCCTTAATTAAACCAAACAATACGTTTTGATTATTTAATTACAAAAAGCAAATAATATTAATTACTATATCCATTACGTGGCGAAGTGGGAGAGCTCTGACTGAACTTTATTATATTAATAATAACGTCTGTCATATTGTGGTCGTGTATTATTGGAAGCTGTTTTTATATTCAAGCTTATGACACAACATTTATATTGGTAGAGAAATAGAAATGAACAAAAATGTTAGATTTTCAAACCATGATGAAAGCTAAAGTTGTGCTTATTGGTAGGGAATAAGAACTTATTTACTAAAACAATTAGGTAC
Organism: Tetheella fluctuosa; assembly: GCA_951216915.1. Lineage (NCBI taxonomy): Eukaryota > Metazoa > Arthropoda > Insecta > Lepidoptera > Drepanidae > Tetheella > Tetheella fluctuosa. The sequence goes on from OX578214.1 coordinate 13,005,179, forward strand.
TATTTGCCATGCCACATAAATATTTATTACGCCCTTATGGATTTAAAGTAAATTTTAGATAAGAAAATATACTATACAGACCGTTCACGGTAAGATGTCTCCTCGTTCAAAGTTGGTAGGCCTTGTTATTCCCTTCGGCACAGACTGAAATTACATTTTCAGTCAATAGTGCCAACATAATGGGAAGGGGACAAATTATAATGAATGGACTGTACCTAATAGCGCAGCTTTTTTTGACAGTATGGGCTTTAAAAAAGACATGGCATGTTTGAAGTCTATTTGAAACTTAAATCTTGATTCTTCTGCTAAAACTTTCGATTATCAGTCATTCGTTTAAATATTACGAGCCAACCCACACGCAAGCCAATTTTCTCCACAGGATTGTTGTCTTAAATAGTCTTGCAGAGTTTGAAGAACTCATAGAAGGATGGCTTGTGTCATTGTGAGAAACCAGATTTAATTCCAAAATTCAGATCCAATTTTTATATAATCTTCATCAATTTCATCGACATTTCCCCAGTGTATATTTCAATGTAGGATGCATTTTTAACTACATGTTTTATTGCGTAGATGAACTCAATTTCAACGAGCTAATAAAAAATTCAATTGAAAAGTAAATTAAAGTTCCAAAAGTTAATTAAGAAAAAATAAAAAAGATTATTTTTTGCATGTACCATTTTATTTTTATAATTAAAAACTACATGTTATAAAAGCTAAAAGTGCTCTTAAAGCTTTTCGAGAGTTCAATTTCCATTCAAATTAAAGTAAAGATCATGTTTAGTTAATTCCCCTGTATTCAATAGCAACCATAGGCCATAGCGCACTGACCACAATTTATTTTATGCAATTAAATGCTCAGACACCGTGAACGAGCGAGATCATTCACCGCACTTTAAGAAATCGTTGTTTCAACTTTGTACGCTTTATGTTTCTGTTATTTTAGGTTTTATATCATGTTTTAAGTTTGTAATGAATTGAATTTTTAATTTTGCTTAAAACATTTATTATTTAGGTACTCTTTGAGTCATAGCATCGTTCTAAGTGGATTAGAGTAGTAATTTCGTCACATTTATTTGTCTGAGGGATGTCAAACAGTCACGCGGTCCACCTAATGCTAAGTTTAGAAAAACCAGTGAGATTGTACATGTGTTGTCGACCTTTATAATGACTAGAACTCTAGAAGGCAATGCAACTGCCGGAACATACCAGTAGGTACCTATTTGGAGAAAGACTTTCTACTTGGGGTGGTAGCCAGCCAGGTGGGTACTACAAAGTACCCTACCGTGCTATGATTTCATCACGATGTTGTCCTTCATGCTCAAGCTCATCGCAGGATTCGAACCCACGAACTTTGCCGCGACATCATCGCATTAAATATATCTGAATTTAATTAAAAATGGTTAAACTGCTACGTAACTTGGGTATAATCATCCACGTGCCTAAATATGGGAAATAAAACAAATATGAACATAAGCTGTAAATGTGGCGAAATTATCTTCCGTGGTGAGGATTATTTATAGGGGCTTCAATATTCCTGGTGCAAGGCACTTGGAAGGTATTTATGGAAGCCGAATGTACAGTAGGTAATTTTTTCAGTGAATGGTATGAAAATTCATCATCTCAGCCGCAAGACGTTCACAGGTATGAAAATTATAAACTTTTTAACTACATCAGGTAGGTACTTGAAGATTTTGTATTTATAAGATAATGTTACTGTGGTTTAAAGGATTGTAGTAATTAAAAAAGAAATATTTGTAATATAACTGAAGCATATTTTCCGGTATTGGGGCATGGGAAAGCAGTGATTGAATCATTATTATTCTTTATGTGTCCGTTTGTCGGTGCGTTCTGAGCGTGCGCATACGTCTTAATAGCGCCTGCATATTAGTAGCGGAAATGCGTGGAAAACGTCTCTTTTGCTGTAAGTATCTATATACATTTATTTAACATTTATAATATCATGTTAGTAATTATTAAGGAGTAAATTATTTTATTCCCATTTTTTATCTGTTTAAATATAATCATTTCACATGAACAGGTAGAAGATATATACATTATTTATAAAGTAACCGTTTTAATAAAAAAAAAACGTATGTAGTTAAACTCTTTAGTGGCGATTCCTGTCCATATATATAGGGTTCGTTCGTTCCATAACTACGTTAATAAGGCAATTACAAGGAGGACTATTAGTGCATCCAGCGGATACTAGAAATATTGTTCCGTAACTTGAATTTACAACAGCTGTAATTACATTTTACTGTCCATGCCCGTAACTTAATGTTAGCTTTTATTGAAGGGCTAAGAATATTTACATTATGCATCATGTGTTATTAGGCGTCCGATGTATAAAACTGATGTATTTATTAGCCAGTTCAATATTTTTTATCAAATAACAAACATACAAAAAAAAACAGTCAAATTGAGAAACTCCTCCTTTTTTGAAGTCGGTTAAAAAAATTAACCAATCTTTGTCGTCATTTATAACGACTGTAATAGAAAATCCTTTTTTAGTGGTTGCCTACAGTTGGTATATTAGGTCCAAGAGTTTTGGACTGGGCGTTGATGGATCAGTTAGTGAGTCAGGACTTGCATTTAAATATGTATTGATTGATTTTACTTATCTATGTACTGGACATTTTTACATAAATATATGTATTGTCCGTCGCCTCGACTAATACCTTCTAGTTTATCAAAATAAAAAAAAACGTCTATCCGATTGTAAAATTGTGGTGAAGCAAAATGTGAAAATAATATATTTTTCCCGTTACTGCGTGAAGGAAGAACAAGCCAATCAACACACTGTCGCATTTATTATAGTAAAATAATATTAATAATGTTATATAGGGATAAAGATGGTGGTATTCCATTTGATACCATTTTAAAATGCTACTGAGCATCATTCGTCAATGTTTACGATTCTACTAAAAACTATTATAACCTAAACAGGTTGTTATGGTCGATAAAGTATGCGTTAATTTCACTTTACATTTTAAGGTCCATTTATGGAATCTTACACACTAACTCAATTATGATGTATAACGCCAGCCACAGCAGAAAAATAGTGTTATACAATTTTCAGAAACCACTAGGCATCACTTTATCTGGTTGCCAAGAGACTGGAACTAAGTTACAAATAAAAAAAATATTAAGTTCCCATTTAAACTCTTCTTGTTTATTTACTCATACCCATCACTCAATAAGAACACATGAGTACTTTTTTTCTAACACGTACCTACTGTTCATTAGGTACTGTAGCTAACAATATATTAGTAAAAAAAAAAGTAAATGTCCAGTATACACATAACATTATTTATCAATGTAATTTGAATACAACTACTAAACTAAACTTCTCATTAATATATTTGCACACGATAAAATATATAAGACTAGCACTGTTCCCCGTATTTTCACCCGCATTTTTGGGATAAAAGATAGCCTTTCTCAATAACTGGGCTATCAAATGCAAATATTTTTCAAATCCGACTGGTAATTCCAGAGATTAGCGCATTTAAACAAACAAAGAAACTCTTCTCCTTCATTATATTAGTATAGATTTGGTAAAAAGTTTATATTGCCTATACAAAAAAATATGTTTAAATTGTTATTTTATGTTGGTAAGACTTAGTCTTTCTTTTTACTTTGTATAGGGTTGTGTTTGACTACAATCTCACTATGGTAAGTGATAATGTGGCCGAAGGTGGTAAGCACACAAAGCCTCGATGGAACTGGCTCTCAAGTGCAAGACGTGATAGAAACAAAAGACATCCACTACGTACATATTATAACTAATAGAAGACTATAATAGCAAACAGTTTTTCGGGTACCCAAATCGTGTCACGCAGTGATAAGTTATACACGGATAACGAGTATTTTCTTCATCCGAAAGTCAACCAAAATATCGATGTTGCAGGAAACATATCTTTCAAAACACAATTTTAAATTATTTTAGAACAATCTAATTCAATCATAAAACATAAATTGTAAGATATATTTTTATTATAATTAATTAGCTGGTATATTGGATAATTTATTTCTCAATATTTATGTATGCAACGTGTTGGATGTCGTTAAATTCCATAAAGAAGATCGGTTTTTTATATCGTACGATGGCGGGCCACGTTGCGTCGGACCGGCCGGCACGTGCGCACGACAGCTGTACGCGCAGATGTTTGCGCAACAGCCTGCAGCCTGCTCGGGGATGAAGGATGGGGATACCTTTACAAAGGCTTTGTGCGATAAACTATTAAAGTTGGGTAGGTTCGATAAGAAACGTTGGCTTTACGAAAGAAGGGATGACAATCCTAATTTAGCCTGTTTTGTAACGGTAGGTACCTACTAAACACATTACTTTTGATATATAATCTAATGGCATTCCTACGCACCTTCCAACATTAAACGCCAATAACCACCTGAGACAGTTCAATTTATAATGAAATAACGTATTTTGCAAAAAAGGGATTATAATATTGTATATTTATTTGGAAAAACTGTAGAAAGGATTGTACTTCAAAATGGTCAAATGTATTATATATTGTACTTTGAATCAAGGTGTTTTTTCTATGGCAAAAAAAAAGTATTACGATTTTTTCTGATAACGTTTCATCAAAAAAAGCAACATAAATGTGACATCAAATAGTACATTAAAAATTTCATGACTATTTTAGCACTATTTATTTAAATGTAACAATCTGAGCAGTCTGTCAACCAATGGGTTATCCCAGGTGATATTATTTATAAATGGGATCGCTAACCCCATCACCATATAGGTAAGTATAAAATTTGTGCCTAACACTCTCGCAGTGACATAGTCGGTGCATTTTCACCTGCATTTTAGGTAGGGTTTAGCTACAGGGAATAAATAAGAAAATCTTAGATTTGGTATATACTGTTTCATCACCCGAGATGACGATGATAATTTATATAGTTTATTTGAAATAGTAATTTAAATCTGCGATTGTTACGGAATCCTTTTCCTTAAAAACTCGATTAAACTTTTAATTTATAGAATTTCATACGAAAATAGGTGGGCTAAATAATCATTCGAAATTATTTGACATTCAGTAAAGTGAAACAAATTCATGAAACAATTTATTTAAATTACCGTAAATATCCATTCCGTGCGTAAGCAATTCACTATTTGATGCTTAGCGTCATACATACATCGCAGTTATAGATTTCACAATACACATGACATTATATTGTTGTGAGCATTCCCACAGACTGCCTACTGTTGCTGTGCTGTGCTGTGACATTGTTTTCATTATCACTTCGTTACTTTATCGTTAGGGTTAAGATGGGCTTACATTATGGAAGTAACTGATCGAATGAATTAATGAGTTGTAGGTACTAAGATTGAAAATAAAACTATAGTTTTTTCTAAAATATCTATGATATTCCAGTCGTCCATCAGTTCCTCTTTTTTAACCCGAAGAAAAAACAGAGGAGGTTCTCAAGTCGACGCGTATATATATATATTTTTTAATTGACGGCGATATTTTTCTTTCTAAAATTCAACATTTTTGTAATACTTAAGTAAAGTCCATCTTAATTTCATGACAAGGTTTATTTTTTATGAAAAAGTAACATGACATTCATTCATTCATTCATAAAGCGTTGGGTATTGAGACAGTTATAAAAATACTACAATTACCCTCAGGTTGAAAATCTATCGTCAAACACTTGCAAGTGTATTCCAGCATTTTCACCTTAGAGCCACTTCATTCTAGGCTTTGTATGTTAACCACCTTTAGCCACGTCATCACCATGGTGAGATTGTGGTCAAATACTTGTTGATGGACCACATAATAATTTATGCAAAACTAAGTTATAGATGTAATCTACTGCGTTATTTTTAGTATACCAAATAACTGATACACGAGAGCATTAAAAGAAAATGTCAAGAAATTATTTTAGGTACCTACGAAAAATATTGGGTGGCCAAAGTGGAAAAGTATTGGCCTATTTGAAACGGTCTTCTTTGAGCTCCTCTTAAAGGTGAGTGAGTAGGTTCTAGTAGGTTGAGTTTATAAAATAATACTTAATAAGATAACAACAAGATTAATTTATTTAAATACACAACCTTTAGATGTAGAAATATTGTTGTTGACATGTAAATAACAAACGTGTTAAAAGGGAAAAGAAATAACATTTCTTTGCAATTATAAAGTTAATAACTAAAATGGTGCTAAAAAGTTTACAATCCAGCAATTCCCGATGAAGTGAAGCGCCCAGCGGAGGCTGCGATGCGTTTTTGTGGCGTCTACCTCCGGATGCGTCCGTCCATCCGGCCACAAGTTCATTGATATCGGCCACCTAGCTGAAAAGAGGAACGCAAAAATATACCATCTCGAGATATCCACTCGGTATATAAAAAATCTCTCCTACATAAACGGGTAAAAATAGATGTAAATATCACAAATTCAATACCTCGTTGTCAAATAAAATCAAATAAAGTTTAATTTTACAGTTTGTATTTTATACATTGATTGTAAATGCTTGTTATAAAAATATATATATTTTATTTATACATTGTTTATTTGTTTATTTAAAATATTATAAAGGTATATTGAATGGTTATGATGAGAGAAATTTAAATCCGTGCGAGGTAGTGCTTTTTTAGTTAATTACTAAACTAGTCATATTTGAAACGGTTAAAATATAATAGAGGAAAACCGTGAGAAAAACAACAAAAATTGTTCAAAAACCCGAGTGAAGAAAATCCCACCTAAATTCGTTTTTCAGCCGACACCTGCGCTCTTTATCAGTTGTAGCAATGACGTGTACCGCTATCGGTTGCGCCAGCGCACCTCATGTTGCGTTTATCGCGATTCGCGACAAAACCACGCGAACTCTAAGTGAATTCGTGTTTACTGTAAAAATATTTCGATCGGTATATATATGCTAGAGTGATGTGACTCATATAGATTTATATAGTGCTGTTGCTGTTGACAATTAATAGTTTTGTAGTGATGGTTTTACAAATACTGCTTTTCTTTAGGCCGAAATTTTTACCTTCAAAAATCAGTTTGATGTACATAAATATTTCACATAATTAGTAATAAATTATTGGATTTTCAATTAAAGAATTTTATTGTTGACGAAATACCTGAAGAAAAAGGAAAGATTATTTAATACGATTACTTATGATCATAAAGGATAATATTCAAAGTCAAAGTCATTTATTCAGTTTAGGCCCTAGAAGGGCACTTATGAACGTCGAAGCTACTGAAGTTACTACCGATTCAGAAGACATCTTCAACTGAGAAGAACCGGCAAGAAACTCCGCAGCATTCGGCAGGTTTGTCAGCGAGTCGGGACCGCTATCTAGCAGCAGCAACCTCAAGTAAGGAAGTCACTTTAACGAAACATAGTTGTGAGTTGATGAATAATGTCCAAATGGTTGGGATAAAGCCAGGCAGAATCAGATGATAATCAGTTGTTGAACTGAAAATTCATGGTCCGTTGACTTTTAAAATCATTAAATGAAAATAGAAAAAAAAACGGTAAAAACCATTTCATTTTGTTAAGAAACTGTTTAGCTATGAAAAAGTAATGAAACGACAACTTAAAAAAACATGGATATATATATATTTGTTTATGAATATATATTCAACATGGATCAATAATATCATGTATATATATTCTTTGTCTTTATAATGTTTGTTAATGACATTGCGGAGGATTAAGAGCAGACGAAATCACTTTTGGGTTTAATTACGGTGCTAGGTGCTATTGGCTGAAATATTATCATATCGACGAGTGATACTATCGATAAGAATTAAAAGCGGCGACACCGACCGCGTCCGTCCATTTACAAATAACATTGGAACTGATTCTGTAAATAAATTAAAACGAAACCAAATCACTGTTATGGATAAACAAAACAAAACCGGACTCGGATGTCCACCCGATGTTATACCATTGTTTGTATTTACAAGTAGGTACTCCAACGACAATTAGTTGAGCAATCACTCTTTCCGATTGAGCACATTCAGCAGGTGACTAAGCATCACTTTTTGTGTCAACAAATTCTTTGTGTTTCACATTATCGTTTGCTTCATTTGCATATTCGACGTCAACTTTAAATTCTGTTAAATTGACGCTGCTTCAGTCAGTTATGAAAACAACTGGCTATGCAAAGTCCATTGTGTCATCGGGTGATCGTAAATCATTAGCATCGAGCCGATCGATGGGGGCTGAGTTTTCGGGGCGTGAGTCAGGTGTCGCGAGTAAACAGATACAGGACTCCCCGGTCGACGAGCCCCCGGCCTCAGCGACCCTAGTAGATATATGGACCGGACCAGTGGCGCGAACATTCGCGGCACGTCCTTTGTTGGCCGTTTTGTTTTGGAGTACCATCCGGTTCCTGGTGGTGGGGAGGAGGGGACAGGTGGGCGCAGGTAGCGCGCGCGGCGGCAGTCAGTACACCTCGGTGCGTTGAGCTGCGCGAGCGCCTCGACTGTTCATAAATACTATCTAATATGGAAATGGCCAGTCATTCCGCGACAGGTGCGCGCCCGCGGCTTTCGTGCACGTGTGCTGTTTGTGAGTGCGCCGGCGCTGCCTTCTCTGCGGTCTACTAAACACCGGTAAGTTTTCCACACTGTCTATGTGAAAAATCCGTTTGATCTTTGAAACTGGAAGCGGCGTTTTTGTCGTTTCTGTAATAACAGCGTCGGTTGCTCACACGCATCTGCCGATGCCGTTCCGTTTCGGTGCAGCTGCTGACGGTTGAATAGTCTTTTTATTTCCTTGACGAGTCGTTTCTTTTGAATGGATTCGCCCTTTCAGCGACGCCTCAGGGCTCTAACACAATTAGTGTAGGTTAGGCTCAGGCGCGTTCACACGGTCGCAACGTTTCGCGTGTTGCTGTTACCTGGGTAAATATTGGTTCGATAACGTCCGCGAGTGCGTGCGTGTACACTACTGTTATCGATTCCACACATGCGTCACTTCGATAGTTATCTTTGGTAGATCTGGGTCATTGTTCTTTTGTATTTCGAGTATTGCTATTTCGTAATATACTTCTGTGCGAGTTTTCTTTCATCTGTAATGTTCTCGAACTTAAGTTTCGTTGCCCCTTATTACAAATTCATAACCGTCTACAATTTACATTTTCTCTCGTTTGTTACTTAAAGAACCTACCTACACTTAAAATTAGTGACGTGAACGTGGGCATGAAACATAAAGCAAAAACTAACAAAAACACGGAGACCGGAAAATATTAGCACATATACCTACAGTGTCACGAAAATCATGCGACGAAAACTGTGAGTAACAAACCGAGAGTATTAGTAGTTCCTATCCGAATGTAAGCAGATAATATTTTAGATACATTTGAAAATCACTCAAGTAATATAGTTTTTGGGTCGGTTCTGTTCTGAATCGTAGCTAATCGATTAAAACGCGTGCAGGAACGAATCTCCAAAATAACCTGAGTTTAATGAGAACTTGCCATGGCAACGATTATGACTACACAACAGGTGTTTCGAGATATTTTTTTAAAAATAGCAAAAACTGAAATAAATATGACCGAATATGTAAAAGAATAAATTGAATTGTGAATCGAGCGTGAGTTGAGAAATATCCGACATATTTTTTTCCAAACGTTTTGACATGAAGCCTTATCCAAGAGTCAAGTAGTGTGCTCACTAATGCTAGTGTAATACAAACTATTATTTAGAAGTGAATATAATAGGTTGATTTTTTCCTGTCATGCCGCTTCGGTCTGTCGCGCACAGACCGGTCCTTGGCTTCGTGACTACATGAAATTTGGAAAATCTAAATAAACCGAGCTCTTTGGCAATCTTCGTATTCCAAAGTCATGAACATTATTTACTTTGAGAATGTAAATTACTCCTAAGAATTTATTAATTTTAATTGTACTGATGAAGAATTAAGTTACGTACCATTGGATTCTTAAAATAATTTAGAATGCTCAAATAATATGTTCCATTCCCAGTTCACAGCACTTTCAAAATTCAATCTGGATAGCTGCAAGGATGGATTAATTATCTTATACTTGTTATAATTATGTTGATTATTAATAGATTTTGCTACGAGATATATTGAAAATACTTCCATTGATCTATTCGGATTGAATATTGAAAATGGGCATTGCAGAAAAACGGATTGAATATTGTAAATATGCACTTTAGAAGTATAATTTGATGATCTGTTGGTTATTAATATACTTTATGCCTACAGAAAGGTAACAGAACCAATGTACCTACACCAATTTTGTATACCAACACTCCAATAATTACGTAGGATTTGCTTATCCCCTCCGTTCAAATCATTATTCCAAATGTTTTAGCTACCAAGGTTAATCATCAAAATATTATGTTGGTTATAATAGCACACTAAATTGCTAAGGTAAATGAATATTACTCATTACATTAAACTACAACTTCTAACTAAAGCAACGTTTGTCTTGAATTTTCCATTGACCTTGCCGAAGACTTATGTGTCCTCGCTGGATTTTGAACTTGCCATGTCAATGCCAAGGTCAACTCTGATTCCAACGAACATAGAACATTTTCACTTAGCATTACTAATTCAATCACTCAATGAATTATCGTATGTTTTGGATTAACACGAAGATCAGCCGGATGAAAATATTAAAAGAAACAAAGATTTTAGTGAAATAAAAGTATTTAGGTACAAAAGTGATGAGATTATTACAATAGCAGAGAAAAGGAGTAAAGTAAACAAAATAACCCAATAAGAATTGTTGCGAAGAGTGTGTAAAAGGAAACTTTTACGTGCATTATTCAACCATATCGAGAGATTAATAACTTTGACTTCACGAGAAAAGTGAGATAATTATATTCTCCAGCTTCTAAGTCCAAATTTGAAGAGTGAGTCAGTACCTACTTAAGGTCAACTTTATTTTATTTGCTTTTGCAAGCACAAGCAAGCAGCACGAAGAATAAAACATGACGAAGTAGAAACGAAAAGATTGCAGTCAACTATAAAGAAATAGCACTTTAGTATTTGAAAATAGAACAAATAGCTGAAACATCCAACGATCGCGTTTTAATAGAGACCGGCAATCGACAGCACGTCGGATTGCGGCATCCAAGACGAGATTTCTAATCGACGGCCACGTCACGCGCCGCGTCCTCCGACCGGAACGAATTGTCGACAGATAAGCATCGACATCGAGCCGCGGACAACACTAGTTTGTTGTTAGGGTTGCCGTAATTGTGTGTTATAATAGATTTCAGGTGGTAGGTAAGTGTCAAAGTTAGGTTAACTAACTACCTCCTGTTTGCGTTATTTCAAATATATTGGGTACCTCAGAAATTGCATTGAAAAACAATTATGAAAATATACAACAATCTAAAATATGCTTCTATTTCTGGTAACAAAACAAAAAACGATTCATAATCAACACACGTTGATTTTCCTAATCTAAATCGACACATTTGTTACTCACGCTAACAAGGGCATATAAATAATGACAGATGATGCTAAACAAACAAATATCTGATGACAACCCTACCGAATGAGAGACTAATCGAGACCCGCGACAAATCGAACACAGCAATGTGATGACTTGACGATCTTTGCTATATTGTTCGCATTTGGCCAGGAGCAACAGCTTTTTTACCTCATTCAAGTCGTTAAAATATAAAATAGTATATACAAGTTGCAAGTCCTCGTTGAAAGATATTGCAGATGTTTTCACATTGAAAATTATAACCGATGGAAGCTTTTAGTACCTTCGGTCTTGCACGAGAATTAAAAAATGAGTTACATTGTTCATAGACGGCAAGCAAAGATAGCTGTTATGGATGTTGTAACAAGAATGAGGCGGGGCTCCAACCAACAGTGGACCACTGCCTCTCGTTCTCATAACCTTTCGGGCAGACTAATGTGCCGCCATGATCAATGTCAGTGCCATAATGCGTTCCCACTTCCAATGATAAATGTAGACAAAAAAACACCAATTAGAACAATACAATTGAATAAGAATTATAATTGTACCCCGCTAAGATGATTCTGCCTTTTTTCGGCACATTAAATAGTCATTAAGATTTTTAAAACTATTAATTAATCCAATTTGTGGCAGATTTGTGTAGTTTCATTATGTGCGTCGCGTTCATTTGGAAATTATGACGAATCTAGACTGTTCTATGAGAAGCCGGAGCATGAAATTGTGTGCACGAGGCGTATCGACAATTTGCGTCAGTTTTTTTTTATCACAGTCACGACAGCCCGGATTCTTCGGCCAATCGCCGGCTAGAACCGATGTAATTGGGAGAAACTACGCGGCCACCACAAATGCTTGAGATCTGTTCTCGACCAACCGAATTAGACCTCTGTAGAATCATCTTTCGTCCCCCGCTGTCTGAAGACGCGTATATTTTCGAGAGGAATAGAAGATCATCCTAATATGGTTGCTCCATAATGACACGGTTCTTTGGTCTGTGGCAATACAATGTCTAACTGTATCGGCCCTTTTGTCCAAGTGATGATTGTTTGACTGATGGTTTATAATTCCTCGGCGGATATTGCGTAGACCACTTTTGCAGGTAACAATTATTTTTTTGTGATAGAGTAGGTATCTATTCAGTAGAGTGCATTGTTAAATCTAATTGAACATGTTGGGAATTCAGTTGTTATGTACATATGCTAGGATTTACTTTACATTATGATTATGAAATATTAGAAATAATTTATGGTTGACCATATCAATGTGGATAATACCGCACTAAATCTCTATAACAATGTATAAATTTAAAATGATAGGACCAAATAAATGATAGCTAGAAACAAAAGATTTAGAAAATAAAAGTATCACTGCATAAATTGATTGTTTAAATACAGCATCGAATCATAGGCCAAACCAAATTGGTAATTACGAAACTCAAAGCTTCTTATAATAATACTAGCGACCTGCCCAAGGTTTGCACGAGTGCAATTTATATACACAAAACTTCCTCGTTTATCGCTCTTTCTATTTGTGAAAACCGTATCAAAATCCGTTGCATGGTTTAGAAGAAGTAAACGGAGAAACAGAGGTAGATCGCGACTTTGTTTTATACCTACTATTTAGAGATAATAATATTATCTCTAATCTCTATAATTTATCACAGCAAGTAGGTGACTTCTTTAATATACTTCATGAACATAACAATTAGTTAATTAATAACTCTAAATTGCACGCTGTGTGTGTGGCTTACGGCTTTCTAATCACGAGAATATTTTATTTTACAAGCACGAATCTAACAAAGTAGGACGCATAAAGTCGTAAAAGTAATACTTTGCACTGAAATGAATTATAAAACCTCCAATTTACAGTTATTCATAAATTAGTGCAGCTAGAATAAAGTACGAATGTCAAATATTCTCCTTAACAGTCATTGTAATTAAGTTAAAAGTGCTTCGACGCTAATGTGGCATTTATTCGTAATGTAAACAATTTTATTTCGCGTACCGGTGAAACGTAAGTTATATTGCACTCATTAAATGTAGATTTAATGTCCATTATACTTGTTAATGCTAAATAAATTGTGTTTTATTCGGATCTGTCTTAACACTGTTTCCATGCGAAAGGCAAGAGGTAGGTACGTATGTATCCGACGTTTCATTACGTATGTAGGTATCTTTAATTAAGGTAAAACATCTCAATTTATGACCTCTCCATGTAACCTAATACTCAAAGCAAAGTCCCATAAATTAATAACTTAAATATAAAATACAGAGACAAATATATAGTGAAATATTTACTATAAATTTTGTCTGTCTGTTTATTTGTTCCGGCTATTGTCTGGCATATAACTGATATTATAAGGAGTAACTTAGGCTACTTTTATTGGTTATAGGCAAATATTAATATCGGGATGCGGGTGAAACCGCGGCAAACAGCTAGTGTGAATTATAATCTAAAGACCGTACACTTCATCACTATATACGGGAGCACTGAGCCAAACGCATGCCCATAAAAACAATGCCAATTTTTCAGTGCATTATATTCGATAGCTTAGTATTAGAATGTATTAATTTCGATCATATTTTTAGTAAAACAAGTGACAATAGTTCGAAGTTTCTTAGTACTCTAGGTCCACGGACCTACCGCACTGGAAGTACTAATAACATGCAGTAGCTATCTGATAGCATTTACCACCGCGGCGGTATGTCTATTTACTTTAAAGACATTAGACACAAGTGAAATGGTTAGAGGTAGCTGGAGTATCTAATTCTATTTGATATTATGGACATCCTGTTTTATCTTTGGTTTAATTGAATGGAACTTTATTACCGTACAGATGTATTCTTTGAATGATATTTATACGGGGTTTTTATATTTGGTATCTATAAAATGCTATAGATGTTATTGAATAGATTTAGTTAGTTTAGTTTTCTCGGTGGTTAGGTCCTACTCTGAAGTTTAAAATCTGTCACCTGCACCTACAGGTGTGTTTCAGGAGATGGGCATCGTAAAGGTCGACGTTGCTTGTCCATAGGCGACGGTGGCCACTTACCACCAATTGGATCGTCTGCTAATCAAGCTAGGCTAAATGGTGGGACATTATCAACTAGGTAGATATTATCTCATAACGGTTTAGCATTGTTTAAATGTTAATAAAATTCTATCATGGATGACTTTAATATATTCTTAGGTGAAATGTGCTACATTTCTGACTTGCAGGGTTCAACAAATTTAGTCTTAAAAGCGTTTCCTTCAAGAGAACCGCAACAATGCATTGACTGCAGTAGTCACAGAACGTCAATCATTCAAACTACCATTAATTCGTTCATTCGCTCATTCTCTTGATGTTGATGCAAATGATCATGTCTATAAAGGCTGGTCATCACCCTTATAACCAACATAGCGGATCGGTGGCCAATACCAGACCTGGAAGAAACTTGATAAATAAGTAACTATTTAGCATTCGGTTACAGTATTTTAAAGGAGTATAAAGGTGTTCACTCATATCTTTTGGAAATCGATTAGTTCAAGACATCACCGAAATTATAATATCCGAAATATCGTTATTCAGTTAGAAATTCGAGTTTCCAGTATGAAACAGACTTTATGTATAGCCAAATGGCTGCTTACATTATGCTATATATATGTATGTACTGTAATAACGTATATATAATACCTATATATTACAGTTAGGACACGTAAGGACATACGATGCGTTTATGTAAAATATATGCGACAAGTATATTCGTCTTTGACATAAAAATTTTAACCACCATGTTGAGTTTATATTGATTTAGTACACACGTCGGGTTTTATCGATCATTGTCCAGTTTATGTAACTAACTGTCAATATGGCTGTTTTACAAGTCAAATGATTTGTGTTCGGACATCGCGATGGTACGGTGACGAGACAATTTGATCGTGACGGGCGTGACCGAAGAACCTATGGAATGTAGGCGTAGGTAAGTTTGATACGTAATTTTCTATTTTAGGATCAAGAAAGTTGACTGTGATATTATGGCATTAGTAATATCTTATGACTTTAAACGAGCAATAATTGCTCGTTGCTCGACGGACTTTCTTGGGTTTATCATGAATATGTGTAGTACCTATATATTTGACCATTGCTGTCGGGGGTTTTCCGAAAAAAATATTTAATCCTTTTTCAATTACAACCTTTACAGCCGTCGTGGGTTTTATTTTTAAATGTATTAGAAGACTGACAAACATCTATACGGACCACGTGGCTATCGTCGCCTATAGATATTAGGGATATGTAGGGGATTGCTAATGTGTTGCCGACCTTTACAAAGCCTAGCGCGGCTAAGCTACTGGACTAATTGCAATGAAATATCCCAGTCAAAACTTCTTTTATAAATTTATAAAATTAAAAAAAGAACAAAACTCTATGTACAGTTTTTTTTTTTATAAATTTTACTGATGCCTAGAACGAAGATGCCATAGTTCTCATAAATATCGGTAAATTAGTTGAGAATGGCACTGTATCGTGTTTTGAAACGGTTATCATTAGAGTTAGTGCTGTAACGGACTCACGTAACTGCATGTACGGGTTAACGTATGAGCAACGGAGATATGGAGCGCAATAACAATTAAAATGTTATTATTCACCGTTGTTTTGCTAAATTACTTTGCACCCAAAATTATTTAAATGCTCTCGTTTTAAAAATAATTTTCTTACAAATAATGAAACCATATTTATTCGTTTTATTTATTTAAATATTAAATAATATCTGTTTTGAATATTTTTAAATATTCACGAATAAAATAAGCTTTACTTAATGTAATTAAAGTAACGGAGCGTCAGATTCAATGTGCATTAAAACTTTGTTGAATTTGGTTCCCACGGTGCAGGTGCAATATTCATTTAATTCTCATTAGTGTTGTTCTCATTAAATTAAAATCTGACAAGGTTTCTAGATTACTTAGCTACCTACTTAAACTTTTTAATTGAGATTTTGTGGAATTGGCATAGTCACTTCGGCCTCAAATTTTGAATTTTGAAAATTTTGAAAATTCTGCTATAAATATATGTTTGAGTTTGGAAGAGAGGATGGAAAGTCTTTACTTATTTAAGAATTTATTACTAATATTTTAAAATGAGGTTATGAAATACGGATAAAAAACACAATAATAATCCTTCATGCTACCAAGTAACGTTATTGTTGTGGTTTAAGTGTTACCCTTTAAAAAAATATCAGAATTTAACTATCTTCAACTCTCAATTATTGAACCCATCGAGCAGATATCTCAAATATGATATACCTACTCAGAATAATTGCTAAAGCTGTAATTATTCTGAGTATACCTATTTATCTGTCTTAACATAGAGTACCTACTGTTTGTATTGTCTGTTTCGGTTAGGAGGGTATGGGAGCGGGTGAAATTACAGGCACAGGAGACTTAACAACTTCATATCTCAAGGTT
Source organism: Tetheella fluctuosa (assembly GCA_951216915.1). Classification (NCBI taxonomy): domain Eukaryota; kingdom Metazoa; phylum Arthropoda; class Insecta; order Lepidoptera; family Drepanidae; genus Tetheella; species Tetheella fluctuosa. The sequence continues at coordinate 13,022,064 of OX578214.1, forward strand.
GGCAACGCGTGGGTGATGATACCCCTGGCAGGGAAAATATAATTTTTGTATTTTCTTTGCTCGTGGTATTATGAGCGTCTATTATAGGCTACGGTAACCACTTACTATTAGGTGGGCCGTATGCTTGTTTGCCACCTATGTGGCTATGTAGTATAAAAAAAAATCGCTCTGAATCGCAAAAAATACTGTTTTTGACATGATTCAGCATGACATGCGACTATTTTATATTGGCAGGTCTATTTTAGCCCTATTAAAGAGTAGGTAGTAGGTATAGGTTGGTTGTGGTCAGCCATGACTTAACTATGACCGGACGGAAACGGCTTAGCTCTCACGATATTACAGTAACACTATACTTCAGTAAGTTGTGAACTGGTTTTTTTAGTCACCACGCGAGTTCAGTTTTTAATATTATTGTTTCATCAATCAGTCGTAGTTATCAGGGGGGACAGACAATGGTTTGAAGTGTCTAAACTACTAGTTATAGAAGCATGTGGAAGATATGTTTTTTTTTGTACCGTAGGGGTGTACTAAGAAAGGATTTTAAGAAATTCATTGAAATAATTAGTCGTGCTGGCTCTAATCTGTTTTAGTGACATTTATCATCAGCACAAATGCAAAAACATTCTGACAGATGTGACAGATGGATAACGTTGTTTTTCTCGACAGAAAAACAATTGCAAAAAATTCGGACGAGCCTATCTTTGTTTTTAAAATCACTGCTTATAACAGAATTTTGTAAAATCACATACCTAATGTAAGTTTTTATCTTATATCTCGGGATTTTCATCACTAATTCAGTAGTTACATAGAAAATAGATTTAAAAAAATACTCGATAAATTGTCTAAACTACTAATGGACGATCGCGAACGTTACGTTAAGATATATATTACCCACTTTAGCTTAATTTATATAATGAAGTGTCTAATTCTAAATTAAAGAGGTTGCATAAATGTTTGTTGTTATAATTAATTAGAGGAATGTAACGCCTAAGACAAACCTATGTAGGTTTTAGCTGTTTCAAGTCTAATCATATAGTTTAGAAGTATCTATACTAATATTATAAAGCTGAAGAGTTTGTTTGTTTGAACGCGCTAATCTCAGGAACTACTGGTTCAAATTGAAAAATTCTTTCAGTGTTGGATAGCCCATTTATTGAGGAAGGCTATAGGCTATTTATACCGGGAAAATACAAGATCCTTCGAAACCGCGGGGCGGAAGCTAGTGTTAAATAAAATGAAATTATTAAGGTCAGAGAGAACCTTAATATACATCAAACTGATCAAACCAAACTATTTTTATTGACGCACTTAAATATATTCACTTCGTGATGTTTTTCTCGATATATAAAAGGAAATTGTGTTCGAGTACATTTAGAGTCGATCTCAATTATAAAGGAATCATGCAGAGTCATACTATCCATTCGGTTTACCGTTAACTCAATGACAGACCGACGGACGGGTGGCGCATCTCTATGTTGATAACTATTCTCAAACTCAGTTTATATATGTGTATTTATTCTGTATCACTTTCCAATACTTTTAATACGAGACAGTAATATATATAAAGATGATGAACAAGTTTTTACTTACATATGAAACAATTTAACGTATTTCGAGTCCTAAAATGTATTTAAAGTAAGTTAGGCAGCTATGCAGCAGAATGAGTTTTAATGTAAGATTAATTCAAAATATCTAAAGATTATTCTCAAGATTTGTAATCATCTCAAATTAAGTGAATCAAACTAGGCGGACCACTTTTGTGTCGTGGTCCCAAAATATTTCCATACAATTAAATATTCATTACACGCAGTGCCTGCGGTGGCGGACATTTTCTATCATTAAGACATGAAATCGGCATTTTGGTTACGAAGTCGACACGAAGGCTTAAGGCTACGAAACTATTTATTCAAATGAACAATGTAATCCTATAAGGAGGTACTCAGCTTCGTTTTCGTTTACGTTACATTTTCAAGATGCTATGAATCCATATTGTGTAACTTTAGTCTGTATGACCGTCTGTTTGTCACACCACAGGTCGTGAGTTCCTACCGAGGACAGACACAGGAACATGACTGTTTGTTCTGAGTTTGGGTGGAAATATTTATAAATTTATATATTTACTTAGTATATCAGTAGGAACAGTTTTATATGTAGTATACAATATAGATATTATATATCTAGATTCTATAGCACAAGCCTGCTTTGTTTTGGGATCAGATGGCCGTATGTGAAGAACATCTCAGGATAATTATCGTGCAACGTTTTGATGAAAACTTAAGCGCGATGGTAACAGTTGGTTCAAATACGCATAAATGACTTTCCCACGCTACGAGCGTTCGATATTTGAATTGAGCTACAGCTATGACGCGAGTACTTGCTAATTGACGCATACAATAGGAAACGTCTTCAGTAATAATTGCCTTAATAAGCGCCGTATAATCATAATCTAACAGAATTACAAGATTGAAACTGGACTTTTTATTGTACCATTGTATACGGGAGCAGTCCAACAATGATTGCCAATCAACTTTTGTGTTACAGCTCGATGTTATTCGTATTGACTTGATGTAATACAGACGCGTAATTGTTTTAAAAATGCATCGTGTGAAATTAGTTACGTGGGAGATAGTACGTGATGGAATTAATAAAGTAGGTCCTAATTGTAACATTTAATATCTATGTTAGGAGGTCATTTAGATTTACGTTTTTTATTTAAATAATCGAACAGTCACAGATATCTTTTTATTATCATAGAAAATGATTCTCAATTTGTAAAATTCTTTTTTTTTAATCTATCTATTGAATAGACGTCCTGTTTTATTTGTAAAAAAATAATAATAAAATAGCACGGAGATAAAAGCCACCATCCTGTAGGCCTAGGTAGGAGTAAAAAAGCATCGACTTGCTTGCAGTGTCGACATCTAGTGATGGACGGGTAGACAGACGGAGGCTTCGCGGAAGTGAGGTGAATGACCCCGTCCCCACTTCCCCTAATTATCCCTCCCCGTCCCGCCGACTATCTTTGCGGTTTCAGTTTTATCTTTTTTACGTTAATAGTGCATGCCTAAGCGTTTCTTTTTTTTAATGCCATAAGGTATAACTTCCAATCAGTAATAGCAATTTAGATATAAAAGAACTAATTTGTAGTTACAAAGTGACTTTTTTTAGATAAAAGCTGCAGCTTCCAAAATGTGAGTGGTAGTTGTTCATACGACCTGCTAGCCATTTGCCCAAACAAATACGCTTTGATTTATATATTTAGGTATCAAATTGAGTCCTAAGCAATCGCAGTAGCGGCTTCTCACATTCTTAAGCACTTTGCATTCGCCATTCACATTGTTTTGAGGGAAATAACAAACATTCTTATCTGCGGCCGCCGCGACAAGGTGACACTTGTGAATTGTTTTTCTTTGTTACTTTTATTTTTTCAGCACAGGTCGAAATATGCGAGTTATACGTATGCGCTTAGAATACAGACGGTGACATTTAACGCGTCTGTTCGCTTCACTTCCCATGGTATCTGCCGTGAGAAAGATTTCTATCCACGGCCGCCATTCATTTTTGTGCAAAAACTCGGGCGTTCGGAAGCCGCGGAAAGGTCACACGAGAAACTGGCAGCTTTTAAAAAATAAAAAAGAAATCATGATTTTAATTCATCGCTGTTACCCGCTTAATTTACTTTTCTCTTTTTTATTGTTTCATTGGCATTTTGCATATTTTGTACCAGTATCACATTAATAAGTATCTACTTAAATCCTTTTTAGTAAGAAAAAATGTATCTGGATTTAGCTGATCTGTCTATCTTCTAGGGCTTAGAAAACAGATGAAGATTTACTAGAATATGTAGATCAAATTTGGAAGAACTAGATCATCACGTGCAAACCCACGAGCTGGGTCTCTAGTAATTTTATACAATGCATTATCAGTTGAGGGCATCTGCCCGTGCCTCGGGACAATGCTTTCATAGCAATGGATTTACTGCGAACAATCGATGGCCGCGTTGTAGCTCGCTCCTAGACTATCTTATTAAATTCAGTTCTGGATTTGTTGAGCAAAATTTTGCATAACTTATATCTGCATATTGTTTTGTTTCATTGTATCTGTGAACTAAGATAATGGCAAAATGTGGTAAAGGAGTGGCTTGACGTTATGAACATTATTTGAAAATGTAGGACTGTTTTTACAATTAAACTTAGTTTTTATAAAACAAAACAAGAATGTGGAGAAAAATATACAATAGGGTATTACACCCATTTTTGAAAAGTGTCTCAATTCGTTCCTAAGGTGCTAATAAGCCACCAAAAAAAACACAAAAATTTTATTCAAACGATAAGTGCCATATAAATGCATTAAAATTTTACATTTTCAATTTTCACGCGTCGTTTGATGAAAACGCTGGACGCCACGTTACTCTACGGTCATGACGGTATTTGGTCTCTTGTAAGTAAATAAATGCGCTGATATTGGTCTTAATTGGTCTTATAAAATTTTATAAATTAAAAATGAGCTATTATCCTTTTTAATAGTGTGCTGTTCATGCATGAATACTAGTGTTAAAATAATAATACTTCAGTTGACACTTTTTAGTTTACATACAGCACCGTATGACGTCATTATAATGGCAGCTACTGTTTCGCTTGTTTAGAAACAGATAAAAAAAACTGAAAACTTTGAAATGAATTAAAAAATTCCAACTGCTTATTTCCTAAGCTATCTAGATTGTACATTTTTATATTTTTTTTCATATAGAGTAAACCTACCCTATTGTGTATTAGATAAAGCTTAACATTTCTAACTTATTGCCCTGATTTCCATTTAATCTAGATCACCTATTGTTAGATGACCTATCTTAATATTTATTCATTCAGGGAAAAAAGAACAAAGCAAACGCATCATAATTAAACTTCAATTAGCATTAATTGACAACTCTTTTTATTCGTTTTTTATAAACTCATTTTTTTAGTTACTCAAATTTCGACGCTAGGCGCTGTGGGTTTCTATCATTCTGACAGATTTATTGTAACCCAAAAATTTTATTTAAAAATGATTGTATGTCATCATTTTTTTTTTTTAAATCAAAAGGTACTAAAGAGAACGAGACTTTCAAAGACAATAATAGCATTCTCTAACACCTCTTTATCAGATCAGAGCTCCACAATAGCTCGGAATGAGGTGGCGAGCGGTTTACAATAGCCCTAACTGTGAGTTGGCGGCAACGACTGTGATACTATCTTGATAATCCATAGATAATATTTAAATTTAATATTTTAGACACCAAGCTATCTATGACACCGTGCTTATAGATTATTTGTATGGTTGTGTCAATAAAATTATATATAGTTTGAGATTTTGAATTCGACTGGAATGGAGTTGAGGTCAATTATAGGTTGATCTTTTATTTATATACTCAAGTAATTTACAAATTGCAAGTGAAAGTGTTAATTTGTTCCTACAAATAGTTAGTTGTTTTACTTATAGTAAAATGTGTTTATTGTAAATCTATAATCTCTATATTTACATAACTTGAGTTTGGTTTATAAAACACGAAGCGTTTAGTTAAAATATTTACCTGTAGACGCGTGGCATTCTTATTTGATAATAATTTATTAATTTGTATTTTCTGTTGTTTCAGGATTTGAATCCACCTCTTTCGGATGCAGTTTTATTTGTGAGTATGCTTAAAATAATATCTAATTGTTACTCAAATTAAATGAGATGATAATGAATAAAATCAAAAGATAAATATCATATTTTTACATTAATATATTATTTTATTATGGACGCAAATAGGCATAACGTTCTACAGGATCTATCTACAGTTTAAGTTATCTCTTCTATATTCCGTACAATATGCAATAAAGACCTGAAATAAAAGATGGTTAGGTAATATACCTGCCTACACTTTTTTTAAGCATGGCTGTTGAACACGTCATGTGACATTATGAACTCATTATATTGTATGCGGGCCTCGATTCCATTTAGTTTTTTTTGTCACCTGGCCACTAACAATAAAAATAAAACTATTGTCATACAGTTTTAAAAAGAGAACACAAATGTGCTGGCTGTTTAGATAAAAAAAATGTCGTCAGCTGTTTTTACGAACGTGATACGAATTTTGAAGTGTAAACGAAATTTTTCCGAGCAAAGTTCACAATAATATGTAAAGAATGTTTATTATACTTTTTTATTCTTAGTAATAACAAATAAAGCGATGGAATTAACTTATGTAATTTACTGAAGGTACGAGCAAATAATAAGTTAGCAGCTAAGTGTGGGATGTTTGCGGTCTCAGTACTGTTAGCTTGCCTGAGAAGAGTGACAGGAGGTGGACGGTGTATACTCTATGTATAGGACAAAATTCTTCTATAGGTACTTCTATAGCTACTGCATGTAACAGTAAATCTACAATATTTTTGAAATTCGTCAATAAAACCTTTTTTCTCTCAATATACATCATACAAAAAATGCTAGCTAGACAAATGTAACTTCATATAATGCTTCACCAAGAATGATAATCGAGGAACATGGTAATTGCCGTGACGTGGTCTGAACATAGGTACCTACCTACATCATCGTCACGCAACGCTGGCTGCCCCTACCACGACGCTTTCAAACCGCATTTCAATGCGTATCCATTCACAAATGTTACCTTACACTGTGCGGTCGACTCGTTTGTGTTATTCCTCTGTCTTCACAATTGCAGCAATGGATTATGTATGAGACAATTTAGTTTTGTGTGTGAAAAGTTTCAAGTTGTTAGCAGTCTAATCGAAGTCCAAGGTCTGCGTTTGTCATTTCAGTTTATGTAAGTAATTTAGAAATAGTCAAAATGTTTTAGGTTTTAGGGCCGGTTTATACATTACTCAGTAGGGTTTTAAAACTTGGTATGTTTTTGTGGTCGTAGTGGGAATGTATGTACTGAACGTTGTAGGTATTAGTAGGTACTGTACTACTGACCAATCTTGGTAATGCATTATGTTCAAAACGTTCACAGATACCGATAATTCTATATTATTCCTTACATATATTAAATAATTATAAATGCGAAAGTGTGTTTGTTGGATTGTCCATCTTTTACACAGCAGCGGAGCATCGGATCAATGTGATTTTGCAGAGTTAGTTTATGGGCCGGAGAGTTGACATACGCTACCTTTTATTTAGGGAACGCGGATGAAACCGCGGGGTAAAAGCTAGTTAAATAATATATTAAAAGTTCCATAGCTACCATTAAAGATATATGTATAAGTAAACTATCTTCAACTTTTATCTGAAAATGTCATAGAAATTTCGCAATATCTCTAACTGTCTTCTCAGACTTTACGAGCATTTATGAGATTTTCAGATAATAGTTTTTAATATTTTACTGATATATCTTTAACAAGGAGTTTAGACTTGACAAAGGAGTTTAGAGTTGTATTAATTAAATCATAGAAATGATATTTATAATTGAATCAATGGTTACCGACACGCAACCAGTGAATATAAATGTTTTTCTATACGATGACAGATTGAACCTGGAGTTTTTCCTCATTTATCTATGGAACTTAAATTTTCCGCTAGTATCTCTGAGAATACTGTATTATTTATTATTAATGTTGAAGTGGTATGTGATTATTACGTAATAGTTGTCCACACTATGACATTCCCATGCACACGCACGGTGCAACGGTACTGGGTTCTTTGTATTAGGTACCCGTCTTGCTGGATACCATCCTCATTAAAAAAAAAACTATGCAAAATTAGTATGATGCTCTTAATGTTTATTTTTACACGTCCATCAATTAATCTAATCGTGTCATTATTTTACTCACTTAGTTCCATCATTTTTTTTTTTTTTTTTTTTAATAAAACCTTTTTATTATATAAACAGGACTTAAGTTAAAAATAAATTTCTAACCAATCTGAAAAATTTAAAAACATTACATACATACTTACTGTCTTATTTGAATTTTGAAAGTTAATTTTGTTTTAAACTGCATGTTATATAATACCTGCTGGCCACAAAGAAGTTAATAAGGAAAGCTTAAAAGTAAATTAATATTGGCGCTTGCGCTCGCCTGATATTCGATATTTGAATACCGTTTTCAGGTCGGTCCGTGTGAGTTCGATTTCTCATCTACAAGTTCATTTACTATTAAAATGTTACCTCTATTTTATAGCTTATGGTAGAATCAGGCTTGTTACAAAATAGTACGGTAAGAAAACCATTGGAGGTCGTTTCTACTGGTGATAATGACCAAAGTAATTTCTAGATATTTATATACATTGCACAACATTACATAAATTTGTAAAAAAAATCTATAATAATATAATAAAGTAGAAGAGTTTTTTTGTTTGTTTAAAAGCGCTAATCTCTGGAACTACCAGTCAAATTTGAAATATTCTTTTTGCATTTGATAGTCCAATTCTTAAGGAAGGTTGTAGGCTATTTTTTACCCCGGGAATGAGGGTGAAACCGCGGGGAACAGCTTGTAATTAATATTTCATTTCAATATTATGTATTTTGAATGAACTCACGCTGTGTCGTCGCGACGAAGTGTAAAATAGCTGTTAAAAATGAATAAAAAAGTATCGATTACAATCTCACATATACAATTTCGCTAATTTTACCACTTCGGAAACAAGTTACCTTGAACGGGTTATTAAATTTTTTATTAAAGTGTGAAAGGTTTCTGAACGAATAGCACCTTGTTATGGTCATTTAAAATGTTGTTAAGTGAATAAAATCTTTTTATCACGTTGTTCCTTTTTTATATATATACTCTTGACAGTTGACACTGTACAGGTTGTATTGGAATGCTTCTGTAAAAAAAAGGAAGAAAGTAAAACATTTATTTTGACATGTATAAAAAATTACAAGACGCATCCCGTATTAATATGTGACGCACGAGTCAGTTTTACCCTGAGGTAAGTGGTACAGATTTTCAGTCGAATTCTTTACGAAAAACCGTAATGTATTGTTTAAAAAATACTAATGGTGGTCATCTAAGTCAATTATTTCGTTCTTTTGTATATCTACCATGTAATAAGGCTGTAATTTATTTTAGAAAAATTGCATATTTCGTATAAAACTATAAATAAAATCTAGTATAAATATGTATAAGATATAACAGTATTTGTTTCTACGTGCATATAAACTAAGTCCAAACATCTATCACCCGCAGCTTAATGAATTAAACAGTAAATCAACAACGTGAACCACTGTCAGGTAAGTAAGGCGCGGTAGTTGCCACTTGGCATGTTTTTGCCACTTTTCCTTATTTTTTCCGCCATTTCACGTAAGCGCGTACTACTTACTATGTATGTCAATGTGGCTAGCGATAGCACTGAACAAGTTACAGTTGTTTATTGCACCTTATTTTCCAAGTTATCAGCATGTTAATTATTGAGTTTTTATGTTACCGTTTTGCAGTTTGACTTGTTTCTATGACGCAACAAAATTTGTACGGAAGTAGAAATATACAAATCTACAAACTAAACTCTTGAAACCAGTGTCTTATTTGTTACGCTTTATTTTTTTATATTAAATAGGTTTGTGTTATGCCACTGACACGCCTATAGAGGACGATGATGAAGTCTAAGGTGGAGCACGCTTGCCCAAAATAAACTACTATTCATTCTGGCCTTGAAAGTCTCTAGATTTTAGAGATTTTAGGAGTCAGGAAACAAACGCCGAATGGAAGTTGCACTCCTTTGATGTCCGCATTATAAATGTGTGGATGCAAAACGTTGTGTCCGTACGTTCAGAATGGAAAATGGTTTTTACCTTGATTAGGTAAAAACCCAAAATCTTAAATTCCTTAAATGCTTATACCTATACATATACCAACCTAGGTGTTAGTACCCAAGATTCAGCTGTAGTCCTTAACCTCATTAAGAAGGGCAGAATCCGTTATAACAAATACATGAACAGGTATTATATAAAAGGACACGTGTTCAAATAGGGGGGGGGGGGCGCACTCATCGCGACATGTGCCAGAGCAGGTGTGCATGTACACACCCGCCTTCCAACTGCCCGCCATTCGCGCCCTTTTCATCTAAAAGTCGTAATCGATGTATAAAATTAATGTACATTAAGATACTTGCATAATCGAATCGATTTTATACGTGACTGGTCGATTGCAAGCTTAATCGATGAATCGATATCGTATACGAAACAATTTTATAGGAGTAGCAATAATTTCGACGATTCCACAGTAATTGGACATTCAAGATAGTAAACGTATGTAAAGCAATTCGAATAATGATTCTGTTAACGATTGTGAAATGTATGTTAGTATATTAGTACCTAATAAATTTGCAACAACTTAAAGTAGGACTTCTGATTTACTGTACGTGATTTCATGAAGACATATTTCCAAATTTGAGACAAGATTATTATAACACTAGCTTCCGCCCCGCGGTTTCACCCGCATCCCCGAGGGATCTTGTGGTTTCCCGTGAAAAAAGTAGCTTATAGCCTTCCTCAATAAATGGGCTATCTAACACTGAAATAATTTTTCAAATCGAACCGGTACTTCCTGAGATTAGCGCGTTCAAACGAACAAACAAACAAACTCTTCAGCTTTATAATATAGATAAGTAGGTACCTACGGTTATATTTTTGATTAAGTATTTACTTTGAACCCTGTTATTTGTAGCGCATGTATATTATTATCATCTGTATATTTCAATTGTTTCAGACAAAGATATGGACCACGAAAAAATGGAGACGGACTTCAAATAAACATGTAAGTACCAACGTTTTCTATTTACCGAGTATACATCGATACGCCCGCGCCGCAACCCACACGCGTTTGCGCAGGAGTGTCCATTACGTCAATATTGTTGTAACGAGACGAGATTAAAGACGTCACAATCTGACAATATTTGAACAAAATTATATGACGAGAAAAGCTATAGCCTTTCCATGGATAATTAATTTCCTAGATTGGGCAGTTGCACCGGTCTTCGGTCTTCGGTCTTTGAAGACTATTGTTAAAATTCCTTGTATAGGTAATAAAATAGGTCGGATGGTGACCATCTATGATTACGATTTTCCAATGTAGAATTCAACTTGATAACGATTTAACGTGATTAATAAATAACTACGAAAAAATATATTTAGTTTACTCTAATTGTAATCAAATGTGACAACACTTTGAATCACTGTTAGATAATATTAAAACAACACGCCATAGTAAATGTTTGAGCATACACTATTGGTTGTTTGCCTTTCATACAGCCTTGTTGTCTATGCCTGATTTGTACCAATACAATTGTACAAACTTACTTTTGCCGCTAACAAATTGAAATACCATGTCATAGTACAGGTACCCGTGTTCGTTGTTTAGAATGCTTTGTTAGATTTGTGTACTTTTTACAGAGTAGTTAACACTTATTGCTTTGATTTTTCTAAATGCCGATGTTTGATCAGCGTATTTTCGATTGTTATGTCAGTTTGTTTGTAAAATTCCTTCATTTGTATTCTATAAAAATTAGGAATATTAAGTTTTAATTGATGAATGAATCTCGGATAAACTCTTCCTTTGATAAGTCCATACTAAATGAGTACTAAATCCTAATATTGTACGGACCATTTATTTTGAAATAAGGTTTAATGTTGAGTATTCAAGGTTTCATAATCAAGGCCGTAGTCTGAAAACATTCGTCAAAAGAAACCTAAAAATAGCTGCATATGTCATCTCCTTGAAATTCATATACTTACTTATTACAATATTGGGACTGGAAATTTTTCTGTTTACCTACCTTATACGCGTTATCAAAATCGATAAAAGTATACCTATCGATTCTGGCCCAATAAGTCGACAAATCGATATTTGATCTTGACAAACGAGGAAATAATAGACAAAAGCGTGACTAATGTACAGTTTATTTTTAGATCGTATCGATTACTTCCTATGTGTTGCGTTTTGATTATCCGAGTAACAAAGCTGCCACCTGGTGGTTTTGTAGTTACCTATATCTTATTAACTCTGCTGTTTTAAAATTTTTGTAGTACCCTAAAACTAAACAACATAATATTAAACCTCTAATGATTCAACAGACAAGAGTTGTTTGGTATTTTAACGTTAATAGTATTTCTTTTATTAGCTAGATCCTCCAATAAAGCTTATAATCGTCGATCGGTGTGTTATGTAAGGCCCACGATGCTGTAAAGTTATTACAAAAGATATTAAAGGTAACGTTTATTTTGCTGGTTACTAGAAATCCCTTTACGGAAATTCTTTGAGCAAATATCCGATATTCTTCATCCATTATTCCTTTAGTGTTTCTATGGGTATCTATTTTTACTATTTGAGAAATTATAATTTAATTATTATTTTAGCACAACAGATAGATAACGACAATAGAGTCTGGTAAATTTAATACTTCTTTCGATGGAAAGGTAATAAGTAAATATTTTTATTATGTATAGTCAGTCATACATTAAATAAATTAGTTATAAATATTATGTAGCTCAAATACTCAATTTGTGTTAGTGTGTGAGTGTTTAAAAAACTTCGCTAGTAGGTAGGTACTCCAAGAATAATATTTTAAATTTAATTAATATATTATAAAGAAACTGTCCAGCAATTTCTATTATTTTTGAGTTGCAAATTACTGGCGCATTATTTCACTATTTCATTCCTTCTATTTAAAACAAAACGAACAATAAAAATAAATCAATTTAAATGAACGCTAGTTTCTCGGCTGAGGTATGCGCCGTGAGAATACCTGTGAGGTGAGACAATAGGGAGAGATCGCTCCGCTGCGCTGCTACCCTGGTACCGGGAGAAACCGTGGGACCAATTAATAGGGTTGCTAGTTTTTAAAAATATGAATAAGCTTTAATTGTGTAAGTGAGAACGAACTGAAAAAATTGATTTCATATAATAAAAATAATTAAAACGTGTTGAGCCCAATATTTCAACAAAAAAATTTATGACAAAAAATACAGTGTCACTTTACCAGTGTAAATAAAATAGTTAAGTTATAATCTTGATATTTATTTAAAGACAACGAAATGAAGAAAACTACTACAAATAAAGTAGTACTATATTTGTACTAAAGGTTGGAAATTTTAATCAAACACAAAACATTTTGTCTTTATCAAGTAAGCGTATATCAGTAGCAATGTTCTTCTAATAATTCAGTGGTACGGCTTGTTAAAACACGTGCGCTCAGTTAAAATGCCCCTCACGTTTGTTGTGCCTGACGTAAATGTAAATTGCACGATGAATTCGCTAAAATAACTCGCGAATTGGGCACTTATTAACCGCGTCCATGCAATTTTGACCCTTACGCCCATTAGTTTTAGGACTAGAGGTTTGTTGATTGGACAACTTTCTATATGGGACACTACCGGATCCTCGGTTTAAATAAGAGCAATTGATTCTTTATGCGTGACACCATTCGTAATGTTTGTATTATGTAACTAGGTATTGAATGGAATTCCAATAAATACGAAAACATCTAACACTGATAAAAAAATTATGATTGATTGAATCAAAGAGTGAAAATATTACCAAATTTACTAACTACTTCCTCAAATTTCGTAGACGTCACCGTAGCCGTGCTACGAGAAATCATTATAATTTATCAGATAATTTGTAGCTGTAGTAGGATGCTTTGGTGAAGAGTTTATAATTAATAAATTTATTCATTGGTGCCTACATCGTTATTAACTTTTATGATTGTAAGTGCAAGGATTAAAAAAGGATTTATAAAAAAAAATGCCTATACAGACTTTACACATTGCTGAGCAAAGAAGGAAAAACTCAATAATAAACTATTGCTTAACTTCAAGTGATCAAGACGGCAGGAAAAAGCTGATTAGCTAGCTAGCATCAGTATTTTATATACATCTACCTACATCTTACATACATATATTAGCATCCTAAACAGTCAGGCTTAGTCCGACCGTGAACTTCATATCGTGTGAACGAACTCATTTAGGAGTCAAAATGCTCTCTCAATCGCGTTTGCCCGCTCGTTCGTCTATGGACGTGACTGCCAGAGCCGTATCTAGGATTGCGAGAAGTGCAACAATTGAGTGTGCAATAATTTAAAGTGTTTCAAAGACACTGCTGTAGTTTGTTCGTGCGACTACTCATTAATTTATCGGGTTAGGTTTCGTGCTTTTGTTAGGAGTCCATTGTAATAGTGAAACGGATCCGGGTATTTATTTCTTTATTGAATATTTTTGGATGGTTAGTTTATTTAAATCGATTTATATGGCCCAAGTATAATTTATTTTATATAATATAATAAAAAAATATTTTACTATCATATATTTTTATTCGGGATTTTAATTAGGCTTTAATACTTCTTCTATTCTTGTATTTAAGCATAATTAAAAGTGAATTATTTTCGATTTTATCTCAATAAGAGTTTCAACTATAACTTATTATTAAACCTACCGGAATATTATGGGATCAGTGAAAAATATAAAAATGATAAAATGTAAGTGCTCGTTAATGCCCCAGTCAATGGTTCTAACTCCATCCCTGCGCGTGCAGTTCTCGCGTGCTGCTCATAGTATTTTCTCGCCTCGCGCCTCGTATATCCGCGTGTCAGACAGTTCTCGTACATCAGTGACCCAGGGCCGGCGCGGCGGTCACGATGCCCCTACGAGACTTGGCACGCACCGGCCCTTGCTGGGAACTCGCACATAAATGATGTCACTGTCAAATAAACCATTAGAAGCGACGCTTATCCTTGTTTACCTTTTTTTAAACAAATTTTAAACAGTATGTTTAAATTAAATAATTTTGTTGTTTTGTGTAGCTATACCTAAGTGCATAATTAATTTAACACGAAGTCTACTGTATTACTTAATAATATTAATACGCAAAAAACTAAGATTTTTGTAACTAATTTTTTATTTGGTGTACAAAAATAAATATTAATTTACACAAATAATTTGTATTCCACCATAATTTCTTACAGCCTTAAGCACTGTCTTATTAGTGTTATTTGTCGTTCATTTCAACAAGGCGCAGTAAAATAGATATTACCCAGTTAACGCACGACTGAACGGCTGTAATCATTCATCTTTTCGTACATTTCCCATAGAGTTACAACACTAGACGTCCATAAAATATAGATCATTCGCCTCAAAGGTACGTTCGTGACCGCATTCACACGGTCTCGGGAAGATTATCGCCAAGAGGTTTCAAGCGGTGTGATTGATTGTACAAATGCGCGCGGAACTTGAAATGTACGGATTACACTTTTATCTGTTCTGCATGTTTAATCTTTGGCAATTAGGATTGCCAGTGCGCATGTTTTTCGTACCTGTCTGGTTTCATTACGGCCCTGTACTATTCTGTATTGGTGATCGCATTTAAGTTGCAATAGCATTCCCAGGACTCAGACTCTTTTGACAGATATCTCTTTTGCTCTCGCTATATTTGTCTCGTTTAGTCACATGGATGCATAATAGACTGTTGAAACGGGCCTATTAGATTGTGACGATTTTAGTTATGTTTCTATACCATAAATTCTTCGAGAATTATTTAGTTTCTTTGCCAAATACGTTGATAGTTTAAAAAAAATAAAAAAACACAAGACTGTCTTCTTAAATTTTCAACAGCTATCACAGATTAACAGCAGATTTATGTCTTCATCAGACCCATATTTTGTACATAAATCAATTGAATTCGGTAAACTTTATCTATACTAATAAAGAAGCTTCTTAAGTATATGTGGTGATGATAACTGAGATTTATTTATTTTTAATTATTATTAATTTGGACTTAATAATAGTTGAATTTTATTTTCTAAATTAATTTGAATTAAAAAAAATATTATATCTATGTTAATTGAAGCCTTAAAATCAGAACGAATTACGTCCAATAATTTAATGCGAAGTGAAAAGTAAAACATTTCCCCTTTCCATACTGTAAGTATAGTGTCGCTTGCAGTTATTTTAACAGTACATAAAATACTACAAGTGTGTAATAAAATATACTAGTCAATAAATTAGAGTTACACTTCCATACCGAAGATAAAGATACTGAATACGGTCCCAACTGTAATCATACATTTAACACTGATAAATAATTAAGACGATTGATCACTATCCATAATGTAGTACCGTAAGTTTGAGTTACTTGAGTGTCGAATCAAAATTGTAACTCAGATTGAGTACCCAATAAATGAATGACAAGATAGTGATTTTAATTTGTATCGAGTTGATGAGATACTGTATATTTATTACAATACATGCCTTTTCCCGGCGTTATCGCATAAGGTAAGCAATTAATCTTTCTCCAAAAAATAATAAATAAACAAACTAACTTTTTTATTTTATATATGAAGTAATTTCAATTCATATTTATTTACAATAAAAATGAAAACTTTAATATTATAGAAAATTTTATCGGAAGACGATAGAAGCATTTCCTCTTTTAAAAATATTATTAAAATCTTAAAATACCTTATTTGTGAAGTATATGTTGAGGCACTGTAGATAGGATTCTTCATTCATAAATCATTTCATTGGTGTCTCTATTACTTATCTATATCTTAATAATCCGTGTTTGTGACGTTCCAGCTTAGCGAAAAAAAAAACATATCAGACGGGTTCATAACTTCTATTTGTATTACATTAGACACCAATGTTATTGGTGGTACTCTAGTTCTGTTGACGGATGTCTTACGTTATTTGATTGACTAGCTTAAACAAGATAAGCTTTTATATCAATAATAAGTTTTAAAAGGTTATATAGTACCTTAATAACAGCTTTTTTAAATCTTCACCAGAATGTATCAAATAAATATCTTTACCTTCGTTTGAAATATTATAGACAAATAGAATCAGATCATTAAAAATATAAAAAATAACTGGTAAAAATGTTCTTCTCAGTTGAACCCTTGTCTTCCAAACCGGTGTTTTAGAAAACAGCCTTCAGTTTTAGTCTTCAACTTCAATAAATTCTACCTTCATAAACTTAATAAATGGCTTTGACTTTGACACGATTCAGCGAGTTATTATGGCTCGTAGGATTCTTTGCCACAGTGCAATCCCAAGAACAAGTAGATTAAACAAATTAAGTAACAAAATCTAGATTTTAAATCTCTCCGCCACCAAACTTAACTTTGGCAATAAAACAAATTACAGGTTTTCACAAGGAAACTGCATCATTTCTTAAAAATACTTCATGGTAATCTCCAACCAAAACCAGCCACTCAAGTTTCCGATGTTTATGCGTATAACATACTTCTATTACCTTAACGGTGCAGTTAAAACAAGCGCCAGAGTTCACGACCCGCGTCATTTTTATGCGGCTGCGCACCCAACATGCTGTCCAAACACGTGGGAATGAGTTGCTACATTAACGTACTTGTATTCTTGGAATTTGTGCTACTGTATATTTGTTAAGTGTACTATGATACCTTATGACTTTGTTAGCTTGTATTGATGTGTAAATAATAGCTCTATTTTGTAAGTAGCGAAACTCAAACGCAAAGAATAACATCGCCTTTTATATTAGTTTCTACATTGGAACTCAAATATATTTTACAGAAATTCGAATAATAATAGCCTTTCAAATTCTTCCCTCTGAACTGCAGGAACATGTTTATCTAATTTACTATGTATAGGCCTATGTGTTTGACCACAAATTTTCGGATGGTAAGCGATGCTGTGACCGAAGGTGGTTACCACACAAGTCACTACGTCAAGTAAGTCACTACCACTAAGCTATCATCGTACAAAAAATAATCTAAATAACTATGGTAGAGATTTGAAGCTTTTGTTTGTACGATTTTCTTTTTTTTTAGCGATTGTCTTGTTTTACAACAACAAGATCCGCTATTCTC
Source organism: Tetheella fluctuosa (assembly GCA_951216915.1). Classification (NCBI taxonomy): domain Eukaryota; kingdom Metazoa; phylum Arthropoda; class Insecta; order Lepidoptera; family Drepanidae; genus Tetheella; species Tetheella fluctuosa. The sequence continues at coordinate 13,039,872 of OX578214.1, forward strand.
CTTTTCACCATTTCACCCAAACATAAATACAAATCTTCGTCTATTTTCCCGACATATTGCCATGTCTTTTGTGACAACCTGACAACTCAGCCCAGTTTCAGACTGGATTACGAAGGACTTTATATAAACAAACTTTCCTCAATTATCGCTCTTTCTATTAATGAAAACCGTATCGAAATCCGTTGCGTGGTTTAGAAGAAGTAATTGACTTTGTTTTATACTATTTAGAGATTTATATACACGATCATCATGTCGGTTAAATAGAAAGGTGGCGTTATTCAAAAATAACAAATTTTATGATACACGCATTTTTTTTTTTTATTAAAATATATATTTTTTTCAAAGTTTGATATCAAAATATAAGTGTTATATATTATTTTAAAGTAATTTATTTAAAAAAGAGGCAAAATAAACAGGAAATGTCTTTTTCTTTTTAATCTTTCACAACTTGCAGTCACAGTAGCAGTCACATTTATAAAAATATAATTTTTCTATAAAAGGTAAAATCCCAATTATAATCAATCATCACAATCAAATCACAAAATTTCAATTTTAAAGAACAAACGTCATTTCTTCGAAAAAAACGTTTTTCTATTATGTCTCAGATTACTTTTTACAATCGTATCGTAAATACTATTTTGAGAGATGCCACTTTTCCATAAATACGCACATGTACCTTTGTGGCCGGGTTGCAAATGGCAGAGCAACGTTAGTCTAATTCACAGGATATTTTCCTCAATAGACAAAATAAGCATACCATTGATTCGATTAAAATGATAAAATCTAATCAAATACGAGTATTGTATCGTATTTTAGCGTAGATTTATATCGTATCTTAAAAGGATATTCGTGTATGCAAAGCCGCTACTGGGTCAAATGGTATCAAATTAGAATGGTCAAGCATGATATATTGACAATGCATTGTTATAATATACTTATAATATTCTTAACTGATTCATTGTTTTGTTTCGCCTCTGGTATTTATTTTATTCGATATTATGGTCATAAATTGTATTTGTAACTTGATAAGGAAATATTGGTTTCTGATTCACCATTGGTATTTGTAAAGGTTAGTATACACTTGCCACTGTATAGCAGGTTGCAGGTTATATATCAACAGCCCTTGACAAATATGTAGGCGTTTACAGTTTCAAAGGATTTTATATACACAATGATTATAAATTACTTTTTCATCTGCTCGAAAAAATATTAAAACTTAGTTATTGAAGTGTATCACAAATGAGGCAGGATCTTTTATGAAGAATTTCATATTTCTAACCCCAGCAGTGTAGGCTGTGCGTTGATAGATCAGTCAGTCAGCTAGGACAAGCTTCTTTATAAGTACAACATTTGAAGTTTTGGAGAATGTGAATTGATCTTGACTCACTACATTATTTCCATAAGGAATTAACAGTCACTTCTTAAATGATATAAAAAAAAATTAAACAGGTGACAAAATCGCTAATCGTCGATATAAAATGAACAAGTCTGCGCGGAACTTTAGCATATTAGTTTTCATAACCATACAACATGATTTAAATCAATCTGTCTGCGCTTACGCATCATGCGTAGGCACCGTAATTGCGGTAAACCCACGTTTTTTTCTCATTTGATTGACCTGACCTTTGTAGTGAGCTGTAAAGAGTGATCACGTTTGATATAGAGTTATTTATAAAGCTTATTTATTTTTCGGTTTAACTTTCATGTTATTGTCATATAACGTGCTGTCGTTGGACGCCTTTACGGTAGTGGGTTTGAATTCTAAAATGAGCTTGAGCTTTCGTTGAAGGTAAACATCGTGAGGAAACCATAACACGGTGGTTGGGTACTTTGTAGTACCCGCCCGGCTGTCACCAAACACCTATTGATGTGTTCCGGGAGCTGCACTTGAGAGACAGTTCCTTCTAGTCTTTTTGTGTGCTTACCACCTTCGGCCATATCATCATAGTGAGATTGTGGTCATACACAAATCTATACAAAGTAAAAAAAAAATTGCAATCATTTCGTTGCTCACTTATATCTTCATAATTTATACATATAAAAAGACACCTACATAACATAATGTGGACAAAAAAGGGCGTGAGGTAAGATGGTTGCTGATATCGGGTGACGATGTCTTTATATACGCGTGTTTGCTGGACATTTGTCCCGTAACGAATACGCGTTTGTGAGGTTGGATGGATGGACGGATGTATGTTACTTTTTCACGCAAAAACTACGGAACGGATTTGGATGAAATTTGGCACACAGATAAAATATATTCTGGATTAAGATATAGGATACTTTTTATTACGGGAAAACATAAGATCCCTCGGGAAGGCGGGTGAAACCGCGGGGAGGGTAGTTAATTTTCTCTGCTTAAATCTTGTAAATCTATCAACATGCACTCACATCTAATAGATACTCCATCAATAAACCCTTAAATGAATTATCATCAAGATATAAGAAACGACACCTAAATCAAAGTTCCACTTAAATTTCTACCAGCCGGCTATCGATAGCAAAACATGATTATTGATGTTCAAAATTGGTTATTCCGTTTGGAACGACTCGTCCTGTCGTACTGGTTGCGGTCCGGTCCGGTCCGGACGCCGTCACACCGGTTTAGTAGACACAAGTTCATGGTTTCCGGACGAACGGATGGAGTAGCTTTCGTTTATATGTCGGTAACGCCCAATCTGGCTGCTTATTTTTAGGAGATAATACGATATTGGATCCAGAAGGATTTGAAATAATTATCGAGGCTTAGATTTATTAATTATAGTGATCAATTAATCAAAATTTAATTACGTAGATAATAGTAGCAAAAAAATTAAAATATCGTTAAGACTTAACACATAAAAATGTCAAAATATAAATTTTCATTTTAAACATTTAAAATATCTTACCAATTTAATTATAAATCAGTAATTAATACTAATTTTACGTCTAGATTTTATCCAAAAACTGTTCATTAATTTAAATAATTTCATTTTAATAAATTTATTCCAATCCACAATTTGATGTCGTTGAACTCTCTTATATGGAGTTGGATATCTGTATGCATGGAAGTTCTCAGCTACAAGGATGTGAGAGAAACAATTCAGTATCTAAAAATAAATGTATTTAGGTAGAATTTAGGTAATAATAAAGAACATGAAAGAGGTACATAACAAATTAATGCTCTGTGGATAATTCTTAATGTGTGTGTTGGCGGTTATTCTCACGCCTCGCCAGTTGTGGCCGTTACGTGCATTTTGTTGATGTGTTCTCCAAAATAGTGATGTCTAAATGCTCTTTTCGTTCTTTTTTGTCGATAAAAATACATTAAAATCGATAAATGGAAAAATGGTTAACAACCTTTGATTAATTATCAATATAAATCCATTTTTCGTGCGTTTGTTTTATTTTAAATTAAAATAATAAAATAGGCCAAAATTGTTTCATTTTTAATATATAAGTATTTTTCAGTTTTTAAATGTGTATTATAATAAAGTACTAGAATATAATTTCAAAATAATAATTAAAAACTTCGTCATATAACTCACTCATTACACAAAAAGGTTAATGACCTGTCCAGCATCAAGTAATGAAAGACATATAATCAAAGATTGGATTTAAGAATACATATGATTTGAGCGTAGGAAGCGACACATGTCCACACCCACGCGTGATCCGTTCTGCCTGTCACACCGTCGGCTAACAATTAACTGGTTGCGTGAGATATATTGACGTAGTGATGGCCTCTGACCGGCGTGTCATCTGCAGTGGGATGTGCGTGCATATCGATAAAAACGTGTCGTCTTAGTTACAAAAAAGAGGTTTCGTATTTTTGAATGACAGGAGATATTAAAATAAAAATAAACAATTATTAAAATTAATTACAACTTAGATTAAACTCAATAATAATGTACGTTTCTTCTGACTGTTTAAATGTCTGTATATATTTTTTTTTTAAATGTGTATTGGGTATCTAGTTGCCATAGTAAAAACTCTGCTTAGTCTGGGATCAGATGACCATACATACCTACAGGTGCTGCTTGTGGGGGCTGGTCTGCTTAAGTTTGCAATCCATTTGTTTACTAAGTTACTCATAATTTTGATATATTTTTTTTCCTTACTGTCATATAACACACACATATTGTCAGTGAGACTAGATAAATAATTTGATGTAATGAATCTGAGTTGGTTTTGAAAAGAGTAATTGCTGAGTTTCTTGCCGGCTCTTCTCAGTAAAAGCAACCTTCCGAACCGTGCGTTAGAGTCAGACTATTCATAAGTGCTTGTGAAGGCCTATTTGAATAAAAAATATTTTCATTTTCATTTTCATTTACGTGATATACGACCATGATATATATTTATTATCACTAGATTAAGCTCGGTCACGCTGAGCTGTGGCTTTTCAATTTTTTTTTTTTTTAATTATCTATATTACAAATATTATAAAGCTGAAGAGCTTGTTTGAACGCGCTAATCTCAGGAACTACTGGTTCGATTTGAAAAAATATTTCAGTGTTGGATAGCCTATTTATCGAGGAAGGGAAAACACAAGTTCCCTCGGGAACGCGGGTGAAACCGCACGGAAACGCTACTAAACAAAAAAAAGGATTCACAAATAAAAAGAGAAAATGGTACCAAACTATTTTGTCTTTACCTTTATTTTAAGGATATTTATTTTATATCAGAAGGCTATGAAACAGACAGGCTGTCTATCAATTTTATTTATTAATTTTACATCTAATGTTAATTGTTATTTCTTCTAACAATTTTCTTTAATCATTACAGGTCCAAGGTGTGCAATATGGCGATAAATATACAGATGGATTTTAAAACTATAATGTAGCTGGTAAGTACTTTACAAACCTCAATAATATCTGAATATTATTCGTAATCTTGATAATAAAGCTAACATGGATTGGTACACTGATATTAATAATGTCAGAAGTAACTAGTTCTGTGACCAAACAATAAGAATATTCTATAGTCAATATAAGAAAATAACAAACAAACAAACACAACAACACACAACAAACTAGGTATAACACTTGTTCCCATTCATATATAAATTACAAAATGATAAAAAAAGATCTTATTTATAAAATAACTGGCTTTCCGCCACGCGGTTTCATCCACAATCCCCAATTAAACCCTTTAGGGGTTGAATTTTGGAAATCCTTTCTTAGTACATCCCTACGTTACAAAAGTAATCTACCCACCAAATTTCATGTCTTTAGGACCAGCGGTTTAGGCTCTGTGTTGATTATCACCTGTTAGTCGGTCAAGCAGGATTTCTTCTTTTGTATAATACTAGCTTACCGCCCCGCGGTTTCAGGGATGGAATTTACAAAAATATTTTCTTAGCGGAAGCCTACATCATAATAGCTATTTGTATGTCAAATTTAGCCCGATTCGTCCAGTGGTTTGAGCTGTGCGTTAATAAATCAGTCAGTCAGTCACCTTTTCCTTTTATATATTACAGATATATATAACAGATATAAGTTGTTACATATTTAGCGATCACCTTACTGTTATGTCACGTTAGGTATATTAGCTAAATAGCCTTTAATAAGCCTATAAATATTAAGAGCTGGCTAACGGGCAAGCTTACGTTTTAAGGAATGAAAAGGCAAACACAAATAAATGCCAATGAAAATAAAACTCATAACCGTGGTTGACAAAATGTTCGTTTATGTCTGAATTGAATTGTTATCCGCTCAATTATGCTGATTGCTAATTACCCAATGCCGGTTCCGGGCAATTTATGAAAACTGTATGTGACGGTCAGTGACATGTGGTACTTATTAATACGGTGGTCCCGTACATGAATTAATTCACATTTATATATATTTAAAATAGAAATATGGCTCAGTGGTAGCAACGTTGGATGCCGTGGCGAAGTTCGTGAGTTCAAATCCTCCACTGACAGATCTGATTGTAGCGGCAGAGCTCATTGTAGAATCGTGAGGAAACCTTAGGATGGTGGTCAGGTGCTTGTAGAACTCGCCTGGCTGGCTACCACGCTCAAACTGGTAACTTATCAACCAAACACCTACTCGTGTGTTTTGCAGTTTCATATGAGAGCATTCTAGGCTTTATAAAGGTCAAATTAAAATGAAAATTCTTTATTAACCAAAAATAAACCTTAAAATAAAAATACAGGGAGCATGCACGTAACATTATACTTTTAGAACTAAGGTGTGTGTGTATATTTAGTTTAGGTTACTTTAACAACACATTGGCAATTTCCCTGGTATTGCGGTATTGCCAAAGACTATAGGCGAGGGACGGTATCCACTTGCCAACTGGTGGTCCGCCTGCATACTTGTCAGCCTTCTGGCATAAAAAAATACTACAACTCAAATTATCCTTTGAATAGATTTTTAAGATAAAATAAATGTTATAGAAGGCTTGTCGTTACCATTTATCGAAATAAAAATGATTATGCCAATATTGAGATTGTAAATCGTGATAAATGGCTTGGCGCCTATTCTTTGACGATCCTATTTTGAAGTTTGAGACACTTCAAACTATAATTAGTATATAAAAAATGTCCATAACTGGATTCTACATGTTGTTTATTGACCAATCTATGTATATATATCAGAAATTATGTATAAAAGTTGTCCCATCCTTAATGAAATTATGAATTTATGATGTAGAATTTTAATACACAACGGGAGTTTGGAAGATTTTTTATTTATTTAGATAGAAAGAAATGACATATAAAAGAACCCTGTTTATTTATGTTTTAATTAATATAGCTATAAATAATATTGAAGGAAGCAGGTAATAATATATATATAATATTTGACTTAATTTTAAATAATAAAATCATCAAAGCTGAATTTATTCTTTTGATCAAACTTTTAACTAAAATTGTTCAATAAAATACTATAGAAATCCGTTTTTAATTTTCACTATTTACAACGCGGAACCCTAAATATACTCGTTTCGCGTCCGGGAGGGAAACGAACTCGAATAACCTGTCACGACAGCTCTGTGAGTTATAACTTGGTCATCGGGAGCTGACAACGTTATTTGAATGCGTTTCCGAGTACATAATTTACAGACGTTTTTTTCGTAAAATAGATTAGATGCTGTGTAATGTGAAATCATCAGTTTATGTGTTAATCTGAGTTATGAATGTGTTGGTTTTGAAGTGTAAAAGCAAATATTGTGCTACTGTATCACAGACCACACTGGAAGTGAAACAGGTGGTCGTCCGCGATATGCTCGAGTGATGGTCTATCTATACTATATAATAAAGGAGAAGAGTTTTTTGTTTGTTTGTTTAAAGGCGCTAATCTCCAGAGATTAGTAGATTGAGTAGTTCCAGAACTACCAGTTGGATTTGAAAAAATATTTGTATTTGATAGCCCAATTCTTGAGAAAGGTTATAGGCTACTTTTTATCCCCGGAATGAGGGTGAAACCGCGGGGAACAGCTAGTGGAAAATAAAAACTTTAATGCTTTCTCTGACTCTAAGGGAAAAGTAAATATTTACTTTCAGTTTAGGTAACTCTTGTTTTAACGGCAAAAATCTAATCCAAGTCCGAACAATCTCAAAAACAAACTCTTACCGACTGTGGATTTTAGTTTTGCACTTCTTGATCCATTCGCTCTAAAATCAAGCCGTTGCAAATATCTTGTGGTTTCAAACTTTGGGATTCAATATTGACAGATTGCTACGTGTGAGCCAAAATATTACGGTTGCTCAGCCCGCACATAAGTCATCATTACTTAACCCTTTTTGGAACAACATAATGTCATATAACATTGAAAAGTTTGCTCAGAATCGTGTATCTACAGAGCTAAAGGGTTTTATGTTCGTGTGTAAATTTTAAATGAAAACTTTAGTAGCCTACAGCTACAGCGTTTGATTTATATAAAATATAAATATCTATTAGCAATCTCGAAGGCACTATAGCTACTTCATCATCTTGCTATAAAAAAGTTTAATTTGCTGTCCAAAATTCGGTCGTTCATAGTCCGGGCCCATGTGCGCGTGAGTCATGCGCTGGCGTTGTGTCTCTCGTGTATTTAATTTTCGCATAACCGGTCGCGTCCGTCACCGAACTAAAGAACGAGCTTGGTCGATCGATGCGGCATTTTATTTCCCATAATTAATTTCATGAATATAACATTAATTATACGTTTATTTGGGTGCCATGTTTGTTTTTGGTTTTTACATACAAGTTTACTGAACATAAATTGTAACACCTTTATGGTGGCTGATAAGATGTGCAGTTATACAGGCTGTCCAAATTATATTTATTTGATCGTAATTTTTATGTGACAGTCAATTGGTTACGTAAAGTCTGTGCTTGTCTCGTATATATCAATAGTGTAAATAAGTTTGGACATAAAAAAACGTAGAGTCGAGAAAACCAGCAGAGTTATGATTATTTCAAAATATCAAAGATCCTGGTGGTTTCAGGTCAATTGAGGATGGAAGAATTTGTCTCATAGATTTTGGGAAACTATATATAACGAATATGTAAGTGGGAAGAGATAGACTGAAAAAGAGATGGATGGATTGTGTCTAAGATGCATATCATCTTAAGTAAGAAAGGAATGCCGATATTACGAATAAAAGGGCTGAATGGAAGAAGATACATATTACGTCGAGCCCAAACGATTGCGAACAGTAAATTATAATTTTGGGAAATCGAACATCGAAAATATTTAAAGTCCTTTGACAAGCCATTTATTCAGATTAGATCCTAGAAGGGCACTTATGGACGTCGAAACTACTGAAGTTACCACCATATTGCTGATAAATGGTGGGAATTTTAGTCTAATAGCTTGACATTTCAATATATTGGATGTATATTTCGAGATGGCACGTTTTCGAAACCTATATTAAGGTCGTCGTGCTGAACAATTTGCACACGATTTGAAACGAAATTTGAATTCGCGAAAAAAAAATCATAGAAGAGCCAGTCTTTAATTGACTTTTATTTTTTTTTATTTTTTGCGATTTCAAAGTTGGTCTTATAGTAGGTAAAAGTTGTTCAGGGTGTGGTCAACTTTTACCTAGCAAAGGTTTCGAAAATATAAATCGACAATCCATCAAATTCATACCTCCATGTTCCGAGGACGTTCAGTCGTCAAGATGTTTTATACACTTTACGACTAAAGACGATGACACATGTTTTGTGAGTATACATATATGTACATACCTACGTGCTGCACAATTATGTACATTAAGTCTATGTAATGGAGGATGATGACAGCTCGCTTATTTTGATTGTATTTTTTATATCTGGAACCTTTAATGCATTGTAGCGATGCTGTATTTTGTTCTATATTACTCTATTTATATTCGGTACATGATACCTCCGTGTATTTTCTATAAAAATAATGTTGGAACCTAAATTAAATATAATAGTTTAATAAAATAAACCTGTAAATGATTATTAACGCACACAACAAAGAAAACATAAACGTTGAAATAATAAAGGATTTTTCAATTAAATTTGTAAAAGTAAAATCGGGATATTATCTTAATTACATAATTTACATTATACCTAAATGATAGTTTAATGCAGTAGTAGAGTTGAAAATAGTTGAAATCTCTAAACGGTATCTATTAATGGAGAGTTAGCGAACATCCTAAGATGTTTAACATCTCATATTAAAGATGCATTTGACAGCTACTTAAATTCGAACGGCATTTGAATTTTATGACAGGAATATATATAATAACCTACCTATTAAAAAAGAATGGAGATAAAATTAATTGACGTAAAATTATTAATTTCTTTAACAAATAAAATCGGTATAGTGAGGACAATAAAATCAATATTAAATAGATCCAATAAATCTATTCGGATACATTATGTCATCGGCATAGTGTTGCGGGCGTTGCCACTCGTAGAGCCACAGTATAATTTAATACAGTAGCAAAGGCCATAGATATAGCATTATTTAATGTAGCAACTGCAGCGTTATCCACTTGTTTAGGAGAGGTTTGTTTACACCACAGTAGTTAGTAGTTTAGATATAACTTAACATGCTTTAATATGAATTAGATTAATATTATATTTGATAAATTTTGTTCTGTAAGGCTTCTACCCTATTTTGATGTTGTTTTTTTTAATTGATTTAGGTCCAACAATTTTTATTGAGATGCAATTATGTGAGACATGTGGCTTTCATTATATTTTAAGATTACTGTTGATCTATTATTCTGTGGTCGTACTCTATGAATATTCAAACCAGTTTTCATACAACCTGTGGAACTCGTCTGGTCGACTGCGCGCGCGGCTGTTGCCTACAATTTTTAAGCTCCTCTTCAAAATAGACAACGATTTGTTGTTTAGTTGAGTTACATGCCTTTTATATGCTAAGTGGTATGTTACGTGGAATTTCTAATCAGTTAAGGAATTTAGGCATAGGCAGGTAGGTAATTCAAAATATTTTGGGTTTCAAGAAATAAGTACTTTTTAATTCTTAAAATCAGCTATGATGGGATATTTTTATTTCATTTGCACAGGCATTTCTTGTTTCATTTTTACACATTAACTAAAATATAACCTTTAAATAAATCTTTGTTTAGATTCACTCTATTTAAGCCAAATTCTAGGGCAATTGGGAAACGCAAGCCTACTATCCCACGCTGCATAGCGTTTGAAGTCACGCTCTTAGCTAAAACTGCCTTACAGTTACAACACGACGCGCAATGCTGGGAAACACTGTGTGTATAACAACCCATGTATGGCAAATAGAATACATTATAATCTGTTTTAGAATTTACTTGTTTACCATAAAATATTTGCACTATTGTAAAGGGAATTCTGGTAGCGGTAGCCTTAAGCTTAAAAATCTTAAATTCAACGTGCTGCGTCCCGCTCCCTTCTATAGCGACCTCTCATAGAAAACCCGCGTAAACGGAAAGGGTGTATGCGACAAAATGGTTTTATTGTTTAATTTAAAAACTACAAATATATTTCATAAAACCTATGTACAAATTATAGTATCAGTTTCAATTATGTAAAAATTTTGGAACCTCAAATCGATCCTCAATGTCGGTAAACTTGGAATCTCTTATTTTAAAGAGGTCTTTTTGATTAATTATTTTGTGTTATAAAAGTTAACCAATCGTGTTATGCAATGGACAAAATAAAGTCAAATACATGATGAATTCTTACAATAAATTTCATTTCGTTCGCTTTAGTTGTTCTTGAGAAAAATCGGTATCCTTGCAACCAAAATCTTCAAGGCGTCGCCTTAAGCTCTGGGTTACCCACATAATTATTTTAAAAATGTTTTCTATTAATTATCTAGTTGGTTTTTTTTAAATCTTTGCTGCGTCAGTAAAGCTCAAAAAGGCGAAAGTATGAGTAATTTATTTAAAAATACACCATTACGTACAATGTTATAGCAAATCAAAACAATTGCAGATTAAATACTGAAACTAAAATCAAATAATGCTCAATCAAAACGGTTATAAGATAAAGTAGCCATTACAAAACGGGACATGAAGGTCTATTAAAACCTACGACATTATGACTTATTGAATAATCTAAGCAACATGCAGATTTGCTCTATATTTTCATGTTACAAACCATACAAAGTAATATATTTCAATCAACACTCATAACTATTCCTCATGATGGCAAACAAACATAAAAATGAATTTATGAATCAATGTACCTCTCCATGACTAGTATAGTGAGGTAGTTATGTCGTGGCTACTGTTAAAACGATGTCATGATTTCCAGCTTACAAATGGGAAGATGATTTAGGTAAAAGGTCAGAGTAATTTGGAATATGTATATAGGTAGAGTCAATTGTCACGTTCATAAGTGCCTTATACTGGCACTGAATGAATAATTGAATTAGTATGTGAGTTTGAGAATTGTTAAGATACATGATATTTCTGTAAAATTGTGTTGAGATTTCTGTAATGAAGGTGGTGTGATATTTGAAGAATGTCGAAAAAAAAGTAAAAAATGCTGTTTAAAAAAATGATTCGGAAATTAAGACTAAGTAAAATTCAACGGCAGATTTTTTTTATTATTTTAACGGTAGCGTATACATTCTAATAAATCAATCACCTCTATGATATATAATCTAACGTAAAATCATTTCTTAACAAAGAAAATACAACCTTAAAACTTTCAAAACATTGCAAATCTTAATTAATATCCGTTAATTGACTGAAGTAGAGGCGTTTTATTTTCATAAATTAGTATGTATTTGTGTCAGCGAAGCGTAGGCCGGTAGCGGAGCCCCACGGGGCTTCACTTTGCATGCTGGTATTAATTGGAACTCCTGTCGCAAATGGCTTCAGGCCGCCCACCCATCCTGTCGCAGTATAACTCCTGTTTGATACACTTGGCCACTTAATTGTATTATACATCTCCTATTTTATGAGTCATTTTAAATAAGATGGTGTATTTTTGTTTGTAGATTTATATCACTTGTTTTAATTGCTGTTAGATGTTTCAGCTTTTGGATTTATTTGTCTGTAGTGTGCCTATGTGGAAACATAAATATATAAGTAAAGTATACGACTATATTTTTTCGAACCTTTATAGTTATAGTATTAAATCCCATGGAGACATAATTAATATAATATTTTTTGTAATATTATAAGAATAAATATAACGAGCCGGTACTAAGAGTAATATTTCTAGTTACATAGTATTTCTGTTATTGCAATTGTGTCCAAAATATATGCAGCGAAACTAAAAAGATTACGCTTACACGACAACATTATTCAAATTAAAAACTTATTGTTAAATACAAAACACGAGGATAATTTCCGAACGAGTCGAGACAGCAGAACATTAGTTCAATACGGTAGCGGAGTGTAGTGCAAAAGCTTCATGGACAGCTCATCAAATACGTCATCCGGTCCACATTATTCACAGAGCTACCACAGGCACAGGCTAACACAGCTTTGTTGATAGTTTTTGTTATAATTTAATCAGAATTAAAATTGAGTTTTGTTTAAATTAGATTTTACGTTGTATGTGGCTTCAAACCTCTTCCTTTTTAGTTGAGTATTTTTTTGTTATTGGGAGTAATTTTATTTTTAATTGCATTTTAAATCCCTTTTTAAAATGTACTTTTTAGTATGTACTACATGAGTCGTTTTTATAGTCTAGAGTAATGATACTCTAGACTTTAAAATGACTCCGAAAGCTTCGTTTTTCTGATATTTTTTATGATAATGTTTTTATGTAAACCCGACACGAGTGCAAGAGTTCAAGGTAAGTCAGTAAGATATTCAAAAATAGGCACATATATTACAATACATTTTGTATGTTTACATTAAACCTAGATTTACGCCGTAGCTATATACGCTATTTTTGTCTAGATGAGATTTTTTTACCCTGAAAATTTAATACTAATATAAATATGTACACAATTACTTATGCTCTAAGACATAATTACTTAGTTGCAAAAAAAATACTAATAATATTTAACAATATGACATTGAAAGGAACGAATTTATTAGTATTAATAGTGAATAAGAAAAGTTTTTTGAGCTCGGAAACATAATAAACAACAGAAAAATATATCAATAAAAAAATAACAGAATACATTAAACACCATGGCGATTGTCTCTCCACATTAAAGAAGCTCCAAGTCTACTAAGCTGTGGCAGACTACCTCACCCACTGATTCAGGAGCGAATCGGCGACTATCCTATTTGCGTTTTGCTACGGAATTAAATCCCACATATTATTTCACTGTCGCGCTTTATTTACGATTGGAAGGCGCTGAAGCGGCAGAAACATTGATTAATGAATTTGATTCGTATATTTTTCTTTCCTTTCTATGTTATAGTCGAAAAAAAAATGTTTTTTTTTTATTATATCTACTATATTCGGAATTTCTTTTATTTGAGTGTAATACGAAACGGTAGCGTGAAGCTATCATTTTGTAAGTTATAAGAGTCAGATTGAATATTATATTATAATACCTAGGAATTCATGGACTAGTTCGGGGCGCGCTTTTATGAAATTTCCATGCAACGGATTATTTGAATCGTTTGATTACTGCCACCAGTCATAAAAAAATACAAATATCATTTACCATTTTATCAATATGTACGGATATATAACAGCTTAAAACAGGTCAAACTTCAACCGCCATCTTTACTTACCATAGCTGTCGTCTTCCTATAAAAGTTTTTAAAATTATATTCTTGGAATGAATGCCTTATGAAGAAGAAGGATGTAACTGTGGGGGAAAACTTATGAATCATTAAAATTATTTAACGTATATACAGTTCCATAATTTATTTAAATTCTTAATTTCACAACTTTCATACACGTTTCTTATATAAACATGTCTTTACATGTTATCTTACTTACAATTATTGTAAAGTAAAAGCGTAGGTACATGCTGTATATGATTACGATAACTAACATATTGTGTTGTTTTTGTTTGCTCTTTCCTTGTTTCGAGCGAGGAACGTGCTTTTATTATAGCTTTCTTAATTTCTTTTTAAAAAGTGTGCACAGAGTGCATCGGCCAAGTTCTCGAATAACAGCGCGCACTGTGAACTATTAAACGAACCAATTAGAGACTATTTTGGCCCCCCTCCATCTCTATATAATTATAATTCAGGATGAATCTGATTTTAATTAGTAAATTCAGAGAAGTTGAGCTTTCAAAAAAGAAAAGTATTCCAAATTCAACGTTTTTTCACTACTAAATTCATTCAATCATTCGGTGACTTCTAGCAATCGATAAATAATTTCTCGTTTTGTCATTATAATTTTTATAAAAAGGTATAAGTATCTCATTTTAAAATACAAATTTTAATCACTCAGGTAAAGTACGGTACCTACTATTATTTGGAACATAGTCAACAAGAGCTATCTAGATGATAACAGAACATTGACATTTAAGATAATAAAGTCTTTAATATTCATATATTCAGCGTTAAATCTACATTAAATTCTAATATAAATACACTAACAAAGAAATACAAACACTGTGTCACGCACGATACGTGGCATGTGCTAAAGGTAACCTTATATGAGGAATTCCCTCACATGAATGTCGGATACGAGATAATACTAATTCCAAGCACAACTTGCAACTACACAGGTCGTATGTACGTGTGTACCCACCCGCAGGGCACGAGCACAATTTCCCCTCAACTTTATTGGTGAACACTGAGTATAATTTGTGGACATATCATGAAACGGGGCTGTTTACAATAGACGTATTTCACAGTCGTGACAACGGCTGTCGCCAACAGTTAAATCCGTAATGAGATAAATATATCTCGGTGGACAATATTTGCGTTGGCTTTCATAGCGACAACTTAACTGAGGTAATCTTTTGATTTCTACCGGATACGACACGACAATGATAAGATTTCTTAGTTTCCAGATTAAATTTTCGCCATTGAAGAAGTTAAATAGATTATACAATAGATATAAGTTTAATTGGAAGTGGAAGGTAAATAAAATCTCCGTGTATTCCATTGTTTTATGAATGATTCATAATGAATGATAGATGTGACGTACATTGCTGATAAATAAGCTCCTTTATCAGATACCTCAGAGATTTATCACCGTTCGTTTTAACGATAAGTTATCTGCAACATTTATTTATTACTATCCATGGATCTATTTATAACGATCAAAGACAACTGCATCGGACAATGCAAATTCACACTTTAGTTATTGCTATTCAATCGACTCACAATTTCATTTCCCATCGCTTGTTAGTCTCTAAGCACTCCTCCGTCGCATATTTTACGTTTAAGTTCACATTTGTTAACGTACTCACTTTTAGGTTCAAAGTAAACCTGAACCCCGTTCTTAGTGACTCACCGTTAGGTTCGTGAGTCTCTCTCAGTGAGCAAAGCATTAAATCTCAGCATGACTGGTTGCAAAATCTATCGAAGTCTGGTTGGGGAGCGAGGAACTAATCTGTACGGAATTGCGATGATTATTCCCATGGAATCGATTTAAATTGCTTTAATCGATGTTGTCTATTTTAATTGGATACGTTGTAATTGTTAAAGATTTATATATATTCCACATATCTCCCTCACACCTATCATGTATCTGCTTGTACTCACGAAGCTTAGGATAACATCACGGTATTTCTCATCTACCAAATACTAAAACCATAACAGCATTGTTCTATTCTTACGCTACCATTGAATATTGTTTACTAATGTTTACATTTATGGAGTCACCGATTACGTAAACTGTTTGGTGTACAGTAACAAATTGTTTGCTAACTCTATTTAGTCAATACAGTATTAGTATTTACTTATGTTTATACTTCGTCAGATTGATCTCATTCGATGTTGTCAGCGGAAATAGAGGCATATTATTAAATAAATATAGAGTGAGAAGCTAAGCCCAATTACAGGTTGGTGAGATGGCTCGTCAGATTGGTCGGAGTACCGCCGGCTACTACTTTATTTAATTCTAAACTGATTTTCTGATAGTAACTACTTTCGAGGCTAGGATATTGGCAGCCGCTTAATATTTGCTGCGAGATGTTGTGTAGGCGATAATAAATGAGATTTGTTATTATTGTGGTCTCACCGCAATTACAAGGATGCTCCTTGTAACATAAACACTGATTAGAATTCTTTCATAGTAGCATATAATATTAAAGTTGTAGCGAATACTTTTACCTAGGTCAAAGATATAGAAACTCGAATTAAATAAATATGTATATCAAATAATTTTTACCGAAATTTACTAAATTAGTTAATTATTTTAATTTTTTTTAGGCCTACATTGAAGTATGTTTCATCTCTCACAAATAGGTAATCAAGATTTGTCAATTGCCAATAAAATCTAATTTATTACCACATCGCTAATTTCTCAGATATCTTATTGATGAATATACATCCGGTGCAGTTCCGCAGATATCAGGATTTAATTTATATTTAACATGACTGTGTCTATACACTTTTAGCTCGCGTGCCGGTATTTTAAGTAGACCTATCTCTGTTATCATCGGCGATTGAATGGATCGATGGATTTGTGTTGATTTATAGTTTATTTGAACTAATTATTTTATTTATCAGTTCTTTATTTACAATCATAAAGATGTTAGATTTAATAAAAACTACATCTTGGGTAGCTTATATTTTTATTACTTTTACATTTTCTAAATAATTGTATAAAATTAAGTAAAAATTACATAGGGGTAACAAAACGTATCCTACATACACTCGCCATTCATTAATTTTAATTGTGTACGCGGCTGTGCCCGATAGCCATCTGCTAATGGATGCGCAGGCGCAGGTGACTACCGCACATATTGTGCGTGCAGCACACATAAATATTATTGTTAAAGAGATCTTTAAAAGATGATATTTCATTTTGCATATAATTCTATTGTGTTATTTCTTTATTTGTTAATGTGCAATTTTGTACTAACAATCAAACTTATGCCGGTGTATATCGGCATCCAACTAACAGTATAAATTTTAACTAAGCCTTGTTATCAGGTAGATCATTCATCCAAATCACTCGTTATATCATGTTTTTTTATCATGTATCGTCATTTTAAAAATAATAAAATTCAAAATACACCTATTAGTAATGTAGCAGATTAATTATGTACAAAAACTAGCTTCCGCCCTGCGGTTTCATCCGTTCCCGAGGAATCCTATGTTTTCCCGGGATAAAAAGTAGCTTATATATAGCCTTCCTCGATAAATGGGCTATCTAACACTAAAATAAATAATTCAATTCGAACCAGTAGTTCCTGAGTTTAGCGCGTTCAACCAAACAAACAAACTCTTCAGCTTTATAATATTAGTATAGATAAGAAGAAGACTGCATGATCAAGAAGAAACAGAGAATAATGAAGAATAATGAAGAATGAAATTCTCGCACCAAGCACAGGCAATGGCACTGGAAGAATTCACGGGTTCAATTTAATAATCCCGTGGTCTCTTAGTGGCATCACTGGTGCTGGGCGATTCTGCTATTTGTTATCTATTAGAAGAAAGAAATATATGTCAGAAAGAAGAAGGAGAAGAAGGATTATCACGATCGGTTAAAAATTTCACACGATCTCATGAATGACAAATTTACTACAAATGTGAATCACCCGAATTTATCAAGAAAATTTTAATTCATATAATTTTTCTATCGAAATTTTGGTCAACCAAGCGAGTTTTATTTAATTCTTAAATGTTATTTAGATGTTTGCAACCATGTACAATTTCAGGAAAAATACAATAAAAAAATTACTAACGCCGTGCGGACTGAAAGTAGCTGTAATGTCAGCACATTGCAACGCTTCTTGGGAAAGTTTATATTACAGTGTGCATTCAGCGGTGTTAAGATTTGGTTCAAGTTATAAAAAACAGACGAATAAAAAAAACAAGTACGTTATTTGGTGTCCTTATTATTGATATATTTATTTTCTGGGACATTATTCCTCACACACGGCCATCTGACCCCAAACTAAGCAGAGCTTGTACTATGGAAGCCAGATAACTGATATACTACATATACTACTTTTCTTTTGTAAATACATACATATATAGATAATTACACCCAGACACAGGACAAACAGACATGTTCATGCACACAAATGTTTGTCCTGAGTGGGAATCGAACCCACGACCTGTGGCGTGATAGATAGGGTATCTTACCAACCACGCCAACCGGCCCATTTTACATCTATACAGATGGGTTACTTCGGAACATTTTGTAAATATCTTTATGTAGCCACATTTCGTAAAGGTAAGGGATGTCTCCAGTAATAATAAATAGAGAAGAAGCCAAAGGAAATATTGATGTAAATAACATAAATTAATAATTTTATTCAACTGCTCCCAATAAAGTCTTTTATTTTTATACCGTTCTCACAACCAGCGATCGCTTCTCTTTTATAACTTAGACCAATCATAATTATTGCGGTCTACAGAGATTTCTTCAATTATATGCCTACAACCAAGATCTGTCCCAGATATGACTTGGCTCACGTCTTAGCCGTAGAAAGCCGGCTGTGAAGCGTGTCCATTCTTTTGATATCGCCTATTTATTGTACCGTTTTCGTGGGGACTAAAAACCGCTGTCAGTTATTTGATTTTTTGTCAAAAATGTTTATTGATCGATGTCAAGTCGTATTTTTATTACTTGTTACCCAATCATTTTGGTTGATACTAAAGAATACTAACAGTTTTTTTTTTTACGAAATATAAACCTACTTACGACTGAGGTCAAAAGACGCATTGAGCCAAGATGAAAGTAAAGGCTACTTTAAACTATTTACTTCTGAAAATGTAGCAAATTTGGTGTCAATATTGATTGATTGATATACAGTATTTTTTCTAGGTCTGTTGAAAAGACGCTATCCTATGCGAATACCAATAATAAAGTAGATATACAATTTGTGCTATGCTATATGAATATGATTTTTTTTTATGGAAATTTTAAAATTATTATTTATAACAATTTTATTTGACTGTTTTCACAAGGACATAGACACTCAATTCTCTCTGTCTTAATAAATATCCCATACATATAATTACCAAGCCATCGTAAGTGTTAGAAAGGGGATAGTTTATTTACATACTCATACATATAAAACGTGTAATTTGTATAAGTATGGCTCTTAAGTTATTATGTCTAATTAGAAATAGAAATTAATTAATAAACTATTAGCAGTTTATAGCGAACGGGTTAAAGGAGACTTGAGACTATTAGAGCCGTGGAAAATTAACGACTAATGAATGCTTTAGTAAACCTTGGGGATCATCCATAGTATAATTGCCTTAATTTTAGTACAGTCACCTGCTAGGTTTTATAAAGGTGGGCACCCATTTATCCCCCTAGTAGGTATTGCTAATGTCCATAGGCGACGCGCGTCTGCTTACCTTCTGATATGCAGAAAAAATATTACTGCCTAGCAATAAATACATGAAGTACTACCACTAATAGTTATTTTATTATAGTGTTATTATTAAAATAATAAATCAAAAGAGAATGGTTATATATTTTTAATTACCAAGTAATATGTACAATTGAATTAATAATAAAATAATGAAGGTATAATAACCCTTTTGCTTTATTTAATTATAATAAATGTGGTAATAATTTACCATGACTTCTTTGATTACTTTGGGATCAGTTGTAATTTTAACAGAACTGTAGGTACCTATGTCTCGAATTAGGCGGCGATGTGGGTGGCCGGGACCCTGATGTCATGTACAAAAGTCATTACTAATTTTGGTAAATCTCTCTGTTATTAGCGTCCAATGCAATATGCATAAAGATTATCGTACAGTGAACACCTCCATAATCGACTAAATACTAAAAGAAATATTCGTAGTATACTAGAAAACTGATAAAAATTAACAAGGTTACAATATACTTTATAATTAGGGTGATAATATTAATTTAAAAATGACTTTACTCATACTAAAAGTTTTGTACAAAATGAGATGATAAAACCGGTACTTAGCAATAAAATTTCATAAATATAGCATACATTGAATAACCCTGTATATTTTTCCATATTTGACCTTTAAGTGTCTTTCTGATTTTAACATTGATTATTCAAACTTCTTCTAGGTAGAACATTTTGTGCTAAAATTTTATGTCAATATTTGCAATTAGTATTTACAATCAATTTATAAAATACAAACTATGATATATAGAAAACATCCTCAAAGCCCTCGCTGCTGTCGATAGGCAAGGTTCCCAACAGGCTGGCAGCGTTCCATTTTTGGATGGCCAAGCTTTGCTTTGCAATTTGAAATGAAATATTATTTCCGACCTTTTCCTATTTCTTCTAAAAACAATTTCTAAATTCAATAAGTTCTATACTGTGTGTGTCACAAAAGTTTCCGGTCACTCAAACCACTGAATATGTGACTCATTATTTACCGTAACATTTCACTTCACTTTTTTGTCATTTACCCAACGTTCGACGTTTTTAGATAAAGCTTGCTCTTTATAAATCGATTACTTTTTGTGTCAGAGAAATCGATACTAAAAGAAACGCTCTTTCTCAAGAATCGTTTCAATGACACGGCGATATTTTAGACATTGTTACAAAGAGCAAGTAACCTAATTGGCATACCTTACTGTCCGACATTTTGGAAAAATCACGATTTCACAGCCACTGATGAAACTATAGGAAAAAATATGAGAAATAAAAACCGGCCAAGTGCGAGTCGGACTCGCGCACCGAGGGTTCCGTACAAACTTCGTCCATCGTTCATCCATCACGGGAAATGCACAATTTTATTTATTTACCTTATTTGAGGTTGGTGCCAATTAAGCTAGACCTCTAAATTGTATGAGCGCCGATACAACTCAGAGGTCTTTATTAATTGGCGTAACTATGTATGTATGGGGACACCTTTAATTTTCAACTTTTTTTTTTTTTGGTTTTTTCCTTTATTTGTGCTGTAAGACCTTGCTTTTTGCCAATTTTTTTATTTTTATATTTGAGTTGATGAATGAACGGTAAATTGCGGTTTACGATTTATGACGTATTAAAAAAAACTACTAATTAGATCTCGTTCAAACCAATTTTCGGTGGAAGTTTGCATGGTAATGTACATCATATATATATTTTTAGTTTTAATTGGCACCAACCTCAAATAAGGTAAATAAATAAAATTGAGCATTTCCCTTGATGGACGAACGATGGACGAAGTTTGTACGGAACCATTTTTATGGCACTTATCGATTGAATTAAAAAAATGTGTTTTTTTTTTGTGGCTTAGGAACGAATTGAGACACTTTTCAAAAATGTGTGTTATACCCTATTGCACTACAAATACGTATAGAGGTATGTTACGTTTGATGAAAAAATATATTTTTAGAATCTAATTATCTCAGAAAGTATATATCGCTTAGGCAATTTTGTATAGAATACTTTTTGTTTTCTATATTTTTTCCTATCGATTGACACTAGTTTTATCAGTGGCCGCGAAATCGTGATCTTTTCAAAATGGCTGAACTGTAGGTATGCCAGGCTCCATACATGTTCAAAGCTCTTTCTGTTATAGTTTTGCTACATTTAGATGTATTTTTATTGATTGAAGCTAATTTAAGACCTGTAAATTTTTCGTAAGCTTGCGGTTCTTTTCAAGAAAATCCTACGTAATGCGTATTGGAAGGTTTGAAATTGTTTATGGATGGACATCCAATATAGAGTAAGCTATGACACACACGGCGACACTTTCATTGTGAACTATATTAGGAGGTCTCCCGGGACGCCCTCTACCGGGAATAGTTTGACGTATTTAGGATAGAAAGGAAGTCGTACATTTTTGGAGAGAGAATTTGCACTGGTTGACATAAACGGTAAGTAAGGCCGTTTATAAACGCGTATTCGTCATTATACGCTTGGTGTACACCTGCTTGCTGCTTACGTATAAAACTAGGAAACTCTGTCCACGGCAACGCCACGTTTGCGTCGCTGGATGCACGCTTCATTATTACTTTATCATCATTGAAAGGTGTTGTTACAAATGACAGAAAAAATACGCTTGTAATACGCTACGTACAAGCTGTACGGCGTATTTTGAAGCGTCTATGAAGCTACGCCTCCGTGGACAGTAGGCCTAAAGGTACCGTACTAAAATGTGCGTTGGAATGGACAGTGGTCGCTGTATGATGGATGGATATATGGAGCTAGAATTATTATATTTAGCTTAGGGATGATGGCCTCTGCTGAACATTTTTTTTTTTTTTATTGAGACCAACAGCTTTTATGTAAATACAAAAAAAAGAAACCTTAAAACAAGAACTAATGACAGGTCTCCACTAAATAATGTTTCAATAATTTCTTAAAGCTAACTTAACGACTAAGAGGTGACAGCTAAAATCACCGAAGAGGGTTTAACATTATTATAGTACCTATATTCCTTAACGCATTATACTCAATTTGCACACACAAAAGTTGATTATGTGTAAAATTAAATACATAGATAGTAGATAAATAAATAAATAATTATTCCATATACATGAAATACCGATAAATATAATAATAATTATAATAATAATTATAATAATAAGGTGTTTGTACCCAGAGTAGGTAGTTAATAAAACGAGTTGAACAAAATTAAACTTAGTAATCACTGTAAGGTATGTGTGAAATGTTGTTTCACTTGACACTTGATAACATATTTTGAGGAGTGGAATAAATCAATATGAGAAAATAGTGTATTATATGTATCAGCAGCACGAACAAAGAAAGAGTTACTTGCATAATTAGTCTATTGAAAGGGAACGTGTAGTGTGTATAGGCACATAGTTTTCTTACCTTGTTCGGAGTCTCTTACATTCAACAGTTTCCAATGACTTCGACTAGAAGACTGAGAGTCCTCCAGAGTATTATTGGTTGCGCTCGGCGATTGTAAAAATAAATGGACCAAACATGTTGTAGTCCTATTTATTTATTTTTTGCTCCAATGTTGGTGTTATACCTATTCATTTTGTGCACAAAAATTCTACGCTCTCCTAATGGGCGTAATAAATTAATTCATAAAACCTACGGCGACATAGGACATGTACATTCTTGTATCCTTAGTGCTTGGTTGCTATGAAAGGATTTAAGGAAAATAAGGCATCGCGGGTGAAACCGCGGGGCGGAAAGCTAGTAGGTAGCTTATAAAAGTCTTTTAGTATAGATACTTTGACCAAACTAAACTAAACATAAAATAACGACTGAGTGTAAAGAATTTGCGTAAATAAACGCTTACTATCACGTTTGCGTTTACTAAAAATTTGTATGGAAGAAAGTAGTTCCATGAGTATTCCGCGAGAGGCGCTGTGCAGATTCCTATAGAAAAATGTCGTAAACGCTAACGTGATAGTAAGCGTTTTCTAACGTCAATTGTTTACACTCGGGGTACTGTAGAAAGGCGAACTGTATTAAGAAAATCGTATAGGTTTCCTGACACGAGTATCCTGAGCTAGTAAATACTAAATCATAGTCAGAAGACGAGTAAGACGAATGCTTTGCCCATTTAAGTAACCAAATGATTACTCCTCATTAGGAGCAAGGCGGACCTTCAATCTTTGACATCAAGCCGAACTCCGGAGACCTACAGCTATCTGCCCAATAAATAACTCCCAAGTTTTAGAAGCAACAGATAATAAATAACACCTTATCGAACCTCCACAGTGCACCTACTTGTTAACATGTGTCGCGAACGATCGATAAGTGCTGATCGATAGCGAACGAGTTAAAAGTCGAAAGACATTGCCTAGGCTAAGCGCAAGTACTTTCTAGTTTTATACCATCGATATGTCAAACGATTGTCTTTTATGTACGGGTGTCACAGATAATGTATTTAATAAGGCTCTAACTAACTGTTTTCCTTATAAACAATTAATTTATCTTATTTATCGTAACGCAAGTTAGTTTCTATTTATAAATTAGGTGTTTATATATTTAAAATAGACATTCATGTTTTGTTACGGCTTTTAGAGTCAGGTTTTAGATGTACCGTTAGTTGCTCTTGGGCTATGATTTTCAATGTTACGGTTGTCACAAATATTTTCTTGCATTAATTAACTCACGTTAAAACCAGCTTTCGGCTCAGGTCATTTGGGACTAGAATCGCATTCACTCTAAAATAGAGAGATCACCAAATAATTGTTAGGAATTTGTATCACGATATCTCGCCCCCATTCTCCTTTAAAGAAGCCCACATAGTATCCACCTGTCGGTAAACAAATACTTTATCTACACACTTTACTCTATTTATTACTTTCGTGATACTATTACGAATAAAACCCACGTTTTAACAAAGCTTTCAAAAATACATCAATATCTATTCTAAACTCTTAACCCATTTTCTAATTACAATGCCAAGTAAAACATGCAGGTTGCAATAAAACACCTGCGAGTGACGTCATTCGCCGGAAGCCACCCCGCGGGTGCCTTATCGCCTCATTAGCATAAGGCAAGCGAGGCAGCCGGCTTTCCTACACGCCTTTGAATTATATTGCCCGCTGCCTCGGTTCTTGTAAGCAGTATACTAACAGTACTGTCTATTTGCATGTGCTTTGTTAAATGAGATCATTTTTGGGATCGTGCTTCTATTGATTCTATTCGGAAACGGTTTTCGTTCCTTCGTATATTAATTACGTTTTTTCAATGTACAGATATCTACACCAGATTCTACTGTTGTATTATATGTATATAGATGACGCACTGTATGTTATTTTTGATTAGGAACCTTTTAAGAAGAAGAAATCTATACTAATATTATAAAACTGAATAGTTTGTTTGTTTGTTTGAACGCGCTAATCTAGGAGCTACTGGTTTGATTTGAAAAATTCTTTCAGTGTTGGATAGCCCATTTATCGAAGAAGGCTATAGGTTACTTTTTATCCATTGGACCGTGGGGCGGAAGCTAGTAGGAAATATTTATTGTCTTTAGATGTTTATGACTAAAACAATTTAGTTAAAGTATCTTTAAATTATCACATTAACTCAAGGTTTTCTGACATCCATAGTAGGTATGAACTTGTGTAAGAAATAAATTTGATATAGGTATAATTTATGATCGTTTATCACAAAACATTCGCATCGCGTTGTCTCGGATCCATTCGTAGAAGTACCCCACATCGGTGTAGACGATCAGGTTCAGGGACACGGAGGGTATTTTGTAGGAGACGAGGCCTATTTGGATGAAGTCACGAACCATTAGGGCGCTGCCGGAATCGCCCCTGGTAAAAAAGAAAGACGATTTTGATTATTGACAAAAAAGAAGAAGAAAGATGAAAAATTGGCAGTCCCTCTGGTATCTAAAGTTCATAGACAACGGTAGCCACATGCCTTCAGGTGGACTAGGTGGACCGCATGACTCTTTGTCAGATTTCTGACATAAAAATGTAATTTTGCGCTATTGTTGTATAAGATCTTTTTTAATTTGATTGGATAGGCTGACGAAGAAAATCAGAGCATAAGCTTATTGGTTCGGTTGAAGTTGGTACTCACTGTGCCACATAGTCCTTTTCTGTTCCGCTTGCGCATAATGTCCCCGGAGGTAGTGAGCCAAGGATTTTTTTGCATTCTTTGTTATTCAAAACTTTTTGTTCGATGTGTTTCAAAAAATCTGATGATAATTTTCTCTTTTCCTGAGAAAAAAAAAATCTATCAATACTATTCGAAAATTCCTTTTTTGACCTGTAGCAAACAGGTACATAACATTTTTTCCGAAAAGACTTATTATTTATTTATTTATTTCTCGGAAAACTAACAGCTATTCATAACATATTATTTTAATAGTAGAATACAATAGATCTAAATAATAGCCTTTTACAAGTTTCCACCTATGTGTGTCAGTTTCTCAAAACTTGTGAAATACTGGGCTTTTGAAAAATTCAGGCCATAATATTTAAATCAAACTTCTTACATCAGTAAGGCCCCATCCAGCAATATTTGCCATTTCGTTATGTGGAGGCTTTTTCATCAATGCCACTCGTCGCACCTTCGCACCAAATGCCAAACGGGTCTTCAACTTAATCATACCTATATCATTACTGGTGTCATATGGATCATATTTATGGTGAATCACATAACTGGAACCCGTAGATGAAGCACCTCTAGCCTTATGTACGTTTCCAACTACAACAATAATATGACTCGATCTCATGCATTCATCGAGGCAATGGGCAGCTGTAAGTATCAACACCTGATTTACTATAGATCCTCCACAAATCCAACTTGATCGACTTTCTTTGGTTACACAATCGATACTCATAAATCCAGAATGTGGGAAGCGGTATATGGAGGCGAAATCTCCTCCTACTATGAATGGCTCCATTTTACCTTGAACCACTGTGTTTGAACTTAATAATATAATAATAATTAATAATGATGGTCTTTTAGCAAATATTAACACATGTTTTACTAAAGTATATATTTCAGGAGGTTTCATAGCTGTTATCAATAAGCCTTTCAGGTAACGAGTGAACGGTACGTTTAACAGTTAATTTGGTTTTTGTTATGGTTACTTTAACTTAATGTTCGAATAAAATTAGTAAAACCATGCTTATTTTGCTTTTATAACCACAAATTCTTAAGTCAGTCAAGTTTAGAAGTGTGTGACGACACAGGTCCCAAAATTGGCAAATTCTAAAACAGAGAAAAATATCAATTTGAAACATGATTGCTGACTAGTTGCTTACAATGAATCCTTCATATGGAAAGAAATAATAATGAAGACAGTCTCGAGAAATCCCTGTAAACGGGCTATAAAATTGCATCTAGCTGCATGGAAATCTTGCCGGATATTATATATTAGCTCTATTACTGGCAATGTTAATGCAGCGCAGCCTGCATTAAAAATACGATTACAGTTAAAAACTATTATTTCTATCCGTCTATCTATGAATCAATGATCTATATATTTTTTAATAAAAAATAAAAGAGGAAGAATTATTAAACGAAATAAAAGCTTTATTCTATTTATTTTTATTTTTGGCGTTGTTTTTCTGCGCAAGAGCACGTCATAACAATTCAAATTTGTAACTCGTTCGCCTTAATATCATTTATCTGTGCCTAGTCTTGCAATATGAGTTTGATATATTATGGTAATAGTAAACAAAAACTGTTTTTTGTTTTTGTATATTTTTATTAAAGACCATAATTAGTGTTGTCTTAACCAAAACAAAATATTACTGTGTCATTCACACGCTGCATTATATAAAAAAAACACGCATAAATAGAAAAAGTAAGTTTATTTCCAACTCTTCATAGCGAAAGCAACCTTCCGAACAATGAGTTATCAGTCTGACAAGTCATAAGTAACTGTGAAGGCCTATTTGAATAAAAATATATAATTTTATTTAATTATTTATTTTGCAATTTTATTATTCTGATTTATTTACAACAAATATTTACAATCAATGTATAAAATACTAACTATGATATATAGAAAACATCCTCAAAGCCCTCGCTACTGTCGATAGGCAAGGTTCCCAACAGGCTGGCAGCGTTCCCTTTTTGGATGGCCAAGCTTATGCGTTGGCGGAAAAAGCTCCCAGCCCGTCGGTCTCCCGAAGCCTCGATGAGCTTGGATGATAAAATAATGCAGTCTTCGAACATAATGTCTAATGTCGTCGATATCCTTCAAGCTTCATATGTATGACTTACTTGCCCTTCTGCAATGTATATATCTAACCTAATCAGTTAAGTAGGAAGAAGAGTGAATTGTACTTATTTACTACATTTATTTCGCAACAAACAAAATACAATTTCTTACTTACAATGAGAAATATGAGGTAATATTATAGGTTTGTAGACTATATTTATTTATTTACTTACTGAAAGACAACCAAGAAGACTATAGGGTATGTTGATCATACATGGATCGGACGGAACGACACATGTTACACATATAATTTTTTGTTTTAGTAAAAAGTATGTTAATAATGTATTTTTTTTGTTCCATGCTAGCCTAAGCAGCAATTATTTTATTATTTATTTTTTATACCACATTGTTGGCAAACACGCATACGGCCCACCTGATGGTAAGCGGTCACCATAGCCTATGAACGCTTGCAACACCAGGGATATCACTCGCGCGTTGCCGACCCTTCCCCCTCCCCGATGAGCTCTGGCAACCTTACTCACGCGCAGCAACACAACTATTAGTTATTTGGCCAAGGCTGCGGTATTCTGTAAGGTGGAGGTACTTCCCCAGTCGAGCTGCTCTCTGAGCGACATATCGCTACCTCTCATAGAACTGTATTACACTGTACTATATTTTTTATTTTTTTTTATCTTTGTATAGGCTTGTGTTTGACCACAATCTCACCATGGTAAGTGATGATGTGGCTGAACATGGTAAGCACACAAAGCCTAGAAAGATCTGGCTCTCAAGTGCAGCTGCCGGAACACACCAATAGGCGTTTGGCGACAGATTTTCAACTTGAGGGTGGTAGCCAGGCAGGCGGGTACTACAAAGTACCCTACCACCGTACTATGGTTTCCTCACGATGTTTTCCTTCACCGAAAGCTCAATCTCATTGCACGATTCGAACCCACGACCTTCATCGCGGCATCGGACGTCTCTACCACTGAGCTATCATCGCCTTAATTTACACTGTTTGACTACAATAAGTGAATATTTTTGGGATGTGCGCCCACTGTAACTTTTTATAACGCCGCACCATCAACGCAATTGACTTAGGCGACATCGACAAAGGAAAGCCGGCTTGCTTTACATGTACTGCAGCGCATTAGTAGTGCGACCTTTTTGCGACTGAATCGCTGCTGCAAAACTACTTACAGTTAAGGTGGGCGCAGGCCCTTAGAGAATTCTGGAATAAATCTATAAATGATCATTTGTTGGATTTGTGTACTTACCACCTTCGGTCACATCATCACTTGCCGTGGTAAGATAGTGTTAAACACAATAATAAATTTTAAAAAATAACACGAATTAGCTGTGAACTTTATTATTAATCCAAATTATTAATGATTATTTATCGCAAAACATTTGCTTCGCATTGTCTTGGATCCATTCGTAGAAGTACCCAACATCGGTGTAGACAATCAGGTTCCGGGACACTGAAGGTATTTTGTAGGAGACGAGGCCTATTTGGATGTAGTCACGAACCACTAGGGCGCTGCCGGAGTCACCTCTGGTAAATAAAGTGACACAATTTTGATTATTGGAATTCCTATAAAATTATATGTACACTCACAAATATCCCCCCCTTTACATCTACACACCCTTCACACAGTATTTCCTATGGCTAGGTATATATTTTTTTGTTGCTTAATGACTTTAATTCATGTTTTAGTTAAGTTACTGAGTCAGTTTTCTTAACAGTTTTCTTGGCATTGCTAGTTTTCATAATGATAGTAGGCATTTATTACCATCAATAAGTGATATCACTCATAGTGGTAAACAACGAGTGAGAATCGATTATTATATCGAAACCGTTTCTTATTCCTCTAACCAGCAGGTTGGTTGGAGCAGTTGGAGGTTGGTCTGTGCATTTGATATTCTCAGTACTCACTCTGCCACATAGTCATCTCTTGTTCCGCTACTTGCACATAATGTCCCCGCAGGTATTGTGCCGAGGTATTCTTTGCATTTTTTGGGATTCCAAACTTTTTGTTTTATGTGTTTCAATAAATTTGTTGAAAATATTTGGTCTTCCTGAAAAACTCAAGTAAACAAAATTTTATCAATACTAACCGAAATGAATGGCGCATTAAAATTGGCGTTTTAATTTAATTAGAGGTACTAATCGCATGATAGTTATTAGAAACTAATTTTGACGTAAAATTGTGACATTTATGCAGGGGCTTTAGGAAAATAAGATCATAATATATAAATCAAACTAGCTTACATCAATAAGGCCCCATCCAGCAATATTTGCTGATTCGCCATATGGAGGCTTTTTCATCAATGCCACTCGTCGCACCTTCGCACCAAATACCAAAGGGGTCTTCAACTTAACCATACCTATGTCATTACTGGTGTCATATGGATCATATTTACGGTGCTTCACAAAACTGGCAACTGAAGATGAAGCGCCTTTAGCGTTATGAACGTTTCCAACCACGACGATAATATGAATCGAACTCGAGCATTCATCGAGGCAATGAGCAGCTGTAAGTATCAACATCTGATTTACTATTGACCCTCCACAAATCCAACTTAAATGACGACCATCGGCTAAACAGTCGACACTAATGAATGCAGAATGTGGGTAGCGGTATATGGAGGCGAAATCTCCACCGACTATGAATGGCTCCATTTTACTTTGAACAACTATGTTCGACATTAATAATATAACAATAACTAATAATGTTTGTCTTCGAAAAGATAACATAAGTTTTGCAGATGTATATATTCCAGGTTTCATAGTTGATAAATCAATAGGCCTTTTAGATAGAGAGAGAACGGTATGTTCATCAGCTAATTAGATTTTGTCGTGGTCGCTTTAACTTAATTGTCGAGTAAAAGTAATAAAATCATTCTAATCCAAAATTAGGTTATAAAACCAGTTTTATAGCTTCATATTGTAGTCTGATAAAAAGTAGGTTATAATATGTGACGACAAGAGTCAACAATTTTCAGATTATGTAACAATCAAAAAGTTCCTTTGAAACATGATTTACAAAAAATAATTGTGACGTATCCTCTTCTAGAGCTCTAGAGTTGTCTACAGTGCTGACGCGCCTATTCAGGTTTTCCTATACCGCCGGACGTGTTCCTTCTTCGTGAAACCTTGTCTTCAAATTCCTAAAACTATAACCTCCCTTATCTCTAAGGTGATGAAGCATGTCATTAACACTCAAATCTTCAGGTATTAAAAGGAGCACCAGCTGATTAGCGACCGTATAAACTTCAAACTTCAAATTTTATTGCATTCATGGTTTTACAAAGATGGTAAAAAATATTAAAGTACAACATGAAACCCTGATTAGGGCACAGCAAATTAAATTATACAATAAAATACAATAAATTATAAATTAAGTAATCAATTACATTTACATTTAAATTTAATTAGGTACATGATATTATTGTATTTTTCTATAATGTGAATTTATTGCGATTAGTTTACAAATTTAAATTTTATTTATTTCGATGAATTATTTTGCATTTATTAAGTATATTATTATGATTATTACATATATTATTACAATTTACATACAGCATTTATTTATATACAGCTTCTATCATGGTCGCGCAACTGGTGATCTTTTTGTTTATTTGACGCACCGATGGGCTGACATATAAAGGAAAGGTGAAGCATTGGCAGTTAGCATATATACTTTAATTAAGGCCTTTGACATAGCGCTTCTTTCGATCCTACCATCATACGAGATTTCCCAGAGATTGCGTATTTGGTTATTCAGCTTTCTTGCTGATCGGAGCATGAAGGTCCTTGTTGACGGATGTTGCTCCAATATCAAGAATCTTGCATATCAATGAACTGTTCGAATTTCCCAACATTCACTCCTACCCATATGAAAACACTAGTGATTGCCCAATATTCACAATATTCCTACTAACATGCCTTGGTCCGTGGTACAGAAAAGACAAACATTACTTATGCCTAAAGTCGAGTCCTCCCTAGAGTAGGTCTCGGAATAGGGAGAATTAATTAA
The DNA here is from genome assembly GCA_951216915.1 of Tetheella fluctuosa. Lineage (NCBI taxonomy): Eukaryota > Metazoa > Arthropoda > Insecta > Lepidoptera > Drepanidae > Tetheella > Tetheella fluctuosa. The sequence goes on from OX578214.1 coordinate 13,071,921, forward strand.
GTCAAACTTAAACCTTCGAAGACACAAATCTGCGTGCTCTCCACGAAAAAAACCTAATTAGTAGTAGCTTTAAAGCTTGAAGACACTCCTTTCCCCATCTTAAAGAGTAAAGGGATGCTTGGTGTCCAATTTTGAGGTCATTTGGAGAGCTAAGTCTAATTGGTTTAAAAAAAGTTGGGTTTTTAATAGGTTCAAGTGATATTTTACACCATTCCAGCAACTGCAGCTTTATAAAGCACAGGTTAAGTCACATATGGATTACTGTTCACACATCTGGGAAGGCATACCTGCTTAACAGCTTAATCCACATGCCTCTTCTGTAAAGCCACTCGTATTGATGACAATTCCAAACTCACTGGTGGTTTAGAACCTCTGTCTTTGGAGAGATATTGACAACCTCTTTATATTACTTTCAAGAAATTTTTGACCAGATCATTAACATTCTACCATCGCATCGCTTGCCGGCGATATGGAACTCATCCCGATATCTTTAAGCTACCTCAACCATCCGCACAATAATTCAGTCGGAAGTTTCTATTGCTGACCATAAGGATATGGAGTGAGTATGAATGAGCATTACGGTGTTCCCTCAGAGCTACGATGTGGGGTTCTTCAAAAAGGTTGCCAATACATCTGCAATTCCTCTGGTACTGTAAATATCCATAGGCGGCGGTGATCACTTATGATCAGATGGACCGTCTGCCTACTTGTCAACCTACTGAAATCGGTAAGGTATTGGTGCTCAGCGCGTTGGTAGTACGACTTTTTCGTAACTGAATTGCGTAGGGACAGGCCCAGGCCCTTTAAGAATCCTCTTTTTTTTTTTAACCCAGGAAAATCCTCATGGATACCCCGCGGCTCCGGGGGAAAGCGGCGGGGTTATGTCAGACTCCTACTGACTAAAAACCTGGGGTGTTCCTACATGTCGCTGCCGGCTGGGTATACGGGGGCGCCGAAACATTCGTCCGCGTACCCAGCAGCGACGGCCAGGTGGGAGGCCTCCTCTTCTTCAACGACGTCATCGCCGACGTCGTCGTTGTTGACGGTGGGGACCGGAGATCGTGTCTCCACCGTCTCGCCTTGGGTAGCGTGCGGGAACACACGCGCATCTACCCGAGCCCGATTGTGATGGGCGGCAGACTCCCCGAGTCCACCGCCCCAGGGCTCAAGTGGGGTGGGAGAAGGTGGTGAGCAAATGCCACCCTTCGGCGCCCCGTTCTCCTTTGCGAGCATAACGCGCTCGCAAAAGGAGTGGAGTGCGCCCCACGACCTCTCACTGCTGACGACAGCGCTTATCACGCTCGGCAGCGAGAGGTCATTCCCCACTTCGGCGCAGAGCTCGCTGCGCTCACTTGCCCAGGCCGGGCACATCTCCAGCGTGTGCTGGGCCTCTTCCTCGAGGCATCCGTCACAGTGGTGGCACTCGGCGGTCGGTTCCCTCCCGGCTATATGCCACAGATACCTCCCGAAACAACCGTGTCCCGAGAGGATCTGTGTCAACCGGAAGGTTAACACGCCGTGCCTCCGCTCGAGCCACTCCTCCAACACTGGACGGACGGCCTCAATGGTCCGCAGACCCGCACTAGGGTGCTCCAGCCTAGACTTCCACTCCTGGATAGCGAGCGCGCGCAGCTGCACTCTGCGCCCTTCCACCTCACGCGGTGCCGGCCTCTGGCCCTGGGCCAGCCTTTAAGAATCCTAACCTATCCTAATCCTAACTATCCTAACTAATATTAAAAATGCTAATGTGAGTATGTTTGCTTATACCGCTGAACCGACCGCGATGAAAGGTATGCAGACAGCCTATGATATGGAGAAGGACATAGGTACCTTTTTATCCCTGGAAAACATAAGATCCCTCGGGAACGCGGGTTAAACCGCGGGGCGGAAGCTAGTTTTAGAATAAGTGTTTAACGACCACAAATACCTTTATCGGCTTGGTTTGCTTACCACCTTCGGCCACATCATCACTTACCATAGTGAGATTTTAGTCAAACACAAGCCTATCCAGAGTAAAAATAAAAACACAAAATGGCTGCTACGTTTATTAAGACCCAACTTATTTATGAACTTTTATGACAAAACATTCGTTTCGCGTTTTTTCGAATCCATTCATAATAGTACCCCACATCGGTGTAGACAATAAGTGTATTGGACAAAGAGGGTATTTTGTAGGAGACGAGGCCTATTTGGATGAAGTCACGAACCACAAGGGCACTGCCGGAATCACCCCTGGTAAAGAAAGAGAGACAATTTTGATTACTGCATTATGTTATACACATATAGATAAATCATATTCTGGCTTAGTACATACTCGTAGAACACAGTTTATCCCAAAAAAGTGTGTTATCATTTTCACTCACCTTATACACATACCCTTTCACATTATGCTCTTACACCCTGTACAGGACACTGTTAAACATTTCTTTATTTATGAATTTTTTTGGTCATAACTTTTGCTAAATATTGTTGCATGTAGTCTGGCTACTTGAGATTTTAAAATATTTGGTTACAACTACCTGCAAATAATCTGTAAAGTCTGTTTACTTCTTCAGGTTGATTTTTGAAAAATGCTAAAATACGGGTTTCATTCAGTTTTAAACTATATCTACCTAAAAATATTAATATTTTCTCCAAATTATAATTTTTTATTGGATTTGGTTGGGCAAATGAGTATTAAAATATTGAAATAAATATTGATATTTATTCTTGTATTAACGTTAGTATTTCTCCCCTTTCCTTTTCCTTTACCTTTTGCTTTAGTTATGTTCTCTAGCATTATTGGACATCATCTTAGTTTGTCAATTTTCTAGAGCAAGTGCACGTGACAGAAGTTAAACTACATACCTTTGACATGTTAGACCCAAATTCAACCTTGAAATAATACTCTCATTGCACCCAATGAAAGTTTATTTCAAAAACTCCATGTCTTTAAAGATTCATTTGAATGTGTGCGCGCATAATAGTTTTTATAGCTTAGGTATAAGTTTGATTATTCCTCACTCTCCATGAAGGAGTAAGGATCGCTAATTAAAGGCGATTCTTACTTCCACACCCAATCTCCTTCTTGGTCTATGCATTTGATATACTCACTCTGCCACATAGTCTTTATCTGTTCCGCTTGCGCATAATGTCCCCGGATGCAGTGGGCCTAGGAAATTTTGGCATGTTTTTTTGTTCCAAACTTTTTGTTTGACGTATTTCAAATTATCTGATGTTAATCTATTATATTCCTAAAACAATTATTTTGTATCAAATACCAACCGGGCAAAAAACATACTACTAGTACCAATTGTTTAGAGATATTTACACACATTATATTTTTTTTAAGCTACGTTTGTCTACTTACATTATCTCAAAACCTTTGGTGTTTATGGAAGGGTTTTAGAAAAAAACAGACCAGAAAATAAGAATCTTTTTAGCTTACATCAATAATGCCCCATCCAGCAATTTTTGCAAATTCGTTATGAGGAGGCTTTTTCATCAATGCCACTCGTCGCACCTTCTTACCAAATTCCAAGCGGGTCTTCAACTTAACCATACCTATATCGTTACTGGTTGTATACGAATCATGCTTATGGTGTATCACATAACTGGCACCCGTAGATGAAGCACCTTTAGCGTTATGTACATTTCCAACTACAACGATAATATTACTCGAACTCGTGCAGTCTTCGAGGCAATGTGCAGCTGTAAGTATCAACACCTGATTTATTATTGACCCTCCACAAATCCAATTTGATCGACGTGCAATGGATACACAATCGACATTAATGAATCCAGAATGTGGGTAGCGGTATATGGAAGCGAAATCTCCTCCGACTATAAATGGCTCCATTTCACCTTGAACAACTATGTTCGAACTTAATAATAAAACAATAATTAGTAATGGTTGACTTCCAGATGATATTAACACATGTTTTACTGAAGTATATCGTCCAGGAGGTTTCATAGCTTATAAATCAATAAGCCTTACAGGTAGCGAGTGAACGGTACGAAGTACAGTACAGTTAATTAGGCTTTTATGGTCACTTTAACTTAATTGTAAAATATAATTAGTGAAATTATAGCGCAATTTTTCTGGTTTTAATACCTCAAGACTCGATGTATGATAATTTATAGGAGTAGGTATAGTAATTAAGTGACGATATAGAACTCAAAATTATCAAATCATGTAACAATGAAAATAATTGTTTGTAAGATGCTAAGTAGTTGCTATATAATAATCTGACGTACGAGTTAATAGCTATGTACAAAAAAAATGTGTAACAATCAAGACAGACGCTAAAAGACATTGTAATCGAAAAATTGCATCTAGCTGGAAAGCTTGTGGATAACTTACCTAATATTTTCGACAAAGCTGCAAAAAAAGAAATTGCTAAGATATTATAATTTACATTGTTAGTATCATTGGGCTATACATAGGTACTCTAGTAAGTTGCAGTCATACATAAAGAAAATCAAGACCGTTTACGTGCGCCATAAGTTTGATAAAGTGGTATTTTTGATGAATTTCCATATTTGCCCAAGATAACGCCAATATTTTTTGTTGCTGACTTTTAAGTCAAATAGATTTCAGTAAGAATATACTGTACAGGATGTAAGCGATAAAACTTTGAAACGGTTTTTACACGAATTTTACGACAGTGACTGCAGTTTTTTCCTGATATATGTATATCACGATTATCTTCTATTTCCAACAAAAACTGGTAAAATAAAATATAGAAGATGGAAAGGAATGAAATTTGAACAACTAGGTACCTATATGTGAATAATGTTACTAGGTATTCATTCTAATGAAAATATAAATTTGAATTAGTAATGTAAAATGAAAAATGCACAATATTTTTTTTTATTTCTTTGACAGACAATACAGTTTCCGAATATTATCTTGGATCCAATCGTAGTAGTATCCCACATCAGTATAGACGACTAAACTCTTTGATATACTTGGGATCTTGTAGGAGACGAGACCGATCTGGATAAAGCCACGAACAATTAAGGCACTGCCGGAGTCACCTCTGTTAAAAAATACAAAGACATTATACACACAACTTATTTTATTATCTCATGTTTGATCAGTATCGTCAGAAGAATTGAATTTCCTTACACTTTATTCCGTCTGTTTTATTCCAAAACCAAATGCAAAACATCAAGTGTACATTTAATTGTTATGTACTGAAATAAGGTGGTGGTCTCGAATGGAGTAGGTATGCAATTATGCATATCAATTTTAATTAAGTAGTTGGGGAAACTTTGCAATCTCATTTGGAATTAGTTTCTAATTTACATCCGCGTAATAATAATTATTAATTTTTGATTTTTGGCAAAAATTGTCACAAACACAATGCAATCGAGCACGCAACACGGCCGGCGCGAGAAGAAGCGCGGGAGCAGGAAACGGGTCATAATACGTGAACAGGCCAATGTACTACTGTACTTTTCGTATAAAATTATAAACAAAGCTCATATAAATTGATGCGTTTTTTTAACACGCAGTAGAGAAATTTTACTTTTAATATCAAGCTTATAGTAAACCGATACAATTTAGACTTTGCACTGCTGTACCTGGTGTAAGTTCGATCTCCTCGGCGTTTATGGCCCGTAGTCTCCACTGGACCCTCTTAATACTGTGACTCAACAGCTTTTCTTTTTAATCAGTTAACGCGTATCTACTTACACTGCAACATATGTGTTACTATTTAATTGTCCCGCACAGAAGGTTCCAATAGGTATATCTTTCAAATACTTAAGACATTCTGATCGCTTCATATATTTCTGATTGAGATGCTGCAGCCAGACGGTGCCTATTTTCTTTTCTTCCTGAAAATATATTTATGAAGAAATAAATATATGTTTGAATTTTGGCCAACCACGTTGCAATCAACTGGGATTGTAGGTATGTGACTGATCATTATTATTATAGAGCATTTGACGTAAATCATAGGGTTTTACATTTACTAAAGTTTGGCAGCACTGCTATCCTGTCCTCTATACTGACTATGTAGTTTGAACCAATGCCTGCTATTTTCTTACCCAACTCCATTATGATGAAACTGGTCTTCAGACAAACGTCTAAAGAATAAGCAGCAGTCAGTACAAACATTTGATTGACTATCGTTAGATCGATAGAATTTTATGTATTTCCCATTTGCCTTTAATTTCAAGCTTGATTACGTAAAATAAATTTATAATGACGAAAAGAAACTTCTAAGCATCGACTTACATTAATCAGACCCCATCCTGCAACTGATGCTTCTTCATTATAAGGTGGTTTTCTCATCAGAGCCACTCTCTTTATGGCTCTTGTAAATTTCAATGGTTGTTTTAATTTTCCTACAGCTATATCACCAATCGTGAAATCAGTGTTATAATCTGCATGCTGTCGAACCTTCTCTACTGTCGCTGTTAATCCATTATTTTTATTTTCTTTACCAAAATTGGCCATTATGTAACTGTCTGGGTCACAACCATCTACACAATGTGCAGCAGTCAGTATGATATCTTGATTGATTATCGATGAGCCGCAGTGCCAGTTCATGACTCTGGTGTAGGACTTACAGGATACTGATATAAAGGCGCTGTGTGGATAATTTTCAATTTTTGCTGACTGACCTCCATATACAAAACCCTCCATTTTCCCATGCACTAATTGACCAAATTGATAAAAACATAAAATAATGCTGATATATCCGATTGATAGCATATTCTTTATTTTTCAACAGCTATAAGAATTTTCGGTTTTTACATGTTTAGTTATAAGCAATCACTAATCTCTGGTCATGCTTATTTGGTTTTAATTGCCGAATTTATTTTTATGTATTTTTTTTTATATTCCTTTGATTTTTATATCGTTTTTAAAAAGGTTGGCGTAAAAGTTAAATAGCCTCTTTGATTTATGTGTTATTTATTAGATGAATAAGTGCTACTACTGAACTAAAGCAAACAGGCCAACATATTTATGCTGGTGTGCGTGAAATGTACGTCTTACGCTCGCGCTTCGCCATACTGTTTGTCCTAGTGTGCGTAATTTAGAAGCCAAGCGTTGGACGCTATTTTTTTCGACGCGTTCACTGTTTTGACTGTCCATCTAGACATATAAATAATCAAAGCTTAAGTAAATATCTATTATCACTAGAGGTCGCCCGTGGTCAAAATTCTACCATATCTTAATATATTAAGAATGTAAAGAAAATCACTTCTCTCATATACGAACTTTTTTCTTTAAGTCTGACATTCCCGCGTTATCGACAAAGCACTGACAGAGGTGACATGTGCGTGTGTGTGTGTGTCAAACGCATAGTAGTGTGTGTAATGTTTTTTTTATTAATTTAATTTGTTTCTAATAAATATTTTACAAAAACTAGCCGTGCCCCGCGGTTTCACTCGCGTAGCGGTTTAAAAAATAGATAAGAACCTATGCTCAGACCTTCCCGATATGAACACAAAATTTCATAAAAATCGGTCGAGCCGTTTCGGAGGAGAATGGTAACTAGCATTGTGACACGAGAAATTTATATATAACATATATTAGCTTTCGGCACAACTTTAACTATGCCAAATTTTATACTCCTACGTCCGCGTAATTTTCGTAAATAGGTGTACCAAAGTTTTTGCTTCACATATTAATATTATAATTTGTTTATTAAATTAAATAAATTTTAATGTAGTTTATTAAATATAATTAATTTTAATTTTATTACACTTTCATATGTGTACATGTTTGTTTGTTTTAAATGTATAACCTATATAAGATTTTAACCTATCTAATATTATCTGTTGATGACCTTTAAAGGCGTGAATGCCTAGCTCAAAAGAAGCCTGATAACGTAAAATAAAAAGGTAGGATTTTTTATATTTCGCTATCTGTTATCAACTCGCCGGTGACGCTAGGTTGCGCGCAGCTCCATTTTATTGTTTTATGTCGCTGCTAGCTAGATGCAGGTAACTCAGTTTATTATGATTTCTTTTTCTATCGGTTGGCTCGCGAATGGGACGCGCGTCCCAAAACTACCTACATAAAAATAGAATTCCAGGAATCGCGAGTCAACTTATTAATTTACTAAGAACCTTAGCTGATAATGTTATACTGGGTGATTTTTAGTCACTGGCCATACTTGCAGGGGTGGAAGTACTCATCAATATGAACAACTTTTATCATGGGACTAACACTCGAGATCACAAAAAATTATCAGCTGTCCATACAAAAGTTCAATACCTCCTCGACCAAAATGTATGAAGCAACCGTTTTATTTTACGCGATATCAGAGTTAGCCCCATAGTAAAAGTTGTTCACATTGATGAGTACTTCCACCCCTGCAAGTATTGCCAGTGATAAAAAAATCATCCTTTATATAAATACGCTCTACATCCCTAGTTAGGAAAACAACAAAGTAGATAATATTTTATGAAATAAACTAAGCTTAACGTCTAACGGTCCTCGGTGGGTAGTTGCAGTGCTTATTGAAGATTTTATGATACACCTGATTTATAACAGGGGGTATCGAATAGCCCTAAGCATTGTTTAAGCACCATACTTAAGGTAAACACTGGACTAATGACTTAATACTACACTGTACTCTATGTGTGTTTGAATTAGTGGAACCTGTTTGTTTATGTTGTGAAATTAGTCAGAAAACTTTGTGTCAATTTTCACAAATACGCATGCGCCAATTTGTAACTTACAAAAAAATATATATAGGTATATAGCAGAAAGTTCGATTTTAATCAAAGGATATTAAATTACGTTTTGTAAAATGATAATGGATTTTTTTCTATGCATAAGTAGGTACCTAATTTTTGAATAATGCTGTGGAATGACCCGGATGTTATTTTTACTGTGGTACTTGCTTATCAAAGTTTCCTCGCAATCATATATACTTATTACAAAAAAAAAGCTGACAAACACGTTTATATATATATATATATAGATGTAAGATAATTATATTAGCTTATATCGATATTTCAGCATTGAATAAAGCCATGAAATTATAAATTTAAGAATTAACCAAAAATAGCGATTTGTGTTCAAAACAAGTCAAAAATCTTCAGCCTAGTTCCACCAATGACTGAGCATGGTTAATGCACTTCAATAGTGGTACCATTGTAAACAAACTCATTAAAATTTCGCCACATAAATCACATGTGAACGTGACTTAGGTCCACTATTTCTTGTAATTGAGGCAGTACATCATAAGACGGCGATTTAATATCAATTTATAATATTTGTGCCCTGCAGTGTGATACTAAATGATAAAGTAGTATTACTAATAATGTTTAAGAAGAAGGAGGGAAGGCCTTTACCCTTTATAGAGGAACAAGTGACTTAACTTTAGGAACAAGTAAAACCATTGGTGATTCTTAAAAGTGAGCTGTACATTTTTTTTTTAAATATGATATCATTTTGTGAATTTGTATGCAATATTCCTATTATGAACCTTATAACATAATTAACTTCCACCCCTTGGTTTTACTCGTGTTTCCGATGACGTTCCAGGGATAAGGGTATTCTATACCTTATTCTAGCATGTCAAATCCATTCAGCAGTTACGGCGTGATTGAGTAACAAATATCGCACAAGAGTTATGAGTATGTAATAATAAAATTGTTTGCAATAATTGAATTCGAGTAAGAAGTGAGTACTCAGTGAGAACAGATTTCATAGTAGTTCTATAAGTAGTCGAGCACAAAGAAAAAGTACTGCAAATGGCGGGACCGTTATATAGAGAGAAGAGCGGAATAACTGTCGTGTTCCGGTTCCGAGAGCGTGGTTATATTCTAGGCTTGAATTATGTTGACTTAGATGGTTTTTGAACCCTGGTATTCTTATTGTTCTCCTCGTTTAAAACTATTGCTCTGGGAAGAGAATATCAACATATCTTGTACGTTCAAAAAAACATATATTTCGTGAAAAAGTTAAACCTACAATACCTACTCGACCAAAAAGGTATGCCCGCAGCTAATTAATTTTTCACGGTATCAGATTAAGTCCCATACCATAGTTGTTCATATTGTTAAATACTTCGACCCCTGCAAGTATAGTCAACTACTTAAAAACTAGCCTGTATATAAAAGGAGAAACTGACTGTCGGAATAAATTTTCAGTTGGTCCATTTTAAATATTATTTTTCCAATTTAAAACTGGCAACTTAGACATTCAGTTCTCACAATAAATCTTTGTGTGTTACAACGAACGTGTTGACGTTACGCTCAGTTTGAGATAAACCTGACTTACGGCGACTGGACTGAGTATGTCTGTACTTAGGTGTTACTCCATACCGCTTGTTATTTGAAGATTCCTCGACCTCCTTGAGAGCTAGGCTTTATGTGTACGAGGGATAGGTATATGAAGATGTGGATGCGGCATTGTCTCGTTTTAGTATGGAATAGGGAACTTTTATGCAATGCGCATGCGCGGTGGAGCAGTTCCGGATGACAGGCTATATACTTATTAATATATTTTTCAATATTTATATCTCCACCGTTGAATTCTATTTCTTATATTTAGTTTACAATTTATCTCTGGATAATTTTGTTTTAAGATGTGCGCAATTATATAATGTTATAAGGCAATTAAAAAAAAAGTTTTATAAAGGAATAGCTGATTTTTTGGGATTTCCAATTTGGACACATAGTGAAAGTTCTTTGTATGAACAAGTACTTTCAACCCTGATGTTTAGCCAAATAATCAAAGCTAACCCTATATATTTCGTTTTTTAAAATCATATGGCCGGTAAATTAGCTAGTTTACATTTTACATCACGTTCTCAGTCCAGCTTCAGTAATTACATTCGACGTGCTGATGAGTCTGTCAGTCATACAGGACAAACACAAACGTTTGTAAGCTATTTACAGTTCAACACCCTCGTGTAACTAATTTACAAGAAAAATAAAATCCTAAGAGTTATTTGGCGCCTTGTTAAGTTTTTAAATTAGACCATGCTACGAATGGGTTGAACCTGATTATTTCTAAATGAGATCAACTGATTTTCATTGACATACAATTGATTAGGCTTTACAATGAGACCCAATGATGTTGGTAGTTAGTTAGAAAAACATTAAATATATTCTAGATACAGTTTCTAATTTGATAGGACAATAGGTACATAGCTAATATTCAATTAGTAACTAAAGGAGTTTTTTAACAATAGTAAGGTAAGGATGGATGTTTGCAAAAAGTAGATAATGGTTGTTTGATAAGCTAAAATAACATTTGATTGTAACTAAAATTGGAAGATATAAAAATAAATCATTAGACAGGTCGATTCCTACTAGATACTAGGGTACCTACTAAACCCTACAAAGCAAATTCTGTTTAACCTATCTGTGGAAACAAAGGGATTATAGCAAGTAATTTTTATATGCAACGAATATAGAATTCATACAGATTAAAAAAAAAAGTTCAAAAATCCTCAATGATTATTGGATAAACCTCTCTTTTCTGTTATTGTAAAAAATAATTATATTGTATAAGTTTATTCAATAAAAAAGTTAGCCGTTTGATTGCGTGACGGTTTACACTAAACTTATAGTTTTAATTTAGTACCGTAGCTATCTGTTTATACCTTCGGTTGTTGTGTAACATCGTCGAGGGCGTTACACCGCCATGATTTGTGATCCCTGCGCCTTGGGCCGGCGTTGCTTTCTCAGCCCTACGTACTGTTTTGTCTATAGATGCTACAGAATAACTTGAGGCTTGCTACGGAATTGGGTCATTTATTAGCGTTGCTACTTTTATATTGAAGCACTTATGAATTGTCTGACTCTAACGCACGGTTCGGAAGGTTGCTTTAGCTGAAAAGAGCCGGTTATAAGCTAATTAATTCTTATTCTATGGTAAATGATTCTGATTTCAAAACTAATGAATTATATTCAAAGAATAATTTGTAACCCAGATTTACTATATTTATAATACAATTCTCGTAATTTTATTAATGATACCTCTAGTTCTAAAACTGACTCTACTTGAACTGAGAGCAATGATATTCTACCAACTTTGTTTCTCTCTGTACTCTGGTTTCAATAATTTCACAGTGCCTTGAGAAGATAAAAAAAAATGGCATGCGCCAATTCATCTTGTTTACCCTTTAATATTATAGCCTGGTACGGTCAAATTATACATGAAAACAAACACAAGTAAAACAGTTATTAGTTGTCTATCCACATTTCCGGATCAAACATTAACATAATCATAAATCTATCAGATCACGTTACCTACCGCATAATTTTACCGACACTCACACGATGTACGCATTCGGAGCGGCGCGGGCGTTTCGTGTTCTTATGTAAACAAGACGAATTTCCTCGATATCATGCTAGTGGCAACCATGGAATAGAAGAGAAATTTGGAAGGACATAAGGATGGTAATATTATTATACTGAAGAAGGACCAGAGATCATACTTATATCCCAGCTGTCTGTGAACATAATTTTAGAATGATGACCTTAATAGTGCTAGAGGTGTATGTATACACGTATTATACCAAGATGTGTATACCGGATACTCTGCATACTAGGTTAGCCCTAGAATGCAGAGTATTCGGTTGCCTTCGGTCATATCATTACCTACGACATATTGTGAGATTGCAAACAAAACTGAACTAAAAAAAAAATGTAAGCAGTACTGGATTAGGTATTTAGAATTTGAATTTTACATAATGCGTATACGAATAGATATCACTCTTATAAACATTCAATCCACTTTTCAGTTCTAAGGTGACAACTATGGACCACATGACACGTCCGGCGGGCGACATTAACATAGGCGTGCGCACGCGCAGCGCAAGACCGCCGGGCGCCTGGCCGTGTCGTGTACACAGACAGATTTATCGTCACCGCCTTAACTTTGCTCTCAATGAGGCTTTAACCTATGTTTTATATATTTACGAAGTGTCTGCATATATACATGCATAAAATATAATATAAATATTAATATACGCTTGTTTTGGTCCTAATTATTTGTTCATGCCATTCGCGGTAGAAACCTTGGGTCCGTGGGGGTTCGAAGCTCGCCGATTAGCTAGAATTTTATCATCCAAGCTCATCGAAGCTTCGGGAGACCGACGGGCTGGGAGCTTTTTCCGTCAACGCACAAGCTTGGCCATTCAAAAAGGGAACGCTGCCAGCCTGTTGGGAACCTTGCCTATAGACAGCAGCGAGGGCTTTGAGGATGTTTTCTATATATAGTTTGTATTTTATACAATGATTGTAAATACTTGTTGTAAATAAAAAAATATATGGGTAATATAATATTTGATAATATTTTTTTTTTTTTTTAATAATTTGTAGCAATATAAGTAATTATTTATTTTAGTTATTACTTGATCGAAATCCGAATGTAGTGAATCTTGAATATTATGTAGACAACAACAAAATCTAGCTATTTACCTAAATATTTTATACGTCATTCATTCGAAAATTCTAACGCAGTCAAGGTTTTTTACAATAATAATATAACAAAACATGTGTACCTAATTGAAGTAAGTGCAATAAATACATTTTGATGAAATGAATGAAACAGATGTTAAAATACTTATGAAATATCGTGTAACTGTCGTCCTGTTGCATGTTTTATTGCTTCCTACAATCAAAATGTACAGAGAAATGCCGGAAAATTTTAAGTTTTTATAGCATTTACAGTTGCTTGTCGCCAATTATAAAATTTGCTCACGACAGGAATTCCAGTGATTTGCCACGGACAATTGTCAAAATGATGATTCATTAATTATATTAATTATTTGACACCTCTACTTGTTGGAAACTTTTTATAACTGGTAGGATTTTATGTTTGGGGAACAAATGATGTTCCCCAAAGAGATTATAGTATCCATTCACTATCAACTACGTGTAGCTATGTAGGTACCTACATACTTACATATTTTGTCACAACTCGTTCAAGCTCCAAATACCTATAGCCAAAGCCAAGGAAATGCAATTATCGACCTCCATGAAGGCCTATTTTATTTACACATTGTCCTATTTCAGCACATAATAACTACACATGAGTACATTATACTTTAATTTACAACTTGTATGTTTGTACAGGCGGTGGGCGTTACAAAATAGATGGTTATCGTATCAAAATCTCATCCCAGATAGGTAACGTTTCGGCCGATGCATGATAATAGTACAAGTTTATGGGTTTTGCGATACCGGGTACATTTTGATCTACTTCGGAACACGTGGAAACAAATTTGTAGTGTGTTTTTTTGTGACTGCTATTGATTAAGTGGCCTTCATTGACGTCACAAACTAGATTAAAAATTTATATTTAAATTACGAGTACTACTTAGTTTTAATTTCCTCAAAATTACCAGGCAAATGTTTTTTTTTAAATCTACTTAAGTGAAAGCGCCATTCTTTTTTTCTAAAGTAGGAACAAAAACTTTATATTAAAACAAAAAAGGAAGACACGGTAGGTACCCAATCCACAGCGCGTGAGAAAACAAAACTACAAAAAGATGAAACTTTGCTAAGCAGAGCTGTTAAATAAATAAAAAGGTATTTATTTTGATCACAACAACATTTAAGGGCGTCACACACGGCGAAGACAAGATAATATTTTATCTTAAGATATATGAGACAGTGCTATACCAGTGAAAGAGAAGGAATGTGAAGGTAGGTAGTTGCTTCTCTTTTCATAGTATAATGCTGTCTCATTGATCTATAATAGTATCTTCACCGTGTGTGACGCCCTTTAACATTTAATGTAACATTTAAACAACAAGATCGCACGTGCTCACGAGACCACAGCTCACTAGAACTGAGTAATAGTTCAGCAGCTAGACATAATTTTGTTGACCCGCACGTAGTGTACTGAGTGCCGTATCTTCCCCATTTTGTCATAAACTTAGAAGAAAACTTCATTTTATCTAATAAAGTGGTCTCGTATCTACACAAGAAATTGCCGTAGGTGCAAAATTCTATATCAGAACCTGGAATTACGAGAATAGAAGCCTCTCAACCTTTAATCAAACGTTGTAGTACATTCAAACTGGGTATTACATACTTAAAGTAGCTTGTGTAAATTACTGGTTGAATAAAACGGCTCGGATTGGTTCGAGCATTAGGTGGCCTCGTAAATATGGCCGGCTCATTACGCAGGCCCTAACGAGCGGCCCGGACGGCGCGGGCGCACGTGCCGCGATATATTAAAGTGGATGCTATTTACACCGGTGCGTAATATATTTATCTACTTTGTTCGGTTGCGACTGTGGCTCATTAGAAAAAAAAAACACCAAATGTCAGCCCGAATTTGACTGGTGATTTTGTTATATATTCCAAATTATACTGTTTTGTTATTTCGAGATGGTATATTCTCGAAACCAATGCTACTTTCGTCAATGCTTAACAACTTTTATCTTGTGACCGACTCCGAAATAGCTAGATTAAAATTTGTTTTTTTTTTTTTGTTGGGACTTACATTATTGTTTTGCTATTTTACTAATGTATAGGCCTGTGTTTAACGTGGTGTGATATGGCGGAAGGTGGTAAGCACACGGAACGTAGAAGGGAACTGGCTCCGAGAGACTTGAGGTCTGTACAACAACTAACTGCATGGCTGGCATGCAGTTACTACAAAGGACCCTTCTACTGTGTTATATTTCCTCACGATATTCAACGTATACTCATTATAGGATTCGAATCCGTGACCTTCAAGACGGGATTCGAAGTCTATATACACAGGTTGCTTTTAAGTCTGACTGACAATACTTGCAGGGGTGGAAGTACTTATCAATGTGAACAACTTTTACTATGGGGCTAACTCTGATATCGCGTAAAATAAAACGATTGCTTCATACATTTTGGTCGAGTAGGTATTGAACTTTTGTATGGAATAGCTGATAATTTTTTCATGATTTCACAGTTAGTCCCATAGTAAAAGTTGTTCATTTTCATGAGTATTTCCACCCCTGCAAGTATTGCCAGTGACTAAAAAATCACTCTGTATAAAACGATAGATTCTAAGGTTTACTTATAAACAGTTACATACAGTAATATCCTTACTTCTATAAGTACTTCTATTATAAATGCGTCTGTTTGTTGGTTACAAAGAGATTGTTTAATACTTTATATCCCCGAAACGAAGTAAAACGAAGTGGAAGTAATGCATAAATTCCAGTTGAATTCCAAACGAAAAACAAACGGTGTGTTCCGGCAGCTGCACTTGAGAGCCAGATCCTTCTAGGCTTTGTGTCCTTCGGCCACATCATCACCTACCATAGTGAGATTGTGGTCAAACACAAGCCTATACAAAGTAAAAAAAATTAAAAAATATATATATTCAATTTGAATATTAAACGAATAGAAATCGTCATATTTTTACAGAACGATGTGATAGGCGGACGGCTTAAACGCACCCTGTGGTGAACAGGTACACATGCAATTGTGGGCAACAAGTGGTAATTATTGATATTCCTATGGGAAATATATCTGTTATTACGGAGAAAATGCAGAATTTTCTATTTATACCTTACTCACTATAATTGCCAACAACTTACCTACGTAACACCTCTCTTTGAATTTGTAGAATAATTATTATTGACTCTGGTATGAGCTAATTAGGATAAAATATTTTCAACACATTCTCCAATTTCTAAGCTGTTTTATAACCTTATAATAATGTACTATCCTACATTCTACTATCCTACTTCCTACTAACCTACTAATATTATAAACGTGAAAGTTTGTATGGATGGATGGATGGATGTTTGTTACTCAATCACGCCAGAATGGCTGAACGGATCGGGATGAAATTTGGCACAGATATAGATTATTGGGAAGCTAGTTTTATACATATGAGAAGTTTGAAGCTCGCTGATTCGCTCGAATTTTATCATCTAAGCTCATCGAGGCTTCGGGAGACCTTACTTGCGTTGGCCAACGCATTTGCTTGGCTATATAAAGAAAAAACGCTGCCAGCCTTTTGAGAACCTTGCACATCGGCAGCGGTGGTCGCATCGAGGAAATTCTCTTCATAGTTTGTATTTTATATTTTTATTGTACATACTTATTTTTTATAAAAATGAATGTAAATTACTTATTTTGCGTCTGTCAATTGTATAGAAAATTTCCTCGAGGGAATTGAAAAAGAAAAATATACCTAATTTATTTTACACTTACCATGGATTACCTACCATGGTAAGTGTAAAATACTAAAATATTGACTAATGAATAATTACTTCAATATTAATTGTAGTTATACAAGGTTAAGTATCGAATTCTATTTTGTTTTTTAAATTAATTGTAAAACTACCATTTATAATGAAAAGCCAGGTCATTAATGGGTTGGCACTATTTACCTACTATGTAATAAAGCACGGCTTGATGAAACAAGTTTAATCGTAGGTACATTTACTCGTTCATAGTAACTTTTACATAAGTACCAGCCTGACTCATCTTGAGAGTCGCCTACTAAAGGACAAATATGTATAGGTACTCCACAATTTGTTCCAATCGGTCTGTGCGTCATCATTATAAATGTGCCAGTTTTATCACTTTATCAACTTTAGCCGCTGACTTTGTCACTTCAATTTCTGTTTTTGCGATCACATTTGACTAATGTTACGATTTTAAAATCAATAAATTTAATTGGAAACGCATAGTGCTAGAAATATTTTTTTACGAGGTTTATTTTTAGAGAAGTGCATTCAAAATGAGTCGATGTAGCTGGTCTAGTCATCTGCATCATATTTCTTGTATTTTCCGTAGATACTATATCCCATGAATAAAATAAAAATTCTTATACTTATTTCTTGGTAGATTTTTTCCTAAGATCTAAACAAATTTATTTACAATAAATAAAAACAAACTCACACTCCTTTTATAGTTGTAAAATAGAAATGACCTAATAGAACTTGGCGTTGCATTACAAGTACCTGATGACCTAAGGTCTAATTAGGCTATTTCTGTGCTGCAGTCATCTGTTGGACTAGTCATAGACAAATAGAAACAACGAGCTCATCCGCGGTAATAATCTAGATATGTACTTATAGATGTTAACCGATTGCTGGATATTGTCTCATGAACATTTAACATTAAAGAAATTAAAGTGCTTATTCAATTAAGCATATAACTCACACATCGTAAAATTAATTTACGAAACCATTATATTTAATAGTAGTTACGTATTTCATGTGATTTATAAAATGATTTGATTAATCACCAGTCATGATTTTAGATCGATTTAGAGGCAATTACTTCTGAATTAATTTCGATCTATGCTTCATGATTAATTACTTAATTTTGAATCAGAATGTTCACAATAAGACGCTCCAAGAAATGAAGCTATCGAAATTTAGGAATATGAATTTCGCCGAATAGGTAGTTATAACTCTTTCGACCTAATATAAATCTCATAAAACAATTGAACGCTGCCCCATCTTCCCACAAAATCGAGGTCGGCTTAAGGGCACACTTCCGTCGTAAACGTCAAATAAATAATTTTAACCAATTATGACGGAGCATCGCATAAGTATTGCACCTGTTTCTATGAGCGCGGTATGCTTGGCCGAGCGCGACGCGTGCGCACCGAACCATGTCCGTCTATGCCAAAGGAGCCGTTAAGAATTAAATAGATTTGAAATTGGATTGTTTTAGTTTCATGATTATGTTTGAAGTATTTGTTTAGCTACTGTAATCTTTACTGGAAACTCTACTTTAGGAAACCTACTTTGGTAGAGTCCTTTGAATCACCTAGCTGACTGTTCGACCCGACAAATCTGTCGCCGGAATCTTGGGGGGAAATTTTCTTGGAGACTTTATATGTTTATTATCTCCATCCGAATCATTACATACTACATTGATATCGGGGTCAAACGCAACGAATTCTCAGAAGACCATTTCGATTATTTACAGTTTGTTTTATATATGAAAAGCACTATCACTTTTCCAAGTATAAAATATCAATATAAACTATCAGTTATGCAGTCTACTTAGTGGTTACAACGTATGTTACAAGGAGTACCTTATTAAGCTTTAGCATCATCCAGAGATATATTCCGATTTTAATAACAAGGAGGTTATAGTCCACTATCTGGACTTAATTCCTTTGAATTATACGTCTCGGGCATACATGTTTCCTGACGTTGTTTTCTTCACATATAAGTTTATTTTTGTAAAATAAATCCTACCAATCCTACTTCCTACTTTTATTGTATTATAAATGTAAAAGTTTGTGAGTGTGTTTGTATGTTTGTTACTTTTTCAATGGACTGGACCAATTTTAATGAAATTTGGTATGGAGGCAGCTGACATCCTGGATTAACACAGCCTATTTTTTATTACGAGAAAACATAAGAACTCTCGAGACCGTGAGTGAAACCGCGGGGCGGAAGCTAGTATTATATAAAGCAAGAAAATGCAGATACAAAACTCATGTAGCAGAATTAGAAAAAAAATAAAGATTTTTTAAGAAATTGGAATGGAATATTCCCCGGGATTTTAATATGCCTGAGTAATTTTTATTAAAAAATATAATATCATATTTCATGTAGATAATTTAAAGATGTTCAAAAAATATACTATTTTGGTATGTGGAAAATATTTCACTTACTAAATTGTACGAGTAGAGTTTGGTACTTTGCTCTTTAGTATTACTAATATTGGACATTACTGTTGAGTGGACTGAGCCCTTAGCCAGCCACAGTCTTGAAACGTATAAAATAATAGGTCGTATATCAGACTCAATTATTCAGTATCTCCTATTTTACAACCTAGGCCCTCATAGAGTTTTATGACATCGTTTGGTTCTCTGTGGCCTAGTATTTTGTTTGAAGGTGTAATCCAAGTCTTGATATAGATCGTGGTTTACGATAGGTACTTTTCTGCTTCAAAATAATTGAAGAAGCGAAGTTAATACTTACTTTTAACTTTTTATATCAGTAAGAAGATACAAGGATTGCATAATCTTGAGTAGGTGTTGCGTCTCCAGAAAAATATTAAACTACAAATTGTTCCAGGATATTCATACATTTTTTTTATGTCAAAGGCTGACAAGCAAGCATACGGTTTACCTACTGGAAAGTGACTGTTGTCGCCTATGGACATTAGCAATAACAGGGGGATTATTGTGCTGTCGACCTTTACAAGACCTAGCATGCAACTGGCCTTCAAGTGTAACTCCCAGAATACGTAAGTACTTGTTCACTATGTTTTCCTTCTCTTCTTTTTCTTAAATTTGAAACCTACAACCACTGAGCTATCATCGCTTAATTTTTTTTATTCAGGGTCATCCACAATATTGTGCTCACATCCATCATGTATAATTGCAACACCATGCGCTGTCGGGTCATTTACCTTATCATTATTATTTCCTGACAACACAATGTTATTTATTATACAGTTTTTCTACAATGGTTATTAATTTACTACTTTTCTGTTTGCATGGTTGGAGTGTTACATAAAATATGTTTTAATCTGTAACTCAACTCTCTCAAAAGTAAATGTCTCACTACCGACGAGTATGTGAGTGGAGTTCGATTATTCTCCTTCAAGAAACGTACAGCTGTCATATAATTCCATGTCACTGAAAGAGATATGATAAAAAAATTACAACCTACCGCAGCGACAAAACCTATTAAAAAAATACCGGCCAATTGCATGTCGGAACACGAGTATTGTACGGTTTCGTCGACTCAGTACGATGTGATACAGTCTAAAACGTCAGACTTAAAATAAATTATACGAAATCCTAAAAAATACTCGCTGAGTGACACTTAAAAACTAGATCGCTCCTCGCTTACGGTGGGACAACCTTATGTTAGTTTGGAAAAAAGATGGTAGAGTCATTCGGGTCAAGAGCACGCACTTTATTTTCTTTGGTCTCAACAAGTTATAAAAAAATATATATCCGGGGTGATTAAATATAATGTTTGTAAAGAATTTAATATATTTTCATTTTTTAAGCAAATTTACGCTCAAGATTCATTTATATTTTTCCTACATGTGTTTAAAGCAGAATGTTCCAAACGCATTCTCTTGCCCCGCCACGCGGGTAAAATTACGCAAGCCTTATGGTAAAATTACGCATGCGGGGTAAACAAACGCATTCAAAGAAATCTGGATGGATTCTAAAATAAAATAATGGTTGGCGATAATCAGCATTTACTTATTAACTTTGAGATTAATATAATCAGTAACATTAACAAATTAGGAACTTTGGACATTAATTAGTAAGTGAAGTGTTGTCATATAATCACATCTCTGACATTTTCCTTCTTGAATTAGTTTTTTTTATCTCTATTTATTTGTTCATCTGAGATGAGGGCTCGTTGTGTTGCCTTCCTTATATAGTGTCTAGGTATTTTACTGTATTCTGAAAGAATAAACAACTTTTAAATAACTTTGGATATTTTTCTTTGCATTGGGGTATAAAATACGCGTGCGTACTTTTGACCTCGCACTCTTACCCCAATCAAGAAAAATATTAAATAATCGGTCGCAACACACAAGTCAATGCATTTTAGAGAATATGATACACTTACATAAATACTACAATAACCGAACAATATAAATGAAATAATTTTACTGGCTCAGATCCATGCATATGACTTTCCACACACTTTTCCTCGGCACAAATATTAAAGAAAATATTAGCAGTTTACGTATTCGGTGACTTAAGGCGACAAGTACTTATTTTGCGCCGGCGCAGCACGTGGCTCTGAAACGACGACTCGAGCACCAGTAAATTCTTCGAACATAGACCTCAGCCCTCCCCAATCTGTGGGAGATAGGACTGTTGCGAACTTTTACCCGCTGCGAGCTGTTACCCCGAATGACTAATGTTTTAAATGACAAGTTGCAGTTCGAAAACTTAACAACATCTTCATCATAATTTTTAGCCTAGCCAGTGGACACTACTGAACCTAAATTATGCCCTTAAATTTTAACAACGGCTTGGAGTCAAAATCAAAACTAAATACAAAATATGAAATCACTTTTTTCAAATTTATCTACCAACTAGCTTCCGCCTCGCGGTTTCACCAGCGTTCCCGAAGGATCTTATGATTTCCCAGGACAAAAACCTATAGCCTTACTCGATAAATGGGCTACCCAACACTGAAAGAATTTTTCAGATCGAACCAGTAGTTCTTGAGATTAGCGCGTTCAAACAAACTCTTCAGCTTTATAATATTAGTATAGATATCAGCATAAAGCTAGAAACATTTGATCAAACATTGGCGGCCAACATTCAAGACAGATCATTGATGTTGATGGTTGGCGCAAAGTGGAAGGTGGGTGACCGTGCAGCAAGCGGACCGCAGCGGAGGGCGGCATGCTTCGGTGGCCACACTACGGGGATAATGACATTGGCTTCTTGAGCCAATCATATCTCACTTGTTGAGCAATTAGTCGGTTACCTGTTATGGTAGATGATAGGTAACATACATGTAAGTATACTTAAGGAAGTATTGAGTAATTTTATTAAGTACTTATGTTATAAAAAAATATTTTTTATGTGTTTACGTATAGGCCTGTGTTTCACCACAATCTCACCTAGATAAGTTATGGTGTGGCAGAAGGTGAAGCCAAAACCGGCTCTCATCAGTAGTGCATGGCGAATGATTTTCAATTTAAAATCCAGTCAAACGGTAGTCACAGATATATAAAATATATAAGACCAAAATTACAAGAACAACATACTTTTAAAAATACTTTTCTCATACAGTAGGTACAGTACACTAAGTTATACGATTTCATTGGTGATAAAACAAACTGAAATATGGTAGGTTCAAATAGACTTTTACAAGGACTTACGAAGTTACGAATAGTCTGT
This sequence comes from Tetheella fluctuosa, assembly GCA_951216915.1. Classification (NCBI taxonomy): domain Eukaryota; kingdom Metazoa; phylum Arthropoda; class Insecta; order Lepidoptera; family Drepanidae; genus Tetheella; species Tetheella fluctuosa. The sequence goes on from OX578214.1 coordinate 13,094,695, forward strand.
CTGACTCTAACTCACGGTTCGGTAGGTTGCTTTTGCTGAGAAGATCCGGCAATAAAATCAGCAATTACAATTATCAAAACCAACTCGACGATTTACATAAAATTATTTATCTAGTCTCACTGAAAATATTTGTGTATTGTAATGGAGACTCTTTAGAATATTCACACTCCTGCATTAATAAAAAAATAAATGTCAAATTGACATAACCTGACATAAATGAGACATGACGCAAGTTAACACCTCGTTCTAAACAGGTAGGTAGCCGTCGGACTGAGCATCAAAATTGGACGGTTTCTAAAAGTGTTGGTATCGTCGCTGAATGTAACAGAGCGGAACTAGAGGGCACATGGTCTGATGCGTTTTAATACCTTGCTTAATTTAAAAACCGGTCAAATGCGAGCTGAAGAGGAGTAGAGAGGGTTCCGTACCATTCCGTTTTCTATGAGAAATTTAACACTTAGGATTTTCGTTTATTCTGTAAATTAAGAGTGCCTATTATGCTCTATTTTTTGATATTATTATGTATGCTGTATTATTTAATAATTAATTATAATTAATAATAGTTAATTTTGATTAATAAAATAATTATGAGTAACAATTGTTTTTATTTTCTAATTTGCCCTAAAATTTTAATCAGTGTGTTCACATTGGATCCATGATTAGATTACATAAAATATATAAAATTTCAACTTCTCCCATTTGTTAGATTCGAAGAAAATAAACTGTGACAGACATACAGGCGCAAGTGTAATTCTGTAAGGGTTTCATCGGATGCACTGAACCCTAAAACAACTTATAATCTGAAATTATTTTATGTTCTTTTTAAATAATTATGACTGCCTATAAGCATATATAATTATATAAAAAAACTGATTCAATAAAGAAACCAAACAGAATTTCCAATTGCCCGCGACGTAAACAACTATTAACCTTTTATCATATAAATTAAACGTTTGATAACTAATTAAAATGACTGCGGTTATTGACCTCCAGCAGGTTGTAATTAATTAACGTGATCTTAATACTCCTTAATAAGGACCGTGTCTAATACGAGGAAGCTACAATTGAATTAGTGGTGTTAACTAGTCTAGGCTTAGGGCTGTCAAAAATCTTTTGAAAAGTAGTTTTAAATTTTTTGACTTTAACGTTTAGAAAAAGAATCTCAATTAGTTCGACGTGCGAAATAATTTGTCATTGTCGTAATTATTATGTGAATAATATTTAATATTCCCATGAAATGGTATATTGTTTTAATAACAGTTTATGCAAACAAAGAGATGAGTAGATGACCCTGTATAGTTATTATTTCTTTGTTAATAGAACATAATGTGTCATACTGGTCGCAGGTCGGTCGCCTAATCTGTACGGTGACACTGCGCGCGACGCACGACCGCGAGTTCACTTTTTAAATCAAGTATTTTTTTAATTTAAACATTCGTATTTTGAACAAGGAGATTTATGAAAAAAGTTTGCGTGGATGTGGCACTTTTTGGCGCGTAATATGCAGGTGACTGCAATGCTGGGATTGTTGGCCCTGGCCGCTTTGGTGGTCATCGGCCTGGCCACTAGGGGGGCCACTAGTTCTGCGGATGAAGCTGATTTCGAAGAGACAGACGATATCAGTAGTGATGCTCACGTGTTTTCTACTCACAGGTGATTTTATTCTTACTAATGAATGCGAATGTTTTGTGTCGATGTATCGTAATCATATAATTCGGATGAAACATAACTCGTCGATGTAATATAGGTACCTACTGTAATAACATATATATAGCTTTAGTAATACTATATATATAATTTTAGTAAATATATACTTAAAGGAGATATATTTACAAAACAAGCAGTCAAGTCTATGCATACAAATGTTTGTACTGGATGGGAATCGAACCACAAGCTGTGGTGTGGCAGTCACAGGAAAATATACATCGTGTTTCAGTAGAGGAGAACAATCAATTACAATCTACATACCGACCAATTGAGAAAAACCATTCTGAGATTCCTGCTGAGGCGGCAGTTAGTAGATAATAAAAAAAAATGCTCAGGTCGAAATAACCGACCTTCCATGACTATTAAGCAAATATTTTATATATGCAGTGATGCGTTTTATGTACGTACTTTATAGCTACATAGGTACACAAAACGTTGTGTACCTGTGTGGGTGTACCACTTGAGAGATGAACCCGTTGGAATGGAATTAGGTATTTTTTTATATCTGCAAAAAGTTGCATGTATTATACAGTCGATATAGATACATATAAAATCAATGTTTTTTTGTTTGTTTGTAGCGTATGCGCTTTAGGTAATAGGTACTATTCATCTGATTGCGAAGAAACTTTGGTGAGTTGTTTTGCGCACGCCCGCGATGATTACTGACAAAAAAAGAGGCATTGCAACGCGCGCCGGGGATTACCTAGTACTTTATAATTACAAATATTAACGTATCTAGGACTTACATTGTATCGACTTATTTAATAAGTACGCCTGCTGTGACTACAATAGCAATATCGTAAAGCAACGACATGGCAAAAATAAATACAGCAACATAATGAAGTTATGTTATGATCTAAATTACCATAGGTACTGTAGTTTAGTACTTTATAGAGGCAAAACGCACTGAGTTGAGATTATAAAAAAATAAGTTAAGAATAATCTCATAAATTCCAAGGTACCTATAAATAAAATAGCATACATAAGTGGATTTATCATTAGCAATCCGACCTTTCCCCAAATAATAATATATTTGTATGCTTAGTCCTCCCACATATTCCCCAGGCAACGTCCTGAGCCGAGGTCGAGCCCCACAGGGGGCACCCTCAGGCTACCGTTGCCCTAAATTTATTTTAGTTTAAGTAGCGGTTGAGAGCCCTCAGCGCTCGCCGCAAAGTCCGCGTAAGGGTGGAAGAAGGTCCCCTGGACCCACCACCTTCTGTTCCTGCCAAAAAAAATAAAAAATAAGTGGATTTAATTGGAAAATCAACTAAGTGCCTAATTTCATTTTTAGACTCCCATCAAACGAGAAGCTTATGGCATCAATCAGCAACGGCCACATAGCTACGAATATATTCAGCGACACAGTTTACATGAATGGTCTCTACAACGGGCGGAAAGGCGAGAGTCACCGGGCCAGGATCCCTGGCTGGGCCAATATACGGCTGAACTCTACTCTCACCCATCACCCTTATAGTCCAGTTTATAGTCTAGACACGAAAGAAGGGGCTTTCAAAGTGCGCGTAGATAGAGACAGGTCTATTGTGACGCAGAGGATTTATGCGCATAGGTTTTACACAAGGGCTATTGTCAATCAAATTCAAGTGGTATCGAAACCACATGCGGGTGAGTGATTTTGTTATTGGCTGCATGATGGTTCACCAAAATAGAGAAGACAGAGGTCTAAAATTGACTATTAATGAGTATTTTTGTGAATAAAAATTGATATCTACAAAGAGTGAGACTGAATATGAAAATAACAGTTTTATTTAAGTGGTGGGATAGCGGAATTTGCATTTTATATTGGTAGCGACAAGGTGCTTATTTTAATTTCAAGAGCTCACCATAAAATGTTATTATAGCATCAAAGAGGTCTTAGATGATAGAATACAATCACCACAGTTCCCACTCTAAATGTTAAATATTATGTAGATATATTTTAATTTTAAGTAAGTTCCTGTTGCCAATCCCTACCAGGGTCCTTGTAATGATAATGGTAAGTTAGGTTAAGTATAGCTGCACGAACTATTATTATTTACATTGTGTAATAAATAAATATGAGCAATAAGCTCGATAAAGTTTTGCTATTGAAATTAAATAGGCGTTGCATTAAATTGATGTCCTTACATTTATTATTGAAAGTTCGCTATCATATCAGTGAATTTATAAAAATAAACAAGTACTTAGCCGTAATTGAGTAATGCATCTTTGAAACGTAGGTTTTAAGGTTATTAGCCATGTCAGTAAATAAATATTGCCGATTCTGTAATAAGTTCTATTAGAAAATCACATTCCTTATATAAAATTTTCAGACCCAAATTTCATCTATCAAGAAATTTGGATAGCCGTGAAATTGACGCCAGGTCCAAGTAGCAATGATATCACGTTCCACGACCCCATCCCTGAGGTTATCGACGGTAGGACGATTTGGAGCTCGTGTGGCTCTACCAAGGAGTCCGAAGACCCTATATACCAGCCTGTACCAGTGGAAGTCTGTGCTTATTGGACTTCTGTCCCGGATTACGTGGTCGTACCCCAGCATGGATCCAGGGTATTCACATTTGCAATGACTGCGGATAAAAATAAGACTGTTGCTAGAGAAGAGTTAATTAAAGGTTAGTAATAAATACCTAGTTGAAATTGTTTGCAAATTGTTGTTGCACCACTCTTAATACTACACTTCTCATCAAAAAAATCGAAACACCTCTGAAGTTTGGTTTTGAATGAGTTTTATGTTTTTTTTTACATTAAAAAAAAAACGTTTAACAAATTTAAATGATTCAAATGAATATCAAATTCCATTAACTATCGTGTTTTTTCAACAGGTAGGAATGTTTTTTTCCAAAGTTTTTTTGTAAACTTTTTGAAACGAAGACGTAAGACAAAAAAAGTATATAAAAATACTTAATAAGGACTGCCGCGGTAAAGCTATTGCATAGCATTTTTTATCAACTTATGCAATTATAATTATTTATTTAAAAGCAGTATTTTTTTTACTTTTTTTTTTCTTTGATATTAATAGTTACCTATACACCTATAAACATTCTCACAAACAGCTGCTTACGTATTCGTCCGATTTCGGAGCAGCTCGTCTTAGGTTTTATTTTCGTTACGAAATTTCTTGATTCGGTCGCCGCGCTCAAAGCCCGCGATAAAAGCTATACAATAGCTTAAAAAGTGTATCCAGTATCTCGTATTTCCTCCCCAGGCTCTAATGTCTGCTTCCATGCGGTACGTTTTCTAAAATTTTACAAATTCTTCTTAAAGGGAGAAAAAACACCTATTGAAAAAAAACACGATATTTAAACAAATTTAATTTTAATAAGAAACATTAATATTCGTTAAACGATACCTTATAATATCCGCAATAATCTGGCATTATTAGTTTTTTTGTTTAATGTCAAAATAAAACATAAAATTCATTTAAACCAAAATTCAGAGGTTTTGTTGCAGTACCGTTTCGACTTTTCTGATGAGAAGTGTATATTCGTACTTTTTTAACGTGTTGATAGGTCCTGGGTTTGAATTTTACAATGAGCTTGAAGGAAAACATCGTGGGGAAACCATAGCACGGTATAGGGCACCTAATTTCCCTTTATGTTGAAAATCTATCGCCGAGTACCTATCGGTGTGTCCCAGCAGCTGTACCTACTTAAGATCCAGTTTCCCTTCTACGCTTTGTGTTCTTACCACCTTCGTCCACATCGTCACATATAATAGTGAGATTGTGGTCTTAACTTATTCGTAGTAAAAAATAAAATAAGCATTAAAGTGATTTTAATTTCAAGCCTGAAATTGGCTTGAAATTAAAGCTATGTTTTGTTAATTAGTCATAAATGTTTATGTTTCAACTAGCTGTTGCGCTACCGTTTCATCTGTGTTGAACTTGAATTACATAATACCCGTCCCGTACTCATAAAACCCCTGTCATGTTTCTAGGTCTTTGGTTTAGGCTGCGTTTCCACAAGAGATGCGTTGCGAGGAATGTGTAAATAAATAAATATTTTGGGACATTATTCCTCACACACGGCCATCTGAACCCAAACTAAGCAGAGCTTATACTATGGAAGTCAGATAATTGATATACTACATATACTACTTTTCTTTTGTAAATACATTCATATATAGATAATTACGCCCAGACTCAGGACAAACAGACATATTCATGCACATAAATGTTTGTCCTGATTGGGAATCGAACCCACGACCTGCGGCGTGATAGATAGGGTATCTTACTAACTACGCCAACCGATCCGTAATAGGATCGCTTCATAAGACCTAACATGTTAAACTGTGCAAATTAAGCTAATCTAGTAGCGGGTTAAACACATCCCTGGCTTCGCATCTGTGATGGAAACGCAGCCTTAGATTGAGCATTGATTATGTCAATCATTGAATTTATACTGAAATTGAAAAACTCACACTAGATACTTAGATGTGCCATTATTTAAGTTTTTAACACATGAAATAAGTACACGCTGTATAGCTACTTAAAAACGATGATAGCTTAGTGGTAATGATGTCGGATGCCGCGATGAAGGTCACGGGTACGAATCGTACAATGAACTTTAGCTTTCTGTTAAGGAAAATATCGCCAGGAAACCATAGCACTTAGTTCAAACATTGTCGCCAAAAACCTATGCTGTGTTCCGGCAGCTGCACTTGAGAGCCAGTTCCTTCAAGGCTTTGTGTGCTTACCACCTTCGGCCACATGTGATCAAATCTTAAATTAAATTAAAAAAAAAATGCATTATTGATAAGATGGTAAAGTTACATGTATACATAGTATTGCAGGAAGATGGCGAGGAGCTGTTCGACAAGCACGTGGAGCAGTGGCAGAAGCTACACCAGCAGGGTGGGATGGAGATAGAGGGGAACCTACAGTTGGTAAGTGAATTAATACCTTATCAGTTGGCAAATTAGGGTCAAGTGACTGGCGACGATCGCCCGGCAGAGACATATTATTATGTAAAGATAGAGTTCTCGCCACCAAAGAAGTCCCACGGAATTAATGAAATTCAATCTTATTTCTTCTGCAATAGAGGTGGACCTTCGGGACTTCTTTGGTGGCACAAACTCTAGTGGTCCCGGCTCTTGAAACGAAAGAGTGGCGTTAGGTAGAGTATACTGTTGACTAGCAGCAGTAACTAGACTTTTATGTGCTCGGTGCGAGCTTCTCTATCTGCGCCTAACCCAATGCATGACCCAAAACTTGGTCTGGGTCTGGTCTGCGCCCCTCCAGGGTTTACGCCCTGAACCTGGACACCGCTGGCACCACTAACGGCACCTACTACTTACTTACATACGTAAGTAAGTACATAGACATGTAAGCTGATTAAAAACTATGCTACGAATATGTTTTACCTACTTGCTTGTAGCTGTAACAAACGACAGTCTGTTAGAAATAAATAAATTGACATTTTCTCAATACCTGTTGTAGTTCCTTATAGCAAATATTATTTTAAAACTAATATGTATTTTTTCAGTTTATTGTCCTTTGAATGTTTTGTATTGTATCGTGCATGCTCATTTAATCTATCTCGGTCTACCTGAAAAACTGCCATATTTTTTTGTCTCTCTAAATGTTTAGTAAATATTAATTTTTGAAACCTACCATACCTAAGTGAAAATCTTGGCGTTTGGCGACAGATTTTAGGCCTTTTCGTATTATATTTATCATGTTATTAATCTCCGTGGTTACTGTTTGTTTTTAATAAATAAACATAAATAAAATATCATTTTAAATTAAAGTTATGGTTTTCAGGCTAAAATCGTGAACGGTATTTGGTATTACTTCCTGAGCTCGTTGCCTTCGGAGCACACCCATCAGCCTGTTGAAAGGTACTTCGGTCTCAGTCCCGTTGGACTCGCCAGAGGAGGCACTTTGGAAGATTATGAAGGTAAGATTACCAACTTTCCTTTCCTACTATAATATAATATTATAATGCGAAAGTTTTTCAGGATGGATGGATGGATCGATGTTTCTTACTCTTTCACGTAAAAACTATTGAACGGATTTGAGTGAAATTTAGCACACAAATAGAATGTATTTTAGATGAATTTATAGGATACTTTTTATCACGGGAAAACATAAGAACCCTCGTATATTAGAGCAATAATAAATTAATTGGTGCTTTCACACTTCTATATTTTTAGAATCACGTCAGTCGAGTAATAAGTTTTCCCTGTTCAAAAATAATTAAGTTTTTTATGGACCTTACCAAGAAAAAGGGTTAAATCGACACGTTGTCACAGAAAAACCTTACAGTTTTTTTTACCACTAATTGTATATTATTAACATAAATTCCAGGTCATAACTTCTGGGACACAGAGATGTGGATGTTTCCATCCATCCTGCTCCTGTATCCTCGGTACGCGCAGAAGCTGTTGCAGTATAGACTCGACACGGCGTATATAGCTTCTGAGCTTGCAAAGAGCACTGGCCATAAAGGATATAGGTAAGTATGTAAAACTATGCTAAGCAAAAATAATCTCTCGAATTATAAGAAAGTATAAAAGAGGTAGAGCATAGCGATATGTCGCTCAAAGAGCAGCTCGACTGGGGAAGTACCTTCACCTTACAGAATACCGCAGCCAAATAACTTATAGTTGTGTTCCTGCGCGTGAGCAAGGTTTCCAGAGCTCATTGGGGAGGGGGGAAGGGTCGGCAACGCGTGAGTGATAACCCTGGTGTTGCAAGCGTTCATAGGCTACGGTAACCGCTTACCATCAGGCGGGCCGTATGCTTGAATGCCGACAATGTTGTAAAAAAAAAAGTATTTAATCAGGTACAAAACCTATTTTTAATCGACTTCAAAAAGGAGGTTCTATGTTCGATGCATGTGTTCATCAGGTACCCATGGGAGAGTGCATATACAGGAATAGAGGTGACGCAACCGTGCTGTCCTCATATTGCTGAGTTTGAGCAACACGTCAGCGGCTGCATATCCTTCGCAGCAAGACAGTACTTGGCTACCACCAGGGATGAGGAGTGGTTAAAGGTATAAATTGTCTTTCACTTTGCTATTGGAGTATGGGAAACGAATGTGAATCACCCGATTACCCAACCACCCGGTTTACCTAAAACCAACCAGTTTGCAAGGTAAAATAATTTCCGGATGATCCGGATGCTCTTCAACCAATGAATCCAGCATCATCGACCATCTTACAACTGACTTAAAATTATATAAATAATTAATTCGAGGCGATGCACGACGATAACTCAGTGGTATAGTCACGTCAATTGTCACGGCGAAGGTAATGCTTTCGAATCCTACAATGAGCTTAAAGTTTCGGTGAAGGAAAACAGGTATGAAAACATGGCAGTCTGGCTGGCTACCACCCTCAAGTTGAAAATATGTCGCCAAATACCTATCGGTGACTTCCGGCAGCTGCACTTGAGACCAGTTACTTCTAAGTTTTGTGTGCTTAGCACTTTGGGTCACATTATCACTTACCATGATGTTTTTAACTCTGTTTTCAGCATGGTGGATGTTCCATTGTAACGAACATAGCAAACTTTTGGGCTTCTAGAGCTGTAATTAATTACAATACTGGACTCTATGATATAGACGGTAAGCCCTAATATTATTAACTGACTGACCTGATGTTTTTTTATCAATGTTTAATGTTATCCTTTTCAGACGTGATGGGTCCTGACGAAGACCACAGCAATGTCAACAATTCGGTGTTTACCAATGTCGTTGCTGGGTACTCGCTTTACTTAGCTGAGTAAGTTTGGATTAATTAAGTACTTAGCAATCTTTAAGAAGAATTAAATAAAGTGTTATTAAAGATTGACGGGTTGGTTGGAGTGGATGTTAAGATACCCAACTTATCACGGTCGTGGATTCAACCCAGGTCAGACATTTGTGTGAAAATATTAATGACAACTGTTTGCCCTGAGGCTGGATGTAATCCATGCTTTCCATAAGGTATAAGCTATGCTTAGTTTGTGATCAGAAAATAAATATATAAATAAATGTTCTGGGACATTCCTCACACACCAACTGACCCCAAACTAAGCAGAGCTTGTACTATGGAAGCCAGATAACTGATATACTACATAATTATACTGCTTAATTTTCTTCTGTAAATACATACTTATATAGATAATTACACCCAGACTCAAGGCAAACAGACATGTTTATGCACACAAATGTCTGTCTTGAGAGGGAATCGAACCCTCGACCTATGACGTGATTGATAGGGTATCTTACTTACCAACCACGCCAACTGGCCCGTCATTTAAACCAGATAACTGATATACTATGCTACATATTGGTACTTACTATTTTTTTATATAGATATTATCCTTCAGATCTACCTGGTCACGGATATTTCTCGTCATCTCCGACGTCTGTAGATCCTCAAATGCCATTTATCAATTTCAGATATGTGGCCTGTCTTTGCAAGTCATATTTCATGGCAAAGGACCCTGATCACTGGGCAGACATTGCGTGGAGTTTGGCACTGCCTTACGATGAGAACCTGAACTATCACCCACAATTCGCAGGTTATTCGAGGGGCGATAATATTAAACAGGCTGATGCTGTATTACTTGGATTCCCATTACAGTATCCAATGAATGTGTGAGTAAACCTGACTCCTGACCTCGGAAGAAAGGAACCCATCTTGTAAATCTTGCTATTGGCATGAAAAAGAGACTAATTGATTATTATGTTCCCGTTTCCTAAAAAGAAATTATTGTGACCTGTGATATTTTATGTAAATAGAAGAATATATAATATATAGTAGAGGCAAACTATGATGGCCGTTTTGACAGCTCATAATTGTACATCTGCCAAATAGAGATAATCTTAACGAGACAGTAGAGATACATGTCAAAGCGGCCAACACAGCATGCCATTAGCTTAATAAAAATTCGACTGTAACCTGGGGTAAATAATATTATGAACATCAAGGTTCAATTTAAAGCAGCAGCAACACAACAGCATTGAATTTCACTTCACTTCACTAGAGTTACTATATCTGCAATACAGAAGAAGCGTCATGTACGGACTGTCACCTGCAAATCATGTAAAGAGAGGCTATATCGAGATTTTTTTGGGAAAACATTTGTAGAAATCAATCAATCAATTTTCTTATACTTTTTAAACATAATTTAAATAAGTTCTATTTACCAATCCTATAACAACGTTATGTCATACTTCCCAGGTCGACAAGAGCCAACGACCTGACGTACTACGAATCAGTGACCCGCAGCAGTGGTCCAGCAATGACCTGGAGCATGCACACTATTGGCCACCTGGACTTGGGTGACGATTTGAAAGCAGCTGAACTGTTTAACAAGAGCTACCAGAATTATGTCAGAGAGCCTTTCAAGGTAATTGACACTGTTTCTCATTAGCCGTATCCTTTTTTCCTGGAATTAAAATTCATATAAGGACTTTGTTTTATAAAATCTTCAATCGGAATATTATCTATAACGGCGCGTGATTAATGTACTCGATTTATTGTGATATTTAAATGACTTTTTAGTCGATGCGAATAATTATTTAATTTGGGAATTTATGATTTATCAGAGCGGGTAACACCGAATGGGGTTGTGAGTGTCATAGCGGTGACGACGATCACTTTTAAGATGGTCGCCACGCGGTGCACACGCACAAATCCATTAGCTCTTAATCCAAGTTTACTTTTGTAATCCTTCGTTATTTTAATAGTGTTTTCATTTAGTAATTTGTAATATAGTCATTGCCATATCTTGCGATTGTTATTTCTGCAATTCCTGCACAAACATGCCCATAAAATACCAAGAGATAACGGACCAGCTGCGACACGTGGTGTCGCAACCTCTCGGCGATCCGTTATCTATTTATTATTTATATTAAATTTTGTACACAGAGCCTAAGTATGATGTAGATATGGAAAAGGCCGGACTTTTCAACATTCAATCTTTAAGAGAGTAAACCCCTATTTTACGATATCGCGGATGAAATCACGCATCTAATGTTTTGCTAATTGCTATTTGTTGTCTCCAGGTATGGAGTGAACTCCGTCGACCGAACATTGGGGCAACGAATTTCTTCACCGGCATGGGAGGATTCCTCCAAACTCTTATCTTCGGGTACGCTGGTGTGAGGATACATCTTGATAGGCTGGAGATCACCAGGCCACAGTTGCCACCTGAGGCTAACAAGTTTAAAATCAGAGGTTGGTGAATTGTTGATTTGATATTAATCACGGACGGTTAAGTGTTTGATAATCAGAAACTACAGGCACAGTATAAAGTCTTTATTCTGTGCTACAGGTTATGGGTTCGATTCCTTTATAGGTATATGTATTACTTTATAGGTAAGTATTATTTTAGACTGGAAATCCTTGGTTCGATTTTATTTACGTTTTTTGTCACTACATGTCACGATTAGATTTAAAATATCTTTGAAATATGTGTGTTTTTTTTATTTATTTAAAAGTAGTGATGCACTTATATCATTTGTGGTTTCTAAAGTGCAAGGTCAACTTAGTTTTTAAATCATATAGCCATGTGTTTCAGGGTATATTTTATTTAATTATTGAAAGTATATTTATTCAAATTCATTCAAATTTGAAATCATTGTTTTGATAATCTCTATAAAAAAAATTGTAAGCTTTTATCTGTATCCTGGGCTTAGTTGATTAGAAATATTATCGGTTTTCCTGGATTGACTTTGATAATGCTCTATCTTTGTATAAAATACAATGTATTAAATACATGTTTGTCTGGCAGTTTGTTTGTAACGTATGCGCTCTTATACCAGGGTATTTGCCTGTATTCAAAATAAATTATCAAACACTAACCAATGTATAAAACATCTAAAAAAAGTGGAAATCACGATTATTTTATTAAATTTAAGTATCCTTTTTATGATTTTTAATGACCAATCTAACAAAGCTTTTGATGCTATATAATTATGACGTCACATGCTTGTATACTACAAAACTCCATATAAACCTATCGTTTTGACATTTCATAAAAAGTTGCTGATTTGAATGTCAGTCAACATCCCAAATTGGGAAAGGAAATTTGTTTTGCTATATATGCGCACTAGGCGCACGCTTGCGATAGTTTCCAACAAAAAAAAAATAACTAACTAGACATTTTATTTTTATTTTCGTCCAAGTCTTTAAATCTTTTAGGTCACATAACTACAATGAATTTTTGCTGACTTAAATATTTCGAATACAGAATGAAACACATATGGTGATAGCGGATAATAAACGGAGCTAGATTGTTACGACTTTAGTTTGTGATATACTAGCCGTCTCCCGCGGTTTCACCCGTTTTCCCGAGAAAAAAAGTAGCCTATATCCTTCTCTATACCATAGGCTACTAAAATTCAGATCGGTTCAGCGGCTTAGGCGTGAAAAGGTAACAAACAGACAGAGTTACTTTCGCATTTATAATATTATATGGATGGATTATATAGCACAACCACCTGTCTATTGGCTTTTCAATGTTCTATATAATAGACATACTAAGTTATCTACCTACCACCGGTTCGGAAGTTAGCCTTCAACTGAGAAAAACTTTAATTAAGTAGGTATACTGTTCATTATCACACTTTTTCTAAAAGTAATAAAATTATTTATTTTGTTTATTCACAACTGATAATTATTGATTTAAATTTGGTGCCAATTAAGCTAGACCTCTAAATTGTATGAGCGCCCCTACAACTCAGAGGTCTTTATTAATTGGCGTAACTATGTATGTATGGGGACACCCTTTAATTTTCAACTTTTTGCCAACAACCTTGCTTTTTGCCAAATTTTTTTTATATTTGAATTGATTGAATGAAAGGTAAATTGCGGTTTACGATTTATGACGTATTAAAAAAAAACTGCTTACTAGATCTTGTTCAAACCAATTTTCGGTGGAAGTTTGCATGGTAATGTACATCATATATTTTTTTAGTTTTATCATTCTCTTATTTTAGAAGTTACAGGGACACAAACACACACATTTTACCACTTTGGAAGTCTCTCGCGCAAACTGTTCAGTTTAGAAAAAAATGATATTAAAATCCTCAATATAATTTCTCAAGACCTATCTAGATCTTTTTTTCATCAAACCCATACGTGTGGGGTACACGTATGGGTTTGATGAAAAAAAAAATAAGTTTAATTAAAGTATGGGGAACCCTCTAAATTTTTTGTTTTTTTTCTATTTTTGTGTGAAAATCTTAATGCGGTTCACAGAATACATCTACTTACCAAGTTTCAACATTATGGCTCTTATAGTTTCGGAAAAAAGTGGCTGTGACATTCGGACGGACAGACAGACAGACATGACAAATCTATAAGGGTTCCGTTTTTTGCCATTTGGCTACGGAACCCTAAAAAGTAGGTACACGTGATAGAAGTGAAACTACATAAGTAGTGTACTTACGTTTCTATGTGGCTTCGTCATCTAGCAACAAAATGTAACATTTCCATTACATTTAACATGTTACAATCATATTCACCTTGAGATCTTGACTTCCATTTTTACTTTGTATAGGCATGTGTTTGACCACAATCTCACTATAGTAAGTGATGATGTGGCCGAAGGTGGTAAGCACACAAAGCCTAGAAGGAACTGGCTCTCAAGTGCAGCTGCAGGAACACACCAATAGGTGTTTGGCGAAATTATATCTTTACTTATGTTACTAGGTTGAACGGTAAATAACAAAACCAAAAGCATTGATTAAAAAAAGTTAATTGCTTTTATGATTCGGACATAAGTCATTGGTTGCGGACCTCCGTTCCACGCAAATATTTTTTATTGATCCATCGTAAATTATATAGAAGAATAAAAAAAACTTACTGTATAACCGGTGTAATGAATTTATGCGTAATAACTGCTTAAATGCCATATCGTATGTATCATTATCGGCCATCGAAACAAGGTTAAATTGGCATTATTTTATGGATACCTCCTACGTCAGACTTTGTCGTGATGATTGGACTTTTAATAATTTCAAATAGGCAGAGTTCATTTTTACCCGCGACAGAACGGAGACCGTATATGCGTTTGGGGTGAGAGGATGTTTGTTTTGTTTGTGACATAATGTCATCCAACTAAATTGTAAGAAGTTAACTACCATACTAATCTCTCCAATACAGGCCTCAAAGTCAAAGCCATTTCGTATTTAAAGTATCTTATTTTTTATGCAAAGTTTCATCCAAATCCGTTGAGCCGTTTATGCGTGATTACACTAACATTCAAATATATAAACTTTTCAATTTATAATATTAGTAGGATACAATGTAATAAACTTTATTTTATTTTATTATAGGTATAAAGTATTTGGGTTCGAGTATGACGCTCAATATTGAGTTAACTAAAGCGACGTTGACGGTATCATCAATTGATGACAACTGGCCGTTGACGATGAACAACGGGAAACATAATGTTACATTACTGCCGGGTATGACAGGTAAGACACCTTTTTTAAAAATCCCTTAGGACTCTTAGGCTGCGGTTCCATAGGATCACTACATTAGATCTATGAGGTGCTGACCCTGTGTGCTGACCTGTGAAAATAAAGCGATCCTATTGGCGGATAAAGACACATCCCTCGCTACGCATCTCTGGTGAAAACGCAGCAGCTTAGTTTAGAAGTATTTTTTGTTTACACAACAAAATAAATTATTAAATTCGATTAGATCGATGAAGAGAGGAATTAAGAATAATATTTTTATAAATTATAATATTTGTGGATGTCTACACTTCACAAGAAACTAAGCTCCAAATTTCATAGCTCTAGAACCAGCGGTTTAACATATCGGAAGTTTTATTCTCAGTGAAACTTTAGCGATGATAGCTCAGTATCTAAGGCGATGATAGCTCAGTGGCAGTGACGTCGGACGCCGCGGCGAAGGTCGTGGGTTCGAATCCTGCAATGAACTTGAGCTTTCGGTGAAGGAAAACATCGTGAGGAAACCATAGCACGGTGGTAGGGTACTTTGTACTACCCGACTGGCTGGCTACCACCCTCATGTTGAAAATCCGTCGCCAAGCACCTACTGGTGTGTTCCGGCAGTTGCACTTGAGAGCCAGTTCCTTCTAGGCTATGTGTGCTTACCACCTTTGGCCACATCATCACATACCATAGTGAGATCGTGATCAAACACAAGCCTATACAAAGTAAAAAAAAAAAAAAGGTTAAAACTACAATGTCACCCTTATCATCAAATATTAAAACAGGTGTATACACCTATAGGATGGGGCTTTTGATAATCATTTGACATTAGATCTATTTGATATATTTCCACAGTGACTCTATCGGGAGATGGGCCATTCGCAATAAGGGCTGTTCATTGGAAGGACTGCAAACTGCCAGCTGATGTCATAGGTCAAAACTACCTTCGTCCTATTGAATATAAATGAGTTAAATCATAAGAATAGTTAAAGTGTAATTTAATTTCTAAATTTGATTTGCGTTCCTAGGATTTATCCTAATTTTATGTTTGTCCTCCGTCCTAGCTGTCGCTGCGCATAAAATAGGTATCCATTCCTCCGTGCGACTCTCCCATTTATATTAATTTGTGTTAGATTTAAGAAAATACATTGTTGGTGCCAAAGATAGTCTCATATAAAAGTTTATTTATGTAAATATTAAATAGAGATTTTGGAATTTAGTTTTGTAATTAATTATTATGAATGAACCAAGTACCTATAAAGCGTTTTTTTGCATTCATTTATTTAAAGAATATTCCACAGTAATAAAGCCAATTAAAAAACACCATTCCCTAGCTAGACCATAATTGTCCACATAAATATCTTACCCCTATTTCTCTCATAACTCTATACTCTACATCTATACTAATATTATAAAGAGGAAAGATATGTATTTTTGTATGTAACGAATAAACTTAAAAACTACTAGACCGATTTCAAAAATTCTTTTGACGTTAGAAAGCTACATTATCCCTGAGTAACATGGGCTATATTTTATCCTGGGAACGGGGGTAAAACCGCGCGAAAAAGCTAGTATAACATATAATTCCTGGAAACAGCCTAAAGAATTACTACGTATGGAAAGTCATTAATAAAGTCCAAAAACGAAAGTGGACCTAAAATAAGACCTTGCGGTAGGGTGTTGCTATACGTGTATACCTATCTACGAATGTTTTATAGATATATAGGTATTTAATACATGGTTCAAACCATAATACTGTTATCTGTCATACAACACTAATTTGGACAAATATGATAACTAATAGCTATCAAATATATAATTATTAATTAATAAATATATAGCTTATTTACGCGTTGGCGTTATACTAGGTTTATAAATTGGGTGGTATATATACAGGGAGGTTTTGTTTTTCCTCCGGAACTGTTTTCAAGCTTAGTGGTAGAAACGTCGAATGCCGTGGCGAAGGTCGTGGGTTTGAATCCTACAATGCGGTGAAGGAAAACATCGTGAGAATGGCGATAGGTAGGGTACTTTGTAGTACCTACCCGCCTGGCTGGTTACTACCCTTATGTTGAAAATCAGTCGCCAAACACTTACTGGTGTGTTCCGATTGCTGCACTTGAGAGCCAGTTCCTTCTAGGCTTTATGTGCTAAGCTTACCGCTTTCAGCCAATTCAACACTTACCCTAGTGAAATTGTAGTTAAACACGAGCCTGTGAAGTGTAGAAAAAGAAACTCTTAATTTATATGAGACTGTACTGTATTATTTTGAAACATAAAATCAGACGCAGAAACGATTATTGAGATTAGTCTAGTAGTAAATTAGAAAAAAAAAATTAAACTATAATTTATTTCTAATATCTACATGGTAAAAATAAACACCCCGACATACGGTTATTTTAATTAGAATGAAAGCACATGATAGGAAATATTTTATAACTACCTATATAAACATACCTACATAGGTAGGTACATGATATGCGCTATAGTAATAGTGAACTTCGTAAGTATCATAAAAAAATATATACGTAACAAAAAAAAAACTATTTGCATCTCTGGATTTAGGTGATGACAAAAGCGAAAATAGTTTAATGGTGTAAAAAAAAAGAAATTAAGCATTAAAGAAAATACTGCACAGAAAAAAAAAAAAGTGTTATGGCATTAATTTCTAAATACATAAGTTCAAAAAGTTTAAAAATATGTTCACTGTATCACCAATCACCATGGTGATATTGGTATTTTAATCATATCAATTATGAACATTTAATTAAAATAAATTCGTTATGTATAATTATCAAAATAATTTTATTGAAACAATAATTATTGTAGCAAATTGTATAAAAAAACGATATATTGTACTTACATATAAATATCAAATAGCAGGAAACTGCAAAGAAAATTACATTTGTATTTATTACTAGCTGTCCTCCGCGTTTCATACCATATAGGCGTGAAAAGGTAACAGACAGACAGTTACTTTCGCATTTATAATATTAAAGTATGGATTATTATCTGTTGAGAAATGACAGCTGATAATTTGAGATAAAACTCAATTATGGTCATTCTCCTTTCGTCTATGACAATATGATTTTAGACCCAGATTAATTTCACATGACTCAGTTTAAATTCAGCAAAGGTGTAAACGTTCTAGATACATAATGAAAGTAGGTACAAATCGAATAGCAGGTTGCTCAGATAGTAAGCACTTTCCCACAACACGTGTTAAGGTTTACTTACATCAGCATGTTAAATAATATTGGTAGGCACATTGTATCTGCGAAAAAAAAATGAATGAGATTGCAATTTACGACATTCAATCTCATAAATAAAGGCCCCAAAAGTGAAGATCTACCTTATCTTATTATCATATCTCGGGTTAAGCTATCACTGAAAATTCTCCGTAAATAATTCATACAATAAAATTGATAAATATTTTTTGAAGATAACGAAATTGACAAATTAATAATTAAGAACAATATTTTGATAAAATTAAGATATTGACATTCAAGTACGACAAGTGCTTTTGAATTTATTGGCGTAAAAAGAAATTACTTATGAAAACCAATGGGTTTGTTTGTTTGGAATGTATGCGTTAATGAGGGATGGTTTCTGTCACAAAAAGAGGTTTTGCGACCCTAACCAGTAATTAGCTTTAACTAAATTAAATTAGGTTGTAAACATAATTTTTTCGAAAAGTTTTCTGGGGCTGACTTTAGACAGGGTTTCTACAAGGGAAATACCTATCTACCCACGTATGTTTATAACCATACCGATTTACGTGGGGACCTGAAAGAGTAGAATAATTCGAATAAAGCAATTATTCACAATTAATTACTTACTGTTAGAATTTGCTACGCATTAAACAATTGATAACACAAACAAGAGTCGATGTGTCAAACATAATTGGTAATAGTATTAAAATTATGGTTCCCATAGTTAGTTAAATCTTAGTTCGATTATGATCAAGTCAAGTCAAGCGATGCTGTGTGCAAGTAAGTTTATAAGCTTAAATGAAAGAAAATTAAATAGCTACACATATTTTTATTTATTTATGCATTCCCCGGAGAACTGGTATTCTATATGTTAATCCAGAATAATATTCTATCTGCGTGCTAAATACGCTCAGACGTTACGGAGTTGAGTGGTAACAAACATGCAAACTTTCACAATAATAATATTAGAAGGGTTAGCTGTTCCTCGCAGTTTCACCCGCATCCCGGGTTCTGTCAAATTTCATCAAAATTGTTTCGCAATAATAAAAACAGTTTAATATACTGACGGACGGATTCACAAATTTACTTTCCACAAAAAAGTTACATATAAACTGTATTTCCTCCCTTACCCCCTTAGGGGTAGAATTTCGGAAAACCCTTTCTTTGCAAACCCTATAAAAAACCTGCTTGCCAATTTTCATGTCTGTATTTCGGCTCGAGGCAGGAGGCTCTAGGTTCGATTCCTGGGTCGGGTAAGGTATTACTAGGAGCCCAAGATTGTAATACCCTCGGTATTGCTAATGTCTATTGGCATTGATAGCCACTTGCTATGTCAGCCTTCTGACATAAAAAAAATCATGTGAAGTTGAGACATAAAACTACCTACCTTCAATAAAATTTGTGCCTGACTCTTTGGGGATAATAACCGTCAAGATATTTACTATTTATTAATGAAAATAAACTTCATTACCTGCTTTTATTTTGGTTTACAGTTGCATTAATAATAACAGTACCACTATCTCACAATGAGGAAGTACTACCTAAAGTTTGTCCTTTCGAGAAGGGCCCTGTGTGCGGGTCGGACAATCGATTGTATGAAACAGTATGCGATTTGTGGAATGCAAGGGGAGGAATAGAACAGTTAAAGCCGATGAACTTTGGCAAATGCGTAAAAAAGAAGCCAATGAAAATTATGACGAAGTCAAACAACTTGGGCTTCCCTATGTATTGAATTTATTAATATTTTCAGTTTCATTAATTAATAAAGAGCCTGAATTGAAAACTTATTTGTAGCCTATTTCCCATTTGATTGTAAGGTAAAGTGCGGTCACGGAGCGGGAAGAATTTAAGGCGACGCCTTGAAGATTTTGGATTCCGATTTTTCTCAACAATAACTGAAGCGAACGAACTGAAATTTATTGTAAGAATTCATCATGTCTTTGACTTTATTTTGTACGTTGCATAACACGATTGGTTAACTTTTATAACACAAAATAATTAATCAAAAAGACCTCTTTAAAATAAGAGATTCCAATTTTACCGGCATTGAGGATCGATTTGAGGTTCCAAAATTTCTACATATATTAATTGAAACTGATACTGTAAATTGTACTTAGGTTTTATGAAATATATTTGTAGTTTTAAAATTAAACAATAAAAAACATTTTGTCGCATACGCCCGTTCCGTTTACGCGGGTTTTCTATGAGAGGTCGCTATAGTAGGGAGCGAGACGCAGCACGTTGAATTTCAGATTTTTAAGCTTAACGCGGCATCACCTTGTCAACCAATGTCTAATAAGGTTTAGATCTGTGATGCTGATGATGGCGGTCACCGCATCTGTGATGGCGCGACGGCAATATTTTTGTTCAAGAGCGACAGAGACAAGTAATGGAGAGTCAATGCACTAATTAGAGTCAATAAACTAATTCATCCTGGGGGGCTAAAAAGGAAACTTGAGCAATATTGCTAACGCAATTCATTTTTCCGAATTTACGGCAGATTCATCAATACCAAAACTTTTAATGAATTAAGGCTCCAGTCTCCCTAAAATCAGTGTTCTTGCGGAATTTATCAGAAAAGAAATATTGTTTTTTAGTCATCAGAAAAGCAATAAATGAAATATATTTTACGTTATTTTAAAGTGTGAGATTTGAAGTTTCCAATACATATTTTATTTTTTAATTTGACGCCACTTTTATTAGCTTTGTGAGGCTTTAAACATACCTCTATTAACGTTCCACGCGTAGAGGGTCTCATTCATGCACACGCTACGAAAAAAATATAACAAAAACAAGAAATGTGTTCAGATTACATTTGTCGGCAAATCCTCTACAATAATCTTATCTAGTTACTTTCTTTCCAAATTGTCTCAATTTCTTATTTAAATTGCTTTAAAAAGTTATAAATTTCTGAATTTAACCCTTGCAACATATATTTTTTTCTATTACAAAGTAATGGTTTAGAGAAATCACACTTTAACCACTCCGAAAGCAACTACTTATCTGTCGAATAAAAAATATATGCATTCAAAAAATCATGTGAAATAAATTTACCGAGACTAAACATATAACACAACGAACGCTGTCAATTCCCAGCGAAATTGAATGGAATTTTGATGCATTTTATGTTTTATTTGTTTAGTTTCGGTAAATTTATATCAAATGATTTTTTGAATGCATATATTTTTTATTCGACAGATAAGAAGTTGTTTTCGGAGTGGTTAAAGTTTGATTTCTCTAAACCATTACTTTGTAATAGAAAAAAATATATGTTGCAAGGGTCAAATTCAGAAATTTATAACTTTTTAAAGCAATTTAAATAAGAAATTGAGACAATTTGGAAAGAAAATAACTAGATAAGATTATTGTAGAGGATTTGCCGACAAATGTAATCTGAATACATTTCTTGTTTTTGTTATATTTTTTTCGTAGCGTGTGCATGAATGAGACCCTCTACGCGTGGAACGTAAATAGAGGTATGTTTAAAGCCTCACAAAGCTAATAAAAGTGGCGTCAAATTAAAAAATAAAATATGTATTGGAAACTTCAAATTTCACACTTTAAAATAACGTAAAATATATTTCATTTATTGCTTTTCTGATGACTAAAAAACAATATTTCTTTTCTGATAAATTCCGCAAGAACACTGATTTTAGGGAGACTGGAGCCTTAATATATGAAACTATTTTACATAAAACATATTGAAATAAGTAGGACCTGCCGAGAATTTGAAAAATGAATTGAATTAGCAATATTGCTTGAGCGGCCTTTTTAGGATGCCTGCTCTTCGAGCGCATTTAGGTTAGGTACTTTATCAACCTTATATTTTTTTAAGGTTTTTATTTATTGAACACTTTCATATTTCACACGACGTTTTCCTTCAACAAACAGCAGTAGAGAATCCTTACACATTTAATTCGTGTCAAATACATGAAAATGTTGCGCCATTTGCACCGATTTATCCGCGCAAAGGTGGAACGGTTGAGATACGTCTAATCCCGTCACAAAAAAAAAATACCACTGTACATACACTATAACTACCTATCCATTATATGGAATAATAAAGTAAGCAGGTTTGCTTCTACATAAACCGACACAAGGGCGGATCCAGGCATGTGCCCCTATGCCCCCCCCCTAAATCCGCCCTTGAACCTACATACATACTAAGTATACTTACATTTCTATATTATGCACGTGCTTTGAAAATCTGGATCTCTTCTATGTTGTAGACTGTATTGCCAAAAAGATAAGGTAGGTATTCGATCGTTTAAAGAAAACCCAACGAATGAAATGGATTCAATTTATTCGATATCAATATTATCGTTTCCATATCCATATTAAAACGATACTGTACAAAATAAATAGGGTCATAGGTAGCCGGGTATTGCATAGATGGTTTCCTCACGATATTTACCTTTACAGAAAAGTCGATTCAAATTCAAAACTGCGTCCAACGAACTACCACTGAGCAATCATCGTCTTGAAATTTATAAAATTAATTTTGTTCAATAGAAATTTACAAAAAGGTATCTAAACTTTAAAAATTACATATTAAATAAAATAACTAGTTTCGCATAACGAAATTCACAATCTTATCCAAAAGTAAAAATATATCTATTAACAAAATAATGTATTTAAAGATAGGTAATTTCTTTATTGAGAATAAATTCTTTAAACCGACTTTAACCTACGTAAGGCCGCCCTTACACTTGTAAGTTGCTTTCGTAAAATTTATGTAAGTAACTTACGGCTGCACCGCACTGCACTGCTCTATTACGATAAGCGACTTACAAAGAGTGTTTACATTTCAAATTTAAGTTTAATTACGTAAGTTACTTACGTGAGTAAAATTTACAAGTGTAAGGGCGGCCTAAGGTAAGGATACTAAAGTATCCTTACAATAATATAATATTTCTTATTCTTATATATAAAGTTGTCTTATTTTTTAGGCTACAAACTTACAAAATAATAATATCTGTACATAGAATAATGTGCATTACCGAATTATCGATAAGATAAATTTATCTTTATTGCTGGTTTTTAAGAAATATTATAATATTTATCAAATAATATCTATATAATTCGAGAAATTACATATTATTATAGAAATATAAAAATTCAAACAACAGTAAAATTATGTACTCAAAAAATCACGTGCAACACAAAAATATAAGACATCGATAACTAGATGTGTGCTTAAAAATAATCTTAAAACTAGGTACCTACAGTACCTAATGAACATACAGAGCTATTTATATGTCTATGTCTTACTAGTGCTGTAAGGGATGGAAGTACTCATAAATAAGAAAAAATATTGACCCTGAAAAAACAAAAATACGGTTGAGCTTTTGTATGAAAATTTTCTTTCGCAATTTTAGGATTGATCGCATAGTGGAAGTTGTTCATATTTATGAGTACTTCCATCTCTTAAAGCACAGCAGGTGAAATAAAAAATAACCCTGTATACCGTTATGCTAGCGTGCCTAGTGTATCTACTGAAGAGTGAGATTTTCTAAAATGTGACTTAGCTCACATCGCCTTAAGTTATAATTTACAAGCTTACGAAAAAACTACAAAGGCAATTTTCACAACCTTATTCACTGAGTTAAAGGTGATTTTAAATGCCCAAATAATTATTCTACATCAAAGTAAGTACCTATATAGAATCAATAATATTTGACTCCACGGTAAAAAAAAACCATAAAAATAGTTACATCCGATAAAGAAATAGCACCATTTGTCACAATTGTACTTAAAAACTTAAAAAAATAAACTGCTACAACTATTTTGTGCCAATTTAAACTTAAGTATGTACTGAGGCCAGAGATTTAAATCATAGATGTGCCATGCGCTTGCAAAAACGGTCCACGTTTCATGACTGCGCACGACGTACACCATTCACCAGACACATTTTCGTGCGCCTTATGTATGGCAAGGGCGCATCTACGATTTAAATCTTAGACTGAGGCGACACATTTCACAAAATAATCCTCAAAACGAATATACATCTTATTTATCCCAAATCAAACCCAACTATATTATCTAGGTCGTAATTGAATATTCTATAGTCGGTCCTATATAGTTTGTAGAGTTTCCTGATTAAAGGCAACTCAAGTTGTGAGAAATAGGTGTGTAGTTTATCTGATGTGCCAGAAGTGTGCGTGAGACGTGGAAATTCAATTTCAGAAGCGTTGATGGTGTGTAGAGCTAGCAGCGAGTCATCTAGAAGTGTCTCGTATTTACCTGGAAATGAAAAACACGTGTTAAATTTCAAACTTCACTATCAATCAAAGTAGCCTAAGTTAATCTTTATAACATCAGCTATCTGCCAGTGAAAGTACCGTCTAAATCATTCCAGCCGTTTCGAAGATTAGCCGGAATAAACAGACAGAGACAGACAAAAAAAATTAAAAATTGTTTTTTTTTTGTTATAAGTAAATACTTTTATGTTTAGTAAAAGCTGTTATTTTGACATTACAAACAGACACTTCAATTTTATTTACTTTTATAGATGTATGTACTCGTAGGCATAAATAATAGATATGGAATGATAAAGTGAACAGGTATTTGGAAATGTGCAACTACAAAAACCTATATAATAATATGGTAGTGACGTCGTGCCGTCTTTCCTTCACCGAGCTCAAGCTCATTTTTTAGGGTTCCGTACCCAAAAGGTAAAACGGGACCCTATTACCACAGTCTATGTAACTCGGCCAACGGACACGTCTAGATAGAGCAATCGTGCGAGGCTTGCGGGCTGAGAGAGGGGCGGTAGCGTGCCCAAGCTGCCATACACTCGCTTAGACACAATGCAGCAATTATGAATGCCTATACAGACTAGACTTTAAACGCGATAGACCACTGTATGTAATTACGCTGTGCTATTACTAAGACTCCGCTGTCCGTCTGTCTGTCTGTCTGTCTGTCACCAGGCTGTATCTCATGAACCGTGATAGTTAGACAGTTGAAATTTTCACAGATACTAAAAAACAGAATAATATAAATATTTAAGGGGGCTCCCATACAACAAACGTGTTTTTTTTTGCCGTTTTTATAGATAATGGTACGGAACCCTTCGTGCGCGAGTCCGACTCGCACTTGGCCGGTTTTTATGTCAGAAGGAGTAGACTGACAAAAAGGCAGTCGGTCCAACTGATTGTAAGGGGCAGCCGTCACCTATGAATATTAATACAAAGGAGATTGCCAATGTGTTGCCAACTTTTAAAAGCAAATTCTAGAAGACAACTGGCTCTTAATAATATATGTTTTGTAGTTAGATGCTTGGAATGTAATCACGTGCCTGGATTTAGAATATTCGGTATATGAATTATTACATAGGTCAACATTTTACTCCGTTCCCAAAAATCTATTACATATTTGGGAGCATATTGTACTGTATTGCATATCAAAGAGCGGTGATACCGGTTTGTCGGTTCTATTTAAATTAAATATAGGAATTAGCATACCTAGTATTACCTATTGGAAACTAATTGAGATTTATATGCATACTTTAATAAAATTATGAACATATTATTCATAGAAACACGGATATTATTGAGCAATGTTTGAGCCACTGTATCCTGATTGAATATTATAATATATATTATATAAATTCCATTTCAGCATATAAGAAAAAACAAGTCTCAAATTCAAAGAAATCAAAAATGAAATGCAAAATATTCACACACAAAAAAAGTAGAATTGTTGAAATTATAAACATTTTCTTCCCTCTCAACCTTAACTGAAAGTCAATCTACTGTCCCTCTCTGGCAAGGTCCTTGAAATTCTATAATTTATTCCAGCCGGCACGTTCCTAGAATACAGTCTGCAGTTAATGAACGGCCAAATGTGGGATTGTCAATGTATAGACATGGTGAAGTTATACACGATTTTTTTATAAGAATATTTTTTTTTACTTGTTCACTGAGTGGATTATATAAATTAATTATTTTAGGGCTCCTACACACTGTTCCACACTCGGTAGCGTCGTCGTACGGAGATAATCCCCCTTATTCAGACCCATTCGGTTGACATTCCGATCGGAAAGGACGATATTTCGATAAATTTAGGGTGATGCTGTGTTAGTAGCAGTATTCATTCACTACGATCGTGTACGGATCAACTGCCTCATTCCAAATAGAAGTCTGAAATGAGACAATAGGAGCAATCCTAATTCAGTAGACTACTCAATCGGTTTGTCTACCCGATCGCGACCGCAACCGAGTAGGTCTGAATAGCCCCGTACATTATATTGTACGTCTGCTATTTGCATATCAATCTGTTTGCACGCATGATATGGTAAGCTAACAGGGTGACACTCTGTGAGGGGGGGGGCGATGGAGCCAAGACTTAAAATCTGGGAGAATCCCAAAACATATACTTAAGTCAACGTGAAGACCTAAGATCTACAGAGTGCAATAGACATTTCCAGACTCTATAATGATGATTGGCAGAATGCAGTAACATAAAAGTATGTATAACAACACGTAAGCACCGTACGTAGATATACATAAAAAAAATACAGATTGTCACCATCACCACCATTGAAAAGAAAACAAAAACGACATATTCCTTTACCACTCCAACATCAAACCGCTACCCCACCTTCTTACAATCTGCGCAAACTTATCGTATGATCAAGTGACAAAAAATAATAATAATATACATTATAGACTTTCAGAAGCATTCGTATCAGTCCCCGGTAGGTCTCAAGATATTCATAAAAAGTTGACTGGCTCTGATGAAGACAGAAGAATGTGGGACCATATAAAACATACATGTATGTTTTCTATGACCAAAGGCTGGTGGTCTAAAGATAATCTGTATTTGTTCACCGATTCACATAAAAAATTGATAAGTCTATTATCTAGCTTATAAAAATTTAAATACGTGCCTACCAACCAACATTCTTCTGTCTTCTATAAGAGAGATTCTCCATTGTGAGCAGCAATTATTTTTACTCAATACATAATTACCTAAGTAACCACTTACAAGATTGAGTATTTGGAAATTAACTCGGCAATTAGTTTAGTTTTTAAATAAAGATGCGAAAAAAACTTGACACTTTGAAATAAATATTATAAATATGCACCTCTTGTACATACATATTTGTCATTTATGTAAATACGTGTGGGAATCAGTTAATATATGTGATTAAAAAAACGAGCAAACATTAAAACGGACACTGTAATGATGACTGTAATAGTATTTTGCTTAAGTACCTAACGAATTATATACAATTTTTTTGTTCCAATTCACAAGGATATGAATGACGAAAAAATAGATTTAAGTTTTCAAGTTTTTTTTATAGTCAATTCCCCGTCTTGTTATTTATAAAGGTTAATTTATAATATTGACAACAATGATATTATAAGTAAATACGTGTAGATAGGTTACCTACATACATTTGATCTTCAAAAACGGCACACTAACTCACAGATAAATAACTAAATAATTCGGTACGAGAAGTGCATCCATTGACCGTGCATCCAGTGCCGCTTGCTGAGCGCTTATAAGCTATCTACACCTTTTTACTTATAATATATTGATTGACAACATTTTCACTTTATTGTGTATTATTTTGGATAGATTCCAGCACAAGATTGTTAGTAAAACGCTTTTATGTGACTTATAATCAAACCTTGATAAATATTCTCAACAACTGGCTATTGGACTTCCAACCGTGGTAAAAGAGAAAAAAAATCTATTCCCAATTAACATTAAACACATCTACAGAAAGATTATATTTTAAGATGTCATTATACATCAAAAAAATAAAGGCCATCCCATATAAATAAAGTATGGAAGCCCTTTTACTTTCAGAAAGTATGAAGCGCCTTTCACTTCATACTTATATATATACGAGAACACTGAAGAATAGGTACCATATTATGTTTGGTAGAAAGAAAATGGCAGATAGAACTACCAAAGCGTTGGTTTACGGTATTTGATCCGAGTCATTATCATTAAGTCGAGAAAAAGGCGTCATGTGTGTGGGGGGGGGGGGGTATCATTAGCGGCCAACAGTTATGTCAGCTGTTTTACTTGGCAAATGGTCGGAACGAGATAGTATATTGTCGACAATTGACGAGTCGATGGATTTTACTTGAGATTAACCTAAAAGTCGCTACATCATTGTTAATTGATGGAATTACCCATTGAATATGGAAATAATGATGTGAATAAGGAATAATATTTAAGGCGATGACAGCTAGAAGGTCATAGGTTCGTATCCTACAATGAGCTTGAGTTTTCGGTGAAGGAAAGCATCGTGAGGAAACCATAGCACGGTGGTACGGTAGATACTTAGTAATGCCAACCAGGCTGGCTACCACCCTGGAGTTGAGAAATCTATCGCCAAACACTTACCGGTGAGTTCCGGCAGCTGCACTTGAGAGCAAGTTACTTCTAGGCTTTGTGTGCTTACCACCTTCTGCCACATTGTGGTCAAACACAAGCCTAAAAAAACTACTTTTAGCATAGGGATGTATACCAATAGAGTCCATATTAGACCTAAGAAACTATATTGCCACATAAAGTTGTGATGACTTCGGCATAGGTAAAACCTGAAGGTTACTTACGTATTTTGTGTTGTAATATCATTAACCACAAACACCTACTTATTAAAAATGTCATTGTGAGAAACTCCGCCATCGCCGTCATAACTTGCAAGATATAATGAACTGAGATATTTTCAGATATACAAGTTGGCGCACCCCGGCTTTGCACGGGTGCAATTTATATACACAAATTCCTCGTTTATCGCTCTTCCTATTAGTGAAAACCGTATCAAAATCCGTTACGTGGTTTAGAAACAATAGACAGAGGCAGATAGCTAGGTGCTTTATTTTATACTATTTAGAGAAGAGCTACAGGTTTATTCAATGTATTTCACCAGTAGAATCGATCCATTAATGGGTACCATTACCATACCATTTGATTTTGTGCCAAAATTACGAACAATTAAAAGAAAAAAAGTAATTTTTAAAATGTATAACATTATCGTTGTAATTTCGAGTATAAATTTTAATAATGTATTCTGACCATTTTCACTTTTAAATTATGTTCGGTTTTCAAAAATTATGTTCGATTTAAAAAAGGAGGAGATTCTATATTCGACGTGTAATTAAAGTTTTAGGTTGTAGTAGAACTCTTAGTGCAGATTTCGCTCGGGGAAGTACTACCACTATATCTAATTCCGCCGTGAAATAGTAGTGCACTTGTATTACTGTGTTTCGGTTAGGAGGGTATGGGAGCCGGTGAAATTACACAGGAGACTTAACAACTTCATGTCTCAAGGTTGGCAACGCGTGAGTGCTACCCCTGGCAGGGAAAATATAATATTGTATTTTCTTTGCCGGTGGTGTTATGAGCGTCTATAGGCTACGGTAACCGCTTACCATCAGGTGGGTCGTAAGCTTGTTTGCCACCTAGTAGTATAAAAAAAAATGTGGGGGATTTAATTCTTTAAGTACAATTTTGCGTATGGACAATATCTATGTGAGAATGTCAGCATATTTCTAGGTAGCTTTTAGTCCCGAGATGTCCACAGCTGCTTGCAGCTATAAAAATTTGTTAATGAACAATAACTACGAACGGAATCCACATACAATAATCAAATTGAAAAACTTATAAAGCATTCTATGTCATCGACCGAAGGAACCTTAAAAAGAACTATAGTTGTTTGATGATTTATGTTATGATGTCTGACGCAAGTCGCGGAGCTGGTTTGAACCGACAAAAAACATGGATGCCATCGTACGCATGGATAAAACTTTTTAGTTATCGCTTGAATCACAAACTTGATAGGTACACTGTACCAAAAAATCCTTTATAACTGAGAATTAACGAGTCGGTATTGTAAATGTTTTATTTTTGTAATTGTAATCTATACTACTATTATAAATCTGAAGAGTTTGTTTGTTTGAACGCGCTAATCTCAGGAACTACTGGTTCGATTTGAAAAATTCTTTAAGTTTTGGATAGCCCATTTATCGAGGAAGGCTATATGCTACTTTTTATCTCGGGAAAACATAAGATCCCTCGGGAACGCGGGTGAAACCGCGAGGCGGATTCTAGTAAAACATAAATATGAATGCCTCACTCATGTACCTATTCATATTTAAATGTCTGTTGCGAATTGTACTTTGCAGATATTAGTATGTGATGAATACATTGAATTCTATATTTAAATTTTATTTTTTATTCATTTTATTGTTGAAGTAACTTTGTCGTCACAAAACAATCGGGCTGCGGTTTATGGAACACTTTTGTATTTTTTTTATATCTGTGGTCGCTTTATTATCTATGTATAAGTTATATTACCGGGTAGATATTTCAAGATGGCATATTTTCGATATTTGTGCTAGGTTGTTCATCTTGAGCATCTTTTACTATGAGACCAACTAAGAAATCGCAAAAAATCTGAAAATCCCTAGTAAAGGTTTCGAAATATCCACCAGTATATAAAAAATAATGTTTATCTCCTGTTTGTTTGTTTGTTTGTAACATATGCGTTCCTATACCTTAAACCCGATTGCGATTAAACTTTATCAAGTTGTGTGCACACCCGTGATTTCAGGCAAAAAAGAAAAAGTGATACTGACAATACATGTCGAGGATAAGCTAGCCTTTCAATAAAACATCTCCCGCGTATAAAAAAGCGCCATTAAAAAATGGGATCGAGTTGGATTAATTAAATAGAAAAATGAAGTGGTGTGACCGACCACGCACCTTGTATTTGCAAGGTGTGTGGTCGGTTCACACCACTTCATTGTTTCATTGGATTTGTATAAAATCTTTTAGAGCGGCAAACAATGGTGGTGTATCAAAAATTATTTAAAAAATGTAACCTTGCTGAGTTTCTTGCCGGTGCTTCTCAGTTGAAGGCTGACTTCCGAACCGGTGGTAACCTCCTTCAGTAGCTTCAAGTGCCCTCCTAGGCTCTCATCATCTACCAGCTCTGTTCCCAATAATTTGGGGTCGCTTGTACTCTTCTTCTATTCAGCCCTTCTACCCGTCATGTCTGCATTCACTCCATTCTTACTCATTCATGTTTTACACAATCCTTCCATCTCTTTTTTGGTCTTCTTCTTCCCGTATATCTATCGACTCCTCCTAGAGCTTGAAATAGGTGCATTCAACCTGGCAAAGGTTTTCCCGTATCCCGCATCTTCCCGTAAACGGAGAAGAGTGAGTATTCAGCCTCTATTTTAAGTCAAAAGGTGTGGCAATGATATTCCGATTTTTACAATAACCGGTCAAAGAAGTTATCATAAAAAGAATAATAAAGAATAATTTTGGTACCTGTACCAAAATAATATTTTTTTTTGTGTTACCTATGTGTTATGTATGAATAAATTGCTGTAAAATGCTAGATATTTTGATTCTAGTTTATCTAATATTCTGACACAAGTTTTGTAGGATAGGTAAATTAATCGTCATATATTCCTATTTTAGAATTGTTTAAATTTGAGATCGTAAAAACAAAAAAGTTCGCTTTTTACGCAGTTGAACTTTTATTACCAGCTATCATGAGACTTATTCTATCTCACTCTGCATGCACATGTGGAAATGAGATACCAATCCACGAGAGATCTAATCAACCATCTATTACCTCTAATTACCCATATTAGATATACTAATTGTCTCTCATTCTATGTCTGCCTCTTTGAAGTTATATGCCAATTAATATATTTTTTTAAGATACCACCATCGGCCACGTCATCACTTACCATAGTGAGATTGAGGTCAAACACAGGCCTGTTATAGATAAAAGAAAAAATAATAATTAATTAGTATTGTATTTTTAATGCGTTGAATATTTATTATCAACGGATGTGACGTGCGTCCTATTCCTCGGCTGCAATATTTACTCTGGCATGTTACAAGGAAAATATTTTTAAGCCATTTATTCAGTTTAGACTTATGAACGTCGAAACTACTGAAGTTACCACTGGTTCGGAAATAAACCTTCAACTGAGAAGAACCGGCAAGAAACTCGGCAAGGTTACATTATTTATATATGACACCGGAGAATAACAAGAGCCGCAAATTTATAAATTTACTAGGAAATTTATAAATTTGCGTTAGGTTAGGTTAGGTAAGTTTATAAATTTCCTAGAAAATTCATAAACTCGCGGATTTTGTTATCTTCCGGTGACATATATATATATATATTTATTTTTTGGACAGTCTGACTATGTTGGCTTCTTTTTACATCAAATGTTTAACAATTTTTAAAACAAAATATTATAAAACTAGAGAATATAATAGACAGACTGCCAAGTAGTCAAGTCTTCAATCGCAAATTGTGATGACACAACAAATGAAGGGTATGGTGGATTAAATTACATACCTATATAATACCTTTAATATAAATGCAGTTGAGTCGGTTTGTTTGTACATAATATTGTCCTTAGCAAGTTTTTGTAAATGTAATTAGTAAATTTTTTTTTTATATTGTATTACAAATGCCTCTTAATTACAAGATAATACACAGGATGATTTTAGGAGAGGCCTATGTCCAACAGTGGACTGATGTAGGTTGATGATGATGAAGTAAATGATTTATTAATTCATTACAACTGTATTAAGTATATCTTAAAGTAGTTTAGTTCAAGTCAGGTCATAGGTTTACAATAGAGTTCATGACCTAAGCATCAAACTCCTTGACGAAATTAAAAACTTAAATTTCTATTTTAAAAAAAATGTGTGTGCACAAATTTTTTTTTTTGTCTGCTTGCGTGACCTAAATACTGTGTAATTGGCGACTTGACAACCGAACGCCCCAAGTAGCACACAAGTGCTGTAAAACAGCAGACTCTCACGCCACAGTGGAAACTTTAGCTGTGTTAGTCTTCTAAATAAAGCGCATTTTCAGCTGGGATGTACCCCAGTATGCACTATTTAGTTTTCAATTGCTTATTTAATTGCATCATAATAGCATTTTATTAGCATTAAAAACGGTAACAGTCACCTCATAAAAGGAATTGGCTGTTGAAAAAAACGAGCACGAAAGACAATTTCATGCGTTCTACTACC
Organism: Tetheella fluctuosa; assembly: GCA_951216915.1. Lineage (NCBI taxonomy): Eukaryota > Metazoa > Arthropoda > Insecta > Lepidoptera > Drepanidae > Tetheella > Tetheella fluctuosa. The sequence continues at coordinate 13,128,062 of OX578214.1, forward strand.
AATATAAATGAGTAACGTCAAACATTTTATCAAATCAACTAGCTTTTCCGCGCGGTATCACCCGTGTTCCCGAGGGATCTTGAGTTTTTTCGGGATAAAAAGTAGTCTATAGCCTTCCTCGATAAATGGGCTATCCAACACTGAAATATTTTTTCAAATCGAACCAGTAGTTCCTGAGATTAGCGCGTTCATACAAACAAACAAACAAAAAACCTCTTCAGCTTTATAATATTAGTATAGATAATAATTTAAGCTCTGTTTATTGTACCTACATTTCAGATAAAGCTACTACCTAAAAAAATATCGATAAAAATGACGTCATATGAATAATGCATTCATATAAAATACAGCGGAACGAATAATTTTATTATGTTGAACTTTGTGACTAACGGTATATAGTTGAAACTGTTTTATTGTTTCAATTGGATATTACGTAATGCAAGACCTAATAGTTACTTTATAACTAAATTGGCTATCAAGGAAAACAGGCAAATATTTTTTAAGCCATGATAGCTCTATGTCACGTCGGAATATGTGGCAAAGGTCGTGGGTTCGAATCCTACAATGAGTTTAAACTTTCGGTGAAGGAAAAACAACGTGAGGAAACCATAGCATGGTAGGGAACTTCATCACTTATCAGACGCCTTAAATCATGTTTTATACTGGTTGAGATGGTTTCTTTCGATATTTTCAGAGTTGGTCCCACAGTAAAAAATATTCAGCATCATAAACCCAACATAGGTTTGAAAAAAAACGCCATAACTATATCTACCTGGTACGTATAATAATCATGCTTCATATTTAATAATAAAAAAAAATACTTCTGAATACATATAGGGTCATATTTAATATAAAAAATATATTACGACTAAAATACAACGCATATTTTACAATTACAATCGACGAGGTGATATTTTTAGTGAGGTTGAGACATTCTTTGTGCCAAACATTAAAAAAATGTTTTTAGGGTTCCGTACTTAAAGGGACCTTCTTACTATTTGTAGTTAACGCTGTTCGTCGGTCCGCTTGTCAATCTGCGTGTCATAATTTTAACCTAATAGATAGCTTGTTGAAATTATGTATATGAGTGCTTACAAATTTTATAAAACTTTAAAATGAGTTGTCTTGTATTCGTTATCAAAAAGTATTTTAACGTTTTTTTTAATATCAAGTATTTCAGGAAATTTTAAATAAGAATGATATACAATTTACTTTCGTACTGTATAACGCGGTGCAGTAGGTACCTACCTACACAATTGCATGTACCGTTATATAATGTATTAAGGTCATGATACAGTATCAAAATGTTTTTTTTTTAATTCCAGGAGAAAACTGGGTTACGGGCCAACTATTAAATCCATTTTAACGAGATCATCTTAGTTACTAAATTCATATTTATTTAAATTGCTATTATAATTATGCCAGAATTGCGTGTACTTATGCAATTTTTTTTTCGATAATTTGTTTGTCTCAATCATCTCTTTAATTTTATCGTAAGACTATAGAAAATTCTATTGTGGTTCCAATTGTTTTATTTTTTGGACGCCTCAATGTCATAACCTTGAAAAGATATTTGGCATGTGGGTCACCAATAGGAGAAAAAACATCCGTTACTTTTTATCCCGGGAGCGCGGATAAAACCGCGGGGGAAATCGAATGAGTATATAATAGGTCTAGGTAATTATTATACAAATAAACCCCGTTGATAACACTGCCACCCAGAATAGATTTAAGAGAAAGAAGCTTGAATAGATTTCCTGGCGGATGACGTAACGGGTGTTCGTGGACCACCTTTTAAGGCCCACGCCTCCACCGAGAAGGCCCAGCCGTGCTTTTTATTTTTTATTTTATTACTCGTTCGATCGGTCAAGACGATCGCTTTGATAACGGACTCTCATCTGATTGCGTAATTCACGAGATATACAGGGTGATTTTGTTATCACAGGCAATACTTGCAGGGGTGGAAGTACTCATCAATGTGAACAACTTTTATTATAGGGCTAACTCTGATATCGCGTAAAATAATATGGTTGCTTCATACATTTTGGTCGAGTAGGTATTGAACTTTTGTATGGAACAGCTGATAATTTTTTCATGATTTCACAGTTAGTCCCATAATAAAGTTGTTCATTTTGATGAATACTTCCACCCTTGCAAGTATTGCCTGTGATAACAAAATCACCCAGTATATAGTAATGATGCTGCACAAGGAATAGATGCCCTGCGTTTGTTGTATCGCAAGGTTATACTACGCGTGGAGCAATCAAGATGATTCTGTGAGGGTCTGTGAATGTAATCATTGAGTGGACAGATGGACCGCACAAGGAACAGTTTATCGATTAGAATAAATAACTGGCTTTGTAATTACCCCACAAGCCCGTACATATAGGTCGACAGGGTAAGCAGAACAACGACAATATGAGGTCATTTAGTATTATTAGGAAGCCATTTTATTAAATAACTAGCTGTTCCCCGCGGTTTTACTTGCATTCTCTCAAGAATTGGGCTATCAAATGCAAAAAAAAAAAAATCTAATCCGACTGGCAGTTCCAGAGATTACCGCTTTCAAAGAAACAAATAAACTCTTCAGCTTTATTATATTAGCATAGATATGTATAATATCAGCGTTTCTTCTTTTGTAAAAGAGACATCTGAAGGTTAGCAATCAGATCCAATTAATTAAATGGCTGTGTTACACAAGCAAGAGTCATCTGGCATTTCGACCTTGAATGCTATTCCTTAAACAGCCATGAAATTCGTTATAAGTTATTAGACATATAATATATAGTTGGCAGTTCACGTGGAGTCAAAACATTTTTTTTTAATGACAGACTTGGGTAATGTAATAACTTATAGTTGTGTTCTTGCGCGTGAGTAAGGTTGCCAGAGCTCATCGGAGTGGGGGGAAGGGAGTGGAGGGAAGTGGAAGGGTCGGCAACGCGTGAGTGATACCCCTGGTGTTGCAAGCGTTCCCGACAATGTTGTATAAAAAAAAAAATGTACCATAAAAACGAGTTAAAAATTATTGGTACTCACCAACTAATGTATACTTGATGAGACATGGATGGCACAGGTTGGTGATCGGATGCCAGTGCTCATTGTTCACCACATCAGTCAACTCTTCAGACCTGTCAGTGAGGAAGAGCGCGAACTCTTTGAAGGACACATCGTGGCCGTGCTCCAGAGATTCATTCGATGGATTTGTACGGAATGCTTTTATGATTCGTCGACCGACACGGTCCTGGAAAGATGATGCTGTTATAGTATTGAATGAATTTGGTATAGACTTAATTATAGACGTATAGAATATTATTTTATTTAATTTGATAGGTTTATAAAATAAGGTCTAATTTTCAACTAAGGCCGAATTGGACCAACTCATTATTTTAATTTGGGCAGTTAAATATATTGCATGAATGAAAAATATTCTAGGTCATATTAAATAAAGCCATCGAATCGACCATGACAGACGAATCAGAATCAAATAGATGGGTGTGTAACGTAATTCCTTCCATAACTAGCTTTCCGCACGCGGCTTCGCTTGCGTAGACTTTATAAAATATATTAAATAACTTTTTTTTGCAACATCCGATTTTAATTATTGTGTAGGCTGTATTCACAATAACACAAACTACATGAAAATCCGTTCAATGGTTCCGGAGATGTGCGCGAAGAAAAAGATAGACAGACAGACAGCCAGACAGAAAATAATTTAAAAAATCGCTGGTTTATGTTCTATTACCCTCCTTTAGTTATCCCCTTTCTATTTTTATTACTTTTCTTCAAAAAGACATCGGATTCTACTGTTTTATTATATGTATAGAAGATGTAGGTAGATAGATGACTCGCAAGTGACATCTGAAGAGTCAACGGGTTTTTTTATTAAGAATTTTAATTATTATCAATTGTCGAATATCATAAGGTCAATGGAATATTTTGGTAAATAAACATTGATTTGCGGTTGGATGAGCAATATACAGTGTGTAATAAAATGACTTATAACAAAGCCAGGAAGCCTACCATAGAGTAGGTTACAAAGTCGCGTTTCGCAATAATTTGAAAATGGATTTAGGAAAATATTTATTATCTTGAAAGGGGAAATACTTTGAAATTTTAGATTTTGTATTAGATTACGATTTCAATTTGGAATTTATAATTAATGCAGTATGATAAAATATAACATTTTGCTTCGGATCTCTATGATATGAGACAGTAGGTAATTATCAATAATAACGCACAATACATGAATCGGTTTCTCGACCGAGTTGTCAGGGACTCTATTTCGAACCATAGTGGCGTACTTTCCGCAATCTTTTCCTTGACTGCTATCGCATCTAAAATGCTTACCTAAGTACTAACTCATAACTTTTGAAACAATATTTTACAATTAATGTAAAAATTACTAAGGTGTGTGACATAGAATGAGAGCTATATGTCTAAGTGCAATTTTATTTTTCGCTAATAAGCCATTATAAATCCAAAGTGATAAAAAATCAGCCCAGTGCGAGTGGGAGTCAGACTCGCGCACGTAGGGTCCTGTTGGTTGATTTTATTATTCAATAATAATAAAACCAACTTAAATTTTGTGGCTCTGCTCAATAAAGTTGAATTATACCTACCTATAATAATTTTAAAGTAAAATAGCATCATTTTGCATAAAATTTTGGTTTTGGTCGCAGCTTACAGGTACATTAAGGAGTATTTTTCAGTAGGTTCGTAGGTATTTTTTGACTAAAAACAGTTCCTATATCGTTTAGTTTTTCTTTCGGCTCTTTTTTTTGTATTGGACAAAAATAATTTAATTTTTCAATATTCGGTTTCTGGTTAACATTCTATGCAAAATATCCAAATTTCAAAACTGTATATAATTTTGAATACAAGCTAGAGACTCGTAACATACAGACAGCAGAGTATCAGCAATCGGGCTTAGTTTTACAGCTGTGATACAGCAGACTTCGGAGATGAACATAGAGTACTTAAAACCAAGGAATGTGGAGGACAGGTAGTATTTATGAAGACATAAGTACCTGAAAATATTTTGCACTCTGCGTTTCACCCTCTAATTTATTTCTGTATGCTGACAGCAGTCTCTCAAATGGGTTTCTTACAATTATCATTTTTTGATAATTCTCCAGCATGTAGTCACGGTCTGCCTTTGCAATCATACTCAAGTTCCGGAACATTCGAGGAGTGTGGGCCAGACTGGCAGGGATGGATAATACATCTGTGTTGTTCCATTTGCCAGACAATATCATCAATACTCTCTTCCAATTAGTGCAGGCCACCTAGAAAATAATTGAAAAAATATTGGACAAAAAAGTGAGTGTGACCTATAAAAAATATGAACCAAAACTATGTAGGTAATTTATTAATTTTGTGAAACGGATATAAACAAACAGTTTTATCTGATTTTACATGATTTGATAGATCTTCAAAATGAGTACCTACCCAGAGGCCAGAAGTATACTAGTTCAGTTATTCATTTAAAATTTTATTTATTTGTACAATACCTACATGTGTTAAGATTTAAATAAGTGCCAAAATAACATAATGTATTTCCCTAATTAACATTTCAGAATTTGTAGGTAGGTAATGAATGTATCTTTTGATATATTACTTAAATACAATGTAACATAAATATGTTGCATAAAAATGTTCAGAAAAGTAATTGGCAACATTTTGTAAGTTTTTTGTGTATAAATAACAAATTATATTTATAAACATAATAGCTTGTTAACTAGCTCGAAAATCTAGCAATTAATTTCGGAAGTGTACAAGCCAATGTCAGATTGTTATCTTCATAGTTTTTCATAATTTTTCTAATTATTAAATGTTCTATCATGGACAGTCATATAATTAAATAAAAAAAATAACTAATATTATTATGTGAATGACGTCGGAAGCGACTCTTTAATGAAGTCGGTTAAAAATATCAGCTAATACAGACGGAAATCCCGTTTGCCTTGAAAAACTCACCTTCGGTACGTAGCAATACAGCAGTTTGTGCTCATCATTAACCAAAATATGTTCCAACTGGCTCGGTGGTAAATCATCGAGGCTCGATTGATTAGGAAAACGTCTACACGCCTCTTGAATAAGCTCTTGACGAGCCAAGTTCAAGGACTGGGTCAACTCCAACGAATGTATCGAGCTATCGTCAATCCTATTATCAACTACATTACCGCGCACAAAAATCAAAATATTCACCAACAACACTAATTCCGTTTTAAACACACGCATTTTTTCACATATAACACAACACAAGAATTACCTATAACTTACCTAACTTTCTTTCGAAAACTGTAACCTAAGTTTTTAATGTAGGGCACACGTTTATAAGCATGATGCGTCGAAAGAGTCACTCTACAAAATGTACTTGATATATCCAATGAAGTTTATGTAATAATGTCAACTACTGTTTAGTTAAAAATGTATTTTGAAAAATAATTGTTGCGATATTTATTTCGACATGTAACATACCATACCATACAACCTATCTACACCACTTTGACAGATCGACTGAGTGACGTGACTGACTGACTGATTTACTCAATCACTCACTCACTGACTGACTGACTGAACTGGTCAAGTGGGGTATGGATGGTGAATGAGGAGTGAGGTGAGCTCGCTAGAATAAGTTTTCTGTGGAGGTGAGACTTGGCTGATTGAACGACTGAATGAGCAAAACGGAATGAAAAATGAGGAAAAATGTAACCGATTAATAATGAATACTTAAGGCTCCAGTCTCCCTAAAATCAGTGTTCTTGCGGAATTTATCAGAAAAGAAATATTGTTTTTTAGTCATCAGAAAAGCAATAAATGAAATATATTTTACGTTATTTTAAAGTGTGAGATTTGAAGTTTCCAATACATATTTTATTTATTAATTTGACGCCACTTTTATTAGCTTTGTGAGGCTTTAAACATACCTCTATTTACGTTCCACGCGTAGAGGGTCTCATTCATGCACACGCTACGAAAAAAATATAACAAAAACAAGAAATGTATTCAGATTACATTTGTCGGCAAATCCTCTACAATAATCTTATCTAGTTACTTTCTTTCCAAATTGTCTCAATTTCTTATTTAAATTGCTTTAAAAAGTTACCCTGTGATCTGAATCTGAGTCTCGGTAAATTTATTTCAAATGATTTTTTGAATGCATATATTTTTTATTCGACAGATAAGTAGTTGCTTTCGGAGTGGTTAAAGTGTGATTTCTCTAAACCATTACTTTGTAATAGAAAAAAATATATGTTGCAAGGGTCAAATTCAGAAATTTATAACTTTTTAAAGCAATTTAAATAAGAAATTGAGACAATTTGGAAAGAAAGTAACTAGATAAGATTATTGTAGAGGATTTGCCGACAAATGTAATCTGAATACATTTCTTGTTTTTGTTATATTTTTTTCGTAGCGTGTGCATGAATGAGACCCTCTACGCGTGGAACGTAAATAGAGGTATGTTTAAAGCCTCACAAAGCTAATAAAAGTGGCGTCAAATTAATAAATAAAATATGTATTGGAAACTTCAAATCTCACACTTTAAAATAACGTAAAATATATTTCATTTATTGCTTTTCTGATGACTAAAAAACAATATTTCTTTTCTGATAAATTCCGCAAGAACACTGATTTTAGGGAGACTGGAGCCTTAAGTTTCATTAAAATAAAATTAAATAGTGATGTGGATTGATAAAAAAGATTGATAGTTTTTTTAGAACAATTGGAATTTCACAAAGAAAATTCTGAGAGTAACGTATCGTCGCCTCTTAATTAATTACTTTACAATCCATCAATAAATAATAATATTTTCAAAAAATAGATATAGATGGAGTTTGGTGAACACAGGGATTTTTGTCCAATTTCAAAACAAAGCTAATTTATAATGATTTTTATACTTTCTATTTAAATTAAAAATCATAGCGTCCCGCTAGTTTAGTAATTTTATAAAGAGGTAACATTATTTTGTGTATTTGTTTGTACTTCACAATTTATTGATCCTTGAGGCATTCAAAAAGAACCGAAATTAATTTAGCCAATTATATTATGCAACTATGCAATTAGACGACTGTCAAAATGAAAATTAACGGTCGAGCAAAGCTGAACAATTCGATTATTTATATTTCAGACCGTGATTTCAAATAATCAAAGGTTGCATCATTGAAAAAAAATGTCTGGAAGTAGCGGCACTCTGCACAAGTGCATCCTGTTCATACTCATACGAAAGCCAGTACTTATTAGATATACTAAGTTTTAGCCTAAAATTTATTTTTTTCTGGTTATGATTTTTTTTACTAGCTGTTCCCCGTGGTTTTACCCGCGTTCCCGGTATAAAAAAATGGATGTGTCGTGGAACACTCGGGTGGAACGAAAAAGCGTGTAAATATGACTGGGCACAGCCAATACGCGCTATGGATAACCGTCTACACTAAAGAAAGTGTCGTGACTTCGGGATTTTCGAACTTTGTTCCAAAATCCCTCACCCCTCGGCCCTCAACCCCCTCTTAAACATTTAATGGAAAAAAGCCAAAATTGTCACAATCCAAAAAAAATATTTACCTAGGTAAAAAATGTAACATTGCTGCGCAGGCAAGTTGCTGGTTTTTCTCAGTTAAAGGCGATTTCTGAACCTGTGATAACTTCGATAATTTCGACGTTCATAATGCCCTTCTAGGGCCTAAACCACAGACATAGAATGGCCTAAACTAAATAAATGGATTTTTTTTACTTTGACTTTGAATTGGTCACATAGAAAATTTAAATTTGTTTCAAAAAGAAGCCATCTTAAAATATCCGCCCATCATAAAACTGTCGAAGAGGCATTGAGATGTCTCTCAATTAGCTTGCGAGTTAATCGCTTACTTATCTTCAATTGTGCGAGGAAGAATTGTAAGATAGTATAGGATCTCATAAAACAATGGTTATTTGCATTGCGTTCGGCAAGTGCGATACAATAAAAAAGGAGATTAAACTTTCGTTTAACATTGTAATTATTATATTTTCAGTAAATAGATACATAAAGATGATATTGAGAACATTTACCCGTAGGTACACTTACAACGAATAACTTAATTGAGATAGTATGACGGTTTTTAACGGCCAACGTACGTTTTTGACATAACGCCAATTTAGAATTTCGTGACATAGAATCGTCAAATAGACTACAATACAAATAAATATGTACTTAGATAAAAATCCTAAATGTCATGATTACAAAAAAATATTGACGTTTTCTTTATAAAATTATTTTTAAATATTTTGGAATCGTGACGTGACCATCAGAACATTTTTTGTTTGTATTGCAGTCCGTTAAGATGCGATTACACGGAATTATAAAATAGCAGCCATCATAGTAAAATATTACAACCTCTTTAATTCACTGATAGTCGCTCTGGAATATTACTCTGAAAGATAAACAAAAAGGTTATTTTTTTTTTCGCATTTAGGTACTGTTAAGTAATAAAAATAAGTTTGTTTCTGTCAGTTCTTACTCTTAGATGTTGTATGTAGCAAACTTGATGATATTGGTGTATGAGAGCGAAGGCTTCTTCAGCTACTGCTAGTTGATGGTGTTGCCACGCAAGAACCGCGAGACATGCCCATAATGTTTCATCTTCTACAGTTCGGCAAAGCTGTTAATTTAGGGCCAGCTATTGACTTATATTAATCCAAGAGCAGAAGTGTTAAAAAAATAATTTAAATTAAAGTTTAATTTCTAAATGTTTTATTTGCCCCCCTTTCCATTAGTATTGAATAAGCAACTGCAACTATTTTTAAGGTAATATATCCTTAAAAACAGTTGCAAAGTTCACATTATAAAAAAAATAGTATCATAAACGGCCTAACAATAAAGATGGTTACCTGTAATGCAGCCTGCCACATGTTAGCAGCAATATGTTTCAATAATTTCTCAGGAAAAGAGGCCAGCGATAAATGCAATACGGATCCGTTTCCACGGCAAACTTTAACCACGCCATCTTCCACACCTAACACTATTGGATTGCGGCCTAGATCCCTGTAAACACATTTCTATAAATCATAAATCTGTAGAATCAATTGACAAAAGGCATAACCTTATGGATACATACGCAACCTCCTTACTAATTGTGGTAAGAGCCAGCCAGTCCGGTTGCATAGCGGCTCTTGGACAGCACCAAGCTACCACAGAGTTTGCCCGCAACCCTACTAATAGTTCAGTTTCGGAACTCCATGTCATACTGAGGATTTGTGATCCTATTTAATAAGTAATTTGAGAACATAAGTAAAACCGTTAACATAGGTTTAGTTTGTAAATAAATTGCATAGTAGTAATGTATTGTAGTTATAAAATGTATTTACTACGTCATTCAGTCAGTTTTATATAAATCAATAGAAACCAGCTGAAATGGCTTTATTTACTATGGATGGTTAGTAAAAAATAACACAATCCCCACGTGGGAGTGAAAATGTTGCCGAAAGTATTTGTGTAGCATCAGGGTGGTAGCCAGCTACATAAAGAACAAAAGCAATCTACACAAGCGCACATACTCTTTCACGAATATCAATTACGATCAAGTCGTATGGTTACTCACCTAATTTAACAAACTTTGGCTTACTGTCTTTAACAGTAACAACATACAAGTCTCTGTTATAGTCCAACAACGCTAGCTGCCTCTCGTTAATAGGACCAGTCTGACTAAGTGCAATGTTAGAGACTGTCATCTTGTGAGTTAATTTTGTTACTGTATTGTCTGCTGAACTCCGAACTATCATGCCAGTTGGCAAGTCGAATACGTGGATCACTGCACAAAGATAAAAAACTGTTTATTGGGTTTATTTTACAAAATGTGTATTTATTCAGGACTAAGCAGGTAAATCAAAACAAAGTTGTTTATGAAACATATTTCTGTTTCCAGCTTCTCATCTTTACAACTTTTAGTTATTATGAAAAATATCTATCAATAATAAACTAAGTTTCCTCACATTTTCGATCAGCCTGATCAATAGCTGCTAAAGCATCAGGGCCTAAAGACACGGCTGCTCTACCAAGGGTTTCAGGTCTTGCTCCCCAGCGTGGACTTGCAAGCAGACGACCCATGTAGCTGTACACTGAAAGACCAGCTCTTTCAACTACACATAAACATCTGGAAACAATGTAATGTATAAATTTGAAAACTATCGTTTAGTTTAGTAAAGCTCTTACTAAAGTGTTATAATATATTGTAGGTCATATTTACAATCACGAATATTAAGTCTACATACGGAACGTATTCACCATTAGTTTTCAGCGAAGCCTAATTTCATAATACTGTACAATGTACTGCATCCCTTGATAGAGAAACATATGCCCTATGTTGTTGATGAATTTGTGAATAGAAATCATATTTAATAATAGTTTTACCTTTCAGCCAATAAAATCATGCTTATAGTTCCCTCCTTCAAATCGAATGTGACTGGCGTATTCCAAGAGCTAAGTTTATGAATGAAACATTGCTTGACTGTTGCTATAACCAGATGGTTGAAGCCTAATGCGATTTGTATCACCCTGTCTGGATAATCGAGTTGATCGCTCTGGTCGGTGATTATGTCTTTGATTGATATCACTTTACGACCGGTTTGGGTGCATGCGTAATTGCGCCAGGTATATTCTCTAGAAATTAAGATAAATTTCATATTATTTAAGGCAATGAAAACTCAGTAGTTTTGACGTCGATTGCCGTGAAGGAGGTGGTAGGATCGAATCCTACAATAAGCCTGAACTTTCGGTGAGGGAAAACATCTTGAGGAAACCATAGCACGGTGGTAGGGTACTTTGTAGTACCCGCCTGGCTGACTACTATCCTCAAGTTGAAAATCAGTCGCCAAACAACTACTGGTATGTTCTAGCAGTTGCTCTTGAGAGTCAGTTCCTTCTAAGCTTTGTGTGCTTACTTTTAGTTCACCTTTGGCCACATCATCACTTACATTTTAGAGATTTTAGTAAATTACTAATATAATAAAAAAAAAATACGTGTGGCACTCGGGGACTGCCGCGTTAAAGCTATTGCATAGCATTTTTTATCAACTTATGAAATTATAATTATTTATTTAGGCAGTTTTTTTTTCTTTGATATAAATAGATAACTATACACCTATATACTTTCTCACAAACAGCATACACACACACCATACACGTGAAGCGAACGCGTGTATGTATGTGTGTGTGGGAGGTGTTAGGTTTTTTCGTTACGAAATTTCTTGATTTGGTTGCCACGCTCAAAGCCCGAAGCCCGCGATAAAAGCTATACAATAGCTTAAAAAAAATTGTGAATCTATCTTGAAATACCTAACTTTAATTACCTGTCAATGATATGAGCAAACATAACGTGACCATTAGCACACGCCGCAGCTAATTGCGTACCATCCGATGACCAGGCGACGTTGTAGATACTACCCGTTGCTGGGCGGTCAAGGCAGTGGGACCACTTTTAATAACATAAGAAAACAATTTCTAGAATGTTCTGTAATTTTTCATTTTATAGTAATTATTTTCTCAACTTACCCCATTTGCATTACACAGACGTACAAGATTAAAGCTACCAATAATGAACATGTCTCCAGCGGGAGACCAGCACACACTTGTTATAGGCTGGTCATGTTTCACACTTACTGATATCTGCTGGCCGAAGGTGTCCCATATCTATAAATAAAATTATAATAATATTTTTTTCAAATTGAAAATACAAATTAATTATTTTTATCATACCTTTGAGAAACCATCTTCAGATCCAGATATAATCAAATTATTGTTAGCATTCCATGCAATGCATAAAATAAGACCATCGTGTGCTTTCCACTGCAAGTACAATAAAGTAAACTAAAATAATTGAACGTATATATTATACTACTAGCTGTCCCCCGCAGTTTCACTCGCGTTCCCAGTATAAAAAAGGAAATAATTGGGATAAAAACTATCGTATCTTAAAAAAAATACGTTAAGATCGGATAAGGAGTTCATCGCAGACCAAAATCGTGACACGGGAATTTTATAATATACTTACTTACCTACTAAGATATTAATAGGAATGGAATATGGTAAAGTTTTAGGTATATAATACATACTTTTGTAATTTTAGAACTCGAATTCAATTGTTTTAATACAAGGCAACTCCCTTTTGTATGTAAAATGGCACTGCTATCAGGGCTCCAGACAGCATTGAAACAGGGCATATCGGATTGTACTAAAGTTGAACGAAGGAGACCATTCCGAGACCAGACTTTAACGAATCCATCTTCACCAGCTGTAAATAAAAAATAAACACTCGATCTCTGTATCAAATTGATGTTTACATCATAAAGGCACTTTTGTCTATGTTTGTGTAAATACCATACAGTTATGTACAAGCAGTACTAAGAATAACATTATTTATAACCTGTGAGAAGGCCAGCACCATCGGGACTCCATTGCGCTGTTAGACAAGCCCCTTGATGTGCGTTAACAGTTTTTTCAATACGACCATTGTGATTTACAATGTGAAATCTAGAAGAAAATATTATATTTACATTCAAAATGGTATGTATTAAATATTGAAATACTTTATTTCGTAAAATGTATATTATACGTATTTTTGTCGTAATATATTATAGGAATGTGCGTCGATAAAAGAAATATAATCACTAACTTGCCATCAGCAGATGAAATCAATATAACATCATGTTGGTGTTTATTGCTTCCAGTGTTTAGTTTCGGAAACAAATGCATCCCTGTTGGATAAAAATCATCAGAGAACGTTGTGACCACCATACACTCATTATTAACAAGGTTCCATTTTAAAAGCTTGTGGTCGTCTCTGTAAAGAAATTATTAAATGTAAAGATAATAAGCAATGGTAACTCAGTGGTAGTCACGTTGGATGCCGCGGCAAAGGTCGTGTTCGAATTCGGTTCGAATTCTACAATAAGCTTGAGCTTCCGGTGAAGGAAAATATTGTAAGAAAACTATAGTATGGTGGTAGGGTACTTTTAAGTACCCGCCTAGCTCGCTACAACCTCAGGTAAAAAATCTGTCGCCAAGAACTTATTAGTGTTCCGGCAGTTGCACCTAAGAGCCTATTGCACTAGACATTATAGAGCAATGCCCTAATGAGCTTAACTAATGCCCTAGGCGACGCGACGGATGTATTCATTCGTTCATTTCATTCATGTAATAAATATTTTTAAAAATTTGGCTCGATCGGTTTGATTTTATTTCTAATTTATCAATTTCTTTGAATAATAACAAAACAACTATCGATGGATACAACCAAAGAAGCCTGAATAATTATATTTTATTTCCTAGGTTTCAATACTTCTTATTTTTAATCAGATTTTAAAAAAATACACTAACCCACAGGAGAAAACGTCTTCAGTATTATTCCAACTAACACAAACAACAACTCCAACATGTTTAGGATCCTTAAACGATGATATTTTCAATTTCATTTTGCTTGTAATATTCTATTTCTGTTTGCATACAATGGTTGCCATGGTATTTCATGAACTAATTTTTCCCGCCAAGTTTGTGCTGTGCTGCCATGATAAAAATATTTGAATATTTGACTAATGAAAATCCTAATAGATTTGTAAATTTGGTCTATATTAAATCTAAAAAACCTTATGATTGTAATACTGACTATTTTGATTAATACCTAATATTGAATAGCCTTACAAAACTTTATTTCAAAAACTTACTAGCAATAGCTTGAAAGTTAAAATAAATAAATATAGGGGAATAAAAATAATTATTTTTATTTCCGGAACAAGCAATCCGATAAATAATATTATTAAATTAATACATTGCAGCATGTATTCGTGAAATGGAACGTCTGCGCTGGCAGTTTTTTTTTAATTGATTGATATGACAGACAGGCTGTCATGATGACGTTCCGCTCCGTTCATTCATTCATTCAATTTCTCACATCAACTCACATGTTCGTATTTTGCAAATTGCGAAATTTGAATTGAATTATACATCAATTTGCATTGTTTTTACCCACATTCATAACCAAAACAAGATAATGTCAGATGTTCCAGATCTAAGTAGTGATGAAGACCATTTCGAAGAAGAAGAATGGCAAGAAATGGAGTCAAGTAACGCGATGGTAACATGCTTGTTTTGTTCCAACGTTTTATCATCTATTGAGGAGGCTTTTAACCACTGCGAGGCAGTCCACCACTTCGTCTTGAGTACCCTAAAGCTGAAGTTCAATATGGACTGCTATTCATATATAAAACTCATAAACTACATAAAGTCTCACAAATCGTCTGCAGAACTGATAATGAGTGTAAATGAAGCTGTATGGGACGACGATAGGTATCTGAAACCCGTGGAACACGATGAATGGTTGATGTTCGACTTCGAGTCGCTCACAGACAAGCCTAGCTCTCCCAAAACATATCATGCTAATGTAGAAAATGGCCTAGTAACATTATCACAAGCCCATTTTATTGAACTTCAAAGTACAATACAAACTTTGACACAAAAGCTTAGTGAGAGTCAAACACACCTACAAATGGCTAAGGAAGATATCCATAAAATGCAGAGTTCAATGAAAAATATTGTTGAAGGCGGTTACACCAGTAGCAACATTGAAGAATCGAAAGTCATTGTAAACTGTGTTTCAAAAGTACCATTAGAATTCGATGAAGGATACTTCAGCACATATGCACACTTTGGAATCCATTATGATATGCTCTCTGACAAAGTTCGTACTGAAAGTTACCGTGATGCTATTTTAAACAATAAAGAAACATTAAAAAATAAAGTTGTACTCGATCTAGGATGCGGTACAGGTATATTATCCATGTTCTGTGCTTCAGCTGGTGCTAAGAAAGTTTACGCATTAGACCAGTCAGAGGTTATATACCACGCCATGGATATTATTAGGGAAAATAATCTACAAGATGCCATTAAAATTGTCAAAGGCAGGCTTGAAGACACAAAGTTAGATGAAAAAGTTGACATCATTGTTTCGGAATGGATGGGATACTTTTTACTTTTTGAAGGAATGTTAGACAGTGTAATTTATGCTAGAGATAATTACCTTAATCCTGGAGGGTTGTTACTACCAAACAGGTGCAATATAAGTCTAGTTGCAAATGGTGATGTTGATACACATAAGAAGCTTATTGAATTCTGGTCCGATGTTTACGGATACAAAATGAATTGTATGAAGTCCGAAGTAGTTCGGGAAGCCAGTATAGATATAGTAGGATCTAAGTTTATATTATCAGATACATGTGTTGTGAAAGAAATAGACATAAATACATGTACTACAGATGTTATGGATTTCACATCTGAATTTAAATTGCCAATTTTAAGGGATGGAACTTTAACCTCATTAGTTGGTTATTTTGATACATTCTTTGATTTGCCAGAGAAAATTTCATTCACAACTGGACCTCATAAAACATCTACACATTGGAAGCAAACAGTTTTCTATTTCAGAGATTTTAAGGAAGTGAAACAAGGTGATATTATTGAAGGTACAATTATTTGCAGTAGACAGAAAACTGATGTCAGGGCACTGTCCGTTCAAATAAATATATTTGGTAAAAGCCATAAGTATATTCTAAGTTAATTTTTTTATGTATAGTATAAGCAAATCTTTTTTTAATTTATGTAATGTTTATGGAGGAAGTTATTTTGCTTTTAAGTTTTTTTTTTTAAAACTTACATTTTTTCTACTAGTATCAATATCTTTGGATTATAATGTGCATTGAATTTTTTTAAATATTATTCTGTAAAAATGTTTTAAATGCAATGCATATATTTTATGACTTTTATTGAAGTCATGTATCTTTAAAGTGTAAAACACATCCTGAAATTGTATTTCTCTTATTAGTCTAAATTTTAGAGTTTTTTTTTGTTAATGCTTGCTTTAAGCATGAATCTGAATATAATATATATTATACTAGCTATTCGCCCGCGGCTTCGCTCGCGCAGTCTTTATAAAATGTCTATAACTTTTTTCCCGTTAGCCAATTTCGACGAAACAAAGCTTATTTTTCACTGAAAAAAGTTTCAATTTGACAGCATAATCCCCATCTGAAAAAAGTTTCTATTTGACAGCAAAATCCCCATTAACAAAATAATCCGCCATTTATTGTTACAAAAAATGTGATAAATGAAGAACCGCTTGACCGATTTCGTGTAAACTTCACATATACCATATACTAAATAGTCCAAACAAAGCCTAAAAATTTGGTTTGGATAGGTGAGACCGTTCTTGAGTTATAAAATTACAACGAAAAGTGGCATTGATTTTTATATATACATATATATTATATTATAATCTAATACTAAACTCCCAGTGTATAAAGTTGGAATGTAAGTAAAGGCATTTTTCTACGAAAATCTTTATTTTATTTTACATATAATTAACACATTAACTAAAAGGTGTTTTAAAAATCTATTTACACATATTATGTAGAAATAGAATTTTTATGTTGACTAAAAATAATCACTATGTAATTTGAGATTTCAGATATAAATTACTTAGTAAAGATATTAAGGATTTCATACTTAGATTCTTTATTATTGATAGGTAATTCTGTTTAAAACATAATAAATATTATAATTTATGACATTAAAAAGGTGAATTGGGTGACAAAAGATGTCGAAGACAGGTTAAAAAGTAAAACATATTTTGTAGAAGTTGTGAGGAATCATCGAAGCTCAGCATTTTTGCTTGGAAGTGGTGATTGATCTACACTTTGTATGTCTTAAATGTATATATTATTATGTAGGTAGGTTCTATTTCTTACATATAACTGCATGTTCACTTAATTTTAAAGATTAGCAATGCTCATAATTAAGCTAATAGTGAATCATCAAAAATTAAATACACGGAATGTTGTCAAGATACTGTACAAACTGTTTCTACGTCACACAATATTTATTGCATTTAATTAATTCGCTGGAAATGTTCAGATTTAATATTCATGTATGAGTGCAAGCCATTTTTACAGAAACAACACTCAATAATCATGTACATAAGGCTGAGTATGCTAAATACTACATCATATAAAGCTATATCCCATATCAGAATTGCATCACCAATCTACAATTTCAAAAGTATATTATTAATTGTACCTAAATTGATTATTCTTATTAGTATTCACTATAAACTATTAGGTACACTAAATGCATAATATACAGAATTAAATTAATAAATCTCTAATTTAAATAGATGATAAATATATATAAAAAGATCTATTGTTAATTTGTCTAAGAGTAAGCGTCACAGTTTTGAATATTTAATTATTACTATCCTTACATTCCCCGAAATTAAATAGGGACCTAAAATTTATATGATTATGGATTCTTTTGATTTGATATTCAATGTGAATGGTCCCACGTACCTACCGAGAAAACTAGGCCTCTGATAAACGATCGAAATTTTTCTGTAGTTCACTTATGGATTCTATTTTTATCTTATTCAGTTCAAAATTTTGGCATCTGTGAGTAAACACTTGGCCTAATATCTTTCACAATAATAAATTCAATTTGATTACTCCCAACATCAATGGATACCCTATTTGAAGGACGGTACATTTACATGGGTCCTCCATACAATTTCGCTTTTCTCATTCTTTAGACTACCTAGGTATTTTCTGATCTTCATAGACATGTATTATGTTTAATCCCCATTTAGTCGAAGAGTTCTAATAGCCTAATAGGTACTCGTTATTCACAGAAACCTGATTATTTTTTTCTGTTTGAGCACGACCTTTAGTTAGTATAATATTGTGAGGTTCTTAAATCTCATTTTTTAGCTAGGTTGAATACGAACAAAACAGCTTTTTTTATATCATGAAGACTTTTACTAACTTATCGATAATATAATGTACTATCTAGGTACCTATACTAGAATTTGAGATGGCGTTTATTATTTAGAAAATAATTTCATATTAAATAACATTTGGTCAGGAATATCAAGACTCTCCAATTTAATCGGAAACATTAAAATTAATAAGCGTATTTTTCATATTATGGGTTAAATTTAATACTAATATTATGCTACCATACATACCAGGTAATTTATATTCTAGTATTTTTCTAGGTTTACAGTAAGGTGTATGTTTGATCAAAGAGAAAAGTGCACATGTGTTTATGATATTAAATTATGTTGATTGCTCCATAACCAGCGTTTGATAGATTATCTATAGATACAGCTCTTAATTCCTATATTAAGAAATGAGTTCAGTACAATTTTATCATATAACTAAATTTATTTATTTCAATTATGAGTAAAACAACGTGATTAGGGTCCTAATATTCATTATGAGTATGAGGATTATGTGGGTATGCCACTGGGTAGAATCATGGGGCCACATTGTAATTTTAGTGATAAATACGATATTTTAAATTTTACCTCGTAATGGCTTATTAGCCGTATTAGGTAACTTGAAGCTTAATAAGGACTTATTTTAGGCTATGCTAAAGAATCTTAGCGGCGAGTTATAATGAATAATTTACACTACTGGCGTATTACCGCTCGGCGGTACATCGCCTGTTTTCAATTTGCTCACTATGTTGTCTTCCACATAGAGAAACTTAATACAATCAGGCTTTCCGCATTGTGCTTTCAAGTCATATATTTGTGCGTAACACGCAATTTAAAATGCAACGTAAATGAAGCGTTTTTACACACTTATTATATTCTTTAGTTTTTTTTCAACAGTGAATAGAACACGTTGTAACAACTAGATTTAACGCTATTTACAATTGTGGCTAAATATTATTCTTCTGCTGTTGGTGGGACGCTGGTGCTCTCCTCCTCTTGCTTGGCTCGGGCTTCAGCGTCTGGAAATAAATTGGATGCTTTTTGAGTTGAAAATTCGTAACTCCAATTAGGTAAGTTATAGGCATGAGGAAATATCTTTGCATATCTAGTATCTTTGATAGAGTGCTAACTGTCCCTTTTTGTGTTTGAATACACAAAAGGGCTAGGTAGGCAAGTGTTGCTACTTCTGCGTTAACTTTAAAATTTAAGTAGGTACGTGCGTAAGTAAACAACCATTACCTTTTGCCGCTTGTTCCTTCCAAATCTTTTTATTGTCACTGAGACATGCAATCCAGGGCTTCCTTATTTTGAACTTGTTGTTCGTCTCGGTGGCTGAAATTGATAGGAGACAAAAATAATTCATTTGAACGATAAGATACCTACTTATATAAATTATGTCGTACCTTTTGTTAAGTTATTCACTTCATCATTGTTTATTATTTTAATGAACCCAATAATCTTACGAACAGAACTCAACAATGAGCATGTGAGAATGTTAGAAACCATTTAATCAAGTACTTATTAATTGGAATATGTAGGTCAATTGCCTTACCTGTATTCTCCTCATTAATTGGCTCATGACCAGCAGTGCTCGTAGAATTCTTGGAACTGGAATGCAGTGGTCCTAATACGCATTCCAGCATATCAGCACAAACGCCCATGCTCGGTTCCACGATGAATTCAATAAAACCAATTTGTGATTCAGCCACAAGAGTGTTGTTTCTATCACAAAGAGGGCTGAAGGGCAGGCCTAAGTCGCGTTCCTTGTCGCCTTGCAAGAAGAACTCGTCGAGAAGGCTCATTGTCCATCGGTGGTGGAGATCCCATCTCTGCAAATGATTTAAACACTTAAACTCGCAGCGGGATAATGGTTTCAAAATAAAACGCAGCCCAAACCCATTATCCTTCTTTGGCCGCTTATTTATTTTTATACAGATACCTACACAATTTTTTTTACGTCGTTGGCATTACTTGCAGCCTGCAGGGGTGGAAGTAATCATTACTGTCGTAAACCTTTACCATGGGAATGACAGTGAAATCACGAAAAAAAAGTCAGGGCTGCATTACATTTTGGTCCAGTTAGTATAATGGAACTGCGAAATCGCGAACAACAACAACAAAAGATTTTTTTTTCGCCATTTCACAGGTTGTCCCCATTGGTAAAAATGTTGATATGTATGAGTAGGTACCTAATACTTAATCTGTACTAATATTATATAGCTGAAGAGTTGGTTTGTTTGTTTGAACGCGTTAATCTCAGGAACTACTGGTTCGATTTGAAAAAATCCTTCAGTGTTGGATAGCCCATTTATCGAGGAAGGCTATAGGCTACTTTACTATACTTCTTATCCTGGGAAAACACAAGATCCCTCGGGAACGCGGGTGAAACCGCGCGGTAAAGCTAGTAATAATCTATGAATACAATAAATCTGTAAAATCGGCGCAATTTTTTTATTACCAAAAATGTGTTTTGGGTGATGTAGGATACACTTAATATTTTCACTACGACAACTGATGCCAACGAAAAAAAATATATTGAAAATCACCTGTAACTATCTTATTATCGATTTTTTTAATTTCACCTCACACTCCTTACTTACGTGGTACCTATTATCATACACTTATTATTTTGCACGGTGGTAGGGTACTTTGTAGTACCCGCCTGGCTGGCTACCACCCTCAAGTTGAAAATCTGTCGCCAAACACCTATTGGTGTGTTCCGGCAGCTGCACTTGAGAGCCAGATCCTTCTAGGCTTTGTGTACTTACCACCTTCGGCCACATCATCACCTACCATAGTGAGATTGTGGTCAAACACAAGCTTATACAAAGTAAACAAAAAAAAATACTATACTTTTTTGGAAGATTGAGGCCCTTTTCTTAGGATCTTCCTTGGCTTTATTTTAGTGTTGAATCTTTAGTGAAATCATCAGGATTTTTTACAGTAGATATCCTATCAACCCTCGTGGCGTGACTCATCCATCATGGTACTTAATTTCTATATATTTACCTTTAGGCAAATTAGGCAAAACCAGTGACTGTCCTCACCTTAGCAGGATGCGAAATATCACAGCAATGGAGTACTAGCGAAGCCGCTTTAGACTTATCCACTGTGGGCTCCGCGAGCGTCAGCAAGGACCTCATGTTCTTCAGCTGTTGAAAGTGGAACGACATGTCTGTAGCGAGTACCATGTCGATGACAAGCGTGCGGAACTCCCGGAACTCGTCCCGGGATAAGTTCTGGAGTATGTTGCACTCTTCGTCGCGCATTAGTCTGGAAAGAGTGAAATTATAATTATTTAAGATTTGACTATTCTTGTAATAAACCAGTTAGCTTGTGGAAAAATATAGTAGGTAAATAAGTAAGGTAGGTACCTACTACTAGCTTAATTACATCTAGCTTTCCGCCAAGCGGTTTCACCCGCGTTCCCGAGGGATCATTTTCCCGGGAAAAAGTAACTTATATGTTATTCCAGGGTATGATTTATATATGTGCTAAGTTTCATTCAAATCCATTGAGCTGTTTATGCGTGATTGGGTCACAATCCTAACATTCACATTTATAATATTATTAGTAGGATGGATGGAGGGGGAAAAAAATACTAATACAATAATAATATATGTAGGTACATGGTAGAACTCGAAGAAAAACCTATATGTAGATAAGTAGAAGCCAAATAGGTACTTATATATTATTATATAATTTTGTAACTTAATAGTATTGTGATTATTTATATTACTATGGGTGTAGGCCAATGTAGATCCTAGCTTACTGCCTCCCTGACTACCTATGTAGGCACCTGTACCCAGACCTAAGTAATTGTTAACACTTAAATCGAATTGCTATAAAATTACACAATATGACGAGGTCACGAGAAGTGTCAATTATCTCAATTTTGTATTATAAAATGCTAATTTAATCATGTGCTCTAATTATACTAAATTGGTACTTGTGAGTAGGACAGTCTTGTCTATTAAATGTAACTAGTACCCGGTCACGCTTCGCTGTTGCTTTTCCATCCTAATCCTAATGCTAACTCAATATTATAAATGCGAAAGTGAGTTTGTTTGCTTGTTACCTTTTCACGCCTAAATCACTGAACCGATCGCGATGAAATTTGGTATGCAGATAGCCTATGGTATGAAGAAGGACATAGGATACTTACCTATTATCCCGGAAAAACATAAGATCCTCGGGAACGCGGGTGAAACCGCGGGGCGGAAGCTAGTTTTTAGGGTTCCGTAACCAAAGGATAAAAATGAGACCCTATTGCTAAGACTTCGATGTCTTTCCGTCCGTCTGTCTGTCTCCAGGCTGTATCTCAAGAACCGCGATAGCTAGACAGTCGAAATTTTCAAAAAGATGTATTTCTGTTGCCGCTATAACAACGAATACTAAAAACAAAAAATTGGCTCCCATACATATATAGTTACACCAATTAATAAAGACCTCTGAGTTGTATGGGCGCTCATACAATTTAGAGTTCTAGCTTAATTGGCAAACCTCAAATAAGGTAAATAAATAAAATTGTGCATTTATGTGATGGACAAAGTTTGTACGGAACCCTCGATGCGCGAGTCCGACTCGCACTTGGCCGGTTATTTTTTATATTAATGATTACACCAATGCTCGTCAATAGCTACTAAACAATAAAATAAAACTATTTCCAAACGAAAGAGAAAATAGCACCAAACTATTTTGTCTTTGCCTATTTATGTACCTATAGGTAGATTAATAATTAGGTAATACGCAGGTAAGGATTTTGATTGTGTTTCTGTTACCTAGTAGGTACACGCGACTGTATTTATGGTTAAAGTCAACGTTGTGAGAATACATACCCGAGATTGTAAAATATAAAAGTTTAATGCCTGCGTGGTACCAACATAAGTTATTCTACCTTCTAATTTCTGAGGGTAATCTTGTCAGTTTTGCTTCAAAACTGCGTCCACTACACTCTCGTTCCAAGTTCCTCGCCGAAGTAGGTACTCGGTGAAGTTGGCCAAGGTAAAGTAACTTCACATTATTCGTTCAGCTTCACGGATTACATTGATGATGTTGGATGACTTCGAGCCCTTTGACTCGGGAAAAAACACTGACAGTGAACGAAAGTCACCCGAAGTACGAAGTACCTCTCTACACAATCTACAAAACTTTGGGCAATTACCCGAATAGTGTACCTAGTGGAAGTTTTTGGAGGTTCATAAAACCTACCTTAGCTAATTTAATTAATGATCTTGGAATTAAAATACAGTAAAGCAGCCTAGTAGGGTATCAATACAGGGCACTACCGTTGATTTAGGTAATCTCACCACAATAACATAAATAAAGCTTATTAGCTCACGTAGAGTAGGTAGATATAGCCTGCTATGTGGACATGGGCAATTTATTTATTACCGTCCGTTCCATCGTTATTTACCGTCAGGTCCTGAGAGCTATTGATGAATTGTGTCGGGGGGGACATTACCTACCGTAGACTATGGATAAATACCTCTTATGGTCGGACCTCATCTAACCGCCTGGCTACGAATATTAGGTCGAATATAGCGGGAAAAAATAATCAACAAAAAGATTGATTTGAATATACCTAGTATTTGAGTTATCAACAAAATTGTAATGGAGATAGAGAATAGGTATTCGTTGCCTGGCAGTCAAATGTAGTATAATCCTTAGAACGATTTTCTGTTTAACAATATTTCTTAAGTATAATTAGTTAGCTATCCTCCCCACGGTTTCGCGTGTGATCCCCTATTTTAATCGCTTACGGGTTGAATTTTGAAAAACCCTTCCTGCAAAATTTCAAATTTCTAGAGCCTGCCGTTTGTGCGTTGATCTATCAGAGTTAGTCAGTTTCTCCTTTTATATAAGTACAAATAGATGTATCAAGAATTCAAGATCTTGTATAATAATATGATTTATTTATTAAACTAAGTTAGTTTGAAGCGGTACATAAAACTAAATCTTAAAAGAAATATTGGGTTTCGTCCTCTGTGTGAGTTTCCATATCAGAGGACAATCCACCTTATTTGGTATCATACTTAAGTAGAATACTTTTGCTACTCTCACGGACTCTTCCCACCAGAGAGGCTGTTTTCTTGCGCCAGACAGCATCGAAGTCATCTGTACGACGTGCATCCGCGATCATTGATGATGCGCTGCAGAATCGTGGTAGTCGCAACAGCATTCTAAATGCTTTATTAAACTGGACCCGTAGAACATTGGAAGCCCTTTGGGTATAGCCGAACCACACGGACTCGCCGAATACAAAGTTTGTTGTGTGACGGTTCTTGCATTTATATGTGGCTTTAATATATAAAGTAGGTTGTATATTTGCCATTGGGCATTACAATATTAAGCTTCTACCAAGACGCGCCAAGTTATTATCTATAATTACGTCACTGGAGCATGAATAATGAAATGGCGTAATCCATCATAAAAGCTATCTCATATGTTTAAAAAAATACATATGGAATAATAATTAATTTGCATTAATAATTCGTTAATTATAAAGCAAATAGCCGATGGGTACCTATAAAGGTTCAAGTATTTAATCTTTATTCAGACTTTTTATCAGTTGATTTCCTTCAATGGAATTTTAATTAACAATTCCGGACTTTGTTCAAGATACAGTTATGTATTTTAATTAAGTTTATTGAAATAAAAGCATTTTTAGAATTAATAACGCAGAAATAATGTTCTGATCATACTAATTTAGTTTTTATAAAAGGATTACAAGCTTGCTTTTGAAAGCCAATATTTGACGCTAAAACTAGAGAAGGGATCGGCTTTTTGCTATGATTGGGCGTGGCATGACCCGGGCCACCCCGATAGAAAAAAAAATATCGTCGCGCTGGGCGATTTCCCACGGTGCATTGGCGCGAGCTACCTAGCATTGTGTTGCCGACCTTTATAAAGTCTAGAAGGCAACTGGTGCTTGGCGACAGATTTGTAACATGGTACTACCACAGCGTAATTACATACAGTGGTCTATCGCGTTTGAAGACACGCGAAATGCCGCTTTGTATAGGCATTCGTAATTGCTCCATTGTGTCCTAAGCGAGTGTATGGCAGCTTGGGCTCCTCTCTCAGCCCGCAAACCCCGCACGATTGCTCTGTCTAGACGTGTCCGTTAGCCGACTGTAAGAGTTAAATAGACTGTGGTACTACAAAATATCCTACCACCGTGCTATGGTTTCCTTCAACGAAATCTCAAGCGCATTCGAATCCATGACCTTGCCGCGACATCCCACGTCACTACCACTGAGCTATCGTCGTATATATACATCTATTTTCATAAACATATTGTGCGTAAACGACATATCCTTTTATCGAGCACAGAAATTGTATCACGTTTTGCATGTTAAGTTAGGTTAGTGTAATCATTTATCAATCACAGGGCGACGCGAGAAGATAGAGTGCCCTCGCTTCCTACCGTAAAATGTGCCTGTGTTAATAATGTTTCTAGCTCGTGTTTTTCTCTGCTATCACGTCATATCAGAATATCCATTTCAGTTTTTGTGTTTGCCATCATCATCTCTTTATCCGAAGTAAATTAAAAATGGTAGGTACTAACAATATTTTGATGAAGCGTGTATTCGAATTTGGGTCTAGGATAGTGAGTTCGTATGTTAATATATAAAATTCTTCTGTACGTGTGTTTGTCACCTACCTCCTCCTAAACGGCTGGATTGATTTGGATGAAATTTTGTGTTTATATATGAGTAGGTCCCTGGATGATTTTAAAATATAATTGGACCCGGTAGATGGCGTCGTAATCGAGTTTGGACAGGACAACGTCTGTCGGGCCCGCTATTTATTTATAAAACTGTCTGTTGTTACCTAATCGATTGAGATAGGACATGTCATTGTGGATAAATTAATCATTTTAAAATTAAAAAGCAAAATATGCCATGTAGGGTGGACATGTACATATTTTTGTCTATCTATTTGAGAACAATTTCTCGAATAGATAGAAATGATCTCGTTATTGACATTACGTATTTTATCGATGATATTTGATACTTATTAATCTAACATTTTTTTTATTTGTTTGACCACAATTTTACGATGGTAAGTGATGATGTGGCCGAAGGTGGTAAGCACACAAAGCCTAGGAAACTGGTTCTCAAGTGCAGCTGCCGGAACACACCAATAGGTGTTTGTGCTTATGGTATCCTCACGATATTTTTTTTTAATCCTTTAGTACGATATCTAGGCATAAAAAGTTACGAACCTAAGTTAGTTCTAAATCATTCTGCCCGTTTTAACAGGGTTTCCCCTTTTTATATCGCAGGGTTATAATAAAGCATCCAATCACGAATCGAATTTACGATTCTGTACATTCCTGTAGTGCGAAAAGGAGCTAAATTTACCTCCCGAGGGAAATTATATCGCATTATAAGCGAGTTGGCAACCCCACACCGCCCTTTTTGTTCGCAAAAAGTCAGTATTTTCATAAAGATTCTCATCTTTTGTATTGTCTATAATGTTTACGTTATAAATTATCACACATTAAAGTTAACTGCGTCATGATTTTGAGCGCGTTTTTTAAATTAGGTTATATCGTTTGTAATTTCATTGTCATTTTATTGCTTTAGTGTTCATTAAAAGTTATAGATACTAATGAAATCAAAGTGAAGATATCGTAGAACATAATTATCACGTTAAATAAAATTACTTGAGTCACAAAGTAATACCTACCACTAAATATTAAATATTTTATTCGTTCAAATAGGCCTTCCCAGTCTTTTGGACTTATGAATTGTCTGACTATAACGCACGGTTCGGAAGGTTGCTTTTACTGAAAAGAGTCGGCAATAAACTTAGCAATTATATTCTTTTCAAAACAAACTTAGAAGTATCCTGCAAGAGTGAGCGCTACACCCAAGCATTGTCGTATGCCTTCCGGACTAAAACGGTCTTAATACGTTCCTTAAATTTATATAAAGGCAAGTTTAAAAGTGTAGTTGTTAAAGGTCAATAACACTATAAGTAACTAATGTATATACAAATCTGTATACCTATATAAAATGGTAAACGACTGACTGGTATATATAAACACACAGCCCAAACCGCTAGACCTACAGACTTGCAATTTTGCACATAGATAGGTACCTACCTTATACAGTGTAGGCAACCACTAAGGAAGGATTTTTGGAAATTCAACCCCTGAGGGGGTAAAATAGGTGACGCGGGGGAAACCGCGAGGTGGAAAAATAGGTTAAACATACATAAGTAATATATCAAAGCAATTTCAACCACGTTAACGAACTAATCTACAGTCCGGCCACGTCGCTTGTCAGATGACTCTTCCATCGTCATATTTTCTAGCCATTTTTCCCTTGAAATAAACGTCCCGTACAATATCCGACAGACTGGGTTGTATTTGATTAAAATGTAAATGGTTTGCGGGACCATGATGCACAATATCGCCTAGACCTTGGATAAGAATAGGGCTGACAGACTGTAATTTAAATGGAGTGAAATAGTTCTAGAAATGCTGAGTTTTTGATCTATAACTGTTTTCTTTTGTATTTTCCGAAGGTAATTTACGCCAATTTTGTGTAGTCACCGCAGTCGGCCACATAATACAGTGTGATTGCAAAATTCTATATAAAGTAGCAGGTGGAAGGGAGAACGACAGACAATGTTGTACTTTATATTTATATCTACATATACCTAGGCTATATATATATATTGGGGTAGGTTTGGTAGGTAGGTAAGTATGATGATGGCTAATTAAATAATGGTATGTTGTGATTTTGGGCGTTTCTAGGACTTGTCTTTTACTATGCCTTTGTTTTCCATTTTGTATGTTAAAATACGCGTTAACTTTAATAAAATTTAATATGTTAGAATGACAACCCTAGATTCTAGAAATATAGCTACTTGGTTGCACCTTTTTATTATTTTTAATATCCGACAGTATCTCGTTTGAGTTCCCCTCAAATACGAGCGGTTGCACACACAGAATTGATTATTATCATATCATTCGAAATAAGAACGTATTTTATTTTTAATTTAGTAGGTAAGTATCTTTATAAGTGGGAAATAAAAACTTAATTTAAATTTAGAACTTACGATGAAATCTACGACGATTTAACTCGGTTTCGATACTTTTCAAGCTACGCATAACAAAGTGGTTCGTATATACTACAAGTATTTTTTATTTTTTCTCCACACATACCTATTCATGGACTATTATTATTAGTATAATATTAAGAGTTATGTATATCCAAGCATATTTGCTATTAACATATTCATTAATCTTCAAAATTCAAGTTCAAATTAAGCATTCTCAGTTCTGCGATTCTGACAGGTTTTCACCGTCTTTCCATTGCCAAAAGGAATGATGGTGTTTTAGCTTTCGAAAATATCATGACAAGACCACAGATCTCGTAAAATTAATGTCCTTTAGAACACTTAGGATTTTATTATCTGTGATATCCATTATATTAATGCTATGTAGGTTAGTGCTAAAGGTAGCCATATACCTAGGTTTTATCACCTCATTTTAGTTACGACTGAGGCAAAAACTGCGTGTCGTAAACGAGGAAATTCCCTTTAGCGGCCTAACCTTTTTTACAAGAAGATTAGAAAAGTTTTGGAAGTAGTACCTACTTACATACTTTATAACTCTAATGTGACTATTTAGGTAAACCTCGCTTTCCAACGAGGATATATTCGTAGTTCACCATCCAGGCACAGAACATGGTCGAAATGAAAAATACATATATAGCTAGTTGGATGGAAGACCGATAAAAACTGGTAAAATGTGGATCTTAGCAGCGCTCTGATTTTAAATACTACAAGTTACGATAAAGAATTGTGTTTTTTTTCTATAAATACATTTTTTAATATTTTTTTGTATATATTAAATAGTTCTTTGTTTTAAAAATGCAAGTTTAATATGCGATAATTCATGGGCGTGTAGGTACTCTCAAGAACACGCTATGTCATTGGAAACCCTGTGCTGTTTAATGAATGCTTTCAACCCTGAAAGTTTAGCTAGTCATTAAAAAATAACCCTGTATAATGTACCTGAAAGCAGCACTTATGTGATGATTTTCCAGCACAGCTCTGTCATTGTACAGCAGTGCTGTATCAGTTCCTGACATTACGTGGAAGTTGTTCGTGGTACCGGTGTGCTCGAAGTCGTGGACCACTGCCGCTACCAAGGTCGCAAAGATCTCCAAATCTGATAACCAGTTCTGGAACAAAATTAATAATCTAATTAATAATAGAAAATGAGCTACCTAAAATATCTTTAACGTTAATTTCTAACTCACAAATGCAATAATTATGCCGCAGCAAGTATAATTTATTAAAATCAATCAATTAAACATATAATAAACTTTTTTAAAGAATCCATTATAAATTGTTATATTATACATACATTCTTTTTACCTTTGTTTTAGCGAGTATAATTTATTAAGACTAATCAATTGATATGTTGTAATCTATTTTTAATTATATTTTGTATGTAATACCTAAACTAAAATAATATGACGAGGCATGGCATGTTGCACTTTACTTGAGTACCTATGTATTTTTGGTGTAAGTGTTTTCAACTATGATAATAAATAATATTCTATTCTATTCATTCATACCGCAATGTCATGGAAGTCAAATCACATGTCTGGGAAGTCAAATCCAAAGACACGTGAAGTTTTTTTTTTTTTTTTTACTTTGTATAGGCTTGTGTTTGACCACAATCTCACTATGGTAAGTGATGATGTGGCCGAAGGTGGTAAGCAAACAAAGCCTAGAAGGAACTGGCTCTCAAGTGCAGCTGCCGGAATACACCAATAGGTGTTTGGCGACAGATTTTTAACTTGAGGGTGGTAGCCAGCCAGACGGGTACTACAAAGTACCCTACCATACCGCGCTATGGTTTCTTCACGATGTTTTCCTTCACCGAAAGCTCAATCTCATTGTAGGATTCGAACCCACGACCTTTGCCGCGGCGTCCGACGTCACTACCACTGAGCTATCATCGCCTTAAATCACCTTAAAATGTAAAATAGATAGGCCAATCTATTACACCCTTGTGTTGCTTTACCCAATCAGGGTGAGATAATACCTAATACCTTTGTGTTTTACATTTATATTTATAAGTTTACCAAACTATACTAGGCCTGTAGTGGGCTTCGATCCCCCTCGATGTTGTTGTAAGAGGCTGGAGCCAATGATTATTATGATGCCACATTACTTTGACAGCTATTTTTGAGAGGCCACATACTTAAAGGTGGATATTCCCAGATGTCACTTTTACCCAATTTACCAAGTTATGCTAAATCCGCCTTGCTGAATTGTTTTTACTGTAAGAACAGCACATAGGTACATGAAAATTTAATTGAACAAGGTTGAGAGTTTCAGAGTTGCTCCTATTGTAAAAGTTGTTTAGCAGAATGAAATCATATATAAGTAGAAAATAAGTTGTATAGTTTTCCACTCACCATAAGGCCCGTCTGACACAGCATGTAGTGAACGGTTTGGGCAACGTCAGCAGCGTGCAGATTATTGTGGTAAGGGTTGTGGAACTTGCAGTACCCCTCCTCTATCCGACTGAGGAAGTTCTCCAGGATTGTTGGTGGTACCTGAGCACATTGGAGAAGATGAACGAGTTGTTTGTTATCAAAATTGTTCTCTAAATTGTAAAGTTAATTGTCGCAACCGCATTAAAGCAGTTTTAATGCAGTTGCGACTTAATATGCAATCAGAATATTATGCAGGTTTATTTTTAGTGTACAAAATAAGACGAAATAAAAACAATGGGTATTGATTTGTTGTAACACGGGTGAAACCGCAGGGAACAGCCAGCTAATATTATAAAAGTAGTATCTTCGGTTATGTAGAAAGAATAAATTTCCAGAAAATCTTTTTCTACGCATCAAATAAGCTAGTGAAATATAATTACCAAATTCTAGATAGAAGTTCCTAAAAAAAATATAGCCTGTAGCTAGCTAGTATCATAATATCTTTGATATCTTACAAGGCTACGTTATTTTCATCAAAAAGTCTAGACCACAAAAAAGTACGTACGACACTCGACAGGAATTCCTGATAAGATGTAATCTGAAATTTTTTCAGGGTTCTTTAGTTTGGAAGAAAAACCGCGATGTATGTAATTACACAAAATGTTTAACGGAACGGCAGGACAATAATTCAATTTTAAACTTGTTCGAATCCAACCGAGAGTGATTGAGAAAGTTTTGGAGAATCAGTCCAAACAAATTTAATTAAACATACTTGTTCTTAAAATCATTGGCAACAATCATTGGTAATATGATTAAAGTAGAGGCCGATCAATGTTTATCAAGCTTTTACCAAGAAATTATACTATTAATTTAAATTTAAATGTAGTTACAGTAATGGTATTTAATTAAGTACAAATCAGATGTAACTTCGTCGCTGTATTTTGATAGCTGCCATAGACTTTCTATATTCACCACCATCGACCACTACATTAGGCATATAACACGGTGAGATTGTGGTCAAATAATTATATTATCTACGTTAAACATTAATATTATAAAGAACCACCGATAAACATATTTCAGCACACACTTTTCACTTTCCTAACTTATCGGGTGAGTCTATTAAAACTTTCTTTTCAACTTTTTTCCGCTGATGAATTTTTCTTGCCAGAATCACGACGACATTAAAAAGTTAACGAATGAAATTTCTGGAATACTTTAATAGGTAATACTTTTCACTGTGGCCCTCAACTGCGATGAAAAATTTTCAACAAGTTTATATCATTATGTGGTACATATACGGCAACATAAAAATGCTTCAGCAACTGAAAAAAAATAAAAAAGTGGCGTATTTTACCTATGTCCAACAGTGGACTGATGTAGGTTGATGATGATGATAACCTGAACAATTTGAAGGTCAAGAACTTGACTTTAATTTAAGGAAATGAATAAATTCCTCTCTTTCTGCTACCTGCACTTAATTTACCTTCAGTAGTAATGGAAAGGGTTTTAAAAAGGACCCATTATAGATATCCACATGAAAAGGTCACGAACGTACATTTTTGTATTAGTACGAATTACTGATGCATACCTTTCTATATAATTGTATTTGTTTATATGCATTTGTATATAAAAAATGTAACCTTGCCGAGTTTCTTGCCGGTTCTTCTCAGTTGTAGGTGACTTCCGAATCAGTGGTAACTTCAGTAACTTCTTCTAGGGCCTAAACTGAATAAATGGCTTTGACTTTGTTAAGAAAAGTTTAACAGTTCGATTTTTTCTATCGTAGTCTTTATTTAAAGGGATAGCTATAATGAGCAGTCATCACTCTTCGTCTTATAAATGGAATATGAACAAGCGAATGATGTTCATGCTCATAAAACTAAACAAAAATGTTACTTAGGATTGTTTTGTTGATTGATACAAAAATTAAAAATAAAATTGTCAATGTTAGTTTTTTTTTTTATTATGGTTATGCTTAACCAATCCTTGCATTCTCTAAAATAAAACATTTCGATAAGGGCATGGAAAACGGTCTTCACACGTGATTTCATAGTTAACGAGAGAGACAGCGTGATTCATCGTCCAGTTTGTGACATTTAGCTAACAGAATAACTCTGTCGGAAACTTACCTTAAACTTGTGTATCATTCCATATCTATTGAGCAGCTCGTAACCGAGATATTTGACAGGAGCTCCCCCTGACGCTTCGTGTAGGGCGAACACGTCGAATGACCACTCATCTAGAGTCTGCAACATAATTAAATATAGTAGAAATAACACTGTCGAAAGAGGAATTAAGAACACGACAAAAAGAAAAGAAAATTAATGTAGCTGGGTTCCTAGCAAATAAGAATACTTAAACAGCATTTAAAATCACAAAAGTCAAGTACAAATAAAAGTAAATTATACATTTGCAGCATCACGTCTAGACTAGACTGTTACAAATTTGGATAAAATAACATTGCTGATTCCTCTCGACAATTATGATTATTTAATTAATCGCCTTCAGCAATTTGAACAAAACGTGAAGTGTTTTAGCAGTAACAAAAGACAAACAATAGGCAGGCTTCAGGCCGCCCTATGGAGTCAGACGAACAATTGACTAACTAAATAACGACTCAGAATGAGAACAAGCTAAGTAACTTGTGCATAAAACGTTGCGTTTTAAATAATTTCGAGGTAGTGCGTACATACGGTACTGTATTACAATTTTTAAAAAATCATCAGGATGTATATAAAAGAACAAGTCCCGACTAAGTAAGAGTTGTTTGCAGAACCTAAAATACTTGTTATATAAAACTATGAAAATTAGAAGATTTTCCGAAGTTCAACCCCTAAGGCGGTAAAATGGGAGTTCGTGTTTGAATCCGCGTGGCAGTAAGCTAGTTAAATTGTATTTTTCATGTAGCTTTATGAGCCACATTCTAGGTTTGCATATCATTTTCAGCTTATTATCACTTGCCATGGTGAGGTTATGGTCAAACAAACCTTAGATCATCAGGCTTATTATTGCAGCTTGTTATTTAAGCTCCATTCTGATTATTGAGTGTTAATTTCTTAAGGTGTAAAAAGCTATTATACAATTATTATACAGCTATTATATACTGATGCAATATTGTTCTGTATATTTCCACTTGTTCAGTGGTTAACTCAAGTGCTTTTATGTAATTTAGGAACGGACGTTAGATTGAGATGAATGTGCTACGCCAAAGAACTTAATTACGTACTTCTTTTGTTTAATTTTGTAATAAGTTGATTACGTGACTTACGAAGTTCCAAGGTAGGTACCTGGTGAATTCTTTACGGCGTGCAAAGAAAAGATTTTCGGCTTGTATTAAATTTGCTTTCAGTTTTCTCGTAAAAAGCCAGAAATGTATTGTATGACTGTGTATTCGGGGATAAGAGAGAGTGTGCTGTGTATGAAGAATTAACAGTTCGGGATAAATGTATACCTACTTAAAACTAAACATAACTGTAATGGACATCCAATCGCATCACAATCACATGGACCTTGAATACGTACAGAGACACTGTCATATCTGGAATCTACTAATTGTAATTATTCTGTGTTCTCTCTAATTGGAGTGGAAGCTAGGTGTTAGGTATACACGTACCACCTACTACCTATGTGGCCTTTGGGATGCTCCAAACATTGTACATTCCGAGAAGCCACTATTCGAATTGTGATTACAGTAGAACGCATACCTTAATATCGACATTGCCTCAATAAATGTTATTGGTTTTATTGTAATGAATGAAACTATTATTTTTGATGTCTCTATAAAGCAATAATATGGCAGGCTGAATATAATGATGAAGTCTTCTACTATTTAAATTTCAAAATATCAAAGGAAGTCGTCGTCTAACATTGTGATTTTTTTTACGATGGTAATGCTTGTGTTTGACTTCAATCTCAGTGTTTGCTGGTTTGTCCTTCTTTTGCGCAGCAACGGAGCAACAAAACGACGTGCTTTTTTTCGTAGAGATACCTAGTTTATGGGCCGGGTGAAACCACAGGGCGAAAGCTAATTTACTTATAAAACTAACCTTGAGTACTCTAACGACATCCTGAGGGAATTGCATAAGCGCAGTACTCGTGACCCTCCTGTAGATCCTATCGACGAAGATCCCCGCCCTGATCGCGTGCGCAACCGACCGAAACTTCGGCTTCTCATCCGACTTCCGCTTCGCCGTCGCCAGCTGCCGGGTGAAGGTAGACGCCAGCCATTCCCTAACTTCAGGAGGAACAGCATCAGGTTGCACCTCTGATAGTTCGTCATCTTCGTCTGCTAGTCGCCTGCGCACAACCCAATATAATATTAGACCCAGTTGATAGAAAACGAATTTTAAAGCAAATTTTGGCGACGTAAGCTTCGACGATGATGTAATTATTATAGCATAAAACGCTCTTGATAAAAATAAAACTGAATATCGTTAGGTCCTCCTCATACAAAGAGATACCTTTGAAAGCTGGGAAGCTGTTGACAGGTACATTTGAATTAGTTTATATCACCGCCACGTATAAAGTGGTCTAATATTGCTTTCTGAATTTTGGTTTGCTGTGAGATATTTTTTTATTAATTACTTTTAGTAGTAATATCTATCTAAATTCTGTTTCCTATCAAAATTGCGTTAATATCTAACATTAAATGCTCCAGTGAAATGTTAGTTAACATAACAGCTATTA
This sequence comes from Tetheella fluctuosa, assembly GCA_951216915.1. Classification (NCBI taxonomy): domain Eukaryota; kingdom Metazoa; phylum Arthropoda; class Insecta; order Lepidoptera; family Drepanidae; genus Tetheella; species Tetheella fluctuosa. The sequence goes on from OX578214.1 coordinate 13,164,015, forward strand.
CTAATGCATAGTTTAGTTCTAAGAAAGTAATTCTTGCTAAATAACCTAAAATTTGTACATTATTAGTCTATTTAAATAATGCTACCTCTATTTGTATATAAAATTAATCAAACTAGTTGTTAGTTATCAAAAATGTGAGTAATTTCGGAATTAAGCTGCAAGAAGGTATTTTAAAATTGATATAAAGGTGAAGTATATGGTGTATTTTTGACGAATACTTTTCCTGGAAAGAGTACGGGAGTATGGGGGGTATTGTGACAAAGTTCCATCATATAGATTGAGAAGGATATTTTTTTATCAATTTGGAATAGTAGGGTACATTATTACTAATCAGTTAAATGGAACTTTGTCAATCAATCGTATATATTTTAGTCTCTTTACGTTATGTTTTCAGAAAATAATGAAAGTAAAACTAATGGTACAAGTCTTCCTGGAATCTGAAGAAGGTCTTCCAAATATGAAGTAATATAAATATCAAGGTTATTATTTATTTAATAAAACAAGTGAAACCAAGTATTAGAGTTTGGTAGATTTTTGAGCATGCTGTTCAGGTTATCTAGCTAGGTTTAGGTTCCTTTAGTACATGCTGCGTGCTCAAGAACTTAATGTTGTTACATTGCTTTCCATTGAGCACTTGTTTTCGTTAAAAGCTTTGATTGCTGAAGCAGTCTCATCGATATACTTTGTAGTAAAAAAATATTATGGATATTAAACTTCGTAGTAGGATTTGAAAGTGTCAAAAATAAAAACACTACAATTCTATAATAAAATTCCATGTGTAAGAAAATTTCATTCAGGGTATTATTAGATCACAAAAGAGAAGCGTCAAACAATAAAAAAATTCACTTTCCGTCTATCAAAAGCGATGAGACTTGTTCCATTGATAAAAAAAGCTAAATAGATTTTCATTCTGCATATTTTTGCCTCATAGGCAGCGAATATCAATGAAATTTCATCTAATTTTTGCAGCAAAATTTTATTTGCTTATGAACGCGATCAATATCAGCTTTGTGATTGAATACAAATATGAGGAACGCACATTCAACAATGGAAAGCAATACAGCACACAAAACAATTTACACGACAAAATAAGCAGGTCTTGTTGGGACGCTCGGGGTTATTGGGTGGATCCATTCCACTACTGCTACTTGAATAAAACAAGCTTCCTCTAAATTATATTGTCAAATATGGTAAAAAATATAGCGAATGGTTTCTTTCAAGTAGCAGTAGAGGATAAAATAAGTGGTAACATCGACACACCTAAACACCAGGGTTGGGGCCGACTGCTGACGCGCCACTGCCGGTCTAAAATAAAACACGATGTCATTGGGGCAAATCAAAGGACAAATTTTGAGGATCATATGGGATCTCAATCAACATTCTTTTGACCACCGGTTGCTCATCATAGTGAACATAAATTAAAAACGTACACCAATTCAGAGCTTCAAGAGTCAATGTTACGAAAATATAAAAAAAAATTGGGGAAAATATTTATATTTACAGTTTTATACAAACAATATTACAAATATTATATAAGATGACGATGATCAGTATTCTGTACATACTAAAATTTTAAATATATTGTAAAAGCGAGGTAGCAGCTATGAAAACAAAACTGTGTACTGAAAACAAAATAATATTAGGATTTGATTTGAAACCGTAAGTGTATTTAAAATAAAAGTAAAATGATTAACATATAAAGGAAAAGCTGTTGGAAATAGCTACACAGGGGTCACCCAGACATAAGAATAAAATAACATGCCGAGAAAAGACAGAAATAGTACAGAAGAAACAGGGACAATCACAAAAACGATTTACAAGGGTGTCTGAAGACGGCACATAGGTGTAAATGCCTGGTCTAATCTAAACGTTGAGAAAATACTATTACTACGCTGGAACAAGTTAAGCACTCGTTAAACGTTGCTCAGTTACACACAAGAAGTTTCCAAAGTTGTAAAGCTAACTTTGCTTATGCTTAACTTATTCTCGGGAAACTTTGAATACACAGAACAAATAAACCTTTGTAATGAAACCCAAAATTGTACCACCAGTCTGGATAGTATCCAAACTGATATAGCACGCAAAGTAATTTGGTAAGAGACATTCTAAACTACCAGGAGGATAGGAAACTGAGAGAGTTCGATATAACGGAAGCTTCAACAGAACAGAAAGACCTAATCGCACAGAGTGGACAGAAGGGAGGCGCGACTACTTGGCCATTGTCGGCGTTGTTGTAACGGTATTAACTTTGCTTCGTTCGGTTTCTCTACTGAGCACCTCGCCCAGCAGGGAGTGCGCAGGCGTCGCATGTGGAGTGTTGTCTGCTGCGCGCGCGGCTGCTCGCCACCACTCCTATCCCTGCATTAGACATAATCACTGGCGACGCGACGTACACCCGCTGTCTTTCAACTATTCATTAGAACACCCTAGAAACTGTTAAGTGAATCTGGAGTTGCTATTAATAGTATGATTGCGGTGAAATTTAACCCAATTTGATAAATGAAAAAACGTAATATTGCTGAGAATGTAAACAATAAACTAACAAAGAATCCTCTGAAAAATAAAGTCAAGATGTCGAAGCATTTTTAAATTATAAATTAAGTAAGCACAATATGTTATGTCCGGATGAAAACAACATTTCCTCGGTTTCAAAGTTAATTTATTTGAATTAGATATTTCTACGGATTCATATCCAACGAGAACATTAAAGCTGTTGAAAACATTGAAAGGATTCCTGACTTTATTATATTTTTATAACAACTTAAAATTCTGATTTAAAATAAAATAAAAGGAAAACATTTTACTTTTTACTTTACATACTTTCTTTTAGGTAGCTTACCAAGCGTCAGGTCAAATAATATTAACAGAAATGTAAAATGAATTTGCACAGAAACGACTTTCCAATCAATACTCAATTTGAAAGTAAAATAGAGTATAATTCTGAGTGTAGTACATTCACATGCAAATGACTTTGCATTGCTTTCATTTATGAGTCTACGGTGTAAAATGGGTAGACTATGTAATCAAATAGGTGAGCAAATTTGCTTCAACGTAAGCCAGGCAAATTTAATAGCGACTATGTTTAAATCCTGACTGTACATTTTTAAGTGCAGTGAGCTTAATTTTCACTTTATATTTTATAACGCTTTGTGTAATTTATGTTTTGCTACCACAAATAATTTGTTAAAACTAACATAATATAATATTTTTCCATTATTATATATATATACCTATTTGTCTTCAGAACGAAATTATTCATACATTATCATGATCTTAATTAAAAATATCGATGTTATCATACCTAAAAAATATTTTTTTTCTTTTACTAATGGTGTTTTTGAGTTTCATTGATGATCGACACTAACAAAAAACAAACACGTCGAATTTTAAAATTAGAAAGTAGGTAAACGGTTAAAAAGAAATGAATATCACATCATGTGTAAGTTATTGTAACAAATTTACCTTCAGCAAATAAATACTATTTCATTCGAATAAATAGATGTAAAATCAGCACATTTCCTATAGATGTCCCTGTACTTATAATGAAGCGCATCGCATTTATATTTCCGTCAACGAGGAAATTGAAAATACATATCTCGTTGGAGACTGCAAAAGACGTTTACAAACAAAATCACCTCGGCATCTTTGTTTGTAACTGTTTTCAACGTTACTTCCTATAATACTAGCATTGTTTTTTTTAAACATAGACATTTTATTATATTATATTATATTTTATTAAGTAAATGTCATAGCAATTGAATTTTGATGAACACAGAATTTTTACAAGAATTCTTAGGAGGAAATGAACACACGAACATGTTCTTGAAACATTTTGTAAAAATACATGATAGTCCCAAAATAATGATAATATACAAAAAAAATTAATCTCATACTAAAAATAAAAATGAAAATATTTTTGACATAAATACCCCCTTATTTAGCATTTTGTATTTTTGTTATAAACTTAAGTTTTGACAAATATAAAAATTACGAGCAAGGGTAAATTTATAACAAGGTAAGAAATTATTAACATTCGACAAACAGAAAATGTGGAATTGATACTAATTTGTACGTTATTGTTTCGACAGATTGCATTTTGCCTCAAACTGGCTATCACAAAACAGTCTGGGGGTAAATGAAACCTTTGTTCAGAACAATATACCTTGTCTCAAGGATAAAAGAATTGTCTCAAGGATAAAAGAATTCACCAGGTAAAGAAAGGATGGGTAATTCGTTTACATATAAAAATATTGCTATTTATATTTTCATGTCGGTACTTATACACGATAATCTTTGCGTTAGTGAACGTACGATTTTTGACCTTATTTGTATTGAAAAAAGCTATCAATGAAATTGTTTGTCAAATTATCAAGAAGATTTGGAATTTTTAATGTCAAGTTGGACATAGTGCAGCTATTTTTTTTACATTGATTATGGTTGTTTGGTTGAGTTGTTTTGGGACAAATAAAGATTTATTTATTTAATACGTTTATTAGAATTTAATTATTGTTTGATACTAAAGAGAGACTATTTTCTAATTGTTGCGAGTTCTAATTTCTTTTGTGTAGATATTCAAGGGCGGTGACTTACATTACTATAGCACTTAGCAAAATTCACTCAAAGAGATCTCTAGAGTAGGTATTAATTGAAATTTTATTGTGTTACCAACATAGTATTTCATAGTACTTTCGAACTAATACTAATCTATATAAATAAAAATGAATCACTAAATGTGTTGCTAAGCGCAAAACTCGAGAACGGCTGAACCGATTTGGCTGATTTATTTTTTGTTGTGTTTGATGAAGTCTGAGGAAGGTTCTTATGAAGAGAAAAATTGGAAAAGTTGCCTGGAAAATTAGAAAATTCGGGAAAAACTGAATGTATGGGATTTTTGTATGAACTCAAGATACCGATATTTTTACGTTAGATAGCCAGTTTATAGAGTAAGGTTATAGGCTACTTTTTTTACATGGGAACGCAGGTGAAACCGTGGGGGACAGCTTGTATAATATAAAAAAAAGTTTTTATCGTTATAGGTTATTTCACGAGATTTTTTTTTCCATTTTTTCCAAGTGTAGATAATTATTATATAATTTTGATCATGACTGATTGACGTACTGACGGACAGATGACGCACAGCGTAAACCCCTGGAGCTAGAAATTTGGTGGAAATATTGCTTGAGTACCGTAGGGCTGCACTAAGGAAGGGTTTTAAAATCTTCGGTACAGAAAAAAAGACACGACGATTAGTTTTTGTACCAAACATTAAAATTAATACATTATAATTAGGTATATAACTAGTTTTCAATTTGCATTAGTACCTAAGGCTAACAAGACAACTGCAAATATACGCCCTTGTTAAGGTTAACTAAGAAATACAAAACAACAACATATATATTTATTTATATTTATTAGGTATTATACTCGTAAGGCGATGATAACTCAGTGGTAGTGACGTCGGATGCCACGTCTAAGATCGTGGATTCGAAATCTATAATGAGTTTCAGCTTTCGGTGAAGGAAAACATCTTGAGGAAAATATAGCACGGTGGTATTAATTGGATGACATTTATGTAATAGTAATCGCTTAGCTGGCTACACTCTCATGTTGAAAATCTGTCGCCAAATACCTACCGGTGTTTTCTGGCAGCTGTACTTGAGCGTCATTTCCTTCTAGACTTTGTGTGCTTACCACCTTCGGCCACATCATCACTTACCATAGCGAGAATGTGGGCAAATACAAGCCTTCACAACGGTTTTTTATTGTTATCTCCCAAAGGTTGAAATGTATATAATATTTTTTCTTTAAATCAAATCATCCTGTCTTTTAGGTACCTTTGTATTTTCTTAAGAAATCTTCTATATTACTGCTTTCCTTTTACCCGCATAGGGGTTGAATTTTGAATTAGAGTTTTATTAAGAAGAAGATATAAGTATGCACAAAATGTACCTAACAACTTACTGAATAAGAACTAAAGTTGTTCGACTGATTTTATGTGGGAGTGAATAAACTTTTTTTAAAACTTGTAATATAATGAAAACCTTACTAATAAACTACTTTCAAGGTGTGTATTTATTATGTTAAATACCTACATGTATTTATATTTAAACCAAAAACATAAAAAACTTAAAAACATCCAACTAAACATTTAACGCATCATATAATTTGATATCTACTGAAATTCGTTGCAAAAAGCAACTGAACATTATTTTCAAAAACTTTTAACGAGCGCAGAGCTCCAATTACAAAGCAAAACGTTTCGTCCGTGGCATTTTTCAAGGCCAGATTTCGTGGCAAAAAGACATTTTGTTTTGCTAATTAACCTGGAGCATTTATTTCGGGCTCTGATTAAGGCTACTCTAATTTGTTCTCCCTTTAAGCTCCGTAGTGAAATTGGTCTCATTACATTTGTTTGTTATGTTCTATAAAATAGCCCAGTGCTAAACTAGCGGCACGCTTTGATGGCCGTTTGACTTTAGGGTATCTCTGTCTCGCTATGCTTGTCTCTTTTTGGCACGTGCAATGATATGGACGGTTAAAATGGCCATCAAATTGATTTATTGAAGGTATTTTTTACCCACGACGGAACGGAGACCGTATATGCGTTTGGGATGAGAGGATGTTTGTTTGTTTGTGCAAATCAATGTTGCCACTTTTCTCCAAAACTACTAGTCCGATTTTGATGCAATTTTTAGTTATGGGTTTGGATTTGATAGGTGCATAATCTTAGATAGGTGTTATGGTGTTCATTTGCCAGGGGGTGCTGTAATCAATATGTTTCTTCTTGATTTTTGTTTGTTGATGTTTTGTTGTAGCTTATGTATGCCAAATTTTAGCCCGATCCGTCCAGTGGTTTGAGCTGTGCGTTGATAGATCAGCCAGTCAGTCACGTTTTCATTTTATATATACAGAAGAAAATTATAATTTCAATATTTTGAGAGAAAATCATATGAGAATTACAAAATTTACATTCCAACCGAATACTAATGCCTTGTATTTAACTAAAAGTAGCTTATAAACCACGCATTACGTTCTGTAATTGCAAATCGAGGGAACTGCTTGCGATATAATGAGCGTCTCATTACAGACGACGACAAATCGTCTTGAGACATCCCTGAGGATTGGGTGACATAGAATTAAATATGAAAACTCTCGCTCACTCAGAAATGTCGCATTTTAAATTGAATAGTGTTTGAATTTGTATAGTACAGTCAGCAACATAAGTAGCTGAACAGACACAAATTTACAAAGAACTTGTACACTATAAGTATCCATAATATGGAAAAATAAAGTACTTAGTGGTGTTTTAAAAATGTATGTCTTCAAAAACCTACATACTAAACATGTTTTGTAAATTTGTATCTGTTCAGCTAGTTATGTTGCTGACCGTACTTACATGAAATAAAGAAGAATTTTGGAGCGATATTACCTACATATCTCTTTGAAAGTTCAATTAAAAGAATCAAAGATATAATAAAAGATGATTAAGGAAATAATACCAATCAATACTGCCATTACACATTGCAATTTTGTGCCCGTAGATACAAAAAACTTAATAGTTAGGAATAAATGCAAGAAGCTATCATCTATTTATACTATTGCGGTGATGTAATGACTGTATGTTTATAAATTAAATGATAGCTCAGTGGTAGTAACGTCGGACGCCACGGCAAAGGTCGTGGGTTCGAGTCCTTCAATGAGCTTGAGCTTTCGGTGAAGGAAAACATCGTTAGGAAACCATAGCACGGTGGTAGGGTACTTTGTAGTACCCGCCTGGCTAGCTACCACCCTCAAGTTGAAAATCTGTCGCCAAACACCTATTGGTGTGTTCCGGCAGCTGCACTTGAGAGCCAGATCCTTCTAGGCTTTGTGTGCTCACCACCTTCGGCCACATCATCACCTACCATATTGAGATTGTGGTCAAACACAAGCATAAACAAATATTGCGAATTCAAAGTTGGTCCTTTAGTAAAAGTTGTTCAGTATGACGAACCTAGCATAAGATAAAAAAATATAGCATCTCGAAATATCCACCCAGTAAATAAGGAAACATGTGGTATCAAAGACAATATATTATTATTATGAATGCCAGAATGCTGGCTTATATTTTGGTCAGAGAATCAGCATTGCCATCCAACGTGGCAATGCCGCCAGCATTCTCGGTACGCTGCCTTCTGATAGCTACTTTTTTAATTTAGACTATTTTAAGTTTTCTTTTTGTCAAGTGGATTTAAGTTTAAGTTTTAGATGATTATATATTATTATCTATAAGAGTTTAGATAGATCCACAACAAAAATGTTCGATATTGAAAGGTATAAGTATAAAGTATCTTGTTAGCACTGCCCCAGTAAGTAATTTTATACTATAATAATAAATAGAAAGCGAAACTGAATATCCCACCTACGTGTGCTAATAATAGCCTTGTAAACATCAAGGTGCGGGGTGAAATGGACAGTGGGTATTTCCGGGTATTTCAACCCACTTCGTTCGGGGAAAATAGTGTGGGATTGCGGTCAAGGACTGGGGCGTATGAAATGTTTAACATTTAATAGTGACAATAATCTAACGTAACTATCATTTAACTATTGTCTCATCCGATGTGACGTTAGTTTTCTTGTTACCATTAACTGTGAATAGTAAAACGGCATATAAAATTTACGAACGATGGAAGGTACATAAATGGTAAATTTTTGCTTTTAAAACTACAAGTGAATCTTTGTATGCTACAAACAGGTATATGTAAGGAGTGCAATTAAATTACATAAAATCTTTCTGTTGTTTTATAATTAAGTGAATGTTATATTTAGATAGTAGTGTCGCAAATTACTTCATTTATATAAATACAATTTGTTGTGACCTAAATTACAAAATGCTCCAACATCACTGACAAAAGCGAGACAAAGAAAAAAATAAATGTTAGTTTAGAAGCAATCTAAATGCTTTTAAAGAGCTCTAGGGAAAAATTGATGGTATTTAGTGATTTTGTGTATTCAATTAATTGCGATGTAGACAGTACATAAAAGGCACGTATCTGAAACACACAAAATATGAAAGAAGTTTTCCAGCTTAATAAAATTAAAGTAGTATCACTACGCTTTACAAAATAATGGGAAAATGGTGATTAGATTTTGTAACAAACTGTAGTAACTTTCTATCCATACCGAGTTTAAATAGGGGTTTAAAACCAAACAAGGGTGGAAGTTTTCATCAATACCTAAACAATGAAAGTAAAATCTGCAGTCTATACATAATAATGTAAGCATCGGAAGAGAGCTTTCTAGATCAAAATGCAAGAGATTATGCGAATTCAGTACCAATTCATATAATGGTAATTACTATTCATTGTATATACACCGCAGTACGGTTAATACCCTATTTAAAACTTGTAAGTACTATCGAGATGGGAACTAAAAGAACCCCAGTATTTACAGATATTTATCCAAGCACTTAATTAAAAAACTTCCTAATACCTACCGAAATTATAAAAATCATTTTCATCCAAACATTTGTAAAGCGTAGTTGATCTTTCAACATGATATAATATTAAACGTACTTATAAACTATGTATACATACTTGGTTTCATCTATGTAGACAGCCTCGAGCACTTTCGCTGCATATTGGAGGTTCTTCTGTAATGTCTCAGCTGATATTTCACCTCTATTTAACTGTCTTAGGAGATAGCGTAATCTGTGAACAAAGATAAGAGCTATATTAGTTATCTGTTCGTTTGTATTATAAAGTGGTAACTCATTGAACACTTTGTATTTTGTTATATAAAACGCCCTAGCCAATTGCGATGAAATTTTCTCTATTATATAACTTTTTTTTATACTACATAGGTGGCAAACAAGCTTACGGCCCACCTGATGGTAAGCGGTTACCGTAGCCTATTGAGGCTTATAACACCACGGGCAAAGAAAATACCAAATTATATTTCCCTGCCAGGGGTATCACTCACGCGTTGCCAACCTTGAAGTTGTTAAGTCTCCTGTGCCTGTAATTTCACCGGTTCCCATACCCTCCTAACCAAAACATAGTAATACAAGTGCACTACTATTTTACGGCGGAATTAGATATGGTAGTAGTACTTCCCCGGGGGAACTCTGCACTAAGAGTTCTACTTAACCTATAATTAACTCTTGTAATAAAAAGGAAACTAGTTTTATTTCGATCCCCTACATAGGTTCAACGGACAGCTTGAGCGTCAGTACTAAGCGTTGCAGCCTTGTCTTGATGCTTTACCTATATTTTTAAGTTTGCTAACATACTGAAAACCGCGGGGCAATAGTTAATCATTTTGAAAATGTTGAAAATCTGTCGCTATGAACCTATCGATGTGTTGCAGCTGATTTTGAGAACCAGTTCAATTCTATGCTTTGTGTGTGTGTATATAAGTGTGTATACACATATAAATAGTAAAAAAGATAAATAATTCTATTCTTTCTATGAAAACAAAACAAATATTAGTTTTCACTTGGAAAGAGTCAAAGTACTCGTCTATAGAGATTGATTCTCACGGAGCCGCTACCGCTCTCAAACTGAAATTAGATTGAGAAATACTTTACAAGCTCTTATTGGGGAAATGTGAGCACTTTTATGTAGTTGAGTGCTTCGGAGTTATACAATATAATATTAAGGTAATGCAAACTGATATGAATAGAAAATATATCAAAAAAAGAAGAATTTGAGAGACAAATATTTTCTACAACTTTTACACACGTTCCCGGGGGATCAAACGTTTTCCCGAGATGAAAGGTATTCTATATTATACTTTTATTCTATATTTTCTATAGCTTATGAGCTGGAGTTAGGATATTTTAGTGAGACATGATATAATTTTATTTTTATTAGAAAGTCTAATGGCATTCATATATTTTCGAAAAATCGCCTGTAAAACAATTCTGCATTTTATGATAACGATTTAAAAAGTCCATCATAAGAATCACTTCCTTAAAAACACGGCATTTTAAATTAAAGAAATACTAATTTCTTGAAGAAATAATATCTAATATCGGTATAATATTACCAATAGGTTAAATATTTTGTCATATCATAAATACTTGCTTTTGTCTGCAATTTCGTTTATCAGGCTTTTTTTTACCTATCTCAAAAACTACTAACATTATTTCATTTAAACCAATTTTCCTACCATTTTTGTTACCTTAATTTTACCGAGTAAAATTACTGTGATGCCCATACGAGGGTTCTAGAAAAACGAATAAAAACAACAAAACCTAGCAGTGGCAATACAAACTCAATAGCTCTCGATGGTGCTTCAAATCGCTCCGTGCACTGAGGCATCAGAAAATGGACAGATTAAATAATAGAAACGATTTGCTATAAATTGAACCTTAATGGAAACATTTTTAGGCGCACTTTATTTAGTTTATGATGTTAATAGGCTAGAAAGTTTCTGCAAATTAAAGCTTAGTTAATCTTTGATTAAAACTATAGACATTTTTATCTCGTTTTGATAATTAAATATAAAGTAGATAATAGGTATATTCTATTCAGATTTAAATACATTATGTACAATATTGTACAAGGTGAAGGGGTACGATGTAGGTCCTTCATTTTATAATATTGTTTTCAGGCACTCTACTAGATTCAATTTAAGCAAATTTTATCATGTACCTATTTTCCTATATATATTATATATTTTATCATATACCTATTTTCTGATGTGAAGTACCCATATAATAAATATATGAAAATCAATGTTTGTCTGTCTGTTTGGCGCTTTTATACTATTTACCTACTCGATTGCGATGAAACTTTGGTATTTTATTGTGCGCACGCCCGCGATGTTTTCTAACAAAAAAATGTACATTCCCCCTTATTCAGACCCATTCGGTTGCCATTCCGATCGAAAAGGACGATATTGTTTCGTTAAATTTAGGCTGATGCTATGTTATTCACAGAATTTATTTGCCGCGATCGTGTACCCATCGATTGCCTCATTCCAAATGGAAGTCTGAAATGAGAAAATAGGAGAAATCCTATTCAGTAGACTACTCAATCGGTTTGTCTAACCGATCGGGACCGCAACCTAGCAGGTCTGAATAAGGGAGATTGTAACACACGCCGGTCATAAAAAAGTCCTGGACCATAATAAAGTAATTCTAAACCATAATACCGCTACGAAAACAAACTTATCGCTACAAAAAAAATTAGTAAAGCTAATCTTCAAAAAGAAACCCGATCAACGGGTTTTCTTTGAAGAAAAGAAACCTTATACTTAGGTTCTGCAATTTGTCTCGTAAAATGTAAGATACCCTTGTCTAGACGTGGTCGGTCCGTGATTGATGAACGTGTAACCCGTATTATTTATATCTGAAGATTTATCAGAGCCTTTGATCGAGGGAGAATGGGGTTATCGTTTTCAGTTACCTCTCAAATTCATTTTATATTTCTAGCGAACAATTTCACCTAATATAAGTGCGAATGTTTGTGTATATTTCATACTCAATCACGCCGTTGGTTGAACGGATTTGAAAGAAATTTGGCATAAATATAATACCCTGAACAAAACATTAGATCTATCGTAAATGCGGGTAAAACCGCGAGGCAAAAGTTTGATGTAAATATTAAGTTATTTGTGACCTAAAAGGTGTATAATATGACCACAATATGACAATGTAATGTGACGATGTTGTAGAAAAGAGAAAAAATGTTTTTTTTTTATTATTTAAATATAGAAGTGTTCGTGTCCAATGGCAAATGTCTGATAAAGATTCGCCGTCACTCAAAATTAGAACGTAATTTAAAACACAAATACTGGTAAAAATAACAGAATAAAAGTTTAAAAGCACTTTCGATTAATATTATATTTCATTGAAGCGTGGTCCATTTCTTTGCAGACACAAGATCGATCTAGAACAGCTCTCACAAACCGGTAACGAGTTCTTCCATTGTCTTCCTTTTTTAACCAATTTATGGGCCCATTTATTGGCCCATTTAAATTTATTATTATTGCTGCTCACTTTGAGTGAATATTTATTAGTGTTAGACAAGATTTTGTCCCGCTATTTTTCACGTTACAAAGAGTTATGAGAGGGAATAACTTGTTTAAGATAAAAAACCGTAATTTTGTCATCATTTTACATTTTTACAACGATTAGTTAAATATGCGAACTTCAGCAAGCAAAGGAAGCGCCACTTGATAAAAAAAACTGAAAAAATACCTTCATCCTCATTTATAATGTGGTCAGGAACCTGCTTCTAAGGACATTTAAGGATCAGAGTTATTCACCCTGGAGTTGAATCCTGACTTTGCCGGGACAATCATACTTCATCGTCGGTTTTGTCATCATTCTTTATTGGCGGGTCAGGGGCTTATAATAAAATATAAAATAACAAAAAAAGAACCCGATTATCCAAAAAAAAAACAAGACAAAATATGTAATAATATTGCAGAAGGACAGCGGTTTAGTTTGATACAGAAGTTTTTATATATTTTATCGAAAAACAAATACATTTACATAAAACTGGAATTTGCCAAACTGCATTAAAGTTTGTTGGCGAAAGTAGCGCTCACAAGATACTATGTATGTATCTCCCTGTTATAATTTAACTAGGTATATTACAAGCCATACAATAGTTAATATGCTGTGAAGGAATTATTATTAAAAAGTTACGAGCGCTCCTTTTTAGTTGTTATAAGTTTGTGGTATTTTATTTAGTATTTAAATTGCTTAAATAATAAATTTACTTTTAAAACCTTACTCATTTTCTTGTTTGTAGAAAATATATTATTAAAATTCTAGGTGCGAGCTTTGCCTTGTTCTTTCATCAAAGTAATTGCATCTTATTGGTTCTACATAATATTTAGTGTGTTGTACACTTTAATGGGAGCCGTGAAATTGATACAAACCCAACTTTTTTCGCAATATTAATTATCTATTCTATCTTAAAGGTCAGTTAGATTCAATTAAGAAATTTATTTAGTCTTTAATACAAGTATTTAGTATTTCAAATAGTCCAGCGATCGAACATTTGGCTGCGGGCGTTATTTAATTAAGTTTGACGTGAATAAATGTCAAAATTTAAATCTCCCGGATCCGCCATCTTTTGACCAATCTTGTCTAAATTGTACCGCCAAAGATCTTTTGAGCGTGATTTTATCTTTTAAACCTGGCTCTGCTGGCGGCCTTGACGGTTTCACACCACAGCATTTCAAAGATCTTGTCTGTGGTGCCGCTGGAGATGCTGGTACCAAATTATTATCAAAGTTAACCTCCCTTATAAATTTAATGTTGGAAGGAAAGGTGCCGAGCGCCATTACCGAAATCATTTATGGGGCCAACCTTTGCGCTCTATCCAAAAAAGACGGTGGTATAAGACCCATCGCTGTGGGTAATACTATCCGTCGTATGGCCTCCAAAATTTGTTGCCGTCACATTCTCCCTCAAGTTTCGGAATTATTTCAGCCCATTCAACTTGGTTTTGGCTCAAAGGGAGGTTGTGAGGCAGCTGTTCATGCGGCTCGGACCTTTCTGTTAAATAATGGAGGTGAAGTTTTGCTTAAGGTTGACATAAAAAATGCATTTAACTCTGTCGATAGGGCCGCTCTGTTAACGCAAATTAAGGATATCTGTCCTGACTTATATCCATACCTTTGGCAATGTTATGGGCACCCTTCAAAACTTTTTTTTAAGGAACACCCACTTATTTCTGCTGTGGGTTGTCAACAGGGCGACCCTCTCGGTCCAGCCATTTTTAGTTTGGCAATTCATCCAATCATTTCCGGTTTACAGTCTAAATTTAATGTTTGGTATTTAGACGATGGCACCTTGGGAGGCGATGTTAGTTCTGTTCTCAATGATTTTAAATCACTGATCGAAAAATTTAAAAAAATTGGCCTTGAATTTAACTGCTCCAAATGCGAGCTACTTATTTCAGATTCTGTTACTGAATCTGAAAAACTAAAAATTATTCAAAATTTTAATGATTTGGCACCTAACATTAAATTACTATCAAAGGAGTCACTTCTACTTCTTGGTGCCCCTGTCTTAGACGAATCTATTCCTGGTTTCTTTGAGCAAAGGATTCAAAATTTTAACGACTCATCTAGTCGGCTATTTGAAATCAATGCGCATTATGCATTTTTTATTATAAGATTATGTCTATTTGTGCCTAAGTTTACTTATTTACTCCGATGTACCCATTTGTTTAAATTTGATCAATTATTAAATACGTTAGATAACATGATTAAGATTTCTCTGGCTAAAATCCTAAATTGTTGTTTTGATGAAAACAAAGTGTGGTCTCAGGCCACCCTTCCCGTGTGTTATGGTGGTCTAGGAGTGCGGAAAATTTCAGACATTTCACTGCCGGCATTTCTGTCGTCGGTATATAGTGTGGGCGACCTCGTTGGATCTGTTTTGGACCCATCTATTGGATCCGTTGAGGTTTCTCACCTATCCGATGCCAGAAATGCCTGGCAGGCAGCTTGTCCAGGCACAAATATTCCGTCGCTAACCTTAAGTCACTCTCAGAGAGAGTGGGACAAGCCTCTATGCGAAAAAACTTGGCAAAATCTATTTTCCAATTTTTCTTCAAATTCGGACCGCGCACGCTTGTTAGCTGTCTCTGAGAAGGAATCGGGTCTCTGGTTGCAAGCCATTCCATCTACAAACATCGGTACTTTGTTAGACCGAATCACTTTAAGTTTATGCATTTGTCTCCGTCTTGGTTCCAGGACCAATCATCCTCATCGCTGCCGCTGCGGAGACTTTGTCAACGAGCTCGGCCACCATGGGCTTTCGTGCTCTTTAAGCGCCGGCCGTTTTTCACGCCACGCGGCTCTTAATGATATTATCCGTAGGGCTCTTGTTGTTGCCAACGTACCTTCTGTACTAGAACCAGTCGGAATTGCGCGTGACGATGGCAAGAGGCCGGATGGTATGACTTTGATCCCGTGGAGTGTTGGCAAGCCGCTGGTGTGGGATGCCACGTGTGTAGATACACTTGCGCCTTCCCACTTACTGGCGACTTGTAAAGTCGCTGGGGCGGCTGCGACCGGTGCTGAAAAATCCAAATTTAAAAAATACGCTTGTCTTGGTTCTAATTTTTCGTTCATGCCATTCGCAGTTGAAACCATGGGTCCATGGGGGTTCGAGGCTCGCCGATTTGCTCGGATTTTATCATCCAAGCTCATCGAGGCTTCGGGAGACCGACGGGCTGGGAGCTTTTTCCGCCAACGCATAAGCTTGGCCATCCAAAAAGGGAACGCTGCCAGCCTGTTGGGAACCTTGCCTATCGACAGCAGCGAGGGCTTTGAGGATGTTTTCTATATATCATAGTTTGTATTTTTTACTTTAATTGTAAATATGTAAATAAATAAATGGTTTTATAGGTTATAATTAACTTTGCAATATTGAAATTTGAATAAAACGTACCTACGTCGAGTTTATTTATGAAGCCTCTCTCGGTTTGACCGTTTAACAAGGGTTATGCGAATGATATTGTGATTCAGATAGGTAATGTTTAAATTAAATGATAAAATATCTACACAGGAATGTTCAATCCTTTGTCTTTGAAATAATGAAGATAAATTTTACCGAAGTCAGTAATTATCTACTCAAAATTTAATATTGTATCCTAGAATAAAGTTTCATGACCTATCTACCAAACTCAAATTGTTCCAAGCGTTTTTTAAAAACGTTATTAATAAAATAACACAAGTCACACCTTGTTCATAATTTTACGAAAGCCAAGTAGCATCTTTGAATTTATGAACTTCTTGTTTGTTATTTTGAATTTAAAAGAGTCTTTACTTAAGGAAGAAAAAGGGGGCTAAACACTTTTTTAAATGTTCTATAAATCTCGTAACGCAACGTGTCTTCAGCGGCAAATACGCCCGCAGTGCTCACTGAAGGGTCGGATTCCGATATGGATTCTTTAACTATGTACTCGTACGTGTTACCCTATAGTCAGCAATCAATTCCATGGACTGAGCAATTCAGTGATCCTTTACTTTTTCAAGATTTCAACGAGAACAGTCTCTTTTTTGCTCTTATGAGTTTATAGAGTCATGGATAAGTCTTTTCTTTAAGCTTTTTAATTTTAACAAGAAGTTAGGTATCACGGTTGTCTATGGCTAATAAACGATAAAAAATCGCCTAAGTTACTATTTTTCTTATTTTTTCGCTAATTTTATAAGTCATTTTTTGATGCCTCAATTGCACGTAATGAAATTTGGGACGCAGGTAGCTTATGGCATAGATAGAAGCATAGGATACTTTTTATAGCGAGACCATGGATAAAACCTTGTTGATTGATTTTTATGAGCAACATTATCGGATCGTGTGTTAATACAGTATGTGTTTTTTTTATTATTTCAAAATCAATAGGTTCGATTTCTGACTAAGAACATTGATTTTTCGGAAATCCAATGATGCAGTTTTAGTTGTGATCAAAATCGGGCTCGAGACTCCTTTGAGTAATTTTCGTTATTCCTTTTACATGACGGATTTGGTCATCCACGCCCATTTAAAAAAATCATCCTGTGTATTTATTTAGAAACAGAACGAATAGAGTATCAGAGAGTCTGAAACATCCAAAGTAAGCAGAACAACACAAATCTATTTGAAATCAATCAATACCACAATAGGTAACAGATTTTACTATAGTACGTCCTTTATAACAGCAATTATTGCAATGATCAGCATTGAAGCGAGATACGTTTCAACGCGTTTGATCATTGATGGGTATTGTTTTCAGTTCGACGGTTGGCGTGTTGTGTAGATGCTGCACTGCTTTAATATAAAACTGATATTGTATTACAAGTTGGTCGATTATAAAGCTTGTAATTTCAAATGTGACATGCATAAGTCCCTTACTTTCTCTATACGTGAGTTTTAACTTTAAATAATAAATATTCTGGGACATTATTCCTCACACACGGCCATCTGACCCCAAACTAAGCAGAGTTTGTGCTAGGGAAGCCAGATAACTGATATACTACGTATAGTACTATTCTTTTGTCAATATATACTTACTTAATATAGATAATAATTACACCCAGATTCAGGAGAAACAGACATGTTCTTGCACAGAAATGTCTGTCCTGAGTAGGAATCGAACCCACCCACAAGTTGGCTCAGCCTCTTGGCCCCGTTTAAAGCTCATCTTATTGATTGGATACGATTCCTTCCCTAACTGTTTCTAATATTGAATTCTCCAGACAAATCATCTGGAATAATTGACCTAGTTGGAATGAAAATTGAATGAAAATATACTGAACGTTGATGTAAATGTAAAGCGATCGTCATATGATACAGGTTGATTTTTTTGTAGTTGGCAATACTTGCAGGGGTGGAAGTATATCACATATGATATTATTTTGTATCAACTGTACTGGTAGGTTCTTAATTGATTGGTAATGAGGTTCCAGGACTAAAGACTTGAGCAAGGTTGATGATCAACATAACCTTTCATTTTTGGTAAAAAAAAATATGATTTTATTTAAAAAAAATGCTTTGAATGAAATGAAATAATGGCAGCGCAGGTTAGTCATTTATATTGCATTTATGTACATAACAATTATTCTTTATTCTTGAGTAAAATAAAACAGTCCCAAAAGGTTTTTTGCGTTACCATTTTCGAACATTCTTTTATTAGACTATAAATCCTAGTTAGACCACCTGTCCCCCGAGGTAACCGTGCCTTCGGCTTGATCTTCAGGTTTAAAGGTTGTTTATTTTGTTACCAACTAGTAATACCCCAAGCAGTATTTGGGATTACAAATTTTACATATTTTCTATTATAACTAACGATTTTTTCATAATATATTTAACGAAAAGGATTTTGTATAAAATACTAGCTGTCGCCCGCGGTTTCACTCGCGTGGCGGTTTAAAAAATAGATAAGAACCTATTCTCAGACCTACCCGATATGTACACAAAAATTGGTCGAGCCATTTCGGAGGAGTATGGTAACTAACATTGTGACACGAGAATTTATTCATCATAAAAATTTATTTACTACAAGTATTTACAATCAATGTATAAAATACAAACTATGATATATAATAGAAAACTTCATATAATTTACTTTTTTTTAGAAAATTTACTATATAAGATATTTCATTGTTTAAAAATTTGCAATGTAAAATCATATAGAATATCGGTTAATATACGACAATTTTTTATGGACGATACCATATCAAATCATTCCAATATTATTTAAAAACTACTAGAAAATGATAATTATAATGTAGCCAAAGATACACAAGCTAAGGGAATTACGAATCCCATTACAAAAATCTTCTATCCACTTTTTTTTTTTTTTTTGAACAGGAACAGAAAGGTGGTGGGTCCAGGGGACCTTCTTCCACCGTTACGCGGACTTTTGCGGTGAGCGCTGAGGGCTCTCAACCACTACTTAAAACTAAATAAATTTAGGGCAACGGTAGCCTGAGGGTGCTCCCTGTGGGGCTCGACCTCGGCTCAGGACGTTGCCTGGGGAATATGGGAGGGCTTTAGCATGCAAATATTTATTATTTGGGGATCGGTCGGATTGCTAATATGCAGCTCGGGCCACTTAAATGGGACGAGACTGGGAAGGACGACGCGACGGTCCTCGCCGGCGAGGACGAAATCTGGGTTGCTTCTATCCACCAATTTTGATTAAACTTTATTAAGTTACAAGAATGTTGGCAGATGCGTAAGTATTAACAACTTTTCGGGTCCCAAACAAGTTGGTATTTGGTAGGTATTAAATTACTAAGACGGTATGCTTATTCAAAGTATAAAAGGCTTAGGGGGACCTAAGCCATCCTAAACTAACAACCGTTGGGGGACGCCCCTGTACATCAAAAGCACGTAATATTACACCATAGTTAAAAGACATCTATATGATGTGAAAAATAATTGGTATTAAATTTCTGTCGCTAAATTCCACCACATACCAGCACTTTTTACAATAAGTCTTTTGCTGTTGAAGCTGTTTGCCTTTGGAACTCGTTACCTGTTTCAATCAGACGCGCACAATCGATACATATTTTTAAAGAGCAGGTCAAAAAGCTATATCTCTCTCATTAACTGTTATATACATCTATATTTATGTACATAATTTAATTAATAAGTATATTTAAGTTTAAGTATATAATGTATGTTAAATAGTATATTTAAGTATGTGTATTACATTTTGGATACAATATTTAAAATTATATTTAGTTATAAGTAGGTAGGTAGGTATTTTAAGGCGATGATGGCTCAGTGGTAGTGACGTCGGACGCCGCGGCGAAGGTCGTGGGTTCGAATCCTACAATGAGCTTGAGATTTCGGTGAAGGAAAACATCGTGAGGAAACCATAGCACGGTGGTAGGGTACTTTGTAGTACCCGCCTGGCTGGCTACCACCCTCAAGTTGAAAATCTGTCGCCAAACACCTATTGGTGTGTTCCGACAGCTGCACTTGAGAGCCAGTTCCTTCTAGGCTTTGTGTGCTTACCACCTTCGGCCACATTATCACTTATAATAGTGAGATTGTAGTCAAACACAAGCCTATACAAAGTAAAAAAAATAAAAAATATCACTTTGTTTGCTGTTATATTTTTATTTATTTTTATTTTCTATCTTCTAACTCCTCTCCATCCAAAGGTTGCCTGGTTGAGATCACTTTTAGTGATAAGGCCGCCCATTGTAACACACTCACTGTAAGGTAAGTTTAACTACTCTGATCATTTGTGGTGTAACAATAAAGTGTTATCTATTTAACTATGTTTTATAAATTTCCAACTACTATTACATTTGGTTTTATTTCAAAGAGTACAAAGAAAGAGATCTCTAAGAGATTGTGGACCTGAGTATTTGATATAAATTTCAACTTGATACCTCCACGTGTTTCTGAGTAAAAGGGCTTGACAGACAGACATACGGACAACGAAGTGATCCTATAAGCCTTAAGGATTCTTTTTTTCATTTTGAGGTACCCTAAAATTGAATTGTATTCGTAAATTGGAAAATTGGCCAATTAAATATTCCGTCTTCTAAATATACACAAAAACAAAAACAGACGTATGCCAAATATACCTAAAGTCTAAATTTCAAGCGCCTAAATTCCGTAGCCAATATTTTTACGAGTATTTTTATTCTGTTAGGTCCGAATTTTTCTAAAATACTTACCATGTACCGCTTTTTCATTAGAAAAACTAAATTAAAATGTACGCCCATTATACTTACTCTATGAATAAAAAGTATACACGCCGACCGTTTGGGGTTGCTTTTATTGAAAAGCCTTTTTGTCCGGTGTTTTATGGTTTATTTGTATAGGTAGATTTAATATGCTAGTACCTACTAGCATATTAAATATATAATAATATTTAATATATATATAATATATACCTATACAGGGTGTGGTTTTGCATTTCCGCCATATTTATAGAACCAATAGTAGATGATTAATTTAGTATTTTAAAAATATGTAATTAATTATATGGTAGATTAGTCAACGATTATTGATGATTTGTGATTAGCGTCAAATCAGAATAAGCACGAGTGCCCAGAATAGGTCTGCGATCCGGGGGCGAGGCGCGGCGAGGAGACGACCGGGTCACCGACCGCGGCGCCTGTGTGGCGGCCGCGCCACACAGGCGCCGCGGTCGGTGACCCGGTACGTAGGTATGTTTTGCTGTTGCGTATCGTAGGTATCTGTTCTACATTTGCGCGGTGCAACCTTCTTTATTTTATTGTTAGAGTTGAATACTAACTAGGTACGAAAAATTATTGGAATAAAATAATTCCAAATTGACCTTCTTACTTTACCGGACTGTGAAACGTCAAAAATACCTACCTAGGCATGATAACTACCAAATAAAAACTATTTGGTAGTTATCATTAAATTTATTTTAAAAAAAAGTTTATTTACGCACCTATGTTACTCGAAGATACTGCTCAAAGTGTCCTCCCTCATTCTCGATGCACAGTTGAGCACGGCGTCGCAAGTTTCTTTTTAATTTGCGCAAAACATTTGTATTATTTTTAACGGATTCAAATGCCAACACAATTTTTTGTCTTAACTGCACCACACTAGATATTTCTTCAACATAAACAAGTCTTAAGTTCTCCCCACAAGTAAAAGTCACAAGGTGTTAAGTCCGGAGAGCGCGGTGGCCAGGGCACTGGGCCACCACGACCGATCCACTGGCTTCCAAACACTTCACTTAAATACTGACGCACTTGGAGACCATAATGAGGAGGAGCTCCGTCTTGTTGGTAAAACAAATGTCTGTGCAGAGCCAACGGGATGTCTTCCAGCATCTCATTGACAACGTGACGAAGCAGCTGTAGGTAGGTGGTGCTGGTCAGGTGGCCTTCAATGAAATATGGTCCTAGGATGTGATCGCCAATAATCCCCGCTAAATTCGACGTTTGAATAACGTTCCGTCATTGTCACTGTACTGTACGTTGGAGTTCGCGCGGTGTGAAGATTGCGCGTGTCACTCACAGTGCGTGCGCGCTCGCAGTCGGAGGACAACTGACTGACTGCGGACTGACCGTACATACATGACTACATACATCGGCGCGTGCGGGGTGCGCGATGAACGAGTGCGCAGTGGCGCCATGGCGCGGTGCTTAGTACACACGAGGTCATGTTATAAAACAACTTAATGTGGTTTTATTGGACTGGGGGATTTTTATTTTTACAAAAGTTTAAAAATAATATGTAATTTTAAGAGTACGATTTTATGATTGAATCGTGTTCTATACAAGGTAAATATCGACCTCCGTAAATATGGCGTAAATGCAAAACCACACCCTGTATATTTTATATTGGAACATGAAATTTAAGTTCTTTCCTTTACTTTAAGTTTGTCATATTAGTAACTTCCATTTATTTGCCTTCTGATAGCGACTTATTTAATTTAGATTATTTTATATAAGCTTCTTACATTTAAGTTTTCTTTTTGTCAATAGTACCTATTAACCTTGAAGTTTTGTTAGTTTAAAAACTTTTACTATGGGGCTAACTCTGATATCGCGTAAAATAAAAAGGTTGCTCTATACATTTTGGTCGAGTAGGTATTGAACTTTTGTATGGAACAGCTGATCATTTTTTCATGATTTCACAGTTAGTCCTGTGGTCTACTCAATTCATACTCCACGGTCACGTGGTCTATGGCTTGCTTAAAAATAACCTGCCGTCAGTCAGAGGAAAAAATATGCATTGTCAATCAAAAATAAATTATTGTTCCTTCATTAAAATAATAAATTAAAAATTATATTCTTCTTTTCTGTTGCCAAAGTCCCATAGTAAAAGTTGTACATTTTGATGAGTACTTCCACCCCTGCAAGTATTGCCAGTGACTAAAATATCACCCAGTACATTAATTATTAGTATACATGTTATTATGAGTTTTAATTACATTCTAGATAGTATTTAATTATTACATATCAAATTAATTTCCATAACTCAAGCCTCTCCCGGCAGTTTTGAGAGCTAAACAAAGTTTAGTCTGGCTAGAATATTAGTTATAAAACGGTTATTAAACTCCCGTCTCACTTATATACCATTTTCGCTTAATTTCACGATACCTAAACAACTTTGTGGTTGAAAATTGGATTTGAAATTGAATTTTGCGGTTTTTGAAATTGATATTCAATCTATTATGCGATTTATTGAAGTAAGAAAAAGTAATTAGTAATCAAATTGTTTTTTTAACTGTGAAGCATCGTAATCGGCTTGTCGGTGTAATTTGGGAGTGTCGATGGCAGGCAAGTTTTTGTTAATTCATCGAGCTGACCATCCGTGAGCGTGGGGTAGTTCACAGCTTTGCTACGGCGAGTGCCTCACCATCGCCTAATTCTTTGAATTGTACCATGATATTAGGTAATACCTTACCTAAGTGCGGCCTTATCGCATGCATCGGGCGTATCGACGGCAGGCAAGTGTTCGGTATCTAGGTCGAGCTGGTCGAGCTGCTCGTCGGTGGGAGTGGGGCAACTCTCCGCCTTGCTACGGCTGGACGAGCGTCTCACTATCGTCAGAGCGCCTTGTTCTGTGGACAACATACATTAATGTACTGGCTTTTCTGTGACACTTTAAAATTCAAGTCACGTTTTACATAACATGATTTTATCTTTTCGGTTCAAATTTATTCATTCTACTAGCTGTTTCTTGCGGTTTCACCCGCGTTCCCGGTATAAAAATAGCATATTACCAATAAAAATCTAATTTAATCCTTATAACATCAGCTATCTCCCAGTAAAAGTCTTGATAAAGTCTAAACAGAAATAGACTAGTTAGATATATTTTTTTTGTTATACAGTATATTATTATTATACTTTAATATATGCATTCAGTCAAAAGTTATTAAGCTATTGTATAGCTTTTATCGCTTTGAGCGCGGCGACCGAATCAAGAAATTTGGTAACGAAAAAATTCCGCAACGAAAAAACCTAACAGCTCCCACACACATACATACACACATATATGTGTGTATGCTGTTTGTGAGAAAGTATATAGGTGTATAGGTATGTATTAATATCAAAGAAAAAAAAAACTAACCTAAAAAAAAAAATAAAAAAAAATTATAATTGAATAAGTTGATAAAAAATGCTATGTAATAGCTTTACCGCGGCAGTCCCCGTGTGCCACACGTATTTTGTTTTAATTTTGACATTACAAACAGACACTTCAATTTTATTTATTTGTATAGATGATTTTAATCTGTTTAAATACCTAAATAACTTATTGTTGCTATTATGATTTATGAATGTTCAATATCATTGTTACACTTTCATGCTCAGATTGATTAAAATGTTATATTTACACGAGAACGATAGTTAATATTGAATGTAATATATTTTCATTTACATAATAAATGTTGATATTCCAACAATGCGGGCAAAGCATTTGCATAATCAACTGAAATGGACGCGGTTCCATCGTCCCATATTTACACATCTCGCAGTGATTTTTGGTTGACATGCAAAACCACACTTTAATATTTGTTAAACATGCAACAAATATTTGATTAAAATTAAACGTTCCATATTTAAAGTATACAAAAATCTAAAAATGGTATTTTACAAATTTTACAAACATATAAATCTATTTGGATAAATTATTCAAATTAATTAAGATTACGCAGTTATAATAATAAATAAATCCATTCATAATATATAAGTTCTCATAATGTCACCTCGATAAGTAATAATAAAATAAACGTTTTGCATAATATAAGTGAATGTTGTAATATCTACATGTACCTAAGTAAATAAAATTGCAAAAGACGTAACGAATTCATCAGACGTGTTACATAGAAGCCCTACTCGATGCACTCAATAAAGTGTTCAATTAGTCTTGGCTTCATTTTACTGAACCTTATCCACGACTAGTTTCATTTCTGAATGAAAATTGAATCCTGGATACGTTCTATTCACGCTTTGAATTTAGACTGGATGTTTGCGTTAGTCTTTTCTGTATTTTTTTTAGATTACCATTTGCTACTACAGTTTATAGGCGTTTGAAAAAGTTTTTATTGAGGATAACGGGAATTCACGCAGTTTTTTTTAGCATAAATTTGGAATATGTTTTGTTTTATATTTTATAAATGTGTATGAATACGTTGTTCATACGAAGCATTGTTATGAAAATATATTTTGTAGTTCCATAGGATTATGTTCATGGCTTTAATAAAAGAATTTAATGCAACAAGGTTGACTAAAATATTTCAACAAAATCTACAAAACGATATTCGTTGCATTTTTTTTTTCATTTTTTTACTGTGCACATATCGCGTTTGTTTTGCTTTGACATATTTTTGGTCCCCATGTACCTAACGGTGTGTACCGGCAGTTGCACTTGAGGGCCAGTTCATTCTAGGCTTTGTATGCTTACCATCTTCGGCCACATTGTGATTGTGGTCAAACACACCCATACATAGTAAAATGATTTTGAAGTAATGCGTCCTTTTAAATTTACCGATTAAATTTATGTTCGCTTTATGTACCTAATATTAATGTCAAATGTCCACAGGGCAATTCCTACCCACGTTATTCGTCAGTTACCCGATTAGAGAGGCTCGGAAGGACTCAATTTGATTGCTTTTGCTATAGATCTGAGTATTTATATCTAAAATTAAATTGTTTGGCTCTATTTATATCAAAGAGGTTTTATTTTTAGACACAAACTCACGATACCAAAGAAATATTAACCAAGTGATTTAAGAGTTAGTAAAATTTATTTGGAGTTACCATCTTAATGACTATCTGCCTACGTGTAAAAAATAGTAAGTCTAATTTTATTTAAAAGATCTTAAAAAGGCTACTGAAATTTAAGCTCAGTGGTAGTGAAGTCCGACTTGAGTCCTACAATGAGCTTGAGTGAAGGAAACCATAGCATGGTGGTAGGGACTTTGTAGTACCCGCCTGCCTGGGTATTACCCTTAGCTTGAAAATCTGTCGCCAAATACCTCCTGGTTCATTTCCCTTTAGGCTCTGTGTGCTTACCACCTTTGGCTACATCATCACTTACTAAAATAACATTGTGGTCATACACAAGGTATAATATACCTACTGTTTTCGCTTAGGTTTATTCCAATCTTTCCTAAGCCTTACCGTTGCCACATTAAATCATTAGTGAAGAAAACAAATCGAAATGTTTCCTTATTTTTCCAGTAAACATCCTCGAGTGCCTTGTTATATTTCTCTTGAGCCGTTTTCCGCTATAAAGGAAATCATTATTTTGTCACCTTTTTCCTTTTGAGAAAATTGAACCTTAACACTAATCGTTCTAAACGATACCTTTCTAGTAAATTATTTTGCTTTATTAATACTTTAACTTGAATATCTGTATGAGGTTTTATGTGTTTTAGGCTAATTTAGTATTAAGCTTGCCCTTAAAATAGTTGCAATTAACCTTAGCTTAAGGCTAAATTAATTAGCTGGTGAAACTTAACCAATGTTGATAATGGTAGCAGAATATATTAAAATTTATAATTGGTATTCAAATTAAATAATTTATCTAACACAGGAGCACACGCCCGCGTGGATTCAGGCCATAGAGTAAAAAAATACATAAAATTGGTCCGTGATTCAGCCTATATCCCGCAGTTCATTGACCTGATACCATATGATGCGTTTCTAGGTTCCGCGACTCTTTCTTATTTTGCTCATTTTGTGCATGTATTTTTAGTGCATGTTATTTAAAAAATAAATAAACAAATAATTTATATTATTAAATAATATTAATATAATAATATTATTATTAAAAATACCAAATGCGATTGCAAAATTTCGCCAAATTATTTAATTAAACCTTAGGTTTTCTGACTCATGTACATGCTTAGTACATTATTATTAGAAATATAATCATACTTAAATGTTTTTTTTTCTACAAATCCTCCCTGGGCCTGATAAAATTCGGTTATTGTGTAAATGAAATAATATCTTTTGCTTTGATCCTCTCTGAGTAGTATTTCCGGGAATCCCATGTCCCTTGTGTTGACTTTTAGTCGGTTGCTATAGCAACTGAGTGGAAGGACCGGAGCCCAGTCGTAAAAAGAAAATACAATACTAATGGGCAGTTAGTTAGAAAATTAAAAGTTTGCAAATGACCTATTTT
Organism: Tetheella fluctuosa; assembly: GCA_951216915.1. NCBI lineage: Eukaryota > Metazoa > Arthropoda > Insecta > Lepidoptera > Drepanidae > Tetheella > Tetheella fluctuosa. The sequence continues at coordinate 13,191,589 of OX578214.1, forward strand.
GTGTTATTCTAATTTTTGATGGGTGAAATATTTTCTTGGAAGAAAACAAATTTTTATTACTACATATTTTATATCTTCATTTAAAGGCAAGCTATTTGTATATGATTTATACTGTAGGTATAGATATATGTAGAGATTGTACTCTTTTTAGTCTGTTTTATAAAAAGATAAACTGACTGACATATCAACGCACAGCCCAAACCACAGTGTCTAGAAACTTGAAATTTTCCATATGTACAGGTTGCTTTTATAACGTAATTATTCATTAAGGAATGGTTTTCATAATTCAAGGGGGTAAAATTGGGGAAAGTTAGGGAAGTTTTCTCTTATATTATAGTTTCCACAAAGTTAATACATTTACTTTTCTATTTTAACAATAGTAACCCCCACACTTCAATAAATAAAAGGCAAAAAGTGATTTTCGTCCCAGTAAATAGAAGCCTTTTTTCATTCGGTCAGTCTCAAAGGGACTGAGCACAGAAGAAAATAGGCAATCTCAGAAACAAACGAATTTCTCTACCGTGCCAAATACCTAATAACAAATGTAAGTACCTCTCTAATGGGCTAATAAATATATTTTGTCAGGATTACTATGTTTTCATATTTTATCTGGGTAATAGAAAAGTATTAAAATATAAATTGTGTCATTGTATGAATATACTATATTTAGCAACACACAAAACCTATACGTCTTCCAACCTAAAGATATATTTTTCGAATATTGTTCTATTTGTACGGACTATTAGAGAAAAAATATTGGAACAGATTTCTATTATTCGAAAGCTTAAGACTTTTAAAAGCTTTAACAAAAAAATGTATTCAAGATAAATATTATTTTCTTCTGAAAACTGGATGATATTGATTATTTGAAAACGTACAAAACATAATTCAGGTACTACTTATTAAGTAATGTTACGAGGTACATTGTAACCTGACTTAAAGTTAAGACATCCTAACTTTATGACTTAAGTTATAAACTAGTAAGTAGAGTAATAAATGAAACTATTTGATGGGTATTATAATAAAATTGAGAGACTGTCTGTGGCTTTAGACCTCCTTTAATTTTATTATCATTAATATTTTTAGGTTGGTAACTCAAGTGGAGCACCTCGATAGCAACATGGTGACAAAAACATTTCTGAATATATTTTTGTTATGGCACTCGACTATCAGCGTAGCATATATGTCGCTTTTTTTCACTGAGTATAGGCCTATGATGATGTGGCCAAAAACGGTAAGCACACAAAGCCTAGAAGGAACTGGCTCTCAAGTGCAACTGCCGGAACACACCGGTAGGTACTCGGTGTTGGATTTTTAACTTGAGTGTGGTAGCCAGCCGGGTCCTAGGAAGTGCCTTACCACTGTGATATGGTGTCACCACGATGTTTTCCTTCACCATAAGCTCAAGCTCATTGTATGTTTCCAACCACTGAGAGATCACTGCCCTCCGTTCGACATAGGATGGTGCGTAGTAATGCTAAGTTTTTCACAATAATCATTAACAAGTGAGTAATTTTACCACACCACCATGCTTTAACACACAGACTTTAACATGGTTTATTATTAATACAGCATGAATCTTGATCTTAATTTTCTCGTGTACAAAATATAGTCTATGTTACATAGGCTCGACCGAGATCGGTATCTACGGTACGTAGCCATGGTAACCATCTATAACTGCTTGCGCGTTTCCAACACTTTCCGTATTTACACAGATATATGGTTACAGAAATGGAACCAAACTAACAAGCATTATTGCTACGTATTTGGAAATGTTTCTTTAGGGGAAAATAAATAATAATTATTATGGTAGCATTGCAACGCTACATACTGACAAATTGTTTTTACGGATAGTCTCGACTAAATAGTCCTGGACTAAATTAAAAACCTTATTTTAATGTCTAACTAGCTTCCAGCCTGCGGTTTAATCTGCGTTCTCGCAATAAAGCGTCTTATTTGTAATAAGTACATTTTTTAAAAACAAATAGATTTATTATACCATAAATAAATAAACATGCTAAGTAATAATTTATACACAAACACAAAAACAATATATATGTATTTACGAAATATCATTTATAATGCATGTTACACACATATTGATAAACTAACACTGAATTAAATATTTGAATGCGGACACATACATGCAACACGTAGGTATGAAGGTATGTATAAACCCTTATGCTCGTAGTTTTGATGGTGTTTTTTTTTATTGTACAACCCTTATTTATTGTCAACAGTAAAACTTTATAGCTTTTGAATAAAATAGGAATTTACAGCGGTGACTGAAATGAGCTATTGGTAAAACCCTTTTGAAAGAGTTTTATGTGATTGGTTTAATAAACCATTTATTTTTTAAGGGATATCCGATTTAACATCATAATCAAATTATTACTTACTGTTCTTGTTTACGTTTATCTAGATCCCTGATTTTACCCGTTTTGGGTTGAATTTTGAAAAACCTTTCTTAGTGGAAGTTACTACGTTATTTAAGAAACCTGTGTGCATTATTTCAAGTTTCAACCCTGCAGTTTAGGTTGTGCGTTGACAAGTCACTCATTTAGGAAATGTCTTTATATAGGTAAGATAGTAGTAAAATTTTGTAAACATAAATTAGTTTATTTAATATTTTTAAAAAACCGAGTAAGATTAAAAATAAGCAAATCGAAATTGGTATACAATAGCTTATTTTGTACACCATCAAAACTACGCTAAGTAAAAACTATAAAAAAAAAATACAACAAAAATCTTGAATCTTCATTTATATTGCGTGAGGGATGCAGTGCGTAGGAGTTGAATAATATAATGAAATAAAATTAATTTAATCGTGCACGTATTGACATGGCGGTTACTATGATTCGATTTATCATGAAAAATCTATAGGTCATTAATATTTATTTTTCTTTCAATTTAATTCTCAGCACTTCTGCTTGCTACGAAGCGCTACGAGCATCTACGGAGATAGCTACGAAAACAAAGCAATACAATGATGTGGAAAGATTTTTTTTTTTTGAAAATTATTGAACCTCTTCACGTGGTATTACTATTTTTTAATATAATGGAAAATCGAACAATAGAATACTTTCATTCAGCCTCTTAAAACAGTAATTCTCATATATTATGCATCCAGTATTTCTTGTTCTAATGTATAATGAGGTCAGACATGTATAGATTTGTTTGATAAGTTTTTTTTAAATCGTAGTAACCGCCCCAAGTCCTACATTCGTGCTTACTGGGAGGGGTGCCGTTGCGAGGCGTGGGGGGTGGCGGCGGGCGGGGGGCCTCCTCCCGTGGTGCGCCCGCGCCGCCCGGAGGACTCGCCACTGCAACATGAACCGAGAACTTAATATATAAATTATAACACAGTGACTTTAAAATTTTCCTCGTGATATTTTATTAAATACATTAAGCTTTTGAAATAAAAAGTATTGTATATATGAATAAAAGATTAAAATGTTTTAGTAAAATAGCTCTATTAGCATAGTTGTTATAATAAAATCATAATAAAAGGGTAAAAGCCCTGCTTTACGTAAAAATATAAACGTAACCTATTACTAAAGAAAACAACGATACATTTCCCGCATTAATATGTTAAAGCATACCAAAATTAATTGTGAAATTCACGAGGCAAAAATAATGTTATTGTAATTTAACAATGAATCGTAACATAACGATTTTGATAATATTAAGCTGGATTATTTGAGACTAATTTATAAGCCACTTTAATGCTAAAGCCTGTATATCCAAGAAAAAATCATACTATCCTACTTCCTACTTATATTATAAATGCTATAAAAAATATAAAAAGTTTGGATGGGTGGATGGATATTTGTTACTCAATCACGCCAGAACGGCTGAACGGATCTTGATGAAAGGCACAGAGATAGATTATAGTCTGGAATAGCACATAGGCTACTATTTCTCCTGGGAAAACATAAAATCCCTCGGGACCGCGAGTGAAACCGCGGGGCAGAAGAATCATTTATCATCATCATTAGGATTGATGAAAACTCGTCAAGTTTTGGCTAGTTTTATTGTCTAAGTAAAGCAATTCACACTCTACGCAGATACGATAATATTTTGTCTGCAGATAAATGAGACAGCATTATACTAGGAAAAGAGAAGCAATTACATCTCATCACTTTCCTTCTCTTTCATTAGTACAGCGCTGTCTCTTGATCTTAAATTTTTTTTTTATCGTATCTGCGTAGTGAGCGATATTATAATCAGCACCAGAAGGCACGTATGAAGGTCAACATTACTGATACTATCTAACAGGAGGTTAGCTATCAACTGAGAAGAACCGGCAAGAAGTCAGCAAGGTCACTATAATTTGCAGTAATTCCATATATTTGCAGAGAAAATCATGATTTTATTTATTAGGCATGTACATTTTTTTAAATTGCTTCATCAAACGTTCAACAGATAAAATTTAATACCTACCTATGTATTTAAATATCACTGTCTCTATCATTCTCATTAATTATTAACATCTTATAAAATATCAGCTGTCAGTACCATTTTTATTCGATTGAATTTATATAATTAATTCTATTTATTACATTTGATTCAAAGTGCGATGGAAAATTAAATGATTGACGAAAAGTTTTACTCCTTCATAGACTGTGCTGGGTTCTTTGTATTTTGACTAACTGTTGAAACAATTTTATTGATTTTGAAAATATTAATAATTTTGTTACTAGTCAAATAGCATTCACTTAATCTACGTATTTTGTAACATGTTACGCATAATAATAATAATAAATTATTTGTATTAAATAACTGTATAAAACTAGCTGTCCCTCGCGGTATCACTCGCGTAGTGGTATAAAAAAAATAGGGTTACGACCAATTCTGAGACCTACCGAATATACACAAAAAAAATCATAAGAATCGGTCGAGTCGTTTCGGAGGAGTTTGCAGACAAACACTATGACACGAGAATTTTATATATTAGATTTATATTGGCAATAAATAATTACTTTTCTCTAAATCTATGGTAAATATCATCATAATATTTCCTGCCTCCTTTTCTAAGATTTAAGATATAAAATCAAAAGATTATAGACAAAGTTAAGCCACAGTAAGTGCTAGTGAACGTTCTCGTGTGCATAATTTAGTGCATATTCGAAGTAACTTCAACACTAAGATACCAGATATTACGCTTGTTAGCAAAATTAATTAATTAGTGCATAGTGATTTCTGGGTTATGCACACACTGAAACTAATACACCTTATTTGTTTCAAACTCTACAAACAACTTTGAACTTGATGGTATTGAATATATAAGTTTCAATTTAAATAAATAAATAAAATAAATATCCTGGGACATTCCTCACATACGGCCATCTTATCACCAAACAGAGGAGAGCTTATACTATGGAAACCAGATAACTTATATTCATGTACTACTTTTTTCTTCTAAATATACTGGGTGATTTTGTTATCACTGGCAATACTTGTAAGGGTGGAAGTACTCATCAAAATGAACTACTTTTATAAAGGGACTAACTGTAAAATCATGAAAAAATTATCAGCTGTTCCATACAAAAGTTCAATACCTACTCGACAAAAATGTATGAAGCAACCGTATTATTTTACGCGATATCAGAGTTAGCCCTTTAATAAAAGTTGTTCACATTGATGAGTACTTCCACCCCTGCAAGTATTGCCAGTGATAACAAAATCAACCTGTATACTTATTTAGATAATTAAACCCAGACTCAGGACAAATAGACACGTTCAAGTTCAGGCATAAAAATGACTGTCTTGAATGGGAATCGAACCGACGACCTGAGGTGTGATTGATAGGGTATCTTAACAACTATGCCAACCGACCTGTCAAATATTTTTTAAGCTATTGTATAGCTTTTATCGCGGGCTTTGGGCTTTGAGCGCGGCGACCGAATCAAGAAATTTCGTTACGAAAAAATTCCGTAACGAAAAAACCTAACTGTTTGTGAGAAAGTATATAGGTGTGTATAGGTATCTATTAATATCAAAGAAAAACTTGAATTAATATCAAAGAAAAAAAAAAAAAAATAATAATAATAATTATAATTGCATAAGTTGATAAAAAATGCTATGCAATAGCTTTACCGCGGCAGTCCCCGAGTGCCACACGTATTTTTTTTTTTTTTGGTAATGTACTATCCCCTCTCCATCTAAAGGTATGCTAGTAGAGATTTAGTAATAATTTCGCCATTTATTATTTATTATAAGTGTTGGATGTCTTATTCCAATCATGTAGCGTACAAATAAAGTGTAATGATAAAGATTATACCTTTTTTTTAAAGGATTTTTTTTTAAATAACACATTTTTGTGGTGTTCAAATACACATGAGCGAGTTAAACGAGCGTGAAATTACTTTAACAGCCGGCAATACAGCGCAGGGTCTCATGAATGGAAAATAAGCAAGAACTTGCTACGAAAATTGCACGACTAAAAATTTATGTTGCACCCGTGTTGAAATCATATTATGTTCATGAATAGGTCTTGAATTTATACATTATATTACTAATTTGTTTTTTGTTTTTGTGTGTTTGATTTATTCACTAACTAGCTTTTCGTCCGCGGCTTCGCTCGCGCATACTTTATAAAATATCCATTATCTTTTCTTCTTTTCACCCGATTTCAATGAAATAGTCTATTCGAAGTGTCAACCCAACATAACCTGTGTAATGTCCTGGATAATCCGTTATTATTTGCTATGTAACTTTCTTATAGTAAATAATATAAATACAATCATAGAAATGTCATCAAGCCACTCCAATGTGTACTAAAATTGAAATACCTACATAGAAACACAACCAAACATCAAGCAAAGAAGCTGTAGAATTCAAAACACGGAAACCAATCTCCATTACCACTGTCGTTTCTAAGGCACATTCCGTGCTGTTTGTAATAATTAATGCATGCATACAAATTTCAGATCGATTGGAACTGAAAGGTGGGCAAACTGAGGTGGAGGCTTTAGAATTTGAGAATAGATAACTTTGTCCGGTTTTCAAGTTTATAAATTCAAGCTTTGGAAATGTATAATTTGATCTCGTAGAAGGATTTTCTACTATCTAAGTATTAAGTTCTCATGTATCAAACTTAAGAGAATTTCTTGATCTTGAAGTCAATTCATTAGGTTTGATGTAGTGATGGTCGATATTTGGTCAACTACTCAGGAATTACGACTGAAGGAATTAATAATATGAATCGCAGTTCCTGGAATTAAATTTTTTTAGGGGTAAAATTTTGGTATCTAGTTATATTCTCGGCTAAGTCATTTGACCTCCTTCATGTGCAAGCAAACGTCAAGCCTATTGAGAAAATTGGACGATTTGGGTCTGACTTTTTAATGGATACTTAAGCGGCATTAATTTGAAATTAGAACAGTTTTTGTACAAACTTATCTGTGGTTTACACAGCAATTGAAAAATGGCTTGTAGTTTAATACTATCGTATACCAAATAATACTAACTATTACTGCGTAAAAAAGCAACACTCACGCCATTAGGAGTACCTACGCCTAGCAGTATTGCCGTGTAGCAGTATAGTTACAAAACGTGTGCAGAATAGCAGACTCGGTTGTTTCGGTAGTAGTAGAAGTAATTCAATTAGTTCACTAATACAAAGTGCCATGGGTACACTCCTAAAGTTAAATTAAAACTACTATTCTGTGACTTCTGAAAATTTGTGTGACTATACAGGTTGATTTTTTAGTCACTAGCCATACTTGCAGGGGTTGAAGTACTCGTCAATATGAACAACTTTTATTATGGGACCCACTCTGATATCGCAAAAAATAAAATGGTTGCTTCATACATTTTGGTCGAGTAGGTATTGAACTTTTGTATGGACAGCACAATGAGTACTTCCACCCCTGCAAGTATGGCCAGTGACAAAAAAAGTATAACATCAAATACATATTTTGCTGTTACCAAATGTAAGCCATAATATTAAGGCTTCCATGGAATATTAAGCATTTTCCGAGCAAAGTCGTGACTGGGCACCATTAAATGTAATAACACTTCGTTCACAACTTAGAGGGGAACGAGCGAGTGCTATTGACAGGCTTGCGTTTGTATAAAATTGACGTAAGAAATTTCAATTTATGATTCACGATTTTTGTTTTGTTTCAATACGTTTTATCTGATAGTAAGCATATTATTTAGGTAATGAAAATGAATTTAACTTTTCAAAAAACTTTTTCTATATAATTTTAATAAAAAAGTCTTTGAGTCAAAAGTGTAATGAGTTGTGTTTGTCTATGCGTTTGTGCGTTTCCGGAGCAAGTAAAATTTCGGACAATGACCCGTGTAAAGGGAGGTATATGTATTGCTGTCGCGCTCACACACCCCATCTTTGTGAGCTGGATGTCAAAAAAATTATGCGCGAGTGACAGAGACATGTATAGAGGGGTCATTGACCGAAATACCACTCCCGACACTCCTTTTTAGTGACCACCATAGTAAGTGATGTCGTGGACAAAAGTGCTATGCCTGCACAATGTACTTGACTAATCTTCTAAAATTATAATTACTTGCAAATAAATATCCATAGTTTTTTGGTGTAAAATAAGAAGTTTACGCAACAATAAAAATCATGTTGGCTTTTATTGTGACATTTTCTTAAGATTACAAGGGGAACAACGGATCATAAACCTTGTGATAACTTATACTACGGTCATACCTTACCACCATTTATACCACTAGGTTCAATGTTGCGGTTATAACTTTGTTGTCGAGTCACTATGTTTGTTTATAACATAACTAGCTTCCGCCCCGCGGTTTCACCCGCGTTCCCGAATCTTATGTTTTCCCAGGATAAAAAATAATAATAACAATCAAAATAATCAGTTTTGATAATATTAATTAAGTATAGATTAATGCCGATATTATTACATTTAATATAGTATAGAAGTATAGATAGATGTTTATTTCATGATATTCTTGTGTTGTTATTACATGTTATCTATGAACGAGACGAGTAAGGTTTGACAGGTGTATTCTGAAAGATTCCTTACTCATTCTCGTATTTATTTATTAAACTTGAATTTCTGCATTTCATGAGTATTTTTTTTTGTCATAATCACGTAACATAGTAATAAAAGCAATGTTTACAATACTTTTGAATCAAATGTACTCAAACGATGATAGATTTCACATTGAATTATATTAAACTTCTAGAATTTGTGTGTTTAACATAATCGGACACATCATCACCTACCATAGTCAAAATGTGATCATACACAAGCCTATCATTAATTTTAAAATTGTTGCTAATAAAAAAAATTATGAATCCAATGTTATGTCTTCAATCCAAATAAACCTTTTATAGACCAAGTTACTACTTCATACAAACATTTCTACTTTTAACAAAATATAAAACTGCTCTAAACTTTGTAACAACCGACTACTCTGCACTGGCATCATATGCACACTCATTAATATCTTGTCACGAGCCATATATAACTTTCATCAGTGACGACGTGTTATATGTAAAAGCGTAATTAATAACGTGTTACTATGTTTGGAAATCGTTTATGTTTATTTAATCTACTTGTTAGAAATTGTTTCTTTGAACATCGTCAATAGAGACTATAGTCTCAGAAAAGAATAATACCGCATGCTATTTAACCCCGTGCCATGCAAATGAAACGCGCGTCCCATAACCACCTCAAAAAAATTGGATTCCAAGAATCTTCCAAGAAGACTTGAAGAAAGGTCAAACACAAGCCTATACAAATAAAAATAAAACTGCTCAATTGTTAATAACTTATCTTCAATTACTGACACCTCTTGAATATCCTTCGATTCTTCAGTCGATGTAGTTACATTATATTTTATAGAATAACGAAATTGGTTTTCTGATAAAAGCCTCTTGTGCGAGCTACCTACTGTATGAAATGTGTGTCAAGACTCAACCAAGTTGTGATGTTTCTGAATAAGAATGAAATTCCATTACATGAAAACAAAACTCTTTATTTGAAATGTCTTTCAACTTGTACTAGGTATCCCATTTAAGACACGTGGACAAGTTGTTCAAACAAAGATAATTTACTTACAAAACTTGAATTATTGTTTCAAATAGGTGTTTACCTGGAACAGAAGATATAATACGATTAATATAAGATCTTATTGGGTTGGAGAATTGTGGGTAAAACCGCATATTAGGTTTGTACAATTATTTATTCATCTAAATCTGTGCTGGAGACTAGATTTTAGACCTTAAGTCAACATAACACATTGATTCATATGTCATAGTATGCTGAATTAATTGATACAGAAGGATTTGGCTTAAAAGTATACGTTTTGTTTATCTAGCTATTTATTTGTCTAGTAATTAATTAATTTGACAACAAATGTAGAATTTCAAACAAATATTACATTAAGTTCAAAATAACAAAAATAATAATAGAATTACCAGATCGATGACGATATTATGAATATTATAACAATATCAAAACTGAAGCATCATTTCAAACTAAAGTCAAATAACAGCTATCCCATGACGTAGCTACTTTCACTCTAAAGCATAACCGTATAGTAACACGAGGTTGGAAATATATCGCTTGGCAATTAGGGGCATTAGATACATGTAGGCACGTCTCAGGAGAATAATTTACGCAACGGGCGGAGGGTAAAGGGCGTAAGGATGTAGGGTAGGATACCTTACGATGTATTTATAGGTATTATGTTTAATTACCCTTAAACACGTTATAAGTAAGGGTAAGAGGAAGCAAAGGAAACTTGTTTGTGGTGAGATTTTGGAATTAAAGTTAGCTCGTTTATTGGAGCTTTCTGTTTTTCTTTCTGTGGTTTTGTGGTTTCGGTGGTGTGTTTTATCTTTGGATTTTACCTACTAGTAGTTAAACTGAGGTTGAATGGGCGGTTTTTACGTTACATTGTTTCTCATTGGACCACACTGCGACGCAAAATGAATTCTACCTTCAAAGTACGTACTCAAATTATATGACTGATTTTGCGCTACGTAAATTAAACCCAGCTGATTTATGACTTGGGATAAAAAAAAAAAATATACTTAGTGTAAAACACAAACATAAAATAATAATATCTTGAAACTGAAGCCTGGAAAATTAGAAAATTCTCAGGTAATAAAACGTGAAGACATTTCATTCCGCACATAAGCTGCGGCCATTATGAGCCCGTAAATCTCAGGTCGCGAAACATCGCCGCTATGAGACTGTTAAAATAAAAACCACATAAATGGAATCTATACGTTAGTTTAGAGAAGTCCAGATGGAAAACTAAATCCTAGTTTATGTGGTGCGCTGAGGCTTGATTGTTCTGAAACTATAAAAATGCCAATAAAATCTATTTGTATTAGTGTAATTCACAAGTGGTGGCGATATAAAACAACAGTTTTGAAAAGCAAAAACGATATACAATTAAATTAGATTAGTTACATAAATAATGACAAAAGTCAATTATCTTAAATACAGGCAAAAGTCAGATGGTTGTTCGACCATGCCTCCTTGAAATTATTTAAATCTAACCTGTGATATATATTTTTTTACTTTGTACAGAATAGATGGTTAGGAAACAAAACCTAGGAGGACCTGGTTCTCAAATGCAGCTATCGGTACACACCGGTAGTTTAGTGGCAAATCTTCAACTTGAGCATGCTGGTTTTATAAAGTACCCTACCATGTTTTCCTTCACCAAAAGCTCAAGCTCATAGTATCATCACATTGTGAATGTGGACTCTATCTTCATTTCATGAGAAACTAGAAGATAATATTTTTTAAACTGTAAATCTTATTTCTAAACCTCTGATAAATGAACAATCACAATTTTTGCTCTATATGTCCATTAGTAACTCTCTGCTCGCTTATGCCTTATGCCACAATCTTCACCTCGACTGTTCGATGTTTGAAGCATTCTCCAGGGTTTTGAGGGGCTTTACGAGCATGATCTGAACGAGCCATGGTTATTGTGATAGGATTTATATTATGACATAGGTATCACCTAGTGGGGTGGGATTTCGTTTGAGGCTTTTACTGGGAGAGTTTTGACAACAGGTTTTATTCGATGTTTTATTAGATTTTGGTTTCAAATAAAGTGATAATAATTGAAAAAATTACAAAAGTACGTACGTTTTATATATTTTAATGCATTGAAAGCTTATCTAGATCAAACTTTTTATCAGTAAAATATATTTTTTATCCAAATAGGCCTTTACAGGCCCTAATGAACTGTCAAACTCAAACGCACGCGTCAGAAGGTTGCTTTTGCTAAAAAGAGCTTAGCAGCAAAAAACTTAACAATTACTCTTTTCAAAATAAATTTAGATTTATTTTGAAGGTGCGATCTGAAAGAGCGAGCGCCTTCTGTACGCGATACTTAATTCTTTCCTTAATGCTTTGTTGTTTTTTTTTATAACAGTAATTCATAACTGGATAATCCAATATATAATAAGCATAAATATATAAGAGATTTAAGCTATAAGCTTTCGCCCCGTGGTATCACCCGCATTTGCGGGATTAATGTCCTCTATGCCAAGCTGGTTTAATGTTCTAAGCCTATGCCACTCTCCGTACCATAAACTAACTCAATGCAAAAAAAAAAACCGTTGATCTATTGCTGCGTGAAAGAAGGACAAACCAACACACCTTAGCATTTATGATAGTAATATTTATAAAGATATAGTATTTCATAAATTGTCGTGTATATCTACCAACACGTCAAATTGCAACTATGATTTCAATTAAGCAATCCATCATTCAGTAAATATATAATTGCATACAATCATATTGAATGGAAATATTACACGTGCAAATTTCGTGGAAGTTCGAGTTTGATACATTAAATTCAGCGTAGCGTAAACCAAATTTATGAACATATTAAAATCATTTGTATATCAATTAAGATTTAATTTTGATGTCTTTTTTTTATTAAATATCCATGGTATTTTTTGACTCACGGCCATCTGATCCCAAACTAATTATCAGATATACTACCTGTAAATATATACATACACACACATTTACACCCAGACTTCGAACAATCACACATGTTCATGCACACAAGTCATACAAATATTTGTTGTTGTGTAGAAGTCCGGGTATCCAACCTCCACACAGTCTCAGCCTCACAGGTACAACTATAAGAAAGCAGACAGCAACACACAATCGATCATTCTTCCAACTAGGTCATTGCTCCTACTAGAGTATTAATACATAGTAAAACTATAAGGATAATGCCCAGCCTATCCTCTCTGCAACACCTCGCTGGTTGGGTAATTGTAGTCGTAAATTTATCTCGCTCCGAGGCAGTTATCGAACGTTTTCATGACAGCCGACAAAGGGTTGATGTGGTAATAGTAGTTGTATTTCAGGTAAGTAATAGATCATGATTAAGGGGATTTGTAAAATATGCTTACATTTTGAACACCACATCATGTATTTCATATGTAGACATTGACTGTGGTCAATTTAAAATAAAAACTGAATGTTGGAAATATGTAATAGTTATTGTTGAAAATACCATTGCTATGAACAAATATTAAGGGAATTGTATTTGCGAAATTTGTAACGAATAAAATGATAAAACGATAAAGTGGAACGAATTATCATTAGAGATTACCTAGTAGAGAATGATTGTTTCAGAAGCCAGACTTTCCAACCCATTTAATAGGTTAGTTATCGGTTAATTTGAAGTAGAGTAGTAAATTAATCGAAATTTGTGTAATCGAATAAATTTTAAAATATAAAATAGATCAATTCAAGGATTCCAATATTTTAATACATTTTTTGGAGAAAAGATAATTTAAAAAATACATGCATATAAAAATATACATTGCAGTGCGATTGAGGAAATCATTTAAATATGAAATTTTAGGCTTCAAATGGAAGGTAGCTGAATGAAAAACCTCTTTACCAATATTTTAAATATCTGTTTGCATAGCAAAATACTTTTTCTCTTTGTTTGTTTGTATTCTGTTCCCACACTGCAGTGGCAAAATTTTCTCTCGTATATATTTCGGGGTGGGAAATATAAAGCTACCAGTCCATTGACACGTTCATAATTATTACATATTGCAAAAAATATCGCTATATGTAACAATACAAAGTCACATACCTAATGAGAGTAAGAAGCCTACTACTAAATAAGTGTTATCTAATTAATAGCATAACTAGGTGTCCCCGCAATTTCACTCACGTTTCCGGTAAAAAAAGTTACATAAGTCCCTCTCCATACCATAGGCTATCTGCGTACCACATTGCTATCGGTTCAGCGGTTTAGAAGTGAAAAGTAATAAACAAACAAATTCACTTTCGCTAATATAATCTTTCGATAATAAATCCGTCGTAGTAAAAATATATTTTTAGGTTTGAAATATACTAGCGACACCGGCTTCGCATACCCAGTAGAGAGTCCTCAGTGCTCACTGAACTTGTTCAAGTAAAGATCAAAGTAACAAGAAAAAAACCGGCCAAGTGCAAGTCGGACTCGCGCACCGAGGGTTCCGTACAAACTTCGTCCATTGTTCGTCCATCAAGGGAAATGCACAATTTTATTTATTTACCTTATTTGAGGTTGGCGCCAATTAAGCTAGACCTCTAAATTGTATGAGCGCCGATACAACTCAGAGGTCTTTATTAATTGGCGTAACTATGTATGTATGGGGACACCCTTTAATTTTCAACTTTTTTAATTTTTTAGAATTTTTCCATTATTTGTGCTGTAAGGCCTTGCTTTTTGCCAATTTTTTTTCCCTAAAAAGGACTTCGCTCTGATGCTGTGCTGTTAATGTAGCGGTTTAATAGCTTTTTTCGACATTACCGATATTAATTGTTGTAGGTTGGCTAATTTAAACCAAACATTTATTCATTTATCATTTGAACTACTCTCGTGAATTAATCCATCTTATTGTCCAAACCAAAACAAAATCCGTTCAAAAGACATCAAAATTAAATCTTAATTGATATACAAATGATTTTAATATGTTCATAAATTTGGTTTACGCTACGCTGAATTTAATGTATCAAACTCGAACTTCCACGAAATTTGCACGTGTAATATTTCCATTCAATATGATTGTATGCAATTATATATTTACTGAATGATGGATTGCTTAATTGAAATCATAGTTGCAATTTGACGTGTTGGTAGATATACACGACAATTTATGAAATACTATATCTTTATAAATATTACTATCATAAATGCTAAGGTGTGTTGGTTTGTCCTTCTTTCACGCAGCAATAGATCAACGGTTTTTTTTTTTGCATTGAGTTAGTTTATGGTACGGAGAGTGGCATAGGCTTAGAACATTAAACCAGCTTGGCATAGAGGACATTAATCCCGCAAATGCGGGTGATACCACGGGGCGAAAGCTTATAGCTTAAATCTCTTATATATTTATTCATTTATCATTTGAACTACTCTCGTGAATTAATCCATCTTATTGTCCAAACCAAAACAAAATCCGTTCAACAACAATTAAGATCGTGCATAGTAGCTCTCCCGAGTACTACAGTGGAATCGCAGCTTTATTTTCCTCAAATATACATATTGTGCTAACATAGATTTATATTCAACATGATGAAATTGTTTATATTTTCTTTATATGTATTTATTCATCATGTGCGGGGTCCTTTGATTTTGTAGTTGGGGTGTAAATAATATCGCTACTGAATTGATATTATGATGTTGGTTGAAATCATTTATTCTGTATGTTTATTAAAACGTTTATTGAATAAAAATGTTTCATATTAAATTAAATATCATTGTTTTTTTTATGTCAGAGGGCTGAAATGAGAAAGAAGCCGGTGGTCCATCTGATGATAAATGACTACCATCGCAGGAGGACTGCCAATGTGTAACTGACTTTTATAAAGCCTAGAAAGCAACCTAGTCTAGATAAAATTATGTCCTGGGAACTTATTGTTATAGTAATATCACTTTTTGTTAAATTAATAACGAAAAATTTGATATTAACGGAAAAAAAAAATGTTTTAGGTTAGTTCGGTCTAAAATCAAGATTTTGTTTTCATCATGTATACTTTATGCGATACAGAGATAAATATTTATGGAAAATATAATATGGGGGTTCGAGACTCGCCGATTCGCTCGGATTTTATCATCCAAGCGCATCGAGGCTTCGGAAGACCGACGGACTGGGAGCTTTTTCCGCCAACGCATAAGCTTGGCCATTCAAAAAGGGAACACTGCCAGCCTGTTGGGAACCTTGCCTATCGACAGCAGCGAGGGCTCTGAGGATGTTTTCTATATATCATAGTTTGTATTTTATGCATTGATTGTAAATACTTGTTTTTATAAATATAGAGTATTTAATATATTATGTAAACAATATTTTATTTTTACAACCATTTTTCGTAATTACTCAAGTCTTTACTCAAAATGTTAGCTAAGTGTGAAATTCCACTCTCAAGTATCCATACGAGCCATCAAGTACCTAACTAAATAACAAGATTAGGACGTTGCCATGGCAATGGGAGTACCCGGCTCTTGTCGGTTAGTCCCAACTTCTATTGTTATACTAAATGTTAGCTTATTTAATATTAAAATGAAGGTTTTTATTTATTCTATGATAGTTTATTTATGTATTAACCTAAAGAAATATTTCGTTTACATTTTTTTTTTCCGAACATGTGTCAAAGTCATATGGGTCTAATAATACGAGCACTTTTGAAGGTCAAAATTAAAATATCACTGGTCTAGAAGTCAACTTTCAACTGAGAAGAATCAGCTAGAAACTTAGTAAGGTTTTATTTTTATACATGGCTTATTTATAGGAAGCACAAGGGTATAGTCCCTTTCGCAGGAAAAGAAAAAAAGGTTTACCTTTGGGACAAATCCCTGCTGAGACCTCATTATCAATCTGTCCCTCTTTTTACTAGAAAAACATCAATTTTAACATTTGGCAGACAATCAACATAAGGTAGAAAAACGTATGAACCAAGTAAATGTATTTTAATTTAATTCAGTGGCAGTATAAAAAATATAGCACGGTGGTAGGTAGGGTATTTTGACACGGGCATAAATATTACAAGTAGGTACACTTAGAAAAATTCAATAGTGATTTTCTCAGTTCCCTTCCAATCTCCATGTGCCTACCTCCTTCGGGTACATCATCATTTACGATGTTGAGATTGTGGTTAAGTAGAAGCCTATCCATTTTTTTTTTATTAATATTGTATAGTAACTCTTTCGTAAATTCGAAATGAACTTTATCATTGACCTGTTGATTATTAACTGTAAACACATTTCATGACCGTAATAATACCTACTAATATACATAATAGAATTCCAAAGTTCAATAACCTCCAAAAGGGATAACAAGAGCGTTCATGTGTACTTATCTCAACGTATAAAAAACGATTTCATATTTTATTCACAAAATCATTGGGTGCGTCTTTCGTAGCTTGACTTGGAAATAAAGAAAAATGGCGCTACCTTACGTACGAACGAGTTGTGATAAAATTATGTGATAAGTTATATATCAACATTTATCACGATATAAATTCAATAAAGAGTAATGGGATAATAATTTAGTAGACTGAACCATCTAAAATGTTATATTTTATGTTATAGTTTAAGTTAAATAAAGGAATGTAATTATCTCATTGCTTGTTTAATTGGAGCCAACTTTTAAGAAAATTAAGAAGTCCTTCATTCGATGAGTACCTACCTAGTTTGTATTTCTATTTATAAAAATACTAGCTGTTGTCTCGCGGTTTTACCCGAGATCCCGGGATAAAAAGTAACCTATATCACTCTCCAGTCTATAAACTTTCCAGTCTTTAACCTTTTTAAGAGAGGTAGAGCATAGCGATATGTCGCTCAAAGAGCAGCTCGACTGGGGAAGTACCTCCACCTTGTAGAATACCGCAGCCAAATAACTTATAGTTGTGTTCTCCTGCGCGTGAATAAGGTCGCCAGAGCTCATCGGGGAGGGGGGAAGGGTCGGCAACGCGCGAGTGATATCCCTGGTGTTGCAAGTGTTCATAGGCTACGATTACCGCTTACCATCAGGCGGGCCGCATGCTTGTTTGCCGACAAAGTGGTATAAAAAAAAAACTATCTTAATTGAAAAAAATCACGTGGACGCAATTATATTAGTAAAAATAAATAATAAGGATATTATTCTGAAACATCATTACACACAGCCATAAATGTGATCTTTTTTTTATTTTTATTTTTATTTTTATTTGTAAAGGCTTGTGTTTGACCACAATCTCACTATGGTAGGTGATGATGTGGCCGAAGGTGGTAAGCACACAAAGCCTAGAAGGATCTGGCTCTCAAGTGCAGCTGCCGGAACACACCAATAGGTGTTTGTCGACAGATTTTCTACTTGAGGGTGGTAGCCAGCCAGGCGGGTACTACAAAGTACCCTACCACCGTGCTATGGTTTCCTCACGATGTTTTCCTTCACCGAAAGCTCAAGCTCATTGTAGGATTCAAACCCACGACCTTCGCCGCGGCGTCCGACGTCACTACCACTGAGCTATCATCGCCTTAAAAACAAAGCAGAGCAGAGTACTAGGGAAGCAATATGACAGATATACTGCATGTGTTGTGTAGCTACTATACATATTTTTATAGAATCTATACTATTATACTATTGACGGGCCGGTTGGCGTGGTTGGTAAGATACCCTATCTATCACGCCACAGGACGTGGGTTCGATTCCCACTCAGGACAAACATTTGTGTGCTGTAATTAATCTATATAAGTATGTATTTACAAAAGAAAAGTAGTATATTATTATGTAGTATATCAGTTATCTGGCTTCTATAGTCAACAAGCTCTGCTTAGTTTGGGGTCGGATGGCCGTGTGTGAGGAATAAAGTCCCAGATTTTTTTAATTTTTTTATTTTATCTATACTAATATTATAAAGCTGAAGAGCTTGTTTGTTTTTTTTTGTTGAACACGCTAATCTAAGAAACTACTGGTTCGAATTGAAAAATCTTTTTAGTGTTGGATAGCCCATTTATCGAGGAAGGCTATAGGCTACTTTTTATCCCGGGAAAATATAAGATTCCTCGGGAGCACGGGTAAAACCGCGGGGTGGAAACTATATTGAATAAATTGAGACATTCTCTCTTCACTAAATCATATAATTAAGTCCACTTCATGCATGTAATACAAGTAGATTTTATTTTTATACGTTTCCCTCAACCCTTGAATTTCCATCAAATACTACGTCAGGCTCCGACCTACATCCTGATCCAGATTTGATACGCTTCCTGACCCCTATTACGAGCATTACATAAGATAAATTGGCCAATCGTCCTTGTGGCACCCAAAACGAAACTTTTATAGAGCAAAAGCCTGTTTCATAGTGTTACAAAAGAACTTTACAGTTTGCGGTAAGTTCTTGGGAAATTAATTGTGAAGTTTATTTTCTGGCTAAGAATCTTACGGGAATTAAAGAACATAACATAATAAATTAGTTAGTAAGAAAAACAAGGAAAGTTCTGTACCTATGTAGATCTAAGGAGGTTAGATAGAGAAGTAATCATTGCTTCTAAATTTATAAAAAACTCGACATGTCGAAGTAAAAACGTCCAAATTCAAGACAATCTTTAGAACCACGAAATTCTTCAGAATTAATGCTGTCTTGTCCAAAAAGGTCCATCCATAGACACATAAGGTTTGTTTTCGTCCGAAGGTAGAATGGTAGAGCCTTGGAACGTATCTACTGCTAATACTACGTGACATACATGTTGGGTTTATTGATAAAAACTGCAAAAAATATTTCAGCAATGGCGGACAGTTTGAAAAACCGAGCGTGGAGGTTATATTCTCTAACTTCAACGCCACAGGACATGTGGGTATGATTTTAACTCAGGATAAAAATTTGGATACAAGAACATTATTTGTTTATAGTGTTTGTAGTAGTAGTGATGTCGAATGCCGCAACGAAGGTCGAGCGTTCGAATCCTTCAATCAGCTTGAACTTTTGGTGATGAAGAAAATTTTAAGGAAACCACAGCACGGTGGTAGGTTAAGTTGAAAATCTGTCGTCAAGATTACTGTCTGTCTACCGGTGTATTCCAGCAGCTGCACTCTAGACTTTTTGTATTTACCACCTTCGGCCACATATTATTTACCATAATAAGATTATGGTCAAAAACAACACGTATTTAAAAAATGTAGTACCATTAACCAAGTATATACTACATACTATGTAGTTTATCAGTTAGTGGGTTTGGGATCAGGTAGCCATGCGTTAAGAATGACCCAGTATATCTATTTATTTAATATTAGCTTCTACCACGCGGCTTCAACCACGTTCCCGAAAAAAAAAGTAGCCCATGTCCTTCTCTGCATACCAAATTTCATCACGATCGGTTCAGCGGTTTAGGCGTGAAAGAGTAAAAAACAAACAAAGTCACATTCGTATTTATAGGAAAAAACCAAAACTATTTTCTTACAAATTCAAAACGTGATTGAAAAATACAAAACGAGACCAAACATGATAGGATGATGAATGATGATAATAGAAATAAAGTTCAATTAAAGCCGTCACCAGCTCGTGGTAATGCTTCAGGCACTGACCGTTCACTCTTCATCACGTCTATTTCCTATCAAGTTAGTGTTAGCATTGTGTGCAGGCAGACAATAGTAACAATTGGATTAAGCCAGAGACGGAAATATATGTAGGGTAGGTACAAACTATTCTAGTGCAAAACTTCCACTAAAATTTCAGGCATTAAAGCTATTCCGTGGCACTTAGATATTATGATATTACTAAAAGGTACTAAAAGCCTATAAAGATTTTCGTTTGAAATAAATTAACTAATATTTTTTCCCACAAATCAGATACGAGAATAAATTCAATTGACAAAAGTGGCCAAATGTGGGTAATAATACTTGTATCTACCCACGCCACAATAATGTTTGATACACAAAAAGTGTGAATACAATACGAATACGGGCAAAAAAAAAATATATTGTATGGAAAATGTGAGTTATTTTCGTTTACTTGTCAATGAGATTGTTTGAATTTACGGGACTACATAGAAATGTGGAACATGCCGTGAATTTTAAATTCTACTATCATATGCTACTTCCTACATATATCCTACTTCCTACAAATATTATAAATGTGAAAGCTTGTGAGGATGGATGGATGTCTGGATATTTGTACCTCTTTCACTCAAAAACTACAGAACGGATTTGAATGAAATATGGCACACAGATAGAATATATTCTGGATTAAAATATAGAATACATTTGAACCCGTGTAACATTAGAACGCGGGTAAAACCGCGGGGCAGAAGCTAGACATGATTTTTTTTAAACTCGGATATGACAAAAACATTTGTAGGTATACTAAATTTTATGATACGGTGACAGCAGAATGGGCAGAACTATAATACCAAAAGTAAAACAAAAGTACATAAAACCCAGCAAATACCGGAGTCATAGCAACAAACACGTTACAGTGTGAACATTTAAACCAATTAAGTACTAGGTAGTACTTAGTAACGATTTAATCAGTAGGAGCTAATGCAATATCCCAACTAGGGATTAGGTTTCGCTTTATTTGCTATATAATAATATATTATGTAGTGGATCTATATGCTGTTATTTTTTTTTATTTGTAAAGGCAAGTGTTTGACCACAATCTTACTAGGGTAAGAATAATGGTAAAAATGAGATATCATGACATTTCTCTAGGGTGTCGATTTATAACTCGGAATCGTGAACGGTCATCTTCATTGTACTTTACTATTGCGATATTAATAATTAGAATATTAAATATCCTCAAACATAAAGTCTAATTAAACTCAAGTTTAAATTATATTTCAATATTTGACTTTACTCATCTTAAATATTTTTTCTCGAATAAGTCAGTATACCTTTTGTATTTACGAAGTCTTCGGGGATAAATTAAATAGTTTTCTCCGTGTTTTCTCTATCCATTTACGAATGCCGGCATTCCTAAGGTTTATTGAAGGTAAGAATCAATTAAATAAATAAAAAAAGGACTGTGAAAGGTCAAGATTGGCAGTTCGTTGAGGCTTTTTCAATTTACGTAATGCAATGGTTTATTTGTATAGCTAATCTATGGTAGTGGGCATGGAGAAGTAAATATATACTTCTCTTATATCGAAGTTAAAAGATGATACAGATATATTATATAGGTACCTAGTATAATGCACGGGCATTTTAATAAATTGGCCAATATGAGAGGGCAATAAAAAAATATCCACTAGGTGTATGGTACTTCTAAACTAAAGTCCGGATACTTTAGGTTCGTTTCTGAATACGAAGAGATTTTAGTGTGATTAATTAAGTTTATAATCACAATGCCCAATTAATTACATGGTCCATTACAGTTTCTACTAAACTAAAAATGGTGACAACAAACCTCTAAATAAAGCGGCTGCTACACTGATGTCAATCAGCCACCAACCAAAGGGTAAATAGAGGGCATTGAATCGGTGAACCCCTTGCTGTTCTTTACAGCTGGAGGTTCATCAAAAAGGATGTGAAGCAACTTATACAGTGGTAACGCACAAGTGGGGTAGTACTTCTTATTTACCACTTTAGTGGTACGATACATAAAAAACGAAAATGTATAATATATTCACGTGAACACTTCGTAAAATTTTCATGTACGTGCCAAATAAAACTAGCTTTATTTGCACAGACAATCCTATGGGAATAAATCCGGTGCGTCGACCCTATAATACACGTCACTACAAAAACATGTTACAGTACTGTATAACAGTTGCTAAAACATGCGGTATATTGCAAATTGATATGTAACAGATCAATTATGCTAGTTAGATTGGTGATAGACGTTCATTAAGGTATGCGGTTAGAGTAAGACCACATAGGTACAATAGAGGTAAGATCAGAAGGAGAATTAATGGAGCTTTGTGAATAAACAAGCTGTATAGCAATTGCTAGGAGATCTGATGGCCAGCGAAATATGACAAGCGGATGGTGTTTATAAAACGTGGAACTATTAAAAAAACCTACGACCAGAACTGATCAGTTTGCATTATGATTATCATCCAATATTAATACAAAGTAATTTTGTATACAGGAAGAATCTACTTGCTTCACCACTCCCATGTGGCAGATTTGCTACTAAATAGATCGTTGCCTTCAACGACAAGACGAATGGTACACGAGTATTATTCATGTTCAAAGCTTGTGAGCAGAATCTAATCAATGACAGCGGTATAACATCAAAGGGGGTGATTAGGTTTGTAATAGCTTCTAAGCGCACTGTTAAATGACAGTCCTATAGATACAGCGGTTTACGGTGTTTGTGATGGCTCGTTAGTGCTAGGTATGTGACGGTCATTCTATAATGCAATGCGTAGTTTAACGTTCATTACTTAGTTGCTTTAGGGACATATTTAAAGCCAGCTTATGTGGTTTGGTATGATGAAGAAGACAAGAGGGTTAGATACTTCGCTAAAATGTATTAAAAATTTTCCTAGGGAATTTAATGTCTAAAAATTTGTGCAACTCAACCTTTTTAATTTTACGTTTATATAACACATGAGATGAGACGAGAATTCGTGTTAAAGTATAATACATAAGTTTTTCGTTAGAAAGTATTTATGAAATGCAAAATTTACAACAAAGTAAACCAATTTTATTATTTACAAACAATCAAATCTTTCCTCTTTATAATATTAGTATAGATAACTAGCATCTGGCCTTAGCTTTGAAAAATTATCCGCATTTAAAAAGAAAGAAGAGCTTTTAGTATAACAAAAAAAAGAAAAGAAGAAGAAAAAAAGAAAGCTGCCGGCTTAAATGTTGCTTTTAAAAGTTATCTGGCTTGTTGCAACGGATCTGAAAATGTTAAGGAAAGTTACTTTATAACTCTTTCAATGAAATTAATCTATTAATTTAAGTATCTATACATTTTGGAGAGTGTGTGCAGGAATTATTCAACCTAATTCCACCATCCCCATTCCTACATCGAACCACTAGACGCCCGGAAAATTTCCACCCGTACGTTGTAGACATCCCAAACAAACGGACACAACGTTTTGCATCCCGGCGTCTTTGTTTGATGACTCATACGATCTAGAGACTTTCAAGGCCAGAGTGAATAGGTTTCTTCTGGGTAAGCGTGATCTTAGGCTTCGTCTTCGCCTTTCGACGGGTCAGAAGCCAAACGCAAACCCATTCTATGTAAAAAAAAAAAAAAAATCTAATACTACAAAGAGCTCTTTGAACTGTAGAAGAAAATGGCGTTAATCTGCACCGGTTTCAAAGAAAAAAAACCTGACTATGAATAACAAGTTGCTGTATTTTTTTTTTCATTATATTGAAGATAAAAAAAGTCCTGTGTTTGATAAAACATAGACATGTTATAATGGCTTATTATAGACATTTATAAATTTGTACTTTTTCATATAGTAACATTTACAAATAGTTGCAGTGACGCCGAATGTCGTAGTCGTGGGTTCAAATTCTACAAGAACCTTGAGCTTTCTGCGAAGAAAAAGATCATGAGGCAACGATTACTTTCTAACGGTGACTTTGTACTACCCATCTGACAGGCTAGTTGGTTCAAGTTAACAATCTGTCGCTAAGATCCTATCGGAGTGCTGCAGCTGCTTGAGAGCCAGTTCTTTTTTAAGTCATTTCTACTTCCAGCCACAATATCTAACTATGATGAGATTATGGTCAAACACAAGCCTATCCTAATCCTAACTAATATTATAAATGTGAAAGTGAGTTTGTTTGTTTGTTTTTTGTTTCTTACCTTTTCACGCTTAAACCGCTGAACCGATAGCGATAAAATTTGGTATGCAGATGGCCTATGGTATGGAGAAGAACATAGGCTACTTTTTATCCCGAGTAAACATAAGATCCTTGGGGAACGCAGGTGAAACTAGTATATAATAAAAAGAAATCCTACATTTTTGACTTTGCCGCAGTCGGATAATTACTTTATAAATTTATTGAGTGAAACCGCAGAGGACAGCTAGATAATAAAATAAAATATTCAGTGTTATTAACCTACCCTGCGAGGTATCCAAAATAGGGTATTATTATTAAAGATACATTAATTTGTAAGTACTTATTGTAAAATTTATTGATAAAAGTTAAGAATAGTATACATAGAGACCTGTTGAAAATATTGAAAAACTTTAATCAATGATATATTTAATCACAATAAGATACAAAATAACTGATCTTTTGGCTACTTAATATAACAATCTTGTCAGTACATTGATTCATACACTTGATCCTAGACGTACGCCAATTAATCATAGATATCTTGATAATTAATTTCCAAAGAAATCCCATAGTAATATAATATGTTACATCAGAATTTGGAAGTAAAGTTGATTTTTTATTCAATGAACCAAATAGTCAGGTAAGATGATTATTATTTCCATAGTAAGATCCATCATTACAAAAACTATAAAAACCGGCAAAGTGCGAGTCGGACTCGCGCACCGAGGGTTCCGTACAAACTTCGTCCATCGTTCGTCCATCACGGGAAATGCACAATTTTATTTATTTACCTTATTTGAGGTTGGTGCCAATTAAGCTAGACCTCTGAATTGTATCAGCGCCCATACAACTTAGAGGTCTTTATTAATTGGCGTAACTACGTATGTATGGGTACACCCTTTAATTTTCAACTTTATTCATATTTTGGAATGTTTCCTTTATTTGTGTTGTAAGACCTTGCTTTTTGCCAAATTTTTTGATTCTAGGTTAACGGGAACTACCACAAAACAAATAAAAGGGCAAAAATATCGCGTTTGTTGTATGGGAGCCCCCCTTAAATATTTATTTTATTTTGTTATTAGTATTTGTTGTTATAGCGGCAACAGAAATACATAATTTGTGAATATTTCAACTATCTAGCTATAACGGTTCTTGAGATATAGCCTGGAGACAGACAGACGGACGGACAGACAGCGAAGTCTTAGTAATAGGGTCCCGTTTTTACCCTTTGGGTACGGAACCCTAAAAAACACTATCGTTTTATATTCATTCTGACACCGGACCGAATCCACCACTTCAAAGATAGCAGGGGGAGTTTCGGTCCGCGGACCGAAACGACTAAAGCCCCAAGGGTATGACAGAGTTTCAGCCTGCTGGAAAATGTTAAGACTTAAACAAACTACGCCAAATCTTTACATAAAACAGACATAAACCATTTTGGTACCATTTTCTCTTCTGTTTGTGAGTCGATTTTTGTTTTCTTTAGTAGCTATTGACGAGGTTTAGTGTTATTAATAAAAACATTTTGGAAATGCCACAGCGAAGCGAGGTCGTATTAAAAACTGACCACGTGCGAGTCGGACTCGCGCACGAAGGGTTCCGTACCATTATCTTTAAAAAACGGCAAAAAACTCATGTTTGCTGTATGGCCCATTAAATATTTATTTTATTCAGTTTTTAGTATTTGTTGTTATAGCGGCAACAGAAATACATCATCTGTGAATATTTCAACTGTCTAACTATCACGGTTCATGAGATACAGCCTGGTGACAGACGGATGGACAGCGGAGTCTTAGTAGGGTCCCGTTTTACCCATTGGGTACGGAACCCTAAAAATAAAGGTAAATATAAATAAAGTTTCCGATTCTCTAATGTATTTACAATGTCGTATGTGTGTATATGCATTGTTTTTTTATAAACTGATTTCATTTTAACGTGTTAGATTTCACTAAAATGAAGGTTTTTAAGGTTCTTTAACTTTATCATAAATCGGTCAGCCGACTTATTATCGGTCAATTGTTTTCCAATTACTACGTCTACGCGACAACTTGCTACGCTTTATTCATCTTGAAGCTGCCAATACGAGGTTTTACCCCAATCTATCTTTATGTCAAGTTTCATGCAGATCTATTGAGCAGTTCATTGCGTCGGTAAGTCACAAACATCAATTTATATTAGTTTCCGCCCCGCGGTTTCACCCGCGTTCCCCAAGAAGCTTAAGTTTTTACGGGATAAAAGTAGCCGATGTCCTTCTGCATACCATAGGCTATCTGCATACTAAATTTCATCGCGATTGGTTCAGTGGTTTAAGCGTGAAAAGTTAACAAACAAACAAGCTCACTTACGCATTTATAATATTATAGTTGGGATAGCTTATAGGATATAGTAGGATCAATACTAATATATTACCTATATCTAGACTAGTAATGAATATTCTCAAGGTAAATCCTAGACTGTTAGAGTGAAGCTTACACCTAATAAAGAGACATAGAACAATACACAATAGCATCCTTCTCTCGTGCATCCGCCTGCACGTTCAATTTCCACATTCACCTTCAATATAGACCGATCGAAGCTCCATAAGTTAGTTAACTACTATGTTAACTACTACTATTTATGTGCCAAGTTTCATCCTAATTCGTTACCGAGCTGAGTGGCAACGAACACACACAAACTTTCGAATTTATAATACTACTAGCTTCCGCTCCGCGATTTCATCCGCGGTCCGGAGTGCTCCCATCGCCACCAAACCTTACAGGATTACCCGCGGGGCTAATGAAGATTGTCTGAAAATTTATTTACTTATTTATTTAAAATAAAACTAATTATTGAGATTAAAGCTAAATATAATAAAAAAATATTGTAATAGGTCTGGTCTGTAATAGGTCTAGGCTGGCGGCATTGCCAATCATGAATAGAATTTAGGCTGAGAAGAAGGATAAATAAACCGTAGTGTGTCGTGACATCTAACTCATACAGAACATTTATTTTCTCTTGAATCTTAAAACTGTTCTTTTCAAAATAAGAACTATTGAATTCGACCTGAGAATCTCCTGAGTAAGTGCCTCTTTGATATTATCCCGACCTACCTATTACTTTCAACTAGAGAAAAATTCAATAGGTTCTCAAATCGGCTACTCATAAAAAAAAAACCATGAAGCTAATTGAAAAACTTGTGCCGTAAACTATGTTACGACTATACAACATTTTTGAATGGAATAGGGTTGCTTCTATATTAAATTTTTATGATTTTAGTAATCGTAACTTATGCTTTTTTTGTTTACAATACAATTATCTTTAAAATGCTCAGCACAGGCTTAGCCCTCATAGCGAAAGTGTAATAGAATTATCATAAGTACTTAATACACCGTATTTTTTTTGATTGTTTTTTTTTTTAATATAGAACTTCTACATGGAATCGTGATATAATATTTTTTAAATTCTTAAATTTACAATTCGGTGCTGTGCAGAAATAGTTAACGGGGCATATATTTTTTATTTTGAAATATAAAACTTAAACCATGTTTTCAGCGTTAGTATTTTAAAATAGTTTTATTCAATTATTTTATTTTCTGCAGAATAGAAATAAATATATTACTTATTTTATTTGAATTTATTTTAGTTAAGTGACAGCCCTAAATCCAATTGATTGTCACAGTTTATTGTCACCCAAAAGTGCCTGAAACTTTCTTAACCCCAATAGGGTTGCCGGGGGTCACAAAGCGGTTATTAAGGTTAATCATAAACCTCATCCGGGCTACGCGTCCCCTGTAGAACTGTTGCTAATCAGTGTAAGGCTAGTTTTATGTTACTGAAATGAGAACAAAAGTAGTTATTTCTCTTTTATATCCTGCCTGTAAGCCAATATTAGAATGATTGAATTTATTATGCATAGTCCCCTGAGCATCACCCTAAAAATCAAAGAAAACACTGGAAAAGTTAATTTACTGTCAGAAATTATTAGGGTTGGCTATTAAAATTTAGATAATATCATTTAAACTGATAGATAATTCAATGAAAATAATAGCAACATAACGTATTAAAAACGATAATTATGTTTAATTATAATTCTAATGTGTTAATTGAGAATAATAAAAATAATCACTGACACACGTTATTTTTCCCATGAGCGTCCATTATATTTTTTTTATTGTCAACAATTTGCGGTCACACGCAAATGCAGGTACAATTAAGCACACAATGCGTTGATATCAGACTCGAGGGTACAAAAAGCATTTAATCAAGTAAAATAAGTGAAAATTATATCATTATTATAATATAGATCTTTACAAGTATTTTATTCAATTAAACAACTTCACCAAGCGAACAATATAAACAAATACCTATCACACTTCGGTTATCAGGTCACATCTCACAACAAACATTCCACTTTTCCACACAAGTGTAGCACGTGACGCGTGCGTGCCGCGCCCTCAACGTATCCGATGTCCGTCGCCGATAAGACGGGGAGTGTCTGCCACGTTATTACAAACTGTTATATTGCTTGTCTGCGCCATTGTACTTGATGAGCTGTCACCGCGGCAATTGTGGTTACGTTATTTGTTTAAACGGTACACTTAATAAATAACATATGTTATTTTGAAATTATAAAAAGAATAACACGTGTAGAATTAACACATAATGTAGAGGATGTTTTTGCGTGAATATTAATAAAATTCATTGTTACCCACTTTCTCATGTGCCAGCCTTCGTTATTTTGTGTAATTTTGAGTAAGTAGGTAAGAACCTATTCTGAATAATATATTCGATACGATAACCTATAAAGGTGATCCCACACCAGTGTTATATAATGTTCTTAAACGCTAGGTAACATTATATAACATTAATGATACAAATTTCAACATTAGGGGAATGTTTTTTAGTAACAGTTATTATTTATTATTATCAGTTGTTCAAACTTGTCAGCGAAGCATGGAACGAAGCATGATGGGGAAAAGAAAAATAGATAAAATCAACCACAGCTAAATTAGGAGAGCTACGAAGACCCAAGATGTGGTGTTGAAATTAAGAACACTAAAGTGGAAATGGGCTGGCCATGTAATAGGAGAAGAAGAGAAATAGAACAAAGTAGTAACATTGTGGTACCCAAGAGAGGGAAAGAGAAAAAGGGGAAACCATTCAAAAGAACCATGCCAAAGGGCACACAGAATAAGAAAATGAACATAAATATATTTAAAAATATATTGTATACTTATGTCTGAAAAAGGCTATAAAGAAATAAATAAATATATTATCCGTTTTTAGTATTAAAATGTATTAGTGTTAGAAAATGTTTGTAAACATTTTTAACAGGAGTGTGGGAGCACCATAATTAAATAAAAAAACTTGTAAAACCTACTAAATGCCATACTTAAAATTCATCTCTTATAATAGGTAGGATGACTTGTCTCATAATTTCTTTAGTTATTTTTCCTTATATTTTCCTTAGCTATGTTGCCTTTTCATGAAATTACAATTATTTATATTTCGTTACAAATTTCGCGTGTTCCTAATCTAAATTCAGCTGCTATAACTTAATTGTATAAATTGGACCTGTCGACCCACTTTGCCAGTTCTAATTGCTTCGTCTAAACTCATTACCTTACTCTCACCTATTTGTAGGAATGGTGTACAAGTGTAGTCGGCGTACGATCTTATCGATCACTAGACATTTCCCTGCACTGCGCCTCCAACCGCGTTTTCAAGTGTTAACTAACGAAAAATATATTTTTTTACAACGATTATTCCCGAAGAGGTAAGCAGAAGTTTTATTACTGAGACTCGTGTCTCACCGAAGATAATTTAACACAAGCCTATACTAAAAAAAATCTGTAACATTCCTCACACACGGCCATCTAACCCCAAACTAAGCAGAGCTTGTGCTATGGAAGCTAGATAACTGATATACTACATATACTACTTTTTTTGTAAATAGGAATATACTTATATAGATAAATTACACTCAGACTCAGGACAAACAGTAATGTTTATACACACAAATGCCTGTCCTGAGTGGGAATCGAACCCACGACCTGTGGCGTGATAGATAAGTTATCTTACCAACCAGCCGACCCGTATATTCTTGTTTTACTAACATAGAGACGTTGGTATATTTATCATTTTTATTACAGAAGATTTATGAATAATTTCTAATAAAAAAAACCATTGAAGGAAAAAAATGCCAACATAGGTTGACTTCCGAACCGATTTGGTAACTTCAGTAGCTTCGACGTTCATAAGTCCTCCTAGGGGCTAAACTGAATAATTGGTTTAAACCTGACCATGAACCCAGAGCGTGTATCTGGATCATAAAACATGGCGGATATCGATTTTTGGTATTCTCGAGATATCACACTCGATATTTATCTATCGTTAGCGGGCGATATGCAACGAGTAAGTATTGAAATATATGATATATTTGTGATATTTTCTTTAGATATGAGACCCAATTTAATTTATTGAAATCGATATTATTATCAAAAGCGCGAGAATTGGCCTCCTGGTCTTGCAAATTTTGCAATTCAACATTACTTACTTTACCTAAGTACATGTTACAGTTTATTCGGTAGCTAGATTCTCAATCACAGTACTAGCTGAACAATTTTGACACGTAGACAGATGATCTGTCCATGGATGGACATAAATGGAAAATCTATTATTACTCTTTGAACGTGAATCTGAATTGTGAGATCTCTATGTGCATTTAAATATTTGAATAGTCTCTGTATTGATGAAAAAGTGAGGTATTTCCAATAATGCGAGAAGTGGTTGAATGAACATAAACAATATCACTTTTTAACAAATGGTTTTATGTGAATTTTGATTAATGATTATTTAAAATATTTTCTATAAAGGTAATTTATAAATTTAAACAAGAGTGAAACAACATTATACTATCTTTCTTATATTAAAAATGTTATATTTTGTAGATGTTTGTTATTCAATCACATCGTCATAGCTTAACGGATTTGGATGGAAATTTACATGTATATAGATCAAACTTTGGATAAAAATGGAAACTTTTTATCCCGAAAAAATAGTAGATCCCTGGGGAATGCAGGTAAAACTGGGTGAAAACTAGTTATGGGTAACCATAACTAGTTTTCAGTTGAGTAGGTACTCATAAAGCACAAAAGAGATAAAAAATTGTATCCTAAAATAGGCATGCATAACTTTAAATTAGTACCCGTAAACAATGTAAACTTACTGATTAGTACAGTGCTGTCAAAATTAATTTTAAGTTAAATTGAAATACAAAAGTTTATTTTACTGTAAGTATATTATTTTAATAGTAATTGATGGTGAAGCCGAAACACAAAGTTTTGTTGATGATAAATTAAATACGCTTCGGGTATGGGAATAATGTTACCTACCTATAAATTGTGTATGTTAATTTTATCTTCTATAGCTGTTCCCCGCGGTTTCACCCGCATTCCCGGGATAAAATTTCAATCCAAATTCGTAAACCCGTTCCGCCGTGAGCCACTCTATTAGGGAACGTCGCGGTGGCGTCGTACGGTTCACGTATTGCATTTTATATGTAGCTTTCTAACGGTGAAAGAATTTTTAAAATCGGTCGAGTAGTTTTTGAGTAAATCTTTACAAACAAACAAATCTTTCCTCTTTATATTATTCGTTTAGACATTGACTCCCATCCCCTACCCCAGGGACGCCTACATCGCATTGGTGCTGCCTAGCTAACCGAGCGGGGTGAGCGGCGACCACGCGACTTTTTTCTAATACTTACATTTTTAAACTCGTGATATCTTTCGAATGGAATGTTCGAATTGAATAATTTAAAAAGTTATATAAAGGTATTGAAGTAGTCTTGAATATGAAGTAATTTATTTAGATAAGGATTAAAACAAAGGGACAAATAAAGAGCCTTTTCTAGCGCCTTTTAAATTATTTTTTTTTAAATAAAAAAACACTTATTGTGACATAACTATAATAGCTAGCCATATGCTGTCGCTAAACTTTTTGTAGATAATGATATGTTCTGCAAAGTCGTAGTACATTATTTTGTTCTATCATCAATAGTTTTCGCAGTGCACGCGATGTAAGGAAATTTTTAGGTAATTTTTTTCACCTCGGGTTACATTATTGGAGTTTTAGTAAGGATCCCAAATTTTTTGAAAATATAATATAGCCTATGTACCCCGGGGATAATGTAGCTTCCCAACGGTGAAAGATTTTTTTAAATACAAAACAGGCTTTAAAATTACACCTTAATATGTTTGTTGGCAATGATTCGTGACAATGTAACCACACATTAATAATCTATTACACATTGTATAAAAACTATTAAATTATAAGTGCGTCTTGCTGCAAAATTTAAAACTAGATTTCGACAATCTATACTCAACTTTACCATACATACATTTGAAGGCTTAAATCGTACTAAATCTAATTTTAAGTTTGCTTTACTGCAAGTTGTTCAAGTCTATTGGAACCTATATAAATCTATATTTACCTAAATCAAGCACACACTTTCTGCTTTAAAATTAATTATTTGTCAAAGAAGACATATCCTAGTTGACTTTATTGAGATGAAACATACATCACAATAAATTAATATTAACGCCCGCTATTTCCATATTCCCCTTGGATTTGATCCATGTTTATCTAAAAAGTATCTAATATTTTATCCATTAAAGTCCATTTAGTAACAAACATACACACTTTCAAATTTACAATATTAGAAGGATAATATGTAATTACATGAGTGTTTATGCAGATACGTTACGGTATCAAATATAATACGTTCACAATGGGCTTACGTCACGTAATCTAGTACGGTTGTAATACGTGATCCGTATCTAAATGTCGTTCCCTGTGTTTGTACAGAAGTGTAGATGTAGAGATGTTAGTAAATATTATTATGTATGTTGATGTAGGTTTGCCTTTGGATAAAAAATAGGTGCATGCGCACAGAATATGAAATAGTACTTGGGTTGAAATCAGGAACAGGAAACAATATATCGCGATTAAAAAGGAGTGCCAAAACGGAATTCTTTACTGCCTACAGCCTTACTTATTTCTTACAAAATAAAGTCAACTTAATCAAATAAAGGTTTTATAAGTAATCTCATAAGCTACGAGTATATCTATCTATCTATCCAAAATAATGAAAATTAACACACTCAAATATTCCTATTTTCCCTGTTACACAGTTCTCTTAATATGTACCTCAGACATTGATATATGAACGTCTACTTTTAATAATAATGTCATTAAGTAACTCATCATCCGGACGATATGGCTCAACATATCGTCCATTTATATGGGTCAACGGTTTTATTACAACACTTATGCGTTCCGAGGAAGCGCTTATCGCGGAAATATTGCAAGCCATACACTTCTTGAAGATCTTGAGATAACATTTCCTTGAACTCTTTCCTCTTTGTGGATGAAGATAATTTTTCATTTCTTTTTTTTATTTCGTTTTTGTGGTAAATTTTTACTTTTAACAATGGATAGAAGTCTATAAACACAAGTGTGTTGACAGTGGGACGAGTTGCTCGAGGCGAAAAACGCCTGGGACAACTAGATCCATGGGACTAGATAAATTTGGGCCTAGATGTCTAAAAACCCGTTTGACCATAACCTCATGGTATTAAGTGATGATGTGACCAAAGTTGGTATTTTTTTTATGTCAGAAGGCTGACCGTCGCCTATGGACATTAGCAATACCTACCTAGGGGGATTGTAAATGTGTTGCAGAAATTTATAAAGCTTAGAAAGCAACTGCACAAACATACCAAATTTTTATATTTTTTTCCAATGGAAGAGAGCTTGAGCAACTAGGCCCAATGTCAAATCGAACAAAAAACGATAGTGTATTATTATAGTTTTGGTAGGTACTTATAATTACAAAAGTCTTAGATGAATCACTATCGTTACACACTATCGTTTTTTGTTCGATTTGACATTGGGCCTAGTTGCTCAAGTTGAAAAACGCCAGGCCTAGTTGCCCAAGACCCCAGATAATTGGAGACAGTTTTTCAACTAAAAAACAAAATTAAGCATTCAAAGCTCAGAAGGGTCATAATTGCCTGATGATGATAGCTATTGTTATATCCTCACAATATTCATTTATTTGACTGGCTTTGTATATTCATTTAATTTGAGCGTAAAATTAATGAGAAGGCACGCGTGTTTGGTCCGGCTTTGTGTAATGTAACTATTCATTATTTTATTGTTAAACGTAGACGATGATTATTCAATTTAATAAATATATACCCAGAGTAAATAAAGGAATTTTGTACCTTTTTTCGATATCACTTTGCAGATAAAGAAAGATTGATGTTTATTTTTTTTATGTCTTAAAGTTATAAAGACTATAACTGGATCGTCATGAAAAATAATATTTTCAATATCAAATAAGTTTATATTTTAAACATTTTATTTTAATAGAGTGCCAAAACCTAGCGCAACGGAAACATAACAAAAACTACATCAAAATAAATTAACTTTACATAAAGTACATAATAAAGTGACTCACATAGCAAAAAAAATAGCTGCAAACTCTGTTGAACAAGACTGCTAAATAATAAAACAAACTAAACCAAAACAAAGCCCTCAACAAAGTACCTAGTTATCAAAATTCCACAAGTGACATATCATAGTATAATATCGTACTACCTCAGGCATAATCCATCGCAAACGTCAGAACCGACTTTGACAATACTATCAGATTCTCAGATTGCCTTTGTCTGAGCTTTGCTTTGAGATTGAAACGCTTAGTTTGTGGATATCATTATTGTGCGTAAGCTGAAGACTCAGGTGCTACATTCAAAATATTGTATAGCTGCATGCAGATAAATAGCAAGCAAATGTTGAATGTATAAGCATGTCTCAAAGAGAAATGAACCCACTTTCTATATTGAAATAGTTTAGATTTCCGCGCATATGTTTTGGGTGTAATACTGGTTTTTCAAAAACTTTTAGAAGCCTCCATTAATCTACCTGCGCGGTGAATTATGGCACATCATACTATCACATCAGTGTGTTTGTTCGTCACCTCTTGCCTCAATAGTACAACCAATCGTGAAGAAACATAGGCTGTTTTTTTATTCTAAGACGCGATAAAACTGCAGCGAACACCTAATAATAAATCAATTATACCATAATGCGAATGTTCTGTGTGTGTGTGTGCGTGTAAGTTTGTTACTTTTTCATGAAATTTGGCACACAGATAGAATATACCTACTCTGGATTAACACATAGTACTTTTTATTCCAAGAAAACATAATATTCCTTGAGGAAACTGGCAGGCAAAACTGCGGGGAGAGCTAGTAAGTAGATCCATTCTCATTGTAAGGGGAGCTTCATGTTTCATATTATGAGTTGTTGAAGAACCAAGCGACGAACAAATAAGCCAAGCAAGCGAATGAGTGGCATAACAATAGAAGAGTGATGACGTTGGAAATTATATTATTCTTCTGAATGCGGTGGAGTGGAACTAACGCAAGTTGGATACGGCATATTGCGTTTCGGAGATGTAAATCGGAAACATAAATTAGTGTCTTTGTTAACGAATTCAGTTTAATTAGCATACCAGTTTGGTGTTCATTATACGTGTGTTTTGCGTCATTTGTGAGGCCAAACTTTTCCAATTGTTTTTGCATTTAGTTTACCTCTGTAATATTTTACTAGATAATTTAGTTAGTTCTTTTTTAAATCTATGTTGCGTTAATCATGGTCAACAATTTTAACTTTGAAACCAACTGTGAAAGCGCAAATATAAATAATATCATCATCATATTTCCATAGAGAAAAATTGACGTTCAGCGTGAAAAGTATTTAAAATTTTGAGATTTCAGAATTGGGCCCACAGGTAGGTTCCAAAAAGAATCTCAAAATATATCCCGGTATAGCTTTCTTATCCACACACACACAACACATTAAATTGGTAAAAAAAAAACATTGAATATCCTTGTCCGCCTTTTAAACATATTTATTCTATAAATCAATACGATTTACTTTAGTGAAATACCAAGTACCTACCGATTGTCATATTTAATTTAATTTATACTACACGTGAACAGATTCTTATCATTAATTATACATAGTAACAGTCAGTCATAACAATACTAAGTTATTACTTTATATAAATATTCTCTATTCAATTATACACCAAGTACCTTCATAATAACATAAACTGTGTATATTATTATATGTATCATTAGTTACTTGGTAATCTATACGGTAAATAATGATATTATGTACCTAGTAATTGAAAATATCCATACCATAACTATATAGGTACCTATATTACATTCGCATGTTGTTATAGGTAGGTACAGTTATTTAGTTAGGTTAGTCTTCAACCCAATTAAAATTCTCTAGGGATTTTCATAAACATGTTTTGACATGAGACGGTATTTAACTTAACGTTTTTTTTAGAAAAACTTGCGTGGTTTCGTGTCGATCTTTTTATAGTGTGGTTACAAAAAACAATTAGATATTAAATAATTCAATTTGTAATAATGTACCACTTTTATAATTTAGATCGACAATATTCGTTAGCGCAGAGAGTAATTTAACGCCCAATACAAACGATTATAAACACTAATGAAATACAGGCCTTGTCACGCCGCGTTTAGATTTAAATACACAAAAGAAACGTTCTAAATAGTTCATAACTTTCGTACACTGTTTGACAACCAATAGCGGATGAAATATTTTCGCGATTTTCTTCAAACCAACCGATAATATTTGATGATGATTTATTTAATTAATTTCATTTATGTATTATAAATACTAAAACTACAAAAACACTATCGTTTTTTGTTCGATTTGACAGTGGGACAAGTTGCCCAAGGCAAAAATGACCTGGGGCAATAAGGCCGATGGGACTATATAAATTTGGGACCGAGTTGCCTAAACATTCAAAAATATATTCAACAGGTACGTCGTTGTAACTTAACAAATGGCAGTACCTATTGTATCCTCGCATATATACGATTTTGGCATTTCGCAAATTGACACAAATTCAAAAAGTTACTCAAAACAAAAACGATTCCGTTGTTTATTCACAAGTCATTTATTAGGCTTAATTCTTATTCATTTAGGTTTGGCCTTGTCAATCTTACATTTCAACAAAAAAAAAAAAAAAACTATAGCCTTTATTTATCGAAACTTGGACCACACAAAACGGCACAGCATTACTGTTTGTACCGTCTCATCATAATAAGCATTGTGACAAGTTAATACCACGCTATTTTATAGCTACGAGCAGTCGTGGCATCGTTACCTGGTCGTATAACTAGCTATCCTTTAAACCACTTATGTAATACGAGTAGTCTTGTGCTTGTTTTTGTATAATATATTCGTATTACGATGTGTTGGTATCATTTATATTTATTTCTTCTTTCATTCGGATTGACGGGCCGGTTGGCGTGGTTGGTAAGATACCCTATCTATCACGCCACAGATCGTGGGTTCGATTCCCACTCAGGACAAACATTTGTGTTTGAACATGTTTGTTTGTCCTGTGTCTGGTTGTAATTATCTATATATGTATGTATTTACAAAATAAAAGTAGTATATGTAGTAAATCAGTTATCTGGCTTCCATAGTACAAGCTCTGCTTAGTTTGGGGTCAGATGGCCGTGTGTGAGGAATAATGTCCCAGAATATTTATTTATTCTTTATACATACCTAATAGGTATTTTATGTGGATAGGTAAGTTTTTTTTTTATACAACATAGTCGGCAAACAAGCATACGGCCCGCCTGATGGTAAGCAGTTACTTACCGTAGCCTATAAATGCTTGCAACACTAGGGGTATCAGTATATTTTTTGTGTTATTTATTATTTTTAATGCACTTAAAATTAACAATTATCTTAAAAATATTTTAGAACTAAATATTTTCTTGTAGGTATCTTATAAAAAGAAAAAAGATAAAAATAAAATATTATTTTTGTAATAACCTATTTATATAATCTGTTCAAAAAAAAGGTATTTGCCACAAAGTTTCTCCCAAGTGCCTATTTATTATTCTTGACCCGTTTTATAGATGTGGAAAACTGAAGCCTGTCCGAGGGATTTCAAAGTGTTTATGCGTTAAGACTGATTTATAACGTGAAAACAATAACAAATTGGGTAACTAGTGAGAAAAATAAAAATCCTTAAAAACATATTTTTTTAAATGCTATTAATGTTTCAAAATTTTCTTACAAAGACTTTCGTGAGCTTATGGCCAAGCAAAATAGCCCAGGATGATTTCAATTCTTAATATGCAACATAATGTAGGTACACACCGCTTTCCGTCCGAAAATTTAAGTACATCGTATTGTTTGTTATGTGTTTATGGTTTTTGTTTATGCCTGGGTCAGAATCCTTTCAGGGAGGAAGCAGTTATCTTGGTTCTTATAAGGGTTGCAGAAAATAATGACGAAATTTTGTTAAAGGTGTTTCAACTGCAGGGAATGATAAATATAGTGCTGATAAAAACAAAAAAACTTCAAAATATAAAATAAGCTTGGCCATTCAAAAAGGGAACGCTGCCAGCCTGTTGGGAACCTTGCCTATCGACAGCAGCGAGGGCTTTGGGGATGTTTTCTCTAAGTATATTATAATATGTATTTTATACAATGATTGTAAATACTTGTTGTAAATAAATAAAATTAAGGAACAAAAAAAAATGAAACCAAATTACTTAATATGTATTTAAATTATTAGTATTACCCATATTTTACGAAATCAAATAGTAAAAGCCAGTGAGTGATATGGAAATATCAACAAACAAAAAACATTATCTAACGTTGTTGTTGTTAACACGTACTACTTAGCACACATTTCCATAATTTCCTACACAAAAACACGACAATGTGAACACGACAGGTACATTAAATGTACTTTGCTGAGCACGTTTTGCTCATAAACTGCTTTTTGGGGATTCGGCAGGTTAATAGACGGTCGTGTGGGGAATTAAGGGGGTGCTAAACGTCTCATAAGAGTTGAGTTGGTAAAAATGTTACAATTTGATTAGGTTCTTGATAATATTATTACGAATATTTGTAAAAATTATAACATACTAGTACGATTTTTTTAGGCTTCAGTACTATGTAGGTAGCTAATTCACATCTTTACAAGACAATCTGCTCAATTCAAATAGAACTGAGTGACTAATTAAAAGTTTTCCTTAATGGTATCGATTTAAAATACATCATACTAGCTTCCGCCCCGCGGTTTCACCCGCGTTTCCGTTTTTCCCGGGATAAAAAGTCCGTTTAGTAGTTTTTGCGTGAAAGAGTAACAAACATACATCTAGATATCCAGACATCAATACTCACAAACTTTCACATTTATAATATTAGTAGGATATAGTAAGACTAGCGGTTCCCCACGGTTTCACCCGCATTCCCGGTATAAAAAGTAGCCTAGAACCTTCCTCAAGATTTAGGCTATTAAATGCAAAAATAAGTATTCAAATCTGACTCTACCAGTCGAATTCCAGAGAATAGCAAAACAAACCTTTCAAACAAATGAACAAAAAAACTCTTGAGCTTTATTATATTAGTAAAAATTTATGTTAGTAATACTAAATTGATAATCAAAACATTTTATAGATATTACTGATATCAAAGAGATTATAAGTCAGATTTAAAATCATCTGAAATCAATAGTCGTTATATGAAATTCCAAATTTGTTTTGTAACAAGAACAAGTCTGATCCATTCTAGAATTATTTCAAAACATAAATTGGCGGGCAACTTTCCACGAGGCAATTCGAAGTTCTATAAATTGATGTCCGTCTATATTTCTGCACGTTGGAAGTCAGTTTGTTATTGCAGACATTGTTATATTTATTGTTTTGCTACTTCTCCATTTTATTTCAAATATTACCTTAATAAGGTGTGAAATGATGCACAGACTTCTTAGCTGTATTTTTCTCGTAAAGACCTTAATATTTAAGCCTTTAAGGTATAAGCACAGGTAT
Source organism: Tetheella fluctuosa (assembly GCA_951216915.1). Taxonomy (NCBI): domain Eukaryota; kingdom Metazoa; phylum Arthropoda; class Insecta; order Lepidoptera; family Drepanidae; genus Tetheella; species Tetheella fluctuosa. The sequence goes on from OX578214.1 coordinate 13,232,254, forward strand.
AAGGTATATAATTTTCTTCCGACTTATTTACCTCTACCACAGTCTATGTAACTCTTACAGTCGGCCAACGGACACGTCTAGACAGAGCAATCGTGCGGGGTGAGAGAAGGGTGAGAAAAGGGTGGTAGCGAGCCCAAGCTGACGTACCTACACTCGCTTGAAACACAATGCAGCAATGACGAATGCCTATACAAAAGCGGGATTTCACGTGATTTCAAACGCGATGGACCACTGTATGTTTTTTACGCTGTGCCTATACTATGAAAGCACTTCCATTTCGTCAACATTTTACAAAGAGGCATCATAATTATGGAGTGCAAAGCCCTTGCACTCGATTTAGCCCCTGACTTCATATTTCTAGCAATTTGTACCAATTACATGAAATGTCAGTGCGGTATTTAATTTTCTGAGTATCACAATCAATTTTGATAGAATTGGCCGTTTAAAATAACAATTCACTTGTTTATACTGGGTATTTTTTTTGTCACTGGCCATACTTGCAGGGGTGGAAGTACTCATCAAAATGAAAAACTTTTATCATGGGACTAACTGTGAAATCATGAAAAAATTATCAGCTGTTCCATACAAAAGCACAATACCTACTCGACCAAAATGTATGAAGCAACCGTTTTATTTTACGCGATATCAGAGTTAGCCTCATGATAAAAGTTGTTTACATTGATGAGTTCTTCCGCCACTCCAAGTATTGCCAGTGATAAAAAAAAATACTTTGTATAATTTATTATGTGCTAAGAAAAAATATTTCTTTTATTTTAGGTAGATTTTTTAAAATATTTATTTTGAGGTTCATGTAGAAAGAGATTGAATTAATGTAGTAATTTCATTGTAAGTTGTACTGACGTCTAAACCTACTGGACAAAGGTCTATTTCACGACTCATTACAGCATTCAAAATACAAGTACATAATATGCAAATACAACAATCGCAAGCTATAAACTGTATAATCAAGCTGCCTGTCGGAAGGCGGGCTAACGCCGCAATCTCCATGAGTGGTAGGCGTGAATTGCTCGCGGTGATGCGACGTCGCTCTAATGCGTTTTTAATTCCGTTTCTGTATGAATTGCAACATGTTTTATTAGTTACATGGTAATAGCAATATTTTATTTATATGTGTTTCATTGTATGGTTCGATATTGAGATAGACTCTTAATAGCACAAGTTTAAACCTTAGTGGTTTTTGGTTGCTATTTTAATATCCTGTATTCTTTTGTATAAATAATAAATTTAAAAAAAAATAATATTATTTTTTATTTATTTTTCTTGTAAATTTTGTTTTTTAAAATTTTTTGTGTCTATGTCTATTATATTTCTTTAAAAATTGTTAAACATTTAATGGAAAAAAAGCCAACATTGTCAGATTGTCCAAAAAAAAACAAAATATATAAAAAACGTAACCTTGCTGAGTTTCTTGCCGGTTCTTCTGAGTTGAAGGCGACTTCCGAATCGGTGGTAAATTCAGTAGTTTCGACGTTCATAAGTGCCCTCCTAGGGCCTAAACTGAATAAATGGCTTTGACTTTGACTTTATTTGTTTTGAAATTTTCAATAAATTTTGTATTTCAAAGAAAGGTTTTGGAACGTTCAAACTTTTCATACATTTTGGAGCAAGGTTGATCTTTTGTATGAAAAGTAATTTTGCTTTTCGTGATTTCAGGGTTGGTCCCATAGTAAAAGTTGTTCATATTGATGAGTACTTCCACCCCCTAAAGCACTGCCGGTGTTTTAAGAATAATGCCTGTATACATAATGTGTGTGTGAATTACAATTCACACGCACACGCGCCTGTGTCTTTTATAATAAAAGACAGACGTGACGTCACCAATCATGCATCCTCCATGCGACTTTCTCGGAGGTTCAAGAAAAAAAACCCCAAAAAAGCCTCGTCGGATTTGTTTTTTTTTTGCATTTGATAGCCCAATTCTTGAGAAAAGTTATAGACAATTTTTCATCCCGGGAACGCGGGTGAAACCGCAGGGTTTTTTTTTTTGTTCTTGTAATTAGCGCGTTCAACCAAACAAACTCGCTTTATAATATTAGTATAGATTGAACTTCGTTCCTGGCGGGGGTCCCCCGACTCCGCATAACTTTTTTAATACAAGGTCCACGTGGTGGACTAAAACCTTATTACCCGTTGTTAGCTGGTGTTGCCAGCCAAGTAATAACTTCACATAAACATGCGCTCATAAGTCATAGGCTGTACTTTTTCTCCCCCATAGCGATGTCGGAGCAGCGGTAACACGACACGAGCTGACGTTTTTCATAATTAATGTGGGATTAAACTTTGAAACATTGTGAGGACCTGGAGCCTTGTAATATAAGTAGATTTGGCAACCAAACTGAATAATATATTGTGTTTGAGGATTAAAACCTTATTTCGTGAAAGGGAGGAACTTTCTCTGAATTTTTCATGTTTTTACATAATAATATATTTATAATAATTAAAAAGCATATATCAATGAATAGTTTCTTGCCCTACATTTGAAATATATAAGGTTTATTTAATAAATATTTCATTTATATTTATTTTTAAACTCTACATTAATTAAGACTCTAAGGAGAATTAGGTATTAATGTCTTTTGTTAATTAATTAGAAAACGTATTAAAATAAATTATTCTCACTAGGTGTATATGCAAATAAATAAATAAAATTATATAATTACGTTATACTTAAAATCACATGGTATTCTTTTTAATTAACATCAGACTTATTTGAATTAGGGCATAGTTACTTTACATCGTGTCTGTAAGTAATTTTTTTCCTGTATTAAAAAACGAACCCCTTTTCTAGAAAACTGCAGCTTGAGTCAGTTGACACAAACATCATTTAAAAAATATTACTACCAAGATAACTCAATTTGTCACCAATAACGGTAAATTACACCGCTTCCTGGAAACATGAAAGTATTTCCCTGTCGACATGGAACATTCAACGCACGAGCTTATCCGGAACTTATCCGGAACTTATCCGGAACTTAATATAATTCCACCTTCATCAACATGTTCTAAATATGTCACTGGCCTTGACAGCTATCAGCGAAACATGTTACAAAGTGAAAATAAAAACGTTAATACCAAGTTTATAATTAATTTCGTAAAGCCATATTGTTTTTAAATTGCATGAAATTATACTGATAGTGACAGTAGTGAGTAATTTTGAAACTACACTGTAATTGCTTTATTTATTGTTACTTGTGTAGTTTGTTGTTTACAAAAAAAAAAAAATGATTTTCGTAACAAATATCTGTTGTCTTGTAAGTTGTTTTTATATTTAACTAGCTGTTTCTCCCGCGTTCCCAATATAAAAAAAAACAATATTTTAATAGTTACAGCCGTTCTTGAGCTACAAATGGTCTAACTAACCCGACATTGTTTTATATATAGAAGATAACTAGCTTCCGCCCCGCGGTTTCACCCGCGTTCCCGGGATAAAAAATAAACCAGATAAAAAAGTAGTCTATAATATTCCTCAAGAATTGGGCTATCAAATGAAAAAAGAATTTTTCAAATCGGACTCGTAGTTCCAGAGATTAGCGAATTCAAACAAACAAAACAACTCCTCGGCTTTATTATCTAAAAGAATTTTTCAATTCGAACCAGTAGTTCCGGAGATGAGATTACCCCCTACAACCTCACAAACTTTACCTCTTTAAAATATTAGTATATAAAATAAATATAATTATTCTGGGACATTATTCCTCACTCACGGCCATCTGACCCCAAACTAAGCAGAGCTTGTAATATGGAAGCCAGATAACTGATATACTACTTTTCTTTTGTAAATACATACATATATAGATAATTACACCCAGACACAGGACAAACAGACATGTTCATGCACACAAATGTTTGTCCTGAGTGGGAATCGAACCCACGACCTGCGGCGTGATAGATAGGGTATCTTACCAACCACGCCAACCGGCCTGTTAGGTAGGTTATAGGTTAGTATAGATATAGATTATTAGACCTAAACTCAGGACAAACAGACATGAACATGTGTGCATGACTGAACATGCACAATATCTATACTGGGTGGGAATCGAATCCACAACATGCGGCGTGAAAGAGTATCTTACTAACTAACCCATCAACCGGCATAATCATGTAATTTATTGTAACTTTTAGCAAAGTGGTAGGGTACTTGTAGTAGGTAGATAACTACCACTGTAGAAAGTCTGTCGCTAAATACTTATCGTTATATTCCTATACGGTATCTCAATATTTATGCAGATTTTACTATTTAACTATAGAATATAATAGGTTATAATAGGTTTTCTTCGCGCTGCTCACCATATTTTTTTGTTATGTAATGATTTATGTACGCGGTCGTAACATTATGTGTATTATAAGTAAGTAAGTTACAAATTGTTTGAGCGAACTGGACTGTCCCACAGACAAACCAGAAATACCGGTTTTGTGGGCTCCTTTTATATTTTTGAAGTGTTTTGTAAAATAAATAAATATAAAATTTTATTTTACAGATTATAATAATCACGACTCAAATTGTAACCTCAGAACCTAAGGATTTTGATGCTATTGGTATGCAAATTAATTATCAACTGATTAAATTTAAAAATAATTTTATATAATTACAATAAAATTATTTTGATTACAGCTGATTTGTTACTTGGTCAACTAGCTGATGATTCCGATGATTCTGATTATTCTTACGAAAATGAAATTCGTAAGTCAATGCTATTTCAGTCAAATTATTATCATAAAAACGATCATTATTTTAATCATTGGATTATATTCCAGAATTAAAGAAATATCATAAATATTTAGGTAAGTACCTATGTCCTATATGTAACAGTGAGCTAGGAATTTCCATTATAGGTATAGATTTAATATATTATATAGCTATTCTCGTATTATTATATTAGCTAGATTTTTAATCTAATTTGTGATAATAATATAGCAATAACGTGTTATCAAAATTGTTTATGAAAATAAAAGCTATACATATTTTACTTAAAGAAACAAAACTTTTTTAAACATAATATTATGTATCTTGATTTTATATAGCTCAATTTTATATTTTCAATCGCTTGATAAACCCTGGTTCCAATTTCAAATTAACAAATGGATACCACTTATTTGCCCTTTGAAAATCGGGCTTTAGTTCATTAATTTATAATTTATTTTCTTTTGTTTATTCCAGCCAATGAACAACAGAAATTTTTAAAAAAAGAATTTCGTGAGTAATTTACTGTAGAGTATTTACTTATTTTTCTTTCGCCATTTAATAATATAATATTTTGTCATTCCAGAGAAAGATATAAGCGATGAAGGTAATAAAAATGAACTCATTACGTAGGTAAATTATTTTTCCCAAGAGATTATTTTATAAAAGGCAAGATAACATTTTTTTTAATTTTCAGAAAAAGGACAAGTAAAATATTACGAAGACTTATTGAAATCGATTCAGTCACTAGCTAGTAAATGTTTTTTTTTATAGTAACTACCTTGCATCAGTTTCACCCCGCAGTTTTGACTGCAATTCATAAAGCACTTGAATAATTTAAAGAATATCTACCATCACTTTCATGTAGTTAAATTAGGTTCTTTAATTTTATTGACCACATTCTTACTTATTAGTGGTTAGTTATGATGTGGCCGAAGGTGGTAAGCAAAATAACATTATATCTCTAAGTAACTGGCACAGTGTATGGGATAGATTTTTAACTTCAGGGTGGTAGCCATCCATGTGGGTACTACAATGTACCCGACTACCGTGTTATGGTTTCCTCATAATCGTTTCCTTCAAAGAAAGCTCAAGTTCATTGTAGGATTCGAACCCACGACCTTCGCCGCGGTTTATGACGTCACTATCACCGAACTATCATCACCATCCAATTTCAAAAAATATTTCAGTAAAGTAATTCCTTTTTATTAAGATAAATAAATAATAAATGAATAAACATTTTTTTTACAGAAAAATCATCTGAATAGATGAAATGACTGAAATGACTCAAAACGATTTATCTTTTAATAAAAAAAAAAACATTTAAACTACTGTTTTTAATTTAATTACCAGTGTTCAAATTTCATAATATGATCTAATCTTACAATGGAATTAAGTGTTAAAAAGATCTTTCTACAGGATGTTTTATTACATTTTTGAATATCTAAACCTTATGGATAAAATATTTGCAAATCCGCGTACAACAATTTTATCAGTCTAATGCCTAAATAAACTATATAAGAAGGATCTAGATTGTTTGCTTTGATGTACCTGCTCAGAATATCTCTTTGTTAATGGAGAAAAGGTATGTTACCAAGATTGGCAAGATTATTTTTATATTGAATAAAAGATGAAAGATATTTTGGAAAAATTCCTAAAGTTATGGTTATTATCTGAGGATTCTTGTAAAATAAAAATAAAATATACAATACATACTACGGTTATAGTTATGTACTTCGGTAATCGAAAATATGGTTTCAAGCGAGAGCAAGCGTGATAGACAGACCATGAAAAGAAAGAAAGAAAAGCTAATATTTTACATTTCTTTATGCTTTTATTTAAACAAATACAATGTTGGATACTATTATATAGTTTTATATAATATAAAATAGGTAATAAAAAACATATTGAAAATTATTAAAAATATACATCAATACAATAAGTTAAATTTCGCAAATATTTACATTTCACAAATAAAATTTAACTTCAATAGAAAATCAATAACTTCGTCTGATAAGTTTCAAGAATCAATGACTTAATTACCTTTCACTAAGTTAAGCATAAAGTTTGAAACATTCAGAAATACAGACTGAAAACAAACATTTGCGATAATTGATACTGCATTATTATTGGCTTAATTGGACAGTGTGTGATTTCACGTTCCATTTGGAAAAGGAAACATATATAAATTGATTACTATTATTTTATTATGAGCATCATGTATCGACATATATTTGGTTATAATTAACATTTGAATACTTAATTAATCTAACATTGATTTAAAAAAAAGTACGTATATAAAAGTTGAGTTTCTTTCCGAACTGGCAAGAATATTTAGCAAAAGCAACAAAATAGTTATTCTAATTTAAAGGTTACTTACTATTCGTTTTTACATAAATCTCTATTATTATAATTCGTATAAAGCTTCTAAGAAAACTAATGAATCAAAAGAAAATTCTATATGGAATCAAATTAAGATAAATAAAATGTGTTTTTCTCATTCAGGACAGTTAAACATCGTTGTTAGTTATTAGTTTATGAACTTAATTTACATTGAAGTTCACAAAAGAACTGGCGCAAAAGTGATATTAACTGTAGTTGAGTTCACTGTTATAAAGGGTTGTCAATTTTCAATATTTTTATTTAAAACTGCAATGTAAAATCCTAGTAAACGGTCGATCAGCTGTTAAATTCACGAGCATGGTCCCCGCATACAGCATTGTAATAAACATAATGTCATTATCAAATAGAGACTCCAAGCTTATGTGTTTTCAAAATAAACATAAGCAGGAAAAATAACATTAGACATGCTAAAAGTATTCAATTATAGTCAAGTGACAAACAGATCATAATACGTTTTGCGTGTCAGTAGGTATAAAAGTACAAGTCTATAACAACAAACGCAAAGGTTTTTCCATAATCCACCAATTCAAAACTACAACGGTCTGAGAGAAAGACACGTTCCAATGTGAAATTAGAAGCTATGTAAGTCAAAAATAGAATTCCACAGATATCGAGAGTGACTTTTCGACGTGCACGTATCAGATGACGTTTCATACTTCAGTAAATGCAAACGATTGGATTCCTGAACAGTTGTGCTTGCACACTGAGAGTCGAATTATGACAGGTAGGTACATGGATTTTGTGTGGCAGAAAGCATTTTATTCTTGAATCCAATTTATCTATCAAGCGACTATCTAGAGATAAAACTTCTCCAGCAGAATTTTTCGCAAAGGTTTGTTATTAAATGTAGAAATTGTGGAGAAGAAGCTGGACTGACAAGAGGCAGGCACTAATAAAGAAGTAAGAAGAAGAGAAAAACTTTATAAAAATATTACAAAATTTAAAATCAAATTTATGATTTTGGTTGTAATTTTGATGACAATTAAAGCTATTTTAATCCCACACCCTTAGTCATAATACAGGTGTACATATGTGAAATCAATGACATCTGATACCATGGATTTAGTAAATGATTTTAAACCCCATACAGTGAAAAACTCACTCACATTTAACTTATAATAATCAAACAACATTGCATTTACTTTTTTGCACTCATAATTTTGTCTAATAGCGGCTTACTCGTCCTTGACTAAGACCAATTTCGATAGCAATTGACTTTAAAACGATACGTTTCGCTTCATTTAACTTGCGGTACCATTTGCACTGCTGTCTTGAATAATACATCGCCATTGTCGGCGCTACTTTGCAGAACAATTTTCTTCTCATTGGGAGGAAAATAGAATATTATATGATACGGTGTAGGAAGCTCGTTATTTTGTTCTACGTTACATGAAAATTATGGCAAGATTCCTTTTATATGCACAGAAGAGGTCCAAAGATCTGGAATTTTATATATCTGAGGAATATTTCAAGGTTGGATTAGATGCTAGTGACTTGGAAACAGTTCTGGGGGATGTCTGTTATAAGACAAACGTCCAAAACGTAAAATGAGTAGGCCAACAGAGTATTTATGTTTATTTCTGATTTATCTTAAAATTTAATCTAAATATGTTCAGTTATTATAGTGCGACTGAGTAACAAATATATCACCATGATAAGTTATGATGTGGGCGAAGGTAGTACGGACAAAACCTTAGAAAGGAACTGGTTGCCGGAATCAGTATAAGTGCTTGGCTACAGACTTTCAGCTTGAGAATCGTAGCCAGCCAGACTTCAAAGTACCCCGTGCTATAGTTTCCTCACGATGTTTCCCTTCACCGACAGATTAGGCTCATTTTGAAACCACGATAATCGTCTCGGCATTCGACATCACGACCACTGAGCTATCTTCGCTAATATAATATATTTATATTCTAATTTGCAGGTTGAGTTACCTTTGTTACGATAGACTGATTGAACGTTATGTCAGTTCTTCAATTGACATAACGTTCAACTTATTATTCTCAACTTGAAGCAAAACACGTCCATGTTTTAGGAAGTTCTTAAAACAAATAGTTCTTATATTTTTTAAAAATAAAAGCCACATACCTAACATAAAGCCAGCAACACAGTAAACACACACGAAACGTGGGCTTTTGTGAGTCAAAAGCGAGGTACTCCAAGATTACTATATAAACCTGACTCGGCTTTCTGACAACAAAGCGGAACTGTTTAAATTAGGCGCTTCTATTTATACAGAATGATTACATTTGGATGCTCAACACAGTTTGTTAGCGTAGCTAAATAGTTAGCAACCACTTTTATTGCAATTTATGTGGATGTTTATGGAGTTATTCTGCAATATCACTTTGGGTGCAATATAATTTTGCGTGCTTGTGGCTTTGGCATAGTAGGTGTGTTTAGAATATAAAATGGACAATAAAATTGATCTGAATTGCGTAAATGAAAAATTTGTTGAATACACAATTCTAGTAAGGTACCCGTTCAGTTTTCTAATTTATTAGGAAAAGGGCTGGCATTAATTTCTGAAGAAGTAAAGAGAGCCCAATATACGGCGACATACTTGGCTCGTGAATGGCACATAAGGGTACATAATAAAAAGAAAGAATTCCATGAATCACAATTCAAGCTATTAAAATATCTTGGGTGAAATATATTATGGGTCTCACTTTCGAAACCTCAGCCTACCTACTTTTATTTTTAAATTATTACCATTTTAAAAAGATATATTATCTAAAGCAAACATTATTACACATCATATAAAAACCTCAAAGGTTTGTAAAATACTGTAGAATGCATTTAGCTAATATAAATTTGAATTATAGGTACATAGATTTAGAAACTAAATTACCACAAATATGGAGGAGCAAGGTGGTGAACTCCCCCAATTAAAGCAACATCTATTAATACTTATAATAAAACAGTAGAATCCGGTGTGTTTGTACATTGAAGAAAATTAATATAAATAGAAAGGGGGTAGCTAAAGAAGAGTAATAGAACAAAAATCTTTTCTGTCTGTCTGTTTGTTCACGCACATCTCCGGAGCCACTGAGTGAATTTTCATGTAGTTTTCACAAGTAGATAGAGACTAGTTTAGGACAGAATATAGGCTTTGTTTAATTAAAATCGGATGTCGCAAAAAAAAGTTATCATCATTTAAAGATTTTTGGAATTTACTTTTATACTTACTGTTCGTTTCATGGAAATTGGCTAACGGAATAAAAGTAATAGAAATTTTATGAAGGCTGCAGCCGCGGGAAAACAGCTACCTACTACTCGTATACAGGATTCATCAGTTGTTTTGCTAGTTGTATAGTAGGTATATTTCTTTTTATGACTTATTAGTCAAGTTATGGTGTTTTTGCTGAGTTAGTACTGGCTGGATGCAATGATGGGAAAATTTATCCTGAGGCAGAATAAATAAAAATATAGGGTTTGTTTTTAATTTTAAGGAAGTTTCATAAATATAAATCATATGGCAATGAAAGGTTTGGTCTCGTTTTCACATTTATACGTTCACATTGAAATTTTTATTTTTATTCCGGTTTTCTTAAAATATTTGAAATACCTACTTCAATTTTTACCATTATTTTTTTCGCGGAAGATTTTTTATTAATTTATCAATATATTTTTAACTATTGTTTAAATTATTGCAAGGTCTGCTGCGCACACTAGTTAATAATTACGGTAGTGTTGTATTAATTAATCTATCACGATATTGAAGCCTTTGAAAGATCCAGTTAATTAAAGCTTCAAAGAAAATTGATTTAATTACATACCAATTATGATGAATAAGTTCCTGTAGGGTTTTATTAGTTCGTTTCGTGACGTCACATTGCGTCACCGCCATCTGGTGCGCGTCCGTGTTAATAATTGGATGCATCGCACTAACAAAGTTTCACATCAATGCATATAAGATCAGATTGGAGTTCAGTCAGTTAACTATGATTTTACTTAGCTTATCTCACGCTTGTGGTCGGAGATTCAAAGTCAAAGCCATTTATTGAGTTCAGGCCAGTTCTCTACAAGGCCTCATGTGCTTACCACCTTTGGCCATAATATCATCACTCTTCATTCTAAGATTGTGGTCAAACACAGCCCTAACATAGTTAAAAAAAAAACTTCTTTTGAGATACTAGATACTAACTACTTAAGTTAAATTTTGTCTATGCAAAAAGGTATGAAGATAATAAGCTATAAGCTTAATAAAAGCAAGAAGAATATTGATTGTCAGCTTGAAACTTGCCTCCTCATAATTATTAGCTTAAGTTGGAAGCAGAAATTTATCTCCCTAAAGTTTTCAGCTGCCTAAAGTGCATAGCCTAAAATTCTGATGAAAAAGCTCCTTCACAAGTTCTGTATGCTGGCACTTCCGAAGTTTAACTGTAATTAAGTGCTACGGGGCGCATACTTATTCATGTTCTTTTACGAAGTTACAAAGTTGATAGTCATGTCTATTAAAATAATCATATATATCATGTAGAAAATTTCCGCCAAAGTGCCACTGATAGGCAAGGTTTCCAGCAGGAAGCGTTTTGTATATATAATAATTTAATTTTGTTTTTGATGGATTTAAGCGAATGTTAGACGTAGATATCAATGACAGCAAAGTAGAAGAAGACATCTAAAAAATCTCAATTTTACAGAAGACCACATTTAGTAAAAAATAGTGACCATTTTGAGAGTTATGGACCGATTAACATGAAATTTTCTATGATGCATTAAAATATTGTTTTTTATTGATTTTTCGATATATCGTTGTTTTACTGAAATAATGTAAATGTCTTTTTTTACACTGAAAAAACTTCGACGTAGAAGAAGACATCCGCCTGATATTCGTTAATAGGTTGTGATCAAAAAAGCGAATGGGCGTAAACACGGACATCTGCCACTTGTCCGTTTCTTTAAATATCCTTAAAAGTGTTATTGGAGATTATTATATATTCTTGATTACTTGTTTATTCTATATTGATGTTTATTTATTTATATTGTGATTAAAAAAGCTTCCATTTGCTAATACTTTAAGGTTATTTAAAGATTCACTTTTTTGATCACAACGTATAAACGGATATCAAGCAGATGTCTTCTTCTACGTCAGAATTTTTGCAGTACCGTGTGTACGCAGATAACCACTACATACTAGAATGAGACAAGTGACTGATGGTTTTATTTACTTTTCAATATGTCGAAGCTCTGAAGCAAAGGCGGACAATGGCAGATGTCCGTTTTTACTGCGATGCTTTTTAAAAATCATGATGTCTTCATTTACGTTCCAGATTTTCTTCATAATTTTGAAATGTGAAATAATTTTAATACAGACTTGTAGATAGGGCTTATATAAGCTCATTTTTGTAATAAAAATAAAAACGCAAAAATGTAGATGTCCGTATCTACTTTGCGGCCATTGATATTTTATATTTTTTCTTCCCACAGACGTTCTAAATAACTAAAAATAATAACCAAATAAGCAAATTTATTTCAACACTTAGGGTAGCATCAGAAGTTACCTATATTTAAAGCGTGATGAAGGTTTCAGTTTTCTTTTTGAATTGTAGCAGAAATTGTGTATCAATGATATAATTAATTATTTCAATGCAAGGGGCATTCAAGATCAGTTATCCCAACAAATAACTCACGGCAACCTTGAGAGAGTCTAGCACTCAACGCATCAATTATTGTAGGTAAGATAAGCTAAGCATACATGCTTACAGGCAATTGGCTTCCAAACCTCAATTCTCGCATCTTCGACATGAATTTCGCGTCTTCGAAATGAATGTCGCGTCTTCGACATGAATGTCGCGTCTACGACATCAATGACGCGTCTTGGATATCAATGTCGCGTTTTCGACATCAATGTCGCGTCTTCGACATCTATGTTGCGTTCAACATTTGCCGAAAAACATGGCATGAAGCTCAATCTAGTTACATGGAAAGTGTAAAAATTGGGCTCTATAAAACAATTAATACCTAATAGAAACAATAAATTTGTCACAGCCCTTAATCTGTTTATATAATGCTTGTGAGAACATAGAATAGTCAGCGTTAAGAAGATTAATGTTAAGCTGGTTTTATCTTCCTTGTATTGTTAAATACAAAGGCATCATTATCTTTAGAATTACATATTGCTATTTTATACAAATAGAAACACATTTTAAACACATAAATTCATGGTACAATGCTAAAACGATAAAACAATGTAATTTATAAGAGTTTTAACTGCGACCCCCTATTTAACCCCCTTTGGGGTTGGATTTTGAAAATCTCTTCCTTAATGAATACTTACGCTATTTAAGAAACCTGTGTGCACATTGTATTTCAAGTTCCTAGACTCTGTGGTTTGGCTGGCGTTGAACTTTCAGTCAGTTTATCCAATAAAATATATATAGAAGATAGAAGAGGCTATATCCAACAGTGTATGGATATGTAGATATCAAATGTACCCTTGATTATACATTCTATCTATAACCATTAGTATCAAGTGCTGTCCCACAACATGGCGGTACATCGTTCTTGCATGAAGGAACTTGTGGAGCATGTTCACGATTGTGTTAATCCTTCCTTCCTTGTTAATATTATAAAAACTAATGTTAGACTGTCGGTTTGATAGTTTCTTACGATTTCACGGCTAATCTCATCAGCTGATAGTAAATGGTATTACTTACCGTAAAGAAAGATAAATTTTAGATCTAAAATTGAGATCCTGAGTACAGAGAAAATTATGACTATTCTTTTTTTTCTTACTTTGTATAGGCTTGTGTTTGACCACAATCTCACTATGGTAGGTGATGATGTGGCCTAAGGTGGTAAGCACACAAAGCCTAGAAGGATCTGGCTCTCAAGTGCAGCCAGAACACACCAATAGGTGTTTGGCGACAGATTTTCAACTTGAGGGTGGTAGCCAGCCAGGCGGGTAATACAAAGTACCCTACCACCGTGCTATGGTTTCCTCACGATGCTTTCCTTCACCGAAAGCTCAAGCTCTTTCTCCGTTTACAAAAGATTTAGCTTATCTTTATAATTTAAAATATTAACAATTATATGTTGACTATATAAAAAAATGTTCCATTAACAAATACCTCCAATAAAAAATAAGTCTTAGGTAGTTTCAGTTTAAATAAACAAAAACACGCAAGGCTACATAAAAATGTATGTGTTTAAACTCAAATTACCAAGAAAACATAACAAATTATCCTTTCGTGATAATGCTCCGTTGAAGGCAGCCAAGTTGGACTGCGTTTTAAATCCAGACCGCAATGCGTCCAATTTCAATGGGTATTTTGCCAACATGCAAAATATTTCTCTGACTGCAACGAGAACACTGCCTTATACTATGTTGTACTGTAAAGGTTTGCTTTATTGTATTTATCTTCATTTTATTTTTCATTCCGGAACGTCATAGTCAGTCTACCTACAGTTACTAGCTTTTCTACTTCTAATATATAAAATTCTCGTGTCACAGTGTTTGTTTGCAAACTTCTCCGAAACGGCTCGACCGATTTTTATGACAGTTGAAAGTTTCTATATGTTTGTTCCTACTCAACTCCGTAATGGCTGAATAGATTTGGATAAAATTTGGCACACAGATATAATGTGTTCTAGATTAATACATAGAATACTTTTTACTCTAGGAAAACATCAAATTCTTCGGGAAGTTTTTCAATAGTTATTTTTAATATTCCTCTTTGAACGAATACATAAAATACATGAATAAGGAAGCGCTTGTACGTTAAAACGTCGGTTAGAATTTATGGAAATTATGAGTGGCTTCCTGTTTCCCGAAAACCGTTCCGGTATTAGGTACTACCGGTAACATTATTTAATGAATTTTATAATACTTAAATTATATTTTGGACATAAACTTGTAAAAAATTTTGGTAGCTTAGTTTTGAAATTAATAATGAATTTTAAGATTCGAGCAACATGAAATGAATTGAAAACGAAATTTTAAATATAGGTATCAAACATCATAAAAACTAGAAAGTTGTAAGTATGTTTTTCAATTATTTTCTTCGAGATGTATTTTTTTGTATATGGCCGGTATTTCACAACAATCTCACCATGGTTAGTGATGATGTGGTCGAAGGTGATAAAGCTTGGAATAGCTAACTGGCTTTCAAGTTTCAATAAAAAGTAATTTTATACATTTCAAAGTAGGTAACAATAAAGTTTTCAAAGGTTTCAAATAAATAGAACAGAGCGATAAAATTAGGCCAATCACCTACCACTATACCATTTGATGGGGCCATCAGAATTAAATAATAGTTATGGAGGAAATCGTGTTTTCAATCGGTCGTCAAAAACAATAGGATTATGCTCCGAATTCAGTTTCAACAATAACCCAATACCGTTTGGCACAAAATAGCCTAATCATTTCAAATGATATTTGCATCTCATTTTCATGTTTTGCATGATGTATTTTATTTTTTTGCGATATCTCTTTTTCTTGTTGTTTATAAATAGGTAAAGAGAGAGATAAATGATGATTGACTATGGTCACAAAATGTGTAAACAAAATTTAAACTAAAATCTAATTATTTAAGTATTATATGACTTATGTGTAGTTTTTAGTTGATACTATAAATTAGGTACCTAAAATAATATATTATAATGGCTTTGAAGGATGGCTTAATAGTGCCTATAGACTTGCTCGATTTTATCGATCGTTACTGTCACCTGTTAAGTGCACGTTATCAATCGATAAAATTTGAATCAATGTTTCAAATATACAAGATGGTTAACAATGAACAACATTTAATTTGTTGACCTATCGATTGACAAAAACGATCCTAAGTGACGATCGATAAACATATAGGTATAATATGTCGATCGTATGTTACTTAGGTACTCGATTTTGTTTGATTGGCCTCGTCTTTTGGCAACAATCGAGCATATCTGTAGGCACCATTATAGACCTAAAGACTTTAGAAATTTTGTTCTGATCTTTAAACAACCCTATATACAACCATAAGAGAAAATACAAGCTATCAAATTCTGAAGTAACTTCTGTTATAAATGTAATAAGCGCTATAACTCCGAAAATTCTCAAGATAAGTTTGCCCACTACTTTGGTAGTTGGTTTAGTGTGACATAACTTAAAATTCAGTGGTCTACAACGATAAAGTGCACTTAGCGTAGCGGATCTTATTGCTGATAATAGTTCGAGCGCTCGATGAGCGCTGCAGGCGCTGCATTTCCAATTATGTACAACGCGGTGATATGGCTTCATAACTAATAACTGGGAACGATGAATTTACTTGTTTGTTTTGGAAACTCTTTATACCAAGAAAACTACAGACAATAATCGTCCGTAAATAAATGTGAGTAAAGGTGATAAGTAAGTAGCACTTGTCGGTTTAAATTTGAAAATGAAAATCTATTTTTTTCAACAATTTCAAGCACATACATAGATACTTATGTCACAAATATAAAAGAATAAATATTTTTTTCAATGCTTAGTAGTTATAAAATCATCAACTCCATTAATATTAAACCTTACAAATGAAGGAAAATCCGGTCAACTTAAATCTCTAGATTTGTTTATTTGAAAGCAATTTTCATAGACAATAACGTGTTTATCTCAGAGCGACTCTATAATCACCCTTCTTTGTCGTAATGGTGCGGGAATGAAACAAAAGACAAGGAAATGCTCCCAGTAATGAGGCTTCGCAAACTCCGTAAACACACCTGTGATTCGAGGACGTTGACGGAGAGCTCTTCACTCACTCTATGGTTCGTTATTTTTTTGCTTTGGATTTTTGTTCGAGGTTTCAGCTATAAAAAGCTTCTTTACTAAAATACCGTTTATTACTTTATTTCTCAATACCCTTCCAGTTATTGTAAAACCATTTATTTCACAAAAAATAAATAAAAAAGAGGAGAAAATGTACAATTCTTTATTGTGTTAAGGCTTGTGTTTGACCCCAATATCACCCCGGTAAGTGATGTATGGCCGAATATTGTTAGCATATTAAGTCTACAAGGGACCGGGCTCTCAAATACAGCTGCCGGAACACACCAGTAGGTGGTTGGTGAAAAAAAAAAACAATTTTAGAGTCAGATGGGAAATTCGCCAAATATCGGAATGGCGAAATTTTAATATTAATGTAATTAAAAAAAAAGAAACCGTGGCGTTTTGAAAAGGAAAGGTTTTGGGTAAATTTATATTGGAATTAATTTTTTAAATTATGCCAAAATATTTTTTGTGAAAAGGCATATAAACGCAAAATAACGATGAAATAGATTGTATGTAAAAAAACCGGCCAAGTGCGAGTCGGACTGGCGCACCGAGGGTTCCGTACAAACTTCGTCCATCGTTCGTCCATCACGGGAAATGCATAATTTTATTTATTTACTGTATTTGAGGTTGGTGCCAATTAAGCTAGACCTCTAAATTGTATGAGCACCCATACAACTTAGAGGTCTTTATTAATTGGCGTAACTATGTATGTATGGGGTCACCCATTAATTTTCAATGAGTTGATTGAATGAAAGGTAAATTGCGGTTTACGATTTATGACGTATTCAAAAAAAACTACTTACTAGATCTCGTTCAAACCAATTTTCGTTGGAAGTTTGCATGGTAATGTACATCATATATTCTTTTTAGTTTTATCATTCTCTTATTTTAGAAGTTACAGGGGGGGGACCAACATTTTTCCACTTTGGAAGTGTCTCTCGCGCAAACTATTCGTTTTTTTTTCTATTTTTGTGTAAAAATCTTAATGCGGTTCACAGAATACATCTACTTACCAAGTTTCAACAGTATAGCTCTTATAGTTTCGGAAAAAAGTGGCTGTGACATACGGACGGACAGACAGACGGACAGGCAGACATGACGAATCTATAAGGGTTCCGTTTTTTGCCATTTGGCTACGGAACCCTAAAAAGATAATTGGAAATAGGAATAACGCTCTGATTTCGCGATTATTTGCGTAGTACTTAGTTACACTGTATGACATTAGCCGACAATAATACAGGCTTAGTTTTAATTGTTTGGCCGAACTCCGAGGGTTTTTGTGGATTTTTTTGAGAACTACGTGACAAACTTCAAAGGAAAGGGGTTAAATTTTGATAGAGTAGGTATAGGTTTTATATGGAGCAGCCCTGTATTTGTCTCTTAATAGTTCCAAACAGGATTTGAAATCCTGGTTCACCGGGATGTACCCTATAGATTCGTATAATTCACTTAGTGGGACTTTTATTACAATTAGCCGCTTCGAAAGATTTCGTTTTGCGTTACAGTAGAAGGTTATTTTTTAGAGCAATATAAAACTATAGACCTTAGTAATCGATGTAAATGTCAACATATTACTTTAAGCCATATGAAAAAGGAGCCTTGATACACGGATAAACAGACAAACAACAAAGAGATCCTGAATATGAATTACGGAACTTTATAAACATATATCTAGGACAGGCCTTCAAGCAAGTACTTTTCCTCATGATATTATTAATGGAATAGCAATTTTATGATACCTTATAGTTGTAGCTTTGGACAATAAGTAAGAAGATCCTATTCAAAAGAGATTACGGCTAATGAAAAGTCTGTTCGTGTGCCACCGTACTGTAATTTATGAGCGAGATATTATTGAATAGACTTAAATTTAGCCACAAATCAATGTGATGATGTGGCCATGATTGGTGTACAAAGTTTTGAAGATAACTGGCATCTAAGAGCAGCTGCTGGAACTGGTGCTGTCAGGTCCAGCAGTTAAGTTAAGCCAAATACTCGGGGCATGAGGTAAAACAATCAAGATTTTGGTTTTCAATTCGGGACAAACATTTAATTATCATTCACCGAAGATTCTACTGTACATACACCAGGCAATTCCGCTTTTACTAATTCATTTTACAACAAAATAACTATTTAACAGCGAGTTATTGGCGTAAAAATTGGGTGAAAATCATTCTCGATTTAAAATAGTATCTCAACTAAAGAATTTTCTCGAAGACAGACAAAACGCATCACTAAATCGATTTGCTCACAGTCGTGTAAAGATCGTGGACCGATCTCAGCCATGCAAAGGGTGAAAATTTTATTATTAGGGTACCGTATAGACTTACAAAAATCCTACTACCTGTTATAAAATATTTAAATGTTTGTGTGGATATAAATTTAAATAAAACATAGATAGACACATAGATAGACATTTTTTATCCTTAGAAAATAAGATCGCTGGAGAAAGCGGATAAAAACGCGGGGCGGAAGCGATCTTACAATGAGCTGGAGCTTTCGGTGAACGGAAAAATCGTGAGGAAACCATAGTTTGGTGATAAGGTCCACATTTGAATACATCATCATTTACCATAGTGAGATTGTGATCAAATACAAGCCTAAGCAAGTAAAAAAAAATATTTTAATATAAATTCATCATTTAATTAATTTTATTCCAGTTGCACTTAGTGTGTGGCTGACCTTAGTGGTAATCACAACCCATTTGAAGCAGGCGCGGTCCCGAGGCAATTGTCAGAAACAGATTCATAACTTTGAAACCATTTCAAATATAAATACCTACTTATATTTTATAGAATTCACTGACTTCACAATGTACCTTTCATAATTTGCAAATGGTATTTTGGCACGAGCTACGTATGCTTATGAACACTGTATTATTGATAAAATCTCGCAAATAAACAGAGAACAATAAGTAATAAATATATGTAGTTATTATTTTATCTTATAACTTTCTTTTATAACTTTTATTTTTATTTAACCGACTTCAAAAAAGGAAGGTATATGTATGTATGTATGTATGTATGTATTTGTGTATGTATGTATGCATGTATACATGTATGTATGTATGTGTGTATGTATGTATGTTTGTATGTCCACGATTTTTTTCAAAAACTACTCATCCTATTTGGATAGGGTTATCGTTATGAAATGCTTATTTTTTTCAGGGATTTTTTTTAGTGTAGGTATAATACATTAGGATCTGATGAAGATATTCGGAGATAGACAATGGAACTCTTTAATAACAAACAGCAAATGACCCGCGATTGCTGTGATCACAGGCTGTGATCGAATATCGATGTATTGCTTTTACCATTCCATAATATAACATCACGCCTGTACGATTTTAGGGGTAAACAGATGTGTATAGTACACCATAAGAAAGTAAAAATGATTTTTAACAAAAGCGAAAGAATTTGTTATTCTGAGTTATTTTAATATTTTTTAGTTCAAACCCACTTTAAGTCGGTTTTGTATTTTTGTTAATTTGTAAATTTGTTCTACCTCTTAATCAATTATTTTTTATTTGTCGTTTTAGGTAAAACCTATTATTGGTTACAGGTTCTATTTCCAATACCTTTGTTACATTATTATGTTAAAGCATTTGTTTTCCAAATGTAATAAAATAAAATATAATTATTGATAATATAATTGAGGGAGACCTTATTTTTAAGAAGGCTATTAAAAAGACTATCGATAAATGTGGGCGAGTACCAAAAGTCACAAACACAGATGCCATGGGATTAACAAACTGACGTGTCAGTGGGCGGAAGTGATTGCGATCCAACGTAATAGGAAATAAAACAATGAGCCGGTTTTATTACGGTCAACGCTGTTTTTCGATTACGTTTTTCTTTCATTTAACAATAAAAGATTTATTTCATACAGAAAGTACCTTATTATTAGTATTTTCATAGTATTTGGATATTGCTTTGTTACGTTTCCTTGTTTAACTAAATTTATATGATTTGTTAATTATTTATTGCTCTGAGGTAGATAGGTAACTATCACCTATCTTTTAATAAAATAATGAAGTATCTAGAACAAGAAGATATACATTTTATTTACCAAACACAATGCATTGAAATAATCTCTATGACTTGGTGATATATCAACGAACAACCCAAGCCGCTGGAACTAGAGACTTGAAATTTTGATACCTTATACAGTGTAGGCATCAACTAAGAAAGAATTTTTGGAAATTCCATTTCTAAGGGGTAAAATAGGGGTTCGCAGGTGACACTGTGGGCTGGAAGGCTAGTGACAACACAAAGATACAAACTAAATAGGGTGCTCCGTGCATTGATAAATTGGCCGTCATGCTGATTTTCAGCTAGAGATAAGTCAAGCCAACCAACATAGTCAACGTACCTCTGCCATAATTGGCCTTATGACTATTTGCCTTGGCAATTATGTTCTTATAATATTATTAAATTGCTACAGAACCCTTTTAATATTAAACGAACTCAAATTCAAATAATATTACTGATGTGACAAAACGGTAAAAAGTTGCCGAATGAATGAGTTGCCGAATGGATGCTTTCTTTGTAAAATATTATCATTTGTAAATACGCCCCGAGAGGGTAAAAAGAAATTCGTGAAGATAAAAGGGTGTAATAAATTAAATATTTCTCTCGTAAACTCAAACATTATCTGGATAGAGTAAAATGCGTTGATACTGGTTTCTCCTTACATCTGACTTTTCCAGTAGGTATGTACATATTCATATTTGCTTCAAATAACATAGGTACGCTACCTGCAAAATATACAAAACTTAAAAAAAAAACACCTGAGGGTCTCCAATCAATTCCGTCAATTTTACAGCAATCCTATTGGTTAATATTTCAAGATGTCTATCGTGTATCGTTTTTCGGAGTAGTGTCTAGTTCTTGCCTTCTTACCTAGACAAGTGATGATGTGGCCCCAAGGAGGTAAGTGACCTTTCTTCAAAATATCACATCGAAACAACATAACAATCATTTTACCAATGCTGGATAACACTTATTCACGAGATAAATATAGCCGTCTGACAGAATTTGTATAGGGAATCTATCAAACTGTCATAATTAATCCTATAGATCAAAAATATCAGATGTTGGTTTTTACCAAGCGTTGGGCCTTTGAATGAACCCTATCCCTAGAAATTGCATCAACGTCCTCTCCTAAATTAAACCACCAGCTATATGACATACATTGCCATAACTTAGACTACTCGACGGGCTATTAAATTCACTCTCATGTTTGTCAAAATTTCATGTTACATAATAACATCAATTAACTCATGCTTGCTACAAGTTATTTTTTTTTTTGTTGTTGTCTTGTGTTTGACCACAATCTCACTATGGTAGGTGATGATGTGGCCGAAGGTGGTAAGCACACGAAGCCTAGAAGGATCTGGCTCTCAAGTGCAGCTGCCAATAGGTGTTTGGCGACAGATTTTCAACTTGAGGGTGGTAGCCATCCAGGCGGGTACTACAAAGTACCCTACCACCGTGCTATGGTTTCCTCACGATATTTTCCTTCACCGAAAGCTCAAGCTCATTGTAGGATTCGAACCCACGACCTTCACCGCGGCATCCGACGTCACTACCACTGAGCTATCATCACCTTAACTGTGAACCGGTTCCGTGTTCATTCAGTTACTACCTAACATAGTAGGTATATCTTCAAAACATGGTGGTCTATTTTATCTGTCTATCGGTTTGTCTGTCTGTTTGTTTGTCTGTTCAAATACACACAAATCTCCAAAACTACTGCACGGATTGTTATGGGGTTTCTGGGGTTGCTAATATTAAAATATATATTTTTTATCAAATCTGTGCGAGTGAAGCCGCGGAGCTAAAGCTAGCAGCCAAATTTATCTGCTGCTGTGTAGATAAAACTGACATCATATTATGCAAATTAAGCGTATATGATATCGACAACATTTACATGAAAAGTTTATACAAAATCTCGCAGACTGATATGAAAATTTAAGAGTAATAAATATTTTTGCCAAGAGTTTTGATATCAGAATAATTTACATACGTAAAGGCAAAAAACTCAAATAATAATCGTGTGAAAAAAAATAATTAAACAAAGTAAAAAAAAAAGCTTTCGGTGAAGGAATATATCGTGAGGAAACCATAGCACGGTAGTAGGCTACTTTGTAGTACCTGCTTGACTAGCTACCACCCTCAAGCAGAAAATATACCGGTGTTTTGGAAATTCTACCTTAGAGCCAGTTCGCTCGAGGCTTTGTGTGCTTACCACCTTCGGCCACATCATCACTTACCATGATTATATCGTGGTCAAACATAGGCTTATACACAGTATAAAATAAAATAAGCTTATGCTAGTCAGTAATAAATAAATAATTCATCGTAATTTTGGACATCGTCTTTTGGGACCAATAGCATCGGCCGTACTGCAGATAAGTTAGATATAAATAAAATTTAGCTTAGCCAAGTTGTATGTTAAATATTTAAGATATACGTGTCAACTTTGCCTTTACGCATATTTCAGCAACTGAATGGTGTCGCTGCGTGAAAGGAATTTGAATTTACTACTCACTACTGACTTTCAGAGGTCTTTACTCTGCATGAAGGGAAGGTTCATTAGATAGATTCAAATAAATGATAGAAATTTGTATTAGCGAAATTCTTTTAAATTTTGGATATGGAAATTAACCAAAATTATAGGGATAACTTGATTTGTGATTAATCCTAAAATCAGACCAAATATTAATAGGTTATTATACATGAATCTATAAAATATTAGAGCAAAGACTGTTATTTAAATTACAAGATCAAACGAAGCTCACTTGAAATGTATTTGGGGCTTTAACTTGCCAATGTTGAGTGTGGCTATTACACGTACGTTTAGTTCACCTGATGATTTTGAAGACGTTTTATGTTTGTGTTTTTTCCTTTTATGTCAGTTTTGTACAATATCTGGACATTTAATAATGGTTTTTTTTCAATCTGATTGCTCACGTACCGATAATAAAAAAAACATGTTTCCATAGCAATTAATCGCAAAAAACAAGTAGTAGTAGTAGTTTTGGAGAAAAGTGGCAACATTGATTTGAACAAATAATGTTTGCTGCACCGCCCCCTGTTGAGTTGTCACCGTAACATCTATCTAAGAATGTTCACCAATCAAATCCGAACCCATAACTGAAAACTGCATCAAAATCGGACTAGTAGTTTTGGAGAAATATGGCAACATTGATTTGCACAAACAAACAAACAAACATCCTCTCACCCCAAACGCTTATACGGTCTCCGTTCCGTCGCGGGTAATTAAAGAGTAAGATGGAAACATTAAAATGGAGTCGTGCTATTTATTATTTTTAAATTATAATACATACAAAGCATAAAAAAAAAAATTAAATTATTACTTACGAGAACGTTAATATATTTTCTAAAACATAGGCAGCTTACCTGAAAAAAAAAAAACATTAGTAGATTACCTAATTTATACAAGGAAAATATATGGATGGATTTCACCAACTAATATTACTATCCAATGATGTTATATAAGCCAAAATTACAAACTCTCTTTCTAACAGCTACCTAACATTTTATTTAAAATATGTATAGGATGCCGTAGTACCACGACTAGCTAATTTCATGAAATCAAGTCATCAGGTCTCCATGTATGTTGTCATTAGATAGTATAATAAGTTGCGACACAATCATAATTTGTTTTGCAAACAACCACCAAATCACAATGGCCAATTTATCTTTCACTCTTATTATAAGTAATGTTTTTGATTTCACTAATTGTTATCTAAGAATATAAAACCGTTGCTTCAATATTCTCTCCCAATTAGAAGTTGCCTTCGACAGGTATGTATCCTCCATCTTAGTTTATTCTCCAGATTTTTTGTGTCTAATATTTTTGTGGTCTATTAGAAATGTGTATTTTTAATTGTAATTACCTGAAAAGGTAATAAGTGAAGAAACTTGTGCTCTGGCGCCTCAAATGCTTTCTTGATTAAAATAATTACAAAAGAAGCAACTAAATTTCTATGTTACCCAATGATAGCATCATATTCATAAAGTAAAATATACATTGATTATTGTTATTTTATGCCTTGGAAACATAATAATATAAACAGCCTTTGCTATGAAATCAGTTCCACTCCTGTAATGTAATTGCATCTTCAAAACATCCGAGAGGTTGTTCGCTAAATTGAATTTATCCTATAAAATAGCGAAAGGTAAATATCTGTAAACAGCTATAGTCTGTTTTGCACTTGTAAATACGTTTATTTATTAGACACGCGAAACTTCCATCAAAGCCAACAAGGAAGAGATAACGCTAACGAAAATTAGAAACGAATAAAAAGAGATTATAGAAACTCTCTCCCTTTATTTTTAAGTATAAAAGTCACTCCCAACGTGATATTCGTTCCCACGACACATCACTTATTTTACTTAATCCTCTACTTTACTTTGCTTTACTTGGTTTGAGATGATTCTTTATACTTTGTAATTTTTCATTAATAAAGCTTAAGGAAGATTTATTTTAGATTAACTGTTTTATGTTTTTGAGATTGTTGTAACGTTGTTTTTCTTAAAATTTTGGCATTAGAATGCCCAGAGATTTGTTATTTAGGTTTCCCAGCTTTTTATTTCCCTTTTAACTTGGATTTCATATAATCATAAAGTACTTACATACATTTTTGACTATTAAAATCTCGAAACCTCAATAATATCTATCTTTGTTTTAATCATTAATAGACATGAAAAAGAGTACGTCGTATACACAATCAAAATGTTTAGTATTAGACCCCCAAAAGGATAAATATTATGATAATTGTTTCAAACACCTAAAATGTTTGATAAACAAATTGATCGCAGGTAAGACAGTTCATTTCTTTTATTACCAAGCCACCGAGCCTTACGGTTAGTTATATTTTATCTCGCTATTTAAATTTGTGAAATTACAATAAATCTATTGTTATTTTCGTATCAAAGTCTTGTGCAAACATAAGTTGCTTTATTTATATCTGCTCTGTATCTAACAATTTTCAAGTGATAATTTAATTTCTATTCAACTCGAGGAGTTGTTTATTTTCCTCACCAAAATTTATTTAGCTTTAATTGTATTTTCACTGTTATCTGATTGTTTTTAATTTAATTATATTTTTTTACTGTATTCTAAATTGTATTGTGGTTTATTTATTTAGTTTATTTCTTGTTCTGCATTGATTTTCTACAGTTTGTATTAATTATGAAGTGATTTTGATATGTCGTTTTAAATTTGTGTGAACACAGAATTAGGTACAGTTGAATGAATGATTTTTGATTTTTTAACTACAGTATTTTCTTCCAGTAATGTGGTATTTAGTGGTGATTGGCTTATGGGAGATTGCTGGTGTTCATGCAAAATATGAAAACGTTAATGTGAAGCAGGACTGGTGGGAGACAGCTATATTCTACCAGATTTATCCGAGATCCTTCATGGATAGTGATGGTGATGGCGTTGGTGATATAAATGGTGAGTCTACTCATTTAGTTGGAAAGGCCAACAAAATTGTTTATGTTAAACAAAATCTATGAAACATAATGGCTCATAGATTGATGGACATGGATAATGGAACTTAAATAGCAGATTTAAAGCAAAAAAAGCTTAGGTTACAGGATTGAAACATAACATAAATAAGCACTGATAATTATCCATTTTAAATTATTACATAAATTTGTAACATTACAATTTAAATTTTTTGCAGGTATAACCTCACGACTTGAATATCTAAAGGAACTAGGTGTAGATGCTACATGGCTATCACCAATTTTTAAGTCACCAATGCATGATTTTGGGTACGATGTCTCTGATTACTACTCAATCCAGCCCGAATACGGAACTATGGAGGATTTCGAACAACTGCTCGAGAAAGCTCGCGACCTGAGTAAATCCTTCATTATTATTCATTGCTCAATCCATTACGTAAATTTATGCATTAGGCTCAAAGGAATGATCAAAAATTTCATCCTCTACTATTTGTGTACGTTGTGAATTGGTTATTTTACGTTCGCAAAGAGTAGATTATTTCTGGAAATTCAGAGGATATATAAAACAGACATTTTAAGTAGGTACAGGGTTAAATAATAATGACATTTTGGAAATACCGATCTTGAATAAATATTAATGGGACCTTTATCATTAAACTTGAAACTTAAGTAAGAATAATTTAGTTTGTAAGTAATATAAAACTGCATCCTTATTAACATTGAAACATCTTTTTCTAGATATAAAAATAGTCCTTGATTACGTTCCAAACCATTCAAGCAATGAAAGTGAATGGTTCATAAAATCTTCCAACCGAGACGAATATTACAGTGATTGGTACATTTGGGAAAATGGACACTTAAATAACGACGGACAGAAAAGCCCACCAAATAATTGGGTAAATATAGCATTAGATGAATATCAAAGCGATTGAAATAAAGAAGGTGACTGTACGTATATTGAAACTGTCTTTAACCTTATCAACTATAAGGTTTCTAATAAGTATTTTATGAAATGTACCATTTTACGTAAATGAGCTTGGAATTAGCCACAGGCTTACACTTCAACGAACGATGACGAGTCTGCTACACAGTAAACTCATCTGATTCCCTAGTTTGCATTGCCTTGAAGCTTTCATTTTAAAAAGCGCCCAAAAACCTTTGTACCATTAAATCTACTACAACTACTTGCATACTTTATATAACAATAGTGAAAGAAGTTAACCTGAAATATCTATAGAAGAAAACGTAAACCTAAAATACTAAGAATTTGGAATAAAAATCTAATATATTTTTACAGATCAGCGTGTTCAGAAAGAGTGCTTGGACTTACATGCCAAGTAGAGACCAGTTTTATTTACATCAGTTTAGCAAAACACAACCGGATTTTAATTATAGAAATCCCGTCGTTGTTGATGAGATGAAAGTAAGTGGATGTCCTAAAATCCTTTTTATATTTATTTTTATGTCAAAAGGTTGACAAGCTAGCAGACGGTCCAACTGCTGGTAAGTGGTCGCCGCCGCCTATAGACATAAATTTGCAATATAGGTACGCCTTGGGATTGATAATGTGCTGCTGACCTTGTCTTCAAGGTTCTATTCATATTGTAATATTTAAGAAACGTCTAAAAATACATTTTATGTTTTAATATTTCAGAATATTATAAAATTTTGGTTAGAGAAAGGTGTGGCAGGAATGAGATTTAATTCTATGAATTACCTATTCGAAGTCGATAAAGATGGGTATGGAGGTCGTTATCCAAATGAGCCTATGACTGGTAAACCAGGACTTGGCCCAGATGATTATGGATATCTGGACCACATTTACACTAAAGATCAGGAGGAGACATATGATATGGTAGCGCAATTCAGAGATGTGTTCAAAGCTCTTTCTTTGAGGGATAATATGACTAGGTAAAATAATTTAAAGTCTATATAAATTTACCACGAATTAAAAAACCTCTAATTTCATATTTTTTTATAGAGCAGAAAATAAAATTCAAATTGCTTACACATTTGGATGTTGTAAATATTTGTGTTTTTGATTACAAATTGATAAAATAGTGCAGTCTCTAAGTGGAAGGATTTTTTTTTTTTTACGTTGTATAGTCTTGTGTTTGACCACAATCTCACTATGGTAGGTGATGATGTGGCCGAAGGTGGTAAGCACACAAAGCCTAGAAGGTTATGAATTGCAACGTCCTTTTCAAACGTCATGTTAAAAATTAAATATGCAATTCTGAAACCTACTACCTTATACCGTGAATAAAGTATAAACTCGATTTGTTAATACCCCAGGGTAATGATGACGGAGGCATATACGGGCATCAAAAATGCAGTGCGGTATTACGGAGGGGGCATCCATCCTGGCGCTCACATACCATTCAATTTCGCCCTTATAGAGGGGTTGGATAAGGACTCAGATGCAAGGGATATAAAATTTAACATAGACCGATGGCTGACTTATAAGCCTTTGAAAAAACACGCCAACTGGGTGGTGAGTTTATTTTTGAAACATTCGACTCACATTTTTAATTTATTTCAAGTTTCGTATAAAGGAATCAAAACGAACGAGATATTATAAATTGTATCTTAATTAAATTCTTTGAGTAGACAGGTTGCTACTCAAAAGTCGAAGTATATTTTCAACAAATTCGTACTTTGGATACCCGATATTTTTAATTTAAATAATAAATTTTATTTTAAATTGGACCACTGAATTAGATTTACTAGAAAGATTTAGAAAACTGATATCTTTAGGCTTTTATAATTCACTATTTTCTATCGTAGCCTGAAGATCATTATTCAATAACGCGAAAGGTTGATTAGATAGATCTTATTTCAAATTAACTTGGTATAAATATCGTGAATTCAATTATGTTATACATATAAAAATAAATGTAATGGTTGATTTTTTCAGATTGGAAATCATGACAAGAGCAGGGTTGCGTCTCGTTTCAGACCAGAGTTAGTGGATGCTTTCAATATGCTTATTTTACTCCTTCCCGGAATCGCTGTGACGTATATGGTAATGTTGAAACTGAATTAAACCTATTTTAATGCCGAGTAAAACATAATGCACTGACTCTCTCTTAATAATATTCTTTTTAATTTGGAATTCGATATTATATCAAAAACATAGTCTTAGAAATTGTTGCCTAGTATAAAATTGAATAAGACCTATTAGTTTGCCCTTATTCAGCCAGTAAATACATTCATGTAGCACGTAACCCATTATTTACTAACACACAAAAAAGATGATAATGCTTTACACTTAAGGGTGAAGAAATAGGAATGGTAAATGGATTTGTGCCTTGGAGTGAAACGAAGGACCCTCTAGCTTGCAATACGGACGACCCTGTCAATTTCGTCGAAGTGTCCCGGGACCCAGTTCGCACCCCATTCCAGTGGAGCAGTGGAAAAAACGCAGGTAGGCTTTCAATAAGTTCCTTATACATTGGTTACCAACGTTTCCATGATAATTTGTTTATTTTGTATGTTTAATAATTTAGCACCTGGACGCTCCTCAAAAAAATAATTAGAAGTGATTTTCTCTTAAATAATAGATTATTTTTTGATGGTGTTATAAACATAGCAAGTATTTTGGATTCAATATTATTATGACAAAGGTATTATTTCAAAGTTGCAATCGTTATTTTAAGAGTAAGTCGCTTTCGAATTTAATTAATTGTATATTATATATTTATGCTCTTGATTGTACCTAAAGTTCCATATTTGACGTTGGTAAGAAGTGAATTTTCACACATTTCAAATACCTAGGGGCGACTATAATTACATAATATCCTCTCTTGACGTTTGAAGTTTAATTAGAAAACTTGAGCATTTCCCAAAATATTTATGTAAAAAAAACTGTAAGTTACATTGGTAG
The DNA here is from genome assembly GCA_951216915.1 of Tetheella fluctuosa. NCBI lineage: Eukaryota > Metazoa > Arthropoda > Insecta > Lepidoptera > Drepanidae > Tetheella > Tetheella fluctuosa. The sequence continues at coordinate 13,262,481 of OX578214.1, forward strand.
CAACCTTAACATCTTAACTCAGCGACCCGTTTGTACCCTTTTGAATATTTCGCGTACCCGTGTGAATAAAATACTTTATTCGGGTGTGACATCAAGTTAACTGGGGTCAGTTGGCAATGAGAATGTCGTAGCCATTAGAAGCATTCGTGCGTTATACACAATTTGGATAAATGAAACATTAGGCGTTATCGTGACGTCGTTTTATGTTGACAAATGAATAGTCGTTTTTGGTGGAAATATTGAGAGGTCTTTTATGACATAAGGACCATTAATCTATTCTGTGACATAGGTAATTTACTTGTCATGTTTCTCCTGCTTTTATAAAAAAAAATTTGCTTTAAACCCGCGATTTCATCCTCATTCCTGGGATAAAAAGTAAAATATGTCACTTGTCGGTCCATAAACTCTTTATGAAAAAAATCACGTTAATCACTCTGTTGCTATGTGAAAAAAAACGACAAACTCAATCACATTAATAATAGTACTAGTTTCCGCCCTGCGGTTTCACCCGCGGTCCCGAGTGCTCCGATCGCCACCAAAGCTTACAAAATAACAAAATTAAATTAAATTAAATTATTGTTAAAATTTCATCGCGATCGGTTCAGCGTTTTTGGAGTCTATAAGGAACATACATACATACTTTCTCTTTTATATATATAGAAGACAGTATAAGGGAAATGATTATTTTTACGTCTACACAATATTAGTATCAATCAACTATAAAATAAGATTCGTTGAATTCCTGTTTTCATATAACAACTAACTATAAAGAATTGAAGTCTATGAATGAAATAAAAGGAATTAGAATCCATAAGAAACATTTTTAAAATTATTGCATTAGTATTGCAATAGTGCATTTTTTTAAATATTTTTTTCACTAAGGCAAACATGCTCCGCTTATGGTAGGCGGTTATCGTAGCCTGCACGCTAGATGCTTGCACCACCAAGGGTATCACTCGAGTGAAACCGAACCTGCAAAACCTTTTCACACCCTTCTTAAAAAATCCAATACAGTACTCCCACTCTGTAGTATGCATAAAGAAGATTCAGGTGCTTAAAACTATTTTGGATGTCTTTGCAAACGATTATTTTCATCAAGTTACTTGTATGGAACATTCCATGTTAAAATGAATAAAAGCGTTTTTTACATAGGTTTCTCAACAGCAGCCCGCACTTGGCTCCCAGTAGCCGACGGATACGAACATCTGAATGTAGCTAACCAACGTTCAGCAGTCCGCTCTCACTACCAAGTGTATCGCACGTTGACATCCTTGCGCACGCGCCCCGCTTTTCGTCTCGGCCGCTACGAGTCACTGGCTCTTAGTAATGAAGTGTTTGCTTTTAAAAGGTCAGTTGTTTTGTTAGATAATCCAATTATTCAGACAGTTTTGAAGTGTGACAGTTAGTTAGCTGCTGAAAGACACCGGTAGTGATGTAAAAAAAATATATATATTGGGTTGTAGCCAAACGAGTACTAAAAAGTACTTTACCACCGTGCTATGGTTTCCTTCACCGTAATTTATGTGACCATTTGACGTGCTATGCTACATATTATTAAACAACTTTTTTTCTACATGTATACTTTTATAATTAATTACACCCAGATTAACTACAAACAGACATACTCGTAGGTATATAAATTACATTCATGTACCTATACAAATGTTAAAAGAAGAAAATCGAAAGAATTTCTATAAACCTAGCAAACTTTTTAAAGCGTAACGAATAAAATACTTCATACCTAAAACTCGTGATTAAAATTTCATGGGAACAAAGTGCTACGTCAAAGTAACGTTAGGGAATGGCTAATGTTTCCCATTTTACTTTTCATGCGTAAACCCAAACCTTGGATGACCTACATTAGTTATTTAAAAACCCAGTTCAAGTTGTTTTCTCCTAAATAAGAAAAAATACCGTAAATCAGTTTCCTCGTTTATCTTTCATTCAATACAATACTTTCAATAAGTCTATATCTTAGGTTTTTTTACCTTTATAGGTCCCACTTTTATCACAGGTTACTGTGGTAAGGTAAAATTTTCATTTTCATTGTTCATACAATAGAATCTTACATATCAGGGTCTGGATTCATTTTCAGGTACTAGAAAACTTTCCTCTCATCAAAATATTTTATTCTTTCAGATGGTACAACGACGACACATATATTGTAGTGATGAATGTAGGGAAGACCTATCATGTTGTTAATTTGACTGCCTTCGATCTGATCTTTGGACAGTTGGAGGTTGAAGCTAGCAGCATCTTGTCTTCGAGGACTTATAGGTAAAGTCAAGCCTTGAAATTTTACGATTTCGCAAAGCATAATATAAAAAAATATTAGGTTTGGTTTTTTAATCGAGTCAAAGTGCTTTAATAGGACGAATCCTGAAATATATGTATAACTTTGCCAAAGATACCATGGCGTTGTATATGTATTATTTTTTTGTTTGTTTTTTTTTTTATTTCAAAAGATTGATAAGACAGACAGTGGGTCAATAGACATTAGTGATACTTTATACATGAGATTACCCAAATTATTGGTATTTAATTATTGATAAACTAATACCTAATCCATATCCATATGAAACCACAGAGCTCATCGGGGTGGGAAGAAGGGTCAGTAACGCGCGAGTGATACCCCTGGTGTTGCAAGCGTTCATAGGCTACGGTAACCACTTACCATCAGGCGGGCCGCATGCTTGTTTGCCGATATTGTGGTATAAAAAAAAACCATATCTCCGTGTTATATTATTTAACACATAGATGGTTCAGACTAACACTGCTGAAATCATGATAATTTAGCTTGTTTTTTTTTCAGTGATAACATTCAAGCCAACTATTTGGATTTAGCTGCTGATGAAGCTTTAGTTCTTAGGATGCAGGTTTGAAAATAAAATTACAGCATTTTCTATGTTTATAGTAAACCAAATATTTAACATAAAATTGTTTTTAATTTATATATAAACACCATTAATTAAAAAATGTAAGACCTCATTAGGAGACGTTTGGAAAAAATTATATTCCCTATTAGATAAATAAACAATTCATACAAAATAGTACAATGATTAATTAAAATTAAAAAAAAACAACAACAAAGTTTGTAAATGTTCAGACTACTACCATTTTTCTTTTGACAGATGAAAATGTTTCATTCCCTTAGATACGTAAATAGGATATTTTGTACCTAATCGTACATCAAACGAAAAAAATAATGTTCAAAGAGATACCTATAATATGTTGAAATGGTTGAAGGCTTCTTTTCAGACATTGAATTCTATGAAAATAGTTGATATGATTTTCTTTTGTGGCTGTATGTCGTGAGATCTCATGCGGAGTATGTTGACCTTGACTGGTCAATAACTAAAAGTCTTCACAAGCAAAAAAAAACTGTGACATAGGCTTCTACTACCACTACACTACAAACCGGAGGGTCGTGTGGAGCAGCTTTGTATGTATACTTCAGTTTGTATGAAAACGCACGAGCCATATATATTAAACATATTGACAATGTATCTCCGTACAGAAATAAATTATAGGGACAGTATACTAAGATACTATACAATCACGAATATTTCATTTACAGTGATACTTAGATAGGTACATTATCTTAAAATGTAATGTGCAAGTGTTTTATTTATGAGTACTTATGATAATAAAGCGCCTCCTTACTCCTTGCTTTCACGTAGTAATTCTGCTAGAAAGCAAGTAGTAATGTTTTTTTCTTAATTTTGTCACAGATACTAAATAAATATTGATTTGCAATTTTTGCTTAGATAATAATTTGTTTGTTCTGCGAGATTGTAAGGGATATGTTTCTTTTTGATTTAATCAGAGATAGTAAATAAATATTTTTCAGCAAACATAAAGTTTGTACGTTTAGTTTTCAAAGTACTTCTTTGTTATGTAATTCACTGTGGATGTATGTACCTAATAAGAAACATGATCTTTTTGATGTAGGTACTGGATCAGATAGATAAGTTAATTATAATCAGATATTATAAACAAACGTAATTATGTACGTAATATATATAATTCTAGGGGTATCCAACGGCGTGTGCTACTACGCTAAAAGGTCCAAAACCATCTTCTCATTATTGCTTTCCTAATAAAGCCGGTTTGGGGCACATCGGTTAGATGGTTTCAAAGTCTATAACGGATATAGGTGGATACAAACATTTTTTGTGCTTCATACACATACGAGTTCAATGTATTCTCGGTATAGACAAGATAGAATAAGCAGAAAATTCTGAATAAAATTTATTTTTCAATGTAGTCCCCCATCACCTCAATACACTTATTTGAACGAGTAAGTAAATTTTCAATACCCTCTAAAAATATATTTCTTCCTTGACTGAAAAATGTTCATCAATGGCCGCCTTCAAGTCTTCATCGTCGGAAAAATGCTTACCTCGAAGATCTTTCTTAAGGTTGGGGAACAGAAAATAGTCACTAGGGGCTAGGTCCAGGCTGCAGGGTGGATTGATTTCTTCAAGTCCGCAATCTCGCACAGCAGCCTTGGCAACGCGCGCTTTGTGGACTGGCACATTGTCGTGAAGAAGCAAGACACCTGCGCACGTCTTATTTATTTTATTGCAACTTTTAAATTACATAAGGTCGCAAACACCTAAGATACGCCAGTAATACTTTGACCTTTTTTTATGTACTCAATCAGTAATATCGCGTCAATATAATAAGTGTTTATATGTCTTATAGATAGTTTACCAATGCACTTAATTATAATTTATCATTAAGTCACAATTTTACAATATAAATTATTGCACATTCAAAACCACTCAGTGTTGGTTTAAACTTTGTTACGTTTGTAAGTTTATGTTTTAAAATCATGAAGTCAGTTTATTTGCTGCCTCTATTATTTGTTTTGTGCAGTACCTGTATTAGAAGTGAGGAGAAGGAGCAGGATTGGTGGGAAAAAACCATTTTCTATCAGATCTACCCACGTTCCTTCGCTGATAGCAATGGTGATGGTATTGGGGATCTAAACGGTGAGTAATTCTTTGATTTTGACTTTGAATTTTGCTTGCTTATTATATATTTTAATAGTTGTTATTAAATAAAAAAATATTTTATTTTTTTAGAATCAGTATTTTATTATTTTTTAACTACGCACTAGTTATTTCTTCCATAATATATGATAGGAAACCTACAGCATTAACTATGTACAGCGTTAAATTAAAATAAGATAAAAAAACAAAAGCATGTTCAATATACGTACTTACTATTTACATTTTCATCTAGGTATCACAGCAAAGTTATCGTACATCAAAGAATTGGGTGTCGGAGCAATATGGCTTTCACCTATATTCCAATCACCGATGTACGACTTTGGTTACGATATCTCTGATTTTTACGCTGTCCAAGATGAATACGGAACAATGGAGGACTTTGAAGCTCTTGTAAATGCAGCTAAAGAATTAGGTAAGCATAAAACTATAAAAGAGAAAGCGGCCGGCATTACTGGACAGTGTAATTCCTTTCTCATTTATACATATTATTTACTCAGTAACTAATAAAACGTTTGGCAAGTACATAGCTAATGGGAACAAAAAGCAATAAACAAATGTAATTAGCAAGTATTTAAGAATACTTTTTATCTAAACTAAATAGCTCATTATTATTTCATAAAAAGTACATTACTGAAAGCCCATTACTTTTACAGGCATTAAAGTAGTTTTAGATCTTGTACCAAATCACTCATCAAACGAGAGCATGTGGTTCCAAGAAGCTCTTAAAGGTAACGAGAAATATTATAATTATTTTATATGGGAAGATGGTATCGTGGATGAAGATGGAAATAGACAGCCACCAAATAACTGGGTATGAGGTTTTATATTATCAGAATTTTCATTATTTATGTTTTAATGTTATTTTAAACGACATGGGATTCTTCTAGATCAGCAACACAACAAATGATAATGCAAGCAGCAGTGACCATCATGAAATCTATTAGCATCGATTAAGGTTTCATCGTATATTCTTTGAATATTCAATTTATTACATACAATAAGTGACTTTCGAGAAATTACAACTTTTTCTGGAAAAAATAAAATTCTACTAGTATTTTTTAATCATATTGATGATTACACTTAAATTGTTTTCAGCGAAGTCATTTCCGTGGTAGTGCATGGGAGTTCCGAGAAGAAGTTGGAAAATATTACTTGCATCAATTTGTTATTGGTCAGCCTGACTTGAACTACCGTAACCCTGACGTCGTAGATGAAATTAAGGTCTGAATACTGAACTTAATTTAGTTTAGTTTCATTAAAAAAAAAAAAAAATACATTAATTTAAAAAATAATATTTTTAGAACGTTATCCGTTTTTGGCTCAACAAGGGTGTTGATGGCTTCAGAGTAGATGCAGTCAACTGTTTATATGAAGTAGACAAGGACCTTTATGGTGGAGTATACCCTGATGAACCTCCGTCAGGCAGAACTGATGTCGACCCAGAAGCCCACGACTACCTCGATCATATTTATACAAAAAATCTAAATGAAACATACTATATGGTTTACCAGTGGAGAGATGTATTAGATGAATTCAAAGCCAAGGATGGTGAAACACGAGTTATGATGACTGAAGTATATGCAACAATTCAAAATGTAGTCAGATATTTCGGTGAAGGTAATCTAAACGGAGCTCATATGCCATTTAATTTTGATCTGATCACAAATGTTAATGAAGCTTCATCAGCGGCAGATATAAAAAGAGCAGTTGAACAATATATGACTTATAAACCAGTGGACCAAAATGCTAACTGGGTTGTAAGTATTTACAAAAAAATTAACAATATATTTTTTAATTGAATTTAAGTATTTAAAAGTACGGGTAAACCTTAGACAGTATGATTGGATTATGTAAAAGGTAGTTTGTGGTAAAATAATATGGTAGCTGAGATAAAGACTGAAAGTAGAAGTAGAGCCATACAACAATAATAGAGTAAAATTATGCATAAAAACAATAATTAAATTGTTAATATTTTTTATCATACTATAGGTAGGTAACCACGACAACAGTAGAATGGCGACAAGATATGGCTCCTCTTTGGTTGATGGAATTAACATGATGGTACTTTTGTTACCTGGAGTTGGAGTTACTTATATGGTAAGTGTTTCATTCATAAGTCATATACCTATTTCATAACTGAGAGATAAAGATTAAATCTTTGTTCTTATTCAGGGTGAAGAACTAGGCCTTGTAGATGGGCTCGTCAGTTGGGAAGACACAGTCGATCCTCGTGGATGTAACGTCAATGATCCAATAAAATACGTTAGTGAATCCAGAGATCCGGAGAGGACACCATTCCAATGGAATGCTGAGAAAAATGCTGGTTCGATCATTTTGTTGCACTCACTTGCATTTTAATGTTTTGTGCTTTAACAATCATTTATAAAATGTTATACTTACAATCAATAGTAGTAGTCAAATATCTAAGAAAATTGTTCAATACCAACTCTGGAAGACCATATTCGTTTGTGAAAAGTCTATATTTGATGGTGTTAATATTTTGTTTTGTCCAGGTTTCTCAACTGCAAACAAAACATGGCTACCAGTAGCCGAAGGATATAAAACTCTTAACGTAGAAGTACAGAAAGCGGCCGACAGATCGCACCTGAAAGTTTACCAAGCATTGGCTCATCTTCGACAAAGTAAGGTATTCAGATATGGTCGCTACGAGTCTTTAGCAATGAATGAAGGTGTGTTCGTTTTCCGAAGGTAAATCAAATTATATTTATACATAAAATATTTTGATAAAATTTAACATTTAAAGCATTGACTGTTAGATTTTATAGCTATTTTATTATTTTAAAGCGTTTCATGGATTCACCATGAAACTATGTATGGATGTATGTATGTTTGGTGGTCTAAAATATTTGACTACGTTGTTCATGCATATTAGGTGTTTATATAAATATCTACTAATACTATGAATATCTGTCAAAATGCAAATATTCAATTGCAGTTTGTTGGCCCAATACATCTGTATTTACAAATTTCAAAAATCATGAATAAAAATCAGTTAAAATTGAAAGTATCCGAACAAGTATTCTAGATAAAAATAATTTCAATCTAGGTAAATCTAATATATAATCACACGTTGAAAGATAGCCTATGATTAAAGAAATCTTATAATAAACTTGAGATAATAAGTTAACTTCTTATGTTAATTCAAGTTTTATCAGTTATTTCTATTATCAAGTAGTTTGACTAATTGCTTACTTCCAGATGGTATGAAGGAGAAATCTACGTGATAACTGTGAACATGCGGGATACCGACTACGTAGTAGACCTTAGGTACTTAGAGAACGTTTGTGGGAATGTCACTGTTGTATTGAGTAGCATTCATTCTGCTAAGAACAAAGGGTAAGCTATTTATTTTTCTATTAGAGACTAGCCTTACTTCTGAAATGCTATTTAGTCTCATAAATAACGTCGAAGCAGTGTATTTATTATTGTGAGCTTTTATGAATCACAAATCGCATTATGAAGTACAAATTTACTCACGATGACGATGGATCTTAAATAATAAAAAAAAACACATGTTTTAGTTCAAATTATTATTAGGTTTTATATAATTTTGTGCCATGTTGTGCCAAGCAATTACGGTGTGATTGAATGAAAAAAAATAACGTTCATAATATTAGAAGGATTTTTCATATTATTTAGGTCATTGACACAGTTCTCTGTAGTTTATATACAATGCAGTTTCGTCAAACGGACTTTTGTTTTCTGCTTGCAGAAAGTTTGTAACTAAAGATTTTATAAACATGTTTCAGAGACAATCTCGATGTCGCAGCTCTACCAGTCGTGGCTTACGAAGGACTTGTTCTTAAGCTGCAATAAACATCATGTATATTATTTGTATAATAATACCTTTTAATTAATTGCTATTATTTTAGTTTTACCAATTAAGAGATATGTATTTATTTACGAGTATATCTACCATGGCTACTTTACTAAATTAAAAAGATTTAAACTGTAATCAAAATAATAAGATTTGTATATTATCTAATGAAGACTGAATATTACTTAAATTATAATTTGTAGCATTAAGTTTCAAACTTCTAGAAACTTAAAACAAATCAAGCGATCATGCAGACAAATATAGTTTTACATAAATTAAATAAATTATGAATGTCTTATTATTAAAATGTTAATTTTAAGTACTTTTGTGGCAAAAATTCATCGTCAAATTACTTACTACGAGAAGTTATTGAGCGATATTATATTGATAAATATAAACCATAACATTCCACAAAGAACCGTATACTAATAAATCATATTATAATCCCTTTTTACAAAAATATTGTCAAGCCCACGTCGATTGGGAATAAGCATTATAGAAAGAAGACAAGTTTAACCCTCAAAAGTAGCCCTATCCTAGTTTAGTGGTTCACTTTGGTGTTCATTACTTTTTATTCTTTTTGGTCAAATTTAATGGTATTTCTTTAGTTTTTGTAATAATACTTACTTACATCATAAAGGTGAAAAAAACCTGATAATTCACATCGATAATGTTGTGGTTTGAGGTATTATCTTACCAGAGCGTTATCTTGTCATTTTGTCACGGTTTTATTATATTGGCGTGATAATCTTCATGTACTCTGCTTGAGGTGGTTTATCTACTGGAAATGACATTGACTTCTGACTTTCCTTCTACAAGTCCAATATTATCGCAAATATTTATGTAGTTCACGAATAAGTCACGCTTACATAAAGATAAGGTATGGGTCGAAATATCTGTAATATTCTTTTCTTACTGCGCATAAGAAAGACTTGAGAGTGACCATAAAACCAATATATAGGATTTGACAAATAATCGGAAAAAATTAAGCGACAAAATATAAGTACAAAGCCTGGTTGCGCGAATAGGTAAATCTATCTATTTTAATTTATTATTTGATTGACACGCATATCGTCCTATCCTTTTTCCACTCCTGCACATACCTACTAAATAGTATTGCAAGAGTGAGACGTCACGCACCGCATCCTAGCGGAAATATATTGGACTAATTCGCTAGCTACTGTCTTTCTTCACTTCCGTCGTGTGAGTCGAAAAATATGGCGTGAAAACACAACGCTCCGCCCATTTAATTTCTAATTTGGTACTTTATCGCATATTAACCGCAACTTGTGTCGTTTTGAAGTTATGTGAAGTTTAGTGTGTGCTTCTACAACGATTATCGTTCAATTCTGGACTCTGGAGCCTCATACGGGCTGATTACCGGCTCCCGGCTCGCGTCACACCAAAGCCGCCACGACAAGGATCACTCATACTGGAGACTAAGGTATTGTGCATTTCCTCCTTCATGAACTGTATCTATTCAAATTCCCACAGTTCAATTTGTTCCTGTCGGGTGTGTCTTGTCAATCAAATTGGTAATTAGTTAGCATTCGTACTCGCGCATCGACCGCCATACTTTTTCCTTGATTTGAATTTCGATCTAAAATAATTAACATAAAATCGCATCACCCGCTCAAACATTATATGGTCCTTCGAGCCGGATTCGAATTGCTAATGATTGCGGTAACTAATTCAAATCCAGGGAGAAGGACCATATAACATAAAATCGCATCACCCGCTCAAACATTATATGGTCCTTCTCCCTGGATTTGAATTAGTTACCGCAATCATTAGCAATTCGAAATTATTATTTCTAGACAGTTCATTCTCACATCGGTAGTCAATATAGGTTAGGTACCTACACACCTACAACTTGGGTAATTATTAATTTTTCGTTTGTTCACCGCACTAGCTCACAATAGATTATCGCATATCGCTAATTACCCAAATTACATCGAAGGTGGTTAGGTATAACTTGCAATTTGTCGCTTAAAATATCGCTAACGCGTAAGTAAACATAAATCTTTCGCTTACTTATTTACCTTTTTATTTCGTTTCGCCCCGCATAGGTAAATAGGTAATTTTCGCTTACTATTTCGTTTTGTTACTTCGCTTCCTACTCGAGACTACCTAGTCTACCTGCCTATCTAGGCATAGTTACATTTGTTAATTCAATAATTCAATTATTGATACAAAACCTAATACAATCAAGTTCGTAAACAAAACATAGACGTGACCGTATATAGGTAACGTACCTAGATACCTATAGTTGTTTCATACTGTTGAATATTAGTTAGTTTGTCATATCGTTTAGAGTATACTGTATACATCGCGTGCCTACATCTATACGTTCGTACTCCACTATAGAAAGGTTATTCAGTATACACGGACTATTCCGTTCTCCGCCGCTCATAGCTATTTGTTATTATTCTACCCGCTTTTGTATTTATAATTTATTAAAATGGCTCCAAAGTCAGATATAAATACAGAATTAAAACTTTTGTATGCTAAAAGGGATATGCTGTTTTCTCGCATGCAAAGTATTTGTAACCATTCAAAGGATAGCTCATTTAATGAAAGTTTTTTATGTGAAATGGAAACTGTTGATAGATTGCGATCGGATTTCGAAAGTGTGTTGGATCAAATCAATACATTGGAATTAAAATTAAATCCTGAATTTGTTGTTAATTATCAGTCCCTCTCGTCGTTTGAGGACTCATTAGGTCATGTCAAAAGATGTGCCAAGTTGTTGCAAGTTGACGTCAAACCCGTCAAACCGAATCGTTCGCCTAAATTGCCTCCGATCCAAATACCGGAATTTGATGGTGATTTAAAAAAATGGCCTTTGTTCTTAGCTAGTTTTAAAAATGCAATACATAACAATACATCACTTTCGGAATCTGAAAAATTATACTACTTATTAGGTAAGTTAACCGGCAGAGCGCGCTCCGTATGCGCCGGGATTACGCCTGACGCCGAAAATTACACTATAATTTTCGATTTGCTTATAACTAAATACGAGGATAAACGTTTGGTAGCTACTTCGTATTTAGATCAAATATTCGAACTTAAAAATATTACGTCCGCATCTTCTGTTAATTTAGAATTATTTCTTGATAAATTCGCTTCGTCTGTTGCCGCTTTGAAAAACCTAAAGATCAATGACCTCGCTGACTTTGTATTTTTGTATATCGCGCTTAAGAAATTAGACCCTGAAACCGCACGTTCCTTTGAATTAGATAAACGTAGTTCTGAAATACCGTCGTTTGATGATCTAGCTTTATTTGTACGCGATCATATCAAAATATTGCAACGTACTTCTTCGTCCACAAAACATGAAGTTACGAAGAAATATTCTGATCGTAAAATTGATCCACCATCAAAATCGCTTCATACTACGCCGCGTGCGTCGTCGACTACATACGCTTACGCATCCAGTTCACAATCGCAATCGACTTCGTGCTCTTTATGCAATAATCGTCATGATTATTTATATAGATGTTCCGTATTTCATAGTTATACGCCAAGTGAACGTTTTAATTTTGTTAAGGCTAATAATTTGTGTCTTAATTGTTTGAGTAGTAGACACAGAGTCTCCGCTTGTAATTCGAATTCTGTCTGTCGTAAATGTAGTAGGAAACACCATACTATGCTTCACTTTGAAAATAATAATGTAACAACCGGGAACACATCCCCCGTTGTAAGTAGCTCGCTTATATCGCCGTCGTTGTCTCTCGCACCTGTCGCACCGCGACCCGCCGTCGCCGCCGCCGTCCCTGCTACGGCTGCCCGCGCCGCTGTCCATACTACAGCCGCCCGCGCCGCTGGTACCGACAGCGCGCCACACTCGCTCTCCGCTCGGTCTGATGACGTCACACACTGTATGTTATCAGATAATAATCTTGTCGCTCGCCCTCTTACCACTACGGTATTGCTCGCAACCGCTCGGGTTATTGTCGTTGATAATCGTGGTACCGAACACTGTGTTCGTGCCTTATTAGATAGTGCTTCTCAAAGCAATTTTATCACTCGTGATTGTTGTAAACGTTTAGGTTTAAACGTTAATTTCAGACCTGTATGTTCCTCAGTGAAAGGAATAGGAGGTTCGACCAAAACTATTCAGGGTTCGGTAAAATTAAAATTCTCTTCTCGCTTTGATCGTAACATTAATTATGATATTGAGTCGTTAGTGGTAGATAAAATTACCGAACGCTTACCTACTGTTTCAGTTGATGTTTCTGATATGTCGAATTTTATAAACTTACCACTCGCAGATGATACTTACTCTGTACCCGGTCAGATTGATATGTTGGTCGGTGCTTCGATCTTCCCGCACCTCCTCTTACCTCATAAGGTTCAAGGTCATTCGTCGCGTGATTCTCCGCTCGCTTTAGAAACCGTACTTGGTTATATTATAACTGGTGTCGCTCCCGCTCGCTTTGATAGTTTTGACACAGTCTCGTACTGCTGTGCAAATGATTCGCTCGATTCTGTCGTTCGCAAATTCTGGGAAATTGAGGAATTGAATACTCCGGTTATTCTCAGCCCAGAAGATAAACTTTGTGAGGAAATATACACCCGTACAACCTCTCGTGCTGTAGATGGTCGATATGTGGTGTCACTTCCCTTCAAAGGTGATCCTCACTCTCTCGGGGATTCTCGGCAGTCGGCCGAACGTCGTTTCCTTTGTTTGGAAAGGAAATTTCAGGCGTCTCCTAAGTTGAAGGAAGCTTATGATAGCGTTGTACTGGAGTATTTAGAAAAGGGTTATATTTCACCTTCACCTACTCTTTCGGAGGATAATGTGGATAATCCGTCCTACATTATTCCACACCACGGTGTTATTAGGGAAGACAAGGTCACATCCAAATTACGCGTGGTACTGGATGGTAGTGCTAAAACTAGTACGCATGTTTCGCTTAATGACATTCTTTATAATGGTCAAAATCTTCAAGGAAATTTGTTCAATATTATAATAAATTTTCGTTTGTTTTCGATCGCTCTTTCCGCTGACATTCGTCAAATGTTTCTTAGTATCGGCGTTCGCGAATGCGATCGCAGGTTTCAACGCATTTTGTATCGTTTCTCACCGCAGGAACCTCTTAAGGCTTACGAATTTAATCGTGTTTGTTTCGGCCTCACATCGAGCCCCTTTCACGCGCTGCGTACCATTAAGCAGCTCGCTATTGATGAAGGAAACTCCTTTCCTAAGGCTAAGGAGATAGTAGACACTAGCTTATTTATGGATGATTTTGTGTATTCCGTATCGAATGAGAACGAAGGTATTTCTACCGCTTCAGAAATGATAGGTCTCATGAAGTCTGGTCAGTTCGATCTTGTTAAATGGACAAGCAATTCACAATCAGTTCTCGATTCTATTCCGCCTTCGCATCGTCTTTCATCAGTTAAAGAATTCGATGAATCTGAGTCACATAAGGTACTCGGTTTGTGTTGGTCGCCCGCTACAGACCTTTTCGGTCTTAAAATTAGTTCACCCGTTCAAGCTTGCACAAAGCGCACCATATTGTCTTGTGTTGCGAAAGTATGGGATGTGATGGGGTTTGTTGCTCCTGTCGTATTGTACGCTAAACTCTTGATCAAGCAGTTGTGGTTGTGTGAGTGTGATTGGGATGATACTCCGCCTAACGATATCGTTCGCTCGTGGATTCGCTTTAGGGAAGAACTTCCCTTACTCGCTTCTATAAAAATTCCTCGCCATGTAGGTATAACAGAAAATAGTATTGTTACTATCGTTGGTTTCGCAGATGCTAGCGAGAAAGCTTACGGGGGTGTGGTTTATTTTCACGTCCAAAATGGTAATACAAACGCTATACATCTAATTTGTGCAAAATCCAAAGTAGCTCCTCGTAAGGTCGTTTCTCTAGCTCGTCTCGAACTTTGCGCAATATTAGTGCTAGCAAAGCTCATTAGTACTGTCGTCGTAGCTTGTCATAGTCGAATTAACATTCGTAATATTTTTGCTTTCTCGGATTCGACTGTCGCACTTTGTTGGGTTCATTCGTCTCCCCATCGATGGGACACTTTTGTAGCTAACAGAGTAGCCAAGATCCAATTGGATTTATCTCCGCAAAACTTGTATCATGTAGCTGGTACTGACAACCCGGCAGATTGTCTGTCACGTGGTCTTACGCCTTCACAAATAATAAACCATTCTCTTTGGTTCAATGGTCCCTTGTGGGTACACTTAGACCCATCTCAGTGGCCTATCGAAGTTTTTAATCCCTCTACGGTTTCTCAACTGCCCGAGGAAAAGAAACATTCGTTGCTTACATCGTCGCCACGTGAAGAGTCGATTATTATTTCATTGGCTAATCGTTTATCGTCTTGGTCTAAATTGTTACGTTGTTTAGTTTACATTTGTAGATATGCAAAACTTATAAAGACTCGTGGTCGTATAAGTGCATCAGATCTTAACTTCGCAGAATTATTAGTTTTACGTGAACTTCAACGTTCGTATTTTGCTAATGAGATTTCTAGTTTACAATCAGGTAAATCTTGTAGTCGCGCATTTCAGCAACTCAAACCATTCTTGAAGGATGGACTTATAAGAGTTGGTGGTCGTTTAAGTGTTTCGGATTTAAATTACGAAACAAAACATCCAATCATCCTTCCGCGAAAGGATCACATTTTGAATTTATTAGTCGATTACCATCACAAGGTAAATTGTCACGCAGGTCCTGATTTGTTAATGTCGCTTTTACGTCAGAGATATTGGATACTCTCTGCACGTAACCTTATCAGGAATAGGATACATAAATGTCTCGCTTGCTTTAGACTTCGTCCTAAGCCAACTTTCCCGGAAATGGCTGATCATCGATCTTGTCGTGTAGTACAATCCGCTAAACCTTTCGTTCATACTGGTACGGACTATGCAGGTCCGCTTAAAGTTACCATGTCTCGTGGTCGTGGCATTCACTCTACGAAAGGCTATGTGTGCTTATTCGTGTGTATGACGACTCGCGCTGTACACATCGAGCTAGCTAGCGATTTAAGCACTGCTTGCTTTTTGAATGCTTTTAAACGCTTTTTATCTCGTCGCGGTCCTGTAGGTACAATATATTCGGATAATGGTACTAATTACGTCGGTGCAAAGCGCACACTATCAGAATTACACAATTTTTTATGTTCCAAATATCACAAAACTGAGTTTGGACACATTTTAGCCGAAAATCGTATCAATTGGTCGCTTAACGTTCCGGCTGCCAGTCACTTTGGTGGCAACTGGGAAGCCAATATAAAGAGTTTGAAAACGCACCTATTTCGCGTTATAGGTGATCAAATTCTATCGTTTGAAGAGCTTAGTACTGTACTGGCTCAAGTAGAAGCTGTTATGAATACTCGTCCATTGTGTAGAACGCTCTCTAATGATCCTTCGGAACAACTAGCTTTGACTCCAGCACATTTTTTAAATCTTACGCCTTTGAAATACTTGCCCGCTGAAGATATCGATGAAAATATGAGTATTGTTTCACGTCACAGTCTATTAGATAAGCTAATTCAATGCTTTTGGAAGCGCTGGAGAACGGACTATCTCCATACTCTACAGTTGCGTCAGAAATGGAATAGCCCTACCAACCCAATTACAATTGGGACTGTTGTCATACTTTTAACTGAAAATTGCCCGCCTCTTCACTGGCCTTTGGGTATTGTTGAAGAGGTTTTCCCCGGTTCTAATGGAGTTACGCGTATAGTTCGTGTTAAGACTGTGTCTGGAACTTATCTACGTCCGGTCATACGTCTATGCCCTTTACCTAATCAGTAATTGTTTCGTTTGCTCGTGATTGGGTTATAGGTTTAGTTTTAAGTTTGTAGATATGCTCTATTTTGAAGGTGGCCCTTCAAGCCGGGGGGAATGGTTGCGCGAATAGGTAAATCTATCTATTTTAATTTATTATTTGATTGACACGCATATCGTCCTATCCTTTTTCCACTCCTGCACATACCTACTAAATAGTATTGCAAGAGTGAGACGTCACGCACCGCATCCTAGCGGAAATATATTGGACTAATTCGCTAGCTACTGTCTTTCTTCACTTCCGTCGTGTGAGTCGAAAAATATGGCGTGAAAACACAACGCTCCGCCCATTTAATTTCTAATTTGGTACTTTATCGCATATTAACCGCAACTTGTGTCGTTTTGAAGTTATGTGAAGTTTAGTGTGTGCTTCTACAACGATTATCGTTCAATTCTGGACTCTGGAGCCTCATACGGGCTGATTACCGGCTCCCGGCTCGCGTCACACCAAAGCCGCCACGACAAGGATCACTCATACTGGAGACTAAGGTATTGTGCATTTCCTCCTTCATGAACTGTATCTATTCAAATTCCCACAGTTCAATTTGTTCCTGTCGGGTGTGTCTTGTCAATCAAATTGGTAATTAGTTAGCATTCGTACTCGCGCATCGACCGCCATACTTTTTCCTTGATTTGAATTTCGATCTAAAATAATTAACATAAAATCGCATCACCCGCTCAAACAAAGCCTAAGTAAGGAAAAGGCGAGGGAGATAATAAATAAAATATATATTTATCATCAGAATTTAATAAACAGACGAATTTATAAAATATAACCAATAAGACAACTAATATTATATTTTTTTCTATTGCATTGGTATTTATTATTTTGCTGTTGGTATTCTATATCTTACTATTCATTACATCATGTCATTTTTGGAGTGTTTACATCTCTCTGTACTTTTATCAGCCCACTTGGTAATTTTATCTTATCAATAAGCTAAAAAGTTTCACAATTTAATCATATAAATCATTGCTATTTCATCTCATGTCTTAGTAGGGGATATTTTAACGAGTGAATATTTTAATTTCTTAAAATCATGAGGGCAGTTTACTTACTGCCTCTTTTTTTAGTTCTTTGTAGTAGCATTTTCATCAAAAGTAATAAAAAGGATCAAGATTGGTGGGAGACCACAATATTCTATCAGATCTACCCACGGTCGTTCGCTGATAGTGATGGTGATGGCATTGGTGATCTAAATGGTTCGTAATAAATCATATATTCATAATTTTAATTGATCATGTATAAGCTCAAAGTAGCTAATTACGCTGAAAATTTCTTAACTAATGTAGAAAAGCAAAAGTTGCTGATTGATATATCCCGTATAGTCAGTAACGGGTGATAAGTAGAAGATAATATTATTCGAAGTATTGACAACGACGAACAAGAATACGTACTCTCCATTGGCAGCCACGTAGAGGAAAGCGAAGTTTGACTCAGTCCCACCACGTAGAAGCAAGGCTTTCATACCTATGCATACTATAAATGCGCTTTAGGTGGTGATTTTTTAATATAATGTTTGTGTCCATGTTTATTATGCCCGCCATACCGGTTGAATCGATTTGCCCAAATTTACCATACCCAGAAATTACATAAATAATATTCTTTTATCACGGGACTTAATGAATTTAAAGTTCTTTCATTTTACTTTATTAATTTTTATCTAGGTATCACATCAAAACTATCGTACATCCAAGAACTAGGAGTCGGAGCAATATGGCTTTCACCTATGTTCCAATCACCGATGTACGACTTTGGTTACGATATTTCTGATTTTTACGCTGTCCATGATGAGTACGGAACCATGGAAGACTTTGAAGCTCTTGTAGATGCTGCTAACAAACTAGGTAAGTTTATACAAAACTTGAAGAAATGAGTTTTATGTACCGAAAATAATAACACGTTGTTATATGTCTATACATTTAGCAAATGGATTTTTAAATTTAAATTCAAAATTGAGATAATCATATTTTCAAATTGAAAATCAAACAAAAGCTACTTTTTATTCCGGTACGAAATAAAACTAATTGACTGTAGTTAGCACTTCTTTTATAGGTACTTACTTCAAGAATGTTGTATATTTAATCAAAAACACTTACAAAAATTTAATTCTATATAAAAAACGCTCATCACCAAAACCCGTTATTTTTACAGGCATTAAAGTAGTTTTAGATCTTGTACCAAATCACACATCAAACGAAAGCGTGTGGTTCCAAGAAGCACTTAACGGCAACGAAAAATATTACAATTATTTTGTTTGGGAGGATGGAATTATTGACAAAGATGGAAATAGGCAGCCACCTAATAACTGGGTAAGATTAATAAAATACCTTTATAGCATGGAATCCTGTATCGTTTAGAACTAATAATAATAATATTATAGATAGCAGTAGAGCAACTAAAAAATAACCAGTAAGAAAATCGAAGCAGATTTTGTATAGGTTCTCATGACATTTAGCCAGAATCTCCAGTGCCGAGTTTACTTTCAATTTACCCATTTTTTCAGCTAAGTCACTTCCGAGGCAGCGCATGGGAATACAGAGATGAAGTTGGAAAATATTACTTGCATCAATTTGTTGTTGGCCAACCTGACTTGAACTACCGCAACCCTGATGTCGTTGAAGAAATGAAGGTATAGTAGAAAAAACCACTTTACACTACTAATGCTAAACTATTTGAAAGCATACTCAAGACTATTTTCTTTTTCAGAATATTATCAGATTTTGGCTCAATAAAGGAGTTGCTGGCTTTAGAGTAGATGCAGTCAACTGTTTATACGAAGTCGACAAGGAACTTTATGGTGGAGTATACCCTGATGAACCACTATCAGGCAGAACTGACGTAGATCCGGAATCACACGATTACCTCAGCCACATTTACACCAAAGACCGAGATGAAACTTACTACATGGTTTACCAATGGAGAGATGTACTAGATGAATTTAAAGCTAAAGATGGCGAATCAAGAGTTATGATGACTGAAGTATATGCAACAATTCAAAATGTTGTTAGATATTTTGGTGAAGGTGATATTAAAGGGGCCCAAATGCCATTTAATTTTGATTTGATCACCGATGTTGATGCTTCATCATCAGCAGCAGATATTAAGAGAGCTGTTGATCAATTTATGACTTATAAGCCTGTAGATAAAAATGCTAACTGGGTTGTAAGTATAACAACTTAAAAAAATAATAAGTTATTATATGCTTAAATCTAAAACTTTTATAATGTAACAGGTAGGTAACCATGACAACAGCAGAATGGCAACAAGATACGGCTCCTCCTTGGTTGATGGGATTAACATGATGGTACTCTTACTTCCTGGAGTTGGTGTAACTTATATGGTATTTTTTTTTTTTTCGATAGTCATTTATTTGTAACTTTAATAGGTACTGAAGATTCATAAGCTTTTATTTCTATTCAGGGTGAAGAACTTGGGCTTGTAGATGGCTACGTTAGTTGGGAAGATACAGTAGATCCCTCGGGATGTAACACTCATGATCCTATCAATTACGTTAAAGAATCTAGGGATCCAGAGAGAACACCTTTCCAATGGAACGCAGAGAAAAATGCTGGTACGTTAAATTAAACTATAGTTAAATATAATTATTTCATAACAAACAGGTTTAGTTTGATTTCAGGTAATAATTAAAAATCTAATTATTGGAAAATGTGCTAAGGTGCTGTGATTGGTGGTCTAAAATAATTTTTAAACCCATATTTTTTAGGTTTTTCCACTGCGGATAGAACATGGTTGCCAGTAGCCGAAGGCTATGAAACTCTGAACGTGGAAGTTCAAAAAGTTGCTGACAGATCTCATATGAAAGTTTACCAAGCATTGGCTAATCTTCGACAAAATAAGGTATTCAGATACGGTCGCTACGAGTCCCTGGCAATGAATGAAGGCGTTTTCGTTTTCCGAAGGTAAATAACAATTTATAGGTTAGGTATATTATTTAAAAAGTAATGTTAATAATAGTAAAGTAGCATAACCTATATTTTCAACCTAAGCAAATGCTACTATTTGCTTAAACAATGCTATTAATAGCACGCTAGCAAGCCATCTCATACTAAGGGTTATCACTCAAGCTATCGCTCACGACGATTTTTTGTAATGATACAGTAGCGATTCAGCATAGCTGCTATATTGACGCAAATACGTGACAAAGTCAAGTAACATCGGAGATAGGGAAGAAAAAAGAAGGTGGTAGTAAAAATTTGGATACTTAGTTAAATAATAGTTAAGAAAACTACGTAATGCTAAAAGTTGCGTCTGTAGCGATGTTGCATTGGTAACAATTATGTCAAGCAGTTACAAAACGTTGCTACTCCAAAGTTGAAAAAGTTGTCGTGTACAATTACCCTTAGTTAAAAATATTATGCGAAAACCGATTTATTCAGCAACATATTTTTTCGTAAGATTTGTAAGATTTGTTTTGCCACAATATAGAGCTATTATCATCATTTAGTAAAAACGATATAGCTATCATATTTTTTCTTACTTCTAGATGGTATAATGATAAAATCTACCTGGTTGCTGTGAATATGAGGGATA
The DNA here is from genome assembly GCA_951216915.1 of Tetheella fluctuosa. Classification (NCBI taxonomy): domain Eukaryota; kingdom Metazoa; phylum Arthropoda; class Insecta; order Lepidoptera; family Drepanidae; genus Tetheella; species Tetheella fluctuosa. Next base: position 13,283,708 of record OX578214.1, read on the forward strand.
CTGACTACGTGATAGACCTTAGCTACTTTGAGAATGTTAAAGGAAAAGTCTCTGTTGTATTGAGGAGCATAAAATCTCCAAAAAATGAAGAGTAAGTAATTATCATGTTTATCATCTCACTAGCAAATTTGAGAGAAATCTAATGTATACCCGAGAAAAATGTATGTGTGTCAAATTACATCCAAATCCATTCAGCCGTTTCTATATTGAGTGATAATAAGCTTCCGATTTTTAATATAGTGTGTGTTACCAGTGGTGACATATGGCACAGACGTGGCCTCAAAAATCAGCTCAAAATCGCTCAACGAGCCATAGAGAGAGCTATGCTCGGGGGTTCTTTACGCGATGATATCAGAAATGAGGAGATTCGTAGAGAAATTATGGTCACCGACATAGCTTAGTAGATTGGCAAGTTGAAGTGGCAATGGGCAGGGCACATAGTGCGCATAACGGATGGCCGATGGGGCCGAAGAGTTCTGAAGTGGAGACCACGGACCGGCAAGCGCAGCGTAGGACGTCCACTTACAAGGTGGACGGATCGAAAAGCGCAAGATGCAGGCCATCCGAAACCGGTCCTATCGGAGATCCTTAGGGAAGGCCTATGTCCAGCAGTGACGTCTTGTGGCTGAGATAATGATGATGTTGATGATGATTTAAAATATTAGTAAGGTTCTAATTATTGTGTAACTGTTTTATTTTTCAGGGACGTTTTTGATGCCACAGCTCTTCCAATTGCGGGTTATGAAGGACTAGTCCTCAAGCTGAAATAGACGCACTCAAGAAATATAGGCGTTACGTTAAAATAAAATAAAAATAATGTTTTAGTAAAAATTGTAAATACATTACTTACCTATAAATTAGAAATAAATATTTATTGAAATAATAAAATGATTGTAGTTTTACTTTCAATAACGTTTAAGTTTTACTTTAAATATAATGAACTACGCATATTGCACACAATTATATTCTGAATGTGGTAATCATCGATGTACGGTGCATACGACTTTATAATAAAAAGTACTTTCTGGCCCGCGGTTTTATCTGCATTCCCGAGGAATCTTATGTTTTCCTGTGATAAAAAGTATTCTGCATTTTATTCCAGGGCATGATCTATCTATGTGCCAAGTTTCGTCCAAAGCCATTCGGCCCTTTAATTGCACTATACTCAATAGTCAACTCACAAACATCTTAACTTACAAATTTTCACATTAATTAAATTAAATAAAAATAAACATAATGATTTAAGTTCCTTGTACCAAAATTTTGTATAGGAGAAATAAGTTCCATAAGTATTCCGCGAGAGGCGCTGTGCTGATTCCTATAGCAAAAATTTACTAGCGTTTACCAACATTCTATAGGCTTTTATAAAGGTTGACTACATAATGGCAATCGTCCTGGTATTGTTTATATCCATAGGTATGAGTAGCCACATATCATCAGCTGGATCGCCTGCCTAGGTACTTGTCAGCCGACCGATTGACCAAGCAGCAGCCGTGCTAACAAGAAAACTAACGTACTAATCTCTCCCGGAGTAATTTTTAAGTAGTTATAGTATTGTAAACAATAAAAAATACTGAGACAAAACGACCGCCATTCCCGAGAATAACAGTCTTGTCAGAAATGCCTCTGTGCCTACAACGAATTCTACTTCAACTACTTCCATGTATGATTTTAAACCATTTTTAAGTTACAGCAATTTTATTTTTATTGACGTTAGTGTCGTCGGTAATCTACCACGCCATAGATAATAGGTTCAATTACCACCCAGGACAGACATTTGTGTGCTTCATCATGTCTGTTTGTCTGGAGTCCGAGTGTAGTTAGGTATATAAGTATTTATTTAGAAAAAAAAGTAGTGTATGTATAGTACAAGCTTTTCTTAGTTTAGGATCAGTTGGCCGGGTGGGAAGAATGTCCCAGGATATTTATTTATTCATTTAATTAACGTAATCAATTATAAATTTCATCCGTAAATGCTTTGTACTTCGAAAAACCAGTGGTATAAGTGTGTCTATTTGCTTGTAGAAAACAATTTTTCTCAAAGCAAAATACAATCATTTTTTTAGGAATAAACAAAAATATAAACTAATTGATAACACAAAAATAAACTCTAACTTTCGGGAAATAAGGTTGGATTGTTTTATCCCAAACAATACATTATTTTTGTTTTATGAATTTTATGGTGGATGGTCCTCATTTTGAACGGATAATTTCTAGCGTTTTAAATTATTTCATCAATTTTATGCGCATTGGAGCATAATTTTAGATTCACGCATGAGGCGAAAGGAATGGAATATTATACTTTGTGCCTCGTCCTCAAGATTAGTCATTATATACATGTAGTAACACATAGGTGGCGTTACGCTTAGTTGAGGGTAGTTGCACATTTAAAAAAATAATGGTACCCTCTTCTTCTCGGTTAGATTACTGGTTACTCGGTGATCGTACGTCATTTCACATTCGAGTGCTCCACCACTCAACACGTTTTTCCTAATTTGTTAATCATTATAAAAATGCCAAAAAGGAAACAACCAAAAGAAAACATTAAGGTTTTATCAAAAAAATTAAAACTATTAGAGGAAACAATCAACAAAAGACACCGGCGTCGTATTCGCGTTATTGATTCTTCTTCATCGTCATCATCGTCATCACGGGATTCCTCGCCTACTCCAAGTACTCAAGAAGGTAAGATGTGCAAGTAATCAAACGTTTTTTACCATTCTTACCTACCCGCTATTATCATTTTTTCAAATATATTTTGCCTATTATAAATATAGGGCAAAGATTTGAATGCACACAGGGCAATCGGTAGGATTGTACCACGCATAAATGAATTAAAATCAATGCAACCAGGACAATCTGTAGGATTGTTCCGCGCATTCTTCTTTTATCTTTCCATGAGCAACTTTAAGGTTGACTCGGCAGGAAATCTTTGGGACTATTCTGCGCAGTATGGTCCAGTTATTTATATTAATTACTAAACATACTCAGGGCAATCTCCAGGATTGTACCGCGTATGTGGATTATTCTTGCTTATTTTATACGCGGATTATTTTATAAACTACTTCACGTCCCGTGTATCTCCATAAGCGAGAAAGTACCTCAAGCTGGGCACTGTTTTCAGATGGAGTCCAGTCGAAAACTCAAATGATTGATGCTGCGATAATAGAATCGAATCATGATGTAACTGTTGGTTCACCCGAAATCGTTCAAGACACCAATCATATAACACCGGAAGATGATACAGCCCTGGAAGCTGACATCTTGGATAATGATGTCTTAGGCATCCTAGGTGACGATCCCACCGCCACTGTTCAGTATGGAAAAGACATGCACAAGGAAATAGTTAGTCGTTTCCAACACACTGCTGCAAATGGCTTGAGTAAAGTTATTAGAAAGGAGCTATGTGACAAATATCTTATCCCTGCAAATTGTACGAGGATTGGAGCTCCTATTTTGAATTTAGAGATAAAAGCGGCTCTTTCAGAAGTCGTTTTGAAAAGAGACAAAGCTATTGAAACTAGAAAAAAACAGTTAGCTGCAGCCATATCTTGTTTAAGTGAAGCAGTCACGGAACAACTGAACTCCAAGACCAAAAATAACACCTTGCTCTAACAATTGATGGATGCGAGTCGCATCTTGTGCGACATTCAGTATTCTGAATCACAGACGAGAAGAAACTTTGCTATCTGGTCTTTAAAAAAAGACATGAAGGAACATTTGTCAAATACAAAGATAGATGGATGTCTTTTCGGAGAAAATCTTTCAGAAGCCCTCAAGGCTGCAAAAGCCGTTACCAAATCGGGAATCGATTTGAAGACAGACTTGACCAATAAGTATCCAAAGAAGCCTCAGGTGTCACAAAGACCTACAACATCTAAAAATTTAAACTGGAAGCCTCCGGTTCCGGTACGCAGGCAGTCGGGCCCACAAGGGAGTCGCCAGCCTGTACCTCAGCGCAACCGGCCATCAACCTCATAGAAACCGTCACCACATCAGCCAAAACAAACGCGCCGGCACTAGATCAGGTGAAATATGCTGGACAATTATGATTATTTCATTCGAAATGGGCAATGATCACCAATAATAAAACAATCCTTTCATGGATTGAGGGCTATAAGCTACAATTTTCGCGTTGTGTTTTTCAAAACACTGTTCCCAAGCTCCGTATGTATACTGATATCGAAAAAAATCTATTTGAAAAGGCAATTGGTAGCCTACTGTCTAGTGGTGCTATATCAGCATGCAAGCCTGACCAAAACCAATATATATCAAGTGTGTTTTTAAGACCTAAACCGAATGGCATTTTCAGACCCTCACCCTTAACTTAAAAAATCTGAATAAGTTCATAGATACTAAACATTTTAAATTAGAAGACCTTCGTACAGTAATAAATCTTATTTCTAAATTTTTTTACATGGCTACACTAGATTTAAAAGACGCATATTTTTTAAATAAAAATACATGCGGATTCTAAAAAATATTTGGTTTATCTGGAATAACACATTGTATGAATTCAATGTTTTGCCTTTCTGCCCCATATGTTTTCACTAAAGTCATGAAACCTGTTGTTAAATTACTCAGATCTGCAGGATTATTAACAAACATATATTTAGATGATTTACTCCTATTAGTTAATAATTATAATGAATGCATTAATAATATACATTTAACCAAACGACTATTACTTAGTTTGGGATTCATAATCAACGAATAATAAAGTTGCCTGAAGCCCTCAAAATGTTGTTAGTTTTTAGGATTTATTATTAATTCGGATACTCTGGAGGTAAGCCTCCCATCAGAAAATAAGTCTAGAATTAAAACTGAAATTATAAAAGAAATGCTATTAAAACGCTGCAAAATAAGGAAATTCGCCCAAATAGTAGGATTACTGATATCTGCCTGCCCTGCTATAGAGTACGGTTGGTTATACACTAAGGAACTAGAGCGATGTAAATTTTTAAACCTTAGAAATTATAATGATTATGATCGATATATGAAAGTTCCCAAGACCTTACAGCCTATTTTCCAATGGTGGTTACAGGCTATCGAACACTGTACACAAGATCCGAGATGATAGTTTCGTAGTTGAAATCTTCACTGACGCCTCAACAACGGGATGGGGTGCAGCCTGTGGTAAAGAAACTGCTAGCGGTCAGTGGTCGAAGAACGAACGAAAAAAGCATATAAATCTTTTAGAGTTGCTAGCAGCTTTTTTCGGCCTAAAATTTTTTACAATCGATTGGTCAGACTTTTACATTTATGCTTTTCCCCCATTTTCTATGATATTGAAGACCCTCCGAAAAATTATTTCCGATAAAGCACAAGGTATTATAGTTGTACCGTTGTGGTCCACTCAACCGTGGTATCACGTTTTTACAAGCCTTCTTATATCTGACGTTCTTACACTTAAATCAGGCAATAATAGTAGTATATTTTATTCTCATTCTAGTTCACGCAACATACTTCCACAAGTTACCCTGGTTGCCGGAATATTATCCGGACAGCACTACTGCAACAGAATGTTCCCTGCTCAGCAATTGACATAATGGTGGCTTCACTATCATCCGACTCCATAAAACAATATGAAGTTTATCTTAGAAAATGGTTCCACTTTTGCATATTTAACAATGTCAATATGTATCAGGCATCAATTCCAGACGTCATTACATTCCTTACGGATATGCTTGAGAGCGATAGTCAATATGGATCACTAATTATGCTTTCAAATAAAATCATACCTACGTTAGTTATTTATCAATAAATAACGGACATCTGTAACAATTTTATAGTTTTATAGCGATTTGGATGCAAAATAAATTCCGCGGCTTATCGTGAGGAGAAAGAAATTCATAATTTATTTGATAAAATTTTAGAGTAGTTTTTTTACAAAAAGCACCTAGGATCTGTCACTGCTAGGTCACTGTCTGATTTGCAGTAAAATTTTCCGATTTAAAATCATGAGTAACCATAGAATTTTATGCATTGCCCGAATATCAGAAATAATAGGACTTGTGGTAGCTACTTATACATTATTTATTTTATTTTTATTGCTCAAGGACAACCAGCAAGGCATTAACACTAACACTTTTTCATTTTTATATATGTACCTAACTATACACAAGACGGTTTCATACATAAGTGGTGCCTCATTATTGGCTGCCACGACATTCTATTTCTAATGTGGACAAGTTTTAACATTTCATATAATACATAACTGTTTGATCATTTTTAACAGTAGTAATCATATAAGATTAACAATAAGATTAAATAAGATGGGAGGAAGTAGCGGAACAAGAGGAATGAATGAATGAGACGAATGTTTTAATATAAGAATTTGTTGGTATAAGAGTCAGTGCGGATTTTTTAAATTTAAGAAAGGGAAAAGTAATGTCGATAATTGGGTATCCGATTTGATTGTATCCGATTTATCGACTTATGTTGACCTAGGTTGCTCTTGGATAGTTTTGACTTGAAGATGTCAAAATTACTAATTCGCGGGAGTCTTATAGGGGCATTAATGTTAATGGATTCTAAGAGATTAGGACTGTCTATAGCGCCATATCTAGTTATCTACAGATATGTACCTACTCATATGGTATAAAACAAAGGTGACCGAGATAAACGACTTCATCTTGTGTTGAAGCATCGCGAGGTAAGTAAATCTTTATTGTCATTTTGTAAATAATATTTAAATATAAGGCATTTCCTTAATGTCTGAATTTGTATTTTTAATTATATTAAAGAGGAATATATAATAGCCGAGTAAAAACTATAGTCACTTCAAGCATTCTTTGTACGTGATTTAAGGATGCACTCCTCCGTTTTTGAAATAGGGTGCAATTTGATTAACTTTTATTTTGTTTAGAAATTTTTAAAACAGTTATGTGAATACAGCGTGTTATTTTGATAATTGATTACTTACTTACAACAACTTTTTATGACACCAAAGACTCCTTACCTGAAAGAAAAAGAATCCCATTAGTATTTTGAAAATACATATTAAAAATAAATTTGTAATTTGCTATAAAAATAACAACTCAACTACTAGAAACAAGTTTTGGAAATAAATCTAAATTTTTAACCGTAACGGTCACGGATCAGTCAAAAATGTCACGAGAAAATACATAAATAGTCAAGTCAAAGTCAAAGCCATTTATTCAGTTTAGGCCCTAGGAGGGCATTTATGAAGGTCGAATTAACTGAAGTTGCCACCGGTTCGGAAATCAGCCTTCAACTGAGAAGAACCGGCAAGAAACTCAGCAAGGTTACATTTTTTATATATATTTTTCTTTTTTTTTATAATCTGACTATTGGCTATATTTTTTCAATAACAGCAAAATGTACAATATACAGTTAAATCAAAACGAAAAATACCAATACAAAGTAAATAATAAAATGTAACGCAAACAAGTTCTTATTAGATAATAACGAATACGCTAATGGCTAAAATTAAAAAAAAAACAATATGCAAGGTGCACCTGTGCAGAGTGTAACTATTTCCAAACATCCCTATCTTCAATAAAATGAGCTACCTTGTAATAAGCCTTTTCCTTCAAAACTTTCTTTACGTAAAATTTGAATTTAAAATCGGTCATCTTGGTTACCGAGTTAGGTATTTTATTATAAAAACGAACGCAATTGCCAAGGAATGACTTGCTAACTTTGGCTAGCCTAAAATATGGAACAACTAATTTCTCTCTTTGCCTTGTATTTATATTATGGACATCTACTTTTGTTTTAAACATTCCTATATTTCTACGTATGAACATTATATTTTCATAAATGTAAAGTGAAGGCAAAGTCATTATATTTATTTCTTTAAATAAATGCTTAAATGAGTCCCGAGGACCCATACTATAAATTGCACGAATTGCTCTTTTTGTAGTATAAAAATAGTTTCAATATCGGCTGCTGCTCCCCATAATAAAATACTGTATGATAAAAGACTGTGAAAGTAAGCAAAATAGACTAGTTTAGCCGTCTCAAAATTCGTCAATTGTTTAATTTTTCTTACAGCAAATGCAGCAGAACTTAATTATCTATTGTTAAACCTAAGAATACTGTTTTATTAACCATATTCAAATTAATGCTATCTATTATTACTTGACTATCTACTTGTGCTACATTGGGTAGAGAGAATCTTAAGCATTTAGTCTTCTTAGAGTTGAGTAACAAATTGTTTGCAGCAAACCATTTGGAGACTATTGACAAGGTATCATTTGCTCTTATAAGTTCTTTGTCTTTTCTATCAACTTTATAAATCAACGAAGTATCGTCAGCAAACAAGACTATATCTGAGAGGCCATTTACAACAGATGGTAAATTATTTATATAAACTAAAAACAAAAATGGTCCTAGTATTGAGCCCTGGGGTACCCCCATAGTTCTGTAGAAGTTGTAGAGCGTTATTTCCACTTTACAGTCACAGTCACGGCCTATTGCCGACCTGACCAATATGTGGAGGCACTTTTAAGTAGGTTTTTATCTTTTAATATATTATTTTTTATAGGTACATGATGAAAACGAAAAGTATATTTATTATACCCCTACTGTTTTTTTTGGCTCATGCAGCCAATAAGGAACAGGAACTCGATTGGTGGGAGACTACAGTGTTCTATCAAATCTATCCTAGATCCTTCAAAGACAGCGACGGCGATGGTATAGGAGACCTGAATGGTAAGTAATCTTTTTTTGTTTTAATTTTTGTGGCCATCGTTTCATGTAATAAAATGCTTTGTCTCTATGTTTGTCTTCTCTTCGTGTGATTGATAAAAAATTTCAACTACCTAGGAGGTATTTTGAGGAAGTATATTTTTTTACAACTAAAAAGATTCAGTGACTGTTTAAGTGAAACAAGTCATAGACAAAAGTTCATTCAAATCGAGCGAGCAAAATTTGTATTGTTACGATGCAAAACGATTTCTCATTTAAATTAGAAAGAAAAGCAAGAAAGACACATGATTATGTAGATTTTTTTTTCTATGAGGCGCATCTTGCTTCAAAAAGTTTTGGTGTTTTGTAACTAGACAAACTGATACAATAAGGTATTCTACCATAGCGTAAACCTTACCTTGCTCTATAGGAATTACTTCAAGCTTGGAGTACTTGAAGGATCTTGGAATTGGAGCAACATGGCTGTCCCCTATATTTAAGTCACCAATGTACGACTTTGGATACGACATCTCAGATTTCTACGATATTCAACCTGAATATGGAACAATGGAGGACTTTGAAAAATTGGTGGCGAAAGCTGATGAATTAGGTAATGTACATACATACATTTATTTTGACAGTAAAGATCAATTGAATATATTATTTTTATCATTTGTTCTATCGGAAAAATTCAAACTACAATGATACTTGCAAATAATAATTTAGCGCCAAATTAAAATTAAAATTCTAGTAGATGTCAATTAACTCAACCTATTGAGTTAATTGACATGTATATTGTTTAAGATGTTATCTCCTGATTTATTTTTCTTATTTCTAGGTATAAAAATAATTCTGGATTTTGTACCAAATCATGGAAGCAATGAGAGCGTATGGTTTGAAGAAGCTCTGAAAGGCCATGAGAAATATTACAACTACTTTGTATGGGAAGATGGGGTAGTTGACGATCAGGGTAATATGCACCCTCCAAATAATTGGGTGAGTTTTACAGTGATACTAAAGTAATAGCAAATCTCTATTCGGATTCTATCTAGTGAGGATGGGTTATGTGAGATAGTTTGTTACTTCGAACAGTCTTAACTGACTACTGTAATAATTTAATGAATGAGTCTCGTTGGATTTATCATGATCTAAAGGTGTCCGTGTCCATAAACTAGCGTTACAGAAAATTAAATATGTCGGAATATATATAATATATATTTTTATTACATATTGTGTTTTTATAGGTTAGTGTCTTCCGTAACAGTGCTTGGACATACAGAGAAGAAGTTGGCAAATACTACCTTCACCAATTCGTTATCGGCCAACCAGACTTGAACTACAACAACCCAGAAGTGGTTGAAGAAATGAAAAACGTTATTCGATTCTGGTTAGACAAAGGGATAGCCGGTTTTAGAGTAGATGCTATTTCACATTTATTCGAGGTTGACAAGAATCTTTTTGGTGGCAAATATCCTGATGAACCAAGGGCAAACAATATGGTAGATGACCCTGACAGCTACGATTACTTAACCCACATTTACACTACGGACCAAGAAGGAACATTTGACATGGTATACCAGTGGAGAGAACTTTTCGATGAATATAAAAATAAGGATGGATTTACCAGAGTTATGATGACTGAAGCTTACGCTAGTCCTGAAATAACAATGAAGTATTTTGGTAACGGTGTTCGCGATGGTGCTCATATGCCTTTTAACTTTGTACTTATATCTGATGTCAGTAGTTCATCCTCTGCTGGTGATATTAAGTATGCTTTAGACAAGTTTTTGACTTACAAACCAGTCGATAAGAAAGCTAATTGGGTGGTAAGTAATACAAGTATTGATGTCTGTAATAACTTAATTGACGTGATATTCAAACTAGGCTTTTTTTAGGCCGGTAACCATGATAACAATAGAGTTGCATCAAGATTTAGACCAGAACTAGTTGATGGAATAAACATGATTGTTCTTCTGATGCCAGGAGTTGCTGTAACTTATATGGTTAGTATTATGAAATAAGATATAAAAGTCGGTAAAGATTTAGATCAGCTAGAATTTATAATAAATATTTTTCAGGGTGAGGAATTAGGTATGGTCGATGGATACGTGAGCTGGGAAGATACTGTGGACCCAAGTGGCTGTAACACCAATGATCCTATTAACTATGGTTCTGTTTCAAGAGATCCTGAGAGGACACCATTTCAATGGAGTGCGGATAGAAATGCTGGTAAATAAACACTCAAATATTTAAGCAAACAATAAATGTGTGTATAAATACCAACTTGCTACCATCATATTTTGATATCTTCGTTAAAAATAGCATATTTTCCCTAGGTTTCTCAACAGCAGACAAGACTTGGCTTCCCGTAGCTGATGGATATGAGAATATCAATGTGGATGTGGAGAATTCTACGGAAAGATCCCATCTCAAAGTTTATCAATCACTCGTCAGGTTACGCGCGGAACCAACATTTAAATATGGCCGATACGATTCCTTGGCTTTCAATGATGGTGTTTTTGGATTAAAAAGGTAATGTATTAAATTTGGGTCTGTGATCGGGGAAAAGTACATTATATTTGTGCAAGCGGGTCATAATCTCATAATAATTTAGTGGACTACCAATCTAATGAAAGTATTTTTAAAAGAAAAATGTGAAGTAATCTACATTATCATGTTCAAGATCTAAAAATACTTATAGATATAAAATAACATGACATATCAAAATAACATAATCCCTATGTAGTACACATAGTTACAATAAATATTTCATATCGGTTTCAAAATTATCATACAGAAAGATATATTATTTAGACTTGACCTAAACCACTTATAAATTCTCAAGTGTCTTGAGTTATGCAAGTGTTAACTTTGTTCAATAGGGCTGTCAGTCATTTGATAATTAGGTTTGTATAGAAAACCTAATTATGTTTGAATAATTTTTGCTGAATAAATAGGTATACATAAATAATTCAGGTCGTGGGTTCGATTCCCACTCAGGACCAACATTTGTGTGCATGAACATGTCTGTTTGTCCTGAGTCTGGGTTGTATTATCTATACAAAAGGAAAGTAGTATATCAGTTATCTGGCTTCCATAGTACAAGCTCTGCTTAGTTTGGGGTCAGATGGCGGTGTGTGAGGAATAATGTCCCAGAATATTTCCCAGAATTACATAAATAAATTTCATATTTTATCATCCCCTTTTTACAACCTTTTGTTCAAGTTTACTTTATTATTAACTAGCTATCTCCCGCGGTTTAACCCGCTTTCCCAAGAGAAAAAAGTAGCCTATGTCCTTCTTCATACCACAGTTCCATACCATAGACTATCTGCGTACCATATTTCATTGCATTTTATTGCAATCGGTTCAGCGGTTTAGGAGTGAAAAGGTAACAAACAAACTCACATTTGCATTTATAATATTAAGTTAGGATTAGGATTTTAAATTGTAATAATAACATACCTAATATCATTAAGGACATATAAAACTAGAATCATAGAATATGACATTGCATCATTTATTTACTTGTGTCCTTTTGTATACTAATTGACTTAAAATTAACAAAATATTTTCCTAAAATTTCAAAACTACTGCATTACCAAATTGTACTATTTGTACATCCTTATGCAATATCTTTCTTTGAATTTATTTTATCAATTCATTGTTTTCCAGGTGGTACAATGGTGAAATATACGTGGTTATTGTAAACTTCAGGGATGTGGAATATACTATCGACTTGACCTACTTCGAGAATGTCACTGGAAAACTAGAAGTTGTTGAGAGAAGCATTCAGTCACCGAAGAATTCCGGGTAAATAGCAAGAAACATAATTATAATATTATTCTAGAATATATATTTATATATTTTAAGTAGCTATTTAGTTTTAAAAAGCATTAAAGTAAATTAAATACCTAGGTATATATTTGTCTATGAAAATAATAGTGCTATGAAAAGTTTAACGTTAAACAAACGTATAAATATTATATTATATGCTATATTATTTTCAGAAAATTGGTTGAATCAAGCAGCGTCAATGTAGCCGGCTATGAGTCCTTAGTGCTGAAACTAGTTCAGTAACAACCTCTTACTGTACTTGAATAAACAACGCTAATAAAATGATGTTCAACTATACTTTTTACGTTATTTCGCTGAATGTTGAAGAAAAGGTTCGAGAAAATTTTAGTTTTCCTACCGGAAAAACTGGGTTACTGGAATGGTATTTTTATTATCGTTATTGTACAAGTTCTAGTGTGATTTAAATAATTGGGTACTTTTAACTTTGTGAAAGCCATATTAGATCTATCGTTCTTGTTTATGAAATCTTCGATTTTGTTACCTAGCTGAGGAAGATTCACGCTAAAGATGAAGAGTGTAAATGTTTTCATCATTTGCAGCGTCATCTAATCTTCTGATTAGAATCAAATTCGTCATTCGGCATGTGCAATCGAATAATAACGACCAAATGTATAAGAATCATACGATCAACTCCTAAATAGTAATTTTTTGTTAAATTTGTAGGCTCCATAACCGTGACAGCTCAGCTATTATTATTTATAACACAATTGTTATAATTATACACATAAATCATCTCTGAGAAAGAATCACGACAGGATTAGCACATTTTTTAGATAAGTTGAAATGACGACAATTAATGCCTAAGGAATTACTTGCCCAATTTGCAAAATTTTTGTATAGGTTATTGACCTATACAAAAATTTTTGCAAAATTTTCATTGAATAGAATTCCTCTTTTTAACCATCTTTAAAAAAAGGAGGAGGTTCTCAATTCGACTGTTTTTTGTATGTCTGTTACGCGATTACTCCGCCAATTATGAATTGATTTTGAATCATCGAAATTCATAGTTGGCGGAGTTTTTACGTTTGGTAGGTCATACTTGAGAAGTGGTATATAAATTTTATCATGATCTGATCATGGACTTTGAAGATATGATGGAATTCCTCAACGAAAGCGAACACGTGTTTCAGAAACTCAAATTCTTTCGCTGACTTCAAAACAAGTTCTAATATATTTTTACTTATTTTATACTTTTTAGTGCAAACCCATTTTGAAGTTGGATTTACTTTTTTGTTAAATGTTAATTGAGGTAAGCACTTTCAAATAGACTGACAGTTTTACTTTATTTTATACTATGTCATAACGCATAACTGAGTATGTTCCTGCGGTAGTGGAGCAGTGCGGGTATCCCCTATGTGACGATTATGATGTAACAGAACTATCAAGCTCTTGGACAATATATATCGAACTCTATCAAATTGACAGTTCGCAGCACGTCATTTCACCACCTCCCGCACCGCTCCACTACCGCAGAAACGCACTAGACCTGGTAGTATCATTATAATTTGATAGTAGTAATTATAGTTGCCACTAAAGATTATGATCCCATCTAACTTTGATGTAGCACGAACACCTTTGCCTTCCAATTAATAATATTATGGATGCCCTTTACATTTAATCAAAATAGTTTAGCATTTATAAATTATGCATAACATGTTTCGATAGGAATATTGAAAGCTAAGCCTGATAAGATTTAGGTAAATAATTTTAGATTATAGGATTCTAGAATCACATAAGCTGTGTACAGCGGATAACCGAGGATAACCATTACATAATTATATTCTGGGACATTATTCCTCACACTCGGTCATCTACAATGATCTGGGTGTTTTTATCTATATTTGTAAATACATACATATATAGATAAAAACACCCAGAATCAGGACAAACAGACATGTTCATATATACAAATGTTTGTCCTGAGTGGGAATTGAATGACGCCCATGACCTGCGGCGTGATAGATAGATTATCTTTCTAACCACGCCAACCGGCCCGTCAAACGTACATACGTACTTGTAAGAATAGAATTAACTTAAAAAAATAAGGCTTAATTACAATACCTACAAATTAATGACTAATAGTGTGTTACTATGATACTAGGTAATTCTATAATTGAAAGAGAGTTTGCCAGTACCAACAAAAATAAAGAGATCCGTTTGTCGTGGTTTAGACAAAGAATACTAACAATTAGACGATTAGGACGATTTTTCCGGCTGGTGCATTGGTAGTAGTAGAAGCTAATGAAATAAGTACGCTAGTATTATGAAGTGTCGGGGGTGATTTGGAAAAGGGCAAACAGATAAAAACAAACTATTGTAATTTAAACGAATAAGTTTCATAACAGAAAAAGCATCAAATTTATAGTAATACCTGAGTCTAATAAAATACTCTTTAATCCAACAGTCATTGAAATTAAATTAAATCCTTTGATATTTTGTTGAAATTGAATACTTTATTATGTGAATTAAGGTACAAAGGTTTATTGAGTCCTTTTTGATCCCTAATTAAATAATGAAATAATAACGAGCGCATGGAGTACCCTTTTTACATGAGATACCCTGGTAAACGGCCTTCAGGTAAATGTACTAATAAGTGCGAGTATAACAAGATTATTATGAAATTGCTTTTCATATTTGAACTTTAATTTTATGAAATAATATACCTACTATTATGCAAATATTAATTAATTACAAAAATATGTCTACATTTACAATATGTTGTAAAAAAGTTTAAATTATTGTTTTCATATTAAAATAAAAGAGGGGAATATTATTTGCTCTTTCCTACTGTATTACTTATATTATATTATCAATGACGTCATATATTCTGATCAAAATTTGATCATCATTTCAGAGTATTAGATATATTCAAGTTAAATACTCAGTATAGACCAACCTATTATGTGTGCAAAATCATTACAAACTTAAATACATACTAAGGTCCATTTGTAAAGGATTTCATGAACTCATTATGGTAATATAATCATAGCTAGCTACAATGTAGTGATCTAATAGTTCTATTAATTTCTATTAATGTTCACTTTCCTACAAAAAGCTGTAAATTATGATAATCAGTTCCATGTCAAGAGTTATTAAGTGTAATGCAAACATTATACCTATTTACTCGATTCTGGATGAATAATTCATGAAGAAGGTAACATACCCTTCTGATTTGTACATTAGTTACTAGATTCCACCCTGCAGTTTCACCTGCGTTCCCGAGGGATGTTATGTTTATCCGGGATAAAACGTACTCTATATGTTATTTCAGGGTATGATCTATCTACGTGCTAACTTTCATCCAAATCCATTCAGCCGTTTATGCGTGATTGAGTCAAAACATCAAAACTTTCATATTTATAATATTAGTAGGATGGTAGGATAGTGGGATATAGTAGAACTACAAAAGAAATCAATATTTCCACTCCAATTAATTTACTCAATAATATTTGTAACAATTTGCCAAAGAGGATTAAGTAAGGGTCTAAAGTAAGTCTTTTGAGCCCAAAACTTTCAACTGCACGTGTTTCGGATCAACAAAGAGATAAAGTGTTTTTCCGTCATTAATTTAGCAGATAAACAAAAAGTTCTGTAATCCAATAGAAAATCATTAAGTATAAGGATCGTTATTTTTCCGCGATCAAAACAATCAAGATTTATCAAAGGTGTCATTTGCGAACTTGGTATTCACAGCTGCTCAAAAAAATATGAAAGCCATAAATTTATCGCAAAATATTTAAGGAAAACAAACAGGGGAAGAAATACAATGGTTCTTTTGCATACGATTATTGAAGTTGTACTTCTGGTAGTTTAAACAGTTGCTCTCTTCGTAGTAATACTGAAAATTATCACTGTTGAACGTGATTTTACAGGAGTGGACAGCCTAACTCCGATTGCCATCTGCACCACGTCGTAGAATGTAAAGGCGACAAAAAGGTATTTCCGACATGCGAGTAAAACCGCGGGCTATAGATAAGCATTATATATTAAGTAGTTACTTATATACCTTAAAGCCTTTAAGCATATAATTACTTTTAAAATCTTCAAATATAAATACTTAATACATAACTACAAATAATGTAAGCAAATATACCAACTATATTGACATCACTAATGACCTATGAATTAGGTATAATAAGTTTTACCGCTGCCTTATGATAAGAGTCTAATATAAGCCAAGGGCCTTTGTTGTCCACGAGTTATGAGGTTGATTATATCTTGCTCAAGTCAGAAGCTGAGATAAAGTCGCCTTTGACGCCCATCTAAGAGTGATCGTCTTTGTCCCCGCCACTTCCGTAACGTAAAGCTTTCATGATCTTAAGGAGCCAAAATACTTTAGTATTTAATCAGCATTAGATAATGATTTTATTATATTATTTAATAAATAAATAAATATTCTGGGACACTATTCCTCACACACGGCCATCTGGCCCCAAACTAAGCAGAGCTTGTGCTACGGAAGCGAGATAACTGATATACTACATAATTCAACTTTTTTTTTTGTTTAAATTACCTAATATAATAAAATTAATATTCTGAAATAACTTAACTTCTTCAAAAATTGTAATTGTAATCGATATTACAATCGTAATTCAGTGTATGCTACTTTTACATAAGTGGTTCTCAAAATTGGATATCAGGTAAATCAACGCCACAAATTCAATTTTCTAATCCAACACAAAAACGACTTAGAAGTTATGTCCTGTTGTAGAAAAGTCGATACTAAATGCATCGATTAAAACTTATATTCAAAGTAAATGCGAATGTCGAATGTGAATTTGAGCGTTTAAAGATCTTTACTTCTATATGAGTTCTTTAGAAGCTTCCTGCGCTGATTCTTAAACTTTTATCACTTGCGATACTTGTGCAATGACATTTCTTTTTAAATGCATTTGTGGGTATACCGTGTCTGTATTTGAGTCTATACCCGGAATTTAAAGGCCATTGGCGGCCTAAGTGATGGAGAATACTTTAATGATAATAAAAACAAATAATATAGTGAGCTCAAAAAGAGATATTCTCTTGTCTCAACAATATTTTGATTGAATGACTTGATAATAGTTAAAGTGTTACTAGTGTTGGCCAAATAACATAATTGGCACGGTGTTATTTTGTCAAACATTATTTTATAGAAGTATGGAGGAGCAAGGTGGTAGACTCCTCCATTGAAAAGGGAAGATCTTCCGCCAGGCTGGGACATCGTGCCTGGGGACCGCGGTCCAACTGTAGTTGTTGGAATCTTGTATATATGCAAAGTTGACAGAGAACTTTGTCAGTGCGATGTAGAATATTGTTGCGCCATCTATCCACGGATAGCGGAAGTCTTGATAGATGTCGCTACAGTAGCACCACTGCCAAAATAAATATCGATATTCAAAAATGTATATAATCCCAACACTACAAAAGTCCAATAGTTATTTCTCCACCTAACGATGCTTATGTACATCTTAGTGCATTACTGTAGACCTTATAAGGGTGTCACAGACGATTGCAAATCGCATGCTCGTACCGAAAGTTTTAACGAGCTCGCAAATCTCCATGTTCGGTGTAGTAGCGCCATTTATGGGGAATGCTTTGATGAAGTGATGGTTTTCCCAATGGTTTGTGTACAGTGATTTAGTGTTAGTGTTATTTAAAGACTTATGATAAATTTCATTTAATTAATGTTGATGGTTTTTGATTGTTATAAACATTGCGCCTAATTTTTATCAGAATATACTTGAATTTGAATATGTTGAACATTTTTTTAATTTCTATAGGCTTGTGTTTGACCACAATCTCACTATGGTGAGTGATAATGTGGCCGAAGATGGAAGGCACACAAAGCCTAGAAGGAACTGGCTC
Organism: Tetheella fluctuosa; assembly: GCA_951216915.1. Lineage (NCBI taxonomy): Eukaryota > Metazoa > Arthropoda > Insecta > Lepidoptera > Drepanidae > Tetheella > Tetheella fluctuosa. The sequence goes on from OX578214.1 coordinate 13,302,065, forward strand.
TCAAGTGCAGCTGCCGGAACACAGCAATAGGTGTTTGTCGACAGATTTTCAACTTGAGGGTGGTAGCCAGCCAGGCGGGTACTACAAAGTACCCTACCACCGTGCTAAAACAAATGCGAAATTAAGTCTAATGAATCACACAAATAACTGATTTCACGTTGAGAAAATTATGTAAGATCACTATAATGAAAAGAAACAAATTTGAATTCAGTAACCGCAAAAGTTGTTCCCAAATTCAAATCACTTCTTGCGATCTTGATAAGAATCTTCCGTAGTTAAAGTCTACGTTATCAAATCTAAAACAATTTCTTTCATTACGCTGACATTGAGTTTATATGAACGCAGAGTCTTTATTTAGAGATCAACATAGACCTATAAAATCATTTTATTCGACTCTTTTATTAAAAATAAGTATTTCCTTAGTACTTTCCGGTACGTAAAACGGATGATGCTGAGTAAATAAACGCCTTCATAAAAACATTCACAGCGTTGTAAAAACCCTCTTTAAGATTTCAAGTTAAGAGATAATGCGGCTTATGCCTAGACTTTTTCATTGACAATGTCTCCCACAAAAATAGAACTAATCTATGTATCTATATGTTATCCTAGCTTCGAGGGATCTTATGTATACCCGGGATAAAAGTATCCTATATATTAGTTCAGAATATATTCAGTTCTGGCGTGAAATAGTAACATACATCCATCCATCCACCCACCGTCACAAACTTTCGCGTTTATAATATTATTAAGTAATAGTGACTGTTTTATACGTAGGTATGTCACTAAACTCCTCCTAAACAGCTGGACCGATTTTGATGTTTTTTTTTGTGTGAGGATCGCATGTGAAGCAAGCTATTTCATTTACATTATAGGACAGATAGTGAAAGGATCTAATAGCACTTACAATAAACTTATTCCGTAAAAAAAGATGTAAAGAAAAAAAATCGGTGAAGGAAAATATCGTGAGGAAACCATAGTACGGTGGTATGGTACTTTATAGTACCCATCTGAGTGACTACCACCTTTAAGCTGTAAACTCACCTACCAGTGTGTTTCCACAGCTGTATTTGTGGACCATTTCTTTCTAGGCTTTGTGTGCTTATGTGGTAATCATCATCACATACCATGTTGAGATTGTGGTGAAATATAGATCTATAATAAATAAATAGAAAAAAAATAATCTAGACTGATCTGTTTTGATAACTAGGTACATCAATTTATTTCCTATTCCTAATTATTAAGTACTTTACAATATAAAACTTCATACATCAACCCATGTAACGAATATAAGCTTCAAACACAGTATTTCTCAAAATTATATTCAATGGCATTTAAATGAGCATACAATAAATCATTATATTCCACAGCACCTGTCTTTACCATAAAGCTTTTGCAAGAATAAAACAGTCATGCTCCTTATTCACATTTTACTAAAGTATATTCTTTGGAATCTAGAAAAGATCAGCAAGATGGCGGCCGGTCGGCATTCGCTTTGACGTCGTCGTCAGTCGTAAAGTCGACATAAATTATAATATTTTAGCGTTCGTCACGATTAACGCGGGCCTTAAAAGGGATTTCGATATTATTAGAGCGTTGAGGTAATAATTTGCTTCAAGCAAAAAATACACAGACATCTAATAAGTGTGAAACTGTAGGCAAAACCTATATATGTTATTTCGGTTAGTTTGTAACAAAGGGAATACATAATAGACGCTTTGAATTACAAAGCGGTTATTGAACATAAGAGCGAGAATAGAGATTTAAGCGAGATTTGTCTTATCCTTCAGTAACACTATCAAGTAACTTATTATAGTCTATACATATTTTGTCAGCTGAAACTAAAATACATTCTAAAAACTCTTTAGCACACTACCTTCCCATTTCTCCAAAATCATAGAAATAGAAGAAATAGTTTATTGCTTGAAACAAGGTAATATAAAGATGTAAATCGTTCTTAAAAGTTCTACATGTTTCGCCTTATAGAATATAGGCATGCAATTACATGATTATGGTTATAGATTAATTAATGAGAAGTAACTTAGCAAAATAAAATAAAACCTCAGCATGTCAATAAAATTAATCCAATAAAACTTAGTGGCAATAAAAAAGTTTAAAAAAAATATTAGTCATCAATTTAAAAAATCTTCCAAGCTGTAAAAACACTTTCCACTTAACCACTTGTACAGCTTAGACTTAAAGTTTATTAGATTCAGTTCCCGAATATCCTTAGGAAGCCTATTAAATATCCTTATTTTTTTGGTATAAGTTTATTTGGTATATGTAAGACTGCACGTCTTACATATAGGTAACATCAGTTTAGTTGGATCTCTCCTGTGCAACATACGTAGGTAATTGTCTTTATCTTCACGAAATAGTTGTATGTTTTTTTTAACACAAACCCCTGCCTGATATATAAGAGGAAGCAAGAGTGAGGATAATTTGAGATACAGCTAAATGTGCGGTTGCGGAGCATAAAGAATTTAGTGCTTTGTGTCTAACGTGAATGAGAAAAGCTTTAGAATCTGTGATGACTCCTTTGCGACCGCGACGGCAATATATATTTGTACACATGCGACAGAGACAAGTAATTACGGGTCATTAAATTCTTCCTGCTCCACAAAAGTGCTTAGAAAAAGAAGTAGCCCACTAGCTCTACGACTATCGTAGGTATCTAAGATCCGATTTACCGAGTGTGGTTTCCTTTATATTGAGGAAATTAGCAATATTATTATACTATTAAGATTATGATTATGCATTTTTTTTAAACCCTGACGTCTTTTGTATAGGTATAGAAATACAGATAAAATATATGCGAAGAAATGAAAAATAACGTGTAATTAGGTGCCAGGTACTAATGAATATAATTAACCTTACTTAATTACATCATATACACTAGCTCACACACACAAACACACACACACACACACACCTACTCACACACAGGCACACACACAAACACAATCACACTCATACACATACATGCACCTTTACACATACTGCACACTTACACATGGTATTTATAACTACCTAGATATTATTATATTGTACTACCATTTTAATATCATATAGTAATTTACATAAAATAATTATAGATCCTATTGCATAGAGAGGGTGCTGACTTCTGTAACACAGGTTTACACCTAGCTCAGAAGTCAGGGGCTTCATTTTAATTGTGTGAAATTTTATGTATGTAAATAAATAAATAACTAAATAACGCTACTTGTTTGTTTATTAAATCTTATAGGAAGAATAATAAATATTCTGAATATCTAAAGAAGAACACATACCTACCTACGTGCGTTATATCTCGGGAAACATTCTGGAATACGGGACGAAAATCATGATAATGGTTTATGTGTTCCCTAAATAATTTTGATGTTTCTTAGCGCTATTTTACAAATAATGCAATGACTACTAATATTAATTACTAATAATTCCAACATTCTGAGCCAAATTAAAATGGATCGATATGTTAATTTTTTCATGTTAAGGAAAAAATAGGAAAAATGCTTTGAGGGCTTCCGAATATAAAATAACTTTTACCTTAAGACATTTTTCTCCTTGGAATGGATTGATGGGCATTTCTTTGAAACTGTTTAACATAATTTTACTGCAAAAGTACCTAGAAAGTACTTTATAAAAGAAAACAGATTTTTTTCATCTTTCATATTATTTTATGACTGTATTTTTAACATACACAAAAATATTCAGGTATAGAGTTTTCAGGTCATACAACTTTGTAATCAGTATACAAATAATAGACGTGGACTTTTCTTGCTGGCCGCATAAAGCCGCATATTAAGGTCAAAGTCACTTAGCAAGCTACGCAACAGACTATGTTCAGAACTTATCTAATTAGGGTAGTAAGGAAATTCGTTCGTAGAAGAATAAAAGCTTCGGACATAGCTCTTAGAGTCAGTAGTCAGCTCTTAGCTGAAGTGGCAAAGGGCAGATGAGTCGATAACCGATGGGAACGAAAGGTTCCCGAGTCGTGATGATTAAGCCTACCGAAAAGTCTCAAAGAGACGACCTCGAGTGGGAGGACCGTCGACCTTGTTAGAGTTGCTGGGTTGCTGGATACAAGCGGACCAAGAACGTTTGTAATCGTTAACTAGAGGAGAACATGGGCCGTTCAGTAATGGACATATTTGGGCTCAAAGTGAAAATGATGATAATGGAAAAAAGAATTAACGAAATACTATAAGGTACGGCATAGGGCTTATTATAGCTTTAGCAAATAAAACAGGCTGAGAGAGTTCTAACAGGTTTTAAAGGATAAGCATTTATTCATTTGGAAAATTATACAACAAATATTTTGTATTCAGTATTGCAGAAACATCTCAGCTTAGTACCCATCCGAACCACTGAGTAGTTTAATTTCCCGTGGGATTCAGGCGAATCGCACCAATTATCTCCTCCCTTATTCACCTATTAATTTTATTACAAATCCAAATAAAACATATTTCTAAGAAGATACAATAATACGTCCAACGTGGAAACAAAGTAGTATTGTAAAATAAACAAATGACAACTAAATACACGAACAGTTACATAACAACATAAAATTTATGTTCAAAACAAGAAACAATTTTATTGCAAATGAACATACGTCTCTCTAAAACATCTTCAAGGACTGAGAGTGAAACATAAATTAAACTCGACAGAGCACGTTGACTCTGGCGCAGTGCAATATGTCTGCTTGTCTAATACTTAATTAATGCAAATAGTCATTGATAATGAATACGATAAGCTTCTATTCGTGCCTAACAATTTAAGTTCTCATTGAAGCAAAATAGCAAAAAGATGCAAACGTTGCCAGGAAGCCTGCAAAGTAACATGCCACCATAAGTTTAAGTATTATTATTTATGTGAATTTAGTATTGTACAAAAATATCCTTCATTTCATGACTTATGATTATGATCTGTAACACAAAGCAATAAGTCGAATTTATTAAGCTGTTCATTTTGTCATATAAATTAAACTCAAATATTAGTATTAAGCTTTATTTACATAACGTATAAATAGCAATTAGTATAACAAACTTGAACAAAGCCTCCCATTAGGAGGGCGGCAATTATAAACCAAGCACCAAGTGATTACGCAAATATTAGCACGTAACGCGCACAAATCTTATGTAGTGAGATTATAATATTATATTTACCTATTTGACTGTCTGCGATGTGTTTATTCACTTCGTACATACTTAACAAAATATTAAATGTGACTTGATCGAAACGTCGAAGTTATTCAAAATATTTGGTGGTTATAATCTGTGCTCAAATAAATTCAAAATAAGATCAAAGCAATATCATGATACCAATAAAAAAATTAAGATACTAATTATTTAGTTACGAAACTTTAACACTTATTTGTATTATATTTAATGCTCTCGTAAATTACTTACTAATCTACTACTAATCTGAAATTACACTAAGGACACAGCGGGGCCGATCTCTCATATAAAACCCGCGTAAACGAAAAAGGCGTATGCGACAAAATGGTTTTAATCATTTAATTTAAAAACTACAAATATTAAATGTACCAATTTATTAGTATCCGTTTCAATTAAGTAATAAAATATACCTATGTAGAAATTTTGGAACCTCAAATCGATCCTCAATGTTGGTAAAATTGGATTATCTTATTTTAAAGAGGTATTTTTGATTAATTATTATTTGTTATAAAAGTTAACCAATCGTGTTATGCAATGAACGAAATAAAGTCAAAGACATAATAATTTCTTACACTAAATTTCATTTCGTTCGCTTTAGTCAATGTTGAGAAAAATTAGTTTCCGACGATTAGTAGACGACGCATTGAAGATTTTGGTTTGCAACCAAAATCTTCAATGCATCGTCTTAATTTTATTACCTAAACTGAACAAATAAGCATTCATATAAATTTATAATAATGCAATTGAAATTAAAATAAAGTTTATTAATCTTTTGTTTTTGCAAAATACATAGATTTGGAAGAAAGACTTACTATAATTATTTTGCTATATTTTATAGATTATTTTCTAAGCAATTCGATAACGCTTCAACCCAACATAGAAATACAGGAAAAAACCTAATTTATTCCTGATCCGTATTTTCACCGAGACTTACAATTGACAGCCATGCCGACAACCAACAATGAAAGCTTAATTTGCTTTTCGAGACACGGAGGAAGTCGAATTAGCTAAAGCGAAAATGCCAGCTACTAAGAATAGGAATAACAACAACTCAATTAAAGGCGAATTATATGATGAAGAAAAATAATATGTTGTTGATGAAAATATGTTATGGAAAATTGTTATGGAATGTTGACTGGTTGACTTATTTGTGGTTAGATATCAGATTCATTTTATTTCTTAACTTTCTAGTTAAATGGCGAAAGAGGTTCCAAAATGTCGCAATCTTCTTTGTAATGCTAAACGTCCATACGCGACAGTGGTCAATTTTTATACAAGGTTATTGGAAACAACATCAACAACCTCTCAGGACTATATTATCATAAAGAACAACTTATTTTAATTCACCAGACTTTCATACAAAAGTAAAAAAAAATATTTAAATTCAACGCTCTAAATGTTACGAACTCTACGCGTTGAAATATATGAGTGACAGTGCACGAGACGCGTAGGTAGGTACAACAAAATGTGTTTGATATAACAAAGAAATCTTGAAAGTTTGTTTTTGGTAAATGTATTATGTTTTGTAAAAAGTCATAGAACAAAAGTTGCTATTTATGATGTTAGTAATACAGTCCTGCAAGGTTGTTGATGTTTTACCAATAATCCTGTATAATTTGAACATAGAATAATGTTTTTTTATTGATTGAGAATCGATTTTATCAGCGAATATACATAGTCAGTGAAAACCTAATAAAAGTAACACTACATTATTCCACTGCAGGATATATTTCCAAAATGTATAACACTAAAATTCAGAATGTTCAATAAATTATTATTCGCCCCTCATCTCTCTCGGATAAACATCGATATTCACAGCATAATAATATTGGGTGTATTAGATATTTATTGACAAAAAAAATATTATAGTTTGCATTGTATTATATTTGTAGTTTTAATTATAGTTTAAGGCGATGATAGCTCAGTGGTAGTGATGTCCGACGCCGCGGCGAAAGTCGTGGGTTCGAATCCTACAATGAGCTTGAGCTTTCGGTGAAGGAAAACATCGTGAGGAAACCATAGCACGGTGGAAGGGTTTGTAGTACCCGCCTGGCTGGCTACCATCCGCAAGTTGAAAATCTGTCGCCAAACACCTATTGGTGTGTTCCGGCAGCTGCACTTGAGAGCCAGATCCTTCTAGGCTTTGTGTGCTTACCACCTTCAGCCACATCATCACCTACCATAGTGAGATTGTGGTCAAACACAAGCCTTTACAAAATTAAATAAAAAAAATATGGGAATTTTATTACATCCTGTCACATGTAATACCAATATGATATAAACATGATTAAAAGCAATTCTTTCATTATATTATTATTACAAATCATACAAAATAATCAAAATTTACGAATAAATTACCTCTTTGTTGTTGTGTTAATGTTTTATTATAATAAATATCTTCAAAATAATATAAAAACCGCGTAAATCATAGTTGCGAATACACAAACGCATTAGAATCAATTTTATTATAATATAATCATCTGAAAGTATACACGTCTCACTATGGTAGGTGATGATGTGGCCGAAGGTGGTAAGCACACAAAGCACACAAAGGTGGTAGCCAGCCAGGCGGGTACTACAAAGTACCCTACCACCGTGCTATGGTTTCCTCACGATGATTTCCTTCACCGAACGCTCAAGCTCATTGTAGGATTCGAACCCACTATTTACTGTTTTATGCTAATATCCATTTTTTCCTGACAGACAACATAAAAGTACATAATACGTACTTTCATCTTCATTGATAAAATAAATAATTTGACAAACCATTTCATCATTGCAAAACATTAGTGTTTACCTTTCACGCGTTTCATATCCGCTAATAATCTTTGACGCAATGCTATTAAGCGCCAAACCAACAATTTAAAGTGGCCATATTACCCTCTATTGACGTCGAATCTAATAAGAGTCACAATTTTATAGCGTAATAGCTCCAACTCGCGTTGACCGCACCTATGTTATGTTGCAAAATGCTTTTAAATACAGAGTACTATGATTAATAGTGAAACATGATAACATGTTATTGATACATTGTGTAACGATTCCTCAGCGATAGAAGCAATTAGTAGAAAAATTGGGTCAAAAAACCGGCTGAAAATGTGTGGAGTGTAATGTTAGTTTCATAGAGGTTTTAGAAAGGTGTAAAAAAACTCAGTTCAAAACTAAGAAGATAAATAAGATAAATGGCTAGGCTGTATGTGACGATTTGCTACAAAATTTCTCCCATACGTCGATAAAATGGCAACCAATGTTTTTCGCTAGCTAACTTCATACCTTTATATTTTAAGATGTCAGACATTAATTCAAAACTAAGCGCATGGAACGTGCAAGCAACATGGCGCGTAACCGAAAAACGTGACGATTTGCTACAAAAATTTCTCCCATACGTCGATAAAGAAGTTTCACTTCAATAAGTCTACCTGTAAAATACTATAAGTATGAGCATTTCACATTGTTTTTGTAATTAATTAGTCCATCAATTTCTAAACACCGCTTAGTATAAATTAACATGTATTTGTGTGTTAGTTGGTTAATCGGATAATTATAAACTATAATCTTTTCATTATCATAAGTTTTTAATACTGTACATTGATTGACGGAGCTTTTTCCAATGAACGTATCCAACAAATATAATTCCGATAGAGCATGGAATAGAGACCGCAACTCGGCACGCGTTGTGTTGAACGCCTTATCCGTCGCGATGGACCAACGACCTCAAAAACTTTGCCAGACTAGTCTGCATAAGGGCGAGGAACTAGAAGCTGTGTCGTGATTTGGAATAGCCATACTCAATTATGGGGTGAAATTTCAAGGTTCTATTCAAGAAGTACTAGTATCTGCTACTGACATCTTCACACCAAAGTTTGACATGTCAAATCAAAATATTGAGCGTAATAAAAGCGAGTAGACGGTAATGATCGAATGCTTACGTAATGGCGTTCTATATTTAGAAGTTGATACAGATTTGATTCATGTGGGGCATTTTAACACCTACTGCAGGCGACCGGTATAACGGGTTGCGGCTACCACTAAGAGTTGAGACTGCGATATGTTGATGACTGGTAAAGTTGTGGATATTTTCACACCTCGTATATTATGTGAAATTAATAACAAATTGTATGTTAGAATTAGACTTGTATGTGAACTAAAAAGAAATATGACATTATTTGGTTTTTAATTTACTACCTATAGGTATAATATTGTAATTTTAAAAAAGCCAAGTCTATCTACTGGGTTAGTAACTTTTATTCTACGTCCATAAATACATTTTCGAAAAGAGAACGGTTTCTTACCATACGCTTTCTTTTCATTTATTTCCATAAAATTACCACATTTTTTTACCGAAATTATAAAGCAGTTGGTATATTTTTATTGGCATCGTTTAATTTTGAATTTCAGCACCATAACGCGATTATAAACATGCTTTGAACTTTGCTTTGATTGCAGTTAGGTCAGGCAATTTTTTGCTCCATACATTTACCTCGTTTTAGAATTGACACTCTTGATTAAATTTTTTCATGACAATGAAAATTGAGTTTGAATTATTACGAAAAAAAAACGTATGCATTTTATAAACTAATTTGTAAGTGTCTCAAAGAATAAATTAAAAATAATTAAAATGTTTGATAACCCTGATACAACATGGTATCATGCAACCACAGACTTATAAATGGAATGCTATGCCAACTGTCAAAATCATTCACGTCAATCGATTCATTAATTTAAAAATTGCATAGCGTTGCAAGTGCTGATTGGAAAAAAAAACATATTATTTTATTTTAGCTAGTATTAATTTTTAGGGTTCCGTACCCTAAAGGTAAAAAAGGAACCCTTATAAGATCACTTTCTTGTCTGTCTGTCCGTGTGTCACCACCAATTTTCTCAGGAACGGGTGGACCAGCAAATTGAAATTTATACCAGATACTGAGGTCGATAGTCCCCATTAGGTGTATAAAAATCAAGGCCCTGAGACGTTAAAAAGATTGGGCAAATTTAGGTTTTCACAAAAACTTGTAAGTACTAAAATTTATCTTAATTTTCAACTTTAGGCAAAAAGCAAGGTATTACAGCACAAATAAAGGGAAATTTCCAAAAAATAAAAAGTTGAAAATTAAAGGAAGATAGTCCTCTGAGTTGTATGGGCGCTCATACAATTTAGAGGCTCAGGAACCGCGATAGCTAGACAGTTGAAATTCTCCCAACAAACTCCCAACAAACGCGATTTTTTGCCGTTTTTATAGATAATGGAACCCTACGTGCGCGAGTCCGACTCGCACTTGGCCCGTTTTTTTTATATGTATGGATGTAGGACACGTTCGTATTAATTACTGAAACTAGCAATTTTGTAACCTTTTACAGTTTATTTGAAAGTAATATTAGATATTAGAAAGATAATATGAGAAAAGTTTTAAAACTTGAAACCTTTGAAAATACAATATTGAGTGAGATGGAACGAACAAAAGAATACCAGCTGATTATAGTCTTTCCTTCATGTCACTACAGACTTAGGGACGTGCCCTATTGTGTTTTTTTTTTTAGTTTTTCAAAATTTTCATGTAAAGAGATTTTTATCAGAATTTTCTTATAAGCTACTAGCTTTTACGCGCGGTTTCACCCGCGTACTCGGAATAAAATATAGCCCATGTTAATCAGTGATAATGTAGCATTCAAATGGTGATAGAATTTTTAAAATCGGTCCAGTACTTTTTGAGCCAATTCGTTACAAACATACTTACATACAAATCTTTCCTCTTTATAATATTAGTATAGATAACATTAGGTGAAGTATAGGGTATCAATATCAATACACGTTACAACATAATGGGAGCAAGTGTATGCCATCGGAATTACTTGTTAGGATTAAGAACAAGGTGCCACTTATGGCATCGGGTCCGCCTTCACTTATATGCAATATACAATACAATGCAACTCGTTTTGGTGCTCTAATGCAAATAGTATTGCATCCATTAAAAATTTTAATAGCGTTCAAATAATACAATTTGTTTATAACAAGTTAAGTAGGGAACAAAAGTGTTCTTTGTAGATGGTGTTAATTGAAAATAGACCTTATGTATGACACGGATTCATTTGAAATTTAAATTAATCTAGACTCAAAATTTGACATAGCTCATCCCACTATCTCCGCCAAGGTTGACCTATGCATATTTGTTAGATGGAACCAATTATTTTTTGGTCCGCAGTTTGTTCAACAAACACCAGTTATGTCCGGTCTAATGTTTTCATGTCAATTGATGAAGTAGGTTCAGATTTTCAAAACATGATAAATTAATCATCGCAAGGTCAACTCAGACAAATCCGTTAATCAACTCTAGTGTTGTGATAATTTATTAAAATGGGTATGAATAAATTTAAATTACCCTCATCAATCAAGTTTGAAATGAAACGCCGTTTATCCGGCTAATTGCTATCAGTGGTCCGGATAGCCGTAAATCGGATATATTTTTTAACCCGAAAATTAACTGGTAAACGCGTTCTACGAGAAAATGCCAAACGTATTTTTGAAAATTAAGCATAATAGTTTTTATACCTCCTCCTCTTCTCCACCTCTATTTAATAACACTTTGAAATTAATTACAAAAATACAATGAATAAAAAGAATACGGATGAAATTGCATACCTTCTGTAAACTCGCGGCCATGGACTATCAAAATACCTCCTTACTCGCGGAATGGCGGCCATTCAAAAGATCACGCGTGCCGACTTTGAGATTTCGTGTTTATCTCCAAAACTACAGATCCATTCCGAAAAATAAAAATACCGTCAGAATCTTAGATAAATTTCCAATTGGAATCTTATTATCACTTATCAAAAACTAATAAGAGCGGACCACGATCTTATTGGAAACTACGCCATTAGCATAAAAGGTGACCATCATATGTATTTTGAATATGTATTGCTAAATATGTTGTTATTTCGAGCAAAAGCATTATCATTCAAGTAAATGAATAAATAATTATTGAAAACGTATACTTGGTTTTATTTTATTCCATACTAAAATACTGAGAAATGTGTCTCTCAAGATAAGGGTTACAAAATAGGAAAAAAATAAAAAAAAAAAACTTATCGTATTTAATTTCTTGACATAATAATAGATTTAGTATAAAACCTTTATGTTATTAGATAGATTGAACATTATTCTCTTCATTTTATCACAAAAAACATGTGATTGTTCCATTTTCAAATTCAAAAAAAATATATTGTACGACTCGGCGACGAAAATAAGGTACTCAATTCGAGGTCTCAATACATCGAATCTAATACCAACTTTGTAAAAGTATAGACGTATATAGCTTCTAAAAATGCTCAATAATGCGATTTACTTACCATAGTTATAATCTTTCATATAAATACAACAAGAAAAAGGTCTTTTGTTAGTCCTAGATTTCGAAATTTCCGCCATTTTTCATTACCGTCAAGAACTACCTACTCATCAAATTATGTAATTATGAAATGATTTTGCACTGTACCCCACATATATTTTGATTAGAATACCGACATTATAACATTTCTTAGCTAAAAAGATACTTCTGACTTACCAATAATCACTTTATGATGGAAAACTGGATCAAAACATTTTGTAAACACTACACAAACTCCTATCAACTTTTTTTCATTTCACAAAAAAACACTATTATACTTTGTATTTCACTGAAATAATAACTGTATTGTGTTTATTACTAAGTATTCTTTCGATATTACACACCTTTACACAACAACAAACACTCAAAACACTCACAATTATGTATTTTAGAAATAATTCGGGGGACGCCAAGCGCCCTAACGGACTGAAAATTTTGACTGACTTTAACTTTTTTTTTGTGACAGACTGCCTGTGTTGTCATTTTATTGACGCATACCACGGCATAGACAATTTAATGCCGCTTCCACACGTGCCGGGAGCTCGAAAATCGGTTAAGTAACGGATTTTTAATCTGTAAAATTGTACGGCTCGGGTGTGGTGGCCCCCGAGGGCCACTTGAGAATTTAGTGGTGCGCGACTTTCTGGACCTCCGGGTCCACCATACAATTTACAGGTTATAAGAGAGATCTTATTGATACTCAGAATAAATATTATGTAAATATTGACAAATTGAAATGAAATCGGTGTCAGCTTATTTCGGAAATCTTATTTTCTTTTTATTTAATTTAAGGAACATACATTCATTTTTAATTTAATAATTCCTTTGATGTAGGTCCGGTGATGTTTTTTAGGTTTGATTCTCGCATTTATTATTGATGAATTTTGAAAGCTTTATTCATAGTTTGCTAGATCTTAATTGGAATTATGAATTCTAAGAGTATTGTTATCTAAGAATAAAAATACCACGATAAGTTAACTCAGTATTATTTATCAGTAATCTTTCTCCTGTTTTCTTTACGCCAATCAAATTCCTTCCCTTGAATGAGCACCAAATAGTTGTAAAATAAATACTAGATATTTATTTGATAAACAAAAATACGTTCTTGTTTCTTTAATTTGATTATCATGTTCATTGATTCAACTTGGTTGAATCAATGAACTATATGCTTCAACATAATTATTAATAATTGTGGAATTCACTGACTAAAATAACTACACAGACTTTTTAAATGCCTTGGAAAAATTATCCAATGTGAAAACTTACTTTGTATAGTATAGGTCTGTGTTGGACCACAATTTCACCAAGTAAGTGATGATGTAGCCGAAGGTGGTAAGCACACAAGATTTTCCTATCAATGAATCTGCGGTTTCCAAAACAATTTTCGAGTTTGATTGCCCGGAATCTGACTGTGGGGGACCTTTGTGGTTACTGTACAGGAGTTATTCGCTTGAGAATGTCATAGTTGGTTGTCTCCAAACTAGTCTTCGTAAACTCAACATGTAGTGTTGCTGATTATATTGCTTAGCATTGTTCAAACAATTCTTCCCATCATGATTTCTGACGCTAGGAAAGATCGTTTACTCGCAGAGAGAGAAAGATATGTTTTGACGTTCTTGTGATGAAGGATGAAAAAATAATAGTTTTTTTTTTATAAAATTTACGACGTCTTTTTAAAACAAACGACGTTTCTATTAAACGGTGCTATTGTAAGATAATAATAAACCTTATTCTCGTTTTCATGTAGCTTGCTTATTATGTTAATTAGTTCCTTGACTTTATTGAATTTGTTAACAGGAAAATTAATTTATCTCTAATTTGTGTTAGCAAGCGTAATTCTGTTTTAATGGTTGTTCTTTTTTTTCTTTTTGTGATGAATTTGAGATTTTAAAAATGACATATACACGTGACTTGATATTTTAATAACAATCTTGTTGAAATATATTGATGATAAGTTAAAGTTACTATATTTATTACTAGCTTCCGCCCTGCGGTTTCATCCACGTTCCCGAGGGATCTTATGTTTTCCCGGGATAAAAAGTAGCCTTTGTCCTTCTCCATATCATAGGCTATCTGCATACCAAATTTGATTGTGATTGGTTCAGCGGTTAAGGCGTGAAAAGGTAACAAACAAACAAACTCACTTTCGAATTTATATTATTAGTTAGGATAGTTAGGATTAAGTACACGGTCAAACGCTTTTTCTAGGTTCAATAAAAGCGAACCAAAATTAATCTTTTTCCTCAAGTGCCCTATTGATAACTGTTCTGGCAGCGTCTAAACTTAAGTAAGTACATTTAATTTCACGGAGACAGTTTGGCTTAATAATTATTTAAAATATTAAAGATAGTTTTATGTTATTAATATGGATATTAACAGATTGCACTAGAATTCTGCTCGAACTTGCACTGCAGGCAAACTTTATAACTATTCCTCCACACAATATTCCGAAGATGATATGATAGTATAAAGTTTTATCATTTTGTATTATACAAAACTATGAAACTTTATTCTGCAATGGACGTCTAATATGCCATAATTTCACAATAATACATTTTGTAAAACTACTTAGCTCGTTTTTTTCGTTTCTTTCATCACTGATTTATTTGTCGCGAAGCCCTTATTGGTGTATTCCATTTAATACCAAAGTCAAAGTAAAAGCCATTTATTCAATTTAGGCCTTAGAGGGCACGTATTATTGTTGAAGCTACTGAAGTTACCACTGACTAACTGTACCATTCCCATTTAAATTACTTACAATCACGGTAGCTTAAACAATGTTTGACCACGATCATACCTAAGTGATAATGAAGCTGAAAGTGTCTTTGAAGCCTAGAAGTGAACTGACTCCCTAGTACATGTATGTACTAATGTACCCTGCCATAAAGGTCGGGCAATTTTTCAGAAATAACTTTGCAATACGCTTAGTAAAATAATGTATTTTCACATTGGTCTACTCTACCGTTGCCTACATATCAATAGTAATTAACAAAATCTGATATTCTGTCTGTCGGCCATCGATGTGATGTTACAGATGACGTCATGGTGATTACAGGTGATAACGTTATCAGATAACTGTGATGTAGCATTAATCGAATCGGTTTGTAGTTTTGTTTTACCAACTTGTTTTAGATAAAAACGCCCTGTTACACTTTCGGAATGAGGTTAGGTATGTTGTGGGTGATACCTATTGTTATTTTAAATCCAGCTGTATGAAAACACGTTCTTTTGTTTATAAATAGTTCGTTCATCTGTAACCCTTTTTATTTTATAATGCGAACATTCCAGAACGAACTATGACGAACGTCGAGAAAGTGGCAAGTTTGATCAGAAATTATATTATAGAAAAATCAATAAGTACCATACTTATGTACAAGATACAAACTTAACTTAAATCAAACATAGCCAAGATTAGAACAATTTAAATTTCTTTTTGTATTACTTTTTAATGATCAATGTAGAATATGTTTTATATTTATATAATACTAGCTTTTCCACGCGGTTTCACCCGCGTTTCCGGGATAAAATATAGCCTATGTTACTCGGTGAAGATGTAGCTTTTTACCGGTGAAAGAATTTTTAAAATCGGTCCAGTACCTACTTTTTGAGCCAAATTCGTTACAAACATACTTACATACAAATCTTTCCTCTTTATAATATTAGTATAGATATTTAAACTAAGATTAATTTGACCTTTAAATCAAGTCACCTTTATGTAGATAGGATCTAATTTAATGTACAGATTTAATCAATTAGACAACCACAACCAAAGGATCGAAATGCCGACCATAATGCAATTGAAAATAAATAAAGTGAAAATAAAATAGTTACTTATAAAACGAATGCTAGTTATCTTTTATCTGAAAGTTAAGAATTGAGAGCTTTCAATATATATAATTATCATAAAATAGCAAACACGGCAAAAATATTTCTTTCGACGATACTAAAACATTCATCAACTGAATGAAATTAATATCTCACTTCGTACACGGCTGGAAAATTTTGTAAATTTATTTATAACGCAGAAATGCTCCAATAAAATACGCTTGAGTCGCTACAATTGTTTCCCTATCTTCTGTGTAAACTCATCCAGCAGAGAAAACAAACAGCGCTGGAATCGCTAGAAATTGTCAATCTAGCGCGGTCGAGCACGGTTGCTGTAACCTAAAATCAAGCAGAAAATGTCAGCGAAAGGTCACTGCGTGTCCCTAACAGTAAGTACGGTCAGCAACATAAACAGCTGAATAGATAGTTTACAAAACATCTGTATGTAGATACACTAATTACCTATAATATGATATGATAAGTAAACAGGTATTTTGTTAATGTATGTCTACAAAAACCCACATAGGTAGGTACCTACTATTAATTTCTGCATCATGGATAGCTGTTTTGTAAGGATCTGTTCAGCTACTTGTGTTGCTGACCGTACACGTTTGTGTCAACGTGTAATTGGACAAGTATATAAAACAAATTGTGTTAATCGTAAATGTTTTACCGATATACCTGTTTCGGTTTTATCTCGGTGACATTTTGATGTTTACGAAATAGCTTGATTGGAAACGCAGAAGCGATTTGAGCCCGTGTCGTTATGTGTACATTTTATTATTTGTACATCCTATGTTATTTAGTATTTATAGTAGGTAGGTTGACAACGTGCTGATTTATATTGTTGAACATTTTTATGGAAAATATAGTAAAAACTATGCAATTTTATATAAATTGTGAATAAACTGGAATTATTAATTAATTCATTCATTATCATTATTAATTTAATTCTAAAATGTGACTTAAGGTACCGGAGCGACTAAAATACTTGAGAATATCCTATTCCATACAATTGAACTGTCAAATGTCGATATTTAATTATTTTGTAATTAATAACTCTTTCATCATCTATATGTGAATTAAACCAAAAATGACTTGAGATTCCTCGAACCTCTTTTATAAACTCCAGGCTTTGAATCCACTAATTTATTTAATTAAAGCTTGACATGGGAATTAATTCATAACACTCGAAGTATTTGTTATTACTGGTGTTTGTAATTTATAAAAAGATTCTTTCCATGACGTACATAATGTTGTTCATCTGATTATTATATAAAACTAGCTTCTGCCCCGTGGTTTTACCCAAGTTTCCGAGGAAAAAAGTAGACTATGTCCCTCTCTATACCATAGGCTATCTGCGTATCAAATTTCATCGCGATCGGTATTTAGGGGTTTAGGAACGCATAGAGTATAAACAAACAAATTGATTTTTAAATATAAAAAATATGTAATAATAAATAAATAATCTAATATTGTTTTTATTCTTCTATTTAATTAATTTAATAATTATAATAATAGGCTTGCATTAGGTGGCTACATCAAGGGCCAGATTCAGAAAGCAGTGCTCCTGGAGACGGCACACTTAGTGAGGAAGTTCCTCACCCTGGAGCCTTGAACTGATATCTAGGAACCTGTTCCAATTGCCAGTGGGGATCTGTTTTTTAAATTATTCATATATCTATTTAAAAATATATTTCAATACTTTACACTTACTACTTACTAAATAGAATAATAATATGAATAAATGAAAACGAAATTGCCGCGATGTCTCGCACCAGTATGGGACGTGACTATGCGTAAACACGACCATTTCTACTTATGGCGTGAGATGCTATGGCGGCGGACAGTTATATTGTGTCACGGTGCGCATGTTAGCCTGGCAGGACGATGAGTGCCCATCACCAAACGCTTGATGTGTGAAAATGATGTACCTATCTTGAATGTAACCCGGAGAACACTGCCGATAAACTGCTGTGCAGTTTGGCAGGAGATATGTGTTTTTATATATATCTTCTTTGGATAAATAAAAAAAAAATATATATATATAATAATAATAAAAATAACCTTGAATAAAATGTATTAATCTAAACAGTAGTAAAATTTGTATTTTAGTTAAACACAAAAATGGATACGAACAAAATTAACATACCTAGCAAACACTATAAACAACATTAGAGCAAAACAAGTAATAAGCATATGAAAGAAACTTGTTTTTGCATACATTGTGTAGTATGACGTTTGACATAATTAGTGGCGTATCACTATTGTTAAACGTACATTACAAGTAACATACGCGTATCATAATATGCTAAATCCGTATACACTAACAACTGGCTTGTCCAGTGTAGACTACCATCTATTTAGACCGTATTATTATAGTAAGAAGTTATGGGTAAATACTATAAATCTATACTTATATTGTTTGTTTCGTTGCGCTAATCTCAAAAACTACTGGTTCGATTTGAAATTTTTTTAGTGTTGGATAGCCCTTTTATCGAGAAAGGATAAGATACATAAACATTTTAATTTAAGTTCAATATTTTATACATAGCAGCATTTAGTCGTTTCCCCTATCAATATTATGCACTTCTTGACATACTTGAGAAAAAAAACAAAGATCTTATTCTGATCTAATTATAAATTATTTTTTATACACAGCTAGGTTATTTAGATACAAACTGCTCAATAAAAACGATAATTCTTTATTTAATATTTTCGACAAAAAATTCCCCAAAATATTGTGGCGTACGTAAGATAGACCATCCTGCAAATCTACTTACCGATAACATATGAATATCCATCAAGTGTCAGGACGCATTTCCTCGGTGCCCCTGACGCAGATCGGTGCCTATGCGTTCTAGGTAAGGCACCTAATGCCCTCCCACCTCCAGGATCACTATGACATTTGTGAACCAGCTCTTTATCACTAGCAACGTTGCTGTTGCCATCGACCGAGCCCTGTCTGCTGCCTTCCAGCAGCGCTTTACCACGGCGCATCATCACATCATACGCTATCTCCACTAACCATGTTCACTTTGTTCACACGAAAATCCACTTTGTTCACTCAAACAATCAAGAATCACTCTACCCACGTACTCACTGTTTAATCACTCAAAAAATTCTTAGATATGTTTATAACTTCAACACTCTTGTTTATATGCTACGGCCAGGAGTCATAAATTAGGCGTACGCTTCAGGCATTTTCATTGCCTTTGGTCTAAAAACTAATAAATTGAGAATTATTACTCTGACGGTGGTCTTTTTTATATTTTTGACGTTGGTATTATAGTGAATTGTTTAGATACGTTTATAATTTGTTGATATTCCACGTGATTAATGAATCCATATTTCAATAGGCTCAATCGATTTGATGAAGTTCTTATGACGATTATATAAATAGTTGTTACCGAATCGTTTTTGGTTTTCGTTCATCGATGAAATTTATTGTTGATATAAATATCGGTAAATCACGTGGTATGATTTTACTTATGATAATATTACAATCCAAAATAAGATTGCAATAAAGTTTTCTATTATTTATATGTCTGGATACACATTAGTACGGTTATAATTGTGTAATTCAGCAAAGTTTGCGTTTTATCATTTAATTCAGATTTATTTTTAGCTTATATATAAATACCTACATTCCTTTGCTAACATCGATTTCAACATAATAACATAAACATAGTGATGTGCACAAACCGTTCTTTGTTCGTCTCTCTAACACCGAATACAAATGAAAGAAATCTTTGTTTCTCTTTAATTTAGCATGAATCTAACCAAGTTAGCGTTAACATAATTTCAAATTAACTCAACTTTATTGTTACAAAATAATACGTCTACTGCCTACGGTTAAATCATCCAGTTAGTACCACACTAGCAAAGTTGCTTTCATCTCTTTTGAATAGCTCATAATTTACCCGACTATGGTGAAACCGTGAAATTAATGTTTAGCTAAACACAGGCGGGAACACGGAAATCTATTTTCAAGCGACGAGTGTTGTTTTTCCGCCATGGTAACGCTTCACGGGGCGCCCATAAAATGTTGCGTCACGGCTCACGGTCGGGGGTGGTGGTACCCCCCCACTTGTAAACAGATTGTGACGTTGTCCACTGGACTATGCCAAATCGCGACCAACAGGTGGTCTCATTCCCGAATTTCCCGAGTCGAGACTCCAGCACTGAACTCACAGAGTGATTATAATTTTTATATATTTTTAGATTTAATTTTTTTTCGGTCAGTTAGATGACCATTGGTAAGATCGTACATGTACGGACGGAGCGTTCGAAAAGCGGTTCAGGGCGTCATGACGCGACTACGCTACCGTACCGCGTGGAAGCCTGCGCGCGACTGTCGTCTCGTCCGACCCACATGCTTCACCCGCCACAGGTAGCTGCTGATTAGTACTGAGCACTTGAAGTTCTAAATTCTAAATCCCCGGGACATTGAGCAATTTCTTTTACTAAATATGGCATAAACCAGCCATTTACTCCATAGAGACTTGAGAACCCCAATTAATTGGCTTGTACTTCCAATGAAGGAAAACATCGTGAGGAAACCATAGCTCTAGGGTTAGATACTCTGTAGTACCCGCTTGGGTGGCTATCATCCTCAGGTTGAAAACCGGCTCCAAAAAAAAAATTGCTAGGCCTATAGTTTTTTATTGGCAACAACAAGTTATAGGTAACATAAAATGTATTATGTTGCAATATCAATAGATGTATGTAGTTTAATTCATTTATTTTGCTAGCGAGGCATTTATAAGTGGTGCATAGAAATAGATTAAACTTCTCTATGAAGTGATGGTATAATTTTCAAGGCTAGAGTTGCATTCGACAAATACATTCTACTTTGTTTACATTGGCTTTTTTCAATGTTGAATGTTTTCACTCCTATAATTATGTCTATATGTTTATGTGGATGCTTTGAACAAATCTCTAGAATCTGTATAACGGTTGTTTATTTTAAAGTCAACGTCAAAGCCATATATTCAGTTTAGGGCCTAGAAGGGCACTTATGAACGTCGAAGCTACTAAAGTTACCACCGGTTCGGAAGTCGCCTTCAAGGGAAGAACCGGTAAAAAACTCAGCAAGTTTCTAAGCAAGTTTTATTTATTTTAGTATAATATTAATCCTACTATCCTACTATATATCCTACGAATATTATAAATGTGAATGTTAGGATGGATGGATGGTTGGATGTTTGTTACTCAATCACGCCAGAACGGCTGGACGGATCTGGATGAAATTTGGCACAGAGATAGACTATGGCTTGGCTACTTTTTATTTCAGGAAAACATAAGTTCCCTCGGAACTGCGGGTGAAACCGTGGGGCGGAAGCTACTTTTAGTATAAAGAAAACAAACCCATCGTAAACGACTGTTTATTGAATCATAACATTTGGAGAATTAGAAGAAATAATTTTTAAATATTCCTCCTCTAAAGGGGATGCAATAACAAATGTAAGATTTTACTTTTACTGTGTAAAAGACGCTGAATAGCATTTTCAAATAGACAAGAAAACAATATTTTGATTTGAAATTTCTTGGCCATCTGTCTGTCTGTGTATCCTTGTGTGTACCTTTATCTCAGGAACGGGTAAAGGTATCAAGTTGAAATTAATATCAAATACTTAAATCTGCAATCCCTTGGAGCTGTAAAAAAATCAAATTTCTAAGTCAACGCAATAAAAACATACGGCCGATTATAACGCATATTTTGACCCTCGCAAAAATATAATATAGGGAATAAAAACATAATATAGGGTACCTACTTCCGGTTGACTTAGAATCATGAAATTTGCCAAGAAGCAATATCTTATACCACAAGTAAAGGAAAATCCGAATAACATCAATTTGTAGGAACATTTTTTTTTTTTGGGGATTTATAAACTTATTTGTAGTTGGTAAACTGACCGTAACCTATGTCAATAATATATGGAGACAGAATTTTTCTAATGGCAAAATTAAGTTTGTTCTTCTATCCAGTTTATCTTAACCTACTATTTACATACTTACAAGTTTATACCTTTGGTGCGCGAGTCCGACTCTCATTTGGCACTTGCATACTAACCTCGCTCGATAGGTAAATAAATAAATAAATATTCCGGGACATTCTCCTACCTCACACACACACACTGCCATCTAATCAAAATGTATTTAAAAAGACCGAATTGGTTTCATAGAAAAAGTTGTTCAGCATAACTAATTAAGATCCAATATATCTTTCGAAAAGAAGCCATCTCACAATAACTACTCAGTATAATAAATGTAAGTTGTTTATAAAATAAACTCATTAAATATTGCGATACTCCGAAAGATAAATTTAGGGTCCTCCTTCTGATCAAAAACATTTCAAAGTAAATTGATTTATTGTTTAAACAATAAGCAATCACTGGAAACTATACATATTATAATAAAACAGTAGATTCCGGATTGTCTGTACATTGGAGAAAAGTAATAAAAATAGAAAGGGGGTAACTTAAAAAGAGTAATAGAACAAAAGTCTGCTATTTTTAGAATTCTTTTCTGTATTTACAAATAGACGGAGATTAATTTGGGGCTGAATATAGGTTTTGTTTCACTCAAATCGAATGATGTAAAATAAAGTTATCGTCATTTAAAGATTTTTGGAATTTACCTTTATACTGTTCGTTTCATCGAAATTGGCTAACGGAATAAAAGTTATAGGAATTTTATAAAGTCTGCGCGAGCGAAGCCGCAGGCGAACAGCTAGTTAATAAGTAAATGTATCTAAGTTTTTCCATTAGAACATTGTTAAGTTTTGCCAAACTGCTCGCTAAGCTTATTAAAAATTACATCAGTCTGCAAAAATATAATTCTTACAGTGAAACATCTTGCTTTTTATTAAACTAGACATTATAAAGTTGGGTACAACTTTCTTACTTACCTACGTTATTTGTTAAATAATTTAACATCCAAAATACTGATTTCTGAGTTACGTTATATTTAATTAATTGAAAACTAACTTTAGGCCTGTGGTTTTACCTGTGTTCCCGAGGGATTCAATATTTCAGCGGGATAAAAGTGTAAATATTTAATGATACTATCTTTTTGCCCTGCATTTTCACTCGCAATATGTAATCATGACTTTCAACTTATGATTAACGATAAATTAATTGAATCGGACCAAGAGGTCGCTGCCACGTTTGAGACTTTTTTCACAGATATTCCAGTTTCTACTACCAAATCTCTTAATTCCTCTCCCGCCCTCGCTTTATCTTTACTTAGGAAAAATGTATCAAAATGTAATGTTGACTTTAAGTTCTCCACTGTCACATCTATTGATATAATTAAAACTTTTAAATCTCTATTTCACTCTTAAGGGATTGAATTTTGTAAAATCCTTTCATAGTGGATTCTTACGATATACACATAAGGAACATGTGTGCAAAACTGTACGTCGATATATCAGTCCACCGCCGGTGGCGCCGGCAACGATTCACTAATCCCTTACACTATGCCGGCCGAAAATATCGTAGTCGTGAATAAGTGTCACTGGCATAGGAGTACGAATTTCGTTGACACACATGAGTGTCAACTGGCATAGGAGTAAGAAGTTTTAGATCACACACGTTGTGTCACTGGCACCCTTTTATTATACAGATACTTATCATAGTGAGAATGTGGTTAAACACAAGCTATATACATTCATGCAAAAATATATATGCCAAGCTTCATCCATATCCGGACGTGATTGAGAAACAATCTTACAAAAAACTATAATATTTTTCATTCCAGGGCGAATTTCGTACAAAAACTAGAAAATTCATTTCGTGGGTTCGATTCCCACACAGGATAAACATTTGTGTGCATGAACATATCTGTTTGTCCTGATTCTGGGTGTTATTATCTATATATGTATGTATTACAAAAGAAAAGTAGTATATGTAGTATATCAGTTATCTGGCTTCCATAGCACAAGCTCTGCTTAGTATGGAGTCAGATGGCCGTGTGTGAGTATGTCCCAGAATATTTATTTATTTAAATTTAAACCCAAAAAAAAATGATATACAGTGTTATTCAACGTAAGCCATATTTCGCCAATTAGATTGCTCAGTATCACCACTAGAATCGATCCCCATGGGTTCTAAATCGTATTATTTTGTGACAAAATTGATCAAAAAGGTATGAAGAAGTAATCTTATAACAACCATCTTCGCAATTATTGGTTACTTTGTATTTTTGTAAGTATCTATTCTCTGGTATACTCAAAATAGCGTGTCATAACTTATCTATACTAATATTATAAAGAGGAAAGATTTGTATGTAATCTATACTATATAATATATAAAATAATATATAATATAGTATAATATATAATAATATTATAAAGAGGAAAGATTTGTTTGTTTTTAACGAATTGGCTCAAAAAGTACTGGACCGATTTTAAAAATTCTTTAACCGTTAGATAGCTACATTTTCACCGAGTAACATAGGCTATATTTTATCCCGGGAACGCGGATGACACCGTGCGGAAAAGCTAGTCTAAGATATAAGTATTGTCGAAATATTTCACCCGTATGAGAAAGAAAAGAAAATAATATATAACTAGGTAAATCAAATACCTGTCCAGCCGAGCAAAAGAAGTTACAAAGTAGTTAGTAAGTTGGTTAAATAAAAAATAATTAACACCCAAAAACTACCCGTGAAATATCTTTTGATCTTTTAATGAGGGTACGAAAAAGTTGTTACGTTGATAGTTCGTTATAGTTGGCCCAATCTTGGCAGTTCGTTTCGCTTAGGGACATCTAGCCCTTCCCAATATCATGACATTGAACTTGGCAAAAGATTTCGATGGATTACTCTTTGTGACTTTCCTGTGTGATTGATTTGTATTTCAGGGTACTTTAGGCATCTTTGGTGTTTCAGCAATATTTTTGTAATTGAAAGCAAGTTCCCAAATGGAAACATCTAGAAAAGGTACTGAGTCCAAAAACAACTAGGTTCTTTTCTTTTTACCGCGTTGAGATTGTGGTTAAGTAAATGTTAGTGCAATACAAATAAATTGTATTACTACCAGTGTTTAGAGACCTAAAAAGATATGGATAAAGATATCGAGAATTATGAGAATAGGGTCGATACCTTTGGGACAAAATACCTTAACCTTTTATGATGATAACATACAATAAATATCATTGAAATACCAAAGAGCTTCATAATTATGTTTTCAAGACTTGGCTAAGATATCCTCTAATTGTAGCCTTTATACAACAAGAAGCAATACTTTCAACATAATTACGAACAAACAGAAATTGTACCTTCGGTAAGGCACACGTTCGTGATAATTGGATCAATGGAGGGAGGTAAGCCAAAGTTTGCGTGACGATGGTTTATTTCAGCGCCGGCTACTTACAATTTGTTTTATCGCTGCACTAGATACTGGTAGTACGGAATTTTATTTAAGCCTAAAAAAGGCCTGTTGGCTGTGAGGCTATGTCGATAAGGATTACAAAGCGGTGGTACGTTCTCTGCATGCGTTTTATTAATGTTTCGTTCATTAGTTTGGGTAGTATCTAACTATTGCTGAAGCAAACGTTTGAGATTGATTAGATTAGTAACAGTGGTGGTAAATACTATTTTTTTTAAACCCCAATTTCCCACAAATTACACGACGCCGCGCCGCCCGTGCGCCGCTACGCCCACGTGAGTTATGAGCATTTTCTATTGTTTTTTTATTATTATTAGCTCCTTTTGCTCCAGTGGACAGGCAGCCTTAAATGCTATCTCATATAACAAAGTCAAGATCTCATAACCTATTCTTTTCATTCTTCTAATCATACGACCTAACGTTACCTTGAATTTCAAACTGAAATAACTTTTATTAATAAGCGTAACGAATTTAACTATGAAAATAATTCGAAGCCAATGTAAATAAAAGTGGCTATGAGTGAATGAACGAGAAGATCTGGTTACGTATCTAAGCGGAAATGACCTTGTACCTTTACTGTATTAACGTATTATTATTGAAAAATAAATTTGTACCTTTACTCTATTAAGAAATTATTATTAAAATATAAATTCCTCACTCGAGAATAAAAAGAAGAATCGAAAACAGAAATTTAGTAGAGACGATAGAGGAAATGGGAGAGAAAAGGGGTTTGGACATCTTATACCTCACGATAAACTTATTAAATACATCATAGAGGGAAAGATATAAGAAAAGCGAGACTATCTATGCATCGTAAATCGCAGAATAGACAATAAATTATTATTATCCACTTAGTAGGTACTTAGACATAATGATTTGGTAGGAAAAACAAAAAATATATAAGTACCTTTATTACAAAAGCAACCTAATATAGATCCATTATGCCACTCACTGGCATAAAAATATCCCTTATGCAAAATAACGGACCAACAACAACCTGCATACAAAATTAAATTTATTCCCGACTCATCGATAACGAGAGGGGAATGTGAAAAAGTGTATTCATTTTTTATAGAATAATGTATACGTTACCCCTGGGTGTAAATATGATTATTATGGCATATACCTAGCTGACAGGCAGGCTACATCATATTTTACTGGGTATTTTATATGTGTAAGAACCATTTTGAAGTTTAAGCACTCAGATAATAAATAATTTTGACTTTGAGAGCAACTTTGCAATCTTTTAAATCTACTAGGTACTTCACAGGTGCGTTCAATAGGTACCTAATCGAACAAAATGTATGATATAATTATTTATAATTTATTTTATTATTTCGTACCTATTTCAGGTACCAGTCTTATTCAGTTTTATTCAAATTCAAAGAATATTTATTAAGTGAACTTATTACTAGTATTTTCACTCGTCTCTCGATTAATAAAATAGCCTGTGAAGTGAGTAATTCATTCAAATGCGTTCTTCTCCTATATAAAATCAAAAACTTTATAGTAGATATCCTTTCTTGTACAACTTATGTTCGACTTTTTAAATCTAAATACAGATAGTTCTTGGATATCTTTAGATCCTTTTTTGTAGAAGTATAATAAAAAGAGTTGAGAACCTCTTCCTTTTTTGAAGTCGGTTAGTAAGTTTCATAAATATAATGGGAAAGTAAAGCCACACTCTATACAATGTACTATGGGGAACAAAAAGCTTTCAAGCGACGACCACGTACCGGAAAGTGCTGGTTAGGTCGGCTTTCTACCAAGACCTCTTACGACCTTACTGGAGATTCCTTGAATTCCATCTAGCAGAGATCAGGATCGTTAATGATAAGTATGGAAAAGACTTCAGTTCTCAGCTGTAAGAATTTCCATTCTTACTGCTCAAGGTCAAGATCAAGGTCGTGGGTTCGAATCCTACAATTAGCTTGAGCTTTCGGTGAAGGAAAACATTGGGTGGAAACCATAGAAAGGAAACCATAGAAAGGTGGTAGGATACTTTGTAGCTGCTTAACACTCTTAAGATAAAAATCTGTCGCCAAACACATACTGGTGTGTTCCGGTTACTGCACTTGAGAGCCATTTCTTTCTAGGCTTTGTGTGCCTTACCACCTTCGGCCACATCACCACTTACCATAGTGAGATTTTGTGAAATACAAGCCTATTACAAGGTTCAAATAATAATAACAATAATAAAGCACAAAAAATCACGATCGGCTACAACATCGCTTATCATGTTAAGATTACATTTTTATACATATAAAATTCATTAGAAAAATAACATTTATGCTTCGATGTCTATTTTCAATTAATTTACTATGATTCGAAACCTGCAACGCCATCATTGTAACCAAACGGCAGAAAATTGAACTAAAATCGCCAACAAACCCGCTCATAGCCATCGCGTGTACCCTACTCACCAATAGTATAAGTGGCGCCATCTATCTGAAACGTGGCGCTCTTGCACTTCTTGAAGACTTTTCCACTGACGACCTGTCTCGTGGCGCTACCGTGTGTCGCTGGGTTCGACGCGATTTCCCGCCTC
This sequence comes from Tetheella fluctuosa, assembly GCA_951216915.1. NCBI lineage: Eukaryota > Metazoa > Arthropoda > Insecta > Lepidoptera > Drepanidae > Tetheella > Tetheella fluctuosa. Next base: position 13,330,385 of record OX578214.1, read on the forward strand.
ACCACTTGATGTGTGGCGCAACTGTCGAACTTATTTCTCAATTCCTCGAACGACAAATCGGACGGTAAATCCGGTGATTCGTCGCGATAGTGACGCACTTGCCCGCACAATTGACCGCCCTGTGCCGAATCGACCACTTTCTTGTCCATTTTGTCTACCACTTTTTCACTATCTCACTTATTTGCCACTTGACACATTGACACAAACATTGTTATTGTCAAAGTACAATGTCACTAGAAATGAAAAAAAAAATGGTTACACTTTTTGTATAAGGTTAAAAACTAATTAAAATTATTGTAGGTACAGCCGTGCAAGCACCGATTGTCGATAAGTTTTAAACTTCGATAAACTAGGTAATAAACTAGGTTAGGTACTATTTAGAAGTCATTTTAGTCACATTTGTCGAAAATATTCGAATTTATCAATGAATCCATGCTCACTGGACCGAATATAGATAAATCTCTCTATCGCTCTAATATAAAGAAATCCAAAGGGTTATGTGTATAAGGACTCGCTTACAAAAATTATGTATGTAAACGTGGTGTCAGACTTCTTATTAACTTATTCGGCTATGTAAAAATAGTTTTTTTTTTCTTATATTAAAAATAAAAATGAATGTAAGATCATTTAGTGATTAAATTATGAATATTTTATATAAATAGGTATATTGTTTATTTTTTAATTGAAATGCATTACATATTGTGCTTCCTACTTATTTTTCACCAGTCATGATGACCCAACGATCAGACTGAATCAACTTAATGGACTATGGCAAGTTTTTGTTAGTCACTAGCCCACTAACCCGGACAACGTAAATTAATCAAGTTAATTTATTGACGAACTTGCTTGATAGAGCTTCAAAACTAAATTTAGGTTTTTTTCAGAAATAAATTTTCATTTGCATTTTCTCCTTACCTATACTTTAAATTAAAAACAACTTTTTAAAATTCGTGTGAGTTATAGTTTAAAGATTTTCTAGCTTACTAGCTATTCTCCGCGGTTTCACCCGCATTAAAATGATAAAAACTTCCTCAAGAATTGGGCTATCAAATGCAAATATATTTTTTCAAATCCTACTGGTAGTTCCAGAGATTAGCGCGTTCAAACAAAAACAAACTCTTCAGCTTTATTATTGGTATAGATTTAGAGACACTGTAATTGGCTTATTTTAAAAAATAACTGATTAAAGTATATCAACGCTACAAGTAATGTTTTTTTAAATAATCAAAAAATAAGATTTTGCTGATTTATCTAATCCAAAACAGTATTGTAGCTAATCAATCAAACTGTCAGCGCAACAATCCAAAGACGGCCTGAAATGCTTTTAAAAACAGTTATAATTAGACGCATTTGAAACAACTCTAGAACAAAGTAGGTTTATCCGATAAAAACAGCGGTAGAACAAATAACAAACTGTTAAGTAAATGTTTACAGCTGGAATTATACCCGTTGAAATTTTTGTTCTATTCTAGTAATTTATTTACTCTCACTATAAATAAAATACCCTTCCTTCAATCATTGCGTACGCCGCTTTAGTTTTGGTTGTTCTGTTAATGTCATTTCAATTATTTACTGGCGATAGACTTAGAGGAAATCACAATCTTACCATGATAAGAAACGTCACAGAAAGCTTAGGATGTAGGAAACTTGCTCTTAACTGCTGCCATATATTTTCAGGGTGTTAATCAGTCAAGCGGGTACTACTACGAGTATCCTTTCATCGTACAATGGTTTCTTCACGTTTTACTACCTTTAACCTAAAGACAATAAAAATAATAACTGATATTTCAGTATGACGTTCTTTATTTGAAATTGTTCAGAAATTACAATTTCAAATAAAATTCAATTCTTTTTCTGCTCGTTTTAATTGAAAATTTAATTCAGATCTTGCCTGTGATTGTTACAAAACGAGTTTTATGTCAGTGACTACCAGTCGACGTTTTTCATCTATAATAAAGGAAATTACTTTTAAAATAAAAAGGAATCTGAAATTGTAAAATTTATAAGATCTAAACATAAAGTTTTAAATATAAAAGGTTTAATCTTCTCAAGATAGATAAAATATATGTCTAAATATTTTCATTACATATAGATTTAAAACTAATAATGTAACAGTATCAATATGGAAATAAGATAAAAAAAAAAAAATTTAATCGAACCCACATTTATATATATATATATTATTATAATTTTACAATGAGCTTGATCTTTGGTGACGAAACCATTACAGTGGTACTTTATAGGTAGGTACTTTCTACTCTGTATAGTCCCCTAACTGGCTACCACCCTCAAGTTGAGAATCTGTCGCTGGCAGCTGCACTTGAGTCAGAATCTTCTTGGCTTTGTGTGCTTACACTTACCACGTCATCACTTGCTATGGTGAGATTCTGGTCAAACAGGTATATTATAGTAAAATAAATATATCATAAAATGAAGAAAAAATAACAATAATTAGTTGAAGTAAAAAAATATTAACATTAGGTAATTTATAGACAATTTATGAGTAATGTAGCCGCTTAAGACAATATTAAATTGTTTTCCAAACATAACGAATGAATATGACATGTTACGAACGTTGAGATAGACAGCAACATGTACTTGTAAATGTAAATAAATTGAAACTCAAGCGCCGTGAAGAATCCAGTCACGGTATTCGTGGAAACGACACGAAAACTCTTAACTTCACTTTATTTGACATCGAGAATAGGTTGATGTTAATTTACAGTGTTTATTTGGAGATATAAAAAGTGAATTATTCACATAGTGGTTTATTTTTCTTTATCCGATATTTACAAACGGAGGTGAACTTTATTGAATTTACGACCTGGGATTTGGGAAGTATTTTGAACTTTTCTTTTATGGAGTTCACTACTATGCACTTATTTAAAATGGTATGGTTGGTAAATAAATACGGATTCACAACTTACGGATGTAAGCTCACAAAGATGTTTCGGCCAAAGATTGTTATTGTGTATGTCATCTTAAACCTGCATCGTCATGATCTTAGGCCGGTGCGTTAACCACTGAGCTATCACGGCTTTTAACTGATAACATAATAATAATCATAAAAATAAAATAATAACCAACATTTAATTAGATCTTAATGTCAAATAAAAAACCATTTTATTTGAATCAATTAGAGTTACCAAACTAATTCCAAAACAAAATAGTAATAAGATTATATTTAATTTTGGTTACATCGTAGTAGACTTAATTCCGTTTAGTTACGTGGAGTACTTACTTATCAGCTGCATTATACAAAAATGTACATTGCTCTACATTAGATCTCTATTTATAACATTCACAGAGCTATTATAGTGTTTATAGTTCCATAAACACTTACCATACAAACTTTATGATGAATTTATTTAAAGTTAAGCTAGTTAAGGGTAAGCCATCATTCCCATAAAAAATATACTTGCCTTGTAGGAGAGTCGATAGATGACTAAATATTTTTCAATGATTGATAATATTTCAAATGATTAAATTCAGTTTAAACTATTATCCTGCGTTGGTTGCAATGCCTCTTTTTTAGTTATTTTTTTATCAGAAACCATAGCGGGCGTGAAAAAAACAACTCACTAAAGAATTATAAATTTCAACGTAATTCGATGAATGCTATTAGAGCGCATACGTTACACACAAAAACAGATAGACATATATTGTTTTTATATTATATAGATATAGCTATTATACCTACTACTTAGGTAACTACTAAATATAGTTTAAGTTTTAAACTTAATTCTGTAGTGGTGGTGAATGGTTGAATAAATGTATTACAGGAGAGTTATTTGTTTTAGAACTAATTTAATTGCCTGTGATTAAATTTCTATTTTTTTAAATTGTTGTTGACACTGCTTGCTAAAATGTTTTTTCGATTATTTATCCTCCCAATCTTAGATCTTACTAGGTATTGAATAAGATATATTTTTAAATTACTACTTTTATCAATAATTCGTTATCTTTTTTATTTTGATTGAACACGATTAAAGAGAACGACTTGAATTCTCCACAATTTATGTATATGATTTTATAAGTTTTGTATGGATAACATTTTACATCTTTCATGTTAAAATGTATACAATAATTACAGCCTATATCTGCCCACTCCTGAGCATAGGCCTCCTTTCACGAATAAGGGTGAAAGGGGAATGGGCAAATACTCCACCACGCGTGCCCACTGCGAATTGGTGGAGGTAGGCTAGTGGTCAACCTACTGTTGGAGTTGTCAAGCCACCTAGGAGGTCTCCAACTAGCTTAACGACCATCACAATTAAGTGATAACCGGGACCAACGGCTTAACGTGCCTTCCGAAGCACGGAAACGCTCAAGATGAAATACCACTAGGCGGTCACCCATCCAGGTACCGACCAGACTGGACGTTGCTTAACTTTGCCGATCGGTTAAAAACGGCTAATCAAGCCAAGCTATGAGCGCTTCTGCGTTAAAATGTATAAATAATTATAATTGATCATAAATAAATAAAAATGTGTGGACTTTTTGTTCTTGTTTTAATTTCCCTTTTTAATTGTAAATATTTAGTATGTACATTTGTATATTGTGTTTTGTGTGTAATAATAATAAAAAGTTGACCATAATATTAATTATACTTTGTCAAGTTTTACACTGATCTTTTTATTTTGCCCTAACATGTCACGGTGGAAGCACGTGTATTCTAAATCTGTGTTCTTTTATATTTAATTTGCCTAATTGTTTGCGTAAGTTCTTAGAAACTCTTGAGGGGTATTGTACAACTGTCTTGTCTTCTTACTTGAAAAGTTGTCGAGAAACTTGGTAATTACTTACGAGAAAAAAAAACGATTCTGAGCAGTGAAATTAAGCTTAGAATATTTTGCCTATATGAACAAGATTCTAATTTAATTTTACAATCAGCTTCTGTACCTACTTAGTATTTTTTATTTTATTTTTGTTGCTTCAAGAAAAATAGAGATAAAACTGTAAATTTTTCATCCAATTATTGTATTTCATACATTTTTCATGTGACTTTAAAGATTTTTTTTAAACCTTTGTTTCTACATATAAAAAACATAAAATCTAAATGTAGAGTTGCTACAAAATTAATTTTAAAAACACATTTTATTTTTGTTTACGATTAGAAACGTAAAAAAACTACTACCAATATTGCTATAAACAAAAATATTAATCAATGTACTTTAATTTGAAATCTTTCTTCATGATAGAAGTATTATATTTAGACACATAATACAACTTCTGTTTAACATAAAATAGCGTGGCGTGCCTCCGCCCATTTGTTTATCGGCTGTAACTTTGTAAACACAAACAAAAACCTGTTCCCGAACATGCTATTCGCACTTTAGGCTTTATTATATATATATACATATATATAAAACACAAAAATGTTTCTACCTACCTAAGTCCGTTACAGACTTTGAAACCATCCAACTGATGTGCCCCAAACCGGTTATATTAGAAGGGCAAGATGGTTTTAGACCTTATATTTTTTTTTTTAGTTTAGTAGCACACGCCACGTATCCACTAGTATATTCATATCAGGGTAAACGTTGATCAACCAGCTATAGAATTTAAGTCAAAAATGTTTTTTTTTGTTTACTTTGTTTGGCTGTGTGTGTTTGTCCAGAATCTCAATATGGTAAGTGATGATATGGCCGAAGGTGGTAATTAAATACACAACGTTTAGTAGGAACTGGCTCTCAAGTACAGCTGCCGGAACACACTGGTAACAGATTTTCAACCTAAGGGTATTAGTCATCTTTGTTGCTCCTGCATTGTGTCCCAAGCTAGTGTATGGCACCTTGGGCTCGCTATCGCCCCTCTCTCACCCCGCAAGCCCCGCACGATTGCTCTGTCTTGACGTGTCCGTTGGCCGACTGTAAGAGTTACATACACTGTGGTGCTATGATCTCCTCGCCGCGGAAACCTCAAACTCATTGAACCGAATTTTTGATTCTAACTCACTTTAGTCACGGCATTCGACTTCACTAGCATTGAGTTATCGGCGCCTCATAAGATTTATTTTTTTTAATTTAGGACCTATCATACATTTATTGAAATGTCAAAGATTAATGCATTTTTTGTTGACTTTTCTATTGGTACTAAAAAAATATAAAATAATAAATTATAAGTATGTAATTATAATTAATAAATACCTTAAAAGATTTTATATTAGAAAACTAATGAAATTGTAACCATCTATAAGTGTTTCGAGGCTAGCTTTCTTTACAGCTGCTTTATCTCTTCCATACATTTAAAAAATCAGCTTCTGTCAAACTTTTCGCTTGTTACTAATAACTTATTAGACATTAGCTGTTCGCCGTGGTTTCACCCACCTGCGTTCTCGGGGTTTTTACGTTAAAAAATGGGCTATCAAATGCAACAAGAGATTTGCGCGTTCAAACAAACAATCAAAAAACCTCTTCAGCTTTATAATATTAGTAAAGATTGTATATAATTTGAACTAATTACATTATAAAAACTTTAAAATCAGCTTTATCTAGCGTACTTAAAATACTAGACATTTAATACTAATATGCTGTCCAAAAAACCACAAACAATTCTGTTTACAACTGCTCGACCGTGAGTCTCTATAAACTAGAGCCTTAAACGCTGCTCAGGCAAAGGTAAAGGATTTCATTACAGGTAGGATTAGAGATATTTATATACCTGCCTAGAGTGACAGTAGCTAGGTGATATATATATGTATATATTTTTTTTACCACATTGTTGGCACACGCGCAGGAACACAAATATAAGTTATTTGGCTGCGGTATTCTGTAAGGTGGAGGTACTTCCCCAGTCGAGCTGCTCTTTGACCGACATATCGCTATGCTCTACCTCTTTTAATACCGGATATAATAATAATAATTTGATATACCGGGATGTACCTAATATATACTTTTATATATTTTTTGCTATTTTATACCACTGTTTTACAGCTCTTTTAATCTCTTCTCTATCCAAACTTGGTTAATGGTGGATATAAGATCTTATAGAGATAACTTTAGTGATAATAAGGCCACCCATTATTAACACTGTTATTTAAAGTGACGCCGCGTTATGCTTAAAAATCTGAAATTCAACGTGCGGCGTCCCGCTCCCTTCTATAGCGACCTCTCATAGAAAACCCGCGTCAACGGAACGGGCGTATGCGACAAAATGGTTTTTTTCACTCCTCTTGCTCAAAAAGACCGTCATTGTAGCATACCAGAGCGAAGAAAAAATAGCAATTCTTCCTCTAGGGGAAAAAGTTTTTTTTATTTTTATTTTTGTGTGTCAAATGACAATGAGCCTACAAAAACGAAAAAGTCTTTAGTCATAAGTAGAATAATCATGAATAAAGACTCGAATTATTACTGTTTCATAAAAAAAGAACTTTATTTTAATTTTGAAAATGGAACTAAAATCGGCGATCTCTGGTAGAATGCATGCAATGTGTTGCGGCTACAGAAGAAACAAAAAAAAAGACATTGGCGCGAAATCTTTATAATTTTTCTCTAATTGCAAATTGAATTGGTAGTAACCATAATTAATTTTACAATAGTGAAAATGTCATAATCTTTTTTTTTTTTTTACTTTTGTATAGGCTTGTGTTTGACCACAATCTCACTATGGTAGGTGATGATGTGGCCGAAGGTGGTAAGCACACGAAGCCTAGAAGGATCTGGCTCTCAAGTGCAGGAACTTGAGGGTGGTAGCCAGCCAGGCGGGTACTACAAAGTACCCTACCACCGTGCTTTGGTTTCCTCACGATGTTTTCCTTCACCGAAAGCTTAAGCTCATTGTATGATTCGAAACCCCGGCCTTCGCCACGGCGTCCGACGTCACTACCACTGAGCTATCATCGCCATAAAGTGAGAATGGAGACCCTAATTTACAAATAGAAGAGAAAGGAAAAGAAATAATTTTCAATCTGTTGCCGTCAAGGTCACAAAGCATTTATTTAAATACCCTTACGAAAAGTTTATGAAGTGGAGGACAGAAAAACGAGTGGATTCTTGTATTGGATTGTTTTATTTTCTCGCAATCGTAGTGAAAAGTATAGTGTAACACACGGCGCTAAAACCCATTAAAACTCGGTTTCTATTTACTCCCTCGCTAAGGCTCGGGAGTAAAAGCACCTCGAATATAATGGGTCATTTTAGCTCCTTGTATAACAATCTACTATTATTGTTTAATTTAAAAACTACAAATATATTTCATAAAACCTAAGTACAATTTATAGTATCAGTTTCAATTAATATATGTAGAAATTCTGGAACCTCAAATCGATCCTCAATGCCGGTAAAATTGGAATCTCTTATTTTAAAGAGGTCTTTTTGATTAATTATTTTGTGTTATAAAAGTTAACAAATCGTGTTATGCAACGTACAAAATAAAGTCAAAGACATGATGAATTCTTGCAATAAATTTCAGTTCGCTTCGTTAATTGTTGAGAAAAATCGGAATCCTTGCAACCAAAATCTTCAAGGCGTCGCCTTAAGTAAAGATGTGTACTCCAATAATAATTATGTGTTGTTACAGTAAAATGTTACCTATCTATTATATTATTTTTATGTCAAAAGGTTGTTAAGCTAGTCGGTCAACTATTGTAGGAGTATGTAGTCACCGCCGCCTATGGACGGACATGTCCAATAAAGAGGATTATCATGTCAGTTTCAATTGTGAAGATGTTGCAGGAAAATATGGTTTGACCGGCATGAAGATACCTGAAGACTAAGTTCTAAGTTAAACTGGAAGCAGACTGCAAACAGTGAATAAACAAATTATAAAGCAATTACAGGATTTCTAAAAACTGATTTTTTTATTTTAACTTTATCTGGTTACCCTACTCGGCTAGCCCTCGAGAGATTATAACGTAATATCATTCAGCAGATGGCTCACTCAGATGAATGAAATTAAAAATATAAATGAGCTGCTCGGAATAATCTGGTCTGTGACAGGAATGGATTCAAGTGGTTTTTGGCTCAGTTGATATTTAGGACGAAAATAGGATTCTTTTTGATATTAAATTTATAACTAACTAAGGAATGAAAACAGCTCTAAAACTATAATAGATTTACCGCTTCTATTCAACTTTTGATGACGTCATGTTTTTGGATAGATTCAATTCATTCAAAGGTCTGGAAAATAGCCAAGAATTCTCACTAAATAGTTTGTAAAAAATACTTAATCAGAAAAGAGTGCCGAGGTGAAGGTTTGACTTTTAGTCGTGTTTTAAACTTACTCTTTCCAACTTTTATATTTTCCGAGAGGTTTTTCTTTAAATTTCTTCCGTTGGACCATTTATTATTTCATTAGTAACGTTTACCCAACTTTTATCCGACTATTTGTCTTGCTTCTCGCAGACAGACGTTTTATCCATTTTTGTTCTTATAATGTAGCACTAAAATTTAAGGGTTTTTATTTGTCTTACTTAACTATAAATATTTTCTACTTATTACATTGAATTTAGTATATTTTATGCTTTATATATCCAATAAGCATTAAATTTATTAAACGGGCATTAAACTGACGTATACGTACATATATAGGTCGAGTGTCATGACGATGGTCGCGGTTCGAATCCTACAATGAGCTTTCGGTGAAAGAAAACATCATGAGGGAATCATAGTACGGTGGTAGGGTACTTTGTAGTACCCTTGACTTAACAGCTACATTTGAGAGTCAGTTTCTTCGAGGCTTTGTATGCTTATTACCTTCGGCCATTATCACTTACCACGATGAGATTGTGGTCAAATACAAAAATTATATTATATATAAAATTATTAACACTTTGTTTCACGTACTGAAGTCATGGAATGGGCTTTTGTTATAATGTCTTTGAGTATTTCCTTTTAAGTCAAGTGATATATTTATTTTTCTTATTAGTGATTGAACTTCCACTTGAATACCTTAAGAATACTAAAGACTGAAGACTAAAGAAAGACTGGAGAATAAAGATTACTGTCTGTTTATTTATTTATTCAAATAAACAGCCACAACAATTTTCAATTTAGCTATTTAAATTTATTTCTCGTTTCGTTTCGTTTTAGTTCCTTTTATGGCGAATATATTTTTAAAGAGGATATAAAATATAGTGAGATTTAAAAAAGGAGGATAAAAGAAATGTAGTGAAGATTTTACCGATTTTGACAGGCCGGTTGGCGTGGTTGGTAAGATACCCTATCTATCACGCCGCAGGTCGTGGGTTTGATTCCCACTCAGGACAAACATTTGTGTGCATGAATATGTCTGTTTGTCCTGTGTCTGGGTGTAATTATCTATATATGTATGTATTTACAAAAGAAAAGTAGTATATGTAGTATATCAGTTATCTGGCTTCCATGGTACAAGCTATGCTTAGTTTGGGGTCAGATGGCCGTGTGTGAGGAATAATGTCCCAGAATATTTATTTATTTATTTATTTATTTATTGGTTGGGATAAATGGAATCTTATTTTGAAAAAAGTTATTTATTGTCCATTCAAAATTAGAATTGGAAGCTTCACGCACTTCACGCATGCGTAACGGACGCATATCTTAACTAAACAAAACGAAAATTTAATTGAAATGTTTATTTAATCAGTAGCTCTACATGATATAAAACAACCCAGACATTATTTATGTTACATCTAGTTTTATTGAAATAACAGAATTTGTGTATGAGCGATCGGGTTTCAAATAATTGATTGTAATATCCAAGTTATCTTAAGTTAATGTTTAGTTCTGTTAATCTGCTGTCTGGAGCTTAATTAGGTTGTTATACATATCTTATCGTGTTCTTACTAATACGTATACTACCTACCTACACAAATACGCACTGCAATGTGTAATGCCACCTCAACACTATTTCCAAAGGATTACTACATATACTTATAGCTAAGTAGATAAAATGGTTTGACAAGACAACGGAATGAAAGCTGGACCCACATCGCTCCCCAAGCTTTAATGACCCTAACCAATATCGGTTATCGGTCGAGATAAATCTTTTTTCCGCTTTCCAATTTATTTCTGCGGCCTCTATTGCCTGCCAGTGACAATTTATATTTTTAAATAACGAACACATATTTGACACCTCTAAATAGAGCATGTTTTTATATATTCGAAATTTAATTGTAACATACGTTTTTTGTTTCATAGCCTACTTTTTAGTTTCAGGTACAGGTGCAGGTACTGATAAAATTTTAAATAGAGGAATGAGTTAGAGAGATTCACGAGTGGTGACTACTGTTTTGGCGTAAATCCAGCAATTAGGTACTAACTAACTATCATCTAGTATATTTTACCATGAGCTTGGTCAGTAACTCAATCCCAAAGAAAGAAGTATCACCAAAGCTGGCTAGATTGGTTACTCAGAAAAATAAGATCGCATTAGATTTGAAAGGAGTCCAAAATCACAATTTTTGAAAATGCAATAGAAATTTTCAGATTATTGTTAGAAAATTATTATAATAGTTGTAATAATTATATAATTGCGAATCAAGTGAAGTATAACTCAAAGTGATTATTTCTGTTTTATGAAGGAGGTTCTCAGTTCACATTGTCTCCAAAGAAAGGCCTCGATAAATGATACTTACCTCTATAAATAGGTCTACATTATTGACACTCAATATTGCGTTGTTCAGAATAATAATTTACACAATAAATATAATTTATACTAAAATACTTTTTGTGAGACAGGCATATCATCAATTAGGATTAATTTATTTTATAACCTTGACTTTATAAATTAATTAAATCTTATTTTTTAGATATACTATTTATGCTATTTTTTATTTAGCTCATTTTCTATTCCAAACCAATGACATTTGAAAATGGACACCAAATTTATATTTATTCATTAATATACGCGTATATTCAACTCTTCAAAATAAATCATTTTTTAATTATTTATCACCAAACAGAATGAAAAAAATTCCTTTATGAAATTCAATTATTAAAACGGTACGGACTAAAGGTTGCCCTGCTGCGGTAAAGGACAAATAGAATATTTGCAAGTAAATGAACCTGTATGTAGATGGAATTTCAAGCGCTGGAAAATAAACTTTATACGAATACAGCCTAGTTTAGTTTTTCTTTGTTAAAATATAGACTGTCAATAAGTCTGCTGCATTTTAACGGTTAGATATTTTGAGATGGCTTCGCAATTGAGAGATTTAGAATTGGTTACATTGCAAAAGTTGTCTAACCCAAAATTATATTTCAAAAGAATGGCGCAGTACAAATAAAAAAATCAAATCAATTATATTGAAATCGCTTATAAAAAAAAAACTTCAAATCGATTTGAAGAAGAATAAGAAGAATGTGAACAAAACACCTATTCACATTACACAACAAACAACTCACATATACTCACGCACACAACACAAACTCACTCACACCATCACACATACACCTCCACACACGGTTGAATACTCGCACTCTTAATTTTGAAATGCATGCACCTTTTTATTTTTTACATTGTCTAGTTACTGAATATAAATTACTGAATGGAAAGACACTATAATATAGTTCCTAAGATTCAGATAATTCTAGTTTAGGAGCTAGAGCCATCAATATGTGTATTATATTTCTTTAAAAATTGTTAAACATAATATAACGGAAAAAAAACAACATTGTCAGACTGTCCAAAAAAAAAACAAAATATATAAAAATGTAACCTTGCTGAGGTTCTTGCCGGTTCTTCTCAGTTGAAGGCGACTTCCGAATCGGTGGTAACTTCTTTAGTTTCGACGTTCATAAGTGCCCTTCTAGGACCAAACTGAATAAATGGCTTTAACTTTGACTTTCAATGTTTTTTGTTACCTTGTTTAAATCTTTCAATAAAGACAATTTATTATTATTATTATTTGACATCTACCTTAATAAAAGTATAATTAGAAGTTTTATTTTACAAAATGCAATACATTTACCAGACGGAGTACCTACATTTGTTTTAATCAAGAAGTCGATCTTATTTAAAATGGAATTCTCAGAGCTGTTTAAAATTCAGTCGAAGCACCTACCATCGATTATTCAATACTTCACGTAGCTTCCAAAATTGTTACGTTAGACAGCTCGGCTACCAAATAACCCAATCACTGCCAAACTCCCAGTGACGTTAAGGTTCTCAATTTATAGTAATGCGATGGAATCTATAATACATTGATTTCCGAATGGTATATTTATTTATTATACACAAACATCTTAAAAGCTAACAGAAACATATCCAAAACGCTTAAAAGATTAAGTCACAATATTAAGAAATTAATGTTAAAGTCAAAAATTAAAATAATAGAAATAACAATAAAATAGCACATAATAATATAAAGAATGTCAAGGTCAAAAGTCAAATTACAGATATACATATTTAAAATTACAAATGTCTTGTATTTTGCATTATATATCTCGGTTGAATTGAGTGAGTGCATTACTTCAATCCTATTGTATCTCATTTATGTAATTGTAAATATAATATGATAAATACTGTATTCAATACTCTATTTGATGCCAGGCAGAAATATAATTAAAGTAATTTATGTACAATATGAATGTTTTTCTAAATGGCTGATTAATTAACAAATTATAACGCAAAACGTTTAAGGCAGGTAAGTTAAAGAAACAAATCTGGACATAAAATACCAAGAGTTTTCTTATTTTCGCGAACTTTACATCTAATTAACTTGTATGTCATCTGTAAATTTTGTAAATTGATATGCGTATATAGAATACCGTGCATTTGTATTTAATTCAAATTATTGCCCTATGATATCTATAATTATAAATAATAAATAAATAAATATTCTGGGACATTATTCCTCACACACGGGCATCTGACCCCAAACTAAGCAGAGCTTGTACTATGGAAGCCAGATAACTGACATACTACATATACTACTTTTCTTTTGTAAATACATACATAAATAGATAATGACACCCAGACTCAGGACAAACAGACATGTTCATGCACACAAATGTTTGTCCTGAGTGGGAATCGAACCCACGACCTGCGGCGTGATAGATAGGGTATCTTACCAACCACGCCAACCGGCCCGTCAATTATATATTATCCTATAATATCTTCACTGATATGATTCAATCAACAAAACAAACTAAAGATTCTGCAACTCTTGTAACTATCTGGATGCTTCAACATTCAACTGGACTTTTTATAATTTTACCAATAAATTATGGAAGACAAATTCATATTACTATAATCAAAATGTGACAGTACACCATCAACCTAATTGACTATGGCCTTCCTGCGTGCTAATCAAAATATTTATAACATATATAGTACACTATATCTAAGATCTAAGTGGGTACGGTATGTCAATACATTTAACAAAGCTGTCAATGCCTAGATATGGCTTTTGTCGGTCCTCGTTGGAAATTCTATGCGGCGGACTGCATTGTGCGCCATGCGGCACGTTATCGCGGAGAATGGAAATTAGGCGCTGAATTATCAGCCGCACTGTGGTTATGTGTTTTACGAATGATGTATATACATCAGTACACATGTGTGTTGCGAATAGAAATGACCAGTGATTTTAATTAAGTTTGGAAGTGAACTATTATGTTTATTTTTAATACTTCACTACAGTTAGTTTTATAATGAGTACCTGCAGGTGGTTTGATTTTTGTTAAATCGCGTGTTTACGCCTAAATTTATGTATTTAAATATGGCTTTGTTTTTTAATTATATATTTGTAATATAAAAAAAATATATTTTAAAGTTATATAAACGATTTACTGATTGAGGATTGTGTGTGCCAAGTTAATATTTAAACAATAATAAAAATTAAATAAAATCGATACTGCAGTTATACTTAATGTTATTCAAAAGTAAAAGTTTATAGAGCTATGATGGCTGCTAAAAATAAAATCAATAAATTATTGCATTTCAAGATTTTACACATATACCATTTATCTAATATGTTTCAAGATAAATTTACTCAAATAGAGCACATTGTGCATGAATTTGAATGTGCTCTACTTGGCATCGATACAAAAGAGCACTCTGTATAATTATTATGTACAGAGTGTACGTGTAAAACACAGAATCATTTTCAGCTCTTTCACTCAATAAAAATGCATTCTTTCGCACCTTTTGAACGTGTCTTTCATTCATTTCATAAAATACCATTGTATTTTTACGTTTTTAAAAGTCGGTTCACACAATAAACTTGCATTTGAAAAAAGAAATATAATATTTATATTTATTCTGTTCATTTATTGATAATTATGGTATTCATAGAGTTACAAAATTTTAGATACTATTTTAGCTAAGCAATTTGGATGTAAAAACGATGCAATAATGCCTTAATGAAAGGAAACCTGACATAAATAAGTAGAGTCAAATGTCAAAATATTTAAAATTACCCTTCCGCCGAAGTCTCCCACGAACCCCTACTTTAACCCCTTAGTGTTTGAGTCTAAAATCCTTTCTTAGTGCTGACCTAGAGTGTTAATAAAACCCATATGCAAATTTTCACGGTCCTAGCCCCAGGAGTTTGGGCTGTGCATTGACATGTCAGTCAGTCAGTCAGTCAGTCAGTCAGTCAGTCAGTCAGTCAGTCAGCCAGTTATTCGTTTATAACCTTATTTGAGGTTGGTGTCAATTAAGCTAGACCTCTAAATTGTATCAGCGCCCATACAACTCAGAGGTCTTTATTAATTGGCGTAACTATGTATGTATGGGGACACCCTTTAATTTTCAACTATTTTTATTTTTTGGAATTTCCCTTTATTTGTGCTGTAAAACCTTGCTTTTCGCCAAATTTCGTGACTCTAGGTCAACGGAAACTACCACAAAACAAATAAAAGGGAAAAAAAATCACGTTTATTGTATGGGAGCCCCCCTTAAATATTTATTTTATTTTGTTTTTAGTGTTTGTTGTTATAGCGGCAATAAAAATACATAATTTGTAAAAATTTCTACTGTCTAGCTATCGCGGTTCTTGAGATACAGCCTACAGACAGACGGACGGACGGACGGACGGACGGACGGACAAACGGACGGACGGACAGACAGCGAAGTCTTAGTAATAGGGTCCCGTTTTTACCCTTTGGGTACGGAACCCTAAATAGTAGTTCTGCAAAGCATTACAACTTATTAGAATATTCAAAAATTGATAAAATAATCTAAGCAATATATATTTTTTTAAATTACTTTACCTACTAAGTAAATTGTACTGTATAATGAAACCATGTTACACCGAGAAGTGATATCATAATTGAATTACATACTACTCTCTCTATAAATAACTGCTTTTAGTCAATCTGTAGTTAACAGTAAAGTGTTTTAGAACCTTGTAAAATTAAATGTAATAGAGTCTGTCTCACTCTTGTCTTTTTGAGTCTTACCCAGTTCATAATAACAACTTTGCTTATGACAATCTCAAACTATAATGGCATTATGATTTTAACTCCTCCTTGCGTGAAATTGCCCGTAGCACACATCCTTATTCAAATATACAATAATGACGTCTGTTTATTGAACGTGACGCGGACGAAAGTAAATTTTATTTGTATGAGTATAGAGTGAATAATTAATCGCAAGACTGGCTGGCGTTCTTGATGCGTGTGCTCGTAGCCTTACTACGACTATTGCGACTCGTCACGCTGCTACGAACGTTTGCTAACAAGCTACGAGGCTACGAACTACCCGAGTATTGTTTGCTGGTTTACACCCATATTATTATTTGCTAATGGTATTATTAGGAATTCATTTTTATTAAAAATCAGTGGTATTAAAAATGTGTTAAAAATCAGACTTTATAGTAAATGCTACCATATTAAGTTCCATAATTATATAGACAAAGTTAATTTTTTAAACAAAATACATAAAGGAATGGTAGTAGAATCGTATCGTAATCGTTGCTTGTAAAGGAGCTCCTCGTATCTCATCAAGCGACATAACGTATTTTACGAATAGGCGTTATACAACCTAACATTGACAAGTTCCGTATATATAAGGAGCTATGAATAAATTGTGAGTAACTGGCAATACGTCGAAAGAGATTTTGGCTTCAAGATACGTTATTTTCTCATTTTCATATCTCGTGTGATTTTCGGTTTTCGGTAAATAATCTTTTTCTAGCAAAGAAATGGAGTACCAAATACTTATGACCTAAAATAAGTTCCCGATTCAATATATTTTTTTCAGCAGTTGTAATACACTGCAGTGGAGGAGGAGCAGTATAGGAGGGACTACGCAAAACTAATGAAGAGCTATGAGGTATGGATAAGCAGACAGTTGTTTTTCTGCTAGTAAGTGATCACCGTCGAATATTATCATTTGCAAGACAAGGGTAAAATTACTTATCATTAAAAACCCAAATATTTTGTTTATTCAAATAATATACAGTTTATTTATTTACAACAAGTATCTACAATCAATATATAAAATACAAACTATGGTATAAAGAAAACATCTTCAAGGCCCTCTCTGCTGTCGATAGGCAAGGTTCCTAACAGGCTGGCAGCGTTCCCTTTTTGAATGGCCACGCTTATGCGTTGGCGGAATAAGTTCCCAGCCCGTTGGTCTCCCAAAGCCTCGATGAGCTTGGATGATAAAAACCGAGCAAATCGGCGAGCCTCGAACCCCCACGGACCCAAATAATTCAAATAATTATTTTATGTAATAAATGTAAGCTTATTTTGTAAAGAGTAATTTCTAAGTTTATTATTGGATCGTAGACAAGTTATAATAAATAAGTTATTCCAAAATTTGTTCGAAATACGTTGATGATTTTTCTGACACATAAATGTCAATACTGTGACAAAAAGACAGAATCGTACTCATTTTGTTTGAGATAGGTACTTTGGATAAACTTTTTCTTTGAAAGCAAGTCTGTCTCAAGCTTTAAGGAACTTACTTTGAGAAAGTCTTGATAACGGAAAGAGAACTTTAACGTTTTCTTATTGTGTATATCTTAACTAATAGATAAGTAGAAAACTCAATTTACTTACTTTTTAACTTTGTATAACTTTTCTTCTATATTCTTTAAATTGTTGTGTTCCGGCAGCTGAAAATGAGGGCCAGTTCCTTCTAGGCTTTGTGTGCTTACCATCTTCGACCACATCATCATTTACCATAGTGAGATTGTGGTCAAACGCTAGCCTATACAAAGTAAATAAAAAATATCAAAAAGAGTGAAGTCCTTGACCTAAAATGATAGACTGAGTATGGTTCACAACCAAAACTACTGGGGAAAAGCTAGTATTTTTATTTTTTTAAATTTCCTACTTACAAGTTTTACTTATCTAAATACCACATATTACTTATCAATTGAGTTTCATTTGAGCATTTAATTATAAAGGTAGGTCAATTACCTATCTACTATTTCCATAATATGCCGCCTGTAAAAATACTATATCCATAAATGGTTTTTAATACCCCACTCTGTCTAAAAAATAAAACATTGTACAAGACTGAAATATCTATTTAAAGTTACGCCAAAAAAAATATTTGAAAAGCAAAGTAACAATTTCGTCACAAAAAAAATACAAATATATTTTAATATGCATAGTTATTTCACGTAAGCTAAGTTCGCAGTTATTTTATATGAAAATTTGTAATAATAAAGTTGAAGCAAAACTTATCAGAAGGTATTTTTATAGGATTTGACGTGGAGAAAGTCTACCGAATAGTTTATACGTATGTTATAAGTATTCAACATAAAATAATGTTTCAATGATCGCATATTTAGTAGTTTTATAATTGAACGAATTTGGATGAAACTTGGTTCAGATATAAATCAAACTCTGGAATAGTATGAAGAATACCTTTTATCCCGAAAAAAATTAATAATCCAAGAATAGGTGTGAAACCGCGGGGCAGAAGCTAGTATTATATATGAAAAGTTGTGTATTGTATGTTTATGTGGATTTTTGTTACTCAATTGCGCCGTAATAAATGGCTCAACATATTTTTATTGTATTTAGCAAAACGATAGATAGTAAATACTACCCTAAAAAAAAGCGGCTCCAGTCTCCCTAAAATCAGTGTTCTTGCGGAATTTATCAGAAAAGAAATATTGTTTTTTAGTCATCAGAAAAGCAATAAATGAAATATATTTTACGTTATTTTAAAGTGTGAGATTTGAAGTTTCCAATACATATTTTATTTATTAATTTGACGCCACTTTTATTAGCTTTGTGAGGCTTTAAACATACCTCTATTTACGTTCCACGCGTAGAGGGTCTCATTCATGCACACGCTACGAAAAAAATATAACAAAAACAAGAAATGTATTCAGATTACATTTGTCGGCAAATCCTCTACAATAATCTTATCTAGTTACTTTTTTTCCAAATCGTCTCAATTTCTTATTTAAACTGCTTTAAAAAGTTATAAATTTCTGAATTTGACCCTTGCAACATATATTTTTTTCTATTACAAAGTAATGGTTTAGAGAAATCACACTTTAACCACTCCGAAAGCAACTACTTATCTGTCGAATAAAAAATATATGCATTCAAAAAATCATTTGAACTAAATTTACCGAAACTAAACAAATAAAACATAAAATGCATCAAAATTCCATTCAATTTCGCTGGGAATTGACAGCGTTCGTTGTGTTATATGTTTAGTCTCGGTAAATTTATTTCAAATGATTTTTTGAATGCATATATTTTTTATTCGACAGATAAGTAGTTGCTTTTCTGATGACTAAAAAAAAATATTTCTTTTCTGATAAATTCCGCAAGAACACTGATTTTAGGGAGACTGGAGCCTTAAGTTACTTTTTGTTTCGTTAAAACATTACAGGAAAAAGCTGAATAAAGTCATATTTTTTATATCTAGATACTCTCATATCAATATATAACCCCATCAAGTACAAAATACATTTCTATCTATCTTCATTAAAACGTACCTGATACAACAATAGGACTGCGACCGTGCCCTTTGTTCTATTCGACATTGGAACAAAGCCCTATATAATGATTTAGTTGGATCAAACTCTAAATATACATATACCACTAGCAATAGTTCGCTTAGAATTTGGCGCAGTGCTTCGGGAAAGGCATTTTACTGGTTAATTTTAATGGTGTCTTCGAATCTCAAAAAAGAGATCAGTAAAATTCTTTCTAGTTTGGGTTTCATCATTATATTATTATTGATATATAGATATACGAGTAGAGATGTCAAAAGCTAAGTTAATAATTTTATTTTTTGGGTTCCGTACCTCTATCAAGTTTTCACAGTCACAGGTACGCGTGGAGGTATCAAGTTGAAATTAATATTAAATACCCAAGTCTGCCTTGAAACAGTGAAAATATCAAACTGCTAAGTCAACGCTCAATCAATCAAAAGATTCGACCGTTTATGCCGCATATTTTGACACTTGCAATAGAATCAAAACTTATAGTACTTCCCGTTGACCAAGAATCATGAAATTTGGCTAGAAGCACTGTCATATAGCACAAGTAAAGGAACAAATCCGGAGACCATAAATTTGTAGCTTTTATTTTGTGATTATAAACTTACTAGCTTCCGCCCCGCGGTTCCACCCGCGTTCCTATGAGATCTTATACTTTCCTGAGATAAAAAATAGCCCATGTGCTATTCCAGACTATAATCTATCTCTGTGCCAAATTTCATCCAGATACGTTTTCCCGTTCTGGCGTGAAAGAGTAACAACCACCCATTATCATTATTTTCTATTTATCTCTCGTTTGGTAAGTTCATTTTAGAAATGAAAATATTTAAATTCAAACAGGCCTTCTCAAGCATCCATGAATAGTCTTACATACCTATGATTTGGAAGGTTGTTTTTGCTGTGAATAAACTCCGCCATAAACTCAGCCATTACTCTTTTCAAACCTACATCAAATATAACTAACATAGAGCTATGTATCTGACAACCTTTACGTGTAAAGGTGTAAAAAAATAAACAAAATAATGAGTTACTTGAATAAGAAAATAGAAAACTCAAGCAAACCAGCCCCCATTAGTAGCACCTGTTCTCTATCTATACAAAGATTGTATATTTCAGCTAGGCAATAGCATTAATTTCTAACGTAAATAAGTGACATAATCTTATTTGAATTATTTTTTTTCATAAATGTTACTTGACAAACTGCGCGTATATATTTAATTTGTATATAACACTGTCACCCATATAATTCAGCGGCTACTAATGTATTTTTAAATGAAAAAGTAATTTTCTATTTTTAACTTGAACAAGGTAACTTTAGCACTTTCAACTACGCTCCGAGGCATCTTAAATACCTTTAAAATACTTGTTTTACCTCCCACTCCCGACTTTGTAACTTAAGGCACAAAAAAAATCTGCCGAAATAACCTTTTACATTTCAGAGAAAAAAATAAGATGGATGTTTCTACAGAAAGGTTTGAAAACGTGGGAATCATCATGTGATGTAATTTTGTCTTATACTTTAATATGCCCTCCATATTACATACAGTACATATGTTTGAAAGCATTTTGACACGTGTCGAAAGGTATGCTTAAGATTATAAGTATTCTTGAGACGATGTTTTTCAGAAAGAACATGTAAATTAAAACCAAATGTGTTTTTTGTTTCAATCTTCTTTGGATGAAGTTGATATAGGTATCAAAGAGTAAATCAAAATCAAAAGAATGAACAATTGCAATTGTATCATTTTATACGTACCAAGTAGAAATTGTAATTAGCAAATAGAACCTACTAGGTACTTCATGAGCTATAGAATACTAAGTTATATTTTTTATTATCTAGATACTTTTTACTAATCTTCCTAATATTTTAAATTTGAAAGTTTGTGAGTGTAAGTTTTTGTTACCATTCAACTTCGTAACGACTGTAAGATTTTCATGAAATTTAATAAAATATACTTTAGGTCCTGGAACGTAGTTTGGTTTTTGGACGTATACAAAGTGATTATGCTGAACAGAATCAGTCACATTATTAGTATTATAATAGGTTAATTTTATTGAAAGTAATTAGATAATAATAAAATTATTACCAAAACCCTTTTTTGTTTTACTTTGTATATGCTTATGTTTGACAACAAACTCACCATGGTTTATGACGATGTGGCCGAAAGTGGTAAGCAAACAAACAAATAGCCTCTTAATTGTAGCTGCCGCAATACACCGGTAGGTTTGGTATACATTATTCTAAATATTCTACGACATTATCAATGGGCACTAACATGCATAAATTTTGTTCCTATTTACAAACATCCTAGTAAATATAAGCCTAAGCCTAACAAAAGCATTAATTTCAAAGGACCGTTAAACCGAGCTTCGAAAAAGCCAACCGCTCGCAAACAAATGACGTACCGCCCATAAACTATGCAACCGTTTTGGAATTTTTAGAACACTTTAGCATAGGGTATTTGTAAAATTTTGGCTTTATAGCAATCGTTTACTTTTAAGATTAATTAACTAGAATAGTACCGAAATGACGTTAATTCATAGTTTATCTCGATATTTTTTCGAACAATAATTTTCTCTTAAGTAAAAAAAATATCCTTAGTCGCATCAGTTAACGTACATAACGTCTACAACCAGTGTGTGGTACCAGTGATGAAATATGATACAGAGACGTGGTCTCTCACTATGGGCCTCATAAAGAAGCTCAGAGTCGCACAACGAGCCATGGAGAGTGTTACGCTCGGGGTTTCTCTACACGATCGAATCAGAAATGAGAAGATTTGTATACCGTCACCGACATAACTCAGCGGATTGGCAAGTTGAAGAATTAATGGGCATGGCATATGTGCGCAGGACGGATGGCCGATGGGGCCAAAGAGTTCTGGAGTGGAGACCATGGACCGGCAAGCGCAGCGTAGGACGTCTACTTACAAGGTGGACGGACGACCTTGTAAAGGTTGTCGGAAAACGCTGGATTGGAGAGCCTTAGGGGAGGCCTATGTCCAACAATGGACGTCTTGCGGCTGATAATGATGCAAATGTTGCTTTATAGTATTTCCAAGTTATGTTGTGTATGATTTGTAGAGAACACAATGAATTTTAGCCTAACATTATACTTGTATATATTACGAAATAATTATATACTGATTAAAAAAAGAAAATGTAAAGTGGCTTACTATAATAACTTATATTGCTTGGGAATCAAGTTAGGAAAATGTTAAGCATATTGAATATTCTGACATAATTATTATTGCAATATACATAATAATATTAAGATAATAATCAAATTTTATTTCAACTAAGTCTGTACGTTCATATCATAGCGGAATATGCTGAGCTCTCATAATTTAAAATCCTTAATTTATATATAGGTACTTTCATTTCGTATCATTTCATTTCAAGTCAAAACATTTTAGCAATGGCTGTAGTTGACATCAATTTGACCCACTACGAAGTTTTCGTAGCACTGTTGTGGTCGTAGCCAGGCTGCGGCTGTAGAACTGTCATTCGTAGCTTATTTGTAGCACTCATAAACTTTAAAATAAAAATCTAGTAGCCTTACAAATTTCTAAAATATTATATGAATAAAGGGTTTTTTTAACGCTTAGAAAACAAAGTTCCCTTTCAAATGCAAATAAAATCGCAGGTCATAAATATATTTGGACGTAATCTCAAATACAATTTTGTTTATGGATGCACCCTTATCCCTCACGGTAAAGCTAAATACACACTAGAAATTAGTACTAGCATTAGAACTAGCATGGAGCAGTTAACATGTTTACCTAACTAATGGAAACATTGGGTATTAGGTTATACAATGTTGCGAGTAATGTAGGCAACATTACGTAAAGTAAATAGGTATTATAAACAACATAGTAAGTAGGCATGCAAGAAAATTTAGGAAAGTATTGTAAATGCGGCTTCTATAAGCCTCAAGGAAAGATATATTGCTACATAGAAGTATTGGTATGTTGAGGAACCCTTGCGAATACGAAAAATTAAAATATAGATAAGAACATTATTTACATATATAAAAGCGAAATACTACTCACTGATTAATTACAAAATTTCGAAAACTACATGATCTATGAAGCTTTAATTTTTTCGAAATTTAATACCTAAAAGGATAAAAATTATGATGATTAATCAATCATCATAATTTCCATCGATTTTATACTAATAATTATAATATAATATATCCAATCAATATTCATAAAATGTATTCAACTAGACATTAGTAAATATTCATGAAAAATCTTTTGGTATTTACCAATTACAATCAAAAATTTTACATTTACGCAAAATGTATTCTTTTGAATAAGAAAATTGAGGCATTTTGTTCATTCAAGCAAAAAATCCGGCTGACAAAATTCAAGGTATAGCGAGTGTTCTTTAGGGAGCACGCGTCATACATTCCGACCGACTTTTTGTTGGAAAAAATAGACTTACATGAATTCCATATTGTCAACGCACACGTTCCATTAAAAGTCAGCCATATGAAGAAAAGAGAAAGAAAAGAAAAGAGTACTCTCTTAAAAGACAAATTAAAACGGTGGTGTCTTGAGTTGACATAAAGTATGACGTCAGCTATCTCCTCTAGACGTCATGACATACTTTTAAGTTTTTTCTAAGGTTTACCGAGTGCTCTAATGCGATAATGTTTATGAATTTTGAAGACTGTTATTTATTAGAAAAAATATGAATTAGTCTCCTAGTTATGGAATTCCTATATAAAATATGATGAGTACTTTCCACTTGGTTGCTCTAACCATTAATTCTGCCTACACTAAAACCTGAAACGTATGTATAAACCATTAAGCGTTTTTAAGGTTTCTTTTGGCAAGGCAAGCCCCGGGCATTATATTTGAATGATCACCGAGTACACACGCCCTATCTCTGATAACCTTTGTTCCAACTTTCGTGGATAGAACTTTGATTAAATTTTAATCTTGTCGTCTTAATCTTATATGCGCATATAACTCTTTAAATGTACATTATGTACGTTTAAAATACCACAAATAATGACTTTGGTGCTATAAATAAAGGAAAGTAATCCCACACAATCAATTCAAACGGGACTTGTTATTGGCTTGTGTTTGAACACAATCTCTACATGGTAAGTGGTGATAATATGGCCGAAAATGGTAAGCACACAAGGCCTAGAAGGAAACTGGTACTCAAATGGAGTAGCCGGTATACAGGCAAGGTGCTTGGTGACAGATTGTCAACTTGAGGGTTTCAGGCAAGCGGGTACTACAAAGGAACCGTGCGATGGTTTCCTCACGATGTTTTCGGTGACCGAAAACTCAAACTCATAGTAGGATTCAAACTCACGATCTTCACCACGTCATTACCACTGAGCAATCATCGCCTTAATATAATTTAGTTGCATACAATGCTGAAGTTACCTTATGACGTCATTCAAATGTCAATGTCCTTTTCAATATTGTATTGATTAAATAATACATAAATCATGATAAACATGGTTTAGTTACATCCTCAGGATGAATATGATGATGATAGTCATGATGATGATGATTATATATAGGGTGTAAGGGACAGCCCTCCGCAAACTGATAAGGTGCATTTAGCTAAGCAAATTTTCTCAGGATTTTTTAAATCATTTTTTCAGTTACTATTCTTTTATTTCGACGTAAAGTAAAGACGTACATTCTTTGTACACAACACTATATTTATTTAATTAAACAGCCAAAATAATAAAAACAATCAGCAATGGATGTTTAAATACTCTAACGTACGACGCGGGGAGGGCGGCCGAAGGCTTGCTGCGCTGCCGTTCGCTACGTGCGTTTTGCCACGGTAACGATAAATTGCGTATGAGGTAATAAACAAATAAGGTTTATTGGATTCCCATAACGATCCTGAAATAATTTCATGTACCAGTCATCTTAGTATGATATACTGAATTCACCCAATTAGTTTGCTGAGGGCTGTCCTTTACAACTACTATTTATTATTATGTTCGAAGTGATAAAGGCATCCTATTCAATTAAATAGAAAAAGTCAACAATAAGTACTTTTATCTTGTCTCAGTGCGTAATATTTTATATTATTGCACCTCATGATATAGGTACTCTATTACATTCACTAAAATATTACACGTGAATGAATAAAGTTGATAGGTATCATGTAACGTGTGCACCTCTGCAGCTTTGTGAACTATCATTACAAAGCTGTTGAGTCTTTCTATTGTTAGTATAAGTACCATAGTGTACATTGTGTTTTGTAGTTTTATTTTCTGAGTTTCAATTGTAGGAACGCTCAAATAATTTTCTTTATAAATGCACTAGCTTTTCCTCGGGGTTCCACCCGCGTTCTCGGGATAAAATATAACCCATGTTACTCAAGAATAGTGTAGCATTCTAATGGTGAAAGAATTTTTGAAATCGGTCCATTAGTTTTTGAGTTTATTCGTTACATACAAAAATTCAAATCTTTCCTCTTTATAATATTAATATAGAAGTATAGATAATAGACGCTACTTAGTAACAAAACTATATGATTATTATGCAATGAACATATAAATAGCGTGATGATATAAGTACTTTTACTATGAACTATTTTCAGTATAGCTCAATTTTAAAATTCAAAAATATAGACTGAATAAAAAATTTAGTTATCCTATCCTAATTTATAATAAATATAATTTTTTTTGTAGATATAAAATGGGCTTGCGCACAGCTACGGATTGACTCCGAGAAGTCACAACGGAGCTGAGGGTGTAGCTCGCTGACCCAGAAAAATGCGTATTCACTCTGATAAATTATATTATGTATATTTTCAAAACTACATTGATTTCTCTGAATATTTTCTAAATACGATATTCTACGTAATGACATGTTTCGTGCGCGCTATCCTGCGTAGTATCAAATAGCGTGTGCCACGTTGCGTAGTTACTATAATTCATTTAACTAATAAATTAAGTGTAAATACGTTAAATAGTTTCAGTATTACGATTACGTTGTTATTAAGTATGCCAATTTAACGGCATTACGTCACGAAACGCGTGGAATGCTTCGGGGCTATTTATTCTTCGCGTGCACGTTATTTATTTGATATTATGACTTTTTTTTAATTAAAACGAATGATCACTCTTAAAAATAAAACATGTACCTATTTTTTTTTAATATTCATTAAGTAGTAATAATAAAAGAATAACAATATGTGCAATTGATACCAAAGAAAACAATAATGATCTCAACTATCTCGTAGATACAACCCATATATCTTCATGCTAAGATCTCGATACTTGGCTTCACTCCACAAAACTCAAAATTAATCTTGTGAATACTGCCAAAGTAGCGACGACATAGTGTCGCTTTATAAACCTACGCTCAAAGGCTGTATTTAGTGCAATCAGTTTCGGTCGGATAGCCAAACTAATAACGACCAAATCACGTATTAAATTGTTATGGGTTATAACAAGGTCACTAACCTTATGGGCATAACTAAATGTGGGTGTGTTTGATTATATTATTATTTTATACTAGCTCCCGTCCCGTGGTTTCACTCGCGTTCCCGAGGGATTTCATGTTTTCCCGGGAAAAAAGTAGCCTATAGCCTTCCTCGATAAATGGGCTATCCAACACTAAAATAATTTTTAAATTCAAACCAGTAGTTCCTGATATAAGCGCGTTCAACCAAACAAACAAACAAACTCTTCTGCTTTATAATATTAGTATAGACATATATTTAAAGTATAAATATTCATCTAGTAAATTATTCAAAGCTTCTTTTATGACTTGGCATTGACTGTCTGTCTTTTTTTGTAAACCGAGAGTTTTGGTTTATATCTCCATTGTAATAATGCTGGTATTTTATAACGCTCTTCTTGAATTCTTTGTTAGTGAAAATGCAAACTACTACTACTTATCCTAGTTCCTACCATCCTACCCTACTGCCTACTATCCTACCCTACTTCCTACTATCCTAACCTACTTCTTACTGATATTATAAATGCGAAAGTTTATATGGATAGATGGATGGATAGATCAATCACGCCAGAATGGCTCAACGGATCTGGATGAAATTTATCACAGCGATAGGTTATAGTCTGGAATAGCACATAAGCTTCTGTTTTATCCCAGGAAAATATATGATCCCTCGGGAACGTGGATCAAACTGTGGGGTGGAAACTAGTAGGTATATATAAGAAGCATTATGAAGCATTATGGAAATGATCCAGTGGTAAGTGGTCACCGCGGGCCATGGGCATTTGCAATTCCATGGGGATTAACAACGTGTTTCCTACCTTAGTTCATAGTTTACTAATTGGGTCCGCTTAGGGGGCTATTGTACTCTTTATTAGGACACACTCCTCACTGTAAGAGAATGAAGACGTATACGAGTATTTGATGATGAAATTGCTTCAGACATCTATTTAATGTATACATGTATAGGTGTCTGTTTGTAATGTAAAAATAACAGCTTATTACTGAATACATATGATAGTATATACGGTCGAACTTTACTACGGACTTTCACTGGCAAATAACTGATGTTATAAGGAGTGATATCGATTATTTTCATTGGTTAGGTATAGGCTTATTTTTATACCAGGAATAGTGGGAACAGCTAGTTGACAATAAGTTTTCATACGGTAAGTAAATACAAACATTACCTTACATCCAAAAAGTATTCATATTCCAACACTGAGCCATGCATCTCCAAATTTAGGTCATCTTGTAATATAACCTCTCTTAAGCCAGGCTCAACATTCTCCTGCTATTTTCGCCACCCACGGTAAAAGCTGTTGCCAAATCTTATGTAATATTATACCCTTGTTTAAAAAACCTTTTCGAGTACAAAATGGTTGTATTTTAAGAAAAGTAAAACTGAAGGCAAACAATGGTATTTTCAATTATCGCTAAAATTTTACTGAATAATAATAAACAATCAACAAAACAGTACTGGAGTTACAAGAAAATGGTCTTCTGCCTTAGGATTCCATAATTGTCCTCCCTGTAAATACGCGTTGGTAATTTTATCCAGGAAAATATTACTTGTAACAGACTTTATGTATAATGTGAATGCTCGCTCAACTATCTACTATCAGTTCTAAGATAGAGTGGATATGTTCACCCGTAACCGCTTTACTTATCTTCATTGAGGGATCAAGGATTATCGGATATAGTTCTAGAATTTTCAATTTTTCTTATCCTTGCAAAGTTATTATTTTAATAAAAATACGAAGGAATTTGTTTTCATTCTCAATAAAAACTTATCCGAGCTTACGTTCGCAGTAATTTAGAGAGGTAAAAAATAGCTACGGAGTGTGCTACAGGAAAAATAACTGGAATAATAAAATCCGATAAAATATTTTTCATTAAAAATCAAATTATGCTATTTTCCTAATTGGGTCAAAAGTTTGATGTAGAAATGACGGCCTGAAAGTAGCACTCTCAAAATGGTATTACACGGTTTGGAAACTTAATTATTTTTATAATTGCGTTCCTTTTTTGCACTTCGTAGTCAGCCATCACGTTCTCCCGAGTTCTCTTTTTAAATGATTGACATAATTTTTCGTTAAATTATATGGTATTTTGTCACCTGTTTGATAATCTGATATTAGGATCTTAAAATCAAGCAAAATGGAAGCAGACCTATATGTTGTATGTCTTTCATAGCAACACACAACAGTTATTTATATAAGACGTTTTACAAATAAAAAATTGTGTTTTCTAATTTCTGAAAAGTTAAGGATTTAAATAAAAAAAATTAAATCTCAACACTTTAGCCTCAAGTTTTAATTAGCTTGAATTTATAGTACGTTTTCCACAAATAATTAAAATAAGATTTATTGGCTGTTTCAGTGTTTCACATTTTTTCTTAAGATTTATGATATTGATTTACTTACTTAAATTAATTTTTTGATACCCAACTCTTGAGCACCAAGTCTTGACTAGACTTATATTCACATTCTACATGCATGTCTCGTCCTAAAAACAAAACACATTCAGCTACATCATCACTTACCATAGTGAGATTGTGGTCAAACACAAGCCTATACAAAGTAAAAAAACATAAACTTTTAACATTGATTAATTGATTGTCTAAACTCTAATAGATAAACAGCAAACAGAAGCGCCGCTGTAATTAACAAATGTAGCGTGGGTGTATCTAGAGTATGATGATCACGGGTTATCAAAAGTCTTTTCAATTTTATGTTTTGAGAATGTAGAACGAACTTATTTACATGATTTTTATTTAATGTAGTATCTAATTAAATGAGAACTCATCCTTTTTAGGGTTCCGTACCCAAAGGGTAAAAACGGGACCCTATTACTAAGACTTCGCTGTCTGTCCGTCCGTCTGTCTGTCTCCAGGCTGTATCTCAAGAACCACGATAGCTAGACAGTTGAAATTTTCACAAATTATGTATCTCTGTTGCTGCTATAACAACAAATACTAAAAACAAAATAAAATAAATATTTGAGGGGGGCTCCCATACAACAAACGTGATTTTTTTGCCCTTTTATTTGTTTTGTGGTAGTTCCCGTTGACCTAGAATCACGAAATTTGCAAAAAGCAAGGTCTTACAGCACAAATAAAGGGAAAATTCTAAAAAAATAAAAATAGTTGAAAATTAAAGGCTGTCCCCATACATACATAGTTACGCCAATTAATAAAGACCTCTGAGTTGTATGGGCGCTGATACAATTTAGAGGTCTAGCTTAATTGGAACCAACCTCAAATAAGCTAAATAAATAAAATTGTGCATTTCCCGTGATGGACAAACGATGTACTAAGTTTGTACGGAACCCGCGGTGCGCGAGTCCGACTCGCACTTGGCCGGTTTTATTAATAAATGACAACATGTCATTAGATTATCTATTTATGATAATACCACAGCGTAATTACATACAGTGGTCTATCGCGTTTGTAGTCACGCGAAATGCCGCTTTGTATAGGCATTCGTAATTGCTCCATTGTGTCCCAAGCGAGTGTATGGCAGCTTGGGCTCGCTACCGCCCCTTTCTCACCTCGCAAGCCCCGCACGATTACTCTGTCTAGACGTGTCCGTTGACCGACTGTAAGAGTTACATAGACTGTGATAATACCAAAGATACACAAAAATATTTTTGACAAAAAACATATTAGCAAAATACTACAAAATAGATTTAAAAAATAAATTTTCTTAGCTATAATTGTTACATTCCAGTATATTTTCAAATTAATAATTAGTAATTTTTTGATTGGTTTATCGAGCCTATACTACCATAGGTTCCATTATTTCTATATAAAGTGTACAATATTCAACCATTATACTATAGTTTTCAATCATTGTGATCTATTTCATGCTCCTACTATTTTTGGCAACCGGAAGGGTCCACGCGTCATATCGACGAAGCGAAATCTATCCTTCAAATTGAGTGGCCTCGCTTCAATACGCTGTCATGTTTACAACATTTCCAATTTCCTTCGATATTGAAGGCTTGAAGATATTTTTTGGACGGAAAATGAATCTTGAATAAATAGGAAAAAAAATATTAGTATTTTCTTTAAAAAATTAAGGTTAATAAGATTTTCAATTAGAGTTGGTACTAATAAAAACTTTCAGGGACTTCTTCAGCCTCATTTTAGCTCTTTCAGGTGTCTAAAGGTGCTATGTATATTATATATAAAATGCTAAATATAAAAAAGAAATTCACACACTGTGAGACTCCGTACCATGTTTTACATTATGGTATGTTTATTTATTTTTAATACACATAAGTACGTGTCGTTATAATTTTATCTTGCTTGTTTTTTTAATTGTATGAAGCAATATAACTAGAATATTTGATATTAATTTCAACCTCAAACCATTCATTTTAACACATAAATAATTGACTGAGCTGAAATGCGGTTAAAAAATAGGAAGAAAATAAAACGGAAACTTTATATAAATTCGTGTCGTATTCTTTCTACACATCCAAAAAAATACCTAGAGTGATTGAGAATTAACTGCTAACAATCAGTATAAATTTCGTAGAAATTTTATAACCAAGAGAAAATGAATTTATATAAATTGATGCTTGTTAAACGAACATTTTAGTAACAGGAAAAAGTTAAATAAACAAAAAATTGTTAAACGTTAACTCACTTTCCGATAGTGGCAAAAAAACATTAATCAAGAACTCTCAACTTCATTCAAACGTAGAGAAACAAACAATATCCCACTTCAATTTAAAAATAAGCTTTTGCATACTGTTTTTCATTCACACATCACAAAGACGTGAACTTCCTCAGGTTCTATATTAAGAACATCATTAAGAACGGTGTATTTGAGACAAAGATAAATAACAACTACTTCGAATAAACAGATACAGACAGGCAGAGTGTTAATAGATACTAGATGTATGTACGTAGATGTTATAAGCTTATTCTCGCCTCAGAGACGTGAAGAACTAGTGATGGACGATAACGAAGTTTACTTATCGATTGTGAAAGTCGATTGATTTTTCGAGCGCTGGAAACATGTTCGATTATCAGGTGATTAAGATAAGAGAACTGCGTGGAAGTTTCAGGTTCGAACACGCGTTGTTACCAACTATAGGTATGCCATAAAACGGTTTGCTAAATTCTTATCGATGTCATTGGAAAAACTATAATATTTATAGTTTTACAAACACAATTTTGGACAACTAGTTTGAAGGGTGAAAGTACTTTATAGAACAGACAATGAAATTGAGAAGAAAAAATATTCACATTAATAACTAGCTCAGAAGTAATAGCCCAAGACCGATCCTATTGGAAATCTTTAAGAGAGACCTATGTCCAGCAGTGGACGTCTTGCGGCTGAGATGATGATAATGATAATGAAGTAATTAAAATATATATAACTTTTTATTTATTTATTATTTTGGACAGAGAAGTACACGGGTTAAATTACAAATAGTTATTTGTAATTTAATTTAATTTAATGTTATTCGAACCGGTGGTAGAATCATTGTCATTGTATTGTAATGTTCATAAGTGCCTTATTAGGGCCTAAACTGAATTAATGAGTTTTGATTTGATTTATTAATTAATTTAGTGTTACAAAGAATGAGTAGCCCCCAAGTCAAGACAGACAAATTATTATATATACACACCAGGAAATTAATTTATTATTAATTGTTGGTAAACCAAATCCATATAATACATTCTTTCATATCTAATAGTATAAATAATTTATATTTCCAATATTCAAAACGTGTATCCATATCATATATGTATTTATAAATAAAGAATCGATTGAAACTTTGGTGAGTTGTTATAATGAAAAAAAAAAGATTATAAAAAGTGGCATTGTAACACACGCCGGAGATTAGCTACTTCTAAATATTTTTAGGCCGATATTTAATATCTTTTACGATTTGTCATAATGGTGTTCATTACTTACATCACTATAAGATACTAAAATGTGCCCGTCTGTTCGTAATAGCTACGCCGATAACATTTTGTATAATTAGCCCGGTTTCATGTACGCAAGTAACTGGTAAGAAGCTATATGATTTAACCATTTTCATAAATACAACGTCAGAAAACAAGGTTTTTCAGAAGTTGGAAAGTGAACGAGAGGAAAACCTTATTTACATTTTATCGTTTTAACAATTTAAAACTAAATTAAAAAAGAGAAACAACATATATTTTGGATGAGAAAATATATAGGTAGGTACGTATAATGATTTAAGAGTTGAGAATGAAAATCTTTCTAATATTGTAAATAAATGTGAATGTTCAGTGTGACCACTCAGTTCCGTGACAGCTGAATGGATTTATATAAAACTTGGCACATAGATAGATAACATAAAAAAATACAAGAATACATAAAATCCTTGGGAACGCGGGAAAAACCACGGGTTAGAAGGTATTAGAATATAATTAAAAAAATATTTAGTTTTCATATCTAAATACTTTATCAGAAATATCCTAGTGCCAACTCGAAACAAATAAACCGGATAATCTAGAAGATTTTTCAAAGAGTTTCCATGAAAAACATGAATAAACCAACCTCCCCTTTCGCCTAATCAGTGGAGACTTCATTAGGGTCGGAATTAACTGGCGCTTGACAAGGGGTGGTACCGTTAAATCGTTGTGTTAAGCTGGCATTTTGAATATTTGTGGCATTGGAAAAAATATAAATACAACAATTACATGAGTTATTATTCTTAGAGGGGACTTATTGCCAATTTCTCCCACTAGAAGCGCCACTAATTTAAGCAAATAACGTGATGGTTTTAATGACAAGAAGAAACTAATGTCAAATAAATCGTGGCACATTATTTGATACCTTTTCGTTGCATTTCGGTAGCGCTATCTAAAATTACCTTCGCGTACTCTATTTTTGCGTGACCAAAATTTTCACATGGTAAATGGTCTAGATCTCAAGATAAGGATGGAAACTTCCCAAGAAGCTGATCCCGCTACCGAACAAACTACCGATAAGTAAAAAAAACTTGAATAGTTAAAAGCTCACAATATGAATTATTAAAAAAAAACATCTGGAAGAACATCTAAAATGATAAAACAATGTAAATAATGTAACGGGATCAAAAATCCACGACCATAAAAACATCGAAGGACATCTTTGCTCGATTCATATTTTATTTATGATTTGGGCAAAAAATATGCCGCTCCAAAGTTTTGTGACCTTTGCCCAAAGATAAGTCAGTCGAAAAAATGGGATGGGATCAGCTGTATGTAGTGATAAGTGTGTAACTAAAAGCCTATTGTGAAAAGGCTGTGTGACTATTAGGTACCTGTCTGACCGGTTAAGCGTAGCAAGCGATTAGTTGTTGATTATAATAATAATAAGTGTGATAATAGTATATTATGATACAAGTGAGCGAAGTTGTTCATTACGCACGAGGCTGTGAGTTGCAGCCCGAGCCGCAGGCGAGGGCGTAAATCAGCCGAGTGGGTAATGAGCAGAGCTCACGAGTTTCATACGACGTTTTTCAATACATTTGCGAGGAAAAAACAATCACAATTTTTACCACACATCGATAAATACGATAAAAACAAAATATCTAAATTATGAGAAATGGCGCACGGCGCGCAAGTTTTTTTTCAAGCGCCAAATGGATGGTCAATGAACATACAGCCTACTTCAAAATATTATTATGCACGCGTGTGTTACAGCTCGGTTTACGGCCCTAAAAGCGATGTAATAAGGGTCACTTTACAAGCAAGTGTATTGAAAACTAAATTATTAACACCACGTTACTTATGTTGTAAATCGCTATTAAACAAAAATACAGTTTGAGTTG
The DNA here is from genome assembly GCA_951216915.1 of Tetheella fluctuosa. Lineage (NCBI taxonomy): Eukaryota > Metazoa > Arthropoda > Insecta > Lepidoptera > Drepanidae > Tetheella > Tetheella fluctuosa. The sequence continues at coordinate 13,365,485 of OX578214.1, forward strand.
TCAAATATTTAATGATCACCTTACTGTAATTTTTAAACAATGTGACGATATTTACCTTATTATTTGATCAGTCTATTAATTATTATAAGTAAGGTCCTTACTAATTAATAAACATCATTAACTAGGACTATTGAAACAATGAATGGTCAACTATGCTCCGAAAACAATTCAATGCTAAAATTTGTGAAAATATCTGATATCCCAACACTCCGTACATAGGGCTTTGCAGAAAATGGCACAGGAATAAGTTATATATGAAATTAACAGATACCAGAGATCTAGACACAAGTATGTTATAGAGCAAGGACGACAGTTTAACATCAAATGATATTATGCATATTTCCTTGAGTTTTATGTCTTGCGTAAATTGACGATAAATTCAGCTATTCGTTGGTTTTTTTTCGCCAGCGATGAGACTATTGCCTTATTTTATCGCGGATTTGTGTCGTGGCTGGTCCCCAGTCTAATCCAGGATTAGTTTGGTCAACCCAATTTTCCTTCAAATACTGTTGACTACTATTTTTGTTGGGTATTTCAGTTCAATAAATGTTTTACTTATGGTTGAGCTTAACTGTTGCACAAATTGTTTTATGTCAACATAATAAATGAATAAATGAATAGTTTTTCAGTAAAATAAATTAATTGTAATTTTTTCACGTCTATTTTAATTTTAGAAACCTATATATAGTTATAGTTTTAGGTGTTTTGGGACGAAAAAATCGCAGTTATGTAGTTTATTATAAAAATAATTTCAATTTTTCAATTGAATAACTTAATCATTCTCAAGACATTATGGTAAGTGATGCCAAGTAAAATTATTTTCAAAATTACATAAAAAATAGATACAAAATCAAATGTATACTATTATTATTTATCTAATAGTTGTTGTAGTATATGCATATACACAATGATAATAGTAAAATTTATAGTTTATTACATAATAATAATTGTAACAGCGAAAAAGATAATTCAATAATTTTATATGCCCCATGCTAGATGTACCAAATGATAGCAAACATAATAGATCCACGTTAGCAAACGTATGTTCAACCCTAGAACGATAATTGCATGAGTACATAGGCCTTGATGCCCATAATTATTGCCTCCTACATAATGAGATTTTAAAGCACACCGTAAGCTGTTGTCAAAACTCCATCCCATTTTATATGAAAGAAAGCCGCAGGAAATACGTAGATAAAATGTAGTATACGAATAAACTCTAAAATTTCTACCTCATCAAATATACTACCACGTACAAAAGCCTTACTATAAAGCTATACTCTAGGCGTTTGAATACCAATGTCTTGTGGTAGCGTTCACACATTTCGCATATTGCCAAATGGTTGTGAGAGCAATAAAACGAGCTCTTTGTGATCACAATCTGGTTTTCGTCGCTCACGCAACGTTTGAGCCGACGTCGATGTAAGTAAACATTCTGTATTACTTAGTTAGATAGCATTTGATTCTGTTTAAACGTATATACATAAGTATAAGTTGTATTATTGTATATAAGGTTGTATTTAGAACAATATAGAATGAACGTTTAATAAGAAGTTTCTATTATTTTTTGAAAATACTCGTAATATCTTTACATTATATTACTAGTACTATATTTACCGTACGTACTCGTATGTGTATTACATTTTTATTCATATATTATTGTGTATGCCACAAACGTTTAGTTTGCAATTTTGTAAAGGTAAAACAATTACATCAACCTATTAAATACATCGGTGACGCAACACTCGCACGAGTTGTCTTTATCCATCACTCCCGGGAGCTAGTGCTATCACCATGTAGCATTATCATCATCAGTGTGAGGTCATCAGACCACTCTGAAGTAATATCAAACTAAAGGTAGGGTTAATGTTCCTACATAATATAATAAATAAAGTATTATATTTCAATTTAAGGTGATGGGATCATGGTACCAAAATACTTCTTTAAAATTTCATTAAGTTTACTGCTGGTAAGATTTTGTCTAACTAAAATACATCTGAACTAAACTCAGACCTTCAGTCAACCAACGATCCATGAAACAAGAAAACCTTACTCAACGAGTATTCTATTACAGACTCTCTTGTTTAATTAATTAGGTGTCTAATATAATGGTTACAATGTCATACTAGGAGTGCTTTTAATGAGAAAAATAAAACATTATAAAGCAACAACATTTTATAAATAATTAAATTAAATATCCTGGGATATTTTTCATACACGGCCATCTGATTCCAAACTAAGCAGAGCTTGTACTATGGAAACCCGATAACTGATATACTAAATATGCTACTTTTAAAAAAAATACATACTTATATAGATAATTACATCCAAACTTAGGATAAACAGACATGTTCATGCACACAAATGTCTGTCCTGGATGGGAATCGAACCCTCAATTGATAATAGATATAGTATCTTATCAACCACGCCAAGTGGCCCGTTAAACTATAGAATAATTTTAATCATGTCTTATTTGCCTATTATTTTAATTTTGAATACCGGATTTTCTAGAAAGTTATTTGCTTTAATGCAAAAATATCAATCAGCCAAAAAGGTTAATAACAATACTAAACAAATCCAATCAAACTAATCATAATTATTACATTACTCTTATATGAAAGTAAACCAATCTCTTACCAATAATTCGCTTTGGGAATCTAAGTACTTTCGGTGAACAATGCTATAAGCGAATTCTGAAGCCCATTGATTTATCGAATAGTCTGTCACGATTGTGTTTCAGCGTACCGATATATTTAGTAACTTTTGTAAATTATGGTGGCTTTGTTCAAAAATAGAAAAAGTTATGAATCTAGAATAACTTATGTTGGGTTATTTATGCTTATAATTATACAAACTTTTATTATGTAAACAACTCTGAAAACGTCAAAAAAATATTCATTTTTCGAAATTGCAGATTAGCTTACAATTTTTATATTTATCAAAGAGTATTGATGATGTTAAAAAAAGCAATACACATTATTTTATAACCATAAAAATCATGTTTTAGAATAGTGAACTTTTTCAGCTTCTCAATAACTATACAGCTCGACCGTTTTAGCTCATTGTTTATGTAAATATCAATACCGAGACAAAAGAGATTCGAAAATTAAAAATGCCAGCTTGTTTTCCACAAACTGAAAATGACTCAATAAATATGAGAGCGAATAAAAAAACGTTTAAAAACTAATCTTCTCCGAAATATATTTAACGTTAATGGTTTATTTGGAAACCTATAAATTATCCATAATCCATGAAAGAACTCGATAAAACCATTAATCACAGCGCGTTATAGCGGAATGAAACTGAAAGTCTCTTCACAACATATTTTCATGAATGTATATTGGAATATTAAAGTTTCAAGGATTATGTTAAACTAGTATACGGCCACGCGGTTCCATCTACGATCCCCTGTTTTATAAAATTGAAATTACTTATTACTACATTGTCTGTCAGTCAGTCAATGTACTGTTTTATTTTATATACCGTACCTACTAGCTTTTGTACCCCGATACAAGAACATTAAACACATTCACAATTTAATAATTCTACGGAATATAAATTATTCTAAGGTATATTAATAAATATAAATATTCTGGGACATTATTCCTCACACACGGCCATCTGACCCCAAACTAAGCAGAGCTTGTACTATGGAAGCCAGATAACTGATATACTACATATACTACTTTTCTTTTGTAAATACATACATATATAGATAATAACACCCAGACTCAGGACGAACAGACATGTTCATGCACAAAAATGTTTGTCCTGATTGAGAATCGAACCCACGACCTGCGGCGTGATAGATAGGCTTACCAACCACGCCAACCGGCCCGTCTATATATTATATCTATGAGTTCAGTTTTATCCAATCCGTTGAGTCATCATGTCTTGTTTAAGTCATACTTAAGCATAGTTTGAGACGCTTTCAACGTTGAATTCTCAATTTAGAAACCGTACCTGAATATTTATAAAACATTCATGAACTCTCAAATTTATAATATTAGTAGAATTTATGATTTACGATTGTACTTCATTAGGCATGCATAAACTTGTATTACATAAGAGAAATGTAAAAGTAACCTAAAAAATGGATTTTCAAGACACAAACTTACGTCGTTCTTAATTTCAACTAAAAATACCAAATACAATTTTTCATAGATTTATCTTCAAAATATATAAAACTCCCATACAAACTTTCATTCTCTCTTTACCCCTGATGATCTTCTAAAAACACTGAATCACGTTCTTAGTGGGTTCCCTAAATTACACCTAATTAACTTCAGCAGTTTCGTCTCAGCGTTGATGAATCAGTCAGTAAGGAGATGTACTTAAGTATGGAAAACCTGTAGAAAGCCTTTATCTTTAGTTGTATAAGACTCAAATTTTAGTATCTATTATTTTTATCATAAACAACTGTGACGTCACCGAAATTTTGTACTATAATTATTTCTATATTGCATTCCTCCACACGCACAAGCCTTGTTGATGTCACGTTTTGTCCATTTTATTTCAAATAAGGAAGAGAGAAGAGTCTCTCATCACAAAGAATTATTGCCCAGAGAATTTAAATTGATGTGTTTGAGCTTTCTGTGAAGGCAGTCATAGTACCTGGTTATAGGGTAGGTATTTTGTACCCCGCCTAGCTCGATACCACCCTCAAGTGGAAAAAAACAAATGAATTTGAAAGATTCCAATTTTAAAATTGTTTTTTTAACAACCAGTGTTATTGTCGGTAGCTTATGTTGCAGTAACTTATATAATGATAATAGGGTTAAGTTACCAATTTAAACTTAAATGCGGCAAACTCTAACTTACATGAGTCGTGAGACTATTTAACTTAGCGAATAAGTAGCTTTAGTACTTTTACTTATATGGGTTCTTATTTAATGAGGTTTAAATTTTCGTGTTTGTTTTGTTGACACATACCAATATACGTAAGCGTTTTACTTAAAAAAGTGTAATTAGTTGATATTGAAATAATATGAAAATCTAGACCTTTAATTAAGTAAATAACTTTTTTTAAACCTTTAATTAAGTATTTAAGTACAGTTTCTTTGGTTGTCGGGAAAATAACCAATTATAACTTAACATATTTAGTATAAACTTATTTTAATGATTTTCCTTGCCGTATGAACTCCAGTCTAAAATTTAACCACTCAATTATATTTGAAAGGTCGTTAGAGAAGTTATTAAGTCGAAGGATTTAAATAATTACCTTTCATTTCACAAATGTTTCAAATTGTACCTTATGACATTGAGTTAAAAATCATTTTATTGGTTACAATTAAATTGAAAATAGCTTACGTAGTAATTAATAAATGATAAAACATCAACATCTGGCGTATTAAAACCCATTCACTCATCAACCAAAAAATAATGGGAAAGAAAATTAATTCGGAAATTTTAGTCCAATTTTCACATAATAGTATTATGAGGAAAAATGTGTAAATAATTATTTATTATCTTTCCAACACAACGTAGAAGATAGAATGGAGTCGATCAATCCATCTGTACGTCACTGGGTGTCACCCATCAACCGTGATCGATGTAGATATGCGAACCCAATTCTCGGTCTGACTTTGAGTACTAATTTTCTAATAATCAGGCACCCAATGTGCTGACGTCAGAATTTCGGTTGGATGTTATCAAGTAAATTATTGGATTCGAAAATCAAATTATGAAAGGGTTCAAGTGATTTTCATATTCGATTCCGTTGGTAATGGCTTTTGGTTCTCACATAAGATTAAATTCCATGTGAAATTTCATACGTACCTTATAAGTAAATAAAGTATGTGGGTTGTTTATTTTTTTTTATAGATGTATGCTAAACTAGACTGTTTGCTTAAAATTATAAGATGAAATTTCTGCTTTTGTTTAATGTAATACATATAACAAAACTTGTTAAAATAGTTATAATAATGTGAATGATTTTCTTCAAATGATATGCATGAACTCTTTATTCGTAGGAGTAGGATTTACAGTTTTTCATAAATAATCATTACTATGATATTTGTTAGTATTCTCCTAATTTAAATATCGATTAATTCAAATGGGTATTAAAAATTTAATCAACTAAAATAAATATTGGCTATTACAAGGAAGAAAAAATATAAAAGTTAAATATTTTACTTATTAATAAAACGCTTTACTCTCAAATGTAAATATTTTATTCGTAATTAAATTATAACACTCAACTTCTCGTAAAATTGGTATAACGAGCCTCCTAATTGCTTCCCTACTTCATTAATTAATTTTTATAATTTTAACCTACTCCTACTTCGGTAGGAGGTGAAACAAAAAAAAATGATTATTAAATCCTATTCTCTCACCATTATATTAACACAAAGTCCTTAAGATTAAAAGCACGATTTGCATACAAAAGCCGAATAAGTTTTAGCGTATAAACAGTGTTATTAACATAATTTATTCCATTATTTTCTGACACCACGACGGACGAGGAATTTTTCTTATCACCCTACATTATTATTTTATGCTGTCATAATCATATAAATAAAAATGCCTGAGCATAATTTAAAAAAAAAAATAAAAAAACGAAACACCATATAAAAAAAAACCTTATATAAATAAAAAATTGCACAAACAAACCTTCACATCATATTTAGCTCACATGCACAAACAATTCAAATTTGGAATTCACTAAACATTAAAAGAAACGGTTCACTGATGGTGCATTCAACTCGAAAACTCGCGTACGATAGCGACGCGACACCGCCGCACCGCTCTGTGCGTTTACGTAACTATGAAAGCCGGCCTTTCCGCGACGAACCGTGCTTTCGCTGAAACGTTATCGAAGCGTCTGACGAATTGAGCTCGACCCGACCTGCTTACTACACTTATAACTGCATTGCGCCCGTACAAAACCAAAGTCTCGCAGGGATATGAAATTAATTATGTCTCTATAGTTCTGAAAACGAAATTCATGTTTGTGCGATGATTTCGACTACCTACTAACTTTATTTGAGTATTTACATAAACTGGTAGACTGCTACCAAGTAAACTACCAACTACTAGTTAACTGTATTTCAACTATTGAGTTGAATTGAGTTCATCGTGAAATTCGCATGAAACATTTCATGTTGCTGAATGGAGTAGTAATACCATGTTTTTACTGCGAACAAAATTCATATTTTGTAGTAACATATCGGGTCTATTTGCGCACAGATGATTAAAAAAATATTATTCAGACTAACTTCGACGTTTCAATCAAGTTTCATGGATCTCTCTAAATGGCTTGACCGATTTTGATTTATTTTTGTTACTTATGGATTCTTAGCTATAGTTGGACCTGGTAGGTGGCGCTTCGCTAGTACAGTCAGCGTCAAAAGTAGATTGGCACTTAAGTACCGTGTCACATTACACAATTCATAATTTTCATACAAACTATCATGAAAATGTCAATAGATTATTAAGAAAGGGTTCTAAAGTGCCAATCTACCTTTGACGCTGACTGTACCTACTTCTATAATTATATGAATAACGCTTAAAGAAATTGAATTATTTCTAGAATTTTACAATACCTACATAGGTTTTATCTCTTCATTAAATATAGAACAACTATTTTGTTGATTTAGTTGACTCATATTTTTCATTATAATATTATTTTTAATTAACTTTCTAAATTGACTATAGTAATAAAACAAACTAGAGCCTCAAATTGAACCATTCTACAAGTCGACCATATTCTTAGATAGACCCATTGAAGTCCCCAAGGTTCGACAAATAGAAAACAATTAATTTCTCATCTTGATAACTAGGTATGCTGCCATTGGCTGCACCAGATCTTTCAATGGCAATTTTATCATTAACAATACCCATGACATTCGACAGTGAACTTTATGCTGTATAGAATAACTACTAATAAGGCGAAGCTACCATTATTTTAATTTCCATGTTAAAAGTTCCACAAACTAGTAGACCATCACCGCTGCCTATGGATATATCCAATACAAGGGGAATACCAATGTGTCATTAACCTTGAAGATATATTTTCACGTATATTTAAAAGAATGTTGAAGCACTACGGAAAGTCCGTAATGGGGAGTTTGTTCCACGTACTAATGGTGTGCGATCATCAAAAATACAAGTACATTAATATTTATATATAGTAAATATAATATAGTATATTGTGATGATGATGAAATATAATGAAGAAAAAAACTGTCAATACGCTATCCAAAGAGGGATACGTCTTCAGTCACATATTATTTAACAAAATGATAATTCGGGGGACTTCAAATTTGTATGAAGGTCAGAAAATTGTTACCAAAAGTAACAGTACCATATCTTTATCACTACATATCATAAAATAAATTCCTCCCCGCCGCGTCTGTCTGTCTGTCTGAATGTGATAAACTCAAAAACTACTGAACGGATTTTTTTTACAGTTTTTACCAATTAACAGAGTGATTCATGAGAAAGGTTTAAGTTTATAATATACTAGCTGTCCCCCGCGGTTTCACCCGCATTCCCGAGAAAAAGAGTAGCCCATGTCCTTTTCTATACCATATAAGCTATCTGCGTATCAAATTTCATCGCCATTGGGTCTGCGGCTTAGGCGTGAAAAGATATCAAACAAACAAACTCACATTCGCATTTATAATACATATTAGTTAGAATTAAGGTTTTGTGTATATATGCTGAAATAGTCATATTTTATGATCGTCAGGTGATTGTTGAAGATGTCGAAAAATATCATGCCGACTGGGACCAGAAAAGAAATGTAGGCGTACATGCTCTGCTACACGTGCGAAGGTGCGGGTCGCTAGTGAATTTATAAGTTGATGTAAAGAAAATTTAAACAAAGTCTAATTTTCTTGAAGCGAACTTACTATTTATCTAGTAAAAAAACATAAGCAATGACTTTAGTAAAACACTAATGAAACCAACGACTCATTTCCCTTAATGGACGAGATTTCAGTGTTGGAAGTCATAACACAATAACATTTTATAACCGCCATTTGCCTTTCCCCGCCTTTTGTGGTAATTTAATCGCTTCCTGGATTCCCGGAATTAATTCCCCGTTTTTTTGCGCAAAGTTCTTTCCCATTTAATGAGGAATTAGTGTCATTACTACTTCGTCACTGTAATTTTCTGTACGTTAAAAATAGAAGTTATGGGGTTAATATGCATATGTTACCAATAGATTGTTTGTTATGAATTGAAAATTGAAAATTATTTTATTGTTATTCAAATATTGAACTAGCTTTTATCACACAGGTTTACCTGCATTCATTTGTGTGGTGGTTCCACATAATAAATACAAAAAAAAGAATTTATATTAATTATATAGTAGGAAGTAGGATTAGTGAAAATAAAAAAAAATAATATATATATATATAAGTACCTTAAGATTATGATTTACGGAGACAAACAGTAACAAACGGTAGCCAAACTCACAAGTTAATAAACTGCTATAAATCCATTCGTATTAAATTATCCAAACAAAACACAACCCTATTCAAAGTAGGTAGGTAATGAAATAATTTATTTTTCTAGAGAGATTTCTTTATTTCACAGAAATATTTGGCGAATGCACCAGTGTACCAGTTTTGTATTGTTAGACTGTATTGCATGGTCTGTTAAATCTTTGTCACGAGATTAAGTTTTATAAAAAAAAAAACTTTGCAAAAATGTTGTAGCTTGCAAACTTTGATACTGTGCCAAGGTTTTGGCAATATACACACTATTATTTATAGAATAAATGCGGGCTGGTTAAAATAGAGATCTTTAACGGTAGTTTTCTTCGATACAAGAATGTCTTTAGATATCAAAGGTCATATAAATATAAAAATAGGCAATAAGACCAGCACTATATGGAACCGAATGCTAGCCTTTGCGGACATCTGGCCCTCTAAAAAGGCCGCTTAATGCAATTCATTTTTCAAATTCTCGGCAGATCCTACCTATTTCAATATATTTTATGTAAAATAGTCACTATAAATAGTCACATAATAATATATACAGTTTAATTCATTAAGAGATTTGGTATTGATTAATGTGCCGTAAATTCAGAAAAAAAAAATGCATTAGCAATATTTCTCGAGCTTCTTTTTTAGCCCCCCTGATGAGCAGAAACTGAGAATGATCTGGTGGCCGAGGGAGTAACTCTCAACATAAAATCAGAAATGAACATATTTGAAAAATATTTAATGTTGCTAAAATCAGTGATAAAATTGTCCATTCCTTACTGAGTTTTGTTCTAACTACTGTGAGTTCATAATTTAAATTTTATGAAAAATTTGAGCACACCCAATTATGCAATGTCTATGTAATCTTTGATCCTTACCTCAAATATGCCTCAGATGTACCCTATGTCCCAGTAGATATAGGCTGAAATTCCCAAGTGTCCTTAAATAGCACATTATCCCTATAACATGCCGTAATTGAGTTAGAACCCCATACTACTGACGTCAAAGACATATAGGTACATGCGTGTTCCCTTTCATAAGGTAAATTACACGACGAGCATAAGACTCATTATGACATTCAATCGAAGATTACTTGGAGATAACTCATAGGCGTATCATTAGGATAATTATTTATATGTAATTCGAAACTATTATCAGGTAAATAAGTGATTTGGAATTAATTAATTAATTCTACGGATATGTATATTTTTTTACACTTACTGGCTCTCAAGTGCAACTGCCGGAATACACCAGAAGGTGTTTGGCGATAGATTTTCAACTTGAGAGTGATAGCCAGTCAGGTGGGTATGTACTCTGTAGCTGGCATAGTAAGTAAAGTAACTATAGAACACAAAACCTGTAATTGTTACTAGCTTATATATCAAACAAGCTGTCCCCCGCGGTTTCACCTGCGTTACCGAGGAAAAAAATAGCCTATGTCTTTCTCCATACCATAGACTATCTGCGTACCTCGGTTCAGCGGTTTAGGCTCGAAAAGGTAACAAACAAACAAACCAAAAAACTCATTTTCGCATTTATAATATTAGTTAGGATGTAGCTAACACGTTTATTACTATTATGTGCCAAAATGCTTAAATCAAATACGAAATTTGTTTAAAACACGTGTTTGATCTAAAATATAACAGCAAGTTATAAACAACAGTTCAAAGGCGTATTGTGCATGGCATTTAATTTAACACAACAGGTATTTTGATAATCCATCATAACTATTTGACATTGCGTTGGATATGAGAAAATAATGTATATAGATAACGAGGTTGGCTAGGTTTCTAGAAACATCAAGGCTGCCGTTAAATAGCCCTAATGTTTATAAAATTGACTTGTGCCTATTCTAATATTTGTCTAGTTATGGGTCGTAGAAGATAAATACAATGATTTTAAGGAAAATGTTTACACAGTCATGCCGTGATCCCAAACTAAGTAAAGTTTGTGCTATGGAGCCCCGCAGTTTCATCCGCGATCCCATTTTTTACCCCCTTTAGGGAGTAGAATTTCGGAGGAATTTCAAAAATCCTGCCTTATTCCTTGTTAACACCATGATGGGCAAATTTTCAGTTTTCTTGGTCCAAGGATTTGAGCTAAGCGTTGATGAGTCAGTCAGTAAGTGAGTCAGAGACTTTTTTATATATTGCTCTCGGAATCAAATCAAATAGATTCACATTCCTAAAGCGAATATATTCTACAGAGATACAACATCGCAAATAATACCTATGAATACCATACATACATATTACGTTCAATTCTCCAGAAAAAAATATAAACTCCATTACAAAGGAAAAAAAAGAGATACTGAACTGACCCATATCTGAACATGATGTGAAATGAACAAAATAAATGATAAAGTGAAATACTGTTAAAAGAGATTTCCTATTTGAAACGAGGTGAAAAGAAATAAAATGACACGAATTGGATTGGAAAATGTAGCGCGCCGATGCACGGGCTTTTTATGTAGAAATTTATGTAATGATCATTATTTATTCATATGAATATGTACAAAGGTGAATATGTATAATATATATATAGGTACTACGATACATTTCTATACTATATTATTAATTAATCTAAAGAGGAAAGATTTATATTTTTGTATGTAACGAATAAACATAAAAACTACTGGACCGATTTCAAAAATTCTTTCTCCATTAGAATGCTACACTATCCTTGAGTAACATGGGCTATATTTTATCCTGGGAACGTGGGTGAACCCGCGAGGAGAAGCTAGTATTTAATAAAAGTTTGCAGTTATATTGTTTGTTTATTTTTAATTTTTAACTGGTACTCAACACCCCCGTCGTATAACAGTTTTTGAACTCCTCACCATTGAAAGGTTGCCTGGTAGCTCCTGGTAGAGATCACCGCCCGTTGTAATACATTCACTGTTAGTTAAGTTTTTTATTACTTCTCCAATCAAGCAAACAAAACCAATATAAAAAGTATGTTAAATAAATTATAATTATTATACTAATAAAATAAAGCTAAAGAGTTTTACGTTTGTTTGTTTTAAAGCGCTAATCTCTATAATTATTTTTTTGCATTTATATATAATTGTTTTGAATATAGGTACAAGCACGAATAAGCTACTTAATTTAATACAGGAAAAATAAATCAGAGGACGCGACGCAGCAATGAAATAAGGACAATTTATTGATCTTTTACTATGGATTGAACGTAAATTTCCCGGTCGGAAAGATTATCGTGAAAATTAAAGGAATCCAATTAAGATACTAGAACAATTTGATAAAACAATGCTAAATAAACAAGTATAGAATACCGTCAGGAAATGTATTTAATGAAATGCTAGGAATAGATGTGGGCTCTAAGGATAGATGCTTAGAAAATGTTATCGCTTGTCTTGAAGAATGGAGGCATAGGCTTTATCTTTGTGTTTTTTGTCTATAATGAGGAGTGCTTTGTTATAATTTTCAACCTGATGAACTCTTTGTAACATTGCACCACTCGCCGACGATGCGGAGCCCATTTTTACACCCTGCCCCAGTCTTTCACGCAACGATACATGGGTTTCTTCAACAATGGCGTGACAAGAGCTCTTCAACGTTGACAACGTAGGTATTGACTATCCCCCTGGTATTACAAATAAGTGACTGTGACAACCTAACGTTAGGTAGACTATTTGCTTTCATGCCAACTAATTGATATGAAAAAATGCATGTAAGAGACGGAGAAATGTTTATTTAACCTCGAAATTCCTCAAAAACGCTTTGCCATATGTAAAAATCTAAGGAGCATATAAATCACACCATATTTGTTCATGTGGACGAAAGTATTAAGTAAATTGACCAAGAATGCAGCAGGTTTCAAGTAGTTACCTACTGCAGTCTATACTACATCCTGTTGTTTATCTAAACAAGTGCATTCTAAAAGAAGAGTGCGATGAAAAACAGTATTTTGTTTCTTGAACAATTAAACGAAAAGTATTTTTTATCCTTAAAACTTTTTACATAAATCACAAATTTTAGATGTACAAGGAAAAGTTGATAAACAAATATTTCGATAAAAGAGAAAGCACATGGCGTGCTCGTGAATCGAAATGAATGGCTTAAAGTTTTCCTTTTGTTAGGTTCAATAAAACGGAAAGTACTAAATGGATTTAGATCGCAATTCTCTTTTGTACGAAAAAGCCTCAATTCCAGAAGTGAACAGATACAGAGTAAAATTTATTTCTGCTGATAGTAAAGCTCAAAGAACTGTCATACTTTTTTTTTGGTATTTATAATACTTGTTTCCACCCGCAGTTTTGCCCGCGATCCTGAGGTTTTTTTTCTTATGATAAAATGATAAAACGCATTAAAAATATATTTATTTTTATATTATCTGTGTAAATGCAGCGTGATTGAATAACAAGGATCCACAAAAACATACACATTATTAAAACATATTTAGTAACATGTTATATTACTGAAAATCTCATTACAGAATACCTTACAGAATACCGCAGCCAAATCTATAACTTATAGTTGTGTTCCTGCGCGTGACTAAGGTCGCCAGAGCTCATCGGGGAGGGGGGAAGGGTCGGTAACGCGTGAGTGATACCCCTGGTGTTGCAAGCGTTCATAGGCTACGGTATCGGTATAAATTATCTTATCATTTACTGAGACAATACCGTTTGACAGAAGACAGAAGCTGGACGTTGTAAGTTAAAGCTCTTAATCTTGTTATTCGTTCCTAATTGAAAACTGTAATCAGAGCCCTTAGTGGGCAATCTTGGCGTTGTATCTCTTAATTGAAGCAACACTTAGTTACTTGCTTAATCATCATTACATTTTAATCTTAAGAAACGGTCTTATATTTTTTTAGTCAAATATTTATTATGTTCTTAGTTTATTTTATTAAAAATGACAAAGTAAAGTACGAAACAGAAGGCCAATTAGCGCTTTTGATGTTTAAATATAAATGAATAAAGAAGCCAAACGAAGTAGATGCATTTAGCTAAATGGTAGAGTCAACAGAGAGGATTTGCGACTACATACATGTGTGTATGTAGGGGAAGTTGTGTGGGGAATGTATGTGCGTGTGTAGATGGTGTGTAGGATGTATATGAGGTTTATGTATGTTATGCTTTGATAACTTTATTATTTAATGCCGATGTTATGTGGCATTAAATTTTTTTTTTAGATACTTAAAATGAGTTCATACAGACTACGATTTAAACGAAATACTTACTAATGTCCCAGTATATTATTATTATTATTGTCTCAGAATATATTTATCTTTACAAGTCACTTCACTTGAATTTTATCAAATGAAACTTGTACAACTTTTTGGCACATATTCCGATATAGATTTATTTGGTTTTAAAGAAAAATGTTTTCCAGTTCTATATGTTTTGCAAATATTTTTACGATCATCGCGTGCCAATAAGACGCCAACAATTTATAGAAAAATGTCGCAGCTTACTATAACAGTGATTACTTATATTATTTTTATTATAATTATTATGTTTTCCCAAACATGGGAAATGCTAATGACAAATTGTTTTTCACTTTGTTTTTTAGGGTTCCGTACCCAAAGGGTAAAAACGGGACCCTATTACTAAGACTTCGCTGTCTGTCCGTCCGTCGGTCTGTCACCAGGCTATATCTCAAGAACTGCGATAGCTGGACAGTTGAAATTTTCACAATTTATGTATTTCTGTTGCCGCTATAACAAAAAATACTAAAAACAAAATATAATAAATATCTAAGGGGAGCTCCCATACAACAAACGCGATTTTTTTGCCGTTTTTATAGATAATGGTACGGAACCTTTCGTGCGCGAGTCTGACACGCACTTGGCCGGTTTTTTATTATTTTCAGTGCGATTAAATAATTTTTTAACAATTGACTATGGTTGAGACAAATAAAAAAATCTATTTAATCATCAAAATGAGAAATTAAGTATAGACAAGTATTATAAAATTGTAGTATTTATTTATTTCAAACATTTTCTATCCACATAGAGCATGTTACGCATTTATTTTTTGTGGTGCTGTAATTTAACAAAAAAAATATTGCAGTCTAAAAACCATGTAAAAAACTGAAGTTAGTCAACATATTTTCACTTTAATTCAATTTTATAGTTCTTCCGAAAATCAAAACTGTACACAGTGTAAAAGCCTCTTGATCCAACTGAATGAGTTGTAGCAACTATTTTACTTTATACTTTGATAACATAGGTTTGCTCCAGTCGCACTAAGCTGAATGGGGATGCAGTGGAGTTTAAAGGGATGTACTAGCTTTGAACGTTTTCCCGTGCATTTGCTGAACAGATGAATTTTCAGTTCGGTATTTTGTACGTACCTATTGATGGATATATTAAATACCTATGTATATTGAATGAAAGGTTTCGCTGTAAAGCGAGTTCAATTTAATTGATACAAAAATGGACTTACTAGAAAAATACTATTCTGAATCTATATTTAGAATAATAATCTTCTAGACTATTTTTTTTTAAGTTAATTCATAATAATGTCAAATTGTTCACATCAAAGCATGTCATTATATCCCAGAAAACTCAATAGCTTAATACATTGAGGCAATCAAACGGAGGTCATCGGAGCGTGACTGCCCGCTTTCCACATTGTTGGGCTCAATGAGGCACGAATCTAAATTTATGAACCCTTAGACCACCCGTCGAGGGAGTAACAGATATCTCGTTGTACGAAAATGTTATAAAATATATTATGTATGCTAAGTGATAATTTTCTAAATTAGATTTGATTACGTTTTTTTCTTCATGTATGTTTATTTTCTACTTTAAATTTGTGTTTTTTTTTTTGCAAAAATATATAAAACAATGAACCAAAATATACCGTATTGTCTTTGAAATAAAAAAAAAATCTTATTTGCCTACTTCCCTATACACCAAAAAGAGACAAAATATAAAGAGACAAAGAGACATAACGTTGTCAAATGTGGTTCATTAAATCTCAAGGAGTTCAATTAAAGCAACATAAAATCCTACCTCATTTTATAACTATGCCAACTGGAGAAACAAACACCTACCTGTTTTGGCAGCTTTACTTGAGAGCCAGTTCCTTTTAGGTTTTGTGTGCTTACCACTTTGGCCACATCATCATTTACCATAGTGAGATTGTGGACAAACAGAAGTCTATACAAAGTAAAAAAAAAACTCAGTAAACAAACTTCCACGAGACTCACCTTCAATTTTGATTTAAATGCTATACAAACTTTTTTAACTCTCTTAGAAAAAAAACAAAATAGACTCTGTAGTTAAAAATGGTGAAACTTTTCCGATACAATCAGGTAGGTTAATTGGTGGTCGGACCAGCTCGGGGCAGAATATTGTGTGGTTGGTTGTTACATACAACTTGGAATTGGTATGTTTTTATTAAATTCCTCACGTATGAAAAAATGCTTGGTGAATATTTTTTGAATAATTGTTGAATAATTGAACCTATTCACTAAATATCAAAAAATTAAAAAACAAGCGGGTAACGAATATTAATATGACAATTTAAACCAAGTAACAAACATGACTAAGTAGAAAAAATACATCCGCCCAACTTCGCACATAATTTTTCATCGCTAATTCACCCTTATTTGAGTTAATCCATTTCATTAAAAGGGTTTCTAAAATCCACCCTAATTCACTCAAAATTTACTAAACTCAAGCTTAGAAAATATAAATAAAATAGACACACTACTTACATTGATTACAAAAATAACCGCGTTGGAATTTCACAAATTTATGTTTTTTCATTTCCACAAAAACGTCACAATTAGCTATGGCATATTGACACTAGACGCAGTGCCATGTGTCATAGACATCATAATGGCATATTTTATAGCTTTTTTATGGTTGGAAGTAATAAAAGGAATCATCGTATCACGTCACTGTATCGTATGAAAATCCGGATAGCGATAAATTTTCGGCGGATGGAGTCGTTTATTAAATAACGCTGTAATAAAATTATATAGATGATAAAAATGTCGCTTGGACATGAATCTGAAGTTATAGTTGAGGAGAGCGGTTTGTCGTCAAGTTTTTAATGGTTCAAATAAAACCACTTTAGAGTATTCACTTACTAGAATCACATGAATGTTTTGTGTTGGATAAAAGTACCCAGTTATTTTATTTTTCATGAGTGCTTTTTTTATACGGTCCTGCAGTTATAGTTTAATACAACAATACAACCTTTTTCTTGAGATCTCTACAGATTTTAATACAATTGGATTTGAATATTTGAACTTTTTTATTTACTTTGTTACTTGTGTTTTGACCACAATCTCAATATGGTAAGTGATGATGTGGCCAAAGGTGGTGAGCATACAAAGCCCAGAAGGAACTGGCTCTTAAATTTAGCTGCCGGAACACACCATTAGGTGTTTGGCGACAGATTTTCAACTTGAGGGTGGTAGCCAGCCAGGCGGGTACTACAAAGTACCCTACAACCTTGCTATGGTTTCCTCATGATGTTTTCCTTCATCGAAAGCTCAAGCTCATTGTAGGATTCGAACCCACGACCTTCGCCGCGGCATCCGACGTTACTACCACTGAGCTATCATAGCCTTGATCAAATCCTAATCCTAACTAATGTTATAAATGCGAAAGTGAGTTTGTTTGTTTGTTTGTTACCTTTTCACGCTTAAGCCGCTGAATCGATCGCGATGAAATTTAGTATGCAGATGTACGGAGAAGAACATAGGCTACTTTTTATCCTGGGAAAACATAAGATCCCTGGGGAACGCGGGGGAAACCGCGGGGCTAGTTTATAATAAACAAAGCAAATCAATAGTAGAATTCAAGGATAAAGAAATATACGCAACTATAATGTAAAAAATAAATGACTAGAACGTGAATAGACATACACATTTACAGATCTCGTGCTTAAAACCTCCTTTCAGTCACTAGATAGAAAGCCTGACATGTATTGTCTGGCTTCGCCGCTCCAGCCTCCATTATTTATTGAATACTGTAAATGGGCAGGCAACTATTTTAATAGTTTCTCAAACTCATTAATCCTTTGTTCATTACCCTTTAAATTTTCCTAGTTCATTTTATTTGCGCAATTTGCTTAGTTATTGTGAATCTGAATAAGTCAAAAGATGCCAATTTTTTGTTTTTAATTTGAATGTAATTTAAGTAAAATCGTTAAAATAGCTTTGCGGCTATTATTTCATACAAAATTATTAGTCTGAGGATGCTCGGATAGAAATTGATCAATTATCCTATCCCACGGATATTTCTGCGTTCCCAAGTGCTATGGTTTGACGGTATAAAATTATTCTATATTATATTCTAATCCATGAAACTCAGACTCTTTTTACGTGCCAAGCTTAATCCAAATCTTTTTTTCCCGACTGCGCCAGAATGAGGGTTGATGTTTTTCGAGAGTATGTATGTTTTTATACCACTTTGTCGGCAAACAAGCATACGGCCCGCCTGATGGTAAGCGGTTACCGTAGCCTAAATAAAATAGATAATGGACCTTTCCCCCTCCCCGATGAGCTCTGGCAACCTTTCTCACGCGCAAGAACACAACTATAAGTTATGATACATCAAAAGTGGTATGTACAAAGCTTACAGCTTAGAAAGGAACTGGCTCACAAATGCAGCTGCTACGATACAAAAGTAAGCGTACAAACGATAAAGATACAATGATAAAACACACTCGAGAATAAAATTAAAGCAGTAAATATGAAGCAAACAGCTGACACCTTTAGCACCTATTTATATTCAATGTTCAGTGAGTTAAAGTGAAATGTTTTACATAAGAATAAAGTAGTAAATAGTAATAAACAGTATATCAATAAATAAAATAAAACTAAATCAATATCTTCAACAATTTACGATTACTGAGTAGGTACAGTACAGATAATTAAATTAAATTTGTATTTATGTTATGAGACAAGCTGTAACTTCTATTAATCTTAGTGTCTTACTTATTTCTGAACATCAATCAAAAACATAGTTTAGTTTTAATTTCCTTGCTAATCATTCAAAATTTTCGGTTGCAAGTACTCTTTTCTACAAACTGCTTTTACTAGGTGAAATAGTAAAAAGTAATAGTAAAAGGCAATTAGAATTAATATTACTAGACTATTTTCCAAAAAAAGACTAACTAATCATACATTTTCATAAAACTGCCAATATAAATGGTTTACTTAAGCGAGTTAAAATGAAAAACACATTTAAGCTACTGAATTGACCAATTTAGAAAAGAATTTGTCGTTACCGCAAAAGATAAAAGACACAAAAGTTAAGCGAAGCGGGAACCCTTTACGCACAGAGCAATTCATTTGCTAAGATCAAAGCGCTCTTATAAGGAGCTGTGGTAAATGGACGCAATGACTTTGGCCTATATTTGGATAGGCCTTCAAAAAGAACATAACTAAGCATGTAAAACATTCGCAATTACAAATTCCGTGCATTTTCTTGTAGAACTCTTTTGTTTGTGTTGTTATTTTGGAATATAACTTTCTTTAGAAGTATTTGAACCTGATGTAATCATATTTAGCCAAAGGATATTTGTTCTTGAACTTCTATCCATCTCAACGACCCTAAACAGGTCCATCTGGTGAGAGGTCGTTGCACTCGGCGACCTCCTGCATCTTACTCTTATAATGTTTTTCTTGCTACTTTTCTTGATGTTTACTTTATTTAGTTTTAATATAATCATCATTTTCATCTACAGTTTGGACAATGAGCACCTTCTGGACTTAGTCATCTGACCATCGCATCGAACTCGTGGTCATCCATCTCTTGGCCACCATTCTGATAATGCTTTGATTCACCATAAAATGCTGTATTATGTTTTCAACCACAAAATAACATACAAATCTTTTTCCTTATTCAAAATAAGAAATTCCGAATATTTCGCAAATTCTCCCGACGATATATGCCAACGTTATCTTACTGGAAAACATTTCACAAATGACAGAGATTCGCCGGTAACGTAGTATTACTCGCAGTAACCACTGGCAGACTGCATTGTTTAGATAAGAGCTTGTCCTAAGCCGTTTATTTTAACACTAACTGTTCTCCACGGTTTCACCCGCATTCCCAGGATAAAAATAACCTATAACATTCCTCAAAAATTGGACAATTCAATGGATGATAAGATTTTAATATTGTGTTTGGGACTGTACCAACGTGAGCTCGTCGTTGAGTCGTCAGCAAAATTAGTGCAAAGTAATTTTATAGGATTTCCAAAAAGATTTTCTTTCTAATAAGCTTTTGATATTCGAATCTTTGATTCTAACGTATTTAGACGATCATTAAAAGCTATTCCAAGATAGATCTGTCGACGACTTTTTCTTTGATCTAGTCATCAATTTTGTTTTTGTAATTAACTTGGTTTCAGTTTACACCTATAACTTAATGAGGGTCAGGCTCAAAGGTTACCTTTAAGTTCCTTATTGCTTATCTTGTATAATATAATCTTTACAGGCTTTCAATCTATTAGTTTTGAGAGAGAAAGAGTGCATTAGGTATCAGACAACCTAGTATGTAACATGTTATATAGATTTGTTGAGACACTTCAAATGTTTATAACTATAATAATAAAAGCATTATAAGGTAGATTCACGTGGCATCCAATTTAATATATTACCTGCGTGGAATGGCAATATTGTGGAGCGTTCTTGTCCTTATGTTTCTCCCTTTATATCATTGCGGCTAAGTCTTTTAACACAGATGTACTATTATTTTCTTACTCCAATAGTACTTCTATATATTGAACGCAGTTTTGTAGCTGCCGTTTGGCGTGTTTAGGTCTCCTGACTTCAACGCCACAGGTCATGAGGTTGACCCCTACCCGCATCTTATAAATAATACTAAGACATCATTGTTATTATTTATATTTTAAGGTAATTTATTATTATAAAGTAAATGTCACGCCTATTCTTACTGAATAAATAATAGTTTTATGTACGCGATATTGTGTAGAAACTTAAAAATAAAAATAGATAAATAAATTTATATGCAATAACATTCTTAATACACGCACATTAGATTTCAAACAGAGCTTATTATGTTATGGAAACCAGATAACTGATATATTAGACTCAGAATATATATTTACTACATTCTAATTTTATATTTATGTTGCTTGTAAAATAGTACAGTAGAGTCCGGATATAAGATATTGAAAGAAGTATCTAAATGTAAATAATAGGTAATCTACTAAATTTTATTTCACTTCAATAAGATCGGAGTATCTAGAGATATTAAATATTGCTATCCACATGCAGTTTACATCCGTGTAGTTGGCAATAGCTTGTGGAGTAGCCGACAGTTGGGATGTAAACCTATTTTATTTAAGAGCGGCCAAAGATACTAGACGGATGTTTGAGTTTTGATCTAAAAAAGTCAAGTGTTCTTAGTAACAATCTATTGTCGGATACTAAAGATTTCATTCTCATATTATTACCTAGCTTCGGCCCTGCGCCTGGTGATAAACGTTATCCTACTGATAATATCTGTATTATCAGTAGGATAACATATAATGTAAGTCTGTATCATAAAATGTATCATGAAAATCTGTTCAGCAGTTTCGGAACTGAGTGGCCCTAGAAGTCAAAGCTACTGAAGTTACCACCGAATCGGAAGTCACCAAACAAATACACACACAAACTTTTACTCTAATTAAGCAAATATATTTCATACAAGCACTTATTTATTAGTTTTCTTTTAAGTTAAGACTTCAAGTTCCAATAAAAAAATTGCCACCTCGTTTTTTTGTATGTAGGTACTTATATTGCTTTAGTTTGTAAAAACTGCTACGAATAAGAAAATAAAAGTCCATGGCCAAAACAGTTCGGTAGTAAATATATGGTTTGGCAACTACCACCAAATAGTATTTTAATAAAAACGAAAAAAATCGTAACATAATTTTCGAAGCTAGTTTTCGAAAGCTAGTATAATTCTTACAGTAAGTACCTAATAATACGTACAAAATAAATAATTAATTAAAAGCGAGAGTAAATTTATTTTAACGGACCCTTTATTTAGTAATCTCTGGATTATATCTTATTCCTTATTTTAACAGTGAAACAACGAGGCATTAAACGAATTAATAAGTCACTGGCGTAAGCTTGTTGAAAATGAATCGATTCCGAGCTTATTTTACGAAATCCATAATTAATTAACTCGTTAATCTTCTTTACGAGTTTCGAAATCACTGGACTTATAATTACACGGAAAATAAGGGATTCAACCAAAAATAATTCTGTGAAGTTTGTTATTTTAAAAAGTAGATATTATAATTTAAAAGTCTTTAATAGATTCTACACAGCAACAACGTGAAAATATGAAAACACCTTACCTACACGTTTAGCTGGAAAGGCTGGAATGGATCTTTAACTGAATTTTAAAATGAAATAAAAGCCAGTAAAATATATTATATACCTACTAAAGACTTATCTCGTGTCGTCTGCCTACGCCACGAATTCTCATCTCAAGCAAATGAATTATTCATTGAGTGTAGAACTGCATTTATTGCATTGCACTGCCTTTGTTCTCTGTAGAATTTTACATATATATTTACTTATAGTTTAAGTATTTTAGCACTGGATGCAGGCCACCCAAGAACTATTGGAGATCCTTAGGGGAGGCCTATCTCCAGCAGTGGACGTCTTGCGACTGAGATGTTGATGATTTTGGAATTTTACAAAGGAATTTGGAAATAAAGGTTCAATTAGTGTAGAGGTCAGATACCACGACTGCCACGCTACTGGTCGTGGATTCGATTCCCACCCACCTTGGACAAAATATACGTAAAGGTAAATGAACTTGTGTTTTGGGTGTAAATATCTTATTTTCTTACTAAGTATGGTGTTTGATCACAATCTCACTATAGTTAGTGATGATAAGGACGAAGGTGGTAAGCACACAAAGCCTAGAAGTAACTGGTTCTCAAGAACAGCTGGCGAAATCCAGAGATATGTGCTTGGCGACAGATTTTTAACTTGAGTATGGTAGCTAGCCAGTCTGCCTATCTCCAGTACTGTTTTGTATTAAAAAAATTGAGAAACCAAATACACCTTCGTATACCTATATTATACTAGCTTTCGCCCTGCGGTTTCACCCGCGTTTCCGAGGGATCTTATGATTTCCCGGGATAAAAAGTAGCCTTCCTCGATAAATGGGCTATACAACACTGAAATAATTTTTCTATTCAAACCAGTAGTTCCTGAGATTAGCGCAAACAAACTCTTCAGCAGCTTTATAATATTAGTATAGATTATTGACTTTACACGTCCCAATAGTCAGTTATTAACCTAAAACAACATAATCATACTGTTTCGTAAATTTTGTATTATTTTCATGAAAAACTTTGTCTATGCCACATTTCCTAGTTAAATTACTCGAATCATAAAAGCCTGTGACTAGACTTTTTGAATAATTGTATGTGACAGCCGTTTACATGTTTTATTGCTCGCGGTAATTAAAACTACTTTACTCTAATTAGGTGACTCATGTTTCATGGCTAACTTAAATTTAACAAATATTCATTCACAACAAGTATTTACAATCAATGTATAAAATACAAACTATGATATATAGAAAACATCCTCAAGGCCCTCGCTGCTGTCGACGGGCAAGGTTCCCAACAGGCTGGCAGCGTTCCCGTTTTGAATGGCCAAGCTTATGCGTTGGTGGAAAAAACTCCCAGCCCGTCGGTCTCCCGAAGCCTCGATGAGATTGGATGATAAAATCCAAGCAAATCGGCGAGCCTCGAACCCCCACGGACCCAAGGTTTCCACTGCGAATGGCATGAACAAAAAATTAGGACCACGAAAAGCGTATTATTGAAATTTGTATTTTTCAGCACCGGTCTTAGCCGCCCCAGCGACTTTACAAGTCGCCAGTATGTGGGAAGGCGTAAGTGTATCATCACACGTGGAATCCCACACCAGCGGCTTGCCAACACTCCACGGGATCAAAGTCATACCATCCGGCCTCTTGCCATCGTCACGCGCAATTGCTACTGGTTCTAGAATAGAAGGCACGTGGGCGACAACAAGAGCCCTACGGATAATATCATTGAGAGCTACACTACACTTACTTGTATTTTAGGGCTCACAAATGTAATGAAAATTAAACTCATATTCTCTAGAAAATAAAATCCATGGCATTTTTGAATTTTGCATTTTAATAAAACAAATGAAGTCTTAGCAGTTGCTGGTTGAAAATTGTATTTATTATTTGATTCTTATTTTGTACCTATACAGGTTATATCCAAGTAAAACCTTGTGTAGAATTATTAATAGACATAAACAACTTTCATTATAGGTACGACCTATTCTGTATATATAATAGTTGTAAACAACACTATGAAGATTAAATGTACATAATTCCAACAATAAATAATTATTCCACCCACCTAAGGGCATCCATAGATCCGACAACTTGAATCCAATTGCTATTTGCTGTCGGTTTGATTAAATCGCATTATTGAAATTGGAATATCAGGTCTGCAAAGCCTGATATTACCGTATTATTGGCTAATTTCTTTATTGATAACGCGGGGAATAGCCATTACTAATAAAACTTTATTTGAGTATGTGAAATTAGAAACATAATAGGTATATTATTATGCTTCTTTTTACTATGTAGGCCTGTATTTGTCCTTAGTCTTACCATGATAACATTTTGAAATATATCTGTATGTCTGTAACTGCTTTTGTGTAAAATACATTTGAGAAACTGTAAATAAAATAAAAAGTGTGTCGACTGACTTAAAGTGCTGCATTGAATCTGTATCAAGTGCTTTAAAACTGGAAGTGCTATCACGTTTTCTTCAGGTTTCAGTTGTACATCCCACTTGTCTTTGTACGTGAGTGTTAATTCAGTTTACAAGGAAAATACAGCTTTTAGTGATGCTACAGTTTGTTTCAATTGTATTATTGTAACAAGATTCGTTAAATATAATATTTTTAATTATTTAGGAGGAGTACATGGGCTACTTTTTTCTCGGGAACGCGGGTGAAACCATGGGGCGGAAGCTATAGGTAATAAAGATGTAATTTTTTATTAAATTTGCGCGAGCCAATATTGCGGGTGAAAACCTGGTCTTAAATAAGCTATTTATTTATACAGTTCGTTCCTACTTCCAGGCATATTAATGACTTGAGAAGCATGTTTTGACTTTCCTAATCCCACGCTCAGTGTTTTACTCATTAACATAAAGTAAGTGTGGAACTTGACATGCTGACTCATATAAAATGAAAATTGTGTATGAGGACTAATTAAATTTGTCTTTGGCAGCTGTCTAAAACTTAAATATTCTTTGAGTCAACATTAAAATAAGTTTGTAATTAAAAATACTGTGAGGAAATAAGAGCAGTAGGTACGTAGTTTGTTACATCCACCTGGCTATTTAATAGATTTTTAAATAAGTGATAATTAAAAAAAATACAAATTCCATTAATTTTGGGTTCCATACCTCAAAAAGAAAAATGGAACCCTTATAGGACCACTCCGTTGTCGGTCTGTCTGTCTGTTTGTCTGTCAAAACCTTTTTCTCATAAACAAGTAAAGGAATCAAGTTGAAATTAATATTAAATTAATGATACAAAATAAATCTACCCCTATAAATCTATACTAATATTATACAGCTGAAGAGTATGTTTGTTTGTTTGTCTGAACGCGCTAATCTCAGGAACTACTGGTTTGATTTGAAAAATTATTTAAGTGTTGGATAGCCCGTTTATCGAGAAAAGCTATAGGCTACTTTTTATTTCGGGAAAACACATGATCCCTCGGGAACGTGCGTGAAACCGCGGGGTGGAAGCTAGTTCACTTATAATCATAAACATCCTTATAATACCAAAGAGAACAACGACAATAGACAAACTTGCCTACAACATAACTTATAATCAACATCTACCGCTGTGGAGTTTGCACACCTATAGAAACTCAAGTTCGGACTAAGTTCACCGAAGTTGAATTCATTTGCTTGATCTCTGCTCACCTATTACGGAACTAAGTTAATTAACTTTGTCATAGAATTTAGATAAGAATCTTTGAAGTTTTGACGTCTTGTTTTGATTATAAAATGGAGGTCAACTTATAATTACATTTACGAAAAAAAAAAGTTTTTGTTTTGTGCGTAGTATTAAATATATTGGTACCTAATATAAAAAAAAAAAAAATTTAAATAATTTACGAATATCATAATCACATAATAATAATACGTAATTACTCTTCTCATCAGAAAAATCTAAACGGTACTGCAACAACACCTCTGATGTTTGGTTTTAAATTAATTTTATGTTTGATTTTTTCATTAAACAATAAAAGTAATAATGCCAAATAATTGCGGATATTATAAGGTATCGTTTAACGAATATTAATGTTTACAATTTGTTTAAATATCGTGTTTTTTAGGGTTCCGTACCTCAAAAGGTAAAAAAGGAACCCTTATAAAATCATTTTCTTGTCCGTCGGTCCGTCTGTCCGTCTGTCCGTGATTTTCTAAGGAACGGGTGAACTTAACAAGTTGAAATTTGTACCAGATATTTAAATCAATAGTCCCTATTAGGTATATGAAAATCAAGGTCCTGAGTCAACTGGATAAAAAGATATGGTCAAATTTAGATTTTCGCGAAAACTTGTAAGTACCAAAATTTAACTTAATTTTCAACTTTTTTATTTTTCGGAATTTTGCCTTTACTTGTGCTGCATGATCTTGCTTTTAGCTAAGATTGACAATTCTAGGTCAACCGGAAGTACCCTATAGGTTTTGGGTCGAAAACCTATATGGTAGTTCCCGTTAGAATCAATAAATTTGGCGAAAAGCAAGGTCTTACAGCACAAATAAAGGAAAATTTCAAAAAAAGTAAAAAATTAAAGGGTGTCCCCATACATACAAAGTAACGCCAATTAAGATAGGCCTTTGAGTTGTATAAGTGCTCATACAATTTAGAGGTCTAGCTTAATTGGCACTAACCTCAAATAAGATAAATAAATAAAAGTGCTATTGTATGAAAGAAAATATTTTGGCGGTACAATGGGTAGGTACGGAACCCTCGGCCCACGAGTTCGATTCGTACTTGACCTTTTTTTTTGAATACGTATATTTTTCCCTTTAAGGAGAATTTGTAAAATTTTTGAAACCGAACTGCATGGAAGCAGACATTAGAGCCCGGGGAGGTTATATGAGATACTGAATACACTTTTTACAATCATTTTTTTTATTTTACATCTTCGTTTCAAAAAGTTTACAAAACACTGAAAAAAAAACATACCCACCTGTTGAAAAAAAACTCGATGGTCAATCATAATTTGTATTTTATACATTGATTGTAAATACTTGTTGTAAATAAATATATTAAAAACATAATAATAGTTGAAAGAATTTGATTTTAATTTGAAACATTAATATTTGTTAAACGATACCTTATAATATAATATCTGCAATTAACTGGCATCATATTTTTTTTGTTGAATGTAAAAAAAACATAAAACACATTCAAAACCAAACTTCAGAGATGTTTTGATTTTTTTGATGAGAAGTGTATAACTTTAAAGCTGCAGCTACCGCCGACGGGCAAGATTGTAAACAGACTGGGAGCGTTTTCTATTTTTTTCTCTTTTTAGAAGCAAACTTCGACCTAAATGAGCACCTAACCAATACATTCTAAAAGACTATCATTGTATATAAATGGAATACAAAATCTAGAAAACGATGTAATAAAATACCCACTACTAACAATGACAGAAACAAATGTACGGAAGACCGTAGCAATATTTCGTAGAGCCTCGTAGACGTTGTGTGTTGTAGCAGTAAATCCTGTTGACAAACTATATTGACTGACTGCTACCATATATTACTGTGACGTCACTTCTGCATAAATCTATGACAATTATCTTAACACATTAACCTTGTGTAACTAGCTTTATTTTTTTTATAGATATTTAGATATTGTGGCCGAAGGTGGTATTACGCAAAGCTTAGAAGGAACCGGCTCTCAAGTGCAGATATTGGAATACTGGGGGGGTGTTTGGCGAAAGATTTTCAACACGAGGTAGCCAGCCAGGTGGGAACTACAAAGTACCCTACCACCGTACTATGGCCTCAGATATTTTTCATTACTGAAATGTAGGATTAGATCCCACAACCTTCGTAACAGCATTGGACGTCACTACTTTGAGCTATTATTGTTTTTACTTTTCCAAATAATATAATGAACATACTTGCTAGATTTATACACGAATTTGTAAGACAATCTTTACAATCATAATATTGTTTTCAAACGAAATAACTCTCAACATAAATCTACAAAGCCTTAATAATATTGTAACTACATAATATTTTGCCCAAAGAGTAATAAATCGTGCAAATCCATTGTATGTGACCCAAACTAGCAAATAATAATATTTTAAGTCGTTAATACAAATAAATCTCACTCTAAGTCCGGTCGTACATTGAGCCATTAACCCTGAGCTTGTGGTGAAAGAAAAAACAATGGCCACGTAATACAAAAATCCCGCGGGATTCGATCCCGGGATGAAGTGCCGGGAATTCAGTAGTTTATATTTATCTTTGCTGCTCACATGTCGAAGTACGTAAATGTTGTTCAATTTTCTTTAAAAAGCTGTTGTCATTTAAATGGCGATTTTTATTTGTAATCGTAATTTTTTTTATGTTTGACCACAATCTCACTATGGTAAGTGACGATGTGGCCGAAGGAGGTAAGCACACAAAGCGTAGATGAAACTGGCTCTCAAGTGCAGCTGCCGGAACACACCAATAGGTGTTTGGCGACAGATTTTTCTTGAAGGCGGTAGCCAGCCAGGCGGGTACTACAAAGTACACTACCACCGTGGCTATGGTTTCCTCACGATGTTTTCCTTCACCGAAAGCTCAAGCTCATTGTAGGATTCGAACCCACGACCTTCACCGCAGCGTCCGACGTCACTACCACTGAGCTATCATCGCCTTAAAGGATTAAATATATATTATAGGGATATTCCTCACACACGGCTAATCCCAAATTAAAGCAGAGCTGGTACTAGGGTAACCAGATAACAGATAAACTACATTCATATATTTTTTTTTCTTAATATATTTAAATATAATTACACCCAGACTCACAGATATATTAAGTAATGCATACAAATGTCTTTCCTGTGTATTGAACCAACAATTTGAGGGTTGATTGAGGGCGCGGTTAATAGATATCCGGCCTAGTTAATTTACTATTATTTAATCCTAATCTTTATCCTAATCCTAACTAATCCTAACTTTAATATTATAAATGCGAAAGTGAGTTTGTTTGTTTATTTGTTTGTTTGTTACCTTTTCATGCTTAAACCGCTGAACTGATCGCGATTAAATTTAGTATGCAGATAGCCTATGATACGGAGAAGAATAAAGGCTACTTTTTATCCCGGGAAAACATAAGATCCCTGGAGAACGTGGGTGAAACCGCGGGGCGGAATCTTGTAACTTTATATTTATCTTTAGACTCAAGGTTTGAACACATTGATCAGAGGCGTCTTATGTTATTCGGGTCATGTCATATTATATAAGGGTTTACCAACAGTCAGACGTCCGATCGCTCAACGTCATATCTGCAATTTATAACTGATAGTATAGACAGATTTGGGCAGGTATAAACTGTACGCAGTAGGTACAGCTACATTTTAGGTTATTTTCACTTTACTTTTAATTTTTTCAGATTCTGTGCTAGTTTTTTTTTTTTTTACTTTGTATAGGCTTGTGTCACTATGGTAGGTGATGATTTGGCCGAAGATGGTAAGTACACAAAGTCTAGAAGGATCTGGCTCTCAAGTGCAGCTGGCGGAACACACCAATAGGTGTTTGGCGACAGATTTTCAACTTGAGGGTGGTAGCCAGAAAGGTGGGTTCTACAAAGTACCTAACCTACCACCATGCTATGGTTTCTTCACGATGTTTTCCTTTACCGAAAGCTCAAGCTCATTGTAGGATTCGAGCCCTCGACCTTCGCCACGGTGTCCGACGTCACTACCACTGAGCTTATCATAGCCTTAGTTTAATTACGTTTTTTCCGTCTCTCTCATCTTTTATTGTCAAATTCAAGAAAAGTGTGAGTTATAATTAATAATCTAGATAATAATCAGCAAATTTTCCTATCATGTATCTTATTTCATATATTTTTTTGTTGTTGTTCAGATTGCTACCAACCATAACAAGTAAGTGCAAAACAAATGAATATTTAAAATAAGGAAAATTAAGTTATGAATAAATGAAAAAAAAGTATTGACGACAATCGCTATCCGCTGTGAAAACAACAGCAGCTCAGGTCAAACACGTGGTTGTTTGTGAAACAATTTTGTCGAATTACTCTTTACTATTCTCTCTTTCCCCCAATGAGCTATCATCCTAGTATTTTTTGAGATTACAAGAGAAAAATAAATAACTTATAAGCTTAAGAAATGAAAGATATAAACTTGAAACGTTTTTAGCGGTAGAAACCTTGGGTCCGTGGGGGTTCGAAGCTCGCCGATTTGCTCGAATTTTATCATCCAAGCTCATCGAGGCTTCGGGAGGCCGAAGGGCTGGGAGCATTTTCCGCTAACGCATAAGCTTGGCCATCCAAAAAGGGAACGCTGCCAGCCTGTTGGGAACCTTGCCTATCGACAGCAGCGAGGGCTTTGAGGATGTTTTCTATATATCATAGTTTGTATTTGATACTTTGATTGTAAATACTTGTTGTAAATAAATTAACTTGAATAGATTTACTATAAATTTCATATAGGTACTTCTATAATGTATTCTATCTTACTATATTATAAATGCGAAATTTTGGGTACATACTTTTATGTGGATGTCCGAATTCTTTCTTTCTTTTGTATGCTTAAAACTCAATTATTTTTGGATGTACAAATAAAGCTTTACTACACATTCTTATATTCTTGTAAATGAAAAAAAAAAAAAACTTTTAATAAAAAGCAAAACCGACTTCAAACACACTACACTAAGTTGCACTAAAAAGTATAAAATAACGATATCAGAACTCGTTATGAAGTTAAACAAAGAGAAGCATGTGTTCCAGAATCTCAAATTCTTTCGCTGACTTCAAAACAAAATAATACATATTACGTGAATTAAAACACATGTCATACTTGATTCAATTATTTTGATTTATTGGTTAAATGACTGGCTTATTATATAGTACAAAACACACGACAAATACTAGAATATCGAAGATATCAAGTAAATATAAATCCATTTTTTTTTATAAATGTAAAGTAGTTTATAGCAAATCAATTGACATAATAAAAATTTCATTAAATGTAGTAATGACGCCTGGCGCTTTAAAGTTAAATTTCAAATGAGTGAGCGTATTTAAATCCGACGTCAAAATAACAAAGCCTCAGTGGTGTTGCAAAGTTTTTAATGGCTTCATTAAAAAAAATAATAACTTTTTTTTTTACTTTTTTAATTAGAACATTTTTTGCTTGTTAGAAGACATATTCAAACTTCATTTTGGATATGTCTGAATTATCACCTAATAATATTTCAACGTCACAAAAAATCTCAACCAAAATCTTAATAAAATATTTTTTAAAAGCTATTTTCAACTTTAAGTGCTTTTAAAACTAGTTAAAAAGAACAATTTAATTAAATTTTATCATTCGATTTTTATATACTTACACTGTTAATGGCAATCGCTTTGTTGTTTGTCATTATTTGAATTAAAAATATACTTTAAGTTCAAGTTAGCTCGACTATATTTAGTCCTAAAATGTGATATTGGAATTCTACATAAAATGTGCAATACAAATTCAAAAACTCATGCTCATTGATTCAATTAAAATCTAAAAAGGCACTTATAAACATGAGTCCTGTAGAATCGCGCCCATGACCTGTCAAAAGTCACCTAAACTCGCGGAATGGCGGCCTTTCGAAAGTCACGCGTGCCGACTTTGACCTACACATTCATTCTAAAAAATAAAAATACCGTCAAAATCTTAGATAAATTTTCAATTGGAATCTTATTATCACTTGTCATAAACTAATAAGAGCGGACCACGATCTTATTGGAAACTACGCCATTAGCATAAAAGGTGACCATCATATGTATTTTGAATATGTATTGCTAAATATGTTGTTATTTCGAGCAAAAGCATATTTATTCAAGTAAATAAATAAATAATGATTGAAAACGTATACTTAGTTTTATTTTATTCCATACTAAAATACTGAGAAATATGTCTCTTAAGATAAGGGTACAGTGAATAGAAAAAAAATATCTTGTCGTATATAATTTCTTGACATAATAATAGGTTTAGTATAAAACCTTTATGTTATTAGATAGATTGAACATTATTTAATTCATTAAAACAAGTGTTTGTTTCATTTTCAAGTAGAAAAATACAAAATAGTACGAATCGGCGACGAAAAGGAGGTACTCAATTCGAGGTCTCAATACATCGAATTTAATACCTACTTTGTAAAAGTATAGACGTACATAGCTTCTAAAAATGCTCAATAATGCGATTTACTTACCATAGTTATAATTTTTCATATAAATATAACAAGAAAAAGGTCTTTTGTTAGTCCTAGATTTCTGAATTCGCGCCATTTTTCATTACCGTCAAAAACTACCTACTCATCAATTTCGAAATTATGAAAAGATTTTGCATTGTACCCTACATAGATTTTGCTTAAAATACCGACATTATAACATTTCTTATCTAAAAAGATACTTCTGACTTACCAATAATCACTTTATGATGGAAAACTGGATCAAAGCATTTTTGTAAACACTACCAAACGCCTATCACCGCGTTCTAAATTAAAAAAAAAAACACTTTTATACTTTGTATTTCACTGAAATAATAACTGTATTGTGTTTATTACTAAGTATTCTTTAGATATTACACACCTTTACACAACAACAAACACTCAAAACACTCACAATTATGTATTTTAGAAATTATTCGGGGGACGCCAAACGCCCTAACGGGCTGAAAATTTTGACTGACCTTTTTTTTTTTTTTTTGTGACAGACTGCCGGCGTTGTCATTTTTTTGACGCATACTACGGCATAGACAATTTAATGCCCTTTTCATACGTACCAAGAGCTCAAAAATTAACTAAAAAACGGATTTTTAATCTGAAAATTTTTACGTCGCGGACGCGCGTCCCACTTGAGAATCAAGTGGTACCGAGTTAAATGGGAGGCGCGTCCCACCCAAGAACCGACAAGTCAATTGTCTATCACCGATTTTAATTTGTATAAAAATATATTAAATAATCCATACTTTCAATAATGAAATAGTATTGTTTTAAGCTAGAATACTGCGTTTACACAGATGTAATATCGCTGGACTGGTGGACTTGCGCACGGAAGGTTTCGTACGATAATAACAAAACCAATAAACCCATAAATCAATCTCATACGAATTTATTTTAAATGTTCTTGTAATAGCTATCTATGATTCCTTTTAAATTTATGAATAAATCATACGTTTTGAACTACTAAAATATGAAAGAAGTCATAAATCAAAGGAACAATAAAAAACTTTTTTAAAAGATGTTCAACAACTACGTGACTGGGACACAAAAATCTTACCTTGAAG
Organism: Tetheella fluctuosa; assembly: GCA_951216915.1. Taxonomy (NCBI): domain Eukaryota; kingdom Metazoa; phylum Arthropoda; class Insecta; order Lepidoptera; family Drepanidae; genus Tetheella; species Tetheella fluctuosa. The sequence goes on from OX578214.1 coordinate 13,399,480, forward strand.
CATTCAGGAGTTTAGCATGAATATTTTTTTTTGTAGACTACAGATTTGTTTCTTAAGTATCCGAAAAGAAAAGAAAATCCTTTTCATCAATGCATATAATTGATCAATCAATAGGCCTAGATTGTAAAAGTTCCCATTAAATCAATAAGGTAAAAGAGGTAACAGAGGCCGAACCATAGTAATATTTCAATGACAAAACGTCATGCATGTAGTGGAGTTAGCCAGCACAATAGACAGATATCAGATAGTGCACATCGGGGAATACAAAATTGACCTATCGCCAAACTAACTTTTGGCTGAAATACGCTTCAGCTCATGTGACCCATGGGTACACTTGTGTCAACAGCATGTCCCCAAAATTGTTTTTGTCGCTAACCACTCACGGTTATTGCATTTTGTTTTATGAGAGCATGTCGAAAATTGACTAAAATAAAAAGGATTTTTACTAAAAATATAAATTCATTTCATTTCTTTGGAAGAATAGAGAGATAAAAAATAATTTAACGCTATATACAAAATTGTGTTATTTAATAAGCAGTTACTCCAACTATGTGTGATTTAAAATAAATTACATCTTTATAGTTTATATTTGATGTACTTTCTTTTAATTTGATAAGATTTCACATCATTATTTTGTGTATTTTTTTCTTATTTGTACCGTTAGGTACTACTACTACTGACTACTCTACCTTATTAACATAGGATTGCAAATCCTAAAGCCTAGAATCACAATACTTACTAAAGTACGTATATGGTAAATATACATCTATAATATAAAAATGAATCGCAAAATGTGTTGGTAAGCGCATAACTCAACAACGCCTGGACCAATTTGGCCTTTTTTTTTTTCAATGTTCGTTATTGTCAGGAGAAGGTTTGTATGAAAAAAAAATTACACCGGGAACGTGGGTGAAACCGCGGGGAACAGCTATCTATAATATAAAAATGAATCGCTAAATGTGTTGGTAAGCGCATAACTCAACAACGCCTGGACTAATTTGGCCAATATTTTTTTTTAAATGTTCGTTATTGTCAAGAGAAGGTTTGTATGAAAAAAAAATTACACCGGGAACGTGGGTGAAACCGCGGGGAGCAGCTATATATAATATATTTATAATGAAATGGATTTGTAAGGGTTGGTAAAACAATATATTTTTATCTATTATCAAACGTTATGTTACCTCTTCCTATAGCATTATTTTCAACCAATTTTCTGTTTAAATGCAGAATTCAAAATTAATGAATGAGAAAATAATATGTAATGAAATGTTCATCTCATTATTTAGTAAAATCACGTGAATGTTAAGTTTATTTCTCAATTTCAGGCTTTAAAGGTTCTAATTGAATTGCTGCGTTTCAATTATTCGATTGATGTTGTTTAAAATTCTCGTTACGTTCTTTCGGCGGTAATGGTAAAACTTAAAAATAGTTGCTGATTGTTAAAAAACTATTTTTTCACCAAATACTGTTGAAAAAACGTAGACTACTATTAAATAATAGTAGACAAATTAATCATTTTAAGGTAACAATTATACTATAAAGCATTAAAATAAGTGATAGCTCAGTGGTAGTGACGTTGAACGCTGCGGCGAAGGTCGTGGGCTCGAATCCTACAATGAGCTTGAGCTTGCGGTGAAGGAAAACATCGTGAGGAAACCATAGCACGGTGGTAGGGCTACTTTGTAGTACCCGCCTGGCTGGCTACCGCTCTCAAGTTGAAAATCTGTCGCCAAACACCTATTGGTGTGTTCCGGCAGCTGCACTTGAAAGCCAGATCCTTCTAGGCTTTGTGTGCTTACCACCTTCGGCCACATCATCACCTACCATAGTGAGATTGTTGTCAAACACAAGCCTATACAAAGTAAAAAAAAATAAAAAAAAACAGCAAAGTTAAATTCAATTTATATCAGAGATACAATAGATGACAGCTGGTTATATCAATGTCAGTCGGTTGAGCACCTAATGCATATACTACATATGCTTTTACATAAATATCAGCCTCTCTCTCTGCCAGGTAAGTACAAAATAAGTTGAGTTCTTAATATCAATTCATTTAAAATGTAATTAATTTATTAGTAAATAAGTTTATCAATAACTTATTGTAATATTTCATAGAATGTTAAATCTTTTAAGTGTTTTAAGCTATTGTTATAGCTTTTATCGCGGGCTTTGAGCGCGGCGACCGAATCAAGAAATTCCGTAACGAAAATAAAACTTAAGACGAGCTGCTCCAAAATCGGACGAATACGTAAGCAGCTGTTTGTGAGAAAGTATATTGGTGTATAGGTATCTATTAATATAAAAAAAAAACTTGAATTAATATCAAAGAAAAAAAAAATACTGCATTAATAAAACTAAAGAAATAATTATAATTGCATAAGTTGATAAAAAATGCTATGCAATAGCTTTACCGCGGCAGTCCCCGAGTGCCACACGTATTTTTTTTTTATCTTTCACTTACGCTATTTCAAATACCGGCGGCTGTGAAAATAAAAAAATACGCTTGCATTGGACCTTACTATTATGTTTATGCCTTTTGCGGTTGAAACCATGTGCTCGCTGATTCGCTCGGATTTCATCATTAAAACTTATTAGCGGAAACCCCCTGCATACAAAATTTAATGAAAACATTGGAGCCGTTTCCGAGATTCAGATTATATATTTATATACAAAAATTGCTCGTTTAAAGGTATTAGATAGATAGATACATTAGATTTGTATATTTTCGTTGTAAATTATATCTAAGAGCATAAAGAAAAATACGCGATGTCTAGCTCTACCATCATTAGTTACATCTCATACTGCTAGATGACGCTAAACCCAATTATGGTTGATTTTATTTTATATTTTTTTTTTATTGAAATTATCCTAATATATTAGTTAATATTTACATATTTAATACTTAAATATTAAAATTATTGATTAGCATCGCCATACAGCGTGGCAATGCCGCTAGCGTTCTGGGCACACTACCAACTGGCAGCGATTTAGATCAGCTTTTCTTTTTGTAAATAGTTTTAAATTAAGATGTGTATTTTTTTGTTCTTGTTTTTATTGTAAAATATTTTATAAATTGAATTTAAATATATTTTTAAATTTATCTTAATTTTATACATGGAAATGTGTATCAGGAAAATAATAACTTAAAATTTGTTATATTTATTTTATGGAGTAACAAATTATTACTTTGAGTTTGCTACGAGCTTGCTACGACTTGTAGCGCGCTCCTATATCCAACCAACGACATTTCAAAGCATATCTAAAACAAGTATTAGGGTAGCATAAAGTTAAGGATGTTATGCATTATGTCGTCACAATTATATACGTCAATATACTAGGCATAATAGATACCTGGATGAAAAATCATAAATAGATACCATAAGAATATCATTATTAGATATATATTATTATGTCACAGTCAGAACTCTTTCATGGACAAAACTACTTTTGACTGAAACTATCTCGGTCAAAACTCTTTTATGGTACATAAAAAAAAGAACTTATAACCTATATTATGTGAAAATAAGTAGGATTTTCACCATTAAAAGTTTTAAAGTACCAAGAAAGAGTTTTGAGGTTTGAGTTTTATTTTGTTCTTTTACAAACACCGCACCGTTGTTTTATAATTTATAATACTATTTAAGTGAAGTTTTTTTGTTTTTAACCATATAATATGTATTTGTACATCTTGGTTAACGTATTAAGGGACGCATGCGAGGACTCATGGACCGACGAACTCAAAAAGGTAACCGGACGAGACTGGATGTGGATCGCAATGAGCTAAAAAGTGTGTCACTATTTGATAGGTTTTTATTTAGCAGTTCAGAAGTAAAATTAATTAGTAGGTACATTAAGTATAGTAAGTAATTCCATAAACACCATCTTATGGAGACCATTGGTATCAATGAGTCTCTTTAATAAAACATTAGTTGCATTACCCACCACTAGATGGCGCCAAACCACTAAAGAACTATGGTTGATTATCTCCCGCGGTTTCATCCGCGTTCCCGAAAAATCCATTGTAACTCGACCTTGTTTTATATATAGACATACATATATCCCTACAAACTTACTGTATATTTTCACAATGAAGTCTATATATAATAATATCTATTAAATTATTGTATTAGTGACATAATTGCCTAAATAAATCTTATTTTACTTCATTATTATTATATAATATTGTAAGAATTAATTTGAATCTACAACTATTCATAGAAAAAATTCTAGAGCCTACCACTGTTACCAATAGGAAAGGTTCCCCTCACTCAGTGTTTTTTTATGAGCAGCTATCACAGATTGTTAAATGTTTGGCCCTCTACAATAACGTGAAACGAGTTTCAGCGCTCCTGAAACATGTACTAGGGTGGCATAACACGGAGGATATCTATCACAATGACGTCACAATATATATGTTAAAATACATAGATGATAAGAGTGGCTTGTTTCAACCCACATTGACGTACGAGTCAAAGTAGATGGCGTTTAACATCGCTAACAAAAATCCACGAAACGTAAGTTATTTTCTCTTTTTCGTTATTTTTAACATGTATATATCGTACGTTATTGGCAAAATGTATCGGATCTATGTGACAATAATAATTTTGGGAGTAACTGAGTTTCTTGCCGGCTCTTCTCAGTAAAAGCAACCTTCCGAATCGAGCGTTAGAGTCAGACTATTCATAAGTGCTTGTGAAGGCCTATTTGAATAAAAAATATTTTCATTTTCATTTTCATAACTTGTCCTAAGTATACCTACAGAGTATAGTTTGCGACAATTTGTAGCGCTCCGACTTCTGACCCTCTACGATGACTTATGACAAACCTCAGCGATTCTGAAACTTGTACTAGGATACCATAAAGAGAAGGAATTGACGTCACTAATTGTTTACGTCTGGGTACTTAAATGAGTATATAAACTGTGTATTTAAATAATATGGCAGGTAATATACGTAGGAACGTTTAAAAAAAGAATATTTCACAACGGGTACATATAGATATATATTTTTTTCTATTTCACACACATAGGATGTGTCTATTGGTAAACTAGCTTAAGCTACATTCTTTGTTTACAATATAACGTACCAGCACTTGATTTTTAATTATATTAATATCAACAAAAACATGTCAAACAAATTATGTGTGACTCATTAATAACTTTTTTGTAATATATTTATTTAGGTGCATAAAAAAAATATTTGAAATATAGTTACATTAAAAACCCCCAAATAATGATATTTCTAATATTGTTTGCTACAAGATTGCAACAAACTTGCTACGGCTCGTAGCGCTTCAATGGCCGACCCTCTACGACGACACAAAAAATTTCAGCGCTCCTGAAATAAATACTAGAATAGCATAAATTGAAGACTATCAAGCAAAATGACGTCACAACTATACACTTCCAAAGGCTTTGTATAGATAATATATGATACCGTTGCGTAGGAACGTACAATACACATGTTAAAAGTTATATTGTTATACGTGTTTTAATTATTATAAATACATTATAATAATATATTACACCATTACATTTTTTTGTATTATTTATGGACAATTAGTACAAACTGTTACTTCAGTAATATGAAGTGTTTTAGATTTATAATAACTTAACATATTGGGAGCCCCACGGACAAACGAACTTAGAAAGGCCTTAAATAGAGCTGGATGTGGATGTTAAGAAATCAAAAGTGACAAACTTTGAAGAAGACCTTTGTCTTGCTTTAAACTACATTAGGCTGATGATTTATAAATTTAAATGATAATATTGTACTTACAATATGATTTTCTTAATTAAATACTAATAAATAGGTATGACCTACGAATAAATCAATGGTTGTTTACTACGAGATTGCTACGAGCCTACTACGACTCGTAGCGCTCTCTACCGGCCTTCTACGACGACATTTCAGCGCTGAAACATGTACTAGGATAGTATTACACGAAGGATATTAAGCATGATGACGTCACAATGCATTTTGAAAGATGTATAGACAAAGTATACCTACATAGTTACGTATTTAAAAAATCTCAAAAAGACTCTGTATAGATAGACCGTTGCGTAGGAACGTATAAGACAGATTTTTTACTTTTAATAGTTTGCTACGAGCTAGCTACGACCCGTAGCGCCACAAACCAGCCCGCCATGACAACATGAAATAACTTTCAGTGCTCCTGAAATGAATACTAGGATAGCATAAAGTGAAGAATATCAAAGGAAGTTTGCCATATAACATTATTTCCCAGAATCTGATCCTTATAAAAGATATATTATTATCGAAATCAACTCGTTCAATTCCCGGTAATTAAGGATTTGGCCATCTATGCTTTGTTAAAAAAATCACAATTAAGATGCCTTATTAAATTGATAGTACCTGGATGACCGAGCTTTGCTCTTTTTTGTTTTTAAACGACGTTTTCTAAATATGAAACCTAACTAGATTTATAGCCCCCGAAAGCCCCTGCATATTAATTTCATGAAAATCGTTGGAGCCGTTTCCGAAATTCAGATTAGATAAATATACAAGAATTGCTCAATAGGGAATATGCATGATTTTTTTTTATTTCTTAAATTTATCATTTACATTTTTATAACATGGAAAAAAATATAAATAGGCTTGAAAAGAGCCAAATTATTTTTCAAAGTGAAATTTAAAACCTTGAATAAATTTGAGCCGTTCAAACGCCACCATTTAGCGCGCGCTTTTGATGACGTCATTTGTTATATCCCACGTTTGTTTACTATAGTGTTTCAGTTACTTCATACGTATTTTCAGTTTTAATTGCTATACAAATCATGGAAGTAGTTAAAAAACCATCTTACAAGTATTGTATGGTACCGAAGTGCAAAAACACTATTATTAGTACACCCGATAAAGTGTTTTTTCGTATTCCATGCGATGCGAAATTACGAAAAAAATGGTGTAAGATGATGAGAAGGGATATTGTATCTCCATTATCGGTTCTATTTTGTTGTGGAGATCATTTTAACGTAAGTATAGCATATATTTATGTACAGCTTAGTGTGAAAATAGGAGGTTTGGTCTAAAACTAACCTAGCCTTGTTTACAATAGTTATTTAAAAATGTATCTAAAGATCTTGCTTATTTATCCGTATTGCGGTTTTACGAAATTTTAATGATTGATAATTTATTTCAGGTTAAGGCTCCAGTCTCCCTAAAATCAGTGTTCTTGCGGAATTTATCAGAAAAGAAATATTTTTTTTTAGTCATCAGAAAAGCAATAAATGAAATATATTTTACGTTATTTTAAAGTGTATGATTTGAAGTTTCTAATACATATTTTATTTTTTAATTTGACGCCTCTTTTATTAGCTTTGTGAGGCTTTAAGCTTACCTCTATTTACGTTCCACGCGTAGAGGGTCTCATTCATGCACTCGCCACGAAAAAAATATAATAAAAACAAGAAATGTATTCAGATTACATTTGTCGGCAAGTCCTTTACAATAATCTTATCTAGTTACTTTTTTTCAAAATCGTCTCAATTTCTTATTTAAAATGCTTTAAAAAGTTATAAATTTCTGAATTCGACCCTTGCAACATATATTTTTTTCTATTACAAAGTAATGGTTTAGAGAAATCACACTTTAACCACTCCGAAAGCAACTACTTATCTGTCGAATAAAAAATATATGCATTCAAAAATTCATTTGAAATAAATTTACCGATACTAAACAAATAAAACATAAAACGCATCAAAATTCCATTCAATTCCGCTGGGAATTGACAGCGTTCGTTGTGTTATATATTTAGTTTAGAAACTTCAAATCTCACACTTTAAAATAACGTAAAATATATTTAATTTTTGTTTTTCCGATGACTAAAAAACAATATTTCTTTTCTGACAAATTCCGCAAGAACACTGATTTTAGGGAGACTAGCCTTAAGGAAGATACAGTTAATTATATTGAATATAACATAATGAAACAGAAAGGAGAAAAATGTAATCTACGGTTAAAGAAAGGAGTTGTTCCTCATATATTTTTGTGTCAAAAACGGAATATGCCACCACCAGTTGAAAGAATGGCTGTAGTTAAAAGGCAAAGACTCGAGATTTGATGCAAAATATGCTGACATCATAAATGCATCTATTTTCGGCAGATTATCTGATTGTGCTTTAACAAAACCAGTTTCTGTCATCGTCCTCGATTGACTACAAAAATATATCCACAAGTAATCACACAGGAATACAGTTTTAAACACTTTTTCTCACAAACACTACTTTAACACAGTATGAATATCGACGCCGATAAATTCAATGACGTGACAATTAACGTCACATTTCGTTTCGACCAATGGTGACGCGTTTTGTAAGTTTGAATTTTCCTCCCTTATTTTTCACTTTTTATGTAATATTTTCTGGGTTTAAATAATAACTAAATAAAAAAAATACCTTTTAAGTATAATGTAATGACAATAAAGAATCTAGAAAAAAATATTTGAGACAAATTTAAATTTTATGCATATTCCCTATTAAAGGTATTAGATAATAAATTATATTATTAGGATTATATAAAATGCCATAATTTTATAAAACAAGATAATGTTAATATAAACGTGCTTTCTTGCATTACAAGTAAGCTATGTGACTAAATTTAATTTCTTAAATTAAAAGTTAAATGGTGCAATATCCAATGTCCCACATCGCTGCCCCTGCGGAGACAATGTAGATGAGCTAGGTCACCATGGCCTGTCGTGTGTGAGGAGTGCCGGGAGGCTTTCACGACATGCGGCACTCAATGACTTGATCCGTCGTGCTCTTATTACCATTGGCGTACCTGCTGTTTTGGAACCAAGTGGCCTGGTGCGCGACGATGGTAAGAGACCGGATGGTATGTCATTGGTGCCCTGGAAGATGGGTAGGCCCCTGGTGTGGGACGCTATTTGCGTCGACACCCTCGCACCATCCCACCTTCCAGACATGTCTGTAGCTGCCGGCACTGCTGCTGCACAACAAGAGTGTCTCAAGCGTCGCAAGTATGCTAGTCTACAGAGGACTAACATATTTTCGGCGTTTGGGGTTGAAACTCTAGGGCCTTGGGGACCGGAGGCTCATCGCTTGTTTAAAGAGGTCTCTTTTCGACTAATTGAGGCTTCCCGTGACAAGAAGGCTGTCGTATATTTTGCCCAAAGAATTGGCATTGCCATTCAGCGTGGCAATGCTGCCAGCCTTTTTGGCACACTTCCGCTCGGCAGCGATTTGGGGCAATTTTTTTATTTATAAGTAAGTAGTTTTTAGTTTTTAATTTTAATTTTATTTAAGTAGGTATAGATTAAGGTTATTTTATTATTATCTAAATGTTATTAAATTACTTTATCACTATTAAAAAAAAAAAAAAACTTTATTTCGTTTTTAATATTATTATTAGGATAACCAATTAAAATATTTTTTAAATGTTAATTCCATCATAAACATGGGCAACAAAATTTTATTGTATAAAAATAATTTAAATAAGTTTCCTTTGTTATTAAATAGAGTAAGATAATTGTATTTATATGAACACGCGCCTCGCGCGCCGCGGCCGCGTTGTGGGAGGCTTCAAAGCGCTGAAAAATGTACCAGGCTGCCATGAAATGAAGAGGACACTAAATGTTTTGGTAGCTATTGCGCACGCGTGAAAGCTGAAACTATAATCAATGACCGGCCCTCTACGGCAGCGTGAAACAAGTTTCAGCGCTCCTGAAACAAATACCAGGATTGTATGAAGTAAAGGGTATCAAGCAATATGACGTCACAATTATACACTACTGAAGGCTTTGTATAGATAATACATGATACCGTTGCGTAGGAACGTACAATATGGTATATATAATACACGTGTTTTAATTATTATAAATACATTACAATAATATATTACAACATTACATTTTTTTGTATTATTTATGGACAACTAGTACAAACTGTTACTTCAGTAATGTGAAGTGTTTTAGATTAATAATAACTTGACATATTGGCAGCCCCACGGACGAACGACCTTAGAAAGGCCTTAAATAGAGCTGGATGTGGAATTTAAGAAATCAAAAGTGACAAACTTTGAAGAAGACCTTTGTCTTGCTTTAAACTAAATTAGGCTGATGATTTATAAATTTAAATGATAATATTTTACTAACAAAATGATTTTCTTAATTAAATACTAATATACACTTGACCTACGAATAAATCAATGATTGTTTACTACGAGATTGCTACGAGCCTACTACGACTCGTAGCGCTCTCTACCAGCCTTCTACGACGACATTTCAGCGCTGAAACATGTACTAGGATAGTATTACACGAAGGATATCAATCATGATGACGTCACAGTGCATTTTGAAAGATGTATAGACAAAGTATACCTCCATAGTTACGTATTTAAAAAATCAAGTAAGATTTTTTTTTAATTTTATATAAGTTAAAAATATTTTCATGTAATTAAATTACTTAAATCAAAATATATTTAACTTACAATTTCATCTATTTTTGAACATTGATTTTTTAAATAAATAAGTAACTAAACTGGATAAAAATATTTTTTACTTATAATTGAGTGATTTTTTGAGGTAGTGTATCTAACCTACGCTTGCCAGTTTAATTTTTTAAAATCAAAATCCAGTTTAATGTTTTATTATTTATTTAGTTACTAAAATCAAAAGTATCTACTAAAATATATTAATTATTGTAGGTGAGATACGATCAACAAATTTTATAAAATTATATATGACTCACTAGCAATTTTTTTTTTTTATTAATTTTGTTTCTATATAAAAGAAACATATTATATTTGGAAAATAAATATTATGTACCCAGACACGCCTTGCTGTGGATTATTCATATTTTAATTGATAACACAAAAACTCGTCAATATAAGTAGCTATACAGTACAAAAAGGATTTGTGGCAATGTATGTAACAATAGACAAATCGTGTCCCTCTACAATGACCTGTCACAAGTTTCAGCGTTTCCTGAAACATGTACTAGGGTAGCATAAGGATAAGAATATCAAGAATCATGACGTCACAATTGTTTACGTCTGACGAACGTATATACTTTGGTAGGTTCTATACGTAGGAACGTTTAAAATGTTTCACAGAGGCTATTCTAACTTAGGTATATAGTTTTTAAGTTCCTCTCATTTCACACATACGACACATTATGAAACTAGCAAATAAACGGATGACAGAAAGATTTATGATATGATTTTGAAATACATATTTTTTTCGAAATATTTAGAAAATAATAATGTTAGCCACTAGAATAATATTTTGAATAAATTTAGCTACGAGTTGGCAATTAACTTGCTACGACTCGTAGCGCTCCAAAGACCGGCCCTCTACGACGGCATGAAACAAGTTTCAGCGCTCCTGAAACAAATACTAGGATGGCATAAAGTGAAGAGTATCAAACAAAATGACGTCACAACTAAACACATCCAAAGACTCTGTATAGATAGACCGTTGCGTAGGAACGTATAAGACAGATTTTTACTTTTAATAGTTTGCTACGAGCTAGCTACGACCCGTAGCGCCACAAACCAGCCCGCCATGACAACATGAAATAACTTTCAGTGCTCCTGAAATGAATACTAGGATAGCATAAAGTGAAGAATATCAAAGGAAGTTTGCTATATAACATTAATTCCCAGAATCTGATCCTTATAAAAGATATATTATTATCGAAATCAACTCGTTCAATTCCCGGTAATTAAGGATTTGGCCATCTATGCTTTGTTAAAAAAATCACAATTAAGATGCATTATTAAATTGATAGTACCTGGATGACCGAGCTTTGCTCTTTTTTTGTTTTTTAAACGACGTTTTCTAAATATGAAACCTAGCTAGATTTATAGCCCCCGAAAGCCCCTGCATATTAATTTCATGAAAATCGTTGGAGCCGTTTCCGAACTTCAGATTAGATAAATATACAAGAATTGGTCGTTAAAGGTATTAGATAATAAATTATATTATAAGGATTATATAAAATGCCTACTATAAACGTGCTTTCTTGCATTACAAATAGGCTATGTGACTAAATTTAATCTTAAATTAAAAGTTTTGATTTTTTTTTTTTTATATTATTATTAGGATAACAAATAAAAATATTTTTAAATGTTAATTCCATCATGGGCAACAAAATTCTATTGTATAAAAATAATAAAAATAAGTTTCCCTTGATATTAATAGAGTAAGATAATTTTATTAATATGAACACGCGCCTCGCGCGCCGCGGCCGCGTTGTGGGAGGCTTCAAAGCCGCTGAAAAATGTACTAGGCTGCCATGAAATGAAGAGGACACTAAATGTTTTGGAAGTTATTGCGCACGCGTGAAAGCTGAAACTATAATCAATGACCGGCCCTCTACGGCAGCGTGAAACAAGTTTCAGCGCTCCTGAAACAAATACCAGGATTGTATGAAGTAAAGGGTATCAAGCAATATGACGTCACAATTATACACTACTGAAGGCTTTGTATAGATAATACATGATACCGTTGCGTAGGAACGTACAATATGGTATATATATTTTTACACGTGTTTTAATTATTATAAATACATTATAATGATATATTACACCATAACATTTTTTTGTATTATTTATGGACAACTAGTACAAACTGTTACTTCAGTAATGTGAAGTGTTTTAGATTAATAATAACTATATTTTTTTTATATAAGTTAAAAATATTTTCATGTAATTAAATTACTTAAATCAAAATATGTTTTACTTATAATTTCATCTATTTTTGAACATTGATTTTTTAAATACTTAAGTAATTAAACTGGATAAAAATATTTTTTACATATAATTGAGTGATTTTTTGAGGTACTGTATCTAACCTACGCTTGCCAGTTTAATTTTTTAAAATCAAAATCCAGTTTAATGTTTTATTATTTATTTAGCTACTAAAATCAAAAGTATGTACTAAAATATATTAAAGTAATAGTAGGTGAGATACGATCAACAAATCTTATAAAATTATATTTATATATGACTCACTAGCAATCTTTTCTTTTTATTAATTTTGTTTCTATATAAAAGAAACATATTTTTATTTACATATTTACAATTAAAGTAAAAAATACAAACTATGATATATACAAAACATCCTCAAAGTCCTCGCTGCTGTCGATAGGCAAGGTTCCCAACAGGCTGGCAGCGTTCCCTTTTTGGATGGCCAAGCTTATGCGTTGTAAACATATTATATTTGGAAAATAAAAATTATGTACCCAGACACGCCTTGCTGTGGATTTTTCATATTTTAATTGATAACACAAAAACTCGTCAATATAAGAGCTATACAGTACAAAAAGGATTTGTGGTAATGTATGTAACAATAGACAAATCGTGTCCCTCTACAATGACCTGTCACAAGTTTCAGCGTTCCTGAAACATGTACTAGGGTAGCATAAGAATAAGAATATCAAGAATCATGACGTCACAATTGTTTACGTCTGACGAACGTATATAATTTGGTAGGTTCTATACGTAGGAACGTTTAAAATGTTTCACAGAGGCTATTCTAACATAGGTATATAGTTTTTAAGTTCCTTTCATTTCACACATACGACACATTATGAAACTAGCAAATAAACGGATGACAGAAAGATTTATGATATGATTTTGAAATACATATTTTTTTCGAAATATTTAGAAAATAATAATGTTAGCCACTAGAATAATATTTTGAATAAATTTAGCTACGAGTTGGCAATAAACTTGCTACGACTCGTAGCGCTCCAAAGACCGGCCCTCTACGACGGCATGAAACAAGTTTCAGCGCTCCTGAAACAAATACTAGGATGGCATAAAGTGAAGAGTATCAAACAAAATGACGTCACAACTATACACATCCAAAGACTCTGTATAGATAGACCGTTGCGTAGGAACGTATAAGGCAGATTTTTTACTTTTTATAGTTTGCTACGAGCTAGCTACGACCCGTAGCGCCACAAACCAGCCCGCCATGACAACATGAAATAACTTTCAGTGCTCCTGAAATGAATACTAGGATAGCATAAAGTGAAGAGTATCAAAGGAAGTTTGCCATATAACATTATTTCCCAGAATCTGATCCTTATAAAAGATATATTATTATCGAAATCAACTCGTTCAATTCCCGGTAATTAAGGATTTGGCCATCTATGCTTTGTTAAAAAAATCACAATTAAGATGCCTTATTAAATTGATAGTACCTGGATGACCGAACTTTGATCTTTTTTGTTTTTTAAACGACGTTTTCTAAATATGAAACCTAACTAGATTTATAGCCCCCGAAAGCCCCTGCATATTAATTTCATGAAAATCGTTGGAGCCGTTTCCGAAATTCAGATTAGATAAATATACAAGAATTGCTCGTTTAAAGGTATTAGATAATAAATTATATTATTAGGATTATATAAAATGCCTACTATAAACGTGCTTTCTTGCATTACAAATAGGCTATGTGACTAAATTTAATCTTAAATAAAAAGTTTAATGAAACATTTTGATTTTTTTTTTTTTTAATATTATTATTAGGATAACAAATAAAAATATTTTTAAATGTTAATTCCATCATAAACATGGGCAACAAAATTCTATTGTATAAAAATAATTAAAATAAGTTTCCTTTGATATTAATAGAGTAAGATAAATTTATTAATATGAACACGCGCCTCGCGCGCCGCGGCCGCGTTGTGGGAGGCTTCAAAGCCGTTGAAAAATGTACTAGGCTGCCATGAAATGAGAGGATACTAAATGTTTTGGAAGTTATTGCGCACGCGTGAAAGCTGAAACTATAATCAATGACCGGCCCTCTACGGCAGCGTGAAACAAGTTTCAGCGCTCCTGAAACAAATACTAGGATGGTATGAAGTGAAGGGTATCAAGCAATATGACGTCACAATTATACTCTACTGAAGGCTTTGTATAGATAATACATGATACCGTTGCGTAGGAACGTACAATATGGTATATATAATAATAACTTAACATATTGGCAGACCCACGGACGAACGACCTTAGAAAGGCCTTAAATAGAGCTGGATGTGGAATTTAAGAAATCAAAAGTGACAAACTTTGAAGAAGACCTTTGTCTTGCTTTAAACTACATTAGGCTGATGATTTATAAATTTAAATGATAATATTTTACTAACAATATGATTTTCTTAATTAAATACTAATATACACTTGACCTATGAATAAATCAATGGTTGTTTACTACGAGATTGCTACGAGCCTACTACGACTCGTAGCGCTCTCTACCGGCCTTCTACGATGACATTTCAGCGCTGAAACATGTACTAGGATAGTATTACACGAAGGATATCAAGCTTGATGACGTCACAATGCATTTTGAAAGATGTATAGACAAAGTATACCTCCATTGTTACGTATTTAAAAAATCAAGTAAGTAAAAATTATTTTTTATATAAGTAAAAATATTTTCATGTAATTAAATGACTTATATGAAAATATGTTTGACTTAAAATTTCATCTATTTTTGAACATTGATTTTTTAAATACATAAGTAACTAAACTGGATAAAAATATTTTTTACTTATATTTGAGTGATTTTTTGAGGTATTCTAACATAGGTATATAGTTTTAAAGTTCCTTTCATTTCACACATACGACACATTATTTAACTAGTAAATAAACGGATGACAGAAAGATTTATGATATGATTTTGAAATACATATTTTTTTCGAAATATTTAGAAAATAATAATGTTAGCCACTAGAATAATATTTTGAATAAATTTAGCTACGAGTTGGCAATTAACTTGCTACGACTCGTAGCGCTCCAAAGACCGGCCCTCTACGACGGCATGAAACAAGTTTCAGCGCTCCTGAAACAAATACTAGGATGGCATAAAGTGAAGAGTATCAAACAAAATGACGTCACAACTAAACACATCCAAAGACTCTGTATAGATAGACCGTTGCGTAGGAACGTATAAGGCAGATTTTTTACTTTTAATAGTTTGCTACGAGCTAGTTACGACCCGTAGCGCCACAAACCAGCCCGCCATGACAACATGAAATAACTTTCAGTGCTCCTGAAATGAATACTAGGATAGCATAAAGTGAAGAGTATCAAAGGAAGTTTGCCATATAACATTATTTCCCAGAATCTGATCCTTATAAAAGATATATTATTATCGAAATCAACTCGTTCAATTCCCGGTAATTAAGGATTTGGCCATCTATGCTTTGTTAAAAAAATCACAATTAAGATGCCTTATTAAATTGATAGTACCTGGATGACCGAACTTTGATCTTTTTTGTTTTTTAAACGACGTTTTCTAAATATGAAACCTAACTAGATTTATAGCCCCCAAAAGCCCCTGCATATTTAATTTCATGAAAATCTTTGGAGCCGTTTCCGAAATTCAGATTAGATAAATATACAAGAATTGGTCGTTTAAAGGTATTAGATAATAAATTATATTATTAGGATTATATAAAATGCCTACTATAAACGTGCTTTCTTGCATTACAAGTAGGCTATGTGACTAAATTTAATCTTAAATTAAAAGTTTAATGAAACATTTTGAATTTTTTTATTTTTTTATTTTTAATATTATTATTAGGATAACAAATTAAAATATTTTTTAAATGTTAAATCCATCATAAACATGGGCAACAAAATTCTATTATATAAAAATAATTTAAATAAGTTTCCTTTGATATAAGGCTCCAGTCTCCCTAAAATCAGTGTTCTTGCGGAATTTATCAGAAAAGAAATATTGTTTTTTAGTCATCAGAAAAGCAATAAATGAAATATATTTTACGTTATTTTAAAGTGTGAGATTTGAAGTTTCCAATACATATTTTATTTTTTAATTTGACGCCACTTTTATTAGCTTTGTGAGGCTTTAAACATACCTCTATTTACGTTCCACGCGTAGAGGGTCTCATTCATGCACACGCTACGAAAAAAATATAACAAAAACAAGAAATGTATTCAGATTACATTTGTCGGCAAATCTTCTACAATAATCTTATCTAGTTACTTTTATTCCAAATTGTCTCAATTTCTTATTTAAATTGCTTTAAAAAGTTATAAATTTCTGAATTTGACCCTTGCAACATATATTTTTTTCTATTACAAAGTAATGGTTTAGAGAAATCACACTTTAACCACTCCGAAAGCAACTACTTATCTGTCGAATAAAAAATATATGCATTCAAAAAATCATTTGAACTAAATTTACCGAAACTAAACAAATAAAACATAAAATGCATCAAAATTCCATTCAATTTCGCTGGGAATTGACAGCGTTCGTTGTGTTATATGTTTAGTCTCGGTAAATTTATTTCAAATGATTTTTTGAATGCATATATTTTTTATTCGACAGATAAGTTATGCATTCAAAAAATCATTTGAAATAAATTTACCGAGACTAAACATATAACACAACGAACGCTGTCAATTCCCAGCGAAATTGAATGGAATTTTGATGCATTTTATGTTTTATTTGTTTAGTTTCGGTAAATTTAGTTCAAATGATTTTTTGAATGCATATATTTTTTATTCGACAGATAAGTAGTTGCTTTCGGAGTGGTTAAAGTGTGATTTCTCTAAACCATTACTTTGTAATAGAAAAAAATATATGTTGCAAGGGTCAAATTCAGAAATTTATAACTTTTTAAAGCAATTTAAATAAGAAATTGAGACAATTTGGAATAAAAGTAACTAGATAAGATTATTGTAGAAGATTTGCCGACAAATGTAATCTGAATACATTTCTTGTTTTTGTTATATTTTTTTCGTAGCGTGTGCATGAATGAGACCCTCTACGCGTGGAACGTAAATAGAGGTATGTTTAAAGCCTCACAAAGCTAATAAAAGTGGCGTCAAATTAAAAAATAAAATATGTATTGGAAACTTCAAATCTCACACTTTAAAATAACGTAAAATATATTTCATTTATTGCTTTTCTGGTGACTAAAAAACAATATTTCTTTTCTGATAAATTCCGCAAGAACACTGATTTTAGGGAGACTGGAGCCTTAATAGAGTAAGATAATTTTATTAATATGAACACGCGCCTCGCGCGCCGCGGCCGCGTTGTGGGAGGCTTCAAAGCGCTGAAAAATGTACCAGGCTGCCATGAAATGAAGAGGATACGTAATGTTTTGGTAGCTATTGCGCACGCGTGAAAGCTGAAAATATAATCAATGACCGGCCCTCTACGGCAGCGTGAAACAAGTTTCAGCGCTCCTGAAACAAATACTAGGATGGTATGAAGTGAAGGGTATCAAGCAATATGACGTCACAATTATACTCTACTGAAGGCTTTATATAGATAATACATGATACCGTTGCGTAGGAACGTATAGCATAGTATACAAAGAGCAGTTGCCGGCCCTCCATGACAACATGAAATAATTTTCAGCACTCCTGACACGAATACTAGAATAGCATAAAATTAACAATATCAAGCAAAATATTTAAATTTTCAAAATTATATAAAATGCTAGCTGTCTCCCGCGGTTTCACTCGCATAGCGGTTTAAAAAATAGATAAGAATCTATTCTCAGACCTACCCGATATGTACCATATGTATGTACTATACTCCTCCGAAACGGCTAGACCGATTTTAATGAAATTTGGTGTGCATATCGGGAAGGTCTAAGAATCGGTCAACATCTATTTTTTAAACTGCTTCGCGAGTGAAACCGCGGGAGACAGCTAGTAGTCATATAAAACAAAATCGGGTTAGTTTCACCATTTATTACTCAAGAACGACTGGACCGATTTTTAAAATCTTTGATTTGCTGAATTTGCCTCCACCCTCAATACCAGAATAGGCTTAATTTTACTGGAAACGCGGGCGAAACCGAGGGGAACAGATAGTCCAAAATAAATGAAGGTACGTTAGTAACGCGCGCCGCGTAGTGGGAGGCTTCGATACTGCTGAAAAATGTACTAGGCTGCCATGAAATGTAGGGGATATCTAATGTTATAGATAAAGAAGTCATTGCGCACGCGTGAAACCTGAAACATTAAAACAAATTTTGTCTGGTATCTGGTAACTAAAGTTAGCCTAATAAAACCATTTTTTTTTTAAATACTGTTGACATTTCCAAAAGAGTCAGTTTTTATTCCAAAGAACACATCACTTGTCAACATAGCGAGATTGTGATTGTTTGCTACGAGCTTGCTACGACTCGTAGCGCCACAGTGGCCGGCCCTCTATGACGACTTGAAATAATTTTCAGCGCTCCTGAAACTTATACTAGGATAGCATAAAGTGATGAATATCAGCCAAAATGACGTCACACTATTAAACACGTCTAATAACTATCTATAATAGAATGGTACGGCAAAGTTGTATGGTTTTAAGGCGATGATAGCTCAGTGGTAGGGACGTCGGACGCCGCGGCGAAGGTCGTGGGTTTAAATATAACAATGAGCTTGAGGTTTCAGTGAAGGAAAACATTGTGAGGAAACCATAGCACGGTGGTAGGGTACTTTGTAGTACCCGCCTGGCTCGCTACCACCCTCAAGTTAAAAATCTGTCGCCAAACACCTATTGATGTGTTCCGGTACCTGCACTTGAGAGCCAGTTCCTTCTAGGCTTTGATTGCTTATCACCTTCGGCCACATCATCACTTACCATAGTGAGTGAGATTTTGGTCAAACACGAGGATTTTATAGGACAAAGTAAAAAAAAAAAGTAAGAACGAATTAACTTATAGTGTACATTAAATGCATTATTGACTGTCGTATATTGTTTTGCTGTATCATGTTTAAGCTCAGAACAAACTAAAACTGTTTTTTTTTTAACATAATTTATGGAATTATTTTTTCAGCACAGTTTTTTGGCTTTATAAGAAGTTTGTTACTATCCAATAATTAAGATTACAAACTGATAAAAATGCAAAATTACAATGTATATATAGTATTCCGGAAATTTCTATAACAACTTATTTATTGAATAAAGGAATTGCAAGAAATATAATACACCTCTTTATTTATTTAACTGATCAAAACAAAAAACTTGATTACCAAATACAGAAATAAGAGACAAACAGCAATATAGCTAATAATATAGGGTGCCATGTCTTTTTAAAGCACGCCACGTAGTGGGAAACTTCAGCGTTGGTGAAAATAAGTACTAGGATGCCATAAGCCTTTATAGGTTTGTCGTTCCCAATTTCCCATATTTAAGACTAAAATGGGCCAAGTTACTGAATTATAGGATAGTATGGGAGCGCTCCGGTCGCAATAGAAAAACCGGTATTTAAAAAAAAATAAAAAACCCTCACCATTGCCTTCTTGCGTTAAGAGTATAAAAATAGGTCATTAAATAATTTGATCATAAATTAAAAATAATAATGAGCTAAATATTCTAATTAGTTCCAATTTGTTCAAAACGGCAATGTATTAGTTAAAATAAGAATTACTAAACATTTTGTTTTTTCATAAAAATTTTAACTGCATATTTTTTTTTTATCTAATTTATAAAATTCTCGTGTCATAGTGTTTGTCTGCAAACTCTTTCGAAACGGCTCGACCGATTCTTATGAAACATTTTGTGTATATTCGGTAGGTCTGAAAATCGGTCGTAGGCAATAGTTTTTTTTTATACCACTACGCGGGTGAAACCGGGGGACAGCTAGTTTTGTTATAAAAAATATATTATTTTAATTAAAACAATATCAGTAAGATCCTCTTGGTATTTTTAATAAGGGATTTTACATAATTTAAGCGAGTAGCGCGCGCCACGTAGTGGGAGGCTTCGATGCCACTGAAAACTGTACTAGGCTGCCATGAAATGTAGAGGATATCAAATATTTTGGTAGCATTTGCGCACGCGTGAAAGCTGAAACACTGAAATGAAAAATCATAGTTCTTAAATTGGACGAAATATCATAAATTCTTATTATTATGTGCTGCTTTACAATTTCAGTACCAAATTGTCACAAAAATCTTTTAAAAGCGAAAGCTAGTAAAAAAAAATAAGTCAAACAAGTGACTTTCGATTTCAAAAAGATATAATTATTTTAGTGTTGATTAGAAATACAAGCCTAGCAATTAATGTATAACATAATAACATAACATAATTAATGTATAATAACATAGCGTACCAGCACTTGGTTTTAAGTTATAAGTTAATATTCATAAAAACATGGTTTAGCAGGCGATCAATGACGGAACGATATGTAACTTAACATTGGAATTATACTATATACTTATATATATGTAGACTACCAACCTGGCCACAACTCCAAAGCCACTCAGCTAGTCAGGGTAGTAATCCGTCACGGTCCCGCGATAATACGGCGGTGACTTTACAATATAGTTTTGTTCAGTCAAGAGGTTATATCTTCCTATATCTTATATCGATTTCATTCTGCTAGCCTACTCTTTAGTATAATCAAAACCAATAAACCACCTTATTTGTATGACAAGCTTACATTTTCTCGACGACCAACAAGAGTAACCTCCCGGCTAGTATGTACAAGTCACGGTACAGCTGCATTCCGTGGTAGCTTTCGGTATGGGGCCACGAAATGTTGGAATAATATTCCTCTTCCTATCAGGAATGCAAACTCGATATATTAATTCCAACGATCGTACAATCAGCAAACATTTGCAACAGAGGATTGTAGGAAATTCAGTTGTAATTGAATAAGTGTTTTATGAGTATATACATAATGTTCACACTTACCTACTGTAACGTAACGGATTTTAACCCCCCCCCTTGTCCGTTGCGTTCCCTAAAAGGTACCCCTGATGAAAATAAAACACAATTTACCGGTTCAGAATAGTATAATCAATTTGTTTTAAAGTAGAAGTTTATTTAATATATGCCCTAGCTTCTCAGAAGGAGAAAGATTGTGGGTTACCTGAGATGAATTGCATTACTAAGTTATTCATTAAAATTAATTGGACGCCAATAGTGGAAACGGCCACTATACCATAATGTTCAGATTAATGTTATTTAATATATATATTATAAAACCTTTCGTTGCTCCTTCCAGCTGTAGGACCCGGTAGGTTCCCGCAGTATAAAAAGTAGCAGCAGCAGAAAAAGTAGTATAAGAAGTATTAGAAGAAGTAGTAGACTCGTAGTATCCCGAAACAAAAAACCTCGTAGTATCCCGGAAAGAAAAAAACCCTCGTAGTATCCCGGAAAAGAAAAACCCTCGTAGTATCCCGGAAAAGAAAAACCTCCTGCAATGGACACAAAGTCCTCAATTACAGTCACATAATAATAGGAGTGTAGATGGGAAAATCTAACCCCCCACATGAATTTATAGACATATTAACATGAATTAATATTTATTTAGGTTTAACGACTATAACCTGGCAAATAAATTAACAAATTAAGGGAATATACTCCTTGATAATAACATGAAGAACCCACATGTACCTAACCTATGAGACCTCATGGAATCTTTCACAGTTTGACCAATGAAGTTGGACAATTCTGGATTTAAACACAAATATGCCTTAATAGTAAGTAACGTACCTTGGTAAAAGCCAAGGAGGCTTGTAATTAATTTCACGTCTGTCGTCATAACGAATGCCACGCCACGCGACGTTGGCCGGCCGATGCGATTGCACCAAGCTTAAACAAAAACCACCAAAATTAAGGATCGAAACCCTTAATAGAAGGGAACACTTCGAGCACTTGTAGTAATACTCACCATTATCAAAGGTTAAACTGGCTTGAAATAAAATATATGCTCACGCGTCGCATCGTGAGACATGAAAGAAATAACTCTTTGTCCTATCCAAGGAGCACCACCAAGGGTTAAGGAACTAAAAATAATCCCAGAATATGGCGAGAATATTGTCCTTTTAAGGGGACAATCTGACGATATTGAACTCACAACAAAGGTAAGAAACGTACTTTGAATACTTAGAAACAACCCAACGTGACTTTTGAAAAATATAATAAGGTTTGATAAGCAAACATTAAATCATTTCTATATAAAAAAATAGTATATGCAACTAAAATTGAAAAATAATGTTACCCATTATTTTTATTTATTTTATTATTTTATAGGTGATGTCCAAAATTTATTTATTCTCTGACAACACAAAGTTTCGTCCGAAAACCGAATCGATCCATTGACCAAATCATTCGAACAAACGATCAATTTATATGAATAAAATATATATATTAATTTATTTATGCAATTTTAAAGTTTATTTAGTGAACCAAACATAAAATTGATTCACCGGCCGCAACTTCCATGACTATGGTAACTACAGACAGCAAATCAACCTCAAAACCAAGATCATATAAAATTAATCGATTATTCGACTGCAAATATCGAACTAAAAATAAATTAATTAAATCCAGTTTCTTTCAAATATGCGACAAAATCGATTCCCTAATTCCCCTATGAATGCCAAATAAATATGGGACTGATCTACTGGCTGTAACTTCGAGGACAACCGAGGCCACAGACAATAAAACAGTCTCAAGAGATAGTTACGTTCGGAAACATATCGATCAATCGATTAAAAATCAATAGGCAAATATAATGTTTCAATAATAATTGATAAATAAATTAAAGAAACACTTAATATTGGAACCATTGATTAATTGGCTGCGAACCGTATAGATAATAGAAAGCTACAGACAATTAATCAAGGAAAAACATTAATTTATAAACCGATTAATCGATTGAATAATCGAATGAAAATGAAAATATTTAATAAAAATTAAATAATTAAAGACCCGTTTTTTACTACGTTACACGACCCCCCTGTCGGAAGAATTTTGCGTGAATAAACGCAAAATTCAAGCTGGTCCTCCAGCTTGAAAACCATAACGACAACCAAAAGAAAACGATTCTTCAATCTAAATAATAAGTTTAAGATAACGGGACTAAACCCCAAGTAAATAAACAGATACAACGATAAAGACATTGTAAACGAACGATAATCAAGACCAATAGAAGTAATCTTAAACCGGTAAACACAAGAGCCAGCGAAATATCAACCCTAATGATAAAAAAAAATATTTAAGGCAAAACTAAATGGTAATACTATTGAACTTGGAAATAAAATAATTTAACACCACCAAACCGAACCCACGAACACAAAGAATAATTCCAAGTTGGAGATTCAATACTCCCACAACTTGACATAAGTAATAATAAATTGGTAAGATGAGAAAATATACCAAGTAATAATAAATTAATAAGGTAAGGAAATATACCTAGTAAAACAAGTAGTAAGTTAATACATATTGTAAGTATTAATTTTATTCCTTCCATAAACAATCAAGACTAATGTAACAAGCCGTATATGAATAAGGAACAAAATAATAAACTCAAACCTAAACTCATATCATAAATACCCTCCCCATAATTCACATATAATTATATATTTACTTACTTAAACAAATTATGATATTAATAATAATATGTTACATCAGAATATAAATAGCATAATATAATACACTAAATATTTAATATATATAATCATATTTATTAGATAGTTTTAGGGCTTAAGTTTAAAGAGGTAACCAACCGCCTCTAGTAGAATGGCTTATTTATTTAAGGTAGGAGTTACCACCCGCTCCTGCAATATAGTACAATACATAAATATTTCATATAATTATAATAATAATAAATATAATAATGGATGTAATATAATCAATCACTCTTGATACTATGAGAGACAATCATCAGCGATAACTCACATTATAATGCTGTGGTTACGCATCAGAGACCATGCAAATGCATGTTACCCCTTAAAGTGAACTAAAGTATTGACTTGAAAACCGATTTTAAAATTTAGATGATCAAATGGTTTAAGGGCTTATGTTTAAAGAGGTAACCAACCGCCTCTGGACTATGGCTTAAATTTTAAAGAGGTTATCATCCGCCTCTAGTATAAGGCTTATTTATTTGATATAGGAGTTACTAACCGCTCCTAACCCACTATATTTACCTACCCAGTGGTTACTAGCCAAACAAAGTAAATCCAAAACTAAACATCCTTTTAAATAAATAAATAAAAAAAATTATAACAAGTATATACCTCACATAATTATGTAATTTCAATAAGTAAATAAAATTACTAAATATGAATACTAATATATATATATATAACCCCATAACTACATTTAATAATCCATCCATCAAGCGATCCACAACCCAAAAATAAACCAAACGCCAGGACTAATGTTCTACAAACCAAAAATATCCTACAGGTCCGAGCTATAACACGTAGGGGAAAAGTATGTTAAAATATTATTATATGTAGCTTAAAGGAAATGTAGTAAATTAGCATGTAACTACTTAGTAGTGTTATATGTAACACTAAATTGTACAGTGGTAAACTGACAAAATGGTTGCAGACAACATGTTATCAAAACATCAGTACGTTTTGAAAATTTTATAAAGTGACTTCTGTTTACAAGAGATTTTGGGTACGTTATACAAAATCTCTTCAGAAGTCAACGTAAGAAATGTGGCGACGCGACGTTCGACACCACGTACAACATAAGAAATCCGAGTCAGATTATCAAACCAACCCGGAAGTAAAAAGTAACAGAACAGAAGCGCGAGAGTCATTAGCGGTAGGTATGTGAGTAGTATCATAACAACCGTGAAACAAGCTCCCACCTTCAACACAACATCACACGAGACGGAACCCTAATTAGAAATAGGTATATATTTAGTCTAAGAACTTAAACCAAGATAAAAGTACGATTATCTTTGTAATAGTAAGAATACTACCATCGAAAAGTTTTAATAAGTAGAAAAGAATAATAATAATAATAATAATAGTAGTAAGAATACGCAAGCAAGATAATACTTACGTCATCAGAACTGTACTGCGAACCTCGTGAATGAACTCATCCTAGTGTAAAGCTTGAAAAGTTATAATAAATTCCTCCATATTAAAAAAAAGTTAAGTAAGCACAGAACGAAAGAAATACTTTAGAAAATAAAGTTAAGTAAGGGTAATGTTAAATAACTGTAAGGTTAAATAACAATAATGTCAGACAATATGATACACAGTTAAATAACTGTAAAGTTAAGTAAATACGCCTGATACACACAGCAATAGGCACCGATAATTGTACAGCCAGCTTAAGCTTAAAAGAAGCATCTCAAACAATGGAAAAAAAGAAAAACTTTAGGAAAAAAATATTTTTTAATTGTTATGCAAAAAATAATATGTGAAAATGCAAAATGCATGGTTATGATATGTAGCTGAAGAATTATTTAAAAAGCTATCAAAAGGGTAGAAGTTGAAAAAAAAAGTTTAAGTCGTTAACCGAAGTTGAAAAACTCAAAAATAATTTTAGTTCTAAAAGTATTAAGATTAAAAGTATGAAAGTAAGCTGTAATAATAGTAAAGGATATGTGTGTACCAGATGTAGCAGATATTTAATTATCAATGGCCGAATATTCATGATAAAGCATCAAGCAGCAAAAGCTAAGCAAATGAATCCCGCACTGTTTTGCAAGTCATCTCAAGTTTTAACAATAATATGTAGTAGAAGTATTTAAATTATAATTTTTAACATAATAGTTTGCATAGAAGAAATTCACAGATCCGCAATACACTTAAGCTAAGAACACAGTTCCACAGTAACATAAGTATGTAATAATAGTAATAGTAGTGGTAGTAACAGTAATGGTAGTAGTAATAAGTAGTAGTAGTGTAATACAATTTTTGACACATTTAAATTAACATGACAATCATCTCAGGTAACCTGGCCCCACGTACGGGTGTCACTGTAACGTAACGGATTTTAACCCCCCCCCTTGTCCGTTGCGTTCCCTAAAAGGTACCCCTGATGAAAATAAAACACAATTTACCGGTTCAGAATAGTATAATCAATTTGTTTTAAAGTAGAAGTTTATTTAATATATGCCCTAGCTTCTCAGAAGGAGAAAGATTGTGGGTTACCTGAGATGAATTGCATTACTAAGTTATTCATTAAAATTAATTGGACGCCAATAGTGGAAACGGCCACTATACCATAATGTTCAGATTAATGTTATTTAATATATATATTAGAAAACCTTTCGTTGCTCCTTCCAGCTGTAGGACCCGGTAGGTTCCCGCAGTATAAAAAGTAGCAGCAGCAGAAAAAGTAGTATAAGAAGTATTAGAAGAAGTAGTAGACTCGTAGTATCCCGAAACAAAAAACCTCGTAGTATCCCGGAAAGAAAAAAACCCTCGTAGTATCCCGGAAAAGAAAAACCCTCGTAGTATCCCGGAAAAGAAAAACCTCCTGCAATGGACACAAAGTCCTCAATTACAGTCACATAATAATAGGAGTGTAGATGGGAAAATCTAACCCCCCACATGAATTTATAGACATATTAACATGAATTAATATTTATTTAGGTTTAACGACTATAACCTGGCAAATAAATTAACAAATTAAGGGAATATACTCCTTGATAATAACATGAAGAACCCACATGTACCTAACCTATGAGACCTCATGGAATCTTTCACAGTTTGACCAATGAAGTTGGACAATTCTGGATTTAAACACAAATATGCCTTAATAGTAAGTAACGTACCTTGGTAAAAGCCAAGGAGGCTTGTAATTAATTTCACGTCTGTCGTCATAACGAATGCCACGCCACGCGACGTTGGCCGGCCGATGCGATTGCACCAAGCTTAAACAAAAACCACCAAAATTAAGGATCGAAACCCTTAATAGAAGGGAACACTTCGAGCACTTGTAGTAATACTCACCATTATCAAAGGTTAAACTGGCTTGAAATAAAATATATGCTCACGCGTCGCATCGTGAGACATGAAAGAAATAACTCTTTGTCCTATCCAAGGAGCACCACCAAGGGTTAAGGAACTAAAAATAATCCCAGAATATGGCGAGAATATTGTCCTTTTAAGGGGACAATCTGACGATATTGAACTCACAACAAAGGTAAGAAACGTACTTTGAATACTTAGAAACAACCCAACGTGACTTTTGAAAAATATAATAAGGTTTGATAAGCAAACATTAAATCATTTCTATATAAAAAAATAGTATATGCAACTAAAATTGAAAAATAATGGGTAAATAGGTGATGTCCAAAATTTATTTATTCTCTGACAACACAAAGTTTCGTCCGAAAACCGAATCGATCCATTGACCAAATCATTCGAACAAACGATCAATTTATATGAATAAAATATATATATTAATTTATTTATGCAATTTTAAAGTTTATTTAGTGAACCAAACATAAAATTGATTCACCGGCCGCAACTTCCATGACTATGGTAACTACAGACAGCAAATCAACCTCAAAACCAAGATCATATAAAATTAATCGATTATTCGACTGCAAATATCGAACTAAAAATAAATTAATTAAATCCAGTTTCTTTCAAATATGCGACAAAATCGATTCCCTAATTCCCCTATGAATGCCAAATAAATATGGGACTGATCTACTGGCTGTAACTTCGAGGACAACCGAGGCCACAGACAATAAAACAGTCTCAAGAGATAGTTACGTTCGGAAACATATCGATCAATCGATTAAAAATCAATAGGCAAATATAATGTTTCAATAATAATTGATAAATAAATTAAAGAAACACTTAATATTGGAACCATTGATTAATTGGCTGCGAACCGTATAGATAATAGAAAGCTACAGACAATTAATCAAGGAAAAACATTAATTTATAAACCGATTAATCGATTGAATAATCGAATGAAAATGAAAATATTTAATAAAAATTAAATAATTAAAGACCCGTTTTTTACTACGTTACACTACTTATTTAGAGTCACGTCGTAGTTATTGTTTTATTAAGTACTAGCTGTTCCCCGCGGTTTCACCAACGTTCCCGGTGTAATTTTTTTTCATACAAACCTTCTCCTGATAATAACGAACATTTAAAAAAAAATGGCCAAATTGGTCCAGGCGTTGTTGAGTTATGCGCTTACCAACACCTTTTTCGATTCATTTTTATATTATAGATTTATTAATTTACAATTACGATCTTAATATATATTAAATTTTAAACGTCATTATTTATTTACGTAGCCTATGTACATCTTAACATAAACTGCATAAAATATAAAATTCATATGTAGTTTGTTTATCTAGCTTATTTATAGTATATACATATATAAATAATATATACTATTATATATTATTAGTCCCCTAGTTATCACTGAAAACCAGCGTCGTATCAATATGCACACCGCATTGCTGCGATATTATGCTGAGTGGGAGTTGGGAGGCCTTTTCAGCTCTTAAGTTAAGTTATATATTTAGGATTATAATGATTTAAGAATATAATAGACTTAAGATAAAAAATTATAATGATAAAATATATTGAGCTGAATAAATATTTTTTAATTCTATTAGATAAGCCACTTACGTTTCCCAAACAATTATCAAATTTAATTCACTCGCGAATTACCAAAATTGATGTGGATTGATATTCAACAAAGTATACAAAAGGAACTACAAAAGCCGGGGAAGTTGTTTCCTGCGTCAGCTAATTCGGTCGAGATGTCTGACGATTCAATTAAGTGTTTCCAGCCCTTTCCAATCAAAAATCGCTGACAAACAACAATGTTGCCAATCTTAATTCGGTAGCGAACAATATATATTTATTTGTAATAACATAAAAAAGCCCCCCGAAAAATAATATTGTTTACTACGAGATTGCAACGAACGTGCTACGGACTCTCCAACGACAATCCCTCTACGACGGACAAGGAACAAGTTTCAGCGCTCCTGAAACAAATACTAGGATTGCATAAACTGAAGAACATCTAGCAAAATGACGTCACTATACCCTTCTAAAGGCTTTCAATGGTTAATACACGATGCCGTTGCGTAGGATAATACGTAAAATACAGATTTTTAAAGGTATGTCCATTCATTTGGCATATTTTACATATAATTATTATTATATTACTTATCTCACTATTTTATTTTGCTATATTTTTTATTGGTGGTTGGAAACTAAATAAAGTATCACGCTTTGCAAGAGGTTTTTGTTTAGCTGTAATTTACAATATAGATGAATAAAATAGATCTACAAATGATAAAATAATTGAAACCATGGGTCCGTGGGGGTTCCGCTCGGATTTTATCATCCAAGCTCATCGAGGCTTCAGGAGACCGACGGGCTGGGAGCTTTTTCCGCCAACGCATAAGCTTGGCCATGCAAAAAGGGAACGCTGCCAGCCTGTTGGGAAACTTTCCTATCGACAGGAGTGAGGGCTTTGAGGATGTTTTCTATCTACATAGTTTGTATTTTATACATTGATTGTAAATATTTGTTGTAAATCAACACCATTTTGTGAGATAAATAATTATTATGAATAGATCTACAAATAGAAAATGTCATATCATAATTTACGAAGGCACATTAGTAACGCGCGCCGAGTAGTGGGAGGCTTCGATGCCGCTGAAAAATGTACTAGGTGACCATGAAATGTAGAAGACTTTAAATGCTTTGGTAGTTATTGCGCACGCGTGAAAACTGACACGAAAATTTGTTTATCTGTGAAAAGCTGACGCGACGTAAGCATAATAAAAGTAACAAAAATATTTTTTAACAAAAAAATAATAAAATGAAATCTTTTTGCATTCTTTTGCATTCCCTACATCATTTACACTCCATATTTGGTAAAAAAAAAAAAAAATTACAAACGCTGGTATTACAAATTTACTATAAGTATTTAGATTTAAATGTTCACATTCTGAAAGCTGCATTTGAGATTCAGTTTTCAATTAGACTTTGAGTTTATTTGCTACGAACTCACTACGACTCGTAGCGCCACAATGATCAGGCGCTTTTATGACGACATTTAAAAAATTTCAGTGCTTCTGAAATGAATACTAGGATATTATCAAGAGAAGAATATCAAACAAAATGATGTCAAATATTGTTTTTCAGTATTTTTTTTGATAACCAAATAAAAATGTTAAGAGATATCAATTGCGAAAATTTCCATTACAGCATCCTACTAGTATTATAAATGTGCAAGTTTGGATGGATGGATGGATGTTTGTTACTCAATTACGCTAAAATGGATGAACGGATCTGGATTGACACAGATTTAGATTATAGTCTGAAATAGCGCATAGGCTACTGGGGGGGGAACGCGGGTGAAACCGCGGGGTGGATTATCTAATATATAAAATTCTCGTGTCACAATGTTCGTTTCCATACTCCTCCGAAACGGCTTGACCGATTCTCATGACATTTTGTGTGCATATCGGGTAGGTCTGAGAATCAAACAACTTTTTTTTTTCATCCCCCTAAATGTTAAGGGTAGTCCACCCCAATTTTTATTTTTTTGATATTTTTTTTTATGATACAACATTAAAACCCTTAATTTTCATCCCTCTAAGATGAACCCCTATTTTTTGTTTGTTAATTATAAACTTTAATTTTTTTGGCAAGATTTTTATATTGTCATGACTTAGAATAAAAAATATTATATTAAAACCTCTACGATCAACCCCTACTTTTTTTTTATAGCCGGTCTCCTGTCTTACTCACTTTACAGCTTACGGTCATTTTTTTTTGGTTTTATTTGTGCATCGATCGTAGCAGTGAATATTATACCGTGTATTAATTTTTCTGTGCAACCCTCATGTTAATTTCACTTTCATCGTAAATTTATCATTAATTTTCAGTGCAACAATAATTTATTTACATTTTATTAACAACAGATAAAGACAGTTTTAACTCTCAGTCTTTAATATAAAAAAGAATCGCTGAACTAATTTGACTGATTTCTTTTTTGTTGTGTTTGATGAAGTCTGACAAAGGTTTTTATGAAGAGAAAAAAGTAAATAATACGAGGAAAAAAGTAAAAACAACAAAATTTTTTTCCAATAAAAACCACTCTGTCCCCAGCTGTCAAACATTAGACGTCAATCAAAACAAAACAAAGGCGCGTTAGACAGAACGAAATCTGTCGGAGCAGCTATTAACATAAAAAAATCAATGTTACTTTGTTTTAGAGAAATAGGGCAGAATAAGGTCTGCCGGGACAGCTAGTTATATTATGAAAATTGGATATATAAACAATATAATTAATATAACTTTCTATTTATATTCAAAATAAACTCCAGTAATTAAAACAAAAAAACTTGATTATCCAACACAGAAATAAAAAAACATACGGTAATCGAGCCAATATAGAAGACGTTTTAAGTTTTTAAAAGTGCGCCACGTAGTGGGAGGCTTCGACGTTACTGAAAGATGTACCAGGCTGCCATGAAACGTAGACGATATCTAATGTTGGAACGCTGGAACGTAGTCAATGTCTGGCCCTCTACGACACGGCATAACAAGTTTCAGCGCTCCTGAAACAAATACTAGGATTGTATGAAGTGAAGGGTATCAAACAATATGACGTCACAATTATACACTACTGAAGGCTTTGTATAAATAATACATGATACCGTTGCGTAGGAACGTATAGCATAGTATGCTACGAGCTTGCTACGACTCGTAGCGCCACAACAGTTGCCGGCCCTCCATGACGACATGAAATAATTTTCAGCGCTCCTGAAACGACGTACGTTAGTAACGCGCGCCGCGTAGTGGGAGGCTTCGATACTGCTGAAAAATGTACTAGGCTGCCATGAAATGTAGAGGATATCTAATGTTATAGAAGTCATTGCGCACGCGTGAAAGCTGAAAAATTAAAACAAATTTTGTCTATCTGGTAACTAAAGTAAGCCTAATATTTTTTTTTTTTTAAATACTGTTGACATTTCCAAAGAGTCAGTTTTTATTCCAAACAACACATCACTTGTCAACATAGTGAGATTGTGATTGTTTGCTACGAGCTTGCTACGACTCGTAGCGCCACAGTGACCGGCCCTCTATGACGACTTGAAATAATTTTCAGCGCTCCTGAAACTTATACTAGGATAGCATAAAGTGAAGAATATCAGCCAAAATGACGTCACACTATTATACACGTCTAATAACTATGTATAATAGAATGGTACGGCAAAGTTGTATGGTTTTAAGGCGATGATAGGTCAGTGGTAGTGACGTCGAACGCCGCGGCGAAGGTCGTGGGTTCAAATATTACTATGAGCTTGAGGTTTCAGTAAAGGAAAACATTGTGAGGAAACCATAGCACGGTGGTAGGGTACTTTGTAGTACCCGCCTGGCTGGCTACCACCCTCAAGTTGAAAATCTGTCGCCAAACACCTATTGATGTGTTTCGGCAGCTGCACTTGAGAGCCAGTTCATTCTAGGCTTTGAGTGCTTATCACCTTCGGCCACATCATCACTTACCATAGTATGTGAGATTTTGTTCAAACACGAGGTTTGTATGGGGCAAAGTAAAAAACGAATTAACTTATAGTGTGCATTAAATGCATTATTGACTGTCATATATTGTTTTGCTATATCATGTTTAAGCTCAAAACAAACTAAAATTGTTTTTTTTTAAACATAATTTATGGAGTAATTTTTTCAGCACAGTTTTTTGGCTTTATGAGAAATTTGTTACTATCCAATAATTAAGATTACAAACTGATAAAAATGCAAAATTACAATGTATATATAGTATTCCGGAAATTTCTATAACAACTTATTTATTGAATAAAGGAATTGCAAGAAATATAATACACCTCTTTATTTATTTAACTGATCAAAACAAAAAACTTGATTACCAAATACAGAAATAAGAGACAAACAGCAATATAGCTAATAATATAGGGTGCCATGTCTTTTTAAAGCACGCCACGTAGTGGGAAACTTCAGCGTTGGTGAAAATAAGTACTAGGATGCCATAAGCCTTTATAGGTTTGTCGTTCCCAATTTCCCATATTTAAGACTAAAATGGGCCAAGTTACTGAATTATAGGATAGTATGGGAGCGCTCCGGTCGCAATAGAAAAACCGGTATTTAAAAAAAAAAAAAAAACCCTCACCATTGCCTTCTTGCGTTAAGAGTACCTACTATGTATAAAAATAGGTCACTATGAGATAAATGTTGCAATTCGTTCAAAACGGCAATGTATTAGTTTAAATAAGTATTACTAAACATTTTTAATGCATGCAAAATTTTAAATGCATTTTTTTTTTATCTAATAGATAAAATTCTCGTGTCATAGTGTTTGTCTGCAAACTCTTTCGAAACGGCTCGACCGATTCTTATGAAACATTTTGTGTATATTCGGTAGGTCTGAAAATCGGTCGTAGGCAAAAATTTTTTTATACCACTACGCGGGTGAAACCGCGGGGGACAGCTAGTTTTGTTATAAAAATTATATTATTTTAAATAAAACAATATCAGTAAGATCCTTTTGGTATTTTTAGGGATTTTACATAATTTAAGCCAGTAGCGCGCGCCACGTAGTGGGAGGCTTCGATGCCACTGAAAACTGTACTAGGCTGCCATGAAATGTAGAGGATATCAAATATTTTAGTAGCATTTGCGCACGCGTGAAAGCTGAAACACAGAAATGAAAAAACATAGTTCTTAAATTTGACGAAATATCATAAATTCTTATTATTATGTGCTGCTTTACAATTTCAGTACCAAATTGTCACAAAAATCTTTTAAAAGTAAAAGCTAGTAAAAAAAAATAAGTCAAACAAGTGACTTTCGATTTCAAAAAGATATAATTATTTTTGTGTACAAGCCTAGCAATTAATGTATAATAACATAGCGTACCAGCACTTGGTTTTAAGTTATAAGTTAATATTCATAAAAACATGGTTTAAAACGCTGACAAACAACAATGTTGCCAATCTAAATTCGGTAGCGAACAATATATATATATATATTTAGAATAACATAAAAAAGCCCCCCGATAAAATAATATTTTTACTACGAGATTGCAACGAACGTGCTACAGACTCTCCAACGACAATCCCTCTACGACGGACAAGGAACAAGTTTCAGCGCTCCTGAAACAAATACTAGGATTGCATAAACTGAAGAACATCTAGCAAAATGACGTCACAACTAAACCCTTCCAAAGGCTTTCTATGGATAATACACGATGCCGTTGCGTAGGAACGTACGTAAAATACAGATTTTTAAAGGTATGTCCATTCATTTGGCATATTTTACATATAATTACTTATCTAACTATTTTATTTTGCTATATTTTTTATTGATGGTTGGAAACTAAATAAAGTATCACGCTTTGGAAGAGGTCTTTGTTTAGCTGTTATTTACAAAATAGATGAATAAAATAGATCTACAAATGATAAAATAATTGAAACCATGGGTCCGTGGGCGTTCGAGCCTCGCCGATTTGCCCGGATTTTATCATCCAAGCTCATCGAGGTTTCAGGAGACCGACGGGCTGGGAGCTTTTACCGCCAACGCATAAGTTTGGCCATCCAAAAAGGGAACGCTGCCAGCCTGTTGGGAACCTTGCCTATCGACAGCAGCGAGGGCTTTGAGGATGTTTTCTATATATCATAGTTTGTATTTTATACATTGATTGTAAATATTTTTTGTAAATGAACACCATTTTGTGAGATAAATAATTTTATAAATAGATCTAGAAATAGAAACGAAGGCACATTAGTAACGCGCGCCACGTAGTGGGAGGCTTCGATGCCGCTGAAAATGTACTAGGTGGTCATGAAATGTAGAAGATTTTAAATGCTTTGGTAGTTATTGCGCACGCGTGAAAACTGAAACGAACATTTGTTTATCTGTGAACTTTGAAAGGCTGACGCAACGTAAGCATAATAAAAGTAACAAAATATTTTTTCACAAAAAAATAATAAAATGAAATCTTTTTGCATTCTTTTACATTCCCTACATCATTTACACTCCATTTTTGGTAAAAAAATAATAATATTACAAACGCTGGTATTACAAATTTACTATAAGTATTTAGATTAAAATGTTCACATTCTGAAAGCTGCATTTGAGATTCAGTTTTCAATTAGACTTTGAGTTTATTGGTTACGAACTCACTACGACTCGTAGCGCCACAATGATCAGGTGCTTTTATGACGACATTTAAACATTTTCAGCGCTTCTGAAATAAATACTAGGATATTATCAAGAGAAGAATATCAAGCAAAATGATGTCAAATATTGTTTTTCAGTAATTTTTTTGATAACCAAATAAAAATGTTAAGAAAAATCAATTGCGAAAATTTCCATTACAGCATCCTACTAGTATTATAAATGTGCAAGTTTGGATGGATGAATGGATGTTTGTTACTCAATTACGCTAAAATGGCTGAACGGATCTGGATTGACACAGATTTAGATTATAGTCTGAAATAGCACATAGGCTACTTTTTATTCCAGGAAAACATAAGATCCCTCGGGAACGCAGGTTAAACCGCGGGGTGGATTATCAAATATATAAAATTCTCGTGTCACAATGTTCGTTCCCATACTCCTCCGAAACGGCTTGACCGATTCTTATGACATTTTGTGTGCATATCGGGTAGGTTTGAGAATCGATCAACATCTATTTTTCATCCCCCTAAATGTTAAGGGTAGTCCAACCCAATTTTTTTTTTTTTTTATGATACAACATTAAAAAATTCATACAACCCTAAATTTTCAACCCTCTACAATCAACCCTTATTTTATTTATTTATCTTATTTGAGGCACCCATACAACTCAGAGGCCTATCTTATTTGGAGACAACTATGTATGTATGGGGACTTTTAATTTTTGGTCCCCCCATTCCTGAAAATATCGGTGGTGACAGACGGGCGGACAAACTGTCAGACGGACAAGAAAGTGATCTTATAATGGTTCCTTTTTTTACCTTTTGAGGTACGGAACCCTAATAAAAATTAATCGCTGAATGTGTTGCTGACCGCAAATCTCGAGAACGGCTGAACTGATTTGACTGATTTTTTTTTTGTTGTGTTTGATGAAGTCTGACAAAGGTTTTTATGGAGAGAAAAAAAAGTAAGTAATACGAGGACAACAGTAAAAACAACAATTTTTTTTTCCAATAAAAACCACTCTGTCCCCAGCTGTCAAACATTAGACGTCAATCAAAACAAAACAAAGACGCGTTAGACATAACGAAATCTATCGGGGCACCTATTAACATTAAAAAATCAATGTTACTTTGTTTTAGAGAAATAGGGCAGAATAAGGTCTGCCGGGACAGCTAGTTATATAATGAAAATTGGATATGTAAACAATATAATTAATATAACTTTCTATTTATATTCAAAATAAACTCCAGTAATTAAAACAAAAAAACTTGATTACCCAACACAGAAATAAAAAAAACATACGGTAATCGAGCCAATATAGAAGACGTTTTAAGTTTTTAAAAGTGCGCCACGTAGTGGGAGGCTTCGACGTTACTGAAAGATGTACCAGGCTGCCATGAAATGTAGACGATATCTAATGTTGGAACGCTGGAACGTAGTCAATGTCCGGCCCTCTACGACACGGCATAACAAGTTTCAGCGCTCCTGAAACAAACACTAGGATTGTATGAAGTGAAGGGTATCAAACAATATGACGTCACAATTATACACTACTGAAGGCTTTGTATAGATAATACATGATACCGTTGCGTAGGAACGTATAGCATAGTATGCTACGAGCTTGCTACGACTCGTAGCGCCACAACAGTTACCGGCCCTCCATGACAACATGAAATAATTTTCAGCGCTCCTGAAACGATAGTAACGCGCGCCGCGTAGTGGGAGGCTTCGATACTGCTGAAAAATGTACTAGGCTGCCATGAAATGTAGAGGATATCTAATGTTATAGAAGTCATTGCGCACGCGTGAAAGCTGAAACATTAAAACAAATTTTGTCTATCTGGTAACTAAAGTAAGCCTAATATTTTTTTTTTTTTAATACTGTTGACATTTTCAAAGAGTCAGTTTTTATTCCCAACAACACATGACTTGTCAACATAGTGAGATTGTGATTGTTTGCTACGAGCTTGCTACGACTCGTAGCGCCACAGTGACCGGCCCTCTATGACGACTTGAAATAATTTTCAGCGCTCCTGAAACTTATACTAGGATAGCATAAAGTGAAGAATATCAGCCAAAATGACGTCACACTATTATACACGTCTAATAACTATGTATAATAGAATGGTACGGCAAAGTTGTATGGTTTTAAGGCGATGATAGGTCAGTGGTAGTGACGTCGAACGCCGTGGCGAAGGTCGTGGGTTCAAATATTACTATGAGCTTGAGGTTTCAGTGAAGGAAAACATTGTGAGGAAACCATAGCACGGTGGTAGGGTACTTTGTAGTACCCGCCTGGCTGGCTACCACCCTCAAGTTGAAAATCTGTCGCCAAACACCTATTGATGTGTTTCGGCAGCTGCACTTGAGAGCCAGTTCATTCTAGGCTTTGAGTGCTTATCACCTTCGGCCACATCATCACTTACCATAGTATGTGAGATTTTGGTCAAACACGAGGTTTGTATGGGACAAAGTAAAAAACGAATTAACTTATAGTGTGCATTAAATGCATTATTGACTGTCATATATTGTTTTGCTGTATCATGTTTAAGCTCAAAACAAACTAAAATTGTTTTTTTTAAACATAATTTATGGAGTAATTTTTTTCAGCACAGTTTTTTGGCTTTATGAGAAATTTGTTACTATCCAATAATTAAGATTACAAACTGATAAAAATGCAAAATTACAATGCAATATATATTATTCCGGAAATTCCAATAAAACTTATTTATTGAATAAAGGAATTGCAAGAAATATAATACACCTCTTTATTTATTTAACTGATCAAAACAAAAAAACTTGATTACCAAATACAGAAATAAGAAACAAACAGCAATATAGCTAATAATATAGGGTGTCATGTCTTTTTAAAGCACGCCACGTAGTGGGAAACTTCAGCGTTGGTGAAAATAAGTACTAGGATACCATAAGCCTTTATAGGTTTGTCGTTCCCAATTTCACATATTTTAGACCAAAATGGGCCAAGTTACTGAATTATAGGATAGTATGGGAGCGCTCCGGTCGCAATAGAAAAACCAGTATTTAAAAAAAAATAGAAAACCCTCACCATTGCCTTCTTGCGTTAAGAGTACCTACTATGTATAAAAATAGGTCACTATGAGATAAATGTTCCAATTTGTTCAAAACGGCAATGTTTTAGTTTAAATAAGAATTACTAAACATTTTGTTTTTTCATAAAAAATTTAACTGCATATTTTTTTTTATCTAATAGATAAAATTCTCGTGTCATAGTGTTTGTCTGCAAACGCTTTGGAAACGGCTCGACCGATTCTTATGAAAAATTTTGTGTATATTCGGTAGGTCTGAAAATCGCTCGTAGGCAATATTTTTTTTATAACGCTACGCGGGTAAAACCGCGGGGGACAGCTAGTTTTGTTATAAAAAATATATTATTTTAGATAA
This sequence comes from Tetheella fluctuosa, assembly GCA_951216915.1. NCBI lineage: Eukaryota > Metazoa > Arthropoda > Insecta > Lepidoptera > Drepanidae > Tetheella > Tetheella fluctuosa. The sequence goes on from OX578214.1 coordinate 13,438,788, forward strand.
AACAATATCAGTAAGATCCCTTTGGTATTATTAATAAGGGATTTTACATAACTTAAGCCAGTAAGTAGCGCGCGCCACGTAGTGGGAGGCTTCGATGCCACTGAAAACTGTACTAGGCTGCCATGAAATGTAGAGGATATCAAATATTTTGGTAGTATTTGCACACGCGTGAAAGCTGAAACACTGAAATGAAAAACTTAACTTAGACGAAATATCATAAGTTCTTATGAACTTTGTCAACGAGCTCGGCCACCATGGGCTTTCGTGCTCTTTTAGCGCCGGCCGTTTTACACGCCACTTAATCTCTTAATGATATTATATGTAGGGCTCTTGTTGTTGCCAACGTGCCTTCTGTACTAGAACCAGTTGGAATTGCGCGTGACGATGGCAAGAGGCCGGATGGCATGACTTTGATCCCGTGGAGTGTTGGCAAGCCGCTGGTGTGGCATGCCACGTGTGTTGATACACTTGCGCCTTCCTACTTACTGGCGACTTCGCTGAAAGTCGCTGGGGCGGCTGCGACCGGTGCTGAAAAATCCAAATTTTAAAAATACGCTAGTCTTTGTTCTAATTTTTTGTTCATGCCATTTGCAGTGGAAACCATGGGTCCGTGGGGGTTCGAGACTCGCCGATTTGCTCGGATTTTATCATCCAAGCTCATCGAGGCTTCGGGAGACCGACGGGCTGGGAGTTTTTTCCGCCAACGCATAAGCTTGGCCATCCAAAAAGGGAACGCTGCCAGCCTGTTGGGAACCTTGCCTATCGACAGCAGCGAGGGCTTTGAGGATGTTTTCTATATATCATAGTTTGTATTTTATATATTGTAAATATTGTTAATATTTGTTGTATATAGTTCTTATTGTTATGTGCTGCTTTACAATTTCAGTACCAAATTGTCACAAAAATCATTTAGAAAGCGAAAGCTAGTATAAAAAAAAATCGATTTAAACAAAGATATAATTATTTTTGTGTTGATTAGAAATACAAACCTAGCAATTAATGTATAACATAATTAATAATGTATAATAACATAACATTAACATAATATAACATAAAGTACCAGCACTTGGTTTTAAGTTAATATTCATTGAAATATGGTTTAGCAGGCGATTAATGACGGAATGATATGTAACTTAACATTGGAAATATACTTATATATGTGTAGACTACCAACCTGGCCACAACTCCAAAGCCACTCAGCTGGGGCCCATGAGCAACCTCGTCAGCTTTGGACCAGGGTAGTAATCCGCCACGGTCCCGTTAAAACACGGCGGTGACTTAACAATATAGTTTTGTTCAGTCAAGAGGCTATATCCTAAGTAATCACCGGTATCCTGACAGTGTATGATTTAATGCGTGTGATTGAAATGAAATGAAATATGAAATAATTTTATTCATTCAAATAGGCCTTCACAGGCACTTTTGAATAGTCAGACTCTAACGCACGGTTTGGAAGGTTGCTTTTACTGAGAAGAACCGGCAAGAAACTCAGCAATTACTCTTTTCAAAACAAACTTAAATTTATTACATAAAATGTATCCTGCAAGAGCGAGCGCTACACCCAAGCATTGTCGTCATTTAAATATTCATTAATGTTATAGTATGCCTTTTGCACTAAAATGGACTTAACACGTTCCTTAAATGTATGTAAAGGCAAATTCAAAAGTGCAGGAGGGATCTTTTTATAGAAGCGTGTACTCAAGAATGAGCCTTGCACTTTTTGGAGTCTATAAGCCGAGGTCACAAGTTTATACTTATTTCTAGTATTAATAGAGTGCATATCACTTTTTTTTACAAAAAGACTTATATTTTATTGTACAAATACTATATTACTAATTTGTTTAAACTTATATGAGGGAAGCTCGAGAACTCAAATTATAAATAGCTCGGACCGCTCTTTTTTGCAAAATAAAAATAGCTTCTATATCAGCGGCCTTACCCCAAAGCAAAATGCCATAGGACATAACGCTATGAAAATAGCTAAAATAAACTAAACTGCTGCCGAGACTCCTTGTAACGCTCTTCAAGGACCTACTCTAGGGTATAGGGATATAGGGAGCAGAAAGGATTATATGAGCGGCACGTTCACAAAACACTTCACTGACCACTTTAATGAAATATCAAATGTGCGAAACTCTTTGATAAGCCACTTACGTTCCCAAACAATTATCAAATTTAATTCACTCGCAAATTACCAAAATAAGTGTGGATATTCAACAAAGTAATATATGCAAAAGGAACTACAAAAGCCGGGAAAGTCGTTTCCTGCACCGGCTAGTTCAGTCAAAATGTCTGACAATTCACTTAAGTGTTTCCAGCCCTTTCCAATCAAAAATCGCTGACAAACAACAATGTTGCCAATCAAAATTCGGTAGCGAACAATATATATATATTTGGAATAACATAAAAAGCCCCCCGAAAAATAATATTGTTTACTACGAGATTGCAACGAACGTGCTACGGACTCTCCAACGACAATCCCTCTACGACGGACAAGGAACAAGTTTCAGCGCTCCTGAAACAAATACTAGGATTGCATAAACTGAAGAACATCTAGCAAAATGACGTCACAACTATACCCTTCTAAAGGCTTTCAATGGTTAATACACGATGCCGTTGCGTAGGATAATACGTAAAATATAGATTTTTAAAGGTATGTCCATTCATTTGGCATATTTTACATATAATTACTTATCTCACTATTTTATTTTGCTATATTTTTTATTGGTGATAGGAAACTAAATAAAGTATCACACTTTGGAAGAAGTCTTTGTTTAGCTATAAATTACAAAATAGATGAATAAAATAGATCTACAAATGATAAAATAATTATTATTAATAGATCTACAAATAGAAAATGTCATATCATAATTTACGAAGGCACATAAGTAACGCGCGCCACGTAGTGGGAGGCTTCGATGCCGCTGAAAAATGTACTAGGTGGCCATGAAATGTAGAAGATTTTAAATGCTTTGGTAATTATTGCGCACGCGTGAAAACTGAAACACTGAAACGAAAATTTGTTTATCTGTGCACTTCGAAAGGCTGACGCGACGTAAGCATAATAAAAGTAACAAAATATTTTCTAACAAGAAAATAATAAAATGAAATCTTTTTGCATTCTTTTACATTTACTACATCATTTACACTCCATTTTTGGTAAAAAAAAAAGTTTTACAAATTTAATAATGCTGGTATTACAAATTTACTATAAGTATTTAGATTAAAATGTTCACATTCTGAAAGCTGTATTTGAGGTTCAGTTTTCAATTAGACTTTGAGTTTATTTGCTACTACATACAACTCACTACGACTCGTAGCGCCTCGACATCACTGTCATGACGATATTGTATTTGTTTGCTACGAAATTGCTTCGACACGTAGTGCCACAATGATCAGGCTCTTTTATGATGACATTTAATAATTTTCAGCGCTTCTGAAATGAATACTTGGATATCATCAAGAGAGGAATATCAAACAAAATGACATCAAATATTGTTTTTCAGTTATTTTTTTGATAAACAAATAAAAATGTTCCTCCTACTAGTATTATAAATGTGCAAGTTTGGATGGATGGATGAATGTTTGTTACTCAATCACGCCAAAACGGCTGAACGGATCTGGATTGACACAGAGATAGATTAGAGTCTGAAATGCACATAGGCTAAATTTTATTCCGGGAAAACATAAGATCCCTCGGGAACGCGGGTGAAACCGCGGAGCGGTTGCTAGTATTTTATAAAAATTGGATATGTAAACAAAATAATTAATATAACTTTCTATTCATATCCAAAATAAACTCCAGTAATTAAAACAACAAAACTTGATTACCTAACACAGAAATAAAAAAACATACGGTAATCGAGCCAATATAGAAGACGCTTTAAGTTTTTAAAAGTGCGCCACATAGTGGGAGGCTTCGACGTTACTGAAAAATGTACCAGGCTGCCATGAAATGTAGACGATATCAAATATTATGGTAGTTATTGCGCACGCGTGAAAGCTGAAACGCTGGAACGTAGTCAATGTCCGGCCCTCTACGACATGGCATGACACATATTCCACCGCTCCTGAAACAAGTATTAGGATTGCATAAAGTGAAAAATATCAAGCAAAATTGTGTCATAAAATTGTACTCGACAACAACAGCTGTGTATAAATTATACAGTTTCCGCTAAGAAAAAGCTAGTTTTAAATTTACAGTATGCATTTAGAAATACATTATTGATTGCTACATACTTTTGTGCAAATGCTCTGAATTATTGACAGACAAGAGAACTGAGAACTAACATATTGTTTATTTTTAATCAATTATTAATACCAACACGTTGGTTCTTGATGAGTATATAATATAATATAATTTTTCAACACAATTTTTTTGTAATTTTTAATTAATATCCAACATCCAAACCAAAGAAATATTCCATTCCAACACAAATGTTGAAAATTGGAAATGCAAACAATATAAGCTCCTATTTTTACTTTCAAAACAAATATCCTGTGATCAAAACAAAAGAACTTGATTACTTGATACAGAAATAAGCTACAAACAGTAATTTGGCAAATATAGAGGGCGCAATAAGTCTTTAAAAGCGCGCCACGTAGTGGTAGGCTTTGACGTTGCTGAAAAATGTACTAGGCTGCTATGAAATGCAGATGATATCAAATATTTTGGTAGCTATTGCGCACGCGTGAAATCTGAAACACTGAATCGTAGTCAATGACCGGTGGCCCTCTACGACGGCATAACACAAATTTCAGCGCTCCTGAAACAAATACTAGGATTGCATAAAGTGAAGAACATCAAGCAAAATGTCGTCATAAAATTGTACTGGTCAAAAAATTGTATAAATAATATAGTACCGCTAAGTAAAAACTAGTTTTTAACTTAGTGTGCATTCATAAATATATTTAAGATTGTTACATATTGCTTTAAAATGCTTTGAATTATTGACAGACATCTTGAAAACTAGCTAAAATAAAGTTCTTGATATAATATATACAACATAATATTATCAACACTATTTTAAATCGACTTCAAAAAAAGGAGGAGGTTCTGTGTTCGACTGTATATTTTTTTGGATGACCAAATACAACAATAAAAGGTAAACTGCAATTTAGCCAATATACGCCAGGCCTTTAAAAGCGCGCCACGTAGTGGGAGGCTTCGTTGTTGCTGAAAATTGTACTAGGCTGACATGAAATATAGAGGGTATCAAGTATCTTGGTAGTTATTTACGCACTCGTGGAAAATGAAACGATGGATTAAAGTTCTTATATCCGCAAATTACTGGCATTATTCCTTTTTTTTTGTTTAATGTAAAAATAAAATATTAAATTCATTTAAAACCAAACTTCAGAGGTGTTGTTGCAGTACCGTTTTGATTTTTCTGATGAGAAGTGTATAATATTCTCGTGTCATAGTGTTTGTCTGCAAACTCTTCTGAAACGGCTCAACCAATTCTTATGAAAATTTTTGTGTATATTCGGTAGGTCTAAAAATCGGTCGAAGGCATTTTTTTTTATATCGCTACGCGGGTGACACTGCGGGAGACAGCTGATTTTGTTATAAAAATTATATTATTTTTATTAAAGCAATATCAGTAAGATCCCTTTGGTATTATTAATAAGGGATTTTACATAATTTGAGCCAGTAGCGCGCGCCACGTAGTGGGAGGCTTCGATGCCACTGAAAACTGTACTAGGCTGCCATGAAATGTAGAGGATATCAAATATTTTGGTAGTATTTGCGCACGCGTGAAAGCTGAAACACTGAAATGAAAAATTATAGTTCTTAACTTGGACGAAATATCATTAGTTCTTATTATTATGTGCTGCTTTTGACAAGAACAATACAATTTCAGTACCAAATTGTCACAAAAATAGGTCGAACAAGTGACTTTCGTTTTAAAAAGATATTATTATTTATGTATTGATTAGAAATTAAGTGTTTCCAGCCCTTCCCAATCAAAAGTCACTGACAAACAACAATGCTGCCAATAAAAAATTGGTAGCAAACAATATATTATGTATATTTGGAAAATAATAACATTAAAAAGCCCCCCGAAAAATAATATTGTTTACTACGAGATTGCAACGAACGTGCTACGGACTCTCCAATGACAATCCCTCTACGACGGACAAGGAACAATTTTCAGCGCTCCTGAAACAAATACTAGGATTACATAAACTGAAGAACATCTAGCAAAATGACGTCACAACTATACCCTTCCAAAGGCTTTCTATGGATAATACACGATGCCGTTGCGTAGGAACATACGTAAAATACAGATTTTTAAAGGTATGTCCTTTCATTTGGCATATTTTACATATAATTACTTATCTCACTATTTTATTTTGCTATAATTTTTATTGGTGGTTGGAAACTAAATAAAGTATCACGCTTTGGAAGAAGTCTTTGTTTAGCTGTAAATTACAAAATAGATGAATAAAATAGATCTACAAATGATAAAATAATTATTTTTAAATAGATCTACAAATAGAAAATGTCATATCATAATTTACGAAGGCACGTTAGTTACGCGCGCCACGTAGTGGGAGGCTTCGATGCCGCTGAAAAATGTACTAGGCTGCCATGAAATATAGAAGATTTTAAATGCTTAGGTAGTTATTGCGCACGCGTGATAACTGAAACGAAAATTCGTTTATCTGTGAACTTTGAAAGGCTGACGCGACGTAATCATAATAAAAGTAACAAAATATTTTCTAAAAAAAAATAATTAAATGAAGTCTTTTTGCATTCTTTTACATTTTCTACATCATTACACTCAATTTTTGGTAAAAAAAAAATGTATTACAAATTTAATAATGCTGGTATAAATGCTGGTATTACAAATTTACTATAAGTATTTAGATTAAAATGTTCACATTCTGAAAGCTGCATTTGAGATTCAGTTTTCAATTAGACTTTGAGTTTATTTGCTACGAGCTCACTACGACTCGTAGCGCCTCGACATCACTGTCATGATGATATTGTATTTGTTTGCTACGAACTCGCTACGACACACCACAATGATCAGGCGCTTTTATGACGACATTTAATAATTTTCAGCGCTTCTGAAATGAATACTAGGATATCATCAAAAGTGGAATATCAAACAAAATGACGTCAAATATTGTTTTTCAATTATTTTTTAGATAACCAAATAAAAATGTTAAGAAAAATCAATATCGAAAATTTCCATTACAGCATCCTACTAGTATTATAAATGTGCAAGTTTGGATGGATGGATGGATGGATGTTTGTTACTCAATTACGCTAAAATAGCTGAACGGATCTGGATTGACACAGAGATAGATTATAGTCTGAAATGCACATAGGCAAAATTTTATTCCGGGAAAACATAAGATCCCTCGGGAACGCGGGTGAAACCACGGAGCAGTAGCTAGTATTTAATAAAAAAATGGATATGTAAACAATATAATTAATATAACTTTCTATTTATATCCAAAATAAATTCCAGTAATTAAAACAAAAAAACTTGATTACCTAACACAGAAATAAAAAAACATCCGGTTGTCGAGCCGATATAGAAGACGCTTTAAGTTTTTGAAAGTGCGCCACGTAGTGGGAGGCTTTGACGTTACTGAAAGATGTACCAGGCTGCCATGAAATGTAGACGATATCAAATATTATGGTAGTTATTGCGCACGCGTGAAAGCTGAAACGCTGGAACGTAGTCAATGTCCGGCCCTCTACGACATGGCAAGACACATACTCCACCGCTCCTGAAACAAATATTAGGATTGCATAAAGTGAAGAATATCAAGAAAAATTACGTCACAAATTTGTACCCGACAACAACAGCTGTGTATAAATAATACAGTTTCCACTAAGAAAAAACTAGTTTTTAATTTATAGTATGCATTTAGAAATACATTATTGATTGCTACATACTTCTGTGCAAATGATCTGAATTATTGACAGACAAGAGAGCTGAGAACTAACATATTGTTTATTTTTAATCAATTATTAATACCAGCACATTGGTTGTTGTTGAGTATATAATATAAATTTTCAACACTATTTCTTTGTAATTTTTAATTTAATATCCAACATTCAAACCAAAGAAATATTCCATTTCAACACAAATGTTGAAAATTGGAAATACAAACAATATAAGCTTTTTTTTTACTTTCAAAACAAATATCCTGTGATCAAAACAAAAGAACTTGATTACTTGATACAGAAATAAGCGACAAACAGTAATTTGGCAAATATAGAGGGCGCAATAAGTCTTTAAAAGCGCGCCACGTAGTGGGAGGCTTTGACGTTGCTGAAAAATGTACTAGGCTGCTATGAAATGCAGATGATATCAAATATTTTGGTAGCTATTGCGCACGCGTGAAATCTGAAACACTGAAATGGGAACAACATGCGAGAGGGTCACCACTACCTAATTAAGGGCGGAGACCTGATATATAAATAAATAAATAAATATTCTGGGACATTATTCCTCACACACGGCCATCTGACCCCAAACTAAGCAGAGCTTACATATACTTGCTTTGATATACTTTTTAATATTGAGTGCTTCTTTAGAAAAATACATATGTCAATTTAAAACTCCTGTCATTGTGAATAAATGATTAAACCATGAAAGCCTTGTAATTTTATACATAATAGTCAATGACCGGTGGCCCTCTACAACGGCATAACACAAACTTTAGCGCTCCTGAAACAAATACTAGGATTGCATAAAGTGAAGAACATCAAGCAAAATGACGTCATAAAATTGTACTGGTCAAAAAATTGTATAAATAATATAGTACCGCTAAGTAAAAACTAGTTTTCAACTTAGTGTGCATTTATAACTATATTATATATTGCTTTAAAATGCTTTCAATTATTGGCAGACATGTTGAGAACTAGCTAAAATAAAGATCTTGATATTATATACATCATAATTTTATCAACATTATTTTTAATCGACTTCAAAAAAGGAGGAGGTTCTGTGTTCGACTAAAATTTAAAAAATACAAAAATAAAAGGAAAACTGCAATTTAGCCAATATACTTAGAGGGCGCCAGAAATAATAAGCCTTTAAAAGCGCGCTGGGAGGTATCGATGTTGCTGAAAATTGTACTAGGCTGACATGAAATATAGAGTATATCAAGTATCTTGGTAGTTATTTATGCACTCGTGGAAACTGAAACAGTTCTTATAATTTAAAGTTGCTATTGAAAAGAAAAATATAAGTTGTTGCACCTAAATTGTCACAATACTCAAAACTAATTAATCTCGAGAAGGTGGGTGAAAACGCAGGGCAGAATCAAGTTATTAAAAATATGAAAATTTAGTAAAAAAAAGTGACTTTTAATATTGAATGGTATTATTATACTGACTTCCTATTTATAACAAGCCATTATTCAGTCCACTTATAAAAACAGAGGCCATAACCTGTTATGGTAACTTCTAAAAAAAAAGAAAATATCTACGATTATAGAATGTCACATCATATCTTACAAACGTACGCCGTAAGTTAGTAACGCGCGCCACGTAGTGGGAGGCTTCGATACCACTGAAAAACGTACTAGGCGGCCATGAAATGTAGAGGATATTAAATATTTTGGTAGTCATTGCGCACGCGTGAAAGCTTGAAACACTGAAACTTTCTTTATCAATGACCGGCCGGCCCCCTCTACGACATCGTGAAACAAATTTCAGCGTTCCTGAAACAAATACTAGGAGTGCATGAAATTGAGGATATCAAGCAAAATTACGTCACAATTATATACTATCAAAGGCTTTGTATAGATAATTTATGTTACCGTTGCGTAGGAACGTATAATACAAATTAAGAAATATATATTTTTCTTTTATTATTTGATTTACATAATATATAGTAGATTATTAACCAAGGGGATAAAGCAGTGTCTTCTGTCGCGAGTGACGATTTAAATCGCGAGTGAAACGAAGGACTCGAGGTTTACTCCCGAGCGTAGCGATGTTAAAAACTTAAATCACGAGTGAAGCGAGGGATTTAAGACGAGTCCTGAGTGTAACGAGGGATTTAAGTTCACCCAAGACTAAGACAGCTTTATCACCTAGGAAAATACTCTACTTTTCGAACCATTTGCGAAAAAATTAACACAATAATAATATGAGATAAGCATTTATTAAAAATAATGACAATTAAAAGTAAACGTTAACATTCGAAACATTGGTCCAATTATTGATAGAGAGAGTTACATTTTTGTTTGGTACATTTATTGTTGATGAATTGATTTGAGTATTTCTCTGTTCTTGCGTCTGAGAAACTTGCGTTTCATTGTAGATAGTATACGTCGGAGATAGTGGTGGTGGTGCATCGTGAGTTACGGACGAAGAAGGCATCAAGCTCATACGGCCTCGTCGGTTTTCGTTATTTTATTTAATAATCATAACAGCATAATAAATGTGTATTCCTTTTTCAAAAAGATGTGTAATGCTTTATATACAAACTCAATGGTGTAAACACAGATGAAGTTCAGTATAAATTTCGGTAAGTATTCCAAATTAAATCACATTCTCCCCCTAGAGGATGAATGAAATTCAGTACATTTTTTTTTCCCTGTTTTTAACAGATTAAAAACGACTATTGTTATGTTCGATTTTTGTGGCATAGAATGTCACTTTTTTGAGCAAGTGGTACGAAAAATATATTATTTATCTCACCAATATATTTTAATGTATTGTTGACAGACAAGCTGAGAACAAGCCAAAACTGTTTATTTTTTAAATACAATTTACCAGCACATTGGTTATTGGATGAGTACTTATAACAAAAAAAACGCTGTTTGTGAAATGTACCTATTACTATATACTTAAACATTTTAATATAAAAAAAATAATTAAAATTTTAACTCGATTATAAAAATCTCGTTGAGGATATTTTCTATATATTATAGTTTGTATGTTATACAATTATTGTAAATATTTCAATATGTAACATAAGGAATATTATCTCTTTCCTTAAGAAGAGATTATTTTACTATTATATTAACAAAAATACAAATTAATTTAAGGCAGACGTCTTGAAGATTTTGGTTGCAAGGATACCGGTTTTTCTCAACAGTGACTAGAGCGAACGAAATGAAATTTATTGTAAAAATTTATCATGTATTCGACATTATTTTGTCCATTGCATAACACGATTGGTTAATATTTATAACACAAAGTAATACATTAAAAAACCTCTTTAAAATAAGAGATTCCAATTTTACCGGCGTTGAGGATCGATTTGAGGTTCCAAAATTTCTGCATAAATATTAATTGATACTGATACTATAATTTGTACATAGGTTTTATGAAATATATTTGTAATTTTTAAATTAAGCAATGAAACCATTTTATCATTTACGCCCTTTCGGGTTGAATTCAGAAATTTATAACTGTTTAAAGCACTTTAAATAAGAAATTGAAACGATTTTGGGAAAAAGTAAGTAGATAAGGTTATTGTAGAGGATTTGCCGATTTGACGGAATCTGAATACATTTCTTGTTTTTGCTATATTTTTTTCGTGGCATGTGCATGAATGAGACCTTCTACGCGTGGAACGTAAATAGAGGTATGTTTAAAGCCTCACAAAACTAATAAAAGTGCCGTCAAATTGAAAAATAAAATATAAACTTATTGAAAACTTCAAATCTCACACTTTAAAATAACGTAAAATATATTTCATTAATTGCTTTTCTGATGACTAAAAAAAAAATATTTCTTTTTTGATAAATTCCGCAATAACACTGATTTTAGGGAGACTGATGCCTTAACGCAGCGTCACCTTAAAGTACGTAAGTAGCGTGCGCCGCGTAGTGGGAGGCTTCGATACCGCTGAAAACTGTACTAGGCTACCATGAAATGTAGGAAATATGAAATATTTTGGTAGTTATTGCGCATGCGTGAAAGCAGAAACACTGAAACGAAAAATGAGAGTTCTTATAATTAGATGCTGCTTTTGAAAAGAAAAAAACAATTAAATAATTATATAACTTAGTTAAGTGACTAAATCTGTGGTGTATTTGGTAATAAAAAAAAATGGAAAAGTATGTCAAAAATGTGACTTTCGATGTGACTCCTCTATCTACGCTTTCGATATTGTACTATTTGGGGTTATGTATTGATTTTGTTTTAAAATTTTTTAGGGTTTCATAGTCAACAAAGAAGGTTTTTATTTAAATATTGTGGGTTTATGACAACAATTTTTTGATTCAGGGTTCCGTTTTTGAAATATTAAGCTTTACAGTGCAAATTTTTGTAGAGTCAAGTGTCCTCCTCCCTCTGCGAGCTAAATGGTTGTTTTTGGATAATTATATGTAAAAAATAAACACGATAGTAGTATATATAACGAAGTTAAAAGGAAAACTATCACAACTAAGTAGGCTTTACAATTTTACGAGTAATAGTCAACAAACTTATAAAATCGTTTATAGACGTTATTAAGCCGCCAAAACCGTTAAAGTTAAATGTTAATACCAAAAACACATGAAACAATAAAAAGCTCTCTTTTTAGTTCACATTATTGTGATGAGCAACTATGGAACCCTTCATTGCGCGTGGCCCGACATGCACTTGGCCGGTTTTCGTAATAAAAACTGTTGAACGTGATACTGGTTTACTATTTATTACAAGCAATATTCCACTTAACACAGAGCACCACGATACGATTAGGAATCGTTCACTTAATATAAACACATCATCTCTTAATCATTTTGCAATCAATTTGTTTCATTATGTTTAAAAAATGAAAACATCAGAAAACCCCCCAAATAATAATATTGTTTGCTACAAAATTGCGAAGAACTCGTAGCGCTCCAATGACCGGCCCTCTACGGTACGAAACAAATTTCAGCGCTCCTGAAACAAATACTAGGATGGCATAGAGCGAAGAATATTAACCAAAATGACGTCACAATTTGTACACTTCCAAAGCCTTTGTATATAGTATAATTATGATTCCGTTGCGTAGCAACGTAAAAATATGATGTTCTGAATGAATTTGGAACGTTAAAATTCGTGTGAAAACTCTTAGTATAGATACGGGCATTGTGTAAGATTAAACAAAAATCGGACTGGTTTTCTGACTTTTTTTGTGCTGCCTATTTAATTTTTACTTTGGGTTTTCATTGGGTAACTTTTTTTTTAAAGACCTTTTTTCAAATATCTTATGTAGCTTTGGGTTTTTATTGTCTCGCAGTGGGTATGAAAAGTATTCACCTCGAGGATAAAGCCTGTCTTGGTTTTTTTTTTTTTTTTTACTTTGTATAGCTGGCTCTCAAGTGCAGCTGCCGGAACACACCAATAGGTGTTTGGCGATAGATTTTTCAACTTGAGGGCGGTAGCCAGCCAGGCGGGTACTACAAAGTACCCTAACACCGTGCTATGGTTTCCTCACGATGTTTTCCTTCACCGAAAGCTCAAGCTCATTGTAGGATTCGAACCCACGACTTTCGCAACGGCGTCCGACGTCACTACCACTGAGCTATCATCGCCTTAGTATATTTCCTTCGCCTTTATAGTTTTGGGCGGATTGAACCCCTCGACAAACTAGAGTCTCTCGTTACGCACAGGGTACAATATGCCACCCGTAACGTAAGAGACTGCGTTATCCCCTTGGTGCATAATCTACTATTTTTTATTACAACATTAACTTCATTGATAAGATAAGAACTAGTATAAAATGTAACTATTATAATTTAAGGTTCCAACATACATGGTTTTTAATTAATAATAAAAAACTCATATTGGTTAGCGTAATAGAGACCTTCCAGTGATGAAAAGAAACAAATGTAACTATATGTGGGTGGCAGGAAACTAGAAGATAGAAGAGACCTTAGTCTAGCTGTAAGCTACGAAATACATCTACAGATAGAAAAAAAAATCTAGATCTACGAAAAGAGAATGTGATATAATTTGCAAACGTACGTTAGTAACGCGCGCCGCGTAGTGGGAGGCTTCGATGTCACTGAAAAATTTACTAGACTGCCATGAAATGTAGAGGATATCTAATGTTTTGGTAGTTATTGCGCATGCGTGATAGCTGAAACCTTAAAACAAAAATTTGTCTATCTATGAATAACGAAACTTTGATGTAAGCCTGTAACCAACGCATTAGATTGGCCATACAGAATGGGAACGGTGCCAGCCTGTTGAGAAACTTGTTCATCGGCAGAAGCGGGATCATTGAGGAAATTTTCCATATAATAATATTATTGTTTGTATTTTATACATGTTGTAAATAAATAATCATGTCTACCAAAAAAAATTAACATATTTTTAATTAAAAGTATAGTTGACATATGATCCGATTCCGACTGCATTTTACTTTTACGCTTTACAAAAACATCATAACTTACCTACCATATTATATTATGAAATTATGATCGTTTGCTACGAGCTTGCTTCGACTCGTAGCGCTACAATGACCGGCCGGCCCTCCATGACGACATGAAATAATTTTCAGCGCTCCTGAAACGAATACTAGGAAAGCATAAAGTAAAGAATTTCAGGCAGAATGACGTCACAAAATAGTACTCGCCAAAAATGTATAGATATTAAGTACCTACCGCTATCTAGTTAGAACGATTTTACAATAATAATTTTACAAATGTAGAAGTATTCATGTAAAATTACCGTTTTTGCATGAAATTTACTATATTTGTTGTGAGTAAATCTATATTATAATGTATTATATCAAACGAAGTCGGTCTAGTTACAAATGGTGTAACTCAAGATCAGCTGGGCCGATTTTTATGAGCTTTGATTTGTTGGATTTGTCTCCACCCCGAAAAGCAGAATAACTTAAAACATCCTTTTTTATACCGACAACGCGGGCAAACGAGGAACAGCAAGTTTATCATAAATTAAAAGTAATAAAAAGCAAAATATTCTCGGTTTCAATTAGAATGAGCAAAATATCCAATTATTAAATATTTTACACTATTCAAATATCGTTAAAAAAATTCAACAAAATAAAAATGGGTATTTTTTTAAGTACACAAAGTCTAGAAGGATCTGGCTCTCAAGTGCAGCTGCCGGAACACACCAATAGGTGTTTGGCGATAGATTTTTCAACTTGAGGGTGGTAGCCAGCCAGGCGGGTACTACAAAGTACGCTACCACCGTGCTATGGTTTCCTCACGATGTTATCCTTCACCAAAAGCTCAAGCTCATTGTAACATTCGAACCCACGACCTTCGCCGCGGCGTCCGACGTCACTACCGCTGAGCTATCATCGCAATGGTATTTTATATAGAGAGTGTCACATAATTTACGTTAGTTACGAGCGCCGCGTAGTGGGAGGCTTCGATGCCGCTGAAAACTGTACTAGGCTGTCATGAAATGTAGACGATATCAGATGTTTTGGTAGCTATTGCGCACGCGTGAAAGAATGACCGGCCCTCTACGACGGCATGATACAAATTTCAGCGCTCCTGAAACAAATACCAGGATTGCATAAAGTCCAAAATATTAAGCAAAATGACGTCACAATTATACACTTCTAAAGGCTTTGTATAGATAATAACTGTTGTGTAGGAACGTAAAATACACATTTTTATAAGTATGATGTCTAAATATTTCCCTTTACCTACATCTTTTTTACATACTATAATTATTTTATTTTTGTCCACTTATATGCTACTATTTGTCAATATTTTTAGTTAAGTTAAACTAAAGAAAATGTAGAGAGATAAACAATACGGAAATTTCCGTTAAAATATTTTTGTTTAACTGGAATTGCAAACAAAACCAATTTATAAAAAAACAAAAGAACTTGATTTCTAAACAAAAATAAAAGAAAAACGAATAGAGGGCGCCATAAGTCATTTAAAGCGCGCCACGTAGTGGGAGGCTTTAACGTTGCTGAAAAAAGTACTAAGGTAGCATATTCCCAAACAGGTTTGTTGTTCCCACATATAAGACTGAAATGGCCCATGTTATCATAGTCGGGATGGTGGCGCTCCGGTCGCGTTATTTTTTTTTAATTTTATTTATTTCTATTATTATTTTATGAATACAATAACAATGTCATCATTTTACATTGTATATGTATATCATTTCATAAAATACATTTTTTCGTTACAATTACTATGTTTAAATGTAGGTCAATGTAAGTAATTTAAACAGAAAATTAATAAAACTAAATAAATAGACGGCTAAATAACAATAAAGTAGCTACAAAACGGCAATGTATTATTGTTTTGATTAGAATTAATAAATACCTGTTTAATTATTAAATAATCATTTATAGTTAATTTATATTGTAAACATGGGCTAAATATCTATTTTTGTAAATATATAAGTAGATTCCTTTGATATTAAGGTGGATGGGCTGAGAGCTAAACACGCTCGGTTATCCAGAGATGGCGTTGTTGGCGCATTTTATCAAATTATTATTATTTTATTTAGGGTATGTCACATCAGTTACGTTAGTTACGCGCGGTAAACTACGAAATACATCCACAGATAGAAAAAAAAATCTAGATCTACGAAAAGAGAATGTGATATAATTTACAAACGTACGTTAGTAACGCGCGCCGCGTAGTGGGAGGCTTCGATGTCACTGAAAAATTTACTAGACTGCCATGAAATGTAGAGGATATCTAATGTGTTGTGTAGTTATTATAGCGCATGCGTGATAGCTGAAACCTTAAAACGAAAATTTGTCGATCTGTGAATAACGAAACTTTGATGTAAGCCTGTAAAACCAACGCATTAGATTGGCCATACAGAAAGGGAATGGTGCCAGCCTGTTGAGAAACTTGGTCATCGGCAGAAGCGGGAGCATTGAGGAAATTTTCCATATAATAATATTATTGTTTGTATTTTATACATGTTGGAAATAAATAATCATGTCTACCAATTTTACATTTTACTTTTACGCTTTAAAAAAACATCATAACTTACCTACCATATTATATTATGAAATTATGATCGTTTGCTACGAGCTTGCTTCGACTCGTAGCGCTACAATGACCGGCCCTCCATGACGACATGAAATAATTTTCAGCGCTCCTGAAACGAATACTAGGAAAGCATAAAGTAAAGAATTTCAGGCAGAATGACGTCACAAAGAAGTACTCGCCAAAAATGTATAGATATGAAGTTCTTACCGCTATCTAGTTAAAACGATTTTACAATAATAATTTTACAAAAGTAGAAGTAATGAATACTTCTACTTTTAAAATTACCGTTTTTGCATGACAATTACTATATTTATTGTGAATAAATCTTATTATAATGTATTACATAAAACAAAGTCGGGCTAGTTACACCATTTATATTTCAAGATCAGCCTGGCCGATTTTTATGATCTTTAATTTGTTGGATTTGTCTCCACCCTGAAAAGCAGGATAACTTAAAACAGCTATCATCGCAATGGTATTTTATATAGAGAGTATCACACAATTTACGTTAGTTACGAGCGCCGCGTAGTGGGAGGCTTCGATGCCGCTGAAAACTGTACTAGGCTGTCATGAAATGTAGACGATATCAGATGTTTTGGTAGCTATTGCGCACGCGTGAAAGAATGACCGGCCCTCTACGACGGCATGATACAAATTTCAGCGCTCCTGAAACAAATACCAGGATTGCATAAAGTCCAAAATATTAAGCAAAATGACGTCACAATTATACACTTCTAAAGGCTTTGTATAGATAAATTTAGAACTGAAACTCAATATTTTTTTTTTCACCCAACCCATAAGTGTGGGATGTCTATGAATAGGTCTTTAAAAATGATATTAAGATTTCTAACATCATTTTTTTCTAAACTGAATAATTTGCGCGAGAGACACATCCAAAGTGGTAAAATGTGTCCCCCCCCCCCCGTGTAACTTCTAAAATAAGAGAATGATATAACTTAAAAAAATATATGATGTACATTACCATGCAAACTTCCACCGAAAATTGGTTTGAACGAGATCTAATTAGTAGTTTTTTTTTAATACGTCATAAATCGTAAACCGCAATTTACCTTTCATTCAATCAACTCAAATATTTAAAAAAAAATGGCAAAAAGCAAGGTCTTACAGCACAAATAAAGGAAAAATTCTAAAAAATTAAAAAAGTTGAAAATTAAAGGGTGTCCCCATACATACTTAGTTACGCCAATTAACAGAGACCTCTGAATTGTATCGGCGCTCATACAATTTAGAGGTCTAGCTTAATTGGTATCAACCTCAAATAAGGTAAATAAATAAAATTGTGCATTTCCCTTGATGGACGAACAATGGACGAAGTTTGTACGGAACCTTCGGTGCGCGAGTCCGACTCGCACTTGGCCAGTTTTTTTATGTTAATGTTTCAGATCTTTCAAATATCACCCTAGACAAGAGAAAGAAAATCTATGAAATAATGGGCTTAATTAATTCCCAGCATTTTTCGCACCAACAATGTTTCTTACCACGATGCACGAGGTCACGTTGCTTGCAAACAGGAAAGTACCAGGAGACTAGAATCTGAATGCAAGTGCATATGAAATAGCCACCTCGAATGGAACATGGAGTGGGCTTCACTCTCAGACCCCCACCCTCTTTTTCACGCTTGCGTATCATTGAGCTCACGTGGATTGCCTAGAGCAACTACCAGGATACTAGGACATAGCAGGTAGTACCAACACCTTGACTGTATCTCTGTCAAGGCTTTCTCTGTCAGGCTTTATCCTCGAGGTGAATACTCTACTTTTCATACTTACTGTGAGACAATAAAAACCCAGGGTTACATAAGACACTACACACAGGCTACACCATAGGCTGCTTGGTTTTCGAGTTGATGCTAAGAGTTGGAAATAAACTAAAAGGACGGATTCGTACACAGGGATTCCTTGTTGTTGTCCATTGATTAAAATTGTTATAGGCTTTTTGTATTTATCATTAAATTTTTCCGGTAAGTAGCAAGTTATTATTAATAATCCCTGCATAACGGCCAAAAAGAATCACATTATATAATCCAAATTTAATTGCATTGTTACTTAGAGAGTGGTATAGCTAGGTGATGTAAAAAATACAAAATTAAGGCTTTAAATAACATAAAAATGATAACTAAGGGTCGCGTCGCGTGAGAGAGATGTTGTTATGTATGTGAGGTGTGTGAGTGGTGTGTGTGTGCGTGTTTGTGCATTATAAGACGTAGTGTATGCTAGCTGGTAGCTAGTAGATGCTATGCAAAACAAAGGACAATTCACAGTACAATTCAAATTCACCTAATAAACTCCGGAATCAAATCACTAGCGGTCGACAACATTTTTGTGGCAATGTGAAAATGATAAAATATGGAACTGAAAATAACACCAAACACCGTGTTTTGTTTCACATTCTTTACAATCGCGACTTTTTTCTATTTTTCTTGTGTTCTGTCTATGATAGAAAGATCGTTTTTTTATGCTACATAGGTATGTTGCATAAAAAAAAAAACGATCTTTGCCACCTGGCAAACAAGCTTACGGCCCACCTGATAGTAAGCGGTTACCAAATTTCGAATACTCTCTTTATGCCCGTATCTATTTATTCTTAAGAGCTTTCACACGAATTTTAACGTTCCAAATTCAAATCACATTATATTCCTAGGGGCTTTCATTTATTTATTTATTTCATACAACATTATATCCCAAGGCTTGGGATATAATAAATGCTTTACGTTGCGTGATATGCAATTGGACATTGTCGAGCAGGTGGTATGAAATAGGTAGTATTTTGTTTATCTTCTTTTTCACACCATAGATGTTTTTCTGCCACGAGGTCACGTTGCTTGCAAACGGGAAAGTACCAGGAGACTAGAAACTGCATGCAAGTGCATTTGAAACAGCCACCTCAAATGGAAAATGGAGAGGGGTTCACTTTTCACCAGACACCTATTACCCCCTTTTTCGCTTGCGTGTCGTTGAGCTCACGTGAATTGCATGGAGCAACTACCAGGATACTAGTAAATAGCAGGTAGTACTCACATCTAGACCAATGGTTTTTAACCGGTCGGCGGACCACTGGTGGTTCCTGGAAGCACCCACCCGAAGTGGTCCGCGAAGCCATACCATGAAAAATATGATATCGTAATAAATCTCTTTTTAACACGCTTTTTTTTTAAGTACTGTTGGCTTTGAACAATTGTATGCTGTTTTATTTATGGATAGAACAACCCATTATTCATTTACATTTACTGTATATTATTTCCAAACAGTTGGTGGTCCATGGCAAGATTGAAATTATATCAATCACTAAAAGGTTAAGAACTACATCTAGACTGTATCTCGGTCAACAAAAATAACTAAGTATTTGTTTTATTTACTTACCCTAGGCTTTAGATTATGAGAGTTCGATAAGCGGGGAGCTTTTTCCGCCAATGCATTAATTAACATGGTCATCCAAAGATTAAGCTCTACCACCCCTCTTGGGGAACCAGTTGGCAGCCTTGAGGAAATTTTCTAAGTTTTATTCTACTCTTTCTACTATATTGTAGATTGTATTGTGTATTTTGTTGTAATACATTATTCATTAAATAAATGTTTATTTCAGATAAAATGTCAATGTTTTAGATCTTTCGAATAACTTTATTATCCTATAGAATAGAATTTTGCTTATCTTCTTTCTCATACCATAGATGATTTTGTGCCACGAGGTCACGTTGCTTGCAAACTGGAAAGTACCAGGATACTAGAAACTGCATGCAAGTGCATTTGAAACAGCCACCTCAAATGGAAAATGGAAAGGGGTTATTTCACACCAGACACCTTACCCCCCTTTTCACGCTTGCGTGTCGTTGAGCTCACGTGGATTGCATAGAACAACTACCAGGATACTAGTACATAGCAGGTGGTACCAACACTTTGACTGTATCTCTGTCAACGAAGCAACCTAAGTAGGTACCTATTTGTTTTCTTTACTTACCCTTACTTTAGGGTATGAGAGCTTGATAAGCGGGGAGCTTTTTGCGCCAATGCATTAGCATGGCCATCCAAAGAGGAAACTCAACCAGCCTCCTGGGGAACCTTACCCAACGGTATAGACGGCCAGTCAGCCGTCAGTCAGCCTTGAGGAAATTTTATAGGTTTTATTCTACTCTTTCTACTATTATTGTAGATTGTATTTTGTTGTAAGTAATACTTTACTAATTAAATAAATCTGAAATATTGGTGTGTTCAGACAGCTGTACTTGAAAGCCAGTTCCTTCTAGGCTTTGTGTGCTTACCACCTTTGGCCACATCATCACTTACCATAGTGAGATTGTAGTCAAACACAAGCCTATACAAAGTAAAAAAAAAAGCTTATTTCTGATACAATGTTTTAGATCCTTCGAATAACTTTATTATCCTACTAAAATAAATCTATCTGGAAAATATGGTATAGAATTTTGCTTATATTCTTTTTCATACCATAGATGTTTTTCTGCCACGAGGTCACGTTGCTTGCAAACAGGGAAGTACCAGGATACTAGAAACTGCATGCAAGTGCATTTGAAACAGCCACCTCAAATGGAAAATGGAAAGGGGTTAACAGTTCACACCAGACACCTTACCCCCTTTTTCACGCTTGCGTGTCGTTGAGTTCACGTGGATTGCATATAGCAACTACCAGGATACTAGTACATAGCAGGTGGTACCAACATCTCATATAATATTAAAATGCATTTTGTGATTTTAAATTACAAACTATGTTTAAGTTTATGCAATTTAGGTAAAAAGGGTTGGCACTACGAGTATTAATTACGTCTGAGTAAGTAGGTATTTTGAAGTCAGCGAAAGAAGTCTCATGAAGTCGGTTTTATTTTTTGGTTAAAGTAATCTTGGTTTTCAATTTTGAGTTTCTTATGTCATTTAATACCTCTCAAGATTAGCCACTACTAATCTTGATATACCTTCTCATAAACAGCATACACACACATACATACACGTTAAGCGTTCGCTTAACTTCGTGTTCGTGTTAGGTTTTTTCGTTACGGTTTTTTTTTTATCAAAATTTCTTGATTCGGTCTCAAACCCCGAAGCCCGCGATAAAAGCTATACAATAGCTTAAAAAAATCTTCATTATCTGCAAAAATATGTAATTTATAGAAAAACTAGCTGTCCCCCGCGGTTTCACCCGCGTAGCGGTATAAAAAATAGCCTACGACTTATTCTCAGACCTACCGAATATACACAAAATCTTGCACTTCAGATTAGATTACCCGATTTTAAAACATATATCCTACCTAAGAATACCATCAGATTATCTTGTTAACTAACTACTATTACGTGATATTAACACTGAAACTGATACTTTCAATGGTAAATGGAATGGTGGTCAGGCCCAGCCATCTTTTCACCCCGCTTGCGTTGACGAACTCACGTGGCTTGCATTGGGGCAACTACTAGGAGACCAGTACTAGATAGGAGTATATATTTTGACTCTGATTTGGGTCAATATAGCACTGAACAAATAATAGTACCAACGTCAGTGTAGTGTGTATACTGGAAATTTCCACATCTTTTCAAAACCTATGTTGGATATCTCACGCTGAAGAACATTTTCTATGGGACCTCGGAAATAGCTGTATAATATTTTTTTTTTATTGAATAGGCGTTTCTCACCATGGTAAGTAATATGCCTATGTTTGTGTTGAAGTCACGTGTGATGTGAGTGAAGGAAAGGAAATAATTAAAATTCATAATATGACATTGGAAGACAATGCAGCATGTGTCCAGTCAATATTAGACTCATGATAGCTCTGTCTGTGGTAATGACTTCGTGAGTTCGAATCCTACAATGAGCTTGAGCTTTTGGTGAAGAAAAACATCGTTTATCATGTAGGTATCTAATTATCAGTATAAATCTACGACCTATCGTTCCAACTATCAATTTTAACACATTATTTACCTACTATGTATATTTGTTATATTTACAAGAAAATGAAAATCGTTGACCGTCTCAGATGTAAAGTAAAAGTAGTGGAAAGGTGTTCTTCAGGGTAGAGTTATCACACATTCTCACTATCGTGAAGGAAAGTAGGATGGTTTCACTTTTACGTGAAGGTTGTACAATCTACAATACTAAAGAAAGATAGATAGACTATTCTATATAAGTAGGTCTAGGTATTTGACAATTCTAGGTTATCTACTCTCTACCGTGTACTAGTGTCCTGGTAGCTGGCTCAATGCAGGCAACGTGACTTCGACAGGGTGTTTGTATTATGAAGGGAGTGAGGGATAGGAGGCGGGTTGCACCCATCCTGTATAGTGAATCAAATTTGTTATTTTTCTATAAGTCTTATTCTGATTCAAGATAGCTCAAATAGGTCTTTGCAGGCAATTAATAGTGTGACTCTAAGATTTTAGAGTCATAGCTAGGAAGGTTTACTTAAGTACCTACTTTGGCAAAAAAAAAACTGTTTAGGTAAGCATAGCCATAGCTTAGGCTTTTTTTTTTAAGTTTCACAATCCCACAATGGAGGCCAAGAAAGGTGAATACTACAAAACAAAGTACCCTACCACTACCTCTGCCCGTACTATGGCTTCCTCTCGCTTATTCTTTATACTGAAAGCTCAAGCTCGCTGTAGGTTATCACCGTCTGCTTTTACTAGTACCCTGGTAGTTGGCTCAATTCAAACAACGTGACTTCGTCAGGTACGAGAGTGTGTTTTTCACTGAAAATAGTGTAAGTTTTATCAACCCTCTACCGTGTACTAGTGTCCTGGTAGCTGGCTCAGTGCAAGCAACGTGACTTCGTCAGGGTGTTGCATACGGATGAGTGTGAGGGCATGGAGGCTGGTTGCGCCCACCGTTAATATAGTAAACCAACGTTCACATCCAGTGCCGGCCCTAGCCCTTGATCAGGGTAGAGCGAGATTGTCTTTTCTCTCTGATTGATGTTGTCACACCACTTAAATGGATTTCATTTTAAGTTAAATAAATAGTAATTACCAGTTTTGTAAAAGTCAAAGGCCCCATTAAAATTTTGTTTTTTATTTTGGCAACCCTTGCCTACTGGCGCCTAGAGCGACCGCTCCTCTCGCTCTACCCGAGGCTGTTCACATCAAGTCGCAGAGGTCAAGATCATAAAAATAAATATGGGACATCAAGTATGTTGAAGTCGGTTAAAAATATTTTCTCAAATAATATGTTTTTACTAGCTTCCGCCCTGCGGTTTCACCCGAGTTCCCGAGGGATCTTGTGTTTTCCCGGGATAAAAAGCCTATAGTAACCAATAGCCTTCCTCGATAAATGGGCTATCCAACACTGAAATAATTTTTCAAATCGAAATAGTAGTTCCAGCGAGTAGCGCGTTAAAACAAACAAACTCTTCAGCTTTATAATATTAGTATAGATAGGCATATAACAATAGTCTGACTCTACGACCGATTGCGAAGGTTGTTTATTAGTTTAATTTATTTCTAGTATTTACAATCATTGTATAAAATACAAACTATGATATAAAGAAAACATCCTCAAGGCCCTCGCTGCTCTTAATAAATTAAACTGTGTTTTAGTGAATCCTAACTCTCCTAATCCTAACTATTCTTATTATAATATTATAAATGCAAAAGTGAGTTTGTTTGTTTGTTACCTTTTTACGCTTAAATCGCTGAATCTATCGTGATGAAATTTGGTATGCGGATGGTACGGATAAGAACATAGACTAATTTTTATCTCGGGGAAACATAAGATCCCTGGGGAACGCGGGTCAAACCGCGGGGTGGAATCTAGTCAATTTATAAAAACTAATGGTAAAGAACGTTAACTGGAAAAATAGTAGGTATCCTAGTACTTATTGATTTGCAAATTCTAGGACGCTGCTGGTTCTAACTAAGTAGTAGATTACAAAAATATATCTCAGGATAATGAACTTAAAGGAATATCATTGCTAAACTTGTTTGTGGGTGTATTTTAAACTATTCATTATCCTCTATTTTATTTTTTATTTACAACGTACTAAAATGTGGATCGTCGATCGTCTGTAGTGTTCTAGTATCCTGGTAGCTGGCTCAATTCAGGCAACGTGACTTCATCCAGTACGAGTGTGTGTATTTAGGGTTTCGTAGCCAAATGGCAAAAAAGGAACCCCTATAATTTCATCCTGTCCGTCTGTGTATGTCACAGTAATAGGGTATTACACCCATTTTTGTAAAGTGTCTCAATTCGTTCCTATGGTACTAATAAGCCACCAAAAAAAAACACCGATAAGTGCCATAAAAATGTATTTAAATTTTACATTTTCAAATGTCGGGAGTAATTTGATGAAAACGCTGGACGTCATGTAACTCTACGGTAATGACGTTATTTGGTCTCTTGTAAGTAAATAAATGCGCTGATATTGATCTCAATTGGATTAATATATTTTTTTAAATTGAAAATGAGCTATTTATTATCCTTTTTATTAGTGTCTGTTCCTGAATGCATGAATACTAGTGTAAAAATAATAATACTTCAGTTGACACTTTTTAGTTTACATACAGCACCGTATAACGTCATTATAATGGCGGCTACTGTTTCACTTGTTTAGAAACAGATTTAAAAAACTGAAAACTTTGAAATGAATTTTAAAATTAATTAAGTTATTTTATGAACTAAAACTAATATTTTCCGACTGCTTATTTCCTAAGCTATCTAAATTGTATATTTTTAGATTTTTTCTCATATGGACTAAAATACCCTATTTTACTCGGAGAATATTGCACTATATTTAGGGCCGATTTTTCAATTGCCGAATAAACTTCAGATTAGCTATTCCTCCGATAAGTCCATACAAAAACTATTCTAATTTGAAATTAGCAGATACCGTTTATCTGGCCATTGAAAAATCAGGCCTTAGGAAGGTAGATGCTTTTTATGAAGCGCTATACAATGGTGTAGTTAAATTACAAAAACCGGCCTAGTGCGAGTCGGAATCGCGCACGAAGGGTTCCGTACCATTATCTATAACAACGGCGTTTGTTGTATGGGAGCCACCCTTAAATATTCATTTTATTTTGTTTTTAGTATTTGTTGTTATAGCGGCAACAGAAATACATAGTTTAAGAAAATTTCAACTGTCTAGTTATCGCGGTTTTTGAGATACGGCCTGGTGACAGACTGACGGATGGACAGACGGACGGAATGACAGTGAAGTCTTAGTAATAGGGTCCCGTTTTTACCCTTTGGGTACGGAACCCTAAAAAAAGGCGTAGCACTCCATACATTTTGTAACTGAGGGATGAAATACTGTCCACATATTGTAGTACCTATTGTAACTGAGGGATGCAAATATTATATGAACATAAGCTCTTGGTCATCCAAAGAGGAAAAGCTGCTAGCTTTTTGGGAATCTTGGCCATCGGCAGCGGCAGTGGAATTTTTCTAAACGAGTATATTATAGATTTTATTTTATACTTTTGTTGTACATCTTCTATAAATAAAAACGAATGGCTAAATGTATTGTTAAGCGCAAATCTCCAGAACGGGTGGACAAATTCGGCTATTTTGGTTTTAATATTCGTTTTTGTCCGAGGAAAGTTCTTATGAAGAGAAAAATTGGAAAAGTTACCTGGAAAATTGGAATATTCGGGAATAACTGAAAGTATGGGATGTATTTTTGCGTTAGATAGCCAGATTATTGAGGTTATAGGCTACTTTTTATCTTGAGAACGCAGGTGAAACCCCGGGGGACAACAAGTATATAAATAAATGAGAGTTTACAGTCAGCTAGCAGAGTATGAACAATACTTTCAGGAAAATTATCATCTTCTTCTTCTTTCATGCATCTTAGCAACCTCGACAAAGAAAAAGGAGGAAAATTAGTTTAAATGAAATGTGTTTTATGATTTTTGAGATATGAAATATTTCACTTTTTTTGAAGTGTAAACTTATTTTAGCGCGGTACGCATATTTTTAGATGAGGTAAAACCTCAGGAGTTGCGACACTGAGACGCAGTTTGACGTTGAGTTTTTTTTTCTCCCATTAAAATAATTGTAGCCAGTAATGTCGCTAGCCGCTGTCAGAAGTTTTGGCGCCATAACAAAACAAACTCATTTAGAAAAAAAATCTATTTTAGATTATATGATGTATGTTGATGATGATACAAGAGCTCAAACTCAATCTCTCAAAAAAAAAAGTTTTCACTTCTGTCGGCACTCCCGGAGTGTAATATTTTTTTTATTTTTATTTATCTCTTTTATTATTATATGAATACAATAACAATGTCATCATTTTACATTGTATATGTGTATCATTTCATAAAATACCTTTTTTCGTTACAATTACTATGTTTAAATGTAGGTCAATGTAAGTAATTTAAACAGAAAATTAATAAAACTTAAAAAATAAACGGCTAAATAACAATAAAGTAGCTACAAAACGGCAATGTATTATAGTTTTGATTAGAATTAATAAATATCTGTTTAATTATTAAATAATCATTTATAGTAATTTATATTTTAATTTATATTTATATTTCATATTGAGAGCATAGTTAACAAGGCCTTTAAAATGTATGGTTTTGTGATGAGATCCTCCACTGAATTTAAGCGACCCTCCACCCTATTATACTTGTTTAAAACCCTCATTCGCTCACAGCTGGAATATGCTGTTCCTATCTGGAACCCTTTCTATCAAAAATACGTTGACGAGATCGAAAGGATCCAGCGCAAGTTCCTTAGATGCATGTACTATAGACTCTTTAAGACTCGGTTGTCTTACTCTCAACTTTTAGATAAGTACAAACTTCCCACTTTGGAGGCAAGACGTAAATACTTGCAGGCTAGCATTTTACATGGCATTGTTCATAATGGCTTTGACTCTATTGAACTTATAAGCCAATTATGTTACGTGGTGCCTCGAACTGCCAATATACGTAATGCTCGTTCGGGAACCCTTTTTGCAGTAAATACCTGTCGAACCAATACTGGTTTACGCTGCCCTATGCGCCGGATGGTTGACTCATACAATTCTACGTTTATGAACGTTGATATTTTTGCATGCTCCAAATGGAATTTTAAAAAAGATGCACTCAATCAGTTACGCAATATATCTGATTGTTGATGTTTTCAATTTATCTTATCTTTTTTCTTTTGTTTATTTCTTTTGTTTTGTTAAATATATTTATTTTTTTACTTCATTTTGTTTGGCAATTTATATTTTCACCAATTTTGCTTCTTTATGTGTTTGTTTACTTGTCAAATTATAATTACTCTTTACTCACTTTATTCTATTACTATTGTTATCTTCTAAATACCTCTTATATGCCTCTAGTAGTAACTTTTAATCTAGTTTTTCTTTGTTAATCTGTGGATAATGCAGTAGGCTGCAACATTATTATACTTTACTAACAATGTTTAGATTGTAACTGTTTATGTTGTAGCTGTTTTTTGTCCCCCTTTAATAAATAAATATTGTAAACATGTATAACATGGCTAAAAATCTATTTTTGTAAATATATAAGTAGATTCCTTTGATATTAAGGTGGATGGGCTGAGAGCTAAACACGCTCGGTTGTCCAGAGATGGCGCATTCCGTTATTGGCGCATTTTATCAAATAATTATTATTTTATTTAGGGGATGTCACATCATTTACGTTAGTTACGCGCGCCACGTAGTGGGAGGCTTCGATGCCGCTGAAAAATGTACTAGGCTGCCATGAAATGTAGAGGATATTAAATGTTTTGGTAGTTATTGCGCATACGTGAAAGCTGAAACACTGAAACGAAAAATTAAAGCTCTTTTTTTAGATGTTGCTTTTGAAAATAATAATTCTTGTACTTATATTCTCATCTGTTTTTAAATCACTACAAAAACTTCACTTCTAGCAAAATACTTAATAGATCTTAAAAATTAGATATAGAGTTCATCCACTTACTATAATATATCATAAGTAATTATAGCATAACGGTATACACGTTTTCTCAGTCATCGAAAATGGCATGGCGAGCGAAGGCATGACAAAGAATGACGCAAAATAATTCCGATGAGCGAATAATATAATTGAAGTCACGTTGATAATGATAATGATCAACGAGGTATTCCATGTGGTCAATATGAAACGTGAGGACGTTTTTATTAGAAGCTTTTATTTGCTTATACAATTATGTTGGTAGAATTTTGCAACTGAATTTTAAATCAGTTCTACCCAACTGATTAAGTTGAATTTATACATACACTTTAGGTGCTGGTGACAATATACAACACTCAAAAAAGTTTAGTTTAAAATAAAAAATAAAAATATTACCTACTATTCTTGATATAAGTTTAAGGTTGGTTTCTTTTTAAAGTATTTTTTAAGATTCTATAACATTTCCAACACTTTATTATTTTTATCAAATGTTTGTATGTACATATAAATGAAAAGGAGGCATACCATTATTACACGTGTAGCCTTTCATACCCAAAAGGTTTCAGCGCTAGGTTAAATTGTACCAAGGTAACATAAGCTGTAGGATACGTATCACTTATTAAATTCTTTAGCGGTAGGCTGAAATATTTTTATTTAACAATAAAAGACGTAATTGAAATAAGTTTTTATTTCTGTATAATTACTATAAATATATATTAATTTATTTTACGTTCGTGACCAAAACAAACCAACTCTCAATTTATAGAAGCTTGATCAGTGTTTATCTCTTGTTAAAAGTATATAATAAAGGTAATAGAGCATTAATCTTAGATTAAATTTGATTGGACTTTCAGAAAGTAGTGGTCAGTTTCGCATGTATTATTATTAGTAAAAAATATTTAAATAAATATATTACGTATATAATTTAACGACAGCAGCGAGGGCTTTGAGTATGTTTTCTATATATCATAATTTCTATTTTATACATTGATTGTAAAAACCTACTTGTTTAAAAAAAAAAATATATATATGATTACAGCTTAACAAACGACAGGTAAATAACTAAGAAGATATATTAGAAGAATTCTAACGCCCTCTAGTGGTACAATGAATAGTTATTGCATGCGCCACGCGTTTCTCGTAGCAACGATTCGTAGCAAAGTTTCAGTGCGAGGGCAAATAGTACTAGGCTTGCATAAACTGTAGAATATCTTTCAGTGAGTACCTAACTTAACCTTTCCATCACTCTCTTAGTTATGACATGATGATACGTGCTATCTTCGAAATGTATGATTTATTCCTTCATTAAATAAACCAAAGAAAAAACACAAAAAGATTGTTTGTAAATACTTGTTTAAAAAAATATAAATAAATAAATATGATTACAGCTTAACAAACGATAGGTAAATAACTAAGAAGATATATTATAAGAGTTGTAGCGCCCTCTAGTGGTACAATGAATAGTTATTGCATGCGCCACACGTTTCTCGTAGCAACGATCCGTAGCAAAGTTTCAGTGCGAGGGCAAATAGTACTAGGCTTGCATAAACTGTAGAATATCTTTCAGTGAGTACCTAAATTAACCTTACCATTACTCTCTTAGTTATGACATGATGATACGTGCTATCTTCGAATCAAATGTATGATTTATTCCTTCATTAAATAAACCAAAGAAAGACACAAAGAGGGGTAAAAATTATGAACAGCATACAAAATATATTCTGAGATATGGCCATCTAACCTCAAACTAAGCAGAGCTTGTACTATGGAAGTCAGATAACTGATATACTACATTATACTACTTTTCTTTTGTAAATAATATACTTTAAATAGATAATTATACCCAGACTCAAGACAAACAGCAAACAAATGTATATCTTAGTATAATAAAAATAATGATATATAAATTGCAAAAATGTCTACTCATCTAAAATAACCTAGACATTAATCAAACAATAATAAAATTAATAACAAATACGGAAGGTATTTATTATTGAGATTCGATATTGTATACAGAGTAGAGGGAGCTACTAAACGCGCAGTCACCTCCTGTTTTGTTAACAATCCGTAGCCTTCACCTTCAATGCCAGAGCAAAATGTACTAAGCCTACATAAATTGATGGATATGAAATCACGTGTGGTACTGGACAAAATGATGACCTTTAATTTTAAGTAAGAGTTGAATAATCAAAAATTAACTGGTAATGTGACCGAAAAAAAAACATCTCACAATAAAACAATCATCTGGACATGCTAAGCTAAGACTAAATTTATGATATAACTGCCTACCTTTTTGGGGGGGAATAGGCGTAAAGATATTAATCGTAGTTTTTAATAATATTTTATAGTCTCCCTTATTTATGTTTTAATAGATAACTAACATAATTTTATTAAAACTTCAATAAGTAATATGTAATCTAATCACAATTGATAAGCAAGCAGACAGTCCACTTGATGCTTAATGGTCACCGCCGCCTATGGATATTTACAATACCAGGTGGACTGAAAGAAGCCAAATATGTTCAGATAATAGAGGGCGCTATACTATGCTGATTTTGCACGTGTTGACCTGACCTTAAAGTACCGTTGACCCGACACGAAAGGCTTCAGCGCTAGGGCAAATTGTACTAGGCTCGCATAACTGTAAGGATTATCATCATAGCACACTATCTTTGAAATATAAAAAAGAGATAGAGGTACTGTTACAAGCTTAGGGATGTTTTATCATGGATAGGCTTGAGTTTACACACTCTAATCATGATAAGTGGCCGATGACGATAATTAAAAAAACCTAGAAGAGAATTGGCTCTCAAGTGCAACTACTGAAATATAACCGTCAGAGCCTTAGCGCCATTTTTTACTTGAGGTAAGTAGCCAAACATGAAGCTCCCTTTTACTACGATATTTGACGTCACAATCACAGAACTACTACTGGATTTCAGCCTCTTCTATAGGCCTCATCTATATTACTTCCTCATTATGTTTTACCTGAGCCGTTTATATTAAGCTGCTCCTCCAGTCCATTACCATTGCGATTGCCATGACTTGCACAGGAGCCAGAAAATACATAATTCTTTGAAAAAAAAAAGTGTATTAAAATAACGTCAATGAGAGTAGACCTGCTTGATGAACCTTATCTGTTTTTATGGCTTTATTTAGTAACATTTAATGCTATTTTATTTTAACTTAACTTTTTAAATTGCATCATTTAAAAAATTAGATAGATGGCGTTATAAGTTTTGCACGTGTCACCCCACCACGCCTCTTGTAGCAATGACCCGTGGCGGAAAGCTCAGTGCTAGGGCAAATTGTACTAGGCTTACATAAACAAAAGGATATTGGAGTCCTTGCAAACAAGCTAAGGTCAAGGAAAGCAAACATATTTCAATAATAAATAAAACACTTAAATATGAATAAATAATAATAAACATTGCAGTCTTACAACATAAGATAGAAGTTTCTTTTAGTGATTTCCGAAAATAGTGATTTTTAGTTTATCAAACTACTGTAAGTGGTATTGCTAACAATAAATTAAAAATAAAGTAGCATTTATAAGTATGGTTTCTTAACGGATGTACGCCATATATTTTGTCAGTTCTGTAATTTAAATATACTTATTAAAATAATAATAAAGTATAAATAGCCAATTTGATGAATTCTACTCTTTATCTATAATCAAATATTGAATAATATTTAATATTTTGAATAATTAACTTACGTTACATTATAAGTTAAGATATTCAAAAAGAAATGAATAACGATTGCTGTATATTTTTAATTCGTTCCGTCAACTTTCGTAGAGGGTGCTACGAGTCACCTCTACGAAACCGTAGCAGCGTCCGATCGGAAAACTTCAGCGCTGGGTCAAAGTGTACTAGGGCATCATAAAACTTGAGGATACTACATATTTTCGTGCTTCATTGAAATATGTACCTTGACGCTTAACTTTAAAATCTATTATTCCAGACTATTCTAAGATTCACAAATATACTTTACGAATTTTAATATCAACATTTTTTTAAATTATACAATTACTTCATGCGTAATCAAACAATCTCAAACAAAAAAAAGCTATATGCATGTTAATCATAACTGATACTCTGCCTATACTACTTTAAAATATGTATAAATAATATCATTGGGAAATTGTAAACACAAGTTTACAATAAAATTATAAACTGTCAAAAGATTATGAACAGACAATAAAACGATTTTATAACTATGATTGTTAACGTATACAATCAATTAGTTTTACAATCTTTCAATTTTTTTACCAGTAAAATTGTAAGCTTTTACCGTGATTCGTCGGTGTTGTCAGTTTATTGATATGAAGAATTAAAAATCTCGGAATGTGTGATACTGAAGGAAAAACTATAAAATGTCATAGCAAGAAAACACTTTAAGTACAGTTTTCAATATAATGCTATAGATGGCGCTACGGTTTTACAAATGTTGCTACGCGACGGTGACCGTAGGAGGTTCAGTGCGACTGAAAATTATACCAGGGGAGTATAAAATTAAATATGTTAACAGTTTCATAATGAATGAGTAGAGCAAACAGAATCCATGGATGATAGATTGGGTTGATGACGTAATATGAGTGATGAGGATTCCAAAAAAGATTTTTTCTTTACTTGTACAGGCTTGCTTTTGACAACAATGACACTATGGTAAGTGATAATGAGCCGAAGATGAAGGAATTTATAATTTGGGGGTCATAAAATTTTTGTGTATGTTTAAAATGTTTGTTTAACGAACATTAAGAGAATTTTCTTCAAGCAGCCGCTGCTTGTAATTGGCGAGTTTTCCAATAGGAAAATAATAATTATGGGGCTTCAATACCGAACGGCGCTGGACGCTACGCCCACCGGCCTCAAAATAACGGATTCATAACGGAGGTTTCAGCGCTACAAACGGTTGTACTAGGGAAGCATAAAGGTAGACAGATTGTACAGATACATAATATTTGCCAATGAAAACATTTCTAACAATATTTTTTTCCAAATATACATTGTTTTACGTTTAAATGAAATCAAAAATAGTTTATTCAAATCTAACGCACGATTTGGAAGGTTTCATTTGCTGAAAAGAGAAGATTACTTTTTTCAAAACAAACTTAGATTAATTACATAATGTCTCTGTTATAACAATTGTGTGCCCCAGCGGCAAAACAGTATATAGACTCTAGTGTCTAAATTGAATAAATATGTGAACATAAAATAGTTGTTTGATTCGAATGAATAACATAGTTCTTATCTCTGAAAAACCTTGAGGCAAAACATTGTATATACGTATTATTAAAAAATATGAGGGCGCTGCAAACACAATGCATTAGTGGTTGTCAACGAAGGCTTTAGCGCCACTGAAATTTTCACTAGGGCAGCATAGAGTGAAAGTGGCTTTTATGTCAATGTAGTGAGGTAAATTCCAAGGAGGCAAATGTATCTACGTATGTGTGAGTGAACTGTTTCCATGGCTACGAGTCTACAAGCCTATGTTTGTAGCTATCTACTTCATAATCAAAGAAAAAACTTCATTTCAATAGGATTGGAAACTATTGAGAATTGAGAATTCAGAACTCATTCAGAATTCAAAATTCAAAACTCTTTTTACGTCCCAAGATATTTAAAAAATATAAATTTGTAGACAACAGAGGTATGTTACAATATAAGATTACAATGTAAAAAGTTTTACAAAAAAACATCAAATATAGTTTTTAACCTAAGATAGGAGCAGCATTATATCGTATAAAAATACTTTTATATCTATCGCTATCTATAGAGGGCGCTATTAGTTTGTCTTGCCTGGCGGAATGCGGAAGTTTTCAGCGATACGATAACGTAAACTAGGATGACATAAAAAGAAAAGACTAAAGTCAAATGGTCTATTTTGGTTTGCGAATGATTTAAAAGATATAAAGTGAGAACCCATCGACCATTTGGTTTTAAAATTAACAATTGAAGGTAAAAACAAATGATTAATTCTAATCAAGCGTCTATCCTAGTATTATTTTCTTCTATAGTGGCAAAAATCTTTTATTTCTTTGTATTCATTTGAAACAGATTTTAAAAGTAAAATTAATATCCAAATAGTGTATTCAATAATAGTAATATGACATAATAATATTATGTCAATATACAGAGGGCGCTGTAAATTTTAATAGCGCTGAAGTGACGTGTCTGGTAGGAGGCTTCAACGCTGATGAAAAACGTACTAGGCTAGCATGAAATAAAGATATCATTATGTGATGATATTTAGCGGCATGTTTAACGGCCCTCGCTCGTCATAATATTGAAAATATTAATTAAAAACTAAATTATTACTTTTAAATCAGTTCTATTATTCGAAAGATAAATATTAATGATATATACTAACAACAATTATTTTGTCGTAGATTTAATTACTTTTTTCTGTCTTTATTAAACAAAAATAAACATTAAATAAAATTTAAATCTAAATAAAACTGAGTAACTAAAAACATTATAAATGTGTGGTAGATATTATAAACACCAGCACACAAAGTCTATCCAGAATTCAACAACTGAGTTGATTCATTAATTAATCTCTAGATATATTCAAAATATTCGTTCATATTTGTTTACATCACTAGTTTTATTTAAACAAAAATTATTGATAGAGTTCGCGCCACTAAAGAAGTCCCGTGGAATTAATGAAAATCGATCTTATTTCTTCTGTGTTATAGAGGTGGACTTTTGGGACTTCTTTGGTGGCACATCTTTATGGAGAGTTATCAAGTAGAGGGCGCTACAAACTATGTTCAACTGCTAGCAACGGAGGCTTTAGCGCCACTGAAATATTTACCAGGCTAGCATATCGTGTAGGAAAGGTTTCACTAGAAATAGTGAAAGTGTTTCTATGTTGATTTATAGTGAGAAGATTTGTGTGTGTGAATGAGGCTTTACTGCCACAAGCATAGGCTTGTGGCATTTACGTAGGTAAATACAGGGTTATGTATATTTAGATAAGCTTTTAGAAAATTCATTAATACAAACACTTTTACTATATAACCAACATAGAAAATTTGAAAAAAAAAAACATTTGTTTCATACAAAAGTTTAATCAGTACCTACTCATCCTTATTGTAAGGAACGGTTGACATAGTAAGAGTTGTTTGCATTAATAAGTTGACTCACGATTTCTGGACTTCTATTTTTTTTGTAGGTAGTTTTGGGACGCGCATCCCATTCGCGAGCCAATCGATGAGTTATTTAAATCTTGAAAGTTGATGTTCTTGAGTTGTCGATCTTGTTGAGTAGATGTCCTAAGCTACAAGCTTGTTTTATTTGTAGAATATGTCAAGTAAAATACTTTAAGCAAAAAATATTACTATTGAAGAGGGCGCTGCGCGGTGCTCACTGTGTTTTACAGCAACGATGCCTGGCGGAATGCGGGAGGTTTCAGCGATACGAAAATTTATACCAGGATGACATAAAGAGAAACGACTTAATTCACTCGTTCTATTTTGTTTAGCGTACGTACATCATATTATTATTTAGTACCTGGGTGACCGAGCTTTGCTTGGTAGTTTTTTTTAAACGACGTTTTCTAAAAATGATACCTAGCTAGATCGATTTATCGCCCCGGAAACCCCCTGCATACTAAATTTCATGAAAAGCATTGGAGCCGTTCCAAGATTCAGATTATATATTTATGTATATACGAGAATTGCTCGTTTAAATGTATATATATATAGATAGATAGATTAGATAGAGGATTCGAAATAAACAAATTAATGCATGCATTAAACAAACAATATTATTCTAGCAGTTTCTAATGGTAGTGATATTTTTTACAAAACTTCATTTATTGAAATTGACTATAAATTAATTTGTTACTGAAGGTCCAGTAATCTGTAGGTATACATAAAATTAAAAACTGACTGATTTACATATTAATTAATGCATACCCCAAACTGTAGGGTCTAGAAACATGATATTTTACAAACAATTTCCTTATAATAATAAATCAATCAATAATTCAATTTATTTCAGATTACATATAGATCTCAATTTTGTGTTAGTTACATCTTAATATTAGTGTTAGTAATACATTAAAATATATAAAATTATCACAAAAAAATATATGCCTTAGGTATACTTTAAGGAAGGGTTTTTAAAAATTCTATCCCTAAGAACCTCTTAATAGAAGGATCGTGAAACTTAGGGGTAGAAAGCTTATACGTCTTAATATCTAAAAAGTGTCTTCTAAATGAATCCTACAGAGGGCGCTGTAAATTTTACTAGCGCTTAAGTGACGCGTAGTGGGAGGCTTTGTTGCAACTGAAAAACATACTAGGCAAGCATAAAATGTAGTGAGTATGAATAAAGTTTTATAGGTGTGCCTGAAATATTGAGAGTGAAAGTTCAGCAGGAACTCATACATCCTCGTATAAATCACTCATAACTATACATAGATATACAAATATACTCGTATCTTCATTATGGTAATTTGTTATTTCTAAATATTGAAATGTATTCATATCCTAATATATAATAATAGAGATGGACAAATACCAAAGGCTTTTTAAATTTTACATTGGATAATTTTGCTTGGACATTTTTACGTTTGCACTGTTTGCTTGCTTTTTCCACGTGTCGCCGTAGTCGACGTAACCAACGCCAAATCACGGGAGGCTTCGATACTGCTGAAAATCTACTAGGCTAGCATGATATGCAGTAGATATGAATAAAGCACTGTAGGTAGGTGTATCTGAAATATTGAGCATGTAAGTTTCGTTTACGTTTTAAAAACGTTTACGCGAAAGGAAAGCACGTGTTCCAGAATCTCAAATTCTTTCGCTGACTTCAAAACGAGTTCTTACCGATGTTAGAACTCGTTTAATCTGTCTCCTGTCTATATAATAAAGATTTATTTTATACTTTACAGTGCAAACCCATTTTGAAGTTGTTTTTTGTTTTTGTTAAAAGTTAATTTTATTTTTCCATTTTAAATTTTTTGTGTATTGAATACGTATCAAGATTTGTCACTTGTGTTCAGTAGCATAAAATTAAAACTTCCGACGCAATCACCCAAATAATAAGAAAGAATAAATACTGGCGGTCTATACGGTACTTTAAGAATGATCTCCTAATTAACAAGGAGTTGTACCTTCCATCATCAACTCACCTGACTAACTCAAAGGAACATAAGTAGCGGTCTATACGAGCCTATGATATATTTAAAGAATTCAATGACTAACTCTCAATAGTTCAGGAGTTATATTTTCCATTATCAGTTCAGCAAAATGAGTACCAGACGCAAATACTTGAATATTTTAGAAAAAATATAAATATAAAACACACTATGTGTCCCTATAAAATTTAAGGGTTGCCTTCGATTTTTCTGGAATCCCATCATCAGATCCTGACTTGGTTTCAAATCGGTTCAGGCGTCTTCAAGTAATCGGGGCTCATACATAAAAAAGCACTTAGATTGATCTTCATTGGACAAAACGCCACCGATATTATTGAGTAAAACACAAAATGTTCGAAAAATATAATAAAAGCGCTACGTTATTTTGCAAGTTTCTACCAAGAAGTCCTTTACCTACTATGCTATGAAATCCTAATAAAATGAGAGTGAGACAGTGCATAGAGGGCACCACTGTTACACTTGATGACGTCACAGTAGTGACGTTCATGGCGTGGAAGCTTAAACGCTGCTTGAAATGTACTAGGCGATCATACATTCAAGCGGATGCTAAGCTAGCTTTGTAACTATTGCGCATGCGTGAAAATCTGGAGTAGAGAATAAATTCAAGTGAAATGAAAACTTTTTGTGTAGAGCCCGAA
Organism: Tetheella fluctuosa; assembly: GCA_951216915.1. Lineage (NCBI taxonomy): Eukaryota > Metazoa > Arthropoda > Insecta > Lepidoptera > Drepanidae > Tetheella > Tetheella fluctuosa. The sequence goes on from OX578214.1 coordinate 13,477,369, forward strand.
TTCGCATCCTTATTTTTATTATTTTACGTAAGATTAATAATAAGATAAACTAGATTTATAATAGATGCATGTTACGTTTGGCGTTAGTAGTGAAATGAAATAATAATGATTTAAGCATAAATAAACTAGACGTCTAAGAATTACGGTGATTATCTTCATTTTAGAGGGAATAAACAAAATCATGTTTATATTAACTAATGTAGGTAAGAATAAAGATTGACTCAATGATAAAAAATAATTTGTAGTAGCTGTGTAGAGGGCGCGCTACGAGGTCGTAGCTTGGTTACAAAGTCACCGTAGCGTAGCAACGAGCTGAAACTGAAACTTCAGCGCTACGAGATTATTACGTTAGTATAGAATCCTATAATATTTATCCGATTTTGATAAAACTTTGGTGAAGTATTGTACGCACGATCACAATGGTTTCTGGCGAAGAAAGAAAGATAAAATAGATGTTGCAATGAACTCCGGGGGGATTAGCTAGTTAATTATAAGTAAATGTGAAAACTTCGATAACTGAGATTGAAATGCCCATTACCTACATAAACGTTTTATTTCATCTTGATTTTACTGCATAACTTGACGATAGTTTATCAATGTGGAGTTTGATGTAGCGTTAGTTGCGCGCGTCAAGTTGTGGGAGTCTCGCCATTGCGGGAAAAGTACTAGGCTATCATGAAAGACACAAGTTATCTACCGAGAGATTTTATGTTATTGCGCATGCGCGAAATAATAATAATGTCGGAGGGCGCTCTACGAGGCCGTTCGTAGTTGAGGTTCGTAGCAACGGATAGTAACGGAGGCTTCAGCGCTACGAATTTGGTTCCTAAGGTAGCATGAATTTTAAGAGGTGTTCCATTAGTATAATTATGGGTTTTTAGCATAGAGTGATAGACGTATGGGTTTTCATCCATACCTTGTTATGTACTCTAAATTATTAATTATTTTCTACATATATTTTTAGTTTTCTGGAAATAAGCGGATCATTAATTATGGAATCACCTCGCTGTCTGTCTGCCATAGTAATCTTTTTGTGAAACTTTTTACACGTAGATAATTAGATGTAGGGTTGAAATAAAATGGATGTTTTTTGTTTGTAGGTAGGTCATGGCCAATTTTTTCACGAGAAATCTTTAAGAATTTGTCTAGATGGTGCTGTTTGAGTAAAATTCATAGAAATGAAGGATAAAAGTTACTGTTGATTTATATAGTGTATATTTAGTTTTAAATTAATTTGAAACAATAAACGAAGACTATTTTTAGCTCCTCCATGAAATAGATGAAACCAACACAGTCTATTACTATTCCAACTTACTCCTTAGTGATTAGCATTTTGAAGATCAAATATTTCTAACTAGAGGTCGCCACTGCCATGTTACGTAGCAGTAATGACGTAATCCGTGATGCGGGAAGGCTTGAACGGCGCCTAAAATGTACTAGGCTACCATGACATGCTGAGGATATCAAAATAAACCTACCCATAGCGCATGCGTGAATCACTGGAACATTAAAACACTATCAATCATAACCTACATCTTTGGACTCTTTGGTGGTAACTTGCGTTTATTTAATTTTTATGAAGTCTTTATAATTATAATTGGGGCATTTTACCTTTTTTTTTACTCATTTAAAACCTATCCAAGTGCATTAGTGAAGTAAAATGAAATGAATGAGCGTATTATGACTGTTTAAGTTATCTCAAAAAGTCCGTGACAAGTTTTACTAGAGGACACCATTTTACTAAAATCTATTTAATTTAATGTGATAAGAAATTAATATCATAACTTAACATTGGCAAAATACTTAGCCATAATTGATGATATTTAAAAAAAAAACCTCTTCACTACAACTTCTGTTAATACTATTTATTTCTGTTAATTAATTTGTTATTATATTGAAGAGCAGAATATACTGATATTAAATTTTTCCTTGTTTATTTTCATGCTTATTATCAAATAAGCTAATAAAATAATTGAAATTGCTAAAGCATACTTAAATTCTAAAATAATCCCTAATAGCAGAGGTTTTGCCACTCTGTCAATAGACCAAGATATATAGACCAAGTGATCTATAGATACAGAATTTTTCAATACTAGGGGCCTTTTGAACTTCAAGTCGTAGCACTGCGAGAATACCGTAATAGGGAATTTATACCACATGTTATAGTTTACATAAGGAACGTCTGAGTCGTGTGGTGTGAGTGAGTGTGGACGACTAAGATAATAACAATTTTAGAATTAAATTAAGTCGGTTAAATAAGCCTTGCACTCTATTTATGTGTTAATTCAAGATACAGTTTAGCCAAATACCTTGCAAAGTATCAAACTCTATATCAACGTTATTAGAAAATCATTAAGATACCTTTACGTACTTCGTTGACTAAAATAACATATTTTTTAAATTTCGATCAAAAAATGTGTATTATGATAAATAAGTTTCACTCTTACGCAAACAGAGGGCACCACGAAATACCGGATCTTCGTAGAGACTACTATGAACCGGCGCGTAGCGAGACGCCGCTCATCTTGTAGCGACGTCGTAGCGGAAGGTTTCAGCGCTAAGGGAAATGGTACCAGGGTAGCATAGAGAGCAAGATGTGATGTGATAAAACTTTATAGCCGTGGGAAAACTTGTGGAAAAGTTAGAGGGTAGTGGGGATAAGTTCGCACCTGTCGGCTAAAATAGATTCTGGAAATCCCGATTAGAGCGGAAAATGTCTACTTGGTACCAGGCAAACATGAATATAAAGAGATTATTTGAGAATGCATGGGGTGAGAAATAAAGAAGGCTGTGGGTGAGAGAAAGAAATGGACTATTTTGGAGGTGGAGCAAAAGTAGGCATGCGCAGTTCTGATTTTCTTCTGAGACGTGAAAAAAAATCCAATTATAGAATAATAACATTGAAGTCGTAATGTTTTAGCAAACAATAAAATAAGGTTGAAATGGATAAGAATAGTAAGGTAAAATTTATAAAATTATTAAAACAGGGATACACTAGTATTTTAAAACAAACCATGCCATCTAGTTACTCGTATTTAAACTATTATGCCACAAAGAGTTGGTTGCTAGTATCGTATACATTGTAGTTCTATCTATATGGAACAGATGGCGCTTTTTTTATACATTTCGAATTCCTAGTTTCTAGTAATAAATTTATTTGTATCAAAATATGATATGTATAGATGTATATATTATGTACATAAATCGATCCATATACGCCATCACGTTTTTTCCATCGAACCGCAAGGTGTCAGGAAAATTTTCATCCGTGTGTGCGTTGTCAAAATTCCGCATATATTTCAGCACAGGGTTTTATATCCTCGCTTATTATGTAAACAACAAAGAGTTAAATACTTCCAGTGTCTGTGTTTCCTGACACCTATAAGTTTACACCTTTAAGGCTAGAGAGAATATGCATCTTCTAAGCAGGCGTGTAACATACTTGGTTTCGATTTCGCAAACATTTATTTGTAGGTGAATATGTGCAGTAGTAATCTATAATTCATAATTGCTGTCAGGGGTCTGCTGAACATTTTATTTAATCCTTTTTCGATTACAACTTTTATTCGATTACAATTTTTACAGCCGTCGTGGGTTTCTTCAAAATTTTTAATTTTGTATTTTTAATTTATTAAAATCATTTTAGAGAATTACTCCGTTTTGTCTAAATATCTGTCTATTTGTCTGTCTTTCTGTATGCCTGGTGTCTTACAATATATTATATCCCTTAATTTAGCCCCGTACTGTTTGCTCCAATTTATATAATATACTAGCTGTCCCAACAGACGTTGTCCTGTCCAAACTCGATTACGACGCCATCTACCGGGTCCAATTGTATTTTCAAACCATCCAGGGACCTTCTCAAATATACACAAAAAATTTCATCAAAATTGGTCCAGTCGTTTAGGAGGAGTTCAGTCACATACACACGCACACAAGAAATATATATATTAAGATGTACCTACAAATACAAGAAGAAAAATATTTATTACAGAGCCCTCTGGCAAGTTAGCACTATAACACATATCTAAGAACCATCGCTGATGAATTACAAACCTTTCACAGGAAACCGTATCGAAATCGATCAAACCGTTTTAGAGATAATTGGAAACATAATGCAAGAAAAAAAATATTACAGCAGCGCCCTCTGGCGAGTTAGTACCATAACACCTATCTAAGACCCATCACCAATGTATTACAAACCTGTCACAGGCCCTCAGCAGTTTATATAGGTATAGCGTCCCCTGGTGAATTAGCACCATAACACCTATCTAAAATTATGCACCAATTAAACCGAACCCATAACTGAAAACTGCATCAAAATCGGACTAGTAGTTTTGGAGAAAAATGGCAACATGCATTTGCACAAACATCCTCTCACCCCAAACGCATATGCGGTCTCCGTTCCGTCAAAAAATAATTAACTGGAAAAAATCACAATCTTGATAAACTAGTAAAAAAAATGAAGTCTCTGTTTAAGACTAAGTTTACTATCAAAACATAAAACCATAATAATAGGTAGGTATTGTTAATATTTTTCTTACAAACTTACATTATACTTAGACTTGGTATTTCATTGTTCTTTATTTAGTTAAGTTTGTCTTATTAACCGTTATCATCAAAGGCAAGAATTCAATTAAACGTTCGGATAAAGCAAATAAAAGTGAAATGGAACAAAATTATAAATGTTTGCCTTCGGGCCATCTGAGATCGGAAAGCAATAGTAGAGGTTTGTTTGATATGAATTTATTTTGTGACGGCTGTTTGTGTTGGCATTAGACAGACGCTGGATCTCAATTTTTAGATCCCCTAAGGCATTTCTACAAAAGGGAAAGTAATTTCGCTTTTATTAAATTATTAGGTTCAACCTTTGTTCAAGTTCAAGTGTCTATAATGTTATTAATTCTTTTCGTCCAATGTATCTGCATTCTTTTATCGCCGGTTCTTCTCAGTTGAAAGCGACTTCCGAAACGGTGGTAACTTCAGTAGTTTTGACATTCATAAATGGCCTTTTAGGGCCTATGTTGAATAAATGACTTTGACTTTCAAGATGGCGTGAGTACTTGGACAAAGTCTACCTGCATTGCTTTAAGGATTAGAAGAACTCCTCAATTTGACCAACTCTATGGGACTAACCCTGAAATCGATAAAAAAAAACTAAATTTTCATACATTTTGATCGTTTTATTCGCATTTTCAGGGTTGGTACCATTATAAAAGTTGTTCTTTTTTATGAGTAGGTACTTCATCCCTATCTATAAAACAGTGCAAGTGAATTACAAATAGCCATGTATATTATAATTAAAGCACCATCGGTAAAGTCATCATTGGCACGTGTTTATTAGTATAAATTTAGTATCAAAATGAAAAAAAAATTAGGTCATGCAGTGGGGCGATTCTGTAAGGTAAACGTCACAAGTTCTAACGATGCATCTGCGCTGTCACAATGCTCTGTCTCTATCTTTAACTAAGCAACCACGAGAGAAGTCCGCTGTTCGCTGCATCGCAAAATGTAGGGACTGAGGCAGTGCATAGAGGGCACCACTGCACCATTTAATAACATGACGTGGCAGTAGTGACGTCTGTTCAATTGAGGAAGCTTTTACGCTGCTTGAAATGTACTAGGCGATCATACATTAAAGAGGATCAGTCACCTTTGAAACTATTGCGCATGCGTGAAAAAGTAGAGGAGAAAATGAATTCAAATACATTAATTTATTCTTGCTCTACGCGTTATTATTTTTATTTTACTAATTAGATGTAGTTTACATTTAAAATGATTGTATGTCACGTTTGGCGCTAGTATTCAATGATATATAAATTAATTACTCAACAATAAACTTTACGTCGAGGAATTACATTACGTTTTAGAGGAAATAAACAAACTCATTATTTATAATGACTAATAATGTACCTAAGAATAATGCTTAACTGATTGATAACCGTGATTTTGTAATTCCTATGTAGAGGGCGTGCTACGAGATCGTAGCTTGGTTACAGAGACACCGTAGCAACGAGCTAAACTGAAAGTGCAGCGTTACGAGATTATTACTAGGTGAGCATAAAATGTCAGGTTGTTTTTATGAAGAGTTATATAATTTTATCTACTTATTATATTTGGATTTATTTGTTTTGTTGACTATTTAGATTTCCTTTTTTTATCATTCGTAAAAGCAATCAAGGTTATTTTGGTTTATAAATTTTATCGTATATTCGTCATTAATCATTCAAATTTTGAATCAAAACCTTATTCATATACAGCAGGTATTTCACAATTTTCGTCTCTCAAACATTCATCAGTGGTGTTTGCTTTAAACTTAAATATTCATAGCCCTACTGAATGGGGACAGTCTTTATGCGTGCTCTAAATATATGTGAGGACAAACTCAGAATATTTCGAGGGATTATATTAGTTAACTAAGGGTATAGCGCAGTTATACGACCCTTAGTTATATTAAAGGAGATATTGCGGGTCCCTTAAAATGTGACATAAGACAAAATGACAGATAATAACTTACAAACTTAATATTTAATGAGATACTTTAAAGACACAGGTACAGGTTATCAAATATTTTTTTACAAGAAATTACCTACATAAAAATAGAATGAGACTTGGTCAAGTTTTAAATTTTATTATATTAGTACCAACTCTAAAATGGTGAAAAAAAAATCGATATTTTAAATAGATTGTGAATTCAGAGTTTACCATAGTAAAAATTGTTCAGCATGACAAACCTAACATAATTTTCGACATTCTTTCGTACACAATTTTTATGTAACAAAAATATTATAAAAAAAAATGTCTTCTTGATTTTTCATTAATTTAACAGACATTAAACCCTGAAACATTCTTATTCGTCTTCCTTCAGATAAAGTGAAGTGAGTAAACTTAATAAAAAATAAAGTTCTCTCCTTTGGTAACTCTAATTATTTTTCAATACCTTCCAAAAATACTTGTACCCTTATTATTTGTTCAGATAACGATAAACTTTGTCGTTAACAATATCTACAGAAGCAGGAGCACCGCCCGGGGCTTTCGGACCCTAACACAAAATATCCCTTACTTTTATCTACCCTTTCGTAATTTAACAATCTGATTGTATTCGTATATTTAGAAATAATCCTATAATTTACTCGCGTACGCTGTTCGCTGATATTCAAACGTTTTTAATTTTTAAAACGTATTTTTTAATAAAATATGTCACATAATTTTTTTGAAGATAATCTTTTTAGAATATAAATAAATATTCTGGGACATTATTCCTCACACACGGCCACCTGACCCCAAATTAAGTAGAGCTTGTACTATGGAAGCCAGATAACTGATATACTACATATACTACTTTTCTTTTGTAAATACATACATATGTAGATAATTACACCCAAATATAATAAATCAAATATAATATTCCCAAAGGAATCAAAAACAAATACAATTTTATAACTTAAATAAATACGCGTAAAGTACATAAGGATGTTTCAAAGTGGAATTGTCCCTTAGATAACAATATCAAGCCAAAATAAACATTAAGGTAAGTCTCGCAATCAAGTTTGTGTTTTGTTATGAGTGCCTTGTAAATTGTCAAATTAACTTTGGGGTAAATGTTTTGTGACGCAGTTAAGTTGTAAAATAAATTAACAGCTTAGTAGGTTTCCTGCTAAAATACCGAAACAATAAACCATTCAATTATAGTGAAAAGTTTCATTAAAATTACGATATTATTTTTTAATCAGTACGACACACCGGATTATTATTTTATTGTAGAATACTAGTGTTTTTCCACGCGGTTTCACTCTTTTTCCTCTATGTTACCACCTTTGGGATTGAATTTTGGAATATGCTTTCATGGCGGATTTCTACATCTTTTAAAAATCCTACCAGCTAAATTTCAGTTTTGTAGTCCTGCCTTAATTATTGATTAACAGATGAATGGTATTTTGCTTCAGATTCAAATCAGGAATCATAATGAAGTCGTTTAAAAATATAATTCACATTTTGGCCTAAGCTTTCTAGAGCTCCAGGGTTACGGTAAGGCAGATAAAGTTCTTAAAACAAAGTTTGAACTATAAATTATTTTCTTTCCATATTTAAAAGCTGGGCTCTTGTCGGTGTAGCCTCCTTTACTCCAATCAGCCCCCCGCCACTAAATACTTAATAGTCTTAAATACAACAAATCTTGATTGGGTCTTCTAGAGTAGCATTAAATTTTGATTTTCGATGTCAAGTAACAAAAACACAGAAGTAAATTGTATTTTATGACAGTCGGATAATTGATAGGGCTGGCCCTTTTAATTTTATGTACATTACCACTCACGTTGTGCCGAAAAAGCGGACCTAATTGAATCTCCAACTGGACTTACCTGAAAAGAGGAAATTGTAAATTGAATAACGTTTTATATGCTTTTATATTCTAATTGATAAATGTAGATATAAAATTGAGATCACAGTATTCTTTTCGAATTAAGAATTTCTAACAAAAACTAAATTATTACAATTTAGTTTTTTGTAGGTAATTCTTTGTTAAAATAAACAATCTGGATGCTATTTTATTACTGAGATACCTTTAAATTTTTTATACAAATACCTATCATTGTCATAAATTTTTTGAAAGTTGCCAAACATTTTATGTGGCGCATTGGCAAGTTTACTAGTCCAAGTCCAAGTCCAAGTACAAGTTTATCAGTGTTCTCGATAGCATTAATTCCTATGTGACTTTCTTTAAGGCTGTTCAATAAACAAAATCTAAATATATTAGGAGCTTGTACTAGCTTTTTGCCACGCAGTTTACCCATAATTCCCTCTATTTATGCCCTTGGGGTTGAATTTTAGAAAATCCCTTCTTACTATCTACACTTCTACATCATATGTTACAAAAGTAATATATTCTTCAAATTTCATATCAGTTATCAAATAATTATTAAGAAATTATAAAATGCTTCATTCTAATGTAAATCTTGACTAAAAGTCAGGAGTATTCAGTGAACTGACTTTGCCTTTTTGGTTTACATATAAGGGTCCTTTGGTTGACAGGTTAAGGGCAGCGTAAAAGGTCAGGATATGAAGTGACTTACATTAAAAAACGTTAATTAAATCACTCGTTCAAATGTTCACATGACTTTAAGCATATTTATTCTTTAAATATAAAATGGATATGGTACCAAACTAAACGAAGAAAATACTAAACCAGCGCATGGATGCGTATCGATGAATTTAATGTAGCGAAGTCATAGCATAGCTTATCTTAGCTTAGGTGGAAAAATATACATTGTTTTACACATACCTGCGCTCTTTTGCGCCGTTTAGCTACCTGTCACATATCTGGCGAATAGCTACTCTTGCGCCATTGTCAATAAATATTCGTTATTCGTAGAATGAAATACTTTGCTTTTTCTTTATAAATTCGATGCAAAAACAAGGAAGTAGACTGATTACTTGACTGATATTTTAAAAATCAAATCATAATATTGAATGAATCACTCTTTTTTTTATTGAGTCATCATGTTATAGATTCATAATTTTCTAGTTTCACACAATAAAAATGCTTTTATTTTGTAACTGGTTTCTTTAAATTCATAAAAAAAAATATTATTACTCACAACAATAATATGATATTTTCACATAAAAATTAATGCCTGTATATAACACAAAAGTCTAAGAGAACAAAGGCACCTACCTTATCTAAGGGTCAGATGATTACATCCCCACAATAGACGAAATGAGCTACATACCGAGATTTGGACATTTCGTTAATCAAGTTAAGTTGACAAAGCAGTTAAGGGTACCGGTGTCATTAAAAACAATGCCTACAGGTAGATTTAATTTGAAGTAACTATTTTAGTACCAATATTTTATACCTACCCATATCTTTATCTAATATATAAAATTCTCGTGTAACAGTGTCTGTCTGCAAACTCCTCCGAAACGGCTCGACCGATTTTTTTTTTTTTTTTTGTGTATATTTAGTAGGTCAGAGGCTATTTTTTATACTGCTACGCAAGTGAAACCGCGGTGGACAGCTAGTTAATGTATATACTGGGTGATTTTTTAGTCACTGGCAATACTTGCAGGGGTAGAATTACTCATCAATATGAACAACTTTTATCATGGGACTAACTCTGAGATCACAAAAAAATTATCAGGTGTTCCATACAAAACTTCAATACCTACTCGACCAAAATTTATGAAGCAACCATTTTATTTTATGCGATATCAGAGTTGGTCCCATAATAAAAGTTGTTCATAGTGATCAGTACTTCAACCCCTGCAAGTATTGCCAGTGACTAAAAAATCACCTTGTACAACTATGCTTTTTTATAAAACTGATATTGTAAAACATTACTAAAGGAGTTTTATTGCTCAAAAACAAGCCTATCCAGCTTATTTTTGATGTCACCGTGTAAAGTGATGATGTGGCCGAAGATGATAAGCATAAAGTCAAAGTCAAAGCCATATTTTATTTAGTCAAGGCCCTAGGAGGGTACTTACAGCCAAAGCTATAAAAGAAGTTACTACACACAAAGCCTAGAAACTAGAAAGGTGATCTCAAATACAGCTACCGGAACACACCGGTAGGTGTTTGGCGATAGATTTTCAATATGAGGGTGGTGCCAGCAAGGTGGGTACTAAAAAGTACCGAGCTATGGTTGCCTCATGTTGTTTGCCTTCACTCATGCTGTAGTTCCGAACAACAACCTTTGTCATGGCATTCGACGCTACAATGACTTTTGTTTTTATGTCTAGATTTACAAAAAAAAAATGTGACCTTAATGCTATTATTTGGTCATTTATTTTTACGGAACGATTTTAATGATTTGTATCAGGATATTTTTTTAGTTACATTATGTGAATTTAAGTAAACCACCGGTAGTACTGCTACGTGTAACTATCAGATAGTTTATACATCAGTGGTAGTCAAACGAGGCTTATTCATATCCTTTTAACAAATTTTAATTTTATAAATATGTTAGTTTTCCTTAAATAAATAAATAAGTATTCGTGCCACATGTACCTATAGATGGAAAATCTTTTACCAACATATGTATTCAACTTGTGATGTAAATACATTATGAGATATATTGATTTAACTGCATAACCCAACCCAATAAGTTAAGTAAGGTTTTGCTATTTCTATTGTTGTCCATATCATATAGATAACTGTTATGTTATTCCATAATAATATAACTTATAATACTTTCATTAATTAAATATTATACGATAATGGATAAGGAAACATCAGTTACTGGAAAAAAAAGTAATAAATTTACAATTACTGTGATTCAATTCGGACCAGTTTCTGGTCTCAAAGTTGTTTGTTAAATCAAAATGGAACAAAAATATAGCTACATACTAACTAAGAGATAACCTAAAATCTTCAAGAAAATAAGTCGATCCAATAAATACTAGTGCTTAACTTGATGTACGTCTAAAGACCAGCGATTAGACAATTCAGGATTCGTCAGCTTTTTTCACACATTTTAGCAACTGTCACGAATATCGTTAGAGTGACAAAGGGAGCCATTAGGCACCTTCTCGTTCTATTTGTCCCATCTTATTTCAAGTCCTTGGCTGGCATCCACACCATTTGTAATCCAAATGCATGAGGATTTTATTTGGCAAGCATTTTGTTTGGCCTGAATAAAGGTAAAGTGATACAGAATTTGAATTTTCTTTTGAACCGATGTAAACATGTTCGACATAGTTGAATGAATCATTATGAAACGTGTAGGGTGTTAATTACCCATTACGGTTTTATCCCAACGCTACGTTACGAGATTCTTCAAAAAGGTTCATAGATGGCGGTAACCACTTATCATTAGCCTTCTATCTGCATGTCAACCTACTAATATAAAAAACAGATGTTACTTATCAATTAAATTCTTAAGCCCATTCGCAAGCATGGATAATTTCATTTTTTTTTTTACTAGCTTTCGCTCCGCGGTTTCACACGCGTTTCTCCATCTTATATTTTCCCGGAACAAAAAGTAGTCTATGTGCTACTCCAGACTAAAATCTATCTCTGTGCCAAATTTCATCCAGATCCGTTAAGCCGTTCTGACGTGAAAGAGTAACAAACATCCATCCATGCAAACTTTCGCGTTTATAATATTATATTATATACTAGATTCCGCCCCGCAGTTTCACCCGCATTCCCCAGGGATCTTATGTTTTCCCAGGATAAAATGGAGCCTATGTTCTTTTCCGTACCATAGGCTATCTGCATACCAAATTTCATCGCGATCGGTTCAGCGGTTTAAGCGTGAAAAGGTAACAAACAAACAAACTCACTTTCGCATTTATAATAATATTAATATAAAAGTTAGGAAAGTTAGGATTAATAGTAAGAATTAATTGACTACTTTTACCTTAGTTTACTTTATCGTGGTTTCAACCATAATTTTTAATTCTTACGTGAAAACTACACACAGACTTTCTAGTCTATAGAAAACAGAATTTCAATTCTGTGCACGCGTATATCAACTTCTAATAACGTCTTTTAAAATTAAAATGTTCTAATTTTAAAATACCAACCATATTTAAGACACTTAGGACTGAAAACAAAAGGATTTTACGTACAGACATTGTTTTTATAAATTAACTAATCCGTTCAAGGTTCATTGTCCTCTATTAATTCCGCTGCTGTCGCAACAACAAAACTACTTTAATGCAAACTCATTGGTTAATCTTGTTTTTATTTTACTATTTTTTTTATTCAACGTTTTAATTTTACGTATCCAAATCTTATTTCTTTTCTTTGTAATTTAGATTATCAATTTTATTGGGTTGATATACAATAAACACACAAACATTTTTTTTTTACTTTCTTTCACCAAAGCGCTTTCTTCTTTGCTTTGAATACTTACCACTTAAGCTGGCTTTATAATTACTTAAATAGTAAATTAAGTTAATATTCTTCATAAATATATATATTACTTAAACAGTTTCAAAAACATTTAATTACAGTAGGTACAAACTTCCAATAATATCTCCATATAATATATTAATCCCCTAATAAATTCACGTGTACACATTGCCCTTAGCTTTAAGGTACACGAATTCAATTAAGCGACAAAACAATGTAGACGTAATTATTTTCTTACAGGCACAGGCACAATAACAATATTTCAGACGAGCTCCTTCAAACTCCCGCCCACTTTCACCTTGTTAGGGTAAATGCATACCAAAAAGTGATTTTATAAAAAAGTGTTTAAATAATAGATTGCGGGCTGTAAACTAGACTTTTAATTAAATCGAAGAGTAAAATGTTGAGTATTGGATTACCGACGTGTAACAATGATAATATCAGATCTTTGATTGTTATTTAGTTAATTATTCACAAGACTACTAAATTGGAACTTGATTCACTTTTAGCTATCAACACGAAGTTATGCGACTGAAATAATTAAGCTCAATAATCCTGTTGAACTGAACGATAAGGTTTATTTTGATTAACTTTTTTAATGCGAGTTATAAATAATACACAAAATAACAACGAAAAGTATGTACCTTAATGTGAAAATCTGTCACGTAGGTACCGCAAGCACAAAGAGGAGTCGTGACAAGAATAAATAGTTTGTCATTTGGCACTATATGGCCAACTAAACAGGGCACTAAGAGTGAAAAATATTATGTAAACTAGGAGTCAAAAGTATGCTGTAATAAAGGAGTATCCATAGAGTATTCTAGGAAAGAAGATGATTTGAAAAACAATAAATTATACTATGGACTAGGACAGCTATAGAGGGAAAGCTTTTAGGAGGCAATTTGACATCGGATATTTCAGATTTAGGTTTTTACTTTACATAAATTTAATATATTTTTTTTTTAATTATAATTTTCTTTTCGTTTTTTATATTGTCTAATGTTATTCGTTGTAAAAACATTTTGGTTTAGGTTATGTTGAATCACTGTTAGAATAGTTGTAATGGGGGTCATTTGAGATTTGTTTCATAAGATGATTCACAATCGGTGATTGTTGCAATAAAGTAGATAAATTAACACTACTCGTAGATGTGTAAAGTATGTAGGTATAAAACTCGTATTATGTAACCTTACTACATTTTTTCCGCTAGAGGCGCCACTGTATTAGGACGTAAATAAATGACGCGATTGGTTACAATGACAAAACGAATCTAATGTCTTATAAATCGTTGCACGCCAATGGACAAATTTATATTATATTTCGGTAGCGCCACCTACACTTTTGCATAAGCAATCCTATTAAAACATGCTCATATATAAATAAAAAATATTAAAAAAAAAACTATCTCAAGAGTGTTACGCCTACAAACCGCATTATTAGTTAAGCGATTATAGAAAAGTATATTCTGATGATTATAGGACTTCAATAAATAAAAAAAGTACAATTGATTTATTTATGGACAACTCCTAAACTATAGCGTGAGAACCACTCATAAACATGTGACAATTTTATTGGTAAATTCTCCTGAAGCTGGTAAAAGACACGAAACATCCTTTTACCGTTCCTTATTTCCACATGTCACGCAACGAAGGTTACAAAGATGAACATAGACATTTTTGAGATAAACGAAGTTATGCCAAAAGGTTAACAGAGCATGCAATATAATGAAATTTATTGGTGCCGTCAATTTGTGACCGAGTTGAATTTTTTGGTTTTGTTGAAACTGTTTTTATGCCAAATATCAACGCGGCTGACTGAATCTAATGCCTGTATTTATTAGTAGCTTATCTCTTCTTTTTTTTTTTTTTTCTAAATATTACGATTTGTGTATTTTGATAAAATATATTAGACCTCCTCAATATTAGTATTTCATTAGTTTCAGTACAGCCTTATGAGGTACGGATATCTAATCTAACTATCTAATCCTAACTAATATTATAAATGCAAATGTGAGTTTGTTTGTTACTTTTTCACGCCTAAACCGCTGAACCGATCGCGATGAAATTTGGTTCGCGGAAAGCCTATGGTATCGAAAAGACATGAGCTACTTTTTTTCTCGGGAACGCGGCTGAAACCGCGGGGGACAGCTAATCATTTTATATTTTGAGGCGTTCATAACAATAAACGTTGTTATTAAGATAAGATTATCTTAATAAAATCCAAATGTCCATGTGGTTTGAATGCTTCTTTATCGCATGAGATATCCGTGAAGATACAGTCAATTTTACCAGGATATCCAAGTAATTTCCTTACTTCACCAAATTTAATAATGATTTTCTTCAAAATCATGTTTAATTTGAACATAAATATTTAATACTTGTATCGGCCTTTGTAAACATCACTTATGAATTTGCTTTTCAATAACTTTGTATTCTTTTGACGTGCCCGTTGGCGTGGTCGGTAAGATACCCTATTTATCACGCTGCAAGTCGTGGATTTGATTCCCACTCAGGACAGACATTTGTGAGCATGAACATGTCTGTTTGTCCCGAATCTGGGTGTAATTATCTATATGAGTATGTATTTTTAAAAAAAATGTATATGAGTACCTAATAGTACCTATATCAGTTATCTGGCTTCCATAGTTCTGCTTAGTTTGGGGTCAGATAGCCGTGTATGAGGAACAATGTTTCTGGGACATTTATCTATTTATATTTATTTATAAAATCCAAAAATAGTATTTATTTATTTACAACAAGTATTTACAATGTATTTATTATTATTTATTTTTAGATAAGCATTATTTTTGACGATTTAATTAATATTCTATTATTTTCATTGATTGATTCATTTCCGCCCCTTTAGGGTACTGAAGCAACAATTTAATTGTGTTCAAAGCACAATAAATTATGAACAATAGACTTGAAGCATTTCGTTGTGATCGGGAACACCTTTATCTGAATTCTCATTGTTACCCCTGGCTTATTGTTTGAGGGTTATGTCACCAATATTTGCTATATTTATGGCTATATCTGTTTTTTAATTAATGTTTTTTAATTTAAAGCTATTTCATACATTTTTACAGTTATTGGTAATGACTGTAGTCAGTAAGTAGCTGGACAGATCCAAAATTACAAAACATCTGTAATTATTATAGTATGAAGGTATTTGTAGACATTATTCAGATGTTCAGATGGCCGTGTGTGAGGAATAATGTCCCAGAATATTTATTTAATATTTATTTATTTATTTTTAATAATATTCAAGTTGTTTTCAAATTCTAAACATAATTTCTACGTTAGCGAATTAAATGCTATCTAACTAAACTATTGTTGAAATGGTCACGTAAGTAAAGTCACATCAAAATTTTGACTCAAATATTGTTTGACATTACATGAAAGTGATCGTGAAATAAGCGACCATTATCATTTTCGTTAGTGGTTATTGAACTTTTGTTTGAAACAGCAGATATTTTTTTCGCACTTTCATAGTTGGTCACATAGTAAATTTAGCTAAACAAAGTAACTTTGTAGGTATATAAATAGTAAAAAGCTTATATTTAATAAGATTGTAGTAAAAATAGTAATGTTTAAAAACACTTAAACAATATCGTATAATTGTACTGCCTCCATTTATGACTGGACTGAATCCGTGAAATCTCAGATTATCGTGTAGGTCGTTACTCGCTCAGAGAAATATGGTGTAATATTCTAGAGTGCCAGTCTGAGCTCAAGCTTGAGTCTAGCTTACATTTATGTAATACACAGTAACTGATGTTATATGAGTGTTATTACTCAGGGATATAAAGTGGTGATTACATAGAATTTTATTGGATGTTGGCTTTTTTGGTGTTAGGGAAATCTGGCAATTTATAGTCTGCAAAAAAAAAGTCACCAATTCCCAGATTTTATTTCTTCATCTATTTAGAATTTACTTTTATTTCTTAACAGCTAAATAAAATTTGGATACTGTAAAAGAACTTTTTTATTTATACCACATTGTCGGCAAACAAGCATACGGCCCGCCTGATGGTAAGCGGATACCGTAGCCTATGAACGCTTGCAACACCAGGGGTATCACTCGCGCGTTGCCGACCTTTTCCCCCTCCCCGATTATCTCTGGCGACCTTACTCACGCGCAGGAACACAACTATAAGTTATTTGGCTGCGGTATTCTGTAAATTGGAGTCACTTCCCCAGTCGAGCTGCTCTTTGAGCGGCATATCGCTTTGCTCTACATCTCACTTGCTTATCGGCATATACTACTTAGAAAAGTAGGTAACTATTACATGTTTCAGAAGGCACACAGCAAATGTCATAATAATATGAACGAGTTTTGTTTACATATTCCAAAACATTTACAAAATATGATTGTTCTTTCTCTCTAAAGTTTTTGAGCCAAAAAAAATTTATGTAAGATTGATGGAAAAGTATGTTTGTTATAGTTTGTTAGTGTGTCCTTCTTTCACGATACAACGGATCGCATGTGTTTATGCATAGAGATATATTGGGTGAAGCCGCGGGGTGAAAGCTAGTTTAGAATAAAGTTAAAACATTTAATTAATGTCCTATACCTATATACCTACATATACGAGAGAAGTAAACGAAAACAATATAGGCGACCTTATCGCTTAAACGATCCAGACAACCTTTGGCTAAAATGAATTATGGCAGGTGAAGCATCTACCTACACGACTACAATAAACTAATAATAACTCAAACTATGTTTAGGTATGTACATCAAATATATTTTATCTATTTAAATAGCTACTAAAGTTGTCATAATCTAATAGGCCTGGCCATTTTCAAGTCTAGAGTGAATAGACTTTTTTATGGGCAAGCTTGCTCCATCTTAGGCTTCATCTTCGTCCTTTATGGCCGAAAAAAATGGAGATGTTCCCAATATTATACATACAAATTGCGATACAAAACATTGCGAAAGAGTTACTAAGTCTCAATATGTTCGCACGGTACGATTGATTGGGAAATCAATAATACACATACAGAAATGCGAAAAACAATATCATCTTGTTTATTTATCTCAAATCAATAATGGCGTTGATAAGGGTCAAAATTTTATGAACATATTTAATAAACAATATGTTCATAAAAAATATGAAATATACTTTAATTAAACCGACAATAATTACATTCAACAGGCACCAGAGACCGACATCGAGAGAGACAAAGTTTCCCTTTATTATATTAGAAGCAGCAACCCCGCTAATAAAACGTACCCAAGGAAGTTGTCTCGAAAGTACAAGTCCCTAATCTAATACAGTCCTTGTCATGACCTACCTGTATATCTAGATACACGGCAGTGCGCAAGCCAAGATAGAAAGAAGGCAGTCAGTTTGTTATAGAAGCGTGAACTTTGTCCTAGAAATGAACCTTGCACTTTTTGGAGTCTATATGTAGAGGTTATAAGTTTGTGCTTATTTCTAGTATTGATAGAGTGCACATTACTGTGAGTATGCCAATTTCTTTAAATTTATCTCTGAGTGAAGTACGAGAGCTCAAGTTATAAATAGCTTGCACTGCCCTCTTTTGTAAAATAAAAATTGTTTCTATATCAGCAGCTTTTCCCCAAAGTAAAATGCCATAGGACATGACACTATGAAAATAACTAATATGTACTAATTGAGCTGTATCTTCATCTGTAAGCTGTCTAATTTTCTTAACTGCATAAGCTGCCAAACTGAGCTTCGCCGCAACTGATGAAATTTGGGAGCCCTATTGATGCTTTGAGTCTAAAGTAATCCCTAAGAATACTGTTGACTCAACAAGAATAAGAGCTTAGTTGTTTAACTTTAAATTACAGCCTACTTTTTACATTGAGTAATGCAAATTTAATATATTTAGTTTTTTTTGCATTTAAAACTAAATTATTGACAGTAAACCAATTCAATACCTTAGCTAATGCGCCGTTTACATCGTCATAATTGGATTTCAGTCTATCAACACTAAAAATCAGTGAGGTATCATCATCAAACAGTACAATTCCACAGGTATTTTTAACATAAAAAGGAAGGTCATTAATATAAACTAAGAATAGAAAATGACCTAGAATAGAGCCCTGTGGTACACCCATACGCCCAGTAGAACCAGACGATTTAACCCTACTGTTGTTTGACTACGTGAAAAAAATTACGGTAGTAGTATATATGACGAACTTAAAAGGAAACTATCACAGCTAAGAAGGCTTTATAAGTTTACAAGTAATAGTCGACCAACTTATAAAACCGTTTTTAGACCTTATTAAGCCGCCGAAATCGTTCACGTTAAATGTTAACAACAAAAACATATGAAGCAACAAAAAGCCCTCTTTTTGGTCTACATTATTGTGATGGGCAACTATGGAACCATAACATTGCGCGTGGCCCGACACGCACTTGGCCGGTTTTTAATAATTAGACTTCTTATCTATACCTATAATATTATAGTACCGTAACTGACTGACAGACAATACACGGTATATACCAATAGGCATACATATTGAGGAAATATTCTGTGTATATCCTAGAGAAGCATCAAGGATTTTTCGAGTTTCAACCTTTAAGAGAGTGAATAGGGGATCGCAGGTGAAATCGCCGTAATAGAAAATATACTATGTAATCCGGAATTGGATCATGAACTAAACTCCTAGATAGTGGTAAGTTACACCATATTCCTCTCAGCCATTATAATGTGTAATTGTATAACAAATACCACATAAACAGAATACAGACACATACGCACATTTTTATCCCGAAACCAAATCACTTGGACTTCTTATCAAACTTGGCCCCTTTTTACAATTATGTTTTGTGGAAAACTCCTAACAATGACAAGCTTGTTCTTAAAGAACGTATTCACGAAATTATGACCCAAGGGGAACTTTCATTGTACTCATATGTTATCGCTCTTATGAAGTTATTTTGGCCTTTATTGCGGTTGAACACGACTCAATTTGATTATTCGGGTAATTGAATTCTTTTTACATGTATGGGTTGAAATTTGAAGGTCTTGCGCAATGTTTTATTGTACTACTAGATTGTGTGTACCTAGAGGATATTATTGATTACTATGAATGAAAGCATTTAATTCATTTATTTTCTTTAAGTGTTTTAACAATTTACAAAAGTGATTACAATAATAATTATGTCATAAACTCGAAACCAGTTGACTGACGTAAAATGTTTAATGGTTAAAAACTGCTTTCAGGCACAATTAAGGGATTGTTAGTAATCTTGAATAATGTTTATAAATAAAAGTCGTATTGCGGTACTTTTTTTTAAGCAAAAATAAAAAACTCAACTTTTGAAAATAATAACAAAAAGCACTTCTTATATTAAAAGAAAAGTACGAAACGAGCCTCAAAATATTACAATAATAAACAAATAAAAAAAAAAATAGGCGAGTCTCTATCTGTATATTTATTTTAAGTCGGTAAACTGAAAAACAAGAAGACGATCCATCTGACGGTAAGTGGTCACCGCAACCTTCAAAGACAAAATATTTGCTATACCACCTCTTTTACGCCTTTTAGTTCATAAGTTAACTTGTACCGACACATTGTTACATGATACAGATAGATTAAAAAAAATCAACAACAGAAAATTTTATTGAAGCAAACTTAACATTCTGTTAACAACGGATCGATCGTTTTAATCAAAATTTCACTTTGCTAATTAAAATTCCGGGTATCTGTCAAAGCCACGATCTCCGCTCGTATTTGGTTGGATTTCACAGATAATCTTTGGCAACAAACACAATTGTTACAGCTTTATGAATACGGAACGAGCGGAATACATTTCCTAGGAACTGAATAATGTCGAGAGGATGCGGACTGATGGATGAACTAAATATTCAGGAGCGTTTAAATGGATTAACCACTTGCCGCAATACTCGACTTAAAAATGCTATTGTTTGTAAAACACTGGAAACGTATTTTTACATTTATAAAGCGATATTATTATGTCTTCATTTGTATTGTAGAGTTTGTGAATATTAATTCAAATTGTTTCAGCCAGTAAAATTAACTAACAATTTGACTGTCAACAAAAAAAAAATACTTTTGGACTTACAACTAAGCTAACAGTCCCCATGATGCTATGTAGCTATCGTCGACTATGGAAATTAACAATACCAGTGGGATATTGTGAATGTGTCGCCGATCATTATAAACTCTAGAAGGCAACTGTCTCTCAAGTGCAACTGCCTTAACTGAGCAGAAATTTATGAGAGACAATTTTCGTTTTGCTTTGTTTTTGTGACGTATCTTAGAGAGACTTACAAAAGAACAAAGGCAGGAAATAAATAATTTTCAAACAAAAGAATGTTGAGGACAATCCTTAATGTTTTGCTTTTGGCGGAAGTATGGACAATTTCATGAAATATTTAACGATATATTACGAGACTTTATTTTGAAATGTGCTCATATCTAGTGATGTGCTTATACTATGGCATTTAATTATAACTACATTAAATATTCTGAAAAAAAATACAGTAAGTAATAATAATTCAAAACAAAGCAAATAGCTTCGCAGTTCAATAAAAAAACCTCAAAATAAATATGAAACCCGAATCAATTATTATTAACGCCTAAGATTACATGCTTATTAAAGACAAGCTACACAGTAACTTGAACAAATCTCCTTCTCCTACAGACCGTGAGAAGAATTTACAATATATATAATACACCACATATATTATGATCAACAACACTGAAATAATAAATAAATATTTTGGGACCTTATTCCTCACACACGGCCATCTGAACCCTAACTAAGCAGAGCTTGTACTATAGAAGCCAGATAACTAATATACTACATATACTACTTTTCTTTTGTAAATACATACTTATATATATAATTACACCCAGACTCAGGACAAACAGACATGTTCATTCACACAAATGTCTGCCCTGAGTGGGAATCGAACCCACGACCTGCGGCGTGATAGATAGGGTAACTTATCAACCACGCCAACCGGCCCGTCAAATATTTATTTTATTAATTTACCAACCTGAAAAAAAATGTCTAAACCTGATAAAATTAGACTTAATAATGAATAAGGAGGTCGCTGACGATCAATAGGGTATTGTAAATGAAGAAGAAAATAAAAACTATTTATAAGAGAAACTCACATTTCATATTTTGAATCCTACTGATATGTAAGACACATAATGGTAGGTATATAATATGTATATAGGAATAAATAATGATAATATATACATATCAATATAAGATTATTATTTCAAGATAATTGCTGATTCTAGTTTCAATCTCGATCAACACTAAAACCTAGTTAGTGTTCAAAATCCCTTTTAAACTTTCACCAAGTAATCGTTGACTAAATTCACAATTGAAAAAGTGTGTTTAAAGTTGAATTTGCAATAAATCTGCGATTCATCGGATTAAAACAGTACTTTGAATGAACATAATAAATTAAGTTTTAGCAAAGCAATGGAAATAAAACACGAACTGATACATCGTTAGCTAAGCACCAAAATTATTTCTATTCAGAAAATATATTTTATGTGAAGTTGTAGTAAATATTATAGTGAGAGCAATATTTTTGAACAGAACTGAGATACAGTTTCTCTTCTCCTGCAATTTAGTTTCATTTCTCTGTCTGTAGGTATAGAATTGAATTTTGTTAAAGTATCACGTTTATGAAAGTAATTAAGAATCCTGTTGAATAGGAGTTCCTAGATTTGTTTCAGTACGAGTACAGCCACTACAGTTATTATTATAGATTTATTCTATACTAGCTGTCCCCGGCGGATTCACCCGCGTTCCCGAAAAAAAATAGCCCATGTCCTTCTCCATACCATAGGCTATCTGCGTAACAAATTTCATCGCGATCGGTTCAACGGTTTAGGCGTGAAAGGTAACAAACAAACTAACAAAATCACATTCGCATTTATAATATTAGTTAGGACGTATTTTTATAAAATAATAACTGACTGACTGATTGATATATCAACGCACACCCTAACTCCTGGGGCTAGGACCGTGAAAATTTGCATGTGGGTTTCTTTGACACTGTAGGTGACCACTAATGAAGGTTTTTTTTATTCAACCACTAAGGGGGTAAAATAGAGGTCCTACATATTATTATGTATAAAAAGTTATATAAAGCTAAAAAAAAAAAATTCATTCCTTGTTAATTGCATCCACAAATAAATCCATAGTAAACTAAATGTTATTTTATAACAGAGACAATATTCTTATGATTTTCTCTTCTCGCATATAAAACTAATTATTTCACATCGCTACACTCTCTCACAACAGTTAATAGATCAGATAATTCCATAATTATCCTTCAAGGGATGCTAATTTATGACACCACTTATTTTGGGTTTACTTACTTGGGGTTACTCGTGTAACTAATGGATGAGAGACCTTCTTACAGAATTCTGACGAGGACATCCTGTTTTATATAAATGACGTTAATCTAATTATGTAAACAGTATCTTATTAATATGAACTTAAGAATCATGTTGCTATGATTTGTTTGTTTTGGATACGAAAATTTACTTTTTAGGGTTCCGTACCCAAAGGGTAAAACGGGACCTATAAAAATATGCCTTGCTGAGTTTTCTCAGTCCAAGTGTATTCCGAACCGGAGGTAGAATCAATTTTATTGTAACGTTCATAAGAGCCTTATTAGGGTCTAAACTGACAAAATGAGTTTGAAGTTTATACTTGATTGTATTGTCACCTAAAGTGTGCCAACAAATATTCAGTTCAATTGTTTGGATGAAACAGGTTTAAACCTCAATTGCAAGATTCTACCCACACACACTAACGATTGATATTCAATAAAGTCTTGTAATAAAAAAACAAAGGAGCTTAGTCATGTTGACGTCATTATTTCCTTTGTAAATCTGTGTTTTGTTACATAATGATTGTGTTCTTACAAAAACATGGATAGGTACGTTTATTTATGTAGAAGGTTGTTTTTATTCTCTTTTCAAGAAATCTGTGGTTAAAAAAAGTTTGTTTACAATTTTACAGTTAGTTCGGTTTCTCAGGTTCATTTCTCGCTTTTTGAATGAAGTTTTCTAGATAACGCTGTTTCACCTTCACCATTTCATTTTTTACTATTAAATGAGTCTGAACTCGGCATGCTATTAGTATCTTAATTAAACAAAAGCCTTTTCCGCAGGCAGGCATGGATAAATCAAAGTAAAGCTATTATTTAGTTAAAGCCCTAACATCTACTGGCTTGCAGATTAAATTATATAAAAAAGCCTCCACCTCACAGTTTCCCTTGCATTCCCAGACTAAAATGTCTAATTCAGGACTTATTCTATCTGTGAGCCAAGTTTCATTGAAATCCGTTCAGCCGTTACGGAGATGAGAAATAAACAATGTATATAGTGATAACAAACATATACACTGAAAGTAGAATAGTAGGATATGATTATTTTATTTCTACATTAATGTACTATAATGAACCTTTAATTTCTTCGAAATCCGCCAATTTCATCGTACCTATACTTTTGGCACAATCAAATCAATTAACATTAAGTTCATTACATATGATTCACAACCATATAGTGGCTGTCATCACATCAGCTGGCAGCTTTATTAGTCTGCAATATAGAAATCCTACTATTTTAATATAAGTAGAAGTAGCATAACTTGGGCTTTAATTACATAGTGATACATAGATTTTGTATTTTTCAGTTTAATTTTTACGTTTTTAATTATGTAAAAACATTTTTAAATTTATAAATATGAATTAGATTTCATATTTATAAATTACTAGCATCCACCCCGCGGTTTCACCCGCGTTCCCGAGAAAAGTAGCCCATGTCTTACTCCATAAAATAGGTTATCTACGTACCAAATTTCATCGCGATCGGTTCAGCGGTTTAGGCGTGAAAAGGTAACAAACAAACTCACATTCGCATTTATTATATTACTAATAATATACATTACTAATGAATACATTACTAATCAACCAATCACTTAGTGGTGTTGTCATCAAATGCAACTTGAATGTAGGTTCAAATCCTACAATAAGCTTGTGCTTTCGGTGATGGAAAACATCATGACGAAACTTTGTTGTACTCGCCTGGCCTGCTGTCTACGAACAAATGATAAAACTCCACCACTAACCATCAACTAATGTGCTCCGATAGTTGTACATGAGAGCCAGTTGCCTTCTAGGCTTTGTAAAGGTCGGCAATATATTGGCAATCCCCCTGGCATTGCTTATGTCTATAGGTGACGGTGGCCACTTACCATGGACCTATAGACGCCTTGTCAACCTTCCAACAAATAAAAATTACAGACATGCACTTTTGTTATACCCATAGATTGATTTACTATAGCTATGCAATAAAAGTAATCTTCAAGTGCTTTAGTGCTGCTAAGTTAGGTATTTTAATATCTATAGAAACGTTGTTCAGGTTAAAACTATTAAAGCAGCTGATAATGTCCCAGAATATTTATTTATTTATTTATTTATTTATTTACATTTCTATGGTTTTCAATATTCCATCTACAGTTTACTCGCGGCTTATTAACGCGTTCAAATTACGTGTGGTTGCCAATTATGTCACGACTGGCTTTATTCAATTAATGTGGTTAAACAATTATTAATCAGCTCAGCAAAGTATACAATAATAAATTAATTATAAATATAATTTTGGTATAAGATTTTTTCATATTATCTGTCTTCTGTCTTCTTCTTCTTCTGTATGTATAAAAGGAAAACGTGACTGACTGACTGATCTATCAACGCACAGCTCAAACCATGGATCGGGCTAATATTTGGCATATAGGTATTATGATGTAGGCATCCGCTAAGAAAGGATTTTTGGAAATTCCACCCCTAAGAGGGTACAATAGGGGTTCGCGGGTGAAACCGCGAGGCGGAAAGCTATATATTATATATACTAGATGAAAACCCGGCTTCGCTCGGGTGAAATGTGACTCATAATACACAATCTTTTACAAAATGTAGGTAGATATTTTTGTAGTTATCGATAGTGGTTAGTTCGCCGTATCAGACTATTTGATCAAAAAAACTGACGTGTATTCCCGGCCTTAAAGGCGCCAGTTTTAGGTGCGTTCAATTTGGATACGTTCATAAACTGTTTGGAATAAAAATCTAGTATTACAAATCTCGTTGTACAAAGTTACGAAAATTGCCTTAAATATAAAAATTACTTACATGTTACGCAAGGGGGTGAAAAGTTACGAAAAATGTAACCTTCTGGCAGTGTTGCCAGAAGGTTACATGGTCTGACAGCTCAATCCAATTCCAATTTATATAAAAAACAACGGGAAACAAATATAATAGGCTGTCAGTCAATAAAGGCTCATTTACACACTGAGAACACTGTGTCATCTCATGAATAGGCTGTATGGGCTAGAACCCTTTGCCTTCCCGAAATAAGGGAAAACAAAAGAAAAAACTGATACGACTGACAGGGATGCGTTCATTGAAAATATGGCGGTACTGTGCTGGGCCAATATGGCGACTGTCATTTGCACCATTAGAATTTAACAAAATACTCGACAATCCGAATTTTGCAGATATATGTTGTCGACTCGATTTTTTTTTTTTTATGTTTTATTATTCAGGTAAGGTTTCAATCGAGTCTACCGTACTCCTTGACGGAATTATTAATATAGATTATATCAACTAATAATTCAGATGTTCAGGTACCTACTTCACCAATTCGTTTAATAAATGATAAAACTATTTGACCTAAAAAGCAAGTCACTATGCAAAGAGCTTCAATAAGCTATGCAAATAAAAAAAAGAAACAGATAAAATCAAAATTTTCATGCATTCAAATTATTCAATATTTGAACTTTCCGCTTGAATGCTCGTAAGTTTAAATCCTCATACTTTTCCCACGAGCGTAAATTCTTTGAAGAAAATCGTACAATGCAATTGCTACGAAGATTTGCGAAACTATTGTTCCTTTTCAATGCAAATGAAATTGAATCTAGCGTTTTAAAAATTGGAATTGAAAATCCATTGGTAGATATCGGATCAATTAAATGCTATTGATGCTTAAGATTTTACTGTTTCGTAAGAGCATTGGATTTAAATAGTTTGTATATGTACGGCTAATATGAAGTAAAAAAACATAATTTCACAGAATTATAAATAGAATACCCTGGATTTATGTACCAGTTAAGGTCAATTTAAAGGTTCTAGTAGGTATCATAGGAACGTTTAACCAAAATATCAATATGTTTGCTTCACGAAAACTATCCTCAGTTTATTACACCATTTTAAAAGCACTCTCTAAAAGAGACCCAAAATAATTTACACAGTTTTATTGTAATAGAAACTTTCGTACACAATATCTTTTAGCAAAACTGAACACTGACAATAAACCCTTTTACCGTTTACAGCACAGCTGAGTTTTGACAGGGGCCCCTACTGCCAATTTCGCCCTTAATTTATTTCAGTGTAATTCAGTTGAACGCAACACCTATCGTGTGATATTCACGGACATGTAGGTACTAAACGTGGAAATTGGATTACATCCTTTCATTTGGATTACTTGACCTATTTGAATTTGAAATTTGATTATGTTTCAGGTACGATAAGGTACGGTGAAAAGTGCATACAATTTTTGAAATATTACTCTCAGGTTTTCGGTCCTTGGAGGTGTTAAACGAGTAAATGGTCTAATGGAACCCTGCGTACAAAGTTGTGATTAGGTTGACATTTGACAGTAGGTACTATTATATGGAATAGGGGTGTCACAAATATTTAAGACTTTTATGAAGAGATTACGAAATATGTGGCATGTTACTTGAAAAGACAGTTCATGCCTTGAAAAACTCGTTGTCCAAAGGGGTGTTTGTAGTTCAAGGTCAAGAGGACGCTAAGTCGTTAGATGCGCCATGCGCTTGCAATAACTGTCGATGTTTTATGACTCTGTGCGTAGGGGGAAGTGGGGCAGATTTATACAAGGGGCACCGTCATACACTAGATATATCTGATAATAGGCGCACATCAACAGAATAACTTATGCGTGTATGTGTGGTTGCTGACGGAGTTTGACAGCAGTCGTTGTGATACGTGAATCGGTGTGACACGCAACGTGATTCGGCCAGGCGTAAGTAATTTAATAACCTCACTTTTAATGTCTTTTTTTAATAAAAGCTGCTCTCTAGATTATTCAGTTCTATTTTATTGAAGAGATAATAGGGTCCAGCTTGTGAATTGATCTGTGAATCATTCTATTATGGTTGCCTTTTTTCTAGCAATATTTTGATTTCATTTTCTTGTGATGGGGTAGATTCATACAGAAGTATACGGGGCCCATTCATACTGTATGAATGTGTCCCATTTTTTTTATTTTAGTTTGTAAAATTGAAGTGATATCATAATTTTGTTTTGCAGAACGATTATCAGAGAGTCAGAATTATCAGAAGGTCAGAAATTAGAAGAAAAAGGGAACTAGGAGTGAAGAGGTGGACGAACAGGCAATGTTAAAAGCTATCGATGAAGTTTTGGAAAACAAACTCGCTTTTCGGAAATCAGCAGCTAAATATTGAGTTTTAGTAAATCAGTTTCTCTCCTTACAGCATTTAATGCACAAACACTACAAAGCTATATCAAAAAAATACGCAAAATACACTACCAAGATGAAACTAGTGTATTCGAATCTAAATTTGCATGGCACGAAGGTTTTACAATATTATGAATAAATATATCTTAGCGTGTTCTAAGATGCAATAGGACGTAGACATTTAAATAGTGATATGGCTGATCAGAAAGACTGTTAGGTTAACGTAGTTGCCTCGGTGCCATAAAAAGAAAAACTACCTATATTTATGTTATTCTCTTTTTATAATGTGAGTATTATTTGGTCATAGAGACTATTATTGCTTCTGTTTTCATGAACGTTGTGTTTTGAATTTGATTTTGATAAATAAATAAATATTTAATGCATAACTTGTGTATCTTTTCACATGTATGAATCTGCCCCATAGCCTGTATGAAAGTGCCCCGCATGTGGGGTACATTTATACGTCATTTTTATTAGTATAAGTATTGACCTTTTTATGGAATAGTTATAATTTTATCAGTATCTATATTTATATGAAGAGTCCTGTATAAACGATTTAATGGCTGAGATTTCAACGAATAATCTTAACCTTTGTAATCAAAGGTTAAGATTATTCGTCGTATCATTTTTTTTTCATAAAATCTAATTCTAATGAATTAGATTTTATGAAAAAAAAATGATATCCACAATTTTAAGGTAAATTCATTGATTGAAAATTAAAATCAATATAATTATATTTTTCAGAAGATCACCCATTGAGGTAAATTTCCCGGTAACGCGGGGAAAATTGAGAGACAAAAGCTAGTGTTTAAACCACATTATATAAGTACCAAACATTGAAATGTTACTTAAATATTAAGTTGTTGAAGACACAACCATTTGAGCACTCAGTCTCGGCTATGTTACTCAGTTCCACTACCGTTTTTGTTCCATTTGTCGCGACGAGTCAATACATTATGTAGTCATTGTCTACATATCGATGAACTTGAAAAGTAAATGTCGACAGTAGTTATGAACGAGGATTTAACGTGATATTAGTCTTATTGCGTACCTATGTACCTTACCAATTGAAAATTGAAAAGCCTCCACAATTTAATATGATAAATTAAATAATCCTATGTACTTAAAATTATAAATGTGAATGTTTGTAACCATTCAAGTCCGTAACGGCTGAACGGATTTTAATCAAATTTGGCACACAGATAAAACAGATTTAATATATGATATTTTATCCCGGGAAAACATAAGATCCCTCGAGAACGCGGGTGAAACCGCTAGGAAGGAAATTAGTATAATCCAAAGTAGCTTAAAATATTCTATTTCTATTCCAAGTATCATGAAATTTATGGTCAAATAATGCATAGACACCGAATTTATGAGCAACCGATCCTTAACCCGACCTTTCTCCCATTCCTTCCGAAAATCTTTCATTACCATACTTTTTACAGCGCATGAGTGCATATTTATAATGTAGGTATATTAAAGCCCGAAGTCTTGCTTATGACACTTTCATGCTACAAAAAGGACTATGCAAAGGCGAGGTTTTTCTGTTTGCATCGTAGCTTGAAACATGTAAAATAAAAGAAATTCTTTCATTACTATTTGTGCAATCTATGTTTTTAATTATTTACTACGAGTTAATCTATTTTCAAATATATAACTTTGTTCTAATACACATAGCTTTCAAGTTAGTTTTTTTTTAAACAATTTAAAGCGCGAATACCGAATAAGACACGAAGCCTGTATAGGTTTTACTATGTTTTTAATTATTTACTGAATATATTTTCAAAAAATATATAACTTTGCTACAATACACATAGCGTTGAAGTCAGATTATTGGTTTTTGAAAACCCAACTATTTAAATCACGAATACTGAATAAGACACGAATAAGACCTGTATAATAAGAAAATGTAATATTGACATTTTTCATCACAAAAAAATGTATATAAATTGAAATAAAAACGAAAAGGTTAGAAAGAAAATATCGAATAAATTGAAGAAGCAGAAAAAAAGGCTATAAACATTGAAGTACCTACATCAAGACTCCGATTCGAAACATACATATCGCAAAAGTCTGCCGTTATTTTTTAAGGACTAATAGAAATATCGATATAACATAAAAAGCCGACGATAACTCAATAGGTAATGTGAACAAATATTGTAGCTCTCTTATTTATTGAAACTCTAGCATTGACCTCCCGGTTTCTCCCGGGTTTGTATAAGGGTTTTATTTATTTTTCAAGAATTAAAGTATAACCGATTAAATTTTTTTAAATTCACGTGTTGTGATGCAAAAACCTATTTAAATCTATTATTTATATATATAAAAGAAGATATCGTGACTGAATGATTAACTGAGAGTGGTTCCCAGAACCTAAACTACCTACTGGTCATAGAAACATGAAATTTGAAGTGTATCCTTTTGTAACGTTAAGGGTGTCCAAGAAAGGATTTTCTGAAATTCACACCCTATTGCGGGTAAAACAGCGGCGCAGAGAGATAGATAGTCACACAAATTTGTAATTTTTTTTTTCTAATAGATTTCGTTTATTCTCATAGAATTTTTAATTTATTTTGCAATTTATTTCAAAGAGAATAAAAATATTCTTAGATAGAAATTTTAATTATAAAATAATCATTTTGAACTTTTTAATGTAATATAAAAAATTAATATATTTTTCGAGTTACATTATTATTCGCATTACGCACCAAAGTACGACTTTTATTAAATTTTGTGTAGCGAAACGACTTAGAGGCCTGTTGTCTTTTAATACAAGTACTATCTTATATAGGTACACGCCATTAGCAAACGTTTTATAGGCCTACAATGATATTTTATTGTTTTTCTTAATGTTCTTTAATATTTTCAGTAACTTGTTTTTCTTTAACGCTTTAAACGTTTTATTGAAATTTTTGAGCAATTATTCGCTTTTTTATTTAATTAAGTCCCGTGCACTGTTGCAAGGATCATATGAATTATAATTTCAAACGATTGTTGGTGTTTACTTTATTTTCCAATCACACCTCAATGGATGAATAGAATTAGATGCAACTTACCACATAGATAGAACATACCCTGGAATAGTATACAGGATATACGAGGAGTAAAAACTAGTCTAATTATATGGCCTAATGTCAATAGAGTTCAAGAAATATACCTACTACAACGGAAAATTCAGAGACATTATTAAAGCCTATTATACGAATGTAACATAATTAATTAATTACCAACATTAATCAAAAGTACCTTGTAATAAGTAATTAGTGATCATTTTCCAATGAGCGAGTTTCAGTATTGTTCGTTGTTACAATAAATTGATCGTGACGTAAAGCCGCCGGTTGAACCGCTTGAAAATGTTCCTGTAGAATGAGAACAGGTGCTTTTATATCATTTGCTGAATCTTTAATATACATATAGTCTAGAAAGACACCAAACTTGGTTTTAAATTAACAATTTTCGACAAACCTACGATTTCATTTTCTTCAAATGTTTAACCACATTGGAACACATAACACACCAAGAAAAGGGTTAGCGATCGCTTACTAATTAAATATTCAACAGGATATTCATGAATACTTAACTAAAACGCGAAGTTTAATTAAAAATTGTAATTTTAAACAATGTACCTAACCATCTAACTCACATCTGAGAAAGGGCTGTAATGTTCCATGAATGTTATAACGTGTTTAAACAAGTTTCAACGGAGTTATTAGAGCGTGAAAAATTTAAGCCCCGACAAAATGAGATAAAACCTCACGGGTCACGCGTGACAAAGGTGGCCAGGTTGAAAACTGGCTTGATGAATAAAAATGCGATCCTATTTCAATGCAGTTAAGGGTGTTTTTACCGTACCATCGGTAGTTGGTTTATTTTGTTTTCATTGGGAAATCTAAACGTCCCAAGCCGCGGCGTCGTTATAAAATCTGTGAAAAAATACTACCGCAACAGAGCGGTAGAGCGAAGCTGAAAACGATGTTTTTGATTCATTATCAAAGAACATAATAAATTTTCTGTTTTTTGGTTATTGATTTACGATTGAAAATTGTTTTACGATATAAATTATAATTAAATAAAAAACAACCGACTCACGGTCGACTACCAAAAGTTTTCCAAATCTTTATAATAGTTTAGCGTGTGAAATAATTTACTTTCTATAAATACCCATTATGTAATATATATAATTATGTCGCAGATGGATTGTCAAATCCGCTGTGTTACAAAACCGCTAGTTGTTTTACGTACCCACCAGGACCTTTATGTGCATATTAAAGTTAAACCTCGCATGTCGTTCAGTTGTTTACATAACAGTGCTGTTTTGTAAAACAGCTAACGGTTATGTAAAACTGCGCAATCTAACTGCGACATATTATAAACATCTTCAATCCTATTAGCAGCATATTTATTTCAAGTTCAAATTCATGTCACAGGTAAATTAATATTTATTTTTTAAATTTAAAATCAGCAACCCTATTTTTACGGGTCGCTTAAATTATTCTTATTAGAGAATACTCTTTTACGCTTCAGCGCTAGGCATTGTTCCTGGCTTTAACCTTTTGAGTCAGCGGTATGCATTCTACAGAACATTTTTAATGGCGTCTACCTTGGAGCAATTTAGAATCTTATTCAATATAAATAATTCAACTGTATTTTGGTATTTATAATCTCCCTATTTTTACATTCATGCTTTGTTCCATTTATTACATTCTATATTATTCATTATAAATTTGGGATCATTTTATATAATGGCAGCATAATAAATATATTTGTTAAAACTCAGACTTAACCAAATACTACTAAAAATGCTACCTACTTTGTAAGCACTGATGTTGATTTTAAAATTTTGCATGTTTGTGATGTAAATATAAAGTCATTAGGTAATTAGTGCGTTATTTTCACTTTTTTAAGTGTCAGGAGAAATTTGAAATATTATATGAATATTTACTTGGGTACGTCTAATAGTTCAATAACCGTTTGACCGTTATTTTTGTATTTAGCTTTCGTCGTCTTTAATATTAAATCTAACTGAATAAAGATTACCTTATTTATACGGTTTCGGGCGTCCCACATTCGAAGCATTGTATCGGTTCTATAAATAGAAATATTATGCGAAGAAATCTCTAATGAATGAATCTGTATACATCATTATGTATTAACAAATATAAATGACATTTATTAGGTTTTACATATAACATTATTGAGACGGATAAAATTTAAGTATAATACAGATAGTTACATAAATAACATAGTCAAAATAAAATAAATAAAAACCAGCCAAGTGCGAGTCGGACTCGCGCACCGAGCGTTCCGTACAAACTTCGTCCATCGTTCGTCCATCACGGGAAATGCACAATTTTATTTATTTACCTTATTTGAGGTGCCAATTAAGCTAGACCTCTAATTTGTATGAGCGCCAATACAACCCAGAGGCGTTAATTGGCGTTACTATGCATGTATGAGGACACCCTTTAACTTTCATTTTTTTTTTCCTTTATTTGTGCTGACCTTGACCTTGTTTTTTGCCAAATTTTGTGATTCTAAGTCAACGGAAACTACCATATTGGTTGCACCCAAATAAAAGAACAAAAAAACGCGTTTGTTGTATGGGAGCCGCCCTTAAATATTTATTTTATTTTGTTTTAGTATTTGTTGCTATAGCGGCAACAGAAATACATAATTTATGAAAATTTCAACTGTCTACCTATCGCGGTTCTTGAGATACAGCCTGGTGACAGACAGACGGATGGACGGACAGACAGCGAAGTCTTAGTAATAGGGTCCAGTTTTTACCCTTTGGGTACGGAACCCTAAAAACAGTACATTTATCAAACAGTAACACAATTAACTTAAGTATCAAATTCGAATCTCCCAAGTCCAAACAACTCGGCACAATAAATTGTACTTTCGAGCATTAATGTCTTTTTTCAAGATATCTTTCGAAGATAAGCATTATTTGAACGTTTCGGTATATTCAACGGATCCGTTGATACTAACATTTACGTTTGCGTAATTTAATTCAGTTCCGTAGACTTATGTACAAGGTACTGTAATCTGGTTCGGATCCGTATGAGTGGATTAATATATGATTAAGTATTTTTTAGGGTTCCGTACCTCAAAAGGAAAAAAAACGGAACCCTCATAGGAACACTTCATAGGACTGACTTCACTTCATAACCCTCATAGGACAGACAGACAGACAGACGGTCAACGTCTGTCTGTCTGTCAAGTCCCTTTATCTTGGAAACGCGTAAAGGTATCGAGTTGAAATTAAAACTATATACTCAAGTCTACAGTCCCTTGAAGCTGTGAAAAAAATTAATTTCTAAGTTAAAGTCAAAAAAAGATTTATGCCACAAAAAACGTATAAGTACTTCGACATTTTCAAGGGTGTGTGAGGAATAATGTCCCAGAATATTTATTTATAATCAAAATTTATAGGATACTTTCCGTTGACCTAGAATCATGAAATTTGGCAAGAAGCATTATCTTATACCACAACTAAAGGAATAAATCCGAAAACCTTAAAATTTATGGTTTGGTAATTTTTGTTTTGCGATTATAAACTTATTTGCAATTGGTAAACTGACCGCGGCCTATGTTGATGTATGAGAACAACAGTTTTCCAACAACAAAGTTAAGTTTATCCTTCAATCCATATATAGTTAAGATTCCCATGATGGACGAACTATTTACATACCTATAAGTTTGTACGTAACCCTCGGTCCGACTCGCACTTCGCCGATTTTTTTACTATGTAAGCCTGTGTTTGGTAAAAGGTGATGAGCACAGAAAGCTCAGAAGGAACAAGTATATTTACTGGAACACTACTGCTTCAAGACAGATTTTCAACTTGAGGGTAGTGATAGCCAACCAGACGGGTTGTTGATCAGATTGTTCCCTCAAGATGTTTTTCTTCACCGAAAGCTGTGACTTCCACTAAAATAGTCTATCATCTCTATCGCTAACACCGCCTTAGAAACAGAATGTTCTTTTGGTTATTGGGAGAGCTTTATGAAAGACAATGTTCCACCACACATACGCGTTCTATACATTTCCCGAGATTAAATCTAAGATATGAAGTAGCGAGCATAATAATAGCAAATAATTTTATCGATTGATTTCACAACAACCTACAAAATTTCAAAAAGCTAGGACAAAGTAACATCCACTTCTTACACATACGTACAATAATTGTATTTATAATACGAGTTGATTGAGCAAAATATTTGTTATGTCAAGTCAAGTAAAATTGCGAAAAGTCATGGAAAAACTGAGTGTTTAGTCATAATATAACGGAACGCAGAGATCGGCGGGTGGAGAACTTTTTCTGCCAACGCATTAGCTTAGCTATCTAAAGAGGAAACGCTCCCAGCCTGCTGCTGGGAATCTTAACGATCGGCCTCGAGGAGATTTTATATATATATGAATAAATGAAAGATAGAAATTGTATTTTGTATTTATGTTTCCTTATTTATTTATTAAAATATAATAAACTAACTAATATATACGTGTCTAGATATTTACAATTAAAAAGGGAAATAAAAACAAGAACAAAAAGTACACATCTTAATTTAAAACTATTTACAAAAAGAAAAGCTGATCTAAATCGCTGCCAGTTGGTAGTGTGCCCAGAACGCTAGCGGCATTGCCACGCTGTATGGCGATGCTAATCCTCTGGCCGAGGTATTCACCAGCCCTCTGGTCACGAGAAGCGTCGATCAGTCGCTTAGATATATCGCGAAACATTCGATGGGCTCCTGACCCCCACGGCCCCAGCGTCTCAACCCCAAACGGTTCAAAAATATAGCCCCCATCAAGGTTACTATATTTGCGCCGCTTGTGGTTTTCGGCACAGACAGCCGCGCCACCGGCCCTTTTGACAGTCTCTGGGAGGTGGGACGGTGCGAGAGTATCAACACAAGTTGCGTCCCATACTAAGGGACGCCCCAACTTCCAGGGCATCAAGGTCATTCCTAATTATTTACTTAATATTGAAATGGAATTTACTCGAACAAGAAAAAATGGTAAAGTCTGTCAGTTGACGCATGTATCTTCAGTTTTGTTTCGTAATCAATGTTGCGTTTATGCATAATAGAATCACCCATTTTTATATGGATGGGTCTCGCATTCAGCTAATTAAATTTTGTTCTCCCTCGGGTAATACAAAGGTACTTACCATACATACAGGATCGCTTCTAGTGTGATATAAAAATAGTATATCGATACTCAAAATGTGCTATTGGTCTATTCGATTCATGTGAAGAAGTGCCCACTGCAGGTGCACAACTTTTCGTAGGGACGATAGTTTTCCTGACATTTATACTGTTATTCTATGGTTTATTTCAGACTATGATCTTTAGGCAACTGTACTCAAACTTATCTAGTTCCATGGGTCTAGTTATAAACGCCTAGAGCAAGTCATCCCACTGTCAAATCGAATATGAAGCTATATATACGAAATTTTATTCAAAACCATTGAGCAAATGAACTATGATTGAGTAACCAGTTGTTATTGCAGTAAATTTGACCTAGATAATATTCTCAATAATGTAAACAAAACATTTACCTTGAAAACTATGAATAAAAGATAAAATAATCTCGTAACTGCATATCGCTAGCACACATTGGTCAGTCCATTTCCTTCGCTTGCGTCCAAACAAGTTGCTCTATTTGAGTCCACGTAAAAAGTTAATGCGATGGAAAGGGAAAACGAAAACCAGCTTTGATTAAATAGCTTTAGAGTTGAAACTGCAAAAAAGGGTAAACAAGTTGAGTTCAAAATTGTGAAAAAGTCACTCGAGGACTGAAATGGAATGTGGAGAGAAAACGAAGCTGCATCTAGTTCGTTGGTCATTTACTTGATTACTGTGCATTGAAGAGATCTCGTTTCAGGATTGGTTTTGAAAATAGATGTTGTCGAAATAAACAGTGCGCTACGAACCGAGTAATAGTTTTCAAATAACTTTGTGGGTACCAACCTAGTATTTGTTATTATAAATTATAGAGTGTATTATAAAGTCGAACGGTAGAGAAAATGCTAGATGTGTTTGGATTCCCAATTAATTAATTCTTGTTAGATTGCGTGGTTTCCATTAATTTACACCATGTTTATCAAAGAGTTCATCCTTACGATTGATGATCCTATCGAAATTAAAAGTATCTTATGTGTAGGATAGTCAGAGATCAGTAATAAATTCCAGTAGTTCTGTTAACGTAAATGGCTTTTGTATCGTACATAATGTACCTACGCACATTCATGTAAATACATTACACAAGCAATTTCCCACAATAATTTTATATTAACTTATGTACCTTTTTCACAATAGTCCCAAACGCTGTCTGAGACAAACCTCTCAGGCTCTCAGCTATTTTATTAGTGAATACGCCACCCGAATTTAAGGGCACCCAATCGAGACAATTCGCTTGGAATCCTTGGAATTTTCCAATATAACGCTCACAATAAATTTTCCATTAGTGAAAAGTCGAAGTCTTTGGAGCGGACTTTAGGGGTAAAACATGCCTCGCATGCTAATAAATGACAGCTGTTCAAAATAGTTCCGTGCTTGAGATAATTTTAATAACAAAAACGTGATATTGTTGCTGGTGCTGCTATCTTTCAACACGTAACAACCACGCCACGTACTTGAGGAAAGAAACCAAGTCCGTTTTGAGAAAAAATAAGTTATAGTTATCTATGTAATATGATATTAATACATACTTTCTTTTGTTTTTATATTTCTGAATAGTCTCAACAAATCAATAAAATGGTTCCCAGAAAACCTAGAAAATAATAATAATAATTACAGCCTATATCTGCCCACTGCTGAGCCCAGGCCTCCTTTCACGAATATGGGTGAAAGGGGAATGAGTAAATACTCCACCATGCGTGCCCACTGCGGATTGATGGAGGTAGGCTAGTGGTCAACCTACTGTTGGAGTTGTCAAGCCACCTAGGAGTTCTCCAACTAGCTTAACGACTATCACAATTAAGTGATAACCGGGACCAACGTCTTTACGTGCCTACCGAAGCACGGAAACGCTCAAGATGAAAACACCACTAGGCGGTCACCCATCCAGGTACCGGCCAGACTGGACGTTGCTTAACTTTGTCGATCGGTTAAGAACGGCTAATTAAGCTACGCAACGAGCGTCCCGAGAAAATAATACTCATTAATAAAATAAGTACTTACCTACCATTTTCTGCGTCTATATGATTCCAGATACATTCCATACTGGCTTCATCATCTTTGATCCCGTATAACCTTTCGAAAAGCCTTATTAATTATTTCCCGTCTGTATTTGTAGTACGTGCAATCGATATTTGAATATTGTTTGTTGCCAGCATCCCGTGTCGGATGCGCTAACATTGTTTATCTTCCATTTCTATGTACGAGGTCATCGAGTAGCAATTATTTTGCTTCATATTTTGGTTATCTAATTCTTGACTTGCGATTTATTCAGTAGGTACCTATATGAGTTTCAAAGGAAAACTTTTCGTGCGAATTCACTTCTAGCTTTGTGAAAAGAAATAATATTGTGAAGAAATGTGCTTACCTGAAAAAAGATAATCAAACATGTGAAGACTGTCTAGGTTTGGAGGTGTGCCTTTTTTAAATACCTAGATTAAAATCTTTAAAAAAATATTCTACTAATTTTATAAATGTGAATGTTTGCATGTATGGATGTTAATTACTCTTTTTATAGCTTTTAGTATAAAGATTTAGTTTGATTTTTTCTGTGTAAATAAAAGTTTTCAAAAACATAAAAAAAAACCATATCGATTTACTATTTTTGTCCGTATATTCGTATTTTATTCGTTTACAGCAGCTATCCGTGATATTTCAATTGAATTTGACGTGCCATCATATCTTTGGCGGGCTTAGATACCGAGCTTACAGCGGC
The DNA here is from genome assembly GCA_951216915.1 of Tetheella fluctuosa. Taxonomy (NCBI): domain Eukaryota; kingdom Metazoa; phylum Arthropoda; class Insecta; order Lepidoptera; family Drepanidae; genus Tetheella; species Tetheella fluctuosa. The sequence continues at coordinate 13,516,670 of OX578214.1, forward strand.
CTCAGTTACCCGGGATAAAATATACTTTACCCAACGTGCGACGGGTAATCCGCGAAAATATTGAAAGATAAAATATATGTTAAATCGGTTTAGTTCGGATGCAACGGTGAGTTTTTGGGATAACATATTTGTTCATTCGAATATATAGAAATAATTAATATTCATGTCAGAAATGCTTTAAACAAACTAATCAGCTAGAAATAAAAAATAATAATATACATACAATGATAATATCTACCCCATATAATATAGTGTTTGTATATACTTGAAAAATTAAATATAGATACAAACTCTTAACTCTGTATCCATAAGGGTAGAAGAGCCTCCGGCATGTTCACAATAATTATGTCGTAACACTATTAGCGACATATTACAGTATAGTCCTCTATTCTAGTGACACACTGTTGTTAAAGATATTTCAATAAATAATAATGTAGGGCCAATTTTTCAATCGCTAGATAAACCTCGGATTACCTATTATTCCAATAAGTCTATAGTCCATACAATAAAAAATGCGGCCATGTGCGAGTCGGACTCGCGCAGGAAGGGTTCCGTACCATAATCTATAAAGAAGGCGAAAAAATCATGTCTGTTGCATGGGAGCCCCCTTTAAATATTTGTTTTATTTAATTTAATTATTTATCATCTTTTTCGCGAAATATCCAAACGCCTGGTCGAAGCAACCTGTGACCAGAATGCCGGCTTATATCTTGGTCAGAGAATCAGCATTGCCATCCAACGTGGCAATGCCGCCAGCATTCTGGGTACGCTGCCTTCTGATAGCGACTTTTTTAATTTAGACTATTTTATTTAAGTTTCTTAGTTTAGTAAGTTGGTCTTGAATTGTTTATTAAATTTAATATATTATTTATTGTTATTGTGAATATATAACTAAATGTTCTGTGAATATTTCAAGCGTCTACATATTGCCCTTATCAATATCAAGCAAAAAAAATCACGTATGTTGTATAGGAGCCCCCTTGAATATTTATTTTATTCTGTTTTTTACTATTTGTTGTTATAGCGGCCACAGAAATACATCATCTGTGAAAATTTCAACTGTCTAACTATTACGATCTGTATCATGAGATTCAGCCTGGTGACAGACGGACGAATGGACAGCGGAGGCTTAGTAATAAGGTCCTGTTTTACCCTTTGGGTACGGAACCCTAAAAACAGTCCTAATTTAAAATTAACAGCCAAATACCATTTATCTAGCTATTGAATAATCTAACGTTTTCAGTAAGCTTAACTATTAGTTGAGGTATGAGTATTTTTTGAATACCTCATTATTATAATATACCGACGGTTATATAGTGCAGCTGCACTTGTAGGCCTAGACATATCCAGGCTTTTTGTGCCTAACTCTTTCAGCCACATCATCTTTACAATGGTCAAATAAACTATATAAAAAAAAAGAAAATACACTATCTAAGTGTCTCTATTCAACAGTCTACGTGCTATTTTCAATCGTCATTTGTATTTCGAATTAAACGTAATTTGTAAGGCGATGATAGCTCAGTGGTAGTGACGTCGGAATCCGCGGCGAAGGTTGTGGGTTCGAATCCTACAATGAGCTTGAGCTTTCGGTGAAGGAAAACATCGTGAGGAAACCGTAGCAAGGTGGTAGGGTACTTTGTAGTACCCGCCTGGCTGGCTACCACCCTCAAGTTGAAAATCTGTCTCTAAACACCTATTGGTGTGTTCCGGCAGCTGCACTTGAGAGCCAGATCCTTCTAGACTTTGTGTACTTACCACCTTCGGCCACACATCATCACCTACCATAGTGAGATTGTGGTCAAACACAAGCCTATACAAATTTAAAAAAAAAAAAAACATTAATAGTGCCGCAATAAAAAAGTGACAACCGATGTTACTCGATTACACTTGATTCGATTAGAACCAAATAACAAAAAAGTCCATAAGTTTCGGAACAAGTCATTGCATTGTGTAAACTCTTGGTTTAATGTATTCAAATAATTCAATAACCATCGCAATAATAATATATACATACATCATTACTTTATGTCGAAGAATGTTGACTGAATAATGATCGACAAGAACATAGCGAAACTACAAGTAATCCCTTAGAGGACATAGGTGCATATTCCTGCAGTTGTATTGTGGGGAACAGTGGCTGCTGCTTTTTGATTAGAAAGAGTATGTCTCTTTGGTTATGACTATGATCTGGTATTAGAAGTGGGCGAGAAACCAGAACGTGTTGTCTGCTCCAGCTACATTTTTAAATAATGTACTACTTGTAGATTAACAGAATAATCTCGATTTATCACTTTTGCTTCATAATAAATAAATGAATGTATACTCACCTACATAATAAATGAATAAATGTCGTTGTAGTTATTTTATTTTAATACCAGCTGTGCCCCGCAGTTTCCTCCGCGTATAATTGAATAATAATAAAATTATTTACTAATAATAATGCTTTCTTTCTACCATGTTGCAGTTTGTAAACAAACGCCTAACTAAAAGTTCATAGCAAGATCGTTTTCTTGTACACTTTGTTTATCTATTGACGTAGGAGATTCTACGATTTTATTTTCAGGATTGTAAAGATATGAATAGTTCCTGAAACTTTTTTCATACGAAATACCAATATTCAGCTATTGTTTAACTTTGGAAAAAAACATACCTACCTGTTGAAAAAAACACGATAGTTAAAGGAACTTGATTTTAATTTGAAACATTAATATTTGTTAAACAATACCTTATAATATCCGCACTTAACTGGCATTACTATTATTTTTTGTATAATGTAAAAAAAACATAAAACTCATTCAAAACCAAACATCAGAGTTGTTTCGATTTTTTTGATGACGGAAGAAAAAAGAGAAAAAAAAACACTATTTTACTCAGCTCCGTAACGGATTTGGATGAAACTTTACTCCGATTCACAATCATACATAACCTATGAAAATCAATCATCCTGACTGACCACAAATATTTCATACAAATATTTGATGTACCTAATTAATCTTTGAACACTATTAAATACACACTATTAAAAGCAACAAATACTAAAAAAATATGAATATTTAATCAAATTTATTTATAAAATTAATTGCTAATAATTAAGCAACAAAATAAACTATTTAACTTTAATCAAAGTGCGTAAAGTGTCTGTAGCATATCTCCTACTAGACTATGCATCACTGTGAACGCCGTCGGCGCCTCAGTATAATTACTCGGGCTTCGTTACGGTTAATGACACTCTTAATTAAAACAGTAAAATGATCTTTAAAAATATTAACTGGACTGAGATTGAGGGTTGCAATTTCTTCGGTCAGACATGTCTGCTACAACTACAACTCTTTTTGAATGAGGATGTGTACATAATATGATAATTATTATCCAAAAATAAGTTGTTTTTCTGCGGTCACCTTTGACAGCGTGCTCATGGCCGATATGATATGTGATACGCGCCTCGCTTCACAAAATATTGCCATTCTTGTCTAACTGCTGCACTCCCCATACTGTCGGTGATGGGACCGCCTTAATTTGGTCGGTCCATCTCATCACTCATGGGTTATCTACCACGCGTTTTGGTACCTGAACACTAATCAGTCTATGGAAAAATCTCCGAAAATGTATGTATTTAATATATATTTAATTAATTTATTTTCCAAAATATTACTGCATATTAAATTTCAGACAGCCAAATCAAATTAAGCAGAAACTTAATAAGTTAAGTTATAATTAACTTGAAGAACAGACGAGACCCCATCAAAGTTAAGATGTTCCAAATTTGTTGAAGCATACGTAATCGATTGAATAGGGTTAATACGGCACAGTGCAGATAATATTTGCCCATATTATATTGAATGTGGTGCCTCTGAGGCTACTAATGAGTTTTGCCAACCGATTTGGTTAGGATACTGTTTTCTGAACTTGAATGAATATTTAACTGCTTGAGTGGATGCGAGACAACTGAAGTATTTTCAATTTTTACCATAGTAAGAAACGTCCACTTTGTAGCACCATTGCTATCCCTAGGATGCCTTATACTATAGAGTGAGAAAGGAATAAGTATTTAAATCTAGTGCTTTACATTGTATTTTTGTTGTAGATTAAATAAAATATTACTAAATTATAAACATATGGCTTACCGCCCCGCGGTTTCACCCGTGTACCCCTATTTTACCCCATTAGGAGTTGAATTTTCAAAAATACTTTCTTAGCAGATGCCTACTTCATAATAGCTATCTGTATGCAAAATTTTAGCCCGATCCGTCCAGTGGTTTGAACTGTGCGTTGATAGATCAGTCAGTCAGTCACCTTTTCCTTTTATATATACAGATATAATATATATTTCACTTTTCACCTAAGTAGGTACTAAATAAACAGGACAAAAAACCATGTATGAAAATAACTTCAGAAGTTTAAAAAGTTACCTCTGAAGTTGTTTTCAGATAAACGAGTTTTGAATATGACATATGCCAAAAATAAGGATTTTATGTATGATAAAGTATGTTTTAATGTAGATAAATGCGATGACGAGAGAATAATATTGCGACACAAATACTTATGTCAAAGGTATATGTTGTAAATAAAGAAAATGGTATGAATATCCCATTATGCTTTCTGCCTTAACTGCCATCGCCTGCATCATTACTTTGTAAAATGAAAAAAATACTTTCTGGCTACCACCCTTAAGTTGAAAATCTGTCGCCAAGTATCAATCGGTAGCTGTTCTTCAGAGCCAGTTTCCTACTAGGCTTTGAGTGCTTACACCTTTAGCAAAATCTTTGTTTGTTTATAATTAATTACCTTTCATGCCTAAACCACTGAACCGATCGATTTGGTCCGCAGATAGCCTATAGTATGGAAAAGGACACGGACTGTTTTTTTCTCGGGAACGCGGGTGAAACCGTGGGTTAGAAGCTAGTAGAAGAATAACTTGGGGATGCATTTAGTAAAGTGTGCTATACGTATATCTACTTACAATTTGTCTGAATTTTTATTCATCCCAAATTCAGGAAACCACAAAGTGAAATCTGGGTACAACCACGAAATGATACAGCAAACAATCTAGCTAAAATAATTTCGGAATAGAATATAGAACAAACCTCTTCGATCACTTTCAGCCTAAATAGAGTCCCGTATAATTTTACTTGTATTGTTTTATTCAAGAGATAAACACATTGAGTGGCTGTGGGTCAGTGTGGGTCCTAGTTTAATGCTAGTTTAGGTTTGATCTCAAAGCGAAGGCGGACGAAGTATTTGAACAAGTCATGAGCCGAGAAAAGTAATAAGTTCAAATTTGTAAGTAGCACTAACCATGCACAAGACTCTATTTAGCGATTGGAATTAATTTTACAGAACAGAGAAAATATAGCTAGAATTGGGTTGAATATAAAAAGTAGAGGTTAAACCTCACAAAACACTTTTGGTCAAGCTTGAAGAATAACAACTACAAAGACAAAAAATGTGAAAGAATTTCAACTGAACGCCCTTAAATTTATACATTTTAAGAAAAATACAAAAACATATTTTTTGGTTTATCATGGCTGGCGGCCGGCGATGGTTTTTATAGTAATCATACCGGTATCCATTTTATTAAAATCTACGCTAGCATGATGTGATCATCAGGGTTATTCAGACCTGTTCGGTTGCGGTCCCGATCGGTTAGACAAACCGATCATATTAAGTAGACTACTGCTACTAAATATGATGGCTCATATTTTCTCATTTCAGACTTCCATTTGGAATGAGGCAGTCGATCGGTACACGATCGCGGCATACGAAATCTGCGCCTAACACAGCATCAGCCAAAATTTAACAAAATAAATCGCCCTATCCGATCGGAGTGGCAACCGAATGGATCTGAGTAAGGGGGAAAGTGGCGAAATAATGTTTAACAACTGGCTGATGAGTATTTGATAATCGTATCTGCCGAGTTAGATAGTTTCATGACTGACAATCAAAGTAGACTGGTCCCGCTGAAGCTTTCATTACAGTTCCTGTAACTCTTTGTTATGATTAAAGTGCTGGATGAAGAATTATGAATAATTGTAGGTAATAAAAGAATATGATGGATTAGTTCTACTAGATTTCCTAATTAGTTACAACGTCATTTTTAAAGTAGGTAGATTTTGTTTGCTGACAAGCTATATTATATACTGAAATAGGTATATAGTATTAGAGGACTTAGAGGAGGCCTATTTCTAGCAGTGGATGTCTTGTGGCTGAGATGATGATTATGATGATGATACTGAAATAGGTGTGATGAAATCAACATTTTCTTCTATAGCAAATAAAATAAAATACATCATTAATATTAAATAGAATAAAAAATTAAGGCATTCAAACTTAATTTTAATTTGATATAAACTAAATGAATTCCGTCGCTCTTCAGCTGCCCGCAATTTAATGCAAGGGTTGTCCTACTTTTCCATCGCTTCCAACGGCTCAACGTAAATTGGACCTTTTAGCTCGATTGCCAATTGGTATGAAACTCAAGAGGAGAGCGTCGGTAGACGGTGCACATTTCTCATTATCCTGAATAATTTAGTGTCTAACGAATTAATGAAGCAAATGTATAAGTCTTACGGTTTGGTTTTATTTTTATTAAAGTATTTTGGAGCTGAGTTTCTTTCTGTAAAAGAAAAACCATAATCTGATCTTGCAAAATCTATATGGTTGAAAATGGTTAGCTCGCTAAATTTGAAAGCTTCAAAGTTTATCTACCGTATACACTAAGAGAGCATACTTGGCCGCAGATTTTTCAATTGAAAGTGGTAAGTCAGCCAGGCGAGTGCAGTTTGGGAATCAATGTAAGAATAATATTTACAAATTGACAAATATAATAGAAACAATTGAAATAATCAATATAAAACCATATTAATATTTTGATGAGTTAAATATATTTTAGGAAAGAGTTTAATTTGTTATATGTTTTATTCAGGTAAAAATATAATTTCCTTGTCATTTTGCATAACGCAGGATAAAATTAAATTTCATTCTCATCGACGCAATAAAATTAAAGTTGAACCTATATGTATAATTATATAATAAACATAATATTATATCGATGACAACAAAATACGTTTCTTTTAAAGTAAAAACAGCCTTCTCCAATGACAAAGTTCCATTTATCCAAGACATTATTCTCAATCAAAACAAGGTGCCGATAAATATCTAAAAGCATATAAAAACGATAAAAAAATTCAATATAAAAGTAATGCAGAACACGTTTTAGACAAACAAAGACCAGAAACCGAAGGCATATAAAAATAACAGTGTGAAAGGCCAGATGTCATATTGCTGCAACAAAGGGTAGTTCAGACACAGACAAGGCCGGATACTGGCGTTTTAGTGGGAACAGTAACTCAGAATATTACATACAGTCTGTTGTGTACATGAAATATTAATGAACTGATATGATATATGCTAGACAGGCACGTGTAGTTACAGTATTGTGTACATCGAAATAAAAGTGTGAATTTACTGTTTTGGATATGTCAAAGTCAATGTCATACGATAATGAACTTAATAATATCTCTACGCACCTAGTTCTGTATCCTTACTATTATATATTCGAAAGTGTGTTTGTTGGTTTGTCTTTCACGCAAAAACAAAGCAATAGCTAGACGAAATTTTTGGATAAGGATAGTTTGTAGTTTAGAGAGTGACATAGGCTACTTTTTATCCCGGGAATACGGGTGATACTGCGGGTCAAAAGTTAATATTTTATAATCAAAGAATTCATAAGGATTTGAATTAGCAAACAAACATGTGAAAATCAATTTTGTTTTGTATTAATGTAATTTCTATCGATCCATCTTTATATATTTTTCACCAAAAAGGATTTTAAATCGTATGCATAGCCGTAGTGGGCGTAAACAAACTTGCGTGAAACAAAATCAGAGCTCACCAAAAATGGTCACCTACAAAGAAAACTATGTCTTAACTAAAACATACAAAGAACACTTCACAACAACAAGAAAATCCCACTTCTAGTAATTTTGCAAGTACGCTGTAAACGTTGGAACTGCAAGCCCGCGTTTATGACGTCACTGAGCGTAAAATAAGGGGGAAAATACACTTGCCCACTTTTACATCGTCAGCTCAACTGTTAATGATAGCTTTGTCAAAACCCTGCTGGGTGTTTTGCTATAAAAATGGGTATTACACCCATGAACACATATTTAGCACCAAACATACTTGACAAGGGATTCATGGCCGTAACTGCCATAACTCGCAATCTGCTGGCAAATGGCTACACTTATTTTTCGGATGGTGTTTTATATTGACCATTTAATATAAAATTGTAAAAATGGGTCGGCTGTAATATATTACACATTATTATTATATTGTTGTATATTTCACAATATGATCTACGATATTTTTGTCATTCCAAAAAAATCGATAATAGGTTATTTTACTCCATATGAGAAAAAATCTAAAAATGTACAATTTAGATAGTTTAGGCAATAAGCAGTCGGAAAATGTTAGTTTTAGTTCATAAAATAATTTAATTAATTTTAAAATTCATTTTAAAGTTTTCAGTTTTTTTAATCTGTTTCTAAACAAGCAAAACAGTAGCCGCCATTATAATGATGTCATACGGCCCTGTATGTAAAATAAAAAGTGTCAACTGAATATTATTATTTTTCCACTAATATTCATGCATTCAGGAACAGTACACTACTAAAAAGGATAATAGCTCATTTATAAAATTTTACAAGTCCAATTGAGACCAATATCAGCGCATTTATTTACTTAGAAGAGACCAAATAACGTCATGACCGTAGAGTTACATGACGTCCAGCGTTTTCATCAAACTACTCGCAAAATTTGAAAATGTAAAATTTAAATGCATTTTTATGGCACTTATCGATTGAATAAAAATCTTGTGTTTTTTTGGTGGCTTATTAGCACCTTAGGAACGAATTGAGACACTTTTCAAAAATGGTTGTAATACCCAAAAATATAAATAAAAATATAAAAAACCTAATAAAAAAAAAAACATTGTGAGCATATAAAAAAGTTTTAAATAGTTTGTACGTGATTATACATATCATAAACAAAAGGATATTTTCTTTTAACATTTCACGGTTTCGATTTCTGTTTCAGAAAGGATAATTTTTCAAAAATCTATTGCAGTTGGACTTTTTTTTAAAATTAAGTGAAGTCCCCTTCACTAAAATTTTCTATCAACAATATTAAAAGTACATTCCCTCCGTGTAGCTTCCTCCCTGTATTGGACTAGAGGGAACTTATTGAGCATGCTTGTCACATCAAAAAATATTCTCGGTTATTCTGTACCAATTGTACCGGAAAATTGTGATTCATGTACACGTAAAAGTGCTTACGATTTTTGGTTATAAAAAACCAATTACTACTGTGCTGCTTGATTTTGATCTTTATATTTTATTGATAAGGTCTTATATTCTTTAATCGTACCTATTGTTATTCTCAACATAAGAATCTATAGGGAAGTCAATGTCAATCAAATAGCTCAACGGTAGTGACATGCCGCGACGAAGGACGTAGGTTTGAGCTTTGAAGATGAAGGAAAACATCGTGGCAAAACCATAGCTCAGTGATATGGTACTTTATAGAACCCGCCTGGCTGGCTACAACTATCAAGATGTCGATCAGTCACTAAGAATCTGACGGTACAGTACTTGAGAGCCCGTTATATAGCCTTTGTCTGCATCTGATTCACATGATGATCACAAAATTAACTGTGGTCAAAATTGTAAAAAACAATAACAAAATACGATTTGATCTAGGTGATATCTGACCCATGTCCTCAGTTCAGTAAAAAAATACAATGAACTTTCTTTTACCCTTTTCAACCGACTAAAGTCATACGGTGATCCTCTTGTCACCTATTATTGGATCATAGGAACGCATTCGCATTCACGACCCAGTCGGTGCCCGGTCTATTAAGGCCTCTCCTCTGATTATGTTGAGGAGAAGGTAGCTCCGACCTTTTGATAACTTGACACAACTTAAACTTCTTTAAAAGTTTTAGGCATATATTCAGATCAACAGGTAATGGAAAAAAACACACATTATAATTTTAACCAAAATAAAATCTGGAAATGCTCAATTAGTAAAAAAGAGCGACTGAGATATTATGTACTAGAAAAGTCAGCCTATGCCGTTGAGCCTAAATTTTTCAACGTCACCGTAGCTCGTGAGATCATAAATTACCTTAATCGAAATCCAGGTTTTATACATGAACATGGAGAGCTTTCTTATGATTTCTCATTACCTACTTACGAGCCGTTATGTACCATATAGTATGGTCATTATTATGTTTCAGATTCAGATGATCACATCAAAAAAGCGTCATCAGCATCATCATCATCTCAGCTGCAAAACGTCCACCGCTGGACATAGCCCTCCTCTAAGGATCTCCAACAGGACCGGTCTTGAGCGCCGGGCGGGGCGGCCTGCATCCAGCGTTTTCCAAAGACCTTTACAAACTCGTCCGTCGACCTTGTAAGTGGACAAAAAAGTGTAACCCTCTGTATTTTAAAAAACTTTTACGCCAACGATAATAATACTCAAATGATATGAAAAACAAATAAATAGTTTGTAGGCATCATACATTAGCTTTATATCTACAGGCAGGCGGACATGATGAAACTATAAAGGGGTGACTAACGAATCTTAAAAATACAATAGTCTGAACTTAAAATTTGCATTAAAAAGTTAAAATTATAGTTAACTTCCATTCTAGCTAAAAATGTAAAAAAATATTATTTACAGGTGCATTACATTCACAAAGCTACTTTTTAAATAAATAAAACCACAATAATATCAAAATATTCATGAGAGTAAAGTGCAGAGTGGGTTTTCCAAATGAACTCAGTTTTACATAAAAGATACTACTATTTTATGCAGCTGGGAATCCAAGAAAGCTTCTCGTAGCAATTATAATAAAACTAAATACCCAGAAAATTGTTACACGTCGCCGTACAAAGGGATTGTAAGAAAACCAACTTAATACTGCGGCTAACTTCGACTTGAACTCGTTAGATATAAATGTGTTTTCTAGTTCCTAAACTGCAGTGGTAGTGTTGTTGTGCGACGATAATAGGGCGTCGTAACTCATCGTTAGATAGGGAGTGCTCACGTCGTGAACTACGGAAGATTTACAACCTTTTGTCTTGTGTGCAATTTTGAGAAATGCATTGGACGATGACCAAAGATGCGTTTGTCTTTTTATTGTTTGTTGGATGAAGAAAAATGACTTTGAAAATTATTACGACAAGTTAGAATGGAATGGTGGCTTCATAATCATAAACGTGTTTGTTTCACTTTTGATCTACCTTAAACAAACAAACCTTGTCTACTGGATTTTCGTAAATTCTGAGTAAATAAAATAAAATTATGTCATGAATCTCAATTTTCTTTGTATATTGTGTGGGTGAGATATTGTGTAGTATTAATTGTTATAGATACATAATATATAAGCTAATAGTCATTCATGTAATAAATAATGTAGTATAAAATAAATTTTAATTGAATAACAAGTATTTACAATAATATTATAAAATGCAAACTATACCTAATGCTAATATTATATCAATTTTCTATATATTAGGTATAGTATTTCTTATAATTTTGTTTACCTTACGAAGGCGAGACTAATATTATGTTTGACTTGCTTAACCTGTATCTTATGCATATAAATAATTTCATTTTATTAGAAAATAAAGCAAATGCGTTAACCTGCATATTAGTGAAGTAGAAGTATTGTATATGAATCACTGAATACAATTCTTTGTTAGTTTATCTTTATTACACTAACATGATATATCTACTCCAGTATCCACGTACGCTATTATTTAAATTAGTGACAGTGAAACTAAGTTCACATTACGGATGACTTTAGGGAAGATCGCAAGATGAGAACATTATGTTATGAAACTCGCCGTATTACGGTACGGTACGATGGTTTTGTTTTGGTAACCATACCAAAACAAAATTATTACTAAAACCAGGATGGTTTACAGTTGTCAATCCGCCACCAACCGAGGGCAAAAAGAGAGAATTAAAAGAATTATTGCTAAAATATCTAAAAATTGTGACTGGACGATGCTTATCGTGGCATATCCTTTAACAAATGTTAGTATTCTGTTATGTTAGAGTGACATAATTGCAAAGTACAAATTGTACAGTCATTTATTTAAATCTATTGCTTTTAAGAAAAATGGTTTCAATATTTTTTCTGCTTGCTGGCTAATCGTGTTTATTTGTACTCATGTGCACGGAAACATAATTAAATGTCTACATTGAGAGCTTTATGGCACACCTTCCAATTTCAGCATCGAATGAATAAAATATGTCCCACAATTAAGGATTATCTTAGCATTTGAGAGATAGGAAATTAGCATTAAACTGGTTCTCGTTACTAATGTACATATTCAATCGGATATAAGTGCTTCTACGTTCAACGAGATATATCCATCGATATTGACACTAGATTGTAGAGGTAAAAACATAAAATCGCGAATTAAGTATATGATACCAAATATCTCTTTAAATGGTATAAATAAAATCGCTATCTGGCTCTGTCTGTTACTCCGCTTACTTCATCTAAACCACACATAGGGATACGATTTTCACTAATAGAAAGAGTGTTAAATGAGGAAGGTTTGTGTATATCAATTGCACCCATGTGAACCTGGGGCGGGTCGTTAGTCTTATCATAAATTAAATGTTTTGTGTCGAACGTGTGTATGAAAAGGGGAAATCTTTCAAAATCAACATGAAGTAATTGGTTTTAGACACATATAAAACAAGAAAGAAAAACTCTTAATAAAATGAGCAATTTTATTTAGCGAAAAGTCAGATGCTATTAGCGTGGATAGAAGATTTCAAGCTAATAGATCCATCATAGCCTAAACATCAATTTGACAGGTCTTTACCCGAAAACTGTGGGAGCATAATAGGAGTTGTTAAATCTCTCATCTTTTCGTGAAAACATTTTCATTAGAGAAGAAAGATTATTTTTACTATGATTTATCATTTTCGACATGTTTTTCAAAAAGATTATCCGGTGCAATCGGTTAGAAAAAGGGTAGAAAATATAATAAATGGTTCTTTATTGACGCAGTTTTTGAATGTCATCCTGCGCAATGCTAAGCTTAAGGAAATCCCGTGGAGGAAATTAGGAGAACGAAGGATTTGTAGCCGCAATTCACTTTGAAATGTCCGACGAAATAAATTAGATACCTACTAAAGAAAAATTGCCCTAAAATCTAATAATCTGTTTTAATAGTCAAAACTTTTGGCAAAAGCAACTGATATACATTTTTCAGGTTAAGTAGCTGATAATTTTTTCATTTCACCTTCATAACTAATAATTATTTATCACGACAAAAGAGGGTCAAAGTACCACATTACCATGATTACTATGATGCTGTGTTTTACGTGGAAAAAAGTATTTGGTTACAAATTAGGTGTTTCTTTGATGTTGCGAATGTTCTATAATAGGCACGTAGACACAACATACCATGAATTTTGACTAATAAGTATTTGAAAGACAAAGATGATTAAATATATATATTTTGAGGACCTACTTATTATATTCGTACTGTTCAACAATTTAACACTCAACGTAGAATCTTACATACCTTCAATATATTTTAGTATCAATTCTAAAATATATTCATATAACGAAAGGATGACCATTTAGTAACTATCACTTCACATTCGCACCTTTTGAACCTTTTGGGCCCAATTTTGCATAAAACCCGGATATTGACCGGATCACACGGTCTGAAGAATACTCTTTTATTTATTGGTACGAGCGGAGGAAGGTTATCAACATTACTATAAAATTTTATACTTCAGATGCTTAACAGTTCTATTAGAGATATTTATGTAATGTTGTAATATTTTTGTGAAGAAAATATATTAGCATTATAGAATAATGTTAAGCAAATTGCGAAAGAATAATAAACGATTTAGACTATATTAGTAATTTGTAGCAATTTTGGTAGCAGGTTTATGATACGGTGTGATTCAAAATAAATATTAAATGATACCTTTTATTATTGTGTATTCAAATTTTAAGGATTTTTTACTATACTATAAAAATAAACCTGCGAAAGTTTTTGTGTTGGAGGTATTTTCACGCCGTACTATACTATATATACTATACTATAATATACTATATTATGTATTCATGCAACTTGAAATATAAAAAAACAACGCTAAAAACCTCTATCATTATCAATGGGGTTATCGAATAACCACTATCAAATAAAGTTTTCTTTTAAAGATTAAAAAAAATAAACATTAAGAGGATATTACCGCCAGGGCTATCTCAATCAATCGTGTGAGGAGAGCTGGCATAGATAGATGACAATAGATTTAAGGCATTATTTTTATGTGTCGTAATCTGCTTAGTAAAATGATAGATAATGAAGATGAAAACTTCTAATTGTAAAAAAAAATCTAAGCCCCTGTGCACCCAAAATCATGTAAGTAATTGTAATTTTTATAGTTACTGTTTATAAAATTTCATTGAGTATTATTCGTAGATAAGTATCTAAAATAGGGCCATACTTCGTTTTGTACGAAGCTAGCTCCCGGTATTATCCTCTTTAAAAGAAGCCCGATATATTTCACTCAATCCCAACATTTCCAATGGCCACAAATGATTACTCTTTTTCCATCATTCTACAAATAATTCCGCTTCGTCAAGCGATTGTGTTGGCAGAATTGAGCGAGAGAGTTTAACTACAATTTAACAGATTGAGTTGTCAATTTACAGATGCGACTCGTTTCTTTTTTTTCTGCTTTAATATAAACAAAATAAGCATGTGATTCTTATAGAGTAGTTTATTATAGTGATTTGTATTATCATTAACTAGCTTCCGCCCCGCGGTTTCGCCTGCGTTCCCGAGGGATCTTATAATTTCCCGGGATAAAAAAGTAGCCTATGTTAAGTATCAGCAACCTCCATACCAAATTTCATCAAAATTTGTCCAGCCGTTTGAGCGTGAAGAAGTAACAAACATACAAACACACTCACAAACTTTCGCCTTTATAATATTAGTGTGAAGTGTGATAGTAGGATAGAAGGATTGGTAGGATTTTAATTATAAACTTTTATAACTAGACTTCTACATGCAATACAAAAATGTTATCATCCAATTTCAAAAATCTCATTTAATTTCATCTAGGATCTATTCTAATATATTTTGTTTGGTGTTCTAATAAATAAAGTTGTGAAAAATTCAATTCGCCTTTTGTGGAGACGTGGGATCAACACCCGTGTCGGACAAGGTGCTATTCCCTATTTATGATCATCTGTACAGTAGCCCGAGATTGGTAAGTATGTGCGAATCGGTGACTGTACTCATGCACATAACATGTCCTTTCGGCAAAAATGGAGTAAAGTAACACATATAAAGTAACAGTTGTATATTTATCTTGGAATTTAGAAATAATAGGCTTGAATATTTTAATAACAAAACATTTTCGTGCAAATAGCGGTCTTTAAACTAAAACCTTCAAGTTATATTTGATTTGCATTTAAATGAATTGCAATTTTATAATAAACAAAGATCTGAAACTGCTATCTGTGGTCGTAAAGTAAAATTGGTTGTCGATCCACATTGCCAAGTGTCCATAAAGCTGTATCTTAAATATATGGGTGGATAATCTTATTTGAAATTATACTTGTGTACAGTTTTAAAATGATACTTTTGTAAAAAGGCAAATTGATACTTAAGTCGTTGTTATAAATGCTTGAAATTATGCATCGTAGAATAACTAAAACTCATGTATTAAAAATTCTGCGATTTCCTTTGTTCATACAAAGGAAACAAAACTATATACTAGCTTTCACCTCGCGGTTTTACTTTTTCCTGTGGATACGCTTATAATTTTTCAGGATAAAAGTTTCTATACTTTAATCCAAGATATGATTTATTTCTTTGCCAAGTTTCATTCAAATCCGTCCAGCCGTTTTATACGTGATTGAGTCACAAACATCCAAACCTACAAAATTTTACATTTATTATATTAGTAGGATACATCCATGTTCAAAATCATTTAGATTCGTCCAAAGTGAAAAAAAAAAACTTATATTTTCCCTTTGATTTTCCCCAACCTAAATTAAATAAACGTTTAAATTCACAACCAATTCGGCGTAATTGAGTATCTACCGAAACATACAACTTATACATTATTATTTCATAATAGACATTGAATTATTTTACTATTATAATGTAATAATTATGGATAACATCAATTTACTTGACTTAATGCTAAGCTTATTCAATCGATTGTATTGTATTGGATAGATTCCAAGCTTCAAGTAGCTTTCAGAGAGCTTATCTCAGCTTACGTCGATTTATTATTCGCTAGTCGCCGCCTACGGCTTTTCCCTCTTTATCAAATCCGGAAGAAAACATAAAATAAATTAATCAATGTTAATTTAGTTGTAACTTACGCAATCAAATATTATATTCGATAAAATAGTTTTTGTTTGAATTTTTCTTCCTACTAATTCAATAAATGTGAATGATTTTGAATGTTTGAACAGAACTGTAACGGATTAAATTAAAATATGGGATAATAAAGATCATATCCTGGAATAAAACATATAATAGGTACTTTTTATCCCGAAAAACATAAGGTCCCCCGGGAATACGGGTAAAACCTCATCGCTCCTCAAAGGGTTTGAAAACGATCATAACGTCCATTAAGATTGTCCATTGCAACTTATTTTTGAGTAGCTATATAATACCATGTATTATATCATACACTACCCTTCCACCCCACGGTTTCATCCGCGAACCTCATTTTTACCCCCCTAAGGGATGGAATTTCCATAATCCTCAGTGGGTGCCTACATTGGCTACACTATATAAGGTATCTATGTACAAAATTGTAAGTCTCTAGGTCCAGCGGATTGGGCTGTGTGTTCATATGTCAGCCAGTCAGTCAGTTTACCATTTTATATTATACAGATTATTCACTTATTCGTTACTTGCTTTCGCCCCGCGGTTTCAGCCGCGACGTATCTCTATTTAAAAAAACACGTTGATCCATTGCTCCGTTGCTACGTGAAAGAAGGAGAAAACAAAAACCAACTAACACACTTTCGCATTTATTAGTAGGTATGTATATGATATGACACAATAGACCTGTTTAATCCCAAAATCAGATAAAATACCTTCGCATACTTCATCTGAGAGTTTTTGATTATGTATATGTAAATACTTCACTTAAGAAAACCTAACAATATTATCATGCCTCTGTTTAAAGGAGTGATTAAAAACTTACAAAGTACGACCCTAGAAACAAAGCGATGCTTACTTAATCTCTCAGCAAGAAAACAATCTACTTTGTAATGTAGAAGGTTTAATTTATGCCCGCGGAGCAGGGGTGCGGTGCCACACTGAGTTAAATTCATTTAAGTAGGTGTCTGGGTAAATGTTTTATTGCATTGCTAGTTTTTGTTCGTGGAGTTTTAACTGCCTTCTATTAATTAAGAATAGTGAATGAGAGAGAATATATTGGACTAGTTATACTTTTCGCGTCTGTGAGTCGTGGTTTTGTAGCTAACGTTAAACAAACATCGTCGTCCTTGTCACACACAATTTGACATTGACAGCAAGGTGGTAGATAAAAAATACGATGTAATATTTATTGTCGTCTTGGCGTCGTCAGAAATGCAATTTACGATAAAAAGGATAAGACCTTAAATTGTGATATTAATTGAAAATCTATTAAATTGAACCGCGCCGTCTTTACGACGAATTCGCATTACATTACATGATACATTACACGAAAAAGTACACGCCCTTAAGTATTTAAAACTAGCTTTCACCCCGTGGTTTCACCCCCGTTCCTGAGGGTTCTTATTTTTCCCTGAGATATAAAGTAGCCTATAGCGTTCCTCAATAAATGGGCTATCCAACACTAAAATAATTTTTCAATTCAAACCAGTAGTTCCTGAGATTTGCGCGTTCAATCAAACAAACAAACTCTTCAGCTTTATACTATTTACTATGAATGCAACTAATAAAATGCACTTTTCCAGTTAGCTTTATAATTTCAAGGAAGTTATAAACAATAAAAATAAAGATTTATTATTTTTCCCGAGGAAAGTTGCACAACAAAAGAAATTGCGCTGAGCCTCGACTCCGTAAATGCTTATTTATTTAAGTAGTTTTAAATATTAACGCTTTGAATATTCATTTGCTTTTCACGTAGCTTTTAACGTAACTTAAATATTTTATAGAACAAAAATTCAGGACTCTTGCAAAACGGATAACTAGTTACTAAAATAGCTTTAATAAAAAAAAATATATATCATTCTAGAAACATTGATTAGAGCCCGAATACAACTGCGACGGTTGAACCTGAAAAATTAGCGCCAACCTATTTTCACCGAGAAAAAAATACCGAAGAGAAAAACGATTCAACGTTCAGTTTCACAATTCAATGAGCCGAATAATAAAACTACGGTACCTATTATAGGTAGCATACCATCGATTTATCATGAAAAAAATATAATAGAAACGCGTCAAAATGGTGAATGGCTTTAACTGAAATTGATGAATGTTTGAGTATAAATAAACACTATTGTATGACATTTTCCATTTATCCATCCATCCATCCATCCAAACTTTCACATTTTTAATATTATATAACTTCCGCCCCGCGGTTTCACCCGTGTTCCTGTGGGATCTTATGTTTTATCTTAATAAAAAGTAGCCTATGTGCTATTCCAGAATAATCTATCTCTCTGCCGAATTTCATCCAAATCCGTTCAGTAGTTTTTGCGTGAAAGAGTAACAAACATCCATCCATCCATCCATCCATCCATCCAAACTTTCACATTTATAATATTAGTAGAATATAGTAGGATTTTGTTTATCTAGACGTGATGAATTACTTTCGTAAATTACGCTACGTTGGCTAACTTCGTTAAAACTCGAGTTTCTTGAATATTCAATCAATCGAGTTAGATTTTTTTCCGGCTCTATTTCATAAAGCTTTATACCAAATATGATTCGAGCCATAGGCAATAGGTATTTAGTTTATTCAAAATAATGAATACTAGGAGAACTAGTTTCTAATAGGACTAGTAAAACTAGTAGGACTAGTAGTACTAGGATAGTTTCCGCCAATGGCGCCAATACACTAGCATAATACTTTGATGCGATCTTCATATTTATATGCTTAGTAGGTGAAAATTTCCATCCAACATTTTCCTCAAAGAGTCTCTTATTGACTTGTTTAAGAAAATATATTTCCCTATCGGCTTTAAAGACTTAGTCCTGTTCAGTTTATTAAATGTAGAAGGGGAATACTGCAATTTTATAAGTTTTCTATTAACTTCACAATTCACTCTGATAATGTGAAAAATAATTCTTATCAAATGAGTATACATAGATGATTTTCGGTAGCTAGTTAAACTTTTGATAAATTACGAACTAAACTAGCTTCCACCCCGCGGTTTCACCTGCGTTCCCGAGGGATTTTGTTTTTTCTCGGGATAAAAAGTAGCCTATAGCCTTCCTCAATAAATGGGCTATCCAACACTGAAATAATTTATCAAACCTACCAGTAGTTCCTGAGATTAACACATTCAAACAAAAAAACTCTTCAGCTTTATAATATTAGTAGGGTGTTTTACTTCGACATTTAATAAAGCATAATTGATGAAAATAACCATGATAGAAATAATAGGTTTAATGCAAGTGGCAAATTGTCATAGTATTCTTATCATCGCCACGAACAACAGAGGAAAACTTTTGTTAGGATCAACAATTTTCAGGACTGTTCCCTTAAAAACAGTATTGATCTCGTTTAACAACAGCACCTGTACAAATCCAAATGCACTAAGTAATATGTTGAGTTTCATTTTATACCAATTTTTAAACAAAATTATTATATTGATCACGAATTGCAAGAGAACAAGGAAATGGAAAATATGATAGTTTTTTTTTTCCTTTTAATAGTTTCGTTTAAAATATCAACAATGCAATCCAATTAAGGGTAGCGTGATGAAAAATTCTGCATTGGGTTCGGCCATCGGATATATCAGTGATATTCACAAATTGATTTATCGGCAGTGGCCGCCCTGGGCACCCATTGATTTTACGCCCTACTTAATGAACTTTGCAACCCGATAACAGCTGCTTCTGTTTATCAAAGTATGTTTATACTAAAACATGTATTTATTGAAGTGTAAACTTGTTTTAGCGCGGTACACATATTTTTAGATGAGGTAAAACCCCTGGACTCGCGACACCGTTACGAGCGAGACGCAGTTTGATGTTTAGTTTCTTTTCTCAATCTTAATCTCTCAAAAAAAAAAGTTTTCACTTCTGTCGGTACTCCCGGAGTGCAATTTTATTTTTTGTACATATATATCATTAAATACTTATTTGAATGTTTTTAAGATAGTATTATGACTCGCTAGAGATTTTCCAGTACAGCCTTGCTGGCTACCTTCAAGTTAAAAATCTGTCGCCAAGTACGGTCAGCAACATAAGTAGCTGAACAGATAAAAAATTACAAAACATCTGTACACCAAAACTATCCACATTTTTAAAACACCACTTTACTTTATTTTTCCATATTATGGATACTTATAGTGTACAAGTTCTTTGTAAATTTGTATCCGTTCAGCTACTTATGTACTGATTGTACCTACCGGTGAGTTCCAGCAGCTGCACTTGGGAGTCTGTTTTTTGTAGGATTAGTATGCTTAGCATCTTCGGCTACAAATAAATCGGTATAAAAATCGGAAAAATCTACTATAGACCGATTATACGTGTTCACATGAAACGATTTTGAATTTTATAAGTTTGGACATCTGATGGATAGGATCTTTTATCTGGCTATCTCCAAAGGGTGAAGCTCAGGTAAAAACTGTAAAAAGCCTGTTAGGGTGTAGATATTGAATGCTCTCATAAAAAGGTCAGTACCTCCGGACACTCATAAAAGAGAGTCCTTGCGAATATTCCATGTTGGTTTGAAGGCCTATATTGCTTTAGATCAGGCATGAATTGGGGGAATGAAACTTTATCTAGTCGTATTGCAAACAGTTTAGACATGGATATAGATTTGAATAGGGATTGAAAATATAGTTTTTCTTTTACTTTGATAGGCTGCTTCTATATTTGACTTGCAGTTTCTATTTTTTTTATGTAGGCCGATATAGCAATAGGCTATAGGCATTTACCGATTTCCAAAATTAGCTACTACTCATTCTAGGGTATGAATTTAGAAAATATTATCCGGTGTACTCATACTGACATAAAAAAAACTTTGTATCTTTTCCATTTTATGTTTTTTTTAAATAAAAATATACTAACAGTTACAGTTGACTACTATTTTAGATAAATATAGCTGTACAATTTTCCTTGAATTCAGAAACCCATTGGAAGTTTCCGGGGAAATCTCACATTGATCTCTAGTCGGATATTGCAGTTCGATTGCTGCCAGCGGCATACATTGAAGATCGTTTCACGCAGTCAACGGTAGATAAAATAGGGGGCCATGTAGCTTAATAAAAACTCGGGAAAAAAATTTAAGAGCCAACTTTATATTTTTTTATAGTTTCAGGGCTGGTCCACTTGATGTCCACTTGATTCTGGTATTAACTTATTCAATTTTGATAGAATATACGCCATTTCTAATCAGTGTGACAAGAATTTAAATTGATTAATTTAGTAATAAATAGTAATATGTATAATAAATAATATATAATGTATATAATTGTTAAGATAGTTCATATATAAATATGTAAAAAAGTGCAACGCCTACAAACTGCGTTAGTAGTTTGGCGATGTTAAATAACAAAAATATGTATGCTATTTTACTGAATAAAAAGTTATAAATAAAAAACTTGTTTTGAATAGAATACATAATTGCTGAATTTATCTCTCAGCAAATGCAAACTTCTGAGTCAGACTATCCATAAAGTGCCAGCGAAGGTCTATTTGAATAAAATATTATTGATTTTTATACCTTGCCTTCTAGGCTT
Organism: Tetheella fluctuosa; assembly: GCA_951216915.1. Classification (NCBI taxonomy): domain Eukaryota; kingdom Metazoa; phylum Arthropoda; class Insecta; order Lepidoptera; family Drepanidae; genus Tetheella; species Tetheella fluctuosa. The sequence goes on from OX578214.1 coordinate 13,538,673, forward strand.
TATAAAGGTCGGCAATATATTGGCAATCCACCTAGTATTGATAATGACCATAGGAGACAGTATCCATTATCATCAGAGACCATCTGCTTGCTAGTCAGCCTCAAACATTCAAAAAAAAAAAATAAAGCTTTGAGCCAAACTTCGTTACGCAAATCCGAGTGCATTGTTAGTGATTCCCTGCACAAAGCCGAATCCACAGCTGTATCTGAATTTAACATACATGGCACAGATATTAATCGGAATAGTGTATTGTAACGGTACATAATACTTTGCTTAATACATGAATTGATTTGAATAAAGTATTGTCAGTTGCAAAAAAAAAAAATGTAATAAATAATCTCTTTGGAACCCATTGCGCTTATGAAAGAAAATAAAAATGAAAGTAATTTGTATTAAAATAGGCCTTCACTAATACTTTTGAATAATTTGACCCTATCAAGCGGTTCGGAAGGTTGTTCCAACTGGACTTGAAACAAACTTAGATTTATAACATAAAATTGAGTTCTAACGGAAAAAAAGATGAGTGACTTAGTTAAATAAGTAAATAAACAAAAAGCAAACTCAGCAACACCTGTTCACAAGTTATGTATTTCCATTACTATTAAACTTTCTCGTTATGTAGAAACTGGCCAAGTTCTTCGCATAAAAAAGTTCAATTTAGTTGTAACTTGGTGTGCTTTCTTTGTAAAAACTTTGCGCCTTACTGAACTGGCTTGCTTTTTTGATATTAACAACCTCAGTTTCTTCAAAAAGATTTAATGAATTCCTTTAATACATCGTAGTAGACGTCCCAAAACTACCTACGAAAAAAATAGCATTCCAAGAATCGGGAATCAAGTTATTAAATAAAGTAAATGTAGGTATGCAGTAAAATTAGACTTAATATAACCTATTTCAGTTTCTTAAAAAAAAATGTAAAGTATGTGTATAGAAAGATGGAATCAATTGGAGGAAGCCATTATCCAGAAGGTGTCCTGACCTATATCCATAATATTAAATGTTTTTTTTTCTATTTTAATTTATTATACCTAAATTGGTTTTAATACTTTTTATTATTATTTTACCTATAATACGTAAAAAGTAAATGCGAGAAAAAAACGACTGTTAATCTTATACCTAAAGCTATTAAACAACCATTTTACTACATCCAATATATTTATCAAACTATACGTAGAAAGACCGAAACATTCGCTTTATCATCATGTCGTTAATTCATAGGAACTTATCGAAGCGCCAGTGTAGTTACAGCTTACAACTGAACTAGGCTGTTACGATGACATCCGTGTTGAGTGCTATGTCATTAGGCCGTTATGTCATTGCCGTATACATAGATATTGAATTCTACTGGAAGTGATGAAGTATTTACTTACTTAAGCCCTGGGAGCGTGGATAAAAGTTAATCGAATTTTATGACAAATCTAACTTCACTCTATGCAAATGACATTCGAAATATATAATTACTAGATTCCGCCCCGCGGTTTCACCCGCGTTCCCAGGGGAACTTATGTATTTCCGGAATCAAAAGTAGCTTATAGCCTTCCTCGATAAATGGGCTATCCAACAACTCAGAGTTTTTCAATTCGAACCAGTAGTTCCTGATATTAGCGCGTTCAACCAACCAAACAAACGAACTCTTCAGCTTTATAATATTAGTATAGATGTCAAATTTATCGATGTTTTAAACACATTGTTGATCTGTACACGCAGGGTATATTCTATACACGCTATGTGCTAATCAACTTCTGTCAATTGGTTCTGTGGTTGGTTTCCAACTAAGCGATAAATAAACTAAAATGAAATCGAAGAGGTTAACTTGCGCTATTTAGTATTTAGTACTGACTCTTCTAGGTATAGAAATTGTTAGATCTATGTCAGTCTGCCTGGCAGGCATGTTAAGCCTCTGACATTGCATTGCTATAAGGCACCTACTATGTCATATTCTTCGATACAGGTTACGTGAGAGAAGTCCATCGAGTGGAGAAGTGATGGGCGATTCATGAAATTCTAGTCTCGTGTGTACCATAATATTATTTATGTTCAGATGCAGTATAGATATTGTAGAGCTTAGTCCATTAGATTAGTACTTGGACTATCGTGAATAATGTTCCAGAATATTCATTATTATTATTATCTAAACTATGTTTCCGGAGCAAGCGGAAATTTGTACAAAAACCCATAAAAATGTCGCGCTCACACAGATGCAAGGATCTCAAATGCACTTTAGTATTATTTTTTAATGAGCTATAAAAACATCTAAGCGGCATTGTTACATTAAAATTTAATAGTTTGACAATAGTTCTTCATATGAACCCTATGCCTCCAAAGGACATCGCATAATATCTGTAATATACCTTTGTAGGCTGTTAAAATTTATATAACGCGTAAGATTACCGCACTATATCCTACTAATATTATTAATGTGAAAGTTTTGATGGATGGATGGGTGGATGGATGTTTGTTACTCTTTCACGCAAAAACTGCTTAACGGATTTGGATGAAATTTGGCAGAGAGATAGAATATAGTTTGGAATAGCACATAGGCTACTTTTTATCCCGGGAAAACATAAGATTCCTCGGGAACGCGGGTGAAACCGCGGGGTGGAAGCTAGTTATTCAATATTTAGAAGCTAAAATTCAATCATACTTGAATTCTCAGAATAATGTTACCTGAAAATAAATCAAGCTTTATAAACCTGAAACTTATTAAGTGCCTAATACAAATTTTCTCAAAACTTATTTTAATTAACTTTATTTTAGAATTAATTAAACAACTAGTAAACAGTATGGCACATGAAAGGACCAATTTAAAATTAAACGACCGAGTGTGACACTTTTTTTCTGTCTTGACAGTGTGACTTTACCTCAGTAGGTAGAGTATTCATCAGCTGATACTTCAATTAGCTTACGATAGAGGAAAATGGAGAAAGAAAAATTACTACTAAGGTGGCGGCCGTATGCTTACGGCTCGCCCGATAGTAACCGGCTCCCGTAGCCTATTGACTCGGGTCTCACTCGCGCGTTGCCGTCACATAGGTACTTCTAATATTAAATCATCAGGGAAGGCATTCTGCTCATCTCTATGGCTATTATTGTAAGATTATCACCTTTGGGTACGTCGTCACTATCCACGGTGGGAATGTGGTTGAACACAAGCATATCTATTATATTTTAAAATAAAACAAATTCAGATTGACCTCTTGCATAGACGATACAAATAATGCAATAAAACTCATTTACCTTGACAGCTACAGGATGTTTGAACAATTACCTGAAAAATAAATACTGAGATGTAAAAACAAGTAAAGCAAGATAAAAATCAAACAAAATTATACAACAATACAATCTCAAAGGATTTATCCTAAAACAACAAATCTCCGGTTCTGTTGAGAACATTCCTACATTTTGTATATTTAAGTCGGGACGGATAAAGCTCAAACGGTTACAAAATAGTAGACGTTCAGAAAAGGTAGGGACGGACTGCCGGAATCTTTCGTACCTACTTCCTCTTTTTATTATTAAATGTTCCTATGATAAAATATGTTTCAGGGGGTTTGCAATTTTATGGAACAACAAATTTATGTAATTCTACCCATTAGTTTTATCACAAACATTAATAAATATAAATTATTTAATATTAATGTTTTCATCAAACCAAAACATCACTTTCGATTTTAGTCTTATTAAAAATATGGTTCTAATAAGCTTTTTAACTGTAATAGACTCTAAAGTCTAAATTGCCTGAAGTGATTGTATCTATATATATATATAATTCTGTTGATTTGTCACATAAACTAAGACCAACATAATAAACTTATAACGACTTACTTTTTGAAATAAAATATCATCCTGTAGGTATAATCGTACGTCGAATTTAATTTCCTCAGAGACCGTATACGGAAAATGAAGGTGAAAATTTTATGTGAAAGCGTATTTAAAAAAATCTGTTTTTTGCCCGCTATGCCTTATTAAAAACCGGTTAAGTGCGTAAAACTCTTGCAAAGTAGGGTTCCGTAGTCAGTTCCGTAACCTAAAATCTATAGTCTGGCTGCAAGTACTGAGTCGTGCCAAAATTGCTGCATGGCAAGATATTATGGGAATACGACAGTCCGCTTCACTCTGCTTTCCCTCCCCACATGATTTAAGGCGCAGGACAGCTATAGCATATCAGATTATAGGACTGAACATAATAATTGAAGGAGAATTTAAATGAAATGATGGATGATAATTTTCCTTTTAAATTCGTAATTTTACAAAAAAATAATTAAACCCCATTGAATGAAAATCCCTCCATGTTTAAAAATACCTATTCAGCGACACTATACGATATGATACATCAAGAAAAATCCCTTACTTCACACGTACAAGCAACCTTTACATCCATTTATATCCGTTTGACTACGGAACCCTAAAAACTATATACATACTAATCCTAAAATTCTGTACACTTATCATAAATCCGTTTCCAATTTGCAAGGAACTCGTAAAAATGATTTATTTAAAACTGAAACAAGCTACCATTTTTAAAATTCCGTTCGTCACTCGACTATAAACTTGATACTAAAAAGATTCATCAAGTATGTTGTAAAATAATAAAGACTACGCCATTTCAGTTTTTTTTACCATTTTGTTACCGTATACCTCAGGATTTATTTTAATAACGTTTCAAAAACAAATGCTCTTAAACATATACAAGTAGGTACATTACGTTTTGGAACGGGAAAACAGAAAATGGGAGGAAAAGAAATCATAACAATATTCAAATTGAACAAATGATTTTTTTACTGAATGGTTCTCAATGAAGGAACAATATGTGGAATGTGCAGACAGTGAGGAGCATTTAATTTGTGCCTTCATTTGGACGCTTTTTGTGCTTGTCACTTTTAAATGAGTTCAGATATCTATGGTGAATATTTTTTAAACGATCTAAATAACTTGACTGAGATTTTAGCATTATTTTCAATTAAAATATAATTTATTTAATTGCTCCTAGTTAGCAACGAAGAAAGGTGATAATAGCTCTGTAGTTGTGACATCCACATGCGGTCAAAAAAGACGTAGGTTCTACAATGAGCTTGAGCTATCAGTGAAGTATCATCATGAGGAAACCATTGTAAGGTGGTAGAGTAGTACCCACTTGAATGACTCCCATCATACGATGAAAATATTTCGTCGAGAATACCAATGTCCAGTAGCTTGAAAGCCAATTCCTCGCAGGTTTATGTACTTATCACCTTCAGTTATTATTTACATACATAGTGAGATTGTGGTCAATCTCAAACCAATAATAATTATAATAAAAAAATAAAGAAAATTAATACATAATAGACGAGTCTATAGCTATTTTAGTCCTTGATAGCTCTTCGCTTTTTAGTAATAGCACTAAGTAACGTCTGGAGCACTCGAGGGTATTCTGTTTAAAATTAGTTCAAGCCCTGAAATTTCAAGCTAGCTTCACACCAAAGGCTTCTGCGGTGAACTTCACAAAAAACAACACACGTGCTGTCAACGGAATGACAAAAGATAAGCGCACTCAGGCCTGAGTACATCATTAGTGAAGACTAGAACAACTTCGCTAATTGGGCAGCCACTCTAGAGTTGGGAAGCTTGGATATATATATCTATTATATAGCACTATACAAATATATTACATTTTATACATTAACAAAGATATGAGCGATTATGTAAATTCAGGATGTAGTCGTCTTGGGAAAAATTACTCAAACCAAGAGGTTTTTAAGCGTATACGCACGGCTTTTATTAGCGTCTAAATTTCACCTCTGAAAGTTACTTCAGGCACTGAGGTGACCGAAGGCACCTTATACCAACTTATTATAATAGATTATATTATTAGTACCTTGTAAAAAATTCTCGCGGCTTTATAATAGATAAATTATATAAGTATATTTATTTAATTGGATGTCTTGCGGCTGAGAAGATGGTGATGATGATGACAAGTATGTTTTATAGATAGATAATAAGTTAACTGTATTAAACGCAGACTTCAAAAGTGATTTGTCAAAAGTCACGAGGATCAAGTGCGTTAAACGATCGCATCAACATCAACATTTAAAACACGTTATACAGACGTAACATTTAATAAGTTAAGCAAGATTTTTTATAAAAGTTTCATAAAAAATCGTATGAAAAACAAGCGTAGTTATAAATAAAAAATCTGAGAAAACTATCTTAGTTAAAATTCAATATGAAATATCACTTGTAAAAAACGATCTTGGATGTTCGAACATTACTCCTATAACCTAGAAGTTAAAGCACAGATTACTTGTAATAGTTCTGAGCCTAAAATGTAGATTTAAATAAATTAATAGAAATTAATGTTCATTTACGAGACATTTGTATTCATAAAGGACGTTAAAAATATTCATTAAGTTTCACTTGATGTCTGAATTTTACATTTAAATTCTGATACTATAATAAACTTTGCCCGAGAATACACATTCTACAGATGACATTCCAAACTTGGAAATGAGATGCTTTAAATACATTTGCCGCACAATTTAAAAGAATCCCATTTAATTGCTCTCTGAAATATGAGTGTTTCAAAACTCGGGACAGTCCCACAGAGGAGGGTTAAAAAATGGGTGACGAATGAAAAAAGAGGTATGAAATAAGATATTTTATTTATTCTCAAAGAGTGCGAGTAAATTCTTTTTGCGCTCTCTTAACCCTTCGAATGGAACTGGGGGCTTCGTAGATCGGGCTATGAATCTGCGTGGAATTTCATTACGAAATTTTGCCCGGCACTCGGTGATATCGATGCCGTAAAAGGGCCATTCGACGTTTACTAGCTCTGCTCCTCTTTTCACTAAGACTTTTGTGAATATCTCCCTTTCATCAGGCTATGTTGATGTGGACGTTGATTTAGAAGTGGAACGGCTTTAATTATATAACACAAAGTGTATTTGTAATTTTGGAAGTATATTTGTTAGTATTTTCATTATTCACAAGGAGCGAAAGTAATTAAGAAATAGGAAATAGGAAAATCTAACTTTTAATTGAAATTACAAGTGAAATGTTTATGAAGCAAATAAAGAGAAAGTATAAAATTTTCAAATTGAAAACCAGAAACTAGAAAATTCAATAAATAGGTCTGTAATTTACAGAAATCAATTTATTTGACATCATAAATTTAAATATTTACGAATTCCAAACGATTTGTATTGAAATATTTTCTTGAACCAACTCTGTAATATTAAGCGCCCGCCTTAGTCATAATGGAGTAAAAATGTTGAAAATATCGAAAGGTATGTCGGAAAAGGTGACCTACTTTCTATCCCTTTCACACACCATATTATTTAAAAGCTAGAGGTGAGATAGAGCACTATTATGCATTTTTTGCAACCCCACCTAGATGTGGCCTTAGGTTAGTTATTTTACGGTTCATACAATTTTTAATGAGCACTTCATGAGCGGCATAGCTCGTCTAATTAAGCGACTAGCCTCAACTTCATTTTCAGGCAAGAAGATTTTATATAACAGTACCTGTACCTTTACATGTATTGGATAATCTTTTGCCAATTCATTTAAATACATTATAGGGGGTAAGGTTTGGGTGGTATAATAATGTTGAAAACTATCTTGAAAATCTGCGTAACGGGTACATCAAATTAACTTGTTTAGTGTATTACGATGGTTAATTTTACTTATTACGTGGGGTAAAACGAGGTGTCAAATATTAAGAGGTGTTAATGCTGCATGTCCACCAAAGTGGAGCGAGGAAAAAATTACCAATAGAAACCGATGTGAATTATGAGTACCTAATTCTATTGGTAATTTTTTCCTCGCTCCACTTTGGTGGACATGCAGCATTAACACCTCTTAATATTTGACACCTCGTTTTACCCCACAATTCGATTAATTAAAAGTCTCTGATACTTCCGACTAAAATATGATGAAAGGTTTCACCCGCGTTTCCGTGGGATCATATGTTTTCCCGGGATAAAAAGTAGCCTATATGCTATTCTAGACTATAATCTATCTCTGTGCCATCCAGATTCGTTCAGCCGATCCATCCAAACTTTCACATCCTAACTAATACTATGCGAGTGATTTTGTTTGTTTGTTACCGCGGGGCGGAAACTAGTTTATAATATTACTAGCTTCCGCCCTGCGGTTTCACCCGCGTTCCCCAGAGATCATATGTTTTCCCGGGATAAAAAGTAGATTATGTTCTTCTCCGTACCATAGGCTATCTGCGTACCAAAATTCATCGCAATCGGTTCAGCGGTTTAAGCGTGAAAAGGTAACTAACAAACAAACAAACTCACTTTCGCATTTATAATATTAGTTAGGAGTAGGATTAGGATAAGTAGGATAAATACCAAATCTACGACAAAACAAAATAAAATGAAAAATGGGAGAAAAAATATCTCTGTTTTCTTTAGATTTAATATCTATTAAATCTTGGTGGCGCCAAAGATTTAAATCCGCGGACCTGTGTTTTGTCATGACATTTCATTTATCAAGGATTCTTTCAAGAAATGTGTGGTTGGTCTGTAAGCGGTAGCGTGTATGTAATGTTTTGCTGCAAGTTAGAATAGGTTTTTTTTAAGTACAGTGAGTAAATTTTGAGGAAATCACTATTTCTCAAATATAATATTCAACTTGAATTAATTATATTTATTATGTGTTAGTTTTTTTACCACAGCATTGTTTTATAAAATTTTAATTTTGACTTAATTTAATTGGATTTCATTTATTTAATCATTGCTGTAATTTCAGTTTATTTATTAGAACAGATCAGTTATTTTTTTTTATAAAATACCTATTTCACGTCACGTCGCTTGAACAAAAGCCACAATCTACTTTAAACCAAGTTCAAATTGAATAAAATGCTAATATTGGATTTCGAAAGTTATTCATCGGATTTACGGTTGAAGGCAGAAAAAATCTAGCTTAATTTACTTTGCTTTTGCACTCGTATTTGTTTATTCCTTCAGATAAAAACCTTTTATATTCTAGAAGACGTCGAATACTACCTTTATATGCCGCTTTATTTTAATTATTGCATTTCTTAAAATCCTCTTGACGTTTATTTTTAGATACTTTTATACAATTTACAGTGACTGCATTTATATGATACTAGCTTCCGCCCCGCGGTTTCACCCGCGGTCCCGAGTGCTCCGATCGCCACCAAACCTTACATGATTACTCGCGGGGTTAATATGAAGATTGTCTGGCAATTTCATTGAAATCGGTCAAGCGGTTTCGGAGTCTATAAGGAACATACATACATTTATTTATTTATTTAGTTTACATACACCAACAGTACACATATTAAGAAATTGACATTGTCTGAGCTAAAAATGATTATGACAGTATCATAATGTAGTACAGATATGTGCACCCATTATAGGTGTACACAGCATTTACAAAAGAGAAGCGCACCTAGTTTTAGGTACAACAAGATAAAGTAAATACATACATACATACACACATACATTCTATATATATAGATAGATAGATAAAGAGTTTCATAATATCGTTGTATTTAAAAAACTTAGCCAAAAAAAAATTGTAATACCAGTAATTATAAAACCATAACCAATTTAAAAAAAAAACGAAATTTCATGTTACTTATTTCATTCTCTAACCATGCGAGAGTCAACTGATGTCACGTATTGATCAACATAAAAATACAATAACAATTGACCGACCATCAACATCCGATACAAAGGGTACTTTAAAGACAAAGGGTAACATTAAGTTTCCAATGAAACTCATTAGTATGACACCTTGGACGAGCAACGTGGAAAAGTTCCAGATAGACGACAGCGAAGTAGGCGTGGCTTAACCCAGTATAAAAGAGTGCTTGTCCTGTTGAAAGTAACTCATTCTACTATCGACCTTAGTACTAAGAAGACCTTTATATATCTAAATTCAAATAACAAGTGTAATTACATTAATTGGCTTATAATTAAATAAATATTTTTTTAAAGATAGTTTACTTTCAACTATTTTGACTGGCGCCCAACGTGGGGCCCAGAAAAGCAAGTTTTAAAAGTGTTAAAGTCTACTAAAGTTCTAGACCAACGAATTCTCCTCGGTCGCTAAAGTAACTATAACCTATAATCTTCGCGGGACTTTCAAGTCTTAAAACTGGGTAACTCGACAAATAAATAAGTCAAGAAGTTAATAAGTCAAGAAGTGATAATATGTGGAACGTGATCTGCCAGCTGCAATTATTGTAAGTACTTAGTAGCATTCCTACAAAAACTTCCAAAATTCCGCTCCTAAGATCACCTATACTTGTGTTTAGAAATAAGGATAGTATATCGGAACGTAGTAAAATGACTGACCCTTCTTGTGATATTAAGGGTATACCAAGCTACGAGCATTCAGCTCCAAGCTCATCTAAGATCCCTAATACGGATCCATTTAAACTAATGGCATTTGTTCCTTCATATGATGGAGAGCCACTAGCAATGTATAATTATATGAATAACGCAACTCAATGGTTAAATTTTGTTGGAGGTAATACACCTCAGAATGTAATGATGTTGTTAAGTAAATTAACGGGAAGAGCAGCGTTAATTATTTCGATGATAGACCATCAATTTAACTGGGAAAATGTTAAAGCTAGTCTAAAAACCGAATGTGGGGATAATAGAGAATTTAATACTCTATTAATCGAACTGTCGAATTTAAAAAGGAAAAGTTCCTATAAGGACTTTATATTCGATTTGAAGCAAAAACTGTTTTTTATCAAAAGTAGATTATTGGATTTGTATCAAAATCCTACATCAGTAGACCAAGTAATGGATCCTTATATTAATATGGCACAAAATACTCTAAGAGGTAGTTTGCCATATCACGATCAAATATATGTAAGTAACTGTAGTTTCAATGATACTGTGTCAAAGATATTACAATTAGAGGCTGAAGGAAGGTTCGAGAACATAAAACAAAAGTTTTCAAATATACTACCTACACCTAAAATTATAAATTCATATCCAATGCATGCTAATCATTATTCACACAATACCAACAGACAAATGGAACATAAATATCCACCTACACAAAGATCAATTATGAATCGGATAACCAATCCACAACACCCCATAAACACCTCACACAATCCACAACGTAATTGGAGTCCACAACCGAATAACGTGTTCACGAAACCACAACATCCACAGTTTAGGAATTTTTACAATAATCAACCTCGACAAGTAAATCCACCCAGACTGTCTGAAGACGTGACAATGAGAACATCTACCGCATTAAGACCCGGTCAAATAAACCTCGGTAAAGGTTTTGTCGCGAAAGAAGTGTTCCTACATGAGGAAGACGTAAATCCAGAACAGTTAGAACAAAACGAATTTTGTGAATATGCTCCGGAATACCAAGATAGTGAGTATTATAATAATATTCCTGATTATGAAACTAACAATGAGAATTTTCAAGTAGCTATGGAAGTAAAAGACTCGTCATAGAATTTAATCACGTTAAATCATATTTGCCATACTTTGAAACAGAAAACCCTAAGTTAAAAGTATTAATTGACACAGGAAGTCAACGTTCATTTATAACAAGTAGAGTACAAAAAGATATTTTTCCCGAATTTTGGAGTCCTGAAAAGTTTGTAGTTAGGACATCACATGGGATTACATCACATAATGGAATAATAGAAACTCCATTTTGGTGCAAGTATTTTGGTAAAGATAAAGGTCCTATGAAATTTTATATTTACGATTTTAGTGACAAATATGACATTTTAATGGGAACTGAAATGATAGAGCAGATTAATGCTACTATAGATTTGAAAGAACGTAAATTATCTATGCCAGAAAAAGAACTTTTGATTTTTCATATGACTAACGAGAATGATTTAAATATCCAAGATTTATGTGAGACCTATAAGGATTTGTTTACGGAAGATGTTACGAATAGTGCAACCACAAAAATAGACCATCATATTAGTTTAATCGATAGAGAACCTATTTATCAAAGGCCTTTTAGATTACCACAAACTCAGCAACAGGAAGTTAGGAAACAAATTAATAAATTGTTAGATGAAAATATTATTAGACCATCAGAATCTCCATGGGCTTCACCCGTTCATTTAGTGTCCAAAAAAATGGATCAATCTGGTAAACAGAAATGGCGAATGGTAATTGACTATAGACGTTTAAATGAAAAGACAAAATCAGACAAATTTCCATTACCAAACATAGAAGAATTGTTTTCAAAACTGCAAGGTAATAAATATTTTACGACGTTAGATTTAACATCCGGATACCATCAAATAACTATGAATAATAATTCAATTGAACAAACAGCATTCAGTACACCTGATGGCCATTATGAGTTTCTCAGAATGCCATTCGGTCTTAAAAATGCACCAGCCACATTTCAACGCATGATGAATGGCGTATTGAAATCAGAGATTGCACGTAATGTTTGTTTAGTCTACCTTGATGATATCATTGTGTATTCAGAGACGCAACAAGACCATGTAAATAAATTACAACAGGTGTTCGAAGCATTAAGGAAGGCGAACCTTAAAGTCAATAAAAATAAATGTGTCTTTATGGAGAAGGAAATAGAATTTTTAGGTCATGTCCTAAATAAAGATGGATTGAAACCCAATCAAAAGAAATTAGAAGCAATTCAGAAATTCCCTATACCTAAAACTTTGAAAGAAGTTAGAGGATTTTTAGGATTAATTGGATATTATAGAAAATTTGTACCAAATTTAAGTAAAATCATTAAACCAATTACAGAGTATACAAAGAAGGATGCAATTATAAATATAAATTGTAAGAAATATATAGAAGCTATAGAAACATGTAAACATTTATTGATGAATGCACCAATATTAGCATTCCCAGATTTTAATAAAACTTTTATAATTACAACCGATGCTTCAGATATTGCATTAGGAGCAGTACTTAGTCAGGATAATCATCCAATAGCTTATGCGTCAAGGACATTAAGTAGTACCGAACAAAAGTATAACACTACCGAAAAGGAATTATTAGGAATACTTTGGGCAGTTACTCAATTTAGACCTTATATATATGGTAGGAAGTTTACATTAAGAACCGATCATAAAGCTTTAATATGGTTAGCAAAATTAAAAGAACCAAATCAAAGATTAACAAGATGGAAATTAAAATTACAAGATTATGATTATAAAATAGAACACGTCAAAGGGAAGGATAATTTTGTAGCCGATGCCTTAAGCAGAGTAGAAATACATCATACAGATGGTGATTCATTAGAAGTTAACTTAGAAGAAGATTTAGCTTTATCAGATTCAGAGAGTAATAATTCAGTTCAAGAAAATTTAAGAGACAACTCAGCATTCTCGAATAGTTCAAAAATTAGTAGTAGTCGGACCGAGACTATACATTCAAACCAACAAGATAGCGATGATGGAATACCTATTCTTAATGCGTATCCGTCGAAAAGATTGAAACGTGTAATGTTTGAAATGGCTTCATATAAAAGAGCAGAACAAAAGGATGGGATTTGGTATTTTTATATTCCACCTGGTAATGAAGAGGAAGTTATTAAAGAATATATGATTGAATATTTACCATATGAGAAGTATGCATTTATGATTCCAAACGAGGAATTATATCACAAAGTATCCGAAGTATATCGTAAATACTTTGATCATACTAAATTCAAACCAGTTAGATATACGAAATTATTAGTAGAAGTAAATAATAAAGAAGAACAATTAAAGTTAATTAAAGAATATCATTTACAAGAAAATAGACACGCAGGTATTGAAAGTGTTTATAAACAGTTAAGAGAAAAGTATTATTGGGAGAATATGAGAAAGCAAATTAAAAAGTTTATTCTAATGTGTGAGTTGTGTAAAAAAGAAAAATATAACAGACACCCTCATACAACTTTGTCTGTAGAAACGGAAACACCTTGTGAACCAATGAATGTTTGGCATATAGATTTTATGTCTCTAGAAAGACAATGGTATTTAACTATTATTGACAAGTTTTCTAAGTATGCTATTATCAAGCCTACAGAAAAAAGTAAAGTTTATGATACTTTGTCAGAAATATTTGCTATGATAGGAGCACCTAACAAAATTATTCATGATGGAGAACAGTCTCTGTGCAGTGAAATATTGTCAGAACTATTCCAAACATATCAAATTATTAACCATACAACTTCACCACAACATCATAAATCGAATTCTGATGTGGAAAGATTACATAACACAATCCAAGAGTTATTTAGATTACAAAGAGATTCAGATTTAGATCAAAATCAAAAAATAACTTTTATTACACATGCATACAATAATACTACACATAGCACGATTAACATGTCACCGTTTGAGGTACACTTTGCACGAAAACCTAAGTTACGTAGTTTTGATAATTTAAGAGTCGTAATTCAACGATATACTACACAACAAAAACAATTTGTGAATGAATTAAATAAAAATGTCCATAAATTATTAAAAAAACAAAAGGAAGTAAGGAATAAAAGAATTAACAGTAGATTGAAACCTTCAAAATCCTTTAAAATTGGAGACATAGCATATTTAAAGAACAGCAAAGCGGAAAGACATAAGACTAATTCTAGGTTTTTAGGTCCTTACAAAATTGTTAGTTGTGAACCTCACAATAAGTATAGATTGAGTAATGGTAGAACCTATCACATAGAGGAACTTTCTGTTACAGATGCCTCGTTGCTTACGGATACAAATTCCGACCACTCAATACCGACGAGCATTTGATTATAGTAGAGATGAAACCTACCCGTATTATCGAAGGAAAGTGGACAGTTATTCATAAATTAAACATAAAACCTATTCTTAATAATAAAAATTGGATTGTTAATAGACTCGCAGCCGCTATGGCACAATCTAACATGGAAGATGTTAAACATATTTACGATAGGGTTAGTATTATAGTGGAACATGTAAGTGAAATTTGTAATCATTTGAGTATTCAAAGTAGAACTAAGAGAGGATTGATTAATGGTTTAGGATCAATCATAAAATCAATTACAGGAAATTTGGATCAAGATGATCTTAACAATGTGCAAAAAGATTTAGAAACTTTAAGAATAGCTTATAATTTACAAATATCTGTAACTAACGATACTTTAGAGGAATATAATAATCAACTTAATAAAATCACTAATATACAGAAAAGTTTAGATAGTCATTTTTCACATATTTACGATGTAAAGATACAAGAGAAGTTAGCTTTTGGTTTATTATTACAAGCACAAACATTACAAGATGTTGCAGAAAGGCTGACAACAGCAATTACCTTTGCAGAACATCACATGTATCATTACAGCATTATACAATCTCATAATTTACAGGAAACTCTTAATATGATTTCAAAAGATGTAATGATTTCTAATAATATAAATAATATAGAACCTTTTATAAAAGTGAATAGTAAAATCATTAATAATATTGTATACTTTATGTTAGAAATACCTCTTGTAAAATCAAGTGTTTATGAGACAAGAAAAATTGTACCTATTATCCAAAATTTCCCAACCTGTACCTATCCTATAATGCGAAAAGTAACTTTGGCCTATACAGCTCAAGAAATATTTGAAGTTCAAGATTGTATTGAGTTCGACCAATTAATTTGTAAAGGAAGTATATTACAACAAGATACATGCGAATCAGAAATTATATGGAAAAAATCTACTAATTTGTGTAATGTTGTACCCATTAAATGCCCAAATGAAGTAATACAGGAATTATCACCTAAAGGAATGTACATTTATATTAACAAGACTACAGAAATAAACGTTAAATGTGAAAAAGGAGATGAAACAGTATGGATTAAAGGGCCATATATATTAAATGGCGAAAATTGTGAAGTCACAATTGCAGGTGTCACAAGATTCAAAACAAAAGAATCTAAAGATAAAATTATTATGTCGGAATTACAAATAGTAAATAAAGAAAAAGTACCTGAAATGGATTTAACATATGATACAGCAAAGATTTCATCTAAGATAAAACAACTAAAACAAATAGAGAAGCTACAGACTCAAGAGACACATACTGCAATTCAGTATAGCCTGATAAGTTGTGTGATTCTTATTATTTTAATGTATGCTCTTTATAAATTTTTCAGTACCAAGGTTCATTCTAAACCATGGACTTCAAAATTGGAAGGGGAGAGTCAACTGATGTCACGTATTGATCAACATAAAAATACAATAACAATTGACCGACCATCAACATCCGATACAAAGGGTACTTTAAAGACAAAGGGTAACATTAAGTTTCCAATGAAACTCATTAGTATGACACCTTGGACGAGCAACGTGGAAAAGTTCCAGATAGACGACAGCGAAGTAGGCGTGGCTTAACCCAGTATAAAAGAGTGCTTGTCCTGTTGAAAGTAACTCATTCTACTATCGACCTTAGTACTAAGAAGACCTTTATATATCTAAATTCAAATAACAAGTGTAATTACATTAATTGGCTTATAATTAAATAAATATTTTTTTAAAGATAGTTTACTTTCAACTATTTTGACTCGAGAATGCAACATTAACATTTTGCTTTAATTATTTTCTTTACAAATTACAATTTCGAGCAATACAACTGCTTTGACAAGCGACTGGAAATTATTTACAAACGGTAACGTTACGCTTTATTAATATTTAAACAACTTGCAGTACCTACCCAATTATTCACGTGGATTTTTAAATAAATTACCTATACATAATATCAATTGCTTGTTTATTTAATCTGTGGTTCTAAAACGAATAGTACTCTAAATAAATATCGGTTTTGTTATTAATTCCTTAGGAAGTTGAATAATGCCCGAAGAGGTTCCGGATATTATTCCCGAAAATATAAGTCTCTTCGGCAAACAACAGTTTCAGATTTTTTAATTAAAGAAAATCATAATATGGTATTCGGTTGGCGTGGTTGGTAAGATACCCTATTTATCACGCCGCAGGTCTTGGGTTCGATTCCCACTCAGAACAAACATTTGTGTGGATTGTCCTGAGTCAGGGTGTGTGTAGTATATCAGTTATCTGGCTTCCATAGTACAAGCTCTGCTTAGTTTGGGGTCAGATGGCCGTGTGTGAGGAATAATGTCCCAGAATATTTATTTATTTATTTTATTATCTATGTATGTATGTATTTACAAAAGAAAAGTAGTATATATGTAGTATATCAGTTATCTGGCTTCCATAGTACTGGCTCTGCTTAGTTTGGGGTCAGATGGCCGTGTGTGAGGAATAGTGTCCCAGAATATTTATTATTTTATTTAATTATTATTATTTAATTTATTCTGAAGCAATAGAAAATCTATGTCTTATAATAGTCAGTCTGATGCAGAAGATATTTTGTTGAATTACGTTATATGAAAAAAAATAGGGTCAATGCTCTATTTATAAAAACAATTATTATTTAATTATCTAGGCGATACCTTCACTGATTTAAAATCATAATTCAGGACCTTTCGTCTTTCACTGAACTATTTAGCGATCGGCCATTGGGGCAATTATTTTACTATGACTACAGTAACGGGATAATATATAAGTAAATAATATAGAATGTCAGTAAAATATTTTTTTTTTTAGGAAATAGGTAGGCACAGACCGATATACGTTATTACAGCTGATTTATGGCATAGATTTGCGTTTCACATATACTTACAGGATGTAAGGGACAGCCCTCCGCAGACTAATTCAGTATATCATACTAAGATGACCGGCATATGAAATTACTTCAGGAACGTTATGAGAATCCAATAAACCTGATTTGTTTGATTATCTCATGGCACCGTGGCAAAACGCACGTAGCCACGTCGTTCGTTAAAGTTTTTCAACATCCATTGTTGTTCTTTAGGGTTCCGTACCCAAAGGGTAAAAAGGGACCCTATTACTAAGACTCCGCTGTCTGTCCGTCTGGCGTCCGTCCGTCTGTCACCAGGGTTTCTCAAGAACCGCGATAGCTAGACAGTTGAAATTTTCACAAATTATGTATTTCTGTTGCCACTATAACAACAAATACTAAAAACAAAATAAAATAAATATTTAAGGGGGGCTCCCATAAAACAAACGCGTATTTTTCCCTTTTATTTGGGTGCCACCTATATGGTAGTTCCCGTTGACCTAGAATCAGGAAATTTGGCAAAAAACAACGTCTTACAGCACAAATAAAGGAAAAATGTCCCCATACATACATATTTATACCAATTAATAAAGACCTCTGAGTTGTATGGGCGCTCATACAATTTAGAGGTCTAGCTTAATTCGAACCAACCTCAAATAAGGTAAATAAATAAAATTGTGCATTTCTTGTGATGGATGAACGATGGACGAAGTTTGAACGGAACTCTCGGTGCGTGAGTCCGACTCGCACTTGACTGGTTTTTTTTATTATTTAGCTGTTACACAAATGGAGTGTTGTGTACAAATAATTTAATTTTACATTGAAATAAAGAAATAGTAACGGAAAAAAACGACTAAAAGAAAAATCCGGAGAAAATTTCTGTTCCAATATGATTCAAAATAAGGAGCTGAATGCACCCTGTCAGTTTGCAGTGGGCTATCCCTTGCTTGCTGAAGTCACATATAGCAGAAGTTACAAGGCGTTATCTCAAAACATATAGTCACCTTTACAGCACGTCACGGTGGCCATATACATACACCGCTTGACAGATTGGTAACATTTCGGTGACGTAACCTATATATGGGAATGCACCTAAAGCTAAGCGCACATTATGGCGAGCCGCAGCGGGCGCAACGGCCATAAGTCGAAAAAGGCTAAGAGTAGTACTATTCCTCCCTTTCGTATGGACCGTTGCAATGCGGCCCGCTACGGCCCGCCATAATGTGCGCTTAGCTTAAGACGACATTTAGGTGTTCCGAATGTAAGTCATATGATCTTCCGGCATTTATAATACCCATTTCAGACCGGTTTTATTGTTTTTACGTGATATAAGGTCTGTCATGTTAACTGTCTTTAGAGCACATTTTTATGGGCGGTTTGTACGCTATGCTATAATATTCCGTCACAAAACATGTCAACGAAAATATATGACAAGGGAAGGAGGTATAAACTTGTTTTTAAACGCCGTAAAATAGACCCGTGGACGAAAAACGTTGTGTCAATGTTGGGACTGAAAAACGCACTTTAAAAACTTAACCATGTTTGTCCAGTTGAATAAATGTATCAGTTAAAATCTACAGATTCAATTTAAATGGCCGATTGGTATACACAAAGTCAAAGTCAAGTCAAAGCCATTTATTCAGTTTAGGCCCTAGGAGGGCACTTATGAAGGTCGAATTTACTCAAGTTACCACACACAGACACACACACACACAGATTGTCTAAAAATGTAAGTTTTTTCCCGACCGTAGAAGACCGATTCCTGAACTACTGTTAGCTTCAGCTGTCGTTAGTTTTCTTCTAGGGCCTAAAGAAAATAATTGACTTTGAGAAAACTACGAGCAGTAGAATCGAAACTAAGAACTGTGATTAGCAAAAATTTATACCACTAATACTTACAACTTGAAAGTGTGTATCTGTTCTTATATTCACACCTTTTAACATAGCTAATATAACATATAGTTAAAGTTTTGCTACTAAACTACTCCTACCCACTCACTTATGCTTCCTATGTAAGCATCGTTATCGAGCCTCACCGCTGACATTTACAACGCTATTTTTACCGTCGACCACATGTTTTAAAAAGAAAAACAAGCAACTCTCGTGTTTTCTATGTGTAATCAGGCAGAAACAACATTCGCCGCTAAGCCTCGGTGGACTGACGACCTGCGGTCAGAATGCCCTTTCACACCGACCCACCAAAATCCTGAATAAATAATGAACAAAAAATAACTACATGAAAAATACTTTCAGTGTTTATGCAGTCATTTTTTGGTGGAATGTTTAAGGCTCTCAGATATAACATTTTGTTGATTTGATGATAGCTTAGTCAGCTAAGAAAATCAGTTTGGGGGGTTAGTTCACCACATTTGAAGTTTATAACTGAATTGTATTAGTACTTTTTTTTGCTATGATACCGTTTACCCCCCTGATTGGTCAAGATTTTTAAGGTTTCACTCAGTGAGCGTAAGATAAAGTGCCTGAATACTGAAAGTTTACCTTCAAAGTAACAGAAATTTTTACCGAGTAATGTGTAAAGTTGTAAAACCAAATTTGTATAGGAGGAATAACGACTACTACGACACAGGTTTATTATAACGTACTGTAGTAGTCGGCTGTTCATATATTTTACGTCGAACTTTCTTGTACAACTTATGTCAACCATTTTAAATTGACTCAAAGTATGTTTGTGAGTACAAATAAATAAATTTATTATTATTATCATTATTTTTAGGTGACCTACATCCTCTATCGCATCATACTTCCACCTGAAAGAAGATGATGGCAAAATTTTGTCCATTTGAAATAAAAAAGTTCTCACCAAATAAAGTTGAATTTTGAATGCGTCAATGAAGGATAATTATTTTCAACTCACAACATATATATTCATATCCCACCTGCCATCTTAATAGCAGAAACTACATCCAATTCAGTATTCCAGCAAACTTTATACACAAGCAATCGTGTAGTGTTGCCACTCTAAGATTAAACGTCACTCACTGACTGTGTTCATACATATAAACACAGAGCAATGCTTTCAGCGTCATACCATCTATGATTGACTATTACCTGCCTACTTATATATATTATTAGTTTATAATTTTTGTTGATGATTGTATTGAGATTTAGGCCAGGAATATACGTCACATTTTTTGATCAGATAGTCGGATCCGATAGTCTGATCCAACTATCGGAAGGCGTTGGAGCCATTACTTTGTTTAATTAAACAATCAATACACGTCCGATCCGATAGTCGGAACGGAGTGTATGAATGTTCACCGGATCAGACTATCGGATCCGACTATCTGATGCAAAAATCTCACGTATATTGCCAGCCTTAGGTTTTATTCATTTACGTAAGTAAATAAATAAGTGTATTTAATTTTATATGTGCTGTGTGTTGTATCCTTTTACCTCCTTTATCTGTTCTGTGCCTTTACCTCTTTTTATACCTATATGTTTTTTTACATTGTTATTGCGGTCAAATACAGGTAGAACTATACATAGTAAAAGAAAAATACAATCAATAATTTAAAGGAAATTTCCTCTGCTGCTTATAGGCATTTTTTTTTCTAAATATGACGGTATTTTTATAGTAGATAGATAACAATCTCGTACTAGTGATATGTGGTCGAAGGTGGAAAGGTGGTAAGCGCATAGAGCCTAGAACTGTATAAGTAAAAAAAAATACTTTAAAAAAAAACTACTAAGCTCTATGAAGTACTATGAAGTATCTACCTACAACACTGAGTCGAGCTATTAAAACTTTTACAGCAAATTAGCTTGGAGAGTTTAAACGTCAAAGCCCTCAACGGAAGCTCGGTGCCAGTTAAAAGTGCACTTCCTTACCTGCATTTTCATTTTATGTTTTTCCGATGCTTAATTTATTCGTAGGTTGACTTGTTGTAATTGATAGCTTGACCGCTATTTTAACTGACTTTAAAAAAAGGATGTGGTTCTCAATTCGGTTGTATAAATCTTTTTTTTTTGGCAGTATGATGCCATAGAACAAATTCTCCATACACCATCATATTTAACGATAGTTGCACATCAACTGTCATTTTAGGTTTGTTTCCTAATTTAAATAAAATATTTATTTATTAAGTTGTCATAAAAGTTTAGAAGTAAAACATAAATAAAATTTACGTATTTTTTCAACTTTTACATCAATTTATGTTTCTGTTTTTTTTATGTAATTTGATTTCCGATTTGGATGATTCAAACTATATTCTATTTTAAATCCCGAAGCGGTTTCATATAATTTTATAATCAGACCGAAAGTCTATGTTTGTCGTGTTTTTTTTAATGTGAAATGTTCACGGATTTCTAAAAACAGTGTGGCCGATTTGAATGATTCAAACTATATTCTATTAAATTTGATGCCAAAGTGGTTTACACATATAACTTTATAATCTGATCCCGAATTTTGAAGAAAAAGAGCACGAATAAGTTGATTGAATTATTCAATACAATATTGTCGTCATTATTGATGTTTATCATAATTATTCTCGTCCGTGATCTTGAGAGAAACAAAAAAACTCAAAATAAAATTAACTTTTAACCAAACCCTCGGTCGGTCTTATTTTTTGACAAAACTAAATTTTATATTGTATCTGATTCTTTAAATTATTGATCAAGATAATTTTGCCACCTGTGTGTTGATTCGAGTCTCTTTTTGGGCGCAATTAGTGGCCAGTTTGAATAATTCATCAAAAGTATACAGTACAACGGAACCATGTAATTGTAATTTAAACATTGAATATTCTGTTTCGTTTTATTTTATTAAATAAACTATTTCTTCACTGAAAAATGTATTCTACTACAATACTCTAAAAGCAAATAGGTGAAAAAATTAATAATAAACGTGTAATGATAAATTCAAATATCTTATCGGTGCTATATTATGTACGTGTGGAATATATAAATTATTTAGATGGCAAAAGATACAATATTACAAGAATTACTACAATAATTTCTTGTTTTTCTTGCTCTGTGAACTAAAATTAGTTAGTTATTTTAGGTTTTATGTACTTACCACCTTCAGCCACATCATCACTTACCATAGTGAGATTGTGGTTATATACAATTCAAGGCGAAGTTAGCTCAGTGGTAGTGACGTCGGACGCCGCGGCGAAGGTCGTGGTTTCGAATTCTACAATGAGCTTGAGCTTTCGGTGAAGGAAAACATCGTGAGGCAACCATAGCACGATGGTAAGGTACTTTGTAGTACCCGCCTGGCTGGCTACCACCCTCAAGTTGAAAATCTGTCGCCAAATACCTATTGGTGTGTTCCGGCAGCTACACTTGAGAGCCAGATCCTTCTATCTAGGCTTTGTGTGCTTACCACCTTCGGCCACATCATCTCCTACCATAGTGAGAAGGGTAATAGGGTATAATCTGTACACACAACATTAATGTACACTCACTCACTCACTCACTCACTCACTCACTCACTCACTCACTCACTCACTCACTCACTAACTCACTCACTCACTCACTCACTCACTCACTCACTCACTCACTCACTCACTCACTCACTCACTCACTCACTCACTCACTCACTCACTCACTCACTCACTCACTCACTCACTCACTCACTCACTCACTCACTCACTCACTCACTCACTAACTCACTCACTAACTCACTCACTCACTCACTCACTCACTCACTCACTCACTCACTCACTCACTCACTCACTCACTCACTCACTCACTCACTCACTCACTCACTCACTCACTCACTCACTCACTCACTCACTCACTCACTCACTCACTCACTCACTCACTCACTCACTCACTCACTCACTCACTCACTCACTCACTCACTCACTCACTCACTCACTCACTCACTCACTCACTCACTCACTCACTCACTCACTCACTCACTCACTCACTCACTCACTCACTCACTCACTCACTCACTCACTCACTCACTCACTCACTCACTCACTCACTCACTCACTCACTCACTCACTCACTCACTCACTCACTCACTCACTCACTCACTCACTCACTCACTCACTCACTCACTCACTCACTCACTCACTCACTCACTCACTCACTCACTCACTCACTCACTCATTCATTCATTCATTCATTCATTCATTCATTTATTTATTTATTTATTTATTCATTTATTTCTTCATTTATTTATTCATTTATTTATTCATTTATTTCTTCATTCATTCATTCATTCATTTATTCATTCATTCACATAACATTCACAGAAATTGACATAACATGTCACGAAACACATTTACTAGATCATATGTTTCTATACAAGGTTGTTAACGGTATCTTGACTCGTATAATGAATGAATGAATGAATGAATGAATGAATAAATGAATGAATGAATAAATGAATGAATGAATGAATGAATGAATGAATGAATGAATGAATGAATGAATGAATTATTACTGAGTAAATGTGTTTTTTCGTGACATATATTTACTAAATAAGTACTAACAAGTTTGAGTTGTAATTACTTGAAATAAAGATTGATTTATTTATTTATTTATTTATATCAAGACAGTACTTGTTTGCCTATTATATGGATAACGTGATTTTACTGAATTGTACGAGGTTATTTTTTCTTAGTTTATTTTAGTTTTATAGCTAGGTGAAACGTGAGTCTTATATTTTACCACTTTTTACCAAACGATTTTAAAGTGGTAGTGTTCCAAGAATATTATATAATTAATTAGGTACTCAGTCAATCTGAAATCTCACAAAAATAGTTAACGTTAAAAGTAGAACCAAGTAATAGGTAAAATGATTTCGTTTTTCTTCGAACAAATACGTAGAAAACAATGTTCGGAAAGTAACAACAAGTAATTTAGAGTAAAATATAAAGTGACGAGCAATTTGCTGGAGTCCTGCAACTAATTGCTACGCTAAGTCTGACGACTATCGCTGGGTAATTAGTTGGAATGAAAACTGACTGTTGTGACCTGATACCAAGAGATTTAATGAATTTTAAGCATTTACACACGAGGAAAGACAATGAGTAGACTATACTTATTGAACGCATCACTCGATGAAGAAAACACAAAATTGATAGTCTTATTTGGAAATAAAAGACGGACAATGACGAACGTAATGTGTAAAAAAGATATCGAAAATTTAAATGATATGTATCGTAGAACGTAGTAGTGATTATATCCTCTTTGATGTATCGCATGAACCCAATTCAGGTGATGAACCGATTGAGGAGTCTACTAAACTGAATCGACCTTATTACGTGAGATGATTTAAAGCAAGTACCTATAGTAAAATCCAGGTTTATAATATATCTGTCACTTTCTAATTTCATATAACAATAAGTCATGGGACTATCTTAAAACCTGGGTTTTACAATACGTGCTTTAAACCATCTCATGAACCGTCATTTTTACCGTTATTTTTCAATTTTAAACTTCCATTAGGAATGAGGCAATCGATTGGTAAACACTCGCAGTAAAGCAAGACTGCGTATAACATTGCATGAGTATACCTTTAATTAAATTAGATCGTTCCTACCGATCGGAATGTCAACCGAATAGATCTGAATAAGTATTTTAGCTTGATCAATATATCTGTGCCGCTGTGTGCTTGAGTTGCAATACAGAAATGGTTGAATTGAGAGCATCCCGTTCGCGCGCTCCGCTTTGCTATTCCATCGTCGATTCAGTGCGGAGGTAACTTGTATTATTTGCAACGCAGAATGTACATCATACGGTATACACATGAGGTAAATATCCAGAGATACATACAATGACCGAAGCGGCAATGGTTTAGCGGTCAAGCATATTTTGATTGAGTATTACATCCAAATGCATTTACTATGAGACCATCATGGTCTTTTAGACAATGATAAAATCGGTATATCTTGTTACATGTTTAAATAATATTTATTAGGCAGATAAAATCTGTGATTTAACTAATTCCTACCTTAATAACTAAGGGGCAGCTTATACTTTAGCAGTTAGGTAACGCATTGGTAATCTCCTAGTATGTAGCACGTAGATGTAGTAGAGCTTTACACTTTTTATGTTTTATCCATTTTCTAACCACATAACCACTTATGCAGGAATGCTTAGCGATTTCATATGAAAGGGTTCATTTTGCCTCAATAAGTGGGCAATCAACCACAAAGTTTTGTCAATATACCTACCTACTTATACGTACAAATTTTTTCGTTACATATTTGAAATTATTAAATGTCGGCAATGCGTGTGTGATGCCCCTGGTGTTGCAAGCGTCAATAGGCTACGGTAACCGCTTACCATCTGGCGGGCCGTATGCTTGTTTGCCGCCTTAGTGGTATAAAAAAAAATGTAATGTCACATACGCGAAACGAACATTCGACCTTTGATTAAATGATTTTGTAATTTTAGTTGCAGTTACCAAGGATTTTAAAATATTAGCTATGAAATTCAATCGGACAAAAACAAATATGTATATTTTTGAGGTAGGTACCTACTTCAAATTTTATACTTACCTACCTAAGTTCTTATGTGCGACTGTTAGTAAATATGACGTTATTTAAAATAAAAATGATATTAAATAATGAATTTCATTAATTTTATCAATTCACCTCATAATTAAATTAATTTCATTCTCTATTATTTTGTTTACTTTCTTATATTTGTTAATGTAAATTTTATTCAATTTTCCATGCAATTTTCTCCTATATTTAAATATTATATGTATAGATAAAACTGGCTGCTCCAATATTTTCAATGTCTAAGCACCGCACTATTAAAGGAACGTAGTATAACGGCAAACTATAAATTCAGGTTTCTGGTCACGTCCACGTACTTTCTGCTTTTTTGCGGCGGACCTGAGTGGACCCGCCCACAATGTTGTACTTCTATCACCAGTGTGCTGTACAAGGTAATAGAATTATACTTTGAAACTACAACTACTTAAGTACTTATAACATAATGAGATGCCTTTGCAGATATTACGTAAATATCAATTAATTTGCAAGAATTTGCAATGCATTGGTAAAAAAACCTCAAATGATAAAATTACGATAATATGTTATGTAGTATAAAAAAATCTTGTTGCTGCCTACACTTTTAGAGACCATTAGTTTATAAGGTTTAAAATTTAAGAATAAATTCTGGGTAGTTCGCTAAACCTTAGCATTTTAGACCAACATTCAATTCAGTCTCAGAATCCAATATGCTCCGTTCGTGCGGTTTCTATAGGAACTCGTAGAAAATTTCAAATGAATAGTTGAAAATTAAAATGAACATTTTTAAACCACTCTAAAGGATTTTGTCAATAATAATATTTCTATTTCATTCATTTTAAATAACTTGTTTGGCATACGGATTTATAGTTTTGTAAAAAATGTTTGGCAACATATAACTTTCAGAAGTAATTTTTTTTTTTGGCGCCGTTTCAAAAACAGTCACGGACAGATTGACTACACTTTGAATGTCCGTCAGCAAAATGTATTTTTTTTAGTAAAACTTGACTTGGTTTCATCAAAATCTAATCACTTAGAGAATTAAAATAGATTTAGTGCCCATTTAACAATCCCAATTAACTCACGTTACATGAATCATTTCTCCAAGTCATCATCATAAATGCTTATAAAAAAAATGTAATAATAATTCGCTTCGTTTCATTTTATAAAAAAAAAATTTGTTTGACCACTGATCCGCCCACAGAAGATGGAACATGTTTGCCCAGAAAATGCCTATCAACTCTAGCTAGACTTGTAAGCCTCCAGGAAATGGGGGTCAGGAAACATAGGCGCCGGTTTTAACAAAGCTAGCTGATATATTATATAAGTCTTACACAATATTCACGCTTACAGCATAAAAATGTCTGCAGTAAAATTGTGATGACTTCATCCATTTGGAGCATCTTACTTCGTTCAAATTTTAAGTATTAATTGTATGTAGTTGTTGTATGCTTGTTTGTTTAACAATCACTCTGGTTTTTTTTATAGGTAATATGGCATTTAAGTAGTTTTATTGGTAGGTATATACAGACTTCGAATACCGTGACGGTGTTTATGGGCGTAAATCCTACAGTGAGTTTCAGTTTTTGGTGAAGAAAATAATCGTGAAACATCTATCTATGAGTATTGGGAGCTACATTTGAGAACCAGTTTCTTTCTTGTGTGCTGTGTACATATAGCTAACAACAGGCTATTTCATACTAAACTATCTTGGAATAATTGAACAGTTTTGTCCCGGAATAAACACAAGGTCCCAGAGATATAGGAGAAACCGTGAGGCGAAAGCCAATATTAAACGAGGCAAATCGATAGCCATCCAATAAACGGAGTTGATTCAATTTTCCGACCTAAGCCCAATGCTCTAAAATGAATTACGACAAAAGTTTGCATACAAATCTTATCGAAAACAAGGTTTGTCTTAGTTACCAGCAAGAAAGGGCTTAGTGGTTGGAAGCATTAAGCCCCAAAGTGTAGTATTTAGTCAGCAATTTTCCTAAGTTAAGATAAGGACTGGGAAACCAAGAAGTCCGAAGAAAAGACGTTGATGAAGGTGGCTGAACTTAGCAGTGAGAATACACAACAAATGGAGTTAACGCTCTAAAGAGTACACCACATTTTTAACCGACTTCAAAAAAGGAGGAGGCGAGGATGTTTATATATATTTTTTATGTATGTTCGGGCATAACTCCTTCTTATATCGACGGATTTAAAAAAAAAAATTGTTTGAAAGAATATACTTTCGAAATGGTCCCATCTAAATTTTATTATGATCTGATCATGGAATTCGAAGATATGACGGATATCCTCAACGAAAAGGAGCACGAATATCGCGATTGAAATATCTTATTTCATATTGTCGACAATTATTAATCATTATGCATGTCCTCGATCAGTGACAAATCTTGATAGGTATTCAATACACAAGAAACTAAAAATGGAAAAATAAAATTAACTTTTAATAAAAAGCAAAACCGACTTCAAAGTAGGTACACTAAGTTGCACTAAAAAGAATCAAAATAAGATGTTAGAAGTCGCTTTGAAGTCAGCGAAAGGGAAGCACATGTTCTAGAATCTCAAATTCTTTCGCTGAATAAGTACCAACTTTGAAGTCGGTTTTGCTTTTTATTAAAAGTTACATTTTATTACATAGAAAAACAGGCTATTTACACTTCAACCCTTGACCCGTTTATATCAAAGCAGATTATTCGTGATTTCGCATAAATTTTACACATATTTACAGCTAATGTAAACATTGGTGAGCAAAATAAATAGGCTTAATGCCAATGTGGTAAAAAAACGGAGCAAAACAACGTCGAGAGGGGAAGATGCGAGGATAGAGGAGAATGCGGCTTTAAAAATATATCCATAAATTCAGAGGGAAGTTTTTTGGATTAATGTTATCCTAAGTAGATACCAAATTATTAGCGATGTCTTGTTTTAATGAGTTTTCATACAAACAATCTATTTTTAATGAAAAATATTTATACTTAAAATTACCTACATAAAACTCAAAAATATTCAAGAGCCCCTAGTACAAACATTACAAACGAAACAATTACATTGGGTAGGACAGACCCGACATTCCCGAAAATGACAGATTGTGTCGCCTCTGTACTACATATTGATCCAAGAAACTTTGTCAAAATCTTTAACCATTTCTATTGCTATTCTGAACTTAAACTCGACGGTGAAATTACGCAGTGACTATTCTCTGTTTCACTCGTGAACTTCTGATTACCGAGTTGCAAATTGGGAAGTCAGCGATTAAGGGTAGTTATGCCTACATAAGATCCAAAAAATAGGTCTCCAACCAAAATAAATAAAACAACTACGTCGGGTATAATTTTTTATCTACATTATTTACCTAACCTATCAGTACTTTTTGCATAGTACATAGCTCTACTATGTTTGGGATCAGATGAACGTGAGTAAAGAATATGAGAGAGAGAGAGAGTTTTTAATGTAATGACTAGTAAATAAATTTAAAAATATAATTATTATTTACAAATTCATTAGCCATTATTCAATAATTAAGGAAATATAAGTACACTCACATTTTAACTATACCTAATTAATAAGTAAGAGACTTTTAGATACAAATGATATGAACAGCTTTTGTATTATGTGGAAGTAAATTAACACGTTGGGCCCATCCTTCACTTGGCTTAACATAAAACAAATTCTCAATTCAAAGTTTTGATCTTTAGTAACTCTATCAAATCTTCGCAATATATCAATTAATTATGCTTTAACCTTCCTGATTGAAAGGGTCTTCCTAAACCAACAACTGGAGTTCCAATCTCACGTAGTTGATGAATCTTCAAGCAAAGTTCGACTATCTTGTTTTACTGATACGTTCTAATTTAGTTCCATTTAGTTACTTTAGTTTTTGTATTGATCTAGCGCAAGATAATAAGTGGTGAAAGGTATTACATTATCACTTACGGTTGATATTTATGTATTTACCACTTTCAGTCACATTACTTGATCACCATGTTAAGATTGTTAAGCATTTGTGTGTTTATAGGCTTGTGCCTATCAAAAGAAAAAAAAAATACTTTCGTAAACCTTGTCGTTTAAGTCGGAGTGTTTAAAATTATGTATTTCCAAGGAATAGTTTGATATATCAATATTAAACTAACAGAGATTTTGTTTTTAATCAGACTAGGAATTCATATTATTTCTTAGAAAAGTATTTCTTTTTCCCACTGCACGTACGCAAATAAAAATAGTATAAAAACATTATGTAAATCAAAAAATCTAGAATAATAAAATATGATCAAATCACGTTTCACATCGTCCAGTTTCACAGTAGCCTTTCAAATTAGTATTCCGTAGAAAATCTTAGCGAAACACGATATTATTTATATTCCAAACGTGTACTCATCGTTTTATTTATATAACGGTGGATTCAGGTCGATTATGTCATGATATCCATATACCATCCAGAGAAGCTGCCAGCCTGCTGGGAAACTTGCCCATCGATAGCGGTGACAGCTTCGAGGAAATTTTCATTATTATAGACAAGAAAAAAGGTTAATTTTCATTCTGTTACTTCTACATCACCCAAAGTCCATTTTTGAATTTAAAAAAAAGTACACGCTGAATTCTATAGATTTTTTATATAAAATTAAAAAGAAACAGGATATATATAGAACATGTGACAATTAAACTTAATTGTAATGAGTTAATTTAATAAAGATGCTTTTAGTTTGTCTATAAAGTGTTAGTTATAATTGCTTAGACTTAGACTAATACAAATAATATAATAAGTACATAGCAAAGTATAGCATACAAGCAATTAAAGCATAAGAGTACGCACACAATCATAACATGTATAGGACGCGTTAATTGAAATAAATGAATTATCCAATTTGGACTTAGAATATCGTCGGTGAAAATATATTTTATCCTCAGTACTGTCTTTGCCTACCTTTTTAGATATACCATTATTTCTATAAAGGTGAGATTATTTTATAAACAATTTATAGCATCAAACTACGCTTTTTATATCATAAAGTTTACTTTTGACAAATTTTATTCCAACTAAAGCCACTATGGCATTCAAAATCCAGCAAAACAACTCGGTGTACCTTGTTTAAGATTGAAACTGAAACTAGAGTAAATTAATGCTATTATCTGTTGTCTCCCGGCTATCACTAGTAACTTCACAATGTTTACACAGCTGAGCCTGTCGCTGTGGATAAGGGGTAGATTGTATTTATATCAAACAAGTTTATAACTTGCAGATGAAAGTTATTTACGTAGTCAATTCTATTCTGTTGTGATAAGTATTTTCTTGGATGATTCTGACAGCCATGTTCATATTTGATTTTGCACTCACTTCGCAAAGAGGGACTAAGATGCTAGTGTGTATATACAGGTTGAAACACACTGATCGGATGTGACATGTCACGATTACACTTCTCTACACGACAGTGCCAATAAAAAATACATATTTAAAATATTCACTAAGCTGTATATGTTATTGACTGTATACAACAGGTCAACCTATTTAAGTATTTAAATCGCCCAAAATATTGAAAAATGTCATAAAAATACAACCTACTTACTACAAAAGAAATGAAATCATTTTACATAACAGCAAGAAAGTTGATTCACCCAATTGTATTGATTGCGGAGTAGTAGAAGATGTTCAACATGTACTATGGGAGTGTGTACGAAACGCAACATTTAGAAAAACTCATTTTGATGTGGATAGAAGTAGTGACATCGGTATTTGTAATAGCATTTTAGTCTAAGCGAAATTGCTGTACGCTTTACTAAAATTAGGATTAAGTTCATAAAAGTTGTAATATTATTGTTTTTGGTTAGATCTTTGTACTTACAATTTATTACGCGATGTGGTCGCTCAGCGACAAAGCCTATCAATAAAGGGAAAAAAAAAAAAAACATAACAGCAACATAAATCAACATAAGTAACATACATGTGCTTCTTATGACACAACTGATAGAAGCCATCTCCTCAAGAAGCTTCTAATAATCTACACCACGTATGCATTGGACAATCAAATCCCTTGTTGAGAATACAATACGGGAACCCGAGCACTGTAACACGGTGCCCGAACAAGATAGTCTTCACTTGTCAGGTCAATATAAAGTCTATTGTATGTACGTGTAGGCACCTATGTAGGCAATTTGGGAAACATCGAGTAGCCAGATATTGGATAACTTCTATTTCTGAACAGAGTTATTTCAGGATTTACTTTGCGCTTGGCTGAATGGAAAATCATAGCGAGGTGTTATAGACATGTAATTTAACAAAATACCTATCAAGTATTGGTTCGAAGAATATATTATGTTTCTTATTGCTTATAGTTTAGTCATCAAAAATAATTACATTGAAGAATAAACCACCGATAATAAAATTGAATGAGCAACATTTACTGTAAATTTGTTTTTTTTTTAAACTTAGGCAATAGGCTTGTGTTTGACCACAATCTCACTATGGTAAGTGATGATGCGGCTGAAGGTGGTAAACACACAAAGCCTAGAAGAAACTGGCTCTCAAGTGCAGCTGCCGGAACACACCAATAGGTGTTTGGCGACAGATTTTTAACTTGAGGGTGGTAGCCAGCCAGGCGGGTACTACAAAGTACCCTACCACCGTGTTATGGTTTCCTCACGATGTTTTTTGTTTTCAAAACACTATCATTCTCACAAATACGTAGTAAACACAACAATGTATCTCGAATTGAATTCAATATATCGAAGTGTCAGTGAAACTTATATTGCTATTGTTTCCAGCTTTACAACAAATGTATTTCCTTTTAGATCTGAAATAAAATAAAGCATAACAATTTTGACACATCAGACTTCCTACTATTCTCAAAATAGGCCCAAAAGAAAACTACAACGACAGTTTTTTTTACTAATCAAATTTCGAATAGCTCGAGCAATATTGCCCCAACTGGCCGTAAATATACAAGGGTACGACCGAATGGCAAGTTTTCTACCGTATTGTCAGTGAGATATTCGAGTTTCTAGAATAACTCGAAAGTTTCTTCCTGGTGACGTATATTAAACCTTGTATAAGATATTCGTAGAAACGTATCATAAGTTTTAAGTTTAGAGGGATTTATCGTAGTGAAAAGTTTGTTTGTGGATTTGCAACGTTTGTATAGACTATCTTTATTAAGTGGATTATAAACGCTGGTCCCCAAGATTATATTTATGACTAGGTTTTGCCCCGAGTTCCACTACGGTTCTGAGGATCCTCCGGGATCAAAAGCATCCTTTGCATTATTCGATCGCTGTGTTGAGACAGCTGCATATAAGTGCCAGTTTCCTTCTGGGTTTTGAGTGCTTAGTGCTGTGTTACTTTACATATTTGTTTACATATTTCTTACCATCGACTGATATAGAAAAATAAACTATTCAAGTGGTACATGTGGTGTGTGATTTTTGTTTTTTATTGATGCAAACGTATCCGTTATGGGTAATTTTAATAAAAATTATCAGCCTTAAATTGCAAAACCGGTGAAAAGGGATACTACGTTCAGGGGCTCTACAAACTTTTATAATTTAGCAAAACCTGCAGAAAGCCTAGCAAAATGTTGTGATGAGAAATTGAATAAAATATTGTGGAAGAGAGCAAGACTAGCATAAATAGTAGGGCAATGTTACTTGCACAGTTGGGATGTACGAATGTATTATGTATTTAGGTAATGTACAACCGCGTTGCGGTGTCATACTTTTTTATTTCTCTTCATTCCATGCGAGGCGTTTCGTTAACATTTTTATTACGCACTTTGAGATGAAAGTAGCTATTTAAGAGTTTTTTTTTATAATCGTCATTCATGTTTTTGATGATGTGGCCGAAGGTGGTAAGCACACAAAGCCTAGAAGGAACTGGCTCTCAAGTGCAGCTGCTGGAACACACCAATAGGTGTTTGGCGACAGATTTTCAACTTGAGGGTGGTAGCCAGCCAGACGGGTACTACAAAGTACCCTACCACCGTGCTATGGTTTCCTCACGATGTTTTCCTTCACCGAAAGCTCAAGCTCAATGTAGGATTCGAACCCACGACCTTCGCCGCGGCGTCCGACGTCACTACCACTGCTATCTATCATGGCCAAAATTATATTATTTAAATCAAAATAACCTAACTCAACAATTCGATAATATCACCCAATTTTGAAGTGAAACGCGTTGAGCACTTTTTGGGTGAACAAAAACGCGTGAAACTCGAGTCATCGTCACCGCACGCTTCCCATGTTTTCACATCTATCGGCAGTCCACAAAGACTATATTATACCACCATGTATTGACAGCATAGAATATTTTTGGACTCAATGTCAGACTTAAAAACGTGGTGAAATGGCAATTTTCTGTAAGTCAAATCATTTTTTTTTTATTGAGATGTCAAAAGTCAAAATCAAACAGACAGCACTCTCTACTGTCCGTTTGATTTTGTCTTTTGGCAGTTCATGCAGTTACCTATACAATACACATGGAATCAGCTGATAAACAATATACAACATAAAGTGCTTTACAGCCGTTGTTAAACTTGACAGATATTAAGAGGCGCTACTTAGTAACCTGATTAGAGCTAAGTAACGTTTATAAGTAGGCTGTCTATTATTAAGGAGAATAATAAACATATTATATTACAACAGGTCAAGCTACTAGCAAATACAGATTACAAATTTACATCCCGATAACTGAATTAACCTTCATGTGAGCATTCGTCAAATATTTGGGGAGGATTTACGTGTGAATTATTCAAATATCTCTGCGACAGTTATCGGTTCACATGAATTAATGTGGACGCAGAACGTACTCTATTGATAGAGGGTCTTAATCTTCGGGATTTGTGGAAGTGGAATTAATTTATCCCGATCGAATTAGTCGTTACTATTTAATTTTTGAAAGATAAAGAAATAGTGGGACCAAAGACAAACGTTTGGTATTAAAATAAATTCAACTGTAAATTAGTTATGCACTTAAACATATTACAACATTTAGAGGAACTACAGAACAATTTCATTTATATTGATTTAATATTTTAAGTGCTTACCTATTTTAAGTCAAATTATGATTTTGTTAAAATTTTGTTGATTTTTCACAGACCTTATTCTTTTTGCCAATGATAAATAAATAATTAATATAAAACTGAAATTAACGTGCCTATTACTTCTCCGGAATTTGTATTGGGATTTGAGAACCTTCGGTTTTGAAAACAGTAAAAAAAAAATAGAAATGTAATATCCAATGTATGAGTATATTCAAAAATAAAACAGAAAACTTATACCAACATCATAAAATCATTTATTCACAAACATATCTAGATATTTAATACAAGATACGGCCGTAGGGGTAGGCACCAGCGACTCCGAGACCACCGAATCTGGCAATATTGTTGTAGCCCAGAGCACCAGCGTAAGGCAAACCAGCATATGGCAGACCAGCATACGGTAAACCAGCGGCAAAACGGGCATTGTACAAAGGAGCTGCAGCAGCAATGAGAGCCGGGTCTTTCCTCACAACAGCATTGAAACCTTCGGCACCAGCTGCATAGTCGACAGTTCTGCGGGTTCCATCAGACTCCAGGAGAGAATATTGACCCTGGACGTTGTTTCCAGCGCGAGCCTCGATCTGGTTCTTGAAGTCACCAGTGTAGGGGTCAGCAACTCCGTAGGAGAAGCTGGAGAAGTCAGAAGCACTGACGGCGGCCACAAGGGCGAAGAATACGACGAACTGGAAATCAAAATATGGGTATTTAGTTTTATAAATTTAATGTAGAGCCTCGGATTAGAGTTATGGTCAGCATTAGGAAAGTTCATATATGGAATTATATCCTTTAAAAATACAGCTTACAGTAATGATTTAAACGTATTAAAAAAGCAATAAATATCAACGCAATCGCTGTAATATTTACGTGAAAATGATTAAATTATAATTGCCTCTTTGATCCTCTACCGAGCCAAAAATATGAGTCCTGATATTAATTCGCTGGGTGTTAATACAGAATTAGTAATAATTCTGTGTTATAAAATTCAATATTAAATATGAACTGTTATAAAATATAATTTAAATCAGAATTACCTTCACAGACATCTTTGAATAATAGTTATTGTTCTTGTGACTACGTCGAGACTTGTTGCGAGTATGCTGTGTTACGAGCATCAGCACCTTTTTATACTCGTACCATCAAAAAAATAATCCAGTTCTTAAGAAAATCAGGAAATAAAAACGACAAATCCGAATTGGGGCGTTCGCTTAAAGGTTGTTTGGACGCTGATTTAATAATTACAAGGTTTAATAGGCATCATACTTTCATTGCAGATTATGACAAACTAGTTTCACCTCCACGATTTCACCTGCATTCCTGGGATTAAAAAATAGCCTTATGTTATTTTATATACCAGAGGCTTCTTGCGTGCCAAATTTCATCACAATTGATGACGAAACAAATAAATGTATATATATTATGAATTTATTTTTTGTATATTTATTTTATGAATTTGATGACGTGATGAGTGTCTGACATTATTAATTATAAGTTTTTTGATTTCTATTATTATTCTTACTATTGTATTTGTGCAACGTGTGATTGAATTGACCTGTAACTTGTTGTTGCCAATAAATAACTGTAATATAAATGTATAATATTATACATTAGTATGATTAAAGAGTAGGTACATAGTTTAATAAAGTCCTCATGTCAGTAAGTCAACAAGCAGGCAGACGTTCCATCTGATGGTTAGTGGTTATATCCGCTTATAGACATTCTATAATGTATATACAGACTATGAAGTATGTTTTATTGTTTGTCAATCAGAAACATTTTTGAGTGATGATAGTTTCTTGAATTATGAAGAGTTATTGAGTATTGTATGGAAAACATAGGTTTGCCGTAAAATGCTTTGCTTTTAGAATTATTCAAATATCATATTGCAATTTCCAATTTTGGTGAAGCCACAAGAAATCTCAAACTTTTAACGACATCATTATCTTCTCTTGTAATTATTTTTGTCTTCTGCAAAGGGAATGGTATCCAAAACTTATGGGATGATCACTTGACGATTTGGACGTGGCAGTCGGAAATTCCAACTAGAGTTTGTCAGTTAATTTGTCCAATACAACTCGGGAACTAGTTGAAACGAACTTTTCCCAACGGTTGTAAATTTGGACAGCTCGTTGGATTAAAGTTGTTTGCATGTTAGGTTGTTACTTATATAACATTGCTATTGTTGAAATGTCTGTACTTTTTTAGCCACTTTTATTTATGTAAATTTTATTATTGCTAAAATATATTTATAATGATTATTAAATAATAGAAAAGCTTGTTCTATGTTATTCTTATATACATACATAATAAACACAAAAGCTTGTCTATTGGTAGTTCGATCTGCCTATTAAGTTTTCACAAGACCGATTCTAATGAAAATTATCTCAGACTTTAAAGCCAAAAAAGGGTCATGGATATTTTTATTCTGCAGTACCTAAGTAGGTACGTAATAAGTATATTTCACAAAAAAACTAAATTATTAATTACGTTTCAGAATAGCATAGAGGGAGTTCCGAACGTAAGTTAACTTAATTTTGTGGCTCCTTAACTCAACTTTATCATTATATGTTGCTATGAAATTACTGGTAGGCGCAATATTGTTACATAGGTAGTAGTCACCTCTTCTTACTATTTTATTTCGCGATAATTTCAAATTATGGTTTAGTTTATACAATAGCCTTGTGACAGACTGAAGGATGGACAAACATAGTAATAGGGTCTCAATGCCACCCTTTGGGAACCCTAAAAGGTGTTATTCCTATCAAATATTTTATGAAATGATATGCAAAGCTTTTGCGCGTGAATATTTTTTTTAATAAACCGTCATAGGAACAATATTTACATATCACATCAAGTAAAACAACATAACATAGTAACCAATACCTTGAAACACACTAACCATCTAAATTACAGTTAACACAGAACAACTATTAATTGAAGTCAAAGTTTCAAATTAAGCCAGACTGTGAAACTCATATCATTTGTGATTAAAATGAAGTTTAGTGAACACCAGTTTATCTTCTAACAGTCTGTAATTACAGCCTCCACGTTAACATTTTAGTTGTGACGAGGTCTTGTAATTTAGGAACTATTTGACCTAACAATAATTGAAATTGAGCTCTTTAATAATGTAGATAAGACTAATTTCTGCTTAACAAAATAAGATCTTATACTTACCATATTTAGAAATTATATTCATCTGAACTGACAATAAATAATGCGCCCTGAAAAGCTATCTTAAGTTTTACTGACATTCATATTTATTTAAGGCTTAATCACGACTTTTTATAAATAAATTAAGATTCCAATATACTGAGCACAACCATTCTTCAATTTGATGCA
The DNA here is from genome assembly GCA_951216915.1 of Tetheella fluctuosa. Classification (NCBI taxonomy): domain Eukaryota; kingdom Metazoa; phylum Arthropoda; class Insecta; order Lepidoptera; family Drepanidae; genus Tetheella; species Tetheella fluctuosa. Next base: position 13,577,117 of record OX578214.1, read on the forward strand.
AAGTTTCATAAATAGGTACCTACCTATTATATAGGAGCTTTTGGTAAAAGAAAACGTCATTAGGAAACCAAGGCATGGTGGCAGAGTTGTTTACTGTACCCAACTGGCTGGCTACCACCCTCAAGTTAAAAATTATGTCGACAAACACTTATCGCTATTTTCCGGCATTCCGACAATTGGCCAAACACATTGAGACCGATATCAGCGCACTTGTACAACAAGTTGTACAATTTGTACTTACAAAATCAAATGACGTCATGATCATAGAGTAACATGGCGTCCAGCGTTTTCATAAAATTACGCGCAAAAATTGAAAAAGTAATATTTAAATGCATTTTTATTGCACTTATCGATTGAATAAAAATTTTGTGATTTTTTTGTGGTTTTTTAGCACCTTAGGAACGAATTGAGACACTTTTCAAAAATTGGTGTAATACCCTAGCACTATTCGGATAATGCACGGTTTCTAGTTGAAACTGATTGTAACTGACTGCAACCAATTTACTTAATTAACCAATTTACATACTGCACTGTATGTTTTGATTGACCTTTCTTTATTACAGACCTAAATGTGGCTAGCTTTTAAGTTATGTAACATACTTCTACCTAAATTAAATTAATGACAGACATTTTACAAAAACCGATTCTAAAATGTCACGGGTCTTTCAATAAACCAACGCGGCAACGTTAAAAGGCTTTTTGAAATTAACAATGACATTTATAAATTGATCATAATTGTATTCTGACAATATTGATTTCAATCAAATACATATTCAATTTGCATTCGATATGCATTCACGGTCACATTGTAACCTAATTTTTAGGGTACCGTAGTTCAAACAAGAAACACAAAATAAAATCTCCCCTCTACAAGTCTAAGCCGTAGTTTTGAAATATGACGAATATCTTTAACGTTATTACATAGATAGAAGTAAAAATCAATACTATCCTGGCTAATATAAATATTTTAGTTCATGAGCTATAGTCGAGCAAAATTTTCGCGGAAAACTTATGGAGAGCGGACTCCATATAAAGTTTTCTTGACGAATTGCTTTAGTACCTAACTTTGTCGGTGTATATTAGATCATAAGTATAATGTCTTCAGAACCCCACATTATACGTCCTACAGGCACTTAGCCAGTTTATTAATTCTTTATAATTTTAAATTTTGCTGATTTTTACTTTTTAATAATCTACATGTAACGCGATGTTAATTTTATAAAACGCGCTCTAAAATTAGGAGCATAATCCGCAATAACGTTGTCTCGAAAGTTTATAAAGTGTAAAAAGTGAGATTAAAAAGGTTCAAAAGTTTTTTTTATCTTGTTATCGTCGGAATAACAGCTGAGACTAAATGAAAATATTATGATTTATACATACTTTCTCTTCATAAAATTTAAAATTTTCAGCGTAAGCTAAATGTTTAATAAAATATTATGGCATTAAATATTCTGCGAAGAAAATATTTTTTATGTCTTGTTAATAAAAATAAAAATAATAATTGTTTTTTATTTTATAAATTTTTGTGACGACATTGTAAGGTCGCTAAAACAACCCACATTCTTTTTTAATTCTTGTCGTTCAATGTTCATGTACAAACATTTGATAAACATGTATTTATTTTGGACGTAAGAACTTTATAACATAATTTTCAAGGACACAAAATCTAAAATGGTTTACAGCGGAATTGTTTCCTCATGAGGTTCGAACCTTCCATAGCAATACATTTTTTAGTCCATATTATTTCAAAGAGACGCATTTCAAATAAAAAAATATTATAAACTAGCTTCCGCCCCGCGGTTTCACCCGCGTTCCCCTAGGATCTTATGTTTTCCCAGGATAAAAAGTAGCTTATGTTCTTCGCCGTACCATAGGCTATCTGCATACCAAATTTCATCGCGATCGGTTCAGCGGTTTAAGCGTAAAAAGGTAACAAACAAACTCACTTTCGCATTTATAATATTAGTTTTTATAGTTAGGATTAGGATAGGATTATAATGAATTGTTGTTAATTTAAATTCAAATATTGCCTCGCCTATTACAATAACCCGTAAAAACGTTATATCTGTACATGACTTCAAAAGATTTCAAACAGAATATATATTGCTTTCAAAAAGATAACTAAAGGAACGTAACAGAAACAGTGGCATGTTTGAGTAATCAGGCTTGACATATCTTTGATGTTACGAAATTCAGGAAAATGCCGTATGTCCTCTTCAAACATAGAACCTTAGGGCAGGCCCTTGCGCTTTATCTTTTGTCAAAAGGTAATGTATTATTCTTCTATTACGACATAGACAATGACGTGAAAAAATCTACCATAATGCGTGTCTGCACGAATTCTATAACTAGTGTCATAGTCAAAGCTAAATTCATAAATATAAAATATAATAAAATACATAAACCAGCTATTTTAAAAATTCTTTTCTGTCTGTCTGTCTGTTTGTTCGCGCCCATCTCCGGAACCACTGAACGGATTTTTATGAAGTTTTCATAGGTAGACAAAAATTAATTTGGAGCAGAATATAGACTTGTTTCAATAAATGTAATCCTCATTTAAAGATATTTGGAATTTACTTTTATACTGTTAATTTAATCGAAATTGGCTAATGGGAAAAAAGTTATAGAAATTTCATAAGGTCAAGGAAAACGTGACTGACTGACTGATCTATCAACGCACAGCTCAAACCACTGGACGGATCGGGCTAAAATTTGGCATATAGATAGCTATTATGATGTGGGCATCCGTTAAGAAAGGATTTTTGAAAATTCCACCTAAGGGGGTGACATAGGGGACCTAGTATTATTATGGTTTAGGCCCAAGAAAGGTAGTCATAGTCAGTTAAAGGATATTGAAGCTACCACCGGTTTGGAAGTCAGTCTTTAACTGATAATAGTTAGCAAGAAACTTAGTAAGGTTACAAACAAACGCACCCTAATGGTTACAATTTTCAGTAACGAGTCTCATACGTAACGAACATTATAACAGATGAATGATCATCCGACTGTCAAATCCAATTGTTTCCAAAGCTCTAAGAGGATAAATTCTGACCCCAATTTAAAAAAAAAAGTCGTTTACGTCATTTTTAAGGAAAAGCACCTATCAATATTAATAACCTCATCAAATAGCATATAATCTTATATACCTATATACAAATCTCTCAATAGAGCTCGTTCTGAGCCTTCGTGATAACCCTTGGGAATGCATGAGACGTTCACGTCTGGTTTCATCGCTATAGCTCTTAAAGTGATGGCAGTAGGGATCAAAATTGAATGTTTATAATATGCTTATTGATTTGGAGAGCTATTTCTGATTAGCTTTTGTCTGCCTCTTCTGTCAGTTATTAAGTTTGGCCATGATTGTGATGTTATTTGACTGATTGACCGCTTCATTGAGTTGCAGTAGGTTTTTGTATTTGACAGCGTTGAGTGGGTTACTTGCAAAGAGAATTAGAACGTAAACTAATTTTACTAAAACAGTATACATCAAAATTAAAATAAACACACAGACAAGATCTTACCCTAAATGCATAATAATATACCATCTCCATTCTGTCGTGAGTTAAAAATATACTAAATAAAAATAATTAATTTTCCTAAACATTGCATTAATATAACGACAAATTATATAGAATAGCTAGCTTCCGCCCCGCGGTTTCACCCGCGATCCCGATGGATCTCATATTTTCCCGGGATGAAACGTAGCTTATGTGTTAATCTAGGGTATCAGCTACCTTCATACCAAATTTCATCTAAATTGGTCCAGCCGTTTGAGCATGTTTCACAAACTTTCGCATTTATAATATTAAGTGTTATTTGCGCCTACTTTCATAAGGCGTCAATGGATATTTTATCTATTATAAAGTATAATTATATCAAAGGAAAATTCTAAAATATAATATAAGATAATTCTTTTGAAAAATATTTATAATATTTTGAACTGAAACATTGCATAATTTGCTAAATAAAAACTTGTACTGCAAAGAAAGTATGAAAGTGCATTAGAAAATCTTTGGCAAGAAACTTTTACCGCAGTGAAGTTGCACTAAAACCCAGGGGTATAATGCCGTTTTCAAAGATATTGAAAGTTACGTTTGAAATGAAGTGCTTTCTACTGTCAACAGATAAGTTTCAGAAAGTTGTACATTGTATACCATAATACATCATGTTCATATAATTAATACAGTGGGATCTTTTAAACATAGTAATTTCTGTAATTCGTTATTTGAATTTTTATCGGATGTAAATATTATATATACAGGGTTATTGGAAAAAAACATTAACAACCGCTCAGGACTATTATTACTAACATCATAAGGTACAACTTTTGTTCTATGACTTTTAATTATTCATCAGATTTTAACTCATTAGACTTTCATGTAAAAATAAAAATATTTAAATTCAACGCTCTAAACGTTACGAGCTCTACGCGTTGCAAAATACGAGTGACAGTGCACGGGAGGCGTGTAGGTACAACAAAATATAGAATTGCAATGTGTTAGATAGAACAACGAAATCTTGAAAGATTTTGGTAAATGTGTTATGCTTTGTAAAAAGTCATAGTAAAGTTTATGATGGTAGTAATACAGTCCTGCAAGCCAATAACTCAGTATAGTAAAAAAAAAAATTTTACGTATAGGCCGGTGTTTGAACTAGTCAAAACATAGAAGGAACTGACTCTCAAATGCAGCTGCTGGAACGTTTGGTCACAGATTTTCAACTTGCGGTTGGTGGCCGGTCTAGGCTGGGTGGAATGTGCCACAGTACCTACTATAATAAGTTTTTACCTTTATTACATTCGGTTTTAGGCTTTAAAATATTTTTTTTGGTAACTATGGCAACACATAATGAAGGAAATCTTCCGGGGAAAGATAAGGTGAAACTGCGGGATGGAAGCTAGTGATATATAATGAGGTTGATCATATTAAAAGTTGAGTGCAAAGGAGAATTCTTTCTCACAGAGAGTAGTTTCATGGACGCAGACGCTCATTTTACAAGAGAACACCGAAATAGTTAACATCATAAAGATCGAAATTGCTGAACTTGAATCTCAAACCAAAAAAGCCCACGGATTTTTGATTTTGATTTTTATGTGGATAGTGTTATAGTATAAACTTGCTTGTGAGCTACAGTAACTCTGACGTTCTGAAAGCGGATTATTGAGCTAGTAGTAAATAGTGTATAGGGTTACAAAGCAAATATTTGTTCTACCACTCAAAATGTCATCAATACTGTGATGAATTGAGGAAAATGAACAGAGCTGTTTTTATAAGATCCAATTACTACATAAGTAGAGATAGTATTTAGGAAAGCTCTATTAATAAGGAGGAAATTACTACTTAGTTGCTAATACCCATATTTATAGATTGACTTTTCAAATCATACTCGTATATATACTCACAATCACAAGTAGACACACAATCATACACATATACATACGTACACACTTACACATAATTACACAACACACTTCTCTTGTTCCATTTTATTTGTCACAAGCATCTTGAATGCTCTCTTCTGTACTGAAGGACTCTCTTCCAAGAGTCATAAGTTCAGTAGATTATAGTACTTATGTGTATATAAATACGATACAATATGTAAATAAAGATTATTATTATTATTTCCAACATATCTTTAGAAGTTTTCAGATTATTATAGCAGTAATAGTTTTCAATATTACTGAGACTATTGCTTAGAACATGTGGTCGGATAATAAAAGAGTCGAAAAGTAATGTAATGAAACGTGGGAAAACTGATATATGAAATCTTTTACCTTTACCCAGAATTATAAGGATAGTTAACTTGTTGCTATAACTTTGGTAATATTTAGTAAGTAATAGAAGAAAATATTAATTAGAGTTGGATAAGGATATAATAATTATGGGTGGTAAAAATAATCGTGGATTCGAATGTTACCATGAGCTTATTAGAAGCAATAATAATAAAATCAGTCCTTACATGTTTATCTGTCTGTTTGTAACATAATAATATGCGCTCGTATACTATACATCCGATTGCGATTAAAATTTGGTGACTGATCGTGCCCATGATTATCAAAAAGAGGCATTGCAACTCAATGCAATTGTATTACTCGTATAATAATGTGGTGTCTATATTTCCTAGGTTGCAGAAATAACCGACTTTCACACTTATATAGAAGAAGGCTATTTACTTTGGCTTTGTAAATAGCCTTCTTCTAAATAAGTGTGTTCCATATTGGCATTGTCTTTGGTAGGTCTGTGGCAAAATGCAAGCCCGCTTAATATAAAAAAAAACGTACGAGTTTTCGCATCCGCAAAAATTGAATCATATTTTATCAATGAATATTATTACAGTTACCAGATTCAATGCTTACCCAACACTGATAAATAAACAAACCCTTTTTAACATTTATAGGGTAATACCGTATGCGATATTACCATTGTTTGTTCAAATGTTTGTTGAATGTAATCTAGATATACCAATATATAAAAATGAAATGTATATCGGTGATTTAGAAATAAAGACTTACACTTCAGCATTTTTTATCTTTCTGTATTGTTTGTTTGTTTGGGCTAATCTCTGAAACGATTAAATCAATTTGACGGGATATTCACTAGCAGGTAGAAGACTTTTTAAAGACAAAATTTAAATTATTCGGTATATTATAGTAACTTCAGGGTTTTTGTATAAATTTGTAATTATATAAGGTACCTTTTATTTCGGGAAAGCGTATAAATCTGCAGAGCGGAAGCAAAAAAATAAAATAAATATTGAATCTACAATACCTTTATAAAAATTATGAGGTTTAAAATACCAATTGATTATTGCAAATATTGCAATTTCATATCCTTTAAGTAACAGTGAAAGTAACAAAGTAAAATACGCCGTCAAATCTTAGTTCAATTTTATTTCCTCAATTTACGAACTGAAAAGTACAAGTCGACGAAAATCCTAACTCTCAATAAAAGTAACCCATGAGAATAATAACTCCACTAGCACTTTATTACACATAAAATTTCTATACCCATTTGGAATTACAACTAGACAAACATTTGAACAAACATTCGTCGCCAACGAACATCATACTCTTTTGCGCTTCCTTTTATTGCATACGACAAAGGCAAAGTGCCATAATAAAAATATTTAAGGCAGTCTGAGGCAATCAATTTCACCAGCACTTAGATTTTTAGTGTGGCCATTAAATTGGCCACTTTATGATCGCGACAGATTGACGCACACATCACGCTCGATGAATATCAAAATGACAGCGAATTAGTTATTCGTTATTGCATCGAAGAATTTTTTGATTAATTTGTACACGAAGGTTTTTCTTAGGGCCGATTTATCAGCTGGAAAATCTCAGATAAGCTATTCCTCTAATAAGTCGATACAAAAACTGTTCTAATTTCAAATTACAAGCCAGATACCGTTTATCTGGCCATTGAAAAATCGGGCCCTCAATAATTTTGGAAATAATAAAATGTTCGGTCCCTCAACGATAGATTGAATCATATTATTTCGATTGATATAATGATAAGTAATTACACTTATAGGGCTACTCTGAATTGTTAAGTCAAACTATCAGGGTTGAAATACAAACAACATTGACTATAGGACCAATTCTGAAAGCGAAAAAAAATAAATATGGAACAGCTGATTTTTTTCATCGTCGTGCATTCAGAATTCGTAACATACGAGTAGTAGTTTGTTTTTATTAATGAGTACTTTCATCTTTAAAAGTTTAGGTCACCAATTAAAAATAACCCTGTATACTATGTAATGTTTTTTTTTGTTCTAGTCTAATTTTATGAAACCTACTATATAGTATTTTTGTAATCAAAAAAACAAATACAAATTCCTAGAAATTGAATTGCTACAAATTCCTGAGCCAAGTATTTTTTGCATGGAAGTGTATGACAAATTTGCGAAAAAGGACTGCAGTACTAAACCGATATACTTAGAGATATTAAGCGTATAAACTGTGTCCCACTTTACATCGTAAACGTAATATTATTACAGCTGAAGTACACATTAGTTTAATGAACATCGTCACCGCTTTAAAAGCATGACGATGCTGTTTTTTATACCTATAATGATGATAAAGTAGGTGTTTGTGGAAGTGATGATATGGCCAATGGCACACAAAATTTAAAATTATGAAGATTATTTTTTATGGCAATGTACTGTATGTACTTCAATAACTCATTTTCTGGGTGTAATTATCTATAATATGTATGTATTTACAAAAGAAAAGTAGTATATGTAGTATATCAGTTATCTGGCTTCCATAGTACAAGCTCTGCTTAGTTTGGGGTCAGATGGCCGTGTGTGAGGAATAATGTCCCAGAATATTATTTATTTATTATTTTCAGTTTATCTCACGAAAATCCATCACGATTTATTTATAAAAGATGCCGAAAGAGGTGATGAGTGAGTTCATTACCCAGCTCAGCATCGTGAGCATGGAAAGACTAAAGAAATTTGCCTCGGGGAGAGAAATTGTGGGCTAAATACAGAATAACAAATACTAGAGTAAATCCAGCCACGTTTTGTTATGGCTTTTCCATTTTTAGGGTTACCCAAAGGGTAAATAAAACGGGACCCTATAACGAAGACTACGCTGTCCGTCCGTCCGTCTGTCACCAGGCTGTATCTCATGAACCGTGATAGTTAGACAGTTGAAATTTTCACAAATGATTATTTTTGTTGCCGCTATAACAACAATTAATACTAAAAAACAGAATAAAATAAATATTTAAGGAGGCTCCTATACAACAAACGGATGATAACGGCAACAGATAGACGCTTGAAATATTCACAGAATATTACAAAAAGTTCTCGAGAACACTCCCCATTGTAAAGACGGTAGAACATACAAATATTTTCGTGATAATTAAATGTTATAAGAAAATATCTTTGTTATTATAGTTACTCAACATATTACGTAACATAACATAAGAAGAAAAACGAAACATTCTTCTTTTTTTGGCTCGAGGCAAGCGGCGCGCCAAAATAGCATAGTGCTATACAAAATTACATTGGTGTTTGTTGGTTGATAATAATAAATATTTACAACAACAGACAAGTCTTGTGTTGATTCATTAAAAAATAATAATCATTAAATTTATCATAATTGATTCCCTCTCTAAATACACTTAAGGATTCAAGAATCAATCAACAAACTCGTTCAAAAAGACGGGCATATTCTGAAGCTGTGAAAAAATAATAAAAACTTGAGAGATTTTATCAACAAAGTTCGCGAGATTCGATTGATTTTCAACGATAGTCTTAAACTGTTGTAAAAGTAGGAACATTTTCCAAACCTTTTCAAGACACTTGCGACATTTTGTCCTCCGAGTAACCTGAGAAATGGCCGTTTCGAACTGATAGAATCGTACTGTCGAGGAAAAAACTGCCCTGTTTAATTATTTTTCTGACACGTGCCTATAGTGCAGTTAGTATTATTATTTAGATAAACCATTGTTAATTTAGTACCGAAAGGAAAACCGTTAAAAACATTTAACGTGCTATAGTACCTAACTAGGGATAATATTACAAGATCTACAAAAGTTTATTCATTATACTTTTGTTGTTTGCAAATTAATTATAAGTTTAGATTTATATTGAAATTGAACTAACTTTTTAGAGAAAAGTTTGTAATGGACAGGTATCAAATTAAAGTGTGACATATTCGGCAAGTTATTTTAAAATGGAGTTATTCTAGTAAAGATTGAGTGATATATTTTGCGTAAATCTAGCAAAAGAAATCTGTATAGATATATAAAATACTTTGTCCTGAATGACTTAGGATCAACGCACAGCCTAAACCGCTGATCGTAGAGACCTGAAAAACGCACAGACTAAACCGCTGATCGTAGAGACCTGAAACTTGGAGGGTGTGTTCTTTGTATGACCGTAGGCATCCAACAAGAAGGGATTTTCAGAAATTTTGCCCGTAACCGTGGACCGGAAAGCTATCTATATATATAGGTAATAAAACGGTAGAATCCGGTGTTTCTGTACATTAAAGAAAAGTAATCATATCTGTCTGTCTGATTATTTGTTAACGCACATTTCCGGAACTACTGAACGGATTTTCATGTAGATTTTACAGGTAGACTGAGATTTATTAATAAAGGAGCAGAATATATACTTCATTTAAATAAAATCGGATGTTATAAAGAAGTCATTCAATGATTTTTGGAATTTACTTTTATACCTACTGTTCGAAAGTTATCTGGAACCCGCGTGTATCTACATTATTTTTTTTATTGAAACGGAGTGTGTTTGATGTAGGAAGAGTCAAATTGCCAAGAAACCATTTTAGATTTTTTGTCTGTCTGTCTATCTATTTGAACACGCTAATCTCCGAAACCATCGAACGGATTTTCGTGGGTTTTTCACAGTTTAATTAGGCTTAACTTGGCGCTTCGAATAAATAGGCTTTGTTTCGTCGAAATTGGCTAATGGGGAAAAGTTATAGACATTTTATAAGTCTGCGCGAGCGAAGCCGCGGGCGAAAAGCTAGTATTAAATAATATACTACTTAGTGATTTTTTACTATATATATATATATATTTCTATTTGTATAGGCTTGTGTTTGACCACAATCTCACTATGGTAAGTGATGATGTGGCCGAAGGTGGTAAGCACACAAAGCCCAGAAGGATCTGGCTCTCAAGTGCAGCTGCCGGAACACACCAATAGGTGTTTGGCGACAGATTTTCAACTTGAGGGTGGTAGCCAGCCAGGCGGGTACTACAAAGTACCCTACCTACCACCGTGCTATGGTTTCCTGACGATGTTTTCCTTCACCGAAAGCTCAAGCTCATTGTAGGATTCGAACCCACGACCTTCACCGCGGCGTCCGACGTCACTACCATTGAGCTATCATCGCTTTAAAACTTTTACACAAAATATTAATAGTAAAATTAAATCCACTATGATAGTGATCTGAAGTTACACGTCGTCATACTAGGTGAACAGATGACCTAGTTAGCTGAAATAAATCCAGTGTATAGACATTTGAAGATAACTTAAGCCTGAATTATAGATAATAGTTATAATACGTTCGTAGTTTATGCAGATTCATAAAAAAACCCTACATTCCCATGCGTTTTTAATTAAAAAACATGAGATTCGATATTCAATGTTTACATACGAAGTTCCTGAAAAAAGGTTGTAACATAAGCTAAATTAAAAATAAAAAATAAAAAAATACTTATAGTATTTTCTACAGAATTAAAGAAAAGAACGGGAAATGATTTTAAATTCGACTGAACATAATATATATAGTGTAAGAAATCAGACATAAACAACTCTTTTACGCGGATGAAGACATAGGCAAAAGCTATTTAAAAATATTCATACGACTAATCCTTAATACTGAAAGGCGTTCAATAAAAATAACTGGCTATAAACAACAACATTATAACAATAAAAAGTAAATAATATTTTTGTTCTGCCCATCGAGAGAACTCCATGAAACCCACAAGAAAAAACGTCAACAATACCCGGTAATCGAGATGAAAAAGCTTTTAGCAACATAGAGGGATGTAGTACTATCTAAGTATATCTTATGAACACTGAATGTGAACATAGCTATTCTAGACAATAATTATACCTACTATAGAAACGTTTATTGTCTATAGATAAAAGAACAAAGTTTAAATAAAAATATTTTGTAATATTCTGGGACATTATTCCTCACACACGGCCATCTGACCCCAAACTAAGCAGAGCTTGTACTATGGAACCTAAGATAACTGAAGTTCTACATATACTACTTTTCTTTTGTAAATACATACTTATATAGATAATTATTACACCCAGACTCAGAACAAACAGACATGTTCATGCACACAAATGTCTGTGCTGAGTGGGAATCGAACCCACGACATGCGACGTGATGGGTAAGGGTATCTTATCAACCACGCCAACCGGCCCGTCATAAATGCTTAGTAATGATGCCATAAGAATGATATGCGATAGGCAAGTATATTTTGAATATATATAACTTCACATAGGGTATGGTATTTCAATAAAATTCATAATTTATTTGATTTGCTTTTGGAGGATTATAGCATACGTTATTTATTATATAACTGATATAATAAAAATTGAATGTGCTCGAATGTGCTCAGAATGAGACTTGAAATTTTACTTTTAATCTATTTTTCGGTTGATTTATTGGAAATAAATTTGTATCAATTATTAAAAATATAGGTACCTATCTATTATAAATCATAGTAATGTAATGTAAGTATATACATAAGTTACCCTCATCAAGCGATGTTATATTTTTTTTTCAATTTTTCAATGCTAAACCTAAATGCCCGGTACCTTCAGATATTATAATACCTATCTCATAAAGAATATATTCAGCATAAAGAGAAAACTCTCTCATTATTAGATAAACAAACTTCTACCCAAAAAATGTCCAAAAGTCTCATATGAGGTATATATCAGACTTCTACCACTGGAAAATTGCTCAACTATTTCCAAGAAACAACATGGATAGTTTTCTGACCCGACGCGACGCATAAAATATTTAGCTAACAGCCTAGCCGAGTCACAATTTACGTCTGGGCACCAAACCTGGATACATTATGAAGGTCTAGTCACAACTTACACCAACTACACAGATAGGATACATTATGAAGAGCGTTTACTATGGCCATTCATCCTTATCAACTGAGAGCTGATGATAGTTTACGCTTCTCCGGACTTTTTCGTCAGAGTTTCTGTTGAGATATCTTTTTAATTTTGTCTGCAACGTTGGGAGAGTAGGGTAAGTGGAAAATAACTCTGAAAACGCTTGTTTATAAGGTTGATAAGAAATCACTGGATTCGCTAGAAATATTCATACGTTTTCAGCTTTTACATAGAATATTCTTTGGAAATTGAAAAGGAAATACCTGACGGTTTTAAGGTAGCTAGCTCCATCTCTTTTTGTTAAGTGATGTTAAAAAGTGATAGATATATTTAAATCCTGTGAAATATTGGTTTATAATTATAACCATGTATAAATAGTATGGGTACTTACATACAATATAAAATTAATATAAATTTCCAGGGAAATATTTTCTCGCGTCCCCGAGGGATCCAGAATATACTCTATGGGGATCGCGGATGAAACCGCGGGGTAGAAGTTAGTTTCTAAAAATAATAAAAACGTTAAATAATAATTCCACAGGGCACTCACGTAAATTCCGACGTGATTGACGCGACGAATTTACAAAAGCGATTCCTATTACCATGATAGATTAAACGGATATGAGCACGCCATCGCTACATGAATAGTGACACGCTCAGCGAAGCTATGCGGCGAGATTGCCACGTAGGTGTTAATGGTTAAAGCTTCGAATCATTTCCACAAAAATTTTGAAGCAGAACAGAATCATGAAAAGGCTATTTAAAGGCAAAAGGAAAATTAAATTAACCTTATAAACATTAATTTGTAGCTCCACATTGTTCAAATTTAAGAGACCACCAACAAAAATGTCGTACATTCACATAGGATTGAGGAAAAGTGGACGTGAAAATACCTATATTTTGTAATGCCTTGCTACATATTACTATTACCTGCTTACTATGTATTAAAAGAGTAGGTACATAGGCCAAAGTCAATCAATAAACAATCCAATTTATAACAATAAATATGTAAAATTACTAGTAAATACTAAAATATACCTGACCTTAAACTGAATTGGTCTTATTACATCAAAGGGCTTATAGCAATACTTGTAAAACCCGGCCTTTAAGATAGCCCTGTCTCTTTTTGTTTTATGACATTAGAAAGTGACAGATATAATTTAAAACCTCGGTTTTAATAGACCTGCATTAAACCATCTCATGTAATAAGAGAATGTCTCTCATTTCTAATAACAATAAAATATATGAAACACAGACGCACGAACACATATTTATCCATCATTCTCAAGCTCCCGAAATTATCATAGCTACGTCAGACACAACAATACTCTATTATCTGGATAAATTCGCACTCTACGTGTATAAAAGGAAACCAAATAGCTTTCTCGATAATTAACGAACGTTTATTAAGGTTTATTTGTTCATTTACTATAAGCCTATATTTTACCATTAAAACTCCATAAAAATAGACACCCTGAATACAACTGTTATTAAACTTTAAACCCTTCTTAATTACGACTTGTTACAACCCTTGACAGACACTCAAAAACTTCTTAATTCAAACCCCTCGATAAAGCCAAAGTTGAAAATCTACAGTTCAGGTCTATAAAAGGCAATTATGATTGACAAATTGAATACTATTAGTTATAACCAAGAAAATGCAGGCGTAAGCTTACAAAAGATCCAGAAAACATCTATATTTTATAATGATCTTAGTAATTAATTGTGTTAATTTAAGCACTACTAATCTTTGTAAGATTTTATAAGCTGGGATGGGAAATGTTATCCAAAGGACGCTACGCTATGGGCTTACCACCTGTCACTTTCGGTCTTAACTGTCTCCGGAGTTAAAAGGGTGATAAACTCATTATGTCCTCTGCCCGTCTCTTCAAAATTTATTTTTTACAAATCATTCACTTTTAAAACATTTTATGTTGAATAATAAATGAGAAACTCTAAAAGCTTCCCGTTTTTTATAATAAACAGAGATTTTTAAATTTTAATTACCGCCCAACACCGGTCCTGTAGGAGATGACCTTGTGACTGAGATGATGATGATGAAATTTAAAATTAAAATTTCTAAATCTATAATGTTTCCCTGACATTTTTTAAAATGTAACTAGTACAATTACCAGCAGAAATATGTGCTTGGTAAAGTACGAATGCGATTTTCTTGTAAAACATCGATTGCAATTTTAAGATAACACCTATATCAGATGAACATGCCCCAATCATTCCCGCCTTTTATAAATTAAAACTAACAGGTGCAACATTTATTGTTAGTGTATTTATTTATTTATTAAATAAAGATTGTGTCCCACTTATTATCTATAGGTTCATTGAGAGGTTCACGCAAAGTTTTAACCAACCTCAAAAAAAGGAGGAGGTTCTCAATTCAACTGTATGTTTCACGATATCAATCAAGTATCATATTGATTGATATCGTAACTAAAAAATAACCAGATTCTCTTGTAAACAATACATTAAGCTGATGTAACCATTAAGAAAAAACGGTAAAAAATACTATTTTCCTAACAGCGTAAAATTTCAATCTATATGAGAAAATCACATGAGTTTTGCTGTGTATAATAAATTATAGGTATATTTTTTTTGTTTCATGTACATCCGACCTCCTCCACTATATTTGTATTTGCAAACTACTCAGCGCGACGAGTCGACTGCATGATGTACGGGCTCGGGTCCAAGGGACCGTGAAAAAGGTTTATAGGGTAATCCGTTGTTAATAATCAATTATCCCAATAAATACATTAATTTTGACCTCTCATATAGTTTGTCTTATTGATTTCAAACAATAATATGTTTGAATTTCTTGTTTTTGATATAATAGTTTACGTATTTAAAATCTCTATTAACTATTTTTATAATTTATTTTGAGCTTCTTTTGGTGAGTGTACAGTTAAATATTTTAAAGGCTTACCTGGCAAAGAAACATGTCGCCTCATGCTTGCAATTTCAACAACGGCACTCCTCAGGGTATGAAGCTCATCAACAGACCAGCGCACCCAGATACACTCTCACTCAGCACTTGAACACCTGCGTCTAACAATACACCAATAAATTACCGAAGTAAGCTGAAACTTTGACAAGGAAGGTGATTATTCGATAAGTAAGGACAAAGTTTGGGAAGTTGGAGATTTTCAAAAGAGACTTTAGAGGAAAATACAGGAACACTGGCTAGAATATAATATTTGTTTCGTAATGTTTAAAAGTGCCGTCATCCGCGCGTAAGTTTACCAACTCGTGGGTATCGTTCCCGTTATGCTCGAGAACGGACCGTATCGTAGGCGGTCGGATGTGCCTCTGGGCGGACGGGAAGGCTTGGGCGGTTGCGACGATGGGCGGCGGCGGCGCGACGCGGCCGCCCTAGGCGCGCCCGGTACCAGGCTATCAGAATCCACGAGGAGTAATCTGAACACGTGCGTCGGGACGCATTGCGCATGCTCAAACTTCAAGGAAAGCCGGGTGGAAAGCAGCAAGTTCGAGCGGGATAGCAATATCCTAAAAATAGGGGTGCGAACGGTTTGGAATATAAAACTAAATCGGGAAGCGCCAAGCAGTCTGAAAAGTTGACTGAGATTTGAGTGAGTGTGTTTCAGATTAGTCGCACACAGGTGTAATATTGTTTCATGTATCTTAGGTGAAAGTACACATATGAAATAAATGTTTCGATAAATACTGGAACATTTAATCTAAATAGGCAAATAAGATTTTTCTCAGCAGTCAACGTTGTAACAAATGATGGTACGGCGGGAGTTTTCTTTGGATCCTTTGGCCAGTTTTTTTTTAGGCGTATTTATTATATAGACAAAGAATTTAGACTCAGTGCTTCCTAATTTTTTTTTTCACATAATAAAGGTCTTTAAACAAATTTCATGGAAGTTACTTTAGTAATATAGTAGTAAAAACGCAAACAAACTGACTGACAAATTATGGCATGGCAAACAATATCTTAGTTATTAGGGGTTGCTCTACTTTTGCTAATAGATCAAACTCAATATAAAAAACAATACATTTTAATGGAATTCTTTTTCATTATGAAATAAATAGTAAATGTTGTCTAAATGTGTAAATACATATTTCCACAAACAAAACTTTGTGTTCCAATCATACAGGTGTTTACTATTGTAACGCATTGAATTCACGCACACTGCTCCATCATTTCAGTGGTTGCTACGTATTCGTGTTATCGGGTATACCCTCGGAACATCTGTTATCCTGGTACTCCTAACCTTATTACTGAAATTTCAAGGAAAACCGTTGGCAAGGTGAGGCCGTGCCCAAGCAACTAAGTGAAAAAAGGAAAATCAAAAACATATTAGATAGTTTTAGAGCGAGAAAAAAATATTCTTGTGGTACTATCAATTACTCAAAATTTTTGTGATTATATTTATATTTATGTTAATTTTAAAATATTGTACTAATAACAAGTACCAAAAGCATTTTTTTAAAACATTAATAATAATATATCAATGAAAAATTTGTAGAGTTTAAAAAATAAACTCTATTCCTAATATGCTTTTATTTTTTTCTAAAAGCGGACAAAAACATTTGTTTTTTGACATTTAATACCACTTATTTTTCACATAAAATATTGAGGAATAAAAATTACAGTAGGTATCGATAAAAATTAACCGCATTATGAACAGAACGAACGTGAACTAATCGTACCCAACAATCGTTTAGGTTATCAATCAACCTCCCAAGACCACATTTCACCATTTTCAGCACAACGTCACCTTGACAGCTGCTGATGACAGTGACACGTACATGTCCGTTACGTCATGGCAGTCAGTTCTCGCACCGAAGGTACCAGGCGAACATAAACTTCGGGGGTTATATGTACAGGTGCGAAAATAGAATAAGCTCCCACGAGGAACAGAAATAGTATTCGTTAGTCGTGCGCTTCAAATGCGGTGCGCTTTAAATATAGAACGGCGCCGTTTGGGTTTAGTACTTGGTCTATTCTTAATTTAAAATTATAGTGCAGTATTTTTATTTTATGTTAACATTTAAACAATAAAATCCGTGCTCTTTATTCATTCGACTAATTGGCGTTGTTGTACACCACAACTTCTATCAAAAAAATTGTAATGCAGTGTACTGAAAAGTTTGAATTTTGTAATACATTTATAATATTTTAAATGAAAAGAAAAACAAAAGCTATATGTAGTAAAAGCTTAAAATGTTTCCAATTTCCACCGCAAGTGGCGCTAGTTACTGTTTGTAGAATAGTAACAATTTTAATAAATTGCCTTTGCCCTGCGTAAACTTAAATCAAAATAATTATCAAGATATATGCAATCAAATTCATCATAAACTTCTTTCGCTGTAATATATTTACTCATCATTCCTATAATATTGAACCTATAGGCACTATTTGATTTGAACTTGCCTCTGTAGTTTTAAAAACGAAACATAGATGGAACTATTACAGATGAGACATTGCAGTAAAACATACAAGATAATACAACTCGTAAATTTATCTAAGGGGCTTAGATTAAAATTCCAAATAATACTCTATACTTATTTTGTTCGACTGTTGAAAATTAAATTTAAGGTCAAATAAGTCTGTAAATATTTAACTTTACGTAGATAATACGAGTAAGTACCTACATTAAGATTACTTACTGCTGACATTTAAATCGATTTTCATTCACATTACCATTTATGGTATGAGACAGTTGCCTTTATAATGAAGGCCACGCCATGGACATTAATGTCCCATGTCTCATGATAAAATAATCTTGAAAAATAACGATGGCACATGCCGTTCGACGGGTGGTCGCCCTTTCTCCATTCCACCAGGAAGGCGTTGCAAGGTCTTGGTCAAGTAAATGCCATACGTCATCTGTTTACACCTGTACGCCCGTGTACGCCGCTTTGCTTCGTAAATAACGTATATGGCGTATATTGAACCAGTGCTTGAGTAATGTCGATGTTTTTTTTTTATCGATGCATGATAAAATAATTAAAGAATTAATTTCTGCTTCGTAGTTTAACACGCGTTGAAGGGAAAACTTGTTATCTTGAGATAAAATGTATTTATAAGTTTGGTATTGAATGTTTTTTTTTTTTTTTTTACATTAAACAAAAAAAAAGTAATAATGCCAGTTAATTGCGGATATTATAACATATCGTTTAACAAATATGAATGTTTCAAATTAAAATCATATTAATATGCCTTTAACTATCGTGTTTTTTTCAAGAGGTAGGTAGGTATGTTTTTTCCAAAGTTTTTTTGTAAACTTTGAAACGAAGACGTACAACAAAAAAAAAAGATTATTAAAAGTGTATCCACTATCTCGTATTTCCTTACCGGGCTCTAATCTCTGCTTCCATGTGGTACAAATTCTATAATTTTACAAATTCTTCTTAAAGGGAAAGAAGATATCTACCTATTGAAAAAAACACGATATTTAAACAAATTTAATTTTAATTTTATACATTAATATTTGTTAAACGATACCTTATAATATCCCCAATAATCTGGCATTATTACTTTTTTTTTGTTTAATGTAAAAATAAAACATTAAATTCATTTAAAACTAAACTTCAGAGGTGTTGTTGCAGTACCGTTTCAATTTTTCTGATGAGAAGTGTATATTTTAGGATATTTTCTAACTAATGAGCCAAATCTGTTCAGACATAATTATTTATGTAACGAACATTTGGTTTTAATTGCATATTGTATTGTACCTACATTCTGCTGTTTTTGAAAAAATATAATCAATAGTTAGATAATAAAATAAATGTATCCTTGCTGAGTTTTTTGCCAGTTCTTCTCAGTTGAAGGCTGACTTCCGAACCGGTGGTAACTTCAGTAAATTCGACCTTCATAAGGGCCCAAACTGAATAAATGGCTTTGACTTTGACTTTAACGTACGCATTCAAAATGAAAATTAATCAATGTAAATGGATGCAAGATTATGTTGGGTTATTATTTAATATTCGTGTTATTACTTAGTTTATTGGATAGATTTTTTCTTATTGATACCTTATTTTGTGTCCATTTTAGTTATATTAAAATATTGAGACTAGTTTAAAAATTTTGTATCAGTTAAAAATAATCGCTGAGTAACTTATTCGAGTGACACAAATATTTTTAATAAAACATCGATACTGAAAATGTTGACATGACTATTTATTGTCGAATAAACCTGCTACACAGAGAGCCAATGATACCATTTTAGTGGGTAACCTTCCCTTAGGCTGTTTTCATATAAATAATGTCGTTCAAAACGTAAATGTTTTAATAATGCAAAGTAGTTATTGTATTTTTGCTTTACCAATGACTTCCTTCTTGCTCTGGATTATTTTTAGTTTCATATTATTATTTAAAAAGTTTGGTAGTTGCTCTATCAATAAATGATTTATTATTATATTATAATTATGATACTTATGATAAATTTATTCATTTCCATTTACTATAATTATATGGTTATATTACAAAGCAAAAACTATACAACATGTGTAGGTATAGTAAATTCAACAAACCATTAATTTAAAAGAACCATAAAGAATTATTTGTAACTATTTGTAACATGTTTTATTAAAAACTTTAATAGCGTTTCAACTATAAGTCCTACCTATACCTACCTATACATTTTATTATTCTGGTTAACACCATTTATTACAACGATACTCATAATGTAACAAAAAGCAGACAGTAGGAGGCAATCCCACATGATACAGGTTTGATACCTACCATTTCGTAGTTATACCTTCTTTTTGCCTACGAATCTATACTAATATTATAAAGCTGAAGAGTTTGTTTGTTTGAACGCGCTAATCTCAGGAACTACTGGTTCGATTTGAAAAAATCTTTCAGTGTTGGATAGCCCATTTATCGAGATTTTTTATCTCGGGAAAATACAAGATCCCTCGGGAACGCAGGAGAAGCGGAAGCTAGTTTATTCATACAAAAAAGTGTCACTTTTAGAAAAAATGTCTATCAAAAAAATATTTTCTTTTTGACGGAGTGACATTAAAATGTATGAAACAGGTGTTGCGTTTTAACCATTAATTAGCTCATTAATGATTTATAAACTTGGATGGTTAAGTTTTTCAAGTAAAATTAAGAATATAATGTATCAAATTCGAGTCAACAGTTTATTGTATCTAAAATGCCTGTTATTAAATACTAACTGTCCCCCGCGGTTTCACCCGCGTTCCTGAGAAAAAAAGTAGCTCATGTCCTTTTCCATAAGCTATCGGAGTGTAAAATTTCATCGCAATCGGTTCAGCGGCTTAGGCTTGAAAGGGTAACAAACAAACTCACATTCACATTTATTATATTAAGTTAGGATAATGCCAATATTTAAATAAATAAACGACAAAAAATCCAGGTTGACCAACAAACAAAACTCAATATCCAAATAAATGTTAAGTTTTTGCTGAATAATCGTTATCATAGATAAACTTTATTCAAATGTGATTTCTTATCATTTCGAACTTTTTATAAAATTTTGATTGATATCTTTTACAAACAAAGAACTTGCTCTCAATCGGATATGACGGCCTTGAGTTGGTAGTGCGTAACAACTGAAGTAGCGATAGTAAAGAAATCAATTAATTGACAAAATATTATACTATATTATGTATAATAATATGTATTATATACTTCTTCTTCGCCCACGCGGTTTTATTTACCCCTTATTTTACCCCTTAGGAATTTGAATTTCGAAAAAATATTTCTTAATACGTTACAAAAGAGAAATACCCTCCAAACGTGTTTCTAGGAGCAGTGCTTTAGACTCTACGTTTATTATGACCTGTCTGTCCATCAGGTTTCATTTATTTATTATAGAAAACTATATAGCGGACCGATTAAAAAAAATCTGGGTCTCGACCACAACGCCACCTACCGAGTCTAATTATAACTAAGAACTATCTAGGTAACCCCATAAGTGCAAAAAAATACATGAAAATTGGTTCAAGATGACGTTTAGAAGGATAAAATATACAAACACATGCACACCAGAATTTAATACCTATATAACTTAGTGACTGTGAGCTGCTTACGTCTGAAAGAACAGGTGATCGAAGGAGAAGACGACTTCATGTATGCATTTAAAATTATAATTAATTAATTATTATTTTAAAATCTAAATTATAATTCCTAATATTTTTTGTTAACCATAGCTAATCCGCTGTCCGCGATCCGCATTCCATATTTAAAAGACGCTGACTCACGCGCCAGTAGTAGGTATAACCTTACAATGTCGTTCATGCTCGACCACATAATACTACAAATTTATACCACACTCACCATTGTGGTATCAAAAAGTGTATATATCTATTCCGTTGACAATGGCCAGGTGACATTTGCAAAAAATAGGTCTGTGAGAAAAAAAATATACCTACGGTATTTTTTCTTACTACTGACTAATCTAAACGTATAATTCTCAAAATTTGAAAAAAATATTTGATATTAGTCTTGAATCTTCAAATTTTATTTTCCATAAGTACTTAATTCGTAATTTTTCATCATTAGGTACAAATAGGCTCAGTATTTCATGACTAAAGATATAATTTTAATTAAAAGTTATTTTGATAATAAAATATGTTACAAACTTTTTGGGGAATCCTACTATAACATCAATATAAGGTCACGTGACGTAAGATGTTACGTTCATTCACTCGTGCGCATCCCGGGGTCAACGGCCGCGGTGACCTGAGATGAGTTGGATTCACAGTTAAGTAGCTAAGCATTATTCATCTATGGTAATTGTGTTTATATTATGTTACAAAAGTGAATTTTATTATGATCTCACGGTAATGTTGTATCTACATAATACCTATAATGACATAATGATGATAAACGAGAGTTATGTTTTTGATATTTAGACAAAAACCTAGGTTTAACTGTTCATAAATTTCACATTTATTTACATACAGTTTGAATTAACAAAGTGTTGCCAATCTACAAGCCGTTTTTATCTAATAATTATAAAATTTCGTCTCACAGTGTTTGTCTGCAAATTCTTCCGAAACGGCTTGACCGATTCTTATGAAATTTTATATATATATTCTACCGAATAGACCTAACCAGGGCTGAGAATCGGTCGTAATTTATTTTTCATACCGCTACGCGGGTGAATCCACGTGGAACAACTAGTATATATATATATAGATATTTGATTATAGCATTAAACCAACTTAATGCTCTAAGATCGAATCGATTTATCAATTTTTATTTATCGATTTTTTTTATTTAATGATTTAACGATAAAAATAGCAAATAGTCTACACATATTGAATGAAGTCCATATATAAATATGAATGTAAATTCCGTAAAATAATTCCGGATATAACACGGATATATCCTGGTTTTTATGATTGAGTCAACTTTTTTTTTTAAGAATCTCATTTTTTATCGCGGGATTGTTCTAGTTCAGACCATTTAGTGGATTTTCCTAGGTGAAATTATTAGTTAAATAATTAGTGGATTTTCCTAGGTGAAATTATTACTTAAAAAATCATTTATAAAAAAAATGTTTTAAAAAGAAGAAAATAAACTTAAAATTAAATCAAACCAATCAATTTTTTTTATTATACAATTTATGTGATATAAAACTTGTCGCGAGATTTACCTGTGTAAATTTATTTTATGAAATACCTACATATTTTTTTATTAGAATTACTTTATTAGTTACATATCGTATTTTTATTTATTTACTCGTGTAAGAGAAATACTTACAGCATTACTTGATTGAACTTCATTCACTTTTCTGTTACACTATTACATTATACACATACTTTATACTTAGTTCCGAATTTCTAAACAATATGACTTGTGAATGTAATATATTTTTTGAAGCCACCGACAACTGACAGTTTGACGTTTGTTCGACGTTAAACCTACTGCATACCTACGTAAAATGATGTATTTTGATGACAATTGATATAATAATTAATTAACAAAATACTTTGTCCTTGAATAAATAAAATTCTTTGTTCGATTTGATTCGGTCTTATTTCCGTTGGCGCCAATTATGAGGTACAAATACACATATTAGTTATTCTGGGTGATTTTTTAGTCACTGGCAATACTTGCAGGGGTGGAAGTACTCGTCAAAATGAACAACTTTTATTAACTGGCACTAACTGTGAAATAATGAAAAAATTATTAGCTGTTAAAGTAAAAAAAATATATATCCAAAATCAAAATTTCAACCTTGTAACTTTCTAAAAGTGAACTGATATAAACGGACTTATAGTTTCATAGACTCTAGTAGGAAGCTAGTATTTTTGAGATCACTCTCGTACAAGCATTACTACTATTTACTTAGATGGAAGCTATACTTATACAGTAGGTACCAGTTCAATTACCCAACAAATTATTACTTTAGCATTTTAAAATTAGATTGATATTTAAAATTTATATGGATTTGTGCAAAGTAAATCATACTTAAAGTCCGCGTAACGGTGGAAGAAGGTCCCCTGGACCCACCACCTTCCTGTTCCAGTCAAAAAAAAAAAAAAAAAAATCATACTTCCTACATACTTCTGAGTAACATTATTTTGTCAAGGTTGAAAACATTTAAACGTGGGTACTTACTTATGATACGGATATCTATATGATAAGAATTTCTAGGTTTTAAAATAGGATTAAAGCAATAAAAGATAATAATAATAACACTTCAAGAGGCTCGTGGCTAGGTGGCTGGATCAAGATCCAGATTCAGAAGGCAGTGCTTTGAAAACGGTACGCATAGTGAGGAAGTTCGTCACCCAGGAGCCTTGACCATCGGTAACTAGGACCCTGTTCACGTTGTCAGTGGGAATGTTTTTTATAGGTATGTTAAACAGGTAAGTAACTTATATGTCAATGTACGAATAATTTACTCATCCTATTACGATGAGCATTTTGGCATGACAACTAAATGAGCTTGTGAGAGACCGGTGTCTGTACCTACTAGGAAAACATATCCTGCAGATCACCAGGCACATACCATCTAACATGAGACTGATGCATAAATATAGTTATTTATGTGTCACTAGGCCAGTTGAGTTACTAAAATAATATAGGGACTTCTGATCTATTCACTGCATAGGGTACAGATAGCCCAATGCGTCGGTTTGTTTGAAATTGAAGATATGAAAAAGTGAAGAACGGATTTCGTTCAAATGTTCCCCAATAGATAGAATATATATCTGAGAAGGTTCACTCACATGTATAATTTACTAGCTTCCGCCCCGCGGTTTCACCCGCGTTCCCGAGGGAACTTGTGTTTTCCCGGGATAAAAAGTAGCCTTTGTTCTTCTCCATACCATAGGCTACCTACGTACCAAATTTAATCGGTTCTGCGGTTTAGGTGTGAAAAGGTAACAAACAAACAAACAAACTCACTTTCGCATTTATGATATTAGTAAGGATTAGGATTAGGATATAATTTAGTAGCTGTCACGGTTTATGTCAAAGGAATCGTAAAACAACCACTCGGGTGATATTCCTTCCGTAACGTGGTGTATACGAAGATTTTAATACTTTAGCCTACCCACTTAACCGGACTGGGTCAGCTAAAATATGATTTTATAGATATACGAGTAGGTATATGTGCCACGATAGCACACTTGGAGCAACCCAAAATTTATAGGCACATAGATATGGGTCTCAGCGTCTGCACATACGTTATTAACGACAAAAGGCAAATTTAGATGCAATAGCCATCGGTTTCAATTCGTAAAGTTCCATTGCCAAGCCATAGAAGGCTTAGTCTTTTGACGAAAACATAATATAAATATGGCGCAAAATTTCATAAATACAAATAATCAGACACTCATCAAGTTTCCAGAATTAAGTAGGATAGTTCCTTCCTAGTATAAAGAGAATTATTTTTAAATTATATAATTTAAATTTTAGAGGTATCACCGTATTTCAAAATAAAGAAGTAGTAACGAAAATATCTGTTATGGAAGGTCTTAAGTTCAAATAACTTATAATTAGTAATACATCAAGCGAGAATATTAAATGTTTCAAGAGCCCTTGATAATATGGTACAAGTTACAGACTATCAGCTATTTATTTCAAATTTCAATCAGTCATACATATAACAGTCTTTAATTGTATTACCTGCCGTAGATAATGTGTATTAAAATTTATTAGCTAGAGGCTTTATTCTATTCTATTCTATTCTATTTGTAGGCCTTTAGTTTATTTTTATATCAAACTAGCTGTTCCCCGCGGTTTCACCCGCATTCTCGGTGTATTTTTTTTTCATACAAACTTTCTCCTGACAATAACGAACACATAAGAGAAAGATTTATCCAATTTGGTGGAGTCGTTCGGAAGTTATGCGCGTACAAACATTTCGGCGATCCATTCTTATTTATATGTATAGATAAGGGATAATAATATTTTTAACGATTTATTACAAGTATTTACAATAGTTAGAAAATATATAGAAAATATCTTCAATGCTCTTGCTGCTGTCGATAGGCATGGTTCCCAACAGCCTGGCAACGTTCCCTTTTTGAATAGCCAAGCTAATGCGTTGGCGGAAAAAAACTCTCAGCCTGATGGGCTCCCGACGCCTCGAGATAAATCAAATTATATGTTGGCATGAGATACCATAAACTCTAGTACATTTTCATATTTGTCAATATTAGACCTGTGTCGTTTCATCAAAAACATCCTATAGTATGTGTATTTTAACACATACATTTACTCCGCTCGCTAATCACCTATCACTTAGACCACATATTATGCAACATCAGCTGTCAGATTTCGGCATTACCCAAGGCATGTGCAGTCGCGGTCCAAGGTTCAATGCCACGGCCGTTCATTATGTTTCGGATGCACTCCGTAATTAAATATTACGCAAGGGGTAACGAGTTTTCTGATGAGTGTCATGAAGAGATGAGATCTGTAGATATAAGGTTATGATGATATAATGATTATGATATAAGCTTAAGTTATTACCATTGAGAGCTTTTTTGTATGGATGATTGAGGCTTTTTTGGCTTAAAATTACTTGTATAGATTATCATACGATCAGACGAACAGCCTTCAAAACTTTGAAGGGAACTAGCTGGCTTTCAAATGAAGGTGTATTCACAGCTGTTTTTAACAAAAGAAAATTATGTCAGAAGGCAGACAAGCAAGCGGGCGGTACACCTGATGGTATGTGGCTTCTGTTGCCTATAGACTTCAGTAATACAGGGGATTATCAATGTGTTGCCGACCTTTATAAAGTATAGTAGGTATAAAATACATAACGATGGTGGCCTGTTACGTTAGTACTATACCAGTATACCTATATATATTTCTTACCGATAGCTTGGAGAAGAGAATGTCTTTACCTAGCAGCGGATTTATTATAATGATGATGCAATTAATTTATGAACAATTACCACAGTGATTATTTTCTTCTTCTTTTCTGTATATATAAAAGGAAAACGTGACTGACTGACTGATCTATCAACGCACAGCTCAAACCACTGGACGGATCGAGCTAAAAAGCATACAGCTAGCTGTTATGATGTAGGCATCCGGTAAGAAAGAATTTTTGAAAATTCCACTCCTAAGTAGGTAAAATAGGGGTTCGCGGGTGAAACCGCGGGTCGAGAGCTAGTTTATAAATATGTTTAAAATTCGAAAGCTATGTGAAATAATGACTGCAACTTTGAGATAACACCTATTTGTTACATTATAGAATTGGTTCGAAAATACTATGTTCATAAAACCATTAAATTTTAATCAATACTTTAAAAAACAATTTGAATTTTACTAAGTGTATATTTCTTGACGGTACCAATTATTTTATTGTAAACAAGGCAATTAAATATATGAAGTACTAAGGAATAGTATGAAATCTTTATAGACAAATAATAAATGAATTATAAGCACTTCACAGAAAAATAAGTATGGGAATATCTATTAACTCAGGATATGAGTCATGAATGAAATGTTAATTTAAACGGATCCAACATGGAATTTTATATTTCTTTTTTATGTCGGCCATAAGTAATGCACAGTTCAGAATGCCGGCTTGCATCACAGCTATTGGGAAGCAAGTGATATTATATTATTCAGCCCGTTTTTCCGCATTTGTCGAGTGAGTTTCCACGGAATTTCTGAGAATTCCAGATAAAAGTACTTACCTACTCGAATAATGTACAGATATAAAAATCAATGCATATTTTTTCTCAATGTCCTAAACCATTTGTCCGATTATTATGAAACTTTGGTGAGTGTTTGGGCACATGCCCGCGATGGTTAAAAAAAAGCCATTGCGGGGATCAGATAGTAATATATAATAATATAAAAACAATGTTTGTATGTCTGTTTTTTTGTTTGTTTTTAACGTATGCGCTCCTATAGGTATTCATCAAGATTGGTTAGTTGTTGTGCGTATGCCCACTATGGCTTCCGACATTAAAAAGAAAAAAGAGATACAACCGAATTGAGAACCTCCTATTTTCAATGTAATGCACGCCAGGGATAAGGCTAGTATACTATAAATGTACTTTTACCAAACAATCTTCTTTATGGCAGAACAGCTTGTTCGAATATTACCAACATCATAACAGTGAAAACTTTAAATAACTACAAGAAACCAAAGTCTTATTAAGCAATAGAAAGTTGAATCAATATTTCAATCAATGCATGAATAATATACCTAATTTATAATATGAGAATTATATTACCTAGATAGGAACAAGATACCGAGTTGGTCTGAACGCTCCAATTCCTTCCGAAATACGATATTTGTTGCACATTCGGGATTGGTTTTCATTTTAATTTTGCATATAAATTGAGGGAAAATATTCATAGGATCATACTTCACACAACTGTGATAGTGAATTCATCTATCTAATACTATTATATAGTACATCATCGTCATCATGCTTCAAAAGGTAATTCAATAATTTTATCATTCTTCTAAAATTTTATCGTAATCAACTCACGATTAAATATGCACCATTACATATAAAATAATATTTAAATTATTCATTATTTTATTCATCAACAAACTCATAACAAATTCTTTACTTAAATAATTAAAATTATAATTTAAAAAAAAACCATGATTAAAATACTTTATACAATAGCAAACAGTTGACATTTTAGAAAATCTAAATTCTACCCAATAACGTTATCAGCTATTTGAATAATACACGATTTAATCAAACATTGCTAACTTGTAATTAAAATTGCACTGCTCATTGGGCTGCAAATGTGACTTTATTAGCATAACCAATAATTACTGATTTTATCCCCCAGCTGGCGATATTATCCGGCCTGGTGCTATCGGCAAGTTGCATGGTATTACATCAGTCACCTATACCACTGTTATACGGCTTACAGTACGACAACCCTAACTACAATTTCGCTTATGAAGTAAATGATGCTCATACTGGAGATATTAAGAACCAGCATGAAAGTAGACGAGGGGATACTGTTCATGGACAGTACTCTTTGCTGCAATCCGATGGAGTTAGAAGAACAGTTGACTACAGAGCTGATGACCATGCAGGATTTCATGCATCGGTTAACAATCATGGGACTCCTATTGCTCAACATGTTGCTAGACCTGCTGACAATGTAAATTTAGAAGCATCAAGATACGCAAATTTAGGAATTCAGGCTTATCAGCAGTATCAACATGCCCCAGCTACTCCTGCGCCTGTAGCAACTTCCAGATCATCTCTAGTTCAAACTTTTTCCAGTGGACACAATCCTTGGATCTAATACTTGTGTAATAGATACAGAATTTTACTAAAATGGCATCGAAACACGGACACTGACTTAAAATTCTATACAAATCTATTTTGCATTTATATTGTATATCTATGAGTAAATGAATTATAATAGTACGTAATTGGACCAGATAACCTTGTTGCTTTGTGCGGTTGCTAAAAAGGCTTAGTAATATCAATGCAATAATAATTTTATGATATAACATATAGTTCTATTAGTGATGGTATTTATTGTTATTATGTATGTATATAAAATAAATCAGTGCAAATAATTTCAGCTCCTTAATTCTCTTTAAAAATATTTTAGATTAGTTGTAATGATTCTTTTTAATTTGATTCCCAAGTCTGAAAGCAGATTTCCAAAACCCTATACATTTTTTTATGTAGATAAGACAGAAACTAGTTTATAAATAACGGCGTTGAGACCTCTTTGTTTGGCACGTCGCCCCGATTTGATCTTGACTTTAAACCATTTCCTTAATTTCTTCACAAATAATAAAGTTAAAGTAAAACTGGAACAATTTTCGTATGATATAAAAAGCTTGCTAGGCATTGTGAGTAGCATCAGATTCACAGGATTCTTCAACGTAGTCACAACAGTACAATAACCTGTACTATTTAAAAATGGTTGTGAAGGTAAAATATAATTATTCATATTTTATTTTATTAAATCTTTTTTTAGAAATTCAGTAGCTTTAGGAAAACAAATATTACATTATAAAGATACATGTAAAAAATCTGTACTTTTTGCGATTTGTCTCACTTTGTCAGACATCATAGGTAAATGAACTAAGTCAGATCAAGGACAATTCTTTCGGCAAATTGAAATATCTATTTTCAGAATTAAGTATATTCAATTTACAATACCATTAAATTTAATCATTTTTTCTTACAGTACGTTGCTATCCTTGCCTTCGTGGCCGCCGTCACCACCTCTGACATTTCTAGTTTCTCGTACGGCGTAGCTGATCCTTTCACCGGAGACTTCAAGAACCAGATTGAAAACCGTGTCGGCAACAATGTCAAGGGTCAGTACTCGCTCTTGGAGTCTGATGGAACCCGCAGGACCGTTGACTACGCTGCTGGTTCAGAAGGCTTCAATGCCATCGTGAGGAAGGACCCTGCCTTCTTCGCTGCCTCTCCACTAATTGCCGCTCCTTACTACTCTGCTCCTTACGGCTTCGCCAAATTTGGCGGTCTCAAATACGCCACTCCTTTCGCCTACAGGAGATTCTACTAAGTCATACATAATTACTTGTTTCAGTTATTTTGTTTATATTGGTTCTGTATTTATGAAATATATATATTTTTGTGACATATAGTTGTTTGTTTTTATTTTATTTATGTGAGTGCTTACATTAAAAAACATCACGAAGTACACATCGCATTTGGCAAAAGGATCAGCAAATATCTTCACTTGTTAATTTTAACATTTTTCATGTAAACACAAACTGCTTGATTTTCCAATTCAGTAACTTTCAAGCAATGATTGTACGAAATGAAATTACTATATGTGTACAACTACTAAATTATAAAAAGTAACAGTGACCAATCAATCATCAGAATAAAGTCACGCATTAATTTATTTTGCTTTGACTCATATAAACTGTGGCAAACGCAAGGTCGTGGGACTTAATAATACTACTTCACTTTTACTTTACCATAATTATACAGCTGGTATTGAACAGAACACTAAGCTTTGTAGGTATTTTTATACTTAATTTTTTTGTTTAAAATAACATAATAAGTGGAATTTGAAAAATAAGAATAGTAATAGTACGACGTCCCATCATGTGTATTGAAGAGCTAGTCTGTATCACTGGAAGCGGTTGTAGGAAATAAGCTAAGATAATTTGTTGTGGAATTGAATAGGGAAATCTGTGCAGCAATGTAGATCCTGGGACTAAATATAATTCAATTCATTTCTTTGCAGTCTCGAGCATAATTACGAGTATATAGGTATATAAGCACACTAAATAAAATTTGAAAGGGAGTTGTTGGCATTCATATTATTATTATCATTAATTAATACGACTAAAATATACAGTGACATTCTTCACACATGGCTATATAATTCCCTAATCAGAGAGCAAGCAGAGTATGTACTATGGAAACGAGATTACTGAATATTTATTAGTAAATCAATGCTTATTACACAAAGATATTTGAGAAAACAAACAGACATATCCATGCACATAAATTTTGGAGCACGCATTTGAGCCCATAACCTATAACGTGGCAGTCAGGGTATTTAGTATTCACGCCAGCTAGCCTAGGGTCGTCACCAATCACATTTTTTTTAAAGAAAGAATCTTATGTTTCTTTTCAAGCTAACCGAATAGCTTCCTTAACTTATTTACAATTAAAAATAAATATCCCTGTGCCCACAAACAATATCATCAGCTTTCCATATAATGCTTTTGCGACAGCATAATAGAGTATGAAATATATATAGAATGAAACTACCTAGCAATGCAAAAAATTATAATAAACCTTACAGATAGCCTACTATTAAGTACCTCTCAGATATTAAAATGAAACATTTTAATAAATTTTTTGGCCTGCAGCTAAAAGAGTTATGAGAGAATTTCAATTAATTTTTCTGCGGCAGTAAAACCACAATTCTGAAATGTAGCATCAGATAATGTATACAATAGGTAAAAATTCCACCCATACACGTGTTTAGTAACAAAATTACCCACAATTATAATTTAAATAGCTAAATTAACACAAATATTTAAGCAATTAGTTGGCTCCATAGTTTTGTAAGCTTTGTCTTACATCTCAAGGTTATTGTGAGTAACGGATAAGTACCATAAAGGAATATGAATTAGGAATTGTGAATACTTCCTTTACATTTACTATATGTATTGATTGATTTGCCTTTCACGCACCCGTATCCATGGTGACTGAGATGATATTTACTATCATTATGAGATGCTGCTTCATAAAACGCAAAAATAGATGTTTGTTTGTTTGGTCCAAAAAATCCAACTAAACAACTAGCTCTCAATCCGCGTTTACACCCACATTCATGGGATAAAAGTAACCTATGTCACTCTTTGGCTTATAAATAATCCGTTGCTCCGTAAACCAACAAACCAACTAACACACTTTCGCATTTATAATAAAACTAGCTTCCGCTCCGCAGTTTCATCCGCATTCCCGTGGGATCTTATGTTTTCTCGGGATAAAAGGTAGGTAAGCTTATGTGCTATTCCAGGCTATAATCTATCTCTCTGCCAAATTTCATCCAAATCCGTTCAGTAGTTTTTTGCGTGAAAGAGAAACAAACATCCATCCATCCAAACTTTCACATTTATAATATTAGTAGGATAAGGGATAAAATCCCAATCCTAATCCTAACTATCCTAATCCTAATTTCCTAAAATGCGAAAGTGAGTTTGTTTGTTTGTTTGATTGTTTGTTACCTTTTCACGCCTAAACCGCTGAACCGGTCGCAATGAAATTTGGTATGCAGATAGCCTATGGTATGGAAAAGAACATAGGCTACTTTTTATTCCGGGAAAACCTAAGATCCCCGGAGAACGCGGGTGAAACCTCGGGGCGAAAACTAGTAAAATATAAGGGAAAGGGTAGCATATTTTACAATATTCCATTTTCTGCTTAGATTATTAAAATGATTAGTTTACCATTTTTCCTTTAATAACCGACCAGCTTAACTGCTGCATTACTATTTCGGATATCAATCAATGCTAATAGTGATGATCTTCTTTTGAAGCTTCTTACCTATAGCCTTTCTCGATAAATGGGCTATCCAACACTGAAAGAATTTTTCAAATCAGACCAGTAGTTTTTGAGATTACCGCGTTCAAACAAACAAACTATTCAGCTTTATAATATTAGTATAGATATAATTGTGTGATTACATATTTTAGTAAAATAATTTTTCAATTCGAACCAGTAGTTCCTGAGATTAGCGCTGTCAAACAAACAAACAAATTCTTCAGCTTTATAATATTAGTATGGATAATGTTAAGAACGTCACAATAATAGCAATTAGTATTTTTTTATTGTTCTACACGAATGTGTCATATTTTTACAACATACCCAGCTGTGTCAGTGGCGGTCAATCAAAGTTCCGTGTAGCCACTTGCAAACGAAATTGAACTCTTAAAAAACCCTCACAGTGTCGTGACCTAGAACGTGTACATGTCTTTTACTTCCTATTATTAGTACAAAATGATTGTACAGGACTCGTATAAATAGACATGCGAAACACTGGTTAATCATTCACAGTTCACTGTTCGACATTAACTAACCAATCAAAATGGCAGCTAAGGTAATACAATACATATTGAAGTTTAATAAGTTCGTAGTGATAGTGTAAAATATTAAGTGTAATGTGATATTTTCTTTTTTAATCACAGTCAAAATAAAAAATAAAAACTGTATATAACGGAATCAATATTTGAATAGTGTATACCTGAGTTCTATAACTAAACTGAAAAATTACTACATTCAGCATTGGAGCTTTAATCATTAATCAAAAGAAATTGATCTATTCTCAAATCCTTCAATTTACAAATATAATTGTTTTTATTTAATTTCACTTCAATCAATAAAAATCGTGCCTTTGTTAAAAAGCTCTAGCTCTATTACTTAAAAATACAAATACCAATAGGATATTTTTTAAATATTATTTTTTTCATTAAGATTGTTTTTAGGATGTCTTAAATGATTATTAAACTATTAGATGACGATTTCATTGGGATCCTCCTATTCGTAACTTATATCTACCAAGAATATCTCTTTAAACGTTGCAACTTATTAAAGAGTATGAGTTCTGCTGCTTTTACTCAATTTAATCATATTTTTTCTATTACAGTTCGTCGTTGTTGCTTTGTTCGTGGCCGCCGTCCAGGGCAGCGCGATCCATGGTGACTACACTAGCTTCTCCTACGGAGTGTCTGACCCTCACACCGGTGACGTGAAGAGCCAGCACGAGACCCGTGTCGGCGACAGCGTGGTGGGCCAGTACTCGCTTCTAGAGTCTGATGGCACCAAGCGCACTGTAGACTACGCTGCTGATGCTCACTCTGGATTCAACGCCATCGTACGCAAGGACCCTGCTCTTTTAGCTCATGCTGCCGTAGCCCATGCTGCTCCTATCGTTGCCGCTCCCGTAGCTCACGCCGCTCCCTTGGCGTACGCTGCTCCTTCTCTGTCTATCTCCGCTCACTCTACCTCCCTCGCTCACGGTGGTCTTGTCGCTCCTCTTGCCCATGGTGCATACGCCGCTCCCCTCGCCCACGGTGCATACGCCGCTCCCCTCGCCCACGGTGCATACGCCGCTCCCCTCGCTCACGGCGCTTACGCCGCTCCCCTTGCTCACGGTGCCTACGCAGCACCCCTCGCCCATGGCGCGTATGCCGCTCCCCTTGCCCACACCGCGTATGCCGTATCTCCCCTAGCTCACGGAGCTGTAGCCTACGGTGCACATGGTCTCTACGGTTCTCATCTTGGATACAACAAATTGTACTAGAGAAATTATTTAATTGTATATAATTTAAAATATATAATATAATACTCAGTCATGAATGACGAATTGCTGTGATCAAATAAATGTTTTATGGAACGAAATACCTATTGTTTTCTTTCTATTACACCAAAATTACATTAACAATGGTAACGATGACAACATCAAATAAATTCGGACAAATCTCAGTCACATACCTAGTTTTTAATTCTAATTACTCCACAAATTATGTTGAAAGACATATAACATGAAACTAAAATAGTAGTGAGAACTTGTGAAATAAAATAACCGAACAATACATACAAAAGTATACAAAGTATGTTAAATTATGTATATCATAACGACTGTCGTAAATATCACATCAGATAAATGTTTACTAGGATATTATTATAAAATAATCATCACATTTAATAACTCTAAGTTATTAAGTTAGTTTAGGTTGCAGTATTTAAATTTATGTATTCATCGAGCAATTCTTGTATTTTAGAAATGGGATTCTGATTAAACTCGCAGACTAAAAGCCGATCACCATCTGATGGATCTAAATTTTGTGGTAATCCGAGCAATGCTCAGTCATTCAGCAAAGTTTTTCAATAATATTATCTACACGTAATAATATGGTAAAAAGAAAGAAAATATTTTACATTAATAATAATTTATTATTTTCAATTAGTACAGTTCTTTGGTTATAATATAGATTTTACCAACTCAGTTGAGAGCCAACGCCAAGACCACGAGCCAAAGGAGAACCATAACCACCAATGGCACCATGACCATACCCATTGGCAAGACCACCATGGGCTAAAGGTTGTCCATGTCCATACGCGCCACGATCGTATCCATTGGCGCCATATGCAGCATAAGGGTTGGGAGCATTATGAACGATGGTGTTTGAATAATGTGAGACAGTAGGAGCGCCACGAGTACCGTATCCCAGAGGAGTAGCCAAGGGGTTGCCATAACCACCATATCCTAATGGTGAGCCGGCAGCGTAGGGAGAGGCAAAACCAGAGTGTGCCAAAGGAGACGTATTAAGAACACCAGGATGGGCAAAGGCACCACGGTGGGCAAGAGCACCAGGGTGAGGGAGAGCACCAGGGTGAGGGAGAGCACCAGGGTGAGGGAGAGCACCAGCGTGAGCAAGAGCACCTGGATGAGCATAAGCACCTGGATGAGCATAAGCACCAGGATGAGCAAGAGCACCAGGGTGGGTAAGAGCGCCAGGATGGGCAAGAGCGCCAGAGTGGGCAAGAGCACCAGGGTGGGCAAGAGCACCAGGGTGGGCAAGAGCACCAGGATGAGCATGAGACCCAAGAGGACCAGCAAAAGGAGCTGCGCCTAGAGGGGCACCGTGAGCTAAGGGAGATAAGGGTGCAGCAGGAGCCAGTGGGGCAATAGGAGTGCGGTGGGCAAAGGGACCGACAGCACCAGGAGCATATGCACCAGCGTGTCCCAACGGAGCTCCAATTCCAGCAACAGCACCATAAGGGGATGGTTCCTTGCGGACTACGGCGTTAAATCCGGACACAGGGTTAGCTTCGTACTCCACAATGCGTTTGCTTCCATCTGACTCGATGAGCGAATATTTTCCCACGACGCTATCACCGACGCGTTTCTCATGTTGATCCTTGACGTCACCAGTATGGGGATCCGAGACGGCGTAGGAAAAGCTTGAGTGGTCACCACCTTGCAGTGTACCAGCAGCATTTAGTCCTGCACCGTGGGATAGAGGTCCGCCGTGGGCAAGACCTCCGTGGGCTAGACCACCGTGGGCTGGCAATGGACCAGTAGGACCGTGAGGCTGTACTCCGCCACCATGTGCAGCTACTACCAGGAAAGCCAAAACGATGAACTGTTAAACAAACATAATTTAATATTATATTAAAATTGCTTACTTATATTATGTTGTGTCTTTTTCAATTATATTTTTTCTAAACTTGATTTAACTTAAATGTTATCTAATATAGAT
Organism: Tetheella fluctuosa; assembly: GCA_951216915.1. Lineage (NCBI taxonomy): Eukaryota > Metazoa > Arthropoda > Insecta > Lepidoptera > Drepanidae > Tetheella > Tetheella fluctuosa. The sequence goes on from OX578214.1 coordinate 13,613,947, forward strand.
AAATATACTTCTTTATTTAGAATAGAGAAGGCCCTAATATAAGCACAGGTATTTCTTTAAATGAAAAAGAGACCCCAATAGAGGATATTGTTATTGTAGTTAAATAATCAAGTAAAGTGATCAAATTTTTTTTTTTTAAATAAGAATTAATATATATTTTTTGGATAATAATATTTTTTTTTTAAGAGCAAATAATTCTTACTTTAGAAGCCATGGTGATGTTTTTTGGTTCAACTTTGACTCGTTACTGATGCTAACCATCTATTCTCAAACATTTATATTCACACGATCTGCTCATCATAGCACTCTTTTGGGGGTCAAAGTAGGAAATTACTACCTATGTGAATGCAGTTAACTTACTTTCGAAACATCTGTTTTGTTTACTGCAAGATTCATTGTAATAAACAAAATTAGATCTCATTTGATGTCAGAGATAACAAAATATCATACATTTTTTACTAACGCACATTTTGTAGTGTAGTTACTATAGTGTCATAAGTCAATAGTCATTCTTTACTACTTACTTAGTTATATTTTTATTGACATGCCGATTATTGTGGAGGTTAAATACCCTGACCACCACGTCATAGGTCGGGTTGAATTCCCACCCAGGGCAAACATTTGGTTGCATAAATATATGTACCCAAGTTAGCCAAACTTATATTTACAAATAGTAAATAAAGTATATCAGTTAAATGGTTTCCTTAATACACAAGCATTGTCAAAATCATTCAATAGCCGCCTATAAAAATATTTTGGCTTCATTATATCGTGTAATCCCGTTCATGTACTAAAATATTTATATCAGATGTAATAATTTAATGCAGAATTACCAACATAACCCTGATGAAGTATATCGTTTGAAAATTAGTCAGGGTCGAATTAAATGAACCGTTAGCTATTAATTACACTTAAATCATTACATTAATCTATATTTTAATATTACCTATAAACTATGGTATTGTTGGGCCTTTATTTTAAATTCAGCGACATTTTAAACATACTTTTCATACCAATTTGTTTAGATTATAAATGCTTAAATGAGTTTGTTTGTTTATTTGTTACCTTTTGACGCCTTAATGGCACAACCAATCATGATTAAATTTAGCATATAGCATAGAAAAACATAGGCTACTATTTATCTCGGGAACGAACGTGCAATCGCAGGGTGGAAAAAGCTTTGCACAGTGATTTACTAGAAGCAAAAATAACACTCCATAGTTTTACCAGATAATGTATATACGTAAATTATATACCTACGTATATGATAAGATTATGAGCAGCTAATAGTCTCATTTTGATGAATATGTTATGTAGGTACTTACTTTTTTCCCCTAGAGCCTCTTTTAATCGACAACATCAAACTAGCATTACAATGCTCAGGCATTTATTTCGAAAAGCAAAACAGATGTTTTGAAAGTTCGTAAAGTGCATCGCATAGGCAATTATTATTTCCTTCTTTGACCCCCAAAATAGAGCTGTGATGAGTTTACATCAATATAAATATTAGAGTACAGGTGAGTAACATCATTCAACAGTCAAAGTTTAACCATTAAGCATCAAAATGGCTTTTAAGGTAAAAAAAAAAACTACACATAATAAAAATACTTTTCCTGACTAACTGACTGATTAATCAACGCACAGCCTAAATAAACCACTGAGATTTGAAACTTTGTGTTTTGCAAGCATGTTCCTTATATAATGTTGAGATTCACGAAATTTTACCCCTAAGGGGATAGAATAGGGGATCGAGGGAAAACTGTGGGGTGGAAAACTAGTATTTTATTGAAATACAAAACGTTATTGAACACTTATTTATTTATTTTACAGTATGTCATCGTAGCGTTCTTGATAGCAGCTGCAAACGGCAGCGGAGTACAGCCCCATGGACCTGCCGGTTCACTGTCCCCCTTTGCCTATGGCGGTGGTCTAGCCCAGGGTGGCCTAGCCCACGGTGCTGGCTTAACTGCTGCCAGTGCATTACAAGGAGGTGACCACTCAAGCTTCTCCTACGCCGTCTCAGACCCACATACTGGTGATGTTAAGGATCAACATGAAAAACGCGTTGGTGACAATGTTGTGGGTAAATACTCGTTAATCGAGTCAGACGGGAGCAAACGCATCGTTGAATATGAAGCCAACCCTGTATCTGGTTTCAACGCTGTCGTCCGCAAGGAACCATCTCCTTATGGTACTGGTGCTGGTCTTGGATCTCCGTTAGGATACGCAGGAGCTAATGCTCTCAGTTCTGTCAGTAACCTTGCACCTTTTGGTCACCGTGCCCCCTTCGCTCATGGTGCTTCAATTGGAGCTGCACCTTTTGCTGGTTCTCTCGGCTACCCTGGTTCTCAAGCCTATGCATCTCCACTAGGATATTCTGGAAACGCTGCTCTTTTGGCACAGTCTGGTCATGCCTCTCCCTACGCTGCTGGCTCACCTCTAGGATATGGTGGTTTCGGCAACACCTTGGCGTCATCTTTAGGATATGGGGCTCGTACTGCTCCTACTGTTTCTCATTACTCCAACACCATTGTTCATGATGCTCCCAACCCTTATGCTGCATATGGTGGCAATGGATATGGACGTGGTGCATATGGACATGGATACGGCTCTCCTTTAGCTCGTGGTGGAATTGCCAATGGAGCTTATGGTGCTTCTGGTCTCGGGTGGTGAAATATGTCTAAAAACTAAACCAAACCTTATTTTTCTGATTTAATGTGACAATAAATTAATATGTACTACTGAACTTTGTTTTTCTTGATCGTTATGTAAAATTGTTATCTAAAAAAAAATATTTTTGTGAATCATTGTAAAAATACTATACCTACAAATATTTTATTTTCTACCATTGCCACTCAAAAAGGGGCATTTGATTCATCGATTAAACAAGCCCGAATTTGCGAATTATAAACAAAACTATGCTACTACTTTGTATGACGTTTTTTATTTACATAAATAATACAAAAAATAAAATATTATTGAAAATTTCCTCGAAACTACTGCCGCGTGCCGCTAAGTACACAACTCATCTCATATGTTCTGTAAACTGCCTATTATTCAAAAAAATATTATAAAAATCACAGAAAGCATTTTTAATTACATCATCTTGAAACAACTTATTCAAATAAAATATTTGGCAATCGAATTAATATGCGGTAAAATAGCACCAGTATGCTATATAGCCAATCGATAGTGACAATTTATAAGGAATTCTCTTAATAAATACCATAATTGCATTTTAAATTCAAGGATGGTCATGATATTTCCCTAGGATTTAGACATTTTAAGTACCTAGTCCGTCATAAACTCAATAAATAAATAACGTTCATGGCAATTAAACATGAATAATATCTCAGTTTATTTTAAAACTTTATGCAATCTAGAAACTGACTGTTTTTCTTTTTTCCAAATAAATTTTACAACTAGAACAGTTAATATCTGCAATAATATAAGGTGCTCCTTGGTCCACACCTTTTCAGATGCAGTGTACTTGATACTAATTATTGACCCTATCGATTGGAACCATAAAAATATGTAATGCTATTTTAATGTATTGGCGTTTTTAGGGTTCCATACCCAAAGGGTAAAACGGGACCCTATTACTAAGACTCCGCTGTCCGTCCACCTGTTTGTCCGTCCGTCGCCAGGCTGTATCTCATGAACCGTGATAGTTAGGCAGTTGAAATTTTCACAGATGATGTATTTCTGTTGCCACTATGACAAAAAATACTAAAAAACATAATAAAATAAAAAAATTAAGGGGGCTCCCATACAACAAACGTGATTTTTGCCCTTTTTATTGATAATGGTACGGAACCCTTCGTGCGCGAGTCCGACTCGCACTTGGCCGTTTTTTTTTCAATTATTGGCTGAAGTAAGTGAATTTTCAAATATATTTGAATGTAGTGTTTAGGTACTTCAAAAAATTTATAAAATGTTACCTATGAGAAAATTTTACTTAGGTATACTAATATTTAGGGTACTTTTCCTCCAGGTCCCATTTGTTTTATCCACCCTGTATTTGCGATATATTCTTTAACAGTGATCATTGAAATTTCTATCTATAATTATTTACACTTCCCATATTATGAACTACTTTACATGTATTTTTAATTGAAACATGTTTTCTATTATAGGATTTACATTATGTTCAAAATACATCAAACTTTCATAATAAATAAGCGTTAAGGTAATCAAATTACTGTAAATACAATGTAAGGTTCCGTAGTTGCCCATCACAATATTGTGGACTAAGAAAAGGCTTTTTGTTGTTTCATGCGTTTTTGTGTTAACATTTAACGTTAACGGTTTATGTCTAAAAACGGTTTTGTAAGTTGGTCGACTATTACTCATAAACTTATAAAGCCTACTTAGCTGTGATAGTTTTCCTTTTAACTTCTTTAACTACTTCTTGAATTTTTTCACATATCCAAAAATCAACATCTCTTTTAACTGGCAGGGGGGGTCACTTGACTCTAACAAAAAATAGCACTTTAAAGTTTAATATTTCACAAACGGATCCCTGAATCGAAAAATGGTTTTAACAAACCTGCAATATTTGTGAAATAACATCCCCACTTTACGTGTAGAGGAGGTATCCTAAAAATTTTTTTATTCAAAATTTTATTTTACCATTTTGCCGGCGGGGTCAATATGTATATCCATGCCAAATTACAGCTTTCTACTACTAAGGGTCTCTGTGCTAAACTACGGACAGACAGACAAAAGGACATGGCGAAACTATAAGGGTTCTTTGTTGACTACGGAACCCTAAAAAACACTACAATCTCAACTCAATATAATTTATCAAAACTATGTACCCATAGCCCTTAAAATATTATTTAGTTAACAATCAAATTATCATCTTGTGAATTATGAAACTGATCTCATAATTAACTTAATTTATTCCGTCGTTCTTATTTTTTTATACAATGCCAGATTCACGTGTGTAACTCGTTGTTACACAATGCCTTTAAACTGGTTTATCAGAAATTTAAATAAGAGAACTACTACGTACTGTTTTTTTGTTACTAAGTACGTAATGAGTACTTACATTTACATTATTATCTACATGCTCATCAATGCCTATTCTTATGTAGTATAATTCTCATTAGCTTTATAATTGTTAAGGTTTGTTTAGTTGACACGGAAAACTGCTTGTGTCGTCTCAAGCATTTTCTTAGCAATACTCGCAAAAGAACGTTCTCTTTGCAGCGCTATCTAAATAGGATAAAACGATTATTATTTATGCGAGAGAGATGCGAGTCCCAATACTATAAAGAAATATAATTCCAAAGAACGAGTCAAATTATTCAAGTCAAAAACTGTTTGAGCATGCGCGAACTACATATTTTCCGATTTTTTTTAACAGTTTATTTGAAAAATCAGGGGTAGAGGGAAAGCAATGTTCATAAATATTCATTCATTTATTATAAAACAAAATCGCAGTTCAGATCAGAGTAATCAGTCATTCCCCGAAGGAAATCTTCACCAGGCTTGTTGAGAACCGTATCCATGACCATGTCCACCATATGCGCCATACGTTAGAGCACCATGAGCTAAGGGGGATCCATGACCGTAACCACCATATCCACCGTATCCGCTGCCATATCCGCCATATCCACTGCCGTATCCACCGTAACCGCTGCCATATCCATAAGGATGAACAATGTTATTGACGTAATGAGAAACAGTTGGACCATGACGGCCATATCCTAGAGGTGAGCCGGCAGCGTAAGAAGAGGTAAGACCCGCATGAGCTAAAGGAGCGTTAGCATAACCTAGAGGGGAGTTATAGGCACCAGAGTAGGCAAGAGAACCAGAATATGGAGAAGAGTGAGCGATTGAAGCAGTATGTGCCAAGGGAGATATTGGGGTAGCGGCTAATGCTCCAGCATAACCGTGATGGCCTCCATAAAGTCCAGGTTCCTTGCGTACAACAGCGTTGAATCCAGAAACTGGGTTAGCTTCGTACTCCACAATGCGTTTGCTGCCGTCCGACTCGATCAGCGAGTATTTGCCCACTACGCTGTCACCGACACGTTTTTCATGTTGATCCTTCACGTCACCTGTGTGAGGGTCTGAAACTCCATATGAGAAGCTTGAGTGGTCACCATTATGGACTCCACTGCCACTTGCAGCTGCCACCAGGAATGCCAAAACAACAAACTGTGAAAAAAAAGAAAATTAGATTTTACTGTAGCCTGCTAAAAGCTTTTTAAATCAGTCAGGATTCATATTTGTCAGTTTATGTTACCTTAAATGCCATTTTGATGTGTTCTTCTTCAAATCGAGTTCACTACTAATTAAGCCCTCTGGCTTACTATTATTTATATTCGAAACAAATTCATCGCATTGTAGTTTTGAGGGTCAGAAAAGGAAATCATTAGGCGTTCATATCTAGCATTCTTTCGTAATTGCTTTACTTTCAGAGGTTAATTAAATACTGAAATAGCTATTATGTAAATTATGTACACATAAGTAGTAGTTGAGAATGAATACAACATTGACCCCGTTGATGAAGTTGGTAGTGTATCAGACTTTTTATTGTAGTGTTTAGAGTTTGGTTCCCAGCGAGTTTAAGTTTTTATATTTATTTCATTAGCTAGACGTCAAGTTGTTTTGTTTTTAAATCTCAGTTTATTTTGATTTATTGTATAGATAAATAATAAACGGTCATATTATTTACTTCTACACATTAGTGTATTTTAAACGGGCCAAAACGTATTGGATCTCTATTTCTTCACTCGTTTTCCAAAAGACAATTCTTTGCCAAAAAAATGCGTTGGAGAAATACAAAAAAAAAAAAGTTTATTTTATGAAATTCATCTACAAAATACTTTTAAGCACATCTCCCAAACTAGAAGGAACATCTATTTCAGGAGCCTGTTCTATCCCATCAGGGTACAAATAATTAAGTAAAATATCTGAAGTTATTCAAAATACTATTAATGATAATGATTGGTATCTAATACGACCTAACTTAGTCGTATGTATAATAATATCGACCTTATTCACGCGTCCATTAATATATGTTTGTGTTTTAAAAACCCTTACATTTATATTATCTATTCTCAATCTTAGTCTCCTTGTAATTGTAGGTCAGCATTAATCTATCACTCATTTCCTGCAAAAAATCAAATTGCGTAAATTAAAATTGTTATAATTAAGCTACTATATAAAGGTTTGTAATTCTTGTCACTCATCATTTATTGTGTGAGTAAATTACTATACAAAAATGTTTTCGAAGGTGAGTTTAAATATATTTTTTACCAAGTTTTACCACAATCTAACCATGGTAAATAATTTGAGCTTGAAGGTGGTAAGAACAAAGCCTCAAAGGGAACTGGTTAACAATTCCAGCCGCAAGAACATACCGGCAAGCGACAGATTTTTTACATGAAGTTAGTTTTAACAGCTAGACGAGTACGGCAATGTACCTAACTACCATGCTCTGGTTTCCTTACTATATTTTCTTTCACCAAAAGTTCTGGCTCATTGTGTTAAATATTGTAGTTAACTGATGTAACACAATTTCTTTTTGCAGGTAGCAATCTTCACCCTCTTTATAGCTGCAGTACACTCCAGCTCTAATGGATACTCCAGTTTCTCCTACGGAGTATCTGACCCTAACACGGGTGATGTGAAAAGCCAACAAGAAAAACGTGTAGGAGACAGCGTCGTCGGCCAGTACTCTCTGATAGAATCTGATGGAACCAAGCGTATCGTGGATTATACGGCTCATCCTGTGACCGGTTTTAACGCTGTTGTTCGAAAGGATTATGGTGTAGGATATAATGGGCTGGCATCTCCACTGACATCAACTTACGGTGGTTTGTTTCCATATAATACAGCTGGTTTGAATTATGGTGCAAATCCTTGGAATTTGAATGCTGTTGCGTCGTATGGTACATATAACCCATACGGTCATAGTGGCTATGCTGCCACTAATGGGGCATATTCATCGCTAGTAGGTCATGGTTATGGAGTGTATGGTGTCCAAGGACTTGGTTATGGCAACCGTTTAGGTTGGTAAGATGAAACTGGTCATTTTTGAACGATCATTCTCATTCAATGCTAAAAGAACCAAATAAAGGTTTTTTCTTATGAATTTGTAATAAGAATAGATTTATGTTTTTTAATGCCTGGGTAAATTTAGATATTTTAGATAAAGTCATATTTTATAATACCTACCATTTTAAAGCATGTAAACTAGAAAAAATACAAAAAAAAATTATATGTAATTTAATATGAAATAAAGTTTTAATCAATTGTAAATTTCTTTGTCAAATTTTGATAGGTATTAAGTACTTTTAATAATTGCCGAATTGGTTCAGCGATTTAAGTGGTCATCCAAAGCGCTTTATTAGTCGTAGCAACTAACGATCAGTGCCTCAATAGTGCAGAAAAAATATAATGTCAAAATTGCAAATGAGTAGTTAAATGGCAGTTTTAGAATTATGGTGACAAAAAACATGAAACAATTTTCCGATACATTTATTGCTTCTCATAAATCACTGAGTACAACCCGCCAAATATCAAGCCATAAAGAACCAGTTTCCATTATTTGGACTGGATTGCTTAAAATGTTTCATGTACGATTACATTTCCTGGTTGACTGGTTTCAAGATGTAATGAAAAACTAATTTTATTGAGTACGAAAATAATAAATTTTAGCTAATGGAGTCAGGTTTGAACTTAAGTTTAAATAACAAACACAAGTGAATTAATAACACATAAGAATTGACATAGCCTAAAAATGGAAATTTTTTACTTTTTTTTTTCCTATGTATAAGTCTGTGTTTGATCACAATCTTATCATGGTAAGTGATGATGTGGCTGAAGGTGGAAACACATAATGCTTGGAAAAGAACTAGCTCTCAAGTGCAGCTTCCGGAACATACCAGTAGGTGTTTGGCGACAGACTTTCAACTTAATGGTGATAGCCAATCAGACAAGCATCTGTCTAACGTAATTACATAATTTTAAGTTCTATACTTATTCCAATATCGAATAACTCCTCACAACTATGTTCTAATGACGAAAGTTGAGACTAAAGACTTATCCTACTCATTAAAATTCCAAAGCTTAAAATTTATTTTTAAATGCCACGTTCTAGTTTGTGTTAATCCTATAGATCTGATGACCTTTTTTGAAGCAGCTTAGACTCTGCAATTTCATCAGTTACGAAGGTATGACTAAGTTTCTAATTAAAAATTAACATATAAACATAAGCATACTCTCTTTCTCTTTCTTTTTGTATATTAGGAAGAGTTTCCTGGATATGTTTTCCTAGAAACAACACTACATCATTTTCATCATTGTTAGCTTATTTAATGTGGGCAATGAGAGCTCAATGTAGTGACGTTAAATACGATGAAGGTAGTGGATTCGAAAAAAAAATTGGTAAAGGAAATCAAAGCATGATGGGCTCTTTGTGGTAACCGACTAGATGGCTACCACCTTCATGGTATGTACCGGCAGCTGCACTTGAGAGTCAATTCTCTCTAAGTTTTGTATGCTCACCACTAGGTCACATCTTCACTTAGTATGGTGAGATTGTGGTCAAATATACGCCTAAAAAACATGACTAAACTATGTAGTCATTTATCACCACAATTAAGCCACGAAAGTTACGTTACGACTCTTCTCATACTGCAAGCTACGACATTTCGAATACTGGACATTTGTTTAAATTATGCTGACCGACTAAAAAGTGCCAAGCGAAATGGTCTTCCACAAGTCTTCTTCTCTGTCGGTATCACTCTTGACAGAGTGGTCGTGGTCATCCCTTCAGGTATTGTTGGCAAGCTTTACAACACGCCGCCACTCTTATCTGATGGCCGCCTTCGTCGTGCATTCATGTACTGATGATGAGCCATTTACTGCCGCTTTTATCTGGTCAGTCCACCTCATAGGCGATCTTCCTCGTGGCCTGGTACCCTCAACCTGGACTACAAGTTGCTCAATAGCCACCTCCCCTCGGCGGCATACGTGACCAAAAAAGGTGAGGATACGAGACTGTACCAAAGATGATAAACGCTGCTTGATGCCGAGTTCTTGAAGTATAGACTCGTTGGTACGGAATTCAGTCCACGATACTCCGAGTATTCTCCTCCAGCACCACATCTCTAGGGCGTCTATCTTCTTCTTCTCTACATCCTGCAAGGTCCACAAGTACTTGTTCCAATAAAGTCCTCTCTCGCATGGAAAAAAAATATGTCCATGTATTTTTTTACTTATATTTTTTACATCTATCTTTTGTGGCGAAGTACCTCTCCGAAAAATATGCATGGAATCAAAAAACTCCACGTCTTATTGATTACTAGCTTCCGTCCTGCGGTTGTTCCCGCATTATGTTTTGTTGACGGGCCGGTTGGCGTGGTTGGTAAGATATCTATCATGCCGCAGGTCGTGGGTTCGATTCCCCCTCAGGACAAACATTTGTGTGCATGAACATGTCTGTTTGTCCTGTGTCTAGTTGTAATTATCTATATATGTATGTATTTACAAAAGAAAAAGTAGTATTTCAGTTATCTGGCTTTCATAGTACAAGCTCTGCTTAGTTTGGGGTCAGATGGCCGTGTGTGAGGAATTATGTCCCAGAATATTTATTTATTTATATTTATTTATTTGTCCTATGTCTAGTGTAGGGTGTAATTATCAATATATGTTTGTAGGTATTTAAAAAATAAAAGTAGTATATCAGTTATCTGGCTTCCATAGTACAAGCTCTGTTTAGTTTGGGGTCAGGTGGCTGTGTGTAATAATGTCCATGAATTTATTTTATATTTATTATCTTGAGATGAAAGCATTTTTTGTTGTATTTTAAGATATGATCTATCTCTGAGTCAAGATTCATCTAAATTCTATATGCGTGATCAAGTCACAAAAATCTAACAACACAAAATTTGAAAAATTTAATAGAAGTAAGAAGAGACTTGAATGTACAAGTGGTAAAAAGTATATAGTAGTAGTATATTTGTGAATTTTCAAAGCTTTAGATTTTTTCCTCAACCTCTGCGAGTTTTTTGAAATATCTTGGCAATTCTTACTCTTCTATCTATGCTCCTAACCGGATGCATGTTGAGTTTTCAAGGTGTCTCGTTGGGAATTCCCTATGATCATTTCTTAGCTGAATATGATGTTAACAGTGTAACGTTCAGCATTCATAAAAATATCTAGCATAGGTAGCATATTTGGTACAAAATATTAAAATTCTAGTAAATAGTTGGTTATCATTTTACGTGAAGACTACCTTGAAGTACAAATGTAGAGCAATGCATAATGTACGAGATAGCGATCTGGTTTCTTTACATTGTATCTTTTACTTAAATTTACATAGTTTGGGGGCTTATAGAATTAAGCTGTTAATATTTCTAACAAAGAGTTCGTTAGCATTTTAAAAGTCTTTACTTTTAGACGTTTAGATTCTCATTACTTAACTTTTTATTGGATATTACACTTAATATTATAAAGGCGAAAGTTTGTGAGTGTGTGTGTGTTTGTATGTTCGTTACTTCTTCACGCTTAAACGGCTGGACCAATTTTGATGAAAAGACAATGCCAGATACTGGCCCACCCTTTTCATTAATTTACAAGAAATTTATATTCATGATAATTCTTGTTTGATAATATTACCCTTTGATAATTAACTGTAATTTTTGTAATACTTGCGGATAAAAAGTAAGTGATTAACGGTTTTTTTTCGATCCCTGGCATATTTCCTGTTTTTCTCGCAACCAGCTGCGTTTTGTTTGTTCGCATACATACACGCCAGTCAAAAAGATGTATTATTTAAAATATGTAATATAAAATATTATTTACGGGTTTTAATATTATACTTTATTTATTTTAAATACACGTAGTTAATTCAATAATGATTTTATGTAAAAAGGTATGAATATTATAATGTTGTATTACAATAAATCTTCGCGTTAGGTGGAACCAAACGTCATTGTCGTTGCCAATCGCTTATGTCAAAATGACAATGGTCAATTAATTCTTTCGCACCTAACCTAGGGTATGTTCCGATATACATTGCGAGCACTGTAAGGTGTGACATCATTAAGTATACTGAGAAGCCGTTCCTTTATAGTTAGCTATACTGGGTACTGTTTAAAACGGAACGCAGTCCAGTATACTGTGTGTCATCCACGTATATGTAAACTGACATTCTGGACGCCGTTGATCACGTGATCATAGCACTGAGAGCACCTTACCTCGAAAACGCCAGTGCTCACATACATAAATGGCGACGATTTATGACGTCATATATTTCTCTAAGATACTGCGGCAGTATACTGTCATCTATAACGGAACGAATTTCTCCCCAGTAAGAGTATTGAACAGTGCTCGCAGTGTATAACGGAACATACCCCTAATGCTATTTAAAAACCTAACCTAACTTAAATGTTATAATTGATCTTAAAACCAAAACCGCAAGTTCTAAAGGTATTTAGATATATTTTTAGCTATCAATAATGAAGCAGCAACAAAATATAACATTCGGCAGGCATGTAAACTGACTTTTATTGGGTGTGTCAAAGTTCTATAGACTTTCTGGCATTGTCCTTTGGTATGGAAGTAGCTTACACCCTGGAATAACACATAGGGTATTTTTTATCCCGGGGAAACATAAGATCCCTCGGGAACGCGGGTGTAACCGTTGGGCGGATGCTAGTATACTATAATTCGTAAATAATTATAATATCGTGAGGAAACCATAGCTCAGTAATAATACATACCACCGGCTACAAACTTTATGTTAAAAATCTGTCGCCAAGTTCCTAAGGGCAGCCAGTTATATTCTAGACTTTGTGAGTCTACCACTTTCGACCACATCTTCACTTACTATAACATTGTGCTTAAGCACAAGTTAGCCTATTTGTAGTAAAAAAAAACTGTCCTTAGTTTAACATTAGGAATCTTATCCTGATCCTTACCTTTTCAAATAGATAATTAGTAATTTTAGCTGTCAATTTAAAGTGAATGAACTTTAAAGACTCATTTGTTCATTGTAATTGAACTTTCTGGAACACCACAAACTCAATTTCTTTACTTCAATTATCGTGTACGACCTTGCTCTTCCGGATTCGTCCGGCATCATTACTTATGCTTGACGTATACTCATTTTTTTAAAGATCAACCAGTGACCATGCGCGTGCGCACGCCACGCCCTCGCGTCTTCAAGCTCATATAAAAGCTCCCGGTGAGCTTCGTCAGTATTCATTCAAGTGAAACCCTCAAATCTAACGCAATGGCAGCTAAGGTGATCTATATTATTAGATATTTTATCGCGAGTGAAGTGTATATTTGTGATAAACAACATAATTATTGGTTATTGGAAACTTGTCGTACAGTCGTGTAGAGATTTGTTAAAAAAAAATCATAGTAGAACTAAAGTAGGAAATCTTTTTAACATCACTGGCATTAGAATTTCTTTGTTTATATCACTTCTGATTTCGTTCTTCGTTCGAGATAATTTGAAAACAATTTACGAAATAATGCTATTGATGATTGGAAATTGCGAAGGTATAATAATTTACTTTTCAAATAGAATAACAAGAGCATTTTTGTTCACAGTTCGTCGTAGTACTCGCCGCATTGGTGGCCGTAGCTCACAGCTCAGTAGTGCCACTGGCGCGAGCAGACGCCGACTATACCAGCTTCGCCTACGATGTCGCTGACCCCAACACCGGAGACTACAAGAGCCAGGTCGAAACCCGTGTCGGTGGCAACGTCCAGGGACAGTACTCGCTCCTCGAATCCGACGGTACCAAGCGCACTGTCGACTACACCGCTGATGATGTGAACGGATTCAACGCTGTCGTACGCAAAGACCCCGCTGTCATAGCCGCTCCCGTTGTAGCTGCTCCCGCCGTGGTGGCTTCTGCCCCCGCTGTGGTTGCCGCACGTACTATTACCGCACCAACTGTGGTGGCTTCTGCCCCCGCTGTGGTTGCCGCGCGCACCTTTGCCGCTCCATCAGTGTACGCTGCTGCCCCTTCAGTCTACGCTGCTGGTCCTTCAGTCTACGCTGCTGCCCCTTCAGTCTACGCTGCAGCCCCCGCGTACTACGCTTCCGCCGCGCCAGCAGTGTACGCTCGTTCTTACGCCCCCTCTGTTGTCGCCCCCGCGGTAGTAGCTGCCCGCACCTTAACTCCTTCCTACTACGCCAGCTCCCCCTTGACATACTCTTCCTACGCAGCTCCCGTATCCTACTGGTAAATTCAAAGCCTTTTAAGGTTATTTAGCGATAGACCACGACGTGTTCCGTTATAAATCGAAATGTAAATAGTGTTGCTAGTTACTGTACATACATGTATGTAATAAAATAAATAATAAATTCAAAAAATATTACTTATTATATGTGTTTTGCTCTATTTGGTTATCCCCAAAAATAAAGTAGCTAATACTATGGTAATGCAAGTAGGTATATTTTGTTCAAAATAAGGATAAATTTAACCAACTGCTAATATATGTTTAGCCTCTTGTAACAATGTCTGTTTATAAATTGCGGTATGCATATTAATGTTGCCAAAATAGCTAAATCAACTGGAAAACATTACCTACCTAACTGACAAGTAGACGAGAGATTTAGCATTTTACTCGTGCAGAATACAACACCAGCGCATGTCTATATAAAATATTTACGAGCGAAGTGAATAGTTGTATGTTTCGATTATAAAGTGTTTAAATAACGTTTCATTACTGCAAACAACTATACAATAGTGACGTAGCGCTTTCGTATTGCATCGGTTGACATATTTTGATTTGTTATAGTGACCTCAAATAACGCAATAATATGGGTGGATGTTAGGATTAAAGTCAGACTCATTTTATGTCACAATCTAGCTTATTATTTTGGAAAAAGGTAGATTTTTTATTAATACCAGTGTGGTAGAGTTATGTAGTTAGTACAATGTGAAACAGTCTAAAGGTACATACAGAATTGCTCGATTTACGTTATTGTCGCTCGATATGCTGATGTACCTGTTAACGTTGGATAAAATTTATTTAAGGTTTTAGGAATACAAGAAGGTTAATGTTGTTCAGTTGATCTCGATCGACATAAACGATCAACAGTGATGATCGACAAAAATATGTTATCGATCATATGTTGCTCACACATTTAATTTGTTGGCATGTGTCAATCGTCAAAAATTTTGCAAATTTGTAGGCACCTCAACCTAGGACTAAATATAATGGGGTTTAAGGATATATTGAAGCGGCTGATCAATGCCTGTTGTGACTAAAGGGCTGGTGAATACCACGCCCAGAGGATTAGCATCGTCATACAGCGTGGCAATGCCGCTGCAGCGTTCTGGGCACACTGGCAGCGATTTCGATCAGCTAGTCTTTTTTTGAACAGTTTTTTATTTTTCCTTTTTAATTGTAAATATTTTGGGTTCATATTTATTTATTTATAAACTGTATAATAGAATAGAGTTTATAAAAATAAAAATTGAGAAGTAAAAAGTTTATTACAACCATGAGTAAAATTAAATAATGTATTTAGGATGACATAATAATATTATAACCTACAATTCTCAAAATATATAATAATAAAAAAAAACAAAATTGAATTTGATAAAGATACTAAGCGCATTGCTCGTAAAATAGAAAACCAACATAGCGATGATACTTTTCCTTTTAAATTCATCATCATATATTTTTTATGTACTAGCTTTTGCCAAGATTTTCCCCGCGGTGTCACCCGCTTTCTCGGGATAAAAAATAGCCTATGTTATTCTCCGGTCTATAAACAATATAATATAAGAGATAAGCTTTGATATTTTTTGATGTTGCAAATAAACAACTTTATTTTAACTAAAAAAATTACTTATTTAAACTTTAATATTCCACAAACGGATTTTAACTTCCATAAAGTGTAATAGACAACACTGTTTTCCCCCCTTACAGGTTAGTAGTTAATGCATTTTTTCTTTTACATTTTATTATTTTAACGTAGGCATATACTGTTACTAAAATTCTTCCAATATAATGACTATGACAGATACGATATGATACATACGGACATAATGAAACTTTAAGGTTTTCTTTTTGACTATGAAATCCTAAAAACTACAAATCTTCAAAGCGCTTGAAAGTTTCTAACTTTTAATCTTGAATTATACCAAAAGGAAGGTCATTTCACAATTAAAACAGTAGTAAGTATATGTAACAAATTCACTATGCCAAACAAATCGGATATGTTGTCAAATAGAAACCAGTCGCAACTTCTCTGTCCTTTCTTTGAACGCGGCTATTGATCACATCTAATAAGGAATAGCCGGAAACATAAAACTTTGGAAAAAAATTCGTCGTCAAACAATGACTTTATTTATATAATAATACTAGCTGTTCCAAGCGGTTTTACCCGCGTAGCGGTACGAAAAATAGATTACGACCGATTCTCAGACCTACCGAATATACATATAAAATTTCATGAGAATCGGTCATGAAAGCCGTTTCGGAGGAGTTTGCAGACAAACAAAATAAAATTCTCAAAAAAAAAGTGTTACAGACACGAGAATTTTATAAGTGAGATATAATTTCCTTCCTTCAAACTAGCTTTTCCCTATAACTCTGATACACTGCATGTCCACACTCTTAAAAGATGAAGAGGTTCTGTACTTTGTGTGTAACTGTAAATTTGGACTTTATAACGTCCTTTATTAGTCCCAACTTATAAATAGTAAAATGAAAAAAATGTTAAGGTAGTTTCACTTTTTATTTATTATAACTTATAAATACATATTTACATAAGTGGAGCTCCGTGGATTGAACATACCTACGTTACTTATATTTCACTTCTTACCAGTATGAGAGGGGAGCGTTGTAGGCCAAACGTCCAGCGGCATAGGGGTAAGAACCGGTGACGTAGGGGTAAGCACCGGCAGTATAAGGTAGAGCACCATAGACCGCAGGGGAAGCACCGTAGAAGGAAGGAGCGAAAGAATGAGCAGCAACCACAGCCGGAGCAGCTACTACTGGAGCGGCAATAACAGCGGGGTCTTTGCGTACGACAGCGTTGAAACCGTTCACGTCATCAGCGGCGTAGTCGACAGTACGTTTGGTACCGTCTGATTCGAGGAGCGAGTACTGTCCCTGGACATTACCACCAACGCGGGTCTCGACCTGGCTCTTGAAGTCTCCGGTGTGGGGATCAGCGACGTCGTACGCGAAGCTGGTGTAGTCGGCGTCTGCTCGTGCCAGTGGCACCACCGAGCTGTGAGCTACGGCCACCATCGCGACGAGCACTACGACGAACTGTCAAATTTCAAGAATGATTATATTAATTGTTGTTGATGCAGGGGTAAAAAATGGAAAGGAACTGTAAATAAGGCGGAGTTATGGCCACACAGATTTAGATTATAAACTAATATCAAAAAAATCTCAAGAGAAAATACGCAACCTAATTGTAAATGAAAAGATTCTCTTGATTTAAATTTTCATGTTGTTTAAATATGTTACTTTGTTACCTTAGCTGCCATTGCTGTTTCTTGAAGTAATTCACTTGAATGAATGCTCAGTACAAACATACCAGAGCTTATATACTTAGTTATCGTCCTGTCCGTTCGACACGTGGTGACGAATCGGTCACTTGACGAACTTGAAAATAGGCCGGATTGCTCTTTATCACTACCGTAATTTATTTCACTTGTACAATGTACTGTGATACCAATACAGTCTGGGTCTTTTTTAAGGAAACTGGTTTAGGGTTCTGTGACTTTACGTGTTGCAAAATTACTTAAATGAATCTTCCATATTCATGGTAGTTCTGTGTATTAGATTAATTTCACATAGGTACGTCTTGTTAGAAATTTCCTCGTAAGGAGGATCTTCCTTGTAAAAAGATTGTTTAAAATGATACCTATCGAAGAAACATTGATTGTGCTCAAAATTATGTTACTTTGTTGGTTCATCAGAGAACCGACCATGGCACTCTTCTTGGACAGCAAGCAGCGATGTAAAAAAAAATTTTTGTCTATGCATGACTCCGGATTAGTAAAGGAATACCGGTAATCAAAACTCACAATGCTCTGGAAACTCGTAAAAATATAATAATTATAAAATATTATGGTTGTACAAAAAAACGTCCAAAAGTTTTATTCTAATACCTGTAATAAATCTTGATAGGTTTTAATTGTTGGCTTACGGGAAATGTCACTTGCACAATTAAATTCAGGTTGACTACACTTTGAGTATTCATCGCATCGACTAAAAGTACATTCACACGTCACTGTCGCAAGTTCTATAGAAATTGTAGGAGGATTCCCCAATCATTTTATAAGTAAAAAGTTGTTAATAGGTTATAAGCGCTCAGCAAGCGGCACGTTAAAATGTGGCTAATTAGCCAAACTTAGCCTCAGTGTCGCGTTGCCGCGGCCGGCGTCAATGGATGCACGTCTCGTACCTAATTATTTAGTTATTTATGTGTGCGTTAGTGTTCCGTTTTTGAAGATCGAATGTATGTAGGTAACCTAGATAGGTTATTGGTAGTAAAAAGGTGTATCTACACCTTATAATATTATTGGGATTCCCTACATACACGTCACCGTCACTGCATTATAAGATGTCCAGAATATTTAAAAAATAAAACCATTGTTACTCTCATTGGCAAGCAAATAGTTATCAAATTATGTCCTTTAAAAACTTCATCATACTAATGGAAGCAGTTTTGAAACTATGAATTATCAATTTTTGTTTACTGTGTCATTTTAGTTCAAATACTCAAATTATTACATGAGCTTTATGCGGAAATCAATAGATATACCCATCTTAGATTACTTCCTATCGTTAAAATTATCTTATTGATAAATACTTACTTGTATTTCCCATGCAAGTTAGACTCACTTCAATGCTGTCCTACATAGGCGGAATGTCAATAGATTTCAATTGATAAAGCACTCATTTTCATTAGGTCTGACAAAAGCTGATACACCCTCACAATGTGGTCAAACTACATTTTAATTATCACATATTTGACATTAATAAATCCAGTCAATTTGCATACAATGAACGTTAATATCTAAATAGCTTGTAAGTGATCTTAGTGACCAGTACATTTGATTTTAATCAGTTTTGACTTTTATGGTTTGAATCATAGTTTATCCAGTATGCACGTTATCACAGTAATGATAATATTACCGTGACGTTATGTTACATTAATTACCGGGTACCTACTTAGAGAGGTTGATAAAAAAATCATATCTACCCACACAATTTAACATTTGCATTTTTAATAAAAAAATATCTCATAACAAAAAAATATAGTAAATCCATAAATTTCACAGGTTTCATTCTATAATATACGAGTAGATACAAACAGAAGGTAATTGTACCGTAAATTCCGTCCACGTAGCAAGGTTGTTCCTAAACCAGCTATGGCAATTAGCCTCTATATTGCGAATATTTAGCGAACCTTAATTAAATAACTAGCTTTCGCCCAGCGGCTTAATCCGCATTCGTGATAAATAGTAGCTTTTATCCTCTCTGATGCATAAACTATTTCTATGCAAGAAATGTCGGAAAAGGCTGGATGCAGGTCGCCCAAGACCGGATATCCTTAGGGGAGGCCTATGTCCAGCAGTGGACGTTTTGCGGCTGAGATGATGATGATGATGATGCAAGAAATCACACCGATCCGTTACTTCGTTGATATGTGAAAGGACAAACCACATATCTCGCATTTTTTTAATATAAAACGAAGGGATTAAGTACAGAGAGAGCACCGTTGATAATGGTGAAACGTTTTGAAATAATTATGTAAGTTATATATAAATTAATGAAATTAATTTATTTACTAAAGACGATATATCAATTATCATGATGAGTACAATAATGTACCTAGTGTCACTAAAATAGTCCTCCACCTATTTGCATAGCCTATATAACTTTTTCATTTTCATATTATTGAAGTTCTTAATATCCTATCTGAGTTGAGCCGATGCTTTTGACTTGTAGTTTTTAAAATAGTATAATAAGTAGTTAGGGGTTTTAAAAGGTAAAATAAAACACCATCAATACATTATTTTAGCAACATTTTTTTTATTAATTTAAGAATTCCACAGTGGAACAAATTTTTCATCAATATAATATCTAGACCTAAGTCAGATTAGGTATGTGTTGTGGGATTTAACTGTTCTGTTTGTTTTTACTTTAAGCATTTTCCTTTTATTATTATGAACAATGAGACAATTATTTTGACATAAAGCCTACAACACACATGCATTTACCATTATAAGTACAATAATTACCTATCTGTAGGCTAACAGCAATTACGCAGATGCTATATGACGCAGGCGCTTTTCCATAAATTATGATACAATACTTAATGTGGTAAATACAGAGTGTGTAATAGACTAACGACACATTTGTCACATTGGCCACTTTCATTTTGCGATCGGATACCCATAAATACTTTAAAAAAATATTTATAGAAATACGTATAGATTCATGTTGCTTTATGATTTTAATGGTGACTTAGAGTCGGTTAATTAGCTAATCTGCATGTTTAGAAATATCACCCTCTGGATGATTTTGAACTCAATAAAAGCTATATGCTGTATATCCGATCGCAAATCACCAAATATGAAACTCAAGTTGTGAGTGGAGATACTATGCTCTTTTACCTCGCAAATCAAAATCTAAGCTTGCTAGACTTACATATTTTATCAACCATCAGATAGGTTTATACAGATAATGTAAAATGGCAACTTTTGTTAGAAAAACAGACTTTTTATAATGAAATTAAATGTACTATGTAAATAAAATAATAATAATATACCATGTACATTTCAATTAAATTTGATATGGAGGTCTGAAGCTACCTGATTAGTTTGGATTTTATCATCAAAACTCATCGAGGCTTCGGGAGACCAGTGGAACTTTTACGGCCAACGTATTAACTTGGGCATCAAAAGAGAAAACCAGTAGGGCCTGTTGGGTACCTTGCACACCGGCAGCAGCGGCAGCCTCAGAAAATTTTCACAAATTAAGTTTGCCAAATTATCTTTCTGTCAATGTCAAATCTTAGGATATCTTTATTTGATTGAAAACAACTTTCTTGATTAAGTTAATTAGTTGAGATCCTTGATTTCATTTCAATACAATATAATTCCGCATTCCAGATTTTTATCTCGAGGTAAATAGAACTTATATTGAAATTACACATGATGATAATATATTTGTAGACATTTATTTTATAGATTTGTAGGTTTTAATTTTGCTTTATCTTCTAGCATTAAAGTTGGTAGATTGAGTTTGCATTTTAGAATTAGGCATTTATCTATACGAATATGACTATTTTTAATAAAGTATCTTCATGTTTAATTAGAATATAAGTAAGAGCAAATCTCCGACGTTACCAAGCCTCAAATTTCCGAAGCAAACATAACAGCCAACTAGGTTTACCACATAACTAACAAAATACGCCAAAAATATTACCACACTAAAAAAATTCGCTAGAACGAGTTTTAAAATCATTACTGTTACAATTAACGTACAAATTAATTTACTAATTTTTCATGAGTCACGTGTACTTCATATAGTACTAATTAATTCGTATTAATGTCATATTTAGGGACAATTTCAGAAATACACGTGCCTCTAAACACAAATAAGCATCGTACTGTGGTCTAACCATTTGCCAAACAATGACAGATACCAGCGACACCCGCATGTCATAATATGCCAAAATTTTATTTATACATTATGTATAGAGTTTATGTACATTCAACCCGCATTGCACTCCTATTAATCCAATCTACTATTATACCTATAATATATTATAATACAAAAAATGAAGTCAAACTAATAAATATCTAATGTAAAATCACAAGTAGTGCTATACTTATTGTTAAAGAATTATATATTCTTCCATATATATAAAAAAGTCGCTTAAAAAAATCACAGACAATCACTTTTTCCTTTACAGACATAGACCACCGAATCGACGACCGTTTATTTTTTTCATTAAGCATTACTTCGCTACCGTACAAAACTTTACTTACATAGTTTTACAACCATCCTGGTTACCGTTACGATAAGTCACCGTTTAAATATCGTTCTATTTGCGACCACTAACATAGATGTCGACCATTATTTGTATACCCTTACTTTCGCTTGAAACAATGAACAAAAAAGAAAAAACCAAACATAACTATTGAAATTTTGCCCTATGCACAATCCATCATTGCGGGCCGCTGTACTTTCATATTGTATCGTCCATTTTGTACTTTCCTCAAATAACCTACATTAAAATTATATTTCTTATTGATGCTCCAAAAAATACAATTTTGGCAACATTCCCATAAAAAACCGATAGGTACCATAATAATTTTTTCATTAATTAATTTGTACTGGCAGTAATTTTTAAGACTTCAGAAATTTGTACTTTAGTTCTTGTAGACAGAGTGCTCGTTGTTATTTTACAGTTTGTAGAGTATTCTATAGGTATAATATACTTTATAATTTCGTGTACACTTACACAAAGATGACATCAAGTACATAGTTTTAAGTATTAAGTGACATCGAGACTTACTCCATCCGAAATTAACGAGACGAAAAGTTTAAACATGTATAATTTATTTTATTATGATCTTTATTTACAGTCATGACAATGACTATATTTCTGTCGCGCTGGCGCAATTGAAACATCGAATGTTGATTACTCTATAACCAGTTTTCATGAGAAGTGAAAGATGCCAAATATTTAATGACCAAATACATCGATATACTTAACGTATCTACCAAGCCGCTGTTTAACCTTCTTTTTCCTTTGTCCAAATAGTTCGTGATTTAATCTAGTGAGGGAGTGAGCATAATTTTATACTTACATAACATTAAATGCGAGAAACATTTTTTTTTCATTATCAAATTCGTAGAAATCGCCGAGGCTAACTCGTAAACGATTCAATTAATAGTGCACCCTTAAAATATAAAAACATCCAATGATTACTTAAATATTTCCTGTCCAGTTAAGTGCAACTATGTTATGAATAATTAGGTACTTAAATGACAATTCCTTAAATAATGTACTTAAATATAATAAACATTAAACACGATGGACGGGTGTAACTTGACGAAGATAACTCATAATAAAAAGGATAAACAAAAGGAAAAGCGAAGAAAATAAAAATAAACCAAAAAATAATTTTGATACAATTTTTTAATTTGCAGAAACCTAACAAACAATAATTTTTCTTTTTTTTTTCATCTCCTTAAAACATAGTAACATCTATGCAACACAAAAAATTAACTGGGGAAAAAGTAATAATAATAATAAAATTACGAATTAAAATGTTTTATACTCCTGGGAGTGAAGGAAGGTACAATTAGATTACGCTGAGATGACTTGAGGCCGACCCCCCCACGCATGTGCTTAAAAGTGAGGTACATTGATGAGATTATTATAACTAGCCTAATTAACACTTACTTATTAGATTTTAGACCGTCAACTCAGCTCATAGAGTCGATACAAAGTCGTCGATGTATAATCCTCTGTTGAGCATAATTTACTGAGTTGAGAGCACTGACTACCTTGCAGAGATTCAAATAAATGTGCATCAAATAATATAATAAAATTTCCAGCTGATTATTGACATTTCAATTTCCATATTAAATCATCACTTAAATTTGCAAAAAGAACAGCAATAATAACGAGCAGGTAACTTTTGTTACGTACATACAATACTTATAATTTGTAGCTATCTTCAAATATATTTGCAGGTCAGTTTAAGGTTTCAAGTGTAAAAGTTGAATCCTGAGGTAGTATATTTGTACTTTAATTATTTTTTTGTTATTTTTCGCATTTCACTTACATGCTAAATTTTATATTTTTCTTTCATATAAAAAATCTACTTAAAAACTTACTTACGAACTAAATTTATTCCTCGAGGTAGATAAAATTACTCTAAACTAAGCGAGCTATGTGAGATATTACATTCGTTTTTTCATTTGATGATACAGCTCGACCATTGATAGTGTAATTATTGACACCAAAAGTGAATGTAAAATGATCACATAGCCCATGTGACGGCAGAGGGTCACCATACCCGTAACAATCTTTGGCTTTACCATCACGACATCTCGCGATTTATTTACAAATAAAGGAAAACTTAAAAATAATAAAAGTATAAGAGACCTTAGAGACGAAAGAAAAACGAAACGGAACCATTATGATATACGCTTATACATAAATGCAGTTTTGATCCAGCAAAACAATATAGAGCTTCTGAAGAAGAAAATAAGCTTGTATTGAGCTATATCGATTTTGATTTAATCATAATTTTAGTGGTAACAACGTTATTCGCTCAATATTTTTTTTTTCTTAAAATCTTTCTTCGAAGTGGTGAGGAATTTTTTGAATTATTGGATCCAATCGTTTAACTAGTATTATGTAAATCTAACGATAACAGTTGTAGTTTTATATTATTCGTTTAGATTTACATGATACGCCATTTTCAAACCATTGCCTTCTAACCTGAGTTACAGCCACAAAAATAAGGGAGATCGGCCCAAGTCTTTATGAAGGGGATTGCAATACACCGACTAAATGTGATATTTTTCCTAATACACCAAATACAATTTTACAACTATTAGGGACCACTAATTAGCTTTAACAATGCGACAACTTAATTTAGACATGATATCCAATATACTGAATTTTGTACAGTTATCAATTTGAAACTAAATAACTTTAATTTTCAATTTGTTCCACACAAGAATAAAAATTGACACATGATTTATTGTAATCTAAAGTTTGTACCTTATAAAATTTAGAAGAAAAAGCAAATCCAATTATTGATATAATTTTTCTCAATACTCCATTAGCAACCGTTCTTAGACAAACTCTTAAGCCCTCATTTTACTTAACCAAAAGAAAAAAAATCTAATAAAAAGCTAAAAAAACGTGATGCATTAATGCAATTCTTTTTACGTATCACAAAAAACATTAAATGTCAAAAGAAATCACAATCATGAATTTTGAATTCATAAGACGAAAACGAAAAGACAAAAATAGTTTTTTTTTTCTCAATAATAATAAAACATAATGTTAACAATTTGTAATCGAAATAGCAAAACATTTTCATCTTAACAATAATACACTTACCAAAAGAATGACAATAATAATGAAACGTAATATTTTTACAATAATTATAGAAAATTCGGTCAACGTAAATCACATAAAGAATGATGTAGTTTTAAACATCCCGACCGATAATTTCAAACTAGATATTACAGAAGGCACTGCGTCTTAAGATGTTTCACGCACCAGAGGCAACCAATCTGATCAAATTCCACGACCAAGCGATATTTTACCCTGTTTTATACAACACGTTGAATTTAGGTTGTAAATACGTTTTGGGTAAAATTATGACGCTACCTAAACTAAATAATGTTCAATTTACTCTTCCAGTTCCACATAGAGGTCACAAACAAACAAATTAAACTAAAAAAATGTTTCTGTGCGATAATTATTTTTCGAATAATCAACCAAAACGTGCCTAAGCATTATGCAATTTAAACCACGGTGCAAACTGCTACAACTCCCGAATTTTCACCCCGAATTTTTTGTAACTTTTGAAGTAAAAATATGTTTGTCGTTAATACCGTGACCTGTTTTTCCACAAAATTTTTGATCTTGTCCTACAATGCACCATGGGTCTCCATGACTTCATAATATCGTCATCCCAAAAACCGATTCTCATCCATACTTATTTACCCTTCTGAAATAATGTCAATCCGTGTTTATCAACAAAAATGTTTTATGTTTTTAATGCCCAAAAATAGTATACAAACTTTATTATTAACTTGCCACTACAATTTCATGCACCATTTTTTTTACAAGAAATCAAATCAGATTTTACTCTTAAAACTTTCCGAAATAATTATTTACGATATACTATAGAGATTTTACTAAAAATATCATTTAAAGTGTATGAAACACCCATCAAGATATAATAGCCAGTTTATTCGAATATAAAAAATAATTCTGATTCACTGTATCTAGCTTCTATTCGGTCTATTGATGCTAATATACAAAATATCCAAAAATAAATTCATGTATTTAAGATCACCCAGTTTTATATTTGCATTACTAGTATATCATATTTTGTAGGACATTGTAGGTATAGGTTCTAGTTAAAAAAATAGGCTTTATTTATAATTTTCAATTTGAAGCTCGAATGGTAGGTAAAATTGTTTATCTAGATGATATAATAATTTACAGTAAGTCTTAAATAAACCATGCTGCTGAAGTTGGTGATCTTAAAAAAATGAATAGATTTTAAACAAAATAAAACGAGGTAACCATTAAAAGAGAACTAAAACGCTGTCTTCCAAATGGTACTAAAACAGAAACTAAATATTTAAAAATCACTGAGCCTTAGCTTTTTATAGCATTTCCTCATCATAAATATATTCTATACGTGTGTGTATCCTAAAATATAAATGTAATAATAAATATGAATGCAACTTATTCCTAAATATCAGGAATACACCCAGTCGCTACATTCACACTTAACAAAAATAAAAAAATACGAAATAAATAAGATGTGAACTTAAAATTGAGGGTATTTGGCACTGTACCATCTGCTTTATGTAACTAAGACCATTTATTGCAGCTAAATTGGTATACTTCAAGTATTATACTCGAACGCCGCCGGCGCCGACTCAACAAAATATAATACAATGGCACCGTCGGACGCTCCTACATTTATCATTTAAATAATTATTTTCTTTAAAAAATCTCAACTGGTTGCACTTGAAATGACTAGGAATATAGAAGTAGTAAGTGGTCTTTATCTAAATGCACTACGACAAAAACAAACATTATAACGGAATGTTAAAATCGATACCATCCCATTGAAACATATAATCATTTGGTCTCAATAGTAACATCCGTGCAGGCGAGCCTGATACGAACGACAGAAATGGATTGGTTTAACACATTCATGCATCAAACCTTACATGCAATTTTTTTATAACACGTTTTTTTACCTAACTACTTATGTATCTAGGGCAAAATTGTACTTTGTACAAAACAAAAACCGTTCGTTATCCACTGTACAGTAAAAAAAAATGCTGAAACTACTTTCGTATATTCTCGCACTTTCTTTTTCACTCTTCATCAAACGATAATGTGGCAAATTGTGAAAATATAATAATGTTTACAGCCTGTCTACTACTGTATCACAGATTTGTTCTAACTTGTAACTTAAAATCGTAATTTTTAGTCTATTGTCATTATGTGTATAAAAATGCAGTTAATAAAAGTAAAAATAAAATATATTTAAAGTAAAAGAGGTAGTTTTGCCACAATGTACCGTTAACGCGTGTTTCAACCTAGGCCAAGGCAATATACAACATTCTCCTATTATTTACATACACTTAGCCTATGACCATCAGTCTCAACATCATTTCTAAGATTCCCTAGCTCAGGTAATATAATATAAGCTATGTCATAATTCGACTGAAAACTCAAAATAAATCGTCTCTAAAAGGTAACTTTTTCTCACAGTCAAGTGGACATAATAATTACTAAAGTATGCAAAAAAATAAGGTACGTTAACGCGATGAGGGTGCAAGAATAGGTACAATATTTTATAAACACGGTACCAGACAGAGACGAGTACTGAGCAACCATTCTTAGTCACACTTGAATATTAAATTAAGTAACAATTATCGCACAATTTTAAAACCTTAAAAAATCTTAAGATCAATTTTGAGGTAGATACTGATAACATAATATGCATCGACGAGGTAATTTATTGTACGCATGTTACACACAGTTTGTGGCCCGACACGGCTGACCATGAGTAAGGTTGACAAAACATCGATAGTTCCCTTGGTGATCGGAGCATTTCGTTAAGTCACTCGACCAACGGGATTAATTCCAAAATTGATAATTTAGAATTTGTAAGAGGTAGATAGACGGTCATCCGTGCCGGCCATAAAGAGTAGAGGTAGTTCGGTTGAAGAAGTGAACAAAATGTATGTTCGAGGGTTCTTACTGCGTGTGATTGGGAAGTGGGCCTTGGGGGAGGTGAGGAGTGACCTGATGGCGATGCTCGCGTGCAATATGGCGCCTCACAGTGTTGTTGCGTGTGAAAGTACGTGAGCAGTGAGGACATGGCACCCTGATGCCCTGGTGCCGTTGTCGAATGTGGGCTCGCAGATTCGTCTCATATCCGTAAAGTCTCTCGCAGTATGGGCATTTTAACTTTTTACCTGAAATCATTATGGTTTACGATTATTTCACAGTCTATAATAAAGTCATCAATAGGTATTTGGCTTAAATTGCTGTTAGAGGTTTTTATATTTTTTACAAACATAAGTAATATCTTACCGTCGGCAGTAGCAATTCCACCAGATTTGCTCGTAATCAATTTTGCAGGCCAGATGTCAGGGCTTGGTTTGGGTGGTACCGGTGACTTTGTAAGTGGTTTATCGTGATAGTTAGTCGTAGGTAGAGGCGCTGCCGGTGGCGGCGAATTGTTGTATCCAGTTGTGTGATAATCATTCTCATTTTTCACTCGTAAGTCTGAAACATTAATAATGAATGTTCAAAATACAAGTAACACATTTCGTAAATATCGTAAAAAATCTTATTCAAGCTGGAAACGGTACTTATGAAAATTTTGAATACAAGTAATAAATTCCATAAGAATCGTTAAAAATCGAATTCTCTAAAAGCCTTTTAAAATATATTTATCTCATCTCATTCATTTCATTCCTTGCTTTAGTTAATTTTCATTAAAGATTTAGTAGGGTATTCTAAGTACTTAGTCACTAAATTCTTAAAAATGTTATTGACAACAATATTTTGACTAACGAGCTTTATGTGAAATCTTCAAACCTTCAGCACCCTGATCGTTGGAGAGACGTTCCATCATCTCATCATTAGCTGAAGCGCTGCGTTCATATCCGTTATTTTTGACCGGGTTGCCGAGGGTTGAAGTACAATCAGGAGGGTTCTCTTCGTATCGAGTGCCTGCTCCAGGTGATGAGCGCGTATCTGGCTCATCAGCAACACTACCACAGTGTGATGATGAAGAACTTTGCCTGGAAGCAGGAACATAATTTGTTTGGTATTCAGTCTCAACTCATTTGATATTCGAGATTGTTCTAAATTTCTCTATTTTAAATTCATCAATAACTGTAAAGTCTAGCTTACATTAAACATAATTTTCAGAAGATGCAATAATATTTTATATTACCTGTAATTCCTAGTGACTGGGCTTTGAGATGGCGATGGCTTAGGAGGTGCTGGCCTACGGTGAGAAGGGTGCATTGGCAAGTGAGCTGGTGGTGCATAACGTCCCATACCACCACTACCACCGTGCATGGGCAGTCCGTATTGTGGCATTATGGGAACGAACGTAGCAGCAGTGTGTGACTGTGGCGGAGCTGACTCCTGAACTTCGCAATTCCCTGATCCTGATACTGGGCTTGTCTTTACACGGGTCTGGTGACGTTCCCCCGATGACTGCTGGGTTTGTTGCTTCACCCATGCATCTTGGGACATCTCCATTGATAGGCCTTTGACCTAGAAATATTAATGGTGGGGCTCGTCATCACTTATAGTTAGTATACTTTCTTCTTAAATGTTAATGGTATTCTGATCAGTAGTTATACTTTTTATATTGAAACTAACCTGTAAATTTTCCCCACTCTTGAGGAAACTAGAGAGAGCATCCTGACTGACGTGCACCTCTCCCTTGTACATGAACTCAAGGAGTGCCTGCATGTTATCAGCCGTTGTGGCCTCCAGGATAACGTAGCAAGCACCCGCATGGCTGGGAGGTGCCGTGTCGAACAACTCTTGAAAATGTTTACTGCATGCAGCCAGTATCACTTTGTGTGCTTTGAACTGGCGACCTAGAACAAAATAAATGTGAAATGAATGATATTATTGAATATAAAGTCACTGCTTATTTTAATGGGGAATTTTCAAAAAATCTTTCCAAGTGTAAAAGAACAACGTTAAAGATAATAAATAAATCCATTGTTGTATCTTTTAGATCACAAATTTGATTCTTAAGAGCCTAAATGTATTCTTTTGTATATTGTAAGAAAATAAATGAGCTCCCGTTCTATTCTAGAAAATAAACCGCAATCCCTATTCATTAATAATCCTACAAACCTTCAAAACATAACTCTACCGTTGCCTAATCCCGTTGACCCTATCTATTTTCATTCCCGTTTAAAAAACGCCGTGCGTCCCACGCGGTGCAATAAACCATAAACTAAAGTCAAGGCAACTGCTAGCTGCCAGTGGCGTGTGGTCCCAGAACAATTCCGCGAAGTGTAACCACGAGCTGAGCGGCGGTGGATAATCGTGTTTAACCATAATAAATATATAAACATGTAACGCGAAGCGTACGCTCGATTTGTTTTGATTGCGCTCTCTTCTCAGTTCACTGTTAGCCTATGCGCATACCTAATTTTAGCCCCAGCCATTACGATATAGTGAAAGCATTATAAAACGCGTTTTCATAATTAGGCAACGGAATTTTTATAAAAGTTGCTTTATTGAACTCTAGAGCGGCTTTCGATTTTTTGCAAATGCAACGACTTGGATTTATTATTAGCATAGTGTATAGGTAAATATGCATTTCATACCTAGCAAATATTGTTTCCATTTTCACGGGAAAAGTATTAATCCGCATACCTAAAGTAGTTCTTCAAATAAACAATAGAGGGCATGCCATTGAATTAGCCATGGCTATTTCAATGGCATGCCCAAACGATTTAGAAATAGCATCTTTTAACAGCGGCATTTAAGCAGATTATTTATGCGTGAGACACATTCTTACACTGATATTTTAGAACATGAGTTCAAATGAAGTCTTTATTAAAATGTTCCCAAGGTCATCATCATAAGTTCCTATAGTTACGTAATAGTATGCTAAAAATCTGATGTAAATGTCGATATTAGGCTACGCGACGATACGCGACTCGTATCTTCTCGCTAGTCGACTACTATAGATAATACCATAGTACTTACATCTATTACGTCACGAACGCGCGGAACAAAATACGGTTAGCCTTGGACATGCCGCCGTATGCGCCGAGAAGGTCGCTCACACGCGTAACTATTGTGCGACCGAAACGCAGTTTGCAATAGTCACATAATTGAGTAGTTTCTATTTTAATATTACAATATTGGTGATAATCATATTTTTGTGGTTTCTTGTAAACAACACATGTGTATTGTACATCTATGCCTGTTTTATTATTATTATAATGGACTTCATATATCAATAAATTCATCATTACAGGTGATGAAGTGAATCACATCTCTATAGATGCTAGAATAGTACTGCATCTCTACTGCGTAAAAAATGAAAACTAACTTCATTCAATTTAGGTACTATTTTCTGGAAATTCAATATTTTTATAGGATACTAAAGTACCCATGTATAATAGAATTCCAGAAAACAAGATCAATTTCAATATTATTTTCTTATTTCTTTACGCGATAGAGCTTCTGCCGTTCTCAAGCAACGCTATCTTTTACGTATTATAATAATATATTAAACCTGATATATATATATAATTTTAATTAATGTTAGAATTAACATTAATTAAAATTTAAGAGTTAATCGACAAAAAACTTATAGGCTACAATGGTTCACCTTGAAATTAGTCAAACAATATACTATTTTTGTTACTGCCTAATTGCATTAAAATTTAAAATAAAAAAACAGAGTTTTTCTAAAATGTTCCGTGTTTTTGTAATTTGAATATGGATTATCATTTACTATCTTCCAAACTACAAAGGCTTTTTTAATCCAAGAACATGGGTGAAGCAATCTGACAAGGTAGAGGGGTAACACCTTGTCAATTTTCCTAGAGCCAGGACCAGGTGGAATTTCGGTCAATCACTCGTCTATATATGCCTGTCCATCATAGATGCGGTGTGCGAGCGCAATGGCAATACATTTGCGTGCGAGTGATAGAGACATATTAACAGGTCAATAACCGAAATTCCGTCTGCTCAAGTGCTGCACTATAGTCAATCTATTCCTCCGTCAAGACATGAAGGAAAGAACTTTTGCTTTTATAATAAAAGTATGATTTATTCTTTACCTCTACTGAGCTATAAACATTTGCCATATTTAGTGACTAACACACTGAATAACAATTCGTAACCTTTTTTTTCCTCATATCTGTTTAATGTTTTAAAGATACTGCTAATTAAATTCAGGAAAACAAAAATAGAAAAACAATTGAGTATTGAAACTAAATTTTATAACTAAATTCTGTTCAATAATGTATTAGTAAATAATAAATTATATATCTTTTTAGCTAAGCCTATACAATCTACATGTTTTTAATAAAAAATTACAAGATTCACAGTAAAAAAAAATACAAAAGCAATATCGACCAATCGCAGTTTGTGCCCTTTTTGCGTATTAATCGTAAGATTATAGCCAGCCTTATGTAGAGTCACAGCAATGCACGACCGTTCCGCTTGTACGAACTCCGCCCACGGATTTGTTACAAACACTTCCTTGTTCGTTTTCTTTGCTACGTACATTTTGTTGTTTCTTCTTGCATTTACTTTTTTCATCAATAAATGTACTATACCCGTAATTCGTTTAATGATATTTGTACATACATTATTATAATACTTTTATTTGAAGCTTAATTGACTACTGATTTAAAAATTATAATAAATACATAGAATGCTAATGACGACACTACTTGCAGAGCAGGCTCCAAGACCTATATACTAAAAAATATTGCATGATTGAGGTTGATATATGTAGCTTACAATAATAATGTATATTTTAAAATCAAATATTGACTAGTAACTTTATTTAATAAAATTGATTTATATAATCTTGCATATTACAAAAATATTGCTTTTATAATCCGTTTTCGCCAAATAGTAGATTACAGTAAATAATATAATATCGATCTATACTCTAATCTCGTCTTTCATATCACCGTTGAGCCCTTTTGCATACTGATATCGCATCAAATAACCTAAAATATACCTTTTTATATTATATAACCTCACGTCAATAAGGAAATACAGTACCAAATATAATGTACATTTATATATCGTGTACAAACGCTTTATATTATAACCTTGAACCATTTTAGCTATAGTTATGTTATTTTATATTATAACAATTAATATAATGATCATTATATTTATAGTAGGACAATGATACCTATTCCATTGTAGTGGAAACATAAATTATACATGTATGTAATGTTATTGTAATTGTAATGAAATAGCTTCCACTTGGCTATCACGCTGCAGGTTCGATTCCCTTCCAGGATAGACATATTTGTGTCCACAACCACATCAATGTGTACTGTATCTGGGTGTATGTATCTATATATATATATATACTATTAGTTTTATCAGTTATCTATTTTCCATAATACTCTGCAAATTTCTGGTAACCAACGATTTTTTTAGGTTCACAATATAATTTAAATATATGAGTAGACAGATACTCCTAGACGTATCAGCTTTATTCCTCACCCTAAATGTATTTAACATTCATTGCTGTAAGATGTTGTTTGAGTGAGTAATATTGTTCAAAGTCCACTTCTATCATTTGAATCACATGCGAGACGAAACCCTCTTGAGTTTAATTCTAACAGCACAGATCTTTATTGATATCCTTTAGATATGTTTTAGTTAAGATTCGAGTACTCTTCATTTATTACTTTTAACTGACCTATATTTTAATGATAGCTGTTAGTTTCTGTTTAATTTTAATTCTAGTTTAAATTTATAATACCAATTTTTTTTTTTCTTTTTTTCTCTTTTACTTTCATAATTGTTCTTGTATATTATTAACATGAACGTTCAATTATTCTTGTTTTCATTTCAATACGTTGCCTAGACTTTATATTATTATATTACCTCCTATATACGTTTCTAAAATACAAATAAAAAACTTGAAACATAAAAAAAATAGGCCATGTTTTGAAACTGCGCACACACATTACACAATTCCCAATTAAAGTATCTCTAGCGGCATATAAATAAAGTGACTTAATAGCATAAATTCAAATGCCCATCATGAATGCATCTAGCTCAAAGCATTGCAACAGCGCATGCGCCCACCCATCATCCATAACGAGGAAACGAGCGAGCGACATTGGTTGGCGCGGGCGCAGCGCAGGTTGCAACACCGCTGACATTGGCCTCATTTTGAGACCTACTTACGCTTATCTTGCATGCGTGCACGGCGGTGCGTTTGATTTGGGCTCCGTTTGGTATTTATAAGTGTTTTGTGAAACGTTAGAAGCGAATGAAGCTCCTTTGTTGCTGCTTTTCATTATAGAATATAATTTCAATAACATTATTAATTATCAATATTTAATAAAATATTCCTAGTCGGGTTATTATAAAATTTAAGTCTAATCAGGCTTGTAATAGTAAAAATCCGGAAACAAAACCTTTTTTGCGGTTTTGTTGAAGATTATTTATATAAACCATAAACATCATATGCATAGAAAATTGATCGATAAATCATAAAAAAGCAATATCACAAGCGAATACAAACCTAAAAAACATTAACGTTTTTGCTAAAAAAAAAACGAGATTGATTCACAAAATAGACATCAACTAATTGAATACATAGAAATCTAATCCATGAGAAAGAAGCGCAGTAAACCTGTTCTTTGAATACAGCAATAGATTTATTTATAATTTCTAATTCTACATTATGATACCAATTTAAATATTGCATGGCGACCTACTTTCCGCGTACATAGAATACGACTTTTAAACTCAAATGCTTCGTTTCATTCGGGCCCCAATATTGCATCTTGGGCACGTTATGCGTAAATAGGTCAACGTCTAACATAATAGGTTATAAAGACGGTTTTTATGACTGGTTTTTTTGGTGAATAGCTAAAGTATCCTCTTTCTGTAGACATGTCTTTAGTGATAAAATTATCCAATCAATTTAAACATCTGCTAGCTATATATATATTTAAAAGTGACTCAATGGATTGTCAATAGTATAGTATTTTTACTAAATGTGAGGACATGTAATTGGCCCACTTTTGCTATAACGTTTATATTTTTAGTTAATTGTGCTGTATGTCTTCCTAATAAATAAATAAATAGAGAGATAGTATAGCAATATAATTATAGTTTGCAGCCTTAGAGATGATGATATACTTGTTTCAGCAAAAGTATTATATCATCGAATATTATACCTATAATTTATTTAGCAGTAAAATTATAACGTTGCTAATACGGCCATATCCACCATTTCTTTTTACAATGTAATAATTTTTTTTTTTATCGAATCTCGAGTACATTAATATATATTTTTTTTATATTAAATATTCTTGGACAAATTATATCAAGTGATATGTCGATATTTACTTTTATAAACACAATAGATAAAACTCCCAATTCGCGTAAACATTATTAACTATAGAAAATCTTGATTCACGTCACCTTTTACAGATTTTCTCATTAGAAACCGAGTGCACATAATGATTCTTCAATATCCATGAATAAAGTTTGTTGTGTTGTTCGTACTATAACCTTCATGCATAATAATTATTTTTTGACACACCACGTACACCTTTGTTATGCAAATAAAATAGCAAGGGCAATTTATTTACATCAGCAAGTGCGTATTTACATTTGAAGTATATTTATTAGGGTATTAGTATGTGGATTTTTTTATGTTTATTAATTTTATTGTCGCTTACATAATGTTCGGTGGATTGTTATTGAATTGTTATTTAACTTCTATAAATAAATAAATATACTTTTTGTTACTCTGTTGTTTAAATTACAATAATAGGTATACATATAGAAAAACCTTCATCGGCCGTCTTAACATTAATTTTCCCAAACACGTATGTAGAGCCTTTAAATATATTTTTGTGTGTACTAAATTCGATTTAAAACATAAAATAAAGATAAACTTCCTAAAAATAATATAGGTATGGTATTCTATATTATTTGAATAACTAAAAGGTACAATTCAACCGATAAAACCTGTACCTTACAATCTACTCCAGTATCTAACTAATTTATTGAAATTTCGTGTAACATTCTTGAATACGAAACAGGTGTGTTTTATACACGTCACAAATATAAATATAGTAACAGTATGCGTCAATATTATATGTTCCGAAGAACAATTTGCATAGAAACTATAAGGCCATTAAAGTCTGCTTCATTTTAGTAAAATCAAAAACTAGTATATTTATACATTTTCGAGGAATAAAACTTTAGCAATATAATTATACATCTTAATCATTTCCACAACAAACGAGGCAACATAAAAATATAAACTTTATTCGATACAGTCAAATAACAAACATCTGAGAAACGCCACATCCGTAACGAAAATTCGTAGCGTATCCGAAATCAAATTGAAAATCGAGTTGGGTATATACGCCCGGATGCAAGTGGGAACAGTGGGGGGGTACGAATAACCCCATTTCACCCACCCACACAGGCATACATACTTGTATAGATGACAACGCATCAGACAGGAGTGTGCGCCCGCCCGCCCAATTTCAAGGTCGGCGTGGGTGGGCGAAGCCTGGTCAGAGCGAGACAGATATATTCACCCCTAGGGAAAGTGCAAGTGAAATGCGCGACAGAAAATCAATCTTGCACGGCACGGGGGTGGAAAACTAGGTGAACTGTACGGGCGCGCAAATGTACAGCTACGTAGATAGGTTGCTGCAAATTGGGAGCATTATTATTGAAACTGACAGTCGCTCCCCGCTGTAAAGGGACTCATTATGTTAGGAGAAAAACGTATATGTTTTACAAAATCAAGTTAGAATTTAGGTAAGAAATAGTGAGGTTATAAAACAAAATCTTTGATAATTATAAGAATTCATGTTCAATGGATCTTCAAACAGATTTTTGATAAAATGCCGTATTTAACTCCATATTAGATTAAAGAAAATAGTCTCTTAATCTGACAGCAATAATAAACTAACTTAATCAAATATTTAGCAGTACAAAATACTTGGGCGCTGAAACATAGACACAGAAGTCCAAAATACTAAAATAAAATTATGGACCTACTCCCTACTCCTATTATAGAACTAAGCCCTCATTAAAAAAGTAAGCTCAGACTTAGCTTTTGTTCTCTTTAACGAATAATGTTAAATGAAGCTTTTGACTTCCGATTCGTATCAAAATTATTGGCCAATCGCATGTTCGAAGTGTGTAAAATGGCACACTAAATATTTTCTGCCCATAACAATAATAAGTATAATAATAGGTCAACGACACAGGCTATTTCTGTCATAATTATCTAACAGTGACTTGGCTCTTTTAAGTGTCTTAGTAATTGAAAAACACAGTCATACACATATATTCGGAAAACGGACCCTAGCAAAAATTGGGACAAACGTCACGTAACAAAAGAAGGATTCGTAATTTTTTACGCAAATTCTTTTCGATAAAAAACACTTTATTCTAAAAACCTCTTTATTCCAACCTTATAAATAGTAATATGGGTAAAAAGTAAACATTGAAAATCCCGTCTACCCTCTCACTGCACATGATCGATTTCGACAACCAACACCGCTCAATCATCGTGACTACCCAATTTGGAGGCGTAAAGGTGAGCTTAACCCTTCCGTCGCATCCCTCACAAATCAATAGATACAGCCCTGCATCCACCCCCCTCCAAAGGGGTAGAAATTAGGCGTACACTGAGTATGCACAACTACATGGGTAAATTCCAGGGCCTCGCTTCGGGTGGTTTTGTTTTACCTATAATGCATTGGAGTATAGGCCTTAGGGGGTTAGGGAGTCACCCCCTTGCGGTATGAATCCACCTAACACCCTCCCTGACGTTCGGCCGACCGCAGTAACACCTTGATTTTTTGACAGTAACCAAAAACGACTGTGATAAATTTCGGTTTTACGTCCGTCGAAGATTACAGGAGACACTTACTTTTAGTGGTTTTTATTAAATTCTATAGATGTGTGGTTTGTACGATAATATAACTTATGTATAGAGTTGATGTTCATGTTTTGTTGTTTTAACTTTTAATACGTCGTACAATTCATTTAAATAATGTATAATACTGAATAAATTGAAATAATATTAACACACGAAGCCACAACACAAATATATTATCTAATTTAACAAAATTTTCTTAAAAGGAATAGCAGTAAAATTTTGAGAAACAAACAACTTATTGCATACAAAGTTTAAATTAATAAAAACAATGCTTAATCAAGCAACGTTGATACATAACATTTATAAATTACCTATTTAACTTTACAACTTTAAGCATTTAGCTCGTGTACCTACTAAGGCATACATGTACCGCTTTGATTAGTTGCTCCATCATTCAACTTTTACAACGTTCTTAAGGCGACGATATACGCAAATAACCCTGTCCTGCACTAAACTAACGGGCGAGAGAGAGAAGGAACAAAGGCTATTTCCTAGTAAAAAAAAGTGGTTTAAATTTAATAAAACAAAAACAGTTTTTTTTTTTGGAAAAGTAACTAATTAGTTCCCTTTGTATTAGATCTAAGAATGTCTGTTATATTCAAGTTATTTTGATGGGTAAAATAGAAGAAAAATTCATTTTCAATTTTAAAAAGACACATTCTCTTTTTTTCTGACTTTATCATAGAAAATTTGAAATTATAAAAAAAATAGTTCCCTGGCATAAATCCTCTAGTTTTGAACATATATTTTTTACGAATCTTTTGCATTAAAAAATACAGAGAAAACCTTACTTTAGAATCATCATTTTGCGTATATCGTCGCCTTAAGTTAAAATGTCTTAACTCTTAACATTTCACAAACACGGTCTATATTTGAGGTAAATCGGGATAATAATAGATTATTTTTAACATGTCTCAAACGTCAGTGGTGCTATCTCTAATAGCCTACGACCGATTCTCAGACCTACCGAATATACACAAAAAATTTCATAAGAATCGGTCGAGCCGTTTCGGAGGAGTTTACAGACAAACACTATGACACGAAAATTTTATATATTAGATATTTTCAGTGGTATTCGTCATCATCATTATTATATAAAAGAGAAAGTATGTATGTATGTTCCTTATAGACTCCGAAACCGCTGAACCGATCGCGATTAAATTTTCAGACAATCTTCATATTAGCCCCGCGGGAAATCCTGTATGGTTTGGTGGCGATCGGAGCACTCGGGACTCGGGACCGCGGGTGAAACCGCGGGGCGGAAGCTAGTTCATTATAAAATCAAATTAACGCGTATTTATCGATCGTTATATTGAAATAGATCTATAAATGGTACATAAAAACCTCTTTTATTGATCATTAAAGATGAACCGTTTGCGATGTTATCGCCTATTCAAGTTCTAAGAACTACAAGTGATTTCTCAAATGAATAATTAAACATTTATTGCTCATTCAAAAATGACTATAAAGACAAAAATAATATGTATCAAAATTGATTGCAAAATACACATAATTCAACAGTCTTAAAGGGGACTTGAGGTGGTATGGTTCGTAAAAAGGTTTTTTTTTATGTTAAATGGGCTAACGTTTGGCCATCGACTGACCCCAGGAGGAGTCAAGACGAGGCCGAGGATGTAACACGCTTGCCCAGAAAAATCCTATTTACTCTGGCCTTGAAGACCTAGGTTATAGGTGTTAGGAAACACAGACCTCAGAAGTGAGTTCCACTGAGTGGAATCCACTCCTTCGCTGTTCGCATAAGGAACGAAAGCAAAGCGTTGTGTCCGTTGTAAAAATAACTCTACCAGGTC
Organism: Tetheella fluctuosa; assembly: GCA_951216915.1. Lineage (NCBI taxonomy): Eukaryota > Metazoa > Arthropoda > Insecta > Lepidoptera > Drepanidae > Tetheella > Tetheella fluctuosa. The sequence goes on from OX578214.1 coordinate 13,653,707, forward strand.
GGAAACATATTGACTATCCTTGTATTGCAAATTTCCTTAGGCGACGGTAACTACTTACTATAAGGTCTACCTTCATATCAAACTATGTCATTAAAAAATCAAAATCATAATATATTGAAAAAATATTTGGGGGCTGCATAAAATGCTGTATCGACAAAAGCACCGTTCCGCTTGGCATTCAAGACTCAACTCTCTCAAATCTGGTTTTTCACCTTTGTAATAGGCTTGCGTTAGACTACAATCTCAGTAGGTGATGATTAAGGCGAAGGCACACAAAGCCTAGAAAGGAACTGGTTTTCAATTAGAGAAAGGCTATTCAGTTTTTAATTTGAAAATGCTGTTTTGCTACCTAATATTTTATCTTACCATTTATCAAACAAACCAAAGCAGATACCATAAACTAGACTAACTGAAGTTAGACGCGAATGCGCCTAGGCCTTTTATCATAGGCTTATCTAAACTTGCACTTATCGTTTATCTAAGATAACGTTGAGAGATAGACAGTGCTATTTATGATATGAAAGGGCTCTAGGAAACATGTTGTGGCATAACCGAAAATTATTTAAGTCTATATTTTATTTCTTATCTAATAATAATGTTGTCTTTTTTACTATTTAGATATATAATACTTTGTTTATATATTTTTACAATAATTTTAAACAAAAACAACCACCTTAACTACTAAAACGAAATATTCTAATAAAATATATATACAACCAATTAAAGATCGCTAATTCTATGAAGGCCATGACTATCAAAGATTCATAGCTACATAAACATAAGAAAACAAAGCTAGCATAGCGTGCACAATTCATAAAATATGATGCGATCCCTAAATCTGAGTCTCCAAACAATAAAAATTGAATTTCAGATGCCTACCCTAGCATATATACTGCAAACGCCAAATTCACACCAGAAAGGTGAAACCATAAAACTGATGCAAATAATACCGAGGCTTTCATCCAAAAACATTGTGTTTCAAATACCCTCAAATCTTAACATAAGTGGGTTTAAGCTCAAATGTAGTCAAGGATACTGTGCCCATTATCGATGCTATTATAAAACTAGTTGTAATTTCTGTGTCAATAGCTGGAATACGACAGCGTCTGGGAGGGAGGAGGTTGGGGGGCTGGGCGGTCGGGTGGTTGGGTGGTCGGTTGCCGCGCGACACATATAGAGGCTCGGTCGATAAGGAAAGCGGGCCTATGCGTTCCGCATCAGGCTAGGAAACGCAGTGAATTGCGTCGTTAAAATTTAGTTTAAAGGCCGCTTGTAATGGCGGCGTAGTCAGATATTTTCATTCGATATTGGAGTAGTTACAAAGCTGATTTGTTTCATTGAACTTCGAATATGTTAGTTAAGTTATGTTTTTGAGCGCTTTCGTTGTGTTCAGAGTGATTTATAGAAAACAAACATGGATAATATGTACATAATTCCAACTGACCATAATTAAAGTAGTATGGAAAAGTAACTTGTTATTTTCTTTTACATATTATGCTTCTTGGTTTCACTTACGTTTTGGAAGACTACTTGCTGTCCTGGGATGAAAAATTACATATATATACTTCAAGTTATACATTTATAACCTACCTACTTGTCGAAATTCATCAAAATTCTGCCGAGATTTGGAAACAAATTTCAACAAAGACCCATTTTCAATAATAGAATAATTTCATTTCTACTGCAGTATCTCATTTAAAATATTAATAACATAGCGGGCTAAGTTGAAATGCTCGAAATAACAGAAAAACGTAACGAAATTACAGAAAAAAGTACCTATTTGTATCTATTATTATGAGCACCTGCAAAAATACTAAATGTTCATTACACTCTTAATACATTTAATGGTGATTAATTAAGTCAATACAAGTTTAAGTTAATGTTAGGTTATTTTTCTTTCATATCATGAAACGTATTTCTTGTGTTGGTGCATTTTTTATATTTTACCAATAATTTGGAAATAATTAGTATGACCCGAAGTTTTGTGACTGTTTTATTTGATTTCTCTTCTCTCTCTTTTTCTATATCTTTTTAAATTTATATCACATTATGTAAACTTTTACATTGCGAACCTTCTGGTTTACAACTCGATTTAGTCTTTGGTCATTTCTAAAGGAAAATAACAGCCATATTCGCTCGCGTAAATCCATAGAGCACCACTGGTACGTCAACTAAAGGGATGTACGAACAAGGAGTCGAACTAGCCATGCAGAAAACGAGATCCACCTCACGGCTTCCAGCGGTAAGTGGCAGATGAAAGCTAGCATTATCCGGCGAGATTCAACTAGATATCCTACGTTTTAGGATTATATATGTTTTTGTTAGATAAAAAATCACAATAGTACTTTAATTTTAATGTTTTTTTTTATGTGTACGAAATTTTCTTTTCGTAACATTTTTACGAATATCTAGTTCTTATGGTTAAAATAGCATGTTATGGAAATCCGATTAATAGACTGAATAAGACTGTCAAACGCGGTATGTAGATTCGTACACAACCGAACATACGACATGTCCTGGCAACGTCGCTGTGCTAACCCTCACTGAGACGTGCCCATTCTTGCCGAGACGCATATTTTTTTTATAACTAGATATTTATAATATCTAATAATGGTTGAACTTTGCTTAAACTTGTCAGTTAGGTATTCAATTGCGAAATGTTACTCTTTATGTAGAAAGCAATTATAAATATAAAGTTCCATATTAATTTCTATGATTCCATTTGTTTTAACTATACGTATCCGGAAAAACTTGATTCCGATAGACCTTTAAATGTGGTCTATTATATTATTTACATAATATTTTTTATTATAAAATAGTATACCAATTAATTAAATTTTTCTAATCAAATAGATTGCAATCTTTATTCAAATATATAAAATTACATTTTATAACGATTAAAATATCTCATAAATATATTAAATATCTTTATCTAATGAACCGAATAATAAAATTTTGAAGGGCTTATTATTAGTTTTTTTTGTAGGTGCTCATGACCAATTACGGACTGGTTTGATAAAAAAACCGGTCCTGCGCATATTTTATAACAACGATGCCTTTGCGCAGAGTCGGAATAGTAAGAATATACCTACATGAGTTGTGGATTTACGCACCAACATGCAAATATCCTCTGATAAAAATATTTATCAGAATGATTGATAAAATGTTATGTAAGTATATTTAATATCCTTGTAAATGTGAAAGTTTTTGTTTGTATGTAGATGGTTATGCAACCGATATGACTGAACGGATTTTATGATGAAACATGTCATATAGATAGTTAAAATCCAAGAATAAAACAATAGATACTTTTTATCCCGGAAAAATATTTAGATCCCTGGGAAATGCGGATAAAAACGCGAGGCGGAAACTAGTTATTTCATTTTTAATTACTCGACCTAATATTAGATATCAATAAAGGATATCGGTAGCAAGCTATGGTCATAAGCCGTTAAAGCTAAGTGTCTCCGAAGCTCTCGTTTGTTCAACTATAAGCCTTTTATGCCCAAAAAGCGGCCTCCATAAGTGCAAACTTCCTAACCCCACCCTCCCTTTTCTCACGCAGCGACGGGAGGTACCCACCACCCACTGTTTCACCCCCAAGCATCTCCCTATTTCCCCCCATTGCGTCTAGCACACTTGTTTCTAACGACCTCGAAAACTTCGGACTATATAAAATCTTACAAAATGAAAAGAATCAGTTTACAAATGAACTGCAATTACAGCGTGTATTGTTAAGTTTAAGGTCAGGCTGATTGTTTGAAAGTTGGAAATTTTCTTCTCTTGAAATATTATTACGTATTTTTTTTTATAATTTTAATTGCCTTCAGAATTTGTTACTATTTTTTAGATAAAGACATTCTCCGCCTACTGACGTATAATATGGATTTTATTGTCTTTTAGCTTATCTTAATCAGTGCATCCGTTACATTTACAAGGTTTTGTCTACAGATACGAGTAGATACGTATTTGATATAATATTTATAAATTTTAGTTGCGCATTAATTATAATTTTTAAAATTCAGTCAGAATAAAAAATATTCTGGCTCTTCTGATTATTCTGAGTAAAACTCAATACACTATATTATAAAAATATTATAGAAACTTTTCCTAAGTTTATAGTATCTGTACTCAAACAGTAGGTATTTCATGTCAGCAAAAGAGACGTGACTTGTTACATTAACAGTTGAATTTGAATAAATATATACGTATATACCTTTTAGTACAATATACATGATGCGATGCATGCAAGTGAGGTTTACATTACACGTGATATATCTTCTTATTCTAAAGGTGACAATTCAAATAAGATAATAGAATTAATTGACGAAAGATGTGAATATTGATTTTTTAAGGTCGTCATTTGTTACCACGATGAATTAAAATACTGTAAAATTACATCAATATACGTCACAAAAGAGTAAAGTTAAGCCATACTGGTTTGGGACTCGATGTTTCTGAAAAAATACTTTTAAGTATTATTTTTTGTCGTAGGTATTAAATGTATTTTCCCAAATAAAAAATAATTTATAATATGATTCATGCACGCACCTAGACATGTTTTTGATACTAAAGTTTTGATAAAAAAAATGCATTCGTCATTTGTTTTCCGAATATTTCACGGAAATTAGATAACCAGTACTCAATTGCGTGGATTGTAATCTTTTGGCACGTGTAAATATTATTTATTTCATTCTTATGTTGAAAAGTTAATAGTTGAAAGATAAAATCCCTTTATCCGTTATGCAAACGTTTCAGCAATTTTTAAGATTTAAAATATGGTGAAACAATGTTGTGATTGAATCATAGTATTTTTTATATTCTACGAATTTTATTTTTTCCATATTCCACACATAGGCTCCATATCCGAGGATCGAAACATAAGTCAAGTAAATTTGAAAATTATATTGTGTTTATTGAAAATAAACCATATGTCATAGAGCTACATTTAAAATTCAATTGATTCAATCTGGACTCAAAACGTCACTAAAACTTAGATTGACGTTTTATAAAGTCTTTTTTTTGTGATTAGTGATCTTATGGGGTTACATAAAACTCATGACGAGGATTAATAAACCGTAGACTAATTAAAAAAAAGGTTAACAGTAAAGTTTATGTTATCCCGCTAAATCTAGTATTTTTATAAAATACGTCAAAAACAATATTAGCCATATTGTGCAAGTTTAAAAAAATTTATTAAATTTGTGTTTAATAAAAATAATATTTCAGCATTTGACAGTAGAATCGAAAATTGTTATTGTTTAACTACAAACGTTTTTTGTATAATATAAAATTATCATAAGTTCCCACATTATGTACCTTATTTACATATACAATTTAAAGACGTAATAACATTTAAATATTACATTACATAAACTTACATTGAATGGCGTTACCAACACCATAAACAAAAAAAAAACTTAATTCTCAACACATATTTTTTACACGACTCAGTAATATGCATTCAATGATGATAAGCAACCATAAAATTGATAATCGGTATCGCAAATATAGTCAGTCAAAAAAATATAGTGCCAAAATTATCGCAAGCTGGAGTCAACGACCTCTTTATCAATTTAGCAAGGTTTCGCGGACGTGCATGCTCGTGACATTATGCGACGTTAGACTTATGTGATAAATAATGATAATATAATTTACCTACTTATTATGAAATATGCAACTTTATGAAAATCGAAAATAGCCACAAGGTTACGATTCTAACAGCTTGAAGAGGGTCCACGGGGTTTTCGTAGGCATTAGTAATCTAGCAGTCAGAGTTTCAATTTAGTTCATAATAAACAAACAAAAATAGCCTTAATTTGTTTTTGGCAAATTGTATAAGATACCTAATCGAAAATCTTGGTTATTTCAATGTTAAAAAGGACTCTATAAAACCGAGTATTGCTTATCGGCTTAGAGAAATCGTTTACATATTTTTTCTACTAAAGTGAAGTTACAATTAACCTATTATTACATTGCTTATCGCTACTCTCTTTAATTTAAATTTATGTTAACCATTTGGTTCTTAATGGAAAAAAATATCTTAACAGGTAAATGGCAATAGGGCGAGTGTAATGCTTTCGGAATATTTTAGAATATATTTCATGAGTTACTAAGTTCGGATGCTCCTTCACCTATGAAATAAATATCATCGTTACTGAATTAGCTCCACAGTTTTTCAATAATAAATTGCAAATGAATAAAAAAAGTCGTATAATTTTTAGTCAAATTTCGTAATAATTATTAAGTTCGTAATATTTACGTTCAATGGAACTGTAAATGTGTTTATGAGGTTCCATAAAAAATGAATTAGTTGTGATATCCTCTTGGTCGGGCGTAGCCGTCGATCGATAACGGTACGATCGAGTCGTAAATAATTAAGGCTCTCGCGCCAAGGGCGTGTACTCAGGTAGATGTGTAGGTTAGTTAGTAATGCACCCTTTAGTTTATAACAGAGGGATGTTATCCAACTTGATCATTATATTTTAAAGTCAAAAGTAAGGTAAGAGAAGCTTAATATAAATTTGATGTGTTTGTCTTACTTTTTTTTTATACAGTCTAGTCGAGATATAAAAAGAATAGCAAATAAGCAACATTTGTGACTAGTCTAAATTTAGTGCGTAAAGTTTGTCAATTAGCAAATAACTTACAATTTCATTGGCAATGCCACGAGTATTATTAACACTGCCACAGTTTAGCTCCAGCTGTGTCATTAATTAAGTAGTACTGTGTTCAGAAGCTTAATAGTTTTTATTACTTTTAAAAAATTTAATATGGCGATACATAAATGCATAATTTTTCTGTATGATTTATTTAGCTGCTTTTACAAATTGTTATTAACATACGTTTTTCTTTTCTAGGAACTACACATTTATCATCGGAAGCAGAAAACAGAACAAGAACAACATTATATGTACCTATATCTAAATATTTTAGGTACCTAAGTATTATTCATGTTTCTAAATTTGATAAGGACTAAATAAATATTGAGGATAATATTCATGTTTTTATTTATAGTTAAATTATGACTAAGTCGTAAACTAAATTATTTTATAATTAATTTAATATTGATAATTAATTTGTATTTAAAAATCTATACTTATATTATAAAGCTGAAGAGTTTGTTTGTTTGAACGCGCTAATCTCAGGAGCTACAGGTTCGATTTGAAAAATTATTTCAGTGTTGGATAGCCCATTTATTGAGGAAGGCTATAGGCTACTTTTTATCCTGGGAAAACACAAGATCCCTCAGGAACGCGGGTGAAACCGCGGGGCGGAAGCTAGTCTTATATAAATACAAATGTATGAAAGTCATTTATCTCCAGGCCGGTGGACGGATGACCTTAAAATGGACCGGGCTGGATTAAGATTACAAGGAACTAGAAAGAGTAGATTGGTTTGAGAGGCCAGCTGATGATGATTATGTTCAACAAATTTGCACTGCATGTTAAAATAAAATATTCAAATTAAAAAGAGCCGTATTTTGTAAGCTATGGTGTTATCATTTGACCATCGCAAAATGGCCTCGAAGCGTCGACCATTCAGAGTTTGACGATTTTAAATTGCAAATTTTTTAAATAGCAAAACACCTTGGTATTATAATACCTGTACATTGTTTCGTATTTAACACGGTGTATAAGAATTCTTCTTATATAGTGTCATATAGAAAACTACCATTAGAGATAATGCGTATTTTCAAGCACGCACACCATAAAGCGTGAATGACAAATTATTTAAATGCAGAACATCATTTTTTTTTTCATAAAAATAATATATTATAGAGGTAGACTCGCAGATTTCTTCTAATAATAAGTATCATCTGGACCTTAACAAAACGAAATTATTATCCTGCATTTATAATTACGCGCGTTTGCTTTATCGTGAAATAAAATCGATTCCAATTCGTTTCCTATAATCACACAACACTACCGAATTGTAATATAAGGCGGCCAAATTATCACGTTACATAGATAATGCAAACGTTTCGTTTCTATATCACAGATTTCTTTAAACTTTTATAAAAGAGCATGATAAGAACTATTTAAATGATAATTCGTTTAGTTTTAAATTATTCTAAGTATAGAAACATTAATAAAAACATAATTTACTATAACTTAGTTTTTTGTTTTATACTACATAGGTGGCAAACAAGCTTACGGCCCACCTGGTGGTAAGCGGTTACCGTAGCTCATAACACCACGGGCGCAAAGAAAATACAATATTATATTTTCCCTGCCAGGGGTATCACTCACCTGTCTGTAATGATTTTTATTCAACAATGTGTTTTTTTGCTCTTAATTCAATAATATAACAGAAAAACCTTCGAATTTAACTGTAGGAGTAATCATTGAAAAATTATACTACTGTTATCAATCTAACTAAAAATACACTAAATGGATAGACGCGTATGTATCTCATGCCAAAGAGATCTATATTATTATCTAAGGTAAGGTAAGGTAAGTGTGTAAAATTTTGTGGTAAATAAAGTTGATTGAAAATAATTTGAGAAAAATATAAATTTTCTTTTGAAAATCTGATATAAGTACCTACATTTATTTTTCCAGATTTGCTCCTAGATATCACTTACCTTCGCAGTACAATGTGACATCCGCGAGGCTCTCTGAGTTCCAGAGGTTCGCGAATGATGTGGCCAGGTTCGAGCCGAAGCTGTTCCATTTCAAACAGTACTGCTGTTGTTGGGAGTCCATACCCGGGCCGCCTCTTATACCTGCCCTGTAACAATATGAAATAAAATTCAATTTGAGGCCCAATTTTTGCTCCATTTTGGTCAGCCATTTACAATCTATAGTAACTCCTATGTGTTCTGGCAGATGCATCAAAGAACGAGTTTCTTCTAGGTTTTGTGTGTTTACCACCTTCGGCCACATCATCACTTACTATAGTTAGATTGTGATAAAATACAAGCCTATACAGTAAAAAAAAAACATTATATGGTAAAATTTGAGGTTTAGTTTTAGAATTATGGCTATATATTTTAGAAACACCTATTTTTGCACGACTTTACAATTCCCATTATAACGAGTACCTGCTTCTACTCCTGCAATCAACAAATTCAAAAATCTCCCTGATAAATCCAAACATAATTATAAATGCCAAAGCTCTATCCGTTATCATTTCACGCTTAAACTGCTCAACCGATCGCGATGAAATTCGTTACGCAGATAGCCTATGGTATGGAGAGGGACATAGTCTATTTTCTCGGGAACGTGAGTGAAACAGACAGCTAGTATTTTTCTAAACATGCAAAGTTACAAAGAGATAAAGTCAATATAAAAGTCAAATATTTTCTCGAAAAAATAGTTACGTAACGACGTGATCTATTATAGTTTATCAATAAATAGTTTTCAATGTCAACTTATCTGCCTAACAATATATCAAATTAGCGCTAAATAAAACAGTTTCGACACCAATTCAAGGTCTTTCGAATGATTGCAGCAATCCCGGATAGCAATTTCATTGACTGATTAGTAACTGATAAGTACGAACCGTTAAAAATTGACTTCTAAGTCAACGCAATCAAAAATCTTTGAGTCTCGATTCCCATTGGACGTATTATCTACATACAAGTTTGCACAGAACCCTCAGTGCAAGTCAGACTCGCACTAATCTGTTTTATTTTTGAAAACTATTTATCAATAAATAGTTTTCAATGTCAACTTATCTGCCTAACAATATATCAAATTAGCGCTAAATAAAACAGTTTCGGCACCAATCCAAGGTCTTTCGAATGATTGCAGCAATCCCGGATAGCAATTTCATTGACTGATTAGTAACTGATAAGTACGAACTGTTAAAAATTGACTTCTAAGTCAACGCAATCAAAAATCTTTGAGTCTCGATTCCCATTGGACGTATTATCTACATACAAGTTTGCACAGAACCCTCAGTGCAAGTCAGACTCGCACTAATCTGTTTTTTTTTTATTTTATTACATTCTGTTCTCATCTAAACATTAGCAAAGAGAAGTACTGTCTCGAAATACCCTTTAAAAAATTAAAAAAAGTATGATTTAAGTAGTAGGATAGTTAATTTTCCCACGAAAAAAGCACAAAGGTATGGTTATAAAATTTCATTGGCTACCACAGGTCGGGCAGTTGCCAGGCTCGGCAAGGTCGGAGGGTGAACAACCGATGCATGATCGATGTCCCTAACTACCGGCCATGCTGAATACATAATGTATACTCGGTAGCACTCGACAGTAACCACCAGTCAGTTCCCACGTTGGGTTTGATATCGATTTGGTAGTACGTAGCAATTAAGGAAATGCCCTTCTTATAATTTAATAGGTATTCCTTTTAAGTTGTATTATGTACTTAAAGGGACATTATTGACTTTATTACAAGCGTGTATCAAACGAGCCATATTAAAGTTAAATTAGGATTCCGTTTGAAATGGAAAACAAAATATAGATAAGCCTCTAAAAAGGTCAACTTCTAAAGAAAGTCCTCCAATTTGAACAAATAATGATAACCAAATTAAGTTCATTTTTTATTCAATTTATTTTGCTGTTGAGAATTTCCTACTAATATATTTTGAATAAAGGTTGAGGGTGATATAATTGCATTAAAACTACAATGGCCTGTTTCGGTTTTACCCGGAAAGTTAAGGTAACAAAAAGTCTATTTCCAACATTGAGGAGATTTGGGCCCCAGGCGAATACACATTATTAAATATGATATATTGCTGAGCTTTGTTTCTGTAGCAAAATAATGAGAATGCATTTCCGTAGACCATCTACGGAGCTACAGTGCAGATTTCGCATCGTAGCACTTGCAAAATTATTCGTAGCAAATATTTGCAATCGCTACGAAATGCTACGAGATGACAGTAAATACTTCTTCGATCGAATACTAATCTATAAAATCAGTGAAATTTTATTTGATTTTAGGCTTATAATTTATGATTGAATAAGATAATATCATTTTTAACAAATGTTTTTTTGTTGCCCGTTTTGTTTACACCTTTTACCAGCTGTTTAACCAGAAAACTTAATTCTTATAATTTCTTCTAACTTTCATAGTATTATACACGTCATCGGCTAATTTAAATAAAAGAAACATTTACAGAAGTTTACGAGTCAGGCTTAAAAGTGCCATGCCTGTTAAGAGCTGGCCCTAAAACCCCTCCCTTCCACCTTCTACACTAAAGTTATCTATTATTATGCGCATAAGCACGTTCATTAAAATTTAACATTCTGACAGTGAACGCAGATGATAGTGGCATGTTAAAATACCCAAAAACATAAAATATCAAGCGGCCACGTTTGGTACAATGAACAAAAGGGATTTTCAACTACAAGATAATTCAGCTTTTGCAACATTCGATTTTTAGGCAATAAAAAATAAGTTTTTCAGGTATGAGCTAGTCCTAATTTTTTTATATACCTACTACTTACTATGTTTTGGAACACTTTATTGAAATTATAGTGACTAGATAAACGGAGGTATTGAAAGGAGCTCAAATAATAGTGCATACAGATTTTCTCAATTTTTGACATTCAAACATAATCAAGTAAATGTTTAAGCAACATACGACAGACATTATATTTTTTGACAATCACCCCTGTAGATCATGTGTGTATAGATAAACAACTGGTAAACAATATTATGGTTCTTGTATTTTTAAACAGTTCGCAGATCTTATTGATCGTCAAAAATTTAGCAAATCTGTATGCACCATAACACAGCCAATGCGTCTTTTTTTAAGTACATAGTTGTACTATGAGACTTATACCTACCACGTGAAAAAAAAAAATTAAAACTATTTTGCGCAATAAAAGCATAAGTTGAACCAAATAGACTACAACCGTGATAATAAACTGGTTACTTAGTCAAGTAATACTCGTAACTATGCGTGAAAAACAATTTAAAAAAGGCAACGTCCTCTTTGAACTAAGTACTTATATAGTTCTTATTTATAAAATACACCTTCATTTTTGCATTCAGCGTTTTTTAAAAAGATTTTTGTACGATGGGGATGTTGTTTAGTCGTATTTTCTTAGTTAGTTGACTCAAAATTAGAAAATACTTTACTTTTCTACATCGAAAGACCTAACGGACATTTTTCTAACTTTAACGATAACCAATTATTATTTCCCAAACCAGTGTACCTGCCTACCTACCTACCTAAGTATCTCTATCTACCTATAATAAACCAATGCTTGTCTAAGCCACGCACATCCATTGCACTGGGAGTCGATACGGTATCGATTTTGATTCTCATCCAACTCCGTTACAGCCTAACTGTATATTTGCATGCGTGCACGTATTACAGCCATTTTTAACTGACCCACGATGACTCTATTAACGACTCCCTTTGCCATTTGATTGCAGTACGATGAGGGGGGGAGGGAAGGTCTAGTAATACTGGTTGATGTGGAATTTCGGCTGCGACCTGGTTCCGGTATGCAGTACACGCGCATGCGTACTAAAGTCGGTGGGAGTGGAGGCAGGGGGGGGGCGTTGCATCGAGTTGCGCAAAGTGCCGCAGCGGTCACTCTGCAACCACAGCATAGAGAAATTTGGAAAGTGAGAGTATTTGGCTGTGACAAATAATGAACGGGAATTGATGGTTAGTATAACTATAGTTTCCCTTGAATATTACCAGAAGTTTTGATGAAGTACTTTTACCATTAAATATTTACATTACAACAAGATAATAGAAATGCAACATACATTACAAAACATGATAATAATCAATAAATCAGTATCGTGCAATTGCAATTGACCTATATTTTGGACTGATTCCTAAAACTAGGTTATCAACTCGACACAAATTTATTTATATTCTTACGAAATAGCGATATTTGACATTGTTTCTATTTAGAATTTATTTTTATGAGTTGGTCATTTTTTTTAGAATTATACTAGCCTACTGCCCCGCAGTTTCACCCGCGAACCCCCATTTTACCCCCTTAGGGGTGGCATTTTCAAAAATCCTTTTTTAGTGGACGCCTACACCATTATAGCTATCAGTATGTCAAATAGATACAGTTGAGAGATCAGTCAGTCAGTCACGTTATCCTTTAATATATACAGAAAATGTCGTTATATTATTTTAGTTTACTTACTACATTATAATAAATAAATACATAAAATTTATCAATAAATTAAATAAATTCCAATGTATAAATAATCGGTCTTAATAAATTATAATTGTTAAAACAAAAGGAAAAACTTACTTTACCACTTGGCGTAAGTCTTTTATTATTTTTTACTATTATAAATGTATTTGTTGGTTTGTCCTATTTTAACTAAGCAACGGAGCAAAGGATCGACGTGACTATTTGCATAGAAATAGTTTAGAATGACATAAGCTACTCATTTTATCATAGAAACAGACTTTTTTTTACCGAAGTATATACATAATTAACTTTTATATGTGCAATATATATCACTCATTACATCCAGTCAGTTATAAAAATAATGCCTGAAAGATATGCCTTAAGGTGGTCATAGGCTCCAGGCGCAAGCCACAAAATGACGTCACATAGGTGCTAAAAATTTACGAAATAAATTAAGCGAATAAAATCCGTTAAAAATTCAAAAGGACCATCCACCATTATCGATACGGCCAATGTAATGACTTCTCTTGAATGTGGTGTATACAATAACGAATATTTCTATTCTATTCTAAATATATATGCAGGAGATTTTTAATACATCATTCAATAAACTTCACCAGATGTATAATACTATAGATAATATTTTACTCTGTACCAAAACAATGGCACGTAAGAAGCGTGTAAATATAACGGTGTTAAACAACCGGCTGCATGGAGTTCAGTGCATTAATGTCGAATTTTCTCTTCATATTTTACCTTACTATTTATAATTTTATGTTTTTGTTGTACTTTTTATCTAAAGGTACATATAAAATAATACAATCCGGTGTGTCTGTACATTGACGAAAAGTAATCAAAATTTATGGGTGTAACTAAAGAACAGTACTAGAAAATAAACCAGCGGTTTTTAGAATTCTTTTCTATATCTCTGTTTGTTTGTTAACACACATCTCTGGAACTACTGAACCGATTTTCATGTAGTTTTCATTTTAATTTGGAGCAGAATAAGGTCTTTGTTTCATTAATTTTGGATATTGCAAAAATAGTTATCGCCATTTAAAGATTTTTGGAATTTACTGTTATTCTGTTAGAAAGTTATCCATAAAGTAAAAAAGTTATAGAAATTATGTAGTCTGCGCGAGCGAAGTCGCGGGTGAAAAGCTAGTTTATTATATATATTTTGCTTATACAAGTCTACTTCAAAGACTGCCACTTCTTTCATATGTAAATCCTTGCTTAAAAGAGATTCCAAATTAGGGGTTAAATTTTGAAAACCCTTCCTTATTTGGATGCCTATTACGTTATATAAGTTATATTGTGCTAAAATTACCGTGTGGTTTTATATAAAAGTAAAAATTGACTGACTGACATTTAATACAAGTAACAATACGTTTGCTTTGAATTATTTACGTATTATTTTAAACTAAAATCCTTGGCCTTTTTTGCAGCCATATATGCAAAAAATATTACACGTGCCTAAATTTTGTTTGCAGCATGCATATTCATTAATTTGGGATCCTGAACTGCTTATATTAAACAAAAGTAGATTCCATTGTTTGATTTATAAGCATTAAAATAGTTATTTCCAATTTTACACGAGTTTAGTAAATGCGTAGTAGTTACTTGTAGTCATGCATTTTCCAAGAAGAAGAGATTATTTTCTTATTTAAGGATTGAGTTTCAAACAAAGGCTTTTGCATTTTATTTAAATCGTCACCACATTAATAACTTTAAAACAATTTTAGTAAATATAATATTACTTTCATACAGAATTTTTGCAGATATATGAAAATTTATGAGTTTAAAAATGATCACCGTTATTTCTAGGTCAACCGAGTGAGCTTCAAACCGACGTCGCTAGAAAATGCATTCTGCGGTCGGTGGTGCCGTTTAGAAAGAAAGGTGAGGCTAGGGTTGTCACGTCAGGCATTTGCCGAATTTGGCAGGCATTTTGCGTTTAAGTCTGGTATCCGGCCGACGCTTTGAGTCAGGCATTTTTAATTTAAGGCTCAAGGGTTAGCGCGTGCAGATTTTAGATTTCATTCGACGCTTTTACTTTATATTTATAAATCAGCAATTTGAAATATAAAATACAAAACAGTATTTTTTTACGTATTTTATAATGTTTTTCAATCAGCAAATTAAAAATTATTGTGTTAGACAATATCACAGATAATAAGTGGGAACCCTAAATACGGCACTGCGGATGACCGACGATGCGTACTTACCTACCCGTGGATTCCTTACGCCTGCGTACGCTCACAGATTACGCAAGTAGTGTCGAAACTCAATGCTCTTACACACGGGTTTCTAAAATTCTCACACGGCTTATCTAGATGCAGCTATTTATTTTCATGTTAGTGCACGTTGAGTTCGCTGACTAACTGATTTTTCACACATAAAATTGTATATCAAACGTGAACAATATTATTTTACATGGTTTTATTTTCATATTCCTAAATCTTATAATGAAAACGGACACCCTCAGTAAGTTTTTTTGAGATTGTTTTCATAGTTAAGAATTTCTTGAAACTTTCAGGAGCTTTTCTGTTATTTGCGTATTTATTTGAGTTTTGCCTCCATTTAAAGTATTAACTTCACAAAAAAAAATACTACGAAATGATTCAGATGCAGCAAAAACGTTGATACGAAATTTGAAAAAAAAAACTAGTCCTATAAAGAATAGTTTATATAAATGTTACATAAAAGGTTGTAATAGTATAATTTAATAATTTAATTCACTAATCAAGAAGGCTGGCAAACTTGCGTAGGTACTTCCAGCCCCAATTTCATAATAATCTATTCATTCTCTTGACAATTTGTATGAAAACTGTGCATTGCGTAATGTGACACGGCATTAAAGTGATCATCTACTTTTGGAGCTAGCCGTAGCTAGCACAGCTAGTTGTCTAGTTATATATGTACGCGATACACACCTAGGTACTGTATACATGACAATGCAAAGAAAAAAGGTAACTTTCTAATGCATCGTGTTTTCGGTACAAAACACGTGTTGGTCTCCACATAGGCCGCGGGACCATCAAAATAGAAAGTTGCAAGAGGCGCGTTGCAATGCGTACGCGCACGAAACTGCGTTTAGATAGATACAAACTTTAGGAGTCCGTAATGCTATTGAGAAACCCTGAGTCATTTAATTGTTTTATAATAAAAACTGATAATTTATATAAACACAAAAAATAGTAGGTACCTAAATAAAAAAAACTTTATCTAATAGGGTTGTTTGTCCATCTGACAATATTCTTTTTTACGATTTTTTTTAAGATATGAAGATCAACTGACTTCAATTGTCTATTTAGCAACGTAGTATGCTTTATTAATTATTTCATTAAAAGTAAAACGAGAATACAATTGACCATATATTATTATGTAATTACTAATTTATTTTAGAATAAAATTATTTATCCCTTACTGATTTGATATATTTTCAGACGGAACCAAAATTTAATTTATACGTTGCAAGCACACCAACGCGAACCAGTGCGTGCACTATGAAACCAGCCTTTCACTTGGTTGCAACTTTAATAGCTTTGTTTAAAGCCTCTTTCTTATATAACGGTTCTTTTATGTCGCACACAAAAAAAAAACCTTTTTTTTTTAATCACTAAAGGGTTATGTATCAGATGTTAATTATAAAGATTTATCCCAACTAACACTATAAATGCAAATGTGAGTTTATTTCTTTGTTTCTTTGTTACCTTTTCACGCCTAAGCCGCTGAACCGATCGCGATGAAATTTGGTACGCAGGCCTATGGTATGGAAAAGGATATGGGCTACTTTTTTCTCAGGAACGCGGGTGAAATCGCGGAAGACAGCTAGTATTCTATAATTCAGAATGTATTCAATGATAAAACATTATATCTACCTACCTTATTGATTTTAAATTAACAGTTTCAAAAGCAAACCGGAAAATAACTATTTACAAACTGTACCCAGCAATTATGTTCATTATAATATGATGAAACTACGAACTTAATCTAAATAGAAACACTCGACATGTAATTAACAAAGTAGACCCCATAAAAATAACCGAAACTAATAAAAAAACTTGCGTAGCATAAGTTTGACTTGACCAATAATTGCATATTCGTTTCTGTAA
Source organism: Tetheella fluctuosa (assembly GCA_951216915.1). Taxonomy (NCBI): domain Eukaryota; kingdom Metazoa; phylum Arthropoda; class Insecta; order Lepidoptera; family Drepanidae; genus Tetheella; species Tetheella fluctuosa. Next base: position 13,670,909 of record OX578214.1, read on the forward strand.
TCATTCATGGATGACAACTTTCGTGCGTTTATTATGTAACGAGTACAAATATAATTTTAAACCACACTTAAATAATAAAACTTAACTAGTTTATGTCTCAGATTTTCTTATAAGCCTCATCTAAAGAATACATCTACAATTAATTCCACCTATAAAATGTAAGTACGCGTTGGTTGAACCAATATTACAGAAGCCCAAAAATCATCTCGAATTTAGGTACTATGACCACGAGTTGCGGAATAATAAAAATAAGAAACCGTACATCAGTTCCGCGTAGGGTTGTCCAAAAATAATGCACCAACCGGACCTCTGCGGACTTATTGTGTAAGAAATAATCCTTGACCCAAATTGTCGCAAACCCAAAGGAATACCAGTTCCATCCAGTTTAGGTCGACTGTCCCACATAGGTTAAATAACTTATTGTAATTTTTGTACGGTGTTGTGGTAAGTATGATGCATTTTTAAGATGTAATGTGGGTATTTAGGAAGTAAATTAACCGCTATAACTTTGACCCACCGGTGAATATACGCTTGTTTAGCCCCACTGTTAAAACGAACACAATATGCATTTTATGTCGCAGTTTTTTTAGGCCCTAGTGAGTTCTTGAGCTTTGTTCAATTGAAGTTTATTGATAACATATCTTAATAATACAAGATTAATTCTTCGAGAATTCTACTGACTTCATTTGGGATTCGTTACTTCAATTACTTTTACACAATGTTTAATAATAAAAATATTATGTAGGTAGCTTTTACTGATAAATCTATAAAATGTATAATGCGCAAAAATACACCAAAATACAATGATATTACAATAACAAAAGAAGCAGATATGTTTCTAGCGCGCGCATAGTGAAGACTCGAAAATGTCCCAATTGGGACGTTTTGTCTTTAGTCCGCTTCAGGCAGGGCGACGAGCTAACGCTGTGTAGACAGACCAGATTTTAAACGACGGTTACTATGAACATATCTTGATATATATATTTTAATATCATTGACCTAATATAATTATTTGGATTCACTAATAGGATTTTTTGTAAAGCTGTAAAAGTTGAAATTTTCAAAATAAAAGTAAGTTAAATATTTTCCAATTTTCACAATTTTTAATTTATGGATAAAAAAACAGTGTAAAAATGTATGCTTTCAGGAATAAATTACTATAATGTAATATCTTCTTACTGTCTTACAAAGTATAATACCTCTTTAGATACGGTAATACAGAGATTATAAAAAAAAACTGATGAATGTAAACTGTAGATTGATAAGATTTCTATCTGACACGTGTATAATTTTGATTGAACATATTATTATATTTTTTCCTACGTCTTTGTGGCGAATTTTCATTCAAATTATTTATTTTTTTACAATACGATAACATTTAAGTTTCAGAAAATATTAGTGCGGACTAACAAAATTCCCAGGTCTTTATTTATAAACAAAGTAAAGTATATTAAAATCTGCCTAGCAACGTAAAGAAATAAACTATTCGACGTTTGATTGTAAAACAAATATATACTAATATAATATTATAAAGCTGAAGAGTTTGTTTGTATTAGCGCGTTCAAACAATGTACGCGCTAATCTCAGGAACTACTAGTTCGAATTGAAAAATTATTTTAGTGTTGGATAGCCCATTTATCAAGGAAGGCTATAGGCTACTTTTTATCCCGCGAAAACATAAAATCTCTCGGGAACGCGGGTGAAACCACGGGGCGGAAGCTAGTAATAATAATATAAATGGATAATCACAAGACTTAATGCAATCGACTTAATCAATATGACAAGTAAAAAGTACGTTATAGCATCTTGCTATATTAATAATAAAACCTTTTTCTGATTTATTTTCAGTTCTATGCGCCAACTTCCATCCAAATCTCCTAAGCCACACAACATGTCCTGTCACAAACATTTCCACAAACATTCGTATTTATAATATACTATCTAATCCCCCTGTGTCGCAATCCCTCTTTTTTTTATCAGAACACGGGTGTGCGCACAACAACTCACCAAAGTTTCATTGCAATCACACGAATAGTATAGGAGCACATACTTTACAAATAAACAGACAGACGAACATTGGTTTATATATATACTAGCTTCCACCCCGCGGTTTCACCCGCGATCCCGAGGGATTCATGTTTTCGCGGGATAAAAAGTAGCCTATAGCCTTCCTCGATAAATGGGCTATCCAACTCTTAAAGATTTTTTCAATTCGAACCAGTAGTTCCTGAGATTAGCGCGTTCAACCAAACAAACAAACAAACTCTTCAGCTTTATAATATTAGTATAGATACATACAGAAGTAATAATACGTGTAGAATTTAGAACAATATTTAGACACGTCCGTGTAAGAGATTTCAGGTATAGAAGGTCTATAAAAAAAAGGTCCACAGAAAATTAAAAAAATATTATACCTGATTGTTCCTTATATTCTGATATCCTGATCCAATCTTAAACTCATCACAGATGGGTCTAACCCCCACGCTAATAACCACTTATCCAAGTCCCAACTTGATATATCTATAACTCTCGGGTCTTTCGTGGGCTTCAACAGATTTTACAGTAATGTGGACATTTGGACCAACAATGCATGAGGAAGTTAACAAATTCGAGTCATCGGTTTTTCTTATCAAAATATAATTGTGGTGTTTTCCCCAAACATAAATACTGCATTGGTAAGAAGCTTGTGTCCTCCTTCCGCTCCAATTGCATATACAATGATGTTTATTTTGTATTGTTTAAAATGATTCAGTATTTGTATGGTAAATTCTTATTTTATTAGGTATTTACAAAGGGTATTTAACATTTGCATGATAAAATTATTACAATAATAATTATTGTGTTTATAAAAATATATAACCAATTCGCGATAATTCCCAGGAAATATGGAAAAAAATCTGCATTTTACATGACTATTAAGTAGGTATGTTCAATTCGTTTTTATAGCTACCAGCCTTCACCGAATCAGACCATGTAATTCAAAGGTGAACACGAGATAATGCCTCGATCATATTTTCAATCGTTACCGTCAACAACTCATTTTTAAGCAAAAGTGAAATATGCTTTTACTTTTCCTTCTTGAGTATTAAATTGGTTCGCCATTATTTTGATGCTAATTTGAGTATAATTTGTTTTTTAAGTCAAAAATTTATTTCATACAAACCATGTCCTGATAATGACAAACACACCAAAAAGAATTATCCAACTTGGTGCAGTCGTTCGGAAGCTATACGCATACATAGATTTCGGCGATTTAATTATATATAGATAGATAGATATTTTATTCATCGTTATTGACGCATAAAAAACCATATCCTAAGTCACCTGTATCCTTAATTCACTTATTATTTAAAATTCTAAGTCACAGTTCAATCTTTTGTCCAAATATTTGCCAACATTCATGTGATAAAGTGGCGGTGTATACTGTACATTGCACGCGCACTCACACTGCCATGATGGCCTTGGTTGTTACGTAAGCGTCGCGCCTCGAAGGTACCAGGATGGGGGTGTCCTTGGTCCCCTCCCCACCTCCGGGACCTAACCTAGACGCAAGGCCGTTTGGAAATGAAAATAATATTTGATACATTATTGGAAAATCAGTGGGAGGTCCTTATTAAAAGCTTAAATATTTTGTTACATTAGTGAAAATATTTTTTTGCACTAATAACTAATGCAAATTACTTTAGCAATTTGTTTATAGCCAGCCTCAGTTTTAGTGTTAATTTTTGGGACTATTTAAAAAAGATTATGATGATTATGAATAAACTTCACTTATTCAAGAACTTATTATGGGACCAACTCTGGTATCGCGTAAAATAAAACGGTTGCTTCATCCATTTTGGTCGAGTAGGTTGAACATTTGAATGGAAGAGCTGGTAATTTTGTCGTGATTTCACAGTTAGTCTTATAATAAAAGTTGTTCATATTGATGAGTACTTCCACCTCTGCAAGTATTGCCAGTGACTAATAAGTCTACTAGCTGTTCCCCGCGGTTACACCCACGTTCCCGGAATAAAAAGTAGCCTATAACTTTTCTCTTGGGCTAAAAATATTTTTTCAAATCCAATTGATAGTTCCAGAGATTAGCGCGTTCAAACAAACAGACTCTTCAGCTTTATTGTATTAGAATAGATAAAATACGATGTAGGAATTACGCGTTCGTTAAAGGAAATCTTTTCAAAATGCAGACAAGTTACTTTTTTAAACAGGTTTTAATTAATACTCAAGCACAAGTTTCGTTTATATAAACGACGTCTATATCTCATAGATACGGGTGTAGGTAAAAAATAAACGATTTATTTGCTTAAAAATACGCTTCTGGGTCTATGACGATAAAAAAAAAACGAAAAATATACATATCGTAGCTTCGTATGACCTAGATATTTTTAGATATACATTGGAAAAGTTTTTTTTTTACACAATCTCACTTAGGTGTGGCCGAAAGTGGTAAGCACACAAAGCCTAGAAAACAATTGGCTCAAAATGCAACTATAGAACGTACCGGATACTATAAATGCATGGTATATTATAATTACTCGGTAATTTTAAGTAACGTCAATTATTAAAAAAAAACTACGAGGAATTTGAATAGGTCTTACAATTTACATATTACCCAATCAAAGCATTAGGTATTTAATCTGTTGTTATTATCTAACCAGTCTTGCTTCGGTACAACTTAATCTTGCAGTGTTATATTAAAGGCTTTTTTAACATACGAACTAATTTAATAAATTACAATCAATGTTGACTATGTATTTAAAAAAAGAACAAATATATCTTCCAATCAATATACGAGTACGTACGTCATTCATTTAAATTATTTTATTTTTAATATTACATCTAACTCATTTTGCCTTGCAACTGATATCATTTTCTTGTAATTACATACACTAATCAGGTTTTTATCATTTCATAGACCTATGTGAGGTTATCTTGCTTGCAGATACCACGTGTCTCACCCAATTTATTCTAAACATTTCTTAGAATTTTATTTAATAAAATTATGTGAGTTTTTTAGAGTTGAATCAAATATTTTATTGCTTTTCGGAATAGATGATACTAAAAAGTTTAAAGTACTACGTAATTTTACCGTTTTTTTGTAAAATTTTGAAGCTAGATGGATATTTTCTTCTTTACAAATAATAAGGCTATATATTTCACTAACTATTATCAACTTATCTATATAGAATAAAGCCCCCTACCATCTGCATAAATATTATAATTTAATTTGTAAGAGATCTCAGCTTATGATTTTGAATGCGAGGATCTAAAATTTAAAATAAGAATATAAGCCCAGGATTACACTGTAACACGGACTTGTACATATAAAGTGTACGATTGTAATGTCAACATACTCGAACCCCATTGGTCGTCACTATTGGGCGATGACGCTATCGGAAATATAGGTTGAATCGTAGAAACGACCTTCATAGGCACAATTTTATTGTTACTAACGACTTACTGTATTACAAATAGCTTTCCATGAGCCTCGCCATCCCAATTTATACCTCCTTAGGGCTGGAATTTCAAAAAATTCCATCTTTGTCACCAAAGATTTGTTTCAAATTTTAAATCTAGGTCCACCGAAATAGACTGCGCGTTGTCTGTCAGTCAGTCAGTCACGGTACTGTCTGATTTATGTGATATTTATGTACCTATAATAAAGTTATGAGATGTAATAATAAATAAATTATAAATAATAATATTTGTATAAGTCTTAGTTCAGAAGTAAGCAAATAAAAATCATAATTCACATTAATGATGAAACTGAATATTTCTTAAAGCTTGTTATCGTCTCTTGTTTTAGGATTTTATGAAATAAATATGACCTTTTTAGCAAACATTTTACGAGCCTATTTATTTATGTATTTTCGGATACATAGTACCTACCTAGTTGGAATTTTGTTATTCTTATGTATAATTTGTTTGCGTAGCAACGTCATCTTAATCAATATTGACCTTTATCCTCTAGGGACTAAGAAACATAAGTTATTGATGAATTACTACGTACTTTACAAGTTTTAGTATTTTTCAGTATTATTTTCTAATTCCAAATTTAAAATGATGGATTAATTTGAATTTGTTCAACAGTATTAGAAACTGTAAATTTGAATGACATTCTTTTATTCCAGAATAATTAGCAATGTATTAACGCTAGTATAGGTACATAGACCTATCTACATGCATTAGTAGTCTAGTGTGTGATGTGACAAATGCGTAGGTAGCTGCGTCCAGGTCTAATTGTATAACTGCGGGTCAATCAACTCTTGTAGGAAAAAAAAAACAAAGCGCTCGAAGTATGTAGCTATTGTAAAAAAAGTTAACATGCATACAAAGTTACACAAAGTATGCTGTAATCAGTGAAAAAAATCAAACATAATATTTTTATTATATTTTTATTATATCGTACAAGTTTAGTCAGATATTTACGTTTACCAAAACATTACACTCTTATTATTTCACTGATCATCTTTAATGAGTTTCAAAAATATTTATCAAAGCAATTGAGGAATTTATACAATGAAAGGTTGTTTTAGAAAATAATTGTAATAGAGGTGTACAAACTGATGACGTTTGTTACTTTGTTCTATATACCTACATAACATAATTTTACTAGTAAAATAAATGCAAAAGTTTACGTGAGAGTTTGTTGGTATGTTTTATTACATGGTTTATAACTCAATCCCGTTGTAATAGCTAAACAAACGAAGTTGAATATCAGTAAATTAATAAATCAAGCAAAGGCTTTGCAACAATACAAAGAGAAGCCAATGAAGTAATGATTGTAACAAATAATATTGTTATATTGTAAGATATAAAAATTATGTACAAAATAAATGTACATAAATATACAATCTAATGACTATTTGAATGAGATCTCCGTGCTAGTAAATACTAGATTGAAAAGAACTATCGGGTGAATGATTTTAGTGAAGAATATGTTGGTTGATATTGACGTAGCTAATGTATCTATTAAAAAGTAAGGCAAATAAGAAATCTATGAGATACCACAAATAATAATGCATAAGTTTAAGAAATTTACAGAAAACTAAATAGTACGATTAACAATAAAATAATAATTAAAGATTATGTGAGAGTAAATGTATAAGAGATGAACTCAAAATTTAAAATACCCAGTCAAGGTTGCCAAGTAGTTTATGTATAGGTACAAGTAATGACATAACAGATTTCATTGATTGACTGATATGAAAGCACGATTTTGTTATAATGGCTACCAATTTCGAAATTGTCACTGCATCCATTGTACATTCAAGAATAGTACTTCCCTAACCGAAATTATAATACTACCTTCAAACGTTGATTGTTGATATTGAGCTATATATCTGTAGGTTTAAGGTTGAGTATAGAGGAATAGTGATAATGACGTGAGCTTTGAATCAGACGTGTGCAGAAGCGCAAACGCAATACAAGGCGAGCGGTTAACGTAGTCCGCGGCCGGTATCTAGGTGCTAATAGCTTGTCCATGGACAGTCGCCGCACGGGGCCGCTTTGACAGTTTCTATGCAAATGTTAATGCGTTGCGATACCAGTTTTCGCCTCACAGAGCGGTTCCGGGCCCATTCTTGCGCACGCCCATATATTTAAACCTAAATTTATGTTGGCAAACTGGATTTTTTTTGGATGGATTCATTAAAAATGATGAGAGATGTACGCACGAGTTGTCGATAGAGAACGTTCCACGTGATTCATCGTAGATAAGACTAGATACGGCGAGATGTAGGGAACCGGTCGTAGATCGCAGAGAGAATTAGTGATGCAATATCATCGAACAAAAAAATTGGGAGATACGTTTGTCTCATTATCAAGTTCAATAGCCCCAAAGCGACAGCACGTGTATGCAAAACTTTTGGAACGGGGCAAAAGTGTGCAAAAACGTCCTCTCGGAACTACATTTTAAGGTGCAAACTGCTCTACACCCCTCATACACTTAAAATTTATCGTATGCTGCGGGGTGTCAACAAGTATTTATCAATGACTGGTATCTCGACACTTATTTTAAAACCGTCCAGATTGACTCCCAAATGAGGCTAGGCGCGACGCATTTTTTTCTTCAACCTTATTGCGACTTCCTGGTCGGGTCACACCCAAACCTCCCAACCATAATAATTCGTCTTACGCACCGTATAGGCTAATAATAAGCTTACAAAAGACAATACTTTCCTCGATTCCATATCGTAATTTCCACAGTCCTTGAATCGTTAATCAATAGAAAACCATCAGAGCTCTATCGAGCTATGCACAACTATCATAGTTTGTATCACTGAGTGTGCGTTCACTACACTGGAGGTACACTCGGTTAGTTAGCACCGTGGAGCCGCGCCGCGGTTGGTTGCGATCACTTCCGCATGTTGCAGCGCGCGTGTGCGCCCGCGCCGACCGTTCGGTCCGCAGCCTGTATCGTGCCGTGCGCGTATCGCTCCTAGCCGTGGGGAGCCTCGCTCGCGAATGCGACCGCCGAAAACTCTTCGCGCCGCCCGAATGCAGAAAATTCGGACGCGTCGAGTGGGGGACGCTCTACGACTATCCGAAACTTGCGCGTGTACGTGCAGCGCTTCGCTATGAAAAAATCCAAGGTTAACGCGCGCTGCCAAAAAAAGACGCACGCAAAATGAAAAAAAAGACGGCTAGAGCGGTGCCCCTCGCGGGCCCTCGATGCAGCCCATTCTGCACACTCCGCGAGTCGACGACGCCGCTGCCGCATTCATGTGATATACCAATAATAGATGCCTACCAATACTGTGTAGTACACGTGTGCCTATACGCTGTGTTTTCATATAGTTTTCAAGACGCTGATGGGCGCTCATTAGAATAAAGAGCTACAGAAAATTGTACGGTTATTGACTTTATTACGTAGCGACTATTTTGAAATGTCGTTAACACGCCTGTAATGGCAATGTACCTAAACGGCTGAAATAATAATGTAAAGTGGGTAACCAACATATTTTTAAATATTTTCGACCATATTCGTTTGATATTCTGGAAAGTAATTTTCTAATATTTGCTTCATGTGAAACATCGCATCAAAATGAGATAAAAGTAGGTCATCCAGCGTTTAAAAAAATACAATTCAAAATACCATGGAATAAAGATTTTGTTTACATTTAATCTGACTGGACAAAAATACTAAAAAAGCTAGCGGTTTGGAAACGAGGCCTTTGGTCGTTGAACATTCATGCTAAATCCTTTTTGTATAACCTGTCATGAGCAAAAAGGAATATATGAAAAATATTCTGAAAAGTGAACCTTAATTTGATTTCGGCCTGGATTTAGTTCAGCTCATAGCAATCTCCGTGACACGGCCATTTTGCTGGAAAATGCTGGGTTAAAAAGAAAAATCAACCACTCCACAAATCAACTTCACGGTCATAGTATCGTGATATAGGCAGTCAATTTTTCCAACGAAAATGTTTTTCATAAAATACTTCAAGGTGTTTTAGTTGGGATAATCAATGGTTTTATTTATTTATAAGTGACGTCATCTAACGTTAATCGATGACAAGTTTATTTCGACAATAAGTTTTGATATCATAGTAATATAAAAATAACCTTTTAATGTTTTTTTGAGTATACTGATGGTAGTCTTTAGCATCAAAAGTGTATGTAAAATTTCATCTCAATCAATCGCCAGAACTGGTTTTTGTTCAGTTGCAAGATTCTACTGACACATAATGTACATACTACCTAACAGGCGAAGATAGAAACTAATGAAAAAAAATACACAATCATAATCATATACTGATATCATTTAATTACTATACCAATAGATATGTAATCTAATATTAGTATTTAATTATTTGTAAGCCTTGTAATATTCTCCCCGACAATGACGATGAATGTTGATTTCATTTCCCGGGATAAAAAGTAGCCTATAGCCTACCTCGACAAATGGGGTATCCAACAATAAATTATTTTTTCAATTCGAACTTGTAGTTCCTGAGATTAGCGCGTTCAACAAACAAACAAACTCTTCAGCTTTATAATATTATTATACATATAGATTATAGATGAGGTAATAAAGCTACCTACCTTGTCATGACAACTTTGACGGGCCGGTTGGCGTGGTTAGTAAAACACCCTATCATCTATTCCCCCCAGCACATACATTGAACATGTGTGTTTGTCCTGAGTCTGGGTGTAATTATCTATTTAAGTATCTACATATTTAGATAAATAAAAGTGGTTTAAGTAGTATATCAATTTTCTAGTTTCTATGGTACAAGCTCTGCTTAGTTTCGAATTAGATGGCCGTGTGTGAGGAAAAATTAAATCTTCAGGGAAAATTTCAAAGAGATAAATATCAATCATGCTAGAAGGTAGGTTTTCAATCATGAATATGTTCGAGACTGGTTGAAAAAATATATTTATATGTAGATAGGTAATTATGTAGTTAATATAGTAGTACCATTTTGCTTACAAATAGTCATGGGTCCTAAGTCTTACTTTAATTGATTCTAGGTACTGTATCGACTAGTGTGAAACCGTTTTTTAGTATTTTCCGGTTATTTAGCACAAAATAAAAACAATATGAATAAACCGATGAACATTATAAAAAAAAGGTTTTTTTTACTTATCATTATGGTCGTATTGCATCATAATAATCACAGAAATTACTATTTGATTTTAGCACATTCATGTTTATCTCTGTAACTCATAGAGAAATTTTATTTATTTAGAACAATTGTGATAAAATAATGTGTTATTATCTAGATCCTACTAGTCTGGGGTTTATCATCACTTAATCAAACGATGTTCGTTCGTTTATGTGAAATTAACCGTTATTTAACCACCTATGCGAAAGAAAGATTTTGGGGAGGCAGTCTTTGGGAAGCAATCTTGCAAAGCTGGTCATCGTTGGCAATACCGAAGGAAAGAGAACACGAGGCCAGTCTCCAACACGATGGTCCAAGTAAATGAATCTATATCCGTAAGCTCTCAGCAGGTGGAGATGGTGACTTTGTACCGGAGTCGATGGATGTAGTTTGTACGTTTAAAGGGGTCCAGTGACCATGATCCTTAGTAATGAAGGACCAATTCTAGGAGTACGCCGCTCCTATATTTCTTATTATCTTTTGCATACAATTTGCAACTCTATTTTTATACAATAAAGACGATTGCAACTTAAATATGGAAAAATTCTAAAGCATGCGCGATCACTTTTTTTGCTCTGATTGAACCAGATTAATTCACATAAATTGACGTAGATTTACTAGATGAAAATCTAAGGGAAAGTTTTTATGTCAAAAGGTTGACGTTTAGTGTTTAAATCTGACTATAAACATTCTTAATATAATTTTATTATTGAATAATTAGCATTAAAATATTTGTTGTAAGAATTTTCGAGCCAAAAACTTGTTTTAATAATAAACGTCATCTCATTAACTTGAAAATTAGTATACTTGAGTAACAACATTTCGACCTTGGTAACATTCGTTGTTTCCGCATGTAAAAATTAGATGTACGCATATAAAATGTGCAGCGCCGAAAAGAACAATAACATATTCTACATACATGTTCACTTATCAGTTTGGCGAGGCTACGTGAATTCTGATAAAAGCAGAATTAGGATACAGGATGTTTGGATTGTACATAGGTTTTTATTTTCAAATTAAAAACTCATTTATTCAATTTTGCCCCTGATAAGATACCTATTTACGTTACAATAATGACTCTCTGATTTGGATTACAATTAAAGAGAACACTTCGACAACTCAGTAAGGCATTTTTTTTGAGTATTTGTTTGTCAACAGGTCGAAACTAATGCTTAATGTTTACCGCCACCTAAGGCCATTTGAAATACCGGGTAGATTTCTACTGTGTTGCCAACCTTAAAGAGCTCTTTTTACACTCTTTTTCAGGAGCTCTTATCATGGTCTCTGGCTTATCCGATCTTTCCACTTCTTTCATTATTCATCAACATTCATTAATTCATCCAAAAAACTAAGTAAGTGATATCCAAAAAAAAACAGTATACGAAAAAGACAAGCTTTTTTATACATTTTCATCTCTATTTTCTAGTTTTCTCCCATTCATTATTATTATGCGTCAAAAATTACTTTGAAATTTAACAAGATCAAAGTAAACATGTTACCTAATCAATCCATACAAGTACATTGCGTCACAAGAACTTTTGTCTGTGTTTATTTAGTATCCCCACAAGCAATTAAGTCAGAAATTAGTCAACAAGTAATTCGGCCAGTTCCCACTGTGGCTTACGCTTTTCTGAATCCAAAGTTGATTGACTGAACAATTCTGTGACGTCAATATTAAATGTCGTAACTTTTCTTACATAATCGCCTTATTACCCACCTGGTTCGCAACCAGGCTGCTGGATGGCGCCCCCAAGTAGTCTAACACCAACCGGTGTATTCCGGTACGTGCATTTGAGATCCAATTCCCTTATAGGCTTTATGTGCTTATCATCATCGGCTACATCAACACATGGAAGAATTGTGGTCAAACACAAGCTTAAAAAAAGGTAGTTCAAGAATCGTTGTTTGAGAGATAGAGCATAGCGATATGTCGCTCAAAGAGCTGCTCGACTGGGGAAGTACCTTCACCTTACAGAATACCGCAGCCAAATAACTTATAGTTGTTATAGTTGGGTGCCTTTCATTGAATACCAGTCAGCTGTTTTTTGACATGACTGAATAACATTATATCTAAACTTTCAATATAATATGTATGCAATTAATTTTTGATAATGGGCGTCTTAGGCGTCATAATCTTAGGCGTCTAAGGTGGCTTTTGGTCCAAACTCTAAGGAACTCTCCACAATTGGGTGATAAATGATACACGTGGATTCACAGTTTGCAGCGAAGAATTGATTGAATATAATATTGCTAGCCATGTCGTTGTTATAATTTACATTTATATAATAAATAAATTAATGTCGTCATTTCGGGATCCACAGCTAAACAGAGAATATATCTCGCACCCTCCTACAAAGCGGCACCGCACGGTTCAACGTTACGGCCATCTCTCCGCGAATACAATGAATAGGTACTGATAGTAAAGGTGTATTTAAGAATGTTATAGCAAATGATATCGCAAGATGTATATAACTAGCTTTGGAAACGAGAGCCTCTTTGATGAAAATATCAATAACACTCATGCACGTCACGATCTGAAAGTTTACTCCTAACCAATTTGACGTTATATAGAAGTCTAGTATGTGACATGAATAATGACGTCAAATTACGGAGGTCATAGGAAATACAACAGCCTGTAGCTACGGAGGGCTTACAACATTCTTGCAGGGTTATCTAATCAGTTTTAGACACACGGCTGCACCGTGGCAGTTATCACATTTGTTATAGATAGAAAAAAAATATTTTATAAAATAATTGTCTACAAGCCTAAAATATGAAGAAAATTGATAGGATTTTTAAATATTACTTGTAACAACAAAAAAAAAATTAACATGAAATATATTTCATTGAAATCTACCTTTGGAGGCACTTATGAACAATCTGACTCTAGCGCACGGTTCTGAAGGTTGCATTTACTGTTCTCAGTTCTTCTGTGCGAGCAATAAACACAGCAATTACTCTTTTCAAAACAAGTTTAGATTAATTACATAACATCATTCTGTCTCACTGATAAAAAACGCGTGCTCCAGGCGGCAAAACAACAAGTAGTATCTAAAATTTAATAAGTATAAATAGCAGACTTAAACAGACTAGCTCAGCACCTGTTCACAATGACGTTAATTGAAATTTTGCGGAAGGTACTTAATCGTAACATAAAAACCACGAATTATTATATAATATTAAATCGAGTGTCAATATTAATAACCTGGTTATGTTGAGCTGAAATTGAACCAGAAAACCTAAACCTAACTTAACCTAAACATTTCTATTTGAACACATTAATATTTAATTATTTTATAATTAACTAGATCCCTGACTATGTTTTTTTCTTTGTATTAAACATCTCGGGCGCGCGCACAACAACTCACTAAAGATTCAGCGCAATCAGATGAATGATATAGGAGCGCATACATTAAATACAAACATTGATTTGTAAATATATTATATATATTATGTCACCGGAAACTAACAAGAACTACTAGGTTAGGTTAGGTAATTTTATAAATTTCCTAGAAAATAAGATCCGTAAGTTTATAAATTTCCTAGAAAATTTATAAACTCGCGGATCTTGTTATTTTCCGGTGACATATAGATTAGAATGTATTGTAATTATCATAAAATACTTTTATTTCTTTAAAAAAGTAGTTAGTATGTATGTTTCTGTAATATAATTATGTTCATATGAATTAAAAACTTTTGTTACAGACAACAACAAAATTAATATTTTTTCCGTTTTTTTTTCTAAACTAATATATTATAGGTACATAGTTTAAATAAACCTAAAATTGGCGCAATCTGAGGCCCTACTTTGCATTTTATGCATGTTATCTAAGCCTACATTGATTAGAATTCTCATATGTTTGATATCAGAGGCTAACTAGATAATAAGATTATTTATAGGTAGATAGAAAAAAAATACAATCGAAAACAACACATTTAATCAGGAAACTATTGATTTGATTGATTTTAATACTTCCAGAAGTATAAAAATCTTTAATATCATTTTTTATTGATATATAATAATATAATAGGTTATCTCAGGCGTGCATTGCAATGTCTCTTTTTTTGGGTCAAAAAACAATTGCGGTAAATTCATCGTAATCGGATGAACGGTATATAGGAGCGCATACGTTAAAAACAAACCATCAAATATACAGACAGAGAGACAAATGATTTTTATATATATGTATAGATAATAATACCAGGGAATATGGTGTCAAACTCGATGAGAGAGTGAGCCTTTTTTGAATAGCTCCTCGTAGCGTTGAGAGTAAATTATAAGGGAACTGATTCTACATCCTAATGAACCGCAATAGGAAAAATAAAAAATATAAAGGATAAAGGTTTTGAACCGTTTATATTCCGCGACTCTTAGCTGTAGGCTTTTTGTCTAAAGCCTGACAAGTAGGCAAACGACCCACCCAATGGCAAGAGTTCACCGTCGCCCATGGACATTAGCAAGGCTTAGTTTAACTAACCACCAGAAAAAATCACTTTATATTGCCAAAAATAGTAAATGACCACCAAAATTAAATCCCCATTTTAGCGTGAAATTAGAACCAAAAATGAACAACTTGCTATCCTACTTAAAGCAACAAACTCCAAATTATATGATTGTTTAATCTAAAAAGGGTTTCCGTGCAGTAAAAACAAAATAACCACGAAGTGTATGCACTTCTTACCTAAAGTATCTGGTTTTTGAATAGGAAGAGATTTACAATGTTTTCACATAATTATGTAAGTAATTGTGATTTGGTGATCATTTACTAAATTTGGTGATCAATTTACTAAATTTGGGTAATAGAGGTTATGTTCACAAAGTTCTTTTTGGTGGTCATTATATTTGTCCCCCATTAGCAATAGCAGAATCATTGTCAACGTGTTCTTGATCTTTACATAGCGTAGAAGGCAGCTTACTCTCAAGTGCAACTGCCGGGACGATTCTTGGCGACAAGAGTGAAAGCCAACCAAATACTCTACCACAGTTGTAAATCTACGATGATAAATCGCCCAGTTTAATTTTCCTTTATGGCATTGCCACATAAAGAGCTTATCTTTCCTATTAGTTCCTAATGCCCATTTTGACTACAACTTAGTGTCACATCGATATATGTGTTGTTAGGAATGTTTTTTAAAATCTACTGAAAATGATCCTTATTAGTAGCAGTATTAAGATACAATTCGTATCGCAAATTTTATTCAGGTTGATAAATAAAATATTCGAAAAAAGAAGAACTCAAATTCATAAAACATTTAACTTTATTGTGAAATAAAGCATATTTTCATGAAGGACACTATTTTTTTTAATCTGCACATCTGTTACCTTACAATGTGTAGGTACATAACTGAACATTTTAATGACGGTCATAAAGCTTTTAACGCGACCATTAGGGCAATAACAAGTGGCGCCAACTACCGGTGAAATTGGGAACTAATAATTTCAATTAATCGCATATAAAATTTGTGTTAAACGGCGCTTTCTGTCTAATATCTATAACTGCTGACATGCTGGGTTTTTATACAATGCGAACCTGTACCATAGTAAAGGAAAAGCCTACTTTTTAAATAAAATAAAATAAAAATACTTTTAATAATACTCCAAACGTTTTATCGTTTAAATACCTACAATCGTTATTTGATTTCGTAAATTCAAATATGTATTTGTACCGCTCGACCTATATCAAGCAATAGAGTTTTTGAACAGTAAACCTGTATTTCAAAAATCGAATTGTTTTTTAAAACAAAAGCCTAGTAATTCTGAAATTAATTAAAAAGAAAATAATCCAATAACTTTGTTCGATTTGAATCAGAATTTTTAGAACGAGTGCGTTCAAATTAACTTCTTTTCAGTCGCGTTTCGGCCTGTAGGTACATCTGGGTAAATATTTGCGCATGCGTACATACACACCGTTCAATGTCAAACTTCTGCATCTGTCTTGATAAATAGGCAGTATTTGACAATGGCAACAGTTGTAGCATAGTTAAATTACTTTTTTTCCATCGCCATAGTGCGTTATGACGTCAATGTAAAACCAAATGGTGACTGGGTGAGTCAACCAATCAGAAATAGGTAAATTATTTCCAATGTTCATTGATTGGTTGACCTAGCGTTTGATTTACAAAATGTATTCCTTAAATGACATAGTTATTTTACTGGTTTCCGTATTGTTACAATAATTTCATTTGAGGACAAAGTTCTGTTTTTTCCGACATTTTACCATATTTAGTTATACATAGAATGGTTTTATACAAAATTTATTAGCATTATAAGATAAGTATAATACCTACGTAACTTTAAAAATAAGAAATTCAAAATCTGATGACGCGTTGTAAAAAAAGACACAAAAATATAAAACAAACCTTTTTTTTATTTGAAGTAACTGTTGGTGTACCTTAAAAATAAAGTAATATAAAAAACCTAAGTTCATAAATTAGATAAATTTTTGTTCTTTCTGTGTTTATTTAAAAGTTGAATGGTAATAGTTCCTACGTAACTTTATTCCGGGTACAAATTTCATTACATAAAAAAATCACCAACGTCTACAAAAACATACACTGTAAAACAGAAAAATTTATGAAACATAATTATAACATTTTCGGCATAAACTGTATAACAAAGAAAATACCAACACCAAACACCAAAACCAATCACAAAACATCCAAATTGTACAATTAACGTACCGCTGTCTGGCGCATCGAACATAAAAATCGGTAACCTATTTCCAAATCGAATACAAGTACAGCACTAATTGGGTATCACAAAAATAGAGCCGGCACATAAAACAAAATGGAAGAAGCCGGCATATCGATGATACTCACGTGGAATCACAACGTTGTCAATCTGCCATCGGTGTTGACGTCACACGGAGAAGATGAGGCGCGGGCTGGCAATGCCAGGCTATGTCGGGTCTCGACCCTGGATGCAGCGGCGCCGCGGACGCGCGGTATCGAGGAAGTAAGTCCCGGCGAACTGTCATCGCCACGGAAATCGGGCGGCGGCGGGCGCCGGCGGCACCACCGCGCATGCGTCACGCGCCCGTTAACAGCCGCCCTGCAACCAGCCGGGGCGAGGGTACTACCCACCCCACCGCACCTACCCTTTAAATCGAACGTCATATCCCGCCACACCGTTCGCACCGCCAACCCCCCCTCCCCGACGCCGCCCGATGTAATTTCTGAAAAGCGCTGACTACCCCCAACCGACCCTAAAAAATGCATTGCGTAACGGTTTTATAAATTCCCGTGAATGTTTGCCCAATCAATTATCTACCTTGGTGGCTGGTTACGAGGATACTACTGAATATTACAGCTTAAACAAAGCATAATGTAGATGGAACATAAAAGAAAAAGGAAAATTTTGGAAAAAAAAAATTTTTTAAATGACGTTTGCTGAAGTTGGTCTTCAACAAGCAATACGATAAAATTATTTTTCTTATGAAAATTTACAAAAAAATGTCACATGCGAATATTTTATGATGAAATTCAGAAATAGTATTTAATCAAATGATATCACTATTCAGGCGACAGATTCTATTGTCTAACGACAAAATCACCAGCATTTGATATAGCCCTGAGTGTGACCTCTGTAGTCCAGTAACGCTCCACGTGTATCGATCAGCTGCATTCGTGTACGTGTTGTAAGTACATTTTTGTTGAAATATATTCAACAATATAATTAACTGTTTCAACTTTACGGTAATGCATCTATATCCTCACCTATAAATAACTCTTATCCTATTCATGAGCAATATTTGTATCGTATATATCACATTGTCGAAAACGGCTCTAACGATTTCGATGAAAGTTGCAATATAGGAGGGAATACGGGGGCGAAAAATCGATCAAGCTAGGTCTCATATTTGAGAAAAATAGTTTTCTCTATTTTCACCAAGGCAGAGCTCGGTCGCCCAGATAATCTTAATACGAGTAATCGAAGGATCTTTCGTATAAAAATATTAATTCTCTGAAAACAGCTTCTATTTTGCTTGCCTAATGTTCTCTATTATTTTGAAAACCTTCGAAGACATTATCAGATCATATATTGATATCTTCATAGTCATGGTTATTTCAGAACCACATTTTTAGTAAGGTTATTTTCATTAAACCTACGAAAAACATTTAATGTTCATTATTTACTACAAATCGATAAATTGATCAACGATACAATCTAATTATATACTTGAATCTTATTAATCTCGTATTCGTTTTAATAATTATATTAGTATATAGCACATAATATATATAAATCATTATTTATTGAGTTACTCTCTACTTCGGTTACTCTTAAATCGATTGGAAACGTACAATAACATAATATGACAAGGAATATTTTAGTATTCTGTAACTCCAGAAACATGAAACCCTTTCTATAAGATAAAACAATACACGTATCTAAATTTGATCCCTTTCTTTGCCACATTTTAACATATTTACACATATATACATATACATGTATACCGTACCTTTAGCCGAAGTCCGTCATCCTGTCAGTCAGTACCCCTACCTTGTCAGCGGCTTGTCCCGCCCTTTTCAGTTCCTAATCAGCTTGACGCAATTACTAACGGGTTTTATAGAGCTGATCAACTGATCACAAAAACTAGAAGATGTGCTAAAGGAACTTGACGTTTAATGACGCATCAATATGACCTTATTGATGTTGTTAAAGTTAACTAGTTTTCCGCAACGCAGTTTCTCCCATAATTTGACCACCTTGGGGGATAAATTTCTATAAATAGTTGCTTAGTATACCGGAACGTTACAAAAGTAACATTCATCTTCTATGATCAGTATAGGATCTAAAAACCACTCGCAGTCATTCAATCAGTCAGTCAGGACTTGTTCTTCTATATAGAAATGTATATTGCATATATGTTACATTTTTATTATAATAATTATGTTCATGTTTACATACTATATAGACTATACTTACTTACTTCACAAGCAGCACTTGGAATATTTTTATATGTATATATCTGTTTAAGTTCGTAAGCATTTGATTGCATTTAAATTCTTTCAAGATTTATTTACTTACTTTTTTTGTATAGGCTTGTCTTTGACCACAATTTCATTATGGTAGGTGATGATGTGGCCGAAGGTGATAAGCACACGAAGCCTAGAAGGATCTGGCTCTCAAGTGCAGCTGCCGGAACACACCAATAGGTGTTTGGCGACAGATTTTTAACTTGAGGGTGGTAGCCAGGCAGGCGGGTACTACAAAGTACCCTACCACCGTGCTATGGTTTCCTCACGATGTTTTCCTTCACCGAAAGCTCAAGCTCATTGTAGGATTCGAACCCCCGGCCTTCGCCGCGGGGTCCGACGTCACTACCACTGAGCTATCATCGCCATTACTTATTTTTATGATCTGAGGCTGTATCCATTTCCAACTTTCCTGAAACTTTTGTCCTATAGACAACGGATAGACCGTTGTCTTTCTTAATTCAAACTTTATACTATTTACTAATTGCGGTATGTATAAAGCTTTGGGCTTACTACGATTAATCGCATACGATTTATTATCCCCACAGATAGAGCGTACAATTCATCATAAAAACCCACGCAATTGAGGTTTTTTGCATGCGTTGGTTTTGAAGTCGCTGTACATTGAATACGGGCATTCTTAAGCTAATTTAAGTTGCTATGTTGAAGACTCCCTTGATATAATTATATCAGAGGATCAAAGATACAGGCTTCTGGAGTAGCCAAAATATATTTAATGATTGTTTTTAATGCTATATTTTTACTCTATTTTTAAGTAAACTATGAATTATTATGGATTCCTATTCTGAATTCTGTATGCTTTCATTTTCTACCACATTATGATGATGATATTGTGGTCAAACCTAAAATAGTAAAAAAAAACAAAATTTTGTTCAATATATATTTTTTTTTAGCTTCAACAAACGAATAAGTTATATGTTGAGTATACATTCGAAATAATCCTGAAATTGTAGAAATTACTTGCTTATTTATTACTACACATTTATTACCTACAATACCACTAGGTGTGCAACTGCAGCGGGATATTATTTGTGCTTGCCAATGAGGAATATTCCTGTTATTATAATTTATGTAAAATATAAATATTAAATAAAACCACAAAATGGGAAATGCTAATGTGAAATTTGTGTACATCTTATGCACTAGCTAACTACATCGCTTGTCATTTTTTAACGAATCATTTTATCATTTTGAATAGGTACCTACTGGACAATTTCTGATCATTTATTTTATTTCAAACCAGCTTTTCCCTGCGGTTTCATCCGCGTTCCTGGTATTAAAAATCCGATGTTTTAATACAGTTATTCTGCTATTCAGGTCGAAGACAAATCTAACAAATCAAAGATCATAAAAAGAAGTCCAACCGTTCTTGACTTAGATATAAATGGTTTAACTAACACGACTTAAATTTAAAGTTGTTCAATAATTATTTCATTCATTGTCAGATTCATAATATTCAACATATTTAAATATACCTAAGTGAGTTTTTTTTTAAAACCTATACTTATATAATAAATGAGAAGAGTTTTTTATTTGTTTAAAGGCACTAACCTCTGAAACTACCAGTCGCATTTGAAAAATTATTTTTGCATTTGATAGCCCAATTCTTGAGAAAGGTTATATTAAGAAGCCACTTTTTATCTCAGGATCGCGGGTGAAACCGCGGGGTGTGCCCCACTAGTAATATATATCCTGGAACATTCTTCATGCACGGCCATTTAAAACAAACTAAGAAGAGTATGTTCAAGCTCTGTTGTCAGTAATATGGTTCTCAGACAACTGATATACAATATAAATACTACTTATAAACATTATAGGCAATTACACTATGATTCAAAACAACCCACAACTTGGCTTGGCAGTCAGGGTATCTAAGCATCGCACCAACCGGCCTGATTTGTTCAAAAAGTAAGCATTGAAAACCATGAAAAGAAATAGGTCATATTAGTACTATGGAGTGAAAAAGCTTTAGCTTATTATCGTAGTAACGTCGGATGCCGCGGCGAAGGTCGTGAGTTCAAATCCTACAATGAGTCTCAGCTTTTGGTGAAGGGAAACATCGTGAGAAAACCGTAGCATGGTGGTAGGATACTTTATAGAACAATGAAAATCTGCCGCCAAACACTTACCCGTATGCTCCGGCAGCTGCACTTGACAGCAAGTTCCTTGTAGTCGTTGTGTGCTTACCACATTCGGCCACATCATCACTTACTATAATGAGATTGTGGTCAAAAATGATGAAAAAAAAACAACGAAACTTTAGCTGCGACGTTCAACTTTATTTTAATACTGATTTCGCATAAGGACAGTTGGTTATTATCAGTAAAATACTACTAATTCTATAACTCTAAAAAAAATACAATATTTACTGCGTGATTATTAATAAAAATTACCTGGAAATAGGGGTTTCCTGGTGCGGTTTTTTGATCATATCGGTATTTCCGTGTTTTGTTTTTCACAATAGAAGCTGGAAATTTACCTTTATTTAGTAAAATAACCTTTTTTTAATTAACTATGAATTTATCAATTACTTTTTACGTAGATATATTTAATAGAAATACTCGTATTCTATAAGCGACGTGTTTTTCTAGTTAATTTAAAAATTTATAAATAAATAAGCAGATATCGTGAATTAGAAGGTTACCGCTATAAACATACAAATATATACAAAAAATATATGCACACGCATAGGCATCATATTTAAAATCAATCGATTCAACATTTGCCAAATATTTGGCCATGACATTTAGGTCAAAAAGCATATAGCATATAGCAAGGCAGCAAGGCATGTTTGCTTTTAAATTTGCATGCATTATGAGAAAAGACATACCTATTTTACACGTGAAATATTAAAAGGCACTTCTCAACGACCCTATTATTGATATACGTATGTTAATAAATAGATAAAAATCACATTAAATAATTTTGTTACCTCTCTTTATGTATATCCGAATATTATGAATTATTTTTTATTAATGATTATATAAGGCGACGCCTTGAAGATTTTGTTTGCAAGGATACCGATTTTTCTCAACAATGATTAAAGCGAACGAAATGAAATTTATTGTAAGAATTCATCATGTATTTGACTTTATTTTGTCAATTGCATAACACGATTGGTTAACTTTTATAACAAAAAATAATTAATCAAAAAGACCTCTTTAAAATAAGAGATTCAATTTTACCGACATTGAGGATCGATTTGAGGTTCCAAAATTTCTACATAATATATTTATTGAAACTGATACTATAATTTGTACATAGGTTTTATCTATACTAATATTATAAAGAGGAAAGATTTGTATGTAAGTAAGTACGTTTGTAACGAATTGGCTCAAAAAGTACTGGACCGATTTTAAAAATTCTTTCACCTTTAGAAAGCTACATCTTCAGCGAGTTACATAGGCTATATTTTATCCCGGGAACGCGAGTAAAACCGCGCGGAAAAGCTAGTGAAATAAATTTGTAGTATTTAAATTAAACAATAAAAACCATTTTGTCGCATTCGCCCTTTCCGTTTACGCGAGTTTTCTATGAGAGGTCGCTATAGTAAGGAGCGGGACGCAGCACGTTAAATTTCAGATTTTTAAGCATAACGCGGCGTCACCTTAACAGATATCTGCATTAGTTATGTTGTAGTTTATATCATGTATGATTATAAGATGAAAACATGTATAATTTTAAAATGTCTATTCACCAATCGATATACTCTTGCAACCCACAAAAATACTCCACCTAGTTTTACTCGACAAAATTACTGGGTTAATTTCCCCTTACCTGCACATTTCTGCTGAATGTAGACAAAGGGACCATCCCGGGCCGGTCGGGGAAACCGGGTCACACCGACTGGCCAAAAAATAATGCAACAGCTGTGCTCTTTTCCAAAATAGATTCCGGCTCGATAAGTAGGTCGAACGATGCGCCGCGTTACAATTCGTTACTTTTTCATGTTTCCACATTAGACGACAGTGCGATGCAAATGGATCATCGTATTGAATAATAAAATTAATACTATTTTTTGTATTTTAAATTAATAGGTTACTGGTCGCTGATTCACATCATTATCTTCTTGCCCTGTTTCTAATCATTTGGTGTCGGCGCAATTCTTCCATTCGACCTTTTCATTCGTCATATCCACATTCACTCCTTTCTTACTCATATTTCTTTACACAATCTATCCATCTTTTTCTCGGTCTTCTTCTGCTCGTATATTCATCCACATTCATTCTCTTTTAGTGACATGGCTTTCATCCCTCACTGATTCACATATTATCTTGGAAATGAGAAAATCTACCGAAGAAAAAACTTAATTTTGTTGAATACTAGAAAGAATAAAGAAGCACAAAAGAATGAACGAAAAGATGTGCTATGTATTAGGAAAGGCGAACTGTACAGTGGATCTGAAGACTGATGAAAAAAAAACATCAGAGAATTAGAAAATTAATAAATCAGTATCTTTCTTATTTGCCTAAACAGACTGTGGGGTTAATTTTGCCACGTGTGCGGCTTTATTATTCCGAATTAAATTCAACCGTTTTTTGCCATGAATTGGCATGTAGGTACTTAGATTATTAATACCGTTTATTGGTAATGTCGCCATTTTTTATTCAATTAATATATGAAGCATATCTGAAGCTGCAAATTTGACGGAATTTGTACCCAAAGCCTATTAAAGGTTATCACGACAATCTAATCATTTTTATTACATGGTTATCAAGGTTGTGGCATTAAATAAACAGATGTTGAATCAATTAATAATGAACAGTCATCGGGTGTTTATGACTGGTCATAAAAAATACTGCTACTAGTAGTATGAAGGATCAGGTTTTAGACCTTAGTTTCAACCTTGTAAAGAATAATATTTTGGTACGTGCAGTAGTAGTTTTCAATGTTACTGATAGAAAAAAAATGGTGACAGCTTAGACGACCTAAATAAAAAAATAATCACTAAAACGATTTGATTTTTGTGATAAGATTATGACAATATAAGATCTATGAGTATTTTATGTATAAATATCTCTACGACATGTTTATTCGAAATAATAAAAATATTACGTTTATTATGTAAGACTATTTTAGTTCATAAAATAATTTAGCCATAAAAATATGCTTGAAAATGAAAAAACAAACAATAGCTTTAAAAGACTGTTCGGATTGAATCAAAACATTATTGTCTGCCTTTTTTATATTTTTTCATACCATAACGTTTTAGAAACTTAAAGTTTATGTTTTCAATTCGACTTTGTATAACTTCCCGTTTTTTAGAGATTTTTAAAACAATACCCAAACGCAGCGTGTAATGTTTGTTTACGAAAACTTTAACTCAAGGTCTTTACTGAATAAAAGGATTACGTAGATCTAGGAATAAGAAAAGGTTTGTTTTAAAAAAAAAACAAGTCTATGCTACAGAAATTAAGTTACGTAACTTGACAGGAAAACTATTTATTTCAAATTTGTGATGAAGAGTTAGCCTACGCAGAAAGGAAAAAAAAAGCTTAGGTAATGTATTGTGCAATCAACATCTTTATATTAATCACTGCTTGCCTGAACTCACGTTTAGATTCAAATACTTTATTACAAAATACATAAAAAATATTACAAAAACCATAAGAATAATCTATACTAATATTATAAAGCTGAAGAGTTTGTTTGTTTGGTTGAACGCGCTAATCTGAGGAACTACTAGTTCGAATTGAAAAATTATTTTAGTGTTGGATAGCCCATTTATCGGGGAACTTTTTGTTCCAGAAAACATAAGATCCCTCGG
Organism: Tetheella fluctuosa; assembly: GCA_951216915.1. NCBI lineage: Eukaryota > Metazoa > Arthropoda > Insecta > Lepidoptera > Drepanidae > Tetheella > Tetheella fluctuosa. The sequence continues at coordinate 13,696,286 of OX578214.1, forward strand.
GAACGCGGGTGAAACCGCGAGGCGGAAGCTAGTATATAATACAAACGTATAGAAACAAAAATACATACATATGCATGAGATGAGATAGTAGGTACATGAGATGCGCATTTACACGTCTCTCAGGGTCTATGCAGACGATCTCCAAGTGAGCTGCAAAATTGCAGTTTGGATTCAGTTGACGTAATGCATCAAAACTGTCGACCAACTTAACAGTCTGCCAATCTTGTGGTTGAATATGGCTGCATGTAGATGACAGTAAGCATTTGTGACATCACAGTAACCACAGGTGCGTAAATAATGTTTTTTTTAAATTTTAGTATTCGGCGTTCAGTTATTTAAAATAAGAATAAATAATATTTTTAACCGACTTCATTTAAATTATCGTTAGTGTGAAATTCACGCAATTGCGGAAAATTTTAGTGATCAATGAGTACATAGTTACATATAAAAAAAATACTAGAGATCGCCCGTGGTCAAAATTCGACCATAATTAAACAAAAGAGTATATAATATTAAGAATGTAAAAAAAATCACTTCACTCATAAGATAAGAACTCTTTTCTTTAAGTCTGTCATCGCCGCGTTATCGACAAAGCACTGACAGTGGTGACATATTGTGTGTGTGGGGTGTGTCAAACGTATGGTAGTGTGTGTAATGCTTTTTTATTTATTTAATTTATATCTAATGCATATTATATAAAAATATTAGCTTTATGCACTCCTTCGCCAAATTTCTTACTCCTCCGTCCGCATTATTTTCGTAAAAAGGTGTACCAAAGTTTTTGCTTCACTAATTAATATTATAAATAATCTTACGCGTTGCAATGATAAACCAATGTTAGGTCGGTTTATTAACTTTTTAGTTTCAATATTAAAATCTATTTTTATGGGTAAGTGTGTGCCAATGGTTGTTGTGCACAAACGCTTCAAATAACTACCTTTCAATACAGTGCAATTTCTAAAACATATAATATATTGATCATAAAACCTTACAAAAAATACCTTAAAAATAACCAACCAAGAATGCATCTGCGAAACATCCGCGTTGTATATAGACCAGCTAGAAGTGGGTCGTATCGTGCGATTTTAGTAATGTATTTGTATTTCGTACGCTACGCTGGCCTACATTGCGTTTTATCCGATAACGCGGTTACGTGGGGACACAAGTGTTTCATGGTGTTACAACAAACATTGCATGTTTTTCCGATGTCACTTTCCTTTAATACATTTTTGGATGGCTGTTTCAAGAATTAGTACATATTGACCGTAATTCCACTCATAAGGAGTGAGGGGTGAGGGGTGAGGGGGGTGAGGGGGGTGGGGACGTGAATGAGCAATTTGTAAAAATATGATAATTTTATGAGTGATGCTGAATCAAAAATTCTATAAAACGATTCTGAAGTTTGTTATCTGAAATATCTGCTCCATAAAATATTTTATTTATACAAAACATGAAAACGAATAGACACAGTTTATGACAGTGTTACTATAGTCTAGCTAGACTGAAAGCTTATATATCCCCTTGACCTAGATCTCAATAATGCTTTTGTGCAGATCCAGTCAAGTTCTATGGGTTTTTTTTTGCTAGCTTTAACTGAGTTAGTTTACTTTATATTTACAATAAATACAAATTTACGTGTTTTATTAATTGTGATGTTATTTATTGTTGTTTGTATTAACTATATTTATTTATTTATTATTATATTATTTAATGATGTCATAATTTATATATCTAAAAACTGATACATAGTTTTCTTGCAGATTAAGTACTGAGAACAAACTGGTGTATCAAAATAATATCGCCAAAAAGCATGAGTATACAAAATTACGCATAAAAAACTTAGCGCACTCGAAAAATATCGTGACAAAATTTGCCTATTGATAATTTGACCATGGCAAAATGACCGCGGCGGACTAGATAGCGGAAATAATGAAATTAACCGTGCATACCAGACAAGCAGGTGCAAACCCGATAGATCTACGCAGATATAAGAAACCGTAACAAAAAACCGACTGCATTTAGTCGGACAATATCCTCAGTGAAGAATCTCAAGGTTTCCTGTTTAGTCTAAAGCCATGGTGCCGGAAGGAAACATACATTCTTGACTAGATTAACAAACTATTTCTTCATAACATAAAATTATTTTGAATTTTATTCTTCTTGTAGTAAAGCTCATAATGACATAAAGAGTAATGGTTATAGATAGACAATAAAAAAATATCAAATCAAATGAGTTTCTTGTCGGTCCTTCTCAATTTAAGGCTGACTTTGAATCCGATGGTATCTTCAGTAGTTTCAACCTTCATAATAAAACTAGTTTCCGCCCCGCGGTTTCACCCGCATTCCCAAGGGATCTTATGTTTTCCCGGAATAAAAAGTAGCCTTCCTCGATAAATGGGCTGTCCAACACTTGAAATAATTTTTCAATTCGAACCAGTAGTTCCTGAGATTAGCGCGTTCAAACAAAATCTTCCGCTTTATAAAATTAGTATAGATGTCATTGGGCGAGTTCAATAAATGGCTTTGACTTTCAAAGCGGCCTCTTTTTTTATAAGTATGACTACTTACTAAATATAGAGTTGTTTCACTTAGCATTGTCCATAGTAAGGTACCATCACAAAAGGCCCATTTCTCCCTTCAAAACTAACAAATTAATCCAAAAGCTAAATTAGAAACTATGTAGTTGAAGGGTATCGAGAATTACCGAGGCTTATACTCGGAGACGTCACGTGTAAGCCTTGGCAACTGCCTTGACCTAAATGTCGCAGGAGTGAGACATTAGCTGCTGTCGATCAACTAAACGCTTAATAAATGACGTATTTTGAAAAGGATCTCTTGTAATCAAGATCTTTAAATTTTAAAACGATATAGCTATAAAAGAGACAATAAAAAATATGGTACCTACTAAAGTAGTTGTTTCTAATTTGTGTCAAATAAAAATTGTAATCGTATCGATAACTTGAACATAAATGACCTCAGTAACATTTTAAGTAGGTAATACCTTGCTTATAGATTTTTACATGGAATGGTCTAAAAGTTAAAAAATATATGTAAATTTAAGACAGGAGGCTTTTAAAGGCCAGGAAAATTATCAAATTAACCTTAAAATTACACGGATATAAATTGTCGTTATTCTAGTTCCTGACTCATTTATCATCAATTCATTAAAAATAACCATACTATAAAATTGCAACTGTAAGCTAACTGTTTTGCGACTTATTTCACTAGTCGTAAAGTTGAATGTCAATTGTAGGATTTAGCATGACAGCGCCATAGGTGGGATCGATCGAATACTTTAATACTAGCCTAGGGATAGCTCGCTACAACATGTTCGTCACTCACTAATTAAAAATAGCCCTTCAATACTGCACATAGCAACCCTAGTGCTAACACTTGTGACTCTTCAGGCTCTTGATATAAAGGTCAATATCAATTAGTCTGGAGTTAAAATTAAGGAGCCTCAGGTGTATTTCGTTCGACTGGTCAGATCGATCAATTTTGTTATGCTAGCCTTAGGGGAGTTTTGCTAGTACTTAAATAGTTAAAAGAAGACTAGACTAGACTAGACTTTCTGTTTTCCTTCAAAATCAGCAAATAAGTTACGTCGATAGAAGTTTTTGCATGAGGAGGACATTTTTTTTTTTTACATTCAATGGGTTTGCGTTTGGCTTCTGACCCGTCGAAAGGCGAAGACGAAGCCTAAGATGGAGCACGCTTACCCAGAAGAAACCTATTCATTCTGGCCTTGAATGTCTCTAGATTGTAGGAGTCAGGAAACAAAGACGCCGGGAGCAAGTTCCACTCCTTTGCTGTTCACATTATAAATGAGGATTGAAAACGTTGTGTCCGTATGTTTGGGATGTCTACAACGTACGGGTGGAAATTTTCCCGGCGTCTAGTGGTTCGATGTAGGAATGGGGATGGTGTAATTAGGTTGAATAATTCCTGCGCACATAATTAAAATTTCTCAAGAACTTTTCATCGTGGTACCATCATCAATGTTGCACCGCTTATCTTTACGAGCTCCAAATTGTCGGCAAGAATATAAGGATTCTAGCTTCCGTCCTGCGGTTTCACCCGGGATATTATGTTGTCTCGGGATAAAAAGTATCCTATATGTTAATTCAGAATATATTCTATGTGTGTGCTAACTATCGAATGGATTTCATCCAAATCCATTCGTAGTTTTTACGTGAAAGAGTAACAAACATGCATCCATCCATCTATCCATCCATCCTCACAAACTTTCGCGTTTATAATATTAGTAGGAATTAGGATTAGGATACTAATCAGTAATTACTAATCAGTCGTCCACACAATGATTTTGTTGGACGTTCCTATTGCGTACCAAATGAGCTCTCCATTACGATATTTTTCAATGCAAACTTTAAAAAAAAGTTGATTAAAAATTCAGACCACCCGACTGTGTAAAAAGCGAACTATAAAGATGGAAACAAGATACGTATCGCAGCAAGTTGAACATGAATCTGATGCCTCTGGCTTCGTTTTATTATATACTAGTGACCCGCGCCAGCTTCGCACGGATAGCAGAGGATATACACCTACATTTTTTTTAATACACATACCATCAGGAAGAGAATAAAAGACCTTCTTTGAATTAGGTATTGATAATATTAGAATAATTATTTCATCATCATCATCTCAGCCGGAAGACGTCCATTGCTGGACATAGGCCTCCCCTCTCTCTCCGGATCTCCAATAGGACCGGTCTTGGGCGGCTTGCACCAAACTTTTTCCAACTATCTTTACAAGGTTGTCCAAAAAATATAAATATTTTATATTTCCGAATACTTATTTATAATAGTTATATCTTGGAAGAGGCCTTATGGCAGCACTAATATTTAGGATTCTCTAGGGAATTCGTTTCGTTTACATAAATCCGCTAATTAAGCTGAGACTTTAGAAATTATAAAAAATACTCGTAATCCATTTTTTTTCAATTGCCGTAACCTGATTTAAGTTTTGGTCTAGTTTTTACAACTAATAATGGCGTGATTTTTAGGGTTCCGTAGCCAAATGGCAAAAAACGGAACCCTTATAGATTCGTCATGTCTGTCTGTCTGTCTGTCCATCCGTATGTCACAGCCACTTTTTTCCGAAACTATAAGAACAGTTGAAACTTGGTAAGTAGATGTATTCTGTGAACCGCATTAAGATTTTCTCACAAAAATAGAAAAAAAACAATAAATTTTGGGGGTTACCCATACTTAGAACTGAAACTCAATTTTATTTTTTCATCCAACCCATAAGTGTGGGGTGTTTATGGATAGGTCTTTAAACATGATATTGAGGTTTCTAACATCATTTTTTTCTAAACTGAATAGTTTGCGCGAGAGACACATCCAAAGTGGTAAAATATGTCCCCCCCCGCCCTGTAACTTCTAAAATAAGAGAATGATAAAACTAAAAAAAATATATAACGTACATTACCATGCAAACTTCCACCGAAAACTGGTTTGAACGAGATCTAATTAGTAGTTTTTTTTAATACGTCATAAATAGTAAACCGCAATTTACCATTCATTCAATCAACTCAAATATAAAAAAAAAATTGACAAAAAGCAAGGTCTTACAGCACAAATAAAGGAAAAATTCTAAAAAATTATAAAAGTTGAAAATTAAAGGGTGTCCCCATACATACATAGTTACGCCAATTAATAAAGACCTCTGAGTTGTATCGGCGCTCATACAATTTAGAGGTCTAGCTTAATTGGCATTACCTCAAATAAGGTAAATAAATAAAATTGTGCATTTCCCTTGATGGACGAACAATGGACGAAGATTGTACGGAACCCTTGGTGCGCGAGTCCTACTCGCACTTGGCCGGTTTTTTTATTTTTGTATTTAGGTCAGTCGATAAACGTTCGTCAAAAAAAAACTATGTTGAGCTTTTTTATTTACATATTTTTATAATTCGAATGTTGTCGTAGAGTGATATTTAAATGGTAAAACTAAAAAATCTAAAAAAATCAAGATCATTTAGAATCGATTTCCAAATCGATCCAGAAAAATTCCCTTCTCAATGTAATCATAATCATTTTCAAATAATTAACAAACTCTTTAAGAAGCCAAAATTCATGTTATACGATAAATAACATGACAATTGAAATACATTTTTTTTGTTACGTTGATTGATTGACTGGCTAACTAACTAACTGATTGATCATTCTCACTGACTGAGTCATCCTTATTATGAATAACTCCGAATATTTACTATTGAATAGACTTCTATGCGATCGTAAATCTACGTTAAGTGCTGAAATATGATATTTGAAGACGTAAATCCGCAAATACGACCGGTTTTTTATATATATCGAGAATATTTCGGTAAGTAAATAAAATGCTAAGGAAAAGAAAAACATAATTATGGCGTAGTTTAATAATGTTTCAGAAAAATAAAACTACATTAATTATATTGTCACTAAACCATTAGCAAAAAAGGGTCGGAAGACTTATGAAGAGACAAGGATAGCAATAGGTACTTTATTAATTATAGATTTACTTTTGGATCAGTATCTCAGACACTGTTAATTGCAATGATTGTATAATTCTTAATTGCGTCTTTTTATTACATACTAGCTTTTCCGCGCGGTTTCACCCGCGCTCCCGAGGGATCTTGTATTTTCCCGGGATAAAAAGTAGTCTAAGATAGCCTTCCTCAAGAATAGCGCGTTCAAACAAACAAACTCTTCAGCTTTATAAAATAGTATAGATAATATCGACGGTTAAAAGGCTATTTGATTCAACTGTCATTTTGGTAACTTTACAGGAGTGATATTAAAAAAAAAAACGAAAAAAAAATCGTAATTAGTAAAGTATTGCCCGCACGAAATTGCAACTAGCAACCAATTAAACTATGTAAACAGTGCTATGATTTCATGTATATTTCATAAATTTTTGAGCATTTTTTACAAGTTAGGTGTCACTTAAGTCAATTTGCACTATTTTCTATTCAAAGCAAATTGATTTAAATACAAGAGAAGTCAATAATAGACTAAGGTAAAAAGGTTTATACACCAGAATTGTCATTTATTGTTCAGGGAAAAAGATCTTAAATCTTAAAGCATTCCGTAGCAGATGAAGCAAAATAACTTATGTACAAAACTTATAGAAATTAGACAGAGGTAAATTAATCTAACCGCGAAGATAACTTTTGTTAGGAAAAGGAAAAATGGCTAAAAAGACAAATCTCATCTTGAAAAACTGACATAATATATTCGTAGACTTTTGTTAATTTTGGGCATTTGGGCCTTTGAGCTATTGTATTTTAAAATCACACCTATAAAACGCTGCAAATACTTTAGGAGGAAATAAAATAAAATATCACTTTATTTGGTAATCATCATCATTAATTAATTAATTTTTTTGGTGGTGAACACATTCCTGACTTAAAGTTAAAACTTAGTTTCTGAGGGATTATGCACTTGTGTGTCCAGCTTTCTCGATAATCAGAGCATCAAGGTTGACGGTTGCTGTTCCGATATTAAGAATATAAATGCTGGCGTACCGCAAGGCTGCGTGCCCACGCTATACAAGCAAGACGTTCTCTGCTGGACATAGGCCTCCCCTAAGGATCTCCAATAGACCGGTCTTGGGTGGCCTGAATGCCTAGGAGGACTTATGAACACCGAATTTACTGATGTAACCACAGGTTTTGATGTCGGTTTTCATCTGAGAAGAACCAAGAAACTCAGCAAGTTTACAATTTTTTTTAATGATTTTTTTACTTTTTGGACAGTCTGTCTATGTTGGCTTTTTTCCACTATCCCATGAGATTATGCGAATGGATCGCCAGTTTTCTGTCCAGCAGATGCATAAAAGCCATCGTTGACGGTAATTGCTCCGATATCATGGACATAAATGCCGGCGCCCAAGTGTGCAAGTGACTGAATGAAACGACGTGAAATAGCTCAAGCGAAAATAGTTTCGGGTAAAATGATTTAAGCGACACCTATACTTTAACTAGTTCAAAGAAAAACGATTCAACTGACATTTGTTATTAAACCCGATCGAGGTAAAATAATTTAAGTACAATGATTTTTCATTTTAGATCAAGGTAAAATGATTTAAAATACTGTTTTATAAAAAATCATAAAAGGTAAAAAAGCTTAAATCAGAGGTCGATACATTTTTGCTTCATTGAAACAGACTTAAATACACAAATACAAAACGTTAAAATGATGTTGGTTAACACCGTGATTTTTGAAATGGTACCCAAATTGAGAATGGAATGAAGCGCCAAAAAAGTGCTCCGATTCGCGTGAAACCCGGCTCAAACGATAGAGAAAAAATCGCCGATTCCAACCATATATATAACTCAATATCGCATAATGTGGCGCTTGAGTCAAATAGCCTTGTCGTATAGATTATATTACAATTAAAAAGTTTCTTATAAAAACACTTCTGGATTTCTTGATATTTTCTTTTCATGGTGGTACGAATATAAAGCCTAGAAGGAGCTTGCTCTCAAGTGCAGCTGTGGGAATACACAGGTAAATGCTTGGCAGTAGATTTTCAACTTAGAGTGGTAGCCAACCAGGCCAATAGTACTAAAATACCTTGAATTTTTTTGCCGATTTCTAAGTCAATTGTAATGTTTAGTAAGTAATTTTAAATAAACATAATACTATATAAATACACACAATGTGTGTTTGTTTATACTTTATGTGATCAAACTAAACTTTATATGCGCCGTTCATTTATTTTAGTGGATTTTGCATATTATTATATTCGTAGGCTTCACGGAACCGTGTATAGATATAGGTTGACTTGAATGTGAAAATCATTCTGCTTGAGACAAAAGCATAATAGTTTTGTAAAAAAAATATATATAATATATACGATTAAAATATATTTATACGATCACTCCCATGTTTTTTCATTTTTAGCCAACTTAAAAAAGGAGGAGGTTCTTTTTGTGTTTTACCAATTTAGATAGTTGAAACTGTATTTCAATAGAGATCCCGAAATGTTTTTATATTATATTTTTTATTGACATTGTTAAAATTCATGAATATCGCAATGATTTAGGTCAGTAACAAAACTTGAGAGGCTTGAATACAATAAAAAAATAAGAAATACAAAATCCTAGCATACACGAGGGAACGGAGTTGGATGAAACTTGCCACAGATTATTTCCTAAAATAAAATGTAGCATTCAAAGTTATTCCGAAAAAAACATAAGATTCAATGGGAACGCGGGTATTAATATGGTGTGGAAGCTAGGCTAAAAATAAAACTATTAAACCTACCCCAAAGTGGGTTACACTAAAAATACAATTTAAGGATTTAAGAACTCTAATCTGACTGTTGTATAGAACAGCTGATTTATTTTCACGCTTTCGCAAAACTACATTACGAACGATGGTCGTGGTCACCTCCGATCCAAGTTTAATATCATAATTATAGGTAGTGTACACGCGAGCTCATAAAATATAATGGTACGTAATCCTATCAGCATACGAATTCCACTGGCAGTGATATTTTTCAATTTTTTTCACACTACACTCATTCGTGTTTTATGATGTATTTTATAAAAAAAATATGCTTTATATGCACAGAGTAGTAATTAAAGGTATGTAAAAAAAATGGTTCTCGATCTTAAATGTAAAACTAAGGTATTTCGTAACGGAAAAACGTTAAAAATGTATCATGTTTTTAGAAAACATATTTTGTTTTTTATTAGTTTTATTTCAATCATATTCACATTAAAACCAACCTTTACCGTTATCTATGCTCTTGCGTGCATGTGTTCAAAATAATGTTCGTAGGCATTGCGTCGATCGCGGCGCCCGCTGTGGAGGGGGGAGGGAGGTGGGTGTAAGGGGGGGGGACCTCCAGTGCGCAAATACGCGATGGCTGCATACAATGACTGCCAAAGATCGCATCCCGGACAAAAAGTGCGGCACGTGTAAGGCCAGTAACGAACTGTGATTATTATTTCATTTTATTCAGTATGGAATTTTTTTTAAATTAATAAACTATCACGTAAAATAACTTATAGTTTGAGATATCTAGGAAAACCTATAAAACTTATTTACCAGTATTTTATGGGTTAAGAGAATTAGGATTTACACATTCCTAAATGAATTTATTTTTGACACCTATTATATTTTTGCCTTTTCTAATTTAACTTTGTTTTTATTTAAAATCTTCGAAATTCTGTAATTTTAACTACATCCTTTTATTATTTAAATTGATGACAGATCAGTTATTGATTAAAATCTGTCGGATTGCCACGCACCTACCTCTGAAGGTGTGGCAGTTACATATGGGAGACAGTTTCTCTTCTAGAACTTTCGTATTTAGGTACACATTAACTACGATGAGATTGCTGTCAAATGAAAGGCTAATGTTTATCTAATCACAACAAATTAAATATAAAAAAAATATTACCTTCGCTTAAATGACACAAAAATTTCCGAGAAAATAAATATCACGAAAAATATACCGATAAAACTATTCCAATGCGGACCTGTAATCGCATTGTACAATAACGTCATTCACGCACACACAAAAAAGCGCATAGCCGAATTTCGTGGATGTATTTTCCTATTCGCCTTCAATGTGTGCGACTCAACGCCGGTGGCGTTGAGACAGACATATGGTAACCTAGACATGCGCGAGCGAGATGTCAACGCTTAGTTATATAACGCATTATTTTTATAATTAACAGACAAAAATTTGGAGATACGACTGCGCGGCCCTGAAAGCGGCCACTGATCCCGATGAACGAAAATTTGCACAGATCGAATGTGGGCGACCTCGGTTTTGTGCACGCAGTACGTTCGCACACATAGATATGCTTGCACACATTAGTGGGGGTAGTGGGGGGGACTCACAACTTCCGCGAGTGATCCTGCCCGCTACCTACCCGTTGCTATATGCAACCTCTATTATTGATTTACTCTCACTGTGCAAAATTGATTTGAATTGGAGGCCTTTAAGTAGTTCTATAATGTAGTTTAATTTAAAGTAAGCTATTACTATCTTATAGCAAATAATGTAAATACAGGTTTTCATTTATGTAACATTAAAATAAGAATCTTAGAGACATTTATGCATTTTTTAAACTACTCGACATGCCTAGTAAGAAGTAAATAATACGGAACATATTTATAAGTTATTCTTACCTATGAAAAACGGTTAAAATTTTGTATTAAATCCAAATTATATGAATATAATTCTAGTAAATCCTTATCTAGTACATACATACAGAAATTATACCTATAAATAACTGATAATAAAATGACATTTTTAATGGAAATATATTTTTCCTAGTTTACAATCATCATTCCATTTATTCCATCAAATTGAACACTATTACAATAAACTTTAACTAAACAAAAATATAACAATAAAACTGCATTACATTTTCCAACGAATTTCCAACAGAGTATAAAATTGAAATTCTTAGAACAAAAATTAATATATTCGACAATGATTTTCATGTTCAATGTTCGTGTATCTGTCATAGCTAACTTTATAAATCAAGGTCATCGTTAAACTTATTTGTTGACAATACTATGTCATTAAACTATTAAAATTATTGTGCATAGACTTGCGTCAGCGCATTGTGAATAGTGATTTGAATCATAGTTTTTTTTATTAACCAAACATGAGTATTACAGAGGAATTCCAAATTGTAAATAATGTTTCAATTTGCTAACAGTTTTGCAAAATTATAAATTAACTAGTAACTGCCCCGCGGTTTAACCCGCGTACTTGAGGGATTTAATTGCTGTATTTTTTTTTGCCGGATTTAAATGTATTATGTTCTGAATTCCATACAATTATTGGTTATCATATAGTATAATCACACATCTATATCTTCTGATATAAAATGGTAAACTGACTGACTGGGTGATATATCAACGCACAGCTTGAACTGCTGGACCTAGACTCGGAATTTTACACATTTTTGGAAATTCAACCCCTAAGGGGGTAAAAGAGGGGTAAATAGGGGAAATAATATCATTCTATAGAAGTAGCATATATTTTTTTAAATATATTATGGCAGGATTATACATATATATATTACTTTTTACATATTTTTTATATTTTATTTCGTCCGCCCAGTGTTTTGGTAATGGCCTTATCTAATTTGTAAACATTGTAAGCGTCAAATATTATCGCAAATTTTATTTATGCAGCTACAAGAACAACGCATTTTCATTACTAAAATAATAAAAAGCTAGGTATGGTCAACGGTTTCACCCGCGATTCTTCTCGCTCCGTTGCTCTATTATATAGTGAAGCAAGGAAAAACAAACAAATAAACAAAGGCACTTTCACATTGATTTCATTTTGGGTCGCCTCTTTTGATCTTCAACCCTAAGGGGTTACTTTAAATAGTTACCTATAACAATCAAAAACTTGTAATACGAATAATTTTAGATTTCAAATGAAATGTTACACAGTTTTCAGCTTTGTAATATCAAGTTAATCACAAAACATTGACTAGTTTATACAAATAAGCCTAGAATCTAGATATCACTCGAAGTTTATAACTCAACATAATGGAGGGTTGTCACTTTTACATTTAAAAATAACGTTACGAATTTTAAAAAGCCGTAATGTTATTATATTTCTCATATTAATAATAATACCTACATAACATCTTTGAAATAATCTTATTCTCACTTATTGTTTTAATTTATCTTGTAAATATGTATAAATGCTATTGTTTGTGTGTGTGTGTGTGTGTGTGTGTGTGTGTGTCGTTTGTTACCACTCAACTTCGAAAAACACACATAAAATGTGTTCTGGATTATTACACACGATATTTTTTATCCCGAGAAAATATCAGATCTTATGGAAGCGCAGGTGAAACTCCGGGGTGGAAGCTAGTTAATAATATTAAAATTAAAAGCATGAAGTAGGCAACCCTATTTTCGCTGTAATGACGTCGGGATACAGTTTCAAATTGTACTGACAGATGAAATTAGCACTTGCGCCTTTGAGAAATAAATATTTATACATTTATTTGTCAGTCAAACCTAATATTATTAATGAGAATGTTTGCGTCTGTTTGTGTGTGAGTTCCTCATTGTCGAAATGGATTTTTGATGAAACTTGGCATACATATAGGTCATATCTTAGAGTGTATCATAGTATTACTTTTAATCAGGAAAATTATTAGATCCTTTCAGATTGCAAGTGAAGTTGCGGGCGGATGCTAGTAAAAAGTACTTGTGATTTTGAGGCATGCACGATGCACGTTTCCTCACGAGGTGGTCTCATTATTTTTACTTTTTACCTTAACCCTTTTCAATTAAGACGCGGTAGGGTAACAACTATAAGACTTTCGTTTTTGAATGTACTTTAGACTTGTTTCTTATGGACCTAGTAAAATTAATAAATAAAAATAATTAGCTATCTAGGCCCATGGGTCTATTTTGACGTTGGGCCTAGATGCCTAAAGGCCCATTTATTACATATTATAATATAAATAAATGGTTGTAAGGTATGTTAAGGTAACACGAATTTGTCTCATACAGTTTTATCAATTCCTTAATTATTGCATATTTATAAAGTCTATTTAAACTATACTCTTTAGTGATTAATTTTCATGAAGAGCTGCCTCCAATAAACACGGCATTTCACACTGAAGATCATAGATTTGATTTCTTTTTTTTTTACTTTTATAGGCTTGTGTTTCACCACAATCTCACCATGGTAAGTGTTGATGTGGCTGAAGGTGGTAAGCACACAAAGCCTAGAAGGATTTGGCTCTCAAATGCAACTGCCGGAACACACACCGGTAGATGAAGGGTGGTCGCCAAGCACGTCCTATCTTTGATTTGGATACATTAATAGTTTCTGCCACATGGTTTTAGTCACGTTCCTGAAAGACCTAAAAATAATTTTAGATTTTATCAAAGTCAAAGCCATTTATTCAGTTTAGCCCCTGGGAGGGCACTTATGAACTTCGAAGCTACTGAAGTTACCACCGGTTCGAAAGTCGGCCTTCAACTGAGAAGAACTGAGAATAAACTCAGCAAGGTTACAATTTTTTTTTGGACAATCTGGCATTTTATTCCAAGGTAACATCTATCCATGGCTTAAATTTCATCTGCATCCATTCAGTTATTATGGCGTGATGACGTAACAAACATTTCCACAAACACACACTAAATTATATTCGTTTTTATAATATTTGTAAAATAGTAGAATTAGTAGTATTCTTTTGTCCGGGAGGGACAGCGGCCACCTACTTTGTGTTCCGGCAGCTGCATTTAAAATGGTCGTCAAGTTCCGTTTGGCCTCGTATATTCTACATTCTATTAGCCTATCTGTCGAGAATACTCAGCAACCTTGGGAGTTGGGTTATAATTATAAATGGACATATTATCACTTACCACAGTGAGGTTGTGGTAAAAATACAAATAACACTACAGTACGGGTTGGGTACCAATACTAAAAACGTGAAAACAAACGTTCAAGTTCAAAACCTACTCAACCAAAATGTATGGAACAGGGTTATTATTTTTTCGCGCTTTCAGTACTGGTTTCATAGTAGGTAAAAGTAGTTTGTATTAATGAAACATACAACCTTGGAAATGTATCTAATTAAAAACTAACCCTATATATTACCATTAAAATGAGAAATAAACAGATTTTCAGGCACAGTGTAATTAATAAAACCTCTTAAACTCCTAACACAAAACAAGAAAGCACAATATTCTATGGTGTTATTTGAAGTGTAATAAATCTCTGAACTTAATTCGTGTCCATGAACCAAACGCCACCGAAGCACGTTTCAAACATGACGTCATCTAACACAACTACCAATTGCATAACATTAAACACAACACAACGCTTCCTTGTTTATTTTACCATTATTTGATTAACACGCATTAAAAATACGTAGTCATTAATTAATTATATTCAATGTATTAAAGTATCTAAAAATATAAAGTTATACTTTTTCAAATAATCATTTTTTTAATAATAATAATAAATAATTAATAAAAATGAAAATATTTTTTATTCAAATAGACCTTCAGAAACACTTACGAATAGTCTGACTAACGCACGGTTCGGAAGGTTGCTTTTTCTGAGCAGAGCCAGCCATAAACTCTGCAATTACTCTTTTCAAAACCAAATTGATTTATTACATCAAATTATTTATCTAGTCTCACTGACAATATTTGTGTGTTATGGTGGAAAAATAAATATATGATAATATATCCAATGTTATGAATAAAATTTTCGTACTTAAAATTTCTGGTATGGTTTTAGATATTGAACTCAAACTGAAACTCAAAACTAATATATTCAGTTCCGGCCCTGATAAGGTACTTATGAACGTTACAATAATTATTCTACCACCGATTTGGAATATACTTAAACTGAGAAGACTCTGGCAAGAAACTCAGCTAGGCAATTTTTTGTGGATCTTGTACTCGGTTTAAAACGTATTTTTCAATACACTTGCTCGTAAAGTGACCCTTATTACATCGCTTTTAGGGCCGTAAACCGAGCTATAACACACGCGTGCATTATCACTACAAAGTTAAATTAGTACCTTACTACAAGTTATGTGCACTATATGCGAGTATTTTCAATTGAACCGGGTAATACTTACTTTTTTTTAGTAACAACAAAGAGATTTTATGCCGCTGAAAATCCATATACATTTTTGGAACAAATAAATGTGTATGTCTTTAATTAAGTTAAACAAACATTTATTTAATCAAATTATTCATAATTTACAATAATTTGTTATAAAATATTAAAATATTTGCATTTTATCACTTAAAATTATAATTTTGAAGTAGGCTGTATGTTCATTGACCATCCATTTGGCGCTTGAAAAAAAAACTTGCGCGCTATTACCCATAATTTAGATATTTTGTTTTTATCGTAGGTATTTGTACCAACACACAGCACATAATATACTATTCTATATTCACACTGAAGAATCTATGCTCCTTTACATATTACTGTAATGGACTATCTGAAGACCTTTAAAAAGGCGTGAAAAGAGCTTATCCGGGTCAGCAACAGATTTGCAAATGTCCTTGGTGTTGTCAACCTTTTTGTAAAGTGACATACTAAATTAAAAATATATGTTCTAATTAATTATTGGATCCTATTACACACACAGTCTTAAGTTGAATCTCCCCATCTTTACATATAATAAAAGTGTAGAAACAGCGTTTCTGTATATTGTATAAATTTATTAAACCAAAATCTGAGGCAGGGTAACGAAAGAAAGATCTGTATGTATGTTTATTTGAACACGTTTATCTCCAAATTAATAAACAGATTTTTATGATATATAATATAACATTATTACATGTTAAATAAACTCTTTCATCGAATTTTTATGACGTCAAAAAGCTTTTTCCTATCCTAATACATAGTTACTTTATACTTTACCTACTAATATTATTATTATAAATGCGAAAGATTGTGTGTGTGTTTGTAATCACTCACCGTAATGGCTAAACGGATTTTGATGAAAATTGGCATATAGATAGATTATACACTGGAATGACATATAGAATACATTTTATCACGGAAATATATAAGATCTCTTGGGAACGCGGGTGAATCGGCGGAGCGGAAGCTAGCACCATTATAATATTCAAACTACCAACTATTTATGTTTCAGTAGTAACTATTTACAAATGAGGTAACCTTATAAGTATTTTATTACCAAATGCCTTATTAGTTTATAAAGCAAACATAAAAATAAAAACTTCTTAAAAATTCGCGAGATAACCCACAAAATGTCATCGCACAAAAATAATCACGACATTTAAATTTCCCAAATGAAACTGTCACTAAACGTAATATTATTCCAACGAATCTCAGAAGAAACAATCTTTGCTTTGGATATTATATGTTGACCTTTAGGCAGAACCATGACCGTGAATGGATTCAAGTCCATTACGTAACTTATGCGTTCATCTTTCCTTATAAGACATCACACGATATTAATACCTAACCATAAAAAGATAGAGCACAAATTGTCTTGGAATGTTTCGTTCACTAATTTGATATGCCACACAACTTGTTGCATCGTCATTTTAGGGTTTATAAGTTCCTTATTGGTGTTATGATTATATAAATTTTGTTTGTGATTGAATAATATACATATTAAAAAGATTTGGTTGTTTATTTGGATATATTCCACTTTTGTATAATTGATTCTTGCAGTCCGAACTTCTATTTCAAAGATGACAAGGAGGTGACCGATACATTTAACAACTCAACTCATATTATTTATTGTTTCTGAGATCAGGATGGATTCTAGATGATAATGTTGTAACCTTACACGTGTTTATTTAAGTACCCCATTTACAAATTTCTTTTTATAACATAATTTAAGTACTTCCTTAGCCTGGAGGGTCTCTGTGAAAAATTACTAAAAGATGAAGTTTCTTAAAGTTTAATTGTTAGAAGTTTGTATATTTGTAATAAAAGAAGTTAATTGACAACATTGCCTAAAATTAAACAAAAAATTTATACACAACAGAAAAAAAAATCTTTCCCGTAAAATTAAATACATAAAGAATTATAGAATATTATAAGTAATTCCAATAAGATTTTACTCGAAAAATTATGTTTAATAAATATCATTTTAATACATTACAAAGTCTAGAAGGCAAGAACCAAGATATCTTTTCTCAAAATAGATAACATAAAACCCATAGATATCATATTTACCACCATCAACCACATATCTTGCCGTTGTGAGATAATCAAAATTTATTTGGCTTACGTTTGACCACAATCTTATCACAGTAAGTAATTATGTACGTATATAAAGGCTAGAAGTAAACTAGTAGGTAATCGAAAACAAATTACTCCCTGTGAAAGTATCTAGGTACTAAACAAAGAACAAAGGTTCTGAATATAGCACAAGGCTGAATAAGAAAAGGAGTTGGGACAAAAGATTTAATTGAGACTAGGTTTGTTATTGAAGTACCCACACACATCTCTAGTCGAATGGTCCAGTGTACTTTGAGTCTTTATATTATTAATTTATTTATAATTTATTTTACATCTTTCGTGCAATTTGTTTAAAAATAATTGTCAAATATCTCAAAAGTTCCAATATTTAAGTAATTAAATAAACATGTGACTTGATTTTAAATACAAAGTAATTTTATATATGATACATAAACAACATATTCCCAAAAATAATCTAATTTAAGATAACAAACAGATGAAACCAAATTTTGCAAAGAAATATATTAATTAAGTAAGTATCTTTGATCATTTACTCTATATCAAACACTTGCAATACATCAAAAAACATAAATGTATCTCCAAACCAATGTACAAGCAGTAATGATATAGCATCTGGAACATTTTGATCTGTACAATCAATAAATCTACGTCAAATTGGGAACTGTTCCTATAGCAACCATCCCTTTGGCTGTTTCCCGGCCGCTCCACACCTCAGACTAATTTTGAAGGCAGCCAGTATCCTGATAATTTTATAGTTATAACCTACAATTTTAGTTAGGTTGTGGCACGTTGTACGCATTAATTTATTGGAATTTAATTAATAAAGGCTTTTAGTTGGTTAAAAACGTTTTTGAAAAAATAATTTCACAGGAAATTCAAAGTGTTTCTGTTCTAGAGATAGATATATTTCATTATACTATAAGTCACACGTAAAATCTAAGTTATTAATTTTGATTACACAAAATAGTTATTTATTGGCGCTCGCATGGAACTACATGAAAATGAATGCTTAAGGCTCCAGTCTCCCTAAAATCAGTGTTCTTGCGGAATTTATCAGAAAAGAAATATTGTTTTTTAGTCATCAGAAAAGCAATAAATGAAATATATTTTACGTTATTTTAAAGTGTGAGATTTGAAGTTTCCATTACATATTTTATTTTTTAATTTGACGCCACTTTTATTAGCTTTGTGAGGCTTTAAACATACCTCTATTTACGTTCCACGCGTAGAGGGTCTCATTCATGCACACGCTACGAAAAAAATATAACAAAAACAAGAAATGTATTCAGATTACATTTGTCGGCAAATCCTCTACAATAATCTTATCTAGTTACTTTTTTTCAAAATCGTCTCAATTTCTTATTTAAACTGCTTTAAAAAGTTATAAATTTCTGAATTTGACCCTTGCAACATATATTTTTTTCTATTACAAAGTAATGGTTCAGAGAAATCACACTTTAACCACTCCGAAAGCAACTACTTATCTGTCGAATAAAAAATATATGCATTCAAAAAACCATTTGAAATAAATTTACCGAGACTAAACATATAACACAACGAACGCTGTCAATTCCCAGTGAAATTGAATGGAATTTTGATGCATTTTATGTTTTATTTGTTTAGTTTCGGTAAATTTAGTTCAAATGATTTTTTGAAAGCATATATTTTTTGTTTTGCCATGTTAATTATGTTGCTCATATACCAATTTAAAAATAACATTTTGAATTGAAGGTTTAATCATTAATTTGGCAATGAGGAATATACAGAGTGGTGACGACATAAAGACATTAAATGAAAATACGATCCCCACTAGTTAATCAATACACTTTAAAATTATCATAATAAATTATTATACCAAATTCTAAAAATCTAATTTTTCAAACAAAAAAACAATATGAAAATAATCTAAGTTAAACACAAAAGCCTTTATAATATTGTGTAATAACGTCATGTAGGCACTGCACGTAAGAGCGGCAACATCGCTCCCGTTCATTAAATGAGTACTTATTTGGCGGTCTCTTTCAAGTAAAAAAAAACTGCGACTAAACCGTTATTATAATTTGATAACTTTTGGTAAACGTACTACTATCGCGATACCCAGTAGGATGTGGTTTCAATTAATGTCGTATTATCACCACACTCTGTATGTGCAGAACATAAAAAAAATTAACGCTTGTCTATTGCGTAGTTAGATAAGTGTCTGCTTTAATTGAAAATAGGTTTCTTTTGGCAATCCTCATCCTATGCTTCTTTTTTGACCTTTTATGGGCGGGTTAGTCACCAATCAAAAGCCTATCTATAATCAAAAATTTATATAACAAAAATACTTTTCTTTTTTAACTTTTTCTTTCATCGAAAACAAAAGTTGGAACAAAATACTATAACCGTTAGTAACCGTTTGATTCTATAACGCAGGATAATAATCGTAAATTCAAAGAACGCAATAATTCGATAAATCGCAGTCAATCCAAGGCTAAAAGCTGCATCGATAAAATGGGTTAGTAAAGAATCTTATTTAATTTCCTGTTCTAATCGCTAACCGAATTTTTGTTGGTGATTTCAATTGACGTTCCATGCTTAATCTATTTAAATTGATTTCGTAAAGTATTTTGAGAATCAATGTACCTACAAAAAAATAAGATTTTATTCTGTACATATTCCATCCATCATACTTTTTGATACAAAAATATAGTAACTGCGTTAACACTGTTAACTTTCATTACACATTAATGTCGAACTCTACATACATTTTGAAAAGCATATTTGTAACTAATGTATACAATAACATGATTCTGCAAAAAAACATATTTTTGGTGCGCGTTCGCACATACATTGTAGCTTATAATTATGCGCTCCAAAATTTTGTGCGCGTCGTGTCATAACATGACAAATCTGCAATATATCTCTATAACATATTTAGCTCGAATTATCCATATACTTAACTATTTATTGATTTCTGTAGGCCTCTTGTAAATAATTTCTGGATTATTTTTTAAATAGACAGGCTTATATTAGACACAGTAACCGTGCAATGTAAAGGTGGCCCAATATAGTAACCACATTACGGCCAAGGGAATAGGCAAGTACATTCTATGCCGGAACATTCTGGCAGATGTTTGATACAATATTACTTTAAAATTTATTTTCTGAAATATAATAATTATGAATATTTTCTACACGCGTGCAAGTCATATACCGGTTTATTTTAATCTAGGAATTTCTAACATTTAACAAAAAATTATTAGCATATTCTATAATTAGTTAATAGATCCGTTTAAATATGTGCCGAAGTACATTATCTGATAAAGTTCCTTCAGATCCGTCAGAATCATTCGCCTGAGGTTTCGATATAAATAATATTCGACTGTCATATTGAATATAGTACCACAAATGACAATATACATGTGTTTGGAGGACCGTGTTAATATTTATACAGATTTTTATGCCTTGTAATAGGATTCGGACAATTGTTCATGGTTCATTTGTATCTTATCGTATTTATTTATGTGGAATTTTGTTTTAATTGTAACATTAAATATCTAATAAAATTAAAATGTGAATATTATACTTTTTTTATATTATTATGGCCACTTACTCAATCTTTATTTTAAATGCGTCAACAGAGATTATTTAAAAATAGCTTTTATTTCTGACGTGCGCGTATTGTTTACAAACATTTGCTTTAACAAGATTTCACGGTTTTGTTACGGGTCCCAGGATTTTTATTTTTCCATCTCTTAGATAACTCGTATACCTACAAAGGCATAAGGTATGCATTGTGTCTTCCTATTTCGGTGATTTCTACGATGATCATTAAATAGAAAGTCGTTGAGAATAATATTTCTTATGGATTTCTAACTACCTATCAGTTAACGCATCTAAATACCTTGCGTCCAATAGTCAGATATTACTATTGGATAGTCAGATAGCCTATTACTAATTGCTATGCGAATAACAATGTTTTCAATTTATCGGGCCGTAAATTTCATGGTAAGAACCATGAAATTTAGGTTTTACAAAATGGTTTTACAAAATGGCATACTATTCCTAGCACCCTGTACAAGGCACCAGTGACCAGGTCTTGCCGCTGTCACTGTCATGCGAGTAGCTCGTGAGCTTCCTCACTTCCTTTTCTCCAGAATGCCAAACCACAATATACTTATAAATAAACAAATATACTGATGTTATGTTACAAGTATGTCACCATGGCAACCATAATAGCCATGTATGGCTGAATGTGGTAAGCGCACAAAACTTGGTGTCGAAATACACAGTGATGACCACAGATTAAAGAGTTCTACCAATGTACTATGGTATTCTCATGACGTTTTCCATAACCAAAAGCTCATGCCAATTGTACAGACCGTTCATCATAACTTGTCCCCTCGTTTAAATGTTGGTAGCCCTGTTATTCCATTTTATTGTTGTCACATTATATTGTCTATCAATAGTGCCAACATAAAGGCTAGGGGACAAGTTATGATGAACGGACTGTAGTATTTGAACCTGCAACTCACTGTCACACAATTGACGTCACTGCCACTGAGCTATCATCGCCTTGCAAGTTCGACGTTCAAGTAAATACAGGAGACACTTTCATTACTACTACAAATACGGAACACGTCTGACGTCTTCAGTTCAATTAAAAATATATTTGTTTTTTTGCTGCGTTTTAAGAATGTTCAATCATAGACGAAATGAGATGATAAAGAAACGGAAAAGATGAAACATTTTCTTTCACCTATTACCTACACGAATTACTAGCATCGATGATAATAGGAATTAAAGCGGTAAGGTGTCACATCCATTGGCAAAATCAGTGTCGAATATATGAATTATCAGTGGGCTGAGTGCTGAGTAGTTCTGCGGTGAAGTGGGGAGGGGTGGGCTGCGGAGGCGGAGGCGGAGGTAGGTACGAAGTTCGGAGGCCCGGCGCTCACAAATAGCAAGCTGCGACTTGGCATAGAGTGTACTTCTCGATCAGGGCCGCAGTTGGGCAACAAAATCGCCACACACTTTTCACTAGAAAAAATTAAATAAGTAAATCTGTGTCTGTTCAAATAGATATATATAATTATTTGTTATTTATTAGTAAAAGCCACAATTCCCTACTCATCAGTTTTTACTTCAACAAGTATAATTATTTCATGCTAACATACTCATTATTTACTTATGCTATATCAACTTGAAGTTCTTACACAAATAATGTAGAACAAACTCGGCGGGAGCGAGCGAACCCATTTAATTAAATATGTCAGAATAATATTTTGAAATCAAAGTTATAGGCATATGTTAATGACGCGCACACATCGCTATGTGTGGTTCGGTATATCGTCTTGCTGCTTCTGAGAATTCCATCGGTTATTTCCCGGAACTAAAACTAAAGGACACTTTTACTTATGAATTTTTACTGCAACCCATTTTTGTATTAGCACTAATTGAATTACTTCTTAAATTTACGTTTGGCTTTTGTTCTAAAAAGTCGAATGATATTGTTAATGAATAAAATTCAAGAACAAGAAATATCAAAGTCAAAGAAAACTGTTAAATATGTTTATGATCCGAAGAATTGAGTTAGAAAACGATGAAGAACTTTTTTTCTTTCAATACCTATTATTATAATTAGTAAGCAGCACACTAGAAAAAATATTATGTAGCTTAGAAATAAAGATGAAAAATAGTTTCTAAAATACAATATTCATATAAGCTATCCACCTACACAAAACGCAAAAGTAACATAATTTTAATCAGTAAGCATACCTATCACCGGTAAATTCTAGTTACAAATATTTACATCAATGATGATATAAATATCGCAAGTACCATCTTCCACGTGTAAAAAAGTTAGAGATCCAGGGCTCGGAGCCAGAACCACCTGACATAATACTCGTTCGGCCTTCAGGTAAAGATTTAGCCGCCATTGAAGCAAATTGAAAAGAGCTCGTAATAAGCGGAGCGGGCGAAGTGGGTGAGAGGGGGCATGTCACTATCGCAACGAGCGGGCGCCGCGATATCGCCATGGCTACGGAGGCTCGGCGTCGAATGCGGCCCTGGGTGGCCTTGCATGGAATGGGGAGGGCAATAGCCTCGTCTACTTGCAAGTCTCTATCAATTTGCGCTTGCCAACGTTTTTGACGACGCTAAACAGCGCGTTTTCCGCGTTAAATGTATACAGTGCTGAAACTGTGATTTTTCAAGGCCGTTCAAGATTTTTCTCGCGTTGCATTCGGTTTTTACTTGCCTGCTGTGATTTGATTCAATTGTTTTTTTTAGTCGAGTATGAGTCGATGGTCTAATATTAGATCGTGAGCCGGTGTGTAGGATGGTTATAAGATACTTTTAAACAAAGTATGCCGAATTATATATATGAGTACCTAACCTAAATACGTAGGTAGAAGGTACACAATGGATAAAAGTTTTGTAAAAAAAAAGCCAATACATTTTCTGTTTCACGTCCGTCCACACAATTTCACCTGGCCCGGCCGATATTTCATCAAACTGACTGAAATTCAGGAAAATTCGTTAGCTCATTTCCGAACTTCTGATCGAACGTTGTTTCGTAACGTGTTTTCGATGATAAAATGGCAGGTATTAGGTACTAAGCAACTACAAAAGATAACCATTTTTTTTAACATTGACTTACCCAAATACTGATCTTGTTATCATTTTATTTTCGCAATATTCTTCTAGCCCTGTAGCAATTTTTTTTAAGTCATTTGCAATTAGGCGTTTTATTTATTATTTTAAATGATGAAGCCGAAGATGGTAATCAAAGCCTAGAAACTTGCTCTCAATTGCAGCTGCTGGAACACGTAGTCAATATATTTACAATTTGACAGTGGTAGCCAGCCAGACGGATACTATAGTATCCAATTACCCAGCGAGCATATTTATCATTTACCTATTGGGTGATTTTGTCATATTAACCAATAATATTAACCATATCCATTATGATAGCGTGTAGCGCCATCTTTAACACTAACGCATATTATCTGGGTGACAATGAAACCTTTTCATTTAGGAAACCTTATAACAAGCAATAGCCCGACTATATTCACGCGATTTCAGTCCATATTGCTTCTTCGTAAAACGTATTATCGCCCGTAATAGAAAGTCTGAAAATATCAGATTATTGTAGAAGTGCGCAGTAAAACTTTGTTAGAATCCATTTAAAGTTTACGGTTCATGGTATACATTGATGTTTATTTTAGATACCTAGTAAAAATTTTGTAGGGTTTAAACAG
Source organism: Tetheella fluctuosa (assembly GCA_951216915.1). Lineage (NCBI taxonomy): Eukaryota > Metazoa > Arthropoda > Insecta > Lepidoptera > Drepanidae > Tetheella > Tetheella fluctuosa. The sequence goes on from OX578214.1 coordinate 13,721,257, forward strand.
CAATGTATATCGTTGAAAGCGATAGGGTGGCTAGTGATGTGTATAGTAAGAGTCTTATTGGGGTATGAAAACCGGACTGGCGTGCGTTTCCGTGCGTGCCCCGAGCCAGTTTTCCTCAATATGAGACGAGGCGGCCTCGATTTTCAACGCTTATGCCTCTATAAGTTATTCCACCCTGCACAGCGAGTAGACTTTTGAATTTTTATTCGAAAACTGCTTTTATCTTTGTATTTTCGAGGTTCCTGTCTCCTAAATGTAAATAAGAATGGCTCTTGACAAAAAATTGTGACAGGATTATTAAGTAAGATTATTTGAATAGATTTGTATTTATTTTTATTTGTATTACAGCTTATTTTATTATGCAAATAAATTGCTATGTGTAAATGATGAAAACAATGCAAACGGAAGATTACCAGTCAAGTGCGTAAATGACTTTGTATCCGCGTCAATGCCATAACCTTTTTTGTGCTATGTGCAAAATGCGTTATTAATTCCTCATTAAAAAGGTCTGTCTAATAAAATTCGAACTCTACCAAAAAAAAGTTCATGTTTTTGGAGTCGTGCTTTATCGGCGGCACATTTCGCTCTATGCGCCCGTCCGGGATAGCTAGGCTGTCGCGACAGACCCCACTACCTCCTGTCCCCATCCCCCCCATCCCAAATAGCCCCGAGCCCAAAGCTTGGTGCTGTCTTTGACAAAACGCTCCAGTTACAATCGCAGCTACCCCGAAAATGACTGAAAAACCTTTGACCTTTCAAGTCTGCAAGGACGCTTGGCTCTCGATGGGACCGGGAGGCGCTTATCCCTGATGGTCCCAAATTAAAATAACGTCGCTCAAATTAATGATAATAATGTCAACGATTATTATTAATTAAGCATTTTTACTTTAGGGCTGTGACGATTTATTGCGATATATTTACGGAATTTAAAACTGAATATATCCTATGTATGTATATTGATGCACTACTCGAGTCAGTGAACTTTCTCGATTACTCGATTCATTGATTATCAATGTAATGAATATATTAAAACAATTGCAACTAATTCTCCTATTTAATGTCTAGCGTAGTTTGATTTCAATAGAAACATAGACAATATCTATCATTGAAAAGTAATTGATATTGATTGATAGCCGTTTTTAATTTTAATTTGACACCTCTAGTAGCGCCTAAAAATTGATTTACGGACAACAAAGTGATCCTAAAAGGATTCCATTTGAAGGTATGGAACCCTAAAAATCTTGAAAGTATTAGACGAAATTGGCGCAGGAATGGAAAAGCAGCGTGATGGAAAGGCCTTAGGGCTTCAAGGGTGAGTGAGGATTGGCCTAGATCGATCTCCCTTTTTTGCGCCAAACGCCAGTTCCACAGATTAAATTTCGCTTATCAATAATGAAACTGAATTTCGTATTTCTATATTATTTTTGGTTGATTTAATTGAATTAATTTATAGTTTCCGAACCGGTGGTAACTTCAGTAAATTCGACCTTCATAAGTGCCCTCCTAGGGCCTAAACTGAATAAATGGCTTTGACTTTGACTGATTTTAAAACACAATAATGTTTATTTTGAAGGTAACAAAGTGAATTTTTTAACCACCCCTAAAAATTAAAGTGAGTCGTATGTTAAATTATTTTAAACTCTAAAACGGTAGTCAAATTGCGGGACAAAAATATATACGGTACAGATTTTTATACTGCCAGTAATTTAATTACAGATATTACTTATAAGGAATATTAGAAACCTCCTAAGGCAGAGACCTTATTTCAGTGTATAGGCCTGAAACGTCTGAGAAATTCTGACATCTCTATGAAATATGAACATTGAACAATCAACGCTAACCGTGCGCAAAGTTCATTGTACAATTTGTACCTACATACCCTAGACTGTTACTATGTCTTTAAGTAGTCAGACTAATCAAGGGCTAGATTGATTAGTTTGTAGTCACTGACAAGTATTCCACGTCATAATGGGAAGTTTAAGTCATTTAAATAGTATTTATTTAAGGACTGTGAGATACATAAAGATCTTAAAAAACAATCCTATACGTCCCGGGCATAAAAAAATATGAATGTCAAAGAGTTGCGTACAATAAAATAAAATATGTCATTGAAATGGAGTCTGATTCTTTGATAAAAAATTACATGGCAAAATTAAATAAAAATATTTCAATACTGTATAATGAACACAGCACTACAAAACGAAAATGCCAATGGTCTATATTTTTATTTTTTTTACCGTGGATAGCATTGTATTTGACCACAATATTTCTATGGTAAAAAAAATAAAAATATAGACCATTAAGATATGGCCGGAGGTGGTAAGCACTCAATGTTTTGAGCTGGCTCCCATACATTATAGTACGTAGTAGGTACCTACTACAAAGTTTTCGTATACTGAAAGCTCAAGCTCATTGTTGAATTCGAACCCATAACCGTGGGTCTCTTTAGTGTATAGCGTTTACTCTTTATCTTTTTAATAAAATCCTATAACTTATTTTATTGTAAATTGAAAATTCCAACAAAATTATTATGACGTAATAACGTAAAACTAATACCAGAGTAGTCCTACATCTGCCATTATCTCATTACCTACATGTAGTCAAACAAAAGGGTTAACAGGATAACTGATATTTCATGACGCCATTCATAGTTTAAATATATTATTATGTCGAATAGCCATTGTGTGGTCGGGTTTTCATTTAAATTGTAACTAAAAATCATTATCATATCCTATATCCTACTTCTAACTAATATTAAATGTGAATGTGCGTTTGTTTGTTTGTTACGCAGATAGCCTATAATATGGAGAGGGACATAGGCGGTTATTTTTCTCGGGAACGCGAATGAAACCGCGGGGGACAGCTAGTAAATGTAGAAAAGGGTCAACGGCAGCGTTAATAACACTTTTGCAACGAGGGGGAAATGTAGATCTAGTTCAACACACACGTCCAAAAATAGAAATACTCACGTTTTTAGCGATTAAGAATAAAAAAACCATGCTATAAATCAATTTGACATATCAATTTCTTGGACACCAATGTTAATTCACAAAGCTTGAACAATTTTAATTCAAATGTTATGTGCATATATATAATAGGTAGGTACTGTGGAGTTCCTACACAAATGTTTGCTTAGCATTAATATGTGAGCTTAAACTGAGTGGAATCGGAGAGCTATATATAAAGGCGAATACGAATGTATGTTGGTTGGATATTTTTTTTTTCCTGATAAAACAACCATTATAGATAAAAATACACAAAATGTGAAAAAACTTCTGAATTGTGAAGGACTAGTGGCTGAGTTAGGAAAAAACTGTGTGACCACCAGGTACTCAAAACCTCACGCTAGTGCATTTTATGTCTGCATAGTCTTAATTTTTAAAAATAAAGATGATTTGTTTGTACCAGTGAAGAGCATAAATTAACTCAATGATCAGTTATTTGGGATAGGCTTAACTCAGAGTTTTTCTACCTAGCAGTAAACTTAATTGAGGCATTTATAAAAGCACAAATGTTTTGAATATAGCTTGTAATTATAGAAACCTGAATGAGGCAATGGTCAAACTTCATTGGCAACTTGAACCGGAATACGCATCAACAGTTGACTTAAAGTTTGTCGTAACTTCATTGGCTTCCAGGTTCTTCAACAGGGTCACTAAGCCACCCGGTACTTAAAAGCGTTTATGCCCCATCGATTAACGGTCCTTTAAGCGATGTCCATGCCACTCCAGCTTACTTTACTTGACTTGCTCCCATTAGGTCTATCATATTCGTAGACAATTCTTTACCTTTGTCATCTGGATGAGCTAATAGTAGACTCTATTGAATAGGGAAGATTTTTCACTAGGCTCGGTCATCATGGTATAACCATCATATAATATAATATATCCTATATATATCGAGTACTCGGAGAACTTCGATAGTGCGATGTAGGATCTGTGAAGTCATATTGTGAAATTATCATTCATTGTGACGCCATCTATCCATTGGTAGTGTGTTCCTAATATTGTTAACAGATGTCGCACATATTCATTGGTTTACAGTTTTTTGAGCAATATGGCTTATTCATACGTTTAGGAAACCCAAAGCAAACTTATCCCTCATGTCCTCTTATGGATAATAGAGGATGATGATGATCTTCACTGACTGTAGTGAGATTGTGGTGAACACAGTGAAATAAAAATATAAGTCCATGAAACTAGATTTTTTGATTAAGTAATGAACGGTCAATGTCAAAGTCAAAGTCAAAGCCATTTATTCAGTTTAGGCCCTAGAAGGGCACTTAAGAACGTCGAAGCTACTGAAGTAACTACCAATTCGGAAGTCGCCTTCAACTGAGAAGAACTGGCAAGAAACTCAGCAAGGTTACATTTTTTATATATTTAAATTATTATTTTTTTGGACAGTCTGACAATGTTGGCTTTTTCCATTAAATGTTTAGCAATTTAAAAGTAAAGTAAAATGGAAAAAAAAAGTGCAAAACAAATCTATAAATGAACAAGTTTTACACCTAAAAAGAACTTTTGATACGAGCTTGAAGAAAATAATCAAACGACGAGGAACGAACTAATGAGAGTCATAAAGTACAATCAAATCACAGAAGGGCATTTTAATTAACGTCGGATGTCGCCTCTGTAGTTGATATTAATGAAAATTTTCAAGAAGAAACAAAATTAAGGACATCCGTACGCCTTCTATACCTATACAAGTTAGTGAGAGATAGACTAGGTTGTTCGTTACGGCATTAACTATTGATTTTAATTGACTCTTCACAATAAAGGTAGATACATATCATAAATAGGATGGAACAGCTGAAAAAAAAACCTATATTGTGACAATACTTTGTACATACTACTTTCATAGATATATAATTATATGGGAAATAAGTGGTATTTTTATAAACACATTGAGTTTATATTCAAAATTCTATTATAAAGCTTACACTCGTACACTCTGGTGAAATCGCTGTTTTGTCGTGTAAATCGTAAAGGTTAATAACTTATCCAGGAGGATGTAAGGCAGTTAGGAAGGAATATATCCGGGAAGAAAAAAAACGAAATATAAATCGTAATTGAACTGGACCCCTAAAGGGTTGGAGGTGTGAAGGCGTCTAGACGAGCCCAAAGGACGGGTTTTGATAAGGGTGCTGTGGACGACCTTGAACTTTAGAATGACTCAAACAAATGAGGCAACCCCCGCCTCTACGCGTTTACATATTGCGCCGCTTTTTTATACAGCCGGAGCCGTCAGCGCCCCGTTAAAGGGAATATCGAATCAAAATCTGACGTCAACGATTTCCCAGTCCAACCAAAAAAACAGGCACAGAGAGAAAACATTAGGAAATTATTTGGATATCATTAAAATAGGTCAAACGTTTCACAAAACGCTCACATTTAATACCTAAAACTTTGTATTTACCCAGCGTAACGAACAAATTCACGGGCTGGTGATCGACATTCAAACAAAATACATCCAATTACTTATCGTGGCACGGCTAAAGGAATAGAAATTCTGTGTTTCACGGCCTTTGAAGAGAGCTGAATAATTGGTATTGAACAGCTGTAGGCAGGTATACAAAGGTACCCGAGCGGCCTTTGTGATCAACATATCGAATCACCATCGGCCACTACAAAAACAAGCGGGAGCTGGCCGGGCGCAGACGTACGAAAATAAGTTCAGCCAGTTCCTAAACAAAAAGAAACTGAAATAAACAAGGTCGAGGAATCAACGCCGCCGTCGCCGCCGCCATAAAGACCGACGGCCGTCCTTGAAAATGGGGGGTTCTTACAAATTGGGTTATTACGGTGCGTGGGGGCGTGGGGGGTCGAGACGGGACGTGCGAGCGAGAGAATAGAGGTCGGCTTCCATGCGTGGTGAAGGTGGGTAGGGGACAGATGCCGTGTAGGCGTACCTCCGCTGCGCCACCCCGTCGCCCGGCACGCCTCTCCAGGAAGGACTCCCGTTCCCAGACTAGGGTTCCGGCGCCGATCATTATAATTACTCTCCAAGGTGAGCCGGGAGCTCTGCAACCCCACCGGTGGCCTAATCCAACGAACGCGCCTCCGCTGGGACCGGCCAGATATCCCCGACATAATATTACGAGCACCAAACATTAAAAGCACTTAAATATCATCCGCCTACCGAACGGTGCCAATTATGAAGCAAATTGAAAGCCTCTTCGATAATTTTGAGTGTGCGCACCTACTGAGCTTCAAATTATGATAGCAAACTGTACAAAACGTTCTATTCTCACCTCAAGTATGAAAAATCTTTACTGTACTAAATTTCGAGTCCAAAGAACTCTTTATATTACAGACAACTACCTCAAATGTACCGAAACTCCCTAAAACCGCACCTACCTAAAAGCCTAATCACCGCTAAACTTCTTAAAAGTTTGAAACAAGTTCCTTAGTGCTTGGCTTTGTGCAACGTCTCTTTGATATGAACATAATGCTGGGGCTCTGATTACGTAGAAATTACAGTTAGCAGAAATTATAAAATTAAGATTCTTTATTAATACAGGTTGTCATACAGTTTTATAAATAGCATCCTACTATAATATTATAAATGTGAAAGTTTGGATGGATCATCGTACTGAATGCATCCTCCAGGTCACTATTTAAAGATAAATTAAAAAAATGGCTTGTTAAGCAGGCATTTTATGAATTTGACGACGTGAAGAGTGTCTGACATATTAATTATAAGTATTTTGATTTCTATTATTATTCTTACTATTGTATTTGTGCAACGTGTGATTGAATTGACCTGTAACTTGTTGTTGCCAATAAATAACTATGAACTATGATGGATGGATGATTGTTACTCTTTCACGCAAAAAATACTGAACGGATTTGAATGAAATTTGGCAGAGAGATATAAATTATAGTCTGGAATAGCACATAGGCTACTTTGTATCCCAGGAAAACATAAGATCCCACGGGAACGCGGGTGAAACCGCGGGGCGGAAGCTAGTAATATTATATTCTTACATATTGTGTAGGCTGTAAGATATATTTATTAGAACAGTAACTTTTTGTTTAAAAGCTCCATGATATTTGCCTTTTCTTAATTTATAATCCGAATAACTCTTAATTTTACAATCATTCCACGATTATTGCTCTATCAAATTACATGATCGACACAAAAAGGGACCTCGTACAGGTGTCAAAAACGACGGCTGCTGATGAAGTAGGCAGTCAGGCTAAAAGCTTAGTCCCTTGTCAAGAACTTGCCTAGGCATTTTAGCCTAATGAATATGGCTCAATTGTATAAGAACAAAAGCTATTTCTAAGGATCAGTTGGCAACTAGATATATCGATATGATTATTGTATATACTTTATCTAAAATGTTACAGAGTAAGTTGGCTTGTTTTAGGATAGTAATTTCCGGAATAAAACAACTGAGACGGCGGCTATGGAGTATAAAACAAAGTAACTATAGTTTTGATTAAAGTTTGCGTTTGAGTTCGGTATTTTTACTAACGTTTTTATTAGCTTGACTCATAACATGATATTTATTATAATTTCTCAATGCTTAGTTTTTTTGGTGCGCTTTTAGCACAGTGGCTCTTCTAGCGGGAAAACTTGGCATTAAGGAAGAAAATAAAATAAATCTTAAATCGTTTTTCAAGTCGATCCTTCAAAATCATTTAAGTATTGATTATTTTATCAATTTTAGTACTGATTTGTTTTTAAGTTTTTAATAAGGCAGATACTTGTTTCTAAATAACGTCTTAAGCCGCAAACTATGCAAATTAATATTCACAAAAATATTGCAATATTTTGGTCATCAAAAAATTATATAAAGGTTTCAAAATATATTTTTTATTTAAATCAATAGTAAGATATGCGCTTCTAAAGTCGTAAAATGTGTGAACATACAAATTTATTTTTGCTGACGATAAAATTAACTATAAATTAGCTATTTTGTATATGCTATGGCACCCTACACACTGTGCGTGGTCCGACACACACTTGGCAAGCTTTTTTATTAGACTATGAAGTATTGTTTATTAAAATTATAACTCATTAATCCACCGACAAATATAATACATACCTATATCTACATAAAAATAATATAAAATAACTCAAAAATTAATTTAAATTCCATATGTAAAACGATAATATTCAATACATGTGGTATCTTTGCATTTCCTTTGTTCAACCGCAACTAATTAACTGGCAAGGTCTCAACAACTACATGTACATTACCAGCTATTAATATGAATTGGTGATTTGTTTTCTATATTTTTAAATGTTCACTGTAATGAAATATTTTAAAGACCAGATGAACCAATGGAATATTGGAAGTCCCAGAAACGGAGCATTTCCCAGCACACCAGTACACCTGATGGTTAGGCGACATGGCCCAGTAGTTGGGCAAACTGTAGATAATGCTGGGAAACAGGTACCCAACTCTAACATGATGATGAAAGTAACCATGGGAAACTGCCTCTTTGTAACTTGCTGGTCCTTTAAATTTATCATAATCTATTTGTTACTCACTTAAAGTTATAGTGAAGTACCTACTCACCATTATAAATTCTAACTATTACTATTAGTCTGAGTTGGCCAAAAAAAAACCTTCAAAAAAAAGTTCGAACCTCGATTAAAAATATTTTATTGTAATTGGATGTTCTAGGGATTTTATCTTATTTTTATAACATTACACGGCTTATGTATTTTGCCAATATCAAGTTATAGTATAAAATTTTAGTCATATTAAATCAATCCTCAAGTCGAAATAGTGGACGGTTTGAAACAACCTGAAAAATTACTTAACACGCATTCATTTCATTTCACTTCACTAGCACACTTAGATTGATCTTCATTGGACAACCACTGTTATTATTAAATAAATCTCAAAATATTTATACGAGTATACGACTACATGAAAATAAAATGAAAACGCAACGTTACCTTTTTTTTATTCAACATTTTTTTTTTTATAATTATTTGTAGTTGGTCTATCAGTTTTGTTTTTTTTTCTTCGTTATTGTATTTGTAATTATTATTATTGTTTTTCTGTTTCGTGCTGTCAAATAAATATTTCTTTCATTACCTTGCAGTTCCCGCTAATAAAGTCATTTTTTTTTTCTTCCTACTTCGGCCTTCACAGGCACTTATGAATAGTCAGACTCTAACGCACGGTTCAGAAATATGATGATGAATCTACAAAACCAATTAATATGAAAATAGCTACAGGGCTAGCTTACAGCCCGAAAATAGAAAAAGTATACTTTTTACGTTGGAAATGCAGGTAAAATCGCGGGGCGCAGCTATAGTTCTAAAAATGTAAGAGAATAATAATATGTAATTAATCAGCTGCTGAACAGTTACAAGGCAGTTTAATTCTTTCAACCGATGCTTTGCCTAACGATGTCGTTCTGCCATCAAGCCGATGGTCCACCGAAAGGTCATCGCCCCTCATTTGGCTTCCACTACTTTATGCAGCATTAGTCATTGATGACTAGATTGTGGCCAACTTTGCCAGTGTCAGTTAAAAATATTTTGAAAATGTTTGTAGTTGATACTTAAATATTATTTTTACCACACAATGTATCTGAATTATTTGTTTGTTTGTAACTCTAATCTTAGTACATTTTCTATGCCTACGTTCCAATCAGCGTATTTCTGTTGATAATCCAGCATTGCATTGGACTTTCTACAAAGAGTTGCCTCAAGTAAAGTACACTTTTGTTTGTGTAAATTCATCAGCGTTCTATTTATTTCAAATTATTTATTACCCATGGTTTTAAAGAAATGGTTTCATATTACAAACTTTAATTTCATCAACTTCTAGATAAATCAAACATAAGGAAATAATAAAAATCATTTCAAAGCTTTGACTTTATAAAATAGTCATAGAATGTAATTTAAATGAGAATTTTACTCAACCAAAAGTTATTTTAAGGAATATGTAGATAATAATGCATTTCTAACTATAAAAACCGCAAACCTAAAACTATTTATACTTTGGGAAACCCAGTTAGGGCGATTGGTATTCCTCATCAGAGAAACTAGCCTACATTCCTACAGACGACAGCACACAGCGATGACGTAACGCTGCGACCGCCCGAGGCCAATTATGCGTGAACAACGTCCCTAGCAACGAAGTGCGTCCAATACAACGAATGATATCAACAACCACTACAAATTGACCCGCCACTATCAAAACAAATGCGTTGGCTTCACTGCTAAAGCTAAAACGACGCGGGAGACGAAGTGTATCATACAACACTGGCATTCATTTTGGACCACCGCAGAATTTGAAAACAAACTCCTCATTAGTAATTAAACTTAACTTTAGTAGCCTGCAATTCTGCGATGTAGGTATTTCAACGTGACGTTAATATTAATATACTGTCAGTTTATTGACCTGGTACATATGTTTTGTTTTAAAACACACGTGTTAAGTCATTCGAATATAGCTAGAGGCAAGTGCTTGCAAAAAATTACCATTGATTCAATCAATATAATGGAGACATTTATACTATAATTTTTAGATAATATTAGATAGTAATATAAATTATAGATATCTAAGACTTTAAGAAAATATTTTTACGTAGGTGTTTTTTTTACTAACATAATTTTTTAGCACTTTGTATAAAGTAATTTTGATGTAAAATCTTTTTGCATTTAGATAAACTTAATGTGATAGTCATAAATAGAACCATTAGGTAGTCATACATTTTTTATAAGGGAAAGAGGAAATAAAATGATCGTAAAATAAGAATACATTTTCAAAATAGGTTAATGATTTATAAAACAAGATTTATCCAGATAATCTTTTGCACGTGTTGGACGTTCCACGTGTAAAAAAATACACCACAATTTTATTTTCAATTTAAAAATAAACATGTTGGATGAGAGTACAAGTCGAAGCTTATTAAGTGGCGAGATGGTCAAACTTTTAAATTAATTATAAAATTTTAAACGTGTTATTTTTACAAACAACCCAGAAACCAACAAGAACCCAGTTTGGGTTCTTTAAATGCTATTTAGGATTATTTGGTTTGATATAAATAATGTATGTAATAAACAGAAAATTATGAATAAATTTTATTATATTAACATATAAAGGTATCCTGGCAATTTAAACGACTAGTTTAGAAAATGTATTATATGTAGTTTATTATTTCCTTAAGCAAATGCAATAATTATAGCCTAAAATAGCAGGTGGCATCACCTATGAACAATAATGAATCAGCGCCACAAAATATAAGACTGCTTCCACGAAATTCATCTGTTTTCCATCACAATGCAATTGTTTGGAAAATAAAAACCTATTTTTATTACTCGGCCTTACTTTACATGTAATAGAACACAGAGAACCATAGACAAATAAGTGTTGCAGCATCTTTTGATTTTAGTTATATAATATATAAATATATGTATATACGCTTGTCTTGGTTCTAATTTTTCGTTCATGCCATTCGCAGTTGAAACCATGGGTCCATGGGGGTTCGAGGCTCGCCGATTTGCTCGGATTTTATCATCCAAGCTCATCGAGGCTTCGGGAGACCGACGGGCTGGGAGCTTTTTCCGCCAACGCATAAGCTTGGCCATCCAAAAAGGGAACGCTGCCAGCCTGTTGGGAACCTTGCCTATCGACAGCAGCGAGGGCTTTGAGGATGTTTTCTATATATCATAGTTTGTATTTTTTACTTTAATTGTAAATATGTATATATATAATATAATATCTATTGGTAATGAGTTTGACAATATCCAGCTTTCTGCTATTAAATAAACCACATTGTAAAGGCCATTTTAAGATTTAAAAATATTTTCAATGTTTTTATTGCAATTATCATGTTTTAAATTACGTATAGAAGTCACTGGGTATGACTTCTTCTACCATATGTTTTTTTTATTTGTGACATCATGAATCCTGTAGCTTTTATTTGTTATTTTTCCTACAGATCAAATAGCTTGACTTTTTAACGCCTTATGTCGTATCTAACGACTTGTCATCAATCAAAATTTATATTATGAAACTGTAGATGCTCCTACGCGTATAAATAAAATAGGCAATTTTTCTTTGAACCAACAATTACTCATAACTGAGGCTACTCACTTAAGATTCCAACTTAAATACTATAACAGATTAGTAGAAAAAATGCAGATGAAAAATGAATGCCTCACGAAAAAAAACGGGGAAACAACTGCCAATAACAAATGTAACTGAGAGAAAAAAAGTTCACTCAACTGTCGAATTGCAGCGCTGTTCTTTGTCCATCAGTTTCTATACTAGTCATAGTTTAAAAATGATCTTTTACCACACGCTACGAAAATGTCTATAAGCCCAATTGGTATACTGGGGGATCTCGAGTTTTGTTGTATAGAAATTGTTATGCTGTGGCTTTAAATATACTCTGAAAAGATATGAGTGTGTACTATTCTCGTTCTAGTGTCATAGACCCGAGAATAAGACTTGTGTTCACGGTTGTAAACATTTAGTATGTAAGGTGTGTTTGCAATACTGATGAACACACTAATTCAAAGTGTACAGTTTTTCTTTACAATAATTTTTACGTACTAAATTGCACAGCCTAGATAATTCTAAAGACCATTGCTTACAACACTATTGTAAACCAACTATTGTAAAGTATATTTTACATCTGTATTAGTTTAATTAGGTTTTTTGTAACTTTAATGTCAGAAGGCTAAATAGGTAGGTGGTCCAACTGATGGTAAGTGGCTACCGTCGCCTATGGACATTTACAATACCAGGGGGATAGCCAATGTGTTGCCTACCTTTATAAAATTTCAGAAGACAACTTAAACGTAATAATTAATCATTAAACATTATGTTAAAAAAATAATACAAAAATATTGTAAAATGAAAGTTGAGTTTCTATATTTTTTTAAATAATTATCTATTTAATTATAAAAAAAATAATAAGATACCTATTAAAGTCAATTTACAAAAATCTTGGTAGTGAATGTGTTCCGCTCAAACAAATCTATATTCTATAATCATTCGTTATTTTTATCATTTACCCAGTGACTTAGATATATACTTACTTATACATGTATTACTTTGTAAGTACTGGACTAACGATATATTTTTTGGCACCGATTTAGGTACTAGGGTTAAATAATGTTATGGATCCTTTGGACAACTATTATAAGTATGCATTTAGTATAATGTATGTATTGTTTTATAAGTTTTGTGATAATGTTCTCATGTAAATTATTATTATTCCCAAACGAACCTTGTTTTTTTTTTTAATTTTATTGATATTATAATAAAAACAATGAGTAGATATAAATGTAAATACCTTCCTAATATAATGTTAGGTTTCACCCGCGTTCCCTAGGGATCTTATTTTTTCCCGGGATAAAGTAGCCTATGTACTATTCTATACTATAATCTATCTGTGTTGAAAATTTCATCCAAATCCGTTCTGTAATTTTTGCGTGAAAGAGTAACAAACATCCATCCATCTATCCAAACTTTCGCATTTATAATATTATAGTTAGGATAGTAGGATTACTCAACTTACTCCCAATACAAGGCCTGTGCTTATCACAATCTCATCATGATAAGTGATGATGTGGCCGAAGGTTTTAAGCACACAAAACTTTGAAGAAACTGGCTCTCAAGTGCCCGAACACACCAGGTGCTTGGTGATAGATTTTGATCTTAAGGTAGCTAGCCAGTCGGGTACTACAAAGTACCCTACCATCGTACTATGGAATCCTCACGATATTTTCCCAAAATAAAAGGTTAAGCTCACGTGAAAATATTACATACTAAATATCACCCGCGTTCCCGAAAAAAAAGAAACCCGTGTCCTTTTCCATACCATAGGCTCTGCTAACAAAATTTCATCGCGATCAGTTCAGCGGTTCTGGCGTGATTGAGTAACAAACATCCATCCATTCATCCATTCATCCAAACTTTCACATTTATAATATAAGTAGGATATATAAGTGTAAGTTTTGTAAGATTGTACGCCTTAGTAACGCCATCTAGCTGAAACATCAAGACAACTCAAACGCATTTATTTTGAAAGCAAAAAACAGCATTGTAACATCTGTGTTTCGTAGGTACGTGATTAGCGCACAGGCCAAATAGTCTATAATAAAAATAAACTCGCGTAGTCGCGGGTTCGATACCCCGGTGTTCTCACGCGCATCTTATGTCACGGCGGCCGCGCATGCACATTACCAACATGGCGGCACTACACGTAATTGTTAACTATTTTTAATAACGAGAATTATAATTAAAAATATTATATTATAATTTTTAATAATGTGATAATTAAATTTTATTGTTTATTGAAGAATTTGGAAATAAAAATATCGTGATCATGCCTAAGATTGTCCAAAATTTAAAGATTATCTTATCTTATAAATGCGAAAGTTTGGCTAGATATTTTTTACTCAATCACTCCGTAATATTTATAATATCCTAGAATATAACATGAATAAAAAATAGAAACACAGGTAGAACCACAGGGCGGAAGCTAGTTTTAAATCATTCTTGCAAGTATTTGTTGTAAAATTACTGTAAAAATGGGGTAAGAATAAAGCAGTTAAATCTCTAGAAATATTGCTAAATCAGTGCTACGGAATAAATGTAGACGCCCTACGAGGATGCGCTACGAATGCAACGATGCACCGTAGCGAATGCAGCTACGTTACTTCTACGCGAATCGTAGCAGCTCTACGAAATTGCATACGTGCGAAAATTTATTTGCAAACAATAAAGCAATTCTTTTTATGCAATACGTTACATAAAAATATTAGTATTTATGATTGCAAACTAATTTTAAAATATTTTCTACTAAATTAATGCATATTTATGTGGATTAATAAGATATTGTGAGTACATTTTTTCGTAGCCATCAATCAAATTACACTTCAACTGTTGACACAATATAGAACTGAACTACTTATACAGGAAATATGACAACGCAAATGAAAATGTGCAAAGCAGATGTTGTATAATGTTAATGACTTATCGGGTTCAACAAACACTATTTGCGGAATAATTGAACAAAAAAAAATAACTACATTTTTGTTCCATTTTCAAATCACAATTGTATACCGATTTATTTCTGTGTTACCATTTACCTAAATTTATTTAAGTTTAATGATTTATATAAAGCACCGGCCACAGCGTTAATCAACCCGTAATTTTTATTTTTTATTCAACAATAGAAACAATAAAAAAAACTTTATTGGTGTCATGCATTTTTTTAAACTAGAGATCGCCCTTGGTCAAAATTCGACCATAATTAAACAAAAGAGTATAGAATACTCATATACGAACTCTTTTCTTTAAGTTTGTCATTGCCGCGTTATCGACACAGCTCTGACCGTGGTGACAGAGTGAGTGTGTGTGTCAAACGTAGTAGTTTGTGTAATGTTTTTTTTTTATTTCTAATGAATATTCTGACCGTGGTGACAGAGTGAGTGTGTGTGTCAAACGTAGTAGTTTGTGTAATGTTTTTTTTTTATTTCTAATGAATATTATATGAAAATATTAGCTTTCTGCACTCCTTCTCCATATAAACTTTAACTGTGCCAAATTTCATACTCCTCCGTCCGCGTAACTTTCGTAAAATGGTATAACAAAGAAATCAAAACTCTTTTTAATTGAACCATACCTACCTAAGCTTTGCTATAATTTTAGTAAAATCGATTTTTTAAGTAATTGTCCTAAATCTTAATCCTAACTAATATTATAAATGTTGTTTATTTGTTACCTTTTCACGCCTAAACCGCTGAACCGATGGCTATAAAATTTCGTATGCAGATAGCCTATGATATAGAGAAGGACATAGGCTCCTATTTTTGGGAACCTGGGTGAAACAGCGGGGGACAGCTAGTTAAATTATAATTTGAAAAAAAATACTGAATAATTTTGTTCATTTGATGCGATGCACGGGCCCTTGACAACATGATGTAAATATTTCAAATAATACCAACTAAAACATTAATATTAATAGAATTTCCTCTTAATTACCTCTAATGCTCTCAATAATGATTTCTATTAAAACGTTATGGAACCAAAAACATAACCTTGATGTGTACAGTCAACGTCACATTATTTATTTTAATTAGAAATATAATACAACTAATTATTCTGTATTAAGATTATAGTATATAGAGTGATTTTTTAGTCGCTAGATATTTTTTTCTTAATTTCACAGTTAGTCCTTCCACCCCTGCAAGTATTGCCAGTGACAAAAAAATCACTCAATATACATATAGGTATCTTACATAGTATTTCTTAAGTCAAAGTATTTGATTATTTTAATAATATTATAAATGCGAATGTTAGTTTATTTGTCCATCTTCACGACGTTCATCTGTTCAACGATTTAGGCGTGAAATGTTAACATACAAATAAACTTAAATTGGCATTTATAATATTAGTTAAGATTAATTGGATATTATATTTTACACAGACTCACTTTTGGATACGATATATGAATTTGATTATTGAAATAAATAATAATTTTACGACGTTATCCATTACGTGTGAGATAGTACCTACCGGCCATTTTAGTTCTAATCACAAACTCCGTATATTTTGTTCTCAGTACAGTTTTATTGTGAAATACACCCTTTATCATAAGTGTCGATATCTCGTGCAAACACACCTTGACCTATTTTTCATTACAATGACCCTTCTTCGCGTAATCATATTCAATGAGCGTTTGACAATTATTTGACAAAGATTTTTTGTCAATAGATATGAATTATTTATCGCGATGTGCTAAAATGACTAACGATTTTGGGTAAATGTTGTGTCTATGGATAGACTTCAATGTGTGTATGGTAATAGTACGGTAGTGTTTGTAAATGTGCATAGATATAGGTATGTATTTTATTCCACTCTTCACGAGTTTTATGGAATATACTGTTAGCCTTCTTGTACCGAGTGGAGGAAAGAAGCATGCATATCACTCAAAGTTCAACTTAATATTCTAAACATGAAAAACTCATAACTAAAAACACAGTTAATATAATTTATAATATTTATAATAATTTGCTTGAAATGTGAAAAGAAGCCTAAATATTAAGTAAATAAAAATAGACAAGACAGTACATCTTTGTTTGATATGATAAGTCCGATATTCTGTATATTTTGTCCATAAATTGCATAAAATAATCACCAACTGTTCATGAAATCCAGGTAGAAGCTTTATGTGTTTCCTGCCTTTGCCTGCAACAACTTACCGATAAAAAAAAACAAACTACTTATCTGACCACCGCAGAACTATAAAATTTTAAACAACGAATGGAACATAAATGGAATTGTTACAAGAAAAAGAAAAGTTATTGCAATGAGAATGGAACGCAAAAAATAAGCCAGTCATCGCGCGTTACCAGCCAGCCCGTCATCGCTTGTTAGTAACCTGATATGTACAATATTGATTAAGAATTCTATTATTAAAGTAGTTAGCTACATTTTTTATTGCCTGGTACCTTAATCAGGTGTCCTCTGTAGTTATGTGAGAACTTGTAGTTAGATTTTTTTGTTGACAGTCAATTGTTATTATAATGTTATGCAATGAGTGTATGACCTCGTTCATATTGATTTGATTAATTTACTTACATATTCTGCAGTTCAGTAATTCAGAAATAGTTTTAACACTTAATTACTTCGAAAATTAAGATTTATAATTTTTGTATGACTAAATATGAGGTAATTTCAGGAATAATCATTGTCTTTGACAATCCTAGAAAAAAACTATAAACTCATAAAGTAAGTAAGGTACCTAATATAATTTGTTTTATTATAAATCAATAATATTGAACTTAAATAAACAAACAATATTATTTAGACCTGTTTACACTCAGCTTACCTACTATGCCTTATTGACTGGAGCAAGTTCATGTGAACTATCAGGCAAGTATTTGGGCGAGTAAGTGAAGGGCTGAACTCAAGTCAGTATAGTTTTTGAGCTATAGTAAGTTAGAAAGCATATTTCGCTGCCTTGAATTCAGAGAGTGAGTAATTCTCATGGAGGCTTAGGAAACTTAGTCCAACTTAAAATTCGAAGATTGATATCATTTATTTTACCCTACTGCGACAATTTTGTTTTGCATGTGTTAATTTCAAACACAGAAAGATCCGCTATCTGTGTCGGCCATTTTGACTGAATATATTGAAGTACCAGTGAACTACCAATCTGCGTTACACTCTGGCATAAAAGAACTACAAAATGTCCCAATCAATAACATTTAATATCTCAATAAAGAAACAATCAACGAAACCAATTTGAAAAACGAATTCGTTCATGTCCATTTTTTGCGTTCTCCGAAAAAATAGCACACGCATCAGAGTCCCTACGCTTCTCACTCATCGAGCCGGCATTATGATGGTACCGGTCCCAAACTGGTTTCTTGACCTTGGGCCCGCGGAAGGTTTCCGTATGTATGTGGCCCCAACTCGCCCGTTGATGATGCTACTATCAATGACTTGATATACCTACCTCGTCAGTTTGCCGCAAATGTTAAAAGTCTTTGCATTTTTATGAACTTGAAACCAGTCGATGAATTTTATATTTTAAGAAAAACAAATCTAATACTCGCTTTCATAAAAAAAAATCAAATCAAAATTATGACAATAAAATTGTTAAAATCTTCTACAATCAGTATTTTTTTTATACGACCCACTCCGCAATACTTATTTTTTGTTAGCGCGCGAAAATACTTTAATTGGTTATTTATAGGTTGCATTTTTAAGAACTTGAAACTAATCGATGAATTTTATATTTTAAGAAAAAAATCTAATACTCGCTTTCATAAAAAAAAATCAAATTATAATGATGACAATAAAATTGTTAAAATCTTCAATCAGTATTTTTTCTATATGACCCACTTCGTAACACTTATTTTTTGCTAGCGCGCGAAAATCCTACGTAAATTGGATATTTATAGGTAATAATAGATCTAACGCGATATACGAATATACATAAGTTGCAACTATAGGTGACCACAGGAGAAGAACAACACCTTACTTAGCAAATTGATACCATCAAATCCAAACCTGCATACCCTGTATTGCATATTATAAACCACACGAAAATGTAAAGACAGTTTAGGACGCCTAACCCTGCGTACATGGACAATACATCCCATCAATTGTTCCGTATAAGATAGTCCACAAAGGACAGGGTACTGCTTTAGAGAATTCCCTGCATTGTGCTACCCTCGCAATATGCTTTTGTAATACGCCAGACCAGTTTTTGTTGAATAAAATGGAGAGATCTTATTAGAATTAAGTAGGTTATTTGTATATAAGTAGATAAACTTGAGAATGGAGTGGATTATGGCAGAAGGTTCATTGGCAAGAGCCCAGCTACAGTAACATACGATTTACTATATTTTTTGTAATTAGTCAGCATGTAAAATAATATATAAGCAAAAAATATTTTCAAGGAGAATAGGTACATACCTACAATAAAATTAACTTTTAACAAAAAGCATGTGGGTTTGCACTAAAAACTATAAAATAACGATGTTACAACTCTTTTCGAAGTCAGCATGAACCAGCTTGCTCCCGCAGCCTCGCCAAACGGCAGAGAATACGGTGGGGTTTTGGGCAGTACGAGTCTGACATAGCCCGGGCGCTTCCGAAGTCACCCGGGTATACATGAGGATTTCCCCACCTAAAAAAAAAGTCTAGGTTTGCATAGAAGCTGGGGCACATACGGTGTTATGTACTGGGTGGTTCAAGCCGAACATATAGCAGCTACGATGTCTTGTCACGTGCCTTTCGTAAGACGTTATTAAAGTCATTCTTTGGGATCGTGGGCAATCAGGGCGGGGTAGATACGATGAAGACGAGGTTGACGTGGTCTTGATTCATCGTGCGATAGCACAGCGAGGGTACTGGGTGAGGCTTAGGACGGGCTATCACACCTAGCACGGGCACTCATACCTAACCCGTGAAAGAACCCTGGTGTAGATGAAAAACCCTTTACTACATTAATTGCGACCAAAAAAAAAACATATAAAAAATGTCTCAGATCTTAGAAATTTTTGAAGATTTAGTGTTTTACGTTGGGTGTAGCTAGCTAATGGTCGTAAGCACACAAATCATAGAGAAGATTTTTGCAGCTGATACAAATTATAGGCGATTTGCTTACGTGACTTAAAGGGCGCACTTAAGGATAAACCTTCGGAAAATATACGATTAAATAACAACAAAAACAAACGTATTTAATTCTACGTCGATAAATGAATAAAAGTGTTTGTAAAAATGGCCAGCAATCGCATAGTAATGACGGTACATGAATAGATACTCTAATCCATTGCTTTTAATACAGGTATAGACTTCCTGAGCTTCAAATACGGTGCATCCCATGTATTTTACTATAGTACCTACCTAACTTTCACAACAATGGTATAGTCCATTTCCAACATAAACTAGGAAGGTTCAGGGCCAGAGGAGAGTAATATAAAAATATATTTGGTAAGAGAATTTCGAAAAGAGGTCAAAATGGACCACATAGTTTATGTACCTACCTACCTAGGTGCCTATGACTAATGATAAGAATGCAGATTAAAATAATAATAATGTATTTGTATCTGGGTTACATTAAGGTGTCATGTTTTTATAAGTTCCATTCCAAATTCTGCCTTTCCGAGCACATACAAAAGAAGCATTTATATGCAAGTGAATTTTATATATCGGCAACTAATAATAATCAGAAGAAACATATTAGGTATAATTAATAATTATGTAGGTAAGTATGCAATAATACGAAGTTCATTAATTCAACTTTACCTTGAATTGGTTATACTAATTGGTTCTAATCACCATTTTTTACCATTTCCTTATAATAATTTAAATTATTACCAATCAATAAACGGTATTGAAGTAAACATTGAGTTCAGTAGTCACAATGTCATTTGACTAAATTAGTTCAGCATTGAATTGCCTCGCCTTTGCCCTTTGCCTTGTAAATTTGAATCTAAAGAATCTAACTCGAAGCAGTTATTGGAAAAAACCTACAGACAGATTCACATCAAACAAAAAAAAAGGAAGTCTGAACTTCATAGACTAAAGTGACAGGTGTCGACGAAAGTGTAGAGTTGCCAAATGACCCATCGATTTGGATCAAAGCCATCAAAAAAAAAAAACAAATTAGAAATACAACACAATGCATTTCAATTTATAAATTTTACATTCTCACGCCATTAACTATGGCACTTAATGGGAAGTGCCCTCGTAAATAACACTTTTCAGCATCTATCCGTGATTTAATTTACTCAAAAGTACTTCATCGACAAATCTATTTAATCCGTACAAATAGACAGATTGATTTTAATGTGTTTGAAATTTGTTTTTATTATGAAGCATGCTAGTGAACCCGCTAATTGCTCAAGCATTCCAGCCGTATGGCACACATGACATGCACGCAATATATGTCAACCGTATGCGGTAATAAATTCATTGTGTAATGGGCAGCCCGCGTTTCAAATTGGGCCGTCCGCGTCCCTCCCAAAAGCGCCCCGCGCATCGGCGCCATTATCTATAAACACGCTCAGAAACGCATCTTTAAACGCACGGCAGGATCCGCTCGCAACGCATAGCGCCATCTCTTATCGTCCCCCGAAAACTTGCACTTGTGCAGGGTTATACATAATTATTATTATTAACGTTTCGTTTGTACGCCAAACATAACACATGCCTAAAAAAAATGTGTACTTTGTTTAAAAAATGTGCGTGACGATTATGTTGGCACCACGGAAACATTCAGCTGCATGTTAAGGTCAACAGAGCTATTATAGTTACTTTTTATGTATCTACTTCATCTAATATATTAATGGTATTTTTTGTAGTTTATAATTGCCCAACGCGTGAAAATATTAAATTTGGTAATTAGGTACTAACGGAACGTCTTAAAATAATGATAAAAGGATAACCTTGACTAAAATTAAATATTGATTTGGAATAAACAAGACTAGAATAAGGTATAATTATTTAAAATATATTTTATTTAATAGCCTTAACCGACATATTTAAAAAAAATGTTTAGTTTCTTTCCGAAAAAGCATCGCATTACGCACGCACGCAATAATAAGCAGTAAGAACGGTAACAGAAGTAGATAAGTACATAATTCTATGCAAAATAAACGGATATCTACGTACCGCACGCAACTCAACTGCGTTATTTATTGCCCAGAGTGTGAGTTGAGTTGTCAAGGATTAATATGCATGTGTGCGTAAGTACGGGACACGAACGTGAGTACGCGTGTGTGCGTCACTGCTTCGTTCACGGACGCTGAACAAAGCGCAGCGGCAGCCATATTACCCAAATACTTTGCTTACCTACTTACTATCTCGAGGTTGCGAGGAATAAGTTGAGTTGTTTGTTTAGAAATGAATTCATGCAAACTAAATGCCTTTATCGACAATGTGTACCTATTGTCTACGCATCTTTTGTTATAATTTTCATGAAAACGTCCAATATAGTGCCATCTGTTGGTAAATTATAGTAAGTCGCGTAATTAGGATACTACTCTAGTACCTACTTTTAGAATGCAGTTTAATTGCAATTTATGGTGGTCCATATTGGGTTGTGCCGTGCTTAGGTAACTGCGCTGCGGCGTTGTGGATTGTGAGGAGGAAATAATAAACACTATAGGTACCTTTTAGTGAAGATAACAAATCAAGTGTGGACCATCGACTGAATAGAAATGGCGTAAAATGAGGCAAGCTGCGATACTATCACGTAATTTGAACGCATCCGGGCAAAAGAGGTAGATATTATAATGTCAGCAAAGGATCGCGTAATCCGTATTTTCGCGAAATTTTAGTAAAAAAAAGGTATAAATACACCATTTTTTCTAATGTAGTTTTGAAACGATCGTCTTATAAGCGATAAGGTTTAAACAAAAGTCGAAAAAAATTATAGATTTCAGCATAAATCTAGTGCGTTCACGAAAATATGAATAAAACCATGCATTCCCGAAATATAATTGTATTCCCCAATTTGTAGATTAGAAAACACCATATAAGTATGTATTATATTTTATAAATATACATAATACTTGATATCTAAAAGAGAATAATAAATACCTGCCCTATGACCTACCTACAATTTTATTCAGGGCGAACGTGCGCGTCAAAATATAAGCTGCATGCCTTGAATTTTATTTAAAATAAGCCAGAATAAATATAGCAACACGTCATAAGGATGTAAAAATAATGAGCGAATAATTTATTTATTCAAATTTTGTAGTTGGCAATGCAAAGGTCGGTTTTATTTGCCTATTGTTTTCCTAATGCAATTTTAATATTTTTTCTATGTCCAATACATCCTATACCGTTAGTTGTTTTTAAATTTTAAACAAAGTAGAAAATACACGTTATTTATTTCATACAGGGTACAATTTTATGTTTCAGTGAACGAAACCGAGTGTGTTTTACCTCAATAGTCATGACTTGGCCGAAAGCGTAAGTAACTATCATGAAGTTCAAAGAAAAAATATTCTCAGTGTGTAGTAATCTAAGACTCTCAAAAAATATATTTTCCTGTCCTTAATTGATTATCCAATATTTAAGACTTAAAAACCCTGCGCATAAGCTTTTATTGATAGATAATAGGATGTTCATAATCAAGATATTTTATTCACGAGTCGAACTGGTTGCCAACACAAACTGAATGCCAATTTAAAATGCTAAATTCGCCGTTGATGAATATTTATTTCCTGTCCAAGGACATAAGAGACTATTGGGCACTTTCACGATTAGGACTACGTGAGACGTACCTACGTACGAGTATACAAGTAGTCATCTTGAATCAACTAATCAAACACAAAAACGCAAAATGCAAAGATAAGAAAGAAAGAAAGAAAAACTATTATTTATTGACCCACAAAGTCACAATACATGTGTACGTCTAAAACTAATAGGTACACAAATACTAAACTAATGAGTGTGTTACGCGGGATCGAAAGGACCCTACCTCAGCATAAAGTTACACTGCGCATACGTAGTAGTGCAATGCTGGTAGGAGCAGTGCAACGCGCTGAGAGAAGCAGTGCAACGCGCTGAGAGAAGCAGTGCAACTTAACTGGACGAGTGACGACACGAACATAAACAATAAGAGGTAATAAATTTATGTTTATAAAATACTATATGTAAAAATTAAATCGATGAATCTATCTATCTATATCTATTATAAAAGAGAAAGTATAATATACTATATGTATGTTCTTTATCGACTCCGAAATCGCTGAACCGATTGCGATGAAATTTTCAGACCATCTTCATATTAGCCTCGCGGGTAATCCTGCAAGGTTTGGTAGTGATCGGAGCACTCGGGGCCACGGGTGAAACCGCGGGGCGGATGCTAGTAACCTATACAGGGTGATTTTCTTATCACTGGCAATACTTGCAGGGGTGGAAGTACTCATCAATGTGAACAACTTTTATTATAGGACTAACTCTGATATCGCGTAAAATAATATGGTTGCTTCATACATTTTGGTTGAGTAGGTATTGAACTTTTGTATGGAACAGCTGATAATTTTTTCATGATTTCACAGTTAGTCCCATACTTGAGTACTTCCACCCTTGCAAGTATTGCAAGTGATAACAAAATCACCCAGTATAAATAAAAAGTCGTACTTATTAAAAATAACAAACTTATTAGACAGAGATAAATAGTTTGAAACGGTGATAAGGCCATGTAAGGCGCAAAATTGTCTATTGCTTTATCTATTGCTACTTCCGCCCCGCAGATTCACCTATATTGCTGATAATAGATAGGTACTACTTATATAATAATATCTTGATATTATAATATCTTGTTGGGCTGGTTTGTATGTTGGTGAAATACCCTTACTATCACGCCACAGGTCGTGAGCTCGATTCCCACCAAGAACGACGTTGGTATGCTTGAACATCTCTGTTTGTCCTAAGTCTTGGAGTAATTATCTATATAAGTATACATATAATTTACAAAAGAAAAGTAGTATATGTAGTATATCAGTTATCTGGCTTCTATAGAACATGCTCTGCTTAGTTTTGGGGTCAGATGGCCGTGTGAGGAATGTCCCAGAATATATTTATCTAAATATTTACACCATAGCTACTGATACTATTATTATTAGTTTTTAAGATGTTCCCTTTTCAAGCACACACAGCTTTAGGTGCTTTAAGCTATACGGCTCCCCTCGTACGTACTTACTAAGTTACCAATATACTTAGGTAGATACTCAATCATTTTCAAGATCAACGTGACTTCACTTATGTAGGTACCTACCTACATAATGACCGCACAAGCATTTAAAATTATATTATACTTTAAAAAACCAGATTAGGGACACTGATATAAAAATAACTAGCTCCCGCCCTGCGGTTTCACGCGCGTTCCCGAGGGATCTTGTATTTTCCGGGATAAAAAGTATATAGCGTTCCTCGATAAATGGGCTATCCAACACTGAAATAATTTTTCAAATCGAACCAGTAGTTCCTGAGATTAGCGCGTTCAAACAAACGAACAAACTATTCACCTTTATAATATTAGTATAGATAATATTTCTTACATTATTGTATGATTAAATAAGATTAAATAGCTTTTATTTTCACCTGAAGAATAAATTCAATATTATAATTAAGTACATAAATCTATTCTTTGTATCACCACGTACCTTTTCCACTCCCACGCGTGGGTAAAGCTTTTTACGGAGATAGGATGTTCGATTGGACCACAGGATGGAACTTGACGCTTTGTCACACACTACAAAAAGTTTGCGGGCCGGCACAGTAAAACCAATCAAAAAAAGTATGTTCTTTCGCACTATTAAAAATTACGACTTCCATCGAGGAGTGAGTTACTATAAACGCAAACGCAGACGGTCTGACTCCCAAACAATAAGAGAAATGCCCCTTATGTGTCTCTAATCTGTAATAGAAACCAACGCTGACGGTAGATGCACAAATAGGTAAATAGCAGGAGTTGATATTTAATTATAACAAGGTACCCTCAAATACAAAGCTAAACTTTCAGGGTTGACAGTACCTACTCGATAAAAGTCGTCAGAATCTAATAGGCATAGGCCCGTTTTGACAGCCCTTATGCATCCATGTGACAAAAGGATACAAATATAGCGAGAGCAAAAAAGATATCCATATGTCAGAACGGGAATATTAAATTATGATAACTTTTAATACAAACAAACTAATAACAATACTTTGTGCCCAACACCGAAAGCGCGAATAGAAACAGCTGTTCCATGCCTACTTTAGTCCATATGTATGTAGGTACATTTAATTAGGTATATAATTTGAATTAAACAAACGTAGAAAACTACACTATTAAATATACCTACCATCGTGCATGAGCATACCACGAAAACATAGCAACTTGAAAATGGCAATTATTCAGAAAACCCACTGCATTTTATAAACAAGAGTTAAAAAATGAGGTATCAACTAAAATTTTCGAACATTAATAAAATTTTGAATATTATAAGGAGTCCGTGGATTTATCAACAAACTCCTTTTTCTGTTCGTCCTTTTTTGTAGTTCTATTGTTACTCAACTGCACAATACAATTTTGCAATATACCTAACTAGCGACCCGCCCCGGCTTCGCACGGGTAGAAGAGCATTATAATTATATTATGCCTACATTTTTTGCATCAGCTTGTTGCGTGGCAACAGGCGGGCAGTGGATGGATCGCGGGCGGAGGTGGCTGCATCAAGCGAGACCCGTCGTCGTGTCGCGTTGGTGCGACACCGCTTGAATTTATTTCCTAAGATATTCATTTAAATTATATGATGTAAAATAAGGTTCGTAATCACGTCCGATCCGACTATCGGATCGGACGTGTATTGACTGTTCAAACAAAGTAATGGCTCCAACGCCTTTCAATAGTCGGATCAGACTATCGAATGAAAAAATCTGGTTGGAGCAATGGCTAATCGGACGTGTATGTATTGTATGTTCAAACAAAGTCATTACTTTACAATACAATACACGTCCGATTCAATAGTCGGATGGAATTGTATTGAATGTTCGCCGGCTTCCGATAGTCGGATCCGACTATTGGATGAAAAAATCTGACGTGTATTCCCAGCTTTATTGATATATAATATGAGGCAAATAGGGATGGGCAATTCGCTATGTAAAGTAAAATATTATCTATACTGATTCCAAAACCATTTAAAGATTTTAGATCAAAAAACAATTTAAAAGACAAACATTATTATTATAATTATTTGATGGTGTGCGGGCCGCACGTAATGCTCAATATCAAAATATTTCGTCACTGGACCTTTTTGCTAAAATATTATTTCTGGCAAGTACGATTTTGACGTTTGTTTGACGTTTCCTTCTCCGTGATATCATTCGCTTTTGCGAAAATAAAAAAAGCAATTTTATTGCGTATTTCTACAAATTTAAAATGACTTCTGTGGTGAGGGCCGGGCACTTAGCCCCGTTTTTCAAGGCATCATCACCGGTGGTTTCCAATGGGCTAAAGTCCGTTGCAGCTGTCCCGATTCCTACAGAAAAGATCGTCGTCCAACCTGCACCCAAAACTACGACCGTGCAATCTTTACATGGATCCTTGCCCATCCAGGGTTTGAAAGCTAAAGCTACATGTCGCTGTAAGTCTCCCAAGTCGTATAGAAGTGTAATTGTGGAGTAAAACAAGTTATTTTTTAAGAAAATTCATGTTACATAACACTTGTCATTTTCAGTGCCAGTGCAAGTGCGATTTGCGCACAGCGACATCGCATACCCTGACTTCTCGGCATACCGTCGCAAAGAGACACAGGACCCCACATCGAAGTCCGCGGAGAGTGTCGATGGACGCCAATCCTTCACTTACCTTATCGCTGGAGGTTAGTTTTGAGCCAAATTTTGGTGCAAACCAACTTACCTTTATAGAGTTAACTTGGAAATAACTTATAAGTACTTAAGTAGTTAGTGTTTATTAAAGATAATCAACATTATTAAGGGGGTCACACACGGCGAAGATACAATAATATTTTATCTTAAGATATATGAGACAGTGCTATAACAACGAAAGAGAAGGAAAGTAGGTAAGAGGTAGGTCATTGCTTTTCTTTTCATAGTATAATGCCGTCTCATGATCTTAAGATAAAATATTATAGTATCTTCTCTGTGTGTGACCCCCTTTATGAATACAGAATCAATAGTAATACTATTAGGTACTTGGCTTTCAACCAAATATGCATAATACATGTGTAAGTGAAATAAATATCTCCCTCTCAGGTCATAATTTATTCATATAATGTATGTGGCTAAGAAGTACATATAAGGCACATCATAGTTTTAATTACAAATGTTGTGTAAAATACATATACACGGAATGCTTGTTATTTAGCCATGTCTGAATTTAACATGTTTTAATCTGATAATATCTTTATTGACTAAATTCACTGTAACTAATATATGAAATGTCACTTATGAAATGAAATATTTTATTCATTCAAATAAAACCAAACCAAATAGATAAATAAAATTAATAAGTAGGCCTTCACAAACACTTTTGTCTTCACAAATTGTCAGACTCTAACACACGGTTCGGAAGTTTGCTTTTGCTGAGAAGAGGCAGCAAGAAACTCAGCAATTATTCTACTATAATTACTCAGCAATTATTTTAACCAACTATGATAAATCACCATTGGTGTCACTACCAAAGTTTGAAGACACTCATCTGACTATTTCAATGATTAATGGGATTCTTTTTGTCAACATAGCAAGTGATGTCCAGTACCTAAGACAGGAGAGCAAAGTTAAACTGGCTTCTAAAAAGCAGGGTGCCCTGACTAAGTTCAATCTGTACATCACCCCACACCAACATAGCACGCTAATATTGTGTGCAAATATACTAGCACATTTTGTAATCTTAAAAACAAAATTATTTCAGCTGGTGGTGTTGCCGGTGCATATGCAGCCAAGTCTGTGGTCACTCAATTTGTGTCATCCATGGCAGCAGCTGCTGACGTGTTGGCCTTAGCCAAGATTGAGATCAAGCTGAGCGATATCCCCGAAGGAAAATCTGTAACGTTCAAGTGGCGTGGAAAACCCTTATTCATTCGTCACAGGTAAAAATAATTGAAAAAAATTGTTTAGTATGACCATTGGTTTTTTTTATATTTACGGAAAAATAATTAAAATTTATATTATAGTATTTTAAACTGGTCCTCTTGGTCCCATTAGGCCTATTGGCACAGTAATATACAAAAACGAATTAGAAAGAACTGCAAAAGATTTTGCATTATCATACTTCATACTAGAATTATATTATATGCAAAATTATTTGTTTGTTCATTCATAACCTCTTGACGCCTCAACCAGACGGTACAACTAATTGTGATGAAATAAATAGTATATTATATTCTTTTAACAATAATAAGTATTACAAAGATTGATCAAGAATCAATCTAATTTATTTACAGTTACCAAATTAAGTTTAATATGCGCAATCCAAGTTGGCCAGATAGAAGTTAGCCAGGAATGTATAGTCAGATATAGTTTTATGGATGTAATTGGTGACAAGAAGCAATTTATTGCAAACTTTTTACCGTTTTCTTAGTGGCAAATGAATGTTTGAATAACCTAACTTCAGGGTGGCCAACAGATCTTTGTATATTGAATTCCTTAATATCTATGTACTATTTACTAAGAGCTCATGAGGCAGAACTAACTTTATGCGAGCATGAAACCAATACATTAAATAACCTGACAATCCTTTTTATAATCCAGGACATCGGAAGAAATCTCAACAGAGCAAGCTGTTCCTGTAGATTCTCTCCGTGACCCACAACACGACGACCAGCGTGCACAGAACCCTAAATGGCTGGTTGTTATCGGAGTATGTACACATCTTGGCTGCGTACCAGTCGCTAACGCTGGAGACTTTGGCGGGTACTACTGCCCTTGCCACGGTTCTCACTACGATGCATCCGGACGCATCCGTAAAGGCCCCGCTCCCCTCAATCTGGAAGTGCCACCATACAGCTTCCTCGAGGATGGCCTCCTAGTTGTAGGTTAAAACGACACGTTATTTATTTTTATTAGAAAATTTAATTTATCGTTTTTAAGCATACAGTTCCATGTACATCAATAGGATTCAATAAAATATGATGCCGTTATATTGTCGTTTTCTTAAAGAAAAATTACCTTTATCATTAAACGCATGTTATCTAAATTACTGTTTTAATGGTCATATATTTTGAGCCATTACCGCAGACTAATCGTAAGCGACATTTTTTTTATCGAAATTGAGATTTTTATTTTAAGTAACATTTTAAATTATAACGGACCAAGCCTTGTAAACGTTTCCCTCCAAAATCCATTAATAAATTACTAAAAATCATAATTCTGTGTTAAATTTCAATTTCATAGCACATTTCTGTGTAAAAATATTTTAAAAAATACCTGTATTTTATGTCGGCTACGATAAGTAGGCGAGAATGGCTCGATTTATTTACCACTGTAGCGGCTCTAGATTATTTAAGCTGTAGCGCATCGAAGCTACTTTTGGTCTTATTAGGGCTCCGGCCCGGGGAACGGATAATAGGACCACTGTCCATCTGTTCATCTATAATCAGCATATTTTCTCCGAATCTACTACTGGACAAAAAATAGTAATTTGGTACAGCCAAAAAAATATATATAGGGCCTTACTCGTAGTTTACAGGGGAACTGATCAATTAAAATAAAACAGCTAACTACGTCATGTCAAACAATGTGACGTCATTTACCTTCTCATCCAAACATTAGTTAATTAAAATTACGACCGATTATTTTTTTTTATCATTTTCTGAATACTTATTTATATACATACTATCATCCCTCAAAAGGACCGTACTACATTTATTAGGACCTTATAAAGTATAACCTTCTTCAAGAGTTGGGCTATCAAATGCAAAAAATATTTTTCAAATCAGACTGGTAGTTCCAGAGATTAGCGCCTTTAACAAACAAACAATAAAAACAGATTTTGTAATTGAGGGTGATAGCCAGCCAGGCAGGGGAATACCTACCTATCTACAACCTAGACTTACCATGCTATAATCACGTTATGTACTAGGATATCATGAGTTCAATAGAAATAGGAATACCTTCCTAGCTACAAAAGTAGCCAGCCAGCCTTCCTCCACCAACCATGCTATAATAATTTACTCACGTTATTTTCCTTCGAAATCTCATTTTATGTACTAGGATATCATGAGTTCAATAGAGTTTAATAGAAATAGGAATACCTTTCTAACTACAAAGTCCACCAACCATCATCGTTATTTTCCTTCGAAATCTCATTTTATGTACTAGGATATCATGAGTTCAATAGAAATACCTTCCTAACTACATAGTAGTCAGCCTTCCTTCCACCAACCATAATAACCTCACGTTATTTTCCTTCGAAATCTCATTTTATGAACTAGGATATCATGAGTTCAATAGAGTTGGTAAGTAATAGTCAACATTCCAATTCCAATTTATTGTTTATTGCTCCATATCGTGCCAACGTTCTAGATTCTCAAAGGTGCCAACGATGACTCAACTAATGTCATGTCTGTCATGGTTAGAAAAAACAACGGGAAAACATTATATCATATCTATCTACTATGACATTAGGTAAGTAAGCTACCATGTCTATTACGCTGTGTGTGACAACCTACAAATCTAAAAGCGCTTTAATTAGTACCAGGGTTTCAGAAGTTCAAAGGAGGTTAATGGACTCTTGAATAAAAGTTTAAACCATAAAAAATTACTATGTTGTGAACTAACAGTGCGAGGTACTAGGAAAGTATAAAGTAGAGTGGTATCTACCTACCTCCTAATAGCAGTATTTCTAGTACGATTTCGAGTGCGATTCTCGTATTTTCGCTAGGAAATATCACGCTCAAAGCTAGTACCTACCTTAGATCCTGTGACCTAAGGTTAGTTGGTTGGATGAACGACCCATCGAGGATGAATGAAGTGGCGCGAAATCAACGTAAGTAATGGAAATAAGTTAAAATCGTCTATTCAATAAGGTGGATATCCGCCAATGTCGGCCGCTTGAGTAAATCATAGGTTTATACCTTATATACTTATGTATTGTACACCATTTTCTCAAAAATGCTCGAGTTCATTTATCTCCGATTCTTATTGCTAAATAAATAAAACAATTCAAAAACGATTTGTAATTATTTTTATTATCGTTATCATTTTGCTTTCTTTTATGTATGTTTTAGACAGTTACAATCTACGTAACATCTATTAAAGACTACTTAATAATTTACACACATTTACAAGAATTTAGAACTGGGAATCCGATTTTATAAATTTTGAAATAAATTGTAGGTAAGTATTATAGATAGGTAATTAATTCAAGATAAGAACAAGTAAAATTAGGCCTGATTTTCGTTTGAATTAAAAAGTGTTTACTTAGGTTTGATATCTCTGAGTCAAAACGTACCAAAGTATAAAATACCTACCTATTACAATACAACTGGCATAACTAATTCATAATACGAAATATTGTTTGATTATCATGCGTTTTATTCAAACAATATAAAAAAGAACAATGTCTAAAAATCGATTAATCACAAATACCTACTGATTCAATTAGATAATCAATTATATTTGTATAAAAAATGTCTACTTCATTTATTTCTATAGATATAAAATTATGATTTCTGTTATTTAAATTAATATAATAATATTAAAAAAAGATACAATTATATGAAGTTACTAATTATATACCTAGGTAATATAAAATTTTACATGAATTATTTAATTTTCATTTGTTATTTTGAGTTAGAAATATTGTTTATGAATATTTAGTCATAGACAAACAATTTTTGGGCATGACTGCGATACACTTCAATCATTTATGTAGGTAGGTATTATACAACTTGAGAAAATATAGCTACGACTCAGGGTAACCTATTAAATAATTACATAAACTTAGAAATAATAAACTGATATCAACATACATATATCATTAAAACGGAGGGACTACGAAGAGACAGGAACAGCCCAGTTAAATCGATTTCATTTAAGATTACAATAAACATTAAGTTTTAACTTTCGTAATACATTGAAACTTATAGCTAATTAGGATTTAAGTAACCGATATTAATAATAATGACAAATGAATATATATTTACAAAGAAATACATAATGATGTGGTTATATATTTGGCAAAATAATTTAGTTAAATCTAAATAAATCTAGATGATTGAAGCCAAACTATTCGCTAACTCATAACAATCAGACTTGACATAAAGTCGGTTACATACTTTCGAGTAAACTGTCAAAAGCGACAAATGTCAAGATAAGGTAATGTCAATATTTTGTTCTATATCAAAATAAATTTTATGTAACTTATTTATTTAACTTCTTTACGGTTTATTTAATTTCAACAGTTTACTGACTATTATGTAACCGACAAAAGGATATTTCTATTATTTTTTTAAAATTTTATTTTAAACGGTTTCAAAACAACTTACGGAGAATAAAATACTAAGTATCCTTAATAAAACGAAATATATTGTTCATTTACACGTAGTAGACAGTCTTAGGCAACTAAGACACTAACTATAGAGGTTCGCGTGACAAACGAGTATTCGCTAGTCCGTCACAAGTTTAACGATTTATTTTGATAGGTATATGGCACAGTAACTTAATTATTTATCGGATGTCACTTTTTGAACATTAAATTATTCGTTATTTAAGCCAAGTCTACACTAATTGGACCGAATCAGTTAATAATTTGAATATTATTTTATCTAAAATGATCCCGAGTAAATGTTTAAACTTTTGGCTCGCTGTTTGCGAAACACAATAAACACAAAGGTCTTTGGTACAACAGGACCGACTCGAGGGCTAAGTAAAAAGTTGTTCGATTACTCTTTGGGGTAATAACTCGAATAAGATTGGCCCAATTTATGTATCAACTCAGCTTCAGTCGCGCAAAATAAATTGCCTATTAATATAAATGTCAGGGGGCGAAAATTGTATGCTTTATGTTTGAAAATAAAATTACACTGGATTTAAAGGATGAACTTTAACATCTTAAGGCATATGCAAACTTGCGAAATAAACTTGTTGTTTGTTCACTACAACACAAAATATCAGTTTTCTTTCAATAATTCAATGTATAGTAATTATATTATAGCTACTAATATTTTGCCAAATCATTTTCGAGTCTGTATATGCCTTTACACAATATATTTCTTATACAACAACATTTAAATAGCACATTATAAATTTTTGAACACAGATAATTTATATTTCACATTCAATAGGTATTTTAAATATATGGAAAAAATATAATATTATTTATTACAATTTACGTGTCAAAATATAATTTTCAAGTTATTTTGGAATATATCAATAATTTATTTATGTATCGTTAGAATAAATGAGTATCTCTGATTTCGTTTAATATATTTTATTAATAAATAGTAATGTATGAAATTGATTTGTGCGATAAAAATATTTATAACGTCTGTCAAAGGTCATCGAGTATTGTCAAGTGTTAATTTGTCTAGTTTAAAACAAGATTATGGTCCACATCTACGAAACACAACATAGATAACTACACAACCTCAAAAGCTCATATTTTTCATCTCACCACAGAATATTTTATAGAAGTCGATAGATAAACGGTCAGTTTGCCAAGAATCATCTTCATCATTATATCCAGCCCGAGGATATCTACTGCTCAACTAAGGCTATAATAAAATTTGAAACGATTCATGCATGACGTTTGGAAATGAGATTGGAAAACGATGTTCCAAAATATGTGGTTAAGCCATGTGATGTACAAGTCACATTAATTCGATTGCTGTCTGATCCATATTATTTGTTTAATATTTTCCAATATCATTAAATGCCAACGTCATTAAGGCGCGCATGAATTGTAACCTACCACTTTTGTATAATTGTGAATAATTTATAGTTAATATAATTTACAATCAAACTGTAATTTATCTAAAGACTTGTAGATAAAATTAATATGTGCTTAGATAGTTTGAGACTTTTTGCCTCTTTATCTATTTATCAGATCTAATTTCCACTGGGTGTTTAACTTAACTGGGTTTAATATTAACTGATTCACTTACAAGTAATGAATTTATTGAATGACTTAGCTAATTGCGCTTATTAATGACTGTATTATGATTAGAAAACTTAATTTCGAATAATTATAATTTTATATTGCGCATTCAATTTAACAGAAAATGTCAAAAACTAATAGTATGCACGTAGTTTTATGTGTGAGTGCAAAATTGATGCATTCAGATTTATATCGATAATAATTTTAATGATGATCGATTCAATGTTGGGTATGTTACTATTTTACTGTTGAAGTGTGATTCGATTGAATATGGTATAAATATTTATCGATCGAAAATTGACTACGAAGTAATTACTTGCCTAAATGTAAAATAACGGCAAGATTGAAATAAGAAAACTGCGTGACTTAGTCATAGAAGCATAACGTATATCTATCTCGTATACTACTAAGTCGCGAGTATCGAACGTAACAAACCCAACATGGAATACCCAGTTCCCTATGTTGTTGTTGTTGTTGTGTAGCCAGCCAGTAACTAACAGTCGGCGGTGTAGACGGGCGCGAGGTCGAGCGTGAGGTGCCGCAGCGCGCGGTCGCGCGACGCCGAGCGGGAGGCGCGCGACGACTTGATGATCTGGAGCACCATCGCCTTGCAGTCGTGGCACACCGCCATCTGCACGCCGCGGAGGCGGTCCGCTGTTGTTACACCGCCGCCGCCGCCCGCGCCACCCGTCGTCGTGCTGCGGTAGTAACGAGCTCTGGGGAGGGGGAGGGGGAGGGGGAGAAGTGTTAGTCAAACGTGTCAATAATGGAAATGATCATCGATGTATGCAGTATTGACCGGTTACTGAAAAACATCCATGTGGAGCCGCTGGATGCAAGCGGTCTAAGACCGTTCGTTATGGAAACCAATATGGAAGCCTCTGTTCAGCAGTGGACATCTTTGGCCCGAATATCATGAGATATCAAATCTAATTTTATTTGAATACTTCGGTCGAAATAAGTGACCAGCGTATGTCACACGAGCCAAGTGAGCGAAGGGAGAGTGAGATAACGATTGCGCTGACACAAAAAAAAACCGGCCAAGTGCGAGTCCGACTCGCGCACCGAGGGTTCCGTACAAACTTCGTCCATCGTTCGTCCATCACGGGAAATGCACAATTTTATTTATTTACTGTATTTGAGGTTGGTGCCAATTAAGCTAGACCTCTAAATTGTATGAGCGCCCATACAACTCAGAGGTCTTTATTAATTGGCGTAACTATGTATGTATGGGGACACCTTTAATTTTCATTTTTTTTTATTTTTTAGAATTTTTACTTTATTTGTGCTGTAAGACCTTGCTTTTTGCCATTTTTTTATATTTGAGTTGATTGAATGAAAGGTAAATTGCGGTTTACGATTTATGTCGTATTAAAAAAAACTAATTACTAGATCTCGTTCAAACCAATTTTTGGTGGAAGTTTGCATGGTAATGTACATCATATATTTTTTTTTAGTTTTATCATTCTCTTATTTTACTCCACTTTGGAAGTGTCTCTCGCGCAAACTATTCAGTTTAGAAAAAAATGATATTAGAAACCTCAATGTCATTTTTAAAGACCTATCCATAGATGGGTTTGACGAAAAAAACATTTTTGAGTTTCAGTTCTAAGTATGGAGAACCCCCAAAATTTATTGTTTTTTTTCGTGTAAAAATCTTGATGCGGTTCACAGAATACATCTATTTACTTTTCGACAGTATAGCTCTTATAGTTTCGGAAAAAAGTGACTGTGACATACGGACGGACAGACAGACAGACAGACATGACGAATCTATAAGGGTTTCGATTTTTGCCATTTGGCTACGGAACCCTAAAAATACAATCTGAGAACTATATTTATCTAGACATTGTAACCAACCTGCGATCCATAGTGCTAGGCGGCGTGTTGACGCTGGTCGTCATGGTGACGCTGAGCGACATGGCGTGAGGCCCGTCCACACTGCGCGACATGCACCGCGGCGGCACCGACAGTGCTTCAGAGAAGCCGAGCGCCGAGCCGCCGCGAGACCCGGGCGCACTATGTGCCATGCTTGTGTTGAGCCTCCGTGTGGTCGCCGGACTGCTAGGTGCACTGCCTACACTGTTCTCTACCATACTCTGTAAGAACCAAATCATAGTAGGTTAATATTAACATCTATTGGAGTTTTGCCGAGACCAAGATGACTGAATAGTTAGTTCCTAGGAACCACTTAACGCAATCAGCAAAAGACTTTTCGGTACCGAAAGAAATCATTTTGGTTTAAGAGCAGGTAGATCAATCTAAATGGGAAAATGATTAAATTTTATCATGCTCGGTGCATAAGCTTTTTATTTTAGAATAATTTAGTTAAACAAGATTTTTTTTACAGTTTATTATAAATCGTCAACGTTATGAAAGTGGCCAGCTCATTTGCGGTTTACTTCAACGCAAGCGCACATTTACTCAGAAATTAACAACGCGTTTAACTTTAATACTATTACTTTCAATAAAGTAAATTGCATCCGGTGTCAAAACCACACACTTATGCAAATTGAAAATGCATGGTTGAGGCAAATTTTCTATTTTTTTTAAAAGTGGTTTATTACACAATGGAAAATAGTACAATACACATTGGACAATGGATTTACTGTATCGCCTTTATCCTATACGGATATACCGTTATAAGAAAATACAAAAAAATATGCTATAGTCTATATACACTAGGTAAGATTTTTTTTTGTATAGGCTTGTGTTTGACCAGAATCTCACTATGGTAGGTGATGATGTGGCTGAAGGTGGTAAGCACACAAAGCCTAGAAGGATCTGGGTCTCAAGTGCAGCTGCCGGAACACACCAATAGGTGTTTGGTGACAGATTTTCAACTTGAGGGTGGTAGCCAGCCAGGCGGGTACTACAAAGTACCCTACCACCGTGCTATGGTTTCCTCACGATGTTTTCCTTCACCGAAAGCTCAAGCTCATTGTAGGATTCGAACCCACGACCTTCGCCGCGGCGTCGGACGTCACTACCACTGAGCTATCATCGCCTTAAAGGTGGGGTAAAACAGGGCACGGGTAAGTCCGCCTCTTAAACATTTTTTTTATATTTATATAGTCGGATAGACGTACTTATTTAAAATTAATAGACGAACTTACCCCGCATCCTGAATATCCTCACCATACTACTTGTTGTCTACTTTTGAATATAGATTTTTGTCATCATTAATTATGGCACATTATGAGACTTGACCTTGTATTTCAAAATAACTTTATCAAATAGCCAGAACTATCAGCCCACCTTTCACCATCCAGTTACTCCTAGCTACCGCTCAATGCTGTATAATAGTCTTATTTATCACATATTACCACTATTCTAGAATCTTACCGTGTGCTCTGGAGAAACGAGCCTAGACATGAGACTCCTCGGAAACGAGGAGTGCGCCTCGTCTTCCGGAGACGGCAGCAGTGAAGGACTCAATAATACCACTGGCACGTGTGCAAAGTGCTCCGTGGGTATACGCATCTGTGGACAAATACATCAATTAAAAAGAATACGAAGATTTATTTTAAAATAAAAAGTAAAGGATGAAAAACGATAGTTGTTAAACTTTATCAACTTTAGATGACTTGTCTAAGGAATCTCTAGCTTTACTAACATATAAGAAAAAGAAGACACATACATCATTCAAAGTATATTAAGCAAGTAGGTAAGTAGCTTATTTTTGGACCCGATAGCAATGTCTTGTAAATACTTATATATAATTTTCACCAAAAAATTGAGAAAAAATCTTACCTTTGAGCAACACTTTTGACAGACAGTCTTTTTACATAATTTACATTTTTGCCCCCATGGACCGAATATGCCGAATCTTGTTTTCAAACATAAGAAGCATACCTGTAATAAAAAAAACACCCATTAGAATCTTATTTTTTTATCAATATTATTTCAGTGTTCTTGATATCATACGCTTGCTCATTATTATGATGTTTAAGTTCAAAAAAAATATATATCTTCAAAACCAGACTTACCCTCCTCTTTTCAACATCTTCTTTGACTCTGCCTTCAACGGGCAGTACTTCAAGTTCCGCTTTCGTCAGCACAGACCTGATATGCACGATTTCTTCCAACGTCAGGGACAACCGATCATCTGACATTATGGCGTCTTGCCATTGTTTCTGGAAAAAATATTTTATGTCAGTTATTTCATTTTACTATTATTTTGACTCATTTTCGCTTGTGAGGAATGGGTATTAGTAATAGTGATTTCTAAGCATGCATTGGTGAACATTTATGTACTAAGCATTGGTGCTACGACTGACGACACACACGTTTAGTTTGGATTTAAGGTATTTTTTCTTATCATTTTGACACATAGGATAAAGTAGTTCACAAACCAAATCTAGCATCTAATCTACGCTCTACTCACATGCGAGCCATGAGTGGGGCTGCCACTAACCGACTTGATGAGCTCATCCTGCAATGAGGAGCGTGACCAAGACAGCTCGCCGAGCTGCGCGTCCGCGTCGCTACTTGCGAGGGATGCGGCGCCGGCACACGACGCCCGAGAACCAGGCCTGGGTAATATCATTTAAGTTCAGTTACACAATTAAGAATAAGAACCTTATGTTATGTAACGCTACTTTTCTGTGGTTTATCTATAACTACTACCACCATGCATAACTAAAACCGAAAGAAGAAACCATTGAAGGTTTAAGGAATAATTATCATAAGTTACAAGTTCTAATTCCAGAGTGTTTCCTACTTCAGATGAATATTCCTAAAATCCAGACGTACCGAAAGGTAAGCCGACATACGAAAGATGGATCCTAATAGTGGATAACAACAAATTGGGATCATAGACTATCACTTACCTAGAGTGTGGCAACGAATGAGCACCGTCGGTTGGTGGGCATGCAGGATGCGTGACAGTGTGACGTCTCATTGACGCCCGCCTGGATGGACATTGCGTCGCTAGGTCATAAGCTGTGAATGAAATTTTGCGTTTATATAGATGACATATTGATTGTCACACACAACTTGAGGTACTTCAAAATAAGTTTAATTTTAATAAAATGTTGTTTTAATAACATTTTGTTTTATTAGATGTTAAAATAAACGTGTATTAAAATGAGTGTGAATTTGTGGTGATAATGTTATTCTGTGATAAATCATTTAATATTATGATATTGTAATATAAAAACAAAGTGATGGATGAGATACATTAGGTATATGTATCTGCATTTGCATCGTGATTAAACTATTTAAAAAAATAAAACTGTATAAACAGCTGGTGATTTAATAAAAGTATACTGCTTAAGTAATAAATATGAATAAGAACACAACAACAATTGTATTTTATATAAACTTATTTAACAAAAGTAAAGTTCTAACAGCAATACAATTATTACTTGAAAAAAATATTTTAATGGTTAATTAAAATCATAAATTAGGAACAAAAATAATGATAAATATTCGATTGAGTAATAATGATAGAAGTGTTGCCAAGCTATTTCCTTTAAATTGCAAATCAAAACCAAGCGTGACGTCATGCTTATATCGCAACATCGTGCTGTCATACATTCTAGGGTCTCGTCGCAGAACTGGTGGTATTCGTCGTGGGATATGCGGGTGCGCGGCGGCGCTCGAGGTGGCTCCTCTGCGCATGCGTCAACAATTACACCATGTTTATACCAATATTCACTTCAAATCAACAATTTAGAATACAGATAGATGTACGTGACTTTGACGGTATAAAATATTTGGACAAAATGATTATGTTCACCATTAATAACAATATTAAGAGGTTTTAGGAGGTTATACATGTCCTTTATCGGAGTTATCAAAAATGTTCTATAAAAGTGGTTATATATCTTACCAGTTCTCTTCCAAGGTTTGGGGGTCTGATGCAGCGGCGCCATGTGCCTCGGGAAGGGTTGGGGCGCGCAAACTCCAGGGCTGGTACAGGTTTCTGTGTCATCCTCATCTTCGTCATCCTGAAGATAAATAATAGCAATAAATAATTGAATTTACGTATTATATTCTATAGTAGTCTATAGAATCGTGCAAATAACCAACAAATAATTTATTACTGAAAAGCCATAAGATTGCTTGATCCACAAATCTTTTAAAGATCCCTAGGCAATGAAAATTTCTTAAAGATTATTAATCCTTTCGAAGACAAATACGTGTACCTAAATATCCATAGAGTTCTGAATACATAAATGAGTAACGTAACATTAAGTTTTAAGTATTTATAAGTTACCAACTTAAACAGTGCTGTGGTAACAAAGTCTAGGGTATGTAAAGCTTAGGGATTGAAACTTAACCACAAGCTATGTTAAGTTTTTAATATTACAGACACTTATACCTTTCGTAGAATATAACGAGACGTTATTGATAACATTGTTATGATCAAGAAAACCGCAGGTATTTCGTGATTGTGGTTACAATAGGCCCTTACCGATGCGCAGATAATTTACATTTAACGCTCGCATCGATTGCGAATCGATTATACCGATGGTACCGATGAAAAGAGGTTGTACGTAATCGATTTTTCAATGGGCTTCTTCACTTAATTAATGTCATAGCGATTTATTTTGGCAAAAAAAATCTAGTTATTTATTGAGGGTGTTAGTTCATTCCTAATTCACAGTTCCAAAGAATCATTGGCTTGGCAATGAAGAAATACGTCATTTTATTTCGCAAAGTGAAGTAAATAAAATCCGTAAGAAGCTGAAAGTAGTTAATAAACCGACGCACTTGCGTTATTGTTGTTTATCGATTAACACATTAAGGCCACGTTCAGACAGTCGCGTGTCGCAGATCACGTGCGTTTGAACGCGGCATGCCATGTGCTTTCTGCCTGTTTATTTATACGTAACAAAACGTGTGCCAGTGATTTCAGCCATTTCAAGTATAGAAACCAAATTGTAATTTAAAACCTATATATTTCTGAGTGTGACTCGCCTTATAGGTACCTACTGATGTTTCGGCAGGTCAATTGCAAAATATTTTATCGCACAAAAAAATTCTTGGAAAATTAAAACGGGCAGCGCTCAAATTGCTTAAACTTACATCATTATTGGAAAGAAAAATAAGCAATTTATTTTGTCTCTTAATACAACGATTCATAGTTGTTAATTCAATGTCGCGTGGTGAGTTTATGATCGTTCGAAATTAGTTTCAATTTTAGCAGCATTTCTACGGAAATGCGGTCTTGAGAGCAAATTAGTCACGTTTTACATTGTGCCCTAACTTTGGATGAATAATTGATTATAGTATTTTTTCCGATCAGTCAATGACTTCAGAGATATTTTAGTTCATGGCAAACTTTATAAAGAATGATTTCCTTGTAATTTCTTTGGTTTTCTCATGTCCATCTATCTACTCTCTTCTCACGATGTCTAAATTGCTAGCTTAATACTTTTAATAAATTCTAAATGAACAGACCCTGATCTCTGATCAGATTAAATTGAAAAATATTTTGTAAAAATGATATAAACCAAAATGAGAAAGTTATGTAAACAGCGGGAGCTGAATCTACATTTTATCAACCTTAATAATAAATATTGGAGCTCTTAGAATTTTATATGAATAACTTAACCTCTGTATTGCCCTTAGTTCTTAACATATTCAGCAGAATACTAAATAATTCAGCAAATACTAGATCTAGACGTATAGGTACAGTCGATAGTAACAATAGAGACGGATATTTCAAAGGAACTGAAGTAGCAAAGTGCAGATAAGCATTTAATTGAACAAGGTATTTGTGGATCAAGAATAATGTAGCTACTTTTTTTTATGTCAGGCTATCAAGCAGGCAGACGGTTTTCCTGACAGTTAGTGGCCATCTTCACCGATTGATATTAACATGGGGATTACCAATGTGTTGCTGACCTATTATAAAGTATAGAAGGCAAATAGCTCATGAATACTGTTGTATTTCCATTTGCCTCAACACAACGGTGGGTGTAAACAACAAATTATGACATCTCGATTAAATTTAAAAATAGATTATAAAATCATACATTAAAAGTTAGTTATTAATACAGAATAGAC
This sequence comes from Tetheella fluctuosa, assembly GCA_951216915.1. Taxonomy (NCBI): domain Eukaryota; kingdom Metazoa; phylum Arthropoda; class Insecta; order Lepidoptera; family Drepanidae; genus Tetheella; species Tetheella fluctuosa. Next base: position 13,764,348 of record OX578214.1, read on the forward strand.
TGATACCTACCTTAATATATCAGAATGTTAAATGTGGAATGGCTAAACCTAAAGTTTAGCTTACAACTGACCATCATCTTTCCCGGAGTGACATGTGGTAATGACCCGAAAAGTTCAGCTACGTTATTTCTTAATCTTCAAAGATTTAATTAGCATGGAGAGGCCAAGTGTTGCCTGAATACAGAATTATACCCTTCAGAAAGAAGGTCAGGTGTAGAGGTCAGGTAAATAGGTTTACGCAAAGATTTGCGAAGGCTTTGTTATGATATATTAATATTTTTGTTATACCCTACCTTTGTTTCACGACGTGCTATGTTTTGTTAATGTTTGTGTTCTTTTCTTATTAGTGACGGCTTTGTATTCGTTTCATTGTGTGAATTTAACAGGTTATTAGGGTTTTCGATCAACTAATAGAGGAAAAATGTCTAATATCTCATGGACATATTGCTATGGCACTTATATGGCAGTTATATCAATATTTAAAGAATTTACAATATTTAGTCACCACACAAGTTCCACCACTCAAGATTTGTAATTATCTAGTCACCAAAGAGATAGGAACAAAAAGGTATCTGGGTTATCTTCCTATTTTTGTTTTGTTCAAAGTCGTCACAATCTAATATATTCCCGTTTTGACAAGAGAACATCTCTATTGGTCTCGATATATTTGTATCTTTTTTGTCACATAGATCAAAGTTAAAACCATTTATTTAGTTAAGGCCCTGGAAAGGCACTTATGAACGTGGAAGCTACTGAAGTTACCACCGGCAAGTCAGCCTTTAACTGAGAAGAACCGGCCAGAAACTCAAGTCAACTCAGCCGCATATTATGTCTGTCTAAACGGGCTTATTTGATTGTGGTGACTTTAATCCTCACAAAATAATTCCAGTACTTATCTACGAAACACCCATAAGCTAAATTAATGGCTAGCTACAGACATATTATTTCATTCACACTAAATTGTGAGTCCGTATTTAGCGAACTGAGCCAAACTGTTATAAATGCGGTATCAAATATGAAACCGCTAGTTGACAGATAAGGGTTGTTCCTACAATAGCATGTCCCTACATACTGTCTAAGTAGCTAAATAATCTTTTTGCTTTTACGGTCCACGTTGAAATTCGGATAAATATGATGAATGAAATACCCCGGAGATGGACGTCAGATAATTTTAATCGCGACAACTAGCAACAGAAACTAGTGCGTAACAATGAAGCATAGATATAAGTTAAAATAATTTGTAATCTTTTAATATAATCTCTGATTTAATCAAAGTAAGTTTGATATGCGTCAGATTCTAAATCCTACTTGATTTATCTACATTAATCTTAGAAAAGGAATTAACTGTAATGCAACAACAAAGTTGAAAAATATTTTTTTGTTTAAAAAAATATATATATTCCTACGACGATAAATAAATAAATTATAATTTACTAGCTTCCGCCCCGCGGTTTCACCCGCATTCCCAAGGGATTTTATTATTTTCCGGGACAAAAAAGTAGCCTATAGCCTTCCTCGATAAATGGGCTATCCAACACTAAAAGATTTTTCAATTCGAACCCGTAGTTCCTGAGATTAGCGCGTTCAACCAAACAAACAAACAAACTCTTCAGCTTTATAATATTATAAGTATAGATTAGTTTTTGTAAGAAAAAGTGCACTATTATTTATTATTGCTATGGGTGAGTATTTTTTTCTTTTTTTGATTATTGCTGCATTGCGATTATATCACACTGGTGATTACGTATATCATAATATAAATACCTACTAATTTACTAATACATCTATTATATAAAAACCTAATAAACAACTAATTCTATATTACCTGCAATGGTATATGACAGTTTATAAAGGATTTTTACCTTGGTCAGAAAATGGATTGGCTAAAGCACTATTACAAAATTTATTTTGTACCTTGGATGAGTTTAATTTTTTTTATAAGTATCAATATTTTAATAGTTATCAGAAATTAAATTAGTTAATTTGTAGGACACAAAACTATATACAAAATGTACCTGCATACTAAATATAAAATCATATTGAGCAAACTAATTTCTTAGATAAGGAACACGTAAACAAAGCATGCGTAGGTACATTTCTTAAACGTCAAAGTTAAACATAAATTTATCATAGAAACTGTCGTTGCTGGTGGTGGCCATTAAAAATTCCCATTTCAATATTCCATCTAATCACTAAGTCGTGCTTCAAACTCAAACGTTCACCTGATTTATTTCAAGGAAACAACGGTCTTATACTTTGAGTGATAAGGTGGAAAATTCCCGTTACAGTAAAAGTAGGGCGTGGAAGCCTTGAAAAGGTATTTGCACAAGTGTACCAGTTTTCTTAAGGATACAATTTTAAAGTACAGTTAGTTTGGTGTTTGAACAGTTAAATAAATATTTTACAGTTTACCTGTCACTAGCTGCCCTGGGGGGCTAAAAAGGAGCAGATTGATCAATACCAAATCTTTTAATGAAATAAATTGTATGTTATGTGACTATTTGTAGTGACTATTTTACATTAAACATATTGAAATAAGTAGGATCTGCCGAGAATTCGAAAAATGAATTGCATTAGCAATATTGCTTGAGCGGCCTTTTTAGAGGGCCTGGTAGGTTACATGATAAAAACATAGGTTATAAATGATGGAAATTTATAGCTTTAAAAAATCTATTTGCAGTAGAAACAGGCTGAAAATGTCTGTAAATTATAAAACGAGACACCCAAATAAGTTTTCATTTTGTTCAAATCTGTATGCTCTACCTACATAAACTATAAAATGCAAAAATGAAAAATTTACAAAAACATTAAAAAATAAATAGAAAGCTATTAACCTGCATAAGGGTAAATTAACCTAATTTTAAATCATATTACGTATACATATACATGCCATAACATATTTGCTATTCCTTCCATCAATCATGGAAAATTGACTCCTATGGCTATAGAATTAGAATAACAAAATATGCCCAAACATGAAATTTGGATGATCGTATTCCTTTTCTAATGTAGAAGTGCACTCAAAAAGGATTTTCCGAAAATCAGCCCCTTAGGGGTAATATAGGGGATCGTGGGTGAAAATGCTTGAACTAGTACCACATAATAACATTCTTACTTTCTCAAAAAAAAGTACTGTACTGTACTGAATAAGTACTGTACTTGATCATATAAGAAATCGTAGTTCATTTCACGCTTGAATCCCCAAATTGCGTACCAACACGATGGAGCAGATATATTAAATGTAACAAGTAATATATTTGTGAGCACGTAGGCGGTAGTAGTGGTTATTTATTTTTTGCTGCCTTATACACCTACGTAACATAGGTAAACTGTGTGGGAGTAAAACTTTGATATATAATACTTTAGAACTAACCAACAGATTTTCCGATAAATGAGATAAGGCAGGCAATTTATTTAATAAATTGAAATTCATATTAAATATAAAATAAATTGCCTCTACTTAATATTATGAATATGACCTTATTCAGACCCTTTCGGTTGCAATTCCGATCGGAAAAGACGGAGATTTTATTTCGTTAAATTTAGGCAGATGCTGTGTTAATCGCAGAATTAATTTGGCGCGATCGTGTAACCGATCGACAGCTTCATTCCAAATGGAAGTCTGAAATGAGAAAATAGGAACCATCCTATTCAGTAGACAACTCAATCGGTTTGTCTAAACGATCGGGACCGCAAAGCCCGCTAGGGTCGCTAATCAGTGAAAGAACTCATTCTTGTTACGTTTCTTCACAACAATGTGAGGAGTTGAGGACAAATCCTCAACTTTGGTTTCACTAACTACCCCCACAATTCTAATCAAAACAGGCCCAGGCACCAAAATTCAATAAATTTTGTTGTCCGAAGCAATGATAAAAAGATCTTACCTCAAGATTGTCAAAATCGACTTTGATGAGCCGCCGCTGCGGCTGCGCGTGCGGTGTGACGTCTCCTCCTCGCCGCGCCTCACCCCCGCCAGGTCCACTGCCACTACCACTGGTAGCTGTAACAAAAAATGATTATATTTATCGACTGAAAATACAGAATGATTTATCTTAATTGGAAATGCCATCTTTATATAGTGTAAGTATTGTAGCTGTACCTGTAACTCGGCTCAGCAAAGTGAGGGACTCGTTCAAGGCACATTTCAAGGGGCAATGTATACGTTTCTATAACAAAGTACCCAAAGAAATTCAAGAACTATCTGTGTATAGATTTAAAAAAATTGTTAAACAAAAGTTATGTAAGACAGGGTACCTAGCTACTATAAAGTTTCTGATTTTGTGGAAGACAAGAATACATTTGAATGAAATGTTAAAGATAAACTATTTCATTATAATTTTATAAACTTTGTTATTTGTAATTAAATAGTTACATAAATTTAAATAAAAAAAGAACAAAGATCTATAAAAATATGCCTTGCTGAGTTTCTTGCCGGAGTCTTCTCAGTCCAAGAGTATTCCGAACCGGTGGTAGAATCAATTGTAACGTTCATAAGTGCCTTATTAGGGCCTAAACTGAATAAATGATTTTGAGTTTGAGTTTATTTGTATTTAGGATTCAATTAGCACTTCAATGAATTTCTACGAATTATGGTAATAAACAGGATATCAGTGTTTGCTCAAAACGCGCAAGCGCCGTGTTATCAACGGCGCTTACGACCTTCTTCTCAACAACTTAGTTGGGTCGTTTTCTTCGCAACGAATTGTGATTTGGTAGGCATTTCGTTTGCATTTGGTCTATTATATTATGATGGAATGTGTAAAGTGTGCTTGCTGCTCGCAATCCATAACATCTGATAGTGCCACTGCATCATGTTGTTTATGTAAACTGTACTATCACGAATCATGTGTGACATCATTAATGAAGGAGTCTATAATCAAAATGGGTGTGTCCTGCCTGTAAACCTAAGAGTAGGAATGCTGATACCACCCCGATTAGGGCTACTAAGACCACGTCAGTACTCAGTGAGAATACAAATGTCACTCAGAGGAAAAAAGGTACACCTGTAACGACTCCCACTGCTAAGCCTGTTGTCAGTGCTCCTGTCACATCTTCTGAGGTACAGCAAATTGTTCAGAGTGCCATTAGTGACCTAATGAAACATCTTAATGGAACATTGGCAAGCTATGTGAACACGGAACTGAAATCCATAAAGGAAGAAATTGGAGAAATAAAATCTTCGATAAACTTTTTGAGTCAACAATATGAAGACATTAGAAATGATGTGCTTTCCAAACTGGATTCCATTTTTAAGATAAAAAAAGAGAACGAAGAATTAAAGTCTGCCATCAAGGATTTAAATATGACAATAAATGTTATGGAGCAACAATCCCGTTCTTGTAACGTCGAAGTTCAGTGCGTCCCTGATTTCAGGGGAGAGAACCTAGTAAACACCATAACGAATCTTGCCAAGGTTATATCTTGTGATCTTGCTGAGTCTCAGATACACCATGTCACACGTATTGCCAAGATGAATTCCTCTAATCCACGTCCCAGATCCATCGTGGTCCAATTCTGCAGCCCGCGAGTAAGGGATACCTTCCTCGCTGCTGCTATCAAATACAATAAAAATAATCCTAATGACAAATTGAACAGCAAATTGTTAGGTTTGGGAGGTAACAAAGAAAGTGTTTATGTCGTAGAACACCTATCCCCCGGAAATAAAGCCCTACATGCAGCAGCAAGATTGAAGGCAAAAGAGAAGAACTACAAGTATGTGTGGGTCCGCAGCGGCAAGATTTTCATGCGCAAATCCGATGATTCCGATTTCAAATACATCAAAGACTCTGATTCCCTAAGCAAACTAGATTAAGTAATCATAGATCGTTCATTTCTATAAATGTTTTGGTGGACCATTGATACCATTCAATCAATTAAAAATATATTATCAGAACGTAAGAGGCATTAAATCTAAGCTAAATGATGTATATTGTAAGATTACTAGTTGTGACTACGACATCGTTGTGCTGACGGAGACATGGTTAAATGACAAAGTTTTTGACTCGGAAATCCTCACTGATCGTTACGCATTATACCGAAGAGATCGCTCAATAACTGCGTTCAATAGTAAAATTGAGGGTGGCGGTGTGTTGATCGCTGTTTCAAATAGATTACATTCAAAGCGCATATCTGGGTATGAAAGTGCCTGTGAAGATCTTTTTATTAGGTTAAATCTGACCATAGGGAAACAGTCGAGGAATATTTGTATCTGTGCCGTATACTTGCCGTCCCCACTAAAGCCTAATGTGCCCAAAGTAAAAAGTAAATAAATAAATTAGGAAATAAGTACATGAGTAAATAAGTAATTAAAGTAAAAAAGTAAATAAGTTAATAAGTTATATTACATATATTTGTTTAATCAAACATTTTATTCAGCGAAAAAAAAAACAATATTACCACCTCTAAAACAATAATTTACTACTCGTTTATTTTATCAAATATCATCAAAACGGTAATAAGGTAGGTAATAAGTAAGTAAATTAGTTAATAAATAAGTAAAAGAGTAAAGTTAAAGTAAAGTAAAAAAGAAAAAAAAGTCAATAGGTAAGTAGGTAAATGGGTAAATAAGTACATAAGTATATACGTCCATAAATTCATAAGTATATAAGTACATAAGCAAATAAGTAAATAAGGAAATAAGTCAATAAGTAAATATGTGAATAAGTAAATAAGTACATAAGCAAATAAGAAAATCAGTAATAAGTAAATAAGTACCTAAGTATATTAGTACATAAGTTCTTAAATACATAAATATATAGATACATTAGTACATTAGAACATAAATACATAAGCAATAAAGTAAATAAGGAAATAAGTAAATAAGTACAATAGTACATCAATACAAAAGTAAATAAGTACATATGTACTAATAGTTCATAAGTAAATAAGGAAAAAAGATAACGAGTACATAAGCAAATAAGTAAATCAGTAAATAAGGAAATAAGTACTTTAATACATAAGTTCATTAGTCCAATAGTACATACGTACAATAGTAAATTAATAAGTAAATAAGTAAGTAAATAAGGAAATAAGCACATTAGTACAATAGTACATAAGCAAATAAGTAAATAAGATAACGAGTAAACGAGTAAATAAGTAAATAAGTCTGATTTAAATTAAATTTTATAGATATATTACATATATTTGTAATAGTAAATAGGTAAATGGGTATAAATAAATAAGTACATAAGTATGTACTAACTACTAATAAGTAAATAATTTATTTTACATATATTTATTTATATAGCAAATAAGTAAATAAGTCAATAAGTAAATAAGTGAAAATGTGAATAAGTAAATAAGTACATAAGTAAATAAGTAAATAATTAAATAAGTGAATAAGTAAATAAGTGAATAAGTAAATAAGTTAATAAGTAAATAAGTATATTGGTACATAAGTACATAAGCAATTAAGTAAATAAGGAAATAAGCAAATAAGTACAATAGTACATAAGTACAATAGTAAATAAGTAAAAAAGTAAATAAGTAAATATATATAAATATAAGTTATATTACATATATTTGTTTAATGAAACATTTTATTCAGCGAAAAAAAAAAACAATATTACCACCTCTAAAACAATAATTTACTACTCGTTTATTTTATCAAATATCATCAAAACGGTAATAAGGTAGGTAATAAAAAATATGTATGTATGTATGGGGACACCCTTTAATTTTCAACTTTTTTTATTTTTTTGAATTTTTCCTTTATTTATGCTGTAAGACCTTGCTTTTTGCCATTTTTTTTATATTTGAGTTTATTGAATGAAAGGTAAATTGCGGTTTACGGTTTATGACGTATTAAAAAAAACTACTAACTAGATCTCGTTCAAACCAATTTTCGGTGGAAGTAAACGAGTAAACAAGTAAATAAGTCTGAAGTTGAAGGTCGGTGGAAGTTTGCATGGTAATGTACATCATATATTTTTTTTTAGTTTTATCATTCTCTTATTTTAAAAGTTACAGGGGGGGGGGCAACATTTTACCACTTTGGAAGTGTCTCTCGCGCAAACTATTCAGTTTAGAAAAAAAATATATTAGAATTATATAATTTTTGAAGACCTATCCATAGATACCCCACACTTATGGGTTTGACGAAAAAAAATTTTTTGAGTTAAAGTTCTAAGTATGGGGGAAATAAGTAAATAAGATAACGAGTACATAAGCAAATAAGTAAATAAGGAAATAAGTACATTAGTACATAAGCAAATAAGTAAATAAGATAACGAGTAAACGAGTAAACAAGTAAATAAGTCTGATTTAAATTAAATTTTATAGATACATTACATATATTTGTAATAGTAAAAAGGTAAGTAGGTAAATGGGTATAAATAAATAAGTACATGAGTACTTTTACTTTTGTAAGTACATAAGTAAATAAGTGAATAAGTAATTAAAGTAAATAAGTTAGATTACATATATTTATTTATATAGCTTATTTGCTTATATATCAAGTATATAAGCAAATAAGTAAATAAGGAAATAAGTCAATAAGTAAATAAGTATATAGTTAAATAAGTATATTAGTACATAAGTACATAAGCAATTAAGTAAATAAGCAAATAAGTACAATAGTACATAAGTACAAAAGTAAATAAGTTAATAAGTAAAAAAGTATATATATATATATATATAAATATAAGTTATATTACATATATTTGTTTTATCAAACATTTTATTCAGCGAAAAAATAACAATATTACCACCTCTAAAACAATAATTTACTACTCGTTTATTTTATCAAATATCATCAAAACGGTAATAAGGTAGGTAATAAAAAAGTAAAAAACCGGCCAAGTGCGAGTCGGACTCGCGCACCGAGGGTTCCGTACAAACTTCGTCCATCGTTCGTCAATCACGGGAATGCACAATTTTATTTATTTACTGTATTTGAGGTTGGTGCCAATTAAGCTAGACCTCTAAATTGTATGATCGCCCATACAACTCAGAGGTCTTTATTAATTGGCGTAGCTATGTATGTATGGGGACACCTTTTAATTTTCAACTTATTTATTTTTTAGAATTTTTCCTTTATTGGTGCTGTAAGACCTTGCTTTTTGCCATTTTTTTTTATATTTGAGTTGATTGAATGAAAGGTAAATTGCGGTTTACGATTTATGACGTATTAAAAAAAACTACTAACTAGATCTCGTTCAAACCAATTTTCGGTGGAAGTTTGCATGGTAATGTACATCATATATTTTTTTTTAGTTTTATCATTCTCTTATTTTAGAAGTTACAGGGGGGGGACCAACATTTTACCACTTTGGAAGTGTCTCTCGCGCAAACTATTCAGTTTAGAAAAAAATTATATTAGAATTATATCATTTTTGAAGACCTATCCATAGATACCCCACACTTATGGGTTTGACGAAAAAATTTTTTTTGAGTTTCAGTTCTAAGTATGGGGAACCCCCAAAATTTTTTGTTTTTTTTCTATTTTTGTGTCAAAGTCAAAGTCAAAGTCAAAGCCATTTATTCAGTTTAGGCCCTAAGAGGGCACTTATGAACGTCGAAACTACTGAAGCTACCACCGATTCGGAAGTCGCCTTCAACTGAGAAGAACCGGCAAGAAACTCAGCAAGGTTACATTTTTTATATATTTTGTTTTTTTTTTTTTTTGGACAATCTGACAATGTTGGCTTTTTTTCCATTAAATTTTTAACAATTTTTAAAGAAATATAATACACATAAACACAAAAGATGAAAAAAAAAAACAACAAGAAAAATAAATAAAAAATAATAACCTGAACAAGTTCAAATTTATAAAAAAAAAAAAAAAATATAGTATCTCTAAAATACTAAGTACTGGCTTCTCTATAAGTATGAACAAGGTGCACTTGTGCAGAGTGCAGCTATTTCCAGACATCTTTATCTTCAATGTAATGAGCTACCTTGTAATAGGCTTTTTCTTTCAAAACTTTCTTAATGTGAGATTTGAATTTGAAATCAGTCATCTTGGTAACTGAGAGAGGTAATTTATTATAAAAGCGTACACTACTTCCAAGAAATGACTTTTTAACTTTGGCTAATCTAAAATACGGAACAACTAATTTATCTTTTTGTCTTGTATTGATATTATGTACCTCCATTTTTGATTTAAACAATTCTATATTTTTACGTATGAACATTATATTTTCATATATGTATAGTGAAGGTAAAGTCATAACGTTTATATCTTTAAATAATTCCCTTAACGATTCACGAGGACCCATATTATAAATGGCACGAATTGCTCTTTTTTGTAATATAAATATAGATTCTATATCTGCTGCAGCTCCCCACAGTAAAACGCCATACGATAAAAAACTATGAAAATATGCAAAATAAACTAATTTGGCCGTCTCGACATTCGTCAACTGTCTGATTTTTCTAACAGCAAATGCAGCAGAACTTAATTTACCAGTCAAAGATTCTACATGAGGACCCCATTGTAGTTTATTATCTAATGTGATGCCCAGAAATACAGTTTTATCGACTAATTCCAAACTGCTGCCATCTATTAATATCTGGCTGTCTACTTGCGCTACATTTGGAAGAGAGAATCTTAAACATTTAGTTTTCTTAGAATTTAGTAAAAGATTGTTAACAGCAAACCATTTGGAGACTAGTGACAAAGTATCATTCACTTTAATAAGTTCTTTGTCTTTTCTATCTACTTTGAAAATTAATGAAGTATCGTCAGCAAACAGGACGATATCTGAGAGACCAATTACAACAGAGGGTAAATCATTAATATAAACTAGAAACAGAAAAGGCCCTAGTATCGAACCCTGGGGTACCCCCATTTTGACTAGGGAGCCCTTGGATGTCGTACCACTAATTTCTACTTTTTGTTGGCGATTACTTAAATAAGACAAAACAAGATCATGAGCAGTTCCACGAATACCATAATAGTTAAGCTTCAGGAGCAGAGTACTGTGGTCAACGCAGTCAAAGGCCTTGGATAGATCACAAAAAATACCAATGGCATCCTGCGAATTTTCCCAGGCTTCATAGATGTTTTTCAATAATTTTGCTGCCGCATCTGATGTGGATCTCCCCTTCGTGAAACCGAACTGATGACTATGTAATATCTCATGTTTATTGAAATGACCTAACATTTGATTAAGCAACAGTTTTTCAAAGATTTTGCTAAGTGCTGGGAGTACGGATACTGGTCTATAATCAGAAGGATTATCTTTACAGCCAGATTTAAAAATTGGGACTATTTTACTATACTTCATTAGATCAGGAAAAGTACCCTGATCAATGCATTCATTAAAAATATTCGACAAAATAGGTGCAATTACTGTTATTATCGATTTTAAAATCGTTACCGACAATCCCCATAAATCTTCGGTGCTTTTTAAATTGAGAGTATTAAATAACTTTATAATATCATTAGTAGTAACGTAATTAAATTTAAAACTGGGAAATGATTTACGAATATGTTGCTTAAGTAATGCTCCAGCCTCATCAGGGCACGAGTTGAGACTTCCAGTTGTTTTCCCTGGTATATTACTAAAGAAATTCTCAAAAGCGCTAGCTACTTCTAATTTATCCGATACAATTTCATCATTAATTTTTAACGTTAACTGTTCGTTTTTACATTTTATTTTTCCTGATTCCGTATTTATAACATTCCATACTGCCTTAATTTTATTAGATGCTTTTCCTATTTTGTTACTTAAGTATATAGATTTTGCATGAATACACACTAATTTAAATAATTTGGAAAAATTTCTAACATAGTTATGGAATTTCTCGTCGCAAGTGGATGATCTTAATTGGTAAAGTTCATACATTTTATCCCTACTTTTTCGGATTCCCTTAGTAGCCCAGTCACTAAATTCCAGTTTACTATTTACCTTCACTTTTTTGATAGGACAGGCTTTATTAAAGTCATCGCAAATAGTAGATAATAATTCATCATACAAGACATTGGGCTCATTACTATTATTATATATCTTACTATTGAGTTTATATTCCAAATTTGTGCTAAAATTGTCTAATCTTGCCTTTGTAATAGGTCTAATTTCTTTAATTACCTTAGAAACTTGAAATTTATACGGCAATTCGACAATCTGAGCCATATGATCAGAGCGAACACCACTTATGATTGATTTACCTAATATACTGCTATTACTTATTATATTATCTATGCAAGTAGACGAAGTGGCCGTTGACCGTGTTGGCTCATTAAACAACAAATGTAGGTTAAATGATTGAAACAAAGCAACAAAATTACTTTTTTCAGATGAGTTAGTAAGAATATCAATATTAAAATCGCCGCATAAAACTATTGACTAATTAGAATTAAATAATTTGCGGAGAATATCTTCCAATGTAGAAGAGAACAAAGAAAAATTAGATGCTGGTGGCCTATACACACAAACAATTATATAGCTTTCTAACTCTGCACAAGACACCTCACAAACGCGTTCCACTGAGAGGCTACAAATATCCTTACGTTCTTTGAATTTAATATTATTATTCAAAAGAATAATTGAGCCACCGCCTACTGCGGACACCCTATTGAATACACTGGCAACTACAAAATTTTTGATATTAAAAAGCATGGTTTCTGGTTTAAGCCATGTCTCAGTGAAACATAAAACATCTAATTTGATTTTATCTAATAATAAATCAATATCAAGAATCTTGCCAAAGAAGCGATTAATATTCTGATGCAATAATATAATAGAATTCCTGTGCTTCTCTGTTGTCGAAACTAAATGTTTAAAAAACTATTCACAGTATTAATAGTAGTATTACTATTTAAGACTGTTTCATCCCTTAACCTATTAATATTATATGCTACAAGAGTAGAAAATCTTAATGCGGTTCACAGAATACATCTACTTACCAAGTTTCAACAGTATAGCTCTTACATACGGACTGCTGTGACATACGGACGGACAGACAGACAGACATGACGAATCTATAAGGGTTCCGAATTTTGCCAATTGGCTACGGAACCCTAAAAAATGGCAAAAAGCAAGGTCTTACAGCACAAATAAAGGAAACATTCTAAAAAAAAAAGTTTATAATTAAAGGGTGTCCCCATAAATTCAAATTCAAAAATCATTTATTCAGTTTAGGCCCTAATAAGGCACTTATGAACGTTACAAATGATTCTACCACCGGTTCGGAATACACTTGGACTGAGAAGACTCCGGCAAGAAACTCAGCAAGGGACATTTTTTATAGATCTTTGTTCTTTTTTACATTTTGGGCTTTGTAATACGAGAAAGTAAAAACTTTAAAAATCCAGCTACTAAAATTATTATGTTTAACACACTAGTTAGAAGTCATTTAGAATACTGCAGTGTTGTTTGGTCCCCTCACTACAAAGTGCACATAGCTAGAATGGAACGTCTCCAGAAAAGATGGCTGTGGCACTTATCTTATAGTCACGGGATTGCAAATAAAGTTAAGACCTACCAAGAAAGGCTCTCACATTTCCGAATGTACACATTAGAAGACCGTAGAAAATATTTAGACCTAGTATTTCTTAAAAAACTATGCACGAGTTTGTACAAGAGTTCAAGTTTGCTCAGCCAGGTTGGATTTAATGTACCAACAAAAATACAAAGCTCTTGTAGGAAAAAATTGTTCTATTGTCCAGATAGTCGCACAAAGGAGAATGCCCATGGCAGTATGGACAAATGTACTTCATTCAGGATTTTTGTGTCTTAATCAAATCACCTTAATTCTACTCTATGACATGTCTTAATATTTTCTCAAAAAATTCGACATAAAATGTAATTGCATTTCCAAGATATTTAACAAAAGTTAAATTAATATTTTGAGGTTAGTTTCGACCAAACCTTAATCCGACTGGTCCTCACAGTCCTACGATTAATTAAAACGCATAGAAGACGCATAGAAGAAGTCGTCATTATGATATCCAGTAGCTCAGTGTTAAAACTTACGCTATGGAAGCCAGGTAACTGATATAACGCTACTTTTCTTTTGTAAATATATACTTATATAGACAACTAGCTTCCACCCCGCGATTTTCAGAGGGATCTTACGTTTTCCCGGAATAAAAAGGAGCCTATAACCTTCCTCGATAAATGGGCTATCCATCATTACAAGAAGTTGAGACATCGTCTCACAGTCGCCATTTCCAATATATCACAAAAAGTCCTGTCTTTACTAATAAATAACACAACACAGACATGCACGGTGCAGCGGCGTCAAAAGTATGTTATTTTCAATGGTTTAGTAACAGTAAATGAGGAACTAAAAAGCTCAAACTCTGTACACAAACAAACCGAAACCCAACAGAAAATACATACTGACTGATTGTCAAAAATATGACAGACGAAAATGTCAAATAGGGTTGTACCCGTGTCGAAAAAAGATTTAAATAATCCGATATATCTTCTAATAAAATACAGATTAAAAATCTCTGTTGTTTATCAACCTATCTTATTTGTTTATTGTTTTTTTACATAAGCGAGTCGGAAAGAATTCTGATTTCAGTATCAATAATAATTAAAAAAATGGCTAACAACGGTCTGCCACATTTTTTATGGTTCATTTTTGTGTTTGACCATAATCTCACTATGGTAAGTGATGATAAGGAACTGGCTTTCAAGTGTAGCTGCCGGAACACACCAATAGGTGTTTGGCGACAGTCTAGGTCTAGTCTAGGCTTTATAAAGGTCGGTAACACACTGGCAATCCATGTCCATAGGCGACGGTAGCCACTTACCATCAGGTGGACCGCCTGCCTGCTTGCCAGTATTGTAATAAATAAAATCGAACAATCAACACGGAATCGATATCGTGAATTACATTACATGCAATAGAAGAAATGGACATCCCTAACATTGACAGGCGATAGTAAAAATGCCGGAAACAAAAAAATACTCTTTATTCCTCAAAAAAGTATCCCATTATAAATAATAACTAGATCATATTAAAAAAATACTATTTTATTTTAGCTTTTTGATACTCATTAACTTTATGAGACACAATGCGTTTCTCAAGAGTACTATCCGCGGGCATCCTCCTTTAAGAAAATTTTGTCCACTATCACGTATGTTTTCATTGTATAATGAGTATCATGAACAATGTGACTTGTTTGCAGCAATGAATTTAAAAAAGGTTGTGTTTAAAATTTGATCTGAAAATGCTTTTATTTGTTAGTTTACTAAATTTTAACTCTATTCTTTAATTTCCAGTTTATTTGTGTATAATTTGTCATTAAGTAGTTTTTTCTGTTATCTATGCATGCTGTGATTTTCTGTAATTGACAGGGCACTTAGCACTGTACTTTGCACATAATCTAACTTTAACTTTCATAGTGTACCTGTTGTTGGAAATCCTAATAAAATAAATAAATAAAATAAATAGAGACCATGACTAAAGTTACTTAGGTTAATCCTGAAGTATAGTAAGTACGGTACATATAATTTTAATGTGAAGTCATTAAGTAATTCCCTAAGCTTCAATCCACAAGCCTGATGTATTTTGTCAGAAAAAGTTTTGTGATTAAATAATCAAACACGCCTACTAAATACCTTTCATAGCCTAGTTCGACATCGACCCGGTTATCGTAAATGGGCTATAACCGGGCTATAAGCGTGTCATAACCGGCTGGAGCATAAAACATGTCAGATACGGGAGTTATATGAGCTGATTGGGAGAGCCGATTAGGTATCAGCTGGCTTGGGTGCGAGTGACTAGAAAGAAGATTTAAATAGGAGTTGAAATAATATTTTTGTTTATTGGTAGGTACTTAGTAATGTCCTTCTTGAAAATTTTAAAATTAGCATAATTTTTAATTGGGTAATAATCTGATTGCATTGAGTTAAGGCTGTTGTAATAAAAAATCACCACATTAGGCATAATATACTTTTTATGTGATGCCTGTATAAACAAATAGAAAAAAAAACAAAAAATATTATTATTAAAAGCTTTTATTTTTTATCATGCTGTCTACAGATTTTTTTATAAATGATAGCTGGATATCTATCTTCAGGATTATTTTATTAGTTTGTATCTTTAGGAAAATATAATGCAGGAATTATGTAGTATAGAGTGAAGTAATTAGTTTTATAATCGCAATATAAAAGAACATAGTCATCATTCTTTAATTAAAAATTGGCGTAGAACTACCAATGTTGGTGTACAGTCAGCAACATAAGCTGCTGAACAGATTCAAATTTACAATACACCTGTATTCTAAAACTATTTATTAGTACTATAATCTAAACATTTTGTAGAAAATTATAGTAGGTATGTAAGACTTTTGAAGACTGAAATTTACAAAACACCTTTTTACTTTATCTTTCCATGGTATGGATAGTTGTAGATACAGGTGTTTTGTGAATTTGGACCTATTGAGCTACTCATGTTGCTAACTGTACATATGGCAATATCAACAAACCACCCTTTTTAATAACCGCAGCGGCATTTGAGAGAGTTTGGCCAAGTATTTCGTGATATTACGCAACACGCCAGCTGCGATTTACGATCTAGCGTGATGAAGTTAATAAAAAAAATGTCGTTAGAACTTTTCTCACAATGAACGTTTTATGAACAGATGCGCTGTCAAAGGATGATGAGTTACGGTTAAGGAAAAAAGTGCGGGTGCTTTTTATCTTTTTGGGCCAAAACGGACAGAATCAACTTCATGTCTTAAGTTTAAATAAAAAGGGTAAAATACGGTACCCAGTCACAGAGGGAAATCAAAATATTACGTCTATTTGACGCACTATTACTTAGTTATAAACGGAGCTGTCATCTCGTATGCACGTTTAACTATCCTTGCCCTAGTTTTCGATGTAATGATTCACAGATTACCGTATCTTTCCTTTTTTGTTAGAATCTAAACTTAGTAACTTAGGTAAGGGTAGTTTAGATCTGCCACGCGCTGTCTTGTTTTGTATTTACTATTTAGCTTTTTATACCCTATAGATATACAGTCCCTGATGAATTTTAGTGAAACGTTAATTTTCTAACATACACGTATAGTCGCCTAAGAGTATGATATATACATAAGCGTTTTCTTTACAATAATCGAGAGCGAGAGAGAGAGCGATATATTTTATTGCGACTTCTATAGTGCTGACCATTATTGCATCTACGTGACGACATGTACCTACTTACCTACTGCACGATGCAATATCGTATGGTGATTTACTTTCACCGTCCTTCATAACACTTTGTAAGGTGTGTAAAGGTTTCGACAGTCTGTGGGACATTGCATTTTATGTTATTTACAACTGGCTTTAAAGACACCTATAAGGTCAGGAGAATTGCGTGCAAAAACGTGGAGCCTTTATAAATTGTTTTATGTGATTTTGATTCCAGTGATTCCAAAGCTAGTAAGCACCAATGTCTAGGGAGGCTCTCAAGTCACATTTAAATCAAGTCTTCCACGATAAGTTTTGCACGGTGGTAGGGTACTTTGTACTACCTTGTAGTACCTACCCGTCTGGTTGGCTACCATACCAACTTGAAGGTAAGTTGAAAATCTGTCGTAAAACACCAATAGGTGTGTGTTTGACAGCTGCACTTGAGAGGCAGTTGCTTCTAGGCTTTGTTTGCTTACCACCTTCGGCCACATCATCACTTACCATAAAGAGATTGAGGTCAAACACAAGCCTATACCTAAAAAGTAAAAAAAGCTTTTATAATTTTGAGAAATAAAATCTTTCCCAATAATCTACTTAGTTTAGTACTACTGTAGTATACTATAAATATATTGTAATTAAGTATTTATAAAGTTCTTATATTATATGATGGATTGATTACAACATCAGGTTTAACTCTACCTCCTCATCGACTGACCGAACCAACAGTCACTATACCTGATTACAACATACTAAATACAGCGCTATTTTAGAATATTATAATTTTCGAAACATCGTTATACAGGGTGATTTTTTAGTCACTGGACATACTTGCAGGGGTTGAAGTACTCGTCAATATGAACAACTTTCATTATGGGACCAACTCTGATATCGCAAAAAATAAAATGGTTCCTTGATACATTTTGGTCGAGTAGGCATTGAACATTTGTATCGACAGCTGATATTTTTTTTTGATCTCGAGATAAAAGTTGTTCACATTGATGAGTACTTCCACCCCTGCAAGTATGTCCAGTGACTAAACAATCACCCTGTATAATACTACATATTTTACATTATAAACAAATAGTTACCCTAGAGAACTATTTTTATAAAATGTCACTGCATAAAACAAAAGTAGCGCGGTCTTTTAGCTAGGTTTTTATCGAAGCACTTGGCTGTGCAATGCTCAAAGCACTCATAGGCTTCTCCTAGCCAACTATTCAAGCTAAACCTTTTATGTCAAATCTGCAACCTCGCTCACACAATTTATAACTGTCAATTTTATACCATTAATTTTATTATGCAATTTTTTAGCTGTTTTGTATATAGCAAGGTCACGTTTGCTAATGAACTGGTAAATGTAGTTAAATAATGTATTGGAAATATCGCATTAAAGTTATCAGAAGTGGATCATCTTGAT
The DNA here is from genome assembly GCA_951216915.1 of Tetheella fluctuosa. Lineage (NCBI taxonomy): Eukaryota > Metazoa > Arthropoda > Insecta > Lepidoptera > Drepanidae > Tetheella > Tetheella fluctuosa. The sequence continues at coordinate 13,782,843 of OX578214.1, forward strand.
GTGGTCATACTCGTTTGCTTATAAAATTAAATTATGCATGTTGTAATATTTTTAAACGTTGGTCAATGACTCCACAAATTATCATCAGATATATTGGAACTATGCAATTTTCAACGAAAATCTTATATATGATGATAAAGTATTCACAATTAGGTAGGTACAAACTGTAAGTAGATACTGGTATATTAATAAAAAAAAAAATTGTCGTCTATATATTGTAATTTATATTTGTAAAAATATATATTTATATAAAACTAGCTGTTCCTCGCTGTTTCACCCGCGTTCTCGGTATATATTTTTTCCATCAATCATTTTCTTTCATACAAACCTATAGAGACACTTCAATAGGTGTCTCAATTCGTTCCTAAGGTGCTAATAAGCCGCCAAAAAAAACACAAAAATTTTATTCAATCGATAAGTGCCATAAAAATGCATTTAAATTTTACATTTTCAATTTTCGCTCGTAGTTTGATGAAAACCCTGGACGCTATGTTACTCTACGGTCATGACGTTATTTGGTATCTTGTGTAAGTAAATAAATGCGCTGATATTGGTCTCAATTGGACTTATAAAATTTTATAAATTAAAAATGAGCTATTATCCTTTTTAGGGTTCCATAGCCAAATGGCAAAAAACGGAACCCTTATAGATTCGTCATATCTGTCTGTCTGTCTGTCTGTCCGTCCGTATGTCACAGCCACGTTTTTTCCGAAACTATAAGAACTATACTGTTGAAACTTGGTAAGTAGATGTATTCTGTGAACCGCATTAAGATTTTCACACAAAAATAGAAAAAAAACAATAAATTTTGGGGGTTCCCCATACTTAGAACTGAAACTCAATTTTTTTTTTTCATCAAACCTATAAGTGTGGGGTATATATGGATAGGTCTTCAAAAATGATATTGAGGTTTATCATATCATTTTTTTCGAAACTGAATAGTTTGCGCGAGAGTCACTTCCAAAGTGGTAAAATGTGTCCCCCCCCCTGTAACTTCTAAAATAAAAGATTCATTTTTATATATTAGAAGAAGATTATACTTATATTTGTATTATATATTTTGTAAAACTAAATAATTTTTAGCTTTCATCTGAATATTATTGGATGATGCATTTTATATTATTTCCATAATAATAAGTACTTTTCTAGCCATCAATACGAAATCTATAAAAATACACTATAGTTTTTTAGACGTTCTGACAGCGGACCGAAATAATTCAACTCAAAATTGTTTATTCGGTACGAACGGATAGCGGTCCGAATAAACTAAAGACCCTGGTAGAGAACATGGAAGGCAATACCTCTGCCTATATGACATTCGCAATACTAGGCAACTAATTTGTTGCCGACCATGAAGATGCATCTATGCCTTTTTTGCTGCTAGAAAACTTAATTACTCACTCAAAACCTTTCCAAAGACTTAAAATTAAAAAAACAACGCAAAACTTCTACTAAAACTATTAAAACAAAGTGAACAAGCTTCATAATTGGACGGATTAAATCAAGTTGAAATTTTCACTTAAACAACTGCCTGAAGTGTTGAACATTAAATTAAATATTTTGTTTACAAAACATCTTATTTTCTTCTCGAAAAACATCTAACATTTTTTTTTGTAATATTTAACGAACATAAAAGTTATAAAAAAATATTAAAAAGATAAAAAGATTCTTCACACACGACTATTCAAGCAGAACTTGTAATTTTTTACAAGTTTGTTATTTACAGCAAGATAACTTAGCTAAAAAGAGCTCAAAGAATCCTATTTAGTTCTAGGTTTTCATTTATAAAGCGACCGTTTACGGTGTAGAAAGCTCTTTCAGTATTTTTCTCGCTGAACTGGAAACTCAGTGCGGTGTTTCGTTTTCATCTTTAAAATGGGAATGTTATCTTTCAGAATTTAGGTAGATTTTTTATAACAAGAGTTGCTGGGTAACTAAAAACCATCTATACAGCTTTTTCCATTATGCCCTTCGGCCTATTATTATTTTTGGGAGGAGCGTCCTTATTTTCTTCTCACAAATCCTTTAATGGCGTGTCATTAGCAGAACCATCCTAGTTCTCTTGGAGTGCAAACAAGAAGCGAAGCGAGATCGTGATTAAGTGGCATTTCTCAAAGGTTCACTGCATTTAGAAGTAGCCATTAAAGCTTTATCTTTGTTGAACTATTCAAAATATGCGCGTTTAACGTTAAATATGGTTTTATATTAGAATAGTAAGTGATAATGCTATTTACAGGTAACATTTTAGTATAATAAGCAATTGCAGTAGAAAGTAAACTATTGTCTATGTAGGCTTACTAATCCTATAATAGTTTATATATAGAGTTTAATATGTAAAACGTATACAACGTATATTTTTATTTCGTCAGCGCATCGAAAATTCCTGATTTTATCAACATGCTAGATACCTGTGACCTTTAAGCTTCGACAAATCAACGAAAATTAAATCCGAAAGAGAAACTGAACAAAATGGAATCCACAGGCGGAACGATTCTCAAAAAAGCCACAGAAATAGACACGGTGAAAGATTTAGGTTTCACCATCAAGGGAATTGAATCAATTTAGTACACCTAACAAAATAGGAAAGCGAAATAGGTCACAAACGCGATACGGTTTTCATTAGGGGTGCGGGGTTTCGGGGCTTCAGTTTATTTTGGTAATGAGAAATGGTGGGATGACTGACGCAAACATGGATGACCTGTGACATTTACACGTAACGCAATAAGACACAAGTGATGAGCGAATTGTTAGAAGGAACATTGGACACAATATCTTGAGCACATAGATTCAAATTACACTGCATATTAGAATGTAGAGCCAAAAAGACTTTTCCTAAAAAATATTCAACAACACAATAATTAACAAAAATATGAATAAAAAGACACATGCAATAACCTAAATTCCAAAGTTAAATGTGCAATTATTTATTTGCAGCTTAGTAGGAATGCAGCCACCCCACATGCACACAGTAATCGCAAAAAATGTGAACCAATTTTATAAGGTGGTTGTCATAGAAACAAAACTGAGGAATAGTCAAAACTAACGAATCATTCTATAAAAAAAATTGGAAAACGCCGAAGGACAAATAGCTATCTAAACAATATAAATTGATTGATCGTGATATTTGCTCTCTTTTTCTCAAAGATTTGATAATTGTTTTATAATCCTATTCTTTAGTGGTAACTAAGGTATATATTCCAAGAGATGAGTTAACCTATATATGGTAAACTCATCTCTTAATTCTTGCGCCGCGTTTCGTTTACTCGCTCTCTCATTTGCTCTAGTTAACAATTTACAGTAAATTTACTGCAGTTTAATTTCACCCTTTACTCATTAAGTGTTTTCACCGAAAAACATTCCTTATGAATCAAGTGATACAGCATTTTTTCTGTATTGTATTTAGAATACACATTGCTGCCATCAAAAATAATATTGTTCCCATAAATATTGTTTTATACCATCATCATCTCGTGTCCCCGAGATTTGAATTTCCTATCTTTAAGTAATAATATTATAAATGCGAATGTGAGTTTGTTTGTTACCTTTCACGCTTAAACCGCTGAATACACTTGCACCGCTGGTACACAGAAAACCTATGGTATGGAGAGGAACCGCGAGGGACAGCAAGTAAAAAATAAAACTCTAAAAAATACATCATCTTCATAATTTGATAACAAGTAAGATCGTGATCTAATATTTTATTGTGATATAGCAAAAAAATTGCTCACAATAGAAAACCTTTGACGAGTTCCTCGATGAAACATCTTTGATATAACACCGCTGGAGAATTTTCCTAAGTTTTATATGTTATACACAAATATTGGAATAACAGTCTCTTTTGTACGCGATATAGAATAGAAGGGATTAAAAATAACCACACGTTAAGCCTTGACATCTACAGACTTGCAGCCTGCAACTACTCTGAATAGAGATGGATTTAAAATAAACGCTTATATAAAAACGTAAGCTGTGATAAAGGAATTGGAGAGAACCGCTTTGGCGCTTATGTCCACAATATTCAGGCAGAGTTCACAGCATTTATTTATAATGTTTTTGTTTCCACCCCGTGTTTCCAAGGGATGTAAATGTTTTCACGGGTTAAAAAGTATGTTATATTTTAATCCAAGGTTTGATCTATATATGTGCTAAGTTTCATATAAATCTATTGAGCCATTTCGAAACAAACACAAGTAGGATTAGTAGGATGTTCAAATTACAAGAGCCGCAATACAAAGCTTAATTTAATCGTTAAGATCAAAAACAGAAAATAAGTTAATGATTCTGTTTGTCTACACTAAATATTATAAAGAGGAAATATTTGTATTTTTGTATATAACGAATAAACTTAAAAACCGATTTCTACAATTCTTTTGGCGTTAGAAAGCTACATTATCTCTGAGTAACATGAGCTATATTTTATCGCGGGAACGCGGGTGAAACCGCGCGGAAAAGCTAGTATGTAATAAAAGCTAAGTACGCTTAAGTTAATTATGTAGTTATAGATTGTGTAAAGATTGTAATCCTCTATTATTCATGTAAGTATAAAATTTCAATTAGGTATGCAAATCCTTTGTAGGCTCCACGATGCATTTATCCATAAAACGGGGAAACGAGTGTAGTAAGTAGTAGTGGGTTTCCAATGCAGATGTAAGGGGGCGTAATATGAGTCAAGGCTTAGATAGAGTCATATTATGTCATATTATTACACTAAGCGACATTTTTAACGACTTCTAATTAAAATCGATTAGGATTTAGTCGATTAACGATTATAGTCAACATCTTTGCATCAAAAATTTCATACGCTCCCAAAAGTTTTTTCAAGTAGTAGGTACTTAGTCAGTATTGTATAGACTGGCTTTATCTTACCCATGGGTCCATGGACCATGCTCATCACATTCTACGTTCTTTCCGCTTTTAGCGGATTTTATAATTAAGTATGCAAAAATTCTAAAAATTTTAATTTGAAGAATACCTACTCTGCAAAACCACGACCAAGTCACCAAGTTTTTATAAATATCATTTCATTTCTAAAAATATTTTGTTAATTTTATGGAACTCATTGAACTGCCGATTCAGTTTATGTGATTTTTTTTTAAAGATTAGATTACTTAGATTACTGGGCGACAGCCCAGAAAATTATTTCCCCCTCTGTATTTGTTTAGATTTGTACTAAAAATTTGTCTTAGAAACCTGTCAAAAATGCATTGTTAGTCCTATACTATTACTTAATTTTTAATATAATATTAAGTCAATCACTAAATGAAAGTCTAATTTTGAAATAAGAAATTATAATACTTTTACTCGTCATTGCCGTAGCGACGCTTGGGGAGCCCCAGTAAGATTTATCTTGAGCAACGTCCAATGCTGGTTCTTCAGGGCTTCTCACAGGTTCAACTAGTCCAGAGACAGGTCGTGTACCCAGCAGCAAAGCCGCTGGCGATACCTTTGACCGCCGCAGCTTGACTGATATTATCTCCCTTGGTAGAATAAAATTTGATTTCAGAACGCTCTATTTTTTTCGCGATACGAATTTGATAAACGCGGGAATATTTTTAGGATGCTTATTTTTAAATAATTTAAAATTTTAGAAGTAGTGTTATCGCACTGAAGTTAAGGGCTAATCACTGTAAAAGAAAATTGGCTTGATTAATTGATGCACCGACTCAACTATAAATGGCATTGACCTGCAATAAAACACCCTATATCACACACATCTGATCGCACTGCGTCACAAATTAATCATAACACACATTTGGATATATGTCATTTTTGTATTTATTTAAACGTCCCTTTAAATGTCGTCTAGCAGCACTGATAAGAATATTTTTAAGTAATAAAAGTGATATTATTCTAATTTTAAATAGTGGAGTTATTGTAAATAGTAAGCGCGTGCTTGGCTTGTGGCGGTCGACGCCATATTGGAACGCGAGGGTTGCTTCAGTTGACGCATGCGCTGTAGCCCTTCCAGGGTTCTTATTTTAAATACCATCTCGATTCCAGTACCACGACATAATATATGTGTACGTAATCCATTGCGTGAATAATAGTGTGAATACTAGCGGCAGTAAACAATAAATGGGAGTGGATTGTACAGTGGGTGATCTTTCGTAAAAGATTTTGATGACGTCACAAAATAAGTTGCGATGTTTGTTTGTTTTGGATGAACAGACCTACGTCAATTTAAGGAAGTTTGTACGGGATTTCAGAAGCACATTTGAAAGGTCATAATTAAAAGCCCTTTTTACATTAAAATACATGATGCTTACATACGTAGAATACCTGCACATAAAACGAATATCCTACTAAAATTATGTATTCTCTTTTTAGGGTTACGAAGTGAAAAAAGAATCTTTATATGTAGATTTGTCATGTCCGTCGGCCGAAATTTTGCTTGTCATATATTTATGACGCAGACAAACTCCTCAAATAAAATCTTAGATAGTAAAAAAAAATAGGGTACCTCCCCTACATGTAATAAGGTGAATATTTGCAATGAGTGGAGCATCGATAAAAAGGTATTTTAATATTGCAGAGGGTTGTCTCAAAGGTCTATTCGATATTACAGCTTCGTTTACGAAATATCAAGCCAAATACATTATTTTTGTTAGACTCGCTTTACTGTTACTTCTAAAATTTATGATTGCAGGTAAGGATCAAAAACCATTGACGTCATACTTTTAAACGTCAAAGTTATAGAGAGAGACAGACTAACAACTTTTGTAGGTCACGGGAATGTGTCAAACTTTGTCTTCAACCATATTCAACAATATAGGTATATTTATTGGAAGCTTACCTATACCAAGTTATTTATAACTAGCTTCCGCCCCGCGTTTTCATCCGCGTTCTCCGGGATAAAAAGTATTCTATATGTTAATCCAGAATATATTATACATGTGAGCCAAATTTCATCCGAATCCGTTTAGCTGTTTTGGAGTAGTGTAACAAACATTAAAACATACAAACTATCACATTCATAATATTAATGGTTTTGAAAAGAGTAATTGCTGAGTTTCTTGCCGGCTCTTCTCAGTAAAAGCAGCCTTCCGAACCGAGCGTTAGAGTCAGACTATTCATAAGTGCTTGTGGCCTTCACAATACCTTTGAATAAAAAATATTTTCATTTTCATTTTCAATAGTATATCTAAACCTTAAAATTTGTTTATTCAGAATCGCTATAAAATCTATTTCAATTCTATTTGATTCAAAATTAGTAAAACCTTGATTATGAGAAGATCACAGTAACTCGAGTGTTAATGATTGTCTGATAGTAAATGCGATTACAGAATACCTAGTCACGACCAAAGAGTTCATTTTCGATAGATAAGTCGTAACTATTAGGACAATAGCACCAGCCTTGATCAATGTGAATGTGGAATAACCTTGGTATGATATATTGTCTGTTTGTGAGTGAGTTCTACACCTCCTCCACCAGTAGATACTAAAAACTAGCTAAATATCTTACCACGCACTAAGGGATAGATTTTACTAGCTTCCACTCCGCGGTTTAACCCGCGTTCCCGAGGGATCTTATGTTTTCCCAGGATAAAAAGTATTATATGTTTTAATTCAGAATATATTCTATCTCTCTGCTAAATTTCACCTAAATCCTTTCAGTAGTTTTTGTGTGAAAGAGTAACAAATATTCATCCATCCAAACTTTCACATTTATAATATTAAGTAGGATAAGGTAAGAGTAAGAAGTAGGATTTATTCGAATCTACATATATTTAACCAAAGAGGTCGTAATTAAAAAAGGTTTTTACTCTACATATTGAGGACACTGGCTGGCAATCATGAACTCCTTCCACAACATCAAAGTGACCAATATTAGCCTCTCACAAACCGAGTTCCACTTGACAAATGGCGTACCGTTTTATCCGCCTCTTCATTCCTCGCTGACCCATTGGATCCGACCCCGCGCAAAAACATGATGGATTCAAGACGACGTTTATTTTTGTGGTCTATGTTATAAGAGGAAATCGAATAGCTTATTAAGGCTTAAGCATTACTCGCTTGTTAAGTGACAAAACGCATTAAACTCTTTTATTTTTGTCTATGTATCTCTTGCTTAAAAAATATGAGCGTTTTTATCGAATTTTTAGGTCAAGTATCAAAACCACATGAATTTTCTGGGCATCAACTGGGATGGTCAAATCGAAAAGTATAGGGAAAAGCAAAAAATGCCCAGTGGAGTCTTGGAGCCGTTTTTGACAAAAATAAAGACTGTATACTTAAATTTTTCAAATAAATTTCCTATTCGAAAATCGATCCTGTATCTAGAACTTATTAAGTAAAAATAAACAACCTGTATTATTGCTTCATCTCATAGTATCGCATAAGAATCTGGGTAAAGGCAAACTAAAGGAAAGGTTCAATTTTTTAGAAACGTCTATTTTGTTTTTCTTGCAAAAAATATTTTTCTTATAAAATATAAAACGCTAATCGCCGGAATATTACCTTTGTACCATACGTAGACACCCACGATGCTATTTTCATGTTTTTGCTTTCTTTATTCGAACTGACAACGGTATATTTTTTCAATATATTTTTGTTGGGTATTACTAAAAATACCTTCAAGTACGTCATCAAGTTCATTGAAGAAAACCTACAAGCAACCATTTTATTTTAGCTTTCTACATTTTTTCTATCAAAAGTGTAACAAACATAGATATGGTCCACTTGACAGTAATGAACACCGTCGCCTATATACATTAGCCTTACCAGGGGATTTCCAATGTGTCGCCAACCTTTACAAAGAGAAGGCAACTTGCTCTCAAGTGTAACTGCCGGAACATACTGGTAAATGCGACAATTTTTTATCAGTTGTAAATAGAATGATAGAAAATGTTAGATTTCATCCTACTAATATTATAATGCAAAAGTTTGGATGGATGGATGTTTCTTACTCAATCACGGCAGAACGGCTGAACGGATTTGGATGAAATTAGGCACAGAGATAGATTATTGTCTGGAATAGCACATAGGTTACTTTTTATACGGGGAAAACAAGAACCCTCAGGAGCGCGGGTGAAACCGCGGGACGAAAGTTAGTAATATTATGATTTCATGTTAATTTAATGTATTCAGTACAAATAATAAATAATTCGATATGCATGAGCAATTTCACTTAGATATTTTAGTGTCTGGCTCTAAAACCTGATTTTATAATAAACCTAAAAATATTGGCTCAAATATTTAATATTTTTACAGTCATTTTTGGTATAAGAAGTATCTATGCTATATTATAGCCGGAACTTAGTATTTTGTTGTCCCAATATAAATATTATGATATATAGCCGAAGGTGGTAAGTGCGTAAGTATTCAAAGGATGTAAGTAAATAAACTGGCTAATATACGTTAAATAATAATACTGACATCGGTAAGAATTTTCGACATAGGTATTTTCGACTTGAAGATACTAGGCTGCCAGATACGATCAGCAATAGATGAACACATCCAAAATTTACAAAACACCTGTACTTACATTAAAGCAATTCATAAATCCATATAAATTAAATAACTAAGTACGTACAATGAGCTGTGGACGTCAAACTTTAGCTGCATATATGTTACAAAAGATCAGGGCTTGACTGATTTATAAGTGCTCAACGCAGGGTCAAAATCACAGAATGGTAGCTTTCTCTTATAGCGCAGGAGTATATTATAAGAAGATTTCCCAATATTCAACCTCTAAGGAGGTAAAATATGGGAGCACAAATCTATACCCTATTCTATACATACTATAATAGTATTATAAAGAGGAAAGATTAGTATGTTTGTAACGAATAAACTCAAAAACAACTGGACCGATTTCAAAAATTCTTTCACCATTAGAATGCTACATTATCCCTGAGTAACATCGGCTATATTTTAACCCGGAAACGCGGGTGAAACCGCGCGAAACCTAGTGAAAAATAAACCATCTTTAATCCGAAGCCATTTAATTGTCCATGCGCCATTAGCATCTCAATTCTCAGTACAATCGATTGAATTTCATTGTTCTAATAATTGCGTTGTACAGTTTATTCTTTCATCTGCTTTATCTTCCAGGAAGCTTGAAGATTTTGCAACATTCTCAGGTATTAAGAAATAAGGGAAAGTCGTAATACCTGTTTCATATAGGATGCGCGTGAGATTGTCAGGTTGTATCGAGGCGTGCTTTGTTAATGATGCAATACATAATTGTGATTGCGAGTCAATCGACGTGTATTATGGACTATGAATTGCTAGAAGGTGAATGTATATTATGGGGTATAGAAGAGGCATTTGAAAATGGCTTTTCAATATATTATGGAATGCTGCTGAAAGTATTTTGGTCCAAAATTCTTCCACGATACAATTTATATTTGGAGATCTTATGGTATTCCATAATCAAGATAAAGTGTACTTGTATTTCAATATTTCCATTGATTTTTCTATCATAATCAAGTAGATTAAAAAGAATAGCTTCGAACTGGGATTTAACTTAAACTCAACAATAATAAAATTATAAAAAAGAAAATTAGTTTGAATATTTGTCAGATACATAATAATAATACAGAATAAAGCCGTTTATCGTTGGATAGATTTAATTGAAGCACATAGATAGATGATATTCTTTTTAAAGCAGTTACACATTAAAGCCTTCGGGAAAGTAGTTAAAGCCGGAGGCAATGTCTCCATTTCCATGTCAGAGGCACGTTTGAGATCCACAACTTCATCATCAGATCACTCACGCTCGTAGCAATCACACTTATCTCATGATTCCTCATAAAAGCTGTAGTATACGAATAAAATACACAGAGTAATAAAACTGTAGACATTGAGACACAACTTGGCTTGTACATAAACTTAACATTTTAAATTGAAATACAACTTATCGTTTATTTTTATTAAAGTCTACTGACCCGTTAGCATTTACAACATATGTACGTAAAAAACGAACACATTTGCAATTCTTGTTTGGTCACAGTTCATTATTAAAAACGTTAAAAACAGACAAATTCTAATTTCAAAATTTACTTACTAAATTACCCATCATTTTGATATACTTATTTTTTTTCTTATTGTGATATACACACAAATATTGTCAGTGAGACTAGATAAATATATTTATAAGTAATAAATCTGAGTTGGTTTTGAAAAGAGTGTTTGGTGAGTTTCTTGCCGGCTTTTCTCAGCAAAAGCAACCTTCTGAACCGTGAGTTAGAATCAGACTATTCATAAGTGCTTGTGAAGGCCTATTTGAATAAAAAAAAAACAATTTCATTATCTCTTTTGGATAACATACTCGACATGACAAGAAAAATCTAAATCAAAGAAACATGATGCCAAATGTGGTCGTGGTCTCAGTTATCAATCATTATTTTGAATAAAACAAATTATTATGTATTATTAGCTACACACAATAGACTGTTACAGTTTGATTACATTCCCTACAACCAAACAATAGGCTTACATTCTCACGCAGCGAAAATAACCAACGCATATTTAAAATGCACTGCATTGTTACTAATAAATAGTAGCTAACTTGAAAAAAATATAACGTAACTTAAAATACTATGTAACACATCAAATTAAAGTGATAACAATGATAACATTGTGTGGCTTAACTAGGCTGTTTATCAAATAGACTGACTTCACAATAAGACTGCAACATTTATAATTATTTCCGTGTGAACAAGGCGGCTGGCCTTGATCCAATCAGCTGACATTTTTCTGACCAATCGTATGAACAGTAACCAGTTCATATTTTAAAGAATTTAATTATTTCTACCGTTTAGATATAACCACTGAAAGGTATTTACCTTTTATTGTGTAGATTAATTTCTTTATTGTTTGTAATTGTAAGTACCTATTATGTGTGGTGTTTGTTTTTGTTGTGTTACGGAGTGGCATATTCGCTAAGCGAAAAAGCTCCTTAAATAACGAGAAAAAAAAGTATTTACTTTATAAGGAGACTTGTTCCATGAGAGCAAGTTGAATATAATATAATATAAGTAAATAAGTTTATGTTTACCGTCAGCCATTGGTTGTGCAGCTGAGGCGAAACAAACAAACTCATATTTATAATATTAGTAGATAGATAAAGAATAATATGACCTATTAGTTTTGAAAACGTTTTTTACAAACGTAATGAATTTCAATGGTGTGTTCTCTATTTTTTTTTTCACCTATTAAAAGCTTACGCTAAATAAATTATCATGTTTTTATAAATAAGAATAGAAAGACAATAAGAACTCATATTGTTATTGCCGCACCATTGAATTTAAATTTCATAAACATAATGTGCTTTAGTACTTCTTCTGAGAAACAAAAATAATAATAGTCACGCAATTTGAGAAATACCAGTAATTGATCACGCAATGTGACATGCAATAAAAACATAATCATTTTAATTTGTTAGGTGTATCACGATGTCACTGATAAACAAAAGTGGATAAAACAAATTTTAAAAATGATAATATTGAAAATCTTTTTAAGTTGAAAAATTTTGGTAATATAATGGAAAAGTTACAAAAATTGGCTATGATTTAGAGCAGAGGAAAAGCATTGGATAGTAAAGACACATAGATAACTCGTACATTAAAAACCGGCCAAGTGCGAGTCGGACTCGCGCACCGAGGGTTCCGTACAAACTTGTAGGTATGTAAATTTCAAAGAAAAAATCGATTTATCAATATTTCGGTATTTTTTAGTAAAATATGCGTAAAAATAAGCATTATCACCAGATTTCAAGTTCATAGGTCAATGGGAAGTTAAAAAAATATTCGGAACAAAATTGTGACAAACGACGACAGACGGACACATGAGTGATAGCAGTAGGGCTCCGTTTGGGGTCCAAATCCGGTACAGATCCTAAAAGACAGCTAAGCAGCTATCTAATAAGCTGGTGTATGTCGTGCAAATTCAGAAAAGCCTCGAAATAATCGTGATGATGATTTGAAAATTGGACTGACCTTTCCTAAAATACCCAATAACAATTTAAGATTTCAACCAAGTGCCGTTATTAAACTCTGGGAAACTACCCAAAGAAATATCAATGCAATGAGCCATAGTGATGCAATATCTTTTAACGAGACTGGATGAAGTAACGGTAAAGATACAGTCGGATGTTTCGCCCAAGAAAAGTGTGTTAAAGTGTGCTAAGTGATTGAAGCATGTGCTGTTCCGTTTGGATGCCGATACGATAAGTGAGATGCTAAATGATTGATAGGAACAACTCTGTTATCGGATTTAGACGTCATGTTTTTGGTTTTTGAGCTGTAACTATAAAAATGAATACAGTTATTTGTGACAGCCATCAAATACGTGAGCTTGATGTAGTTGAAGAGTATGCAAATAATAAACAAAAAATCCGGTTCCGTTGTAAATAAACTTAGATAGATAATTTTCCTGTGGAGAAGATAAAGAAACATGAAATAAAATATCATTTGTAATCAAAATATTTTGGGACATTTTTCACAGACGATTATCTGATTTCAAACTAAATAGAGCTTGTAGATTGGAAACCAGAAAAAAAGATGTTAAGATTTTGCTAAGAAAATTAAAACAGTAATCATCCTGACTTTAATCATTTAAACTGATCAATCAGATCTTTGAAAAATCTTAACATTAACATTTAAGATATTAACATTTCGTCCAGCTTAAAATGTAATCCCAACTAATCATATTAAGATGACAGACATATAAATGTACACACTGTTTACATTTATACTTATGAGACATTGTTTTGTGAATTGATAGAGACAATTGATGTTGTCAGATAATTGTCAATCAACATTGAACTTGCATCATAAAGCTAATAATATAAAACAATAGCTGAAGGCTATTAGAACTAAAACAATAAATATTACTCAAGGAACAGCAAATTTTGGGTTAAGGTTCACGAATGCCATTTCAATTCCATTCAATATGTTGTGACGATATCTTTTGATCTAGTGGATAGTATCAGTAAATTTAAAAAGGTAATTTAACAGTTCCACGGCCGAAGTGCAGTTTTCTTCAAGAATTTAAAATATAAAAAAGAGGAGTATGATACTTTGCATTCTCGAGAATCACTTCTCTGAATTATTAGTTACTGTAAACGAAACAGGTTTGTTTCATCTGATTAAATCATTTATATTACCACTGATTCATCAATTACCGTTACAATGAGCTTAGACAGTTTATTTTGAAATGTTCATAAACTTAAAGTTCGGAAAGCTTCGTATATTTGCTAACACTTGATTTTTATACAATTTTAATTCTCTATACTCAAAGATCATAGAATGTATGACGTTGAAACATTTACATTTTCTAATTAGGTACTTTATATTCTGACAAATCCAAAATAAATAATAACATTTCTCTAAAAGTTATTTTTATTCTATAGGTAGCTAGTTACTTGAAGGTATTTTGATAGTGACTTGGCAAGATTCCAGCTCACATTCCCTTGACCAAGTAAACTCTACGTAGATGAATATAAAGACCTCAGCATTATTGATCCGACCCTGATAATATAAAGAGTAGGAACATTAAGAAATTTACTATCGAATATCAAGGTAAGATTCCATAGCACCTTTAGAATAACTGATGGTAAGTTTTTTGCTAGGTATATATTTTCCATAGATAGGCATGTTTTTTATCATAATCATACCCGAATGAGTGATGATGATGATGTTGCCGAAAGTAATAAGCACATAAATCCTAAAAAGAACCTGGATTACGATATTTTCCTTCACCGAAAGCTAATTTGTCGCTAGCATTGCCAGTAAGATTTTACCTAAGGGAGAAGAATCCATGTTTAAATTTATGTTAAGTAAGTATTCGAAGACTTGTTAACTGTGCTTTATTTGCTCTAGTATTTGTTAATTCTAATGACGCAATAAGATTGACTAACCCAATTAGTAGAAGGCAATTACGTTTACCTTTAGTAAGTTTTTCTTTCTTCACTGTAGCCTTCGTAATAGGAATCAAATAATTGTAGCCAAGTATCATGTTTCTTTGAAACATTTCTTATTTCTTTTCCTTCTTTTGCTACTTGTGCAATGCCAATAAGTGGCATCATGTGTTACCGTTATTACAAAATAAAACGAAGACATCTACTTTATATTCAACATCCAATCTATCCTTTCTAATAAATCTCTAACCGTTAAGATAAATCCAAGTTTTTTGTATCTGCAGTACCTCAGGAATAATAATCACGTATTATAACCCAGTTACTGACAAAATCGTTTCTATAACCTCGAGGAGTTCATTGTCTCTTTTTTAGGTATTTGCATATACCTATAAAACAGATTCTAAAATTGTATCTCGTTTGATTGAGTTTAAATATAAATTGATTTATTTCAGTAGTTTACCTTTGTATAAAAAATTAATAGGCTTGATTTGTTTTGCTCATTATATCAATATAGATCAACAATCAACTCTAATTATTACATTTAGAAATCAATAAATTAATCTATTGATCTTTCAGACTACTAATTCATTAATAATTCGAACGAAATCCAGCTCAGATCAACTCTGCAACAGACCTAACATTAGTAGTCAAATTGGTTTCCCAAAATAGCTGAGATCTCTATTATCTATTACAACAGCCGCGTGACTTGCGTCTCGCATGCATCACGATTACAATTTGTAACATGCACCGATATCATCAGAGACCACCATAGACTTAATACTTTTAGTTAAATATACGGCGATTCGCCGATTGTATCGATTATGCCATATCCCAATCGCTTTGTTGCGAAATTTTATTATTTCAAAAAGGAGTTTTATGGAGTCACAAGCACTGCTTTTAGGTATATATTTCGCAATGATTATTACTGAATCCCGAGGTGAAAATTGTAGGTAAGAGTGCTTGACAATTGCTGTCTGTCTGGCTATAAACTACTCTAGTTGGAAATAAAATATGTCGCCAAACAACTCTTACTAACCAAAGTGAGATTATAGTCAAATATAATAGATTAACCATAGTAAAAAAAGAGAATGACTTGCCTTCGTTGATTGACGAGACAAGTAAAGAAGAAGCAATTACAAATTTGCTAGCATTCTGCTGCTCAAAAAATGTAATCTTTCAGTAAAGTAGTCTCTAAAATGCATATTGGCCTCAGTTCGTCTAATTTCGTAAGGAGACGCGGGAAAGGCGACGGCGGTCACGACCCAGTGTTCGAAAAAACTTTAGGCTATTCGATGTAACACTTAGCAATGACCTGCTCTATTGATTATATTCGATTCGATATCGATAAATTGCTATTTCTAATAGTTTAGATTTCGAATAACTGTATCTAGCTATTTATTCTATTATTCTACATGATCTCCAAACGACATGAGTTAAATAGCAATAAGTAATAAACGTTTCTATACACAGTTTACCAAAAAGAAAGAAAGAACTTACATTAAAGTCGGTTATTGTCAAACTTTTGATCCATAAATATAACATTAAATTCAATTGTCTATTACGAAATCTCCCTCATAACATAACACCTGTAATATCACGTTCACATACTATTTCATAAGATTTCGCAATAAGTATGTTATTTCACAAATATTTTTCAATATGTTTATATTGAAAAACTACCTATGTTATCGAAAAAACGTGACTGTCAGCGCTGTCAGCCATATAATTGAGCAACTTAATTCTATAAAGCATAGGACGGCTATTCTAAAAATAAAAAAATATGAATAACTTGTCATTTACTACTACTACTATGTATAGACCTGTATTTGACCATATTGTAAGTGATGATATGCCACGGTGGTAAGCACTCAAAGCCTTGAAGGGAACTCTCAAGTGCAGCAACCAAAATACACCGGTAGGTGCCCGGCGAAAGATTTTCAACATGAGGGTGGTAGCCAGCCAGGCGGGTACTATCATTGTGATAAGGTACTTTTGCTATATCACCTCATTGTAGGATTCGAACTCACCTTGGACACGGCATTTGCCTTCACTACAAACATACAAACAAATAAAAATATATCAATTAATAAAAGATATAAGTGAGATTGCCCAATCGATGTCAAAATGAATTACTCAGAATGACAATTACAGTTTAAATTATATTATTAAATTATATTCAACCATGTACAGTCGGCCTTCTAAATACCATATTAAATATTTAAAGTTACAAAAACATGTTAGTATGAATAATTATTATCTTCCAATTTGCGATTTTTTTAGTTTTAAAATGATAGGGCTGTAATATAAAACGTCAATCAAAGTTTGAGTGAAGTTTTGAGGCAAAATTAAAATAATTAAATTTGGAACCTGGCCCGATGACATAAGGTATATATTCATCTAAACCTTGATACGATGGATGGTGACAAAAAATGATATTCACGTAAAGTCAAAATACAAAGAAGTTTGAATTAATGAGTCTGTACGTAGCAAGTCCTGTTCAAGGTCTATGGGACATAATTTTTTTTTTCAATTTGGTATGAATTACCCTTAAATGGATCATCCGATAGGCTCAGCAAATAGGTTTCATTCAATTCATACAAGTCAGTTGTCAACTTGTTAAGTTACATTACATCCAACAACTTTAAAAATAGAACACGTCTGATAGAAATCTTGTTTTTTTAAGTATTTTAAATTTTAATATACATACATATAGAGTAGGTACCTATCTCTGATGAGATCATTATCAAAATATTGACTTCATAATGAGATAAGAATGCATTTTTAATATACACAGTATAATTGGACACAGCATTGCAAAATTAATTATCGTAGTCTATACGTAACTGTATGGTCAGCAAAATACAAGTAGCTGAACAGATCCAAAAAAACGTCTGTTAGTAAAAATCTAGTAGACCTAGATTTAAGAGTGTGTCTGTATGTGACCTACTTTTTATCATTTTTTGGCACAAGGATGAATATGGATTGCCAAATCACACCTAGGTATATTTTATGGTCTTTCGTCACAAAAAATGATTTACAGCTTTATTCGTCTGACTATACAAATGTTAAACAAAAATGCGGTCAAAGGTAACCGCAGACAAATTCTAAAATAAAATGCACATTTCAATGAAAGTTTCACGGTTTTATTTGGTCTCACTTTCCTGATGAAATCTCACCGAACTTAATGACTCGTTACAAATTGATTTGTTTAATAGTAATCGGACGTTTAAAACATTAAATGTAATAGAAATAAATATTTGTACATTCTCCTCTAGCAAACCTCATAATAAACTATTGACACATTGACAGATTGTGGTCAAACACAAGCCTATACAAAGTAAAGATTTATTTTTTATTTTTTTATACTTTGTATAGGCTTGTGTTTGACCACAATCTCACTATGGTAGGTGATGATGTGGCTGAAGGTGGTAAGCACATAAAGCCTAGAAGGATCTGGCTCTCAAGTGCAGCTACCGGAACACACCAATAGGTGTTTGGCGACAGATTTTCAACTTGAGGGCGGTAGCCAGCCAGGCGGGTACTACAAAGTACCATTCCACCGTGCTATGGTTTCCTCACGATGTTTTCCTTCACCGAAAGCTCAAGCTCATTGTAGGATTCGAACCCACGACCTTCGCCGCGGCGTCCGACGTCACTACCACTGAGCTATCATCGCCTTAACCTGAATAAATGGCTTTAACTTTGACATTGACTAAACTGTTCATCTACTTTTGAGGCTTGGCCAAACCAATCCCTTATTAGTTGGAATCTTTGATTTAAGATGCACGCCTACCTAGATTATAGGATGCTTTCCCAGTTTATAACGCCCCAGCCCCAGTTTGATTAAGAGATACCTACCCTTGTGTCCTTACCACCTTCGACCACATCATCACTTACTATAGTGAGATTGTGGTCAAACTCAAGCCTATAAGCAGTTAAAAAAAAATGACACAATACGTCAGTGTTATACTATTAATATCCTACTAATATTATAAATGTGAAAGTATGTATGTTTGGATGTTTGTGACTCAATCACGCTGCAAAGGCTGAAAGAATTTGAATGAAACTTGTCACCTAGATAGATCATACTCTTGAATATCAAATATAGTACTTTTTATCCCAGGAAAACATAAGGTCTCGGGAACGCATGTGAATCCGCGGGAGAAAAAGTGGTAAGTTATAAAACTAACTCCACAAAAAAACGATAGGAATCTCTAACTTTACCTATATTGATGCAGAAATGTTAGGTAAATTACACTTGACCAATCTAGATAAGCAATTGATATCGTGAGATAACACAGGGCTATTTTTAATTAATAAGCTAAATTTTCAGGGTTGATAGTACTCATTTAAACAAACAACTTTGATCAAATCCTGAAGCACGGAAAACATCTGATGTTCATACATTTTGGTTGAGTAGGTATTGAATAATTTATGGAACTGCTGGTTTTTTTTTCGTAGTTGGTCCCTAATTAAATTAATGATAATACTAATGAGTAATTTCAACCATGAAACTTTAGCTAAGTTAATTACTTAGCTAAAGTTTCATTTCAGACATCCATTATAACTATATATAGTAGATAAGATGTACTTAGTTTATAGTGTAGGGTGCAAATTATGCAAATTTGTTGAAATTAACCCTACCCTTGTGAGATGGACTACTTATAAGAATAATATGAACTAAAACTTCTTATTTTTACAACATATTGAATCTGTGTTGATAATTAATAACTTCCATACAAGATACATCGACAAAAAGTATGTCACCGTATTTGTTATCACATCTAAAATAGGTTTGCGGTATTTCATATTAACAATGGAAAGTGAACTTTAATTTTGTAGCAATTGAACAATTTCTTGCTCGACAAATAAAATTTATACTCAACAAAAATTGTATCGGCATAATTTGTGGTCTCTAATTTCAATACGAACTAGTTTTTTTTTTCAAATGGATGTTATTAGTTTTATTATGACACGGATATTCAAAACGTAATAATTATTGTTACCTACATATTTTGTTTAATACCCAAAGTATTAAGCCAATTTAATTAAGGTTTTAAAAAAAAAAAAAACCATAATACTTACGGCTCATATCCATAGCCAATGTACTAGTTATGCAAACGCCCATTTTCCAATCAAATCACACGAAGAAAATCCAAGTCACTTAAACCGCACAGTATTTATCGTTGAAAAACAATTCCTATCACAAACTACTAAGAGTCGACACTTAAATAGCACGACACAGATTTAAAGCAGGAAACTGATAAGTACGACATGTAACAGAAAATCCAATTAACTCGCGAAGGGTTGACGGAAGCCAAACATATTATGACACCAATCCGAACCTAAATAATCTAGTTAACAGTACGCTCCTTCCGCTTTGTGACTTTAAAAGGCCAGGAACGGAATCCATAAATAATCACTTTATAAAAATAATTATAAAAAACCGATTATTTAATTCCGAATTCAAAAATGTTGTTCTCCATTTCGATTTTCAAAAAAACTGAAATAAAGCCGGTTTGTCACTAATCCGATTACTTATAGAAATTTAAATAAGGCATTGCCACACACGACCAACCGACGATAGAACCAGACACTGACTGCGGTAAGTCAGAGAACTAGCACGAGAAATTGTATGCTTCGTTTTACAGCCTGTGTTTCTCAAGTTTCACACTGGGTTTTCCCTTCGACAAATATTTGTATTTTAATATAAATTTATTTGTTTTGTTAATTATTATTTTCTAAAGTATGTTTACAGAGTTAGAATGTTATGTTATACATTGTTTAATAAATTGTTTAATTACTTTGTTATTGAATACTTACATAACGTTTGAATCAGTTTCTACTACATTTTTTTTTAAGAGATATAGTGCTGTTTTTGGTGTTGATGAATAGTACTTTGTAAGATAAACCACCCCTCCACGGGATTAAAACGATCAAATTGAACCGTTTATATAATTTGTATTTTATTATACTAACCTAATATAAATTATTAAAAAAAATCGAAATACCTGCTATAGTAACAAACCCGTTCATGAACATGAAAATGATAATTCGTTTCATGGGTTTTTTTATTTCATATTTTTATCGCTTACCAGATAGTTTCTTGATAATCGATCGTTATCTCATTTTTTTAAAGTTATCGAACCTCAGACAAATAGTAAGACCAGTTTTATGCAACGTGCGACTAACTCGTTTTACTGCCGCCGCGTCGCCGTTCGCCTGCTCTATTGTGATTAACAAAGACCAACGACTTTTTATTTTTAAATCATTTCCAACAATACAATGCGCTAAGCTCCGATAAATTAAATTTTAAACACAAAAGTGTAGAAAAAAATAAAAAGGTTGAGAAACACTGAATTGGGATGAAATTTTTAAAGCAAACAATTTGATGACAAACATAACTGAAATATTTATTTATGTCACACATGAATGCTGATAAAAATGTAAAGATTGGATTATTATTTGTAAAAAAAATTACAACGTGAATTTTATTACATTTGTAATTCTTTTACATAAGTACATTTCTCACTTTGACTGTTTTTATCAAACTTTTCATTAATTTGGAACCATATGGATATTGCTTATGTATTGATTATGATTACCATTGTAAATATAAAATAGCGAAACCAAAACATGATTTTCTGATTATTTTAAATAAGCTGAAATATTATGAAAACTGAACTCATAGAAACAAGGCAGCGAATCCAAGTGACATAACATCAATGCCTGTTACATAAGCGAAGGAAACCAGGTCGATACAAAAAGTTCCCACTGACCTAGACGTCTAGATTATCTTTCAGAGACTGTGAGGCGCCTACCAGAGGCGAAGAGCATTTTCAACAATAATATAACCAGCATAAGGTCTATTTTGTGATAATCGTACATTAGTTATGGAACAAATTGTGGGAAAAGATGCGACAAGATCTTAAACATGTTCTATGTAATAAATCATTGGTGATGTTTTTATTGAAGAATTTAATAGAATAGTTACTTACCTACTTATTATAGTATAGGCAGAACCTCGTTTTCACTTATCGAATCCAACAGTAAAACACATTGGAATCATAATGATAATTTTAAAATAATATACTGGGTGATTTTTTAGTCACTGGCAATACTTGCAGGGGTGGAAATACTCATCAAAATGAACAACTTTTATTATGGGACTAACTGTGAAATCGTGAAAAAATTATCAGCTGTTCCATACAAAAGTTCAATACCTACTCGACCAAAATGTATGAAGCAACCGTTTTATTTTACGTGATATCAGAGTTAGCCCCATAATAAAAGTTGTTCACATTGATGAGTACTTCCACCCTTGCAAGTATTGCCAGTGATAAGAAAATCACCCTGTATAGGTAGGTAGGTTATGATAGTTTTTTTTTTAATTCAAAAGAAAAGTCTTTTTGTTTGAGTAGAACATTCCAAAAACTGCACAATCCGAATCCATATTATTATGTATGTATGTGCTTACCCTGGCCTTAGGCTGCTTTTCCACTAGGGATGCGTATGAGGGATATGTTTTTACACGCCAATTTAATAGGATCACTTTTCACAGCTTCGCTAGTCATAGGTCTAATGAAGCGATCCTGTTGGCAAGAAAAAACATATCCCTCGCTACGCATCTCTGGTGGAATCGCAGCCGGAAATCGCTTTAGCCACGCTTTAGCGGAAAGACCGTCTGTTTTGTTTTATAACTTTTATTTATTATTATTTATTATATTATTAATAAAAAGTAGCCTATGTGCTATTTTAAACTATAATCTATCTCTGTCTCTCAAATTTCATCCAGATCCGTTATGTCGTTCTGGCGTGATTGAGTAACAATCATCCATCTATCCATCCAAACTTTCACATTTATAATAGGATAGAAGGATTATTATGAGGTGTACAAACTTAAGTACCTATATTCTATTTTGTGACGTTCTTTCCGCCATTGTTCTAGTTAAAAAGTTATGATCCTAATGACAACCTTAACCTGCAAAATAGATGTTAATGCCCTCGAATAGTAATGTAACATTACACAATAGACAGAATGGTCACCGATGTCCATTCATACTGATAGAGGGAAAACCTAGCGTACGCAACTTCGACCTTGTTGAAGATAAATTCTTGTTATGCGAGGTCATGAACTTTTTTTTGGAACAGCTGGTCCTTTTTCTCGTTTTGAGATTTAGTCACATAATAAAAGTTGTTTGTATTAATGAGTAGGTACGTTTAACCCTGAAATTTTAGCTAGACAATTTAAACTAAGCCTGTATATCAGCCATTATTGGCTAGAATAGGGTTTTACAATAAGACTAGCTTCCGCCCCGCGGTTTCACCCACGTTCCCGAGGAATCTTATGTTTTCCCGAGATAAAAAGTAGCCTAAGTGTTATTCCAGACTATAATCTATCTCTGTGCCAAATTTCATCCAAATCTATTTAGTAGTTTTTGCGTGAAAGAGTAACAAATATATATCCAGACATCGATACTCAAAACTTTCACATTTAAAATATTACAAGCTTCCGCCCCGCAGTTTCATCCGCGTTCCCCAGGATCTTATGTTTTTCCAGGATAAAAAGTAGCCTATGTTCTTCTCTATACCATAGGCTATCTGCATACCAAATTTCATCGCGATCGGCTTAGTGGTTTAAGCGTGAAAAGGTAACAAACAAACTCACTTTCGCATTTATAATATTAGTTAGGATTAGGATAGTTAGGATAGTAGGATTAACTATTTACATTTACCACTATTCAATAATATTTAATGGCAATAATAATTCGGTGATCATCTAATTCCGTGGCAAAAGTCGTGGGTTCGGATCCTACAATGAGCTTGAGAATCTTTGTAGGGAATCCGCCTGTCTGGTTACCAGTAATCAACCTCAAGATGATAATCTATCGCAAAGTAACAAGTTTGGCTCCCATTTTCTGCAAATCTGTTATAGGTAGGTAGGTACTTATAGAATAATATGAAATAAATTCCAGCGTGGGAAATGAGTTTATGAAGTTCATAACCATTTCCCAACTCGGTAGCATATATTCCTTCTGGGTTTTGTGATTAACCAACTATCTTCTGTCACCCTTCGGTATCCGTAATACTTACAAAAAATACGTTTTCAGACATTACAGTAGACCCTACTTAGTATAATCTCTCACTCACGATTTTACTATACTTCAATAAAAGATTTGCAGCATCATTGCACAGAATGTTTGCATAGATTCTGTCAGCATTTTCCCGTTAAGGATCATCAATAAACCATTTGTTGAACAATAGTAAATAATACAATAGACAAAATTCGAGATAATGATCATAGATAGAATAAGAATATAAATCTTTTACAAAAAGAGATTTTTGAAAGAAATATGAGAATAATAATAAATATATAATAGCAAACGTACCGTCAATCCAATACGAACAGTAAATAGGTAGAGCAAATTTTTTAGGCACCTTAGTATGTATCATCAAAGATTTAGAGAAGGCTATAAGTGTAATGTAATGCATATTGCGTTGTTTTTAATATCAGTTTAATATATTTTTTAGCTTTTTAACTATATATATTTCTAATATATATAATTCTCGTGTCACAATGTTAGTTACCATACTCCTCCGCAACGGCTCGACCGATTTTTATGAAATTTTGTGTGCATATCGGGTAGGTCTGAGAATCGGCCAACATCTATTTTTTTAACCGCTGCGCGAGTGAAACCGCGGGGGACAGCTAGTCTAATATATAAAATTCTCGTGTCACAATGTTAGTTACCATACTCCTCCGCAACGGCTCGACCGATTTTTATGAAATTTTGTGTTCATATCGGGTAGGTCTGAGAATCGGCCAACATCTATTTTTTAAACCGCTGCGCGAGTGAAACCGCGGGGGACAGCTTGTGAGTATTTTTGAAAAAATATAATAGACAAAATATAGATCATAAAATAGATTTTATGGCCGGTCCACCGGTTCAGTCAAAATGGCTATAAATTTTCAACCAACGTCTAGAAAGATTAAAATTAAACAGTGCACCATAAGATATATGACTCCATTGTGTGATGAAGTTGCGAAACTAGAGCATGGTTATTGTGATAGACACACAGGTACTTGTGATGCAATGCGATACTGTGGCAAACAGCGTTTTATCTCTTTTTAATTCATGGGAAAATAGTAGGATGTAATTTTGAATTTTCTCTTTGTTGTTTGGATTTTTAAAAGATGGAACTCTTCTATTTGAAATATTAGTTTCTATGGGTAAAATAGTTTAAGTGGCCTATCACCAAATACATAGTTTTTCAATCTTCTATACCTTTAATATTTTATTCATAGTACTATAAATGCAAAAGTTTGTATGTTTGTACGTTTTTACCACTTAGCTCCGTAACGGCTGAACGGATTAAGATGAAACTTAGCACATAGACTCTGGAATAGCATATAGGATACCGAGAAAATATACAATCTTTCAGGAAAGCGGGTAAAACCGCGGGGCGGAAGCTAGTTAGTTTATAAGAGAGTCAGTGAATGTCTTTGATTATGCTTACCTATATACCTACATTGTAATGTAAAAAAAAATTTTTTTTTATCGAAATTCTATTTATTACAATCATTCAAAATTGTAAATTAGAAAATGAATATATAAAGAATTAGTAAAATTATATAACCAAGGAGCGACAAAAAAATACATTAACTCAATTTTGTCTCGTGGAAACGTATTTTTTTAATATAACTCATAAATAATGTAAATAGGTACATCAAATTACAAACATGAATATAAAAATAAATGACACGAAAAATTTTGGAACAGTCACAACCAAGAATTACCTGCACTATAGAATCATGCTATCTTAAAAAAAAACACAGATATTTTACAAATTAACTTTAGAGTTCACCATTTCACATAAATTAGGACCAGAGGATCTGCATTAGAAAATCATGCTTATACTATTTAAAAGCACCTGTATTACTACATATACAGGTGATATTTTAGTCACTGGCAATACTTGCAGGGTGGAAGTACTCATCAATATGAACAACTTTTATTATGGGACCAACTCTGATATCGCATAAAATAAAATAGTTGCTTCATACATTTTGGTCAAGTAGGTATTGAACTTTTGTATGGAACAGCTGATATTTTTTTCATGATTTCACAGTTAGTCCCATAGTAAAAGTTGTTCATATTGATGAGTACTTCCACCCCAACAAGTATTGCCAGTGACTAAAAAATCACCCAATATTTAATTAAGGAAGCAAATCGTCATCTTTATAATCAACGAAGGGATGTCTTCTGATGGTCATGGCCTTGTCAATATATTTCCACAGCTAACGATACTGACTGCATACAGCGGCTCCACTACGTAAGAAATTTATTATGAATAAAGCTCAAATTCCCTGAAATGATTTAAATAGGCCGTACTGGTACGAAACAAGACAATTAAGCCATTCTTATTGACTCGTCTAGTGCCTCGCATCGAGCCTAAATATAAGCAGTTTCCTGGAAGTGACGGCCAAATACAATTAAGTTACGCATTAAAGCCCCTGGTAAGAATTAAGTTACAGCTGGTTTCTTTATGGAAATATATGATGGAGGCCTATATTCAGCATTGGACATCCCTCAGTTGACGATTACGATGTCCTTAATAATTAAATAGATAATTGAATACTTTTATAATACAGGGTAAGCATAATTTTCTAATGCTGCGGCCACACCTGCGCCTGTCGTAACGAAGCTTCGTACAATCACACGATACCTAAATGGGCATCATCTGCATGTAGACAAGATGGCTGTCGACAAATATACGTACAGGATTGACTTAAACGAACTTTATTATGTCAAACCCATATAAATGAAGCTATTCTAATAACGAAGATGATTGTCGATATCTATTTAAACTAAGTCTAGAACTATTCGGGCTGCGTCAAAAACAAAAGTGTTTGGAACAAAGTTTCAGCATACATTGCTTCGTGCCGACAGACGCGGGTGTAGTCAGCATTATGGAAAAAAAATTACGTGAATGTGCGAGTTAATCACAAAGATTGCATGATTATAATGAGTCAGAAATAAATGGCATCTATGCAAATAATAGGGTTACTTTTGATACGCTTCGGGGGAAGGGATCCTGGGAATATTGGGATCTGAAATGAAAGTTTTAAATGTAAGGACGGAAGGAATTGGGATTTAATTAGATTTAGGTATTACATTCGTGAAAGTGCCTTATTTTCTAGCTATATTATAGTCTATGTATCTTCTTAACCGCAAAATCAATCATTGTTTTGACACCCACACTCTTGTCATAAGTAGATATTTGTCTTGGTTAGCAAGTGGTATGAAGTTTGCCAATCGAAAGACCTGGGAAATAACTTAAGAGTTCCTGTTTGGGGATGCTGCTTTGTAACTTCCCTGTCCGTGTTCATCGGTAGATTAGTAAGAGACGGCGTTAACATGTACCGTTAGGACGTAGTATCTTCGAAGAAATATAGATGTACCTTCTATGTTTACCTCTTCGGTCGTCATGGGCGGAATATATTTATTTATTTACCTAAATACCTTTAGGCTGCATGCGTCATGATTGGGAACCACCGAAAGCAAAAAACCCACAGGTTGATTGAAAGCAAAATAATATTTATGGTACTTACATAACCGCCTGGAGCAGGGCGTGGGTCGCAGCTGCCTCCCGACCTGGATGGAAGCGAGGAGTTGTTCACGAGGGGTGACCTCGCGACGCCGCGGCGGCAGCTTACGTTCTGACGCCTACATACAACCTTAGTTATTATATGGGCCTATAAATAAGTTGTATACTCGAGGGCAGAAGGGAATATGCGTATAAATAAATAGATGGTATGCTCGAGGGAAATTTATCTTATCTTTATGTGGTAGGTCGATTTCACTGAAAGACTATACAGGGTGATTTTGTTATCACTGGCAATACTTGCAGGGGTGGAATTACTCATCAATGTGAACAACTTTCTTTATACAGAATTAAGCTTTAATTGTGTAGCTCAACTAAGGGTTGAAAGCTTAAAAGAAATCTGCACTTTCAACCCCGAAAATTTAGCTAAAAAGTATAAATAGGCCTGCATAAGCCCTTTCATAGATATTAGCCGCAAATTATTAAGTAAGCATAGAACATAATATTAGCTGCCAAATCTAATACAAGTGTAACAGAAAGGTGAAAATATATTGAACAAAGGGGAATAACCAATAAAATTTTGTATTGAAAATACATTTTTTTTGGGATATTGTAAAATGAATAAAATTGTTATAATTACATTTTAGACAACCCTATTAATTGCATTGGAGTATACAGTTAGGTACCTACTGGCAATGAAAAGGACAAACGAAGGCGCTTAAATGAAATTTTGTGAAACCTTGGCTGTGAAAAACATGTAGGAAACCTACTAAAATTATTGTTTCACCTTTTTGCTACCTAGGTATTAAATAGATGGATAAAAACGGCAAGCTAACAGAAAATTCGTTACCTATGAAGTTCATAAACCATTATGAATAAGTAAAACTATTTTCGGATATATGCCCGGGTTGAATAGAAACTTCCCAAAGTATAATATTCGAATGTATATATTTCCACCATTACAAATTATGTAACACGAAGAATAATATTTTATAACTTACCTAAAATATAATTATAAATGTGATAAGTTAAAGTTGTAGATTAAATAAACTAAGTTATACTTCGTTATAAGTAGGTAATTATTTTGTATAGCTAAGTTACTAATTTACGAAAATGTAGGTAAATCATAAGGAAACATGGACCATTCTTTATTATGTCGTGTAATTCAAGTATTTTTTGTTATTATTTGCTAATTAATTAACTTACCTTTTTTAATGGAGGCCTACTTCTAATAAATTCGAGAATCATAGCGTGAGCGTCTTTCTTAACACTGCAAACAAAAAACACAATTAGAATGAAAGTTAGTGTACATCGAAACACTTTTTTCC
Source organism: Tetheella fluctuosa (assembly GCA_951216915.1). Classification (NCBI taxonomy): domain Eukaryota; kingdom Metazoa; phylum Arthropoda; class Insecta; order Lepidoptera; family Drepanidae; genus Tetheella; species Tetheella fluctuosa. The sequence continues at coordinate 13,811,637 of OX578214.1, forward strand.
AAATAGATTCAGGGATTATTGTGTACACAATTCACACACATCTCTTTAATTCTATTTAAATAAATAGTAGATTATAATAACATAATAATATGTCTTATATCAAAGACCTAAGCTCTAATTCGAATCACGTTGCGTGACGTGAGTTATTTCATTCAACAGCGTTAACAGAGCTAAATTGAACTTTATGTAGTTGAAGTGAGGCATATTATTCAGTATTCAATCAAAGTGATCAGTAGGTTGGAGTTAGAAAATACGAGAGCAGATTTGTAATGAAAAAAATATTGTTTACCTCTGAGGTATCTGTCCATCAACTTTCCTTAGGGTGTACCTCCTTGATCTAATGTCATCCATCAGGATCTCATATGGCGTCAGCTCGTATTCAATTGGGGTCCTAGAATAGTTGACCTTCTTCAGTTTGACACCCATTCGAAGTTCACCGATCACTTGCATCCAAAACCGCGCCTGCAAGATTTGAATAGCAATAAGTTTCGACACACATTGCTATCAGAAAAACGATAGGCGTTAATACTAAACACCTATTATTATGTATGCAGTATCTCATGAAATATGATTTTGAAGAGCTCATGATTCTAAAGTATAATCACAAATGTCATGAAACTATTTACTACACCATACTTGCTTGCAATTAGTGAGAAGTATTTCTTTTTATTTTTTACATTTCAAGAAAAGCAATCCATTTATCCATTTTACGTACTTGCAGTGCCCTCCAAATTCTTCGGTTTGACTACAAAAAAGGTAATTAAAATGATTACTTATTGTACTTAAATTAAGTACTTATTGTACCAAACAAAGGTAAGTTGGCGACATTTAAAAGTATTTCGGAATCATTTCAAGCCTCACAATATTTGTTCTCGTATTCGTTAGACCCATTCTATATTTCCATTAGTCATACCTATCATTAAACATCGTTAAGACAAGTACCTTTTCAAATACATAAGTAGTCCCAAATAAATATTTGAATTAATACTTAGGTATAATATAAGCTTATGCCCTGTGGTTTTACCCGCGTCCCCGAAGGAATTAATATTTTCCCTAGAAAAAGTACCAAATATATGTAATTCCAGGGTATGTTTTTTAGTTACAAACATATACCTGCAGAAATATTAGTAAAATAGCATAGGATATACCTAGTATAATTCTACCTAATAAATGATATTACATATTTCAACATTCAAAGAATTCATAATTCAATTATTTAATATGAAATGTACCGTGAAATCCAGGTTTTATGTCAAAAAAATAATCCCTAACATTTCAACCTTAATACGTAGACGTAGGTACCTACTAAAGCTTCACTCTGAATACTTTACCGTTTTAACGCTTATTTATTCCTCTACCATTACCACAGGTAAATATTGCGAGCCATACAAAAAGAGGACGGTAAAATATTATAGGTACTGCATTCCGTATTAATAAAGGGAACTCTCATTAGCACCCCAAGGCAGGTGGCATAAATATTTAAGCGTGTAGCTCTTAACACGATTAATTCAATGCGAACTGCCTAAGCCGTAAGTCTGGTATTACCATTACATTCCTACATTAGGCAATCCGCATGCGTAATTTGAGTACATTGCACTTATATTTAGTAAGAAATCCTCAGTTTGTTTCACTATTTATGAATATAAATTAATAAGTGGGTGTAAAACAAAGTCTTTAGAAAGAGAGAGAAGAAGAAGAGAGCCAGCGGGTTGAGATGGGATCTCGTTAAAAGTCATAAAGCCTTTACATATTATACTAGATTTTTTAGAAAGAGAAAATAGAAGCAGACAGGTTATTTAAATCCAATTCATACTCATTAAATTATTGACAAACTAAATTTAAGTTTTAAATTTAATTGTAAGTTAATTTAAAGTTTTAAATGTAACAAACAATTACCCAGTCAGAAAACTTCAACGTGTCCAAATGCGTAGCTGAATCCTCAGCGGCCCCCATATCCCGGGCGCCTCCGACCCTCACCCTGGCGAGGAAGGACGCCAGCTCCAGCGCTTCGGCGACCAGGGCTCTGCAGACCGCCCTGTAGTGGGCAGCGGCCGCTTCCCTCGCACATCTGCCGCCACCGCCGCAGTGCCAGACGCATCGCTGAAAATGGATGGAGGTATGTTGTTAAATTTTGATGGGAATAAATATTAACTATTCAAAATCTAAGATAAATTCAATGTTCTTTATTCACTTTAGGTCCTAAACTCTATTGGTTAATATTTCAAAAGGATGATCGGACTATCGTGTATCGTTTTTCGGAGTAGACCTTTTGAAATCACCATCAGTTCGGATGACATTTTTTAACAGTAGTAATCGAACGATCGAGTAGATTATCGTTCATTAATAGCTCATTTGTGTCTCTATTGCTGGGGCTTGTGCGTGGATACCAGACACTGAGGTGGGTTGCCAATTTAGTAATAATTTGGACCATATGGAATTTACTTCTCAAGCATGTTCAACATGTCACGCACTATCTAAGATCGCTTTGTCTATCCATTAGTAGAGGGTGATAGAGCCTGTTTAGTAAAAATGCTTTTATTATGTGCTTGCATCAATTTGTCTCTTTATCGAGCGACCGCAACTTATGGGAGGTGTCTCAAATTTAGATTCAAATATTATGTGAAAATGTTGTGTGTCAGTGACACCTGCTGACAAGAAATCGACAAATCAACCAAAAGTGGTCAATAAAATTAGACGTATTGCTAAAGACCCTTCAAAACTAAACGTTGAAACAAATTAGTCGTTAATTGACATGGTTGGGTAATATTTGCATAATGCTGCAATTAAGACAATTTATATGTTTACAGGTCACTGTGACACCTTACATAAGCCTCATTTCACATAATTATCTTTGATGTCTGGCGCCAAAATACCACTTTGTTTTTAATATTATTTAATGGTTATGAATCAATTTCAGTTTGTTCAAGCAAAGAATACAAGAGAGCACATACATTTTATTAAGATTTGAGATCCGTCTTCGCTTTCAAATCTATTTTTGACTTTTTTGTATTAATTGAATATCATTTTGTACTATACATAAAATGGTAAACTAACTGGCTGGGTGATTATATCAACGCGTAGCCTAAACCGCTGGACCTAGAGACTTATAATTTTGTACATAGATACTTTATGCAGTGTAAGCAGTTAGTGGATACTAAGGAAGGATTTTTGGAAATTCCACACCTAAGGAGGACTACGCGAGTGAATACGCGGAAGGCTTGTCAACCGACAAAATTATGCTGGACAATACTGGACATATCTCTTAATTAGGGCCTCTTAAATTTTTGCTACACAGTACCCATGTATTTTTATAGGCTAATCTTACATTGGGTAAGTCTTTCTTTTTTTATGTCAGTAGTTTTCTCATAATTTCTGTACGATTAATAGCCCCTTCATGTAAGACAGGTTTTATGAATTCACATATTACATAAGTATAAATTTAACATTATTCATGATACATTTAAAAACATAGCCCTTTTTAGGTAACGTCCTTTAGAGCATTTGTTTCTTGCGGACCGAATCGACCCCCTTCAAATTTGGACATAACAAAATTTTAGGTTTTTCGGTCCGCGGTCCGAATGACGAGCGACTAAAGTTTTTTCCAATTCATGAATCATGTTTGATATAAACATCGTGGATTCATTTATACCTACATTAGAGTTTTTATCATAATAATTGATATATAAGACTACATGTGGCAAATCACGCATTATTTTGCAGAAATTGGTAATATTGTTATCACAGTAATTGTGTCTGCAGTTTTGTGAGTATCACGTTGTATGACGTCAATTAGATATAATTCCGACCGAGATAAACGGATTGTGTCTTGATTGATTGTTTGTTTATAATGCTAACTTATTGTTTCATTTATAGAATCAGGCAGGCAGAAATGTAACTAGAGAAAATTTATCGACTGTTTTATACCCTGAAACCCTTTATAAATATTTCATAAATCGGAAAACATATGATGATTCAATACTAGATTTGTATCAGGACTATACTGAACGGTAATGAAAAGTTTGCATATTTATTTTTGCTCTTTACAGGCTTGTGTTTGTCCACAATCTCACAAGGCATGGTAAGTGATGATGTGGCCGGAGGTGGTAAGCCCACAAAGCCTAGAAGGTACTAGCTCACAAGTGTAGCCGGAACAAACCAGTAAGTATTTTCATCTCGATGGTGGTAGCCAACCAGGCGGGTACTACAAAGTACCAACAACATGCTATGGCTTCCTTCACCGCGAGCTTATCAATGTCAACAATGAAAGGTACAAAAAGTCGCGTGTAATGGAGAATGTTTGGAAGCCGAGCCTGAGCAAGCCGAGCCGGAGTAGAATTTAAAAAAAAATCTAGATTCCAGCTCTATGTCCCAGAATTTGGAGACACAAAGACTGTACTTATGCTTTGTCACCCACACGATGAATTTATTACTAAGTGTGAACTGTCGCAATGCATTACACGAACTCGCGCTTGGAATGAACCGTCATTTATATGCAAGGTGTTTGAATTGTCTTTAATTAATTCACCTTGTGTTTTGGTATTCGCAAATGGGTCGTTTTGTAGCATAGCAGATATAAATAAGGTTGGGATCGTGGGAATTATGTGAATAAGCCGCGAGGTTATGCGATAGGATATTTAAAGGTTCTTATTTTAGATCTTTGTTGGAGGAAATTAAAAAAATATATTTGAATGCAATAAAATGCAAGTTTGTAAACGACCACACGTTCTGTACGATTATGCTTAGTAATCAAAAACACCTTTTTTGCCATATACTATGCCTTTGCATACTAGGTATATCCCATTTAGCTTTCATAATAAAATAGCAATTATAACATAATCAATCGAAAGCCAATTAAATGTTAAATCAAAGGCAATTTTCTTAAATCAATCTGTTACAAATTGCCATAAAAAATATTTCACTAATGAAAATGGTTTTATTGTGTGGATTTCTACATAGCGAAATCAATATTTTCGTATCAGTTTTGGTTATATTCAATGTGTCAAGGTTTGTTATTGAGAGGGGAGACAGGGGCAATCTGAGCAACTTTCGTAATATCTCTTTGTCCGACAAAATCTGAGACAATATAATAACGTTCGGCCGACAGTCGGTCGACACGACACCCACAGTACGGTCATTATCGTGCCTCTGCCCGTAATCTATAAATCTTGAATAAACAGTGAATTATGGCTTGTTGAATATGAATTATTAGCGGTAAAGTTGGAACGAAATATTTTAACCGTAAACGGCGTGGCCGACGCGTTAGTCCGTCGATATGTAATATAGTTACATGTTATCGCAAATTAATTGGGATGTATTACTTGTTCCATTTTTAGTTCAATGAATTTCTTAAGTTTTAATATTTTATTATTAAAGAGCAGCAACTAATTTTGTAATAATGATTTGTAATAAGATTTTTTTTTTCAATTAAGTTATTTATGGGAGACTTTACTAGTTTTACCGTATGTGTATATTTATGACAGCGCGGCAATTTCGCCTTCAGTAAAAACTTTTTGATATTGCCATTTTTACAAATATCACTAAAGAAAATATTAAAACCCACATGCTACAATTTTTCAAGCGGATCAAAAAAAGCTAGATAAGTACTAAACTGCGCCTCAACACCAAACGTTTTATTATTGATGAATCTCGACCAACACGCTCTAGTGACCTACTTTACCCGAATCCACTCGCTGCGATATCTCTCCAAGGAAAGTGGGGAAAATTGCGGCTGAATATTTTCTTTGTAAGTGATAACGTTTTTCTCAAGTAATGTTGAAATAAAAACGCCTTTTTGTATAAAAAGATACAATATCAGTATTGTGTTTAGAGTTTCGAAGCCAAATGGCAAAAACCCGAACCCTTATAATTTCATCCGACCGTCTGTCCATATCATCATTTCACTCAAAGAACACTAAATACATTAAATTTGGAAGGCAGAAGCTTTTTATGAATATAGGTTTACAATGGTGTTGTTAAATGATGAATAAAAAATGGAGTGGCATACATATAACAGACGGATGAAATTACTTTACAGTACCGTTACCGTAGCCTATGAACGCTTCCAACACCAGACGTATCACTCACGCGTTGCCGACCCTTCCCCCCTCCCCGATGAGCTCTGGCGACCTTACTCACGCGCAGGAACACAACTATATGTAATTAGGCTGCGGTATTCTGTAAGGTGGAGGTACTTCCCCAGTCGACCTGCTTTTTGAGCGACATATCGCAATGCTCTACCTCTCTAAAAAGTCTTTCAGTCTTTCAGTGTCTTCAAGAAATACAAATTTATTTAGTTACCTATATGTAATATACTTATTATCCGACCAATAAAATTAACTTAGTAAACTATAATTTAGTTACCGTTTTCGAGTATTTATGTTAAAAAAAAATTAGTTTGTATAAGCTTGTTTTTGACCACAATCTCCCCATGGTAAGTGATGATGTGTTTATCACCTAGTACATGTAGGTAGGTAGTTTCTAATAAACTTTTATGGCTATTATAGCTCAGTGGTAGTGACATCGAATCCCGTGATAAACGTCTTGGACTCGAATCCTGCAATGAGTTTGGGCTTCAAAGAAGGAAAACATCGTGAGAAAACCATATCATGGTAGTGGAGTATTTTGCTACCACCCAAGTAAGAAATCTGTCGCCAAACACCTACCAGTGTGTATGGGCTGCTATTGTACTCGAGAATCAGTTTCCTTCTAGGTTCTATTTACTTACCATCTACGGCCACATAATTAAGTAAATATTATGATGAGATTGTGGTGAACGAAAACAAGCCAATCCACAGTAAAAAAAAACTTGACAGTTTACGAAATGTCTTAAACGATTTTTTGTTACTCAAAAAACGATTTATTTTTCCTCTTACCGACTTATTTTAACAGATGGAACTGGAGGAAGATTGAGCAAGGTAACAATATCCGCAGTTCAATATCACGATCCGCTATTCGAGATTTGTTGGACTGAAAATTCAGCCGATATGAAAAATCTATCCTTTACAGACTTTATCTCAGGTCTATACCCGGGATATTGATCCAGGAGCTGAAGGAATATTATAGGTATGCCTTTGAAGCAGTTTGAATATAGATAACTAATATATTTGTAATATATTGTGCAAAAAATATTTTATCCATAATAATTGCCTTGCGGAGTTTCTTGCCGGACCGTCTCAGGTGAAGGCTGACATCCGAAGCTTCAGTAAATTTGACCTTCAGAAACCCTAGGAGAGCACCTAGGGCCTAAATTAAATAAAAAGCTTAAACTTGTTTAAAACAAAATTGAATCGACAAACGCATATGACAATGTGAAGAGTGGTTACGAAAAAAAAATACTAACTTATACATAATACAAAACAGTCCCTTTCTTTTGAGCAATTTTTATAGTTTTTTAACGGCCAATGGTCAGTTAATTTGTACATGTAATAGTGTTCCAGTTACACAAATTAAAACAAAGCAATGTTACATAACATGTGTACTTATTACCTTAATTCATGCAATTAGAATTGAAATGATATTTTTATTTATATAAAAACGTATAGGTAACAAAGCAAAAATAGATAAAAATCAAAATTAATTTCAGTAAATATATAACCGTAAAATAAAAGTAGGGAACTGGCTCTCAATTACGATTGGTAGAAAACTTTGGTAGGCGTACTGTAATAGTTTTCTTTTCCTATTGTCCACAATCTCGTTGACCTTAGGGTTACTAGGTATAGTGTGCCATGTTGTTATGACCGAGAGGTTGGTATGCGTGGCCACTGTGACAAATCTTGTAGTCAAAGAAGAAGGTTATGTACACAATCTCGGCATGGTAAGTAACAGTTTTTCAACTTGAAGATGATAGCCAACCAAGTGGTTACTACAAAGTACCCTACCACCGTGCTATGGCTACCTCACGATATTTTCTTTTACCGAAAACTCAATCTCAATGAAATATTCCAACCCACGACCTTTGTCCGACATTCCATGACACTACTGAGCTATCATCGTATTTCATCATTGTAGGTAATATATGTGTAATTAATCGTTAATTATTATAATTAATGACAAATGAAATCCAATAAAAAATAATTTAAGATTTCATTCGATAAAATGTTTGATTAATCAACGGTGAGAATGTTTATTGTTTTAAATATAGTTACCGCCCCGCGGTTTCTACCGCATTTGCCGGTTGAGAGATCTTTATGTTTTCTCGGGATTAAAAGTACCCTATATGTATGTTATTCCATCATTTATGTTATTGCAGCATTTATGTTATATTAATCTATGTGCGAAAATTAATCCAAATCCGTTCATCAGTCACGGAACTGAGTGATAACAAACATACACAAACAAACATTCGCTTTATAATATTAGTAAGTTTGATTTTCGATTTTCACACGCACACACACACACCACTCACACACCTCACATACATAACAACATTTCTCTCACGCGACGCGACCCTTAGTTATAATTTTTATGTTATCTAAAGCCTACCCACTTATTCATTTGTATTTTTTACATCACCTAGCTATACCACTCTCTAAGTAACAATGCAATTAAGTTTTGATTATATAATGTGATTCTTTTTGGCTGTAATGCTGTGAGTCTTGTAAAATTAAATAAATAAATTAAGCTTAATATTTAAAACCGACACTTATTAATACTTAGTTCACTTTAAATTTCGTAATTTTGTCACGTATTGGTAATAAAATTATCGTGTTCGTCGATAAAATATTGAACTCTCTCCTAAATAAGGTAACGGAGCTTTTTTATATATATAAAAATCAAACAATTACTCGTATTGCTATTGCAACAAAAATGCCTACGTTCCTTTTAAATTGCAAAATAGGTTTTTTTATAATTTTGGACCATAATATTACATAGTTAATAATAATAAAATGTATATTTTAATTGTGTCTTATTTATACTTATCTATAATACGATCTATATTTAATAAAATACATAAAATTGATAATCTATTTTTGAGATAAAACCCAAATAGCCTATCAATGCACATGAAAGCCAGTTCTAGTTATTAAAAAGGTTGCCAACACATTGGCAATCTCCCTATAATATTATAATGCCACCAAAAACATAAATGTAAAAAAGGAGAGCCAAGTTCAATACAAAAATTATTCTCATCTGTGGGCTTCGCCGCAAAAAGAATGGAGATCTGAGATTGAGTGCCAAGTTCTATGCAAAATCCAAATATGTAGTGTAAGGGCTGACTTGGCTGGTTTTCCCATACGAATTATTATTAAGTACCTACTTTTACACAGTCATGGAAGAGCCTTATGTTCGATGGGTAGTTTCTACCAGCAAGCCAAATTTTCGGAATAATAAAATAAGAACCGAAAGGTAACAGGTTTAGAACATGCGAAGGCTATATAATTCGTATGGGAAAACCAGCCAAGTCAGCCCTTACACTACATATTTGGATTTTGCATAGAACTTGGCACTCAATCTCAGATCTCCATTCTTTTTGCGGCGAAGCCCACAGATGGGAATAATTTTTGTATTGAACTTGGCTCTCCTTTTTTACATTTATGTTTTTGGTGACATATCATTACTTTTTGTAGGTAAGTACATATCCTCGTAACGCCGTGGGTCCTTTTAAAAGGACAAATTCAAAACTAAAAGTAGACTTTATAAATATAAAACAATTGCATTGCCAAGCCCACAGCAGAGAATAATTTTTGTATTGAACTTGGCTCTCCTTTTTTACATTTATGTTTTTGGTGGGATATTATAATAATATTATTTTATCATTATTTATGAGTAGGTAATGTTTTTACACTATTGATGTGCGCTAAATATAAAAATAATAATTAATCCCAGTTAATAACGTAGGTACCCTAAGTAATATTAGGTATTTATGTTAAGCGTTCATAATAGAATCTAATTATTTAAAAATTGCCAGTTTTTTATTTATTCCTTTGTATTCATCTAATTACCTATCTGCATACAAAATTTTAACTCTCTAGGTCATCTGGAACTGGGTTAGAGTTTTGGTCTATAGGTCAGTCAATGATAAAAATGAGGAATTTTGGACATTAATATCTAAATAACCGTTTGAGATAAGCTTATGAAATTTAGAACACATATGTATCTCGCAAGTCTCAATATATGAGCCAAATTTGATACGTTTATGTAAAACAGTTTTTGATTTATGAGGGGGTCAAAAGTGGCTCCAAATGGTTCGTGTAATATTACACACGGTGCGGCTCGCCAGTTCTGTTTCTTGAACTTGGCTTGACACGCTCCCGCGTGTCTAGATATTGCTAATGTCCATAATGTCCATCAGATGAACTGTCTACACAGCATTCTATCGTGTAAGTACTGGTACACAGAGTCCAAATTTGAAAATCAGTTTCCCATCAACAAAAATCAGAGACCACACATTACCCCTATGTCGCAATCTCCATGGATAATTTCAGTACAATATAAAAATTATACTCCGCTCGTTAAAAGAAGCACTCATAGAAAGTGACCACACATTTATCCCGATATTATGAATTTGATAATAGAATTACTTTCGTATAAATTTTCACTTTACAAGTCCATTGAGAGTCCATAAAGTTTCGGGGACTAGTCGTGATTATCACAAATAACTTCCTAATAAGTGATATAGTGAAAGCAGATGTCACCACTGCGCCCGCGCCTACAAGTATTGCCTGTGATGCAATCTCGTCATATTGAAGTTAGGGCGCGTCCATAAAAGATTTTTAATCAAAGCAAGCGTGTAGTAGGTATTATATGTGACACGAATGGTCACATAGTTTATTCCGAGCGGATTTAATTAAAGGTCATTGAGCCCTCTTATAGTAGTGTATTTCTAGCCATCACAACAAAATAAATAAAATATTATCGGTATTATACGTTCTGACACCGGACCGAAACGACTAATGCAAAAAGAGCTGGGGGTGTTTCGGTCCGCGGTCTGAATAGAGAGTGGACCGAAAAACTAAAGAAGAAAAATCAACTAACAACATAATGTCATCTGATATACATAAATGCATACTTTTTTATAACACTCGTATTTTTTTTTTATAAATAGTTTGTGGACGTCTCTTCACAATCCCTATTTCACATCACGAGAACAGCCAATGAAAATAATGTCACAAACATGTTTTTGTAAGCATGACACCCAAAGTCGACAGTGAAATGGATGCTTTTCCTAACATAGCTGCGCACGTCGGATAAGGATCACTATCATCCCAAAGTGAAAGTTGACAATGTGAACTAGTATTTTTTAAAGTATCGAATATGTAGATTACGAAATAATTGGTCGGTGTTCTATTGCATAAGGTATTTAAAAAAAAAACTTTGTCTACAGCCTGCATATACAGTATGTTATAAGCTTTAAGTAATATATTGTGTTCATTAATCTTATAGTAAATCTGAAATTAAATGTCTGTCCTAGTATTATGTGCAATTCATTAAATTAAGCTTTGTGGATTGTGTGAAAAAAATAAAGTTTAAAATTAAAATCTTACTCAGATATTTGAGATAATCTGTTTTCTTTTAATAATGGTAGCTTTATTCTTATATTTTTTCATCTATTTAGAGTATTTTAAAGCGTATTCAGGTGCTTTAATATTAACGACAATCAATACATTGAACACACCCAAAGTCACAGTATCAAACGAGTGCGTAAAAAGCATGGGACTGGAAACTCGCTCGAACCCGAACGAAATTTTATCATCCTCCTAATCTTCAAAAAGTTGTATAAAGCAGTAACGAGCATCGATAACCGGTATTCTTATTATAATTTAACGTCTATTGCTTATTAATAGTTATTTACGTTTAAGTTTTATCGAAAATCTCATATTGACGTTCTTGTAATGAAAGTTAGATGGTACCTAAGTATTGCATAAGATATTATCTGAATGTGTTTAGAGAAATATCTGTATCGTAAAAGGGTTTAAATTTTAATGACACTATGCTACAATAAGTGACTCTGGAGCGCTCGTGGCGTAGCTTGATTAGCCGTTCTTAGCCGATCTGCAAAGTTAAGCAACGTCCAGTCAGGCCGGTACCTGGATGGGTGACCGCCTAGTGGTATTTCATCTAGAGCGTTTCCGTGCTTCGGAAGGCACGTAAAGCCGTTGGTCTCGGTTCTTACTTAATTGTGATGATCGTTAAGCTAGTTGGAGACCTCCTAGGTGGCTTGAAAACTCCAACAGTAGGTTCGAATCGGCAGTGGGCACGCGTGGTGGAGTGTTTGCCCATTGCCTTTCACCCTTATTCGTGAAAGTAGGCTTGTGCTCAGCAGTGGGCAGATATAGGCTGTAATTATTAAGTGTCTCTGGACCCTGAATCCGTGTTGTGACAGCTAGTATTAAGCAGCAGTTGGTACCAACCTCGATGACATCCCTGAGCATGAACCTCCTCCGCCTGCGCCTGCGCCGCGGCGCCGGCTCCGAGTCACGCTCGATGCCCTCGTCGTCGGTGTCGGCGCGCCCGCACTCCGACGTCTCCGAAGCCTCGGAGAGAACACCGCATTCTTCCTCGTCATCTGAAAACAAGTTCATTATTCAGCATCTACTTTTAACTTATTTTATTATTATTATTTAATGGGATTTCGTTAGGCCTCTGACTCGACCATAGAGTACGAAGATGAAGCCTAAGATGGAGGACGGTTACCTGGAGATAGCTAGATAGTTTTGGATCTGATATGTCCCATAGTAAACCCTTGATCAATGCAAGCAAATTATGATCCATGTTATAATAATCAACAAATACAAGAAATGCTATCTAAGAAAAGGATAAGTTACGTTTTGTCTATCGTTATGTTAGTACTTGAGAGCCAGGCATTTAGAAGATTCTGGTGCTAAAGGTTCATCTTCTAAATAGTGATGTGTATACATCATATACATTACATGGACGTAAGGGACGCGATGAAAACCGGTAGAGGCAGATCAACCTTTCCAGAAGTAATCTCAAAATCTATCACGATCTTTAGACATAAGGGAGGTACTATAGATAGAGGGATATCTTATAAAATCTCTTATTCAAATGAATACGATTGCATTCAAACTAAACTATCTCTGGTTCTATTTGAATAAGATAACCCACTTAAGACTGCTCCAAGTGACGTCTAAATGAGAACCTTTTCAACCAGACAAAAGGCCAAATACACACCGTTTAATTATATCAAAGTTTGATCCTTTAAAGACCTTGGCAAGCACGTGTGGTCCTATCAATACATTGCATACGGCGATGGCGTCTATCACGATCTGTTACACTTATCGACGCCAACGCCCGCGCAGCGCAGACAGACCCGTGATCCGTTGCGCAAACGCATATTTGCGAGAGCTTTGAACGCGTGCGCATTCGCCGCCGTTTGTAGGGCTAACACAATAGTTATATTAAATTATAATTTATGTTTCTTTTACAAAGGAGTTTAGAAATTATTATTAGTGATTTGAGTTATGTTATGAGGTTTTTAATAAGCTTTATGCTTTGGGAAAGTGCTATTCGAGTTTATAGCGTAATATTGAATCGGTGATTTAGTCCCAGATTCTAATCATAGAGTTCTTAGAATTTGGAAATAAGTCCCACAGGACCAAGTATCTATTGAAATAGCGGGGCTTATACACCGTTTTTTTCCACGCTTACTATTAATTTTCAGACCAAAATCAAAGATATACTTTACGTACATAATATTTTACTACAGCCATTATTCCTGTTTTTCTCTAAACTTACACGCGCCAACCCTAGCGCGGGTGATCGATCTATCGCAATGTAGGCGCAAAAAGCTTCACTCTTGACATTGGCCACGGATTAATGAGTCAATGTTCTATTGCAATGTAATTATTACTGTTAGTGATCACGCAATTATAATTCTATTTTGTTTTATAAGTGCACCGTTTTGTAGAAATGACGTTTGTTTGCTTTTAATGTATTCATAGGCTTCATATAATAAAATATTTTTTGGTCGTTCAGCCGATTTCGATGAAATAAAGCCTATTCGAAACACTAAGCTAATAAATCCTATGAAAATTATGCTGTCAGTAATTTCGGAGATTTGCGTGTTGAGTTTTTTTTCCAAAATAGTCTTTTTGTATTCTAGTTTTTTATCTGTATAGATTTATATGATTAAAGAAGGCTAATTAATGTAGGGCTAGGATGAATAAAAAAGTGCACTGATTCTTGACTCTGAGCTTTGACTCGTGCCGGCGGAGGAGAATAGATGATTCATTGAATTCTCTCAATAAATAATTGTACTAAAACATTTATTATGTCATAAAAATATTAATATTCATGACATTATTCTGAATGTCGTAAGATAATACTTATTTATTGTCATAAGAAAATTGTATTTATGCAAAATGTTGCAATATTAATAATAATAAGTATGGGCTATTTATGTAATAGAAATTGCGTATTTAACATGAACTATAGGCCAAATAAGTGTTTTGTATAATATACCTATTATTTAAATTAATTTTGGTTTCTCTTTCACTTAGTGTAAAAGTGACAGTAGGCATTTGTATGTAACAATAAGATGTTCATTCATTTTGTATGAATAATGTAAATAATATTCAAGTTTTATGTCAGTTTAGTTTGCATTAATAATAAATGACCTCATGACCCTAAAGGTCATTTCAATTAAGCCCTTAAGTGGTTGCAAAATGGCAGTAACTACTCAGCGTAATAAATGGAACATATTTTTTTAAATCTCCATTGTCATAAATCCTCACGAGTCAAGAACTCTTGAGTCTCGACTGTACATTATATTAAAGCTGAAATATTTGTATATTAAAGACCACGCATCTGTTTAAAAAAAATTAAAGAAAGCACAAACTTTGGGGAAGGACTTAAACGTTTTTTTTACGTTTAAAAAGCTTTCGTTTGAAAGTAGTACCTACACAGAACCAAAAAGGAAATTACCTTCGAGTGCAATTTTCGAAAACATCAGAGTTCCTAATGCGAGATTTTGACGATAACAGACGCAGATATTAGGTATCAAGTTTGTGTTTATTACATTTCTCTATAAAAATTGACAAAGCGCCTCTTGCGGAATACTTATGGAACTAATTTCACCCATACAAAATTTAAAAAAATCAAACACTATTATAACGTTTTGTAACATCAAAAACTCGCAGGCACTCAGAGGTGCTTGAAGACAGTTTCATACTAGGAAAACAATTAGTTTCCTCTGAGATGGGTGAAACCAGGGACCAAAGCTACTACAAATCTCCAGACAGGAGTCGCTGCAACCGACCGCTATAGGCGCCACCACGTCAGCTTACGTAACAAAACGTCTGTTTAGCATGTATATCAGCCTATCTATGACTTGTGACTCAGACCATGTCACCCTGGTACTTTGAACTCAATACTCTTGTGACTAACAATGCTTATAACAGTAGGCCTGGCGTTAGGGTGCCGTATGGACCAATACTTTAGCTTCCATATAAAATACCTACTAGTTGTTTCCCGTGGTTCTACACGCGTTCCCGGACTAAAGTGTCCTAGGTTTTTGTTTGTGATACACGCCCACACCGCTGAACTGATCGCGATGAAATTTGATACGCAGATAGTCTATGGTATGGAGAAAGACATAGGCTGTTTTTTTTCTCAGGAACGTGGGTGAGACCGCGGAGGACAGGTAGTTACTTATAAAGCTAATTTAACTATCTGCTCCGAACAATATTTACACCAAATTTCGTATTCCAACTCCTTTCTACAAAAAAGTTTCAAACAAATTGTATTATCCCTTATAGCACCGTAAGATAACCCTTTATTTGCAAATGCCTACACCCTATTAAGAACCTACCGAGCGTCACAGAGCCTAGTGAGGAGTCACAGAGCCTAGTGAGTTGTCACAAAGTTGATCTTGTTATTATTGTACTTACAGAAACTTTCGTGCACAAATCTAAACCTCAATAACCTGGTATTTTATTATTTATTACCAATAGCAATTCTACGTAAACACAAACATTTTAAAATACATAATATGCATAGACAAGTAAATTGAAAAATGACGAACGTTTAATTTTAAATCGTTAACAAAGGCTTCAGCCCTCATCCGTTACTCAGGAGAAACTACGGCAAAGTCCTCCTCGAAGAGCAGTTATACAACCAGCTTATAAATTAACAGGTATTGAGAATACGTTACAGACATTAATGGCGTTACTATAAGTGCAATACATCACTCGTGGGAGACACTAAATAACTGTTAACCGTTGTGCGTTGTCTCGTCGATATTAAATAGAGACTTCCCATGGTAGCAGTGTTGTAACTGTTGATAAATCTATACGTTATTAGCTTTTATACTCACGTGTTATGTGTTTGTAAATACAACAACATTGTTGGAAAGCTTTAGGGATGGTAAATGTCTATAAGTAATAAATAGTAAAGGATCCAGATGGGGCATTATCATTATGTATTAATAAAATTTTGAAAAATTTATAAAACTTGTGCAAATGTTCCGACATTGAAATATACAAATCTTTGCTAGCGATTTTTTCCACGCTCAAGTTAGACCAATAATTTTCCAGAAGTATTATTTCTTAATCCAAGGATATATATTACGGGCAAGTTATAAAAAAAACAGTTATCTGGTTTCCATAGTACAAGTTCTACATAGTTAAGATCAGATGGTCGTGTGTGAGGAATGTCCCAGGATATTTATGTAAATATTCAATTTATATGCCATTACGTAACAAATGTTTAAAACACACTTATGTGCTTATACCTACTGAAAATTTCATATCATCAACCAATGTTTATAGTATTTATTCTAATTCATAATATTGTTAGAGTTAGGTGCTCCTTTTATGCTGAGCTACTGTTACTCAACAGCTTCCGCTATTGTCACTCAGTGGTGTTACTGCCTCTTAGCGCTGGATATTACGAGATCAGGCCGTAGGGGAAATCGAAACGAGAATGTTTTCCATTTATAGGCATTTAAGATAACCATGTGGGCTTAGAAACTTAGCTAGGTATCAAATATCCTAGTGTTAGGCGTGAGATTTGGAGAGAAACTGAGTTTCTGTGTAAGTATTTAATTTATTAATATCTACTAGTAGGCGAAGAAGCAGAAAATATGTTATAGTATATTGTATGGTATAAATCATATTTTAGGTATATAGGTACGAAACATGCGAATGATTAATTCAGTTTTTTTTTATTCGAAGATAAATGTCACGTAAAATTGTATTTCAAATACGTAACAGTCAGAATTTTTATCAAGAAATCTCATCATCAATATTGTTACTTGGCAACATGCTGGCTACGTGTTCTCATAATATTTTACTGGCAATACAACACCCTCCATCTTACAAAGTAAAATATGACTTAAAAGACGACTAAACTGGGTTATTACCGGACTGTTTATTGGAGAAGCATACGTTTTGTAATTGGTGGACGTATACTCTGGATTTATAGTTATTCTCGATCGGATATACGAGAATTGCATTGCTTTTGACGTTTCCGATGAATAATTGACTTGCTACCGGACGGGGTATGCGGTTTTATGCCCGGGCTTGTTATTTAATGGCATATTAAGGAGGAGTGGCTTTTTCATTCAGCATTTATTGTTCTGAAATTCCGTTAGGTGAGTATTGCGTGGGTTTTCTAAAAAAGGTTTATGTAGAAGATTATTATGATTGAAATACCATCTTAATAGGTCACTTTTGACAAGAGGTTGTCTCGCCTTGCCGAACTATGTTTGTCTCTTTTTGGCACATGGATAGATATGGACTGTCAAATGGGGGCCTTTTGAAAACTGCACCATAATACAGTTACATAAAATATGAGTCTCCTAATTTGCTTTATCTTATTTTTCCAATTTAGTTGTTGTTCATATTTAAATACGTCAGATATATCAAGAAGGGGGCACCTTCTTTTTAAATCTTTAACAACAAATCTGTCATCCTATAAATTTATATTGAGTAGGGATGTACTATATATTTGTACTTATAGAGACATATAGATAGACAGACAGACTAGACATACATATAGGTCTTAATAAATATTAATATTTGATTAAAACTTCAGTTCATAATATTTTATGATTTGTTTTTCTCTATAAATAACAAAACATTTGAAACTGACATTACGAGCAAAGTTCATAACTTGAACCGTATGGACCAATACATTGTACATTTGCGATACTATCTGTTTACTAACAGTAATGCTTTATCAATGAAAGTACTTTAATTTCAATTTAAACCCTATGTTTCAGGTATTAAGAATCATTGGTAGGTAATAGTTTCTGCTGTGAGGTTTCATGTTCGATTTTCAACCATATTTCTATTGAGCTAAGAATCATTCATACGGCGTAAGAAACGGGATGCGCTTAAGAGAAATGTTTACGATTGTCTTTGAGCTAAATAGCTGTTTATATATTTACTATTATTTTATTGTGCAGCTCTCCGTTGTTAGCTAAGAAGACAGTTACATCAGTATCTATAAAATCATGAAATTTTGAAAAATAAGTTTACAACCATTGTACTTACCACCTTGAATTAAAGTAGAAACAATTTTATAAATAGGAAAATGTATAGACAGGTTTTTAAGGTGATGATAGCTCATGTTAGTGACATTGAAAGCCGTGGCAAAGGTCGTGGGTTCGAATCCTACGATGAGCTTGAGCTTTTGATGAAGGAAAACATTGTGAGGAAACCATAGCGCGGTGGTAGGGTACTTCGTACTACCAGACTAACTGGCTATCACACTCAAGTTGAAAAAATGTCGCCAAGCACTTTTCGGTGTATTGCACTTGAGAGGCGGTTCTCTTCTAGGTTTTATACGCTTACCACCATCGTCCATATTATCATAAATTATCATGATGAGAAGCCTACCAAAATTTAAAAAAGCTACTTCTATATTTAACTCTATCAGAATAATAACTGTTAAAAACTACATAATACTAAAATTATTTTGATAAGCTCCTGAGATCAACAATATTTTATGAAGAAACGGAAGTACTAACAATAACATCAATAGCCTAGGTACCCTAGTTTAACATTGGATGTGACCTAAGATAGTGCGAGGCGCCAACATTACGAATGTGGGTAGAGCTTTGGCGTCGCGCAAAATGGACTTATGGACAGACAGGCTTTATTTTACAAGGTTTGTTGTCTGATGTCCAAGGTTTGTAGATAGATTGTAAACATAATATATTGAGGTGCTAAAAAATATATAATACTAGCTTCTGCCCCGTGGTTTCACCCACGTTCTCGAAAGATCTTAAAAAAATGCCAAATTTAATCCAGATCCGTTCAGCCGTTCTGGCGTGATTGAGTAACAAACATCTATCTACCCATCCATCCAAACATTCACATTCCTAATATTCACCTAAACTAACCTAACCTATGTATATAAGGTCCTAATAAATGAAGTACGGTCCTTTTGAGGGATGATAGTATAGGTCATAAGTATTCCGAAAATTATAAAAAGAAATATTCGGTCGTATTAATTTTAATGAAAAAAAAACCTGAAATTGTACTTCATCACTACTAAGCATTAATTAAAACCATTAACAGCATAATCAGTGGTCAAATTATTTATTATAATATATAAAAATACATTTAATGGTTTTAATTAAGTAATGCTAAGTATACTATCCTATGATCCCTCACAAGCGACCGTACCTTATATAGTATACGTATACTACTATAAAAATCAGCAAGGTACATCCTACGATGTACCTTGCTGATTTTTCCGAGAACATTTCCATTTGTTGCCAACTTAATTATAAATCTTTAACTTAGTCTAAAACTCAAGGAAATGGGGTTCACGATCGTCAACAAAATTAAATGTTTCTGACTCCACGACATTTCAAATTAATTGAAGCCCTAGAATGCAATTTCATTAAACCAAATGTATTCTATGACGTCATGTATTGATTTTATATTTATATTTCTTTGTCAATCTACAAGTTAACATGACTGCTTAAACATTTGCATCTGTAAGGCCACCTACAGGAAACCCACGTGATGTGTTATGAGTGATAAAGATACTCAAATTGAATTTATTAGAACAGGTTAAAGAATTTAGGTTATTTCTATTCAGTTCACTCACTATAGCTCCCACATTGGGAACAGATAACCTGGTTAGGGAGCTATTAGATGCTACCAAATTATACCGATCATATTGATCTATGGGAATGGTAAATATTTAATAATTTATTTGACATTTTCAAGCTGATAAAATGATGTTGTAGCTTGTAAAAAAATATCTATAAGCATATTGACAGACAAAATGATACTTTTCTTATCAAATTCCCCACCATTAAGTTAAAGGATCTCAAGGACAACCTCCGCAGTTTATTGTTGATTTATTCTACATCTCATCTGATATCGGACATTCTTATTAGTATAGATTACTAATGTTTTTATCAAAGTTTACTAAAAAGCAGTTTTATGAAAGCCATTAGAGAAATTACAGGCTTAATTGTTAGAAAGAATTTGCTCTACAAAAAAAATCTTACTTCAGTTTCTTTGCATTGCGCAAAAACCAGGGCGGGGTTGCAAATAATGAAACACGTATTTCGACCTCATAACCGTCAATGTAGGTTGAAGAAAGGATAATTCACACGAACCGAGAGCTATGTTATAAGGCAGATACGAATGAAGTGTACACTATAATAACACAAAATGGGCGGACATGTAATAAAAAGTGTTCGACGCGGTTTCGATTGCAGAATTATTTGATTGCGTCTGCGCAGATACATGTCGGTTATTTTATACCATAGAATACTGGACTGGTTTATGGACTTCGTCAGATCAAATAGATGTTAGTGGTGAAAAAGTTTGCTGAAGAAGTTTGAAGTTTGCTGGTAAGATTTCTCGATGAATGACGATCCTCAAGCTTTTTCTTGGAATTTTATTAAAGTAAAAGCTATTTCAGGTAAGTCAAAGCTACTGAAGTCACCACCAGTTTGTAAGTCAGACTTCAACTAGAATCGGCAAGAAACACAGTAAATTTATATTTTAATATACATTTTATGATCAGACCATTTTAGCTAGGTATTTTATTTTTCCAAAGATTAACAAATTATATATTGTGATGCCATATTTTCAAAACCTATGCTAGGTTGGTCACAACTTTTACACAACAGTACAATAAACAGCAAGCTCATAATCAATTTTAAAAGCATGTGCAAGGTGCACTTGTGCAGTGTGGAGCTATTTGTAGACATCTCTATCTTCAATATAATGAGCTCCCTTTCTTATTTTTCTTTAGGTCTGATTTAAAATTAGAATCAATCATGTTCTATTCTATTCTAATCCATTGTTGTGATTTATTGGTCCACCCAAGTTAGTCTATAATATTGGTTTTAAGTTTACACACAGCCAGTGACTTTGATCTAATGAAACTGCGCTTAGTCAGCAAATTCGGCATTCGACTTGATTGCTCAAAAATGCTGACTCAAGCATTATTAGTTTTATGCGTACAATATTTGATACAATTAGAGCTTGATATTTTGTAAACAAATCTTTATATCTAAAAAAATGCTAGACAACCCTTTTTTAATTAGAAGGTGATAACTGCTGAGGGATTTTCACCCTTACGCGGATAGGAATACGATACCCCAAATGATACAGGTAGGTACAGTGATTTTTTTTCTCCGTACTTTATTGATAACTATGACGCTATACGCCCTAGCAAGTGCAGACTAAAACATATTGATAGATACTTGTAGATGTAAGTATGTAAAAGAAGTAAATAGAATAAATTTCAAAATAATACCTACCTCAATTGATAAATCGACATATTTTCGGTTTAATAGCCGACACAATATTGTAAATCAATTTGAGTGAAAGTATCATCTTTCGATATTATTTTATACGCGCACTTAAAGCTACCCGTCTCAAGTTAATGAACATTTTATGTGATATTAAGTAGGTTAAGTGGTATCCCGGTGAGATGCACATCAAGGTACTTGGCACCTTGGAAATTTAATACCATATTACGTGGAAGGGTCTTAAAATTAATTAGATAAGACCATATAGAGGATGAAGGCAGATATTTACATCAGACAGGTAAGTATATTTAATCAAATTTTAGAGTAATTCTGACTGCTAAAAATGTATAGTTATTTTGTTACTAAACTGTTAAAATGAAATCAAAATGCATAGTCTGACTCTAACGCACGATTCGAAAAATTACTTTGGCTGAGAAGAGCCGGGAATAAACTCAGCAATTACTCTTTTCAAGACCATCTCAAATTTATAATAGCACACAGAGTTTGAGGCATGGAAAGAATGGAATCGCATATCAGCCCACGTCATAACACTGCAAGTATAGATTTTAGACCTCCTAACCTCACCTTACTCTCTTCTAACATGTGTCAAACACAGAAAATCAACCTTCTGGACTGTGTCGATTAACTATCGGGCCGATCTTATATTTTGAATATAATACTGACATATTTTGTAATTTCAGATCATGTTCATTTAATACATGACAATATCTATGTAAATCGATTGTTTTACTTACAATTGTGTCACTATACCTAATAAATTTGTTTCTGTGTGACCTATCTAACCAGAGCTATGTTAAAATTTTGGGTCGTGAAACATTTTTGCAGCTTTAATGACAGCTTGGTGGTCATATATCAAACCTCTTTGTTCATAAGTATACCACTTAACCATTAATATAGGTAACTTCTGACTTCCACCCCTGACCTACCGTCACCTCGAACAACAGAACGTATGCCAATTACAATAAAATGTGGGTTATAAAAGCTCCCCAAGCCGTGTGTAGCTTTCTCCTAGTTGAATTGTTATCTCTGACAATACAATGTGGTACAAGTGCTGTGTCACCACATGACACCTTGTTAATAAGATAACTGCGACGTTGGATAATAAAGTGGAAAATGAAGAAAATAGTATGAGAATAACAATCGACAGGTTAGATGTATAATTTACCACTTTTCAAATATTTTTATTTCAAAGTAAAAAAATGTTTAGTTAGCAAGTTTATTTGCAATTAAAAGAAAATATCAATAAAACAGAAGCAAAAATATGGGACCAGGTTTCGACCTGCTTTTATCTTTGATCAACGTTGACGAAATATCTGAAAGAATGCAATTTTTAGTAGTAACTTTTTAATTTTATTTTTATTCCGAGTGTTTGACCATAATCTCACAATGGTAAGTGATGGTGTAGCCAAAGGTGGTAAGCACATGTACCCTAGAAGGAAAATGCTCTCAAGTACTTAAAGCTGCCGGATCACACCGGTGCGTGTTTGGCGACAAATTATCAACTAGAGGGAGGTAGCCAGCCAGCCGGGTACCACCAGCCCCTCACCGCTCTATGTATCCTCACGATATTTTCCTCAATACTTTATAGGATTCAAACTCACGACCATCGCCACGGCATTTGACTAGCTATCATTTCCTCCACCTGCTAGTAAACCTAGTGATTACACAACTATGCCCACCTTTTACCTGCCTATTAAAAATACTAAAATACGCTAATGCTTCACGACCAACAATGCTAAAATACTAGTCGTGGGAAACTCGTGGAGATGTACTCCTAGATCAGCATATAAAGGCGTGCGATAAAGAGTCGAGTTAGCTTTCTTCTCAGGCTTTTTTGTTGCGGCCTTGCGCTTGCGCTTATTGCTGTCGCGGCTGTGACGGCGCCGGAGCAAGTTCTCATTAACAGCTTTGCAATAATAAGTAAATTCATCTAGATACTTTTCAAGGAACTGAGATAATATGGGATGCATAAACAATGTTTTTAAATTATTGCGTTGTTCACTTATAGGATTTATGTAAGGGTATGAAGTATATGGAGCGACGATATACGCAGGGTAGCTGGCAGCCACTGGATTAAGAGAGCCGAAGATCGGGCTCGGTGGCGTATTTTGGGAGAGACCTATGTCCAACAGTGGACTGGTGTAGGTTGATGATGATGATGAAGTATATGAACAGCTATTTTTTCTTCATTCTATTTACCTCTTCGAGGATAAATAGAATGATTATCCTCGAAGAGGTAAATAGAATGAAGAAAAAATAGCTGTTGCTAGAAGGTATTGGATTCCCGCCATATTTATGGAAGATGTTATACCTAATATCTAAATAGAACACAAATGAATTTAAAAAACGAACGCTTTTTTTCTTGTTGGTACAAATCAAAATGATTGCGTTGTTTATTCTCTAAAAATGATTATATACCAACCATTGTACATAAATGGAATACAAAATACATCCTTTGTCATAATTATACAATTCTAATCATTGAAATGAACAAAAAAGAAAGAATGATAACAAATGTCATGCCCTCCAAACCACACGAGATTCATCGATAACCAATCAGATCAATAAAGATAGTGTCAACATCTCATTGGATGGGCGACTAAAAATTACCGAAGATCCACGAACAATGCCACCCATCACGGCAGTCATATCATATCTTTTGTGCCCTGGACTTTATTCACCTGTCTATTGTGACCCACTGACCAGTGTATACAACGCATCTCGATACCATCGATACTTTCGATACCACACGATTCTATTCGATCGCCCACTGGTAACATAATAAACAGTTACACGTCAGGCAAAATGAAACGACCGTGAACTTCATGATCGAAACGGTTTGTTTAGATTTACGATCTACCTGTTGATGTATTTGATCGTTCATCCGATATTAACACGACTTTCTACAATCGATTACTATCGTAGCTCTATGTTTATTTCTTTTTAGGTATTTAATTTCATCCCGTTCTCTTTTAAATAATTGTTATTCGAGAAAATTGATACGAAAGCAGGTGTATCTTATTGGCATAAAATCACAAGCAATACAAACCGGTACATTTTCCGGCGTTAAACCATTAAAACGCAATAAATTCACACTACGAACAGATGTAGGAAATATCTTGAACATTGCCGAGGAAACCGTAAATACGCTGTCGGAGAAATTACAACTTGATTATGAATCGGACGCGTTGACTCGATGCCGGAGCAAAACAGCCTCCTCGGGGGGAAAAGCAGAAAATATGACAAGTTAATTTAGATTGAGTGAGTCCGTGAGAGTTGGAAAGGGAGGTGAAAGACAACCGGAACGAATTGTCTCATTTCATTGTAAACTAAACGCGATGGGAGGCGAAAGAGACGGTACAAGTGCAAAGGTCGTAGATACCCCAAATGTCATCCGTGTAGACGTGTTGTCTGCACACGATAAGCGCATGTAAGCACTAAGTATTAGACAACCGACAATGTTTATAGAAAGTGAAAACTAATAGCCAATGCTAATGTAAATGCAAATTAAACATGGTGTATACAATATGCTGAAAGTTATAATACCCAATAAAATGCAAAATGGCTTTGATCTTGAACTTAGTCTATGCGATATACTTGAATAGATTGCAGTTAATGGTCAAGGATTTTATGTTATGTTCATTCATATTATAATATGAGAGGTAGAGCATAGCGATATGTCGCTCAAATAGCAGCTCAACTGGGGAAGTACCTCCACCTTACAGAATACCGCAGCCAAATAACTTACAAGTTGTGTATCTGCGCGTGAGTAAAGTGGCCAAAGCTCATCGGGGAGGGGGGAAGGGTTGGCAACGCGTGAGTGATACCTCTGGTGTTGCAAGCGTTCATAGGCTACGGTAACCGCTTACCATCAGGCGGGCCGTATGCTTGTTTGCCGACAATGTGGTATAAAATATATATACAACGTGTTACAACGTGTCTTTATGTACAAGTATCTATTCATTCGCCGTGTAAAAGTTAAAACGATAAGAATATACGGAAGTAAAACCGTTGCTATACTCTGGAATGCAATGTGAATTATGTAAATAGAAGAATCTTCTCTCTATTGTACTAATGGTGAAAATACAACTTGAGCACTTCACACTTGGTGAATTTATACCCATTATTAGAAGCTATCATGATGTGGTAGATGTTTGCGTATTAAAATTGATGATGTAAGTCCCCGGAACTATCTTTTGGGATGTAAACAATTTGTAATATGGTATATAGGTACATTTTATTCCGCTTGGTGAAAATTCTAAAGAGATATTTCTTTATATACAGCATCATCGCATCGAAATATAAAGGAATTACATAAATATCTACTTTTAAATAAAATTACATATATATAAGCATATAAGTTATGTGCGTTTCTGGAGAGAAGTACATGTAAAGATAGATTTTCCTCAATTCACAATGTTGCCAAAATTACCGTAATAATGTACAGAAAATTCTAAAATTACAACGGTATTATCAATATTCTGAATTCTGATCTCACGATCCATCGCCACGATTACGTCAAAAGTTCGCACGCACAATCTCATCAGAATCCCAGCATGGGCGATTATGTTTCATGAAAATATTTATATAGAACCGTTAGTCTGAGGTGCGATGTTTTGGGTAAACTTTGTTCAGGCTTGAAACGAATTGCGGAAGAAATTACATACAAATTAATTTGCCTCGGAGTTGACGAAGGGACGGTCTACGTCACCATAGCTAATTATACGTTTACCAATGCTTAGTATTATTATACCTTGACACTACTTTGACTCTAATATTTTTAACTCAAATCAGATATAATTCGTTTCACTGCTGGAATAACATTTAACTGTAATATTAAATAAAAAGTAGGTATATTAATAACGAATCTACTACAAACATGAAGCAAAGTCAAGTTTATTTTTTCTTTTGCCGTTTTGTGGGCGCGACAGAATTGGACGTGACAGCGCAAAAAGGTCAATAGTGTGAAAGTTCAGCTACCGGAGAAAACCGAATTGTACACACACAAAGCGAGATGATTTGAAAGGAGTCAATTGGATCGGATACAACAAACACTTTATTGGAACTATTGATGTTGGCATTTTCTAGAGAGAGACAAGATATGGTGCTGTTGAGGTAGATTTTATAATTGTAGCAGAAATACGTAAGGTTTTTAATTTTGCATGTGAATCAGAATCAATAGGAGCATTGAAAATACGCAAATATTCCTATATTGTCAAAATAGCACTGCAGTGAGAAGACATACTGATAATATCGTATCTACGTAAATTACGTTACAAACCTGTGGATGCACAAGACGTCATCTCGGTGATGAGGCCCTCAAGGTCCGGCGATATGAGCCTCTCCTCATCCTCTGCGTGGGTGTAGTCCAGTGCATGGTATATCACTAGGGCCAGGTTCACCACTAACTGTAACAAGGAATAATCATCTGTAAATATATTGCGCCAAAGTCTATAATACTATTTTTCCAGCAAGAGCTAATGTAGAAGATAAAAATCTATTTGAAATATCAAAATCACTAGTTTCAAATAATGAGAGTGAATGTGTTACATAATGACCTGGTTGCATATATTTTCTATGAGGTAATACTAACGATTATTTGAGCAAAATCAGTCAGTATTCAAATGTCATTATCCTGAGCTGCGTCACTATTACTAGGTCTACTCTTGCGTGACGTGACACACCTCTGTCATCGAGTGGTGCAAATATATCAGTATAGCGATTAGGAACAACATATCTCTTATTTACTGTAACTCACCATACAAAAAAAAATATATTCCAAAACAGCTGAGTTCTAATTTCTACAGAAATTGATCATAGGAACAATCTATCAATTAATTGATGTACCTTTTTCAGATACAGTTCAATCTTGCCAAAGTCGAATAACTCAAAAGGTAATATTTGCTTGAAATTAGTACATTAACCTAATCGCTGATCTCTTTCCCAAGAACCTCCTCTAACCTACCACACACAGCGCGATGCACCCACCGTAGCTATCAAGCGCAGCAACCGTAACGACCACCGTCCAATCCATTGTACACCGTGTCGCAACACATCTGAATGCAACCACTCCCGTCTAAGCTGAAACGCAATGCTACACACTCCATTAAGCGGATGTTTGGAAACAAGATTAATAGGATGCTAGGATTCACCACTCTGACGCAATGTTACACGGTGATTCTTTCAGATGCAAATTATTCGAACCAATAAGTAGATCATCTAGGTAATTTGGAGATGCATTAAAATTTTCATTTGTTTTTATAGATTTATGTCAATGAGTTACATCTCTTTTATTTTGCAGATAATTGACATTTTGATGAATGTTATATTGAACCAATAATAGTATTGTATTTAGACTTACAACTCAATCCGATTTATCACCTCAACAGCCACAAAGCAAGACTAGATAAAGATGACTCATAAATAATTAAAGTCCAGGTGAACTCTGCAACTGACATATCTAACAATGCGTCATGGATGTCAAAATCCAAGTAGTAAAACCAAAGTTCGGAACCTATTCCAACCCATATAGCCGAATATATCGATGGGGCATCTCTTATCGACGGCATTGTATGCAAATCACGTGCAATATGATTGCATTGTGTTGCGTAAGCGCACGCAACTGAGACGGTAACAATAACAACGTCCGATTTACGAGGCTCACAATACAATGAAAGTCCTTAAACAGTTACAGCTAGGATGTGAGAGGCTATTCGGAATTGTGAGACAAACGTATGAAAGGTCACGGATGTTGTAAAGGTGATATGAGCTATTTTGGTGATGAGTAGAGTAACAAGATATTGTTGTTCTTTTTTTAATTAACTATAATGAAGAGTCTTTTTATAAATACCTACAAATGTTACATTTAATGTTGTGATCAATAATACACAGTTCGATGAAATTAAAAAAGCTACCAGACAAATAGCTGAATAAAAAAAGCTCCATTTCAAAATATAGAGGAATCACAAAAAGAAGAGAAAACGAATCAAGAATACTAAACAAGCATCAATTTACATTTCAAATAAGAACAGAGAAAAACTCAGGAAACAATCAAAATTAAATGAAGCAAGACTAACAGCATTGCAAAATCAATTAAGTGGTGGGATATAGAATTTGTTTCTTCATTTTCTCATCCCATCATGAGAATTGCTATCGGCTAAGTTACTTTTTATAGAAGCGCTTAGTGTGACAGACGTGACGCTAATGTTTGTAAAAACGAATTCTGGCCACGCGAGCATACGCAGACCTTCGAGGTATTCTACCTTTATGTAGCATACTTAATTTATGTAGAATATATAAATCAAGTGAACATGCATCGTGGGAAACCACTGCTTGTGTAATAGTTATCTTATCGCAGTTGTAATAGTTGGAATTGTCTGTGCATGCTTCATGACTTTACATTTTACTGTTTACATGTTTGATGAAAGTCACTTCTTACGTTAGACTTATCATGTACTTACTTTTTTGCACTTATTTATTTATCTTTTAATTCTGCATCCTTTAACATAGTTTAGTTGCCCAAAAATGCCTATTTAAATGTTTAGGTTAAGATATTAACATTAACAGCTCAATCAATTCACAATGTTCAAATTCCAAGTCATTCATAAATACATCACACGACGACCATAGTATTAGACTTGTTAAGTGTCCGTTGTATTACGATTTTCGTCTAATTGTATTACTCGTCAAACAGATGTTCTATAACCTGACTGTTGTAATTAGGTTATATTTTGAAGTCAGCGAAATAGCATCCAGCGCCGCGGTACCACCTTTAATCTATTTTGGAGTCGGATATATTTTATTGACTTTTCTCTTTCATAACATTTCCTAATCAAATATCCATAAAGATATACTACGTGTATAGATGTCGATATAATATTTCCACTCGCAATTTTTAATGTTCTACTAATATTATAAAGCTGTAAAGAAAACAAGGAGGAGGTTCTCATTTCGGTTGTATATATTTTATTTATTTTTTAATGGATGTACACTCATTACTATTAATTATTTTTCATTGACATGTTGTAAAAAAAAGAAATTAATAAATTCCTTAACATTGAAAATATTAAGACAATGGAAACACACGCAAAGCCATTGACACACATAGACGTTCAACTCACGCGCATCGATTGACACACTGATTTAATACACATTGACTTATTAAATTAGCATTATCTCGTTTGCTTTCGACGCAAAAAGTTTATTGTCAATGTAATGTAAAGATTCTCATTAATTTTCACTTCCTTTTCGAGTTAGTATTACCTGCTTGAAGGCTTTATAGGTAGGCATTTGTCAGTTTGTCAGGCTTCTTGGGTATCTGTAGTTATTTGAATCCATTTATTTACTTTCCTCATAGTTTTCGGAAAGAGTAGTTAAAGTAAATTACATAGGTATTTAAAAATAAATTAAGTAAGTAAGTTTGTCTTCTTCTACTTCGCAATTTATAAATTAACATAATTTGCTCTCAAAAGATATACCAACAAACCCAAACCCATAATGACAACGTACACAACAAAACTTTCATAACACAAAGTTCAATATCAATAGAAAAGCACCATAATTCATAGTTAATTGAAAGCATGCTCGCGCCAATCGTGCGTGTGCGCAGTTGTAATGAACGGCCCCAATACCATATACCTACAGAGGATTAAATTCAATTACAATCTACTTACACGGAATGATTTGGCGATGTTGTAATTTGTTTAATGTAATTTAAATGATCAATTTTGTTGTTTCGATCTTGACTTCCGACCGACTTTTTTACAATGTACTGATGATCACAATTCCACAAAATTTCTCTTGTATAAAGGTATCATCAACAACTGACACTTAAGTTAAGACAGTCTCAAATGCTGAGATTGTACTCAAAGTCAAAGTCAAAGCCATTTATTCAGTTTAGGCCCTAGGAGGGCACTTATGAAGGTCGAATTTACTGAAGCTACCACCTATGAATGCTATGCCTTTATATAAGCATACTGGCTTTTCTAAAAGTATTTTAAGTCTAGATTGAAACTTTTAACTGAAATAAAAATAAGTAGGTACAACTGCACATCAACAGCCTCCGACAAGCAGAACGTGTTCTCAAGACCATCAGCCAAATCGATTTTGACATTCTTTTTCTATGTGCGTAAAATCAATATATAAAGGGACAATCTTGTATTCTAATTTGAAATGCCCTACTACACATATTCAATTGTGTCAAGATGACCCTTCGATAACCCTTCACTCTCTAGTTAACCGAAGTGCAGTCGGTCAGTGTCTTACAAGGAAACATCGGGTCGATGTGACCCCATATAAGGATCACAGTGAAAGTATTCGACTAGCGTTATTTGTTAGTTTAAAATATTGGATCGTTATAGAGAAATGGGTAGGGCACTTTTGAAGGGTCAGGTATCTACACGCGATGAGTATCCATCTGAATCATAAGACCCTACGCAATGATTGACTATTAGGATGAGAAGCCTAATCATTTTTAATTATTATAAATAATAATAAATAAATAAATAGCCTTTTATTTCCTACAAATTAATTTTTACATATAATTTTACGTTAACTTATCTTTAAACGCTTAACTAATTAAAATTAATACCTACTTATTTTGTTTATGTCCTATATTATGTAGCTATTTACTGTTTTTTATTTACTAGTATTATTATACTTGTTTGACACTATATACTATTTAAACGCTTAACTAATTGATCTTAATACCTACTTATTCTTATTTATTTACTATATTATTTACCTATAACTATTTTATTTACTGTTATTAATATACTGTATAATATTTGCTACTATATAATATTTACTAGATAATATTTACTATTATTATTATATTATTTTTGGTTAGATTTTAGATACCTAAATAATATAATTTGTAGGAACCCCATTATTGGGTGAAGGCCTCCTCCAAAGATGCCCATTTGTCTCTGTCCTGTGCAGTCTGTTTCCAGTTTGGGCTGGCTACTTTTTTGATCTCGTCGTCCCAGCGAGTCTGTGGTCTTCCTCGATTTCTTTTACCTGGAGGTCCATTCCAAAAAGTCACTTTTATGGTCCATCTTCGGTCTTTAAGCCTCGCGACATGGCCAGCCCATCTCCATTTAAGTTTTTGTGCGTATTTCAATGCATTTGTTGCTTTGGTTTTTGATCTTATTATTGTGTGTCGTATTTTGTCTGATTTCTTTAGTTTAAGCATGCTGCGCTCCAGTCCTCTTTGACAGGTGGTGATTAGGTTTTTTATTTTTGAAGTGAATTTCCAGGTCTGGCAGCCATAAGTCAAACTTGGAAGAAGGCTGGAATTCATAATTTTTGTTTTTATGGTAATAGGCAGGCCACTTTTAAAGATTTCCTTTAAACTCCAATATTTATTCCACGTTTGTTGTATTCTTCTTTTCACTTCTAGTTCGTTATTTTTAGGATCAAAACTAATTTGCTTACCTAGATAGATGTATGAATCTGTATATTCGAGTGGTACTTTATCTATTGTTAATATTCTTCTCCGCCAATTTGTCATTGCCATAGTCTTAGAGAGATTCATTTTCAGACCCACCTTGATACTAGCCGAATGTAAAGTTTCCATCATTTGTTGTAACTGGGTGGTGGATTCTGATAACAGCACTAGGTCATCTGCGAATCTTAAGTGACTTATGTGTTCGTCCTTTATATATAGGCCTGACTTACTCCAATCTATCTTCCTGAAGATAGCCTCCAGAATGGCTATGAATATTATTGGAGATAAGGGGTCGCCTTGCCGTACGCCTCTTTCTATAGCAAAACTTGGTCCTAGAGTTTCTAGCTTAATTTTGCCCATGTTGTTTTTATATACGCTCTTTATGACTTGTATGTATACGTCTTCAACTCCCTGCTGTTTTAGGCTTTCCCATATACTTACATGTGTTACTGTATCGAATGCTTTTTGATAGTCAATAAACGCTATGTATAGCGGTCTTTGTTGTTCTTAGTACTTTTCAATGATTTGTTCAAGTGGCTTCCATAGTACAAGCTCTGCTTAGTTTGAGGAATAATGTCCCAGAATGTCCCAGAATTCTCTGATAATAGTAGAGGTCGCATTTATTATTTATTTATTATTCATCTGTCTTTTCCTGTTTCATGCATCGGTCCTCCCAGGTTCTAAGTAAAAAAATTGTGATAATTGAACGAATGAGCTCAGTGAAAGCCAGAAACAAAATGATATATACGTATTACCAATAATAATTATATACTCAGTGCACATCCTTATAGAAGATTATTGCATACTTCCTGTGAAGTGAAGTCCGGAAGGAAGCCACAAGAGTTTACATCTACAAGGTAAACGATAACTCACAAGTTCACTTGGCTCTTATCTTTTAAGTGCTCTCGAAATATATAATTTAATCTAGTTGCTATGTAGATAATAAATCCAATAAAGAGAAATATTAAAAATAAATAATTCATGAAAAAAAAAATTGACGACTATATACGAATCAAGGCTGTGTTGGATCATTGCCAAGATACACATCGAACCTATACTCGGTAGATCACGCTAGTTCGATCAAACGATTTAGATCCAAAGTTAATTCCACCACATACATCAATGCTCAGAAAAACGATTAATTACTATGATGGAATCGATAAACACCAGTCCTACTCTCACGTCCTCGGCACAATGTTTACAAACGGCTACGAGTTTGTTCCCAATTCGTTTAATGCAATAAGTCCAGAGTGCTGACCCGAATGAACCCTGTAAAACCTGCCTTTCAAAATTAACCTTTATGTCCTGCTTGGTAAAGAGATGGTTGTCAAAGCAGTGTTGCTGAGTGCACAACCGATGTGGTCAATTAATTTGATTTGTCGCCTGTCCACTACGATGATTGGCTGTACCAAACATTGTGTAGAGGGTGAAGCAATATTATTTTGCCCTATACATGTAGCTAGCTACTACTTACTTATAATTTCACAATTGGATCCAAAAGTTAAATCTATTCTACCGACGCGACACAAGAAAATTAAACATTAATCGGTATAATGGACTGTAATTATTGGGAGCTTTGAAGCTTGTCATGAAATAAAGGAGTTGCTGATTGTTGTTGTCCAAAAGACTAAATAAATTGTCAAAGACAAAATAAAATATTTTAGGAAATTCTGTGCACGCAGCCATTCCAAACTAAGCAGAGCTTGTACTATCGAAACCAGATAACTGATATACATTTATTGCTTGTGAATATTCATACGCACAAATGTCTGTCGTGAATAGAAACTGAACCCACGACCCGTGGCGTAGCAGTCAGGATATCAAAACCTGCATGTCAACTGACTCGTCAAAATAGTAGATAATATTTTGAAAATTTCTGCAGTTGTACAGCAGTTTAAAGATTTTCTTATTTTATGAATAAATAAGCGTTCCATTACAATTACAAGATTTGGAACATTTTAACAGTTCCTGTTGGATCCTCTAGGAGTAATATCAATACATAGTTTATGATTATACACAAACTGTTTAAAATCTTTATTGGTTTATCAATGATCGTGATCATGCACGAACCCCACTGGAATCATCAGCCATTTCATCACTTCTGCTAGAGTTAAATCTCTATCAAAGAAAACTATGGTCCATAGCCGAGTTAGCGACTTACGTCAATATTTAAAAAAAGCTATTAAAAATCTAAGTGACGGTCATATTTTCTCCAACTACAGTCGCCAACAAAGCCTTAAATGGATTAACATAACAAGATACTCCATATAAAGCTCATAAACATTTTCACAGACAAGAGTCACCGGTTCTCTATGCCCACCGTCCACGTTTCAAGTGAACCGCACGATTGTAATGCAAATACGTTTACCATCGTTTACAAGTTAATTATCTTCAAACAGAAGCGTCTACTGAGTTACACCACACATACATTACAATTTGTTTTTGTTCATAATGATCATTTGTGTGGATATCAAAGATTATGATTGTTAATGTGTGAGACGTGCGAATTGTTTGTTTTTGGACACATACTTTAGTGTTGCTGTTATAGTTGTAGGAAAACTGGTAATATTTGTCCGTTCTGCCTAAAATATATATAGGAAATGTGTGATAAGGATCGAAAAATGGCGTCGTGGATAAAGAGTTAAAGATCTCTTGTAAAAAGTGACAAGGTGTGATTACCCATATTCAATAGATACTTAAGAAGTTCACGTCAAAAAGTTACTAACATTAAAAACAATGCATTACATAAAATGGTCACACGTTACCAAAACAGCATAAATATAAACTATAATAGCACAGCACAATATGCCTTTAAACGGTCAGCGCAAGAAACAAACAGCATTTGCATGTCCGCAGGGATGCCACAAAACTGCATCTGTCTCGCAGCTGCTAAATATTCAAGAGGGCACAACTCACGGTTGTCACGGCCCATCGCGACAGAGAATGTGGTGACAGCCCTATCCAAGGAAGCTTATATTTTATACAATAGATAGTGATTGAATTGTAAATACATAATACTGAAATAGCTTAGTCCAAGTAGAAAGGAATTGTAGGCTCGAGTTGTTCGCCGAGAGGATAAATGTAAAGTTATTCTGACATTTTGTGAATAGCCAAGATGTATTCTGTTGATTCTTCCTGAAGTCTTAAGTGTTTATACGGTAAATAAATATTGCATACTTTATTGAAGACAGGAGAATGGTGAGCGATCTTTAAATGATTTGACTAGATAGAATAAATAACATTAATGCAATTTTGCTGTATTGTAATAACCACAATAATACATTGACTGGCCCGTGTGGTGTGAAGCTTAAATATCCTGACTGCTATGCGCACGCGCAGGTCAGTTTCAATTCCCACCGTGGACAAATATTTAAGCATGAACCTGTCTATTTGTTCAGAGCCTTTGCGTATTTTTTTATACTTAAGTATTTATTTACAAGTAATATATCAGTTACCAAAAATTTATGTAATTCAAATATTACATTTGATGTCACTGAACCAACAATATATTCTATTATCAATACAATACATACGAAATTAAATATCTGGTGAAATGGAATTTAAAACGTCTCTGACAGATGTTATGAATTCACAAGAAATTATGTCATCTATTCGAATTATTTTAATAATATCTTCTTATTGTCTAGACATGTCTACCTTTCAAGATTTTACAAAAAGAATAACTATATTAAGACCGCCTTTGTTTACAGAAAACAATAACAGCAAGAGACTTAACTAGGCATTCTACATTCAGTTGCGTAATGAGGGTTTGTGTACAACGCCATCTAGTGGAAATAGAAAGTATGCAAATAAACAAGACTGTAGAATGAATGGAGATCAAGCAAGCAAGTGTCGCTACGCTGAGCCTCTTCCTGATGCAAATTGTAGCAAACTTCAGTTGTGAGGCTGGTACAAGATATAAGCGCAAGAACTAAAGATATATCTACTGTATTATTAGTAAATTTATGATATTGAAATCCATCAAATTGCACAATAGCACTGAAGTACAGAAAGTGTTTATAGTTTTTATTTTTTAATGTTTAATGTGACAGAAAAGAGAATATATGGTAATAGGTAACTACTACTCCGACATAAGTGAAGCACCAATGAAAGATCTAGATACTTCTTAACATTATTATTATGCTAAGAAATACCTCTTGGTTACCACAAGAGATAATATAATTTAGACATAATTAATTATTAAAGATATTCCGTTTAATAATCTGTTACCATATCTTATGCACTTGGAACAAATTTTAATCCAATTGGACAGGTCTTTGAGCATGACAACGGTGCGCACAATATTCGCGTACCGTACGCAAGGGGGCGCAGGGGGCGTTGGGGAAACAGGCTTCTGTCCACCCGAACATGTTGAAAAGGCCTGCCAAGGCTTGTTCAAACTTTCCACAGAATCTGTGGGAACTTATAGACCTGCAAGTAATAGTTTTGGCATGAACGCACACCGACAACAATATTTACGTTGCAGTTATATAAAGAAACGTCCCAATTAGAATATAACAGATTGTTTTGGATTTGATTTGCTCAGTTTGGTTGGATGTAAAAATTGGATGGTCAGTAAAACCCATTATGTAACAAATTATGTGGCATGCGAACATCCGTTTCCTAATTCGGATAATTTTGTTGTTTACAGCATAATTTAGAAATCGCTTCAAAGCGTAGTTAAAGCCATAATTAGCATTCTATTGTTTCTTCAAGAATTTTGTTATGTCAAAAAAAATTTGGTTATGCATTCCGACATGTATATTATGTCATTGACATCTTTACACATAAGAAAACTTTTGGTATTACCATTATGTGTTATATCGTTAATAAGTCTTGCCTCATTATAATAAGACTGAACGTTCCCAATTCTCTGCTTTTATAAGCCTTAATTTACTCCGTAAGATGGTCTGGGATGTGTCCTTATGTTTATCTAAAAGATCGCTTTAATTTTGTCGGGAATATTGTAATAAATCATCTTACCTGGATTAATTATTCAGACTTTCTTAGTTCATCCAAAGTGAGTGCACAAGTTTCATGATTTATTTTATTATATGTATTGTAAATTAACTGCAGTATTTAACCAAATGCGCGCCTCATTCGTTTGAACTGAGAAAATCAAGATAACGGAAAGTTTTTCGCTTTTTTCAATGAGTAGGTACATTTACTGCATCTGGTTTGAGTCCCATATTTTTCCTCGTAGACTTAAAATTAGATATATTATTGCCTATGGATCAATAACCCCAAAATTAATTAGGTAGACGCTTGGAAGACTTACGGTGCAACTATTAGAGCTGAGAGAGGCAG
Source organism: Tetheella fluctuosa (assembly GCA_951216915.1). Classification (NCBI taxonomy): domain Eukaryota; kingdom Metazoa; phylum Arthropoda; class Insecta; order Lepidoptera; family Drepanidae; genus Tetheella; species Tetheella fluctuosa. The sequence continues at coordinate 13,849,100 of OX578214.1, forward strand.
AGAATAGGGAAGTGCAATTCTTGTTCAAAATCAGTAGGTTATTAAATCCCATAATAAATGGGAAACATTATCGAATGAAGCAGACGTTAAAATAAGTAGAGAATATTCGAAATTGCTTTAGAAAATCATCTTTTCACAGAAGTAATGCATTTAATTTGATTCTTAATATGTACTCATCTTTATAGCACCACTTTCTCTGAACCATGTTCATATGTCGACGCATACAAGCTTTCTGAATTGCAATAATCTTTTCATGCGAAATATAAAATCAAATAAACAAATTATAGTACACATAATATACAGCTGAAATAAATCAATATCTACACTCTCCAAAAATTCGGAATAGATTTGATTTACGTATAACACTTCGAATTAATTTTTAGCTTTACCAGCCACAGTTACCAAGATTAAACTTTATTTATATCTTAACTGAGATTATATTAGACTGAAGACTGCTTTTGTCTTATATCTTTCTATCACAATTACATCTGCTGAAGTGACATTGTTAAAGAACTCACGTTTATACCTACTTTTATAAATGACAAGAACTGCTAGATTTAAAACTGGCGAAGCGTTGAAAATTAGATGCTAACAACTTTTTGTCCTCGGATCATTTATAATTATTTGCTTTTGTTTTTACATTGTTTAACTTTTTGCTGTGTGTCATCAAGATTTTGTTATCTCATTTGCAGTTCGTTAACCCCTGAATTGTCACTATTTAGCTCTTTAATGTTATTTTTAAGTATTTAAATACCTTTACTATATTAAATGCAGATACTATTCGATTGCACACAGCTAAGATGGGATGGATTTGTAGAATGACAAGAATGGATATGATTAGAAATGAGTACCTACAGAAGTTTGAAAATATCGCTGACTGAAAAGTTGAGAGGGAATCGTTTGTCGTGGTATGGCGATGTTATGAGGAGAGATGAAAGCCATGTTACTAAAATAATTTTGAATATGAATGTGGATGGATAAAGAACTACTACAATGTAAAGTTTATCAGAAATGATTACAAAAATCGATAGGAAAAATACAGTTCCAATTCTAGATATCTAGCTAACAGATAAATATGGAAGTCTAACGGATATGTAACGGGTCATATTCCATGCACTCGATCCAAATCAAGTTTCGACTAACAGCATTTCTATACAGCTTATCTTGTATCTATGATTTTCAGACTGTATCAAATGATACTTAATCATGAAAAGTATCAGTTGTATTCTAAAAGGATGATGATATACCCTATGTAATAGGCTTATGTTTGACTACAATCTCGCTATGGTAAGTGATGATGTGGCCGAAGGTGGTAAGCTTCAAAACCTAGAAGGGATCTGGGTTCCCCTGTGCAGCTGACGAAACACACTGCAATGTGCTTGATGTCAATTCAACTTGAGGCGAAAGCCCAAGCTCATTATTAGAATCGAACCTTTTCACTACTGCATTGGATGTCACTATCACAAAAAAAAATGCATACAAATAAACTTAATCTTGACTATTGAATTTTAAAATCAACCCACCAATAATGCGACATGAAGTATATAACAAGATATAACACAGTTCATCTACCCTCAAGGCCTCAAGGGACGGGGTACCCCATCACTCGGTCTCGGTGACAGACATGTAATTGAATTCCAAGTTTTCAAATGAAAGATGCTTGGTGCAGAGTACCGACTCAAATGACGGAATTGCTTACGATGTACATGACATCTATGAAACGCATAGCTTTGAAAATAAATTTGTATTCAATTAGGTACATTTGGAGAGGTACAATCATGAGTATAAATATTGACAGTGAAGTATTTCAGATATCATAATAGTATCGGTTCAAAAATACTATTTTCATAACACCATAAATATTAATATAATTAATTTAAGAGAAAATCCTCACGACTGTACCTAGGCGCAGCAATTATTCAAAAATGTGACTTAGTGACATAAAATCATGCAACGTATTAGAATAAAATTTTAAGAGATGGAGAACAGGAGATCCATATTCCGTGGCCTACTCAGTTTGGACTCCTGTCTCCCGCTTTTAACTAAGTTCTATATACTTACTTAACATTTATTTCTAGTTTAAGATAAATATTGTAAATGAAAGAAAAAATAATAAATATTATATTATAACAGAGATAAAAAACAGATAAAAAAACCTTCGAGAAAAATCATCACCAACATTTGGCTTCGGAACACAGCATCAGTTACCAATGCTAGGATTAACCCATAAAAAAATGATATACGGTACATAATTGCGTATTACATTTCCCAACATCACAGTTTCCTCATCGTAATTTGCAATTAGAAACGAAAACAAACAGTTAGCGACAATCGTAAAGTAAACATACAAAAGCTTTACTTAAACTCAAGACTCCATTTGAACCTAGAATACTAAATACATGTTTCTTTCAAGGAAACGCACGTTACTTGCGAATGGAAAACACTTTCACAACTATAAACCTACAAATATGAATGTAAATGATTATAACCGAGTTAGTTACGAAGAAAAACTATTTAACTTGGCTGTGTCAAAGCTTATTTCCTACGGTCTGAACAAGATTTCACCGTGAACCTAATGGAATAGCTTCTCAGGTGGACTGTAGAACTGGTGAGGCAATATATGTATGCAAGCAGTTGTGAACAGTGCGCTGGGTAAATCTGAGAGAGAGGTCTACTAGGTTAATTTTAAAGTTTCTAGTCAGTAAGTTTAATGTCAATTTAGAATAATGTCAATTCACAAAAGATATCAACAAAGATGGAAATAAATTGGTACTATAAATTATTAAAATTTATACTAAAACCAAGTCAACCCAAAAAGTTTTTCACTGTAATAGTAAAATGTAAAAACAAACATTAATAAATAATGAAATCTCCCTCGGTTATGGCTAGTTTTGTATTACTTTCATCTAATACTTTTCTAATTATACATATTAAAAAAAAACTATTGTTTTTTTATTTTATTTGACAGTGGGACTAGATAAAATTGGGCCTAGTTGCCTAAAGACCCGTAAAAGCACTTCCTGTATAAACAAGATAATGTACTTTTTGATTTCGACAAAACACCAACAAGTTCATATATTTATGGAACAGTACATGTTGTCCATGAGTCCAAACGCCTCCTTTCGTCACCAAAAGTTACTTTCCAATTACTTGCTTTACTTTTATTTGGAAATGAGGATTCTGTTACGAAAATTTAGAACAATTTGAGCCATACATTATATAAGCTGTACTTTAGTAAGCAATTTGTGCAAAGGTAATGGGATCACGTTGACAAGTAGGTACACTTCTAAATATCTCTAAATCTCGACTTTATGGACCTCCGGGTCCACCATACAATTTACAGGTTAATGGAATTTTAATACATAACCGTGTCAAATGCAAAAACTTTTTTATGCGTAAATCAAACAACATGCTACGCACAATACTATTCATACGAAAGGGCATTTTAATTAAAATTATATTTGATAGAGAAATGCGTTTCGTAATCAACTAAAAAAACACAATGAAGTGATCAAAATAAGATGTAAAAATGGCGGCGCAACAAAGTTTAATTTCCTAGTGATATTGCGCTTCCCACGGCGTGGCGCTTTGTATACAGTTGTGCAATTCTAAGGCCCGAAGGAAAGGTGAATGTGAGACAAATGTTTATGATATTAATTTACACTCGGTGAGATATTAAGATCGTTTTTCGCTTGCACGGGTTTTAGGGTTCCATGTTTTATATGGAGAAAATATAATACATAATCCAATAAATAAATAATAGGGTTCAGAAAAATAATGACAATAAGTTAATGAAAGGAACTCAAACTGTTCCTAAAAGCGGAACACAATTTTTTTATATTTTACCTACGGAACCCCTAAAAATATGACAACCTTTTTACAAGTCACGCTATAGGAGTTTTTATGTGGCATTCATTGTTGAAGACAAAATTTGATAAAATCAAACGTTTACTTTCCGTTTTTTTTTATTCATAAAAAGACCAACAAGATTAGCATTTTCTTTACATTACATTTTACATTTTTTTTTAAGGCTCAGCCTTAGTTACGTCGGACGCCGCCGCGCCGCGGCGAATTGTCGTGGGTTCGAATCCTACAATGAGCTTGAGCTTTCGGTGAATGAAAACATCGTGAGGAAACCAAAGCATGGTGGTAGGGTACTTTGTAGTACCTGGCCGGCTGGCTACCACTCCCAAATTGCTTACCACCTTCGGCCACATTATCACTTACCATAGTGATATTGTGGTCAAACACAAGCCTATACAATGTAAAAAAAAATGCTACCACACAGACCGACAACAATAAAATTTCAGTATTCAGTAGCAATCGTTTTCCTTCACGCGATGCTGAGCCCTAATACTACAATTGCACAGCATCATCATTTCACCACTATAACATATGTAGTGGATAGTGCATTATAGTTATGCAAATACCTACTTTATTATTATGACGTAAGAGGTCAATCGTATGATATTATTTTAACCGTGCAGAATGGACTAGTTACCCAAATAATTGTTCTCAATTCAAATCTTGGAATGCAAACAAAGAAGAATTGCAATAATTGCCGTGATTGGCAAATAAATAAGATATCGCAGTGATGGCAAGTCTTTATAGCAAGTACTCTAGCTGTTTTCCGGTATTGCATTAGGTTTTGTACCTTAGTTACTACCATTTATGAATCAATTTTAAAAAGTAATTTTTGTTTAAAGAGAAAATGTTTAATTAAATTTGAAAAATTATAACATGTCATAATGAAGAGCATTAATTCGGGCAGGTGCAAAATTCCAATTAAATATGGCGATATACAAATCGATAAATTAATCATTCGGAATGAAAGTGATATCATCGATTAAGATGATGTCCCATCAATTTTCAAACTACCTATAATAAACAATAAATGAAAGCACCTTCGATGCAATTAAAATTCTGTTAAAACATCAAAATTGTGACTTATAAATGATTTTAATTTGTTGAGAGCGAAAGTGAACTTTCGATTTCTAGCCCGAAATGTATTGATAGTGAAAATCGAATTATTCGCGTATTAGCACCGCTAAGGAGACATGGTGTGGGTGCTCTTGTTGATATAACCTCGCCAATCGCCTACGCTTGTATCGATCATGGATTAAGAATACGGAAACATACCTACACTAGAACAGGGGGCCTACACAACACTATTCCGACAATTGGCATCGTTAAAAGCAAGCCACTTTTGTATGAGATTAAAATGTGTTTGTCTATCGACGAAGATAAGTCAGTCATCTTGTCTAAGGGAGTATGAAAGTGGAACAAAAGGTTGTACATTTACCTACTTCGTTTGTTATTCTTGTCTAGTTTTTAATAATATGTCCAATGTAACAACTACTGGCTGTCCTTAAATAAATAAATATGCAGTGACTTGTATTTGACCACATTTTCATCATGGTAAGTGATGGTGTGGCTCAAGGTGGTAAGCACACAAAGCCTGGAAGGAACTGGCTCTTAAATATAGCTGTCGGAACACGCCGGTAGTAGCTTGGCAAAAGCTTTTCAACTTGAGGGTGCTAGCCAGTCAGGCAGGTACTAAAAATTCCCCTACCACTGTGTTATGGTTTCCTCAAGATGATTTCCTTCACCGAAAGCTCACCCCTCACTACTACTGAACGTGACTGAACTATCATCGTCCGATCGTAGTTTACTATAGGAGATATATAATCTACATATTTTGGTAATGACAAATTCACCGTACAATAATTTGTCAAGTGGCATAAACCAACAGTTGAATGATTAAAAATAACGAAGCACTACAAAGTTTTGTAATGATCCTTTATAAATGCAATTCTAAGAAATTTTCAATATAAATAATACTTTTGCTTACACAAAATGGTCAGCAGATTCCAATCTTGAGTGTCTTACTAAAGAAACGATCAAATTGACACGGTTCGGTGTTATTTTCCTCATTCTAAGAATATATTGAAATTACATAACACCGCTCGAACAAATATGCATTTGCAGAAATAAATATAAAGATTGGAGTGCATCATTATTATGATTATAATCGAAATGTTATTCGGTTAATAATATTTCTTAACAAAAAGAAGTTAGAAAGATAGCGAATTCTGAAATATCAATGTGGAAATAAAGAGAGAAAAGCCTAACCTATGGAGCTCCTAACGTATGTCAAATTGAGAGTTTTTCATGGAATCAAATAACTTTAAATGGACATTAGATGAATAATTGTATACTCCGGCAGCTGCTCGTTATCACATTCGGTCACTTCATCATATGAAATTGTGATCAAACACAAGCCTTAACTACTTATAGTTTATTTTCGAATTAAAGACATGCTAATTTCCACGTATCTAATTTCACACTCTTTTCCACACCAATGTAATATAAACTACCTTTATCCCATTGTAATAAGGGTTACAATTATATACTTCTAATATATATTTTGACAAATACCCAAAATCCACGCATATGTAATAAAAGTGCAAACATTTCGCAAATCTACAAACAGACAGTAATATGTATTATGATATAAATTAAAGGAATTAGGTAAAAGATGGCATATTCGCGTGACCGGGGCCTTCCCTTTCTAATAAATTTCTAAATTTAGTCGTAAATTGCTCTGTCGAAACGGTTCCGTAAGTAAACATTATTATACTCTTAATGATAGATGTGAGATAGATTTGCGAATTACGTGACCTCTACATAACAAATTACTTATTTTTGTTTAAAACATATATAGCGTTTTACAAGTATTATTGTTTTTGGTAGTATTTTACGACTACCGTGAGAGAATTTACTTCTGTGAAATCAAAGCACGAGATTTTTCTTTGCTATCAGACTTAGGTACCTACAAACTGATTTCGGATAAATTAAATAAATAAATATTCTGGGACATTATTCCTCACACACGGCCATCTGCCGAAACACACCGGTAGGTGTTTAGCTATAGTTTCCTCACGAAGTTACCCTTCACCAGAAGCTCAAGCTCATTGTAGGAATCGAACCCACGACCATCGTCGCGGCATTCGACATCACAACCACTGAGCTTTGCCTTAAATAAAGCGAATCATCCATTCTCCACAATTAAAGTCAAATTAATCGATTACGGCTCTAATAACTAATGATATTAAATAGAACACTAAACATTTAAACACTGTAACATATAACAACATAACTCCTTTTACTACTCATTATACATAACAATTATTATATAAATATATATCACCCTGCCTGGGGCTACCGTGTAATAATTATAGACAAATAATTACAAGTCATCGCCCCTTACATTGAACAATAAGTTAACATGATAAAACCTCTATCGATTAATCGATATCACGCCACTTTCGATTCTAACTCGGCATTAGAACAATATGACATAAGGCTAAGTCTACACTTTAACTTATGAGGCTCAAAGACTGACTCCGAGATCGTTATGTTAGGCTGTGAATGTTACATGAGTTAATTAACTTGACATTGTTCCCTAAAAAAGGATTTGGTTACCATTGCCACATTAAAAACGCGATCAATTATGTTTCCCCATTTCATATTGGCACGGTACATAAATGATTTAATGAGACAATGATGTATTTGAACTTTTGTTTTGCTAGCCAGCCTGACATCCTTATTTCAAGTTGCCTTTTTTTAGAAAATTAAAAAAATATTATTAACCGACTTCAAAAAAGGAGGTTTTCAATTCGACTGTATGTTTTATTTTGTATGTTTGTTTGTTACGCGATTACACCGCCAATTATGAATCGAATTTGATGATTCTTTTTTCGTTTGTAGGTCATACTTGACAGGCGGTCCCATATAATTTTTATTGTGATCTGATCATGGACTTTGATGATATGAATTCCTGATGAGAAAAAGTATAAAATAACGATATTAAAACACGTTTTGAAGTCAGGGAAAGAGAAGCACGTGTTCCAGAATCTCAAATTCTTTGTTTCATTTGTTAAATATTTTTTTTCACACTATTTGACGGTATGCTATGAAGTATTATTTCGTAAACACTATAATGAACAAGACTCGTGACATAGAATGTGAAACCCATATATCTAAACCTGATAATGTCACCAGTATGCACTCACCTTAACCCAAGTTGACCGCCTAAAGGCGTTCCTATATTAATTACCTCATGATTTAACCACAATGGTAACGAAGAAAGTTCGCCCACAAAGCGAATTCGTAATGTTACGTACTATGCTTTCATTCCTGATAATAAAGGCCGTGCAACAACAAATCACGATCTATACAACTACTTTGAACTCTAATACAAAGTAATAAGACCGTATGATTATGCAAAATAAACGCAAATAATCTACAAGATGAGATTGGCAGTGATAATTAAAAACTTTCGCGAACTGGTGCCATAATAAAAGTCATTGTGCATGGAGCAACGCAGGTGTGATTCTACGGTTTTCAATACCCAAAGTATAAAGGTACAGACTTGTGTTGAGATCTGTACACTGGCGCGTTATCGTTCTATCAACATTGAATGAACTTGCTGTTTTGGTGTGAACAAATAGATATTAGTTATTCGAGCGAAAACGGTGCGACGAAAAAGAAATTCAACATTTAATTTTGAATTTGAACAATAAATTAACAAAATGTTATTTCAGTTTCTGTGAAGCTTTCTCGAAGGCACGAATTATCTGAAATTGTATGAGAAGAACGATATCTTGAAATCTTTTATTGTATTTATTGGGCATACAATACAATAAAACATTCGCAATAAAATAATATTTGGACACTAACGTTCCATTTCAAATAACATTTATTTTTAAACTAGTGCCCGCCCGCGATTTTATTGTGTTCCAGAGTGATATTTATTTTCCTTGGATAATACCAAGATATGCTTTATAACTATGTATGCGAATATACATACACATAAATATCTTATTTATAATATTAGTAGAGATTTGGTTATATTCTTATTTATCTAGAGAGTGGAGCATTATTAAACGCCGATGAATCTAGACAACGTACTTGGGAATAGGAAAAATACATAGGTAGATGACCCTGTATTGACCCTCAACATTCTGGAGATCCTTAGGGTAGGCCTATGTCCAGCAGTGGACGTCTTGCGGCGGAGATGATGATGATGGTTCTGGAAAATGGTTTACCATTGGAAGACAGCTTAAAAAGCAAATAATTAAAATTAACAACACATAAATTCAGCGAATATTTATTAACTATCAACAAGTATACTGCGTGGGCGCACCATTAAGCGTCAAATTAGACAATAACACAGCGTCCGCGTCGGAAACGATCGAAAGTAAATACATAAAGCACTGGCGAAATTGGAACTTAACCGATATAATGTGCACTTTCAAAACAATTTGGATAAATAACATTCGTAACATACTGAATGTATGTTTTTAGTAATAAATCATTCCATGAAGAAATGGATTGTGTTGTAGCGACATCTATAAAGACTTCCGCTATCCGTAGATAGATGGCACAACAAGATTCTACATCGCACTGACAAAGTTTGTCGAGTATTTAGCATATATACAAGATTCCAACATCTATAGTTGGACTGCGGTCCCCAGGCACTATGACCCAGCCTGGCGGAAAATCTTCCCTTTTCAATGGAGGAGTAATAATTTTCATTGTAGTGTATTTTTTCAGGCTGTTTACGATACTTATAGGTAATTTAAATAAGGTCTACGTTACTTAAAGTACGACTATGAAAAATATTTATTTGAATGAGAAAGAGTTCAATGCGGCTATTACATAACTGTTGCAATTGGTTTCAGATAGATACCTGTTCTGTGTTCTGATAATTTTTTTGCAAAACATTTTTTTTTTATGTAGAAGTCTGGCATGCAGGCAGATGGTGGTCCACCTGATGGTAAGTGGCTACCGTCGCCTCTGGACATTAGCAATACCAGTGGGTTTGCTAATGTGTTGCCGACCGTTATAAAGCCTAGAAGGCATCTGGCTCTCAAGTGCTACTGCCGGAACACACCAATAGAATAATAATATTTTCCACAAAATTATATTTCTATTGATTTAGTGGTTGTTTCAAATTGATAGTGATTGCAACGAACTTACTTAATTCACGTACAGAACTTTCGAAGACCTATGTATATCTATCTTATAGTATCACACAAGATGATATGTAAAAAGTAAAGTAATCCTGAAGGTGGTGCACGCTCAACCCATCAAACCGATCAACTTTTGTTCGACAACTTTTTGATTTTCGTGAAATATTTTTTTAATAATTGCAAAGTTATAAGGTCACGTTACTATTTTGTATTAATTCAATCAAATCATTGTAGTATAAAAATGATTGTCCGCGTAAGGGTGGAAGATGGTCCCCTGGACACACCACCTTCTGGTCCTGTCTAAAAAAAATGTAGTATAAAAGCTGTTCAGTATAATTATGTGACCATATTTGGGATACCTTTTACGGTGCATAACCAAGCCTATACAGAGTGTTTTTTTAGTCCCTGGCAATACTTGCAGGGGTGGAAGTACTCATCAATATGACAAATTTTATTATGAGACTAACTATGAAATATTGAAAAACTGTTCCATACGAAAGTTTAATACCTACGCGACCAAAATACATGAAGCAACCGTTTTATTTTACGCGATATCAAAGTTGGTCTCATACTAAAAGTTGTTCATATTGATCAGTACTTCCACTCCTGTAAGTATTGCCAGGGACTAAAAAATCATTCTGTATAATCAAAGAAAGTTGTCACCATTTTGTGTCCTGTTAATGAAACAGCTGACTCTGACTAACTATGTACGAGTAACATACCTATATAGTATAAACTCTCGCGAAAGGTAGGCATGATATTAAACTTAATAAACAACAGTACTTTATAAATGAACGTATAATGACGAGTAATAAAATCACATGTTTTTTTGTTCAGCACTTGATTGATGGTGTTGGGTCGTCAGGTCTGAGAGAAAACTGGTTTTGTGTTAAGCTTGTAAACCACTGTATAACTGAAGCTAAGCTAAGCTATACTTTAAAAATCATAAACGTAGATTATTAGGTTAGTATTATAAAGTAAAAAATTATCTAATAAATTAATTTCTATAAAACCCGAATCATTAAAAATATCAAAAACTTACATTATACAGTGAACACTGAAGAGATTTTATTGTTTGCAAAGCTGCAAATGTTGACTTACCTGGAAAAATGAAATAAAACATGTGTTAAATAATAATAGGACTTATTTTACAATGAAACAGGTAAGTGTGTATGAGAGTTGATATTATTTAATCTGTGATTGAGCTGCTGAAGTTAGGCCGCCGTTAGTTAGTTATTATAGCAACATAAGATCATCGCTTGCATCTCTCACTGTACGACATGCCTCACCAAACTTTTTAAAGGCGCCCAAATTTTTTGACACCAAAAAAAGATGTACCATATAGATGCAAATATCTTTTTGTGTTGTTCATTACCCGAACAAAAACTACAGATGAAAGTGATTGAGTTCGCTTTCGTGCAACGGACAGACGGACGGACGGAACTACGTTTTGTATGTAGAGTTATTGACACTTCGTGAGGTTAGGTTAGAATTTCGCTTGTTACTGCAGAGTTCGACTGTTTTGATATTTTGTTAAGTCATTCAAAAAACATAAGCGAAACAATCGACGGTCCTGACCTTTGTTTGTTGTTTTTCTTTTTTCGGTTGTAAAACTTTAAAGCTAGGGTTGGCAAAAACGAGAGCTTTACCAGAATTACAAAATAAAATTTTAATAAAAATATTTGATCTAAATCACACAAAAAATACGTAAAACTCATACAAAAGATCCTGATCAAAAGATTTTAGTGCCATAGCAATAGGTAGAAATACCTACACATTATCAAAAAAAGCTGATAACAAATGATTCATTATTAAAAATGATTTGCAGGTTATAGGTGGCAAATAGGTATCGTGATTCATCGAATAATTAACGTTGGTAGTATATTAATTCAAAAAAAATGCATAAAAGTGCAAATGCAGGGATACGTCGCGTGATAAATAAAGCACAGGAAATGCACAAGGTTTCGGCGGGCACTGAATTGTAACTAGGGGTGTTACCATGTGTCAGGAACTCGGGATTAAGTCACGTACAGAAATCATGGGCTTAATAGTCTATCAGTATTATTAGTCGCCATCGCAATTATTTGTGAAATAATAAAAAAATCTGATACATTAATTTATGCAAAAATACATCATTAATAATTCCTAATAGCTGTCCCCCGTGGTTTCACCCGCGTTCCCGAGAAAAAAAGTAGCCCATGTCCTTTTCCATACCATAAGCTATATCTGCGTAACAAACATCGCGATCGGTTCAGCGGTTTAGGCATGAAAAGGTAACAAACAAACTCACATTCGCATTTTTAATATTAGTTAGGATTACACAAAAAACAAGTGTGTATAAAATCAAGTGTAAAAAATGCAATTAAACATTAGAAATTAGAAGCGTAAGCAAAAGAAAGTAGGGATTGAGATTAAAGAAACAAAAACAAACCAGAAAACCGTAAAACTAGGTTTAATTGCGCACATAAGAGCAGTGAAACCAGTAGATAAGTGATCAAATAAAAAGAAGCTTCTATATAATAAGTTCGTGGTAGGTGCCGTGTTTGACATGGTGTGTTGATAGTCATTGGACATAGTTAATGTTTGCATGACTCATGTACGCAGGTCATTATCGTAAGTAACAAGTGTAATCTATAGAGATGCCCCGAGTAGATTACAGAAACCAGTTTTAAATATCGAACAGAAACTTCGATGTTGCGGAAAATTCAAGCCGATAGTAATAGTCGATATTGTTAATATGAAAATAATTTTAATCGATTAATAAATTAGAGAACACAAAAGATATAAAATGAAAATGAAATCAATGTACTCTTTCCTTTGTGGCAATGTCAAATTCGTGACGAGATAATATTTATTTCGTATCAAAGCATCAAAGTCAAAGACATTTATTCAGTTTAGGCCGTATTACTATACATCTGAAGGTCGAAATTACTGAAAATACAAAAATACAACTAAAACCTATAGTAAATCATTCCTAAAACTCAAACTACTCTAATGGATAACAACAAAATAAATATACGACTATAATATAAAATCGATTAGATAAACGACGAATCAACTACCACAATTCACAGAATCGATACTATTAATTACTCTTAATAGCCAACAAATCGATTACCTACACACCCCTACACATTCCCTTAGCACCTTACATGGGATATACACCATTAGCGAATTAAATAGAAGCCCAAACGTCCCATTGACCCAGAAAGCCTTACCGGCGGTTCGCGAATAACTTGCGGTGACTTTCACGGAACAAACAATAAATATGGAAAGTAATTTTATGAGAGATTCTTTATAAACGAACGTTGTTGTCGTATTTATTTAAAAAAAAGGTTTACTTAAGTTTCTTCTTGAAAGGAGTCCTTAATCGCTCGGGGTCAAGACCAAGTGGGGTAAGTAAATTGTTTAAAAGATAACGATTTTTTTCGGTTAATGGATCTCTGTTATGAAACTCTTCAACATTATTCAATTAGTATAGATTGATTGGTATACATGAATAGCTACTACCGGGATCTAAAGTTCTGCAAATAAATATTCCTCATCATTATTTTAGTGACACTTTTGTACCCAAGTTAATAATAATTATTGCCTAAGTTATCAGATGAGGTTCAAAAATCAACAAAACCGTCTTACATGAATGCTAATGCATTATTGTTGTGATTGCACTGCACCCACTGTAGAACAAGTGGTCGGACGGGTAGTTGGAAGTGGCCCGAAGTGCGGTCAACCTGTCCGACGATTATTTGGGCACCCGGTCACTAGGTTGTTGGGTGCAAGTTTTAAGTGATAGCGGCCTTTATGGTATTTTTAAGGTTTCGTATCACATAATAAAAAACACCTACTTCATATGCTTTTAATTTCGTATGGTATGGGTACTTACAACGCGATCGCCAGCAAAATACACGACATGTGTGGTAATAATAACAGTACCGAACCCTAACAAGGTGCAAATCCTACTCGCACTTGACCGTTATTTTTTTTATAAATTGAGTATCCTAATCCTAACTAATATTATAAGTGCGAAAGTGAGTTTGTCTGTTTGTTACCTTTTCAAGCTTAAACCGCTGAACCGATCGCGATGAAATTAGGTATGCAGATAGCATATGGTATGGAGAAGGACATAAGCTACTTTTTATCTCGGGAAAACATAAGGTCCCTGGGGAATGAGAGTGAAACCGCAGGGCGGTTGTAGATAAAAATAGTTGTAGATAAAAATATAGCACCGTACAGATAACACCATATTGTAAACAGAGTTACCTATTTAAAAAAAATCATAATACTTTGTTTGTAAGTAGTTATTTAGAAAACCAACAATTACTTTCAAAATCCTAATAATAAACTCAATGTAAATATCTTATTATGTTATTATTAAACTGAATAGCATTACGCCAGAAATGTCAATCAAAATCATCTGATGCGTAGCGAAAGCGCAGTCTGTCTAGATTCAAATTGACTCATTCATATTATGTTAAATTAATACACATTTATGTCATGGGCAAAGCCCACATTGTGTACACAGGTTAGGAACGTTGACTAATTCCAGTAGGAAATTATTCATTGCCCAATTCATTATTAGAGACTTATGCCAAAATCTAAGACTACGACAAGAGTTTACAATCCCGTAGTGATGTAGTTCGGCGAAAGAAAATTATCTCTGGCAAACCTGCATATATTTTAATTAGGACCGCATTTTAAAATTACTTTTCTCATACAAAATATCTACTTTTTATTGTTTTTAAATGGTATTGGCACACAATAAGATGGTATAAAATTCTTCTTGAAATCTTTTGAATATGGAACATTCCTTTTGAATATTGAACATTGAATAACCCTATATAGGTAACGTCTGTCTGAGGCAACGTTAAGTTTGAGACATGTAATCAACATGCCAAAAGTGCCCCATTTTATCCATTGTAGCAAAGTAACATAATTATTGCCTTAGAAATATGAAGTCTACTCTAATAGCGGCCACGGCCGCTAATTCACCTGAAAAAGTAAAAAAGTGCATTCCCACGCCATCGTTTATATTGAATAGGCGTAATTTAATTTGATACGGGTTGTTTCTTAGGAATTTTAGGTTCAGTTTTTATAGTGTAGTCGTTGTTTAAAGTCCTTAACATTACGGTCTCCCGGTCCCCTAATGTTCACGTCACGGTTACGTCATCAATTTAAACTAAACTGTAATTTTAGAACATAAAAAACATTCTTAATTTCGTAAAAACTTATAATTTGGATCTCAAAAACCAACTTAGCTACCTAATAGACAATTACTACATTTGTCATTTGTTTTCGAGATTGCATTTTTAGAACTCCAAGGTTTTAGCAACAAATAAGCTGCAGTGATTAATTTTATGTGGGATTAAAAATAATAATCATTAATCGTAAAGTAGTAATATGGTTGCAACTTACACCACACATTGGCTCAGTGACACACATCGGACGCTAAATTATGCCATAAATTCTCATCTTATACAAGTGCCGCCTGCGTAAGCGCATACACAAGCCCCTACCACGATATCAAAAGACGATAAAATTATATCGCTTACATTTATAGGGTGAGTGTAAATAAAGGAAATAACAAATTATATAAAGCTCAGACTACACTGCCAGCTGCAGCTAACTGCGACGAGCGACGAGACCTAAGCTTAACTAAGCGCTAAGGTAACTTAGCTTGGGCTTAAAGCTTATCTATACAAATATCATAAAGCTGAAGATATTGTTTGTTTGTTTGTTTGAACGCGCTAATCTACAAACTACTTGTTCGATCTAAAAAATAGCCTATTTATCGAGGAAGGCTATAGGCTACTTTTTATCCCGGGATAACACGAGGTCCCTCAGGAACGCGGGTGAAACCGCGCGGAAAAGCTAGTAATTCATAAAATAACCCACGTGGTGAATTCCCTTATTTTTTTTTAAACAAATGAATAAACTAAAATGCGCCCTAAACCTGTATATATAAAATGATAAATTGACTGACTGTTGATACAACGCATAACCCAAACCGTTGGACCTAGAGACTTGAAATTTTGAACATAGATACCTTATATAGGTGCAGGCATCTACTAAGGAAGGATTTTTGGAAATTCAACCCCTAAGGGGTACGCGGTAGAAACCGCGGGGCGGAAGGCTGGTATTCTTTATAAGATTTTAGCTCCAGCAGTGCTTTTAAAATAACAATTATTTTTATTCATTTAATCCAAGTAACGTCATGTCAAGCATAATTGCTATAAACCTATATTACGACAAAACATGAATGTGTTGCATTTAGCTATTATTAGAACGAAGATAATCAATCACCTTTATCAGATCAATTATAATGTTAAGTGCAACACATTTCTAGATCACTGCATTTGGGACATATTTGTAAGTTTGTTCATGGAAATTCATGCAATCTCTGTTCGTCATATACTTAAAAAGTACTGATGTTTTTTACGTATGAAATAATTAACATTTTGTAGGTAGTAGAACTCTTAGTGTAGAGTTCACCCGGGGATGTACTAACACCATATCTAATTCCGCCGTGGAATAGTAGTGCACTTGTATTACTGTGTTTCGGTTAGGAGGGTATGGGAGCCGGGAAAATATAATATTGTATTTTCTTTGCCCGTGGTGTTATGAGTGTCTATAGGCAACGGTAACCGCTTACTATCAGGTAGGCTGTAAGCTTTTTTGTCTAAGTATAAAATAAAAATAAAAGTTCTATGTTGTTTATTTGACAAACTAAATAGCAATTTTGAAGATAGAAAAGTATACCTTCCTCTACTTTGGTGGCCATGGATTGATTTGAGATTTTGCTCCATGAATGTTGGAATAGAGAACGGCATAAGCTAATAATAATTAGGAAAATCACGGAGCAGTAGCTAATTTACTAACTCCAAAATCCTCATATTTCACATTATACAATAGTAGGGGATCTGATAACTACCACAGTGTAACGGTAACTGACCTACCGCCGAATATTGATAGCGGTGCAAACACGAATTTATAGCGTATTATAAAATACTGGAATGTTGACAAATTCCGCCATTTTTCAAACGTTTGACGTCAGCTTTAATATACTTATATTAAAATTTTGAAAATTAATTCATCAATTTTGATAGGTACTTACCATGAATTAAATTTATTGTAAATATAGGTATATATATATATATTTTATGAAAAGCCTAAAGGAAGTGAAGACGTGTTAAAGTTGTCTCAATAATTATGATTTAGTTACATTCAAAGTAAAAAAATAATTAACACTTAATTTGCACGATACGAATGGAATTATTATTGGATAAAATAATCATTTATTTGATTTATGAGTTAATTCACGCTTTTAAATTATATTCATGTAAAATATGAGTACGGTTTTGAATTTTATTGCATTCACTTGACAGTTGAAAATCAATTAAATAAATAAAACATCACAACTGAAGATATATGCAAACGTTTGCGATTTCCGTTGTTCAATTTAAATTTAGGAGACTTTACAGCAGCTCAGACCAGATATATTGGATATCTCTGTCATTATCTCCACGATTGTTCGTATTTTTTGTCATTGTTAAATTATATATCAATAAAATAATCATCACTGTTCACCTGGAATGGAATCGACTTTGAGGCAGGTCGCGTGGCGTGTTACCTTGAATTTGACATTTAACTCCTCTAGTGAAAAATCCCTCAATGAGATTTTTTTAGATTATTCACAAATCGCTGTGGAGGAACCAACTTAAAAAATATAATAGCATATTTCCTACCGACTTTTCCCAAACATCTAAATACTATACATTTAGGTTTGCCATCTCGAAAAATCCACGCTGTATACAAGTAAAGTAGGCAACATTCAAACTATTAAATACACAGGCCATTAAGTTAAATAAGTCTTCTAATATCAATAATAAATGGTAATCTAGAGCTGGTAGAACAGGGCTACAGTAGAACAGTTGTGTTTAGTGGTTATTTACAATTTTCCACCACGCCCCACCAGCCCGGTTGTTCGGTTTCTAAACGATTAGCTAAATTATTATGTACACGGTCGCGTATTCTCATTTTCGTTTCCTGGTGAATCTTTGAGTAATGTTGCTATTTTTTTTGCTTTCTTTAAACTTATATAGAAATGGTACTTATTTATTTTTTTATTTCTGCTAGTGAAAGTCAAAGTCAAAGCCATTTATTTAGTTTAGGCCCTAGGAGGGCACTTATGAACATCGAAGCTACTGAAGCTACCACCGATTCGGAAGTAGCCTTCAACTGAGAAGAACCGGCAAGAAACTCAGCAAGGTTACATTTTTTATATATTTTCTTTGGATAGTCTGAAAAGTGAAAATAGTTCGGCTTATCAACCATGGTAAATGAATAATGCGGCCGAAAGTATTCACCACACAAAGTCGACACGCGCAAGTCTAGATGTGTAAATCATAACCTAGAATTATTATGCATACATATTAAAAGAAAAGTCCTATCTCTCTGACTGACTCATCAAGGCCCAACTCAAACCCTTGACCTAGAAAGCTGAAATTTGCAAATTCCCTTATGATGTAGACAAGGAATAAGACCGGATTTTCGGATATTATATCCCTAATAAAATAGAAGATCTCGGGTGCAACCGCGGGGCGGAAAGCTAGTGAAACATAGGTAATAGGATGCCTTTAATCCCGTGAAAAATATCGCGGGTTAACCAGCGGGGCGGAAACTGGTAATAATTACATAATATTCATTTTGAAAATAAAACGTTTGCTGCAATCTTGATTAAGTATATACCGAACTATCTCGTTCATTATCAATCATAGTTAAGTGATAATGGAACCACCAAACAAGCAAACGTAAATTATCTATGGCAATTCATTGTAACCTCATTATACTGAAATGTGCGCGTGCGTCTATCCGTCTGTTTATAATTGTTAATTGACATTCTCAGACTCTGCGCGGAAGGAAAGCGGAATGAGATGTGGAGGCTCGTTAATTGAATTCCTTAAGTACACAATGATGTGAATATTTTGTGGAAACTGCGATTCATAAGCTCGCTGTGGTCTGTCATCCGCTTGTGAATGCAGGAAAGTTGAAAACAACTTTGTATCATATAGCACGTTTTATATATAACGGCGCGTGATTAATGTACTCGATTTATTGTGATATTTAAATGACTTTTTAGTCGATGCGACTAATTATTTAATTTGGGAATTTATGATTTATCAGAGCGGGTAACACCGAATGGGGTTGTGAGTGTCATAGTGGTGACGACGATCACTTTTAAGATGGTCGCCACGCGGTGCACACGCACAAATCCATTAGCTCTTAATCCAAGTTTACTTTTGTAATCCTTTGTTATTTTAATAGTGTTTTCATTTAGTAATTTGTAATATAGTCATTGCCATATCTTGCGATTGTTATTTCTGCAATTCCTGCACATACACGCCCATAAAATACCAAGAGATAACGGACCAGCTTGCGACACGTGGTGTCGCAACCTCTCGGCGATCCGTTATCAGAAGTGGGATCGGGAACGGTGCAGGATCAGACTACAGGCAATGTCTCAAAGAAATCTTCTACGCCGGTTACCTGTTTCTACTGTGGCGAGCAGGGACACATTGCAACGCAGTGCAAGAAGAGAGAAGCAGACTGTAATGGCGGCCAAATTGAGCGACGAGTGGATGCCTGTACCATCAAGCCACCTATGGGCTCATTTCCTACCAAACCGGGTGAGAAGTTTTCATTTTGTTTTTAATGTGGTGATTAGGAAAATCTTAGCTGGTAGATCAGTGGCGGTACCTTCATACAAGCCCAAAAGCCCGGCTTGCCTAACTTATACCCACACGTAACAAACATCGAATAATTTGAATTTCGCGCTAAAAAGTTCGCGCGGTCATACGATGTAGGTAAACTACCCCGAACACAGCGGCCGGCGGCCGGCCGGCTACGCTCACTACTACACGCGCGCCACTTCATGCGTACAGCACACACGTTCACAATATTCCATCCCGCTCGTACGCACGTCTGCAAAGCTAACGCAAGCCCAAAAACGGCGGCTTGCACATCTCTCTTTCTAACCTATGAAAACTACGCATAGTGAAAATAGCGCTACTTTGTTACGAAACTGCACATTAGTATGGACGGGCGAAGCATTGATTTACCATGAAGTTGTCTGCAGATTTTTGGCGCGAGTATTGCGCATGCTCGTGTACATCGTAAAATAGCTTCGTTTCGCTGCAACTTCAGTGCATAGACATTGTTTGTTTTGGATTGTTTGAGTTGAAAGAAAAGTTTTGTTTGTTGTCGATTCATTGCAATACTTACTAGATAGTAGATTTGTGTTTAAAAATGGAAGAAATAGTGCGTTGTGAGGATATGAGGTGTATTAAAGCGTTACTCGACCAGGGCAAGGTAAAATCTTTGACTTTTTCTCAAAAAAAAGTTTTGATAACTTCACCAAAACCAACGCCTGACCTGTGTATTTCTCAGAGCAAGGGACACAAACGTAAATTCAGTAGATCTAATTATAATACAAATTGGATTGCGGGCTGTTCTCATTTGAACAAGTTGTTTTGCTGGAGCTGTTTGTTTTTCTCGAACGATACAAATGTTTGGAATACGTCCGGTTATGACGATTTAAATAATCTATCTAGAAGTAGTATGCCTTCAGTGTGCTTTGGTTAACTCGCCTCAAGGACCCTCAAGGAGCAAGTGATAGTTGAAGACTAAGATTACTGATTGAAGAAATAACAAGATGGATTTTACGTCAAACGGTTAGAACCCACAAAAATATAGGTTGGGCTTGCCCTAATCTAAAGCCCTAGGCACGCCACTGGTAGATACCCAGGTTAGTACTACCAAAGTACGGTGCCATTGTTAGGTATAGGCAAGTTTTGTTTACAGCGCACAATATAAATTTACATCTGATTGCTGCGGGTATCAGTCGAGGCGGGTTATGTCAACTTTAAAGAACATGTTAAGGGTAGTCGAAACAGGCAATCATAAATCATGGCAGGCAGCGTTGCCTGAAGTTCAACTTGCAATTGATTGCACTGTAAATAGTACAATTAAGACAAGTCCTCACGAACTTTTAATAGGGAAAGTTGCTAGATCACTTCAACTGATGACCGTTGATTGGCGTTAATACAGACGAGACAAATATTTAGTTAGATGTAATCAGAGCATGCGGCTCGGGCGATAGAGGAAAGTGTTTCTATAGAGAAGGCTCGGTTTGACAGAAACAAAGCTTAAGTAAAGAATTTCAAAGTAGGCGATTATGTGTTAGTAGAAAATCAGGAGTGCAACAAAACAAGTCTAGAACCAAAATCTAAGCTACAAACACCAACAAATAATGTCAGAATATTCCGTTAACGGCGCGGGTGCTGGTGAATAATTTGTTGGATTGTCTGTGTGGTAATAAAATAATCTGTGTGGTGTGTAAGTGTATAGCTTGTGTAGTAACTATAGCCTGTGTGGCAACCAAAGCCTGTGTGGCAACCAAAGCCTGTGTGGCAACCAAAGCCTGTGTGGCATCTATAGCCTGTGTGGCATCCATAGCCTGTGTAACATCCATAGCCTGTGTGGCATCCATAGCCTGTGTGGCATCCATAGCCTGTGTGTCATCCATAGCCTGTGTGGCCTCCATAGCCTGTGTGGCCCGTGTGTAGTACTTTACTAATATCGTCAGTAAAATGTGTCTTAGCATTTAAGTGACTATTGGTCTTAGGTTAATTTGATAAGCCTCCTTTTAAAGTCTAAGGTGATTTGGTCAGAATGACCGAGTTGATAAGTGAGCATTCAAGTGTTTGTTTATTTGTCCATAGATCTGAATTAAGAAAATCACGCACACGAGGACGTGTGATGATGCAGGACGGCCGTAACGGCGCGTGATTAATGTACTCGATTTATTGTGATATTTAAATGACTTTTTAGTCGATGCGACTAATTATTTAATTTGGGAATTTATGATTTATCAGAGCGGGTAACACCGAATGGGGTTGTGAGTGTCATAGTGGTGACGACGATCACTTTTAAGATGGTCGCCACGCGGTGCACACGCACAAATCCATTAGCTCTTAATCCAAGTTTACTTTTGTAATCCTTTGTTATTTTAATAGTGTTTTCATTTAGTAATTTGTAATATAGTCATTGCCATATCTTGCGATTGTTATTTCTGCAATTCCTGCACATACACGCCCATAAAATACCAAGAGATAACGGACCAGCTTGCGACACGTGGTGTCGCAACCTCTCGGCGATCCGTTATATAAAAATTGAGCTTTAATATATTAAGTGGTAGGATATTATATTTTTATAAAAATTATGGATTAAGTAATTTTGATTGCCATTCTATCCAAATTAATCAATTTAATATTTAAACAATAATTTATTGACTGAATGATCCCAAGAAAAATACAGCCAAATCCCACCTTCCATCAGTAGGTATCGTGAAATACCAAAAAAATATAAGATCCATTTACTAAAAACTTCAAAATGCGTTTTATATTATTGCAGGTGAGGCTATGTCTAAAGCCGGCGACGCACGCCGCGACATTCCGTAGCGATATCACCTGCCTGTCGCAACAAATGTCGCGCAAAAAATGTAATAAACGCTATTATGTTGCGTGCCACGCGCCAAGAATGCTGGCAATGTCACGGCCTGTTATAAAATAAACTCGTAGGAATTATAGTGTTAAGGGGAAACAAACTTTTGTAATGTAAAACTTATCCTTATCCCTACTTCCCAATTCCTACTTATTTTAAATGAGAAAGTGTGTTTGTTGGAACGAAATGATTTTTTGCATAAAGATAGTTTATGGGCTTCTAGCTGAGCCCCGCGATTTCACGCGCGTTTCCGAGAAAAAAAAGTAGCCCATGTCCTTTTCCATACCATGGATATCTGCGTACCAAATTTCATCGCGATCGGTTCAGCGGTTTAGGCGTGAAAAGGTAACAAACAATCAAACTCACATTCGCATTTATAATATTAGTTAGGATGAGGATGAGTGACTTAAACAACTTTTATTCCGGGAACACGTGTGAAACCGCAGGCCGAAAGCTAGCCATTTACATTACCTACGTTATTGTTAATCTTCCAATTTTTTTTTAACATTATCAATAAATATAATATCAGTTATTCTATAAGTCGTTAAAATGTAAGACTTACTCGAGCTTTATTTACTTTACCTGAAATAAACGTACCCTTACTCTTAGCGTACTTATCTTAAGTAATATATCTATCTACTTCCTACTGATTTATTTATTTATTTATTTATTTTATTTATTTATTTCTCGGAAAACTAACAGCTATTCATAACATATTATTTTAATAGTAGAATACAATAGATCTAAATAATAGCCTTTTACAAGTTTTCACCTATGTGTTGATTGCTATGAAATATTATGAATTGAGTGGAAAAAGAAAAAATATACATATAAACAACATGAAGTAAAATTATAAGTTAACCTTATAAGGAGTACTCACTATGTTGATGTTGCAATAAACGATTATATTAAGAGTGATCAGTGTCAAAGCATGGCAAGCATGCGAACTTCAGAATCACTGTCATAAAATTAAACAGATAATAAATTATATAACTTACATATCAATATATATACACATATTTTCGCACCAAAGCCATAATCACTACAACATATTATAAGACAAAGTCCCTCCGCCGCGTCTGTCTGTCTGTACGCGATAAACACAAAAACTACTGAACGGATTTTCATACGGTTTTCACCGATGGGCAGAGTGATTCATGAGGGGGTTTGGGTATATAATTCATTAAAATCATTCAATATGAACCTACTTAGTGAGATTCAGAAAAATAGCATTATCGCAGCCGCCTGCGTGAATTAAGTACACCACAGTTGCCGTTGCAAACCTGCGGCAGGCACTGAAAGAAATTTTACTTGGCAAAAAAAATTTCTATTTATGAGTTGTCTGATAGTCCATGGTTTATTATGAAAAATATCCATTTCTTTAGAGTATAATGTATTAAAATTGTTACTAACTCGCCATATGTAGCTGTTTTGCCTATAATTGGAATTTACTGTGGGTTGGTGTAGTTTTAAATAATTTCGTCTATTTGATTTTAATGATGGGATTTTCAACTGGATCATGGCTAATATGTCCGGAGTGTCTGTCTTACCATTCAGTATCTTTGCTAAAAGCAGGAGATCAGTGGCTTCCCTACGCAAAGCTAATGGAAGAAGATGATGATGATGGCAACTATCAATATATTTAGGTATTTTAATGTTGAATCTAAAATTGAGATGGCGTAAAAACTTTTTTTGGACCTTTTCGATTGAATCAATATACTTTTGGTATCGTGGATTCCAGATGGGAGATGAATAGTCTAAGTGACTTCTAACCAATGAGCAATAAAGGACCTTAAGCGTCTTAGCTCTTTTGAATTTTTTTGAAATTCGCAGTAAAAAACCTAGTGCCTTCAAAGCTTTATTGGTTATCTTATGAATATGCTGTTCATAAGTTAATTTAGAGTCAACGGTAACACCGAGATCTACAACTTCTGTTGATCTTACTAGTTCACGATCATTGATGAAGTAAGAAGAGACTATAGGGTAGCGTTTCCTTGTAAAGGTAATGCAGCTGCATTTATCGATGTTGAGGTCCAATCTGTTTTGAGTGCAATAGGTAGCTAATCGATTGAGGTCTTCTTGTAACAGGTGGCTGTCTTTAAGTGAATCTATGGATTTTAGAATTTTCATGTCGTCGGCAAATAGCAGCGCTTCAGAGTGATGGAAGCAGCTGTTTATATCTAGTATAAAGATTGTAAAGAGTAATGGGGCCATCACTGATCCCTGCGGAACCCCAGACGGGATCAGAACAGGTTGGGACGAGTATCCATTCAGCGCTACTATTTGAGTTCTATTGTTCACATATGACACCATCCATCTGTACAGATTACCCCTTACCCCCGCCGAGTATAGTTTGGCCAAGAGGATGCAATGGTCTACACGGTCAAAGGCTTTGCTATAGTCCGTATAGACCGCATCAACTTGGCCACCAGTGTCCATTCCTGAAGTTACGTGTTCTGTGAAAGATATGAGGTTCGTAACAGTTGATCGACCTCGTTGAAAACCATGTTGAGAAGCAGTAAAGACTTGTTTGAAAGTTGAGTATAATTGATCATGTATTATTTTTTCAAAAATTTTAGCGAATATGCACAGTTTAGAAATGGGACGGTAATGCTCAACTTCTCGTTTGCTACCTTTCTTATGGATAGGTGTGACAAGAGCGGATTTCCATATTTTTGGCATGACTCCTTCATCTATAGATCTTCGAAATAATATACACAGAGGAATATTAATACTTTTCGAGCAATTAACTACAAGAATAGGGTGTATAGTATCTGGTCCCGCGGATTTGTTGCAATCAAGTGTTTCAAGGCTACGTAAAACTGATTCTTCTCGAATGTCTATAGTGTTAACATCAATCTCCGAGGTGGACATAGGGTATGGCAAGTTAGTGGTATTCCCGGGAGTCATTTGTTGGTAAGTAGATAAAAAGAAGTCAGAAAAGGCATTGCAGATGGTTTCAGCTGTCTTGATCTCCCTGCCGTTATGGGTCATCAAGCTAGGGTAAGTGTTGTTTTGCTTCTGTGCTTTCAGGTATGTCCAGAAAGCTTTAGGATTACTATGGATAGCTTTTTCAGTGTGTGTAATGTAATCACTATATGCCTCTAAATGTCTAGCTCGATCACGCAGAACACAATATGACACATGATCAGAAATATTCCTATAGTTTTTGAATTTTTTAAAGTACTTAAATTTCTCCTTTAACACTTTTTCGAGAGCTGGTGAATACCAAGGTGGGAAGTTACTATTGCGCACATATGTTTGTGGTATGTGTTTGTCTCGTAAACCTGTCAACATTTTATTAAAATTGTTAACCGCGTCATCAACTGACCCCACGGACAAAACGTTGTGCCAATCAATTTGATTTAATTTAGTTTGTATTAAGTCATAATCTCCCTTTCTGTATAGATATTTAGTACGGGTCTTTTCAGACATTGGCTGTAATTGCGGTAGCTCAAGGTGAATATGTAATGCCGGATGATACTTGTCTTCACTTACCAATGGATCACAGCGTGTGACCGTAACTACTTCGTTTGACAGTAATAAATCTAGAATTTTACCAAATCTTCTGATCTTCTAACTAAAATACAGTTAGCAGTTTAGCTCAACAACTAGTATTTATCGCCTCCACTAAAGCGCACCTATAATTCGAGGAAGATCAATTATAAGGAATTACAGATAATCCTTTCAAAGCAGAATACATGCAATCTTAGTCAACAAATCATCAACAAGGTAGTACTGAACATTTTAATTACCAAGGATGTGAAATATTACACCAATAAAGAATTGAGCGCAGGCGCAGACTATCATAAAGCTTCTTATAACGATGTATTACAACCTGTAAAGCAGCTGCAAGTGAATTAAAAGCTGCAATTTTAATAGAACAAAAACTACTGTTCTGTATTATATTCTGCAACATATCGTTGTGTGGGTCTTTAACATTTTTAATTTACAGAATTTAATTTGCACTACAGTACATATTTGACATCAATAATAATAGATATTTATTATTTATTTATTGAAGGTTTGCCAACAGGTTTACATTATAATACTTAACAAATAGTAATAAATAAATAACATGCTGGATAGTCCGCGTAACGGTGGAAGAAGGTCCCCTGGACCCACCACCTTTCTGTTCCAGCCCAAAAAAAAAAAAAAACATGCTGGAATGTAGACCCAATTATAGGCAAACACTGCTTGCATTTAAATATGGATTTGGTTGTTACAACACGAAAAATATAAATTTAAAAAAAAACATTTAACTCTATGAACTTAATTAAGTAGTTTTAAATTGATATAAGCATTTTTTTTATATTTATGAAAAAAAATCCGTAACGAAAAAACCTAACACCAGCTGTTTGTGAGAAAGTTTATAGGTGTGTAGGTATCTATTAATATCAAAGAAAAAAAAAAGAAAAAAAAGAAACTGCATAAATAAAAAATAAATAAATAATTATAATTGCATAAGTTGATAAAAAAATGCTATGCAATAGCTTTACCGCGGCAGTCCCCGAGTGCCACACGTATTTTTTTATGTCAGAAGGCTGACAAGCAGGCATACGGTCCACCTGGTGGTAAGTGGCTACCGTCACCTATGGATATAAGCAATACTAGAGCCGACCTTTATAAAGCCTAGGATCACATTTTTAGATGGAATTATAAGCGTTTACGTGAGTAAAAACTAAAATCCCTATGCACCTGTCAGTTAACTGTTTTACTACCGCCACCAACTACTGAGTAGTTAATGAATTATAATTAAATCTTTCCCATACCAATATACGGTTTAGCAAACATCCTACGAATCACTTGCATGTAGCGAACGAAGACGACAATTTCACGTTAATTGTAAACAAAGGAGTGAAAATGCAAGTCACTGGCGATAACAATGCGATAGCCTTAACTACACCATCGGCAAATAGTCACAATAATTCGGTAGAAAGCCTTTCTCAACCTTTAGAATGCTAAATAATGGAAAGCTAAGTACTTCAAGCTGAATTATCCTATAAATAGTTGGAGATCATCTGTTTACTTCAGTCGAAAACGTGACATTAACTTCACCAATAGATTTTAACCTAAAATAATCCGTTATATGTTTGAATTTCTGTGTAGTTGAAAAGCTGATGCTAAAAAAAGTTATAACGTTTTAAAAATAATTACATCCACTACTAACAGTAAAGGATGTTTCAAAAGGCTAAAACCATGACGAGATCAAGCAATGTACAAAAAAAAAGGATTTTATAGAGCTTTGAGTATCATCCAATATTGAGATTACATTATCAACCATATCGCGCATCTAAAATCTTTTCCAATAAAAATGGCAATTTGTATTCTGTTCTAAATTTTGAATGCCCTCAGTTATTCCTTAACCAAAAATTCTTCCAATCAATTCAACCACCCTCATAGATGCAACAGTTACATTCCCGTTACCAATTATCACACTAAATCAATTAAGCAAATAATTTAAAGACATCTTTAAAATGACAATATTTGCCTATTACCGGATATATGCAAAAACCGATCAAATATTCAAAAAATTATCACTAGAGTGCAAACGATCACAAACGAATTTTAACGGTCACTGAGAACCGGTTTCTATGCGAAGTCACAGCATACTGTTTGCTATCTGCTACTATCTTAGATCATTGTAAATATGGATAGTCCATAGACAATGACCAAATGAGCATTAATTTTCTGGCGTCAAAAATAATAGGCACATACTTTTTTATTCAGTGGAATTGGCACATAAAAAAACAGCTTTATTTTTAAGGTATCTACCCTAATTACTTAAATACCTATTTAAATAGATTTAGAATATTTAAGATGATGACCAACGAGCCTATGATAAAATTGATACAGGCCCATGAGAAAAAAACTTATTACATAACGAATTTATTTTCAGAAAAATAAATCATCAATCCTGTATCTCCACAATCTAGCAAACCTATCAAATACATCAATGATCATAAAACCGGTTGGCGTGGTTCGTTTTTTAAGTAAAAACTGCGTACACAAATCAATGGCACAACCCGTTTACTAGTCAACGGAGCCAGATACCATGTTTGAACAGGTTCCTTTATGTGGAACATGTTGGAATAAATGAAGATGATACAGAAAAAAGTCGGTCATAGTGTTAACGCAACGTCAGACATTATGTTAGAAAAGCTGGAAGAGCAAAAATGTACGATAAGTAAATAAAACAGTAGTAATTTTGCCAAATATAGAATTAGAATAATGTGTAAATGGCCTGAAGAACTTTATTACGTGAAACATTGCAATTTTCCATTTCCAAGTAATACAAGATTTACAGTTTATAAAAAATCTATGTTAGACATGCGGCGCTGTCACAAGGACGAAGGTAGTAAGCACTTAAAGCCTAGTCAAATGCAGCTGGCGGAACTAAGCGGTACTTTCAACTTGAGGGTGGTAGCCAACCAGGCGGGTACTACAAAGTATCCTACCACACTGTATCGTGCATCTATTACTGTGGTAATTTATAATACAGACTTAGTATAAACGCCTTATAAAGCCTAGATGGAAACTGGACAAGTATTATATAAGATACAGAGCTTTCAACACTTGATCCCACCTTTTAAATCTATAAAAGCTTGCACTCGATATGAAGTGCTTAACTACACTCTGGAACAATGCCGCACTGAAAGCTAGCTCTGATAACTGGTGGATACATGACGCAATGGTATGATAATGAAAGGATCAATAAAATTATCAAACAATAATATTCTATACTGCAACTCGTGAAATTTTAAAAATATATAAAGTGTGCGACATGCGTACAGCTAATACAGCTGATGACCAACTTTCGGTATTAGAATGAATCTATTCCTAAGTGCGTATGATGGATCTAATATTTTCCGAAGATAAGAAATATCCCATGTTTTATTACAGGGTATATCTATTTATGTGCAATATTTTATCCAAATCCGATGAGCCATTACATCGTGATTCAGACACAAACATTCGCACATCAACTTTAAATCAGAAATTGTATGGTAATATAAATTAACAGATAAACATAATGTTACACAGATAAAGCCCCAAGACAGCAGTAGATTTTAAGTATCGTGTTAATTTGATACATGAATACTAAAAACAGATCACTTATATAAAATATCAATAAATAAATCATAGCAACATTACAAGGAAGTGTTATGTATGGTTTTGTGGTCAAGATGACATACGATCGGATATTATTCACTCATCTGTGGTTGCAAAGTCACGTGGTGCCTTAAGGCTACCACGGAAGGAGACTATCTTACTCATCCCTCATCGTGTATCAGGTTTGTGATACACGTAATCATACTAGTTTTAGCTGTAAGAATCGAGGAGTATGAATTGACACGTTATAAAAATAAAAAAAAATGTTCTCCTAATCGATCCATATTTCCGCCGAACCAAATCCTAGTGCAAAATATATTTAAAAATTAATTGACAACATCATAAATTATTTTTTAATAACGTGAGATGACGTTTAGTTCGAAACCAATTAAATGCTAAATCTTTTATCGATGTTACGGAATGTGGGATTATAGTGTTTACTGGAAAAGTTATAGAAGAACACGCAATCAATATTCTAAACGGAACGATAAGTCCAAATCTAAACTTGAAACGTGTAATTAACTGGTAGACATTGCCGAATATGGTGAATTAATTAACAAATATAATAATAGTTTGATTAGCGATAACTTTAAAGTAATAATCAAAATGGTGCGTAGAGGCGCGGCTCACACCGTTAACGAAGTAATCTTCGGAAGCATGACCCCGTTCCACGAGGTAACTGTGCCAAAGCTATTCTAACTTATCTTACTGTGTGAATTGAGGATCGATAAGTAATAGCCAATGGCCAAGAGCTAATAGCCTAGATGGCTGTGAAAACCATAAATTATACGGATATTTTAAAGCAATCGTGTCCAGGTCTGCAATATTTATATTTAAACATTATCAAATAAAACAAAAACCTATTAGAATATAGTATTTAGTCGATTAGCCTGTCGTGGACCTTCCATTAGTTGTGAATGGGGTAGGCCTGTAGTTCAATTTGTTGCCTAGATAGCTACTATCAGCAAATATTTCATTTCTTAGAAATTTCTAAGTAAATTCATTAATCTGACTGAGAGATGGAACTAAGTGAATAATTTTACTGGTGTCATAAATATTACCAATATTTGGGTATCTATTGAAAGCCTTAAAGTTTTACCAACCCTTATATCATCCAACATAGAAAACAATTTCCTTGCAATACACTTTATTATTAGTTCATTACCGGAGATTAATTCAAACGATTTATGACTAAATAAGATTTTAACATCTCCACAAAGCATAACCCCATTACTGTTTACAGCTGGCAATAGCTTTCAAACATGTAATTAGACTCCTGCCTTTATTTTATCTCGAGAAATTTAAGTTACAATAGTTCCCTATTATTAACGTAAAGAAATCAGCAATATACCTATTACCCTTATTGATCTTGTTAACAGAAATGTTATAGGAACGTTGCTCATTATATTATTTAAGCTAAAGAGACGGCTCGGAAAAGTTTTACATACAGCCTTCAGGAATTTTTGATTAAACACGATTAATTAAATTAACACCTACCTATAATAGTTCACTTACTAAAGACTCCATTCCGTCCTAGGTAAAACAGTTTTTATTTTAATTTCTTGTCAGTTACAGGCTGTTATTAAAATCAAGAGATTAGCTCATCTTCAAAATAGTAAAATAGATTTTTAACATATATAATTAGATATACAATGTATTTTTGTTTGTAATAAATATTCTGGGACATTATTCCTCACACATTAGATTAGACATTAGACCCCAAACTAAGCAGAGCTTGTACCTACTATGGAAGCCAGATAACTGATATACATGTAGTATATCAGTTATCTGGCTTACTACTTATACTACTTTTTTTTTTGTAAATACATACATATATAGATAATTACAACCAGACACAGGACAAACAGACAAGTTCATGCACACAAATGTTTGTCCTGAGTGGGAATCGAACACACGACCTGCGGCGTGACAGATAGGGTATCATACCAACCACGCCAACCGGCCCGTAATGCATAAATCAAAAACTACAAAACCGATTTTAAAAATTATTTCACCTATTTAAAGCTATATTATCAGCAAGTAACATGGGTTATATTTTATCCCGGGAACGCAGGTGAAAAGCCAGTTATGTTATATTTTGTATTGCAAGAAAGCATTATTAGACCCATCATGGTATCCAGAAACCTTAATAGGCGTAACCTGTTTAGGTCTCAACTCAGACCAAAGTGTGCCTAGGTCCGCGGTCACTCCGACGGTTCACGGTGTCAGTGGCGCGCGAGAGAATTCGTTGCGCGCGCGCGCAGTGAGGTGAGGTCGATCTAAACAAAGCTATTACGATCCACTTGATTGCCGGAACTAATGCTATAGAAGCTGAAAGGTATAACTTCATAGTGATATAAGTGAAGAAGATGCTGTTTATAGTATAGTCGAGGAATAAATCTACTAGGATAAAAATACAGTTAGATTAACTGAGGATGTTATTTTGTGCAGCTTGTAAATGGTATTCGATCTTCAACTCTTTAGTACTTCTGACATTGCTGATATTAACACTACTATTATAAATGCGAAATTGTGTCTGTTGGTTTGTCCTTTTTCCACGCAACAACGGAACAACGTAATTTTTTATCCTGAGAACGGGTCGAAACCGCGGGACGAAAGCTAGTGATTTATTAAGCGAGAATTCAAATTAGTGGAAGTATATTTTGCCATGATTAATAAAGTTATCATTAATTATATCTCTCAACACCATTTCCTCTGCCAAAAGTAACTGTAAAAACGACACATAAATAATTGATTCGTCAGTCATTCAGCAATTAAAAAGTCAAAGTGAGACTTAAACACAGTCAACACTCACGTCACCATAGCAACGTATGCGCAGACGAGCGTGCACATTCGCCGTGCGCCGGCGCAGGGTCGCACGCACATGCGCCGTGTAATCGGTAATAATCTGGTATATTGCCGGTATACTTTGACCACCGATTATAGCCGGTGTACTTACTAGGGAAAGGGCGTAACGTGAATACATTATGCTAGTAAATTGATGTAACTCTAGACAACTCAGAGCAACCGAGCTCACCCATGTTGCTGCTTATGCAAATCATAAAAAAAAAACATTTCAAGCATTTCCTGTCTGTTTTAAATTAAGAACTCCTCCATATCTCGCCTACTCTAACAATTTTGAGCCTTCTCAGTGCCATCGTATGCCTACCCGTCGTCTTCGATTGCCGTTCTTGGGCTAGAGGTCCCCACTCTAGCAATTTCCTAGTCTAATAATATCGCCTTAAGTAAATTGGTTTATCAAATTAATAACGTACAATTAGCAGCATAAGTTAGATACTTAATAAGAGGATTAGCTGATTGGTATTTGGCAGAAGCCATAGAAATTTTAAAAATACTGCCAAATCAAAATTTTACAATAAGAAAAAAATTACAACATCTCAAAGATTCTATGCAAAAACATAATATAAAATGCTCTAACAGAGTAATTTTCAGCAAACATAACATAAGATTTAAAATTCAAACGAAGCTACTTTTCACGTAGGTAATACCAATAACAGACAAAATAGAGCAATCTATACCCAGACAATATAAAACAAACTAATTCTAAACGAAAGTCACGTTCAAAAATAAGTTAAAGCAGGTGATTGCACTGCTGATGACCAAAATTTAGATTTTTTTTCTATAGATTTGTTAAAAATATAGCTCTCAATACTTTTATTACTACATTAATACATAGGTACCTATAAATTTAATTCCTCAAACTCGTAAAATCAATGTATTTAATTCTGGTTCTTGTACTCGTAATCATTTAAGTAGCTATAGGTAGTGTGTGTAGCTAGTGTTCATAGACTACAAAAAAGTTATTATCATTCAGTCAGCATTTGGATATCCCTAGTTCTAGACAGAAGTCAAGCATACCCTAAACCAAGGGGCGTATGAGGCATGACAGGGTGAATGAGACAATATGTTTTCTATTTTAGTAAGCATCTCCATTTTTTCTTTACGTCAAGCTGTAAATTCATACAAAAATACTATTAACAAGTTTATATTACGACATAGTGCAAGTCAAGCGTGACTCCTAGCTCAAACAAATACCCGTCCATGCCGCGACTTGCGCGCGCGCACGGTCAAGGCTAACCGTTCGCTTTTTATTGGCGCTCGAAAGTTCACCGCTCTCTATGAAAAAGTGACTTAATGGCTATCGCACTATCGGTAGCATACTAATTGTAGGATCTTACATAAACAGAGTTACATGAGCTCTTTGGACTAAATTACACTGGCATGTGGAAATTAGATGAACAGATAGTTTGAGCTAAATAGAGCGATGATTTGAAAGCCCAATGCTTCAATGTGGATCATGTAAGAAAGGTATATTTCTTTTTACGACTTTCATAATTCATGTATCCATTATTTAGAGTGATACAATTTTGAAAGATCAAGAATAAAAATGATGTATACAAGTGAATTGCCAGCCAGAAAATAAAAGTTACGAGCAATAAAACGTGCAAATCCAACAAAAAATGAGTAGATACTAAAAAAGCACATGAAAATAAAGTTAACAACAATTAATTAAATAAACACCGTGACACAAAATCAAAATCTAAAGAAGATGATAATCAAAAACTAACAGCGGACGACATGAAAATTTAGAACAAGGTCAAGAATTGTCTCAGGGCACCAAGAAACGGACAATGGCGCACTATTTACGGCCAAAACCGTGGGAGCATCGTTGAGAGCTTTAGATAACAGTTGAAATACAAAGGTAAAAACAAACTAAATTATGTTATTAATATCAATAGTGCACTTAAAAAACCATTACTTTAATTACAATAATTAATGATGATCAAAATGAATTGATGAAAAGCTTGCAAAAAAGGAGCAAAAAGCGACTGGTTGTGTGTCCAAAATCTAGAAATATTTTGTTAGACGTGGCATGTGTCCGAATCACCGAATGACTAAAACTTTTAAAAACCTCATAATAAATTAAATACCAATGCAATCAATCAGGAGAAATTCACTTATTGATACAGGTTGCTATTTCTAAGTTATGACGGAAATGGTCAGTCAGCCATTAATGAGCAATACCTCATCTAGTAGCACCGGAAATTATAGAAAGTAGAAGCGAGTGATCCTTTAAAAATAACATGAAGGCAGATGGCATAATTTATTTTAAAAAATGCTGAAAAAGCATTAGACACAAACTCTACAGCAGTGCGTATAATTAACATTGTTCTATTTGTTATATAACATCTACGCTTAGCTATGTA
The DNA here is from genome assembly GCA_951216915.1 of Tetheella fluctuosa. Taxonomy (NCBI): domain Eukaryota; kingdom Metazoa; phylum Arthropoda; class Insecta; order Lepidoptera; family Drepanidae; genus Tetheella; species Tetheella fluctuosa. The sequence goes on from OX578214.1 coordinate 13,884,036, forward strand.
TAATCTTCTTCATTAACTTATAGAGATTCACCGCTTTTGACCTCATCTACGATGATAGATAACCCAAGATGAGTAAAAACAATCTAACTGTGTCCATGATTTCAAATCACCCTGGAACCTATTAGAAGGTTCCTATCAGCCAGCAACGGTATTACAAACACTAAGGTGCGTTTTATTATAATGAAGCTTATCAAATATGATACTTATAATTTCGAAGGCACAATATAATAATTTACCTACAACCAGTAGGTTTTTGGTTTTTTGCCGAAGCAGGCACGTAATGAATGACTTAATATATCAATAGAGACTTTAGATAATGATTTATAGACATTATTGCAGATCGCCTCTTTAAATATCGTATCAGAGAACGCCATAAAAATCTAGATGACTAACCACAGACCTTTATAACATAACTCACGAACGAAAAAATATGATTTCGCATTTCTAACTACGCAAGCGCTCTACGAATAACTTAATGCTTCTACAATTCACTCGTATCTGCTTCGATCAAATACTCCAAGCTGTATTTACGACTTAAGTTCAACAGAACAAGATCAAGATAACAAAATAATGAAATAACTCGGCGAATGCCTCTTAGGAGACGCAAATCAGTGTCAAGTTCAAATGAAGCTCCCGATCTTAAGGCGGCATATAACAACCAGTAACCGTAAACAACTGCAATATCATCAATTTAATCGCAAAATGCAATAACCGATGTGATATTAAATTTAAATGGAGCTAAACCTATATGCTTATAATAGTTAATAAGAATTAGCTGATGACCCAGAATAACAGATACACGCGACAGGTTTCGTAGATTGGACGCCTTTATTGCCATAACAGTAACTGTCAAATGATTTGTATTTTGCGGTTGGTATTTAGCAGGATTTTTGTAATATAAATTATTGGAGAAGAAATAATAAAAAAGGGGTATTTCAAGGGTTCATTTGATAATTATAGCAATAACCTAAATTGTATTTAATGAATTTTAATGCATAAAAAATGATTTTGATTCTCTAATTCAATAATTTATTGGAGTTAGGCTAGATTCGTTTTTCTTAGTATCACGATCACCAGTAGTTCAAGAGTAGAAGATAATTTTAAATGATTTTCCCGTGAAAATAAAAAAATATGAATGACCCTTGTCTTACAAAGTAACTCAATGCAGCACAAGTGTGACTTGTAAAAGGAAGCTCAGATGGGCGTACCGCAGTATCAATCAATATTGTGTTGCGTACAAACATACGAGTAGACCCGCCCAGTTCCGTAACGATATAAACAATCCTTTATCCTTTCATACTCATACCGTTAGACTTATCTTGTAGTTATGTCATACTTAGTTGCACTACTGTCGTAAATCATTTCACGAGCAAGTTCCTAAGGTAATGAAATATGTTGAAAGCCATTTAGATGTAATGTATTGTAACATGCCTTTTTTACATTGCTAAAACAACTTTTTTAAATTAATCTGATCAAACATTGTATAAAAAAACATAAGATATAATTAATGCTCAGAATATTTTATCATCATCATCACGACTAAGGTATTCAAATCAAATCGAAAGGAATCTGAAAACTTTAGCTGAAGTTATGCAGTGCTGAATAATTTTCGAAAATCCCCTTTGTAATTGTTTATCTCTTGAAGTGTTTTTCAACGAAATTATAGGTACTAACTAACTAGTGTTTTCCTTCTGTGGCCTACATAGGCTATCTATGAGTTTAAAGAAAACACAGAATCAAGGAAAGGATAAAACTACATCATTTTTGTGGTTTTGCTACATACATACAGAAATTACTAAAAATAATCATACACGTGCACCATTTTTTTTTCCAATGCTTCTCAACTACTATAAATGCTTTTAATTGACTAAAACTAACTACGAAACATAAGCAAAATCCCTAACAAGTCATTTAAACATCATTGAGGCCAGCAAACCGTGAGACGCACAGAACTACTCCGTTGTCCAATTAAAACTATATCTCTGACGATTTGAATTTAAAATTGTGTCTTTTCTCACAATAATACAAACTGTGCATTGCGGTAGCCTTACGAGTAACATTTTCAATTACGTTGGGTTTGCGTGCAAGATATGGCAAGGAATTTTTGAAACTTTTATAATATTTGCGGCCTAATATGCTACGTAAAAGAATAATTTATCTACGGCTTAGATTTCACATATTGATCTATTTGTCATTGTTAAATTGATTTGATAAAAGCGTTTTCAAGGCGATGATAGCTCAGTGGTAGTAATGTGGACCGCGTACCCGCCTGGCTGGCTACCTACTTAAGTTGAAATCCTATCGTCAAACACCTACTGGTGTGTTCCCGTACCTGCACTTGAGAGCCAATTCCTTCTAGGTTTTGTGTGCTTACCACCTTCGGCTACATCATCACTTACCATAGTGAGATTGTGGTCAAACACAAGCCTATACAAAGAAACAAAAATGTGTCGTCTTATAATTATGTTGAAGATAACAAATTAAAAGCAATAATACTAACTCATCAAACATTACAATAATAAACGAAATAGACGCCATTACATCCAGGAAATAAGTTGCTAAGAATATTACTGAGGCTTAACTAACCATAGCTATTCCAATTTGCAATAATGCCAAAAAAGTACAAATTGAAAAATTTCATAAAGACTGAGCACATTGTTTGACCGGAAGTAATTGGAACCAGGAAATCATGGCGGATGCAGCCGGTGATAATGTTACCTCATCCACAGGTCACATTAATCACAATGTCAAAGTTACAAAAACAATACAATTGTCTATTAACGGTGTCGGTCACTGCTTCATGTTAAACATAATACTGTCTAAGTGATTAGTAACCGGTGTTATATAATTGGAATTCTGGTTTACAGATTTAAGCTTTCAATATATTTGTGAAGTCATTCACTTTACAGGCTGAATATGGAGTTTCCATAATTTTCACTAAAATTTCGCACTATCAATATAACAAAATTTGCCGCCCGTCTCGTATAATTATTTACGAATAGTATTTTTTTTTCGGGCTACAATTTTTTTTTAATGACTCAAGTTATTACATAGACACCAATGATCAATTGCAACACCATAGCAATAACCCAAAACTTTTTAAAGCAGTTTAAATAAGAAATTGAGACGATTTTGAAAAAAAGTAACTAGATAAGATTATTGTAGAGGATTTGCCTACAAATGTAATTTGAATACATTTCTTGTTTTTGTTATATTTTTTTCGTGGCGTGTGCATGAATGAGACCCTCTACGCGTGGAACGTAAATAGAGGTATGTTTAAAGCCTCACAAAGCTAATAAAAGTGGCGTCAATTTAAAAAATAAAATATGTATTGCAAACTTCAAATCTCACACTTTAAAATAACGTAAAATATATTTCATTTATTGCTTTTCTGATGACTAAAAAACAATATTTCTTTTTTGATCAATTCCGCAAGGTCACTGATTTTAGGGAGACTGGAGCCTTAACAAACTTAGTATCATCTATCAGTACCTTGCAAATCTAATAAACTATTTATTCAATTAATTAATGTACTGTATCAAAGCCAGTGCGTAAACCAGTCGCGCTGGTTGGTGCATAATCTATGAACCTACTCATTTACTATGCACCTGATAATTTCCACACTAAAAGCCAGCATGATGAATAATAACGGTCTAACGCCATCGGCTTTATAAGAAGCTTTCCCGTGGAAGTTTCCTCAATTAATTGAGTATTATGTAATTTTAAATTAATAGCTTTGAGAATGGTGATAGATCAACCAACAGTGGACACGTTCGAAGTGCTAGTTAAAAGTGTGAATTTAGGACGTTGAGACTTGAGAATTTATAGTGTTGGCGCTTTCATACTTCCTAGTGTGAAAATAATTATTAATTTATTAATAATTATGGTCTAATCCTTTCATGATAGTAATAATAATGTCGATAAAATAAAAAATATGAACGATTCAAAAACATCATCAAATATCATGATGTCGTTAGATAAAAGTGAACTAATAAAGCAATTACATGTCGCAGCAGGTGGAAGAGAAATAATTAAACCTATCATTTATAATCGAAACGCCATAATCCTTGTTCATTCTAACAAGAAGTTGAAATTAATTTTATGTCACTGGTCAGTAATAAAAAATAATTACAACAAACCCGTCTGTTACACTTATTTTTTTAAATATAGAACGTAAATAAAAAATATTGTTATAGAAAGGAATTCTCAACCTAAAATAATGAAAGAATATCCACAGATGCTAACGATAGCCGCAGGGATAGCTCATATCAATTTCTATTCATTGATCATTAGCGATGACCTATCCATTATTTGCAAAAAAGAAAACGATATTTCTCTCGAAACCTTTCAAAGCACCAGACAACGAAACATTACCATCGTAATCAGTGATCGATAGCAACAATCGATTCACTTTCGCCCGATCGATTCTTATCGCAAAAACTAGACGAGTGAGCTCTAGCTCCAACACGGCTTCCTTTGGTAGGTTCCTGCTAAACAACATCTACAGTTTGTAAAGCACACAACAGGCCTACTGAAACCTATATAGGAATGGGCTCCCATGTTTTGCAGGGTTCTATTTCATTCACCGCAAACGATGTGATTGAACCCAGATTGCTCGTATCCTTGAGAACTGGTTGAGATTGAATGATGTTATATAAAGCACTGTGAAATTCTTCATTTGTGGACGTTTATTTATACATGCTCCACGTAGAGAATGTACACCTTCAAGTAAAAGATTATTTGGTTTATTTTGCGTTGTGGTAATGAGCAATGTTTTTCTTGGAACATCTTTTTATAGCCACAACTTTACAGCCAAAGAAAGATTTAACTTCGAGATTAAGAATTTTATATTTGAAATGGAATAATCGAGACACTTTTATGTCATATCATTTCAAACAGTGTTACAGACGTCTTAGGTGGTAAAATTTACTGTGTGAATTATTTAATCAAACATGATCATTGTTTTAAGAGTGTGACACACTTGGATGTTACACACAAATAAATTATGCGTTCATCAGTGCCACTGTTAACTCATTATAGTCTAAATTCAATAACACTGATACAGACGCTCACAATCAATATGGCAACTAAACAAAGAAAAGAAAACACATTCGTGAAACTAATAAAGAAGAATATTTTTTGGGGTTTTTTTGTATATCAGAAGGCCGACGAGCAGGCAAGCGGTCCACCTGAAGGTAAGTGGCTATCGTCTCCTACAGACATTAGCAATACCAGGAGGTTTACCAATGTGTTGACGATTTTTATAATACCTAAAAAGCAACTAATTCTCGAGCGCAACTGCCGGGACATACCAGTAGGTGCTTAGCGACAAATTTTCAACATAATTTTCATATTTAGATTACTTATTGATATAAATTATAAAATTTAGTTGAATATTTTAACCAACAAACCTTTGCACACTTTGAGTGATAACTTCTAGTGTTCCAGAGAATGAAACTAATGTAAAATATTGGATAGATAGTTCTTTCTAAATCAATGGTGAAAGATTTTATGCTACAGTTTCATAGAAAGATTTAGATGCTCCCATAGAGGAGCCGGATTTCTCAAGCCCAGTAAGTCTAGTAACCGAGCTATCGATCACTTTGATTGACGACGAGCTGCAACAGATGGCGGTAACTCCCGATGGTACCGTTGGAGTATTCTGTTTGGGGAACAGTTGTCTGGCAACATAGTTGAGTTGAGAGTAAAGTGGTAGCTACAGCATCGTGAACAAATATTTAAACCAAGTGTTTGCAGTTTCTGCACTACGTTTGGATAACTGTTATGTAAACACGTTGAAGTAATTAGAATGCAATTTCAGTTAAGACTGTTTAGCTTGGACCGCTTTGCATGTAACTTAATCGATAACATGCTTATCCGAAGTTTATAATACAGATACTATTAAGGAATTCTCTAATGCTATCTCCTATTTATTGGTGATATATAAATATTATCATAATTTATTATACTATAAAAAACATGGCTATATAATCAAATATTCAAAACAACCCTACAGCATCGCGGCATCGTAGTTACAAGGAGGAATATTTCCTTTGAATTGTCCTGCCGAGACATAAAAATTCCTTCCGACTTTATGGCATAAGCGCATGACTTAATACAGTTATAACTAATCTGAAGATGTACAAAATTAAGTCACATAAACCGGAATATGCCGTAAAATTTATTGTAACCTACATTTCTTTATAGGTACTTACTCGTCTAGTCGGTCGATCGGTCAATGCTGATGGTGGGTGAATTGTAAATTAATGTTACAACTTGACATCTATTGCTGCACCGTAATACGTAAAGTAAATTGTTTTTAGTAGTGTATTAGTGATTGTAGGTATCATAAATATAAAATCAACAAATAATACCTAGTTTGGTTCAGGATTTTTTTAATACCTTTGTGCAATATAAAGTGACGATCCTGCAGATAGCCACTACCGTGTTAATGACTAGAAAAAATGTGACAGAAATTGGCTATAATTTATAATTCCTTATTTGTTCTTGTATAGTTATAATCTGAGTTATTAAGAATAGCTCGGTAATTAAGAATTATGTCGAGGATATAATGAAGAGTTGCTGATAGTGACGATGATGACATTGTAAAAAAATCACCGATAAAATTCCTAGCTAACTACCACCCTCAAATTAACACCAAGCACCGTATGTTCCGGCCGCTGCACTTGAGAGCCTTTTCTCTTCTAAGCTTCACTCATCAAAGCTACATTTTTAAACACACGTTTAGCAAGAGCCAAGTAAACGACCCGTTAAATATTATAAATTATTCTAAGCTTACGCAAAATTTGAGGTAAAAAATTTGGTGAATTAAATAATTAATTCAAACTGTATAATTTTACGTGAAGCACTTAATTTTCCACGCACTACGGTTTCATTCATAGCGCAGGCGCATTGCAATTACGAGCAGAATAATTGTATGTACCACATGCCTCGTGACCTTGAGTATAACATTACAATCAGGTGCAAAATAAGTATACATATAGTTAAAAAAATATCGACAAATTGAGATGAATTTTTGAGTCTTACTGAATCTAAATTCTTACTATAAATAAGTTTGCGGATGAAATATCTATATCACATTTCGTCGCTTTTTTTTCATCTACTTTACCTTTATTACAATATTACAATTTACAATACCTTACACCGAGAGCGAAGACTGTTTTGGTATCATTAAGATACCACAAATTGGGTTAAAGATATCGCTGGTCTGTCGTAAATTTGACATTCCGGTATCTAATCTAACTATGAGCACTTAACAATTAGAGTGCGGTGTGAAATACAATGTTTGCTTACTTGTACCTGCCACCTGTGCTACCAGATTAGGCCCTAATAAGGCACTTAATGAACGTTAGAATTGACTCTACCAACTGTATGGAATACACTTGGACATAGAAGAGGCTCCGGCAAGAGACTCAGTAAGGCGTTTTCTTTGTAGATCTTTCTTATGAATTTATGTACTTATTGATATAGTAGCGAGCGATATAGGAGGGAACATTTCATTCAAACGCGTTGTTGTCTTACAAAATCAGAAACTTTATAGTAGCGTTTCTAACATAACTTCTGTTTTACTATCTTTTTAGACAGTTAAACACACAAATATAGACACAAAATATTACCTGCTGTTCTGACACGACTTCTTCTCTACTGCTGTCATCTGAAACAAATAAAGTGATAATTCAGTGTTTTATTCCGATAAAAGAATTACATGCCAAGATTTTGGTTTTACTTTTATCATTGTAATGGAGACGTTATGCAATTCTTGTCAATAGTATATAATTAATTTAAAAATATCCTAACATCTCATAATCAGGTTTAATTATAGGAACAACTGTTGGCTATAGGTTTATAACTACTTAATTAATTTGAGGCGGTGTCCTTCATCGTACACATCCATTGCAATTAAGTGTACATTTTGTTCTGTATGCAATACTACATTACGTGATCATAATCACTATTTTTAATCACTATCTAGTATATTATTGTTAGCCTATAACTTAGCCTATTTGTATATTTACCACGTAGACGAAGCCGTGGGCATAGGCTAGTAAAATTTAAATAGGCATGTTTTCATCATAAAATCAAAATAAAATAAGAAAGAGTTCATACACCAATTCCTATCCATTCTACCCACTTGCCTGTCCTAGTGACGAACAGAATCTCGAATCAGTCGAACATGCCGCTTGCTACACTCTGATAACTGCAGTCACTTCTTAACGAGATGTCGTCCTATCAAGACTTGTACCACGAGGTCGATGACCCCACTAATTTCACGGTTACATTGCACACACTGAACAATTTCGCGAAATGTTGGAATGTCGTGTGCCATGTTGAAGTTCTTACGGGACGTCCCACTTGACAATCCGTTGCTAATGAGGAGCGCGTATGAATATGACTAGACTGAGTAACTATCAATACTTACATAGTTCAGTAGTAGAAAAATCACTAAATCGTTTAAAGTTATGTCATCAAAATAAGGAGAAATAGACTAGAGAAACTTATAACATCATATGTACACATCGTTGAAGAATGCTGCACAAATATACGGAGAATCCGTCTTCATCTTGATTGTCAAAATACCAAAGTGCTCTAAGAGAAAACGACCGGCAAACAAACATGATTGATTGAATGTAACTAGAGCGTCTACATTTCTAATGTTTTCAGTAATAACATAGACATTACAGCTTATAACAAATCTTCACTAATATAAAAGAATAACTTTCGCAATTTTCCACACTAATAAATACTGTACCGAAAGTGATTAACCTCTTATTTTTATGGTATGTAGTCACGCGTGAAACATTTGTAAAATTGTGGTCGACAAAAAATCAAACATATGTGAATATTTTGTAATAGATAAACTTGATTTTACTCCTAATGAACCAAGATATGCAAGCAAAAGTTGAATCAAATATTTCGTAGGAAATAAAAGTTTAATCACTTCAATCCAGAGCAATTACACCTTTTTCTAGTTATTTGTCTATAATTAGATTGAACACAAAATTTTAATTATAAAATAATACAAAATCAAAAATCATAGATGAATATGCAAAATGTTTGGGAAAAGTTTATATCACATGATTATCATAAACACAAACATGCAAAATCCAGAAATCAAGATAAAAGAGAGCTACTAAACATCACAATATAATTATCATTATTATATACAAAGAGATTTAAATGTCCTTTCGACATGACACTATCTTATCGAACCCATTATACATAAAAGGTCAATGTTATTTAATACGATAAGAAAATGTCAAATTCAAAACATAGTAGTAATACTAAACTTGTAAACGTGAAGTGCTTAATTCATTATCTAAGTAACTGGGAACAAATACAACTTAATTTCTCAGATATGGCTTAAAACTAACATTCTGCGTATATGTATTGCGGGGAAAACTTCATTAGTGCGATGCAGACTTAATTAGAAAGCGACCAATCTGAAGGCGAACAGAACACTCTTAGAAATCAAAGAAAAGGCTAGAGTCAGAAAGTGTAATAAATCATTTTGAAGGCATAATTACAAATGTAAATACAGAGATTTATTTTAACGGGCGTGAGTGTATTTGCCGAGTGCATTCACCCTTGCAGGCCGCGCGTGACAAACCCATCCTGGCATAACATTATAACATACGTTACAATTTATCCTGTGTACCTTGATACAGTCTTTAACATTGATACATAAGGGTGAAATTACGTTTTCGCAACGGCATAAATAATTTGGTAACGCGAAGTCAAACAAATTCGTAGCGGAGATGTAAAGAAACAACTACCAAATGGAGCTCGTTCCACAATCTGATTTTCTTGATTGTGCAAAAAAAAAACATGTTAATACCCATAACGTTTTGGCGAATTGTGGAATACCGTTCCATCAATTTATAGTTCAATGTCTTGTCAAGTATATTAAGTGTTGTTAACATTAACATTGTTATAATTATAAATAACAATATGGTGAATACTAAAGGTAGCGGCTTTGTCACTAATATTCCAATAAGTACTACAAAAGTCACAATTTCCGCTATCATAATCGAACTTTTTAAATTAAAATTAAAGGTGTCAGAAGCTTTTATTTCAATCGATAAAGAATCACTGTAACATAGTACCTTTCTCGAGATTTGTACGAAGTTCAACCAACTGGCAGCAAACAGTTTACTACACTAGAAACTACAATGAAACTGAAAGTTAAAAATATAACTTTGTTTTCTTGGCACGCAACGTTTGTCTCGGCAGCCTAGTAGAATTTGTAAAGCTTAGACAAAGTAGATTACTAAAACTAATTACTCCTGACATACATATTGCTATCAGAATGTCAAGAGCAAAGATTAGCCCCATCTTAATTCATGTCTTCTGCCACATCCCCACATACTTTGTTAATTTTATCATCTCTTGTGTTTCATCAACATCAAAAATGAGTTTATTAACCTTTATTTCGAACTAAATTACGTGCACATCATTAACATCTTATTACATCAGTTTTCTTCAAATACCTTTTATTCCTCAATTATCTCCGTTGCTATTTCCACCTCGTATGGAAATAAATTACTAACAAAAAATATATGAACCCCATTTTATCGTAAATGTGGTGTGACAAATAACAGGGCGGCTTGGGGCAAGCAAAAACTAATAGTAATAGCTGGTAATGGGCTCACGTAAGCGCGTGCGCATGTCCCAGTCCGTTGTACGTGATGTTCAACATTATCAATTTATAATAAATAAAAAATACGATATACGATTAAAGTAAAATCCAGGCTTAAACAATACTTTCGCACTGAGATAGATACAGAAGCGTAACATATATAACTAAACTGTATCATTCTACGACATTGTCGACATTCCTTCAATGACGTCAACGTTCGTTCATTCATAGTTATTATTACCATCCATGTTATAGTTACGACTGAGTTAAGAACTTCATTTATACGAAGTTACGTAAAATTTATCTGCTTTGTACTATTTTAATGTTATTTCGTAATGTAATATTGTATTTTTGTTTTAACTACCTATTGTAAATCCTAGAGGCATTTATTAAAATTTATTCTGAAACATTACTTATTTACTCGTAGATAAATGTCATATTTTTTAGCTTCCTTAACATAACCTTAAAACTATTAAATGCTATTGAATTTTTTTGCTAAAATTACCTTGATCTTTCCAATGTTGTCATCAGCTGGTCATATATATAATGACATCATTCGTATGTATTATATACTGACTACTTATATTGACATGTATTTTATCGTCAACGGGTTATCTGTTCAGGGAACTGTTTATTTTCAGCCCACATAATATTATAGCACTGGTGATGCTATTGCTTAGTCTACTCATCATTATTATGTTTCAGCGTTCTGTTTCATAGTTTAATTTCATATTTTTGTCGGCCGCCCACTTGGAATCCGTTAATCGTAGTAAATTTTCCAAAATAGTACTGAGATGATTTAAAATCTTATAAGTGTCACATTTAAAATCACGAATAGGTAGATATTTAGACTGAACGAGAAATATGAAAGGAACTGGATGAAAGAGGTTCATTTTCCCTTTGAAATGCAGTGTAGGTCACGCTGTCTGTCGACTAAATATCGTGTGACGTATTATAGCTATACAAATAAATAAAATTGAAGTGTCTGTTTGTAATGTCAAAATAACAGTTACAGTGCTTAATTTTTTTTCTTATTATTTCTGTCAGTCTGTCTGTTTGTTCCGGCTAATCTCCAAAACGACTGGACCAATTTTGACAGGACTTTCACTGGCAGATATCTGATGTTACAAGGAGTAACATAGGCTATTTTTACAGATTATTAAAGGCAAATTTTTATACCGGGAACGCGGGTCGAACCGTGGGGAACAGCTAGTTTAAGGTCTAACTTCATTACCTTCTGTGTTATTTCCGTTACCCTTATCTTATTATCCTGAGAATATTAACCTCGTACCTAAAGAGGTTCAGATCGTAAAGCTATAACCTCAGCATCACCTACTTCACTAAGCTTATTATTATTTACCGCCCTGAATACCTTCAACTCATAATATGTTTGCTGTGAACTACAAATTCTAATCTCTTTAATCTAGCCTTTTCTAGATCGCCGGTTTCCTTACATGTATTTTAGTGATTTTATCGCGACGTCGTTTATGGCAATTCCTTAATAAGGTCACTGAGGATAATTATGTGATCACGGTTCTCATGGGTTTTCCAGGAATTCTATTTTTCTATTGTGCCTTTGTTTTTAGGACTTTTTTTTATTACTTCTTTATGTTTTACAATATTTTCTTCATTTACATAACCATCTCACGTATTTTTTTTGCATCTCTGTTATCACTACTATCTTTAAAAGATGCTTTAAATGAAACAGCTGTCTTACACTGCATTTAATTTACTTTCCACTATATCTTATCAGTACTCAAAGCCATCTTGAGATATATTTGCAAGAGACCGCAGTTTCGCTTATCTCTATTGTGTTAAGTTAATTAGTACACTGTTAATAAACGCAAGATAGTAGGTGTAATGCACTTTAGATAAAAGTTACTTGTTGTAATGGTAGTCTCAAATCGTAACCAGGTTCAAGTGCTTGTCTAAGGGCATCTTATCAATATCTGTGTTGTTTTTTTATTAATTCATAAAATTCATTACTTTAACCAAAATAACAAAATACACACTTACGTACAACATACTATATGAATACAGCTTTAAAGATAAAAACAAGTGAAATACCAAAAAACAACACCTCTTTATAAATAAGATAACAAAGACAAAACTTTAGTTCTGCTTATTATTCTAAAACCTTATTTTCTTGTCAATGCCAATCAGGTTAATTCAATAACAATTCACGATAAAACTGACTGGCAATTTAAAACTGGAACCGATTCTCATGTTACATTTCTAAATAAAATAACTGTAGCACAGCACACACACAATTCGTAGCATAAACAGTTTGGTTGTTTCGACTAGAAGGTAGCTAGCTACTAATGCTATTAGGCATACGTTAGTTTGTCAAACAAAACGACAGATTTAAATAGCCATTGTTCAACGAAGGCATTGAAACTGTAAGGAATTTTGTACGGTATTTTATTATGACTGGAAATAATGTAATCATAGTTGCGGTATGTAGTAATACTTTGTATTCTTTCTCCAAACTATTGGAAACATCAGTAGCTTTGACTTGAAGTGCCCTCTTTGAGACTAAAACCACAGTCAATGTGTGGGCCTTGCGGGGTGAGAGAGAGGCGGTAGCGAGGGAGAGACTTGGGACACAATGCAGCAGTGACGAATGCCTATACAAAAGCGGCATTTCGCGTGACTTCAAACGCGATGGACCACTGTATGTTTTTTACGCTGTGCTAGAACTTTGATTTTAGAACTAATTATATTTTTGATCATTTTAATATCAGTTTAACTGTAGGATATGACTTTTTTTTTTTTTACTTTTGTATTGGCTTGTGTTTTGACCACAATCTCACTATGGTAAGTGATGATGTGGCCGAAGGTGGTAAGCATACAAAGCCTAGAAGGAACTGGCTCTCAAGTGCAGCTGCCGGAATACACTAATAGGTGTTTGGCGATAGATTTTCAACTTGAGGGTGGTAGCCAGCCAGACGGGTACTACAAAGTACCTTACCACCGTGCTATGGTTTCCTCACGATGTTTTCCTTCACCGAAAACTCAAGATCATTGTAGGATTCGAACCCACGACCTTCGCCGCGGCGTCCAACGTCACTACCACAGAGCTATCATTGCCTCAAATATGATTATCATAGCTTCTAGATAATCCATAAAGTTTTTAAAATTCTTATTCAGTTAAATAAAAAATATCGATTACTGAATATTAAATAGCATTCAATGTAATATTAAATTAGTATTACATTTACATTAATTAGGATGTTTATTTTTAATTAAAACAAAGCAATCGTTGATAATATTTACATACTCACACACGGCCAGGATCCCAAACCACCCAAACTAAGCAGTGCTTGTTCTATGTATACTGGATAACTGATATACTACATTACTACCTACCATTTTTTTTCTAAATATATACTAACTAGCTTTTCCCCGCGGTTTCACCCGCGTTCCCGGGATAATAGCTTATAACCTCAAGAATTTGGTTATCAAATGCAAAAAGAATCTTTCAAATCCTTGTAGTAGGTACCAGAGATTAGGCCGTTCAAACAAACAAAAAAACTCTTAAGCATTATTTTATTAGCATAATATAGATAATTACACCCACACTCTAAAATAAATAGATAGCCTAGTACATTCTTCACACACGCGCCATCTGATCCTAAACTAAGCGAGCATGTACTACGGAAACCAGATAACCGATATACTCCATATACTGCCAATAAATATTGATATAGACATTGTATTTATTTGACGTTGGCCTCATTTATGGCCTCAAACTTAAAACTAACACAAATCTAAGATTACATTCAGTTAATCGCACCTCATTTCATGGTGTAAGAGGAATTAAATGAACCAGGGCGTTTCATCACTTGACCCAAATGTGCATCAACGGTGATGATGATAAGATAAAACACATAACACAACACTAAATGTTTGTTTACGTTGATAGCGTACCCAAGGACGTTGGCGTTCGGCCCTGTCTAAACGTAGCTAATTGAATGTAAGTAGATACTTGTTCTCCAGCCTTATAGTTTTTTTCTAATTGTTGTCACAGACAATTATCATAATGTAATTTTTTTTACGTATTTAATTTAAATCTTGCAGTCTAAAAACTGACGGTATTGAGAGCCAGTTTCCTTCTATCAGCTAATATCCTTACCAGTTTTGGCCTCACCATTTACTTACGTTCCTATACCAGTAGGTAGACAAGCAGGCAGACGGTACCTAATGGTAAGTGGCCCCGCCGCTTATGGACATTTGCAATATCCCCCTGGGATTGCTGATGTATTGCCGACCTTTTTACGCCACTGTCACATTTGAATTTGTCAGACTGTCCAAAAAAAAAACAAAATATATTTAAAATGTAACCTTGCTGAGTTTCTTGCCGATTCTTCTCTTCTTCTCTTGAAGGCGACATCCGAATCGGTGGTAGCTTCATTAGTTCATAAGTGCCCTTCTAAACTGCCTAAACTGAATAAATGGCTTTGACTTTTAAGAACCCTAAATAGTAGCGCTCAAATGAATTCTTTTTTTTAAATAACATTGCTAATAATTTGTTGCATAATTAAATTGGTTCAAATACTTGTATACAATTTTTACCTTTATAACTGTAATAAAAATAACATTCCCTTATCTTACTGTTGTACCATTGTTTATTATAATGTTATAATAACGGTAGTTCGTTTCCGATATTTTTAATGTTTTTACCTAGTTACAGTCACGAGCATAAATATATGCACACTTAGTAATTACAACTTTGACATCACATATTATATCGTAATAGTATTGGTTCGAAAATACTATGTTCGTTCTCCAAGAGAAAATTCCTTTTATATTTATGTTCGTGACTGTACATGGCATACATGTAATGTGTAGTTTTAGTGGCCATTAGTGTAATTATTTCGATAAACTTGTCAGAGTGGCGTGTTGTTTGCTAATTTGGCATATTTTGACCGGCGAATGACGGCAAGGTCACAGTGATCGATCGTAGTGAAAAACTAACTTAACAGTAACTTAACAACTACTATAGCCATATCCTCTAATGGAGTCTCCTTTTAAGTTATAAGAAATAACTGTACTAAGACGCCGCCGCACTCTTCCATATCTACATTAAAATATAGGAGTAAGTATTATCATATTAATTCAATCAATTTTACAGAATTGATAGTAAAAGACAAAATAGTAGTAGGTCTATTAGTCCTACAGACGCGCGTGACAGCAGTGAGTATAAAAATGAGTGGGGAGTGAATTACATAGTGAATTTTTCAACTGGGCACTGGGATGGTCAAATCCAAAAATAAAGGGAATAATGATAAACACTGAAAGGAGTCTCGGTGCTGATTTTGATAAATAGGTACTATATCTTCCCAATTGTATTTTAATAGGATATTCCTATTACAAATTAAACCAAATCCTACCTACATACATGAAACAACAAAAGAAATTTATGATGACTAAGTATCTAAAAAAGATATCATGACAAAATCCCATAAATCTCCTATATATGACGGGCCGGTTGGCGTGGTTGGTAAGATACCCTATCTATCACTCCGCAGTTCGTGGGTTCGATTCCCACTCAGGACAAACATTTTGTGTGCATGAACATGTCTAATTGTCTTGTGTCTGGTTGTGGTTATCTATATATGTATGTATTTACAAAAGAAAAAGTAGTATATGTAGTATATCAGTTATCTGGCTTCCATAGTACAAGCTCTGCTTAGTTTGGGGTCAGATGGCCGTGTGTGAGGAATAATGTCCCAGAATATTTATTAAATACCTCAATAATTGTACTATACTAGCAAAATAATAAAGTAGCTTTAGAGTCAAGTTAGTAGCTAAGTAATAATCTATTATCGATAACTATCCGACTCGATTATAAAACTTTATTTCCCGCTATTTTGCAACACAAACAAGTGTGCAGTGCCGCTGATATATAACACGTTTCGTTATCTCTTACTTTACGGTATCACACTGCTATGTATAGAGTTATCAGTTAATTAGCTACACTTGCCGCGGAGACAGATAATCAATTTATATTTTCATAGGTTGATAAGATTGATTAATGTATAGGGATCTGTGAAAGGGGAAGGCCAAAGAAAGTATCTGACTGTAATAATCGAGGTTAACAAGATTGTGGTGTGAATGAGAATATAGAGCAAGCGATATGAAAAATGAAGATACATGACGTGTAACAAATGTTTTACACAGAGTAGGTAAATTATGGGTTTTACGAAGGATCGCGTAATCATGTATTATATATTGTGATTATGATTCCTGACACTCCCTTAAGTTATTATCATCGATTTCCGATTATGTTATTGTTAATTTCAATAATATAGATAGGTACACATTACTCTATCAATAATTAGATTTAGATTATCTAACTTGCCAACCCTGTAGCAATAGAAACGCAGGTAAACACAGCTTTTCCACAGCTAGAAGCAGAAGCATCGAAAGTTAATTTGTAATGTGACAGAGTGTTGCAGATAGGTTGAATATAGGCCGCCTCGGGCAAAGGCTTTCACCAGATCACATTGAAAGCTGTACAGAAGTGAACTGAGTTGAAGACGATATACTCACATTATTAGTAAATTTTCATTCTCAATAAGAAAAACTAAATCGCTAAGCGAATTTTATCCACGCTGATAAAGCACAACATTGAAAACATCAAAATTGTACTCATATGCATGTGTCATTCATATGTATGAATTCGTGTGCCTTGATCACTTGCGTACCTATCTAAATTATACAAATTATAACTTAAAGATGCATCTTTCATCAAAAAATATCAAATGCTCAGCTCTGGTTAATATGGTTCTACACAAACTTACCACTATGTCATTTACTGTACATATTTGCTAAATTTCTTCATCTACATTAGTTCCCAAAATATTTAGTATTATTATTCCCTATTGAGTTAATAACATTACAAACATTAACATATTTAATCGAAGTGTTGATTAATTTTATCGATCATCACGTTGATATAAATAATCACCACACTTTCACATGATTACTATCATGAAATTACAATATTATTGTTTAATTCAATGTAATTAAAACAGTATTACAATGCAGTTAAGTAATTAAATCGTATGGCCTTGAAGTAAAATACATAAAATCACGAGAAATCTTATTTTATAATGAGTGTATTTCTAATACATATTATAATGAAGGAAAAGTAGCATAACTGCGCTGATAAAGTACTTAAGTACACCATGCTCGCGCACAAATTATTATGTTCAACGTGCTCAGTTTCCAGATAAAAAATAAGCATTTAAAAACTTTCAGTATGAATCTTTACTCGGCTTTGTTTAATCATCTGAAAGCATTGGCTTTAAATTAAGTGAATGAAAAGTTACAATTTACAAGCAGCGCTACAACCTATTACTAACAATACAAAATAATAAACAAACCGAGACGTGAGAAAAAAAATACACAAAGAATACCGTAACGGTAACAAGTTGGAACCATACTAGCTCACTAACCCCGAGGCGATCTAACGAAATGAAAATTTTGAACAATATCTGACCACTAATAAGGACATGCCGAGAAAGTGATATCGGCCGAACAAAAACGATCGCGTCACGAACTACTCCAAGCTCACATTGTTACGATCGCCCGAAAACTATCAAAGTGGCTGTTAATAACCGTTTAGAAAGTTGTAATTTTACTATTAAGACCGATAATTTTCGCTGGGGAGGTGAAAAGTTCACGACTTTAGAGTTCGATTCGCTTCCGTGCCTGGCTACCATTAGAGGCGAGACGTAGTGGTTCGCACGCGGCACTAACTAGTAAGAACTGTTACCTCAGATCGTATGGACTAGTGTTACTGCATATTCCGCTGCTTTAATTAGCGTAACATTGCTCGGAAGACAGAAAAAAATAAACTGTACATAAACTTTTACTCCAAGGTTGGTTAAATTATCTGGATTCCTAAATAATCTTTCTCCTGAAGGTTCTCTAATGTAGATTAATTCTCCATTTTCAGAATAAACTAAATCTATCGATTTCGTACTGTCTATTTTAATTATAATGTATTTACAAGTTCAGAAAGGAGTTAGAACTTATTGAAATTATTATTTGAATGGCAACACTACAATGATGAAAATGAGATGAAATCGTTCTTTGTAATAAAGACTACTGTATATTGCCAAAGAAAGGATTAGTAGACTTATTTCGAAACCTTACCCTCTTTCCTACGACCTCAATAAAATGAGAAACAATCTCAACTAATTCGGTGATATTAATAACAGGCAATAAGTATCGTTCATATCTGTATAGAAACTTATTACAACCAACAAAGAATCCAAAATGAATGGCTTCGTTTAACCTATCGACATACCTAACTGGTGACTTACATCTCCACACGACATTACAAAGAAAGTATAATTTACTATTACACTTAATGATATACACGGAGTAGGATAAACTATAATTCAACCAACCAATTTCACCTATTAAGAAGAAATGCTCTCTCTGTACCGTAGGTCATAATTTTAGATACGATAAGGCCCAGCAATCCGTTAGTAAAGTGAACGAACAATGGCTCATGAATGGTAAAAATAGCATGTAATTTTGTAGTAGACGAAGGCATTGAACCATTTGTGGTATCAAGTGCTATCAATGAACGAGCTGGTAAAGAAATATGAATTGGTAAAAAGAAATAAATGGCAGATTAAGTGAGCGAGTCGTAGAATGTGATGATAAGAATAGAAAGGCTGAAAGTGAAGACGGGCGGTAAAAAAATCTAATGAAATTGCTACTTTTTTACCGTTTTTGTATGTCTGTATGATGAAATTGCAATATGACGTAGAACCAGGAAAACAATCGAATAAAGTTCCTTCTTCTTTCGGAATGATCAATGTGAGAAGATGACAATAAGAACACTCATGTGAAAGTTCCCAACGACGTTCTAAACCATTAATAATCAAAAACTTCACACTTGTCTGTACATTTATAATTATAACAATAAATGAGACATGTATAGACGTTTAGGCGCAATCAACTGCGCTATTGTCGAAAAAGTACAATTCATTGCTTAAAATATGGTACAATAGATTTGATCAATCATCTTACTAAAATGTAGTTTACTGGACATAATATATGCATCTCCAAAATGATAATAATATTTACTAAAAAAATAAAAATCAGCACAGATAAAAAGTAAAACACCTTCCATGTCTCTCATAAAAAAAAACACAATAGAGAGCCATGGATTTAGTTGAATGCAAACGATTTATCTGATGGTTTTCTAAACCAAATGTGAAACGATACTCTTAATAACATCTTTTCTTTCCGTCTCTAATGCCTATGTAAGCGTTAAGTCATGACCTACTACAACATTCGCAAAGACCATGAAAGTAAATAGATGGTAATCCGACGAACGTGTACTAGCTAAACCAGATTACATCTGCGGGCTGTTCAACATCTGTCATTAAATAACCAACCTTAACACTTAGCAGTAAGATGGTAAATATGGTTTGTTTTCGTTATTCGAACAGCAGATATAAAGTGTCTGGGAAGTAGCGAAAACTGTAAGTCTGAGGAGAGTAATTTCGCTAATTTGTTAGGCTAAGCTTAAGGTTGACAGAAACATGAACTTGCTAATTAAATAACTTGGGATATCGCAACATCATTAACACTAATGATACCTTATTTATCAGATCAGTGAGAAATCATCAATGAATATTTATTGACTGCCTACGTTATTAGTTATACAACTCGTGTTAATTTATGAACTGCTAATAATTGTTCTGCTATCACATTTTAGTGTTTCAAGTTATCTAATAAGCAACTACGTAACGTACCGATAGGCTGATTGCTCTGGAGGTCAAGTACCCTGACATGCCATAGGTCGTGGGTTCGATTCCCACCCAGGACAAACATTTGTTTGCATGAACATGTTTGTTGTGAGTCTGTTTTAAATTTGTACATTAGTATAGATATTTACAAGTAGTCTATATATGTAGTATATCATTTCTCTGGTCTCCATAACAAAAGCTCTGCTTAGTTTGAGATCAGATGAAAGTATGTGAACAATCTCTTAAATTATATTTATTTATTTATTTACTTACAAAACATTGCCAATCTGATAATAAGCATCTAAAATACGATAAAAGAATGATAGTAACTCTCAAACTACTTTTTGGACCATATTCACGTATACCTAAAATTAAAAGATTAAAAATCAACATTCAGAAAGACAAAACGGACAAACAATGTTGCAATAGTCATCAAAATTGCACAAACATACGACACATAATCAAAAGGAGATTTACTGCCATTATACACAATTCTCAGATATTCGTATGTGAACAAATATTCCGAAAACAATGTAGAATCATCGTTCAGCATATGAATGCAAATATGCGTTAAGTTTCACGGCTTGAAGAACTCTGACAATAATAAAAATGAATAACATTGAAACTGACTGATTGACATTCGAGTCAAAAGTGATAAAAACTTGCAGGTATCTCAAACTTATATATTTCACTGGATCATCTTACAGATTGTAGCTCGAATATCTCATTACACTTATTTTACTCTTTAGAACACTTTTCAGTTCTCGATCTTCCGATTTCAATTTGTGATTATATATCGTCCTTTCCTTAATTCATGCCTATTCACGTAACTTCGCTAAAAAAAGTAGAACAACATTTTTTTTATATCAAACGGCATAGGTAATTTTCCGTACCTTGAAAATAAACATGATCAATGTGTTAAAAAAATTAAACCTAATAGAGGGAATACAATGTCCATAGAGTTACGAAGATGAATGACAATATTAAAAGTTGCATGGTTATGTTATGTTAGCAATAAGGATACCCGTTACAGACATTAAACTTCCTTGAAAATATTCAAGTAAACTTAGAAAGCAAATTCCTAGAAGCCTATAGGATTAGATATGCTTGCTAGACTACCTATGTACGCAAAAAATATAAAAGGCGCTAAACTACGCGTCCCTTGCTGCGTGCTAAGACACGCAGCCGGCCCATTACACGAGCACCTTGCGAGAACCAATCTTAAACATGATGATACCTAAACTGATCAAAATTTACAACTCAATAAACGATGAAGTAGGTGATATATATACATCGTATACGTCAAGACGTTATCTAGATTTAAGCAATATTTATAATGTAAAAACTAATGGCTGTCCTTAAAATAAAATAAAATCTAGAGCCAAATGTAATAGTTCAAAATGGTATAATCATTGGAAAATAAATGATCTCCCTCCCTCTTGTTTGGAAATAGTACTATAACAAGAAGAGAAATCAAAGGATGTAATGATATACCTATTGCTGTTAAAAAAAACTGGAATTTACAAGACAATGTAATCGTAAAAGACGAACAATGATCCTATAAATAATTGAAGAGTATTTGGACAAAGGCACCTGCTCCCATGGGAACATTCGCAGGCGTTCCGCACTACGGGGCGCCTCTGCATTCACACCCAAGTGAACATTAAACGTGGAAGTCATGGTAAATGGAGGAAGGACGCTCCGCATGACATCTCCGTATTCATTATTCTATAGTATTTGTGCCATCGAAAACAAAGACTACAAGATAAAAGTTCACCAGAAAAAAATCTGATCATTATGTTGTACTGTAATATCATCAAAAGTTTCGATTCTTTAAATAAGATTTACGTTATATTGTAGTCAAAAGAACAATAATGTTAAATAGCATAGTGATAGAAACTAACTAACTGTACATTTAAAAAGAAAAATCACTTAAATTGGCGAATCTGATGAAGCAATTTAAAAATTAAAGTCAACAAACATTTACAAAAAAAGAAATTGAAATACTGTGGGTGTTGAGTTGTATAGGCATTAAAAGACACGCGAACCATAATTACTTAAGTAACGCTACCGTAGTGTGATTAGCGACCATCCAAAAACAGTCACAATAAATCTAACCTCATATTGGTATTTAGGACACAGATTGTCGCATTGGACATTGCTTGTGGACCTCACGCGAAATACAACTGCAGTATAATACGGCGAAATTAAAATCGCTGTTTTTGTAGACGTCTCAGCATTGCATTAATGCTTTCAAAGTAGGCCGATTAGTATCGATGTGTCGCTAAACAGTGTCAAGTGTGTTGTTGGTCCACGGGTCGAGCGTGAGAGACTCATTGGCGTATCATCGACGTAGGCGGCTAGCAAAATCTGGTAATAAGCAAAGAATACAAGAGTAGGTACTTATTTAAATTGAAAAGTGAAAATGTGAGATATAAAAAGTGAAATGTCTTTATCTGTTTCAGAACGTCTTTTGTTTGTTAACGATTCCTTTACAATGCTATTGTTTAAAATTTAAAGAGATGCGATTGAAAGTATCTAACAATTCATCTAATCTATAGGCTGTAGGTACCAATTTACAGTCAACTAGCTGTCACCCGCGGTTTCATTCGTGTTCCTTATAAAAAAAGCAGTCTATGTTCCTCTTCATACGATATCTGCATACCAAATTTCATCGAGATTGGTTCAGTGGTTTAGGCGTGAAAATATTATAATATTAGTAGCAACATGAAAATGTTTTCTAGCTTTACCCTTTTATACCGAACTAAAGTCCAATTTAGATCTTACTTAATGCCCTCCAAGTAATTCAGTACCCTACTTTCATGACTGCCAACTTACATTACAACTAATTTGCTTACCCAAAAAACATACAGAAAAGAAATGACACGCGAGCGCCTGTCGCGAAGCGCCAAACTTGGCATTGACATTGAAAAAAGTCCAGCGGAGGCTTGTAATCACCACCTGTCATCAGATGTGCTCAATTCGTTGACAGCTATATTGAGAATAAAAATAAATGTGGTTAAATAATGATTGAGATTTATCTGTGATAACAACGCTTGATCTGAACAAAATACAAAATGGAATTATGGAATTCAACGAATACTTATACAGAGATGGGTTTTTAACTTGCTTGCTTAACTTCCTTGAATTGTGTAATGTGTATTAATCTACGGAATCCATAACAGACAGAAAAAAAACATCAATAAGAAAGCTTTAAAAAACTTGCTATTAATCTTTATAATTATTATAAATATCTCAACGTCATATTTACGAAATAAAGAGGCTCGTTTCAAATTCGCGAACAATACAGAAAAGTAACCTACAACGAAAATAATAGAAGTGACGAATTAAAAAGTCATCTAGTTAGATCACACCGTTATAATTTTCGGAACCGCGATGCCGACTAAGGGCCGGGCCACACAACAGATTCATCTGAGACAAAGCAGCATTCACCGTTACTTGCCAACTTTGCGCCACTCCAATGGAAAGTAACACAAGTGGAACGAGAATTATTGCTGGTGTTAATTGAGGCTATTGACCATTGGATTGGAATCGTTATTATTCTATAAGAATATTTTGTCAAAAAAACTAATGTGACAGTGAACGTGGGAAGTTCGGAAATGAGGCGAGTAATGATCGGTATTCAGGTGTTCGTAATCATAAATTATTTTTAACTGAAAGCTACTTTCGTTTTAACCTTTTTTGGCATCATAAAACACTGGGCAATTTATTTCTTGAACTACTTTATCTCGCCCATCCTTCTACAGACGTGACAACAAGGTTAGACAGCAAAGTGGATTCAGTTGACCTTTTGTGTCATGCCAAAGTGTTGCAAAGCCACTAACAATACTAAATCAACAGCTTTATGCCACCTTTTATGCTCTTATTTAGTTTTACTGCAAGTTTTTGAAAAGTATGAATAAAAATCTGTAAAGATCTCACATTACCACATTAACGATGCCAGTGTAGTAAAATGTGTACTAAAAGTAAAGGGATATTATTACAAATGTACGAAATTAAGTTGCGTTTATGTGAGTTTTATGAGCGCCCAAGTACTTAAATTTTGCAATGGTCTTATATCGACTTTAGTTCACTTTCTTCTTGAACCATGTAAAGTTGGTGCTGGAGTTATATCTTCAGTTTATATATAAAAAGACTGTATTTTTTTTAGTTCTCAAACTTGTCAGCTATTTGATCAACCCGACACCATCCAATTTTCACAGTCGATTTGAGATGGTACAAAAAAGTGTAGACGGCCGGCGCAGTGTCTGATGTGACCGCATCCTATTAACCCCACCACCCAAGAGTTTAATGTATTATGGGAAACTCTTTGGTCCCCCTAATGATCACCCTAAAACTACACCTGTATTTATTACCTCTATAATCATAAATCATAAATGCAAATGTAAATAAATCAATGAGGCGAAAAGCCATTACGATTCCCTTCGTTGTATTTATTTACCCAAGTACTTACAAACATAGGTTTGTAGTCGGGGGGAACAAAGCGTTACGCAAGACGGAGTATATAAGTCGGACGGGTGATACGGGTGGCGGTCAGTGGGATTACCTTCGCGGCTGCAATGATGTAACGGTCGTCGGATACCGGAAAAAAACGAACAAGATCCGAATGACATTGATTTTGAATTTTGAACTCGGAATTTTACGGTTCACAGACCAGCTGTTTGTCATCACACCGTTTAACCAATTTGAATGCAGTGCTACGAATGATGATGGACGTATCCAGCGTATTTTCAAGTGAAAAATGGTACTCGAGAATTCTTGACTAATAAATAACTTCTCAGAACAAATTATTATCAATATATTATGAATGAAATTTCAAGTGCAACGCAATGTTCCCAAATTGAAAGAATCAAATCGCAAAGTATAAAATTGATAAATAACAATGAGAGCGTAACAAAGATAAAATATAGGTACATATTTCAAATAGTAAACAAACATTCTGATATCACGGAAAAACTATAAGATAATACGAGAACGACAAGCAAGGTCAAAACTCAAAGAAATTTATTTTCACCAACACACAGCCGATAATTAGATAATTAACCCATTATACATATAATGAGAACGTTAATATTTCACACGAGCGATGTCTCAAAGTGAAGGGCGAGGAAAAAGTTATGAAACATAATAACAATGTTGCTACCGTATTTGATTTATTAGCAGGCGTTAGCATAATTAGCACGGACGGTTTTACTTTTAAAGTTCAAGGTCAAATACTTTGGTATCTGCTAACTTGCGTGAAAGATGATTTAATAAACGATAATGATAATTTATTGGTCTATAACTTGAAATATGATTAGGTTGCGTGATATAAAATTGCGTGCGTAAACTTAAATTTTATGGGCACCATAAGTGAATTAGAAATCACTTAAAGGTTGAAGTGGAAAGGTGACAATAATCAACAGGGTGCGAAAGATAAAGATGTATTAAATACTAGCAAACATTTCCATACATCAGAAATGGTTGATAATCAAATTGTAGGCCAAAATATAATGATATTACCCAAAGTAGAAACATTACCAAGATCAATGTCATTATGATTGATATGATCAAGGACGCATTGCGTCGCGTCGGTGATGGCTAGCGACAAATCGATTCGTTTGACATTGACATCTTAATTATACGCCGGCGATTAGCTGTAGATGAGTCATCTAATTGAAAATCTACTGCAAGTGGGCGACGAGCTAGCGACAGGGAAACCATAATGGGTTTTAACCGGAGTTTCTGCCCAAAATTCTCGAATAATGCAATAGATTTTGTCTATATAACAAATTGTACCTTGACTGCGGGAAGAGTAAGCATTGGAAATTATGTTTACATTCGTTTGTTAGGAAATTGAAGGTGAAAATTTATTTACCTGCCTAAACACATAAAAGTAGCAAATACATTCACTTTGATTAATTCAATACAGGAATTGTATTTACCTAAGCACTTTAAATTGTATATAGATTGGATCTTACAATGAGCTGCATCGAACTAGTTATCATTACAAATACGAAAGTGTCTTAGGAATGCTTAGAATTTTTAATGATTACGATGAGAAGATCTGGATCAATTACATTATATTGAAGCCTGTACTTTCTATTGATTTGCAAATAAAACCTTCCTTTTCTTCTTTTGAACAACCTATGATATCAAACATACATTATCTAGTACCTATATGAACTTCACATCTTTTTCCCCCGTCCTTGCGGTTCCGGCGTTGGCGGCTCGTCATAGTGTATCAAATATCCATCGTTATCCAGTTGTTCGGTTCATTACGTATCAGTTTCTTGAGAGACGCTTCAAGCAGCCGCCGACCGCAGTCACGTCTTGTTGAGAACGCGACAGTGATACCGAACCGAATGAAACGTGCGTCATTGAGAGTTTGTGGCCTTGGAAGTCAGCTTTAGTTCTTTGCCGTACTAACCTTACTTAGACTCTTTTCTCGTTGATACTCCAGATGTAAAATATTAATTCATTAAAAAAAATCGTCTAAATTCTTGATAAGTAAAAAAGGTTCAGATTAATAGATAGAGCCTTGATTAATTAACACTTTCACACTTACAATTTAATCAACTAAACTTTTGAATGAAATCGTGCATACATATGGATAAGATTACAGTTGAGATTAAAGTCTTATCCGATTTGGTTTCCTCTCGGAAGGTGTCAAATCTACAGGTTAGCTCATTTTAAGCGATCTCTAAAGGAAATCACGGACATACACTAATTGGAAGAGACGAAGTATTTTGACATTTCCTGTTTGGAAAATTGTCACACTATACGAAAGTGACCACTCATTACCAAATATAAATTATGTTAGGTTATACCGCCAGTTTCCGAATGATCAGTCAAAGTGAATCTATGATCAAAACTATTGCCGTCTTTGTCATTATATACGTCACGGACAGTGACAGGTATAACTAGAGATTAACATTGATTATACTTCTAGAAACTAGGTGCAAGTCTTGTCTGTTGTCGGATACTGAATTTCCTACTTTGATTTATCATACAAAATTAAATTAGAATTGTATTTCAACTTTTGAGTGATAGATTCCACCAACTGCCATTGAAAATCTAATAGTAGGTAGGACCGCTTCTTACGAAATTTTGAACAACTTTATTTGTAAGTAAATTTAAAAAATAATTCACATAAACGCGTTAAAAAGCGAGACATGAAGAGCACGTCGGTGTTCACACGACAACCGTATGCGTTGAAAGTTGATCCGGTGCATATCGCTTTTCAAAACACCCCGCCCGTGAGAATCGGCCTTTATATTTAATTAGTCAATTACAGACAGTTTATTTCGCTTTATGTACCAAAAACTATACTAACCTAATCATAGACGAGCGACTGGATGATTAAATACCCATTGTAAACATCAAACGGAAGAAATTATCATCCAATGTGTCATCTTTGAGGGAATATAAAATATTGATCAAAATTATTTATATTAAATTCAAGTAATTAAAATGACTAAGTAACTACTTTTAATTGAAACGATACGAAATTGAAATACACATTTAACCACATCTGAGTCAAAAGAGTTCACTATTTAAAATCCCCGATAAATAAAATCAACTAGGTACATTAATTTATGCAACAGGGGAACCCCTATGAAACAAACGTAAACAATATCACCATGGTAAATCTCTTCAAAACAATACCCCACGAATTGTATTGTGCATCAACCAAATACTAAATTTTAAAGGTTGATATTCGATCAAAACATTGGTTTTTTGATCGAATCCATATAACGTACCCGTTGGCGTGGAGGTTCGATAACCTGACTGACATGCTATAGGTCGTGGGAAAGATCTAGGAAAGAAAGAAAGAAAGAAAAAGTTTTCATTTGTGCACGCATCCGACGCACACAGCTTCAACAAATTTCAACACTTACTGTGATTATAGATATATAAAATCAATACATAATTTTTTTTTATTATGAACTAATATAAAAACACCATAATAGATTTTTACACATAAGAAAACAAACACAAACAGATGTGTGCATGAACATGTCTGATTGTCCTGAGTCAGGGCATTACATTGTTTTACATGTAATTTATAAATTGTCTGGTCTCGATAATACAAGTTCTGCTTAGTTAAGCTCAGATGGCCGTAAATGAAGAAAGTCCCGGTATATCTATTTATTTATATAAAATGTATGCAACACCGCAAATGTCAACCGCCTACCTACATCAGAGTCCCAAGGCCGTCCATACACCTACGCTCTAGTTAGGAGAAAGGAATCTATTGTGATGCTTTGTATCATGTATGTATGTCATTAGGATCTATTATTGCGTACAATTTGCATTGTCAGCTCTTATTGACGCGATTAGAAGTGATATGTAAAAGAAATGAGACTCGTTTGATTGATTGGTCTATTGGCGAATGGTATATGTCTAAGACTACCAACATTTGTAAAGATTATTTTCAAACTCTTCTACATGTTCTGTAATAGCTTCATTTATTACACACTTAGCTTCCATCCATTGCTTTACTATGGTAAATGTACTATGTTTTTTTACAGGGGATGATTTATATGTGTGCAAAATTTCATTAAAATCCGTTCAGCTATTGGGGCGTGATTGAGTAATAAATATCGATTCTACGCAAATTTTCGTATTTGTATCTAAAGTTAGTAAAAATTTTGATTATTTATTTAAATTAACTCATTGGGTATGTATTTTGTCTACACTTTCAATGAATATTAATCTTCTGCCTGACTAATTACAGGAAATCCCTCATTAAGTAGGTACACAAACATGATCGATCGATCGACTTCACTGTCTTCGTTATTCCCCTACTGCCTTCGGTATTCCCCTACTGCCCTCGAAATTCCCCTACACACTTCGAAATTCCCCTACACACTTCGAAATTACCCTACTGCCTTCGATCTCCATGGGAGGTGCTCCCCAGTTATTATTATCCTTGATCTCAATGCATGCACATATCATAATATTCATATTCAATGACGATTGACATCTTGTACGCGGCCTTGAGCATGAGAATGTGGCGCACGCGCTGATTACGCATGCAGTACAGATCTGATGCATTACTTTAAAAAATAAATCGATATTTTGTGTTCTTTTATGACAAGGATTATTAATCATTGATAAAATAGTTTATAATAATTTAATTTATACAGACAGATATTATAATAATATGAAGAATTTTTGTTTATAGATAATATTTTTTTTAAGAAAGTTTAACAATAAAAAACACATGACCCTATCATTTCACTTTCAGCTGACACAACTGATGACGTCATTAGATAACATGAATAAACTATAAACTGACATTGATAAGAAAAATCTATTCACAAAATCTATTGCGGACAATGTACGCTTTATTCAATCAGTCGTCGAAACGACGAAGATAAATCCTAAGATAATGAACAGTCTATCTTTTGTGACAATATTTTATGTAATAACACTCATATTATGCAGTATTATTGAAACAAAGGATTTTACTTGTGCAATAGATTACGAAAGCTAACTCTGCCAACTAATGGTTCATAGACCGCGGAGGTTCATAGGTCAAAAGCAACCTTGTTCGAAAAAAAAGATTACAAAATTATTGTAATTGAAAAAGGAATTCCGAACCAGGAACTATAGACTATTAAACTATTTCATGGCCATACTCCTAATTCAGAAAATCCTCGCAATAAATCTAGGTTTACGGCGATTTGGATTTAGTAAATTAAAGCCTATTGTTATATCATAGAGGATACAATGGTTTAGCTAGAATGATAAAAGATAAACGTTAAAATGGAGTTTATGTCATAAAGCGGTCATTCATAGTCATTGTCGCCCACTAGTTTTGCACGGTTTTGTATATTAGGTATATAGGTATTAGGTGTATATATAGTCCTGGTAATTGGAATTCTCCTAACAAAACTTTAACGTGTATTTTTATAAAATCACAAATTAAATCTATTTTATTTAAAAGCTTCTACTTCTTCCTTCGATAACTCTTCCGTTTCAAACTGCTTTATAAAATGCTAATATTTACAAACAGACACATACAACCGTTACAATTTAACAATAGTGGTACCTACACTCACAAAAAATAATTCGCACAAACCAAAATTTAAATAACTGTTAGTAACTGAATGCAGGCAGGTCACTCTAACCAAATTCGTCAAAAAGACGAATCTTTTGACGATCCTCTTGTGCCATGAACAATACTATATTGCATAAAATTGTGAATAGACATCATCTATTATTGCGTAAAAGGAAACGAAGCGTTACATGCTGATTTGAATCGAGGAAAAAAACAAAAGAGCCAACACCATTTAGGAGAATCGACGTGCACTTTTTCAGTTTATCTAAGATCGTAACGAATTGCTGTGGGCTTTATTTGCACCTATCTTCATTTCCCACGGACGTAAGACCGCCTCTTATTATCTCGTTGCTTTTAGAATAAGAATAAAGAAAAGTTACCAACCACACCAATGTTGAACTTGTTTGAGCGGTTCGTCGAATCGAATACAATGTAAATCTATAAGGTGCATATTTATGACCTCATGGTTTTTAGTGCAGAAGTTTATAATATAAACTATTGGAAATTTAATTAGGTATTATTGGAAATGTATTAAGTATTACATCTGTATCTTCTTTGTCTGATAATACCTACTTTTAATTTAAATTTAAATAAATCTAAATTAATTTTGAAGTTTCATTTTAACAACTATGAAACCATAATGAAACAAAAAATCTAGTAAAAAGTATTT
The DNA here is from genome assembly GCA_951216915.1 of Tetheella fluctuosa. Lineage (NCBI taxonomy): Eukaryota > Metazoa > Arthropoda > Insecta > Lepidoptera > Drepanidae > Tetheella > Tetheella fluctuosa. The sequence goes on from OX578214.1 coordinate 13,915,211, forward strand.
AGGTCATAACAAAATTTTACGATTAATGACAGACACTTCTCTCCACGCGTCATCATCGATGCGTGCGGTGATGAAAAGACGAGCCAGAGTAGGGTACTAAATACGGCACGAAATTACGAACATCACTATATATTTTATTCAATTACTATTACTAGCTTCCGCCCCGCGGTTTCACCCGCGTTCCCGAGGGATCTTGTGTTTTCCCGGGATAAAAATATATAGCCTATAGCCTTCCTCGATAAATGGGCTATCCAACACTGAAATAATTTTTCAAATCAAACCAGTAGTTCCTGAGATTAGCGCGTTCAAACAAACAAACAAACTCTTCAGTTTTATAATATTAAGTATAGATGAAACATGTTCGTTCCTCTTACTGGCCATACCCGGAGGCTACGTTGATATATCTTACTTATTAAGATATTAAAAATACTGGGCAAGAAAATATTTCTTATGCAATAAGGTTGGGTAAGAATTATTTGAAACTATTCCAAATTTCATAGCATTAGCTGTTGAAATATCAATAGCATGCCGATGTAACTAACAGTCGCAACATAAGGGTTCCTTTATTAGGTATCTTTGTGGTACGAAACCCTAAAAATGAGAATGAAATTCAAATTCAAATACCGAAAATAAAAATAAATTTTAAACTTCTACCGCGTTATTCTTCAAAGACATAACAAAGAGTACTTACTTAAAGAAGTACAATGTAAAATCGAAATTTATCGTAAGCATCGGTAATATCGATTCGATGTGAAACTCGATCGTTACGAACACTTACGATTCTCATTAGAGAGTTTGGGATACATGAAATGTCATTGTTATCGTTCGAAACATCACTCATTTTAATTCGGATGTTTATTGAGAAAGGTATGTGCCATCAATTTATTTAAATATACTCATTACACGGTTAGGGCTCGACCATACAACATAATAATATAGTGCCACAAACTTATTTGACCCGGTGGCCAAAACTAGAACTAATGACACTCATTTGAAAATTACAGTTTTAAAACGTCATATGTAGGGATTATTTTCCCCCGCCCGGCCACCGGGTCATATAAGTTTGTGGCACTGTAATCAGTCCGCCGTCATCTTGAGGCGGCCTTTTATAGTGGTGGGGATAAAAAAGATTTCGAAAACGTACAACAAATTTATATCCTCGGATATTCTTCACGCACGGCCATCTGATTCCAAACTAAACAAAGCTTTTACTATGGAAGCCAGATAACTGATATACCTACATATAATACCTGTAATTCAATATCCTGAGACATTTTTCACAAACGGCACCTGATCCCAAAAGTAAGCAGAGCTATTTGGAATCACGGCCTTTGACGTCACTACCACTAAGCTATCAATTATCTTAAATAAAGTTAATCAACCACTGACAATGAAAATTGATTGATTTTTATATTATTAATCAACCGCCTCCTTGTTTTGTTTGAGTAAAAGATATAAAGAAAGAAAGAAAATACATTTATTTACAGGAAATGGACGCACATACAAAGAAAAAATTTATAAAGACATAATTAGGAATTACAACAAAAGAAAATAAAAAATCATGAAAAAAACTGAACCATTATTAATAAAAAATACAAAAGTTTCGATAAAATAGAGATAATAAACGTTATGAACCAACATCTAGACTCAACTTTTAGCTACATATTTCAGACTAAGGTTACATAGTATACGCGTGATCCCTGTACACGAATGTTAGCTTACGCAACTTCAAGTCCGGTTCAACGCACTTTATTTCCCAATATCAAGTGCAGGGTGTAATTTTTTGATTCCGATGCATGCACGGGCATGCGGCTCCAAATAAATTACTTAATAATCGATCGATGAGCACGATTAATAATTCGTGTGTTGCACTCGTATTGCATAACTGAAGTAGAGTAAAAATCGTTGGCTATTAGTCAAAAATTAATTGCATTTTTTAAAAGCATTATGAAATTCCACTCTTCGTTATGAAAAAAGCAGAATAAGTTAAGGCCACATCGAGGATAAAGATGCCGGAATTTAATCTAAAGCAAAAATACTTTGCTAAATCAAAGCCTTAAAATTCTCACACAATTCACACTCAACTCACTGCTTAGTTATTCTTTTTTCTATTTGTATAGGCTTGTGTTTGACCACAATCTCACTATGGTAAGTGATGATGTGGCCGAAGGTGGTAAGCACACAAAGCCTAGAAGGAACTGGCTCTCAAGTGCAGCTGCCGGAACACACCAATAGGTGTTTAGCGACAGATTTTCAACTTGAGGGTGGTAGCCAGCCAGACGGGTACTAACTTAGTACCTTAGTACTACTAAGTACCCTACCACCGTACATTTTCTAGTGAAAACACGTTTTTGACCATTAAAACTTTTTTTTTTCGGAATACTGACAGGCAGTAAATCGGTCTACCAGATGGTAAGTTAGATAGTCATAGCGTAAGCAATTACGTAAATAATGTGTTTTTTTTTCTTCAGTATAATTAACATTTTTGAAATGCAGTCTAAACATTGCGATCTATTTCCGTGGCCTAATTATGTATTTTCCGTGCCATATTTAATTCCCGTACGAGCTAATCATTACCGTGACTTATAACTTCAAATATTGTTAACTTTAAAGAATGATAACCGAATACCATGTGAATTACCAATTTATAGCCGACCTACAAAGCCTAGGTAAAGGTTGTCTTATTATAACAGTTTTCAATGCGCTGCTGTAATTTTTAACCGACTTAATATTTCAGTGTTACCCGCTGATAAAACAGTTTGTAAATTTTTAATCAACCTCCTTCGACGACTGGATTGTAAAATAACACATGCGGCGCTGTCACGCATGCATTATTTAATTTATCTATTGTTCAGCTTGACGATACCTATATATTCCCCTAGGGTTTACTAGGTAGGTTTCTTTGAAATAGAGTGAGTGTAGTTCGCAGTAATACAATATTTAATGTTACGGGTTCTACGAATGTATTTATTTAGAAAATATTTATATACTTTAGATGTAGTTTGACCGCTGAAGCTGTGCCGCTCTCTCTTACTGTGTGTATCTCTGGATATTAATCTCATGTGCGTATATGACGTAGATGGTCCACTGTTCAGTGCAAATAACTAGAGTTGACCTCGCACTGCGTTGACGATGACATACAGTGTGGAGCGCGAGCAGACTGCTTTACCTCGTAACAACCCTAGTACACAGCGGCATAGGACATACGATTGCTTTTCTGTTGTTTAGATATTGTTTGCTATCTACGATTTGTCGCACCATTATGATGTAAAAGGCATAAAAAAAAATTACGTTAAAAACCCATTTACCACCATACCTTAGGCTCCATTTGTTCCATTACATGAAACACCGCCCACCGTTCCACGTAATTTAACATCGAAGGTCGCGGCGACATTAATCACTCGAAATCCGATTCGCACTTGACCGATTTAACTCAAACCATCGAATTTATCTACGGTCATCGTAACAGACCTTTGGTTCTTTATAAATAAATTATTATCTATCATTTATTACGAATAATGATAAATTTTATTAAAGTTTTACAAATGTCAGAAATGATTTATTTAATACGGCGAGTGACCGATTAGATTGGTGCCTAAGTATGTACTAGGTATTTGGATATGAATATCAACAGCACGTTGACGTCCACGTGAACGTAGACTAGGCTTTCATCTGTTCTTGTTAAAATAATTCTTGCAACGAACTACGTTGAAAAAGCTCTTGTTACCTCGCCCTGGTAAATGATAATGTAGCCGAAGGTGGTAAGCACACAATGCCTAGAAGGAAAACTTTTTCGTTTTATTCAACACTATTTGTGGAAAAAGAATTGCAATCTGTTCAAACATAAAACAGTTGACAGTTGTGATGAATCAACTTAGGTATAGGTTTTTAACTGTTTTTCAGATGAGACGGTTTGATGATGCATTGCACAATATTTACAAACATAACTCATAACCTACATAATCTAAATGAATAACCTTCAACTCTTAACGTTGAGTCTTCCCAATGCCACTACAATAATACTAGTACTAACTACTTATTGCTATATATTCTGTTATCTTCTATTTCAGTCATCACTCACATGTTGGGCACTTGTGTACTTCCTATACCTACTACATTTATCTCGTTCATTAAAGTACTGTCTAATACCTAAACTGGCACCTTATAATTCTATAGGAGTTATGGAGAGTGGAGAGTTGGTAATTAAAAAAAAAACAATACGGGAAAGCTTATGTTCCATTTAGAACACACATGAGTGTAACCTAGTTCGAAATATGGTACAATACAAATTCATTAATAAAGGCACATCATGGGATTTTTCATATTCCATAACAGACATGCAAACTGTTAAAAACTAAATAAAAATCAAAATAAAATGTAATTCTTTCTCGTTACTTACAAGTACATGAATCCAAGTGATTCATTGTGTCCCATTATATTTATTTATTTATTATTAGAATGATAAACTGGTCTCTCATGCAGAAGCAGAAAGAGTGAGTTTCCACGGTGCGTCATTCTTCGGACGCCCACGCCCAATTCACAAATTTACACTGTAGTGTTTGCATTATAAAGATGTATATAGATGATCTAAGATAAAGATCGAAATAGCAGGACGGGGGCATCACAACCGCGGACAATGCCCAATCTTCATTTTCATGTGGTAAAACACAGTCTAAATTATCTTGTGAAAGGGGCGTATACGTCTCGGAAACTGCGCACCGCCCTATTGGAAAATGGTGATGGAAGTTTTTACGTTCATCAACGTGATAAATTGTATCACTGCTACTGCTCACGTGTAGTATATCTACTAGATGATGTTTTATGACACGCTAGCTTTTCACCAGCAATTTTCCTCGCGCAGATTTCATAAATTTCTCTAATATTTTATCCCGTCAACCGATTTCGGTAAAATAAAGCTTAGTTACCCTTGTCACAACTCTATGATCTATTAGGTGGTGTCTGTGATGAGTATATTCAAATAGAAAAACAGACAGTCAAAATATCATAAATGGTCTCCATGTATTATAAAGTTTAAGAGTTTGTTTGTTTGTTTGAACGCGCTAATAATATATAGGTAGGTAGATAGAATAGAAATGGTAACAACGACTTACATCAAAGGTCGTATAATCGTTATCTATCGATAATACATGAAGATAAGCACTCGTCTTACACAAATATTATTTTATGTTATTCATAATAGTCTTTGCCCCGCGTTTTAGATAATATAAAACAGTGCCGTGACTGACTGACAGACAACGCACACCCTCAGTGGACTTATGGAGATATGAAATCTGAAAATGGAGAAAATATTCCTTGGGTACCCTAGAGGTGCATTAAAGAAGCGTTTCTCAAAATTTAACCTATAATTTACCCCCTAAATTAAGGGGATCACGGGTTCAAAAAAACCGCGGGGCGGAAAGGTATTAATAGATAAAAGGAGATACAAAATGGATATGGAATCTATACCAATGTATAAGATTCTGCTCTTTTTTTTTCTAAAGTAGTTTCTTATTTCAATGTCAATTAAGCCTACGTTTCCACAACATAGCGTTTTAACAATATTGGAGGACGTTGTAACTCATTTCGGGCACATTCTGTCCTAAACCTAAAACATCCGCATCGAGAAAACTTAACACTCTCAATAAGATCACAATAAACTTTTCCAGACACCATTTATAGGCTGCGGTTAGCGCTTTCCCCTCGCATTAGTGCCTCAATCGGTTTTCAGAAAAAGGCACACGAATAAGGAAGGGTTCTTAATCGATCGTATAAGTTAATTGCATACGACCGAGTGGCGCAGGCGATGAGACTCGGAGTGTCGCGTGTAGACTACCACCGCATTAGGACGCGTCCGCACTAGCGTGATAGATGTTGCACGAACTTGCACGCAATCGGATTAGAGTTGCATGTGATAATGCTTTTAGGGCTGAACGTTTGAAATAATTAAATTGAAATAACCTGGGACAATAATATCAAATGGAATCTGATGGTCGTGTTTGAATAATCACACACGCCCAACTAAGTGGAGCTTGTAAAATGAAAAGCAAATAATTGATGAATAGGAAGTTAGGATCGTTTAATCGTTATGAGATTATTCGTTACAAACATACAAACCTTTTCTCTTTATAATATTAGTATAGATTTACGATTAATTATTATAAAGGCTGTCGAATAAGAAAATAAGTACTTACATGCATAAACGAATTGTAAAAGAACTGCAGTTTAAAAACTAAATTCTTTACACTTCCCTAATCATTAAAAAATACTACCTATTTACTCATTCTTTCCGTTTACATTGGCGCAATGCAGGATCACGGCTCAAAACATAATTAAGTTGCAACTTTCAAGGTTCAACAGGATGGCACGGCTCCAAAAAACTTTCAGTACATGCTGCAGTGTGACATAACCTTTATGTTAATCTAATTTACAAGTGTGTACGTGAGTTCACGTGTCGCGCTACAATGTCAGAACTTAGGCTTTTGTATTCCCAAGAGATATTCTGAGATATCTTTGCTTGACTTTTTTATTCTTATTGCCTACCTACTTTTAATTACAACATTTTTAATCACAAATAGGTATATGCAGTTGAATCATGAGTTCCTTTCTTTATCTCATTAACTATTATTCCGTAATATCATGTCGTTCCTTTTCATTAATTTTACAAACAAGAAAAGTCCAATCGAATGTAAATCTAACTTACACTATTTACTATCTCCTATACTATACGATATTTTAGAAACTGCAAAGTTACTTTCCCCTCGGGATGATAAATGGTTAAATCCCGGGCTGACGACGTCACAATCACGAGGTGTGACGTCACGGAGTGGTTGCGTATCGATCGGGCGACCTTGGAACGAGCACGTCACCACCCCATAGTGAGGAAGGCGTAGCAGTTGGCTAAACATAGCTACAACGCGTGTGAGTTACGGTAGATTTACTTTTTTTTTTTTTTTACTTTGTATAGGCTTGTGTGTGTGACCACAATCTCACTATGGTAGGTGATGATGTGGCCGAAGGTGGTAAGCACACAAAGCCTAGAAGGATCTGGCTCTCAAGTGCAGCTGCCGGAACACACCAATAGGTGTTTGGCGACAGATTTTCAACTTGAGGGTGGTAGCCAGCCAGGCGGGTACTACAAAGTACCCTACCACCGTGCTATGGTTTCCTCACGATGTTTTCCTTCACCGAAAGCTCAATCTCATTGTAGGATTCGAACCCACGACCTTCGCCGCGGCGTCGGACGTCACTACCACTGAGCTATCATCACTTGATTTCATCTCATTTTAGCTATGCAGTATTCCAGAGTGTAATCTATCTACGTGCCAAATATCATCAAAATTCAAATTCAAGCGTGATGAGTAACAAACCTCCAAATAAACTTTTGCAATACTATAAGGACCTTTAGGAATATAATCTATACTATCTATACTAATATTATAAAGCTGAAGAGTTTGATTGTTTGTTTGAACGCGCTAATCTCAGGAACTACTGGTTCGATTTGAAAAATTATTTCAGTGTTGGATAGCCCATTTATCGAGGAAGGCTATAGGCTACTTTTTATCCCGGGAAAACACAAGTTCCCTCGGGAATTCGGGTGAAACCGTGAGGCGGAAGCTAGTATTATAATATAACTTGTCGTTGAACTTACCTATTTTCTTCCAACCTTTTCTGTTTACATTTAGATAACATATATAAATGGCACTGAAATATGCAAATTCCTTCGGATATTACTTCCTAGCTCATAATTTACCTTGCAAATAAACCGTTTTGTAAACAATCGAGGCCCTTAGGGGTTTCCATTGTTCGATGTAAATAAATAAGTTACAATATTTTTCCGATTCGCTTCGCCTTTCATCCTAACAATGAAGGAAGGGTTCAAAACAAAAGCTCTTTATTGTTTATGTAAGTTTATTATCAATTTTTGAATAGTAACAATTATACTTTGAAATGTTTTCTTTGATCATTTTGCTTTAGTTAGAAATACGTATTTTACTATGTAGAGGCCTCGATTTGACCACAACCTCACTATGGTAAGTGATAATGTGGCCCAAGGTGGTAAGCACGCAAAGCCTAGAATAATAAAAAGCCTAAAAATATGTAATTAATTAGTTATTTGTGGCTATTTATATTTATAATTTGAGTTCTCGAGCTTCCCTCAGAGATAAGTTTAAACAAATTAATATCCTCACAGTAGCATCGCAGTACATTTATGCAAACATATTATTTGTACAACAAAATATAAGTCTTTTTGTAAAAACAAGTGACATGCACACTATTAATACTAGAAATAAGCATAAACTTGTAACCTCTGCTTATAGACTCCAAAAAGTGCAAGGTTCATTTTTGGGACTGTGTACACGCTTCTATAATAAGATCCCTCCTGCACTTTTAAATTTGCCATTACATAAATTTAAGGAACGTGTTAAGTCTATTTTAGTACAAAAGGCATACTATAACGTTAATGAATATTTAAATGACGACAATGCTTGGGTGTAGCGCTCGCTCTTGCAGGATAAATTTTATGTAATAGTCTTAAGTTTGTTTTGAAAAGAGTAATTGCTGAGTTTCTTGCCGGCACTTCTCAGTAAAAGCAACCTTCCGAACCGTGCGTTAGAGTCTGACTATTCTTAAGTGCCTGTGAAGGCCTATTTGAATGAATAAATTATTTCATTTCATTTCATTATGTCAATTAGAAAACAATACATATAATTTTTTCTTATGTAAGGTGGGTGGACCATGGAAGGCCATGTTCCTTTGAAGGCCAACTATAAAAAAGTCATAGTTATAGTCATGTGATGAAAATTCCTTCCACTCACACAAAGCTCCATCAAACTCAAGTACATAGACACGGTGGCGAGTCGCTCGCGTCGCTATTTTGTCAGTGCGATCCCTTGTTTCGTAGACTTCGATCGTCGACGTTAAAATTGTAATCGCGCGCTCAGCAAAAGGTAAGTTTTTATGTGAATAACTTATTATTATCCTATTTTTTTTTACTTTAAATTGTCATATAAGGATTTTTTTATAGTACTAAAGAAAAAAAATAATACTTTTGCTTCGATTTTAGTTAAAATATCGGCAGTTTTCCTATGAAAGCCGTAGGTTCCTTATAAGGCCAATAAAAAATTGACGGTTAGCCTTGCATGAAAATATGAACATTTAGTTTTTAGTTATAAATTCGTACCGGGAAAGTTGAAACCATGTTCTATGTATATAATTTTATTATTAATAAGGATTGTTCAACTTTTTAACTTAGACTGAATAGACAATTCTTTCAAAATTATTATATTACAGATATATCTTTAAATTTATTTTATGAATAGGTTATGTCTGTAAATATTGCTATAAGAAGGTTGAATATTGAAGGTTGTCATAGATGATAATTGTAAATTTGGCCTTCTTAGGAACATTTTGGCCTTACAAAGAACGGCCCCATTAGAAAGCCATTACAGGTCAAAAATATATATATATATAATTTCATTGTAAATCGCATTGGCAACTTATTTGTTATCGGTATAATACTCGTTACTATAATTTTTAAATAATTTCCATTAATAAATTTTTAGTTATACGATGGTATTTATGGAATGTTCGTTGAGTTTTTTAAAGAAGATAATAATATGTTAAGCATTTAATTTTTCGTTTAAATGAAAGAGATGTAGTTTTAGTAAAAACGGATATTTTGATTATTACAATTCGAGTTTTAAGTTGAACGACTGATTTATAATATTGGCCTTGTATGGAGCAAGGCCGTTTGGAAGAGCTTTAGAAAAGTTAAGTTTATAAAATAGTGATTACATCTACAATAAAAAAAGTCATTTATATGTTACACAATAAAACAAAGTGTTAATTAATAGTTTGTTTCTTTCATTTATCCAGTAAATGAACTGTTTATTCGTTACAGTGGCCATCCATGGTCCACCCACCTTAGATTGTAGATCATTTGTCCAAATGGTCAATATTAAAAAAATATTGCCACTTATATTGATACCATTTGACATTTGACAGTTTAATGTATTGTTTTGTATATGGAATAGGGGCTACTCAAGTATTTCAGATACTCCCCTGTCTTCAGCTGGAGTTTCAATTGTTGGCCAAGACGTAATTTTGGAACATTCTCTTCCATAAATAATTTTCATTATGAAACTTTCAAATTCGAAATCTACCGAATATTCTAGGGATGACACCACTTCTAATTTAAAAATAGCGCAATGCAAATCTAAGAATTAACTAAAATATACAAAAGCTGATGGTCACAAACCCGTCAGGCTGGTCCGGTAGTGTTCGGGTCGTGAGCATCGTGAGTCCGCGGCCCGCAGTCAGTACAGTAACAGAAATGAATAAACTCATTCCTGTGGACATACTTTCATGGCCCGTATAATATTATTGAGAAGATTTTTAAGTTATCATTTCGATACTTTTGTTTGTGAGTACATAATTTAGTAATTTCATAGCATATTTATGGGGTAGATTATTTAATGGTATTTAAATAGGAATAAAAAATATATATATCCTGGGACATTCCTCACACATGGCCCTCTGATCCCAAACTGAATAATTGACGATCATCGCAGTAACACGCATAAATCAAAATGACCTTAATAGGTCCTACAACAAAAATGCTGACTAATCAACTACTTATCTTTTTAACAGCAGCCTTCAATACCAAAGTAAACTGACCTAATGGAAAGTAACAAGTCACCAAAATATGAGCTGTTGAAAGTACCTACTACTGGTCCAGTCTTACGCAGAAATATTTGCTGAGCCAACATGAACTAACTATTTAGGTATATTATTTGATGAAAAACTTAGTTTTCGCGATCATTACGATTATCTCATAACTAAATGTGGGCAACTTCTTGGTTTTGTCGCTAGATCATCAAAAGAATTCAAGGATCCTGGTAGTGCTCTGATGTTATATTGTAGTCTGGTTCGTAGTGTCCTTGAATATGGGTGCGTAATATGGTCACCACATTATGCCGTTCATTGCGATAGATTGGAACGACTTCAGAAGAGGATGCTAGGATTGATTTGTTTTCGTTATGGATTGAAACGCATCTTACCAACATATGCTCTCAGACTGAATAGATTTAATATAAGTTCTTTACAAACGCGTCGTAAACATATTGATCTCTTTACGTTACATAAAATTCTTCACGCGATGATTGATTCCTCCTCCCTTCTTTCTTCTCTTTATATTAACACAAGATATTCAGCCCGGCGACACAACAACCCCTTTACATTAATGACTTTTAGAAATAATACATCGTTCTACAATCCAATATCTAGAATGTGCCGATTGTACAACGTTGTCTGTGAGTGTCACAATGATACCGATATTTTTGGTTCAAAATATAATGTTTTTAGGACTTATGTTAGGGGGCTTAATTGTCTTAATTGTTTTGCTTATTGATTATGTGATGTTTTGTTAAAGTCAGTGTGCATGTTGATGTCTTACTTAGTTGTTATCGTTTTCTTCCTGTGATTTTATTTTATAGCCTTAATGCAGACTGATCTTATTTGATATCATGCTATGCACATATGTTTTGAATTGTATTCTGTTACTTATTATCTTTGAGCTTAATTTATGTACTGTCATGCTTACAATTTGTTTTATGTGCTCAATAAATAAATAAATAAATAAATAAATAAATAAATAACACCATTTATTCACATTATCAACACTTCAATGGTAGCGGTTGTGAAATATTTATTTTCCTCTCGTAATTTCATTCGTAACTTCGTAACCAATGAAAAAGTAAACATAGAGGTGTCATTCACTCTAGTACCTGCTTCTAGAATCATCCATTCTTGGAAAATAGGTGCAACAGGTAAACAAAAAAAATACAGATCTTATTACAACGGTTGAAGGTACAAAATAGTTCCTGAAGGTCCGATCAATCGATTCCATTGTAGTTTAGTCGAAGTATTTTTTGTGTTCGAAAAATTCTGTGGGAGGCAAATCTATTTATCGACGTTTTTAAAAAGGATTCCTATGTATATTGGTTTTATTCGTCGGTCTCAAAGAAACCGCTGTTTTTTGCTCAGAACTCTTTAATTTATTCGTTGAATGAGAGAATACGTGCGTATGTTAAGACCGCAAAGTAGCAACAACTACATACCTACTCACTTATACTATTTTGCATCAATTTGTATCACTCTTGAAACCGACGGAATTGTACGACAAAAAAATTACACAAAAACAGTCACTTACGTAATCCCTATCTTAATATTTACGAATTAAAATTATTCTACAATTAATTACGAAAAACATTCCGTAAGATATCTCAAGGTTATCTCATTTAACCGCCATTAATATTTATAAAGTAAAACTATAACGATTTCTTAAAGAAAATCTTATAATATCGACGGCTAATAAAAAAGAAATCGTCTGTGTTACAGTTAGTCGATCATAAAAGACAAGTGGAGTAGAATACGAGCAAAGTTACAAATCAATTTATTCTAATACCAGCACCCGCCCCGCGGTTTCACCCGCGTTCCTGAGATTTCTGATCTGATGCAACAAACATACTAACAGACACACACACACACACACACACACACACACACACACACACAAACTTTGGGATTTATAATATTAGTAAATGAGATATTTTCACTAGCTGTCCCCTGAGGCTTCACCTTACCAGAATAAAAAGTAGCCTATATCTTCGGGTTCAAGCTACCCTCTTCCTCTTTACCCGTGATAACAGACGTAGGTACCTACTTACTTTCACATTTATAATAGGTATTAGTTAGGATATTAAGGATATGTTATAAAAGCTATGTTCATAAAACGTCTAATTTCCCCAACTACTACTCCAAAAAAAACCGTTTGATATTGAATACTTTCCGGGACCAAGGCCCGTTTCCCACGGACCAATCACGGGAGAGATCAGATGCGTTACAGACAGAACAATGTGATCGCATTAATATTGCTTGCTGGCAAAAAGTGTGGTTACACCAGCAACTGTACGCAGGGGTACGCAACATTTAAACGTCATTATAAATGTATTTATTACTGACATTGGTTTTTGAAATTGGTTCGAACCCTTGTGTGTAAATATATCTGTAATTAGGGATTACGGGGGCCCAATTAACCTCTTCAAACAATTTATTTAAAAGTGGAATAAAATAGAATATAGGTACTGTATTATACACCACACAATAATACAGGAAAACGAAGTAAAATAAGCTAACAATAATAAAGTGATTTCTTCCAGTACAACATTTGAGTAACATAAGATAATAACACACAATTCAATACATAAATACTTTAAAAAAAGATACAAAATCCTAATACACAATATCTTTTATGTCAGTAGATTGGCAAGCAGGCAGACGACCTTGAAGAGCCCTTTTTACGCCCTTTTTGAAGAACGTCATGTCGTAGCGCTGAGGGAAAACCGTAATAGGGACCTCATTACATTCCCTAAATCCTAATAGTCCGCAGTAGGAACGTCCGACTGAATTCTTAACTGAATCCAATAGGTATAAACAAAAAGAACGCCAAATAGGTAGTTCTTATAACCCTTAACATTAAATAACGTTCCACTGACAACGATCTGACTCAGTGCATAAACACAAAAGCCAAACAATAATTTTATCAAAAAAAAACTTTTTTTCGGTTCATTGCACTGAGAATTACTGATTTATCCATGAATAAATATACCCTTTGGCGACCACCCAAAATATCTTTCCGATCGACTAGAATTACAGATTTAAAAAACCTCACAATAAATCTTTTAACTCCGCACGTAAGAGTCCACTGATCTTCAAAAGATAGCCTATCTTACAGATATTTCCACTGATACCATTTTATCTTTATACCGCATCTTAGAATAAGTAGTAGGTAGTACTACACTTCGCTGAATATATTTTACCAACTAATATTGTAAATGCGAAAGTTTGGATGAATGGACGTTTGAACGGCTGAACTGATATGAATTTTGAAATTGAAAATTTGGCACAGAGATAAATTATAGTCCGGAATAGCACATTGACTAATTTTTATCCCAGGAATACATAAGATCCCTCGGGAACGCAGGTGAAACCGCGGGGCAGAAGCTAGCAACTACTAAAGATATTAAATGGTAAGATGTTTAGTATTTAAGTGTACGTGTAATGGGTATGATTGTCCTACGGTCATAATGAAATACCTCGGTGTAGAGAGACCCAGGGCTTTTTAACCACGGAGATGCACAAACAGGTGTGTGAGTGCGCATGCAAAAAATTTCAATTTGGCCTTTGAAATGTATTAGCATATAAAATGAAATTAAATATTTTATTCAATCAAATTTTGAAAATTGAAAATTGCCAGAATAACGCCTATTACTGTGATTGACATGATCCCTTTAAATAGTTCGTGCGATGGAAATGGTTGAGTACCACTGCGATACGGCCATATTATATCGATTGAAAAAAACGATGTGTTTAGCATACGATCGTATATGACGCGGAACGACGAGATGAGAATAAGTATCGTGGTTAATTAGCGATTTATTACATTTCCGGTGATAGTTATTGTATATTAAAAGAAATATCTCAACATTCAGAATACATAAACATTATTTCTATAAGTTAGTACCGAGTTACTATTGGTTTTTAGGCAACTAGCTAGGCCCGAATTTATCTAGTTGTCCCAGGCGTTTTCGACTTGAACGCTAGTCCCACTGTCAAATCGAACAAAAAACGATAGTATTATTTTTTAGTTTTAGTATTCAAGGTTTAAGGCGATTATAGCTCAGTAATAGTGACGTCGGATACCGCGGCGCATACCTCGGTCGTGGGTTCGAATCCTACAACGAGCTTGAGCTTTGGTGAAGGAAATCATCGTGACGAAACTATAGACGGTGGTAGGGTACTTTACCTGCCTGGCTGGCTACCACCCTCAAGATGAAAATCTGTCACCAAGTACCTACTGGTATGTTCCTCTCAGGGCCAGTAGCCTCCTGGGCTTATTAAGGATCGGCAACACATACCACACGGTAGCCACTTACCATAAGGTAGACCGCACTTGCGTGATTGTCAGGCTGCATACGTAAAATAAATAAGGTAATCTACCTGTCTTGTTGCCATATCATTTTAATAAAATTAGCTAAATATTCTTTTACATTTATCCTATAATCACTATCCACGAGAATAAAGCCGGAAATTTATTCTCGAGAAATATGACGTACATAAGTTAGCAGGTAAGTTACTATTTTTTAATTCATTAATCGGTTTATCTTATCAACCCTTAAAATAGTACATTAAAAACGATTATCCATCATCCATAATCCCACTAAGTGTGTGATGGTACTTAACTAATAGATAATAAGCTATTGAAAATGAAAATGAAAATGAAAATATTTTTTATTCAAATAGGCCTTCACAAGCACTTATGAATAGTCTGACTCTAACGCTCGGTTCGGAAGGTTGCTTTTACTGAGAAGAGCCGGCAAGAAACTCAGCAATTACTCTTTTCAAAACCAACTCAGATTTATTACATTAAATTATTTATCTAGTCTCACTGACAATATATGTGTGTTATAACAAAAAAGAAAAGAAACAAAATAATGAGTGACATAGTTAATAAATAGATAGCAAATTTAAGCAGACCAGCCCCCACAAGCAGCACCTGTTCACAAGTATGACGCATGTGGCAGCCATCGCCCTCCTCGCACATATTGTAGGGAAGTGAGCGACCCGCCACACGACGCCGCCGCAAGCAAAGGCCTCAAAGTGAGCATGACTACCATAAGCTTGCTAAAAAGAAAAACAATTTCACGGAATATGAATAAGAACACACAATATGTTATCACTGTTACCATTCACATGTTTATAGGGCAAAAAAAAAATTAAGTGTATCATAATAACAATATTAAAAAAATATGATAATATATTACACAAAAATTTATATACATGCACAAAAGTAACAAATCTACCAAGCATTATCGTCTTTTAAATAATCATTCACAGTATAGTAAGATTTTTCAATTAAAACAGCTTTAATACGGTCCTTAAATCTTTGTGAAGGCAAATTTAAAATTGAAGTAGGGATTTTGTTATAGAAGCGTGCACCTAGTCCTAGAAATGAACCTTGCACTTTTTGTAGTCTATAAGCAGAGGTCACAAGTTTGTGCTTATTCCTAGTATTGATCGAGTGTACTTCACATTTTTTCAAAAAACCACTAATATTTTGATGGACAAATAATATGTTTGCATAAATATATTGAGATGCAACTGTGAGTATGCCGATTTCCTTAAACTTATCTCTGAGGGAAGTTCGAGAGCCCAAATTATAAATAGCTCGCACTGCCCTCTTTTGTAAAATAAAAATGGTTTCTATATCAGCAGCTTTACCCCAAAGTAAAATGCCATAGGACATGACACTATGAAAATAGCTAAAATAAACTAATCTAGCTGTATCTACATCTGTAAGTTGTCTAATTTTCCTAACTGCATAAGCTGCCGAACTGAGCTTCGCCGCAACAGATGAAATTTGGGAGCCCCATTGTAATTTTGAGTCCAAAGTAATCCCTAGGAATACTGTTGACTCAACAAGATTGAGGGCTTCATTATTTAACATTAAATTACAGTCTACTTTTTTTACATTTGGTAATGCAAATTTAATGCATTTAGTTTTCTTTGCATTTAAAACTAAATTATTCACTGTAAACCAATTTAATACCTTTGTTAATGCACCGTTTACATCGTCATAATTGGATTTCAGTCTATCAACACCAAAAATCAGTGAGGTATCATCAGCAAACAGTACAATTCCACAGGTATTTTTAACATAAAACGGAAGGTCATTAATATATATTAAGAATAGAAAAGGACCCAGAATAGAGCCCTGCGGTACACCCATACGCACAGGAGAACCAGATGATTTAACCCTATTTACATCGACACTTTGAAGTCTCTGCCCAAGGTATGATTGCATAAGATCAAGTGCCACGCCTTTTACCCCATAATAATTTAGTTTACGTAAAAGTGTTCCATGATCAACGCAATCGAAAGCCTTGGATAGGTCACAGAACACACCAATGGCATTCTGCGACCTCTCCCAAGCATTAAAGATATTTTTTAAAAGTGTTACCCCAGCGTCTATTGTAGAACGACCTTTCGTAAAACCGTACTGCTCACTATGTAATAGTTTATTTAAATTAAAGTGTGCAAGTAATTGCGATAAAATTATTTTTTCGAATACTTTACTAAGGGCTGGCAAAATGGAAACGGGCCTATAATTAGAAGGATCCCTAGGATCTCCGGTTTTGAACAATGGTACTATTTTACTATGTTTCATCAAATCTGGAAATTTACCTGAATCTACACATCTGTTAAAAATTAAAGCCAAATAGGGAGCGATATCATCCATGATACCCCGCAAGACAGTAACAGATATATCCCATAAATCACCAGTGCGTTTAACTTTCAGACTCTTAAAAGTTTTTAAGATGTCATGAGATGTTATATGCCTAAATTTGAATAAGTCATCGCACTCAGACACATTGTTTTTCAATATTATTTCAGCGTTTTCTGGTGAGGAATTTAAGGAGCTGGTGGTAGCTATAGGTATATCACTAAAAAACTCATTAAATGCGTCTGCAATTTGACTACTTTCACTAATAATTTTATTATTTATATTTAATTCAATACTATTATTATGCTTTTTACTCTTTCCCCTTTCAGAGTTAATAATGTCCCATGTTGTTCTTACTTTATTAGTTGATTTACTAATTTTATTTTTTAAGTAGATGGACTTAGCTGAAGCACAAGCTTTCTTGAAAATTTTAGAATAATTTTTAACATACTCTAACCAATAAAAAACATGTGAGCTGTACCCTAAGTGTAAAGAATTGAAGTAAGGAAACTCTTACTATCACGTTTGCGTTTACGGCATTACTCTATAGGAATTGGCACAGCGCCTCTCGTGGAATACTCACGGAACCAATTTCTTCCGTACAATATTTTACTAAACGCAAACTCGATACCTATGCCTTTACTAACGTAAATTTTACTCTAAACCCTAGTTATTACCGAAACTGTCAATAATAATTATTTAACTAAAATTCAGACATACTAGTTATTTAGTTACAATTGCTCGTAACACCTTATTCATTACGGACGGTAGGACTAGCCTCCATCTAACCACAGTCAGATTTAATACCTACTGAACTGCATCATGTCAACATCGAAAAATCCAGTTGGATAATAAATTCGGATGGTACTGAAATAAATATCTAATAAAAAATACTATAAGTACTCGGTTTAAAATAACGGATATCTATTTATTTAATAATAAGAACATTATACATATTATAAAAATTCCACGTCTGTTTGTAACAAATTTTGATGCGATTTTCAGTTACCAAGCAGGTTCGTTGAGGAAAATTTGAAGCTTTATCACTTAGTATATGCATGTATATGTATGTATAAGTGCAGGTATTATTTAACAAATCTGAGACAAACGTAAGCATACGGGTGGAGCCACGGGCACAAGAGTAACAAAAAGATAATTTAATAGTTATTTTAAAATACGTTAAGTTATACAAACAGTTCAAACTACAAATATCTACGTAACGATAAGTCAAATGGCATTGAACTGAATGACACACTATAGTTTACAGTTTGTCGAAACACCCGGCCGGCTTGTAATTATGCAACCTTCAAAATGTTTTCATACAAAATGAGCTTATAATTTCAGTCGCATGGACTTTGTAACTAATTGCTATAGTGAAAATAAATTAAGTTTACTTAACCTTTTCAGACTTTGATCGCTTGATTTAGCAATATGTTTTACCAGTAGGTAATATAATTAAGGTAATTTCAAGAAATAGTTTTATGTTAGTTTAAACAAACTGCGATCAACGTTTTCAGGTTGAATCCTACTTTAATATTATATTTGTTACTCAATCACACTGTAATGGTTGAACGGATTTAGATGAACTGATGTCCTGGAATAAAACATACGTGACTTTTCATCCTGGAAAACATCCTTCGGGACGAAAGTCAGTAAGAAAACTGATGAAAAAGTCCTAACTATTAGCCCATTTGTAAAGATTGCATAAATGAGCATAAAGCCAAACGTAAATAGGCCTTATTAAAACATAATTCAGGTCAAATGAAAACGACGAGAAAATGGGTCAGATATAAACAAGGCAATGTACGTAAGTATAGTGTATAATGCAGAATAGACAAATTGGAAGTTGCAAGCCTGCAATAAAACGATCTGGGAGTGTCAGCGAAACAATGATTGGTGTTAGGCTGCAATTTCAATCTCGGCTGGCAGTCACGTGACACTTGTATCGAACATTTAGATACTAGATTGTGGCGTGGTAACAGGAATCAAAGAACTAAGCCGCCGTGGAATCATCCTAGTTATTCAATTTAATGACGCATTTCTTTTATGCTTTATCTGCTTTGACCACAATCTCACCATGGTATGTGAAGATGTGGCCTTGAAGGAACTAGCCCTCAAGTACTGATGCCGACGCACACCGGTAGGTGATTGGTTACAGATTTTCAACTTGAGGGTTATAGTTAGCAAGGCGGGTACTACAAAGTACCCTACCACCGTGCTATGGTTTCCTCACGATGTTTTCCTTCACCAAAAGCTCAAGCTTACTGTAGGATTCGCACCCACGACCTTCGATAAGGCATTCGAAGTCACCACTGAGCTATCGTCGCATAATTGTACTAGTATTACAATTTTGAACTTTATCAGTGAAGATATTAATAACATCATTGGGAGTTTTATAATTTTATTAGCTGTCCCCCGCGGTTTCACCCACGCCCGAGAAAAAAAGTAGCCCATGTCCTTCTCCATACCATAGGCTATCTGCGTACCAAATTTCATCGCGATCGGTTCAGCAGTTTAGGCGTGAAAATGTAACAAACAAACAAACTCACATTCGCATTTATAATATTTCTAGCTTTCGCCCCGCGGTTTTACTCGCGTTCCCCAGGGATCTTATGTTTTACCGGGATAAAAAGTAGCCTATGTCCTTGACCATACCATAGGCTATCTGCATACCAAATTTTAACGCGATCGGTTCAGCGGTTTAAGCGTGAAAAGGTAACAAACAAACAAACTCACTTTTGCATTTATAATATTAAGTTAGGATAGTTAGGAAGTTAGGATTAGGATTTCGTTATAAAGCTTCTTGAATAATACAAATAGATACTTAAATAAAATACTGAAAAATAAACCTTTTAGGATTTTAGCTTGCAATTTTTATAGTTTTATAAACTTCAGATCCAACAAAAAGATTAGTCTACTGACGTAAACACAATTTCTCGTAACCCGCATCGCACGTAAGTGGACGGATGATTTACTACGTGACGTAGCGTCCTACGTGACTACGAAAGAGAAATAGCTTTGCGTAGCTCGTAGCCCGTAGCGCCGTAGACAGGAAAATACTCAAAAGAGTACAACAGCTTTTATGTAGGTACTTAGGTATATTAGAGGATTGTATAAAAGATGATATGAGTAAGGAAGGAGTGAATGCAGATATGCGAATATGGAGAAGAGTATCTACGTATTGCGTCGACCACAAATTATTGGGAACATGACACGAAGATGATGATTATATGCTGATATTGAGTAATTGTTCTCCAATTATAAATTTTACTATCAAAAGCGAGTTTTATCTTGTACCTTAAAATATTAATAATGATACCAGAATTGTAAGTCATCACAATGACAGGTCATAATGCTTTACATAAGTATTTTTTTTTATTTATTACACGAGAAAGAAAATTAAATGCTACCTATCAGTAGATATTTCACAAACGTATCAGCAGATATCGCAAGGTCGTTAAATAATTAGGTAGTACTTTCGGCGATGTTCTAGCAAGGGGTAGCTAGGTACCTAATATAATAATCAACATACACATATCTAAAATCCAACTTATTAAATTAAATGATAAAGTTCATTCAATGACGACATAACTGATAAGGCGAAAATGAAGCTGTTTTCCTTAGACGCCTTAGAACTTTATTTATAGCATCGAAGATGTCATTCAGTGTTGGGACATACAATAGATAGATCAAAAAATATAGTAATGTGACTGACCTCCTGGATGTAGCAGGGTGCTTGGATGCATGTTGCCTTCCTTATGCAGCAGCACATGCCTCGGCTCCGTAACTAAGTAACAGGTGGGTCCATCTACAAGACACTTCTGGAAGCACCTGGCCGCCTGGTAGAATAGCGCCCAAGCGTGCTCCTCGCTGATGGTCGAGTTGAACGCCTGCAGGATCTGCTGCAGGTTTATGCAGTCCGAGGAGTCCAGCGAGAACTCAGTCCCGCCGGTCGCGCCGGCACCCTCTTTGCGCATCATCGCGCTACCCAGCCGGACACGGACCATCCATCATCAGAACTTCACAACACTACACCACGACCGATCGATCGTTACACCTGTTATATACACTGAAAATTTCTCACAAATTGCCGATAATTTTAATTAAATATGCATAATAATAAAGCGTGTATTGTCAATGCTACCCCGAAATGTCACTGTCACTTTTTGCCAGGCAAGTGGGTGGCGTGAATTTTTTTTTTAATGTTTTGTTGGGTTGTCGAGTTCGGTCGCGCGCGTGCGCGGTGTCGGTCGGTAACCACGCGGTACGTTCGGCCGTGCGTGTCGGCGGCGCGACTGTGACTGGCGCTCGGTCCCTCGTCGCTAGGCGCTAGCGGCTCGGCTCACTCAGAGATGCGCCCTACCCCGGAAACATTTCCCGGTTCCCTCTTATACTTCTGACCATTTTCTCTAACTAAATCCTTCTTGACCTAATAAATATACCTCTTATTAGAAAGCTCCCATGTCTCTAACAAGAGGGAAGTATATCAATTAGATCTTTATAATAGTTCTAACAACTTATTGATAGCAATAAAACAATGATAATTCAGTCCAATTTATTTTAATTCAGTATACAATAAATGTAGTAGTCATTACCAAAATCATGAATAATAATTAGAAATACACATTTATAATATTAGCAACCTTACTACATATACGCTAAGGGCGACATTTGATCAGTGCCTTAATAATCATCAAAAGTACATGCATATTCTAAGTAAATTACAATTAAATAATAGGAATGTGAACTAAAGTAAAGTAAAATGAAAGAAAATATATTAAGGGGTTTGAAATAGCATGAACCGTGAATCTGTGAGGCGCCACTCAAATGAACATTCAACATTGTGTACTTAGTCTCAATAATAAAAAAAAAAAATCAGAACCATAAACAAAAATAGAATATAATTATGTAATTGCACCATACTATATGAAAAATATGGACTTTTATTATAAAATAATTTAAAATAAAATCAGAAGTTGATTAGTATTAGCAAATAATATATAATTCTTATTTATCTTTACTTTCAATTTCACAATACTCGAATCCATAAAAAAGAAATTATTATATGCGTTTCCTTTAATCTAATCTCGGTGATCTATTAACTGCAAAACTTTTTAAATATCCAAAGTTAAATAAAAATATTTTTTGTTTTTAATAAACTTAATTACTTAACAAAAATGCGCCGCCACTTTTCTTTTGTTTAATACAAAATCCATAAACAGAACCTATATAATTCAGTTGGCTATTTATTTATTTTTATTATTAATAATTTAAATTATTACATGTTGAAAATGGCTACAAATTCAACAGCGTAATAACAGTTAGTAAAATTAAATAATATACCTACTGAAAATCACTACATACAAACCAAACCTTGGCTTATCACAAGATAAAAAACAGTGGCCAATATTGATTACAAACATTGGGCAAATGTCAGACTGCCCGAATGACAACGATCGATTTAACCTTTATAAAATTGATTTTCATTATTTACCTTTATTATTATTATTTGAAACCATTTCCCGAATATAATAAGCACATTCACAAGACTTGCATAATAAAATTATGAATTTGAATAATAATATGAATAATGGTGGTAAATGCGATCAACAAAAAAAATATATTCGTATAAGTATAAACATTTTTTTTTGTAAAATTATTCTCTTCAAATCAAATGTTTTAAAATTAGTTTGGCGATAAAATACACCAGTACTATCTAATCAATCATATAAAAAAAAACACGTGAGTCATTTCGTCTCTCACATGCGGGCAATCTAATCGGACTTCGTCCAACCCCAAACATTTGACCAATCATTGGCAAGAGATTTTACGAGTTGAACACTCGATACATTTTATGATAAAAAAACAAATTATTCTCGAATATAATTTGTATAAAATTAAACATGCTTAAAATGCTTATCGTCTTTCAAAACGCAAACAATATTTTTTTTTTACTTTTTTTAACGTTTTCCTGTTTTTTATCGATTTTATCATATTTAAATAATTGTTGCTACTAATAAATGCATTATATAAGGCTTTTTATTGGTTCTTTATTTATTTAATCAGTTTATTTTTACGTAGATGAAAGGTCAATACTGAAATAAAATTATCTAATATAAGTTTCTATGAGATAATTAGTGCATGTGAATTCTGAAGATAAGGTCGAATAATCTATCATTATTATACATAACACAGTCGGGTTAGTTACACCATTTATAACTCAAGAACGGCTGGACCGATTTTTATAATCTTTGATTTGTCTCCGCCCCGAAAACCATAATAGGCTAATTATTATACCGGGAACGCGGGTGAAACCGCGAGGAACAGCTAGGAATAACATAGCATAAGCGCACGTTTGGAACTGGCATTATGATCAGGGGCCTTATTATCTAACTCCAACACATCACAATCCATAAAGGTCTAACAATAATTAAGAATATGCACGAATATCAAGCACGGAATTGCTTAATGTATATTTTTTAGGATATTCTAAAACTGAAAAAATAATGTATGTATGAATTTTGTACAACCCTATTGATTGTGAGATCGATTACTAAAGAATGGGACCGACTACTCTCTGTCCATCAGTTTATTTGATTTTTGACGTTTGAGAATATCAAAGAATTCTTGACCTTATTACTTAAAAATAAGGTCCATCTATTTATTCTATGGTTATTTGTATATCTAAATAGATGGCCTAGCTATATGCTCTAAAATGATTGTTTCACCATTTTGTTACACGCTGTTTAACTTTTATCAAAGTTTTTAACTCCATTTAGACTCACGCTATGTGACGTCTGTGATCACAGTAGTGTGAACGGAGCCAAAGTAGACTTTAGTGCGTTGATACAAGGCATATAATCCAGTGTTGCAGCGATCTCGACGTTAGTTGGAGTTAAACAATAAGGGGATCGAGTTTTACATTTGTTATTAATAAATAAATGAGCAATCGAAATTAAGTATGATTTAATAGAATCTCAAACGCGATCTTAATCATGATTTTAAGTTACGGACAATTTTATAGCCGGTTTTAAATTACTAACGAGTATAAGATATTTTTGTAGACATGTTATAGAGATCAAGTGTCGGATAAATCGAATTTTGAAATCGATTATTTATATATTTAAAAGAAATTAATAAAAAATAATTTAACATTCTGTATAATTTATATGAAAATGTAACGTCTAAGCTAAATGATTATATATCACGTTAAAATCATTGAATACAAAGAAATTGCTACATTATGAAACTAGTGACGCGATTCGTGCAAAATTGACGTGAGCAGTAATAATACAGATTACTTGAAGCCAGTCTGTTTTTATTAATGTAATATCATATTTTATCAATCCCATATAATTCAGAAAATAACTGAATAGTAGGAGTCCATTGTAATTACATCTCGCGATATGGTGTTACTATTCAAGAAAAATATAACTCGAGTACTAAATATGATCTTAACAAACAGTCACTCAAGTATAAAAACCGTGCAAGTTACTCGAGTACAAACCCAAAAGAATCGCATCACCAACTGCTATTAATTACCGCAATGATTATCACTTTTTAAATTATCACTTCTTCTTCAAACTCCACAATGGGTCTAAAAAGTTCAAAGGGTCTTTCATATCGCCGCTCTTCAAGCCAGGGGACTGTTTCATCTCCTCAAAAGATTCGCGGGAGAACTTGTAGGGTTTCTGACCGGCAGTGGTGGGGTTGGGGGGTACTGGCGGTAGAATTGAAGCACCTGATGGTACTGAGACTGCTTCGCCGTTGAACATTGTTGTACCTGTGTGGAGTGTTATGTTTATTTTAAGACCCAGATTTTAAAATAGCCCCATCACTTTTTGTTGTATGACGTTAGAAAGTAACGGATATACTTAAAACTTAGACTTGATTTAATCCATCTTACGTAATAAAGGGGAAAATGTTTGTTTTTAATATCACGTCAAGATCCATGCATTGATTTGTACAAAAGATAAATTAAGAGGATTTCTAATTCTAATTTATAAAAAAAAAACAAACATTCAAGCCTTACCTGAACAAAGCACTCCCTGGACGTAAAACAAGGCAGTTCTGTAAGCATCCGCCAAGTATTTGGTGTCCTCCAACACATTGCTCCTATGTTTATATAAGTTTATGCAGGCTGCGTCGAGCATGTCTGCAAAAAAAATGTTCTATGATAACAAAAAATAAACCAAACATGAACTCAAGCCCACAGCAAAACAAAATCATGGAATAATTATGAACCAAGGATGTAATACATACCGCATAGATCCATGTACCCGGCGCGTACTTGGCACATAAGTACAATAAGCAAGGCGAGCAGCGCGCTGCGTCCCGCGCCGGCGCCGCACTGCACCCACACGCCGCACAGCTGGTTGCTGAGCCGGTGGTCGTACGTCGCGCTCAGCACCTTGTCCGCCAGTAGCACCAGCGGGGAACACACGATCCTACACACAAACTATTTGGTCAATATCTACCATGGTTCCAGATAGTTTATAGAAAAAACTTTTAAACAAATCTGGTATTCTTGACAAATGAATGCGCTGTTATTGCTCTATAATTTGTAATATCTAAATCTATCTATATAAATATATAGTATATAAAAGAAGAAGTCCTGACTGACTAAAAGGTGATGAATCAATGCAAAATCAATCATGCTGGTCCTAGAGACACGAAATTCGGAGGGTATATTTATTTTGTAATGTAGGTGTGTACTTAGAAAGGATTTTCCGAAATTCATCCCCTAAAGATGTAAAATTTGTCGCTAAAAAGTGCTTGGGGAAAAGTACTCAAAACTCATGAATGTTTATCAAGCGAAATTAGTGAGTCGAGCGAATGGCAATATGTGATATCTACCTAAAAGTACCACCACCCAAGAGGCGAATCTTTTATTTAAAATTTAAAGAACATTATTTTCTCGTCCAATAATTTATCAACGGATGACTAGCATGCGTCAAATCGGATGGACCGATTGACCGAAATAATTTAATCGTAATGTTATCTGTCACGAGATTGCAAAAAACTTCGGGTTTTCGAAATTCTCTTTTTCCTTATTAATAAGTTAGAAATATCATACTTACTTCGCCGGGAACACGTTGATCTGATAATGGGTTACGTTCAAAACTGTTTTGCCACTCGTCACCGTCAGTTTTCTTTCAGTCCAGTGTACTGTACATGTGACGTCATCTAACACTACCTTTATGTTCCCAGATAGATCTAGAGACTGCCCTTTTGCCGTTGGCCAGTAGGATTTACCTTGCATCTGATAAAGACGAATTTTATATTATTTTCTCTCAACAGAGATTTTTAATTAGGAATGATGTCATATTAAAAAAAATGTTTTGTGAGTTATGGCTCGTCGATTTAAAAATGTTTTATTTCCGTAGTTTATGGCTTTGAAAGAAAATTGCTGTTCTCCTTAGAAGCTGACCATACCATACGATATTGTGGGTGGAAATTATACATTTTGGTCATCGTAACAATAAAACTAATCGATCTGTCAAAATCAACCAAATATATCGATAAATGATCCCTTCCCACATATCAAAACCATTATAGCTTATTTAACTAATCACTCAGCCCATAGTTCGGTCGATAGCGTCGAAATAATCACAGCATCGTTTATTTTTAAATCTTACCTCAATTTCACTCAGAAGACATACAATGCAACTGATTTTATTCTCTAGAACTGCTTTCCAGAATATGCTATATTCGTGTTCAGTCGGATTCTTTGATATCACAAGGGGTACGCACCACGGTGCTAATTGCTGCAACAATTATGAAGTAATAATGAATAAGAAAAAAACTTAAATTAGAACAGGCAAACCAAAGTAGCAAATTTTGATATCAGAACAAGCCTAGGCGCAATGCACACTCATAAATCTGGGTGCGGACACGTGTCGTCTGAAATAAAAGCTAAAAAGTTTTTTTACTAACCTTATAATACGATGCATTAATAAAAGCATCGGGATCAGACTTGAGGGTTAGTCTCGTGTCATCGAAAGGTACTACTTCTGTGACAATATTCCCATTCGTGTACTGCATGGCTACTGTCTTTGATCTGATCATGTTTTCTTTGGTCTGTGAAAGAAAAATAAATATGGTAGTATACGTGTTACCTGCATTTTATAGAGTACAATAAAGACTATCGTCGTACTAATAAGAAGCATCCGACGCATCGTTGTTTGATGTAATATCATTATTGACTTCATCTACTTACGTGATATTTTTAATAAGGACTTTATGTAGATGAAGATAAAGAGGATATTATATCAAACAACACAGGATTAATTTTACATTACCGCCAAAGCACCTTTTAGCACCAAACAATCGAGGGTAGGGACGCGGGGAGGAAACTAGTTAAATTAATAAAAATACAAACCTGTACATCTTGGAATGACTTCCATTTAGAATCTAAAAGCGTAATACCACCAGCAGTTTTCTCAGGTAACGAGTCAACCAGTTTCTGCAGATTTTTCACTTCTTGAGTAAACTTGTTCATCAAACTCGGGTCTGTGAATATGTCTCTTTTCGCAGGCCTTTCTATCACCTCCTCTTTTGGTACTATTTTTCTTACTGGTTCTACTTTCGTCATAATTACAGGCTTTTTAATAGCACTTTCAGATATCTGTGGTACTTTAATTTCTGGCATAAGTGGTTTATGTTCTACTGTAAAGTCTATATCTGATAGTAAGTCGAAAACTGATGGTTCAGGTTTTGATTCAGGTTGGTCTTCTTCTCGATTTTCAACAGGTTCTTGCTCTACTTTCGGTGGTTCGTTTTGTTTAGAATACTGGGGTTGCTGTTCACTTTGGTTGTTCACGTTTTGGTGGCTAACATTGTCAGCAACTTGGTTACTTACATAACCATTATGTTGGTTATTCATAGGCACAGTATTTTCATTGATGACAGGTTTAGAATTTTGATTATATACTGTATTTTGGTTATTTGTACATGAAATATTTTGGTTATTTTGAGCCTGATTAAAATTAGGCGGTTCTGTGACATTCTCCGTTGGTGACGACACTGAAAATGTATTTAAATCATTTGAATAAAATTCCATAATATTTCAAATAAGTTTATTATACACGTGTTAGATGCAGATACATATACCGATGTTAGTATACAATACTAATTTATAAAATCTTACCTTGATTGTTGGTAAACGTAACACTTGTGTCGCGCTCATGACCCGACTGCATATAAGTCGACTGATTCATATTGGCGCCGTAATTTGTAGAAACAGGCTCTGAGCTTGGTAACCCTTCATTTGACTGATTTGTCGTAGTCAAATATCCATATGGCACGTTATAATAAGTCTGATCATTCTGTTGTTGGATTGACGATTGTGGCATCTCAGATGGCGACTGTAGAGTTTCACACGTCCCAGCACTTGTATAAACTCCTTGTACAGGGCAATTTGGACTGTTATCCATCGACTGAGGGTTAATAATCCCTTGTCCAGTACTATCGTATGTATACGAGTTTTGAGATCCGTAATTGTAATCATAATTTCCCGTGGCAGTGTTGAAGTTATAACCCGGGTGATTTTGGTAGTTCTGCCCATAGCTTTGGTTTGTTTGATCAGGGTATGCGTATGCATTGGTCGGCTGATAGTTTTGTTCGGGATTTGGTTGGGGGTTTGTATAGTTTTGAGCGTTCGCATCATAGGTTTGGTAAGCAGATTGGTAAGGCATGGTTGATAATGCTTCACCAGTAACATGAGACTTTATCGGCTTGTCTATAGCGTCCAATTGAGATTGAGAAGGTATATAACTACTGTCAGGATTGTACGTCTGTGCAGTTGCGACTGTATTTGCCATACTAGTGGTCGAGGTCAAGCTATCTGTATTAGTATAAACCGGGTAACTCTGAGATGCGTTTGAGTACGCACCAGCCTGGCTATATTGAGGTTCTGCACTTGAAAATGACACATTCGTATTGACCGCTTGACCGTATTGCGATTCACTGCTATACGGATAATTTAAGGAGCTGTAATCAGAAGTTATAGAAGACGCCATGCTTGTGTTGGAATTGTGAATAGCGTGACTGTAAGTTGCAACATTTGGAGTAGAAACGAGAGGGTATTGAACGCTGTAATACGTCTGCGAATATTCTGCTCCGTAATTCGGAGGTCCAGATTTAGGTCCGGACACGTGCATTTGAGCGAAGTTCACGTTTAAGTCCGCCTGATTGGGTGCACTGTACGAGGACACTGTCGGCGTTTCAGGAATCGCCTGATTATTTTGCATGTATTGCTCAGGATACATATTATACTGGTTATTAGGGGCGACATTCGCTTGGCTGACATTCGTCGTGTATGGTATAGGGTTTTGAGAATCGGTGACGATTGTCGAACTGTTATGAGTTGCTGAATAGTAAGGATTCGAGTAAATCTGATGCTGTGGATCAGGCCCCTGGTTAGAATACTGTGAAGGCGTATAAGACGTTGAATGTCCATAATTTGAACCATCATCGGACATTTTATCATAAGCTTTGCTTGTCGCGGGATATGCGTAGTTAGAAGGTACGGAATAAGGTTCATGTTCAGTTGGCGCGTAAGGAGTCGCGTACCGATCGTACGGGTTTTGTAGATTTTGCATCTGTGGCATTACTACGCCGTCGGGTAGCTGCAATTGTGTCGGATCTGTGGCTGAAAGAAAATATTCAAATAAAGACGTAGTAAAGGAAAGAAGAGTAGAAATAGAAATAGGAAATAAATAAAAATTATTATGTACCTACTTATGGGAACTCAATGAATGCGGACTTACCCTCAGAGCCGACCGGCGCTGGTCGCACCGAAGTTGGATAGATTGATTCCGGGTAGTAAGTGTCTGCTGGTATAGGCTCAATTTGTGCTGCGGTACAAAAAAGAAATTGTAAATATAATCTTTAGATGTTGGTAACGCATCTCACGACTTAAACACGTAAAATATTTGTATGATATTCAGATGAATATGCCTGTGATGACAAATTTTGTATGGAGAATCTGTCAAATCATTTTATTCTATGATAAAAATTATACGAGGTCGGTAAAATTTGTCCTACATCCTAAACGCTTATGCATAATGATTTTATCTAAATAGGACCAACTCTGAAATCACAAAAAAGAAATATATTCTTCGAGCTGATCCTATAATAAAAATTGTTGTTGGATGTCAAACACATAACATCTCAAAATATCCACCTATATACAAACAACACAAGTTTTCTCAGACGGTAACAGCTTTATATGTAGAAAAAACAATCCATCCCACTCAACTTGCCGGAGTCTTCTCACTTTAAGTCTCTTCTCACAACCGTTACAATTGACTCTTCAAGTAACTCCGTGAATTGACAAGTTTGTGTGTGGGAGTATTATGTTACCACTCGGCTCCGTAACAACTGAACGGATTTTCATGAAGTTAACTAGTATAGAACAAAGAGTACGTAAGAAACCGCGGGTGACGGCTAGTGATAAATGAATGTAATTACCATGAGGTGTAACATTTCTAGACATCGGCCTATTCTTCATATAAGGCAGGTAGTCCTTCAGTTTGCGAGGCGCTCCGCTCGCGGCGCTCGGGATCACATCTGACGTTTTCGATGCGGCTGATGGAGTGGCCGTCGGCGTAGGCGCTGTTTATTCAATTATGATGTATATTTTAAACGGTTTCGGTGGAGATATAGATGGACAGGTTGAGAACTATTTAATGAGCTTTATTTTATAATATTTGGAAGGTAAAGGGAATTACTTTCTTTTTGAGTAACTGAGACAGAGAGCGTTTATTCTCAGCGGTATATCATTTATATTTTACATACTCCTTTAATGATGATGATGAAATGATGAAATACATCAAATTTGTGGCATGATAGGTAAGATGGTTGGTAAACCATGCAAACCGTTCTCTCTATGCTAACAGACAGGCCTTGTTAGCTTAATGTTAGTTGTAATTATTTATCTCTACTTAATGCTGTCGATCTTTTCAATAAATAATAATATAAGACCTATAGAAGGTGGATATGCCGGTCGATCATTAAATTTAAACACTATCGTTACAAGTGCAATAAAGCACTATAACAAAGTCGAAAACGATTTTAGAATAAAATAAAAAGTCGAATTTTTCAAAGAAAGTTAATAAGGCTATGTCAAAGCCGTTCAGTTTGGCCCCTAGGAGGACCTTCATAAAGGTCGAATTTACTGACGTTACCAGAAGTTACAATACCTTGTTGTATAAGGCGGGACCTTGGACGCGGTGCGGGCGATACGCTTTCTTCGGCTCACAATACGCATTAGACAGAGAAATGGAGGCAGCGCGTTTGCTCGGATCATTATCCGACCTACATTAGCCTAGTGAATTTGATAGGCATCCATGTGATGAGTAAAATAAAATTGATAAAACGAAAATTAATTACTGCGGCTAAACTATTCGATGGAGTTAAATGATTTTTTGTATACGGTTTAAAAACAACGTGATAAAGCTCTGGTATCATTTAATTATCAACCTTTATCTCCACCTTGTATATAACAATGGGTACATAATCACCTCTGGTAGTGTTGTTGGCGAGCAGCTGCGCGCGCTCCTCCCGCTGCACCTGGCAGGTGCTGCGCAGGCGCGCGTGCAGGTGCGCCACGCTGTGCAACAGCTTGCGGTAGAACTCCAGCCCTTTCTGAGACTTGCCCAGGAGTTCTTCGTATGTGTCGTATGAGGTTACTAAAGCTGATGAAAAAAAACAGTTTTTTTTCTATATGGATTGTTTTGTATTTGACCAAAACCTCGTCATTGTATGTAACGATAAGACCGAGGGCGGTATATAGATAATTAGCTTCCAACCCAACGTTTTAGTCCGCGTTACGAAAGAGACAGACAGAGAAAGTTGCATGGAGGGGGCAAAACTGGTGACGTCACATTCGTAATGATTTTTTTTACGTGACCATTTCTACCAGTCAACTCTTTGCCAAGTTGCTTTGCCTCCAACGCAAACCGTGTAAAGGAACTTCGTTCCAAAAACATGGCGATTATAACGTACCATTGATAAGCCCCTCTCGTTTCCTCAATACATCGGTTAGCAAACGTCGAGATTCGCCATACGATGCGTAAAGTGATGTCAGTCTATTTATAATGTTCTCTTGCGCAGCTAGATTTTGTTCTATTATTTTTTTCTGTAACAAAATTATAGTGATACAACACTAAAGGCATCACAAACCTGTATTGAGACATCGGATATAAGAGGGAACTAAATTTTTTCTTTCTATTCTCGATATTTTTGAAACCTATGTTAGGTTCGTCACGCTGAACAACCTTTAATATGGGACCAACTAATCTAATACCGCAAAAAAAACTGACACTATTATTTTTATTTCTTTTTGTAAATTTTTCGCGGTTTTATAGTTGGTCCCATAGCAACAATGGCCAAAAATTTATAACGTAACGGAATGGGGGGGTCCATCCAGGCGTTACGGGGGGAGGGGGTGGACAATTAAAGTATTTAGCGTATAAGTCAAACGACACCAACCTTAGGTGTATGTTTGTCGAGCTCCACCTTGTAGACCTCGTCGGCCTCGTCACCGGCGCGCGCCAGCAGCTGCGCCGTGATGTCGTCGGCCGCGACCGCCTCGCGCAGCTGCTGCAGCAGCGCGCCCCGCTGCGCCTGCATCTCGCGCGCCTTACCCACCACTCGACGCATCTCCATCATCGTCTCACGGTCTAGACCCTCTGCGAACATAACGTACTATGAGTCAGATTATGTTTTATTTATGTATTTATGTATTTATGTATTTATGTATTTATGTATTTATGTATTTATGTATTGATGTATTGATGTATTGATGTATTGATGTATTGATGTATTGATGTATTGATGTATTGATGTATTGATGTATTGATGTATTGATGTATTTATGTATTTATGTATTTATGTATTTATGTATTGATGTATTGATGTATTTATGTATTTATGTATTTATGTATTTATGTATTTATGTATTTATGTATTTATGTATTTATGTATTTATGTATTTATGTATTTATGTATTTATGTATTTATGTATTTATGTATTTATGTATTTATGTATTTATGTATTTATGTATTTATGTATTTATGTATTTATGTATTTATGTATTTATGTATTTATGTATTTATGTATTTATGTATTTATGTATTTATGTATTTATGTATTTATGTATTTATGTATTTATGTATTTATGTATTTATGTATTTATTTATTTATTTATTTATTTATTTATTTATTTATTTATTTATGTATTTATGTATTTATTTATTTATTTATTTATTTATTTATTTATTTATTTATTTATTTATTTATTTATTTATTTATTTATTTATTTATTTATTTATTTATTTATTTATTTATTTATTTATTTATTTATTTATTTATTTATTTATTTATTTATTTATTTATTTATTTATTTATTTATTTATTTATTTATTTATTTATTTATTTATTTATTTATTTATTTATTTATTTATGTATTTATTTATTTATATTTAAACAATCAGCTTATAAATAATACAATTATAACTTATACATAAAGATAATACATAAGCCAAAACAGTTTCCACATTTTTTTTTTTTTTTTTACTTTGTATAGGCTTGTGTTTGACCACAATCTCACTATTGTAAGTGATGATGTAGCCGAAGGTGGTAAGCACACAAAGCCTAGAAGGAACTGGCTCTCAAGTGCAGCTGCCGGAACACACCAATAGGTGTTTGGCGACAGATTTTCAACTTGAGGGTGGTAGCCAGCCAGGCGGGTACTACAAAGTACCCTACCACCGTGCTATGGTTTCCTCACGATGTTTTCCTTCACCGAAAGCTCAAGCTCATAGTAGGATTCGAACCTTCGCCGCGGCGTCCGACGTCTGAGAGAGACCACTGAGCTATCATCGCCTTAAAATATACTAACATTTACGCAGTAACGAAAAAGAACGGAATGTTTTAAACGTTACTAATATTTGCCCATCACATACATAAAGACTTCTTCCGACTCTTGCCCCTATTTTGTAATGACCATACTAGTGGGGTGATTAAGACAAAATTTATGAGGCCAGAAAAAAATTATGACCTTTGCTATCTCCGAATGACATGTCGGATCGGATCCAAAACATGTAAATTAAAAATTAAAAAAAAAAATCTGATCAAAAACATTTTGTGTAATGAGATTATTCTTAAATAGTTTTACGTAAAAGAAATATGTCTTTGGACTCACCAATGTTCTCAATACTCGGTATTTTACTTTCCAGCACATCCAGAGGTTGAGCCAGTAGCCTTAAGTTAGCGATGTGGAGGGTCATAGCTTTGTGCAGCACTTGGTTGCTCTCATTTGTTCGAATGTGAGCTTCCAGGTACTTGTGATATTCCCGAGACAGCTCTGTTTGTACGATCGATGGAGGACGGGGGCCCATTATCTTTTGGTACTCTTTCTCTTTCAGTGTTTCTTCCTGCGAAGTAAAAGTTTTATTTAGATGAATACTAATGCTACCACTTTCGGCCACATCATCACTTACCCCACAATGTAAAAATATACAAATACTATATTATATTTTTACCATACAATTAAGAGAATTTTAGGGAACTCCCTATATGTTAAAACATTAATTTAAACCTTATAAATAAGCAATATAAGGTGCAAGATTGATTGTAGTTCCAAATTTTTCTATTTCACTAAGAACAAGTAAACAAGTAAATATGTATTTTTTCATAAACAAAATTTAAAGTTATGATGTATCAATAAATTTGATTATATTTAAATACCTGAATAACTTCCTTGATTTCGGCCAGGGAATGTTCAACGTCGCTAATAATTTCGGCAAGATTGTTCATAGAGTCAACCAGCGTCTGAATGACTTCTGTTTTAGCGTTCATCGCCGCACACCTATCGACGATATCTTCAGGTATCCTGCAATAAATATGTATATACTTCTTGTTTGTTTTAAAAGTTCTTTTCGCTCAACGACAAATGTTAAGTAAATATGTCTCAATATTCTATCGTAACTTTTGTAAAAGTAATAATATTTAGGATTAGAACCCATGACCTTCGCCGCGACATCCACGACACTACCACTGAGCTATCATCGCCTTAAACTTTTTTATACACTAAACTACCATTCCGCACCCCACTTAACAATTAACCCCCTTAGTTAGGGGATGAATTTTCAAAAATCTTTCCTTAGTGCTCACCCACATATAAGGAACTCCTGTGCAAAATTTCATGATTTTAGACCCACCGGTTTAGGCTGTGCATTGTCTATAAGTCAGTCAGTTCTAGATTATTATTTTTTTTATCATGAAACCCTCATTACTTTCTGAATTTACAGGTCATTGAACTTATCTGAGCCATAGCCTATAGAAAAGCTGATAATTAAGTTCACACAGATTCCAAGGTTTTTAGTAAGGCCTTCCTTAATTTCATCAACAACTTACACATATTCAAAACAGACAGTCGCGGGATATCACAACTAAATAAATGTTTCACTCATAGTGTAGATTCATAATTTGATAACAAAGAAATTGTCGGTCAAACACCTCATTTGACACAAACGCCTTAGCAAAATATTTACATGTTTTTTTTTGTCATACACAAGATTATAGTGTAACTGACAAATCTTCTTTATTCAAAAACATTGTAAGTACCTATTTGAATTATTTTTTTTCACACCATGAAGATTTACAGGGTTATTTGTAACTAACCGGCAGTGCTTTAGGGGGTAGAGTGGAGTGGAAGTACTCATCAATATGAACAATTTTACTATGGGATCAACCCTGAAATCACGAAAAAAAAACCACTTTTCATAATCTTCTAAGTGAATTCCGAACTGGTGGTAGAATCTATTGTAACATTCATAAGTGCTTTATGAGGGCATGAACTGAATGAGTTTGAGTTCACAAAATATCTCTTGATCAATCAAAGTGTATGAAAAAAATGTTTTTTTTTTAAGATTTCAGGATTGGTCATATAGTAAAATTTGTACTACAAATAACCCTGTATTTAAAAAAAAGACTAAATTGATCTCACTCACTTCTGATCTGAATCAATAATCTCCAGCTGATCCAGTTGCAGCGAAGACATGAACTCCGTCAGCTCTGTGTTCTTCGCTTCCACCTGACTGACGATGAGACGCAGCAGCTTGGCCTTCTCCTCCGAGTACACTGAGGACGCCTCGTGAGCACCCATCGGTACCAAGCGGGAGAATATATCTGGGCCTGATACCTGGAAAGATATATTAAGTTTTTTACTACAGATACGTAAAGTGACCGAAGTTGTACACATTGAAACCCTAGCAGGGATGTGATTTCCTTCTCTGGAAACTCAAGATTATTGTAGAATTTGAATCCATGTTCTTCGTCACGGCATTGGAAGTCACTACCATCGCAGCAATGTTTTAAGGAACTGATGTAACAATGCTGAGTAAAAGTAATTGTTTTATAAGAATTGATAATTATTAATAACCATAGATTACTCCAAAGATATAATCTCTATTGAAATTAGTAGTTGTGCTAAAAACATCAAAACCGAGGATTTTTTTATACCACAAATTTTACAAACAAGCGTACGGTCCGCCTGATGGTAAGTGGTTACTGTAGCGTGGTGTACTGTTTATTGACGCTCGCAACATCAGGGGAATCACTCGCGCGTTATCGACCCTAAAATTCTATTATAATTATTCTTCATTTCATAATCACCTACATTAGCTTAAATAGTGAGTTAATTACATCCCTATTTGTATACGACGAATTGATAGATAAGGATTAATTCGCCGAGAATGTGTAACATGAAACTTACCTCTGGATCATTGAAGTTAATGGGCAACCCTTTAACCAAACACACCGGCTTCATATTGATCAAGAGATCCTTTTCAGGCACCTCCTCATGATAAATGAACTCATTCTCATTCTTAGCCGCTTTCCGCTTTCCTTCGACCACATCATTTGTGAATGTTAAAGCTTCTTGAGTTATTTGTACTGGTTCAATGTATTTGGCCAACTTTCTGGCTTCACCAAGCTTTTCAGCTGATAGTTGGTAGAAGGCCACGCGCTCGCCCATTTTCTGTTGTTCTTCTGCATGCATGCCTTAATAAAAGTGTGTAAATTGATTTTCAGTTGAACATGCAAAGTACATTACACGCAATTTATGTTGGCCAGAAAGATGTTAGTCTAGTATATTGTCAGATATATTTTTAGGAATGGGTGTGGATGGTAACTAGGGCTAAAGTTTCCACACTTTTTAGTAATTACTTAGCAACTGTACAGTTAGCAAAAGCTTAACTTCGTCCCGGTTAACTTGGATTGCACATTGACAAAGTCAAAATCAAAGCCATTCATTCATTCAGTTTAGGCCCTAGAGGCGACATATGTAGGTCGATTTTACTGAAGTTACCACCGTTTTGGACAGCTCCCGGAGCCTCCCCGAAAAACTAGATAATAATCGATGTCTGATTGATGTCATAAACAGATTAGTTAATTTTAATGATTGGACACCTAATCTGATCAAACCCTGGATAGAACGAAAGATAATTTATATTCTAAAAAAATATTAGTTCACTGTGAATCATGCAGAATATAAGGTACATTCTATATAAATTATCATCAATTAAGTCAGTCATTCATTCAGTTTAGGCCCTAGGAGAGCACTTATGTAGGTCGAATTTACTGAAGTTACCACGGGTTTGGAATTAAGGAAAAATATTTATTAAACAAAAATTATTATTGGTTTTTATAAACATCTTTTTTTTTGGAACATTTCCTCCTATTCCTTCCATTTGCAACATTAACGTTAATCACTACATAGTATAAAACAAAGTCGCTCCCGCTGTCTGTCCCTATGTATGCTTAGATCTTTAAAACTACGCAACGGATTTTGATGCGGTTTTTTTAATAGATAGAGTGATTCAAGAGAAAGGTTTTAGTATATAATTTGTCTTCTACCCGTGCGAAGCCGGGGCGGGTCGCTAGTAGGAAATAAAACAAAATTTAGAATAGCCACTGAAATTAGTAAATTGTGAAAAAAATCTGTCACATACCTTGATACAAACAAACAATGCAGCCAATATAAAATGCCTTGAAGGAGAGGTAGCGATGCCAGTAGTTATACCACTTAGTGCCAATGATCTCATGCACCTCTGCATTAGTAGACGGACCCAGGAGAGCTAGTGCGTTCTTGTAGAAGAATAACACTTGTGTTGCTACGGCACCTAATCAATTTATTAATTAAAAGTGAATTAGGAAAAAGTTAAAGGAGAAGATAATTAGAAAAAGTGCTGTGAGACATGAGGCCTGACCCAGCAGTGGGATTAAGAATAGAGATTTGGCAAATATTTGACAAAAAAAAAGTACAATAATGACAAATCAAACTGTGTAAATAAAACATGTTTATTTTTGGAATACATTAAATAAGCTTTGATAAAATACATTCATAGTATGAAAACAATTTTCAGGGAACAGAAAAGAGAAAAATCTTCATTTCAAATTGTAATTACAATCTATTAATCTGTTCAAGCAGTTGCACTTGAGAGCCAGTTGCCTTCTAGGCTTTACAAAGGTTGGCAACACATTGGCAATCCCGCTGCTATTGCTATTCTCCATAGGCAACAGAAGCCACTTATCATCAGAGGCACCTGCATGCTTGTCAGCCCTCTGACATAAAAAAAATACTAAATTACTTACATACAACACTAGGCTTTCTTGAATCCTGTATACTTTTTTCCAAGATACACTCCTGTGCCTGAGCAAAACATATCTCCTGTAGAAGCCTCATGATCTCCGATGACACATCAACCCCAGGTGGCTGATCATACTGCTCCCTCAAATGCTGAAATGCCCAAGCAGCATTTTGGTAATGAGTGCATGCAGCCTTCATGCTATCAGCAGTTGATCGAGGCTCAGAGGCTCCCAGCTCAGTATGTAGAGCTCCAATGTTGTAGAGAATGCTGGCCATTTCAAACCTAACATCTGGTGGGGAACAGCTCATGTTGGCATAAAGATCTTTCCTGAAAGATGAAGTTATGATGTTAGAATATTATATCCTTTAGAGTCTAAGTATTTAATGGGAGTGGCCACTGGAAATGTGAGGCAAATGGGAGGTTTTCAAGCTGTCAAAGAGGGCCATGGATAACATAAAATTAATGTTTACACGAAAAAATATTTTATCCAGAAATCTAAAAACATTGTAAAATATTAACTACTTCAACGATAAAAGTGATAGTTGGATGTTTATCTCCATCAACTAAATGATCTTGTAATTCATGTTTTTTAGGTCCTGGAATAGCATATAGCATACTTTTATCTACTACACTGGTAACTTATTTTTAGGTACTGATATAATTTTAAGCTAATAGTTATATCTTGTAGTTTCATTTTTTACACACCCTCATGAATCATACTATCATAGCTTTTTCGTATGAACATAACATGATATCAGAATCAGTATCATCAGGAATCAATAGATAAATTTAATGTGACTAACTTAATTAGCTTACCACGAGAAAGTAACTGCTACCGGCTGGCCTTTACCCATAGGAAATCGGCTTTGTAAAGCTCGTATTTGGCAGAAATATCGGTTTAGAGCGGCCAGTCCCGCGGCGTCGGTAGTAGGTCTCACGGCGGCCGACCGTAGCCCTTCCAGCTGATGTATTTCATTGTTGTAGCTCTCTGGATCCTCCCTATATGCTTCAGATATATACTAGAATAACAACAAGGAGAAATGAAGACAAAGAAATGCCAGGTCTGATTTTATCTCAGAGATTATGAAGACCTACTTACCCGTTTTAGTTTGGATCCAAAACGTGTATTTTCCGGGCTCACTTTCAATTCAAAACTTATCATAGGTAATTTGGGGACTGCTTCCATGATTTCAAAAGCTGTTTTCACCCTTTAAACGTATATTCACTTGAAAAAACAATTTCATCACAAATTAGCTTACTTGTCTTCCTGTCATTTTTTTTTTTTTTTTGTGACGATTCTCTAGTATATAGTGTATTATCTATGGTGACGATTCACTCACTCACAAGAACACCTCACTAAAGTGTTTCTCTTCTCGTAGTGCTGCCAAATATTTGACTAGACGGTCAAGTCTTGACTGACTGAACAAGATTTTTCCATTCAATCGTACGCATCCATCCATAGATGGGCAACTCTAAATAAATAAATTAATTTGTCTATGGATTTTTAAATGGCGGCTCGGCTGCTACTCCGATATTGGTTAGTTCGTATGTAATTTCAATCAAATTTTTGAAACGAAGTAAATAAGTATTCGTTCATGAACTATTTTACGTACATCATAATTTAAAAAAACCTTCAAAATGAAACTAAAGAAGCCCAAAACTGATACTGAGGTAAGATACAAAACAAAACACATTTGTTTACCAATACAAGCTACCGATAACCTACAATACTACAATCTAATTTGACGATTTTTAGGAGGTGGTACCTCCCCAAGCGGAGATTATTGAAGCTGATCTCTACAAACGTTCGTACTTTGGTCCTGATGTGCCTACATTGGAGCTGGAGTGTTGGGAAGATGAGCTTTCGGAGGCACAACTGCAAGCGTACAAGACCGCCGACGATGAATACAAGAGCATTCAAAACAAATTGGACGAGATGGTCAAGAGCACTGGCGGTGAGATCGTGTACAACGGAGACCAGTTCACAGCTTATCAGTTGCTTGGAAAGTGAGTATTTAAGCCTTTATATACTTCTTGCGGCTGAGATGATGATGATGATACTTCTAGGTAGTTCACTCAAACCCCCTGGCGTCACTCGCGTTCTAGGAGCAACAAACTTTTTAAACAAGATAATAATATTATCTAGATGATTATGTCATTGTCAACCACTGAATTAAATTCATTAATTAATCGATGACATAAATAAATGCACTCTATTAATTTGAATGATCACTTATCACAATACTAGCTTCGGCCCCGTGGTTTCACTTGCATTCCCGAGGGATCTTATGTTTTCCCCCCAAAAAAGTAGTCTATAGCCTCGATAAATGGGCTCTCCAACACTGAATTTTTCAATTTGAACCAGTAGTTCCTAAGATTAGCGCATTCAACCAAACAAATAAACTCTTTAGCTTTATAATACTAGTATAGATTAAAATTGATTAAGCTATTTTGGTGATGGTTAAACACACTTAAATGGATATCTTACCACAAATGTAATAAACCTGTTATATTCTATCAAGTGTGATAATTAAATTGATTGTGGTTAAATAAGCAATTTTGATTTTGTTAGGAAAATCAGGTATTTGGTAAATTAAATTGCTATATTTATTACAGGCAACCCGTATTGAAGGACCTTGAAAGGCAGAGTGCTGATATTATACGATCAAGATCAAGATCATTGTCAGTAGCGAAAGAGAAACCTGGGAAGAGAGGTATGTGAAACAAATAATGATTAAACCAATTATATTTTCAAATATGGTGGATGCCTGAAGTACGAAAAAATTTATATATCTGCATGTGCATTTATTATTTTACATGTTATTTAATATATTGCTGGCTTGAAAGATATGAATTAATATCTATTGGTGAAGGGATATGTCATGAGGAAGAAACTGCACTAGGCCTTTTAATCATATAAAAGAAATCTAAAACAGTCAAAAAATTCATGTAGTACTTACAATTTTATTAATTCCAATGATATCACTTTAAAAAGACATAAATCATGTGTCTAAATTCAACCAAATTACTGTCTTGATGTATCACATTGAATTGCCATTATTAGACTGAATGGTACGTATATTATAAGGTTTGTTATGTTTATCTTTGTAAGGATGTGGTAAGGGTAATATACAATTTATATTATAAATATGTTTACCACATAACACCACCTCAAATTACCATCTTATAACAATGTTGTGGGTTGTAATTAACTCCATTATGATGCTATATTCCACTGCAAATTTATATCACTAGTCTCTAGATAAACTGCCTCCCAAATTTCATCACATTCGGTTGTGCCGTTGAGTTGTCAACTAACAAATTAAAAACACTTTCAAAATTGTAATATTAATAGTTTAATTATAAGTTCATATACATACATCCACAGCAGATGCTCAATCCTCCCCTTACTGACACGAAATTGATAGAAAGATTCGGAACACATCTGACTGTCTGACTGGCAAAGAATAATCCTTTATCCATTCTTTTTCTCTTTCTTTAATAAACAATTTGTTTGAGCGATAGAAAGGGATGGAGATAGAAGAATAAACATTGCCGGTTGGTCAGGTGTGGTTCCGCCTTTATCTAATGAGGTATGCCAGTTTCCTCACTATGTTTTCCTTTACTTAAAAGCAGATGTTGTATCAGTGTAAGTGTGAAGAATTTAGAATGTCAGTAATTGAACCTGCATTATTGTAGGGTAGCTGCTTCTTTACTATATTAAAAACATGCTAGTATCCACTGGAATTATGCCCTTATAATAGTAAGAACCCAATAGAATGCCAGCCATCGCTTAATATACTTATAGGTAGATATAGGTATAAAGAAAAAACCGGCCAAGTGCGAGTCGGACTCGCGCACCGAAGGTTCCGTACAAACTTCGTCCATCGTTCGTCCATCACGGGAAATGCACAATTTTATTTATTTACTGTATTTGAGGTTGGTGCCAATTAAGCTAGACCTCTAAATTATATGAGCGCCCATACAACTCAGAGGTCTTTATTAATTGGTGTAACTATGTATGTATGGGGACACCCTTTAATTTTCAACTTTTTTTATTTTTTAGAAAAAAGTTTAGAAAAAAATGATATTAGATACCTCAATATCATTTTTTAAAGACCTATCCATAGATACCCCCACACATATGGGTTTGACGAAAAAAAAAAAACTGAGTTTCAGTTCTAAGTATGGGGAACCCCCAAAATTTATTGTTTTTTTTCTATTTTTGTGTAAAAATCTTGATGCGGTTCACAGAATACATCTACTTACCAAGTTTCGACAGTATAGCTCTTATAGTTTCGGAAAAAAGTGACTGTGACATACGGACGGACAGACAGACAGACATGACGAATCTATAAGGGTTCCGATTTTTGCCATTTGACTACGGAACCCTAAAAATAGTGACTCGCGAATAATGAGACGTGCCGCACACTACATATTTAAAAATAGAATTCCAGGAATCGCGAATTAATTTATACGTATAAAAAAACAGTACCAACACAACGTAATGATTGATGGACGTTCGTTTATGCGCTTGTTTAAAAACATATTTATCAATTAAATTGATTGCCACAAATTAATTAATTAATTTATATTAATGTTCGCCTAGGTCGTCCTAAAAGAAATCGTGAAGAAGACCGCGACTACTCGCCTTCACCGGATAGAGCTAAGTCGCCGGAACTACGTCACAAAAAGAAGAAGAAGGACAAAGATAAGAATAAAGATAAGGAAAAGAGCAAGGACACGGACAAAGATAAGGATACGAAAACTAAGGACAAGACTCTTGCACCATCTAGTAAGTGCTGTTTCATAATATTTTTCCAAAAATCTCAGACAACGAAAGGTTATTATTTTTTAGGAGGATCAATTATCAATTTTCAGAGTATTAAAGTATGGTAAGTTTGTTTCCTTCTTTATACATTTAATGGTCGATTTTTCGGATCACGGATAAGCTTTTACAGATACCGCTTATCAGGCCATTTAAAAATCAGAGCCAAATATAATAATTTGTTGTAGACTACTTTAGCATTCTGCCAATTCTGTAATTGTGATAATGAATAACTTCAATCCCATATTCTATTAGTTCAAGACTCACAATCTATATTACATTTATGGAGAAAGAGACAAGAGTATCTACACCTACACATGTAATATA
This sequence comes from Tetheella fluctuosa, assembly GCA_951216915.1. Lineage (NCBI taxonomy): Eukaryota > Metazoa > Arthropoda > Insecta > Lepidoptera > Drepanidae > Tetheella > Tetheella fluctuosa. Next base: position 13,959,370 of record OX578214.1, read on the forward strand.
TTGGACTTATCCTCACAGATGTGCACAGTGTGGTCACAAACGTGCGTCCGTCGGAAGTGACGGCTATTGGCGGCTTGCTGACCGGCAGCGCCACTAAGACCACGGCAATCGTTGATCTTACCAAGGAGGATGGTAACAAGAATGTCGCCGATTCGCGTGAAGTCTCCTTTAATAAGCTGCAAGGTGAGGTTATAAATTGTTGTTGAATTTGAATTAATTATATAATTACTAATAAAAAAATTACTGCCATTTTAGAGATCCAAAACATCTGCAAGTCAATAAACAGTTTCTTAAAACACAATAATAAAACCTATAGTCCATCTGTTATTTTGTATATCAGTGATAATTATACGTATACATTATTAATTAGAGAACACTTATTAGATTCTTAGATACAGGTATTTTTAAATATATCAAAATTTTGATTTTGAACTAGCATCTGTAGTAAATTTATTACTTGATAGCATGAGTTTAGTGACACAAGGTGGTTAATAATTATTTCAAAATTATAATAATAAGGCGATAATCGTAATTTGGATTAACCCAAAAATACACTTGATCCAGGTAAAACATTCCCCTCCCTGGTGGTGGTGGCCCGTCCCTACCTCCGCGCCAAGGACGCTCCACCACCCTCAGACCGGTCTGGTCTGGACAGCAAGGTGAAGTCAGTCCTCATGCACACGCCCATGAAGTTCACCGAGTGGCTCATACAACAGGGCCTGGTGAGGTCGGAGCAGTGGTGTGCTGTCCATGCTGGGAACAAGTTAAAACTTGGTGAGTTTGATTTAGCAATGGAATTTTCTAGAATAAATGCAATTCTCATTTATTGAGGATCAGAAATCATGTAGGTATACTAGATTCAGACGTAGAAAAATTACCCTGAAACGCGGGTGAAACTGTGGGGCGAAAGCTAGTTATAGATATTAAATAAAGTTTGTCATGAAGAGATGTCTCAAGATATGTATTTATGGCTGCTCGATATAGATGTATATTTAAAAAAAAACTTCTCTGTAACTTTTCAAACCTAAACTCATCGAAATTATTATTTCAGGAATGTACTCAGACGTATCAAAATTCCCCTATTCCGGTGGCTACGTATGGATATCCGAATGCTGCCCAACCCGTTTCGTCTCTGTATTCTCCAGCTCAATCTTCGAAGGTGCCACCTTCCCACCCAGCGTGATACTGAAGCTCATCTACCACTGGGCATGCCAGACTAACGTACAAAATGTTGTACAATGGGTTAAAGTCGACAATTTGTATGTGAAAGGGCTCTTTACTTGGCTCAGGGCGATATGTACGTCTGGTATTCATCAGCATTTGGGTCTGTTGGGTGGTTCGGGGAAGAAAGTGGAGGTTGGAGTTATATCGTTAGGTACGACGAGTCATGATGGCACGCAGAGACAGGTGAAGGTTGAAGTGTTGGGGGTTTTAGATCCTGTTGAGAAGTTGGTGAGTGTATTGATGAGTTCATTTAATTTTAACAAATAATTTCACGAAAGCCAATAAAAAATTAATATTGATAACAATTTGTGTTCATATTTTGTTTTCACAATATTTAAAATTAGATGAACACAAAAATATTTTTAACTTTTTTTTGTTTTAATATACTTTTCTTATCCAAAACATCCTAAAATACAATTTTACCTTCAGATTCGCCTCCGTGCTGTCGAACCTTTAGCGGAACACGAGAAAAACTACAAGAAGAGATTCCAAAAGATTCTAGAGCCCCTTACAAGTTGGGTGCACCCATCATCTGTCATTTTGACAGATTTGACCGTAGACAAGGGCACTCTAGTGTCTATGGGCTTCAAGAATGTCCACCAATCATCTTCACATTCCGATCAACCAGCGAGGAACAGCAATGCTAATATTATGGAGTATCTGAGGAGGATTGTACCGAGAATGTTCCAGAATACTCTATCGTTACTGAGTAGGCAGATTATACAGCAGTTCTTGGATGAACTGGTATGGAGGGAAAGGTGAGTGTAAAATAGATTTTCGAAGATTTTTGTGCTTTTAAGCTATTGTATAGCTTTTATCGCGGGCTTCGGGGTTTGAGACCGAATTAAGAAATTTTGATTTAAAAAAAAACTGTAACGAAAAAACCTAACACCTCCCGCTGTTTGTGTTTGTGACAAGGTATATAGGTGTATAGGTATCTATTAATATTAAAGAAAAAAAAAATTATAATTGCATAAGTTGATAAAAAAATGCTATGCAATAGTATGTTTTTTATTATCTTACAAAATAAGGCTTGATTTCGCCTGATTCTAAACAGCTATTATGTTTTACATACCTGCTAAAACTTAAACGGTAGGTAACAAACATCATGGATTGAGAACATTGTATTTTACAAGCAAGGAATAACCTAGTGGATAGACCAAAAACAATTAGACAATATTCTTTGAAAATTAAAAATATTTTTTATTCAAATAGGCATTCACAAGTTCTTATGAATTGTATGACTCTTAATGCACGGTAAGAAAGGTTGTTTTTGCTGAAAAGAGCCGGCAATACTCTAAACATTTTTTTCAAAACTAGATAAATTTATTGAATCTGTTGGAGATTCAATAAATTTATCTAGTCACTGTCAATTTTTGCGTGTTATGAATGAAATAAATAAATAAACAGCAAACTCAAGAAGAGCTTTTGAATCATTTGGATGAACACAGACTCTCTCTCTCCCTCCCTCTCTCTTGTCACTTCATAAAATCCTTTAACTTACTAACAGATTCGGCATATCTCCGGGACAAGCTTTCGACAATATAGTTCTTCACATTTCGGAGCAAACTAAGTTGGATACAAAGGATGCTATCACCATACGCCTCAACAAGATCGCGTCCAATCCATTCAAGAACTGGAAGTACCCCTCCGGCAAGGTGAGACTCCATTATAAATCCGGTATTTCACATAGATATTTGATATTGACGTCATTTTGTGTGACATTTTATGTAATTTGTAACTTTTTATCGTGTGATGTCAATAATATCTTAATTTACATAAAGTAAAAGTTTGTGTGTTTGTTACCACTCACATTCATAACGGCTGAACAAACTTGGATGAAATTTAACACACAAATAGAATACGTTTTGGATTCATACATAGGATACTTTTTATACCGGGAACCCGGCTGAAACTGCGGCATAGGAGCTAGTAAAAATATTTGTATTGTATTGTATCAATGACGTCACTAACAACCCTAATATATCAAGCAAAATTGAGTGACAATTGATATGGTGAAAGACAGGTCTTTAAACATAATTAGAGTGATTACTCAATTTATTTTGGTAGAAAAAGGATAAATCTGAAGAAGTGGAGGCAGAGCCGAGCGGGCGCGGTAAGCGCGGCCGCAAGAAGAAGGAGCCCTCGCCCGCGCCCGCGCCGCCTGCCAAGAAGAAGAAGAAGGAGAAGACCTTGTACATCGATGATGATGATGAAGAGGAGGTATGTTATTTGTTATTCATCTGTAGTGCTTTAAGGGGTGGGGGGCAAGGTTGATTTTTGCATGAAAAGTTGTATTTTTTTTTGGCTAATTCAGGGTTGGTCCCATACTTAAAGTTGATTATATTGAAAGGTACTTTCACCCCTTAAACATGTGCAGTGTGGGTGAATTACAAATAATCCTGAATATTTACCAGTATACCTAGGAGTTTACTAGGGGATTCCTTAGTGTATTTTTCGGTTTGAACGAGTTTAATTAAAACTGCACATTTGAGAACTATTTAAATTAAGTAATTTTTTTAAGCTCCCACTTTTTATTTAATTTCTAAGAGAAACCAGAACTGCTACAGAAATTATGTGCTATTCGCTCGTTTCCACAGATACCTCTAGCACAACGCCGTACAAAGATCAAGCAAGAACTGAGCGAGAAGCCAAAGGAGAAGAAAGACAAAGAGTCCGCTGACACCCCGGCGCCCCGCGGCCGACGCAAGGCCATCCGTTCATACATCGACGATGACCTCGATGATGTGCCTCTCAAGAGCATCAAGAAAGAGGCTAAACCTGAAGAAACGGTGTCCATGGAGAGATATTACTTCGGACAAATTGTTGGGGACACAGTCAGTGAAAGGATTAGCATTGCTGTTGAGGTATATTATTATTTATATTTTTTGTGATATTTTTAAGGTTGTATGAACCCAATAAATTGTATGAGAATACAAGGAAATTTATGGCAATCCAAATAAAAAAATATTGTTTGAGACATAAAGAACATTTTACAAGTGAATAGGAAGATAAACATATAACTTGAATTTAACGTCACATGTTTTTAATTTGATTGGTAGTTTTGACTTAATTTCGTCTCCAAAAGTCCTAAATACCTAGAAGTAACTTCTATAACTAAGAATTTTTAGCTTAGAATTTAAAGGTATGCTTGTTTAGTGGTAGTGATGTGATTTCTACAGTGAGGTGTAGCTTTCGTTGAAAGAAAATGTGAGGGAACTATAACACATAGTGGTACCTGCATGCTGACACCCTCAAGTTACGGTAAAGTTGTGCTTGAGAACCAGCTCCCAGAAGCTTCGTGTGCTTATCACCTTGGGCCAAACACAAGCCTATCAATAGTAATTAAGAGACATATTCCTCTATTTAACCGACTTCAAACAAAGTAGGTTCTCCATTCGACCCGTCTGTATGTTTGTATGTCCGCGATTTTTTTGTCATTGTCATGAATAAACAAACAATAATATTTTTCTTTATTTCAGCATATTTTTTTATTATTATTTTCTGTTGTTACAAATGTCCATAGGTGACAGTGATTTCTAACTATCAGGTATCTTTACAGTGTCCCCTCTGCCACATCGAGTTCAACGACAACTGTGCACTAATGGACCACATATACTTGCACGTGGTGCCGCCGCCGGCCGACTGCGACGGTCCAGCCGTGCAGTGTGTATACTGCCTAACAAGGTTCCCGAGTGACGACGAGTTGCAAGCGCATCTGAAGCAATCGCACCCGGCTGATACTAAGTCGCCTGATCTGTTTACGTATGCTTGTTTGATTTGTGAGGTGAGTTTGATAAATAAAATATCGTGGGGACATTCCTCACACACGACCATCTGATCCCAAGACAAGAGTTTGTACTATGGAAACCAGATAACTGATATACTACATTGTTTTTTCTAATTACATACTTACAGATAATGCAAGTATACCCTGTGTGGGAATCGAACCCACGACCTGTGGCGTGATTGATAGTCTCTTTCCAATCACGCCAATTGGCCTGTGATGTTTACTTTATATTAAACTAGCTTGCTCCGATCGCCACCAAACCTTACAGGATAACCTGCGGGGCTAATATGAAGGTTGTCTGAAAATTTTAATCGCGATCGGTTCAGCGGTTTCGGAGTCTATAAGGAACATACATACATACTTTCTCTTTTATATATATAGAATATTATTATTTATTACAATATTAATATTATTATTTAGTCCAGAAACTTCTGCTGTTGCATAAATGCATCCTACAATGAGCTTGAGCTTCAGGTGAAGGAAAACATTGTGAAGAAACCATTTATTATAAAAAAAAAAAAAATTGTACAGGTCCGGTTCGCGGCAGTGCTGACCCTAGCGTCGCACATGCAGAAGGCGCACGCGCCGCTCGAGCTGCCGTACCTGTGCGGTGCCGGTGGGGGCGGGGGCGGGGCCGGGGGTGGGGGCGGGGCCTGTCGCTACCGGGGCTCCTCCCACCGCGCCGCCGCCGACCACTTCCGACACAAGCACCGCCACACCGGGGACCTCTTGTGTGTACACTGTTTGAAGGTATTTGGCCCTTGATAAACAGTTCCTGCTAAGTTAGCCTTTGTATTTACCACCTTCGGCCACATCATCATTTACGACAGTGAGACTGTGATCAAAACAGGTCTATATAAATAAAAATAAACATTAAGAGTCTGTGCTACTGATTTCAGCTACTGAAATTTTAAGAAATTAGTTATACTCTTTGTTGGCAAATAGTATGGAAAAGTGAACTTTGTAGTCCTTGGAATATGGTTCATTTTCAAAGTTAATTAAAATTGTACTTTACTATGTCTTAATTACTATATTGAAAATGGTTTAAATTGACTCTGAATCCGATTCGTAACAAACTTCTTTCAGGGTGTACATTTAATTTGTTACATGTTGTGAGCTGTGTGGTGTGGAGTGACAAAAATGGATAATCTCACCTTGGTCAAGTGATGATGTGACCGAAGGTCGTAAGCACACAAAACCTAAAAGGAGCTATCTCATAAATACACCGGTAATCTATATAATTCATTGCATCCATAATTAAATTAATTTCAACAGGTAGTAACGGTATATGCAGACGGTCACGAGCTGACAGCGAACCTGTTGCTGTTCATAGATCATTTGAAACAGCACCAACAGAAAGATATGGAGTTGCGTTGCAGCAGATGCATTCTCAAGTTTGTACACCTTGGTGAGTGACATTTTCTTACTAGCTTCCACCCCGCGGTTTCACCCGCGTTCTCGAGGGATCATAATGTTTTCCTGGGATAAAAAGTATGCTATATGAATGTTTAAGCGTGACTGAGTCACTGGTTGTGACCAAAACAAACATAAAACTTTCACATTTTATATATTAGTAGGATTTTTTATGTCATAATGCTGCCAAGCAGGCAGGCGTCACCTGATGGTAAGTGGCTACCGTCGCCTATGTAAATTATATTAGCAATACCAGAGGGATTAACAATGTGTTCCCAACCTTTATATAGCTGAAGTGCAATTGTGGTAAAGCATCGATAGGTCACGCGTGGTGCCGAGGTGCTTAGAGAGTTTCAGTTTAAAGGTGGTACCTAACTGTCCTATTAACCGATTTGACGCGAGTTTCTGACGTCACGAGTACATTATGACACAAGCATGCAGTGAAAAGTGAAATAATAATGTAATTTGTTTCATCATTAGGTCAACTGAAAGAGCATCAAGTTCGTGATCATGTTACAGTGGACGACGCTATACCATTGTGTTCGGAGGAGCATCTGATTACAAAGCCTAAGGTTAGTTGCTTTTTTAATGGATGGACCTTCTTTGGGTCCCTTACACAATGCTGGTGTGTGGGTTGGAGACCGTAATATCATGCCAATCTATAAAAAAAAAATTGTTTTAGTTATAAATAAATTTCATTATTTATTCAAGTCAAATTTAAGTAAAAACTTATTTATTCAGGTAAACATTTATATTAATCTTCATTCATATTTATAATATGATGAATTAATGGGATATAATTTTCTATAGAACAAGGCGCGTCCACCAGTCAAGGACTCTGCCAATCATGAAATAAGCGATACATATGAAGATTTGACCCTGGTGCTACCCAACGGTATGCTCTGCAGAGAGTGTGACACACCCCTGGATAGTGACAAGCATTTCTTGTAAGTATACACAGTTGGACAGGCACGGGGGCTAAATAACGTGATTGCCACTCTTTACAAGGTTATTTACAATTTATATTAAATCCTAAATATTGGGTGATTTTTTAGTCACTGGCAATACTTGCAGAGGTGGAAGAACTCATCAAAAGCGAACAACTTTTATTATGGGAGTAACTGTGAAAATCATCCTGTATACACTCCAAAAAGCATAATGCAAAAAGACATGGTTCTAATTATGTTGGTTCAGATATAACATGGTTTAAAAACTTATTTCAATCGATTCTACTATGATTTTGAATAAACTAGTTTCAGGTTTAGTATATAATCGCCGTGAAATAGTAATGCACTTGTATTACTGTGTTTCGGTTAGGAGGGTATGGGAGCCGGTGAAATTACAGGCACAGGAGACTTAACACCTTCATGTCTCAAGGTTGGCAACGCGTGAGTGATACCCCTGGCAGGGAAAATATAAAATTGTATTTTCTTTGCCCGTGGTGTTATGAGCGTCTATAGGCTACGGTAACCGCTTACCATCAGGTGGGCCGTAAGCTTGTTTGCCACCTAAGTAGTATAAAAAAAAAACTACAAATAACCTTTTATGTTGTGGGTTCGGTATTTGTGTACCGAACATTATTGAACATATCATTGCTTTTTGGAGTCTCAATATCATATAATAATAAGTATAGGTATACTGAATGCAACATAGTACCATTATAGACCCGCCGAAGAAAGTCTGTTAAGGCGCTGACAACAGCTAAATGGCCTTGAGAAATTGAAATTTTAGCCACGCCCCTCTACATCCCCAATATATATAGCACGTATAGCACAGCATAGCGCCACACACGAAGACGCGGTAAAACGGTGCACTTTTTCGGCCATCATCCAAACAATAAACAAGTACAAATATATCTATGAAACTAACACAACTAGATGGCGCTATTATTGATAGTATAAATATGTAATTACAACTAGCTATAAAGAAATAGTAATAACCGAGTTCTCAATATATTTTAACCTAGTTTTGTAACTTTTCTATTTTATTTCCATCTTTCACACCATTATTTACAATAGTATGTACCTACTAATTTTAATGAAACCGCTTCTCTTATCATTTTATATTCGCGTCGCCCGTGTGGATATATAAATGTTTTTTAATAAGAAATATGAATGAAGAAAATAATGTACAAAATTCAAAATATATAGCTAGGTTTCATTTTTAGAAAACGTCGTTTTACCGTGTTTTCAATCAATGAGAAACTGCTACAATTTCATTAGAATACGAAAGTAAATTTCGCCGCTATCAATAAGTAATTAATAGCTCAGGTGGGAGTTCGTGCGATCCTTGAACTAGAAGTCCACGGATCTAGTCCTGTTGGCGACTTATGTTAGATTACTTTTTCGATATGATTCATCCTACTTTTGTAACTTTTTCATCTTTCACACCATTATTTACAATAGTACCACAGCGTAACAAGTCATACAGTGGTTTATCGCGTTTGAAGTCACGCGAAATGCCGCTTTTGTGTAGACATTCGTCATTATTCGTAGTATGTGTATGTAGAACTAATACCTAACATATTTTTTATTGTTTATGACCTTTTAATAATATAATAGGATACCAAAATAAAAAAAAATACTGAGATACTTATTCTTTTAAAAACTACAAATGCGAAACTGAAAGGTATTTTCAACATTTGGATTTACTAATTTTCAGATTGCGATTGTTGAATTTGACGATGTAGTCAATTCTCATACGTAGAAATAATTTTAATAAAAATTCAGACGGGAAGCAGGACCATGGTCTTGTATTAAAATTAATGTTCTTTAGCTGTTGATATAATTGACTTCTAATATTATTTCCAACAAACGTTGTAAAAGTTGTCTGTAAAGTGTCTTCTAATTTTTGGCAGTACGTTAAAATACTAATACATAATAGTTTGCTAGTAGTTAAATTAGGTCGCGCAGAGATATCACTACTCCATATTCGTAATCGGCACCCCTGAAAACCATGAAAACGATATCCATATTGATTTTATTTAAAAATTCACGTCCGCCATCTTGAATCTCGAAATATGTTATATATTCGTAATTGGCACCCCTGAAAACCATGGAAACGATACCCATATACATAGATGTTATTTAATAATTCGCGTCCGCCATCTTGAATCACGAAATATGTTATATATTCGTAATCAACACCCCCGAAAACCATGGAAACGATACCCATGTACATAGATGTTATTTAATAATTCGCGTCCACCATCTTGAATCACGAAATATGTTATATATTCGTAATCGGCACCCCCGAAAACCATAGAAACGATCCCCATATAGATTTTATTTAATGATTCGCGTCCACCATCTTGGATCTCGAAATATGTTATATATTCGTAATAAGCACCCCCGAAAACCATGGAAACGATACCCATATAGATTTTCGCCTCATAATTGTACAAAATTCAAAATATATAGCTAGGTTTCATTTTGTCGTTTTACCGTGTTTTCAATCAATGAGAAACTGCTACATTTTCATTAGAATACGAAAGTAAATTTCGCAATTATCTGTAAGTAATTAATAGCTCAGGCGGGAGATCGTGCGATCCTTAAACCAGATGTCCGCGGTTCGAATCCAGATGATGTTCTCCAATTTCATTTATTAATTTCCTCTTTTTCAAGTTCCTTCTTTTGTTTACCAAAATAAAAAGTATTATATACCAGCACAATTCCATCATCCAGGTACTTTACATTCATTATAAAACATGGTGTCATCACATGGATTTGAACACACACATCCAAGTAGTTATAGGTTCTTGACCTATAACCAGGACCGCTGAGCTAACAATGACATGACTTTTGTGATGAAAATAAGAATCTTTCTCGGTCAGTGATGCGGCACGACAAATTTTATTCCCATTGCATGAAAGATTATAAAATTAATCAGTTATTATGCCCTTTTTGTGGTAAGTAAATCTTTAGTTTGAATACTTTTTTATGCGAAATAATACGACGAGATCATATTGTAAAAGTTATGTAATGCAATTCATTTTCCCTCCAAATTTTAATAAAAAGTTATAATGTGAATAGGCTGAATACATTCATAAATTACACTGCAATCTAGCGGCAGTGATATGACGCTTTGACAAACACAAGTATTTGTTTACTTTTATCATTGTCAATCACTGTGAAATAAATTGCTTACTACCTTACTTTATTCATCAGGCATTGCACATTTTTTTTAAAAGATATTTTACCCATTTATGGATGATAATGTTGAAACCGCGCGCTCGGAAAAAAACTGGTATAGGTCCGTCTAGCAACGCGGATCGCCGCGGAATGCGAGTGAGGGCAAAGCAAAATACGCAAGTAACGTGACAGAAGAGTGTGGCATAATGTTGACTCCTCCCCCTAACTGCTCCGAATTAATAACGTAAGCGACATTTATAAAAATAATTAATTATGTACAAATAAATTCCTTATTCCAAAAACTAACGAAATAAATCATTTTCTAATTATTCGAACAATATTAATGTAAAATATCACATCGAAAAATACATTCATGTATAGGATAAATTTGGGAATTCCTTGATTTTCAGAGTTGTGTTTGGCAATTTTTTTTATCGAGGCAATGAAATGAAATCGTGTTTTGAGATTAATAAATTTGTCATTTATATCCTTGAGTATCGTGTATTTAAATTTCAATACCGTACATTTAGTAGGATTAATATAGGTTGGGTTGCAATAGAGAGACTTTAGCTGTTGTCAGCGCCTTAAGGCTCCGGTCTCCCTAAAATCATTGTTCTTGCGGAATTTATCAGAAAAGAAATAATTTTTTTTAGTCATCAGAAAAGCAATAAATGATATATATTTTACGTTATCTTAAAGTGTGAGATTTGAAGTTTCCAAAACATTTTTTTTTATTTGACGCTACTTTTACTACCTTTGGGAGGCTTTATTATATACCTATGTTTACGTTCCACGCGTAGAAGGTCTCATTCATGCATACGCCACGAAAAAAATATAACAAAATCAAGAAAATGTATTCAGATTACATTTGTAAACAAATCCTCTACAATAATCTTATCTAGTTACTTTTTTTCAAAATGGTTTCAATTTCTTATTTAAAGTGTTTTAAATAGTTATAAATTTCTGAATTCGACACTTGCAATTTTTTTTTTCTATTACAAAGTAATGGTTTAGAGGAGTCACACTTTAACCACTCCAAAAACAACTATTTATCTATCAAATAAAAAAAACTGCATTCAAAAAATCATTTAATAAATTTACCGAAACTAAACAAATAACACAACGAACGCTGGTGATGCCCAGCGGAACTGAATGGAATTTTGATGCGTTTTATGTCAAATATATCAAATTATGTGCGTGTGTCAAATTTAAAAAAAAGTGCCGACAGAAGTGATTTTTTTATTTTTTTATCTCAATCTTTATACAAGTATTGCCAGTGATAACAAAATCACCCAGTATATGTTACTGTACCGCGCTAAAAGAAGTTTTCACTTCAATAAAAAAAAAAACTAAACGTCAAACTGCGTCTCATCATAACGGTGTCGCGTCAAAACGGTGTCGCGAGTCCAGAGGTTTTACCTCATCTAAAAATATGCGTACCGCGCTAAAAGAAGTTTACTCTTCAAAATGTTTCGGAAACTTCAAATCTTACACTTCAAAATAACGTAAAATATATTTCATTTATTGCATTTCGAATGACTAAAAAAAAATATTTCTTTTCTGATAAATTCCGCAATAACACTGATTTTAGGGAGACCGGAGCCTTAATAACTTAATAATATAGGCATGATATGTGATTGCAGGGGCACAACGGCGTGCACCAAGTGTTCGTTCGTGACGTCCTGCTACCGCGCGATGCTGTCCCACAGCGGGTTCTGCGCCGGGCCGCACTCGCTGGAGGACGCGCCGCGCCCCGCGCCCTACGCCTCGCACTGCGTCTGCGGGTACACCACTAGCGTCGGTGAGCTCTGACTACGGCACTACGGCACTAGACCACCCCAGGGGCGAGGGTTCTAGTACAGAACGCATACACGAGCACCTCCAAGCGGGGGCCTGTGATATTACCTGATCTGACATAAATGAATGTCTAATAGCTGTCCGTCATAAAAAGTAGCCTGTCACCTAGCCCAATAACTCAAGAAATCACTCCTTTGCTCCATGAAAGGATAAACCAAAAACACTCGCGTATATCTATGTATTATATCCAGAGTGCTTGAGATTTCCGTGAAGAAGAACACCGTGAGGAAACCATAGTATGGTGGTAGGGTACTTTGTAGTTGAACTTTGTCCGCCCGGCTGGCTTCCAACCTCATGTTGAATATATGGGTCTTCCGGCAGCTGTAGTTGATATCCAGTTCCTTATAAGTATCTTACCACCTTCTACCACATTATAACAAGCAGCATTCACATCTCTACAGGAACGGACATGCTTACGCACTTGCTGATGTGTGAGCACAAGACTGCATACAATTCGGAGGAGATAGCTCGCGCTAACAGAGTGGGGTCCGCCGACGAGCCCGCACCGACAACTGGCAGGGTAGAAGATACGCTGGCGATTGACGCGGTATGTGTTTACTTTTAATTTATAATATTGTTTTATTTAATCTCGGGGCCTAGACAAGATGGCTGTCGAATATTCTCTTAGTTAGAAGAAACCATGGTATTGTCATAATAAAATTTTATTACCACAAGGTTAAGATCCTTCTTGATAAGTTTATCATTAACTGTATCTATATAACCAACCTGTAAGGAGAACTTATATGTAATTAGTTTCTTTTTTTGCTTGAATAAATTAATTTTGTTGGTATATCCTACCTATCCAAATTTTGTAAAATTTCACCTTTTTTATACAATTTTGTAGGTATTATAATACCTACCTAAGGTAAATACGAGTATAAAATTTATCAAATTTAGCATTTACTTATTTAGTAGATTTAATTAAACTGATAAATTAAATAAATATGTTTATTTCTATCACTAGCCTGCGGAGACCGTCCCAGCTATAGCAGACTACGCGCCACCTTCCGTACTCAACACTCAACTGTCTCTGGATGACCTGGCGCCACCATCAGTTCTGCAGAGTGATCAGGTATTATAATCAACACTATCACTCAAATCTACCAACAACATTCCCTGGGGACAAAAATAGGGATCGAACCACAAATAAGCTGTGAAAGAGACATTATATATTATCTCGCAGTTTCACCCAAAAAGTAGCATGCAACTCTAGCTCATAAACTATTATATCTGTATGGGAAAAATCACATGATCCGTTGTTGCGTGAAAGAAGGATATACCACCAAATACACTGATATGGCAGGGATTTAATATAATGAGAATCGATATCTAACAGCTTGCATTTCCCAGCATGATCAAGAGCTTCTAAAAGACGCATATGACCGTCCGCTTGCGACGCCTCGCCACGAGGACGCCCACTACACCCTCGGAGACTTCGAGCCGCTGCCGCAAGAGCCACCGCCGCAGCCCGACTTCGAACAACTTTAAATCTCTCTTCTATGACTAAGATAAATGAGTTCATTGTAAACATTGCACATATTCAATTTTTTTTTTTAATGAAAATATTGGACTCGGCGGACCTTAGTCATTGCCAGATGATGCAACTAAGTAAACCTAATTAAGTTTTATTACAAATTATGTAATTTTTGTTTATTATAGTATACTAGCTATGGGTTAATTAGGTGCAATTATAATGAAAAATATAGATCTTCTAAACATTTTTTGTTTTAATTTTTCGCCTCTTTTTAAATGTCAGTGTAACCTTATTAGTAACTCCATATTCATCAATGCAACTAGAATTGTTTTCTAAAATGATTCCATCAAAGTTCAAATCATAAGTCTTCCAAATATACTTCCATGATATTTTCACTTTGCTGCCTGTTCTCTTTTGGTATATTTCAAAGTGTCTTGATATTGCTTTTTTGAGATCTCTTATTGATGCACTTTGTGGTACCTGAAATAACAAGAATTTAGTGGTGTTGCTAGTGATGGGCTGGTTGGCAAGATACCCTATCTACTATGCCACAGGTTGTGCGTTCGATTCCCACTATTTTCCACTCAGGACAGACATTTGCATGAACATGTCTGTTTGTCCTGAGTCTGGGTGTAAGTATGGATTTACAAAAGTAGTATATCAGTTATCTGGCTTCCATAGTACTATGGCCGTGTGAGGAATTCCAAAAAAAATAATTGAGAATTTAATATATTTTTTAAAGTATTTTAGTTATGAGAGTAAGCAGTGGTGACTGTTCATAATTTATAGTAAAAGGCCACACACACATTGTAGGGTTCCATATTCTACATATACTATAGTGCATCATTTCTCGACCTTTTTAGTGTAGCAACCCCCCAAATAGCCAAAATTAAGTTAATCTCCTTTCAACCCCTCACTATATTACGGTTTTCTGAAGAGATTACCCACAGGTTAAGAAACAATGCTATAGTGTAACACCTAGGATCTGAACAAAATAATTAAGAGAATTGTAAAAAACCCAATTTCAGCATTATATCACAAATATTCAGAATGAAATAGCTGGTACAAACAGGCACATGAAGAAACAAGGTTCTTAGATTGACTCCATAGTCACTTTTAGAACCCATGTTCTTAAAAGCAATTAATATATAAAATAGTCACTCACTACAACTTTCAGAAGAGGCTCATCATCTCTTGATATGAAAACAATTATTGACTGCCCGTGTTCAACTGCTACCTATAAAAAAATGTTTAAATATTAGGAACCAATTAGGTTACAGTGTAAGGCTACTCTCTGACTGAAGATACTTTTATTTTCTCTAGTTTTATACTAATATCACTCTTTGTTTTCTATAATTGACTCAATGTAATGTTATTTAGATCCCTAAACATGGTTGAATGGTGAATATCCCCCAAATTAGTGCTAAATGCTTGTGCCTATCTATAGGTATATAAAGCGTGAAGATTAATATTTTTTTACCGTACGTAGGTACCATTACCTAGGACGTAATGGATTTTTGTAGGTACCTGAGATAAAATTTCTTCAAGAATAACATCAGGTGGAAGATCTCTAAGCAAGGAATCGCAACTCAAAAGCGTGCAGAGGGAAGATTGGGTTATTTCAAGCAGTTCATCGTGTGACAATGTGCTAGCCAAATCTTCAATTTGATCCATTTTAAAATATGATTGAAAACAATATGCATGTAATTGTTCTTATTACTAAAAGAAAAGTACCAAAGTACTTTCTCTACTCTATCATTTTTGAGTTTACTTTAGCCATAAATTACGTGAACAACAAGCAAAACAAAAACAAAACATGGAGTGAACTATCACAGACTACCTAAGAAAAATTACAAGGAAATATAGACAAAAAAATATCAATATATAATAACAATATATAATAAAATCTTACTTTGCCAAGATCTTAGCCAAAGACGCCAAAGTGTGGCCTTCACGCCAGTCATTACTTTGAGAGGAATACATCATGCTACTCTTTCCCCTTTGAGTATAATATACTCAAAGTCTTTCTCTGACTTCAAAACCGTTATGCTTCTTTTAAAAAAAAAAAACATATTTAAACAACCGTGACACTATTGAGTAAGCCTGCTGCTCCGTTTTTCTCATTTCAGAATTGCATTTAGAATGAGGCAGTCGATAGGTACACAATAGGGTATTTTACTCTATATGAAAAAAAAAATCTAAAAATGTACAATTTATATAGCTTAGGCAGTAAGCAGTCGGAAAATGTAAGTTTTAGTTCATAAAATAACTTAATTAATTTTTGAGACCAATATCAGTGCATTTATTTATTTACAAGAGACCAAATACCGTCATGACCGTAGAGTAACATGGCGTCCAGCGTTTTCATCAAACTACGCGCGAAAATTGAAAATGCAAAATTTTAATGCATTTTTATGGCACTTATCGATTGAATAAAAAATTTGTGTGTTTTTATGGCTTATTAGCACCTTACGAACGAATTGAGACACTTTTAAAAAATCGGTGTAATATCCATTTGTGGCAAATAAATACTGCGACTAACGAAGCATCAGCCTAAACTTAACGAAATAATATCGTCCTTTCCGATCGGAATGGCAACTGAATGGGTCTGAATGATGCTACGGCTACACTACCGTGATATACCAAAACATATGGCCATAATTAAAACATCATCTAATGGCCATAATTTAAAAATGGCAATCAATGTAGCATATGCCGGTAGGCAATAGCGGCGGCGCTCTCTTCGTACATCAAAGAAGATTACCGCGGTAATTAATGCGCGAGTGGCCACACCTAGCTTTGTTCAGTGTGCACCAAAGAGGATTAAATTAAATCACTACGTTTTAGTGTGCACTATTACGCAGTGATTATATACTCTTTGTGCACTATGAGTTCAAAGCAAGTGCTTGCATTTTTATCATCCACCATCTTCTGAAGTCTTATTTTAGCTTTTTTTAAATAATTGAGGCTCATAAAACACAACACCGCCGCAGCTTCTACTTCCATCTTCCATTTTGTTTTTAGCATTTTTAAAAAGAAATGGTATACGCATTAATTTTATATCACTTGAATTTATGTTCATTGGATAAAACGCCACCAATAATAAATTATTATTTTACGAAAACTCAACGTCACTTCAAAAGTTCCCGCCAAAAAAGATTTGGCAATAGGCAATGGCAACATTACATAATATTTTTTAAATTTTCTGTCAAGTGTCAAGAAGTCTTGTCGATCGAAAATTTGAGGTTATTGTCTTTTAACAAAATTTTACAAATCCCAATCGACCTAATAAATCCTTAATATTCACAATGGACACTCTATCTACCGGCTCATTAAGTGGAGCACAGAAAGAAGAGTTAATGGACCAAGTAAAACAGCAAATCGCCATCGCGAACGCACAAGAATTACTGACGAAAATGTCTGAGAAATGTTTCAAGAAGTGCATCAATAAACCGGGCACATCTCTAGACAATTCTGAACAGAAATGTATAGCAATGTGCATGGATAGGTATATGGATGCGTGGAACCTGGTCTCCCGGACATACAGCAGTCGGATCCAGCGCGAGAGGAACAACATGTGAGGGCCTTCTACACCTCGCGTGAGGGTTGTAAGCCACTGCAGTACTGTACATATTATAGACAACTTAGTAGTTACATATTTCAAATTGTGAGTTGCGGCTGCCGGTTATGTTAATGTGTTCAATAAAATATTTTAGGTTTGTTACTGTCTTGTTTTTATTGAATTAACTTTTGAGGAACTGTGCAGTTATTCCTATATTAAATACAGACACTAGTAAATATCTAAGTATGTGCTTAGTTAGTCTTTTTGAGATGAACAACTATTATAGTTGCATTATTAATTGATAACAACTGTATTACATAATTCGCATACTTATAGGATTTGAGGAATTGTTAATGTAATTTCAGTAAGATATTACTAAATTGTAGTATTCAATAGTCTTTATTTTATCATCTAGGATAAAATAAAGACACAATTATTAGAGCAATGTTAGTTTTTCATAGGACAATTTGAAAGTTTATTGATTTCCATGGAACTTTAATGTCTCAGTAATACAAACTTTATGATGAAGCCCATAATATATTTATCAAATGCCTGACTATTGAAACAGTACATTATAAAAATTGTTACAATGTAGATTCAAATGTAATTATATTACAAGTTACAATAAAACTGAATTAATGTCTTTCCTTGTATTTAATAGTAACCCAGGATATTATTTATTTTGTAGTATTTTTTCACTTTTAATTATATTTCACCTCGCAGCATTTTCTTTCTATACTGATATAGTTTCTTTATCCACATCTCTTTCAATTCTACCTCACTTGGTATTTCCTGAAATAAATAATGATTTCATTTAATATCATGACTTACCTAATAAAAAAGTACATGTCAGTAAATTTTATAATTATTACCAGGAATGAATTAAACTTAGCAGCAAGCTATGATGGCTGTTATGACCTGAGTATCTCTATTGTCCATTATAGCTTGCTCCAAGTTAGGTAAACAATGTGATTGCATTTGGACTCCCTAGCTTTATTCCAAACTAGATGAAACTAGAATGATTTTTATTACACATGAATTTAGTTTAGCTAAGTTCATGTGTAATAAAAACCTTGTAACTTATTCAAAATGAATTTACCACCATATTCAAAAACTATGTTTATGTTTATGCTTACATCAAAATTAATTATACAATCATCCTTCTGCACCTTGATCTCAGATTCTGGAACCTTTACCGTTTGAGCATTCAAATCTATCACAATATTCTGTGATTGCTTCTTACTCCTTGAAGACTTAAATGATCTCGGAACAAATGAATCACTGTTCAGCTCTGCCAATAAGTTCCTATCATGTATTGTTGGCATATCCTCTTTTATTTCAACTTCTTTGTACTCATATGTTGGTATTTTAGTCATAGTCAAGCCGGCTGCTTCAGCAGCTTTGATTGCCTTTTCAACTTTTGTTTCTGTGTCATCAAGGTTCACTTTCTTTGAAGGTATGCGAGGTTCTGCAATATAAAGTACATTAAACAAATTCAATTATAAACAAGTAGGTAAAATAGGCTACTCTCTGACCGAAACATGAATGTGAAAGGTATACAATATTACCTATATCAAATGAATTGGATCGACTGCTTGAAGAACGTGACCTCTTTGAAGACTTCTTTTTACTGTACTTAGATTTACTTCGCGAGCTCGATCTAGAACGCGACCGATCCCTTTTCGACCGTGGCCGTGACGTGGAACGTCTCCTGGACTTAGATTCGTAGCGGTCCCTCGATAGACTCCTGGAGTAGCTCCTTCTCTTGTGCTTAGCACGGGAAGTGGACCGTTTTCTTCTAACACTGCTAGTCTCCGATCGATCTCTCGACCGAGAACGTCTTCTGTGCTTGCTCTTAGATTTCTTTCGCTCATACGATGATTCCGAGCTGTATGAAGAACTGCGCTTATCGCGATAGCGGCTTTTTTCACGAGGCATAATCAATTTACATTTATTTGTCTATAATGACTTCGTTATTTCGTTGATGTATTGTTTGTTTGATGTTTATTTTTTACGTAAGAAAAACTAAATAAGTAACTAGATACGTAAGTATCCACAATTTGGATTTGACTGAGATGGATTATTGATTGGTTGATTGAATGATCGATTGTGATTATTATTCTCTTTAGATTGATTCATCCAATCTCGTTCCCTCCCGAGGATCCAACCAACCAAACCATTTCAAGAGTTACCAGGTTAATGCCCGACTTTCCATTCCCTAACATAAAAAAAAAACTCTTATTTAGTTTTTTGAACAAAGTATAGATTACGCACATGTCGTCGGATAAATTTTATTGCAATAGCAGGCGGTTGAGCCATAGATAATAATTGATCGAACATCCTATTTTGTTGAAATGCATTATATTAGCTGCAGCGCATTCTACAACCTTCTGCGTTTAGAGGGAATTTATCCAATCTGGCAGCACTGGATTTATCTAATTTGGTGGTGCCACTTATTAATAATATTATTATTACATTTTGGTATATTTTGACAATGAGAAAAAACAGGTCGAATGATTTTTTATTTTATTTGTTTAAGTTTGTGTTTGACCACAATCTCACTATGGCAAGTGATGATGTGGCCGTAGGTGGTCAGCACACAAAGCCTGGAATGAACTGGCTCACAAGTGCAGCTGCCGGAACACACCAATAGGTGTTTGCCGACAGATTTTCAACTTGAGGTTGGTAGCCAGCCAGGCGGGTGCTATGGTTTCCTCACGATGTTTTCGTTCACCGAAAGCTCAAGCTCATTGTAGGATTCGAACCCACGACCATCGCCGCGGCGTTCGACGTCACTAGCACTGAGCTATCATCGCCTTCGATTTGGTTTGATTCGAAGAACTCATAACAAAAATTAGATAGTTTTTTCATCAAATTAATTTTGATCGTAGGTGCTTGCTTTTTAATGAACTAGAAAATGTTCTGGTGTATTAGCGGTTTTTCGAATTTTTAGTCTGTGCTATGGCCCTAGAAGAAGTCAGACTTCACAGATGTACGGATATGGGCTGTCAAACAATCTAGATTTTTTTAATTATTTCATTTTCCGTTATCGCTTCAATGATGCAACATTTTTTAAGTTGAGAGACTTGTTTCTTAGTTCATATGATTTCTTTTGACCTACATAGTAATTTCGAAAAATAATGAATTCTTGACTGAAAGCCAGGTAGTTTTCGAAAGTCGCCTAATGGCAACATTAATAATTTATATTATATGTTTCATTACACGCATAAACGGTACCGGTATGCATGGAGATTTTCCATAAAAATATTCTCGTTGAATATCAGAATTCAAAAACCGCATTTTTTAATTAATATTTTTGATTATTTGTAATTTAATTAGAGTATTGCTGTCAGAATATTTTTTAATTTATACAAATACAAAATAAAAGTACGTGAAATGAATCGTTCAGCAGGGCAGCGACCGTCAGTTCGGCCTCGATGACGGAATGTGTAAAAATTTTTAAGATGGTGTTCAACTGTATTTTTCATATTTCGACTAGAAAAATTACCACTAGTGGTTTATTTTTCCACTGAATCGTTAAAAATGTGTTCAGGACTGTGATTACTCAGTTTTTTTCGCTATCCGTTAGCTTAGAGGACCGAAAGTGCTGTACGTGTTAGTTGGGATCATCACTGACATTGTTTTACTGAAATTGTCGAACCCATCGCGATTGTTATGTTTATGCTCTTATTGTGTGCTTTTATAACGTCCTGTAAATGGTGTAAGAGATTCTGATGTTTCCGAAGTCATGGAGAGGCAGGAACGATCTCACGGCAATATGGAGGCCACTGATTGTGTGGACACCAAACAGGTGAGCCCTATACGGCTATTAGCTGCCGGTTTTTAATAATTTCACCTTTGCCTTACACATGTTGCCTTGGTACTTGTGAAATTTACATTTCAATGTATATCATATGTGTAACACTGCAGAAGTGGAGACATGTAATTTTGGAGAGAGTATTATTGTTATCAGTTTTATCAATTTATTAAAAATTATGAAAAAAATATTTATTTTGCCAATTTATGGTGTAGAACTTAAGTTTAGAACTTTTATAGAGATGTCAGTCATGGTTGTAATAAAAAGTGAACCAAGGCAAACAGTGGGCGATGTTGGTGTCAACCCACACTTGCATTGAATAATTTATTGGTATTAGAACATTGTTATGTGCCTTATGTGTCATATCAGGTATAATTTGTGATGGCCTCTTTGTTTTGCCATCAACTTGGGTAACTTTCTGTTATTAGTTACTATGGAATGGAATAAAACCTCTTTCTATTTATGTTTGATATAATTTTGTTCTTCACCTATTGGAAAGATATTGTAATCTTTTTCTTGTGTTGTTGAAAAATTACAATACAATTTCATTTGCATATTTAAGTATGGTACGCAAATTAAATATTTATATCATGTTCATAATTTGTCATGATAAAAAAACTATTGAAACTACTACAATTTGTGGTAAACAATAATATGCAAAAAATAGATTGTGAATGAAGGTACTTTGTGCCTGATTTTGAACTTGAGGATGTTCGCTACAACTGATACTACCTTACCCAGTATCAGAAAATAACTGTCTTAAGAGATATAAAATACAAAAACTGGACATTCTGGAGTAATCTTGATGATCACTAGAGAGATAATCTTAATAGGAAATACCTTCATTTAACACATTTGCAGTAATTATTAGGTAATCTTTGTCAAATGGTGATGCTTGTGTTGAGTATGAGTTGAGAGTATGTTTTAAAGCTCAGAAATTGAATTGGTTTGATAAAACATTAGCATTGTGTATGACTGATAGTACCTAAACTTAAATATTGAAGTAGTAACATCATTCTTAGAGTACTATATAAGCTGTTCCCCGCGGCTTCACCTGCATTCCCAGGATAAAAACCTATAACCTTCCTCAAGAATTGGGCTATGAAATGCAAAATGAATTTTTCAAATCCAACTGGTAGTTCGAGAGATTCTAGAAAACTCTTCTCCCTTTATAATATTAGTATATATGATAATGGCCATTGCATCATATCAAACAGTAGTTTACACATGAGATATGAGGATTTCTCTACTGTCTCACTGTGCTTGTCTCTTTTTGGCACATAAACAAATATGGGCTGTCAAAAGGACTAATTAATCAATTCAATTCTTAAAGTAACATGTTTATAAAAATTCTGATTAACTGCTTGTATAATATAGATAGTGTAATCTATACTAATATTATAAAGCTGAAGAGTTTGTTTGCTTGAATGCGCTAATCTCCGGAACTACTGGTTCGATTTGAAAAATTCTTTCAGTGTTGGATAGCCCATTTATCGAGGAAGGCTATAGGCTACTTTTTATCCCGGAATAACACATGATCAAAGAAATTGCCATATTTCATCCTCATGTTGAATTTGATAGGTATTATTCTATATATATATATATATATATATATATATATATATATATATATATATATCTACTTATACATACTGCATATAGGGGTAAATCTACTGGCATACAATATAACTCTTTCTTATCCTTTATACCTTTATACGTCTTTATACATAATAATATTTAAGTAGTAAATTAATGGTTACTCCCATTCCTACTAAGTTACTATATCCTACTTAATATTATAAATGTGAAAGTTTGGATGGATGGATATTTGTTACTCAATCACGCCAGAACGGCTGAATGGATCTGGTTGAAATTTGACACAGAGATAGATTATAGTCTGGAATAGAACATAGGCTTCTTTTTATCCCGGGGAAACATGAGATCCTTCGGGATTGTGGTCGAAACTGTGGGGCAGATGCTAGTAAGTACTTAAATTATAATTAATGTATGCATTTACAACTCGATTTTTAGTGAAAAAAAACATGGTATGTATGCAAGCCTAATGTAAAAGCAGAAAAAAAAGATTTAGTACAACAAACATAGATGTTAAACAAGAATTTTAGTGAACAATAAATCTTTCAAATAACATATTTATATTTATTTTATTCAAATTTATGAATTTAGTAACCTACCAGTTGGCCATGATAAATTCACTTTTTATTATAATCTCTTTAGACATACAGTCAATTCAGTCATACAATATCAAGTATTAATATTTAAAGGTCATGTTTATTTTTGGAAACTTCACAAGGAAATGTTTACTTTTATGTAGGCTTTCTCTATCAGTACATGGAAATTTATTTGTTGGTATTTGTAACATTTTCAATTGTTGAAATAAAACATACAATTAGGACTTACTTGCTTCACCTTTGTGATTACAAAACATTTGTTTAATTATCATCTAATTTTTAATATTTGTTCAAATACTATTTTATTCATATAATGTCATTATCATTACATTATCTATATCACACATTCCTAGAAAGATAAGTCTAATAACCTACCTAACATAAAATCTTCTAAAATCCTTCTAAAATTGGAAACATAAAAAGGCGAGAACACAACGGAAGTACGAACTAAAACCAACACGCTTATCTAAGTTCGTTTGCGGCCTATTCCTACCAATGGTAGGGGGCACAGGCGCGGTTCTAAGCACGCGGCGCCCGCGCAGTTGAAACGCGTCGGGCGCGCAGCACGCCGCGCGCGCAACACGAGGAACCCTAAACACGCCCGCGCGAGTGATGTCACCAAGAGTACCAGTGGTTACTGTGTTGTGATTGTGTTAATCGTTAATTATAACTATGGTAGCGATGGTTGCTTCAGCGTCTGGATACGGCACCCTTCGCCGCTTTCTAAGCGCTCCTGAGGGCCAGCATGGCTCGGGGGAAGCGGGCGTCGTGCCCAGCGCCTCTGTCGCAGTCTCGGTAAGACTAAAGAGCAATGCTGTTAACAACAGTTACCGCAGTCAACAGTGAAGAAGTCGATAACGTTATGCACTTGGAATGTTGATGATAATTATGTGTTTGTACGCTTTATCGTAAGGTGTGTCCGCAGTGTATTATGCGTAATGGTGTGATCCATTCGATAAGTTTGCGATCAGATAAATTCATAATAAAATCTAATAATAACACCTCGAGAACATAATCGAATGAATAATAATCGTGTTGTATGATTTGTTTAACTTTTAATATGATGATGAAGCGCAAGTTGATACAGTAACATTATTGCATGTAGAAGTTATGAAAACGTTACTAGTAATACAAAAGCTTTAGAAAGTTGCAATAACTACTAACTTCCATTAGAATGTGTACGTGCGTATTATAATTTGCAAATAGTATTGCAAAAACTTCCACTGTCCATGAGTGTGCAGCGAAATTAGTGATTTCGTTAGACCTTGCTTAGACTGTTCACTTTTGCTTTATTTCGCTGCATCGACGACATTACCGAAAATCTCTGAAACTAGTTCAGAACACCGCATTATGGCGGCTAAAAAAAGAATCCGAACAAATCCATCAGTCTAAACTGTAACCGTCCACCGAGAGGTCAACAACCCAACTTTCCTTTTTATTATTCCGGTGTGTTATATTAGCATTGATAGAAATTTCGGCCTTGGCCTATCACGAAGCACTAGAATCATTCTTTTAGTTGATGATGTCATTCTCATCTCGTCGGGAATATACGGGATGTGACGGCCAAGGTTAGGCCAACAGACCGTGGCTGTATCTCTAGGAGCACGGCTCGTTGGTCACCGCCCGCGAAAGGAGCTCATCGCTCACTCGCCAGCTCTGTGCTTACCGACCCAGATCACTCTAGCGCTTACTTGCTTTTTACCTTACCAAATTAATGTGGATCGTGTCGACTCTTCATATCGCAAATTGAAACTGACGTTCCATTTGCTCAACGAGACGAGGTTCTGAAGAAAACGCTGATAGAAATTATAATTGCTCCGTAGAGAAACTCCGGAAATTATTGTGTATTCATGTCACATGTTGTCGTTCCCGAAATTTACCCGGTCGATCCCATAGACTCGGTTCACGAGTCGAGTATCCGTCAGGAAATCAAAATGAGCAATATGGTCGTCGGTGCGTTTAGAAACTTCCACGGCAATACGATTGCCGTAATAATATACCTACACTGCCATTGGAAATGGAGAGTCATAACTAAGAGCGATTGTTCTACATCGTTTTCTTTCCCACCCGCTGAAATATTTTTTATCAGATAAAACGAATTTGAATAACCTATTCATATTGATGATTGACTTTCGCAATAAAGAGTATCGTATTAAGCAGTTACAATGTTAACATTTTGGAAATTGTCGACCCAGAAAGCAGAACAGTCCAATTCTAGAAATCCGTTTTCAAATTAGCTTTATTTCTCGCTTATGTAACGTAACTAAATTGCCTTATATTCTAATCTCAACTACTTGGTACGTTGATGTCATGGAATTGGGTATTGGAATGCTAATTTACTAAACGTAAATGGAGCAGCAGACCTCAAAACAAGTTTGCATCTTGAATCGTAATCGAGCGTATCGAGTATCGATGAAGATAGAGTTCATCATTCGTAGTTACAATTAAGTTGTTGCTAAATCAAGAATAACAGATATTCCGGTGTCACCTATGAGGCTGTTGCTCCTTGTACAACTTTACTGCCCAGAGTTAAACATCTGCTAAATGTGAGCGTCGTGTGCACATTCAGTAAAGATTTTTCTCAAAGTAAATCAAAGTACTTTTCAATCAATCAATGTTTTATCACGTATTCGTAAGAAAAACTAGATCTGTAACATGTTGGCACAGTTGTTTCCAGTCGAAATGACCGGCATGTTGCGACACTTGCGACTCCACATTACTGTGGTAGACTTGTGTCGTCGGTGCATACTTCCGCCCACGACCCTCATATAAGGCGAAGACCTTGTTACGGTTGCCGTATGTAGACATATCTAGCCAACAAGATATTTTGCAATATTATCATCGTCTTGTCCGAAGGTTGAGGCTGTTTAAATCACCGCATCTCCAGTTTCAACTAGATCTAGACTTCTGATGCGTTTTTGATTTGTGGTCCTTGCTCAACGTTTAATATTGCAAAATGGTCACATATTATGTCAGTTAGCTACCATAGCTTAATGAAATAAGTAGATCAGCTAATAAGGTTTTATAGTTTGACCCGCTTTCGGTTTGAAGTAGCTTGTGAATTATGTTGCGCAAGATATAAGCTTTATAAATCGTTGTACTCTTGTCTTTAATGAAATTGAAAGCAAAATTGATCAAAGTAAATTGAATTAGAATAAATCTTAAGTACGTAAAAGCAAAACCGACGTCCGTCAAAGAATAGAAACACGCTTATAACTAACTACACAGTCACTGTGAAGATTTATTCCCAGATTGGTCTAGCTAAGATTTTTTTGATAATTACATGTACTCGTATTCTTTTCAAACAATTGCAGTGTCATATATAGAATGTTAATCATTCTTGATGCTATCTGCTCCTTTAGGAACGGAGTAACTGTTTTAATCAATTTTGTTGTATACAAATATTTTTTTGGATTACACTCTGTATTTGTAAAGTATTTTCCTATATTTCACTGTATTTAAATCCGCTAAAATTGTGTTTACATTATCTCTGTTAACCTCAACCTGTTTTTATGTCTACTAATATAATAAACTGAGTACTTTTTGTATTACACCGCTTATGGTATGCTATTAATAGTTTATGCAAACATTTATCATCGACGAATGAACCATCAGGGAAATATATTTTTACATGTGACGTGTGGGCATCCTTGACTTGTGCCATCTGTTCTATTGCTTTGTCATTTTTCAATATATCAGATACACATCTGTCTTCTTTTTTATGTCTTCATTCTCACATATTTTATGGACAATCATCAATAAATAATTAGATTGACGTAACATCAAATTTGAACATACCTAAGTTATTAATACTGGTATTATCTCACTCAATAACACAATACTATTGCATTGATGGAGTCTATAGAGAAAGCTATAAACGGAATGTTTTGTGCGGTTGCTTTCATGCGGTCAAGCTTTGTATTACACACTGCCTATGAAGAAATTGGCTTTTCGATTCTACCTATCTTGCTAATAATTCCTTTATATGTATAAAGCATTGTAGCAGCTCTTACAACATCGATCTATATCCGTTCACTATTGGATGGATTATCTTCTGTGTCTTCCGGTTTCTATTACTAGCTTTAGGTTATACCAGTTCAATAAAAAATTTTAGATCGCCTTAAAAGTATCCTATCCTACTTTCTTGTATATTTTCAATAACACTTAAAATATTTGTTGATTCGCAATCACAGTCAACTCAATTCGTAACTAATGCGAAAAGTGAAATTACCTTCCGGATCTTAAGTGTACCTGTTTGAGCCACTCCAAAACAATTTGGGTTTTGTTTAACGAAACGGCCAACGTTGAATGAAATTCTGTTATTTCATTATTGAGTATTGTATGAATGGTGTTTTGTACATTCGAAATTACTTCATTCATTCTCGTTGAGCAATATTCTTGTGATATTTTATATCATTGATTTTCGTTGCCAAAGTTCAATATTACTTTCTCAGAAACAAATTATAAAGCTGTCATAACAAGATGGATTATTCTTATCGTATTTTGTATGCTTTTTATCATATTGTCGCGATTGTCTGTCATATTGCATTAAAATTTATTTTGTTGTTGCAAAATTTTCACCTGCTACGTAAATTGAAATCTATAGCTAGACGCACACGAATTAGATTCATCTTCAGAATTTTGTATTGTGTTTCTAGACATGTTTTCAGTTAGAATAAATCGATTTCTCAGTAGTTGATGCGTAATTAAGCTGTCGAAGTTTCCAAATGGCGCACCTCATTCATCGCTTGCTTATTAACAACTTGGCACTAGGTTGATTTTTTATTTTTTGAAAGATGGGAAAGTTTCATGTCTGCTTTTAACAGTTCGTTTCGTAATACTTTATCACGACCGCGACTCTTCTCGTTTATTTAAAGAGTCTTAGAGATATTCTCTTTATTTCGACTTTTTTATTGCAAACTTAGTATCTATTATTTATTCCGAGAGGAAGGAAATAGTAAGATCGCTTGAAATATAACAATGAAACTTTTTAGCGATCTCAGAATCAAGATCAAGGTTTATGCTTCATCACGACGATTCATGTTCCGTTTCTAATGCATTTATAATAGCATCAAGAAGTGATTTAAGACAATCAACTCAAGTGGACTGTAACATCATGTTAGTAGAATTTGTGTACCGCAGGCTGTTATCAACTTTTTCCTGTCTGTGTTATTTCACTGGAACAAAGGTAAAAATTGGCCCATAAGTATACGTAAACAGAAAAGTGTTTACATAAAAAAAACTTGGTATCTCAACTGTGTAAACTCATTGGAATACACTAGCCAAAAGTAAATTTTAAATCGGACTTTTAATGTAGACTGGGAGTGTTCTTCCTAACAGAGTATTCCAAAGAAAATGGTATTCCAAGTATTTTCGACCAAATCGGCCAAGATACGAAGTGGTGTAACTCTCCAGCTGGTCGAAGAATCCATGGCTTGGCTAATGACGTGTAGTGCTGGTATTATGCACCGCAACCTACGTGGGAAATCTCTAAAACAGACCTCGGTGCATGCATACATACACCTGCCTGCTACATAGACCGTAGTTTCTTCATTTTGTAGAAGATCAGATAGTTTATAGGCCTTTAGGAAACATTGGCAGGCTTCGAGTATTAAATGGATGTTGCGTATTTAAGTAGAACTCTCAATCACAGTCATTAATTAAATTGATTGTTAAACTTAAGATACTTAGTTTGCTTTTGCTGTATAATAAATAATATTGTTAATAGTACATAAGATTACAACTATAGTTACTATTTGTTTTTATTTCAAGAGTTCCGTTTCCTAAATAGTACGGTCTGAAGATAAAATAACTAGTTCGTATTCATCCCGTCTTCGTCTAATGTGGCTGTATGTGCATCTATTTCCATTGGAGTCTCGCTATTCAAGCTGAGCTTCTCATCTCCATGATTGTATTTTGATTCCCACCGCATCTGCATGACAAACAGTATTGTTTTCAATTTGTGTTATTCAGTTCTGTGTCTTTTTCGAGTATGAAACCTTGAGAATAGACTTGGCATGTATAATCTAAGAGGTGTTAACGTTTTAGTAATTTTTGCAGCTATTACAATAGAAACAATACTATCGACTAATGTTATTCGTAAATTGAAGATTCACTCTAATATTTAGTTTAAGTGATGCCAAATGATTACTGCAGTCCTGATATATTTTATGAGTGCTAACTGTGTTGTTACCCCCAAATGAACTGTTGTACAAAAAATCAATTCTAGGCCACATTTCTCTAGCGTCGCGTGTGAGCGAAGTTTGGCTGTAAAACTATACGCCCAGATGTCGCCTCACATCGTTTGACCTACCACGACGCTACGACGCTACTATTGTTATACTGTTTAATATTTCTGGGGAAAATTTCATTTTAAAGTACTTACTACTAAATGCTTGTTGGCGATATTTCCTGTTCATACTACAACTACTTTCAACAATCTCTAATCACATATGTATCTCTACCAATATTTTGATCAAGCCGTGACGTAATCACCCATGTAATGTCCAGTTGTCGTCGAGTGCCGCCGGTAATATCGATCGATGGCAGTTGTACCTATATAAGTTACGAAATATTTATAATAGTTGCTTTCTGGTTGCTCCCTTTGCACGTTAACGCGGCATCTCTCACTTTCACCGAGAGCTAGTCTGCTCTGCACTCACCAACTAGGTCACACGATCGTAGATAACTAAGCATCGTGAATCATCCGATTATGAAAAGTTTTATCGCATTCAGCTCCCGACGAATTTCAACGATACATTTAAGTACTTTCTCAAACACAAGAGAATATACTAGAAATTTAATTGATAACGTATCGGACAAGACTTCGCTTGCTTACTTATCTTTGACAGCTAAGGCGATAGATATGCGAACTTTACCTCGCTACATGATAGTGGTTATCATTAATTTAGTTTCCTTCAAAATGCAATTGATGTGAATTGCCTTGTTGTAAATCGTAATGTAAATCACGATGAACGTTAACTTCCTGTCGCTTCATATATTAGCTGGTGTTCTGTGGACAACAAGCCTTGACAGTGGCTTGGTAATATCAGCGTAGGCTCTAAGGCCACTATAATTTTTATTGTCAAACGTTCGCATGTAGTTGATCACACTAAATTTCATACGTCTAGTTGAGAGACACTCATCCATGTAATAGACGATGAGTATGAAATAATTGCCATGTGTGAAAAAATAATATCTGTTTTTGTTTCCGAATTCTCAACAAATGGCTATTAGACCGTTTTATCCAGAGTACCTATTATTTTCCGAGTTTAGAATTTTATCAATCTATTTTGTTTTTGGATCTGCTACAGCCTCGAACAATTTAGCACACATAAATTTAATCTATCGTTGAGGCTGCGTGGGATTCATATATATAGGTGTTGTTAGATATGACTTCATCGTATCGCCCTACTCTGTTGACATTTTTGCTATGACTGATCATAATTGTTGTTGCTCGTTAACTCTTTAATTCAGTCGATTCTAAACAGCCGTAATGATTTGTATATTTCCATTGACAATAGTACCTGAGCCAAGGCCATTAGTTTTGCTGGTAATTAGGGTTTTTTTTTTGTTATAAAAATATATTTCCTCTAAAATGACTAAGTTTACCATCGGTCAGGTGGATCGGCTATCTCAAAATGACTCAGACTTAGAGCTAATCATTTTTCACTTCCTGCACCGCGAAATAATTGTACGTGCCATTAGTTCCAGCAGTCGCGAAAGCTTCGCTATGTTTTGATTCGCTTCGATTCTATAGCTCGGTTGTTATCGAATCAACGTAGTTTTACCTAAAAGGTTTTATTTAATTATCTATGAATTAATTTACTGTTTTCCTGCTTCCTAAAGTCTGAGGGCTGGAGCGCTATGAATTTTAAATACATGTGCGTTAGAGATTTTTTCATTTCCGAACGTATATGCAGGTCACGTTTGTACCATTGTATGTTGTGGATGGCAAAGCTTTTTATACTATTTAATTCTCTATATAGACACAGTGAGCCTAGTTATTTGTTTCCTACATACCAATAAAGGACATGTAATCTCATTTAATAGATTCATTGCTGAATTCCATCCAAAGGTTAGAATTAATTCGTTTGACCATGTTAAGCGCTGCCAATGAAATGTATTATGTATCAATACTGAAGAGCATGTTATATTCTTTTCTCTTCGTTACACGTCTGGTTTGTTTCCCATATTTGGACCCTCGTGAATCACTGCATGTTCTTGTCTTGCACGTTGGGTATAAAGACTATATCTACTTAAGTATGATAGGATGTTTTGGGAACAATCGTGATGTACACAATTTGGTCAGACAATGTCAGATTTTTCTTCCTGTACTTTGAATTTTGACCTTAGGTAATTATTTTGTGTCAGGTTACCAGCTGTTGTTATAAATTTATCCTTGTACAGAGCATTTATAGAACCTATTAAAAAGCTGGACATTATTGAATGGGACAAAAACGTTGCTCCACCTGGAAAATGTCGTCCGGTGTACGCAGATGCGCAAGAGACAATACAATAGTGAACTGCATTTAAATACCACCAAGACTGCATGCGAACACTACGTGCTTGGTGCTAAATGTTAAATAATTTAATGAATTAACATACGTTATTAATATTATTTGATTTTCTATATGTCCCTCGCCTAGGTAAAGTGTAGGTACATATTTTGTGTACTTGTCAACGTCGCGTTGTGGTCGCTCATATTTCAGGAGTTTGTAATTGTCATAAATTCTATACAGATTTCAGTTTGATGCTAAGACTTGATTTTATGATTGTTTATTTATCTTCAAGTTGTTTAAACGAGGTCTCAATATATTCTCATTTATAAAACGATAACCAGTTTTATGACGATTATGCAATGCTCATAAATATGTTAGTTCAACATAGCATTATAACGTAACAGGTTTTTCACACTTTAAATTGTTTGCTTATGACAAACATTTAGTAAAACATTTGGCTGAAGTCGATCATATTCTCTGTCGGTTGACCAATTATAAATGTGTCAATAATCTATGTTCTATTCGTCTTGGTTACTCTTACGGAGTGTAAGCAAGACTTCCTAGCTTTATGTTGAGGTACAATGCGAGGTTTGCTTGCGGAGGCGGTGGTGTGGGCGCACGACCTCACCGGCTCGCGTGGGTTGCAGGTGCCAACGCACCTTTCCAGTTTCCACGCATCGGCTGCTTCGACTCTCCGATCCGAATCGACGCTAATCGGCTCGGCTAACTGTTCATGATTGTTTTGCAACTATCCCTTGACCTCTCTGATTTTGGCATGCGATACTTATTTAACAATCCCATGCCTCGTATTTTGTCAAAAAATAAAACCACCTCATTCAGATTTAAATCTTAAATCATTTAAGCGAAGTTTTATCTTTCCTTGAGTAGAATTCACATGGATAAGATAAAGTTGTTGTTGTAAAATTTTCAACGTCTCTTTGTTTTAGCGGTCATATGGGGCTAGCTTTTATTTTGTAAATTAAGATATCTAGGTGTCCGGATATGTTAAAATATTGATCCATAAAAGTTGGGAAGTTCAATTAAAAAAATTTAATGCTCTAGTGATTTCGTTACCACATCATAATTCATAAACCATGGCATATGACTGTAGAGGGGCGTTTATGTGGCATCACGTCGTGCGACGTTTTATGTTTACGCTTCAACTGATTCACTTTGATGCAACCACTTGACGATCACTGAGGAAGTGCATTCATCCGCTTGCAAAATGCCCATGGCGGTGATGGGCACTTATGGACTAAACCAACACTTGGACTCACGGGAGAGAGTGAAATGCGAGGCAGTGGCGATTCCGCTAATTGCTCAGCAATTAACTAGTACGAATTTAGCGTAGAGAGTGGCTTGCCCGCTCCACTTGCTATATGTTATAGCGTGGTGCATGAAAGTACTTAATAGGCGGCTCTTTACGAGCGAAACGTTCCTAACGCTTGCAAATTGAATTTGCTTGCGCAGTGTTTATGTTTTTTCTATTTTAATTTGCAGCGACGGGCTTGTCTCGTTGTTTTAATTGGATAGCCTATGTCTAAATTTGACCTTGCTGTCAGTCTGGAAGTTAATTGTTATGGCTCTATAAAGAAATGGAGTTTCTTGAAAAATACAATACATGTACATTCTCAAATCGCTTTCATGTTCCAGCGAACTTAGTTTTAC
This sequence comes from Tetheella fluctuosa, assembly GCA_951216915.1. Classification (NCBI taxonomy): domain Eukaryota; kingdom Metazoa; phylum Arthropoda; class Insecta; order Lepidoptera; family Drepanidae; genus Tetheella; species Tetheella fluctuosa. The sequence goes on from OX578214.1 coordinate 13,992,995, forward strand.
CATAATTTGTTATAATCTAGTTAATGCCCTGACCTTGCTGACCGATATATTATATTTATTTATTTACACTAGCGGAACGCTACATAAATGTTAATTAAGATACCGACGAATACATTTGCATCTAAAATTGTACTGGGTGTGGTCTAATTTACCTAAGCATTTAATTATTTAAATCAATTCAGTATAGACATTTTTATAATTTCTGTACTTGACATATGCACCGGCCTAGTCTCTTGATAGGACTTAGTTAAAAGACACTGTGCGTCTACAATTTCGTTAAATATTCTGAATGGTACCATTGTAGCATGTTTGCTTCCAATGTTGAAATCAGGTATTCCAAATGAAGGTTCTAAACTTCTACGACACGGATATTGAGATTCATAAATTACGTGCCTTTCATGGAACGGTCCTAAAATTATATCACCTTCATCTCAAATGGCCGTAAGAACAAACTCAATATCAGCGATAAGCGTTTATATAATTTTTGATACAGCGTCAGTTGTTTATGATATTGTTGTTCGAGATCGTCCAAGTGGCTTCCTATTTGGGAGTGTCTCTGCTGCGCATCCTATTTTTAACTGTGCCGGCATGCGGCGGCACGTTCCCGACCTTTTCTGCTTTATGATTTGTCGACGTTCTGATATTGTTATTGATGGCTCTTATATATTATAATTTTTCCTGAACCGGTCTACGTTTGTTTCTTAGTTTACCGCACTATCTTTATTATATTTAGATACTTGTAATAATAAATTATCTATATATGTATTTTGGCATCGTATCACTATCTTTTGACATTCATATCTTTCCACAAATGAAAGATCGATATATATTATTTTGTTAAAGTAAATAAGATTGTCTTTATTTGTATTCAAAGGAATTCAGCGAGGACAGTGTTAATGAAATCAAATGCATAATGAAAAACCATGAGTGATCTCATTACGATCGTGGGTTGTGCGATGCACTTTCATTAAACATGTCGTCATTATAATTCTGAGCATACAAATGATTTCTTGCCAGCATCTCCAATGCGTTTGCATGTGTAACTATTAGTTTACAAAACTAATAACAGAGAGTTATCGGTTGCGTGTATGCTTTCATACATGCGTGCTGGTGTTGTAATAATCATGCCAGAATAGGTGGTGTCTTCAACGGTTTCTGTATCATTGCTAAATTCTTCAATAGGTTCTTGTCCATTATCTTGACCTTTTTTTAAGTTAAGTTCTATAACTTGGGCTAGTTGTGCATGACTTTATAATTATTTTGCTACTGCGTCAATACTTGCGTCAATACGCATTTTTCAGTATACGGTAATGATGCTATGAGCAACGTTCAGACTGATAGAGGCTAATTAAGTAATGTAGTTTTAATTATTAATTATAAGCTGCGGTAAAATCTTTTTCTTTCTTTCTTTTCTTTCTATATTCTCTCAATGGCTATTATATCGACAGAAACAAATATTATTTATAATAGTAAGGTCAAATTGTTTACCCTTGTTACAACACCATTGATTGTAACATAGTTTTAAATTATATTTTTAACAGACGATTCATCTTCCTTTAAATGATATCGAAAGCACTGCAATTGTTTTATTAGGCGAATTAGACCACTTTAGATTTTCGCACATGACATTAATCGAATATACTATATGCAGTTTTATAATTTCGATCGTATATAAATTATATTGTTATATGGGACATTACACTGACACGGTCATCAGATCCGAAGCTAAGCCGAGTTTGTACTATGGAAACCAGATAACTGATTGCATAATATTTACACCCAGAGTTAGAGACCAAACAGACATGTTCACGTACACAAATATTTGTCCTGGGTAGAAATCGATTCCACGACCTGTGTCATGGTAGTAAGGGTATTTAACCTCCACGGTCACACACACACCAACCTGTCCATTATTTAGTGTTTCAATTTCCAAGCAATGGTACAGTACTAGGCAAATTAGGACAAGGACCCGGTTTGGTTCCACTTACTGATCAATTCGATCACAATAAGCGGACGTTGCCATAACACAGCACTGGTTGACAGTTGACAATAATTGTACCAATAGTCTGTCATCACCAACTCGCTCAATGAACATTCAAGTGCTGCTTGCCATTAGTAGCCTAGGTACATCGTTAACCACTTGTCAAAGACCTCTATGATAGTCTAGTATCATTAAGAACTCGCTGTTTATTTTGCTTCATATGTCCTCTTTTTCTAGACGATGTAATGTATGAATGGCGCGCGACCTGGTTCTGTTTGAAGCGATTATTTCGGCTTATTTGCATCATTTGTTCAAATATTTGCAAATATGACGAGTGAATTGAAATGATTTGCAATAATCCTACTATCCTATTAATATTATAAATGTGAAAGATTGTATGTTTGGATATTTGTGACTCAATCACGCATAAACGGCTGAATGGATATGGATGAAACATGGCACATAGATAAACTATACCCTGGAATAACATATAAGGTACATAAGATCGGGATCGTGGGTGAAATAGCTGAATTAGAGCTAGTACTCTCTAACTAAATGTTTGTGAGATATTCTTTGCGATTTAGAAGACTAATGATGCTCTTTCTTGTTTCAGTCGAAGCAGCGAGCGTCGATTAAATGGTTGTTATCGAAGGCGTACAACAACAGGGTCCCGGAAAATTTTCAGGAGCCGTTCTACAGGGATCATGAGGTAAGGATCCTATTTTAATGTCTGCCATATATTTACTGTACTGGCAATAATATAATGCCAAAGACTGCATTTCTAATTTGCTTTGAGGTTTACTGGACCATATTTTTAGAAATGTCAACTTTTGACAGGCGTGTTATTTAAGTTTTTCTTTATATGCAACATGCCTTTTTATCTGTGTCCTAATTTTGACATGCTCTTTATAATGTGTCAAATATCTAATAAGTGATTTATAAAACCATTTCTATAAGTAAAGTTGATAAGTAACGGGGTTAATAAAATATTCGTAAGTGACCGCATTTAATTTATTTACCAAATCTATAAAGATTAGTTGGTAAACTATGTTCTTATTAACATTAGTGACGGGTTTTATCTTTTGTAACAGTCTAGCCGTAATCGAATTTCAGATTGCCAACTTTTCTGTTTGTCTCGGTGCGGTCTCGGCTCTGAAAGTTTTTCATTAACTTGCGTATCTACCTCTATTGTTGCAAAACAATGAATGATCCCGAGTTCAGGTCGCATTAAAAGTTCTATTATTAATTCTTCTATGGATTTGTTACTGCAATCACTTTCGTAATGAAGTGTTATTGGGGAAATGGTTACGGTAGTTACAGCCTCACTTGGTTTGAATATTAGGCCGTCTACAGTATTTCCTACTTGATAACAGAAGCGATGGACTGTAACGTGTTAATCTAGCTTTATGCATACGTTTACACAACCCGGTTCAATATAGATAGTTCTAAATCTACATCAACTAACTCGCTCAGAAACATTGTATTGAAAAATATCTATAATTTCTAATCTTATCACTACTTTCAATTTAAATGTTGGCGAAACAATAAGAAAATTTCACGAAAGCACGACTAAGATACTCGATGCTTGATAAAAGACCGTTGCCCCCTATTACTATAACACTGATGTTTATTTAGTTCTCACGTTTAATTTTCACTACTATTGTGCGAGCATCATGTTTGTATTCGACTTGAAAGACTCATTCAATGCTTTGAATTGAATGTAAACAGTTAATACATGGAGTACCTACTTAAAGTCTTTCCATAAATATTTCTAATTATAAACATCAGAGCCGCATGGGCGGACCAATAATTTATTTCGTTAGCGTATCAAGTTCATTATTTATATTTTATAGCTAGTATTTCTTGTTTTATATCCACCATTATGGTTGGGTAACCGATACGCAGCATCCTTATTGAGAACAACCTACTGTTTTCATTTCCAAGCTATGTAACTGCTCCTATTACACAATGTCAATAATGCTGACGATGATTGAATAATTAGATTACAGAAGGATGTTATGGTCAGAGAGAGACTTATAAACAATAATTTGATCGTGAGTAAAACAACACACATAACACATGATAAAGTTTTGCCAAAACTATATTATATGAGACAGGTAGACTTCAAATTAGGTCACCAATTAGATGACCTTTGAAATCAACTAACAATGATACGTTTAATATGCAATTTCGTAGCAAATAAAATCGCAATGCAAAAAGTATCCACGCTCTCAGATTAAGAGAACCGAGTTCGGAACACAAAAGAAACAAAACCACAGAACAAAACGCATCGCTCGATGAATTCAACTGTATACACGTATATGCTTACGCCTATCGAGTCGACCTTTTCAGGTGAACCTTTTTGTTTTCTCCTGAGTTCTTTTAGCTCATATTTTATCTATATAACGTCTCTGTTTGTTCTGTATCTCCCGAGATCTCCGATTGTAAATTTGGCTTTCATAATTGCACACTGTGTTTACGTAAGTAGATATTATGAGATTAAATGTCTGTTACGTAAGAAAAATGTACGACATTAATTTGTGTTTATTATATTCATGGCGCTTAACATCGATTTACTTTCACATGGTTCATTCTGCAAAATAAGTTATAGTCGATCCGATACATCCAATTATTCTCACTTCGACGTTCTATTATACCATCGATTTTGAAATTTATTATCTGCAAAAATTCCAAGGTTCAGATGCCCTTGAAACGAAAGCTGATATTTGCACAGTTCATAAGCTTAGGCTTGATATTGATCCGCACCATCCATGGCATAGTTACGTGGGGTTGGTACAGCTAGTGTCACGCGAACCCACGAACAGTGCTGAGGAAAAGTGCTTTTGGGTGTGCCCGTAAACTATGTACCGGTATGGTGATTAAATTAACTGAAAAAATGTGAAATCGCCGATATTAAGATATCAGTGACCAAGAGAAACTAAAGTTAAGAAACTTGAGCGCTTGTGTAAGGGATATCCCACACAGGTAAAACAGATGCTTGCCAAACAATGAAACACAAATCAGTTATCCAATTTAGATTCCAGTCAACATCTAGATCTTCTATTATAATGCCTTGACATACATTTCAGCACTAAAGCCTCAACTTAACACGTCTACATCTAGCTTATAGTTGTCTCAACTTTGTAAATCCTTTTCAGAAAACCCTATTTTCAGTTTTGCTTTGTCTGGTGAAGTTGTTCCAGTGGCTATTTCCGAGAAATTCATTCATGTATCAGCACTGGGTCTGGCGGATATCCATTAACGATTGTTATTGCCAACGAGTTCAAGGACCATTGTGTTTGAATCAGAAATATCCTTGCGACGGGACGAGTAGGCTCTGCGTGCGAAGCCAAGTTTCTGAAGGATTAAAGCCAATTCACTTATCGGATATCATTTGTTTCTAATATATCAACATCAATATGCTAAAAGATTAGATCATTATATGTGTGTGTTTTGCTGTCGTTATCTTCGTTTCCGGGGACATTTGTCACGTCCAGAACATCCTTTGTTGCCTATTTGAGAAGGGCCAATTGTTTGCACATTCACTTATTGATATAATAAATTACTGTGTTTGAATTTTAATAACAATTTGCTGTCGATTTACTTTTTTTAAATTTGCTTGAGTTAGTCCGAAATAAATATCTGAATTGTGAGATGACCCACGTAACCGAAAATTGAACATAAATACTATTTGGCCTATCTTCAATTGTCATGCGTGACTGGTCTAGTATGTCATGGCGAAGATTCAACTGGGCCATTATCGAAATTAACTATTGTTCGCAAATTAAATGCTTATTGATTTTGAATATGTGCTCGTGAATTTACTCCCACGTGTTTTGTAGACATCAGACATTCTGTCGGCGATTACAGGGATGGTGTGAGGATAACTTGAACCCTAACATAAGAGCGCTGGAGATGATATTGCTTTGTTTTCTGAGATCGCTCAATAGTGAAGAGGTGAATGGTCGATAGAATTTCTCTGATGTGTAACTCGTGTTCCGATTATACCGCATGAAAGTAAATTTTAAGATTATCACTCCTATTATTATAATTATATTTGTTTGCTTGTTTTACTCTGAGAGTCAGTTTGGGTTCTATTTTTGCGATCAACGATTACATTTATGAAAAACTAGCTTCCGCCCTGCGGTTTCACCCGCGTTCCCGAGGGATCTTATGTTTTCCCGGGATGAAAAGTAGCCTATAGCGTTCCTCGATAAATGGGCTATCCGACACTAAAATAATTTTTCAATTCGAATCAGTACCTAGTTCCTGAGATTAGCACGTTCAACCAAACAAACAAACTGTTCAGCTCTATAATATTAGTATAGATTAAGGCGACTCCTTGAAGATTTTGGTTGCAAGGATTCCGATTTTTCTCAACAATGGCTGAAGCGAACGAACTGAAATTTATTGTAAGAATTCATCATGTCTTTGACTTTATTTTGTACGTTGCATAACACGATTGGTTAACTTTTATAACACAAAATAATTAATCAAAAAGACCTCTTTTAAATAAGAGATTCCAATTTTACCGGCATTGAGGATCGATTTGAGGTTCCAAAATTTCTACATATATTAATTGAAACTGATACTATAAATTGTACTTAGGTTTTATGAAATATATTTGTAGTTTTTAAATTAAACAATAAAAACCATTATGTCGCATACGCCCGTTCCGTTTACTCGAGTTTTCTATAAGAGGTCGCTATAGTAGGGAGCGGGACGCAGCACGTTGAATTTCAGATTTTTAAGCTTAACGCGGCATCACCTTAAGAACAATAGATGACCTTTTGACCACTCAAGAGGTAACAAATCAATCGTGATGGAATTTTGCACGCAAGAAGCTTATGGCTTGCATAGAAACAGAGGCTTCTTTTTAACCGGCAACGCGGGTAAAAGCGCGGAGGATATCTAGTATTTACTATAATGATGAAGTCGGTTAAAAACGTTTGTACTCAGTATATGAATGCATACTATAAATGTACGCTTCATATTCAGAAGAAGCGTGTTCTGCGTTCATATTTCAAATACGAGTATAAGATGCCTCTTTGAAATCCTATAACCTGCTACGTTCTGCCTCGTCGAAACCACCTCAAACCATTTTCCATGATGGAAATAGTCCCTAATGAATGCGCATTCGTCTATACGCTTCCCCAAAACAATTTTACTTCCGAAACATTCAAACATTGAGATTAAATTTCTAAATTCTCAAGGACATAAAGTTGAAAATGGAATGTGGTCGGTTTTTAAAAGAGCAAAACGCAGTTTTGTCGCTCTGTAAAAATAGTCGGTGTCGTTTCCGCCTTTGGGAAACTGTGATCTTTTGTTCTTTTCCATGTTGGCCGATGACTCAGCTGGTTTAACTATAATTATGATTCGGATTTCAGTTAAGGGTTGGACCTCAATTAAGTGATTGAAATGTACATTGAATTAATTTATTGTAATTGAAATAATTTATTGTAATTGAAATAATTTATTCATTCAAATAGGCCTTCACAGGCTCTTAAGAATAGTCAGACTCTAACGCATGTTCGTTTGTTCACATAATAAAATGTAGACTATAAATCAAGTTATTTCTAGTAGTATCGACGTATTTGACGATTACGTATTTTGGATATTAGCAATACCAAGGGGATTGTCAATGCGTTTCTGACCTTTATAAAGCCTAGAAGTCGTCTGGCTTGCAAGTGCATCGGCCGGTACTGCAAATAACCCGACCACGGTTTCCACTCGATCCTTTCTATCATCGAACCTTCGTCACGGCATTCGACTTCACTACTCCTGAGCTATCGTCGCTTCTACGCATTACATACGTATCAATCTATGTAAAATTTCTATATAGCCATTTTGATTTTCTCACGACTTCCTCTACGGTCCTCACCATCAATGAGTCAATGATTTACTGTTTTATATTCGTCTGAGTCAACATTGCACAGATTCGTATTGTATCTTGATATTGTACAGTATGATTCATGCCCTGATTGTAACGTAATGTGCTCATTTAAGAAGTACTTGACATTTCATTAATGAGCTTATAACTTGGTAAATATAAACCGTAGTGTAAACTGTTGAAAGTTATGTGAAATCTTGTATTATACATTATTGTATTAAAGTACATGAGTCGGTAATGGGTAGCGTGACAATATGCTACAAACATAGATTCATGTGTAGATAATCACTTTATAATGACGTCACGTCAGTTAGACTTTCACCTTGCCTTGCCTTATGCGAACACTTGTCCCAAAACACCATTCCCTTTAATTTAATCATCATCGTCGGATTTGTGACCCTCATAAACCCAACGTTCGACAGTAAATCATTATTTTGCATTATTTGCAACAACACCCAACCAACCTCTACCGTTTATCGTTATATAATCACCTATCCCAGTGTGATCATAGACCTACTACGTCGTACCTCTTTTTTTACTTTGTATAGGCCTGTGTTTGACCATAATCTCACTCTGGTAAGTGATGTTATGGCTGAAGGGACGCACATAAAGCCTAAAGGCTAGAAGTGACTCAATTGCAGCTGCCGGAACATATCGATAGGTGTTTGGCGACAGATTTTCAACTTGAGGGTGGTAGCCAGACAGGCGGGAACTACAAAGTACCTTACCACTGTGCTATAGTTTCCTCACGATGTTTTCCTTGACCGAAAGCTCAAGCACATTGTAGGATTCGAACCCACGACCTTCATCGCGGCATCCGACGTTACTACCACTGAGCTGTCATCGCTTTTTGCCATTCCGTTCTGTACTGCACAGATCTCATCCAGTTAATTTGAAATCTACCGTATTGGTAGCTGGTTTGCTATAGCCTAACCACAAGTGTTGTGCCGTGCTTAAATAGAGGCACTGCAAGACGCGCTGGTAGAGTTGTCTATATTTTCTTCTCCAAGCGGCACAGCACTTACAGTCGAAATTTCCAGTTTTATGTTTACCTTCATAAAAATACATAATAGTTATACAAGTAGTTTATTGACTCTACCTTCAATGTTACTTTAAGGGCAGGGCCGCCAATTACCAACCACTGCATCCAATTCACCATAGAGAAAATTTTCCAATACGATGATTTTTGGCAATCAGTTCATCTATTATAGGTACATGTACTTATACGACGCCTTCTAGAAATATTTAAATTCTAGGTTGATTTTAATGAAGATCTATGTTTAAATAGCTATAGGTTTCATAAAACTTGTTAAAGTGCACAATAGTGTTTAAAATACTCTACTCTTTTTTTTTTTTATTACGAATAAATTTGGCGTTTCTCAAGCAACAAATAACGTCTAGATAAATTGTTATGTGGGAATATATGTTAGTAAATAGTCTTCCTGTTGTAACTTACTAACACATTTTGACATAAGCTATAAATAGCAGCACGGCGGATTTCCTTTAGTCATATCCTCATTTAAATTCTGAATGAAAAAAAAAAAAAAAAAACTAAATACGTTGGCATTAGGCTTCTCGGTTGCCTTTCTCCTTGACCCCCTGTCTGCTTTGACGCGTCTTGCGAAGTGTCTCATTGTTTTGTTTTGTCATTCATAAACTTAATCACATTCATGTTTGTTTAAAAACATGTATACAATTATCTCTTTGAACTTTATTAGGGTTATGAAATGGTAATAAATATGACGATGAAAATTCCATTAGCTACCTCGAGCTTGATATTTCAATATCTCGAGTTGATTAATGTGGGAAGAGTTTTGGGTGTTTTGGTATAACATTTGTAAGGCTGCTGGGATAAAATGCATCAAAATAGTTGAAAAATAATAATAAATAATATAATTTACTTATATTCAAAGCATTTTATGTAGGGAGTGAGGAAAATTGTTTTAAGAATAGTCACTCATTTACTATTTGTTAATAGGAACAAAAAATGTTATTTGAGAAAATTGTTCTGCCATCATTGCAAATTATACCTATTACTTGATGGTGAAAATTGTTGTGGCAACCCTAAAATAGGGCTGCTTGTTGCGTGTGTTATGTGCCAGTAAATTTTAATAATCGGTAGCGTCATGAATAAGATACGACCTATTTGGCATGCATTGCAGTACATCTGCTCCCGGCCGGGTGCTCCGGAACCGGCATTAGATATGATATGCCTATAATTATATTATATTGCATACAATGTGTATAAATAAGTCATCCTGATAATTCCGAGATTTAAATATATGAGTTAATTCAAGATTATGTATTTATAGCACAATACCTCCAGAATGGTGGCCTCGATAGAACAGTAAAGTATGGGCGCTGGTACTTAGTAATAACAAGATGGATGGGAATTTATCGCGTATTTAGGAGGGTAAACAAACTAGTAAAGTTGCTAACTTGAACTATAACAATACTTATATCCCAAAAAGTTCCATAAAAATTGTGTTAAAGTGTTTTTACTGACAGCTTGCTGTATAAAAGCTTTTGTCAAAAGATTTTTGCTCTGTAAGCAAACTCGTATTATGTACAGGCTGTTTCTATTTCCATATTTTTTCTTATACAGTTGAAAGCGATTTATCAAAACGTGCTGTGGTAGTCGAGAGCACAAATTAGGTACTGTACTGTTACCGTTATTTTGGCGACTGTCGACCTGTGTATTGTCTATAGTCAATTGTGCCGACAGCTGGTAAAATTCCCCGATGACATTGCTGTCGTAAACTATAGCGGAAGTAATTGTATTTATTCCATTTTTACAATTGAAAAAAAAAAACAAATTGAAATTCAATTTAGTGACTATTATCTGTACAGCCAGTAATTGGTTACATCGGTCCAATTATTGTAATACGACATAAGAAATTAATGGGTTTGTCCTGTTATTCTTAGCTGTAAACTTGTAATCCAGTGTTTAACTGTCTTCAACCAGTGAGTGGTTTCATTTGAGGCTAACCACCTACCTACTAATACAGGGTGATTTTGTTATCACTGGCAATACTTGCAGGGGTGGAAGTACTCATCAATGTGAACAACTTTTATTATAGGGCTAACTCTGATATCGCGTAAAATAATACGGTTGCTTCATACATTTTGGTCGAGTAGGTATTGAACTTTTGTATGGAACAGCTGATAATTTTTTCATGATTTCACAGTTAGTCCTATAACAAAAGTTGTTCACATTGATGAGTACTTCCACCCCTGCAAGTATTGCCAGTGATAACAAAATCACCCAGTATAATATATGTGAAAGTTTGTATGGTATTCGTTACTAATAAGTCGTAATGGCTGACCAGATATAGTTGAAATTAGGCACATAGTTAGGTTATACACATATACTTTTATCCCGGGTAAGGTAAATGTTAGATTCTTCGGGAATGCAAATGAAACCGCAGGCGGAAACTAGTATTAAATAAAGTGTATATTATATAAAATACCGCATCCTATACTAGTAGGTATATAGTGTTAGATACAGGATGTTTAACATTACATCGACGTCAACTTTATTTAAAATCTAATTTAAAATTATATAACTTTTATATAAATGTTAATTAGATTTCCGGATATATGAATCAATATTATTTGATTTTGTACGAACAAACATACATCATACGATATAGGTAGTAATATTTCACATTGAAACGCAACGTTTTACTGTCTGTCTGCTTACCATAATTTTTTAGTTGTTTTTTGCACGGATTTTTGGTTTTCACAAATAAAATAATCTTAACTTGAACACGTTTCGTACTATCATATAATTAATTTAATTACTTACGTATATGCTTAGGCATGTCATGCTGGCCTCACATACCTATCATAATTTGGTTGGGTCAAGGCTTAACATTTACTACTATACAAAGTTAATTTAGTCGGCAAGAAAAATAAGTTTGTATTTCTTTCATAGTATTTCGCAGAGAAAATGTGAAAAAAGTGGTTTCTGCGGTCGAAAAAATCAATATAAAATGTTACTCAAAACATTATCAAAAACTAAACAACATCTTCAAATCGGTTTTCCTTGAAAGTATTTTTTATGTTCTACCTTATTTATTTTTTAATTTTCGTTCCCATAGTTAAAAGTTAGAGAACATACTTTAGAAGCGAATATCTCAACAACTTTTAATTTAAATAAAAAAAGTCTTTAAACCTTTAATATAATTTTTAACCGAGTTTAATTAAAGACCTATCTAAAGGTACGCCACACCCACTGGGTTATTTTCATCCCTCAGATACATGTTATGGAGTGCCACCCTATTTTTTTTTCGTAATTTAATAATATATATTTAATAATACGTAAAAAGCATGTACCAAATTCATGTATGTAGTGCTAATAGTCTTAGAGTAAAATGGCAGTGATAACGAGTAAACGGACAAAACGGAATTTATAAGTGTTTCGATTTGTGCCATTTAGCTACGGAACCCTAAAAAGTGAGAGTTATCGAAGACATAAACGGCATTTTCACATATTAGTGTCGTTAGCAATTCATGGTCAATGAGATGGTAATTTGTGTTGTATGTTATGTCTAATTTGGCAATGACATAAGTTTTTTTCTTTTTTTTTGTTTACAGTAAGTTTATAGTGAGTTTGTGACATGCGGCTGAAATTTTAACTTAGTTGGTCTTCCTCGAAATGTTATTACGAAAAACTATATCTGGAATTGGTCTTACGAAAGTTTTGGAACAATAGTATTATTATGTTTATTTTTTAAGTCTTTTTAACTCGACTTGTTTCAGTGCATTGTTATTGCAATGTATAATTTATAATAGGTACTTAAGCTTACATTTTGATGACAGTTTTGCATAATTTTAATAGTGTAACTAACGACCAAAACTTGTTTCAATTGTACCTTTTTTTGTAGATTATAATCTGTAATTTTAATATTCATACTTGCGACTACTACTTACTATTACTACTTTGCCTATACAACCACCCAAGTTAATCTGTGGGTAATTTGAGCTAAACTTAAAAATCTACTTTTTGACAAACTAAACCCTTCTTTACCATAAGAATTTGATGCTAAATAGTGTTCTAACTTTTACTGCAGATAGCCCTATGACGAATAACTTCGAAGTTCAAATATCGGTGACGCTATTCCATATAAATACTATTGGTAAGGGTGTTTTCAGCTAGTGACGTCACAAAGTTGTCTGTCTGACTGGCCAGCCGACCACACCCGTTTTAGCAAGGTTAACCTGTTCTCCCCATTTCACCCGCCTGCTGTATGTGACATAATGCCCATCTTTCCCTTAAATACGTTTCCCTTCTTTATTTGTCGATAAAACTGTCTGACTATCAATTACTGTTATTTTTTATATAAATACTCTACGTTTGACCCTAAAGGACGATGACGATGTTGAAGATGGGCACGGTTGCCCAGAAAAAGTCTATATTGTGCAGACATTCCGACAAAATAATCTTACTGTTTTCATTTCACCACTAATAATGCAACAACTCACCAAAATGATGTATGTATTACTAGCTGTTCTCCGCGGTTTCTTTCGCGTTCCCGAGAAAAAAAGTAGCCTATGTCCTTCTCTATACCATAAGCTATTTGCGTACCAAATTTCATCGCGATCGGTTCAGCGGTATAGGCGTAAAAAGGTAACACACAGAGTTACTTTCGATTTTATAATATTAGTATGGATTTCATATTCTAGGGAAAAGTTCATTATTGTTAATATGACTTAGCTACGCCTTTACTTACCTTTGTATGACATAATCACTAGCAGTTTAGAATCAATTAGCCTTTGAATTTGCAGTGACTGAAGGCCCCTACGATTTGCTTAGCCTATATGTATAAACGAGACAAAGTAAACCGGTCATCAAAACCCACTCCAACTGTCAAATATAAATGACAATGTCCTCAATTCAAATACTATACACAATCCAAAGTCCTATAGGGATAACATTGTTTTTCATTCCTTAGGGTATACTAAAGAGTTACGTCAGTGTCCCTTGCTCTTGAAAATGCGATGCAATCCTTAGATTTTCGAGCAACATAAAAGCAGCCTTATTTCTTAAGTACGAAAGTCTCTTTTTACATGATTTCACTCATTATGTGTGATAGACACGATATCTAAGACAAGGGCCGCTGAGTATGTCCCATTTAAAAATAGGACATGACCTAACATTGATCTAGATTCTCCTCATGGTGCATTGAACATTTTCCGCAATGCTCAATTTGATTATTCTTCTATATTTGCAACTAATATTTTGAATTCCCATTGTAATTCAATACGCAGTAAATATTTACCAGTAGCATCACATCATCTCCACGATTTTAATATTAACTTAACTTTAGTGGCCAAAGTGAAGATTTTGTTGAAAATTTTATGGCTATGATAGCTCAGTGCGTCGGGTATCGCGTTGATGGTAGTGGGTTCGAATCCTACAATGAGTTTGAGCTTCCGGTGAAAAATCTGACGCCTAACATTTACCGGTGTGTTCTGGCACTCGCAAGTGCAACTGGCACTTGCGAGTCGATACCTTCTAGGCTTTGTGTGCTTACCACCTTCGGCCTCATCATCACTTACCATAATGAGATTGTTGTCAAACACAAGTAAAAAAAAACTGCTATCCATATTAATAAATCTTTCATTTATAAATTTTCCAGGATCAGGAACACCTGAAACCGACAATAGTTGGTGGGTTGGCCAACGCAGAGCTGTACTGCGGAGCGCTCGCCAACATGTACTCGGACCCCAACTACCACAGTCTGAACCACTGGAACATTCTGCAGACCTTCGCGAGGAAGGGCGTCCACGTGCCGGACCCGCCCGACTGCGCGCTCACAGAGACTGTCCTCATACAAACTAATCCACTTAAAATGGTGAGAGCATTCAGATGAATAAATTCAGATGATTAAAAGTAGATACTTTTACTTTTGGTTTCTTACTCTTTTGACATTTTAGTACCGCCTTTGCGAATTAATACTTTCCCAACTTGCCTATGTATAACAAGATGGGGTGTGGTGTATATTGGGGCGTGAGTGGGTATAGCCATATTGGGGCTATACCACGGCCACGGGTGGCCTACCTGCACATCAATGTAGCGCGAACCACTGATGGAAAATTTAGAATAAGAATTTCAAAAATCAAGTACTTTTTTATTAAATGTCAAAACAATATTTTACATGGAGTTTTGTTTTGAATACTGCATACAACGACATTGTTCTGCAGCGGCAAAAGGTCTTATCTTTGTACTCAATTGGCAATTAAAAATCATAAAAAGGATGTCTTACAGTTTTCGAATGGTTCCGTGTATATTTTATGTTTTATACACCGGTTAGTGTTTGATAATTCATCTTGAATACAGACAATATCCCCATTCTCATTTTGCTATTATACTTCCTGTTTTCAATAAACTTTTTTCAATATTTTCTATTTATATCGTTTGCACAGAATCTCGCTCACAATCAAACCGCAAACTTGTGAAAAGAAATACCGCTGCAATTCCAATTAACCAACAGAAATACATTATTTTAGAGGATATATTTAATCGGCTTCATTCATGGTGTAGTTTTTCTTGTTCACTAGTCTTCTATAAACTCTAATTAAGCTTTATCATCACCGCATTAAGATCAGATTGGGAAAGCAGTAAATTAAAGATAATAGTGTAGATTGAACGCTGTCATTATTTTCTCCAGCACATTTATCTTTATCTAATCATAACTCATGTAAATAAAGAGATACTGTATCAACATTCCGGTCCCATTTTCTCCGGGCCATGTTTTTAGTAACACTGCACTTGCGTTGTTTAAATTATGCTGTACTATATTCAATTATAAAGTTACTTAGGTCTATTGTTAATGGCTCATTCATTCGTCAATGTAATTTTGATAACGCTTCATCGGTCGTGATTATTTCTTCTAATCTGATGAAAAATGTCGTAAATATGCGAAATATGATCTTCTAATCTTGCACTGGAAGACTTTGCCTTGTTTCATTTTTGTGTGTTGTATTTTTCGACATATTAGCTTTCCAATTTTTTTTTAAATATCACCAAACTTGGTACACTTATCTGACAGATAATGTTTTGAATATGATAAATTACTTCTTACACTGCATCAGTAACTGTGACCATTTCCTTAATATCTTGACCATAAAGTGCTTTAGCTTACCATATTTAGTTCCGTTTTATATTCACGTGGGTGACAGTTAATAGGTTTGACTATTGGGTTGCTAATTACGTTCGTGTCCGAATAGTTTATGACGGTACGTAACTTTGAGTATAATTTATAGATCAATAGTAACTATATAGATGAATGAGTGGGTAGATGAATCTACATTGGAATTTCAGGTTGAATTTTTTTGTGACACTTTAAATAATAGGTCTTTTATTTGTACTTGCGGTTTTGTATGGGGAAAGAAACATTTATTTAATTAAAATATTGTATAAATATTTAACTTTTTTCACATTCTTGCCATTGGATAGAATGCTACTTGCCATAGCTACTGTTGTATGTCCAAAATACCTAATACTTCCCTTCATTGCATACCTATATGACACAACATGTATAAGTATCTGCCCCCAACCTTCCAGAGCGCGCACATATCAGTAATAGAAGCACTGATGGTGCTATACGCCCGCGAGGTGGTGACCCTGGACCGGGTGTCGGCGGCGGCGCAGCGGTTCGGCACGAGCCAGCCCCCTGTTGGATCCACCATACCGCACGAGGACGGGATCCTGTGCTGGATCAATGCAGCATGCGCTGCGCTTAATAGAGCTGAGGTAACATGCTATTTTTGGTTTTGTCATGGAATGATATGCGGTATTTGAAAACAACAAAATATTGAAATATTTTAGGGGATGTCTCAGTTAACTTTGAGTTTATTTAAGCACTATAAAATTGTAATGAATTGACCGACTTCAAATATTGTATTAATTTTACAAGCATATATAAATAAAAGTACATGTAAAGGAAAACATTCCGTAAATCCAACCGTAATGACAACAAACTAAAGCTCAATTTCTATAAATTCCAGGAGGACACATCATCGCACGTCCCGATAGTGAAGAGCCTCCAAGAGCTTTGCGACGGCACGGCCCTAGCGGCCCTCATATCGTTCTACTGTCCCGAAGCACTGCCGCGGTCGGCCGTGCGCGTTGGCCGAATGTCCTCCATACAAGACTGTTTGCACAATCTTATGTTGGTGTACGATTTCTGTCACACATGTCTACCGCACAACGTGTTCCATATGATGCCTGAAGACGTCACTTATATGCGGGGGTGAGTGTATGCTAAAATAATTCCTTTAACGAGTTTAGTTATAGTAATCCTTGTGTTTTATATCGTTGAGTCCATTTTGCTTTACGCAAAATTGGCCTGTAGCTTGAGTGTAAATTGACGTAAGTAAACGCTTATTATCATGATTGCGTTTACGATATTTCTCTATCTATCTATAGGAATTTACACAGCGCCTCTCGCGGAATAACTTTCTCGGAACTAATTTCTCCCATACGTTATTTTTGTAAATGCACTCAGCCCACTGGTCGATTAAATTGATTTTCAATTAAGGCTTAAAGATATTTTGTATTTCAAAAAGGACTTCTAATTGTATGTGATTCTTGTTTGGATTTTATGATCCCCTTAAATGGTTATCAAGAACAAACACAGATGCAGTTTATAGGTGTAATCGTATATCTACATTATTTGTCGAGAAAACCTCTAAATAGTGCTCATTTGGTTATTTTTCAGGTCAATGCGACAAAATTTAATAGCAATGCTTGCTGATCTCTTCAATATGTTAGAAGTACATCCTGTAAAATCCGTCAAGTACCCTGGAATTGGTGAGTGTAATGCAATATTTGACCTCCTTTATTTGTCTAAGTTACCCCGTATTGCATGCTAAATAGTCTTATGGGAGTATGTGGTCATAATATCAAAGATTCTGCGCCTACTAATTTTAATTTAAAACCTCTTGGACGCAGGACATGTAATGCTTTTGTTTAATTAACATGCGTTACGATAATCTGATTTATAATTTGAACGAGCATTACAATCTATTTTTTGTGTAAAATACACTTTTTAATTATAAAGGCTTACTTTTAAGAATGAACGAGGTAAGTTAAGAAAGATGATATTTAAAACAGCTTGGCTGAATGAGTTAACGTCCGTTATGTTGTCACCCTGTCTTGCTTTTGCAATCTGCTTATATTATATTGGGAATGGTACACAAACTTGAACTATTTATTTATTTATGTATCCATCAATTATCGCATATTGGGCGAAATTTTATTATGTAAGTGAAGTCTGTATCAGTTATCAAAACCGATCAAACACGTACATAGATTGTATGTCAGCGTTTACATAATGGCTCGGCAAATAACGCGTCACCTAGAGAGTGAAGTCTTATTTCCACGACCAAAAATTTAAAAAAAAACTTATCGGGAGCTATAAAAAATTGTGATTACACAATACACGGTAAGTCAAGACAGGGTGATTCACGCACGCGTACGTTCCAAATACGTGCGCGATTGCGTTCACGCGTACACTTGTACGTTCGTGCGTACACGGTGCGTACGTGAGTGCGTACGTATACCGTACACCCGGCCGCGGTGTCCGCAGCGGCAGAGAGTAGCAACGAGCACGGCGTGAGGCACAAGCGCTGCCTGCCGCCGCCGCCGCCTGTACCCATCCCCGATCTCAGACCCGACCAACACTTGGGACATCTCGCGCCTTTCGCAGGTACTATGTGTTATGTGTGTGTGTGCGTGTGCGTGTGTGCTGAGTACATGTGTACTGTCCACGTCACCAAGTGTTGTCGCTTTTTTTGTTTTTTTATTTGTACACGAGTGGGGAAGGCACAATCTTATTTCTTTGGACCATGCAGTTCTTATTTGTATGATTTGTTGAATGTTGTAATAATTAAATCTATATCTATTCATTATCAATTTTAGTCATCAGAAATAGCTCGATAGTAAGATGGGTTATATTTTTTTTCATTCTGAGTCTACTCTTTATTTACACAACTAGATTTGTTATTTACAAATCAAACTGACTATATTCCAAATTTAATTTTGTATCTTATCATATCTTAGGGCTTTATCGGCTGATCCACGAGGATTTTCGAATATTATTTGTTTGCAAGTTGCCTTCCCCAGAAAGGTTTTGCCAATAGAATATTATTGTTTGTGTGCGTGTGATGTTATATATAAGAGAGTGCTTTTTAATATGAGATAACATAAAGGTACAGTTGAATACAAAAATGTCTAAAAGAACTCATATTATTTAGCACTCTATAATTTATGTTAAATAATATAAAGAAATGTTTTATTATATTTTTTACTATTGTTATATATATATATATATTTTAAAATTATGATATGTTTTCTCATCCAATCTTTCTTGCATTTCACGAGCTTTATTTTAACGAAATTAAGTTATATTACTTATAGCTTATTAAATTTTAATTTGCGCGACTGCATGTGGTTTTCTGAAGCTTATTCTTCTTTCCATTTGGTTATAAAGGCACTTTTAATCATAGTGTTTTTTGGAGTCATTGACATTGTGTCCTCAGGACTCCCAATCATATGAGCGTCGTAATCATGATAGCACAGTAGAAATTGAACCATAATGTTTGTAGAATTGAGTACAAAATTGCACATACATTTAGATGAAAGTTTGTTTATTTGTTCATAGAACTTTTGTACGATTAGAATTTGAGTTATGATTTTTTTTATCGAAAATATTATTTAATCTCTAGTGCATTTTGATGTTTGTTGTATTATTTAATTTTCGCTAGCCCTCTGTAGTGTTCGATGTTATAGAAAATAAGCGATAATGGTCAACTATTTATTTTTATCAACCGTTCAATTTTGGCCTACTTAATTAAAACTATTGAATCGATTTTGTTACCAGTCAAAAGTGTACTACAAAAATGAATATGTACAATATAATGTGTTATTGAAAATCATGCCGTAATGACTAAACAATAAAGTGTATAATGGCAGTTCCTCGGTCGCCGTCGGCGCTCGCCCTCCGGGGCCGGCCGGGCGCCAGGTCGTCGTGCTCGACGCCGGAGCGGCGCAGCGCCAGCCCGCCGCGCGACGAGTTCGTCGTGCACCGCGGCCGCGGCGTCACCACGCTCGCCTCCATGGCTAGGCGGGACGACGACAACTGTATGTTACATTCTACTTTATCGCTTCACATTTAAGGTGCATTATAGAGTGACCGTCTGCTCATAAGTTTTGCTTATGTCGCAATGGTGATGGTGGTGATAACTGTATGTAATATTGAACGTCGTGTCGTTTGCTTTAGGGTACATTATCAGATGTAAATTTTTCAAATGAGTAACCGTCGCAATATTTAGGCTTTTTCAAATAAAATAGTTAAATAATCTCGTGACTGACGTCAAAGTCTATGTCGCCGTAGTATTTATAATTGAACTTCTTCATTTCTTATTATTCTGTTTTTTGTCAAGTCGATCGTTTTGTCGATATAATATATTAAATGATATTCTATAAACTCGTTCCAGCATCGACAGACGGCCACAGGAGCGAGGCCGCGAGCAGCGTCCCGGCCGGGCGGCCGTCCAACTGGGCGGAGTGCCGCGACGCGTCGTTCGCGGGCCGCCGCTCGAGGCGCTCCTCCATCTCGGACGACAGCCAACTGACTGTCGAGAACTTTGGAGGCTCTCAAGATCGACTGCACTTCTTCGGCCGAAATCCGGAGAAGGAGCTCGCTACCGTTGCTAATGTTAGGAAGATATCTGCGCCCTCTGGTGAGTTATTTAGCATCGCCGAATATACTACATATAGGATGTTCGGTCAACAAACGGTGGAAAGCAAATATAATAAGTGTGGCTAATATTTTCGGCTACGCATTATCGATGAGTTACTCTGCGAGCAGAAGCTCGGACAGAGTTTAAATCAGAATTAAATTAATATTTTGATGTAGTAGTTATTTATGATTTTTTTAAAACCACTTTCCTTCGATATGCCACAGAAAGTTAGATAACGGTTACGAAACGATATCTCCATCATTGTGACGTATGAATTCTATATGAAACCAAGAACAGGTAGAATATCTCGAAAACGCTCGCAACTGCCGTCAGCGACTCAGATATCTAAGTAAATTTGTACTTTAGATCAAAATGTTCCGTAAATTTGCTCAAAAAATTTGCTTCCTTTTTGTTTTTACTGGCAATGTAAATTGACCCTTAAGAATTAATATTTTGTCCTCAGGTCCATTAGATTATAATCCGCCCCTTCGCTCGTCCCGTCAAGACATCCGCGGCTCCATACAATTCTTCCACGGCGATTTTCACAACGGTGAAGAAGACAAACCGAAAGTAGAACGACAACAATCCCAGAACCAACCAACCATAGACAACGACCATCCACTAATGAGGAGACAGCACAGCAGCGACACGATCTCGACCAGTCAGAACCTCGGATTTAAACATAAGGGTGGCGGTGATGGGTTCTATTTAAACGATAGAGATTCAACAGACGGTGACGGAACGAAAACGAGTTTTGCCGATCTCAATAAGATTAGGAGTAATGGTGATCAGACAGGTTTGTGCTTTTGCATAGATGTAAGAAAGATTAGATTCACTATCGTTTTTTTTTAAAGTGATTTACTATGTGCATCTCGTCTTTTTTATATCAATGTTTGTTTGCTATGCGTTGGAAATTTAGAGGATTGATCTCAAATAGGGTTATATTGATTATCCTCTAATTTTTCGGTCCATGGTTCGGCTTTCTGATTGACTCATTTTATCAGACATTTCGGCATTTTTGATAACGCTTTTTGTGTGTGCGTCGATTTTTAACGCTTAGCGTAATACTGAAATGGACAAAAGTCTTATTACAATTTGGTAAAGTCCATTATAGTATGCCGCCACTTATTAGACCACATATTCCCATCTAAATTCTAAATTATCTAACATCAACCCATCTTACGAACTCGTGTATACAGGCTGTTCCTATTTGGGCCTTATACATGATGTTTGTAAAATGTATAATAAAAAAATGTTCAATATCATTTCGGTCTACAGGTCTCCAGTCACAGTTCAGTCAAGAGAGTGAGCCGACAGAGAGGCGGAAAAACACGACGTTTTCAACACCCCCTCCTACTACCACCACTTGGCAACAACAGTATATGCAGCAAGAGACTCAAAGTAAATAACTTTGTAAAGACATTCAACGATTATATCAATTTTGAGGTAGATAGGTCACGCTACATTAGTCCGTAAATATCTGAAAACGGTAACAGGTCGTCAAATAAACATTCTGCTAAATCTGGAGAATAAAAAGAGAATATAAGTGAAAAACGTATATATAGACATTACAACGTATTAAGTGGACAACTTACTACAATGACCTACTACGACATCGAACTATACCTTATCCCTACTATTATAAATACGAAAGTGTGTCTGTTGGTATGTCCTTTTTTGACGCAGAAATTTAACCAAAATTTTGTTATTCGAAAAGCAACCTAATCACCGAGTAGTAAGAAACATATTCTATTACAGACGGTGACGACCTAGATGACACATCCGCCGCCGGCGGAGGCGCCATGGCTGCTCAACTAAACAACATCCGCCTAAAGCTAGAAGAGAAGCGACGACGTATAGAACAAGAAAAGAGAAGGATGGAGCTAGCGGTCAATAGACAGAGACAACAACTGGGACAACAGGCATTCTTACAGGCTGTTACTAGGGTGAGTCGGGGTGATATTGGGTGGGTTGGGGTTTGTCACTGTTTGTTATGTAGGCTGAGGAGTGAATGTCTTGGTGGGTGTTTTTAGGTAATAATGAAGTAAAAAGTACAGGTTTGTTCTGACTGAAAGCTAGTTATAGTGAGAAAATACTTGGGTTGTTAATAGATTTTTTCACCAATTATTAGTCAGAGTAAGTTTTGGCTTCCAGTTTGTAGACACAAAATATACTAGCAGTAAATATGGGAATTATTTTGAATAAGTTGTATAACTTAGGTTTATGTAGGTAGAGTGCACATTTGTTTGAATGTTGAGATTTGAAATAATCTTGACAAATGACATGTTACACACACAATACGGTCTTTGAGCATGTTTACAAAACTGCAATAGAAAAAATTCTATTGTCGTTTTACAAACATATCGGTTGCACATAATATGTAACTAATATTGTCCTATATCCGTCTCGACTACAGACAAAAATATAAAATGACTTTTCTTTCTATTTCATTAGGATACATATTTGCAATACCAGTTGGCCTCCTTGGTGAGTGGCCGGTTTTAAACCTATCGTTTAGTACTAGTTCCTTGTTGAATTACCTTTTATTTTAATTCGTCATCGTCACTTTGATTATAATTCCTATTTCATGTACTGTAAGGTTCAATTTAGTTCGTTACACGCTTACACGGCTTACAAATCTAAATGGTACTTTAATGCCAATAATAGTTTTTGTACAACGATATTATTTACATTGCAATATGATGAGCTTAAAATCAGTCGCTGAAAGTCTATAGAGGCAGCTTTCTCATTGATATAATATTTTAATAATTAATTCACGATAATTTGCAACGCTTTCATATTTCTTTACTGGGTGGATTATTCGAGATGGCATATTTTCGAAACTTTGCTAGCTTCGTTATATTGGATAACATACTACTTCGAAATCGCGTTTTTTTTTTCTGAAACGAAGTTCCTTTGCGCGGCTTGCGATAGGAATTGACTAGCAGAAATCATCACGTAAGAAAAAATGCGTTACGGATGTAACGTCACCATTTGTGTGGTAACATATGTAGCCCTGAGTTTTTATTGTCTCGCAGTAGGTATGGTATTCACCTCGAGGATAAAGCCTGTATTCGTCTTAGGTGGCTTGAACCCCTCGCTTCACTCAGGACTCTACTTAACTTAAATTTAAACTACCTCGCTACACTCGGGAGTTAACTCTAGAGTCCCTCGTTACGCTCAGGTTGCAATATGCCGCCCGTACTGCTTTTATCCCCTTGGTGCATATACTATTATTTTTTGTAATTGTTTTATTTCATACGTGAGTTAAATGTCTAATTTAATGAAAATTTTGTAATGGAGATTCAAGAATTGAAAAAAAAAAGTTTTCGTTGAATTTGTGGCTTTTGTTTTTGAGGGACGGGGTTAGTCAAAGTCAAAGCCATTTATTCAGTTTAGGCCCTAGGAGGGCACTTATGAAGGTCGAATTTACTGAAGCTACCACTTGAAACTATTTTCTCAATTTCAGAATTGGTTCCATAGTAAAACATAGTTTACCATGACGTACCTAACGTAAATTTCGAAAATATACCATTTCGAAATATGCACTCCGTATATTCAAATGCTTTTCGGAATCCGAGTAATCACATCTTATTCAATTGGATTTGATATATATTTTAATATAATATTTAAGGCAGGCATTCCTATACAGATGTACCTACCCTGATGACTTCACGTACTCACAAATTGACACATTGTAGCACATTCGAAGTTGTAACGAGGTCCACTCATCACACTATATGAAAGCATGTTTTATTGATTGGTGTATAAGTTACGAGTACCTATCTGTAATTGTATCCGTCAACAAAATAATCATTAAAGTTAGAATATTAAGTCAAAGGCAAAATGTTCATTATATAACCAACAGCTGTTCCCCGTGGTTTCACCCGCATTCCCGGAATAAAAAATAGCCTATAATCTTCCTCAAGAATTGGGCTATCAAATGCTTATTCATATCCTACTGGTAGTTCCTGAGATTAGCGCCTTTAAACAAACATACAAAAAACTCTTCTCCTTAATTAAATTAGTATGGATTTTTATAGATTAATTAAATCAGGATTTTATCATCTGACAAAAAAAGTATCTCATGTCATTATAATCCCATTAGCTTAGCATGTTTTACAATTATGTATAAAATATATACTCCTAAGAAATGACACCCTCATGTATTGTATACGTAATTTGACAGTGACAAAATTACTTAGACAAAAAAAAATACTTTACAATTTTCAAACGAGTTCTCAAAACTGTATCTTAAATGATCTTAAAATTAGGACTAAAATACTTTCCATTCGCGACATGAACATAACTTATACACCAATCGATATTCCCGGGCATGCACTTGGGCATGTGTTGTGTAACGTAACGCGCTAAGTTGCGTTACGTTGCGTTTGCGTTACGTTTGTGTTACGGTGGCGGTGCACGCGCGTGTTACAGGGGAAGGGCGCGCGGACGCCGCTCGGCGACGACGACAAGGCGGACCTCGCCGCGCACCAGGTAACGTGCCTCATGTGGTTAATGCAATACTGATCTTTATTGTTTTGTCTATTAGGTTGAGAATCAATTGTGAAAAAAAAAGTGTATTTGTATGTGTAGTTACTGGAATACACTAGTATATAACGTGTAACAGAAAAGTGAATCAATATTGAAGGATATCCATGTCAAAGTCAAAGTCAAAGCCATTTATTCAGTTTGGGCCCTAGGAGGGCACTTATGAAGGTCGAATTTACTGAAGTTACCACCGGTTCGGAAGTCAGCCTTCAACTGAGAAGAACCGGCAAGAAACTCAGTAAGGTTACATTTTTTTTCTTTTCCTTTTTTTAATTATCTGACTATTGGCTATATTTTTTCAAAGACAGCAAAATGTACAATACAATATGCAATTAAAAGAACGAAAAATACCGATATAAAGTAAATAATAAAATGTAATGCAAACAAGTTCTTATTAAATAATAGCGAATACGCATGTGTGTGTATCCAGCACAAAATTGTATAAAACTAATCGCTAAGCAATAGGACTGACTGGACTATTGACGTAAGCCACGAGTGTATTTCAGACGAAATACAAACGAATGAGCAAATATGAAAATTAGCAACCATTATATTCTGATGTTATTGTTTCACCTTTTTGTTACACGCTGTAGATTTTTCGTTAGGTTTAAAATACCTATTGCATTATCCATAATTTAAAAATGAAGCATCTTTAATATTGAAATGGTATTTAAGTTACCAAAATTTTACCACAGAATGATGTTACTAAATTGGCATGAATTTGTGATTAAATTGCATGCAACACAAACGTATTTAATATCATTTGAGAAAATATATCTTGCCCATCGAAATTAACTACAAATTGTCTTAGATATCAGAAAAATCAGCAGATCTATTACATTACTTTGTTGCAATCAGTTTCAATTTGAAACCAGTCAGATATTGCGGTTTTTTGATTAAGTTATGTTCAGTAACTGTATATCCAAATACAAACTAACAACATTGTAATATTTCTATTTATTTCGAGGTGGTTTCAAATTGAAACTGATTGAATCATAAATTAAATCATGTAACTGGCAACTGTAATTTTCGTAGAAAAGTAATTTATTGACAGATACCGAATGGACCGTTGACACACAGTTTCTAGTTAAATGATCTTAGAGTCTAATTTGTCGACTATTTGTATTGACAATGCCATTTTCATATAGGATATGGTCGCGGACCCGCCAAACCAGTCAGTAGAGAATGTGGTGTTAGAACAGTACCAGCAATCGATTGCCAAGTAAGATCATTATTAATTTCTTTATTTTCAGTTAAATATTTCTTCCGGTAACACTCGTATCTCTGTCATTGTCTCGCAACTGTCAAATTACAGAGGACTTATTAAGAATAAGCTATTGCTTCAAGTTAATGAATACGGGTGTAAATTACTAGGAGTAATCGGGCATTTTCATTATATGTCATGCAAAATATCAAAACTTACCTAAGAATTCTGTTTGATTTTTTTTTAAATTTCAATAGCTCTCACTTAACTTCACCGACCAATAACTCTTCAATAGAGTTATTGTCTTATACGGCGATTTACAAACTAACAATTGCAGAATGAACTCCAGTCTCCAGGACATACAGAGCGATATCGCACGGCTGGCGAGCCAACAAACGCAGCTGCAACAGCAACAACAACAACAGACGCAACTGCAACAACAACAACAACAACAACAGCAGCAGAAACAACAACAACAACAACAACAGCAGCAGCTGCAGCAGCAACAATTACAGCAACAGTTACAGCATCAGTTGTTCCAGCCACCGCAACCTCAGCCGCCACCTCCCCCATCTCCCTATCAACAACAATATCAACCCAACATTCCAAATTTGGTAAGTAATAAATAAAAATAAAGTTGTAAGTTTGTATCAATGTACTAACAGTCACGTTTGAAAATGAATCCTCATTCATATAACCCTAAAATTTGGCGTCGACTCGTATTCCACCTCGCTCATACTCTATTGACAGTGAAGGAGAGGCAAATAGAGTAGACGCCATTTTGCGAGGTTTATAATAATAATCTCATTATTTTGATTGTATGTAATAAAGTGTGAATATTAGCACTACTAACAAATATTTGATAAAGTGTGGAAATTGTATGATTGATTTGTATGAAATGCTTTGGAAAGCTATGTCTCATCGCACAAACCCCCCTTCTAATCACGTTATTTCGGGATTCATTTCATAATCTTTTATGTTACCTCATTTATACACCACTATATATTTCTATTACTTCTTTCCATAATATGATCATTGAGAAATAGTTGTAGTTCACCATACTGAATCTAGCCTTAAAATATTTGCAAGCCTTTAGCACAAATTAAACTAAAATCAATAAAAGATGTTGAAACCCCGAAACGCCCCCACACAATGCTGACTCGCGCATAACATTCCAGCACAGCCAATTCAGCTCACAGCACAACGTGTCCCGCCCGGGGCTCGGCACCGGGTTCGGCTCCACGCCGCACATTCCGCGCGAATTCCACCAATATTACAACCAGCAACAGAATTATCAACAACCACAGCAGAATTATCAGCCGCAACAGAATTTTGAAGGATATCAGCCCCAGCAACAGCAACAACAACCACAGCAGCAACAGTATCAGTACAGAGATATAGAGCAGGATTTTGGAAGGCAGTTCTATCTACACGATAGTCCGGCGCCGCCGCAGAGACGGACTTGGGCTCAACACGCGCAGCAACAGCAGGAGAATACAGAGTTACGGGGGTGGCAGGTCTGTAGCATTGATGCCTTTGCGGTGGTTCTCTAGGAGCGTCGACTGTTAATCTTGTACGCATGAAACTAAGACTGAAATTTAATTGGGGAAATTACCTTTCAAATTCAGTGTCTTACTCTATGGTAACCAGCATGCACAAGAAGGCATCTGAAGTTATATCTCTATATTGTAGGAGAACGATTATAACGCATTTAAGGTTTGTCTTACTGTTACTATGCATTTGAATCGGATGTTTATCGGTTGAGAAAATAGTGAATTATTTTACAAACTTAATATCAAAAAAATCTGATGTTTAAATACTTGAGCACATGGGAAATGCTAAGGGCAAAAATAAGGAAGAGCAAATTTCTGTGTTGCTAAGCTTTGTAAATTCTTCTCAATGGTGTGGGCTCCAACACACTTACCTATCACATAAGAGATTAAGACTGTTGCTTCATAGCACTTGTTCGCAGTAAAGTCGCCTAGAAACACTTTGATTTTGTAGCTCCACAGCTGTATACTCAAAGAAGGAATACGAAGGACGTAACTATTTGGCATAACGCAATTTTAAAATTTCTTGTAATTGCAACCAATGATCATTCCTTACTAAGTCGATAGGGCTTCTATAAACAAAAATGTTCAGGGGACAAGATTCGAGTAGTACTTGTTGATTCAACAATAGTTTTTCTTTGTAACTTTAACCTTATTTTGGAAACGCAACAGATTCGGATATTTTTCTACATTTTTTATTTCTATTCAAGTACTCTATTGAGTTAAGGGTGATCATTGGTTGCGATTTTCCAAATTTTAAAATGGCAGACATCTGAAGTAAAATATGTTAAAAAACACAATAAATCCTTTTAAAATATTTATATAATTAATTGATGATGTCATACATTGCTCAAGAAACTTGACAAAGATTACTATTATGAAAAAAACACACAGTCACTGATTCCCCCCCCCCCCCCCCCCACGCACATACCAACTCACCCCACATAAACAGACACTGCAAACACAATTTCCCAAGTTTTTCATTGTTTCAATTAATTGTTATTGTAGCACAAGTTTGGAGAAGACACTCTTTCCTGAAACAAAGATAAACACTAGCTTCTGGCCTAGATACTTCAAATTAATGTTTTCGTAACATAGTTTATATTCTGTTCTAATTTACTTTCATAAAATTGCAGCTACACCAACAGAACCAAAACCACCAACAATACCAGCAACCGGTGCACGAACCTCCTCAACGAACGTGGAAGTCTCCCTCCCCCCAACCCCCTCCAGACAGGAACTGGAACCCGCAGGGGTTCGTCCTCCACGACAGGACGAACCAACCCTTCCAGGTGCACTACAACAACGACCGGTACCAAAACGGTACCGAGAATATTCGAGAACAAAATCATTTAAGCTACACTGTGATAAACCCCAACCAGTACGCGTCCCAGTCGCCGCCACCGCAGGCCGCCAGCCCGAGGAGGTCAAAGACTCCGCAGCGGCAGGGATCCCTTTCAGAAGTTTCCAGAAGGCCCGAGTCGGTCAGTTTGCAGCAACTACAGACGCCGGTGCAGGCCCCGCCTCCGGACGATATGGAGCCTCAAAACATATCGTTTATAGGCAACGCTGAGGACGACGCTCTCCGACAAGGGATAAACAGACTGAATATTTCCTCCGGCACCCGAACGTACCGTATCCCTTCGCCGACGAGACCATCTCTAAACAGGAACTCGTTCCAGCAAATCGAACAAGAGGAGGCGGAGGAGCCGAACGAGAAAGGGTTCTATATATCGTTCGATAACGAACAGCCGAAGCGACCGAAGCCACCTTTGAGAGCGAAGCGGGGCTCTCCGCGGAAGGAGCGGTCGGCGGAGTACCCGAGCCCGGAGCGCAGCCCTGAGACGACGTGGAACGAGAGGCTACAGCCACAGGAGGAGTTCGTGGTGCGCAGGGCGGCCGGCCTGGAGCAGGCGTTACGATCTAATGACGTTTCTGAGCGTAGAGAAACGCCACCTAGAGAGCGACCGCAACGCATCAGTAGCGCCGAGCCCGCCGCACTGGTCATCGGCGAAATTAATCCGGACCCGGTGAGTCACACACGCTTAAGTCGTTTTTTTTTTTTTTACTTTGAAGAGGCTCATACTGCTAGAATACATATCGATAGATGATCGGGGTTCGAGTATAGAGTTAGAGTAGAGGGTGGTAGCTAGTCAGGCGGGTACGATAAACAACCTTACCATAGCGCAAAATTATCACAAAATTTTAGTTATCGTCATCTTAAAGATATCGAGCTCTTTATACGGCAGCACGGTGACCCCATAACTTCAATGCCTTTTATGTCTTCATCATAAATCGAATTATATATAATACGAAGTAAAAAATAAACTTCTTTATTAAGTCATCGCTCTCTCCCGCGTCTCGGTTCAGTTAAAGCTACAAAATTTCGAGGTCATGGGAGCCGAGCGGCCTAATTATCTACGTATATTACGAGTAATGTATGCGGGCCCCTCGTAGAATTCGGCGGAAGAAATGGAGCGCAAGAAAGAGCGCATAATGCTGATGTCCCTCCAGCGGCGGCAGCGCGCGGACCAGGCGCGCACGCGGGCCGACGCCGCCGCGGCCGCCCGGCGCGCGCGCGACGAGCTCGCCGCCGAGCAGAGGCTGGCGCGCAAGGAGGAGCAGGCGCGCCGCCGGGAGGCCATCCTGCACCAGTACAAGCTCAAGAAGGCCATCGAGGAGGCCGAGCGAGAGGTATGCTTCTCCGACTGCACTCGCATGGATCTCCTTTAATTAGGGGGGGGGGGGGGGGAAACTCCATGGTCATCGGTGGATGTGGTGACTCATTATATTTACATATTGTAAAACTTGAGACTGGAGCTCCTGCCATACGTAGGTTAGAGATCATATAACAATTTACGGTGTGCTTAGGCGAAAAAATATACTTGAATCTTACTTGAGAACTTAGAAGGTCACGAATCGACGAAAATCATGAACAAAGCTGTACTTATCTAAGATAGGAGAGAAAACTTTGCTTAGAGCTAGTTATGCTCATCGAAAATGTAAGTATGTCTTTGTAAATAATCGTTTATTTGTCACAGTATATGTATGGACCGCCCACTGTATACTCAAATTAAACTAGTAATTAATTCTGAGCTCAGTATCAACACTACCCAACATTTTGTCACCCAAATCATTATATACAAAACTGTCTCTGAGTTCCAGGGTAAAGTAATAGACAAGTCCGAGTACATGGACACGCTGAAGGGCGGCAGCGGCGGCAGCACCCCGGCGGGCGGCCCCGCGCGCCTGCGAGGCAAGCTCAGCGGGGCCCGAGCGCGCCCCAAGACTATCCACGTCGATAGCGGGGCCCTCCACGCCGCTGAAGGCATGCTAGCTTCCAAACAGCCCTCGTCCACTAATCTTACCGGTAAGTAAGCGGTTTTTGCTAGTACACTTTATAAGTACTTCTTACATTCAACTGTTTTCAATATTTTATTTACATGTTTTCTTTAGCATATTATTGGGAACATCGTCTATCTATCGTTGATTCCTTAGTCTCGCGTGGGTTGCAAAAATTCTGTTAATTCTAATAGGTCATTGAAAACAGTTGATACTTTATTACTACAAACTTTACTTCCTAGATTTAGTATAGAATCAGAATATATATATATATATATACATACTGGGTGATTTTGTTATCACTGGCAATACTTGCAAGGGTGGAAGTACTCATCAAAATGGACAACTTTTATTATGGGACTAACTATGAAATCATGAAAAAATTATCAGCTGTTCCATACAAAAGTTCAATACCTACTCGACCAAAATGTATGAAGTAACCATATTATTTTACGCGATATCAGAGTTAGCCCTATAATAAAAGTTGTTCACATTGATGAGTACTTCCACCCCTGCAAGTATTGCCAGTGATAACAAAATCACCCTGTATATGCACTACATTACAATAGCAAAGTTTTTCAAAAGATAATGGCTTCTTAATTGTTTTCCAAATATTTTTTATATGCTTTCATTTTATTGTAAATAATGAAAGTTTGATTTTCTATAATCTTTTGTTGCTACGTCCCATAACTTCATTTTTGTGAAGCCGCACTAGGTGTTCAGCTTGCTCCCATTCTTACACTTTGTTTGTTTAGCCATACGGCATGCTGTATTTTTGTTTTGTGGATTTGTTGTGCTGAAAATTAATTGATTGTTTTACCAAAAATAGCTTCATTAAGGTACATACGTACATAAGAACTGCAAAATACTTTTTGATACAGTCGAATCGGGGAAATCTATACAGAAATAAATTTCAGATTTCCTTGGTTCGAAATTTGGTTCATTCTTAGAAGCTAAATTGAAGTATTTACGAAATAATAATTGTGAATCTATCTTGATTTTAAAACCAGAGAGTAAAGAGATTTAGAGTCAAACATTACTAAAAATATACAAACAAAAAAACTATTGAGGGGTCACAACGCACCATGAGTATGCGTGCATCGACGCGTTCGTTACACAATTTTAAATTTTGATTCCTATCCCGAACGTGCGTAAAAGCCAATTCAGCACGACAAATCCCCCTACATGTTTTGTTTTTCCCTCCCCTCCCCACGCACCATCCCGCCTCGCGTGCACGTGACGTTAATGTGTGTGCGTACAACTGTGCGTGTGTGCGTGCGTACCTGCGTGCGTGCGTGTGCGTGCAGGCACCATGCGCCGCGACTACTACCGCGGCTCGCAGGACAGCCTCGCAGAGAGGGCTGGACTATATAGAGGTATGTACTACACTTACACTATACCAACTTCTATAAGAATTGTCATCTTGATTCTAAATTATATTAAAAACAGTTGAATTTGCTACGTTTTCTGAACAAAGCCGATTTTATTGGACCCCGGTGATGTACCATTTCTCCAGGGAGAATGAGCCACTTTTTTGAAACCCATATACTTTTTGACTGTTTGTGTCGCCAACTATTGACAAAAAGACTCCTACAATATGAAACACAACATACAATTTTAAATGTTCGCTGTAAGCTTGTATGGCTTAGTTTTTATTGCATGTATGTTTAGAGCTAGAATTATTATAGCGTTTAGCGGAATATTTTATCCACGTCCATTTTCTGGAGTAATGGGCACATGCTATCCACAAATGTGTCATTAATATAGCCCCATTTTTTTTATTTCCATCGATTTTAGTAAGTACTATTGACAGTTGGATGTGGCTGTCAAAAATCTTGTAAATATTACTCGCCCAAAGGAGTTCGATTAGTAATTCTTTTGCATTGACATTTCCAGAGTCGCCGGTAGAAGACCGTGGCGGTATGTCGCCGGGCAGCGCCTCTAGCGGGCCGCTCGGCCGACGTGGTTCCTGTAAAACGTCGCGCGGTAAGTGCCGTCCCGCTCGCACGTGCGCTATCGTGCTATCTCGCTCGCTCGCCACTAACCACCAGGCGTTCGCTTTGCATTATATACACTCCCTTTTGTTTATAAGTGACGAATCGATTATCTAAGTGAATGAAAATTTCCATTGACGCAATTTCATAGAAGTAGTTTTTGGGGATGATCGGAAAACAGACGCGGTACGCATATTTTTAGATGAGGTAAAACCTCTGGACTCGCGACACCGTTACGAGACGCAGTTATAGTGTGTGCATATATCACAGCAACATTTATACCGAGTATAGACGTTTAGTTTGGCGTTTCGCCGTCGGGATCGCGAGTCCAGAGATTTTTTTTTTTTTAAATTATATAGTTTTCACTTCTGTCGGCACTCCCGGAGTGCAACCCGTATTTAATTTTGATTTTTATGTAATAACTTTCTGAATTTTATATAAATTATGAGAATTGTAATTTGTATGTAGGAATAAAAAATAAACAGCATTTATTTACAGAAGGGTCGATGAGTTACTTATAAAATATAAACATTTTTACATCACCTAAGTGACTTATTATGATATCATTAAATTCAGATGACTTGAATTGATAATTAAAATGAGTCACTGAATTTTATTTGTTATTGGGAACTGAAAATTTCCAAGTCTTTCATGTATGGAAACTTATCTAAAATGGATACTTTAAATTATATCAACAAGATTTTTAGTTCTCAACTATAATATTTATTTATCGTCGCCACATTTGTCTACATTGTTGATCCTACAGGCTACACAAATGTTGCGACGATTACCATCATCAAAATATACCGAGTGAAATCACCTTTATTAATATGGCAACATGGCTCAATATCCCATAGTTGGTATTAAGACGCTTCTTTGAATTTTGTTAGTAGAAAGCTTCGATTTTATTATTTATTTTCTAATTGATTTTTTATATGTGTAATGATTTCAGCAACGCATAGATTGTGTAGACACACTCCAAAATGCAAAATTATTATGCTTCATATATTTTTTTGGCCATTATATTATGTAGTTTGCAACCTGATTTTGTGATACGGAGGTATTTTTCCACAAAGCTTTTTCCAAATTCCAAAAAACCTCTAGACCTTCCGCGCATTACTAAAATTGGTTCCCGAATTGTACATTCAAATATACATAAAAAAAATATTATGAATTATGCAATTTTTAACTCGCGTTTAGTATTAATTTTGTTTGCCATATTATTTGAGTGTATTTATAAGAGAATATATTTATAATATCGGCGGCGTCTGCTTGTGTGACCGATGCATGCTTTCGACGTCAAATTACGTCATAAACATTTTATCATTTCCAATTATAAATGCTGGGGTTTTCAATGTCCAAAATTCAACCATTTTTTGTCCACAAAAACAATATCCAATTAAACTTTTTTTATTTATTTTGACTGTATTTGTTTTTTTTTATCCTTTTACAATTTGACACTGGAAACCCCCGCCAGTGAATGAAGTTTGCATTTGCATGAGAGTGTCGTGATGACATGTATAGGTAATAATTTCAGAGCGTGTGAATGAGGAACCACAGTCATCACGTGGAAGGTCTAAATATTCCACTTACCAGAGTAACTTTAAGGCGGGACGGAAGTCAAGCTCTCTTATGAACTTGTGCGGTAAGAGACGTTTGAGTAAACACCCGATAACGGCTTGACTCACGTTGGTATAGACGGTATACCGTTCGCTTATTGGTGCGTTGGGTTTCTTTTTCTTTTGCTGGACTTTAGTTGGGGAGGGTTTATTGGGTGTCGGAAAGTTTTTGTTATTAAATCTTATCTTTGTTATCCCTTATCGAAACTTGATGCTTTTATTTGTGCAACAACTATAATCAAGAGCTGAAATTCATGGTATAAAATATTCCACCTATTTACACGGTGGTAGGGTACTTTGTACTACCCGTTTGCCTGGCCGAGCACCTACCTAAGCTTACCACCTTCGGCCACATCATCACTTACTATAGTGAGATTGTGCGAATTGTGTGTGAAATTACTATAAAAAAAAAAAATTGGAATTGAAATAAAAAATGTTATAATTACTTTTCGACCCCAATTCTCCTCTAAAGTCCGACCTCTTACGTCATGTGCACATTACGTTACTTTGTATTGGTTCATCGGCAATATCTAAGTACATACATTTATCTATGGTTCTGGTTTTTTTTTTTATTAATTCGGGTCGTCGTTAGAGCATGTTTGGTACTGTACATTTATTTTTGGTGTTGGTGTGACATCGTCTTATTCATTGCTATAAAACACTTTAAAATCTATAGAATTATTTTATCTATGACTATACGGTTAAGTTGGAAACATTTTCGTTTGACGTTTGAAAGCGATTCGTAACGTCAAATTGCGAACTTGGCCTTGTAGTTTACGAATGTCGAATTCTTTTAAGAATTTCATTATATTTATTTCGTAAGGTTAAAATTTTAAATAAATAACATTAAACACTAACCCACAATATATACAATTATAATCAATAAAATATAATAACTTGCTTTTCAGTCAATATTTTACATGGGAAATGTAATAATTTCGTTTCTAAATGTTTGTATGGGATTGTGTTTATAAAAATCTGTTTAGTTAATGTGGTCGGTTTAATATTTAAATGTGTCCCTTAAATGTAATTAATTAATTACATATGTCTAAAGTATATTTGGCTAGATTGTATTTATTGTATGTATTTATATGCGTGAAATACGAAATGTCAAGGCTTCTTATTTTAAGTTATGCCTTTTTATTTTGCTTAGCGCCCGTAGTATACCATACTATATGTAGTCGTGTGTTATGTTATGTTACACGTTTAGTATGTTACGCTTTATATACAAGTCGAATAAAGACTTTATGAACAAATCGTCATAAACTCAGTAATTTTCTTTACTAATATTAAATTTATGCTAGTATATAAAAAAAACGTCACTAACATGACATATTCTAACTGCAATAAGTCATCGATAGAAGATCTTTGCACATTCCACAGTGGTTAAAAAAAAAGATATTCAGACAGACAGAAGAAAATCATTAAATGGATTCGATCAATCGAAATAAAACTCCATAAAGTTAACCATCCCAAAACTAACTCTCCCCCCCCCCCCCCCCCTCACGTGTCACGTGTCACGTGTCACCCCGGTGTCGGTCGTTATGTATCGTAAGGAAGCAGGGCCGGTCGGCTACGGCTAGGATGTCCCACTCCCCACTCCCTAGTACTCGTAGTACTCCCTACAGACTCGGGGCTGGGGCGCGCGACGCCGCCGCGGCGCGCGGCCTCGCCGGCGGGCCTGCGCGCCTCCGGGCCCGGCTCGCTGCCCGGCTCGCTGCCCGGCGCCATCGGCAAGCGACGCGCGCCCGCCGCCGACGACTCCTCCGATGTCTCCTCTACGCATTCATCCATCATGGACTATTCCGGTGAGTTTAATTACCTTCTACGTTTTTATGATCTGTTATTTTATTTGTTCTATGTCGCGGATCGTTAGGCGTTTAGCATTGCGATATATGTACTATTTTAATAATTTATTTTATTTATATAATTAGTGATCAATATTTATCTTTACCGCAAACGAACACCTGACATATTGTAGTATTTATTTCTACAGTTGTTTTTAATGTTTCTCCCGTAGCGAGATCCTCCTTTCGGGTTCGACGCAAAGGTCCTATAATATTTTATTAGTTAAGTTAGTAGGTAGTTAGGCGTCCCCACACTTGAGCTAGTAGAACAAACTACACGTTTTCACGTAACGTTGTTGATCACCCGGGTTTTCAAGCGATGTCATGCCAACATATACCTTAATGTACTTAAATTTAAGGCATGGTTTTTACAATTTGAGAGCATTTTGATCTAACAAAGACTGCATTCGATATCGCTTCTTCGACATAATTCCGACGCTTTCTCACAAATATTTGATATTAACACAAAACATAATCACCGCACTCCATGTATTTCGGGCGTTCACTGTGCATTTTGTCAATAATTTTTACTAATTCTCCAATGGAATAGTAGTTTTTAAATAGACCAATCGGTTTGCTCGGTAACATAATGATAAAATAGATTTAGAAATTTGAATTATATCACCATAGTCCAATTACCTGTAAAATAAGCTTAGAATCAACTGTTAAGTCACCGTAGCCTCAATTAAAACTGAATGACAACGATGTAAAAGTATATTTTCCCACCATCGCAGGCCCCCGGCTGTACAAGCAGCCGACGAGCAAGTCGAACCGCGGCATAATGCTGAACGCGGTGGAGTACTGCGTGTTCCCGGGCGCGGTGAACGCGGAGGCCAAGCGGCGCGTGCTGGAGGAGATCGCGCGCTCGGAGACCAACCACTTCCTGGTGCTGCTCCGCGACGCCGGCTGCCAGTTCCGCGCGCTCTACTCCTACTGCCCCGACACCGACCTGGTGGCCAAGCTCTACGGCACCGGGCCCAAGCACGTCAACGACAGGATGTTCGATAAGTTCTTCAAGTTGGTCCTGTTCATTATCACTTTTATTCTGGAACTAGTTTTAGTTTAAAACTAGATGTTAAAAAAGACAAGAAGGATAAGCTTACCTAATAATGTAGTCTGTTTCTTTCGAAATGAACGGAATGAGATGGCCTGAAAAGATGTGAGACGAGTTCCAAGTTTGTATTTAACGCCTAAATTACACCCAGGATTAATTTTAGAACTAGACGAGGGGCTCGATATAAATTTATTTCAATAATAATATAAGCGTCATTTAAAATTGCCCTCGTTTTCCTTCAAAAAAATAATAAATGTATTGTAATCTCCATTCCAGATACAACTCGGGCAGCAAGTGTTTCTCTCAAATCCACACGAAGCATTTGACGGTGACGATCGACGCGTTCACGATACACAACTCGCTGTGGCAAGGCAAGAAGGTGCAGCTGCCCAGCAAGAAGGACATGGCCCTCGTCATTTAGGCCGCCCGCTTTATATACGCTACCTTTTAATTTATCCACGTTATCTAGTCGCCGGCGGCACTCGAGTCAAGCCTCTTTACTCTTCGGTTAAACGCTACGGTAGGGCAATAGTGCCAGTGTCCATTGTATTTTATATCGGTTAGTGCATTTTTTCCTGGACTGGAAGCTGTTTTTTTTTTTAAATATTGAAAGTTTAATTTCGCGTGTGTCGTATCGTAAGGCGATGTCGACTGTACGGATCGGCATTCAGTCATAGCGATCGATTAGGTAATTATGGCAAACGCCGAGCCTCGTTCGGTGCCTGTGTCATATTGTACAGTTAGGACGGTTATTAGGAGGTCGTAAGCTCGAATCATGATAGGTTTTTTTTTAATTTCACATTAGCTTCGATCGGTTCGCATTACATTTGTGAAAGTTTAATCATGTTGAATTCGTGTCCCGCTATGTTTGTGTGTTTATTTGTTTCACGTGTCGAGCTTGTAGCGTCTGTGTGTTATGTTGTGTACACAAACTGCGGCGCGGGCGCATCGTGTGAACGTATTGGTACGAGGTTGTGTGCGTCGGTTACAGTAGGTACTGCGTTATAGTTCCGTTATTGAAATGTGTTATTCAGTGTATAAACGCAATGTTTGCCATATGTATTAGTGAGATGGTCGATACGTTCCAAATTGATTTTAAATTGTCTCAAAATGTGCAACAAACAACCAACTGTCGGGTGTATGGTCGTGTATTATGCATACATTATGTTTTCGTTTTAGTGAAACTGTCCCTCACATAATAAAATAAATAACATGTTCACAAACTAATTATTATTATCGCTTATTTGTTATAATATTAACTCGTTAGTAATTATTTCAATTTGACTGGAGTTAAGATTAAGGTGATTTACGTATTTGTTTTAAGTGACCTTCATTTAACGTTATTTCAATTTCCATTTTTTTACTGCTTGTATAGCTAAAATAAGACAAGGCACACTTTACGTGGTAATTGTACTGCCTTACCCTGTAAATAATTGTTTTTTTTTTGTATACAGCTATTTATTAAAAGAATGTTAAACGAGAATTGATGAATATCACATTTTCATTGTTTAATGATTGGTCATCAATAATATACTACCGATATAGTATATGGTATGCAAATATATTGTATTATTAAAAAGCATAACGAAATAATATTGAATTTCATATTACTTTGTCGTTTTTTTTTCTAATAACTTTTCAAGCTCTTTATAGGTGCACTGAACGAAATAATACTTTAAAGAAGTTAAGAAGTGACGGATTTATTTAAAACCTGGATTTTACACGTAATGAGATGGCTAGGGTTTGCGTTTGGCCTTAGATAGTAGAAATGACGAGTTTTTCAACTAGTCTAGAAATAGCTTGCGTCAGAGAAGTTAAGTTAATAAACAGACTTCTATGTGGGTTTGTACTATGCGAGTCAAATAATACTAGTACCGTCAAACGGCCATCTTGGTTCTTCTTGAGTGGCGACTGTAGCCAAGAGTACAATTCCGCCAATGTCACGTTAGTTAAAGATAAACGAAGGGAATCTTTTACGAAAAGATTTTGTAGTGTTGATAGGTGAATACATTGCGCTTCAACTTCAGGTTGTAGGATGTGCAAAAAAAAGAACACCTATACAGCCTTCCTCGATAAATAGGCTATCCAAACTAAAATATTTTTTCAAATCGAACAAGTAGTTCCCGAGATTAGCGCGTTCAAACAAACTCTTCAGCGTTATAATATTAGTATACATAGATAAATATAAATAAAAATGAATCACCGAAATGTTTGTACGTACTGGCTGGCTATATGGAGCTATTCCATAGAGCTATAAATTTAATTAAAAAAAAAATTGTTCTCTTATTACCGATTATAAAATAAATACTATACTACTATTTATTTTCTCGCAGTCAATGGTAAAAAGAAGATTACACAACTCGTGAAAAAAATAATTCATCTCGGTCCTTGTATCCCTCGCTCTGCTCAGGATTCAAATCTAGAATACCTCGCTACGCTCGAGATTCTATTGTAGAATCCTTCGCTGCTCTCGGGATCCAACTTAGTCCCTCGAATTAAATTCCCTTTTTTTTCACTTGTTGTATAATCTACTATTTCACTTCAGTAGCTCAAACATGTAGGTTTTGCTGCCTGAAATCAGTGAGCAAAATGAGATTTTGCTCACTGAGTGAGACAGTAACTTTTTAATTATTTTTTTCAGAGAGCCGCGAATATCTTATTCAGCCTTGGGTTAATCATACAATTCGAAACATTCATACTCTATCGATCGTTGTTTTTTTTTTGCTAGCAGTAAAAAAAGACAGATAAGCCGCGAAATTGTCAGCTAACCCCATCCTATTCATGGCTCGCATCGCATAGTACTAAAAATTATGAAATAGCGATGTAGTGGAACTGTGTAATTAATAACTAACAACTAAACAGTACCTTGTTTTGAAGTCAGGGAAAGAGTAGCACGTTCCAGAATCTCAAATTCTTTCGAAAAAAATATAAGGTAATTTTAATTATTAATTTACTGTGAGCAGGTACCTACTAGGAAATCATGAGTTTGGAGTTGTCATTTAGTTGGGCCGTCAATATATTATCACAGCGTAATTTTACATACAGTGGTCTATCGCGTTTGAAGTCACGCGAAATGCCGCTTTGTATAGGCATTCGTAATGGCCCCATTGTGTCACGCGAAATGCCGCTTTATGTATGGCAGCTTGGGCTCGTTTTGCCCCTCTTTCGGCAAGCCCCGCACGATTGCTCTATCTAGCTAGACGTGTACGTTGGCCGACTGTAAGAAAGAGTTACATAGACTGTGTTATTATTATCTGTCTGAGGTCCTAAAGAAAACTATTTGCGAGTAGGTACATACATTCGTTTAATTTTTTGTTTTGTAATACAGAACAAAATTGTGATTGTGACGTGACCGACTACTTCTTCATACTTATGCGATCCTAGTACTATTATGAATTCTTAGTGCTACTCGACGCGTAGATGAGTCTTGTTATGTGATTTTGGCATTGTTGTATGCTACCGGGCGCACCGGCGCGGCGGCGCGTCTTTTGTTTATACATTGTCGAAATTATAAACATACCCTTTTCACGAATACTAAAAAGTACTTATAATTTGAACATGACGACGATACCTGTGACGATACTAAGAAAGAAATTACCTGCATCCAGATATAAACCTACCCCTACCAGTGTTGCCAATATAGCTTTGTCAACTTCCACTCACTCATAATATATGTATTAGCAAATGAAAAAAAATCAATAACAATCAATTTGAAACTTTACCCCAATAACACGCTTAAATTTTCTTTGCCCGGCTTTATTTATTCGTTTTGCTGCAGTTCCATTATTTTTTTTTTATGATTAAGTTCAGAATAACCAACCTGGTCATAGTT
This sequence comes from Tetheella fluctuosa, assembly GCA_951216915.1. NCBI lineage: Eukaryota > Metazoa > Arthropoda > Insecta > Lepidoptera > Drepanidae > Tetheella > Tetheella fluctuosa. The sequence goes on from OX578214.1 coordinate 14,034,612, forward strand.
TTTAAAATTTCTACTAAGACTGAATGAGTTTTGTCCACCAATCGGAAGGTTACTTCATTCTCAATCCATTCGAATAAGTTTCAAGCTAATTTGAAACGTCTTATTCTATAAATAAAATAAAAATTCGCTTGGGTCAGGGTGACCCCAATTGGGGTAGTTTACGGATGCACAATTTGCCGACACCAATAGGGGTCAGCGGTAACTGAGGTAAATTTACTGTGAGCCAGGTACTAGGAAATCATGAGTTAGATGGAATTTTCATTACATTACATAGTTGAGTCGTCAGTAGGTATTATTATTATCTTTTTGAGATGCTAAAGAGAACTATTTGCCATTACATTCATTACAAATTTAAACAAATTCCTTCATACTTATGCTATCCTAGTACTATTTTAAATTATTAGTGCTACTGGACGCGTAGATGAGTCTTAGCAATTTATTTTGTCTTTATTGTGTGCCGGCTTTGAGTTTTATGCTCTAAGGCTACCTACCGGGCACACCGATGCGTCTTTTGTCTGTAGAATATGGTCGAAATTGTAAAGGCACATAAGTAGGTACAGGTACCCATTACCTACGTGAATACTAAGAAATACTTAGAATTTTAAAATCACAATAATAATGATGACAATAATAAGAGTTCATTCATACCTGCATTCCGATAAATACCTAACCTACTTAGTAACCAGTGTTGCCACTGGCTATGTAAAGCTCCACTTACATGGCAGATTCCATATAATTACACACACATACGTGTTGATTACACACGAATTTCACATATAGGTACATCGGGGTTATTCAGACCTGCTCGGTTGCGGTCCCGATCGGGTAGACAAACCGATTGAGAAGTCTACTGAATAGGTTGCCTATTTTCTCATTTCAGATTTCTATTTGGTATGAGACAGTCGATCGGTGCGTGATCGCAGCAATTAGATTCTTCGACTAACATAGCATCAGCCTAAATTTAACGAAATAAAATCGTCCTTTCCGATCGGAATGGCAACCGAATTGGTCTGAATAAGGGGGAAGTTCTACCTATGAGTCGCACCAAGGCTATGAAGAGGCAATATTATCTACCTGGTGACAACTAACTGTATGTATTATACATATGAAAATATGATTTACTAGCTTTTCCGCGCGGTTTCACCCGCGTTCCTGAGGGATCTTGTGTTTTCCCGGGATACAAAGTAGCCTATAGTCTTCCTCGATAAATGGGCTATCAAACACTGAAATAATTTATCAAATCAAACCAGTAGGTCCTGAGATTAGCGCGTTCAAACAAACAAACAAACTCTTCAGCTTTATAGTATTAGTATAGATTATACTAAAACATGCTACTCCCTTATTTCTATCGTAATTTTAGCTTCTTTATTAGTACCTTATCGTAAACTTCCGAGTGTTTTATAGTAGGCACTAAAGATAAACACATAGAAGCGTCGCTCCGCACTGCACTTTGGAAACGACTTACGATAATTCAAATAAGCACCTGAGAGACTTCATTGCGGCATTTGCGGCGCGTATTTGCGTTTGAAGCACCGCGGGACCGGTGCTCTCGGTATCATACAACAATGCCAAAATCACAAATAGACAGGACTCATCTACGCGTCGAGTAGCACTAAGAATTCTAAATAGTACTAGGATAGCATAAACATGCACTAATCGGCGAAAAACGCAACACCGCACTTTGGAAACGATTTAGGCCGGGAATATAAGTTAGATTTTGTTCATCCGACTATCGGAAGGCGTTGGAGCTACTATGAACATTTAATACACGTCCGATCTGTTAGTCGGATCGAAGTGTATTTATTGAATATTCGCCGTTCAGACTATCGATCCGACTATCGGATAAAAAAATTGAAGTATATTCCCAGCCTTACGATGACTCAAATAAGCGTCGTTTAGCACTGGTAGACATTACGGCGCGTAGGTATTTGCGATTGAAGGACCCGGTGCGCCCGGTATCATATAACTTTGCCAAAATCACAAATGCATAGGACTCATCTACGCGTCGAGTAGCACTAAGAATTCATAATAGTACTAGGAAAGCATAAGCAAGTACTGATTGGCAATAAACGCGTAGAAGCGTCGCACCGCACATTGGAACCGACTAACGATAACTCAAAAGCGTCGATCAGTACTGAGAGAGACACTTCATTATGGCGCATATTTGCGATTGAAGCACCGGTGCACCTTTCATACAGCAAAGCTAAAATCACAAAATGCACAGCACAGACTCATCTACGCGTCGAGTAGCACTCAAGAATTCATAATAGTACTAGGATAGTATAAGTACGAAGGAGTAGTCTGTCACAATCACAATTTTGCTCTCTAATATAAAACAAAAATTTAAACGAATGTACTGGCAAATAGTTCTCTTTAGCCTTTAGACTAATGACAACTCTATCAAACTCATAATTTCCTAGTACATGCTCACAGTAAATTATTTCTCTATAGCAAGACCAAAAATGTGTTCTTTTTAATTTCTTATTATGGTCGTCATGATTTTCAAATTCGAAGTATTTCTTAGTATATATGTAATGGGTATGTAGGTATGTTGTGCCAGGTTGTGCCTTTACAATTTTGACCATATAAAAGTGGTGGTAAAAACAAAACGTGTTCTGTCACCTGCCAGGAGTCAGTCATAAAATGTTTTGTCCGAACAACCAACCACAGTCGAGCAGACGCCATTTTGACAAAACACATTTTGGATGAATCAATCACTCTTGAAATAATTGTCATTGTTCGTTGAGAGTTGGATTTATATACGCTGTCGTCTGAACTTTTGAGTTTTAAAATGGGAGATCTCGACGAAACGGTACTGTAGAAGTGCAGGAAAGTAATAGTGGAAGCCGTAAGAGACGTCTTACTGGTGGAAAATCAGTTGCAGCTAAATAAGCGAAGTAAAAAAAAACATTATCAAAATTATTACTTGTTTCAGTACCCATTTATCGTTTATTAAGTTAAGCTATACCTACTTGAAATACCGCCTAATATTGTATGGACAAAACATGTTTTGTCCATTTTTAAATCGTTAAAAATATTAATATACAAACCAAATTTCTCTATGACAGCCTAATAATTTCATTCAGTAGAGTCCATTTCATCTTTCTGCACAAAATAATCAACAAAAAGTTTACTCAATTAGTCAAAATAAAAATGTGAATTTTCTTGGTTCCTTATCTGAAGGACAAATCATGTTATGAAAGTAACCTCCTCATATGAAAATATGACTTAATATACTAAAACATGCTATAAAACCTACACTACTTGACTCCCTTATTTCTATCGTAATTTTTTATTAGTTATCATAAACTACCGAGTGTTTTATAGTAGGCACTAATTGGAGATAAACGCATAGAAGCGTCGCACCGCACCGCACTTTGGAAACGATTTACGATAACTCAAATAAGCGTCGATTGATTAGCACTGAGAGATTTCATTGCGGCGCGTATTTGCGTTTAAAGCACCGCGGGCACCGGTGCTCTCGGTATCATACAACAATGCTAAAATCACAAATGGACAGGACTCATCTACGCGTCGAGTAGCACTAAGAATTCTAAATAGTACTAGGATAGCATAAACAGGCACTAATAGGCGAAAAACGCATAGAAGCGTCGCACCGCACTTTGGGAACGACTTACGGTAACTCAAATAAGCGACGATTAGCATTGAGAGATTGAGCCTAAGCGACGCGTATTTGCGTTTGACGCACCGCGGCACCGGTGCTCTCGGTATCATACAACAATGCCAAAATCACACAGGCAGGACTCATCTACGCGTCGAGTAGCACTAAGAATTCTTAATAGTACTAGGATAGCATAAGCAGGTACTAATTGGCGATAAACGCATAGAAGCGTCGCACCGCACTTAGGAACCGACTAACGATAACGCAAATAAGCGTTGATCAGCACTGAGAGAGAGACACTTCATTACGGCGCATATTTGCGTTTGAAGCACACCCGGTGCACCCGGTTTCATACAACCATACAACAATGCTAAAATCACAAAATGCACAGACAGACTCTCATATCTACGCGTCGAGTAGCATTAAGAATTCATTATAGTACTAGGATAGCATAAGTAGGAAGTAGGAGTCGGTTTATACCAATTTTGACCATGTATAAACAAAAGACGCCCCAAACCTCCCCCCCCAACAGCATACAGAAAAAAAACGACCATCTACGCATAGCACTAAAATTTAAAATAGTACTAGGATAGCATAAAGGAGTTTGTTTAAATTTGTAACGAATTTAGTGGGTAGTAAATCTTTAGCACCTCAAACATAATAATGTCACAGTCTATGTAACTCTTACAGTCAGCCAACGGACACGGTTAAAATAGACAGAGCAATCGTGCAAGGCTTGCGGGGTGTGAGAGATGGGCGCTAGCGAGCCCAAGCTACCATACACTCCCTTGGGACACAATGCAGCATTTTGTGTCTTCAAACGCGATAGACTACTGTATGTTTTTTACGCTGTGATAATATACTGACGGCTCAACTTGACAACTCCATCAAGCTCATGATTTCCTAGTACCTGCTCATAGTAAATTGATTTCTTCTTCAACCTACATTTTTATCATGTTTTTATAGAAGTTGAGATAAAAAAAAAAACCATTACGCGATTAAAACAAATACTGAATTTCAAAACCTTGCTCAGTCGCAGAATGTCTAAATTTGTTTTCTGTAACAAGGCACACAAAGTATTCAAGATTATCTCTAAACTGAATTACTCAACTGATATTGCCAACGACCGACGCGACGGACGTCGCAAATAGATTAGCCTTACTTCACACCCATAGATTATCTAATAAATAAAACAACATATTAATTTGCACAATCATTATTTATTCATATATATACACAATAAATCTACCTAAATTAAAAATTAAAAATAATACTGGCTATTCCCAATAGCAATTATATAATTAAGATAAGCTTGTGACTAAGTATGCTTGTACTACAATACAATTATTAAATCAACTACACATACTGAACCAACTTTGATTTTGCAAAAATATGAAATTACTTTTTTATTTTATTTTTCATGGTTTCAATAGCCCCATAGTAAAAGCTGTTCAGTCAAACCCAACATAGGTTTCATAAAGAAGTCATGTCAAAATATCCACCCGATATAAGTGGAAATAAAATAAAATCAATCACTCTACAATCAGTTTCATTTATAATGGAATTATTGAAAAAAATATGACGATCCACCCGATATACATGTCAACCTTGTCAGAGACATTCCTAAAATAATGAGATTAGGTACACCTTACAGACCGTTCATCATAACTTGTCCCCTCGTTTAAAAGTTGGTAGCCCTGTTATTCCATTTTAAATTGCTGTCACATATTGTCAATCAATAGTGCCAACATAAAGGCTAGGGGACAAGTTATGATGAACGGACTGTATATATATTTTAATATTCAAACCATAGATATAGCGTAAAAAATTGAGGTCTGTGTGATTCAAACCATAAAAATTGGGTTTATTTGGATTTTATCCTACTACTTGGATACCTACATGGATGTCCCCCATCCATACACGGGTACTCACTCACCATTGACTTAAAAAAAAAACAAAATTACGAAACGTAAATTGAAAATTATTCAAAATCGGTTAAAAAAAATGAATAAAAGCTTCAGCTTTATAAATAATTTAAATTAAAATGGAGATCAAAAAATCAACATATTGAAACGTGAACATTGCAATACCCGATAAGTTAACAAGTACTCGACTTATTTTGAACTATAACCACAGCTTAAATAGAGTCTAAACTCCACTAAACGAGGGTAAAGTAAACGGGCTCATTTTCTTCGACAGTCTTCTGAAGATCCAAATGATGAACTATTGTATCTGGATTGTCGACCTCCTGAAAATTCACAAAAATACATTTATTTATTTTTAAGGATTGCCAACAGATAATATACACATATTCATATTACTAACTTTGCTGTGCTCATCCAATTACAGGCACCCACAGGTTTAAATTATATAAAAAAATAATTAATAAATACATTGATGACAAATAAGAAACCGTCCAAATAAGACTCCGACTCGCAGAAGGAGAGTTCCGCACAATAACAATAATAGGTACATACCAACTTAATTTTTTGACTCTGTAACTTATTAACTTTGCTTACAAAATGATAAGTAGGTGCTCATAATAAAGTAGTTATTACTTTTTAGGGTTCCGTATCCAAAGGGTAAAACAGGATCCTGTTGCTAAAACTCCGCTGTCCGTCCGTCTGTCTATCTGTCCGTCTGTCACCAGGCTGTATCTCATGAACCGTGATAGTTAGACAGTTGAAATTTTCACAGATGATGTATTTCTGTTGTCGTTATAACAACAAATACTAAAAAACCGGCCAAGAGCGAGTCGGACTCGCGCACGAAGGGTGCCGTACCATAATCTATAAAAACGGCAAAATAATCGCGTTTGTTGTATGGGACCCCCCTTAAACATTTATTTTATTTTGTTTTTAGTATTTGTTGTTATGATTGACTTATTCAAATTTTTCAGTATTTGTCATAATATGGGCCATTGAATGAAGAAGGGCTATCAACGCTCTACTTGATACTTGCTTTGTGTTAAATGAAAATGAAAATATTTTTTATTCAAATAGGCCTTCACAAGCACTTATGAATAGTCTGACTCTAACGCACGGTTCGGAAGGTTGCTTTTACTGAGAAGAGCCGGCAAGAAACTCAGCAATTACTCTTTTCAAAACCAACTCAGATTCATTACATCAAATTATTTATCTAGTCTCACTGACAATATGTGTGTGCTATATGACAGTAAGGAAAAAAATATATCAAAATTATGAGTAACTTAGTAAACAAATGGATTGCAAACTTAAGCAGACCAGCCCCCACAAGCAGCACCTGTTCACAAGTATGACGCACGTTACAAAATTAGAGGCAAGATAACCGACCTAAATGAGTACTATGAGTATAAAAAAAGTAATATAAATCTTATACTAAATAAGGAAACAAATACAAACCTCCTCTTCATCCTCAAATCCGTTTATCTCCACGGGAATGGTCTGTCCGTCTTGTGTTATGACCTGAAAAATAAACAAATCCACGTAAAAGAATGAAACAGAAACTACATAGTAATGTTACTAATAGTATAAATGCGAAATTTTACACAATGATAGATATAGAATATGTTCTGGATTAACACAGGATATAATTTTTTTATCCAAGAAACGCCAGGTGTAATCGCTGGGCGGAAGAAGTATTCTTTAATTTCTTCAATAAATTAGATTAAGTAAATTTACCTGCAGAGATTGTCCATCGGCTGACGTGATAGCGAGCCGCGTGCCGTCTTGCATCGTGAAGTGTAGTGGGTTGCCTTGCTCGTCTGTCACCTGAAAACAAAATTATTATTTGTATACTTTAGTCGTGTTTTATTTTTCAGCTATTCATGAATACATAAAGAAAACGGTCTAGCTGACATTTTTACAACATAATCAGCATCTAAAATGGACACAATATTGTCAAAATTAAAAAAAATATCAAAATGGAAAAGGATTGTTGGCTATAAAAGGCAAAATTCCTTACTTATAAATACTTTATGTAGTAAAAGATAAAAATTAAATAACTTGGGATATACTTTTACTAATTTTATTTAGTTTAGTATATATTATATAGGCCATAGCTTAAAATAAAATGTATTTACAAAACTTCTCTTCATTTCTTTTCTTCACCGGTAATTTGAATGGAAATGTACTACGGAAAGTATAGTGTATAATACTAAGTAAATAATACAAACTAAACAGTATACTAACAGGCATATGGTCGCCCTCCGACTCCTCTTGGAACAGCAGCGGCCCGCTCTGCTCCAGCTCCATAGGCGGCACTATCAACGTGCCTTCAGGGTACACTTCACAGTTTGTTACTTTTTCTGCATCCAGTTCTTCCGCCTGTTCATAACATAATAATAATAATAATTGAATTAACTCGATAGTTTATAAAAAAACGGTTATTGATAATTTGGTGATGATCATACTTCATACTAATATCACAGTCTATGTAACTCTTACAGTCGGCCAACGGACACCTATAGACAGAGCAATTGTGCGGGGCTTGCGCATACACTCGCTTGGGACACAATGGAGCAATTACGAATGCCTAAACAAAGCGGCATTTCGCATGACTTCAAACGCGATAGACCACTGTATCTAATTACGCTGTGCTAATATTATAAAGAGGAAAGATTTGTATGTTTGTAACGAATAAACTCAAAAACTAATGAACCGATTTCAAAAATCTCTCACCATTAGAATGCTGCATTATCTCTGAGTAATATGGGATATATTTTATCCCGGAAACGCAGGTGAAATTGCGCGGAAAAGCTAGTTTAATTGTAGGTACTGGGAGTTGTGCTTTTTTTTTTTTTACCAAATTCATCAAGAATTGACGCCAATTAATAAATAAATTAGACATCTCAACATATTATCGCAACTACAAGATAACTTTATGAGTGTCTTTTGCGTGAGGACTTAAAAAGAAAAAAAATCGTAAAAACATATATGAAGTATCAGAGAACGCACACGACCGACGGCGCGTCGTATCGCACATACATGCTAATACTTAGCATTAAAAACGCGAGTAGAAATTAATATCAAATACAAATTCACCTGATCAGCATCAAGTATATGGAATGCGGGCGAGTTGGAGTCCTCATAAGTGACGTATATAACGCGCTCCTCCAACTCCTCGTCAGTTTCCACCACCGAGTACTTGGCCGGAGCTTGTTGGGGCATTTGTAACAGTTGCTGCTGTAACATCTGCTGTTGTTGTAACATTTGTTGCTGGTTGGCGAGCAGGCTGACCTGTTTGTGAACTTGCTGAAAAAAATAAAATATACACAAGGTGGATATGACGGTCGATCGTTTTTAAACACTGACATCGTTACAATTTCACTAAAATACTAAAACACAGTCGAAAACGATTTTAGAACAAAAAAAAAATTCAAGAAAGTTAATACCTTCGGAACGTAAACAAAATACAACATCATTAAGTTAGTACATCATCACTGACTGGTAAGAGGCGCGACGCTTTCATCGTCTCACATAACGTGTTAGACAGAGAAATGGAGGCAGCGCGTTTGCTCGGGTCATCATTCACCTACTTTATCCTCGTGAATCGGTTAGGCATCCTCATGAGTAAAATTGATAAAACGAAAATTAATTACTGGAGCTAAATTACTCGATGGATTTGAATTATTTTTTGTATACGGTTTAAAAACAACGTGAAAAAGCTCCGGTTTTATTTAATGATCGACAGTTTTCTCCACCTCGTATACTTAGTAGTAATGTTATGCCAACTAATATAATGTAACCGGGTGGAACAAATACACAAGAGTTAACAGACAGGTAGGTACCTTCTTATGTTTGTTGAGGTTGGAGCAGTCGGCGAAGGTGCGCGGGCAGTGCGGGCAGCGGAAGGGCCGCTCGCCGGTGTGCGTGCGCATGTGCTTGAGCAGCGCCCAGCGCTCGGTGAAGGCGCGCGGGCACTGCGGGTGCGCGCAGCGGTGCGCGCGCGCGCCCGCCGACCGGCGCTGGTGCGCCGCGCGGGACGACCGGGACACGAACCTGCCGGGGTAGAGGGTTCATTATCTATACTCTATAGTTGGTCGACTAGTGAAGCCGATATAAATGGCATCCGAAAAATCGTTCCTTGTTAATAGTTTTGAATTTTAATAGGTATAAAAGGGATTCGAATATTTTTGTTAGGAGCCTGGCATACCTGCGGGCCGGCATTTATTCTTTTTCAATATGGCGGCGCACCATAAGTCCTATATAAATCGATTGGGGACACATACACACAAAAAACTAAGGTCACTTTAATCTTCATCGGATAAAATAATATTATCGAAAAATCCGGCTAGTGGTTGCATGGGGGACTCTTGGTGCCGAACCCACGCCATGTACCAAATGATGCACATCACATGAGCACAGCACCCGAGTGTTCTTTTTCCCACTAAACAATTGCAATAGTGGCCCACAATTCTGTTTCTGCCTTCTAAACTAGTGTCAAACAAGATAATATATACAAAATACGCTGGGTGATTATGATGCCTTGATTGGATTTTAGCCCTAGCAATTCAAGGATCAGCAACAATGAGGCCATATTGGCTGAGATCGTTATCTACATTAACATCCTCATAGTCTTTGATGAATGAACGTACCATTTTCTTTAAATAATTTTTTATTTTTATTTTTTACCTGTGTTCAAATAAATGTATTCTATTCTATTATTTTTGATGTTCTGCGTAATAGCTCTTAAGTCGTAAGTCATCGTACGAAAGACTATGGAATTCTTCGAAGTGTGTTCTGTGACCACAACTGCCGAAATTGGTTCTTAAAACGGCCGTTCATAGTCTGTACCACCCAAGTACCACATAAAGTAACTTTTCGAGAATCATTTGCCTGTTGGATGGTAAGCTAAAGTCAACTAAGTCAAGAATAAAATAGTAACCACTAACAAACTCAATGATAATAATCTATAGAACAGAAAGTATGCATGCGCACAATACCAACATACATGGTAGATGTCAAAGTAGCAAAATGAGCGAGATCGCCCACTGCTCGACCCACTTGTAAACAAAAGAACAATTATGCCTGCTATCACATTCGGCAACTAAGTTCGGCAACTGGGATGTTGACAGACACATCAAATCAGCAACTTTTTATGAAAAGTCAAAACGATAGGTTTATATGGAGTTTTGTATTAAATACAAGCTTGTGACGTCATAATTGTATAGCGTCAAACTTTTTAGGTTAGATTGGTCATTAAAAATCATAAATTTAATAAAATGATCGTGAGATCCTCATTTTTTTAGATGTTTTATACATTGGTTAGTGTTTGATGATTTATTTTGAATACAGGCAACTACCCTATTAAATGTCCGAGTCTGTTTACGATAAAATAATATTACGGATATCTCACGTACATTCTTATGATGATTTGTCAGAGATAATTGCACATATCATACAGATGTTTTATCTTTGTTATGCCGAGATACACCGCCTGCACAAGTAAACAACACGTGCTAAATCAAACAAGAGATTGTAAAGCTAGATATTATAACTCCCTTTGCTAGGAAATGACACATTTCCGTCCCAGTTTCCAAAAATAAAAAAAACCATTATGAATAATAAGGTAATAATATTAATATTTAAAGTATATTTATAGCAGTATTCCAGCACCATAGATTGCGTGCACACAAATAAATAATGATTTTTTCATGGTTATAGAAGTTCTCATCCATTGATCTTTACTTGCAAATAACTCAGTAACGTGATGTTTTAGGACATAGAGACCTTAGAACTTTTTTGTTTATTTATGTGTCCCCAATCGATTTATATAGGCTTTATCGTGCGCTGCCGTTTAAAAAAAAAACAAAAAGACTAAAAAGTATGCCAAAATATTTCAACCCCTTTATCGATATTTTTTTTTTATAGTTTACATCTATCTGGTTCTGATAAACTCTTTACTATTAGGGTGCAGAAAGAGCTAGCTACAAGTAGTGAACCGACCACACCAAGAGCACTGTGTACATGTAGTGAAGGTGTAGTTAGTGTAGTGTGACAGAGACAGGTACAGCTAGCTCACCTCTTCCCGCAATGCGCACACACGTAGGCGCGGTGCTGCGTGTGCCTGGTGGCGTGCAGCCGGTGTTGGGACGAGGTGGTGAACCGGCGGCCGCACAACGAACACTGGTACGGCTTCTCTCCGCTGTGGATCCGGGCGTGTTCGGACAAGTTACCTTTCTGACTGAAACTCTTGCCGCATACGTTGCACGTGTAGGGTTTCTGACCTGTTATGAAATATCGTATGTTAGTGCTTAACGTAGCTATTTGAATAACGCTGACAAATTAGCAATTCGTTTTTAGGGTTCCGTACATTTAATCAAAAAACGGACCCCTTCTACAAGGCCTATAAGGGATTACTCTCATGCCTGTCTGTCTGTCTGTCGTAGCTCTAAATCTACTTGACTAAATAAGTTGAGATTTAGCATATTATATAAAGTTAGATGACCCACGTATTTTTTTATTTTTTTTTACTTTGTATGGGCTTGTGTTTGACCACAATCTCACTATGGTAGGTGATTATGTGGCCGAAGGTGGTAAGCACACAAAGCCTAGAAGTAGCGTAGAGTGGGCAATAGAATAAAAAATCAAGTGGATCGCGTGACAATCTTACGCCCTTAGCGTTAACATTTTTTTTTAATAATTGTATGCATAGTTGTGAAGAATTCAAATTCCAGTAACGATAACGTTTTCTGTATAACTTTTAGACACACTAGTTTTCGCCCCGCGGTTTCACCCGCGTTCCCGAGGGAGCGACATTCTAAATTCTTTCATGCGTATGAAACTAAGCAATGTATAACAGAAGCTAATCCAGAAAAACCCTAATTGTTTCTTTAGCAATTAATGGACAAAATTAGGTCCATATATGTAATTCAATTTTTATTTTGTATACTTAGCATAAAAAGCGTTTTTTAATTTACTTCTTCAAGCATATTGTAGAAATAAAATATATGTTAACTGACCAGTATGCCACCTCATATGCAATGTGAGGCTAGTCTTGTGCGCAAACTTGTGCTTGCAAATCTCGCAGGTGAACTTCTTAATGCCGGAGTGAAGCAGTTGATGGTTTATTAGGTTCGCTTTAGTCTTGAACGATGCGTTACATACCTGAATGGAAATTGAGTTTTATAAACATGTAGATAAAGTTACATGTTAGAAAATGGTCGTGGATTCGATTCAAACCAAGGAGAACATGTCTGTTTGTCCTGAGTGTAATTATCTATGTTATGTATATGTTATGGACCAAGTGATTAATTAGGCATTAAACAATAAAAAAAAACAATTGGCCAATATGAGAGGACAATAAAAAGAATAACCATTAAGTGTATAATGGACATACACTTCTAACCTATAGTATCCGGGTCGTTTCTGAATACGAGGAGATTTTAGTGTGATAAATAATGGCAAAAAACAGAACCCTTATGGATTCGTCATGTCTGTCTGTCTGTCCGTCCGTCCGTATGTCACAGCCACTTTTTTCCGAAACTATAATAACTATACTGTTGAAACTTGGTAAGTAGATGTATTCTGTGAACCGCATTAAGATTTTCACACAAAATAGAAAAAATAACAAGAAATGTTTGGGGTTCCCCATACATAGAACTGAAACTCAATTTTTTTTTCATCAAACCCATACGTGTGGGGTATCTATGGATAGGTCTTCAAAAATGATATTGAGGTTTCTAATATTTTTTTTTCTAAACTGAATAGTTTGCGCGAGAGACACTTCCAATGTGGTAAAATGTGTGAAACTTCTAAAATAAGAGAATGATAAAACTAAAAAAATATATGATGTACATTACCATGCAAACTTGCACCGAAAATTGGTTTGAACGAGATCTAGTAAGTAGTTTTTTTTATACGTCATAAATCGTAAACCGCAATTTACCTTTCATTCAATCAATTCAAATATAAAAAAAAACATTTAATTTCATAAACCTTATGCATAAACCGTGAACCATTATTATAGATAATGGTACGGAACCCTTCGTGCGCGAGTCCGACTCGCATTTGGCCGGTTTTTTTTTTACTTTGTATAGGCCAGGATATTTATTCAACTCACCTTACAAGTAAAAGGTCTCAACTGCGAGTGGACCAACTGATGTCGCTGCAACAGCTGCTTGTGTTTGAACGACTTGCCACATTTGTTACACACATATCTCTGTCCCGCATGTTCCGCTTCTTTGTGGTATACCACTGACGATGGGTGATTTAGTACCTGGGTTTCAGTTTCAGTTTTTTTAATATGTTTAGGTTAGTTTTTTTTTTTTTTTTACTAAATATAGGCCTGTGTTTGACTACAATTGCTATAAGTTTAATTGTTTATGATATCGACATGTTCGATGTTCTTATCCGAAAATCAGTGGTGAATCCGGGAGTTAAGTAAGGTCAAAGTAATGTATTCAGTTAAGATCATAGAATGCCCTTGAAGGTCGAAGCTACAGAAGTTATCACCGGTTCAGGTCAAAGTAATGTATTCAGTTAAGATCATAGAATGCCCTTGAAGGTCGAAGCTACAGAAGTTATCACCGGTTCAGAAGTCAGCCTTCAATTGAGAAGAATCGGCAGAATTTTGGAGTGAAAGGGGTTCGAATATTGTTGTTCAGAGTCTGGCATACCTGCGGACCAGCATTTTGATTTTTTGTTCAAAATGGCGGCGCACTATAAAACCTATATAAATCGATCAGGGACACATAAACAAACAAAAAAGTACTAAGGTCACTATGTCCTAAAACGTCACGTTACTGAGTTATTTGCAAGTAAAGATAGATGGATGAGAACTTCAATAACCATGAAAAAATTACTCATTAAGTGTTTCTACGGACTATATGGTTTTCAGGTAGCAATTCCTGACTTGTCATCATGTGCCTATAAATAAACAAACAAAACCACGTGGGCAGAGTAACACTGTCTTTAATATACCGAAACAACAATGATTAGTCGTTTTCGTTTTTGCAAAAGAAAGAAAGAATCAACGAAAATCATTTTTTTTTGACAACAATAGGACAAACAAGTTTGAAATATTAATCGATAAAACAAGTAAGTATTTACAGAGACATTGCATTTTAACCTAAAATGAGTTTAAAATAGAAATTTGAACTAGTGCTTTGCCGCAGTCGGGTAAAAAGAAAACAACACAACATACCGAATAGTTGAGGATTAAATCTTAATTAATAATCATCAAAACCATTTGGTGGATGTCAAAGTAGCAAACTGAGCGACATCGCTCAATGCTCCACCCGCTTGTAAACAAAAGAACAATTAAGCCTGCTATCGCATTCGGCAACTATCTCGCTCGCACTTTTAGACGGTTTTTGAAGAAATTAAATGTCTGAGTCTGTTTACGGTAAAATAATATTACGGATATCTCACGTACATATTTTATGCTGATTTCTCAGAGATAATCGTGTTATTACACTAGCACATAATATCATACAGATGTTTAACTTTGTTATACCGAGACACACCGCCGCCTACACAAGTAAACAACACGTGCTAAATCAAACAAGGAAATAGATTGTAAATTTACATTTTATAACTCCCATTGTTATGAAAAAAAAAAACCAGTATGAATAATAGCTTTTCCGCACGGTTTCACGCGCATTCCCGAGGATCTTGTGTTTTACCAGGATAAAAGTAGCCTATAGCCTTCCTCGATAAATGGGTTATCCAACACTGAAAGAATTTTACAAATCGAATCAGTAGTTCCTGAGTTCAAACAAACAAACTCTTCAGCTTTATAATATTAATATATTATGATTATTAATAATATGGTAATTAAAGTATATTTATAGCAGTATTCCAGCACCATAGATTGCATACAAATAAATAATGAATTATTTTTTCATGGTTATTGAAGTTCTCATCCATCGATCTTTACTTGCAAATAACTCAGTAACGTGACGTTTTAGGACATAGTGACCTTAGTACTTTTTTGTTTCTTTATGTGTTCCTAATCGATTTATAAAAGTTTTATCGTGCGCCGCAATTTTGAAAAGAAAAACAAAATGGCGACTGAAAAGTATACCAAAATATTCGAACCCCTTAATACAAGCGTTAACTCAAAAGCGTTACGGACGTGACGTCACCAGTTAAGCCACCACTCAAATCTATAGCTAACGATTTATTTACTATCTTTGCCTATTGCATATTCAAAGATATTCTATTCGTACTCCAGTCGGGCGTCGGAGCTGACACACGCTCGTTTTTAAATATAATAATGACGGTGACGTACCTTCCCGCACAAGTCGCAGGCGTACCCCTGCACGCCGCCGGGGCGCCGCTGCCGGCCGCGGCGGTGCGCCACGGCGTGCAGCGCCAGCGAGCGCGGGTACGCGAACCTGGCGCCGCACTCCGCGCACACGTACGGCCGCTCGCCCAGGTGACTGGCCTACGGATGCGCATGCAACACATTATGTACTATGTACTATGTACCGATACCGATATACGCTGGGAGCACTGTTCACTGCTCTTACTGGGGAGAAATTCGTCCCGTTATGGACTGACAGTATACTGCCGCAGTATCCTATGGAAACATTATGACGTCATAAACGCCGCCATTTCAGTACTGTGAGCACTGGCGTTTTTGAGGTAAAGGTGCTCTCGGTGGTTTGATCACGTGATCAACAGGGTCCAGAATGATAGTATCTACATTGACATATACATACATGGATGACAGACAGTATACTGGACTGCGTTCCGTTTTAAACGGTACCCAGTATAGCTAACTATAAAGGAACGGCTTCTCAATATACTAAATTGACATCACACCTAGTAAGGTGTGTATATCGGAACATCTTAATATATATATTTCTTGTGTGCGTGTGTATGTGACTGAACTCCTCCTAAACGACTGGACCAATTTTGATGAAATTTTTTGTGTGTGTTCGTGGAGATTCGAGAATGGTTTAGATTAAACGGCTGGACCGATTTGGATGAAATTTTGTGTATGAGTTGGACAGGACAACGTCTGTTGGGACAGCTAGTACCCTATATATAGTCACTTCTGGCCCGCCTTCCCGACGGATATTATGTTTTTCCAGGATTAAAACTATCCTATTATATTTATGTTATTCCAGGGTATAATCTATCTATGTGCCAAGTTTAATCCAAATCCGTTTGCGTAAAAGTGTAACTAAATTCTCCCAAACTTTCGCGATTATAATATTAGTATGATAATATTATATACCGACTGTGTATGCTTCTATTGTAATTCAATTTAAATAAAAGCTTTTAAAAAGAACTTATTTTAGTTGCGATAATTTTCTTTTTGTGGATATATTTTTATAAACTTAATGGTATATTCATGCTAAACAACATTAAGAAATTGCAAAAGATTTCAAACGTTTCACTAAGATCGTGCTCCACCAAAAAGTATATAAATGAAAATAAAAAAACCTTATTTTGAATATAGATACTCTACGACTAGAATCGAAAATCTAGATAATTCAGACTTTTGATGGTCCCATAGTAAATAGATTTCGAAAATATGATATTTCAAGTAATAATAATTAATTAACTGTACCTTTATATGCATAGACTTGCTCTGCTTGCTACTGAACATCTTGTCACAGTGGGTACACTTCAGTTTCACTTTGCCGGTCGGCGTCACTTCCACCACCTCATCGGGTTGCGATTCACTTTTAGGTTCTACATCAATCGTTGTAATGTCTGACAAATAATACATTATATTAATTTAAAAAAATGATCATTTTTTCTTAATAATTAACATATTACGTGAGATAGTTTAAAGCATGTCTAGTAAATCCAGATTTAAAATATATCCGTCACTTTCTAACGTCATATAATAAAGAGAGATGGTGCTATAATATTAACAAGATTTACTTTAATCCAGCTTATTTTATGTGACCAAATAAATCTTCTTACAACTGAGATAAGCAGGGTTATTCAGATCTGCTCGGTTGCGGTCCCGATCGGGTAGACAAACCGATTGAGTAGTCTACTGAGTAGGATGGCTCCTATTTTCTCATTTCAGACTTCCATTTGGAGTGAAAATCGTTCTTTCCGATTGGAATGGCAACCGAATGGGTCTGAATAAGGGGGTATGCCAACCCATATAGATAAGTGATTCCCATCGGCTTACTTCGTCAATACCGAACATTGCCGAATGTAAGTAAGTACATACGTGTCGGAATCATTGGTAAAATGAGAATTTTAGATCAAAATCTTTTTTATTGAAGTGAAACTTTTTTATCGCCGTATGGGAGAAATTTTTGTAGCAAATCGTCACGTTTTTCGGTTACGCGCCATGTTGCTTTTATTATGTTTTCCCGTATTTTGGAAGGCAAAGGGTTCTAGCTCATACAGCCTAGCCATTTATTTATCTTCTTAGTTTTGAATTAATGTCTGACATCTTAAAATATAAAGGTATGAAGTTAGCTAGCGAAAAACATTGGTTGCCATCGTCACGTTTTTCGGTTACGCGCCATGTTGCTTTTATTATGTTTTCCCGTATTTTGGAAGGCAAAGGGTTCTAGCTCATACAGCCTAGCCATTTATCTTATTTATCTTCTTAGTTTTGAATTAATGTCTGACATCTTAAAATATAAAGGTATGAAGTTAGCTAGCGAGCTAGCGTTTTTTAGTAAGCGTTACTTCCGTCAGAATTTTAATCAGGGACTTTTCAGAAGTTTCACTTCTACCATGTGTGACTTGCACACACACACACTTTTTAGTACTATGCGATGCGTGCCATGAATAGGATGGGGTTAGCTGACAATTTCGCGGCTTATCTGTAATTTTTTATATAACAAACTGTTCCCCGCGGTTTCACCCGCGTTCCCGGTATATTTTTTTAGTAATTCTGCTATTCGGGACGAAAACAAATCCTGCAAATCAAAGATCATAAAAATCGGTCAAGCCGTTCTTGAGGTACAAATGGTCTAACTAACACCAATTCGTTTAATATATAGGTAGATTTTTTATTTTTTTTAAAGCAAGTATTTTACCTTCTTTCTTTACATTATCTACAACTGGACTAGAGACAACATCTACTTCGGCTGAACTAGATGTGATTGTCGTGGTGATCTCTGCTCTCTTGTCTGGCGTCTTCAGATCAACATTGACATCCACATCAACATCGATGGGCTGTGGGTTCAAATCCGGGAGGCCGTCGGGAGGCGACGTCATCACATTTATGACTGAATTATCCACGGAAGTATCTTGTTTAGTTTCTGAAGATGGTTCTTGATTTTCTTCAGAGTTCTGGATAGTAAAAGTTCGAGTTTGTGTGTAGTGAAAGCAGTTTCAGTTTTGACGGGCCAGATAGCGTCTTGAAATGAAATGAATGAAAATACTTCAAATAGGCCTTCACAGGCACTTATGAATAGTCTGACGCACGGTTCGGAAGGTTGCATTTGCTGAGAAGAGCCGGCAAGAAACTCAGCAATTACTCTTTCAAAACCAACTCAGATTTATTACATAAAATTATTTATCTACTCTCACTGACAATATTTGTGTGTATATATCTTGGTAAGATACCTTACCTATCACACTACAGGTCGTAGGTTCGATTCGCCAGACAGACATTTGTGTGTAAGAACATGTCTGCTGGTCCTGAGTCTAGGTGTAATTATCTATATATATAAATATGTATTTAAAAAAGTAGTATAATGTAGTACTTATATCAGTTATCTGGATTCCATAGTACAAGCTCTGCTTAGTTTGGGAGCAGATGACCATATGTGAAGAACGTCACAGGATTTTATTCAAAGTCAAAGCCATTTATTCAGTTTAGGCCCTAGAAGGGCACTTATGAACGTCGAAACTACTGAAGTTACCACCGATTCGGAAGTCGCCTTCAACTGAGAAGAACCGGCAAGAAACTCAGCAAGGTTACATTTTTTATATATTTTTTTGGACATTTGTTTAACAATTTACAGCAAGAGATCATAGCTTCCATAGTACAAGCTCTGCTTAGTTTGGGGTCAGATGGCCGTGTGTGAGGAATAATGTCCCAGAATATTTATTTATTTTTTATTTAAATCATAGGTATGTGATATTATTTACAACATGATACCTTCACACGTTCCTGAGAAAAAGGATCTTGCAGATGGACAACAAAGTGATTATAATAAGGGTTCCTTTTTCCTTTTGAGGTACGGAACCTTAAAAGTAAGAAACTAGAACTTGAGATAGTACTTACAGTGTGTTGGAAGGTGTTAGGACACTGTATGACATTCTGTCCGGTATGATTGTGGTCTTGTTGGTGGGTGTTGAAGGTGAGTCTGGTCGGGAAGGTCTGCAGGCACTGTCCACACTGGTACATAACAGGCCCGTGTTGGGCTATGTGTGACATGTAACGACCCACGCACGAGAAGTGCATGCCACATATTGCACATTCTTCACGGGTTTGACGCATTCGACCTGAATAAAAAAAAAACTTTCATGCATTATTCATTCCACTTTTTTTTTGTATAGGATTGTGTATGACCACAATCTCACTATGGTGAGTAATGATGTGGCCGAAGGTGGTACGGACACAAAGCCTAGAAGGAACAAGCTCTCAAGTGCAGCTGCCGGAACACACAGTTTGAGGGTGGTAGTCAGCCAGGTGGGTACTACACTTAATTGTAAGTAAAGAGGTCATCAATTTACAAAATTGACACGGTCCTTAATAAAACAGTACTGATATTATTGAAGTAAATTATCAAGTAAACGAAATCAAGTTCAAAATATAAATTAACTAGCTTTTACCAGGCGGTTTCATACGCGTTTCTGAAAAAAAAAGTAGCCTGTCACTCTTCAGTTCATAAACTATCTCTATGAAAAACATCACGTCAATCGTTGCTGTGTGGAAGAGGGGCAAACCAACAAACACAGTTTCGCGTTCCCGAGGGATTTTATGTTTTCCGGGATAAAATGTATCCTATATGTTATCCAGAATATATTTCTGTGTGCCAAATTCATCCAAATCCATTCAGCCGTTACAGAGTTGAGTGGTAATAAACATCCAAACTTACACATTTATAATATTACTAGCTTCCGCCCCGCGGTTTCACCCGCGGTCCCGAGTGCTCCGATCGCCACCAAACCTTACAGGATTACCCGCGGGGCAAATATGAAGATTGTCTGAAAATTTCATTGAAATCGGTCCAGCGGTTTCGGAGTCTATATGGAACATACATACTTTCTCTTTAATATATATAGATAGTAGAATGTTTACTTAGTGCTCGAGATAATTCACCTTTTGGCCTTCCACGTCCCTTCCCTTTCACAACCACCACAAGTTCTCCAGAATCTTCCATATGCCCAATTACTTCTGGTTCCTTTGGCACAGGTACTTTTTGTTCAGGCGCTTCAGTTTTTACCTCTACATCACTCTCCTCAGGATCTATCATGCCCTCTTCTTTGAATATCCTCTCTAATTCTTTACCCTGTAATATATACAAATGAAGTATAATAAAGAAAGAAATCTGATTTAACACCACAATATTGCATCGTCACCAAATTAAATTTATGAAATAGGTCAGGTGCGAGTCCATTAACAATAATTAATAGGTTCCTTTACATTATAATATTACATTATATATGACACCACCACCCGAGAATAACAAGAACCGCAAATTATTACTTCAGAAATTAAAATATTTTTGAAATATCCGAAAATTTACAGTATTTACTTTATACGAATTCGTAAAATTATTTCGATGTAACCACCTTTGTAAATGTAAATAATTTTACGAATGCTTATCTTATGTATAGCACTGTATAAAACTTGATCATAATTGGTGGCAAAGTAAGATGTGGTCACATTGAATTGTGTACAACGATATTAAATATTAATACAAGAAAACGGCCATGATACATGGATAGATAGATGGGAACAGGAGAGTAAAGTGATATTTTATGAGTTCCGTTTTCCGTAGAAACTCTAAAATCTCTAATACCTGCACAGCCTCCCTAAACCTAGTTGGTGTTTTGCGCCTCCTCTTGCCAGTGGGCTCCTCATATCTACCATCGTTCTTCACAGATTTCAACACTTGTTCCCTCACAGTGGCCTCTAAGGCCAGTTCTTCTGGACTTTTAGGCTTTTTTGGAGGCCTGCCTCTCTTACGTTTAGGCTTCTCAAGACCAGCCACTTGTAAGGCTATAGGGTGTTCTACTTGGTACACCCCTTCGCTTGTGTTTACTGCAATTATTAGGAAATTATTCATTATACAATGTGTGGTAACATACAGTACTGTCTGGGACTATAACAGAGCAGTCAAGTAATGTTAGATAGAAAAATTTATGTTTGATTGTTCCTACAACTGAGTGGAGGTCGAAAAAAAATAAAATTAATAAAAAGAACTGAGAAGACTCCAGCAAGACATTTTTACACTGCCCCTTGAATGTGTCCCTCATTTTGCTGAGCTTAGTTGGTATAGCAAGTTTATACTTATTTCTAGTTTTTATGTTGATGAAAGTTATGTATTTTTCTGAACATACATTTAATTTTCAATATGTGGTGTGGTTGTTATTATCTGGGCATCTCAACATACCTTCATAAACAATATTCTCTGTAATAATCTCCTGTTCAACAGCAGAGTTAATTAATGTCTTTTTATACTCTTTCTCTCTCATATGTAACTCACGTATTATTTTCTGAAATGTTCATTACAATTAATTAATATTTTGTTTCTCTATACATAAGAAGGAATGGGGTAATTAAAAAAAAAAAAACTATCAATACAGGCTTACAAGCTAAGTTTGCCTTGAAAATGTAATGAAATGCAAGGACATTTTTCGAATTAATGTAATTTCTAGAAAAGACATATTAGTAAATTTTCCCATTTTATACACTTAAAAACAAATTTAGGAAACCTGTAGAATACTTATTACATTAGATAGAATATAATGCTATGATTACATGTAAGAATTCATTACATCAAACTCTGAACTATTTGATAGGTAGGAATTTTAATTAAACATTTAATATTTTACCTGTCCATTTATTATGAGGTTTAAAAATTCCACGGTGGCTTCCAACTGAATAGCACACCCTGGACATATGGTCCTTGGTAGCTGGCCATCATCAGATACCTGGTAAAATAGACATAGACAATATAAAAGTATTATGACCTATACAGAGTGACCTGTGACCTTTAAATATATTTTGAACAATATAAATGATGACATGACCTTGATATTATGTTGACTTGCAGAGAACAGTAAAATGGTAATGGTCACTGGTAGAACCTCATTATAGTGAGGATAATAAAGAGTGAGATTCTATGAGAGTGAGTAAATACTTAGTTATCATACCAGAACATTACAATAATGGATTCAGTTTCAGTTACCCTTTTCGTGCACTCTTTAGATCATGTATTATCATGTAGAGGTTAATAATTTATTGACAAGCTATGTAATTGATTTTATTCAGAATAAAGTTTTCATTTTACTGTGAAATACAATAACAAATTACTTTTTCTTGTACTGTGAATTGAATACTGAGAATCAGCTGTTTATTGTCAAATTGTGGCGCCAGTGGAATGGCTAGTGGATAACAAAAGTAAATAATACAATTACGGCCCTAATCAGGAATTTACCAATTGAACCATAAATGGAAAAATAAAATTGTAAACTAAAATTTATTTCGAATAGTCTATATATAGTGAAATGAAAGATAACAGCAATAAAGATACGAAAATGTTAATGTTGTACAATAGGTCAGCCATTTTAACTTTTAGCTGAAGTCAATACAATCACAATATACAAAATGAATGTACCTTGATTGGTAAATATGAGTTAATAATTTCACTTAGGTTTTGAGTATTTTCTTCACATGAATATAATAGTGTTCCATTGTCATTTTCTTCTCCACATAATCGGCAAACTGTAGAATTATAAAGATACACTTCCATACTTTTCACTACACATACAACAACTGCGCCATCTATATCCTTTTATTTCGTTTCGATCTCCGATCAACAACACGTTTCGTTTATGCTAAATTATATATGTATACCAATAACCTGTTTATCTGAAAATATTTATTATTATATATTTCCAATTTACTTATGTCTACTTATGTACATTAATTAATATAAATTGATACAGTGAATATAATAATCAAAGATTTGAAACGAAATTTGCTATATGTGAAGATTCTACAAAAAATATTTTGTACTATGTACTTATGGCAATGAAAAAATTGCTAAGTGGCAACTCTACGAACTTTTTTCTTTTGAAAGCCCTTTCCGGTTTAGTTCTTGGGGCTAGGAGCCGTAGTTTCGGTTTTTATTATTTTTAATCGCCTCTAATCCAACAAAATGAGAATCTATAAGGATATTATTACTGGTAAATGCGTTTGTTATGCCGTTTTAGTAAAGTTTCTGTGAATATTTCGTTTATTATGTGCATCATTGATATCAGTGATTTTGACATTTCATCGGACAGTGGTTTTTTATTGCGAATATTTATACCACATCAATGTCTTGCCACATCGACATTCCAGATGGTTCAGGATGAAGTGTGACCGAGCTGTTTTTGTTTTCAGGTGACGAGATGTTCTCGGACACATACAAAATGAAACTGGTGGACGAAGTAATCTATGAAGTCACCGGTAAATTGGTGACGAGAGGCCAGGGCGATATAAAAATCGAGGGATTCAACCCTTCAGCTGAGGAGGCGGATGAAGGCACAGACGACAACGTTGAGAGTGGTGTAGACATAGTCCTGAACCACAGGTTATGTGAAACATACGCTTTCGGTGATAAGAAATCTTACACATTATACCTCAAAGACTACATGAAAAAGTGAGTGCTCAGTGATATATGCTTCAGAATGTGATGAAAGTTAATTCTTTTTCAGGTCAGCCACTAATTTCTCAAAGACTGTTGCTATAAATATTTTCAAGTTCATAAGTGTAATGCAGATAGCTTATCAAAATATAATAATTATAGTTTTAACTTAGATTAAGTTCAAGGTGGGTCAGTGTATTGCTGAATTTGAGTGATGAAGTCAAACTAATAATTTCTCCTTACCAGTTTTATTTTGTCATGACTTTAGCGAGATTATCGGGTCAGGGAGTAGCCTTAACCATCCAACCATATTATACATATAAATTCTAGTGTAAGATAAACTGAGATCTGCCACAAGTGCTGTGAGCTCATACACCTGCATATCACATTTTTTTTATTATTTTAAGTATGCAAGCTTACTGATCTTTTATCAATGTTTTGATATAGCTAGTGCCATCCTTTATCTGCTAAGGCCCAAGGTGAAGATCACCTACAGATAAGTCTATCTGTAGGTAGGTTATTTACAGAAAGTATAGTTTATACACACTGTTTTCAAAATAACTGGCAAGACAATGTCTTATAGTTGTCTTTGTATTTGATCTGTATATTCAGTTCTATATCTTAGCACCCACAGGTGGGTTCTGCTAGCTTAAAAGTTTGTTTAAATCACATGGTCTTCAGCCACATTGCTTATTAAGACTAGGTTGTGATCAAAAACAAGCCGATTCAAGGTACTGTATTTTTGAATACATTCTCACCATGTTCAGTATTGATGTGGCCATAATCGTAAGTGAACTTAGCCCAGAAGGAAACTCGGCTCTCATTTGCAGCTTCCGGAACTCATCTATAGGTGCTTAGAGACAATTTTTCATAATATTAGTCTGACATCCTGGCAGCTACTACTAAGTACCCTATCACCATGCTATATATCACTATTAAATGTTTGATTTAGATTCTATTTGTTAATTGTCGACTAAGTGACTTAAATTTTATTTACTTACAATATTCAGAAATAAAGCACAAAGATTGTTATCGCTGATCATGCTAAGAACAACATCTGAGTCATGTCATCATTGTGAGTCATTATGCATTTTGTACATTGTATGAAGGTCTAATCTATGAAATGAGAAACAGTTTACCAAGAATCTCCTATAGTATTTATTATACCATATTCAATAATGCTTTAATGTATCTTGTTAAATGCAAGCTATTAATAGTTAGAAGTATATAAGAACCTACATTTGTCATAGAGGTACAGCATAGATAACTGAGCTTGTGCTTTCTGTGTTGTAAAAAATGGCGAGGAAACCAGAATACTTGCTGGCTACCAACATTAATCAAATTATCACCAAGTTTCTACCACTGTACTTGTTCTTGATAACCAATTCCTATCTAATGTTTATGCATACCACATTCGGCCACATCATCACTTCCCATGATGAGATTGGGGTCAAACATAAGCCTATCATAGTGAAACAAACAAACATTTATTTTATGTAAGTAATTATCATGTGTGTAATAGCTGTATATGTATAAGGATATACTGACTGACTGACCGACATATCCATCCATGCATAGCTCAAACTGCAGGTTGTGGAAACATAAAATTTTGCACATAGATTCCCATAAACAGGTAGTTTTTCAAAGACCTGCTCGGAGAGCGTTTTGCATTGGTATGGCGCACGAGCATCCTCTTGTCACAAAAGATTTGAAATATAAAAATAAACCTTATAAAATGTCTTACAACTTAATTTTAAATACAGTCAAAATTTGCTCTGTTCTCCGAGCTGGTCCATGTGAACGGAGCCTAAAGGGGTAAAATGCACCATATTTCTGCAATACACTGCCACTATATGCATCATCTAATTGCGAGGGTTGATAATTCAATATCTTCCTATGGAACTGCTGATGCTAGAGCAAAATAACTTTAGTGAAAAAACATTCATTCACATAATGTTTGTTCATGAAATGGAGATTACAGTTTAATTTTAAGTATGCAGAAATATTAGTAACTAGGTAATATTGTAGATTAAATTATATACCTATAATACATACCCATAATTTTATAACCCAGTTTGCATTATTCAACTTTTGATCTGATCTGGATAAAGTTGGCAGTGAAAACGTCTATAGCATACTTTATATCCTTCAGAAATCTTTGAACAAGATAACAAGGCAAAAGGTAGTTTTGCTAAATCGTGTCAGTCAGTAACTGCGCATGAAATGGTCATTGACTTTAGCTCAGAAAAATGTGTGTAAGATCATTGACCTTAAAATCACTTTATAAAGTTATTGAACTATACTATAAGGCTGAGGTTACCATATTGATTGTATGTAAAATTCAGATAAAGATTTTTTTATATTAAATATATTTTTTTTATGTTTGTTGGTTCTTTGTAGTAAGATCTCATTTTTATTTTCTTTACTTTCAGATTAGTAGCACAATTGGAAGAGAAGGCACCTGACCAAGTGGACGTCTTCAAGACCAACATGAATAAAGTAATGAAGGACATCCTCGGCAGGTTTAAGGAACTCCAATTCTTCACCGGTGAATCCATGGATTGTGATGGCATGGTCGCCATGATGGAATACAGAGATATTGACGGCACCCAGATTCCTATCATGATGTTTTTCAAACATGGTCTTGAGGAGGAGAAGTTCTAAGCGTACGGCACAAGGGAAACTACTCATAATATTCCATTTCAACTCAGACGCCTAACTCATTTGATTTTTTTAATTTATTTACTAAATCATGGCTGCATCGGCTGGAACCGGCTACTCCCATCACAAGGCTGAACAATTTTGTAATGTTGATAAATGTTGCATACTATAAATAAATGATGAACAACTATTTCATTATATTTATTTCCACCAAGGACGTTTACTATTCTTTACTACGATTCTTTAGATTTCTAGAGTCTAACCAGAGTAGGTACATACCATGTAGTGGTAAATACCCATAGTGTGAAGTTATAGTTAAGCGCCATCTATATTATTTCTAGAGTAGCCAGAGTAGGTACATACCCATAGCACAGTCTATGTAACTCTTACAATCGGCCAACGGACTCTTCTCACACGTCTAATCAGAGCAATCGTGCAGGCCGGTAGCGAGCCCAAGCTGCCAAGGGTATTTGCCTGTATTCATAATAAATATCCAACACTAACCAATGTATAAAACATCTAAAAAAAAGGGAAACCACGATTATTTTATTAAATTTCTCCTTATTATGATTTTTAATGACCAATCTAAACATAAAGAGTGCTAAATAATTATGACGTCACATGCTTGTATTTCATACAAAACTCCATATAATCCTATCGTTTTGACATTTCATAAAAGTTGCTGATTCGAATGTCAGTCAAATACCCTATTACGAGTTCCTATACAAAGCGGCATTTCGCATGACTTCAAACGCGATAGACCGCTAACTATGTACTCTGTGCCACTAACTATGTGTAATTACGCTGTGCCCATAGTGTGAGATTATAGTAAAGCGCCATCTATATTAGGGTGACCGCCATCTAGCGGTAAATAGTTGTACTACTGTTGGTACTATACTTACCAAAAATCAATCACTAGTTTGTTGAAGACTCCGATAGATGGCAATGCAAAACTTTGTATAAAATATTAATTTTAATAAGGTATACTAATTAAAAGGTGTTGGTTGGTACCACTGCTTCTTGCATTCTTAGCGATTGATGGCTTTCACCTTTATTGGATTTTTAAATCTAATGATTCTGATGGAATAAAATGGCCTGTTGGTAAATTAATCTATTTTCGTTTTAGTAGTTTTTCTAATATTAATTTACATACTCGTTATTCTTAAAAATATTGGCAAGTATAATTATTAAACTATTGTCTATAGTTCTATATAAGTACAGTGGTTTTACACAATCTTTTTGAAAGTTGTTGCCAGACCCGCTGACTCTTTTGATCCATCATGTACCAGGATAACAGAAGTTTGAAGGTTTGAAGGAGTATTGTTTATACTTACTTCGACTTAAGTAAGCGTGGCAAAGTTGCCCGATTTGACGGAAATTAAAATGTTAAAATATACCAGGATAACAGAAGTTTGAAGGAGGGTATAGTTACATTGTTTATACTTTAGAGTAGTTTAGAGGCAGCAGGGAAAGTGCAATAATTACTCTAGCTACCCTCGGATATAAGAAAACAAAAATATTACCGTGATATTACTAAACGATACTTGCACCTACTAGGATATCAGAAGTTTGAAAAGTGTTTTCGCAAAATATCCAAACGCCTGGTCGAAGCAACTTGTAAATGCTGGCTTATATCTTGATCAGAGAATCAGCATTGCCATCCAACGTGGCAATGCCGCCAGCATTCTGAGTACGCTGCCTTGATAGCGACTTTTTTAATTTAGACTATTTTATTTAAGCTTCTTACTTTTAGTCATAAGTTGGTCTTGAATTGTATATTATATTTTTGTTGTGTTGAAAAATGAATTATATACTAAATTTTGTTATACAGTATAATAATATTTTTTCATCAGGGACGTCTTGCGTCTGAGATGATGATGAATTTAAAAATATTTATTACCTTTTACTTCAACGTAAAATCACAGAAACTGTTAAAATGTACCAGGATAACAGAAGTTTGTAGGAGAGTACTTACATTGTTTATTCTTTATTAGAATACTAACTACCCTCGGATGAGATAATATTATATTTTAAAATTTTACTGTAGTAAGTACTAGGATATCAGAAGTTCGAAAAGTTATCTTTTGTTGTTCAATATAATCATATTTCATTACCAGGAAGGTACCTACAATCAATTAAATACTCTAGTAGATGTCTCTAAGACATCAGACACTGTATAGTTTTTATTTTCATGGGAAGAATGATATTTATTTAAATACCAAAGGGTTAAAAATAATAAAACATCAATAAATTTGAGGTATGTTATATTTATCGAGTTTGTATGTAGATAATAACTACATTAAAGTACAGAGATGACCGATGATTCTATTACAATGGTGAGTTACTCTAATCACATTTTTCTCAATATGTTTTCATTATTTTTTCTTGTATACTTTTTTTAGGCATTCACTAGGCACTAACACATGCCTTAAATTGCTTAGTCTTTAATTTCTCCATATTTACATGAACAAAATACCTCCAAAAGACTCGGGATAATATGGGTACGTATGAATTAAAATATTGAAGTGTAAAGATTGTCCATATTCCAACATTAAGTAACCAATGAGTTTATTTTTGAAAGTAAAACAAAGCCATTTAATTCTTAGGACACACAAAAACACATTTTTATTTACTTATGGCGGATAGTGCCTAGTTAAGTTAAAAACGGGATCACTATTAAATTTATACCTATTAAATAGTAAATAAGGTATATAACATTTTGTTGCTGTACAAAGGCATAGTATTTTATTAATAGTTACCTACAGTTTGTGAAACTTATTTAGATAAAGAAATATTCATAAATATTATAATACAAATTGTCAAACAATGATAGTAGGTAATAGATAAATTCTTTCTAAGCCTATTTTTAATCCTAGATTGCTTTCGTTTCACTACTTTAGAATGCGTTGCTTTTCAATTAATCAGGTAAAATAACATAATATATAAGTATATTTAAGTATGTAAAAAAACCTAAAGAAGCCGAAAATCACGGTAACCTGGTGACAAATACTGGTGCATAGAATTACCGGGAACTAATCTAGTAATATAGAGATCAGTCGTTTGAGTGTCTAGTTCGAGTTTCTAACGTTAGTAAACGCTTACTATCGCGTTTGCGTTACTATATTTCTCTATAAGGAATTGGCGCAGCGCCTCTCGCGGCAATTCATGGAACTAAATTCTCCCATACAATGTAAACGCAAATACAACATAGCACTTCCAAACATCTGATAACTCACGACTACTGACTTGCCTACTAAAAATACTCCAAATAGGTAATAATAGCTTATAAGTTTAGGTCATATTTAAGGATAATTTTCCACTCTTTGTTATACCTAATTAGGTTACAAAATCAATGACTCTATATAACATAAAAATACTTATATTCGTGTTGGAATATGGCCAGTAAACACAGAGAAAGGTGACAAGTATCTAAATCTCTTATAAATCTCAGAGAAAATCTCCAGGCATAGTATAATAGATACAACATATTGGTAATATATTTAAAAACCTCTTGCGTTTTATCATCAGCTTTCCATTCACTTTTGGGTGTACAAGAATCCTTAAAATAAGAGAATTCAGTATAAATTATAAAACATAATGTTGAACAGTGTATCTAAACTCGTAAATAAACAAATTAATTATGTTATTAAAGTCGTCACCATCTAATACGCCCGTTTTGACGCCATGTGACAAAAAGAGACAAATATAGCCGGCCTATTAGTTTCTGTCGACTTTAGTAATAGATATAATTTAATCATCGTTGACATCATTAAGTTCACTAACACGGCCTCTATTAATTATAACTGCTGGTCAAACGTAACATTGTATTACATTTGAGGTTCATTATTAATAATTCTGGCTAATTAGTGACCTAATTACTATACAAACGTGATTTTATAACATTGTTGCAATCTGATTTTAATTTAATTTGCAATCAAGACAAACCTCCGTGGTTTTTTAGATTGTAAGATTTATTTGTTTTGTAAATTTAAAATTATGATACTTAATTAATTGAAAAAAAATAAATAGAAACTGGTTGAATATGGCTTCTTTGCAATTATGTATTATCGAGTTGCTTTCTGACAGCTGCAAATTGTTAACTTAACTTTTTTTTTAACTTTGGATAGGCAGGCAGTAAGCACATACAACCTAGTAATAGCATTCAATGCAGCTGCATGATCACACCGATAGGTTATTGGCGATTTTGTGGGTGGAAGCCAGCAAGGCGGGTACTTCAAAGTACCTACCTTATCTCAGTGCTGAAATTTGATTGCAACTAGAACTATTTTTGACATTAAATATTTCCATCGATATAAGTTGTTTCAAATAAAAGCAGATTGAAATAATGTTATGTTTTCTATGTACAGGTTAAATTTTGTAATGGAAATGAATGCATGTAAGGAAATTCTCTTTGACATAGAATATTTGCAAATAGAAGGTTTCGTATGTACGCCAATGTATATAGACAGATTTCAATAAATTATACTCACGCCTGAAGATTAATTTAAAACATGTTCAGTTAAGTTACATTTCGTCAAGTTCGAGTGCACATTACAAATGCGTTGTCTTAAGCGATAAACCACATTTATCTTATTTACTTAATTATGTATATTCATAAGTTTACTTCAAGGTTTTCCCTTAAGACAATGTTTAGTACGCTTGTTGCAATTTACAAAATTATAGGTTTAATATCATTATAAGATTTACGTCGCCGTGGGATTGCATTAATACGTTCCTTCGCGGTTTTGCGAAATCTCGTAATATAGCTCCCACTCTCTCACTTATTACATGAGTGGGAAAGGAATAGCACTATAAAACGTAGTCAATGGCATACAATTGAATACTCTTTTTTTTTACTATGACATGTGATTATAGTTAGTGATGAACTCGCCGAAGGTTTTAGGTAAGTACCTACATGAAGCCAAGAATGAATCTGGCTCTCAAGTGGAGCTCCGTGAACACACCACACTGTCAGGTGGGAACTATAAAGTATCCAATCACCGTTCGACCTTAAGAAATAAGTAGAGCAATTTCATGTAATTTGTTACATTGTTATTGAAATTTGAATTCCATTTAATCATTGAAATAAGTGATATTTTTGCTAAATTCCGTGATTGTAAGTTATAAAAACGGATAACACAATCGTACAGCGACTTATCTATAAATATTGATGAATGAATTGCATTGAGCTTTATAAAGTGAAGTGTTGTGTTTATATTGGGAATGTGCTCATACCTACACGAGTAGGTTATTTTGTATGAGTAAGTATGAATGTAACAGTAGTGTCAGAATGAATCCTCGAAAGTGGGATAACAGTCATATAGCAAACAATACAATATCAGAAATACGGAAATAATTTTATGATAATTTTTAGAAGAACAAGATCGTATTAAATTTTATAAATATCTCAATATAGTATAAATATATTTACATTCATTAAACGCTAATATTTTTATTAATCATATTGGTGTCTTATTTAATGCACACTTACTTTACTCGTTTATAAATAAAAAATATTAGACATTAAAAAGATTTCTTATGGAATGGTTTTTTGTACAAAATCAAATACAAAATCCACCTCACTGGTAGAAAAAATACAAATCACAATGCCTTTATGATGTATAATCATAAATATAGCGGGAGCGGCGCCCCCTGCCGGCCTCCGACTAACTTACCGCGACTAGCTGTACATTGTACGTTGTGAATGAAAGTTACACTTTCACACGCCACCTCTCCGCCCCTCCTCCCCGACGTCCCATTGAAAAATAGATCCATCACTACTTAAATTTATAATTTACAAATAAGGTACTCTTTTAAACCGAATACGATATAGGATAGTCCTCACTGGTCGAACGTACACCGGGCCCCAAACACTAATGTCACTAACCGCTCTAGAGCACTACGTCCCGTCACGACACACCGTCCATAGAAAACTTAATGGAATGAAGATTTATTGCTAGAATTGCAAGATCACAAATGATTCGAAGAGTCCCCCCTGCTCTCAACAGTTGAACGTGTTGGAGTGCTTGCAGGAGCGCTGGTAGTCGTCCATGCGCCCGTACCCGTTCTCCGGTATGATCGAGTACTCAGGCTCGCTGTACTCGCCGGCGCCGGCTGCATACTCCCTGTCGTTGCGCGGGAACCCGATTATAGTCTCGGAGTTGCGCAGGTATCCGTTCTCCTGCTTTCTCGAGTAGCGAGTGTCAAGGTTCCGCTGGAAGTTCTCTGGGTGACAGACGACGCCGTTTCGGTTGTTCTTCTTGTCGGGCAGGGAGCGCAGGGAGCCGTTGTTGAGGTGGTGCGCGGGCGCTCCGTTGTTCAGCGTCATGGACTGGTGCTGGCGCGAGTCGCCACCGATGTAGGTGAACCCGTTGGCGGGCAGCGTGCCCCCACCGCCGCCGCCGCCCCCGCCGCCCCCCGAGCGCTGCGGCCGTCGCGCGGAGCCCTGGCCGCCTGACATGAAGAACACGCTCGGGGAGGCGTAAAGCTCTAGCTACAGTTCCGTCACTGGAATCGGCCTGAGGCCGGGCGCGTGCAGCGGCGCAGGGTACTGTGACGGGTGGATCCCCCGCACTATGCAGTCCTCCTCCGTCGATATAGGTTTGTGGTACTCGAGATTTTTACGCCCGTTCCATTTATAGTCCTTCAGTTTCTCATGCATGCTCTTACGGTACCTGTACAGTATGAGGACGAGGGTCGCAATTGTGGCCACACACGCGACGACCACTATGCAAATGATGGTCTGTTGTCGAGTGTCGTGAAGTTCACAGCCCAAATCGTCGGCATTGAGGGTTTTCAAATATTTATCTTTCAAGTGGTCGGGACTCGCGCATTGGATTTGTGTAAAGTTACTCTTTTCATTCAGCAGCTCTTGAAGCCATAGGATCTGGCAGCCGCAGAAGATTGGGTTATCAGTTATGTCCAGCTGCCTCAGTTCTTTGCCGATAAAAACGTTTTCACTCAAACTAACAATTGCATTATCTCTAAGCGATACATGTTTTAATTTAGGCAATCCTAACAGTGTGCAATCTTCAATCACTGCCAACTTTTTGTTATTTGATAAAATTATTGTTTCTAAATTGATATTATCCTCTAGCGCACCTTTTTGTACTCTCTCCAGTTGAGTGGCCCCTGTGATATCTAACAATTTAAGGTTCTTCAAGCCTTTGAAAGAGTGGCTTTCCAAAACCAGGAAGTCATTTTGTCCGATATACAGTTCTTCTAATCTCGTGAGACCGGACAACTGGTGCGTAGGCACTACACTCAATCTGTTTCCAAACAGGTTGAGACTCCTCAATCCTGGAAGACTGCTGAATGCGTACTCGCTAATATTAAAAAGTCCAGGTCCATTTAAATCTAGAACAGCTAGTCTATTTAGACCAGCAAAGGCATCATCGGGTAGGAATGAGAACGCATTTAGTCCAACATGTAACTCGGCTAGGCTGCCTAACAGGCTGAAGGAAGTCGTTGGCACCGAACTGAGCTGATTATCGTCCAAGTATAAAATTCTCAAGGCCGATAATCCAGCAAATGCTTTGGGTTCAATTCTGGATATTCTATTCTGACCCAGGTTTAGTTCCTCTAATCTGGGCAGAGTAGAGAAGACACCATTCGTAAGTTCCTCGAGAAAGTTTTTCTTCAAATTCAATACGGTTAATGAATTAAGTCCTTGGAAGGTCGTATTCGTAACTGACGATATTTTGTTGTGATTCAGGTGTAACTCTTGCAGTTTACGTTGATATGCGAAGCTCTTTGTGGGTATATTGACGAGATGGTTCTGGGAGAGGTCGAGGTGTTGCAAATCTCCGTAGAATTGCATGGAGCTATCTATGGTTTTGATCTTGTTGTTGCGGATGATGAGCCGCTGTATGGCGGGGTTGAGGGCGATGGGGAGGACATCGAGGCGGCTCTCCTCGCAGACCACGACGAGGGTATCGTCGTTGCAGCTGCAGCCGTTCGGGCAGTTCGCCAGAGCTACAGCGCCGCTGCGCCACGCGAGTAGCTCGAGGGATATGAGGATCACCTGGAATTAAAAGAGAAATAAGTTGATTATTTTCATTTTAAGGACATAAATACCTAAAACAGGTTTAAAAACCGAACATCTTCACAGGTCTTTTCAGACTATTTTGGCCGGAGTGAGTAGATACCAATCGTAAGAGCATTTTGAACTATAAAAAAATCTATAGATACTATTTCCATTCTCTTGCGGTAAAAAAACTAAGATATTTTTTCATAAATTAGTAGTAGTCTGTACTATGTTGTTAATAAAAATAAAGGGGATATCAGAGGCACGGAGTATCATTTTGCCTCATCCCAGTACGTATTTAAGTCTTGGCAAATCGACTTTGAGTGCATGAATATCGTCAAAAGCGGAGCAGAGGTACACACTAGGTGGTCGCAGCGCAACTGGCACGAGTGAACGTTATCTCAATTCCACCTGTGTCATTACGTTAAGCGTGAACTAGAGGGCAAATGTTTGGCTACCTGCGTCCACTGCCAACGTTTAACTGAATCCAAATGCTTTCATATACATTGCACATACGTTTATTTGAATATATGAAATGTGAAGTTACGTCTATATCTGTATATACTAAGACTGAAGGCCTCGCAGTAAAATAGAATCAATGTTAGGCAAGCGAGCTCCCACTGAGCGGACGCAAAAGGTAAAATAAAATGATATTGGAATGGGAATTTTGCGCAGTTTTAATTTATTAAAATGCGCTCCTGAGAGCCGCCCGGAGCCGGTTTCTTTGCTTCAAAGACTAGTACTTTTATTACGTTTCCTCTTTTCAACAATTAGCAACGAGATCTGAGCGGAGTCGAGATTCGACTGCGAAATTACAAAGTTGAGTTTAATTTTGTTACAACGATATTTCTGATAGATGCAACGCCGACGATCTCCGACGCTCAAAAGACAAAGCTACCAGCAGTTTATCGGGTAAGTGGGTTTATTAGCATTCTATAGGGAGACGCTTGAAACTCGATTGGGGATCAAAGATAGCATCGAGCAGCACAGAGTTCACCCTCGTTTCCTTCGCGAAACTGTTTATTAAATAGGATTAAATGTAAAGTTTACATTGTTTCTACAAACTTACATTTTCACTGGAAAATAAAAATTATCTATATTCTTATTTTAAAATCTTTGACCGTGCCAGAACCAATTGTTGTTATACATTGTGAGTCCAAACAAATGAAAAATAAGTGACTGTTTCCGTTGCAACAATGTGATAAATAATGAAGTAATAAACAACAAATGCAACAATGTACGGCAAAGTGCATAACTGAGAATGCTCGTAAAACGGTTTTATTTATTTCACTTTGAAATCCGTGACAAAGTGCTCAAAAGTATACGTTGCGTATCTTTTGTTGTTAGTCGGGATTTTACCGCGTCCGGCCACATCCGTAGCGTTTTGCATTCCATTTGCGCATATCTGGTGTTCCATTTACTAGGATGGGCGCACGGCGAGGCGCGATACAAATCAGAATCAAAATTCGATATGCAGGGTTATTCGCAAACAGTGGCGGCCGTTTTGCTCGTTTCACCCGTGTACATCGGTGAAATTTCCGCTAAAATCCAATAAACCGACCTCGTACCAGTACATACACGTTGTGCGGTTTTCCAACGAACAATTTTTCATTTTTTTAAATGGTATATTTTATATGGATACTATAATATAATACTTGTGTTTTGGAGCTTTCCTAATTTTGATATTGACTCAAAATATTAATTTTGTGGTATCCTATTTTACTCCTTCCTTCTTAGTAATATTATAAACTAGCTTACGTCCCGCGGTTTCACCTGCGTTCCCGAGGGATCTTGTGTTTTCTCGGGATAAAAAGTATCTTATATATTAATCCAGAATATATTCTAAGTGCCAAATTTCATCCAAATCCATTCAGCCGTTACGGAGTTAAGTGATAACAAACATCCAGACATATAAACTTTCACATTTATTATTAGTAGGATGATAACTGTTTGGGATTGAAGTAATAGTCGTCCAAACTCACTGTGTTAAAATTTATTGTAAAAAAGGTACAGACATTTGGATTTGATTGCGAGAGCGGGGACGCCTCGCGTAGCGTCGTATCGTTGAGAAGAGTAGTATTTGTGGCGCGCAAGGCTGTTTATGTGTTGTGTGTTTGGCAGCTCTGGTGAAGCGACGCGCGGCGGTTGTCAGCGCTGTGTCAGTGTTGCCAGGCGCGGACATACTCGGGGGCCGGTTTAGTCGAGTAGGGGGCACAGCCGGGTCAGTGCTCGACGAATAGTTCCTCTGGTTGTGGTGATGTCAGCGACACGTGGAACGCCGTCGTCGCCAGGGTATAGCTTGTAGATACGTCCAAGGCGCCAGTTTAGTGGTGGCGAGTTGTCCTCTTGGATGAGGACCAGATCTCCGATGGACAGTTTTGTATGATTGTCGCGCCACTTGGTGCGCTGTTGCATTTCTGAGATGTATTCGTGCTGCCAGCGCTTCCAAAACACTTGGCGCATTTTTTCAATTGCCTCATAGCGTGATCGGCAGGTGCGTGAGTCGTCTATTGTGGGTGATGGCAGCGAAGTCAACGGCCGGCCGACCAGAAAATGTCCCGGTGATAGAGGAAGATAGTCTGTAGGAGAGGAGGATAGTGGGGACAGGGGTCGACTATTCATTATAGCCTCAACCTGTGCAAACAGCGTGGATAGCTCCTCGAATGTTAGATTAGAATTGCCTAGTACTCGTTTGATAGAATGCTTAGCTGATTTTATGCCGGCCTCCGACAAACCAGAAAAATGAGGAGCGTATGGTGGTTGAAAGTAAAAATTGATTTGCATATTTGCTGCAAGTTCAGTTATCTGTTTTGAGTTACTATTGATAAATTGGCCAACTTCCTTAGAAGCGGCTACGAAGTTCCGTCCATTGTCGGAGAAAATTTCAAGCGGTTTCCCCCTTCGAGAAATGAAACGGCGTAGACATAGTATAAAAGCGTCCTTTGAAAGATCGCTTACAGCTTCGAGGTGTACACATTTGTACCTGAAGCAGATAAAAAGGCATAAATAACATTTAGATACGCGGGCTCCGCGGCCCTTTTTATTGATAATATTGAAGGGACCTGCAAAATCCATCCCTATGGACTGAAATGGAAGGGCAGGCGTTATGCGTTCAGGGGGTAAATTGCCCATTATAGGCGTCAGTGTTTGGCCCTTATGCCGCCGGCAAACTGTGCAAGCGCGGACAGTACTACGAGCAAGCCGTCTACCACAAATTGGCCAGATAGCTTGACGAATTGAATATAAAAGATGCTGGGGACCTGCATGCAACTGACGTAGGTGCTCATGATGAAAAATCAATTTGGTAAAGTGATGAGCTGAATCTAAGATGACAGGATGCTTTTTGTTATTTTGTTTGTGGATTCAGAGCTTGGAGGTTCTATAGTATATTGTAGATCATCAGATTGTGGATTCCAACCCAAGCCGAGAGCGCTAGATGCGTCGCTCAAGCATAGTTTATCTTGCAGGTTAACCATTGATATAGGAAAGATGTCAGGGGTATTTGACCTGAACTTTCGCAGATTGAAGCAGCCAGATTTTAATGTTGTAGTGACTGAATTCAGGATGTGGAGTAGATCTGCCTTAGTGTCGGCTCCTGTCAATAGATCATCGCAATAAAAGTCTCTTTGTATAATCTCTTTCACTTTGGGATCAGTACAATTTTCGCCTAGTGTCCATAGACATTTAGTACTCAAATAACTGGCACTAGCAAATCCATAGGTTATAGTATTGAGTCTCAGTGTTTCGATAGGTTGATTCTCGTCTTCACGCCAAAGAATTAGCTGTAGGTCTCTATCATCTTCATGGATAAGGACTTGGCGGAAGAACTTGTCAATATCGCCGGCCAATACATACTTGTGAAGGCGAAATCGTAGCAGTATTGATAATAGTGAATCTTGTACCTTGGGGCCTATCAATTGTAAATCGTTCACTGACACTCCTGTCGTAGTAGCAGCGGAGCCGTCGAACACCACGCGCAACTTGGTAGACTCGCTGTGGTCGCGCAGCACGGCGTGGTGGCACAGGTAGTGGACGCGCCCGCCGCCGCCCGTCGCTGCGGCCGGATGTTGCTGTAGCTTAGTGCAGTGATTCAGCGTTTGGTATTCTATTATGAAATCACAATAGGCTTGTTTGAGTAATGGGTTTTTCCTAAATTTCCTTTCTAGCGATAGAAATCTTCGTTTTGCAAGTAGATAGGAATCACCGAGAGTAGTGGGTGACTCTTTAAACGGTAGCTTAACACAAAACCGTCCGTTTTCTTGGCGGGTAGTGTATGTTTGAAAGTGTAGTTCACACATCTTCTCGCTGTCGCTTAGTAGCGGCCTTTTGGGTAACTCTTCTAGCTCCCAAAATCTAGATAGTTGTTTATCGATATAGTCATTTTTTGAGAAATTGCATTGTATAGTTTTAGGTTCACAGTTAAAAAATATAGGACCAGAGATTATCCAGCCTAACTGAGAGCTTCTCAAAAATGGTAGATTATCGCCTAGAGATTTTTGTTCTCTACCAATAATTTGCCAGAATAAATCTGCACCAATTAACAAATCGATAGGACTTGAAATGTTGAAATAAGGATCGGCCAATTCAATTTTTGGCGGGAGATTGAAATAATTCATATTGATAGAAGATTTAGGTAGATTACCTGTTAGCTTAGGTAACACAGAGCAAGCAAGTGTTACATTAAAGTCTGTGTGTAGGGAATCTAGACGGACTGTACTCCGTTCAGAAATGTAGCCACATGGAATATTTGCCAAGCCCATGACATTAACTGCCTTGGTGGGAATAGATTCTAGACCTAGTTTGTCCATTAAAGATTTGGTTATAAAGGTGGCTTGACTTCCAGAGTCTAATAGACAACGAACATTTGCCTGTGTATTATTGATAGGATTTGATACCTTAATTATAGCCGTAGACAGCAGAACTTGATTGGCAGGCTGCGAAGAAATATTGACAGTGACATCTACCGTAGAAGAATTGGCAGTAACCGGAAGGGCAGGCTGCTCGGAGACATTTGTTGCAGACTGTGAAGGTATGTGAAGTAGGGAGTTGTGTCGCTTACGACATTCACGACATGGGCCGCAGCGACAGTCCTTGGAGTTGTGCCCATTTCTTAGACAATTAGGACATAGTTTCAATCTGTTCACTTCAGACCTTCGTTGCTCTGGTGTCATGGCTAAAAATGTTGGACAAGTATAGATACTATGATCTTTCGAAGTTTGCAGGTTCGTGTCCTGTCACGGTCGCCACTTGTTTGGGATTGAAGTAATAGTCGTCCAAACTCACTGTGTTAAAATTTATTGTAAAAAAGGTACAGACATTTGGATTTGATTGCGAG
Organism: Tetheella fluctuosa; assembly: GCA_951216915.1. Taxonomy (NCBI): domain Eukaryota; kingdom Metazoa; phylum Arthropoda; class Insecta; order Lepidoptera; family Drepanidae; genus Tetheella; species Tetheella fluctuosa. Next base: position 14,074,978 of record OX578214.1, read on the forward strand.
AGCGGGGACGCCTCGCGTAGCGTCGTATCGTTGAGAAGAGTAGTATTTGTGGCGCGCAAGGCTGTTTATGTGTTGTGTGTTTGGCAGCTCTGGTGAAGCGACGCGCGGCGGTTGTCAGCGCTGTGTCAGTGTTGCCAGGCGCGGACATAACGTTTGTGTATGTTGGTTCCCTCTCAGTTCCAAAACAGCTGAAGAGATTTAGATAGCTCTCATAGAATAACTTAAAAGATAGTTTTTATCCAGGGACAACATAGAATTCCTCGGGAATGCGGGTGAAATCGCGGCGCGGCGCGGTACCTAGTAATTTTCTATGCGGTAGGTATCTACAAATTACTAAGTTATATTGAACGTTATTTCTATGTATATAGTGATCACTAAAGTAATTATGTGTAATAGACCAAGAGCGATGTAGTTAATTGTAGTCAGAAATTTATTGAATTGATTTTAAATACTTGATCGATTCTTGATATTGCATAGGTCGAATAGGTTTCTTAACTAATAGTTGTAATAAAAAAAATATAAGCAGTTCTACTGAGGTGAATGCATTTTAATTTATTACATAAATTTTAAACGTCTATTGAGCGTAATTTTTACCCACTATGGAACGGAGAAAGATTATGCGTTTAGGGTGAGTGAGAGGTTGTTTGTTTCTTTGTTTGTTGTGCAAAACACGAATTTCCATTTATCTCCAAAACGGATTAACTGATTTAGATACGGTTTTCTGTAAAACGTTTCCGATTCACGGGCGATGGTTCTTAGATAGGTTAGAGATTTCACTTCATGTGGAGTATGGAAATGGATTATTTCAAAGTCAAAGCCATTTATTCAGTTTAGGCCCTAAGAGGATACTAATGAGAGAGATAGCTTATCTGAGGTTAATCCAGCGATTGAAAAATCGGTCCTAAATAATAAATAATGATTTAACTATTTCGGAATAGGTACAATCCATAACATAAATAGTACTTATAGGTAACAGGTTTTGTAAAAAAAGGTTTCATTCAATTTTCAATTTAAATTGTATTGTAGTTTAGAATCGCTATTTCAATGGCCGCCGTATACAAAGGAGCTGTATAATGTTACATTATTGTATTGTAAAGGTGAAACAGTGTAAAACACAAACATTTACGATCTGAACGAACAGTGTCGAATGCATTACCGGGTGTAAAAACTTTAAGATGCGCAAAAAATGTTTAATGCGAGTTTTTCCAAACAAAATACTTCGTCAGAAAATTACATAACATTTTTATATGAATTTGAGTTACACCTTTACACAGTTTCATGCACTTTCCGCACACCTCGCGGGCTCTGGGGTTTCTAATCACCTGATGTTCACCTCTAAGTTTGCCTTCACCATTGAATACGCTATGTGCTAAATAAGGTATTTTCCTACCAGTCTCATATTATTATACAATGTTCAGAAAGATATGTTCCTTATTCAATACTACACGAACCGGAAACCCTATAAAAGTAAATCATTTTCCCTCACATTTTCCTGTGCGTAGTAACAAATTATTTTCACCTAGTTGGTACACAGAAAAGGCGTAACTTACTATTATGGGCCTGGGCGAACAAAAAATGTGGAAAAATTCCGCGTTGGCGATGGGGGCGCCAATGTAGATAGGTATGCAAATCGCATAATTGAGGCACCGACTGACGGGGAAATGGCAAGTGCGCGCCGAGACAGAGGGACCCGTATATTATCAATAGAAAGTAATTAGTCTGTGATATTTTTGTTACTAATTAATGTTTGTAAAATAGGGATAGGGAACTCCCTGTAACGTACACAATTGCCCTTTAAGAGCCCTTTATGATTAATATGTTTATAATTTTATTATATTTTTTGTAAGTTGACAGTTATTGTTTAGGCCTTTGTACAGCCTGTTTTAAAGAGCTCAATAAACAGTAGAAGTTAGAAATGACGTATTACATTATCGTAGTAACACTGATGGTGTCGTAGCGCTACGGCCTACGAGGGCTACGAGCCGTAGCAAGCCATCACGGCCAGCGAAAATATCCATCGTCAAAAACCAATATTAAATAATCTCAAAAAGATTCGCACCCAACGACAGAATATCGTTTTATATGCAAATTCCACGGTTTACCCCCAAAGTAAGACATTAACCAACTACTTAACCGAGCGTGCCCACTTTGTGAGTGCGGAATCCTAAAACAACCCTTTGCCAATGGCCGTCGGAAAAGTCCGTTATTCAAATTAGCGAGAGTATACTAAGGGTTTGTTGATTAAAAATTCGAGTTGCGAAGACAACTCAGACGTAGGTAGGTAGGTACCCGGCTGACTGACGGCTGAATAACAAATTATCCGCGAACTGGGTCGAGTCGAGAGACATTCCGAATAAAATTTAAAAGTTACAAAAATCCTGTTTTATCGTCTGCAAGATTAATTTTGCTCTATGTACTTCAATCAGCGCTTCTTTTAAATATAACATTTAATCCGTAATCAAAAGCCAATATTCTGATAATTATGTACAAACAAACAACAGTTTATCAGACAAATCAATGGTTTTAACTGCCTAGTAAACAGAATATTCGATTCCAATAAGCAATAGTTAGACTGTGTATACTGAACGGCGCAGGGATATCTAAACCAATCATCTATTAATTAATTTGGGGACGTGTCGTATATAATGCAAATATACGTACCTAAATATATACCTATATAAATATATTATTAGTCCGTTAATATATATACGTACTGACTAATTGAGCATAGACTTTGAAGCTAACATATCTAGAAGAGTTATAAATTCATGAAGGATTTATATTGTAATTAGGTATTTAAATGGTACGTTTAATAAACGAGGTTTGTCTTTTTGAACTTGTCTGTGGTAATAAATTAGATTATATTTATAAAGGCTTTCAAATTATACTGGGTTGATACTTTGAGATCATTTTAAGTAAACATATTTTATGTTGGATTTGTTATGCTAAACAATTTTTACTATCCAACTCGAAATAAATATTTTCATAAATTATGATCGAGCAAGGTCCATTTTTTATTACCTACATGAAAAGTTTACATTTTATTTGGTAGGGTACTTTAGGGCACCAGCCTGGCTGACTACCACCCTCGAGTTGAAAATCTGTCGCCAAGCAACTTCTGGTGAGTTCCGGCAGTTGCATATGAGAGCCAGTTGCCTTGTAGGTTTTATAAAAGGTCGGCAACACATTGAAAAACCCATTGTATTGCTAATGTCCATAGGCGATGGTAGCCATTGACTATCAGGTGGACCGCCTGCCTGTTTGTCAGCCTGCTGATTTAAAATATCTCGAGTATGTTTTATTATTTTTATAAATATCGATAAGGGAGGACATCAAAGTATTCTCTTTGAAATCCCAATGACAATTCATTGAAATGAACAAGATAAACAAAACCTATTAGAGACATAAAGGGAAACAAACCTATCGATATGCACAATAAATAAACGGACGCTATGCAAAGCGAACAATCACTGAGTTCACGCGCTATTAGAGTCACTACGGTCCCGCGAATATTTGTGTTACGGCCGTACGCCACCCGATGACCAGCCAAATAGATATCTATGCATTCATCGCGGTTTTGAAGACAGAGACCAACTTACATTGGACGTTTAAAACATTTTCGTTGTGCTCGCTTCATTTGTCGCTCACAAACGGTCGGTAAATGAGTCTCGTGCATTATGCAGATTGCAGAATCTGAACGCGACCAGGCAGGTCCGCGTTTCTAGCGCGACGCTCTGCGCTGTTCGCCTGATTTGTCGCATCAATAGACAAATAATTCGGTAAACCATATAACTGATTTAATTACGTAAACGTTGCGGGTATAAATTACATGGTCTACTGTTGTTTGCGCATGTAATTCATTGCGCGACACGAAGCCGACTACATCAGTAACGTTATCAATATTTTCATCGAGATTTATTGGCGTGCCATTGTAATTGGTAAAGGGTACTGAATGTGTACTGTGTATGGAATTATTCCGATGGCAAAAATAGTTTTTTCTATAGCGGAATTCTGTTATTGAATATTTTTTGCTGGCAATTCATCAATTGTAAGTGGAATGGGTTGTTGCGATTCAAGTGATTGTCCAATGTAGAGTTCTCTTTTGAAGCTGTAGATGCACTGCTTTGGTGTGAGCATCATGCAAAGCAAAATGCGATATTCAAACAATAGATCCGAACAATATTAAATAAACAAATGAATACATACCATGAACATGTTGGTAGTGAGGAAGGCAGCCAACCGCCGCGCGCACTGCCGCGCCATCTGCAACAAGAATAAAAGTTAAATTAACGAGTGTACCCAATAATTTCAATCACACAAATTGCAACCGGCCCTGTTTGAGTTGCAAATTCCCGGACTGGACTCGGCGACTATATAATTTGCTGTGAACACGTCAGAATGGATTGGGCCTATTAGGGCGTGGGATTTGGGATGAGTGAAGTCGAAGGAAGTAGTTGTTGTTTTGTTTCAAGTTTTAATATAAATTGGATGTAAAAGATTGGAATGAATATGGTGACTAATTATAGCAAGCGTTTTGGGCCCGCACCCCGGACCACGCGTCTGTAATAGTAATGATAGACGGGAGCGTTCAAACCGAACCCGTAGCATTCAAATTCACAGAAATTCACCAATACAAGTTGGTGCTTATAGAAATGCAATAGCATACTATATTTTTTGTTTTTATGCAATAATTTCGAGTAGCATGCTATCTAGATGTCAAATAATATGAAATTCAGCTATGAAACTCTTCTTTTCATACATACAGACTTTGGGAATTATAAAATCGCTACAGCTTATGTCTTAAGTAAACGTCAACAAAGGGGTTCTTCTGTCACACGCTTAAACCAAGTAGAAGGCTGTACCCACATGACGGCATTCCCACTAGACGTAGCATTATACCATAGAGCCACCGTTTACGTTTATAACTATTTCATTAAAATCCAAAAGCAATTTACCGTAATTGCTAGGAAACGCTAAGGATCGCGAGGCTTTGAAATCCGCTACTTTCTCAAGGTAATTTTGCGATAACTTTTTGATATAGCCACGTTGTATTTATAAAGATTGTGACAACCATTGTTGTTTATGTATTACTTAACATTCAGGTTATTAATGATGGTGACTCAGCGGGGTAAGGCTCTGTTTTAGCTTGTTTAGAATTTCGTAGAGTATTTTCTGTGGTTTATTTTTGATATTGTTTGCGAGGTTATTTTAAAAGGTCCTATAGAATACTTCTATCATTAGTTACAATTAGTGAAAAACAATATTGTTTTAATATCTGCAAGCTTGATTGATACTATATTGTTACCTTTTAGACCTCAAAGGAGACTAAAAGAGGGCGTATAGCCTTTTTATCACTAACAGTAAAGTCTACCAAAAGTTGTAGTTAGAAGTAATTCAGACTTTTTGGCGGGATCTTGCGAAGTGACGTTGAGTTTTTGTTTTATTTTTTAAATCGTATTTTGGTATTTGTTGAATAACATCGGTGTCGTTTTATCTAATGTAGATGAATCCAAGTGCACAATGCCGTGACTTCTCAGGTTGTTTCAAAATGTTATATTTTTATTTCCCACAACCGAAACTAAAACTGATTGACTGAAACTTCATTTCCATTTTTTCATCAAAGTCATAGTCGTTTACTTTTCACCAAATGTTTCTGGAGGACTTACGGACATACCTAGCTTACGGCTTAGAGACTTCAATTTATTTTTATTTAATTTTTAGTGGTCTAGTAAAGGGCTTTCAATTAACGACATAGTTGTGCCCTACCGTTCCAACGGCGTTCCTGTGATAAAAATCCCAATTCTATTTCCAAGTTCGTTAGTACGAATAGACAAACAGATTTACTCTCATTTTATAATATCAGTAGGTATTATAATAATATCGCTAGTGCACTTCGAGAGTTTGAGGATAAAGTGGGCGCTTATGCTCAGCATTGAGCAGAAGAGGTAAGATACGATATAAAAATAATTTTCCTATGACATTCATCTCGCACGGCCATCTAATCCCCAACTAAGCAGAGCTTGTTCTATGGAGACCAAATAACTAATACACTACATAATACTTATACTTACACCCAGACTAAGTACAAACAGATATATTTAATGTAACAATTAATATACAGGGTGATTTTGTTATCACTGGCAATACTTGCAGGGGTGGAAGTACTCATCAATGTGAACAACTTTTATTATAGGGCTAACTCTGATATCGCGTAAAATAATATGGTTGCTTCATACATTTTGGTCGAGTAGGTACAGCTGATAATTTTTTCATGATTTCACAGTTAGTCCCATTATAAAAGTTGTTCATTTTGATGAGTACTTCCACCCTTGCAAGTATTGCCAGTGATAACAAAATCACCCAGTATAGTGTAGTTCAACATCAAAAGTTTTCTTCTCACAATAATTTCATATTACAGCAATCAATGCCCCTAATTGACAATCATGCTCTCAACGTTTTTGGAAAGGGGCACAAACAAGAATCAACGGCAAACAATTGCTGTACTAGACACCAGTGGAACAACGTAGATTGGACATATGAATTTCCAATGGCCTGCGTCTGTAGTACGCCGCAGTTTGATGTCCTGTTGATACCACTATACTGTATTACTAGTATTAAACAGGGTGATTTTTTAAGTCGTTGGCAATACTTGCAGGGGTGGAAGGACTCATCAATATAAACAACTTTTACTATGGGACCAACTGAGAAATCGCGAAAAAAATATCAGTTGTGTTCCAAACAAAAGTTCAATACCTACTCGACCAAAATGTATGAAGCAACTGTTTTATTTTATAGAGGCCTTGTATTTGTCAAAGGATCCCATTTTTTTGTATGTATAGGCTTGTGTTCTGACCACTATCTCATCATAGAAAGTGATGATTTGGCCGAAGATGATAATAACCACACATCGCTCGCATCAGCTCCACCTCTAAGCAAAACCTGGGTAGGTATGGGTATAACCTACCTGCTAAAAATGAAAATATTTTTTATTCAATTAGGCCTTCATAAGCACTTATGAATAGTCAGACTCTAACGCACGGTTTGAAAGTTTGCTTTTATTGAGAAGAGCCGGCAATTACTCTTTTCAAAGTTAACTTAGATTTATTACATAAAATTATTTACCTAGTATCACTGATATTATTCGCGTGTTATGGCGGAGAGAATAAATCCAAAATGATGAGTGAATTAGTAAATAAATAGATAACGAACGCTAGCAAATCAGCACCCTACATGCAGCACCTCTTCACAAGTATGACGCATGTGGCAGCCATCGCCCTCCTCGCACATATTGGTGAAACCATAACATTTCTATGGGATGTTAGTGAAACCAGGAGGCAAAGGCTAGTATCTTATAAAAGGTCCTGGCTCTCAAGAGCAAATGGCAGTAAACATCAGTAAGTGTTTGGCGACTGTTTTTCAACTTGAGGGAGGTAGCGATCCAAATGTACTACAAAGAAAGCTATGGTTTCCTCACGATATTTTCTTTCACTAAAAGTTCCAGCTCATTGTAGGATTTGGATCCACTACACTAAAGTCAAAGTCATTCAGTAGTCAAGAGCATTTATGGACGTCAAAGCTACTAAAATTACCACATTGTCGCCTGAAACGTTGAAAAAGATAAACAAAATGGTAGAGTTTTTTCTCTTCAATTCGATAGACTCGATTGGGTATAATATAGGTACATATAGGTCTCATAACGTACTTCTGTACACTACAGCCACTTACGCGTACATTACTGTTCCACAAAGGCTGAACTTATCGAACCGTCATTAGTCAGAGCACTAAAGCGAAATATTTGAGAGCAATCGCGAACGTCCACGATGACACAGGTCGTTTGGATACCACGCTTTTCAGTGTTACGCAATTTCGGGCTGTTCAAGTTGGCAACTTAAAACTTTTAGTTGGAGCCCGGTTTGTTTGCGGCTCGCAGTCGAAACGCCCTCGCGGTCATTACGGCGGTGAGCACGCGAAATTTCCGCTTTAAAGTAATTTGCCGTGTCACTACTGGCCTGAAATTTAGCCAACAACTAAGCCAGAAACGTATTTGTAAATGCAAAACAAAACGGCAGTAATGACTGCGCTAGTTTTAAAAAAAGCCACGTTTCATTCCAGGGGTAGTGGGCCTTTGGATGAACTTTATTGGAACGGTTACGAGTGTTATTGGAGCTTTTGTTTTAATAGATGCTTTTTGTGAATTTCTCCATGAACTTATTTCTATTTATATTCGCGCACAGATTATTATCAAAATATCATTAGAAAAGACCCGATCTATTGCTATAAAAATGAATTTAGTCCGTGAAAGTTTAAAAATCTTATTTCTAGTAATGGTGAATTTATGCTTACTTTCGCTACGTTTCTTTTCCTTCACCAATGGCTCAATCATATTATAAGATTCGAATCTACAACCTTGACCATGGCCTTATCACTTTAAAATAAAAATTACACCCATAACCTAGATGTCTTCAAAGACCGGGTTAATAGGCAATTTCTTCTGCGAAGGTCAAGCTTAAGTCAATGAAAATAAATGTCTGGTAATTCAATTATATTGCAATTCTGAACTAAATAACTACTAACTAGACTATTCAAAAATCTGTGTAAACATATACTATAAAAGGGGCTACAAGATTATGTTGTTTTTTAAAAGGGTTCTTCCAATGGATGGTTTACCCTCACAATACAGATAGATGAAAGCAAACGCGCTATCCTATCATCGTTCGAAGACTGTGTTTACAAACCCTCTCTCAAAGAGGTATATAACGTTGGAGACCTTTGTCGGGAGTGTCCATTGCCCTGTAAGGTAAACCCTGAGAGGATTGTAGTGCCTTCGCATCTTTTCTTAGGGTACTGTAAGTAAATTTTAGTTGACAATGGATTTTTTTAGGGGATTTATTTTTATGTTTATAGTTATTAAGCAAAAATCTCTAATCTATCTTGAGTATAATCTATGGGCGACGAGGATTTCATACAAATCAGTTTGTGACAAAATATATTATGTGGGAAGTAAAATTGCATCAACCATGTAAAATGTATATTATACTGAACATTTGTTTCTTTTCCCGACACACGCTTGCCCCTTTGTTTGTCCTCCGCCAATTCGAGGGAGGAATGTCTAAGAAGTTTCTTTACTATCCTCGAGGCAACTCAAATACAGACAATCCTTATAAATTGTGATCCTATTCGCTTTTTAAGGATACACTCGTGTGAGTCCTTCAGTCGGAGACCTATTTATTGATTGTTTCACAAATTGACAATGAAATTGCAATGATTTCAACCATATGTAAATTATATATCTTGAACCTATCACATGAGGTTTATTTTCGATTAACACAATATGTTTCGATTGTTCAGTCATGTGCCTGACTGATGAATAAGAATAAGAGCCCGATTGTTAGTTCTGTCTTAATAATAGTTTAATTATAGACAAGAACCAAGTGAGAACGTACGTATACAGGGTGATTTTGTTGTCACTCAATGTGAACAACTTTTATTATAGGGCTAACTCTGATATCGCGTAAAATAATATGGTTGCTTCATACATTTTGGTCGAGTAGGTATTGTACTTTTGTATGGAACAGCTGATAATTTTTTCATGATTTCACAGTTAGTCCCATAATAAAAGTTGTTCATTTTGATGAGTACTTCCACCCTTGCAAGTATTGCCAGTGATAACAAAATCACCCAGTATAGAGAACAGATACTATATAAACTAAAATAAGGTTTTAGACGCTTTCAATCTACCATGCTTCCAATAAGAGCTAATTATTTAAAGTACCGTTAATTATTCTAGATGTCAAGTAGTAATCTAGTCTAGTCTCTTAGACAGTAATCTTGCCACGTTTCTAGGGTACTTAAAATTCTCACAACTAAATTGAAAATCCCTCAGACGAGAGGTCTGGTAAAGGTTTCCGTTAAAGACATCAAGCAGGTTTCATGTCACGTCGCCTGATGGAATAGTGATGAGTGAGATGAGTGAACACGAATCGATCGATTGCTTGTTTATAAATAATCGATTAAGAATCGACTCGATAATTTTAACCGAAATCATCGGTTTCAAAATTGATTCTATAAACCGATTTCCCGAGAGAAGCGGTGGATTTATAAATAGAAGAGAAAGGCACTGAATAGAGTTTATAGGGCAATACTACATCAGTTAATGTATGACTGAACATATATTTAGATTAGGGTTATAATATGAAATAAAAAAATAAAATAAAGAAGCTTGTCTGAAATAAAACATAAAATAAATCCCTCGGAACCGCGGTGTGGAATATAAATAAAGTCACGTACAAATATAAACTATTTCAATTATTGAAATTTATAATAATAATTATTAGTTATTTGTTTGGTAAATGCCGTTTATTAGCGGTCATAATGATTAAAATAGGTATCCTAATTATTTTGATATTTAATTCTATTTTGGAACACTAATCGAAATAATCGTTATATCATAGAGCGAGGTTCTATATTCAAATTGTTTTAAACTTGACTCAAGTTCTTATGACGTTCTATACAGATAGACCCAGCGTCTGGTCACAGTGATGCAAGCTCTGGAACTGTTACCTATTTCATTAGCAGCAAAGGCTTAGTCGAATAATTCGATTTCTTAAAACTTCCATAACTATACCCTTAGCCAGTGCCCTGTCCACAACTATCAGCACTAACGTTAGATTGGCCCCGAGTCCGGACCTAAACACACGAGAAAGTGTTTTAAAACACCCATTCTGGGGCAAATGGATATGTTACGACTATACATATACGCTTTGAGAGTATCGGCGAAGCGAGGGTACGTTCTAAGGTCTTATTTACAGGATTTAATACGACATTTAACTGTAAGTACCATGTTAAGGAAAATAAAGAGAATATAAGAAAATAATAGGGTCTTTTTTGTTATAGAACGTTGAAAATGGTGGAATCGAGATAGCTTTGATAAAATACTTTTAATGTATTTTTTTCTACTAATATTTAATAAATCGATAGAACAGACTGTACTTACATATCATTTAACACTACGATACGGTACTACAATGCGTGCTACTTGCAGTTTGAGCACCAATAAACATACAAAATAGATTTTTCTCTTTTGTAATTTTCTTTACACAGTGTCAAAGAGGTAGCAAATACAACTTTTATACGAGCATATCACGACTAATCAGCGGAAGCAGCTTAGTTTACCGGTTGCTTTTGCATTAACCCCTAAAGTCTTTTTAATTTATTGTCAGTGATATGGATGTGTAAACAACTACCTTTACCTTTTACCTTTTAGTTCTTAGAATGAAATCAAAGACAGAATGTTTAGTAATATAATATCAGATGGTTTATTAGTTAAGTAGTTATAAATCAAAAACAATACCTATCTCACCTTCTGCATTACGCGCATATGACGTAATCTCGCGAAGTATCACCGTACACACGTACGCTGGTAGCACCAGGAGCATCGCAATCCCGTTGGATCTCGCAATCCCGCAAATTAACCCCGCGCGCGCTTTCCTAGATGTGATCCCTAATTTTCAGATACATCTCGGGGAATAAATGGGGGATTACGGGCGGCGCCTGAGACGTAAATAACCCCGCGTCACGGGGCTGCTACAGCCACCAGGAGATAAGGAGCGGGGTGAAATTGCCCCCAGAGCACCAGAGACGCTCACGTTATGCCACAAATTGGGAGCAGAAGCGGTGCGTAATGGTTATACGCCGCGAAAACTAGTTTCGGGGTTGTTTGTTGGTTTACGTAAATACAGCTAGATTTGCGATGTACTTTGTGCTTTTTTTTAGGTTTTGTTCTCACTAACACGGGAAAAGAAACTGTCCTAAAATCATTTAATTTTAGTCTAGCTAAAGCTTAGTTCTGTCTGAAACTATTTTCAGTGCAAATTCGGAAACAGAACAAAAGATTTGCGACATGGTTGTTTTTAAATCGCAAAAAATCAGGTATACGATACAAATTGGATACTTGCATATAATTAAAATTGTTGCACCTTACTTGACTCGCTATTTACTTTTATTTTTTACGAATTGAACCTATTTCAGAGGCTTTTACGGACTCGTTGCTTCTGAGATAGACTAGCTACGAAATATTTCATTTGAAAATCGCTAATCTCTCATAAAACAGAGCAATGTATTTCAAGTGTTACTCCATGAGTAACAACGGCTTTTTGTTAGAACAAAAGGCGTTTAGCAGCTGAATAGTAGAAACTGTGCGTGTACGCAGATAGCATTGTTCTACTAGTTTATTTGTTAGGGTGAAAGCCGTGTGTATGAGCTTGTAATCTCAAGGAATTATGGTTCTTGAGTTTGTGATTTGTGGGTTTCCTTATTCTAAGAGGTGTCTTAATTATTTTTGTATGTCTATTTGCAATCATTATACAAACAAACTAGTTAAATGTAACTTTACAGAATAACTAATAGAATTGATTTTACAATAATACTTCTTTTTGGTCGTCGTTTTTTTTGTTATAACGTGCTAAATGCTAAGTTAAAATAACATATGGAGTAACGAAAAGGTTCATCGATGAAGACAAACAGTTTGTTTTGGGAATACAAAAGAAAATCCTACACAAAACATTTCTCCGAAAAATATGTTTCAATACTTCAATATTCAACTCTAACGAGATTATTTCTAGTCCTATTTTCCCAGATAAACCATGATAAGGGTTAAATTCCTAATTCAAATTGTCGAGAAATGAATCCCCAACAAATCTGTAGCCAATAAAGCACTTCCCGGTAGTTAACCCTTCGCGGGCGTTGGTATCAACTGTACCGCGACATTAACCCGTGCGGTCACTTCGGGTGACTACGGCCACCTTCGGCTCAGGCCCGGTTTACTTGGCTGAGACAGCCATATTTCTTGCCGACCACTTGAGCTTCAATTTTAGAACGTACAACACAAAATCATTAATTAAATTTAATGTAAAGGCCTTGAAGAGTAACGTGAAAAATATATAGTTGATATGACATCTTACTAATATTATACGCCGCGCCTTATTGGTTTTGGATGAAATTTAGACCCCATAAATAAAACAGGATATTTTTTATACCGATAAATATAAGATCCCTTGCAAATGCGGGTAAAACCGCAGGGTGGGAGCTAGTTCTATGTATAAAAGACATGATATATTGAGACATGTAAAAAAATCTTGAAACAACACATCAAACTTTCAAGAAATGAAATGATTAATTATTAATGAAATAACTTTATAATGTATACTAATAAAGTAATAGTATAGAATTAATTAGGTCCCTTCAGGTGTCGCTTACTAAAGTTTAATAACTTAAATATTAAAATGAACCAGGCCGTGATATAATTCAGTTAGATGGAAGGAATAGTTAGTTAAAAACTTTTATGAAACTTGCTTCTACAGAGTTTCTGATTATCTGATAACATTAAAACTATATTTACTTAATGAGTTACATTCATTAATATGCATTAATTACAAAGGTTATACCTTGAATGATAAATCACTTATGTTTAAAGTATAAGTTACCACATTAACTTCGTTAAAGATTATTTTTACAAAAATATAAATTCGTTTTAAAAAAACAGGGAATCTACATTTGACAGAGCCGTATTTGATTTAAACATACGATACGTATGTAAAGTTTATTCGCAACAATCCCTTTTGTAGGACAGGATGACCGTTAAGTGATTGCAAAGTGCGAGGGTGCCCTTTTGACCCGCCCTTGTTAAAAATAAGCAACACTTGCCTCCTGACCTGGAAATAATGTCACGCACATCGCTTGGTAAAAATATGATTTTTACCAAAAGTATTTTTGTAGGATGTTTTATAAAATATTACAATATCTATCATGTGGAAACGAATACCCAATTACCTTAATTAACCCTTAAATACCTACGTGCGGTCTCTGTGACCACTGCTTTTTTTTCTTTTACGTATGATAAAACCTAATATTTTGAATAGTTTGACCTCACAAACATCAACTTGTAAGTCACACACATGACAAACGCACTGCAATAATTTGCCCTCCGTCCATAGAGGCCGGCCCAGAATCCCTATAATTGTGATAAATCACTTTGTACCCGAGACCAGCGCCAGACTGCGCTAATGGCCCACACTTGAGCGAAGGGCATTAATAAAGAACCTTTGGCCCGCTCACAAAGTCACGGAAATCGTTTTCGGGGAGGCCGCACCTCGCGTGTGTGAACGAGTATGTCTTAAAGAAATCAGGTTATAGTTGGGTACCTACACGGTATGTTTTGGTCTCAATATCCTTTATAGAGAAAAAATGGCGTACGACAGTGTTATTAACAAACTCCTGTTTACTGGATAGAAGTACTTATTACACCATGTTAAGACTTATTTTTGCTCTTACATTGCTGTTAAAGTTTTACAGTTCGCATAAGACAAGCAAGGCAAAATAATACTTTAACTCGTAGCGGCTACGAGATTTGATTTCTTACTCAATACGCTACGGCCTACGAGCATGCTACGACGTAGCATTATGAGTCACATAGATAGATAGATACGTACTTGTTCGTCCAAAGAGGAAAAATACATAATATTATTATGCCTATAAAATGTATAGACCACACAATAAAAAGCTAAAAGTATTTAAATGTCACTCAACATCCCGGGTGCCGTAGTGGTATTGGAAAAAACGATGGAAACTGAGTTGTGTTAAACACTCACATTTTTTCAGCTATTTCACGAATAAAATCGCTTTATATTGCGTTATTTATTTTTTATAGGTAAATAAAACTATTGAAAGGGTTCGTTATAGTGTGGGCAAGACCCAAGTCAGATTTTTACTATTCCATTCTTATCTCACCCTTTCCCCAACCCTACGACGTGATTAGGCACAAACATCCCTTCAAGTACTCAAGTATAAGTTTTCTAGAACCCTAAGGGCTGCTGAGGGGTGGTTAATGATCACGCACGCTCACACAGCGACGAAATAAAAAGTTATACCTACTAACAGAAACTGAAACAAGGAAGCGGGCAATTCAAAATTTCTGAAGTACAATATTTTACCTTTTTAACATTGAGGTGGATTTTAAAAAATACAGGCCTTTGGGAAATCAGAAGAGGTACGCGGAACAACTGGGTAAACAAACGGGTACGGAAGAATGCTCTTTATTATCATGGTAGTAAGGTTTAGGGAGACACGAGTTGTAAAATTGTAAGTTTATTTCAAATGACCCGCGGCGCGGAGGAACTTGGTGTTTCATTTTCTCAGATGCAATCTTGTTGAGATTCCGTTTGTAGGTGACCGAACAAGTAATTCATTTGCGTTTTTATGTGCACTATATTTTGTTTCTTTTTCACTTGTTTTACTGTTGGATTTTCATTGTCATTTTTTTGGAATTTTATTATTTTCCCTATCTTATTTACTTGATCCATGATCAATATATAAAACACTGATAAAATACTATAATATGTTATAGTTAGTACAGACTAGCTTTTACCCAAATAACCGAAGGATCTAAATATTTGACCGAAATTAGAAGAATCAATGTTTATTTTTCATGCGTGTCAAATTTCATAAAAATCCGAGTTTTTTAGGTTAGTCTTTATTACAATCTCACCGTGATAAGTGATGATGTGGCTGAAGGTGGTAAGACCATAGCTTAGAAGGAACTTCAAGAGCCTGGAAACCAGGCAGGTGGGTAGGTACTACAAAGTACTTTACCATCAGTGTTATGGTTTCCTCACGATGTTTTACTCCACGATCTTCGTCGCGATATCCAACGTTTTTTTTTTTTTTTTACTTTGTATAGGCTTGTGTTTGACTACAATCTCACTATGGTAAGTGATGATGTGGCCGAAGGTGGTAAGCACACAAAGCCTAGAAGGAACTGGCTCTCAAGTGCAGCTGCCGGAACACACCAATAGGTTTTTGTCACCACTGAACTATCATCGCCAGTAGAAAGTAGTAGTCGTGTAAAGATATACTTCAGCTAGTATTTAAACATTATGTTAAAATTGGGAAGCTAACTTACAAAGTAATACAGTTTCAAAACTTTAAGCAAAGGATCTCTTTTTAAATTCCAAGAAATGCACCGAGAAATACAGTTTCGAATGCAAAAAATGTGAATTTCAACTCGTTAATATAACGAAACGTGCTCTTAATTAGCTGACACACTTCTGTAACTTTAGGTTAAATATTATTTTGCTGAGCTTGTTTTAACATACATCGTTATCGAGTTCGTCTGCTAACTTTTTTAATTATATCACATGTATATTTTAAATTGTTTTGAAATTTATTTGAATACATAATGCATGAATAAATAACATTTTTAACACAATATAAAATTTACTCAATGAAATTTTCAGTGTCCGGTCACGCCTGCTCGTGGTCCTGAGCAACGTTCTACCTACTTTCACTTAAGGGGGTCACACGCGGCGAAGATACTATAATATTTTATCTTCAGATCATGAGACAGCATTATACAATGAAAAGAGAAGCAACGACCTACCTCTTACCTACCTACTTTCAAGCAACGACCTACCTCTTACCTACCTACTTTCCTTCTCTTTCGCTGGTATAGCACTGTCTCATATATCTTAAGATAAAATATTATCGTATCTTCGCCGTGTGTGACCCCCTTTAATCTACGATTTCTCATTTTACCACGGAACCTATGTAAAAATATTACTGATCTACAATCTAGACAATATTTCTTATTAGTACGTTATTAACAGTCGTAGTAATTTGCAAAATAATAAAAATACACTCACCGGTGAAAATAAATATTTTGAATTCACTTTATTTTTTCATAAACATAAAACATTCTAATAAATTTACTAAGTAAACGCACAGATTCACGTAAATCGAAACAGCGTAAAAAGATCCACAGAAAACATATTGTTTTTACTTTTTTGCTCTACCCACAAAAAGTTTGTGGTCAATCTCGATAGAATAATCGATTCCAAACATCAGAGACAAAAGATAAACATATGTAAATGAGAAGGAAAATAGTAATTATAAAAATCCATTCTCCTTGGTCCAAGTGACCAAAACAGGACCTAGAGATTTTAATTTTCGAGGTAATATATCTTGACTATCTTAGAAAATATTTCAATTTTCTAAATTCAATCCCTAAAATAGTAAAATAGCCTAATCGCGGATGAAAAATAATTCTGTGCGTAAAGTGTGTAAAGTAATGCGTTCAGTAATTTATCTTTTTTCTTAAATTTAAAAAAAGTGCTGTTACCAGCATGATCTCACAAATGTAAGCAAACAAACATACCTCATTCCATTGCAGGTCATATAATGCGAGCGGCGAGCCATCCAACAATGAAATCACAAGTTAGGCAGCGGGGCGTCTCCTTTTTAAATTATTGCGTTCTCAACGAGACAATTTGGGGAATGTATTGTAGGAACGAACACCCCAATCCTCAGGATTACACTGAGCGTCGAGAATTTGAGAGAAATGTGCAAAATAACATTTTCTTATACCGCCATGTGTATGTGTGTAGCGCTGGAGGTTATTTCCTCTTTTTTGGGCTTTATTAAATGGGTTAGTGTCATTGCCTTATTTAATTTAATGTTTTATTTCGTTCTAGCTATCACCCACGATCCTGAGAAGAAACAGTAGCCTATATCCTTCTCCATACCATAGGAATCATACTAAACTCTTATTGGCAAACTGTCATTAGCTCGTCCATATGTCAAAGTATAACCCGACCAAATATAGTGTGAGCATAATTAATTAGCTTTCGCAGACAATTTCATTAGGGCAAGCGTAAGATAACAGATGGACCGGCGCGTTCAATTACCCAAACGTTGGGTTACCGCATTGTTAATGTTATTAATGGGTTAATACCGCAAAGACAAAGCCGGGTATTGTCGGCGGTATTTGCCGGTTAAATTTGGAAGGATATTTTGCGGTAGTACGGTACTTGGGCGCGGTTTTAAAATTAATATTGACGCAATACCGACGGGACGGTTCTGAAGTTGTGGCTACCTCGATGTTTGAGCGAAGAATTTTGTCCGATATAATAATACAGGGTCAAACGAAATTAGTTTTTTTTTAGTTGGTTAATTATTTTGATTATTGTTGCAAGCACTAATAAAAAAACAAGAATATATTTTATGTCGGTGCATCGTAATGTCGTATTTTTAATAATAAATCTATATCCTTTTTGTTTTTCTAATAGATTTAATAATTTTGAAAAATAAGGAGAGATTTTTATAACGCTTTTTTACGCTTCTTCGAACGCATAATGAAGGCTTTCGAAACTGAGCCTCGCGTAAGTGCTTCAGTAAATCAGGTAGTTTGTCAGCGTCGTAGTATGGCCCAAAATGTATGAAACTTAATGTATCATAAAAACCGGCCAAGTGCGAGTAGAACTCGCGCACGAAGGGTTCCGTACCATCATCTATAAAAACGGCAAAAAAATCGCGTTTGTTGTTTGGGAGCCACCCTTTAATAATTTATTTTGTTTTTAGTATTTGTTGTTATAGCGGCAACAGAAATACATGATTTGTGAAAATTTCAACTGTCTAGCTATCGCGGTTCTTGAGATACAGCCTGGTGACCGTCAGACGGACGGATAGACAGCGATGTCTTAGTAAAAGGGTCCCGTTTTTACCCTTTGGGTACGGAAACCTAAGAATAAACTCACACAATAGCTCTTATTCGCTTAAGTTCAACATAAAAAATCCTAAAACAGAGTGAACCACAGAGTATAAACAAGTCATTACAAAATTCCACGTTTATAAAGGCTATCCTGTAAACAAACAATCTTACAGGTCACTGAATAAAACACACAAACGAGGGTAGACATGTCGTTACCACCGTACGCGCCCGCGCCGCGCTCTGTTGTTATAATTAATTCCATATTCAACTTGGGATATGCGCTTGCACTGCACACATGAATATTAAATCGACTAAGAGATAAAATGCTAATTCTCGCAATATGCATACATATTTATAGTGTGGACTAAATTAGAGGGCAGATAACAGTGCAGGCTAGATACCGGAGTCAGATTATGTATAACACGGATTTGCATTTGGGTATGATTTAGGTTTTATTGTATATCGCACGTTATTATGGTAATTAAGTGGCAAATAATTTATACTGTTTGTGTAGTAACTATATTGTGTTCTGTATATATTTAATATAAGGTCAGCAACGTAATTTGCTGAACAGATCTAAATTTACAAAAAACGGGTACAATAAACTATAATTTTTGTAGTAGCTTCCGTCCCGCGGTTTCACCTGCGGTCGCGAGGGATCTTATGTTTTTCCGAGATACTAAGTATCATATATGTTAATCCAGAATATATTCTATCTGTGTGCCAAATTTCATCTAAATCAGTTTACACGTTTCGGAGTAGAGTGGTAACAAACATCCAAACTTCCAAATATAGAAGCATTCACATTTATAATGTACTAGCTGTCCCCCCGGTTTCACCCGCGTTCCCGCGATAATAGTAGCCCATGTTCTTTTCCATAACATAGGCTATCTGTGTACCAAATTTCATCGCAATGTTATAATGTATATAAGTATGTTATAGTCGGATTAGCAGGATAACAAAAAATTGTAAAATAACTGTTTAGTTTCTCTTTTCATATCCATGATTTTAGTGTACAAATGTTTTGTAAATTTATGTTGCAGTCTGTACCACCTTGTTTTGTTTTTATCATAATATTTTCCTTCACCGAAAGCTCAAGTTCACTATTGAATTCTAACCGATGACAGTTGCCACGGCATTTGACGTCTCAACCACTGAGCTATCATCGCCTTATACGACAACAAATAGAACTTATATTAAAGTCACTGGTTGTGGGTTACCACAGTAAATATATTATATAAGTACGACGCACGGTTCGGTTGTACCCAAGTTTTAACAAGAACAAGCGACACGCGTTACCGGCAATTCATCAAACTTTGCCGTTTTCACGCGTTTAATTCAGTTTTACATGTTTGTTTCACTTTGATGTGTAGACACTAGATGTGAGAAAATTATCTGAAACGAGTCGTTCATTTCGGATAATTTATAATTTTTATGAGTTAAAATTGTCGTAAGTCTAATGTTAAAATAATGCTGTATTTTAAAGAAATTGGTAGAATTTTGTTTTGAATTTATTTTAATGTTTGTGTGCATGTTTGTTTCTCAATCACGTCGTAATTGCTAAACATAATTAAATGCAGCATACCTAGTATTTATCCTGTTATAAAAAAATGGATACTTTCATCCCTGAAAAATCCGGATAACAGCAGAGAGGATTTTAGCTAATTGTAATTTATTCCATCAAGAAAATTCAACACTTCCAGAAACTTTAGGCATCTCCAAAGGAACTCGTTGGCAAATTTATTATGCGTGATTATACCATATTTTGCACTCTACGCGTAAGCAATAAAGTCTTCTTTAAGTTAAAGATTTCACGACACAAGTCATCCATGTTTACTAATAAGAATCTCGTCATTTTCCGACAAATCAACAGGGAAGTTGGAACGCCTTTTCAATTTAGCCGAAGTACCAGCTTGGTGAAAATTATTTGTCTGTCTGAAGCATCTTGAAAGTAACAAAAAGCTATTATCTTGAATATTGATGAAGGGGTGATGTAAAATTCATTATTAACTTTACCGATTTATGATGGTTTGATAGTCTTTTATTTATGAAAATCAAAATTTCAATAATGGAATTAAATGGAATTAGGTACATACTCAATTCTATTTTCAAATATTGAACTTTATTTAAATATGTTTGTAGTTTTAAAGCTAAGATACCGCTTTTCTGTTTAAAATTAAAATCGGAATACTAAACAGGGCTGTCGCGGATATGCAAAATAGTACCGTATTTCATTGACCGCAAACTGATTTTATCTCTAACTACTTAGCATGTATGCAAACAGACACAGTCGGAGAATATCTCTTCACAGAAAACCGCTACAGTTTATTGATAAGTTAATTAATTAAACTGCATTCCTAATGCTGCCCATACTTCAGTATATTAACCAATATTACTCAGTAATTGTTGAGTGCGTTTAATTATTGCAAATGCGCGCCCCGACAGATTAGAGAATCGAGGACTGAACGCACATACCCAATATTCAAGCGCATATTAATGTCTGCACAGATTATATCAACTGTCTCAAACGTCTACGGCACCTGTTCACTGCAATAATGGTGGTATTGAACTTGCGGGAGCGGAAACCAAACGCAGTTCGCACGTCTCTAACACTAATGTGTTTCAATGAATAGTTTCTATGGAAATCTCAACCTTGACACTTAGAATTAGAAGCCAACTAGATTAAAAGTGCGAGTAAATAGAAAGTACAGAGACCCCGCTTTCCGTTTGTCTGCTGCTAATGAGTCGGTCAATTAACTAACACATTAACGGTCCACTTCGTTATGAGAGCGGTGGAGTAACAAAACGTTTTTAGTTCGAAATTCATCTGCATTCCAATTAATTTGAATTTCGAACCGAGAGCAATCCTGGCTCTATTTTTAAATCAAAAATATTATATTTCCGTGCTATTATTGTGCATCGCGAAATGGGGTTTTACGATTTTATCGTCGGGAAATCTGTGAGTGTTCGCCTTTTGCATATTTTAATCTATTCTACTTAAAGCTGGCTTTTTCGCACCTGAACCCGGGGTGTTTTAAAACGAATTTACCGCCTCTTTGTTAGCGAGTCTACGTGTCTGTTAATTCGTTTACTCTTTCCGAGTAGGGCTCTAATGGGAGGGCTTTTCTTGCAATTAGCCGCAATTAAGATACTTGGTAAGGAAATACCTCCGGGATTCTTGGCTGGGGATCGATGCCGACAGTTGAATCGATTCTAAATTGTCGATGTATCGCATACTGACATTGTATCGCGTTTCGGTCGCAAAGAGGATTTGTTTGTATTGATAATTAAAAGCTGATTCGGTGGAATATTAATGGTGGTTCTCATGCTATTTTCGTAAAGTAAAACGCAAATTGAACAGCGTTTCTTAATTTGACTGCATTGTTTATTTCAGAATTGATTTAACATACTTAATTGTTTTTAATTATATATTATATCAATCGCGATCCTGGCCTGCGACGATGGATACGTCGATGAATAAATTTATCAACAACAAATCTGGGAATGACATTCCAGAAAAATAATTAAACCTAGTATATCGATGTTTTAAATTTATCGAAAATCCATTCTCGTAGGGTTAATCAATAGATAAGTTTTCTGACGTTATAATGCTCTTCGATTGTAAATAAAATATATTTCGTACTATAACAAATCGAAAAAAATATTACCGTAGATAAGGAACAAAATAACAACAAAACGAAATGTACCCACACATTGTATTAGGTAACGGCTCCCATAATTTATCGACAATCAAACTTTATCGTAGCACAGATAATAAATTAAATAGAGAATGTCCAAATAAAGGCGACAGGCAAAGGTTATCTGTGACCAACATTAAGCTTCCTTGTCGCACTATCTCATATTTCTAGTCTGTGATCGATAAATAGGCGCGACCTATTATAATTAAAGCCAACGGTCGATAAAATCGACGTGTAGCGCTTCGGTATCGCTAGTGCGGTGGTTTATCGATAAGTGTGAGATGCGGTTGGGTGGCCGGACCACCCGCGGGGTTGCGCAACCACATTCATCGAATCAGAGAACTTATAAAACCGTAACCTAAATTAAGTGAGCATCAACATGTAAATATATTTAGAACAATAGACTCGGTCATGTCGCACGGTTTAGAAGATTGTAAGCGGTATGTGTAGTGTGGACTTTATTTTATTTTTATTGGTGTTCGAATTCTTTATTTAAACTGAGTTGATGGTTGAACACGAAACAAAGATGGAAAGAGTTATGAATGTTACATAAATATTCAATTGTTACGTGTTACTATTGCGGTAATAAATTTAAAGGAGTGGACTATCTTAGGGCCATTTACCTCAATCTTTTAAACTTAAGCGGTATATTTTTACAACATTAGGTAAATAAGGTATTATTATTTCATTATTTAATTGATAAAAAACGAATTGACTAAAAAGGTTGAAGTCAGTAAAAATATAATTTGATAACCAGTTAAGCAAAATTTGTAGTTTCAATCAAGATAGAGCATAATGTAGTCGTACTTACGGTATATTATACATATTATATATTGACTAGAATGTATACGTAATTGCAATAATAAATCAGAGGGCCAATAAAATAAATGAGTGGAACGGACTCTGGACTTCGTAACGCATTATCTAAGATTTCTTGGAGGCAATCAAAGGTGAGAAGGAATTTGGTGCAAGTTAGGAACTTATAGAGTTTAGAAAAGAATATTAGTGATTATATTTTCAACAACAATAATTTCCAGCCTGAGATTTTACCATCGAGGAATCAAATATTCTGGGATAAAAGAATAAACCATGGCATATAGATATGAAAGAAAAAGCCCTCACGGCTGATAAATTATCAAGGCGTAAGATGATGCAAAAGAGTTGTGGGTCTTTTTTACTAAATTAAAATTTGACGGAGTATTCGCAGCTTTTAGTCAAAAATAAGTACAAGTTCCATTTATAATTCGAGTATATTGTTGGAATATATACCTATCAGTGATAGTGAACGAACCTAAAATTTTAAATGACATAATGTCCTACAATAGATCCATTATTAAATTCACAATTTTTCTGTTAATTTAACACATTAATAAGATAAATATTTTTTTCTATCATAAAATAAAAGAATTCACAAGGTGATCTTTTATTTATTTATTATTAACTGGCGTTATGTACCTCAAATCAATTTGATTTAAAAAACGCTCATCTCTCCCGCTGCCGCTCATAACATGACCTCTCTACCGTAGCGAGCGTGATTTGTGCAGGTGCACACCGCAATCACGCACCATTGTGTTCGAAGCCCAGACGAAGGCTCTGGGCAAGGAACTCAGCTCTTGGGGCATGGCAACAAACGATTTATACCTTTTGCTACCTTTTACTTGAACTTGTGACGCTCGAGTTTGACCCTTACATTTATTTTTCACAATAAGTAACTTCATATTGTTTAAGCACCGAGAATTTATTTTCTGCAAGTAATGGTTCAATATAATTTTAATTTATAGATACATTAAATAAAACTAAGGCAAGACGTAGGTACAAACCGTAGAGTCTTCATATAAAAAATATTTACCTGAAACAAATAAAATAATAATTAAATAAGTATTAGAGATACGTTTTGCTTAATCGGCGGAACGCCTGGCATCTAGGACCGCTGTGTGCGGAATACCGCAGATTGCGGGCACGCCCAGGGGCCTGGCCGCGGCCCGTGTGCATACCTGTGCACTGTGCCTGTGCATCATGTTCATGCGTGCTCGTGTGTTCATTTTATATAATTTACGGGCGGTGCATGTGTTGGTGTGGTGTTATTATATCAAATTGAATTTAGAATGTCTTATTTATGTCGTCTGTATTTATTGAATTAATTTTAGAACATTCGTATTGCAAGTAATTTTAATATTAATACAAATTAAGGCTTGGATAGTTCTTAGAGAATGACTGATAAAAATCATAGAGACGTGCTAAAATACAAATAAAAGCTCCAAAAGGACTTCTGAATATTTACAGAATTGAACATCGCAGCTACAATAGGTTTTTACCGAATTTCTGAATATCAGCAACCTGACTTTCCGAATGGCTGCCTTCCTCCCCATTAGTTTCACCGTGAACGGGCACTTTTTGCCGTTTTCAATTCCGCCGACGATCAATTAGACACAGTTTAATGGATTCGGGTGTCGTCTAGTGGGTGATCGATCACGTGGAATAAGTACATTAAGCACTAGTTAGTAGGATGTGGCTCTACAGACGCGATCATCGCCTGATCGATGGTGTGACGGTACTCGGTAGTGAACGGTGCGCGGGAAAGCGGCAGTTCTTTTTTTAAATAGGAATAAGGGCGGACGTTCATCAATCACACAGCCTTATAATTTTGGATAGATATTCTAATAAGCATTTTATTGGATACCATATCTGTGTAGTGATGTGACATATACAGCTCGATTAATTTTCGATAATATATTCGATACCGTTTTTAATCGACTAATGTGATTTTTTTTCTACGAATATAGGAAACATTTCAATGAGTTGAGTTTGCTTGTAAATTAATCAATTGGTTTATGTGTATATTTTAGTATGCATTGCATTGCAATACAATATCAACAGAGTTGTGAAGCTAAAAAATTGTGTCCATGTACGTACCGTAGTCAACGTTTTTAAACGTAATTTTTTGCAGTTTTAATGATATTATTTGTTCAGAGCAGGTTGCATGTTACATGTTAAAAGAAAATAAAAAGCATATAAATATGTTGGAACAATGAAGTATAAACAAATAGGGAGCATTTTCGTGCGTCAACCGTGGTAAGTGACGCAGTCACGGAAATGTCACTTGATTAAAAACCATAAACAAGAAAATAAATATGGCGGAATGAGCGGGGCGTGTTCCATTCGCTGGTTATGTTACGAATAAATTGCATGTTTGTTTATACTATATTTATGTAAATAATATGAGCAAACTATGATTAAAGTATAGTACTTAAGTATTTTGGTTGTATTAGATTACAAGTTACCAGGCAACTTGAAAAAAAATATAAAAAAAAATTCAGTCAGACATGTTGAATAGTAGAAGGAATTTGTTGTCTAAAAACTTGCTCTATCGTTAGTAAGACAATAGACAATTATCTGTAGTTCTTTTAAATTTTGAAATTTATAAACAATTCTATTTAGGTTCTTTATAATTATAGGAAGGCTGATAATCAGGTAGGCCGGTGTTGTCGATCTTTAAAAAGTCTATAAGTCAACTGGTCTCAAGAACAGCAGCCGGAACACACTGGTAGATGCTTGGCGACAAATTTTCAACCTCTCGATGTTTTAGGTAAAATTACGTCGCACGATAAATAACCTTTCTGTCAATTAAATAAGATTCCAATTTTGTTTACCAACAAAATAAACATTGATTCGATTTCACCTGAATTATCAGTTCGGTTGCGTAAATAATTTAAGAATCGGTCACGTCCATCACCAATTCCCCGCATTCCTTTTCCGCCGACATATGCGGGCGCGTAAATAACTCAATGTAAGCATTAATTATGTCGAGTGATCTTGAATGAGCTGGGCGTAACACAACTACCCGTGATAAACGGAACGTGATCTTTGAACGTTCCAATTTTATTTATTTCTTTTTTGTTTAAGGCTTTTACAATTAGCTTTTATTTATACCAGTTATCCTTTTTTCGTATAACAAAATTTGCAGCCAGCATGCGGCCTCTTTATCCTATTTTTATATTATACTAGCTGTCCCCCGCGGTTTCACCCGCGTTCCCAAGAAAAAAAACAGCTATGTCCCTCTCCATACCATAGGCTATCTGCGTACCAAATTTCATCGTGATCGGTTCAGCGGTTTAGGTGTGAAAAGGTAACAAACAAATAAACAAACAAACTCACATTCGCATTTATAATATTAGCTTCCGCCCCGCGGTTTCACCCGCGGTCCCGAGGAATCTTATGTTTTCCCGGAATAAAAAGTAGCCTATGTGCTATTCCAGACTATAATCTATCACTGTGCCAAATTTCATCCAAACCCGTTCACCCGATCTGGCGTGATAGAGTAACAAACATCCATCCATCCATTCATCCAAACTTTCGCATTTATAATATTATAGTAGCAATATATAGTTAGGATAGGATTAGGATTATTCGTTAACTGTTTTAAACAATAAACTAAATTAATATTATTATAAATCAATTTGTTACTTAATCAAAATCACAAACCGCACAGTCTATCTGGAATAGATATTGGGTCATTATTATCGAATTTCATAGTTTTGCGACTAACTTAGACATTGAGATTGCGGAAATTCCAAATCTGTGACATTATCTTCTTGATAGTATTGTCGTGCTTGAATCACTACCGCAAGTAGATTGTCGCAATCTAAGTTTAAATAACATAATGGATCAGGATGATTGTTTTTACTGGTAGTTCAATAATTATGAGTTCGCCTTACTTTATCTATCCTTCAATTGACATGTATTATTTTTTATATACCAATGGACAACTAAATGAAACAATATATTTCAATATGTTTTTGTTTTAATTTTCTTACTTACATTCCAATTCTTCCAATGTAGTTCAATAGATTGGTATTTTGACCTAAATGGCATGAAATATTGGCATAGCACAGGTGGACCGACCGTTCGTTCACGTCTCAAGCAAAGGGAAGTGCACACGACTTAGATGGATTGACGACCATTAGGACTTGTCTAGTATGTAAAAGCCTTATGTGCGGGAGGAATGAACTCTATTGTGTTCCAGGAATACTTTCAGAATTTTATTGCCATCACATAAGTAGGTATTATTTAATTCGATAGTGGAATATTATGTTATTAATGAAATTTCTGACACTTTCTAGAAACAATCTAGGGCATATTTACCGCTACCGCATACCAAATTTCGTCTCAATAAGCTTTGCTAGTCCATATACGTGATTGACTTAAAGTCCTAACAGCGTAATTACTTTCATGTTAATTATATTTGTACCTACTGTTTGTCAAATTTTGCACCTATTAGTGCTTTAGTAATTTTTGGATGACTAATGTTGTGCCCACAATCATGTATAATGCTCGTGATAAAAAAGTAACAAAACTGAATAGATTGTTAGTTGTAGTGCATGGTACTGGGCAGGTGACCTAAGTTACTACTAGCTAGCTAGTATGTACTATAACTAGGTATAGGATAGGCTTTACGCTGGCCAGCTATAAGATTCAGTTTTTACCTTGCGTTTCTAGCTGCATTTTCAAAAGCACGCCACCTATTTTCCTATCAAAATAAGATAGAAAGAGACAAACATAAATAGCTGTCCCATACCGATGTAAGAATCAACAAAGCGCCTGTTTATGTTAATGAAATATGATCTTATCGGTACTCGGTCGAGGTTTACGTTTAACTTAAACTTAAAACTTGCTTGAAAGTACTTTAAACTAGGTTTCCCCTCGATTGTGTGCTACACTACACCGTGTTTGTTCTCGGTAACCGATGCTATCGTACTTTACGTAAAACGTTGCGTTTTTGATCGAATCAACTGCTAGAGACTCGGTCGCTACCGTGTCACGTTTTATGGCCAAACTGTAGTATATTGCGTCCTATTTCAAGGAAAATTTAGAAAGCTATAACTTTATCAGGTATTTGCGTGGATAAATCGAAAATTAATTAAGGTTCTTTTTATGTTAAAATAAATATCGATGAATTGTATCCCACTTAATTAATACTTCATTATGTATGACCAAAAAATACGGTTTTTATTTAAAAAATAAGTATTTATTATTAATTTCAAAGTCCAGGGGCACATTTCATCTGTCGGTAATTTATTGTCCAGACAAGTTGTGACATCGGCCCATTGAGCGGGGTTATTTATGCACTACGGAATTTAAGTTAAAACTACTGAAATTTATTCACTTTCAACGCTCCGACAAATTACAATTAATGAATTATTTAGACAACAATTGACATGTGTACCTACTTTATTTTCAGCCAGTGTTTGCTTAGTAAATTTAAATGGTGAATGATTTTACCGATAAATATTTTTATGTTTGTATTCGTTTTAAACTTAAAATGAAAATGTTTATTATTTTTATTTTATTCATTTAAAATTGTCCAAGTGATGGAAATTACAACAACAATATTTCGTTATTTGATTTTGAAATTAAAACCGAACCTCTTGTTAAAATTATTTCAATAAATTGGTGTATGATCAGCCGGTAAGAAAATAAAACCTTTTTAAATTTATATTTCAATTCGAATTTTGAAACATATTACTGAAGGGCACGTTCCAAATTAATTTTAACATTAAAGGCGTAGTTAAACTTAACCTGAGTAAGGAGGTAAAGTTTGGAAGTCAGCCTTAGAACATTTCGCCACATTAGCAACTACATAACTACGTTATTAAAGAGCCAGGAGCCACATTATGTTAACGACTTTATTTTCTAGGCGTAATGTGTTATTTCACTCTTGGTGCGTCAAAACATTCATGTTGTGTTAAAGACTCCGACATTGTAATTATTATTTTTTTTAAAGCTCAATAAAGTTGAATGTTGAAATTGTTTTTTTTTTATGATGTCACAAAGTCACGCATCCATCCGCATTTTGGATTTGAACTAAAACCAATGTAACCATTCTAATAGCGAAAGGTGCTTCAGTATTCAACGAGCACCCTTATCTTGTGTTATCCTAATCCCCCCGGATTATCCCACTTACCTAGAGTTTGATCAATTTAAATGCCTCCGCTGAAGCCTTTTAATAAGCTCTTTGTTTACGTTCAATTCAAAGCTTTAGGCTTTATTTTAATTGTAGTCTCGAAACATATCAAAATTCTACCTATACAATAGAAATAATCTTTTATTTATGATCGTTCTCAAACAGGGCGAACAGTATACCTAATGATATGTCAGAACTACCTAAATTTGCAATACCAGGAGACAAGAATATTTTCAACAGAAAACAACACGTAGGTATACCCATTTGGGGAGTACCGAGACTAATAGGGGTCACCTTAGGGCCTGTGTTAGTCCTAATGTTTTCTGTAGGATGAACATTTTTCTACCTATTTCGACATACAAGATTGATTAACGTCAAATGACGTTAGGATCTAATTCATAATCTTTTAAAAACCTTGTTTGTACTGTAATATGGTTTCGTACTTTCGACTCCTCTTGCAAAGGTTTTATAGTAGGTACCTATAGTATGTAAACAAACCATTTAAAAATGGAAAGTCTCAAATACAATAAACATGATATATTAAAGATAAAACAATTAATTGTGTAATTCTACAAAATAATACAAAACAAAATGATCTTTTGACGTTATAATATTTGTACATAAGCGATACCAGTTAGTAGATTAACTCGCCTAATGAAGGGCTTGAAGCAACTCGGGCGCGGCGCAATGTACCCCCAAACTAATGTTGCCCCAAACACTTATAGAGATAAACGGGCTAGCTCGGTTACGTTTTACCAGACACGGCTCTAAAAGGGTTCTACCATGGTAATAATTAATTGGGGTATATTCCATTTTCAAAATTAGCATGATTGCGTTTTTACTATTTGAATGTGGAACATACTTTGAAAGGGATTCTCATTAGATTAGTTTTAAGTAGTTGGTATATTCATCTGCTAAAGAAAATGAGAGAAAAAAGCTGATACTTCGAAGTTCGACACAGGTTACTTACTGGCATTATATTGTTGTTTATATTATCCATTATATATAAGATGTGAGTTTATATATAAATATAATCCAAGTAAAAGGGCAATAGAGAAAGAAATAATAACTTACTTTTTCATAAGCAAAGAGGTAAGTATTCACCTGAAAACCGCTACAACAAAAGGAAAAGAATATATAAATGTACGGGAATTTTCCACGGCGACACGCCATCAATTTTCCACGAGAGCAAAAAAGTTCCGTACAATAAAAATATAATATCTATCAATTTAAAAAAGAAGAGAACTCCCTATAAGCGGAGAGAAAATTCCATTCCAACGTGAAAATAGCTTCGTTGCTTCCACTTTAACGTCGAAAGGGTTTCCCGCGAGCTAGTAATAAAGTAATTTATCCACTTTCGATAACAGGCCAATAATCCCCGAGCGTGCTTCGCGGGCTTATATGAGGAATAAATAACCGTTGAGGAGTTTGCGGAGTTTGAGGAGTTGGGGAGTTTGGTGGATTTGGCGGCGTGCTGCGGGCGATAAGGCGTGCGCATCCGATGCGAATGCACGCCAAACCTATAGAAATTGTAATAACTCCTCTATAAGTTCCTGATTGAATTCGCTGCATTAGTGAATAGGGATGTCCAGTTAAGGGATTTGTTATGCCATGTATTTATACAATAATTATAAAGAATGAAAAGTCGCAATACATGAGCATGGATCAATAGGTCCCTACCTTAGCATAAAGTTACGCCACTAGTTTTTTTTAGTTAGTTATTTATTTATCTATCTATGTATTATTTTAATTTTCAATAACCCAAAGCAATGAGCAATTAGAGCACTACTATATACACAATACTCATTAACACTGAAATTTACCCTATAATATAGATATTTAGGTTGAAAGTACATCAACGCTTAAACCTTGGCTAGGCACAAATCTCATGACGCTCCGACTAGCGTTCCGGGGCAGTTATTACGTCCTATAGAACTTACTTCAATAGTAACTTTGTTGAGTTATAGGGTTGTCACCTTTTAGTATTTTTCAGGATAGATTTTTGAAAGCTATTTCAATTTCAGAGTTAAGGATTTTTCTGTCTGTTTGTATCTTATTTGCGTGTGAATAACTATGTATAAGCCTGTGTTTGACCACAATCTCACTATGATAAGTGATAATGTGGTCGAAAGTGGTAAGTACACAAAGGAACACGCACCTAAAAGGAACAAACCAAGTGTAGGAACACACCGGTAGGTGTTTGGTGAGTACTGTAAACTACCCTACCACCGTGCTATAGTTTCCTTCACTAGAAGCTCAAGCTCATTGTAGGATCCGAACCCACAACCTTCGTCACGGCACTCGCCGTCTCTACCACCGAGCTATCATCGCCTTTCAGGTCATTACACCGAATGTGGTAGTTAATTTTTAGGAGGCAACCCTAGATGAAGTGCAAATAACGATAACGATTATAGCTTTATGAATATAACATGTAGAAGTGTTATATAACTTAACTGTCGCAGTATAATTTCACGTTTTAATTCAATTTTGTAAAATACGTATTCAATTAAGCCTAGCTCTTGTAGTCGGGTTGGGTAAACGGAGACAGTCTGTGATTTGCGAAGGTTTGCTTTTAGTTTGTACCTACTTGTTACATCTACATTGTTATGTTCTATGGAGCATTTAATATGTATCTATGAGTAAGCGGTAATAGTTTTTATAACTGTTATTTCATTCGTTATATTAAAATTTATTTAGGTAGTATGCCGGCGACATATATTTTTCATAATTTATTGAGGTTATTATAAGATAAGACCAAATTAGCACATACTGGACTAATATGGGAAAAAATTGCTGTAGTATACCGTTATTTTTATAGGAAAGGCAAAGGGTTTTAGCCCATACAGCCTCGTCATTTATAGTCGTTTTCTTCTTAGTTTTTAACCGACTTCAAAAAAGGAGGAGGTTCTATGTTCCACGGTATGTATTATGTTCATAAATTATGTTTTTGATACTCTATGGTCCGCATTATGGAACGTCACTCGAAACATAAGTCAAGTTGCGATTGACCGATTGAAATTGAATACTGAATCTGTGACATAATGTTGTTTTTGAAAAAGCTATAAATTATGAATACAAGTTCTTGGAGTGCGGCCATGATAGCATAATATTCTAAATAATCCCAGAAAAATCCACTATTCAAAATTCGCGGGATTAGATTCAGATGTCCGGTATCCCGGGATAGTGGACGCGTTATGTCCCGATGTTTGCCAATTGCTGATATTATCTTAATAGGATATTGCGGGAGATTTACTGGACGATGGACTCTAGTCCGTAGGGGGCGGACATGATGGTATCCGGTAAAATGGGAAGCCGATGCATTGCCTGTATATAAAATAAGATGTCGTAGAATGTATTGTATTTTTATTCTATGACAAGTATTGTAATCTAGACACTATTTTTTTCTTTGATTTTCATACTTAGATATTAAAAAGATATCGGTTAAAGCATTACCTATAGGTATATATACTTATTAATTTAATCTACTTTCCGTAACTTTGTTAGGAAGTAGTCTATAAGCCCGTGTAATCCAAACCTAAGAAGACTTAATAAAGCGAGTTAGTGAATAAGTAATTAGCAGAACTTCCTACGTATTCATTTTGTGTTTATGTAAAGATACCGTAATGGGTCGATAATCTTTATAAACTGGTAAGAGCTCAGTAGCTGGCGGACAGTGAATGACAGTTCACCGGCTGACCGGTCAACTGACCCTTTGAGAATCGCCTTCTAAATTCAACCATTATACATTTACGTTGAACATGTTTACACAGCGCTACATAGACATGCAAATTCTCTTAAATAAGCATTCTCATAGCAACGATCCATCGTTTCGAGACTTCTCAGGGTCTATTGCTACCCATTTACCCCTAATATTAATATACGTCCTAAACCGTTTTTGGGGCATTTCCTTCGAACTGAAAAACGGCAAGGGCACAACACAGCTAGGTTATGATGTGATGGTATGATTAATGCGAGCAGTTTACGTAATTCATGGCGGCCTAGAAAGCACGCACATTTGTCGCACGATAAGGGACTAGAGCGGCCTAAAGGGGCCTAGTTTGGCCGTGGCGTGCCTGTGGCGTCACCCGCATTATTTCCCCGCACCCATTTGTTCGTCCGTTAGGGAGTTTGGGACACATCGACCCAATTTGTGTTATGTAGCGTTGCAGGGTTATGAAATTGAAATTAATATACAAAAGTTGCGGGTTAGATACGTGGCGGTCGGTTTTGTGAACTGCGTTTGTAACTATCCAATTATAACAATATGGTGCATTCGCTAATGATCATAAAGTCGATTTTCTAATGTATGAATATTTTACGTGCTTTTTACACACTAATAAATAAGAAATAAAGAGGTTGTGATATTTCACACACGGCCTGAAATTGATTCTATTGATGAATGAAACACTGTATGCATCTGCAAGCTATCAGAACGTAAAAAAGTAATTAGAGAAACACTACATCTAACTTTCTAGTTGAAACTGATAGCAAGCAAGTTACGTAATAGCTGCAAACTAAGTAAAGTTTCAGCAATATACAGAATTTAATTAGGACGATTTAAAAATTATCTCATAGATAAAAAGATAAATTCAAACTCATTCATTCAGTTTAGGCCCTCATAAGGCCCTGTGAACGTTACAATTGACTCTACAACAGGTTTGAAATACGCTTAAACTGAGTAGACTAGGGCAAGAATCTCTGCAAGGCATTAAATAATTTATGAAAAAATGCTACATTAGATTGAAAAGACATAGTCAACAATAAACTACAAAAGAACACAGAGTTTAACCACAATTATTTTAACCAGATATAATTTAATGCAAAGATTAGTTTACATAGTACAAGCCATTTTCAGTATACGATGCGATGCAAAACAACCCACAAATCGACTAATACGTATAATTATAATAAATTGCACTATCGTCTAATTCTAAACCAAAAATTCAATTTTGGAACACGAACAACTATTAAATCCGTACCGTCAATGAACAAGCTCCATTTACAAAACACAATGCATAAACAATACGTGAAATGCAATAATTGTTTAGATCCACGTTGTGATAGTAATTACACCCATGTGAACAAAGTTTGTACAACCGAAACGCGTACGGAACCTGGATTTATGACATCTATCCGATTACCGTACGCTATTATAAATGCACTTTGCATATAAACAACATTGCTGTGAACTTTATTACTTGCTGCATAAGGGCTATTATGAAACGTGTTAAGATGTTAGTAAAGTAGGTCACGACCATTAAAAATCTTAACGTGTGAAGGGTCCCAAGGTTCCCATAGCTTTAAGTTATGTTATAATGCGTTTTGGGACATATTAAGAATGTTTTGTGAGTGTTTAATGTGGTTGTGGTGGTGTGGTTTTAATCGACGTGTGATCGTTTAATCGAATATTCTTACTTTACACAATTTTATTAAGCCTATTTATTCTTTATATCTGTAGCCTAGAGTAGATGTTTGAACTTCACCAAATCATATAATGTTGAGAGAAGAACATACCACATTTTCGATATTTGTAAATATCTCATGAATTATTTACCTAGATTTCGAAGAAAAATTTATTAGATATTGAAGAAATTGTGAAGCCGCAAATCGTGAATAGAAATTTCATAGTAAGGTAATGTATAATAATATATACTTCAATGTAGATTTGTAGTTAATTACGCCCGCCTTATTTTAACGTATTATAACTTTGAAATTCTACAGTGCGGCCGCCGAGAGAATGCATTTTGACACCTGTTATCACAATAACTGCTAATCCAATTTCGATGTGACTTTCACGGAAAGTTCAGTTTTTTCATAGGCATAGTTTAGTGACAGTCGTATCAAAATCAGATGAGCCGTTTCCGTGATTAATCCATTAATTACAGGTGTTACAAACGCGTTCTCGCGGGGGCTGCACTTAGTCGTTCGTTGTTCTAACTGCTAGGCTTTAAAAGTATACTTACCACGGTGAGGTACTACAGATCGCGTCGTCCTCGTATCGCCGTCGTATCGTAAATAGTAACAAAGACACAACGCTCACTGCAGCAGTTATTAATCTAATCGGGCTCGCTGCGATCGGCGGCAAGCCGCAATCGTGTTCTATCGTTCATTGCAAGTTTGTCCTGTAATGTGCAGCCTTTGGCTATCAATTTTATTATTATGTTGCGTTATCCGGGAAATCGCTGATGAGAATATTTTTTATTTTGTACGAAACGAATTGCTGCAGTTTGTGGTCTAGCTCGTTTTACATTGTCATCATCATAGTCAGCCTAGGGATGTCCACTGCTGATCATACTCGTATATATTTGCACAATGAACGCGTAAGGAACTTTATGAAGTTTATTACCACTATTCTGTATGAGGCAGAGCCTCAGGTCATCCTTGCATCATTTCATAGGATTATAGTACCTATTATATATTTATTCGACTTGCGTTTGTTCAGGGAACAATGTGGTCAAATATGGTAAACACACCTGGTAAGTAATTACAATAACGTTACAAATCGAGTCATAACTTATTCAATATTGTTATCTACGGATCGAGTACATCTGCCGCTAATCTAATAGGAGCTGAGCCGCAAGAAGCCGCAAGCTGTCGCTGCATGCAACCAACAATCCTGCACCGACCGCAACTATTAGCAGTCGGTTGCACGACAATGCGTCCGACCTCAAAACTATGTAAACAACGTGCAGCAAATCGGAGGATGGTCAATTTTTTTGAGAATTTTGCATCAAGCACATAAAAAATTATAAACATGGATAGTTTTTTTTAATAAACTTGAGTTTAACGATAATATCGCCATGGTAAGTGATGATATGACCGAAGGTTCACAAAGCCAAGAAGGACCTGTCTCTCAAGTGCAACTCCTCGAAAACACCGGTACGTGAGCGTACAAACACAGATACGTGGCGATATATTTTCAACTATCCCCGTGCTATGGTTTCCTCACTATGTTTTCCTTCATCGAAAGCTAAGCAACTCACGACCGTCACCACTAGATTTTTCCCTTGATTATTTACAGAGAATTTGCTTAAGAAGACATAAACAGATAAGATGAGAATTTATGCCAAATTCTTATGTCATAATTTTTCATATCACTTCACTTCACTTCTTGTATAAATGGCAAAATACTTAAAACAGTACATAAGCCGCTGAACTCTTCCTGAAATTTACATCCCACAAAGCTAAAAAAGTTTGAATACCGCTCGCAACAGAGTCGGTGACAGAAGTATGCAAATCTTCTCGTTTTAGATTCGCACGTCAAGATACCGAGTATCTTCTGAAACGTACGATTTACATTGAAACGTACCGTACGTCTATAGCAAGGGCTATGAGATTGATGTTAAAAGTAATTAGGACCTGTATAGGGACGATATCTAATCGAACGGGTGCTTGGAGTGGAAATGGGGAGAGGTACCAAAAGACGGAAACTCGATTCTTAATAATGCGAGTTTGGAATAATAATTTTAGAAGCCTCTTTGAATTGGATTATGCATAAACGACTGAATGGATTTGGTTGAAACTTTGCACATAGATAGATCATACCCTGGAATAACATATAGGGTACATTTTATCCCGGGAAATCATGAGATTCCAGGAACGGGTGTAACCGAGGGACAGAAGCTAGTATTAATAGAAAGATACGTGATTCAGTGACTACAATATGAGTTTAATAATAAACGTTCAGTCTTGAACTTTGATTGGCATTGTATGTAATTGATTTAATTCACATTCAAGGTACACGATAGCAACTACAGTAATAGAAACTCATACATAAAAATTTAAACATTGGCTTCTAATAACTCATTATAGGCCTTTATGACGTAACAGCAGCATCCTGCATTTTTTGTAAGCCAATACAGGAGCGGTATAAAGTTTGCCTTGAAGTACCCAGGTAATAACTGTCTAGTCTATGCCTGCTGGAAAAACTTGCGACGGTTTGTGTAGCTACTGCGTCGTTTCAGTGTTTCCTCATCTTCTATTTAACAAACTAGATTATATAACTATGTAAAATAATATTTTATAAGTCATACGTTTAAAAAAAAAATTGTGTTCGGCAAAATAAATGTTATACCTATCTAAATAAATAAACTAGAACTTAATAATAATTTGTAGTGACCCTTGTATTTCAAATAAGAACCGATGTATCTTAAATCTTTATTGACATGTTACAAGCCTGTCGATTATTCGAATTTAGTCGAGTTTACGTCACTTAGTAGGTCCAGTGTTGGGCGAACCCGATTCGTCCAACCACGATTGATTAATCGTATGGTTGTCGGCACAAGATCGGCAGTCGACTTAATTGAAAAGTCAACATCTCGATGCCCCGTACGATCGATTACGATACGTGAAGCTAATTTATTATTATTCGTTTCGGCGGCGTTCTATGTAGACGATAAATCGGTTGCTGTTGTCGATCTTGTTGTTTTTAATTAGAATCGATATTATCATTTAAACTGAATGTATAATTAATTTCGAAACGCTCGTGTACGTTTATGAAATGATCATTCGATAGTGTGAATTGGGATTGTTTTAAAACGATTGCCAGGTATAGCGTCGAGTAATACCGATTAAATTCACATACAATCGTGTAAGCTCCGAGCACGATTATGGCGAATGAAAGGAATGCAATTACCGCTAATGAAATTATTGAAAATTAATTATGGCGACCGATTTAACTTCAAACAATAATTTGAGGCTGGCTAGTAATTTTCTCATGGTGTACCACGTGAATGTGTATTGTGAAAAAGCGTACGCTTTACGCGAACAATTAGCGGTTTTATATCGCCATAAATGCTTACACACTGCAGCCATGGCAGTTAAGCGGCACAATGAGCAAGTGGCAACCACCACTGTGGCCATTTGGTGCGAATAATTCAGCTGGCTTCGGTTGAAACGGCTGAAATTAGGAGGAATGAGTGTTGAGTTATTGTGCTTTTACTTAAGTTATTACAGTATATTCCAAGGTCCGCGTTTCTACTTAATTTATTTAGGCAGAATTTTTTATAACAATGCGGGTGGAGTCGCAGCCAAAAGCTAGTCTTGAATATTATTTGTGTCAAATCCTATGCATTTATTATTATTATATTACTGCGAATAGATTACGCGGTGGGCAATAAAGGCTGTTCTTTATGAGCCACAAAACGGAACAGAGTTCCGTAGAGGGAACAGCGAGAACAATACGCGGACGACCAGTGCCCGGTTCGTTCGCCAAATAACTTTGCCGAGTTCGCGAGAATGCACTGTCTGTTTCCGTTGCGGACGGCTACAGAGACATTGCTCTGTTTTAATGCTGTTTTCTATTAGTGTTGCTATGTATCTCCATACGCAGCAAATAGTCGAGTAACGTTTCATCGATTCAATTAATCGATTATTTTTTTGCCATGTGATGGTGTTATGTAAGTCAAAGTAAGTGAGAATATAGATAGGAACTATTCAAACCTCATTTCAAATACAAATGACGTAACAGTTGCATATCTAACGTCAAATCACGTCGGATTTTATTATTATTTCATGATAAGCAGCCATCTTATATTCATTTACAATCTCCAGCTACCGTATAGGCAGTAATTATTTCTCATTCGCGCATAACAGAACGAATGCTCGTAGTAGGTATGCTTTAAAACGCATTAATTGAAATAAATAATCGTTAAAGCAAAATACTTTATTTTCGAAATTAAAATAGCATTTGAGAGATAAAGCATCGCCGTGGGAACAGTAAAACCGCTGCAAACCCATAAATTCAGGTCTCGGCACTACGATAAAAAGGCTTATAAAACTTGCATTTATTATCTGTACCATCGGTTACGAGCGGAGCGTTGAAATGTCGCAATACAAGGAGAGTTGCGGTCACCCGACGACAGAGGTCATTAGTTTGATATATTGACGTGATAAAACACCTATTCGGCGTGATGTGCATTTGTTTCTCGTTAGTCGATTTTGACGACTACAACGCTGACATCGGAATTCGGAACTCATTTAAAGATAACACGATGGCTAATTAAAGAATTAATTATGTTACGGTGAAAAATAAAGATAGTTTCAATAAAATTAATGTTTAATTAATTATTTCTGATCATTCCATTCCCACGTTACGCTATCTAAAAATGTTATTTTATGGTAATTTAAACCACGATAAGATATTCGCTTACACCACACTGTTTGATTTTAATTTCTATTACTCTTGGAGATGGAAAACATAATGATATCTGTTTGGAAAATTGCTTTTATGAATGTAATTTAGATGAAAATATAGAATAGGTTTATTATACTTCTATTTCATGAAATAATTAATTATTCGTTTTATTAAGCAATTGACAATAGATTGCCGGCAATTTATTTTTATAGGACATTATAGTTACGCAACTATCATTGATTGGAGCAATTGGTTTTATGAATGGCAATAAACGGAATATGTGCCCGATTTTAGTAAATGCTTGTGTCACACAATTCTAAGTATTAGTATACAACAATCGACTATGAACAATCGATCATTTATTGATTTTGTTAATCGATTACGATACGAATTGGAGTAGGAAGTAGGGTCATTATTTAAACTAATAAAATAAATTAGGAGGGGATGGGAAGAATAAATTTAATATCATTACTTTTAAGAACTTAAATTACTTTTAGCAAATTAGTAATAACAATTCATACAAGTGTCAAATAAAATCTACATTGTAGAGTAGACGAATGCCAAATTGCTCTATAATTAATTTTCCTTACAAAAAGCGTCCGCTACAACAAA
This sequence comes from Tetheella fluctuosa, assembly GCA_951216915.1. NCBI lineage: Eukaryota > Metazoa > Arthropoda > Insecta > Lepidoptera > Drepanidae > Tetheella > Tetheella fluctuosa. The sequence continues at coordinate 14,114,922 of OX578214.1, forward strand.
CATTTATAAAGATAGTATCGCTTGAAAAATAAAAAAATAACATTTATAAGGCGCCACCCTTTGCGTGTTGAAATAGGACGAGTGTAGACGGGCCTTTTTTGTTTATGGAGGTTAAAAAATACATCCCTAGTTGAGACGTCACGCAAAGTCAGAAAAACGTTTTAATAATGCATTATAATTTAATTTTAACAAAGTCGTTATGTTGCAATGAAAAATAATAGTTTGATTGATTAATTGTACTGCCAAAAAGGACTTTTTAGAAAACCTTTATACTTACAAGAAAACCTAAGCAGTCTTTTTACAAATTATTGTTAACTTTTATTACTTTTCATTATAATAGTAAATAAACATATTAGGTAGATCCTATCTTATATTCGTGGCAGAAAATATATAGGTACAGCTTTTCGCTTACATATACGGGTTTCCTGCATGTTTCCTGCAGTGCGGGGGATTAACAAAAAAGGCATGAAATTCTTCAAGCTTAGCAACACACTTCTAGTATTGCAAGTACGCCAGTGACCATTTATATCATGAATGTAGTATATCCATTAGGCGGACCGTCTGCCTGAACGTCAACCTTGAGATAATGTTATGTATTTGGAACTAGTTCCGATACACCATATTCGCCCCACCCAAACTAGAGTGTATCTTCTGTTCGTTGCGTCTCGTTGGCTTTTGTTTAATCTGCGTGACACACGGCTGAATTGTGTGACGCACATAATGTTTCATGTAGAGTCGTAGAGTGGAGCGCTGTCACGCTACGTGATAAACTTATGAATTATTCCGATTGAAGGAGACATTCTCGCTCAAACGTTGATGTTATAAACAAATTGATATATTTATTTTCATACAAGAAGTGGACTTATGTAAACGTAATAAGACTTGATCAATAACTTTTTAGGTTATTTTACGCATATCTTAATCTTAATCCATCAATTTTCAAAATGCTTACATAATAATAGGTTCGCATAAAGTAAAACAAGCTTCAATTCAAAACAATTCGAGCAACATTCACGTAGTACAAAGACATCACGCCCGCGCCTCAAGCACGTACATTAAACGCATCACTTAAATACCAAATTACGCAACAACGCACCCAAAATATTTGTCGTCGGCAACTAAATCCCTATTCTATTAAAACGGAATTGTTTCAACGACCCCCAGGAACACCGCACGGCTCATAATAAGCCGGCTTTAGTCGGTGGAATGCCGTGACTCGTATCTAACAACCCCGCCTGCAATTAGTACGTCACGTCTGCCGCTCGCGTGCGTTACGAGATCGAATATAATAACGCCGCGGCACGATATTTGAGAATAGCACCCCGCCCATTGTGCGACCGAGGTTTTAATAAAGCTTATAAAATAGCTAACAGGCCAGGTAAACAAAGTATTGGAATAGTAAATTAGTGTTGGAGTGGTTTATAAATTTAACGCAAAGTTAAATTCTACTACAAACAATGAGTACCAAATAACTAGCGTTTCAATATTTTTTATAACTGCCCATTTTAATGACCGTAACGGTCAATGATCACAATGAAAAGGTATAAACAAAACAATTTCCAAATAGGAACGCATCAAAACGTTCTCGACCATAAACAATTGTTCTTATTTTTAAATTCAAATTGTAACATCCTCCCTAAACTCATCCAGAGAAGCGAGGCGGGCTATTATTCATAGTCGAAACACGTTATTTAATTTGCGATATGCGGCAAACAGTAGCAGAATAAACAGATAACAGTGTTTGGACGCACGGCGTTACACTTATAACTAGATTTGCCTTTGTGGAATTCAGCAAACATACGCCCTAATGGGACAAGAGTTTAAATTCAAAATAAATTACGACGCTTTGATGTGAATAAACGAGCTGCATAGTTATAAAGCGTTGTTTATTAAAGAGTCCGCGATGATAAACAGGAATGAATTTATCTTTGCCACGCGATACCATAAATTAAGTCTTATGCACCTCTTTTAAGGAGGAAATTAAGAAAACGCAAGCTCTTTCCACGGAAACACTGCATTAATCTTACAAAAAACCATCCCACGCTTATAGCTACTGTAATCCAATGAGTCGCAAAGATGAGTAATTTTCACAAATGACCTTTGTAAAGCGATCTGCGAGAGGTGCAATAACTCGATTTGCGAATAAATGGCTCGGAAGTTGATCTACTGTACGCCCCAGTTTCGTATTAGAAGGGGAAATTTCGTGCCCGCATTTCCATCGCTGCGTTAGTCACGCTCGAGAGTTTTCACAGTAAAATTAAAGCTGCAATATAAGGGGTTTAAAGGGGATTTCCGATGCAGTTTCGATGTTTGCCAACGACTCGGTACAAGGTGGTTTTTTGTTTCGAACGCGACCTCTGACTGTGCGATTTTCGCTCGGATTCCACTTTTGAACGGTGCGCGCCAAATGAAAAATGGCGGCTTAACTGTCAAAATGGTTATTGATGTGCGAGATCAAAATTTATTTTTACCGATGCCGGATTAGCCGATGTGAGGCGTCGGCCCGACCATTTACGAACGATGTTGAAATAAAACGATTTGTTAAGGATTTAATGATCGCGGATAGCTTTATATCACTCCTCGATCCCGCCACTTTTATTGCTTTTGGCCAAAGCATTCTAGTTCTTATTGATTTTAAATATACGAACTAACTTCCTCCCTCGCATGATTTATCTAAAACTTGTCGGACCTCACCCGACGTGAATTGCTAATCTTATGAAGTCCCAATCCTGCGGTCTCGCTTCGTTCCGCCGCCAATTAGTTCTGATAGGTTCTGTTTGGTGCCCGAATAATACCGAGTGAGACCCGAGTAGTGACGAGTGCTCCCGAATAGTGCCGATCAGGTTTAGTGCCCCTAGAGGCGCTATAAGTGGCACTAAGTTAGCGATGGGCGCGGTCCAGCGTCCGAAGCTTCGAGTGCCGATGAGAGGTTCGAAATGATTGCGAAATTGCTTTGTGTATTTGGAGCACAACCATAAATTAATAGGTAATACAAACCATAAAAGAGGTAATAACGTAACTGTTTCCATAGATTTTGATATATCTATAATACTAATTGACATGTGCGCTGCATCTGGTCATGTATGGTTGGTAGAATTGATTTGTTTTGCATTTATAATGTCTATGTTTTAGGTGAAAAAAAGATTGAAAGGTTGGTAAAATAAAAACAATTAATTCTAATTTTTATATGAAATATTTTCTTATATTTGTGACAACCCTGTTCTTAGTTTTGAAGGGTAGGGACAGTTTTATTTATGAGCAACTATTTTAATTTCAAGGTTGGTCATGTTGAATGGCTTTTGCTTATTTTTGTTAGTATTGAAAGGTTGATTACGACTCACTATGATGATGTGGCCGAAGGTAATAAACACATAGCATAGAAGGGAACTGGTAATCTAATATCTACAGGAACACACCGGTACATGTTGTACGTGTTTGGTGATTGATTTGGCGAACATTTTGAGAGTAGTAGCCAGCCGAGGAGGCATTGATTTGTACTGGGGAACCGCTCTCAATGCATTGCTATTATAACTCGAGGGACATAGAGTCAGACTTGAATATCGCGTGTGCCGTTTGAACTAAATTTAGCACAATTTTTCTTTTTCTGATTTCGATTAGTAACAGAGTAATGAAATGTAATTTATGTCTGGACAGTTCATAAAAATCCGGCCAAGTGCAAGTCAGACTCGCGTACGAAGGTTTCCGTACCATAAAACGTATGTCGTTTAGAAGACATTATGCATTCAAGACAAAAAATAATCATTTAAAAATAATATATCGAATAAAAGTCTTTCAATTAAGTTTTCGTTCCGTTTGTTCATACCTTCAAATCATAAATTATTAATCAAATATAATTGTGTATTACAAAGTTTGACTAATGGCCATCTGATATATACTGATATATGTCTAATATAGTATAGTATATTATATTTTATAATCTATCGATAATTTTTTGCACAACCATTATGTATGGATGTTTATTTATATCAAAACCGCATATTTATAATTAAACAATTGTAACTTAATCGTCTTATATCAAATCCGTATTCCAAGAAACAACCCTCCTCCAACGGTAAACTTCCAAAGAACATTCATTCAAAAAGGGCGCTCAGTCGTTCGGAAATTAACAGATTTCATTTCACAACTTTCGCGCCAATATCCGACAAGTTGTATCACAATCTCCTTTGCAGTAAGAATCTAAGCACGTTTTAATTCGTAAGTTTTCGGGGCTTGATGACTGCACCCGCTAGTTGCAGAGATGGGGAAAGGAGGAGGGGTTGCCCCCATCCTCCGTGACGCGAATGAAGAGTGGGACAATAAAAACCTGGCAAGGTGGGGTAGTTCTTTCAGGAAATTAGTTGTCACATTATGTACCCATTACTGGTGTTCGGGCGTTGATCAACCACGGGTGCGGAACTGCGGAATCGAATTTTCGTCAGCGTACGTGTTCGGAACGCACCCGCTACTAATTATCGTCGTGATGAATGTTTGCCTTGTGAACGTAGCTTTAATTAGTAGGTGTTGGGGTATTCTGTACGTTCAGTTTGGTTTATTATCGACTAGATTCCGCCCCGCGGTTTCACTCGCGTTCACCAGGGATCTTATGTTTTCCCGGGATAAAAAGTAACCATGTTCTTCTCCGTACCATAGGCTATCTGCATACCAAATTTCATCGCGATCAGTTCAGCGGTTTACGGTTGAAAAGGTAACAAACAAACAAACTCACTTTCGCATTTATAACATTAGTTAGGATAGTTAGGATGTTTTATATCGAAAGAACTTTAATTAGTCTTTGTATTTTTCCCAACCAGTTATATGTAGTTCAAGCGAGTGAAACTCGAGTTTGTATAAACAGCTATGTAAAAAGGATTTTTCTATAGACATTGAGATGCGCCCAGGCCTCCAGCGTTTATGTTCAGGTACATTTTAAGTGGGTTATTAAAAAAATCCTAAAACACGGCAGTCGCGAAACTCGGCCCCGAGTAAATGAAGTTTACCCGGCTAATTATGAGTAATGACTCATTTCTCGTACCGTTGAAGACTTCAATATTCTCTTTGCTTCGGTCGGAATGTACGACTTTTCCTATTTTTATTAGAGTCGGTAAAATGTCGATAAAATTCTAATATTTCACGAACCTAATTTATCGATAAAATAGTTACTGGCTAGCAATATTTATCGCTCTAGTCTGCAAATGCTAGCTGAATGGTTATAAATCAGCCACAACCGAATGAGATTCGAATCTTTTGAAAAAAAGAACAGTGGACATTTGGAAGTTCGTTACTCGAAGCGTTTTGGACACCGCACTAGAGGTGCAATTAGAGCAAAGAGATCGAAGGTAACTGACCATTTTCAAAGCGCAATCGACTCCCACGTTTTCAAACATCGCTCGTTTTGTTTGTAAAATAGGTAGGTACTCACTAGTACTGTTTTTATTTCAAACTTAGTAACTATATTATGTTATAGATACGACAAAAAAAAGTTAAGATTTAAATATCGAACACGGTTATAACTTTATTGTTCACGTCGACTCGAAATTGAGTGAGTATGTCATAACTTAATTACAGTGAAAATGACTTCATTAAACTAATTGAATAATATCCGTTTCACCAAATTATGTAAAGGTAGATCTAATTAAGCGACGTAATTCTAAGCGGTTTAATATAAGATAATAAAGTGAGCTTCAGTCGTATATAAGCTGTAATTAAGCGACGATATATTATTAAGACTTCAATACGCTTTGATGACATAGTTACGTGTACCTAAGCGACTTGTTATAATTATTGCTAGTTAATATTTTATGTATTAGCGCTATTCCTTACACGGCTTCAATTTTTACGTATTAAATATTATTCATAATTCGAATTGGGCATTATCTACGGATATTAAAAAAAAAAAACTATATTTTCGTCTATTTTAGATATTTTATAAATTGGTTAATGTTGTAAATTTAGCTTGAATACAGTCAACATCCTTATTCTTCATTATCTACCTAGTATAATATAAATATACCAAGCTGCTTTATAATGCTTGTAATTTTAGCGCATTCTCAAGTTTATTAGAACGGTTAATCAGTCAACTGATAATTCTGGCTGGAGATAATTGATAATAATATATATTTTTATGGCTAATGCAAACTGTCACACAATTTTAAAGCCAGACAGAAAAAGTTCAAACTTGGAACGTGTACGATATTTTTTTGCAATAAAAAATGATATGCAGTCAGGTGCCTATCTAAAAATCCAAAGTAATATTCGTGCGACCAATTAAAAATTGCGGATAAAATCGGCCGATTTTTTTTGCATTTTCAGTTTGATTGATTACCATACATAGTAAAAATTGTTTAGTACTTATGTATGAATAAACTCTTTAGTTCTTTAGAGAAGAAAAGAGAAAATAATTGCTGATTACTGTATTTTATAAAATCACTTACCGTTGTTATACTAGGACTGGTCGAACTCGATCTGCGTCGGTAGGTGACTGTGTCCTGGGAACAAAAGAAAAATAATATTAGTAAGAAACATGATGTAAGTCATACTAGGGCTTACGAGAATCTTCCTATGAGATAGGCTATAATATACAAAGAGGACGTCTTTCGTATTAAAGATTACTAGCTTATTCCTAGACATAATATTCTATGGGTTGTCAATACAGCCCGTAAGGTCTCTGACTGGCTGATAATAATCTGACGACAGCTCATATATGAAACTATTTTAGAATTAGGAACGATAACTTTTTAGCGGCAAAGAATAAAATTTATCAGATATGTCACACGTGAGTAGGTACCTACCTAAATTCTACAAATGAATTTTGAATGCTTGTGGAATATACTACAATCTTAAATGTATTATCCAGTGCTTTGTTTTTATATTACACTTTAAATATTCACGAATTCCAAATTATCTAAATCAATACCTACCAATACCAATCAACTAACAATAACTTTATTGTGTGTTTGACAGGCGCGGGCGCGTTCACAAAGCTCGTTGCGTAGCGGACGCGTGCCCTTTACAAATTCACTTCACGCATCATTTGAACTTGGCCGTGTTCTAATTTGAACCGAGGATATTTAGCTGATTTTCTGTTTACCCTTAGCCCGTAAATTGTATGCTTTTGGTGGCTACTCATCAATTTTGGACTTTATAATTAAATTGTTTAGGTTAAGATTGTTGTGGGTAGAAACTGTACGGAAATATTAAAATTACTTTGTAGTTCCAAAATAGGGCTGTTAAAGTTTTATACTATAAGATCATACGTGGATTTAATAATAATATGTAGTGTAACGAAAAAGTTTAATGTACTGACAGAGCACGCATTTGATTAAAAGTAGGCACTAAGATTATCCTTCCATTTCACCATAAGATATGAAGTGTAGGAAACAGAACTAATCAACTCGCGTTACTATACGTAGGTACCTACGTGTTGATACGCTACCCCAATGCTATATCAGGGTCTAGTAGACGTAAGAGCCGACGCAATTTGCAGTAAATAAGGATATCGGTTTAGCGTCATTATCCCGGAGCCCGCGATATAGCGGACCTCGTAAACGCGCCTCCAGTTAATGAGTTATTCGCTACAGCCGCCTCTGTTGTGTGCTACACTGTGGTGGTTCTTAGAAAACAATTTATTACAGCGGTGTACGTTGGTAATTTCTTTAAACAATCTTAGCGCATATTCTTTGAGTAATGATGAGAGGTAATATTACGCTTTTACACGTAATGTATCATGTTCCCTTCGTTGTTATTACTGTACCGATCTATCCGCTTACTACGAGATACTTAATTACAGTCTTGAGTTTACCGTCTTATCAAACGTTACCCAGAAACACGTTGCGCACTTTATTTTAATTCGGTTGGATTATACGGCTTATCCTGGGAGCGGCTAAATAGAAGGCGTTTGACGTTGTCCCCTCCAGACTTGACGGGACAAAGGAGGGACGTCCGAGATGGTTTCTAATTACGACACAGACCGTTATGCAAATCGGGGGCCGACGCGGCGAGGTCTTTGTCTCTAATAAACATGCGCGGCTCTTGCGGTCAGACCGCCAAATTGCTCGCCTTCCCATTCGCCCCACGGGCAATAAAACCACTTGAATTGTAGTACCCTGTCTGTACAATTAGTTGTCTTTGATCAAGTCTGAATTTCGAAATTCACAGAATACAACACCTTTTTTAAAATTCAAAACTAGATAATCAGATAGTGTTATATTATTTCGCCTCTTTTTTATACAGGACGGTATTTATTAGAAGTTAAGACGCTCCAAGCGAGACACGAGCCAACCTGTTTAGTTGGCAGATGCGTTCCAGTAAATTGAACGGCGTGGTCTGAGTAAATCGTCAGGTCGTGCCGTGACTTCGCTCGTACCGAAACTCGGGTAAAAACACCGCTTAGCCGGCTCCATTCGGCGGTAATTTTTCACTAAAAACTGTCCCATGGACAAGCGGGTGGGCGGACACGCTGTCGAAAATTCTCGTGGTATTTCGATTCGCACACTTCAAAAATATTCATTTTTCATATGGCGAGCCAATATTTCCGTTTGTATTGGAACAATCGATGTGACTTGTCTACTGTACAAAGAGCTGAAACTAGGCGTCGTCGCTCGGATGGCGCGTCGCAGAGTTTATTCGCGCGTATTTTGGAATCGTTGCATTTTCGCCTGGCGTTTGCGAGGGAAGTCGTTACCGGTGTCGTGCAAAAAGTGTAAACTTTTCTATCGGCCATTGTAAATGCACGTGTTGTTGTTATATAATTTCAATAGCTATTGGGCTTATTTTATACTCTATTTGTAGAGAATTAAAGTTAGTTTTCGAATGTACGATAAAAAAAATGATAAAAATTAAAACGTTTAATTGTATCGATTTCAGTACTCACAGTGAATGGTCAAACAGTAGATGAAACTGGAATAGAGTCTAAAATCTCATTTGCAACGAAGGGTTGAGCTGTCATTGGACTTAATTAACGTACATTTCTATTGCTCAACTTAGTGTAATGTTGTAACAGATAACTTCATCCTGCTGAGTTAATCGTTTGGCTGATCGCGGACTGTGACTGAAACTGGAAACTTTTGGACATGAAAAACTTTATAAAACGTTAAAAGTGTAACAGTTTTCAATACACTTAGATAAAACTTTTGTTTAAGTAAATTTATTTCTACTTATGGTTTAACAGATTTATTACATAAGTATTGTCTTAATTTAATTTTGTAGCTTCGAATTTGTTACTTTTTGTAATATTTTTAACTTAATATTTTATAATGGCTAACTAGCTGTTCCCCGCGGTTTCACCCGCATTCCCGGGATAAAAAGTAGCTTATAACCTTCCTCAAGAATTGGGCTATCAAATGCAAAAATGTTTTTTTAATTCCACCTAGCAGTTCCAGAGATTAGCGCCATAAAACAAACAAACTGAAAAACTTTACTCCTTTATTATATTTGTATAGATGTAACCTTAAAAAATGTAACTTTTGTCTTATTTGATTACCTTAAAATAAATATTATATTTAAGTAAAATAAATAACCATCTACTTTTTTACCTTCTTTGCATATCATCGCGTGTCATACCTTCACTTCTTCCGATCAACTGTCAAGTCTCCATTCACACTCTCATTTACTCATTTAGACAGTCATACCATACTTTTTGAATCTTGCTTTTTAATGGTTTCTTGACAAGATGAATAAATAACTCTTATTCAACACTAGCTTCTGCCCCGCGGTTTCACCCGCGTTCCAGAGCGATCTTATGGTTTCCCGGGATAAAAAGTACCCTATATGTTATTCCAATGTATGATCTATCTATATGCCAAGTTTTATCCAAATCCATTCGGCCGTTTATGCGTAATTGGGTCTCAAACATCCATACATCCAAACATTCACATTTATAATATTAGTAGGATGATGAAGCAGTTGACAAAAAAAAAAACAAAAAATAACTAAACTTTGTCTATGGGTCTTATTGGTAAGATAAGAAGCAATGTCTTTAAGAAAACCTATGGATATAGAGGAATATAAATATAAATATTCTGGGACATTATTCCTCACACACGGCCATCTGACCCCAAACTAAGCAGAGCTTGTACTATGGAAGCCAGATAACTGATATACTACATATACTACTTTTCTTTTGTAAATACATACATATATAGATAATAACACCCAGACATAGGACAAACAGACATGTTCATACACACAAATGTTTGTCCTGAGTGGGAATCGAACCCACGACCTGCGGCGTGATAGATAGGGTATCTTACCAACCACGCCAACTGGCCCGTCTACAATCTCAATATACATAATATTACCTAATATTTAATAACGCGTCGCAAATGAATTAGAATAAATAATAATCATTGTGAATGTCAAATAAAACGGCGACAATTAGCTATGGCGTTGTTGAACAAATTTACGGTGCGGTGTGAGCGACGGCCGACGAGCGGGAAACATTATTTGAAATCATTTAAAGCCTTCTTGCCTCTAAAGTGAGTAGCACGTTTCTTTTAGGCTTTGGGAGTTTGTCACCATCGGCCACATCATCATTTATTTAAATATAAATACTACGATAGTACTACGAATGTACAAGTTTTATAAATAAATAATGGTTAAAACCCACTTTTCTTAAAATTTTCTTTTCTCAATATTCTCCTTCTTTCTTTGGCCTTTTCCCACTACACGAAGTCGACTTTTCCAATCATGTAACGCCACGTGGTCTGTCGATGTGCGACTTCTTCCCTTAGACCCAATTCCTTAATTTCCCTCTGGACATTCGTCAACCAGGAGGTCTGAGGTCTGCCTCTTCCCCTCTTTATAGTAGCCATAGAAAGGCACTTTCTCACGACATGATCCTCGGTTCTACGAATTCTTCTTATTCTTTTCATATTAGTATACTACATGATATTTTTTTGTTGTGTCTATAATTGTATCATAATAAATTATTATTTCTTTCTTTCTACCAAAAGCTTATAAATTGAACGATGGTTAATATAATAAGTATTTATGAAATATTGACATTAAAATATGTGTTATTATAACGACTGTTATTAAATGTATGAATATTAAATTTATTTGAACTAACTGAATAAGTACATAACAATTTCAATTTAATAACGAAAATAATTTTGTGATTTTTTGGTCAACTACAAATATACCGAAAATAATTTTGCATTTTTCGTGGTACAGAAGCAGAAAACGTGCGGATTTTCCATCAACGTCCCAACTATTATGACCAAAGTATTCACTATTTATTTGCCGAATTTATTTTTGTAAAAAGAACGGTTCATTTCGGCGCAACTAAAGAAAAAGAGAAAATAATAGGTACACAAGACCCGGCCAGCTATTTAACCGGCGCGTTTCAGAAAGGCAATTTTCTATCCTATTTCTGTAGGAATGCCGAATTATCTGCAATCAATCGAACAAAAGAAGAGAATGAACAAAGTTATTTCTCGAACGTCCGACGATTTATCACGGGAATCATTTGTTTTGGACAACAGCCTGTATTGTTTAATTTTGCCAGAAGAATGGCCGGTTGGGTATGATTAAAGAGGGGGAAGGGGGACTATGTTCTCGAGGTAAGGAGCCAGGGGTTGCAATGGTTTTCGATTGTCAAACACTTGTGAGACACTTCACGTTGCAATCGCAGTTCGCCTTTGACACACGAGTAGTGTTATGTGAAGACAAAGTTGTTATGTTGATTCTTATTATTGTTTATCTATTTGTTATTTAACTAGTAAATAGATTATCGAGTAACACAATATGTATATGCCTGAGTTTAACCACAATCTCTGTTCATCAGTGCTGGCATAGAGTTCCAACTTGAGAATGGTAGTCAGGTTATTTCGTATAAATAACAACTAAAAGTATCTGGGTATCAGACCCTGCTGGTCTTACTATATTTTTATCAGTATCAGTACCAAAACCATATTATTTATTTCAAAAAATATTGAAAAACCCCCGACGGTTTCGGACGGGACGGAAGGTGTAATCGAAAAATATGTAATTCGCTATTTTGTGATGGCGGCCATCTTGAACTGATTTTCATCAAACGTAGCTAAGAACAGTCCCGACTAATTCACCTTCCGTTCGGGAGCTACGATGCCACAGACCCCGTCGTTTTTGCGTCGGGGGTAAAAATAATACAAGGAACAAAATCTGTGAATCCGCAGTGCGAACTCGTACTAGGTTAGGTTATTTAAATAATTCTCAAATTCCAGTGTATAGAATTCATAACGGTCACGTATACTTGTCTATGCCCACGTCGGGTACATTTTTCAATGCCTCCAATGTTACAGCGCTAGTTTCACAGTCGGCATCAACTCCATCAGTCATACGTGGACTTGGCGAGAAAATGGCTCCCTGTAAAGTTTTCTAGCTCGGAATAATATTAAATGTTGTCCAGTTGAATGTTATGCGGTTTCCTTTTATTTCTCACAGTTTTGTTTGTTTGTTTTAGAGAACGAGTTGAGTCGGTTTAGTGACTTTTTTTCATGTATTTTGTTTCGTTGGCGGGTTCTATCTGTTTAATTTAGATCTTTCTTTTTTACAGTTGGCAATATCATGTTTATGTGGTTTCAACATAGAATAGTTTATATTATTTTGACGTTCCTTTATTTTTGTTTTTTTTTTTAAAGTATTTCTGAGGCAACAAAACTCAAACCCATTATTTGTTAATTATTCTCAATGTTAGGTTATAAAACGTTTCGAGAAGCCAACTCGGTCGACATGCTGCATCGCTCCATCGCGAGGCGTTATTGGTTGGCAGTGATTAATAGTTCACACCCGCAGCGCCTGAGTTAATGAAACCGCCCCATGTGGCCCGCACTGTGGAGATGACGTTCCTTGGTTCAACAAGAAATTAACTGTAAAGATATGAAATTATATTTAGTACATCGCTTGAAGAGCCTATAAGCGATAAGGAAGACTTCTCACCAGATGAACCGACGACCTTGTAAGTGCTGAGCAGCGATTACCAATGCAATTTTAGGATCGTTCGTTGTGGAAAGCTATGGGGAAGTCGATGTTCAGCAGGACATAGCACAACATACAAATAGAACCTATAGGGTAGGTTCTATTTGTATAATAACTTAAGACTTATGAAAATTCTTAAATATTTCACTTTATGATGTATATAAGGTCCTAATAAATGAAGTACGGTCCTTTTGAGTGATTATAGTATAGGTCATAAGTATTCCGAAAATGATGAAATAAAAATATTCGGTCGTAATTTTAATGAAAAAAAAAAACCTGAAATTGTACTTCATCACTACTAAGCATTAATAAAAAAAACCATTAAATGTTTTTTTTTTTTTTAATAAATAATTTTACCACTGATTAAGCTGTAAATGGTTCTAATCTTTTAATTTTCCATTAAAATTACGACCGATAATACGCGCCTTATATACGCGCTAAGTTTTATCCAAATCTGTACAACCATTACGACGTGATTGAGTAGTCTAGTAAGATATATGTAGGTACATTAATTTCATTTACACAAAACGAACGTTAACGTATATACAAAACATACCTAAATTCCATAAATATGAGTACCTAACGAGTTGTAAGGAGATAAGTATTCTATGGACGTTCACAATTTATGGCACATTCGTCTTTCTTCCCTTTCATGTACGGAGGCGAGTGCATCGTATCGCATACTTACTCGCATTAATGGCGCCTAGACGGGGCTTCATCTAGATTGATCGTTTATATTCATTGTATTTTAAGAAAATGGTACAATTTACGTTTGAACAGCACTCACTTACTATATTTTAATCTTAGAATTAGACTTTTTTAGAACATAAAGCTAAAAAATATATCCTAAGACATTGCTCACAGACGCCTCTGATTTCTGAGCTTGTGTTTTGGAAGCCTAATAACTGATATTCTATTTTTTTTTAATGAGATATACTAATCTAGACACATAGATAACACCCAGACTCAAGACAAAAAGACATGTTCATGCACATAAATGTTTGTCCTGAGTGGGAATCAAACCCACAACCTGTAGCGTGATAGATAGGGTATCTTACCAACCACGCTATCCGGCCTGTATGGTCTTAAAAACGCTTGTAATTTTGGACGATATAAATGTACTTATGTTTATTTTCAATAGGTAATTGCAAAGTTTATTACCGATTATTCACAGCTTTCCGAACCGTGCATCAGAAAAAAATTACCTATCATAATCGATGAAGGTTTATTTGAAAAAAAAAAAAACAACTCTTGAATTTGATAACAATAATGAAAACGTAAGACCTTGTAAATCGTCGTGAATAAAATAAAGATTGAATTCAAGCTCTATGTGTAGGTATAAGTAATATGGTTTGAAGTGTAATGCAGGAATAAAAGAGAAAACATGTAATGAACGGATCAGATAGAAATCCAAGTAATTTCGTCTAGTATTTATTATTATACCTACATGATTGTGGTAGGGAAGACAATTTTTGTCCGGAACGCCCCGCGATCTTGTAATTTATTTTTAATACTAGAGGAGGGATTGTCCATAAAATTACTAAGGTATTTATTTATATTAGGTAACTTTCCTAACTAGTTTTACATTAAAAATAAAAATGAATAATCATGATAATTATCTAACTCTATGATTCACAAAACAACACGATTGATATTTATTTAACAAGTCATGGTTGGATTTACATTTAATCAGAACAAATTTTTTAAAATATATAATAGCTTATAAATTAACAAAAAAATCTTGTAAATCATTCTGTGAATAATGAAATTAATGTGTTAAATATTCTATAGGTAGGTGTGGACTTTCCACTTAAGATAGGTTTTTATCAGGTCTAATAAATAAATGGTAATTAAAAGAGCCCTTCAAGTAATGGAATACAATGTTACTTTTCTGTTTCGTTAATGTTTCATGACAAAAAACATTTGGTTTTACTTCCGGACTTCCGGATCGTGCAACAGAATCGCCATACGTATTTTATAGACGAACCCCAACTTAAATCCGTATTTGGTAACTTAAACTACGTATGGCGAGGGAACGGGAATGCCGTATCGCGATCGGTATCGAGTGGCGAATAAATCCCGGGATGTCGCCGTCCGTCCGCCATATTGGATTACGTAGAAAGTATTCTCTTAAGTTTCATTAAGCGATCAGAGTGATACGCAAAAGATAGAGGACCAGTTCAACTTATAAATCGAGATAGGATCCGGATCCGGAGTAAAGTTTGGGACACACTTGATTTAGTTGTGGAAAATAGGCGGGAAAGTTTTTCGCTTTGTTTCCAACTACGGAGTTTGCGGCTTGAATTGTAGGGGCGGGTGGTTATGTAGGTTAGGTTATGTTGCTCAACCAATTGGTGTCTCTGAGGTCTAATTTACGAGAAAGATTTGTGGCATTTTCCACTTTCAGAAGTAGTATCAAGTTGCTAGTATCTTTATCGTTTTTCACTGTAATTTTTTTTAAATTTATTTACCATTTAAGCAATTTTTTGTGTGACGATATAAATTGAAAATAAATACATTGGTAGCGAGTATAAGATAAGAAATAAAAAGGAAAAAAAAGCTTCATTAAAAAGTACCACCACACAAATGTCACTCTCCCGGCACCCTAATCTCATGTATCAAAGTTCCACATGGGGGCTCCAAATAGCTCCTTCAGGATCTGCCATGAGCTTCCCTTAGAAGCCCTCATTAAAACCCAACCCTTCAGTCCTTCGGTATCGCGTGACGATCGCGGATCGCCATCGGAGGGTAGTCGTTGTCGTAAACTTTAGCCGACGGTTACTATGCGATTTTACGACGAGAGATTCAAAGCGATAAAGAGATGAGTTTGTTTCAAAATTGGAATACAGTTATTTTTAATTGACAATTTGATTGAGTGATTAGGTTTTATAAAAAACGTTCTGGATGACAGAGAGAAGATATTATAAGTTCTTTTGTAAATGCAAAATAATATTTTTTTGTTTCAATAAATTACCTTTTATTTGAGTAACTAAAACCACTGTTTTTCTTATTTCGAGTTCACGGTGAAAATAAAATGAGTTAAGGTCCATAGTGTGCATCTGTTTTGTGTGCTCAAGTCTTGATATGTTTGGAGGTTTTTTTTATTGCCTCTCATTCGACTTCACGATCCAGCGCGAATGGCTCTATTTAATAGCCACATATTACGTATTTCACTGTCTACTGATGCGGGTTTGCTTTATGAGTTTTCAGTGAGTTTTTATAGTAACCGTAAATCGTAATATCGAATGAAGAAAATGTAATAATAATTATTAAGATGTGAGAACCGAAGATGTATAATATTGTTCTTAAAATGGAATATGAAAGTGTTATCAATTTTAAAGATGTAAAAAATTTATTCATTTGAAGAAAAAATATGTAGATTGAAAACAACTAAAATGGCTCATTAGACTTATTTATTATTTTCTAGCTCTTGTATAGTGTTATATTTTATAAGAATAATAATTTTTAATAAGCAATTTCCTTATTTTTTCGCAGTTTTATAAATAAAGTCCAATGTTAGTAATAAATAAATATTTTATTGTTTTCCAAATATAGGTAGACTATTCTCAAAGGTACATAAGGTAGTAAAACGTAGGTCTGCGCAGGTAGGCTATAAACCCAGCCTTTTTTACGAGACACCGCCGCTCGAGCCGGAAAGTAACTTTTTTTTATGTAACGACTAAGTAATTGAAAAGCGTTGACTAAGTTCTATTTAAGTACTAACTTTAGCTCTTACTTCATCAAATTAATTGCGTGATTTCATAAAATTAAGTATTAATAAAAAAATTGTGAAATTACGCTTCGGGTGGTCGAGAGTTAATTCATTTGTAAAATATTTTCACAGATTTCAGTAATTATAGTAAAGGCTGTTTAACGATTGACCAATTAATTGCTTCTTGGAAACTGGCTTTGCATTGATTTTTTAATGTAACTGCCTAAAATCTAATTCAAATATGGAAATAGAATAGAATGTCGCAGCTAATCGATAGGCTCATACATGTTTGACGTTTGCATAAAAAAAAAATCGCCATTCTGTAAAAACGGCTTGCAAGCTAATTGGAGTTTTCTACAAGCATTTTTACGAGTGATTATTGATTACTCCAAACTTTATCTTATGAGAACACTGCCTAGGGAAGATCATCTTCTAATCTTCTTTGCGACCCAAAATTATAATGTATTTGCCAAAATTCAACGTGAATTGATAAACAAGTGACAAGTAAAAGCTTACAAAGGCTTAATACATATCCTAAATCATCAATGTACAGACTTGTAACTTTGACGACAAGTTAGGTGAAGCCTTGTTCATACTTATTATTGTATAGGTAACAAGATTGGTTTAAGGTTTGAACTTGGAGCGGTTTGGGGATTGCTTTTATGAATGAGATTTATTTTTTATTGGTTTTTATAAATGTAAATAAAATTTATTATAGACTAGAGTTAGGACAATAAAATCAGTTTTTACTAAACATATGTAAAGGGTTAGACAATTATAAAGAGCGTACTTTATTGGAGAAGGAACAATCATAATAAACAAAATTAGTATCTACTTAATAATGAAAGATAATAGGGACTAAAATAAAATATTTATTTTTATATCACCATAGCAAGAATCTTAATTATTCCTCTAAGAACCAATTACATCTATAAAATCAAATTATGTGTAATTCTTTTCCTCCATTCAATAATCGCTCACCGGTCACAACTTGTGACCCGGCCCGTAATATCTATAGAGGCGTCGCCAACACAAGGTGTGGGGTCAATAATAGGAGGTCAAATATTTGCGCGTGCCCGCCTGCGGGCTGCGGCGCGGCGGGCGGAGCGACCAAGATGTTTGTTCCCGGCCTTAGGTGTACACCGATATTATACATTGTTAGCTTATGTTGTTTCAGGGCTTTCTTTTTATTTTAGGTTAAACTCGATACATACTGATTGTTTTGAAGGATTTACTGATCTTGCTGTTTAATGATTTTAAAGAAAATCATATATTAATATTATAAAGCTGAAGAGTTTGTTTGTTTGTTTCGTTGAACGCGCTAATCTCAGGAACTACTGGTTTTATTAATAAATTATTTTTGTGTTGGATAGCCCATTTATTGAGGAAGGCTATAGGCTACTTTTTATCCCGAGAAAACATATGATCCCTCGGGAATGAGAGTGAAAACGCGGGGCGGAAGCTAGTATTTGATATTTGTGCAAAATCTCAAAATCTCACTTCAATAAAATTATTTTCCGCAAAATTGATTATTAATTAGCCAAAACTTTAGCGTAGTGTGACCAAGGCAGGGAAGCACACAAAGCTTGGAATGGAAGAAAATCTCAAGTGGCATTAGTACGTATATAGTAAATACATACTATAGACAACTATTTTTTTTTCATTCTTGCTAAATTAAGTTGTATAAAAGCATATTTTCATATGATCATGGAATATTGTTTCAAAAACTTAATCTCGCAACTTGATATAGTTTATAATGTCATACTACACCCGCATAATGGCGCATCCTAAACTATATCTGGACGTTATCGCGACGTTGCATACATATGTATGAACTGCGGTCGGGCCCAAGTGACAATCAAATTAATTATGATAAGGCGTGCACCTGTTGGTTTGACTAATAGTTGTGTGAACCGCACACTTATTGGTAACTAGCTGTCCCCCGCGGTTTCGCCCGCATTCCCGAGAAAACAAGTAGCCCATGTCCTTCTCCATACCATAGGCTATCTGCGTACTAAACATCATCACGATCGATTCAGCGGTTTAGGCGTGAAAAGGTAACAAACAAACACATTTAGGTATAATATTAGTTAGGATTGTCATTACATGACGTAATTAGTTTTCAGGTTGGTATCATTGTTTTTTGACGTTTGCATAAAGAGGTTTTACACAGCACCGCAGGAATTATGAGAAAAAAATATTATTGGGCGGACAACCCTATAAAACTAACGTCGTATTAAACCTTTAAAAAGAGAAAATCATTTGAAGGTTGACGACCTCTGCCGCATGGATATGATAGAATAAAATAATGGAAAGGTTGACTGCACGTGCAATTCTAATATTCTTTGTACGTGAGGTAGTCTGAAACTGAATTGGAAACAAAGGAATTTATAAAAATCTAATAATGCACTTGATAACAAAGAAAAATCGTACATCAAAGCAAAAAATAAAATTTATATTATGAACAAAAACAGTAATAATTAAGAATTATTTTAAATTTGACCGACTTTAACCACAATTCATATATATCTATAATATAAAAATGAATCGCAAAATGTGTTGGTAAGCGCATAACTCAACAACGCCTGGACCAATTTGGCCAATTTTTTTTTAAAATGTTCATTATTGTCAGGTGAAGGTTTGTATGAAAAAAAAATTACACCGGGAACGTGGGTGAAACCGCAGGGAACAGCTAGTTAAATATAAAATTATCAACACTTACCACTAAAATTAGACATTCTAAAGCTTTTCACTCAAAACATCAAGTTATCTTCGTATTCGGAACAATAAATCTGAGCACGTACGACGACGGACACAACTTTCGGCAAGTAGACACCGCAACCGGGCCGTTAATAATATAGTGTCAGCGACAGTACTAGAGCGAGCGCTCTAGCCAGTGGGTGTCCGGAAAAACTGTTCTACGCAGGTGTCGGACATAAATAACCGGCGACATTTACCCTGGCCGCGGTGTGTCGCGTGAAAGGGAAAAAAGGTTGAGCACCACTGCATATTTTTTTGGGTTACCTATATACAATTTTAGCTATTTTCATTGCTGTAGGAATAAAGGTGATCTCCTAGTGTTGGGATTTAAAGAAATCAGTTTAAGTAGAGGACCTTTTTTTAATGAATAGATGAAGAAGTATGTAATTAAAAGATGAACTGACTTTTTCAGGGTTATGCAAAAGTTTTTACCGTGGTAATCCCCAAGAAAGTCCTAGTGGACATTACAGAGTTGATTTTATTTAAAAAATTACCTATATAAATGTGTTTGTCATAGCAAAATAGACAAATAAATATGCTGCCACAACAGCAACACACTTTATACCTACTTAGGTATAAAGTTAAGTGATGATTGAAAAATTAAGAAACAGATAGCAAAATAATAAAGTAGAACAGTGAATAGAAATATCCTAAAGTAACAAAAGCAATTAATTCTACTAGAAATATAATACAAGCCAGATAAATTTATATAGTGACATCTTATCTCATATATTACTAATCTATATCTATACTAATATTATAAAGTGGAAAGATTTGTATTTTTGTATGTAACGAATAAACTTAAAAACTACTGGACCGATTTCAAAAATTCTTTCACCATTACAAAGCTAATATCCCTGAGTTACATGGGCTATATTTTATCCCGGAAACGCGGGTGAAACCGCGCGGAAAAGCTAGTAATATTATAAACCAGTTTGTTTCTTACCACTCAGCTCCGTAACGGCTGAGCGGATTTTCATGAAATTTGGCATAAAGGTACTTTAGGTTCTAGAATAAAACTAAAGATACTTAGGTATTATCTCGCGAACGCGAGTGATACCGCGGCTCGGAACCAATTCTACAAAATATCACTACGAATATTGCTTTATCTCCCCAATTTCTATATTGTGACATGTGAAATGCATTGAAAGAGAAAATATTATTATTAATATATAATTGTATTAATATTATATTATATTCATTCGAACCCAACAAAAACCTCTTGGACGGCGTTCAACGAAACGTTAACAGGAAGTGGCAGTTACAGTGCTTCCTGCCTGCCGCAGATTTGCTACAATATATTATGTAATCGGAATAAAAAAATAGGTTGGACTTCGCTTACTTTAATAATAAATATCTATAAATTGTGTAAAAAATCTATGTCTATGTCTTAAAATATATTATACAGGAGTACATACGGCATACATTTACTATAAGACACTAGCTAGCGGGGATTACCCGGACGTGTGTTGCAATGCTTTTTGTTTTCTTTTTTTTCCAGAAACCATCACGAGCGTCCGCTCAACAACTCATCAAAGTTTCATTGCAATCGGATGAATGATATAGGATCGTATACGTAAAACGCACAACAGACAAATATTGATTTTTAGGTGGGTATCGATGACCAAATCCGAAACGAGGCCGATTTTGATGTAAACTAAAACTGAATCGTTAAATTTTTGGAAAAATAATTTTCCTAGGCTGAACCGAAATCACCGAACTAAAAAAAATATAAAATTATTTTACCACCATGTCACCATTAAGGATCAAATTCTAGAGACTTTTTGGCGGGAATTGATATACAATGAAGAAATACAAGAATTGGCTGTATGGCTAATACCTTTGCCTGTCCCGAAAAGGACGAATACAACTACTCAAATTCTAGAAGGTAACGAGATATGGTAACCTAAAAAAGTAGGTAAGTATCATAGTGAAAGTCTATTTTATTATTCCCGAATATACGCTTATAACTAGATTATTCTACAACCAATAGCCACCCTCAAAGACATTCTTGAGTGTCTATCACACAGCTCTAGTGCTGTGACATTATAAATAAAGCCACAAGATAAAACAAGACATGAAAAGACAACATTATTTATAAACCTACAAAACTGTTTAGTAAAAAAATATTGTCAAAACGATTATACAAATGAGTCATTTGCGCAATTTAACTAAACAGTTTAGTATTATGATTCCTTCGTATATGTAATACTATTATATTATAATAAATTGCGACACCTTATTAGGGTAATGTATTTCACCTATGTTCCATGTATGTACTTGTACATAATATTGTTGCAATAAAAATTGAGTATTGAGTATTAATTTTCTTTACAAATATATACTTTATTTCTTATTGGTTAAGACATAATTTTGTTGTGTTATAGCTTAACTATGCTACGAGGAAACATAGTACACACATAATATTTTTACTTATATTAAAACATAAAAAACGTATATTATATTATGTTTATTTATTTTTAAAACAATCGTTTGTTTATGATAAAGGGCTCTGAATTAATAAATTAACAAAACCACTTTTATTTGATCCGAAAATCATTAATTTCAAGTACATAGGTATATCGTACCGTGTCACATCACTACAGGATCACCCATTGACCCAGATACGGTGCGAAGTGAGTTCACTCGTGAAATCTCAAACGATGCCTCCGTATCGCCGTATCTACTAGGTACGTGTGTACGCGTATTCCACTTGCTGTATCCTTAGATAATCCTACTCAGGTAACGACATGTAAAGAGGGGAGGAATATATGGCTAAAATAAGTAAATATGAAAGATAGGCTTTTAGTAAATTGTTAGGGTAAAAAATATTCTTGGATATGGTTTTATGAAAACTTGATGGTATTTATGTACAGTGAAACATTACAATAAGTCCAGACAAAGCACTAACATTTTTTATTATGTTTCCATCAAAGAAAATCATTGTAAGAAAACAAACAAGATTCAACCGTAATAACATACTATAAAGAATTGCTATACAACAACAATAAAGCGGAAAAGCGCTGTTAAACGTTCAGCACTGAATCAAAGTACCAAATAATATTCAGCGGACGAAAGCTCAACGATTAAATCCCAGGTGGCTGGCAGGCATAAGATGTAATAAGCTGGAACTGAAATCTGAAAGACTTAATGTGAACTTTGAACAATGGCCTCACAGTCGGGCGGTTGTCAACGCGGGTAATCTCTCTTTGCACGCGAAAATCCTTTTTTGAACCGGTTTCATCCGGACTATTCTGGACGTATACGGTTTGGAAGATCAGTTTTGACGCTGTTGATATTAATTAGTGTTTACGTCAAGCTTGCCCATGTGATATGTCAAAAATAATTGGATTTTGATTACAGAAAAATGGTATTATCGTATTTTTTTGGCAGTAGCATCAAAACATATGCGGTACATCACTAGTGGAGTTATAACCTCGCTTGGCGTATCAAGGGAATACTGAATATTAACGATATTAAAGTCTGAAAGCTGATATGAAAACTTGAATCTTTTTTTTCTTACACAATATTTTTTATATTTGAAAGGTAAAAATGTACCTATCAAATACTATTCTCCTAGCATTCATTGATATTGAAAAGGTTTATACCGGTTTTTGTTTAACTCCCAATAAAAACGATAATACCTGACTGATTGATGATGAGAGAAAAACACAGAACCGAAACTACTGGTCAAAAAACTATGAACTTTGAAAGGATTTCATTCAATCACTAAAAAAAAATATTCGAAATTCATCCTAATCCTAACTAATATTATAAATGCGAAGGTGAGTTTGTTTGTTTATTTGTTTGTTACCTTTTCACGCTTAAACCGCTGAACCGATCGCTATGAAATTTGGTACGCAGATAGCCTATTGTATGGAGAATAACATAGGCTACTTTTTTTTCTCGGGAACGCGGGTGAAACCGTGGGGTGGAAGCTAGTAAAACAATAAAAATATCAAAGATAATTAATAAAAGCTCCACGGGATCGTCGCAGTACTAAAACGTTTCCACAAAATTGCTAGCCACAGCGGATCCTGTAATTCTATTTTCCTAGCAATGATAATAGGTTTCCCTCGCCACTAAGTAGACAGATTGTGAATCTCTTATAGGATTTATTTAAGCTATAATTAGAGGCTTTATTCTTTATTTTTCTTTAAACTGTGGGATAAAGAAAATTATTGGAGAAAAATGTTTTTCATAAGTCTGGAATTAGAATTTAACATAACGGTTGTTGAAATGTTTATTGTATTATAGTTTAGGGGTTGGTCGTATTATGTTGTACATATATTTTTTTGACTACTACTTTTCTGTATGACCATGATTCATCATGGTAACTAATGTGGTCACCTAAGGTGGTAAGAATACAAAGTTTAGAAGGAAACCGGTTCTCAACTCATCGTTAGGTGCTTGGCGAGATTTTTAACTTGAGGGTGGTAGTCATGCAGGCGGACTGCAAAATAATTTAGGAGTTTGGATTAATAATAATATTATACTCTGGGAAATTATTCATAGGGCCATCTGAATCCAAACTAAGTAGAACTTGTACTATGGAAATCAGATGACAAATATACTCCATAGTTTTTCTTCAAGTCTTCAAGACTTACATACAACACGTTGTCATTTAAATAATTTAATTTAAAATAACTTATAATTTTAAGCTAATTCCTAGCTTAAAAGGAGATTCCAAAACTCGTTATGTACATTTTTCTTTTTTTTAATAATCATACTACCTTCTTAATAATATTCATATGTATGATTCACTAACTCTTAAACTACAAAATAACCTAAAAAACAAATGAATAGAAAATATTTATTAAAAAGAAACAAGGTAACAAGGTTTAGAATTAGGTAAGCAAGGAACATACATAAAAAAGAATCAAACCAATCTTAGAATTACAATCTTAAGGAAGAGCCAAAACAGGGATGGCAAACACAACGCCTGTTGCCAGCTTAATTTGCATTCTACTGATTGATTATTCAATCGGACAGCCTCAGAAGTGGCAGTACTGCCCGGCTCAGCCAACTGTTGGCGTAACGGAATAGATAACTAAATGCTAATGGGAATTATATAGTGGGATCCATCTTGGCGTGATTAATTTTGTCAGGTAAATGTAAACGTAAATCTTATTGTATTTTGTCCTACTGTCTCATACATTTCAGTTTTGTTTGTTTACAAAGTCTATTTTTATGTGATTAGATAACTGTGTATCATAGACAAAATATATCCTCCTAGGTAATATGTTATTTTGTTTGTATGTCTGAATCTAAAACTATTTCGAAACGTTGCATTTGCTGAGAAGTCATCAAAATTCCAATGAGATACTTTTCAGAAGTTAACGCACAAAAATATATTAAATATCTTTATTGATATTTGATCCGATATTTTGTATCATAAATTATTTCGATGTCAATGCACAATTAATGCAAATAGTTTTACAAGCAAAAAAATCATACCGCATTCTTCTAATTCAATTGTAAACTCATCAAGAATGATATTCAAAATTCTTTTTATTCATCAGATAAGAGAACTGAAACGGGGTAATTGTGGGGTAGGGGGTTACGACTACAGGTTACCCTTCACTATCAATTATGCTGATGGCCGGCGGCGATATCAACGGGATTCAATCCTGGGACGTCCTCGTTTAATGTGGTGTCAATTGTGCTATTCTAGATTTGTTATAAAGATAGCTCTGGAGTATTTGTCGCTTTCAAAAGGTTTAAAATTAGCAATGTCTCTATTGTTCAGTGTGTGATTAGTGATTCATACTTTTTGGTATTCTCTCTGTTTTCGAATTTCTTATTTTTTTTTCATCAAAACTTTTTTTATAGCTCTTACTTGACATTAAAGCTCATTGAGACTAGATTAAATACATTGAATTTTTATTTTTATTTTCATTAACTTTTATTAATTAGAATTCTTTGAACACAGTCAAAATCTTCAGCATTCTAGCAATAGAACAACAACTCTAAGGAATTGAATTACGATACAAATTGAAATGAACAAACTTCAACACAGGAACACCTTACCGGGGACTGTTCAGTAGTCACAAAGGAATTGGTCATCTTACTGTTTGAAAGAAAAGCTCAAGTGGATAAGGATTTGCAATTATTGCACTGAGAAGTGGAAAGTGCTAAAATGCAGGTGCAGTATTTCGTTTAATGAAGATCCTACTGTATCTTGTTACTTGTTTCCAGAATGCTACGGATTTGAATATTGGAACAAAGAAGCTTTCTAATTAATTTGTAGATAAGTTTTACTACATTTTTATAAATCAACCTGACATGCATTCGGCTATTTTTTCATGATTTTAATGACATTTAGATTTGAGACATGATGATAATAACTGATTAAGACTAAGTATATCCATCTTGTTCGTTGACTAGCTATAGGAAGGGACGAGGCTACAGGTAATCACGGCTCGGTTATGAACACTAATATGGTTTTTTTAGAAACTAGAGCAGTTGCATTGGGCACAAATTGAAAAGCCATGCTATTTATGGCAAGGGTATAAGAACTATGTCACAAACACCAACTCACGTACTCTTTCAAGTTCCAAATTTACGGTAAAAACTCTATGAAAAAAAATGGGAGTAATAAATCAGTTTCACAGAACATATATAGGCATCCGATAACTTCTTAAGTCAATCTCCAAAAATTTTCACAGTTCAGTACAATGTATAAAATACCAGAATTCCATGAGTTGCTGAAGCTGTTGTTGGCTACACTTCAGAAAGAATTCAAATCGGTCAAAGACCGAACATTCTTTTTGAGTTCTTCGCGTCGCTCGATTGAATAAAACTTCGGCTGTATTCGAATCGTCTAAGTTCTTCGAAATCCAATCACTGTTCGATAATTTACATCATACTCTTTAATTTATTAGTACCTATCTGTTATGTATTATTTGAGTTAGCAGTTTCTGATCCAGAAATGAATAACGCTTTTAAGTCAACCAAAAATACGCTATAATAGAATAATTAACTCTACTCAGGAAATCGATACTAAAAAGAGAATCAAGAATATCGTTGGCCCTCATTTATTAATCCAGATTTGGCATATTTTACAGTAAATACCTACATCAAAAATCACAAATACACATAATCATCAATTAACATTTCGGAGGTACAGTAGTATTTTGATACTGGCCGAAATACAAAATAAAGAGACAAAAAAGCAGAACACCGACTGTTCCAATTTGAAATTTGAACCAGTTCCAGTCCGCAAACACAATTCAAGCTTGACTTGAACCGCCCCGCCCAATCAACGAGTGGCAATATCGCGGAAGGCTTTTTTTCAATCGGGCAGCACTCGACGCCAGCTCTTCTTCAAATGGTTGGGCTCATGAAATATTTATGGGCTGAAGTAGGGTCCGCCGCGAGACTCCGTTCCCTTAATGCGCGTTACAGGAATAATATTAGTTTATGGACGTCTAGCATGCGCTATAAAAACGTTTGGAATTAAATACTCACCTAAGGTGAAAATATATATTATACACATATACATAAATTTTATCTAATTAAGTTCCCTATTCAGTACCGTGAAAATTTAACTCCAACCAAACATTTATTTATGAATATAATTCTGTGAACAATTAAATAAGGGGTAAAGGCTAATTTCCCCGACACTCAAAGTTCAGGGGAAAATTGTCGTCACCTCTCTTAAAATGTCTGAATTCTCTTCGAGTCCCAAAAGTCACAGATTGAATTATTCTAAGACGAGACGGTGTTAATTGTTATTAATGTACAGACATTTTACGTCTAATTAATATACCTACCTCCTTACTTTGCTGAATTCCAAGTTAGATTACAAATTATTGAGTAAGATTACCCCGTCTTTTAATTTTTGAGGCCATATCGGGCTGGCTTATTACCTCGGAAAAAATTAAGCCTACATTTTGTGTTTCGCTGTTTAGTTATATAATAGCAATACATTTTATAGACAGTTGCTGACGCTTCTATAATAAAAAAAGTATCCGTATTAATTGTAAGTCGAAAAATGGCTTTCCAAAGATTACTTTCTGATAATTAAAATATATTTGTTCAAATAAAGGTAAGTTATCTTTTTTAGAACAGAAAATAAATGTTAAAAGTAAAATTATTCTGACAAGTAACGGTAAAGAGAATACAATGACCATAAAAATCGTTCAGTTTTTTTTTTGCAACAGCGCGGGTTTCTGAAACAATAAACAGCCAAGTCCAACATATATGCGGGAACTTTAATCATACATCAAACCTTTATGGGCGAAGTGTGAGAAAAAATGAGAAATAGGGATGTGCGCGCACAGTTATCGATAATAATGAACTACGGCCGGGTCACTTCGCGAGCCGTTAACGAAATTCGAAACTTGGTCTTGTCGAACAATACGGTCGTCCGATACGGAATGATCAACGGGGGGAGTGGACTAGCGGGCTTTGTTTGTTTTACGTATACTTGTGTAGGTATGTTTTATAAAAGCTGTTGTGTTGATGCGAGGGTTGGATTATTGAGTTTTAATTGGTGAGAAATTAGTATATTAAATTGTTATTTTGTAAATAAATACTCCTGGGGCGAAAGCTTAGTCTTTTTCAGCTTAAAAATTACTTTTGATACAAATGCATGTTAACTTAGATCCTAAATAACTTACCCGTACCTACTCGTTCATTTTTAGGGTTCCTACCCAAAGGGTAAAAACGGGACCCTATTATTAAGACTTCGCTGTCTGTCCGTCCATCTGTCTGTCACCAGGCTGTATCTCATGAACCGTGATAGTTAGACAGTTGAAATTTTCACAGATGATGTATTTCTGTTGCCGCTATGACAACAAATACTAAAAACCAGAATAAAATAAATATTTATGGGGCTCCCATACAACAAACGTGATTTTTTTGCCGTTTTCATAGATAATGGTACGGAACCCTTCGTGCGCGAGTCCGACTCGCACTTGGCCGGTTTATTTTAAGTTATGATTATCATGGAGCAATTCAAAATATAACAAATATTAATAAACGTTTAGAACTTATACAAAAAACTATACCGTAAAACACGTTAAGAAAAAATCAACAACCGACGCTCATCGAGACTTTGTTTACGCAACAACTCTTTTTAATTGTGGTAAACCACTCGAAAACAAACAAGAGTAAAGCGATTCCCCAATCGTACTATCACAATATTTGTTGGAATAACATTTACATCATTGCGCTATGTAAATGTTTTCAAGTCCTCGATAAACAAAGCTATTGTCGTCGCGTTGCTGAGACAGCATCGGATTAACTTTCCGTTAATGATACTGTTACACCGGGCCCTCGCGTTGTCTTCGGCTTTCTTTGTTCAAATATGGAACTAGTCTAAAAAAAGTAAAAACTTTTTAAACACCAGACTTATAAAGTTCTTCTTTAGTAAATTTAAACAATGTGTATGTGGAATTAATGATTCGAATATATACGTTCTAAAATTGAAGAAAAATGTGACATATCCATAATAGAATTGTGTAAAAATATTTGAATAGTAAATATATTCCAAACGTGTTATCCAAAAAAGTATTTTGTGGTAGTACCCAGATAATTTTATTTATGAAGTTACACTCTTTCATACCGATTACTCGTGGGTACCGCGAGTTTACCCTCTGCTAATTTTCCGAGCAGCGCCCAAATATTTTTTCCCAATTTTATTACTGGCCTATAACTTCCACTCCAATTTGAATTTGAAAATAGAACAAGAGTCGTATTGTGTTTGAATTGTCAGTTCAATTAACAAAATACGGGAAGGTACGAGCTGTCTCTGACAGCTAATAGTCATTCTGCGATAGAAATGTTCCACATGTACGCGCTCGTCCGATGTAATTTGAAATCCGAATATCGAAACATCCCATTTACGATTGTTGTATGGACATAGCTCTAATTAAATTGGTCTGTTTATAAATAATGCGGTACGTATAACAAATCATAATTGAAGTTGAAATTCATTGCGGCACGGGGAGTGGTTTATTAAAATAATGTGCATTCAGAAACAATGTTTCCATATCGTGTGCGTTATTATGCACCGTATTGTAATCTCATTAGGGCAAAATTTGCGTGGGTAATTTTCAGAAAATAAGCAATATTGTTGGTGTGTTTCTAAAATGTAAATAACTTGAGTAGTTTGTAAAATTATTATGAAAATTAGATGAGAGCTATAATTTGGAATTTCTCTCTCTATATTTTTTTTCAATCTCAGTTCCTACCTACTTCAAATTTGCTATCAAAGCACATTCGATATTTAAAACTCAAAACTTCATTCGTAGTAAACACTGAACTCTATACTATTCGGAATGTAAATAAAAAGTCGGAGCAAAGCAATATTGAGCTCTGTCAAAGCTCAAGAGCGGAAGTTGGAAAAAAAAGAAATCAATCGAAAGAGCCCGATAGTGGCCATTAAAATATCGTTGAATTTCAAAAGGTGGAGACATTCGGGATCCCGCTAGTTGGAACCTTGATGCCAAGACGTATCGGTATACGTGTATACGTTCCTAGACGAAATGGACTTTTGGTGTAAGTTTTGAACGCACCACGCTTGCGCTTACTTGTCGACGTTTGTGTGTGTGCTAGTGTTGTGTCGAGCTGCATCGATGGATGCGAGCGAGTCGATCTTAGTGGATGATGTATGATGGTGGGAAAATGGAGTTTCATTTAATATTTTAAAAGGGTAACGAATTGCTTGGTTGTACGTACTATATTTTTGATAAGAGAGCTAATAGATTTGATATTTAATAGTAGTGATAATGGTTGTAACACCAAGTAAAATAATATGCGGCCTACTGTATAAGTTCTTAGCTATATTTAAAAAGCAATCTGAAATACAATTACTAGTTTGCCTTTGAACCCACTTATAACAAGAATGCAGAATTACCACTCATAAAAAATATATAGGTATATAGGAGCCAGTATGTCTTACGATTTTACGATGAAAGTCACATCGCTTATCCTATAAATTTATCTTATAGTAGAAGCAAAAGCCACATCGATATCGGCATTTTTCGCATCACTTACTCTATCCTCTTAATACTAGGCCCCGAAGACAACTCCCGCCCATAGCGAACGTGCCAACTCGCTTGGATGATGTCACTATTCTGGTATAGATTTAAAATTCGAATCTTGTCAAATTCAGATTCACGAAAAAAAGGATATTCTGGGAAATACGATTGATAGCGTTTTAAATAATAATATATTTTTTTATAAAGAAATACCAATGAACAGGTTTTATGAAGCAGATGCAAAACGAAAAGGCTAGAAAACACTTGTTTTAAACCAAATTTATTTATTGCTTTCTTTAATTTTAATATACTATTTTTTTTATAACAATATTTTTTTTCGATTCGATTAGTATAGAATAAGCCTCCGGATCTGTATTCTGTCCACATCGTTTGGCCTTAAAGCCGTATTCTTAGCTAATTGTGAATCACTCTGCAGCCCTATCAGCGTCGAGTTGGTTGAGTCTTTAATCGAACACAAGTGGGATACCAGCCTCACGAAATAGTACCTTTGAACTCGATAATGGTCTGATTAATATGATTAAAAATGTAGAATATTTTCGGAATTAAATGGGAATTTTGTAACTCTTATAGCTTTTATTAAAATATAATTTACAGGCTTTGCCGTCTTTGGCCATACTGACCATAGTAAAATCTTTAAAAAATTGTAGAACAAATAAAAATTGTAATAAAAAAATTACAAAAATTCTAATATCGATAAAAATGTGTAGACTGACTCAGCTCTAATTAACCTATAATTTCATATAATTAATACAAGTAAACATTTTACAAATAATTATAAAATCTATTCAGCAATTCAATTGAACTAACGTAAAAAATACAAAAACCCATAACGAACAACAACCGAACCGAATCCGTCCGTAAACCGTTTCTAATTACACCCACTCCTAAACGCAAACGTAACTTAAACGCACACAGTAACTTGGCAGTAACCGAAACTTTGAAGGGAACTAATCTTACATTAGCCAACACCAGCAGCGTTCAGTTATAAAATGGAGTGTAAAAAACTTTGGCCGTGAATCGGCAACTACGGATTTATTTCTAAGTGAATTTAGTGTGTCTTTTATCTTAGAAGTTCCTGTCGTTTACTACGTTTGTTTGATTTCACTTTTTGGTTAAGCTTTGAAGGTTGTAGTGTAGAGTTTATAATATACAGAGTGTTGTTTATAAGTGTTGCTAGTCCTGGTGGAAGCGCCAGTAGATTTGACTTTCAAAAAATAATAGCCTACTCCGGAATTGAATAAATGACGCACTTGCTTTTTTTTTTTACTATGTGTAGGCCTGTGTTTGACCACAATCTCACCTTGATAAGTGATGATGTAGCCGAAGGTGGTAGAAATACTAAAAGGAACACTCCAGCCAGTTGGGGAGGTAGTACCTACAGAATAACCTACGATCGTGCTATGTTTTCCTTCAACAAAAGCTCAAGCTCATTGTAGGATTCGAACCCACGACGTCCGTCACGGCATTTGACGTCACTACCACTGAGCTATCACCGCGTTGAATCTATATTACTTCGAAATCATTTAGTAATACTACTGGACTTTACGCCAAATATTCATTCATATGTCAGCGCTATAGTTCCTTTTTTTTTAAATTTACATCGTATTCAGAGCAAAATTTAATTTTCCATTTAAAATTAATGCTTGCATGACGTCACCGCTTGCCAACCCCTCAAACACCGCGCCAGTAACTCGCAAACTAGTGAAGTGAACTACAACTAATTGTCAGTTAATCTACTACTCTATATCGTAATGAAATAAAAGTTATTTTACATTATCATTGTCTCCCCTATGCTGGCTAGTGATCACACGTTCGAGGGGCGATGGATATTGTAATGTGCAAGCGTTTTGTGGCAATAATCGGATAATAAATATACTGTAGAACCCCGCCCCTGTTCACCCTAGTGTCTGCAAAGCTTCTAACCTTGTGTAAGCTATGCACTACGGTTTCGAGAGCTAGAAATCGACTACGCTATAATTACGCTCGATGATAATAATTCAATGAATAACAGCAGTGTAGAAGAAAACAGATATAGTTCTAGCGTAGGTGATTTTGATTTAAATTTTGTTTCTATTTGGCTTAGAAGCATTCTAAGTACGAGCCAAGTTGAGATCGCGTCGCTTGTAGTGTACGCTTAGCTTACTCGCACGCATTGTACAGAATGTAGTTTTTGTAATTATAATTAATTATAAATGCAATTAAATAATTATTTTAAGTATCTATGTAAATAAATTATTACAAAAAATACTTTTCTGGAAATTAATATTTTGATTAACATTTTTACTACTTCACTTAAAAATAAGAGAAAACGACATAAAAAGTACCAGCCACTATGTTATTACACGATATTTTACTGATACAAAAAAAGGGAGTACAGTGTCCGTAAAAAGCGTCAATTTCAGATAAAGGGCGGACGTTTCGCAAAACGGCCGACTGACGACATAAAAATAAATAAAGCCTTCTGTACCAGAGATAAGATAATACCAAGCGACAATTAAGTTAAACGGTGGATGCCCGGGACAAACATTGGAATCGCATTTCGCCGGGTAGATGTACAAAACTGATACTGTAGCACACTGACGCGCGTTTGCTACAACGGAACCGCTCATAACGCTGTCTTATATAATTTGGTCATAACAAGGGATAAAACAATTCTTGAAAATATTCAAGCAAAACATTGCGTAAAAGACAACTGGTAATATCACAACGCAAACGCACTTACGTTTGTGTGATGAAATAATTAATATCAGTCTCAAAGTTCTAGATACTCCTATCACCAATTCACATAACTCCAGCTACTGTAGCTTGATAAAACGCTTGATGTACCTACTGCTGTATCATTAATGATCCCGGAATTACTGGCAGCTTCAAATATTTAACAGATATAAGTAATATGTTTTTATTATCATCACAGAAGCGGTTCCGCGGTGAAAATATCGAAGTACCATTGTGCTTAAGGCTACAAAACTAAGTCCTTTCCCATCGAAGTGTAGTAGTATCTACAATTGAATTAAACGAGTTTCGTCTGTCCGTTGTTCTCTCAACTCTCAAGATAGATTTGAGGCTTTTACTTGTACAGTGAAAATATATAACAGTGAGTGTTCAGTATGAGCTGTTTTATATTGGGATAGATGCGTTTGTTGATTTACTAGCGTAAGGGAAGGAAGGATGTTGAACATATGAAATTTTCAAAATGGATGAAAATTTGTAATTTTTTGTTTTTCTAGTGAAGTAAAATATAACTCAGTACCTATTGATACAAGGTTACTTATTTGGTTCCAAAATTAATAAAAAAAAATATTGGCTGAGTTATTTGAACTGGCAGAATGTCCTCTATTATACAAGTTTGTATAGTTTAGCAAACCAATTTATATTTTAACCTAGTAGGTGGGTAGTTCTCAATATATATTATTAGTCTCATCTCAACATTAGCACAGTCTATGTAACTCTTACAGTCGGCCAACGGACACGTCTAGACAGAGCAATCGTGCGAGGCTTGTGGGGTGAGAGAGGGGCGGTAGCGAGCCCAAGCTGCCATACACTCGCTTGGGACACAATGGAGCAATTACGAATGCCTATACAAAGCGGTCCAGTAACATATTTTTTTAGGAAATAATATTAATTAATAAATATATTTTTTTAGGAAATTAAGCCCATGGGTCTAGTTTTACGTGGAACAAGTTGCCTAAGTCCGCATTATATCAACGAGTAAATGTATTGCACCGTCAAAAGCCAATAAAAGCACAATATAACAATAGATTGACACACCGTGTGAAAACACAACACACGTTGTACTCAAAGTGGCGCGCGCGGTGACTTTGTCGAAGCGTACTTCTATTGATCCTATAGAATATTAGTTTAGGGTTCCACAGGGTCCCGCGGGGGCTTATGTGAAATTGACGACCATTATTACTAGGTAGGATAGTACAATGAGTTGTCACGTGTGGATGGTATCATAGAATTTTGGGAACTGGCGACTCTATACGTTGTTATGGTGTGGAAAATATAAGCACGCGACTAAAATTAATGTCACAATTAACAGTGTTCCGCTGGTAAGATTTCCGAGTTATCGTGTGTTGGCTGGCAAGAAGTTTATTTTTACCAAGAACTGTTTCAAAGATAATAATAATTATATCAACCAAGGTTATAGATAATGGAAAAAAAAAACCCGTTTAACTCTTACAAGAAACGATTTCATCTCCAGAATAATCCGGAGATTACAAGTCAAAACTTGTAATCGGGAGTTTAAAAAATGTTAAATATTCCGCTCACTTAACTCAGCGGTAACTTAAGTTGGAACTTGAGTTGATCCGTTGTTTAGAAGAGAATTACCGGTTCGTTTATCAGTTGGAAACTGGAAGGGGGAGGGGGAGGGGAGAGGGTAAAGGATTTTTAAACTCGTCTAGTTTCAATTAAACGTCGGTTAATTCCGCTGTTAAGTGCTCGGTTTAAGTCGTGACTTAATTTATATCCGTCCGCAATTTATGTCCGGGAATCCCCGGGATTAATCTAATGAAAGTCCCGCGGCTGGTCTCGCACTAATTGCCACTCTGGATTGTCTAAACAAAAATATAGGGATGTTTCAAGGTAAAAAATGAACGCTACCTGAGTTAGGTACATAATTTAAACCGGTTCTTTGTTTTGGCATCATGCATGAAGTACTGAACTATACTTAGAACCTATACCTATATACTAGGTGGATATTTTGGGACCTATTTTTGAAACCTATGTTAGGTTTGTTATGCTAAACAACTTTTATTATGGGACCAACTCTGAAATATTTTCAATCCAAAAATGTATGTCAACGGAATATTCACCATTATCGAATAACACACACTATTATTCGGTATTCGACGAACAGTGAAAATGCGGCATCTTTAAAAAAAAAATACAAATAAAAGTCAAACCAAGTCCTTCTTATTTAAATAGGTACACGTTACTATATACAAAGAGTATAATATTATAAAGGCATGAATGTGAACGTAAACGCGCGAGTTACAGTTAAAAATTTTCACTCGAACGTAACGTAACGCGCTCGTGTGAGTTCACGTCGCGCGGAAAGCTTACGCTCGTGCGAATAACATTGGCGCAGTTTGTCTTTTTTTTACCCGACTGTTTTTAAAAGGGAAAAGAGGTTTCTGGCCCCGTATTAAATAATACTGAAAGTATGGCGGTACTTTAATTTAGTTTTTCATCTAACCGTACTTATTGGATCCCTCAAATTAAGGGATACGAGTCTTATTAATCGAGTTCAAGACGGCTTCATTGCTACAACGTGCAATATTCATACAAACATACATCTCAATCACATAAAAAAGGGAAAAGTATTCGATTCGTTCGCAATATAATCAACATTACACGCGTGGCAGCTGTGGAACTCTAAATTACGGGCCGCTTAGCTGTAACGAAGGGTTCTATGCTTGGGTATAAAAAAAAGAAAAAATAGAAGGATAAAATTGACAGTTTAATCTGGGGAACTGCAGGCTTGCTTGCATGGGGGTGTACATTGGCCAGTGAAGTGTCAAAAAGAGATCGTTTGTTCCATGGAGGCGAGAAATCACTTCGTTTTTAGGGTTTTATACCCAATGTAAGGGGACCCTATTCTCAAGCCCACGCTGCCGTCTATCCGTCTGTCTGTATCTTTTTAAACAAGTGGTGACCAAGTGAATTGTTAAACTAAAGAATAAGTGTTATTATGTATCCATTTATGCCAAATAATAAAAAAACAACAAGTGGTTTTGCTTTTTTTTAATCAGACTATCTCAAAAACGTTATCGTAATCGTAATCGTAACTAATATTATAAATGCGAAAGTGAGTTTATTTGTTTGTTTGTTACTTTTTCACGCTTAAGCCGCTGAACCGATCGCGATGAAATTTGTTATGCAATTTGGTAGCCTATGGTATGGAGTAGAACATAGGCTACTTTTTATCCCGGGAAAACATAAGATCCCTGGGGAACGTGGGTGAAACCGCGGGGCGGAATCTAGTATTATATAATTTAATCTTTAATTTTTTGTATAATTTGGATCTAATACTATTTTAATACCATAACTTAAACAATAAATAAATATTTACTTGCGTTTAATAGTAATTTCAAAGTATTCAAATTGCACGATAAAGTTAGTTTCAGAGTCACAAAATAAGAGCTCTGTGCTAGTTTTTTTTAATATTAATCTGTTACCTGGCCACTATGATTTTTTTGCTGTTTTATTTTCCGTGAGGCCATTTTTCATAAATTTATATTAGGTACCTACCTATTATAATATTATTATTTAATAATAATAGGTTGATAAAATAACGTGGTCGTTATTTTATCAACCTAGGTAATAATTAAAAAATAAAGCCATCGCGTTACTTTCAAGATCCATTTGTTTTATTCACATAGCATTGACCTTAAAATGTTGAAATAGAATACAATTTACATTTTTATTCACCACGTAACCTCAATAGCATTGTAAAAGATGGAATTCGATTAATCTCACGATATTTCGTGAAAGTTTTATTTAAGATCTGTGTCGGCTGATTGTTTTAAAAAAAATATATATATATTCTATATTTTTAAGTTTAGAAAAAGGCTATAGTTAGCCTTTTTTTCTTAATTGTGATGCCAAGAATGAGTATGTTTATCAATCTCTATATAGGTACTCGAAATGAAAATCTTTTTGGGTTTGAATATGGGTTTAAATAAGTAAATCATCCCTCACGTTAATAGCATGTTTTTTTAAATAGTCCCAAAAGCGTTTGTTTTTGCTGGTGTAAAAAAAACCACATTAGCGTTACAAATGATTCCACTTAATTGTAAAAGTGACTTGACTGTATTGACCTTTCAGTTCAAATATATATATGTACCTAAATATTGCAAATGGGAGCTTTTAGCATTCAGTAAAACATTATTAACAATGGACGAGAAGCCATTTATATTTGTCAAAGTCTCATCGAACAAACAATAATAACGTAAGATCGGACCCATCAAATATTTACTTCGGTTATGACGTGAATACATAAATACGTTTACTCTATGAAATGTTGGAACGCAATCACCGATGGCATCGATAAAATAGAGAAAAAAAAGTTTTTATGTAAAGTGACGGGCAACTTGGCATTTAAAAATTTTTTCGCTCCATTTCCGAACGCACTCGGTTGTTCCTTCCTTTTTTGATTTTTTTGCGGTACTTTGATAGAGTCATTCAGCCAGTTGAAAAAGTTTGGATTCTTTATTGAATTAATGGAACGGGGCGCGGTCGGTTGATACACCGCAGAGACTGACGGGTTATTTATCGTATAACGCTATGTTTACATGTAAAGCCCGCAATGCACGGCACGTGTGCTATCCCTATGTTGCACGTGTTGATATTACAATAACAACGCGATCAAAGACCTTATCTGATGCTGTCTAAACTTGTGATTAAATTATAATTAGCTAGGCAATGTTCGGAACGCTGCGGTTTATTTCAAAAGCGGTTGTTAGTTAAATTGTTTTGTTAAGTTTGGATTTGTTTTTGTTTTAATTTAACTTTGTTTTGGTAATGCATACGTCCCCTTACATTTAATGTTTACTATGTAACAACAAAATTGTTGTTTCTTTTTCCAATACAACAGAGCTAATAAAAAACTAACAAAGTAGTTTTACCAAATCAAATAACCACATACATAATTAATTCATACAGAAATTGTGATTTCTTTAGGTTAATCATGTCGTGACTTTTTGTGAATGGAACGAAACGCAAGTAGAAGGAAAAATCCAGTGCTTCTGCATTTCTCTCAATTCTAAAACAACTGACCCCCTATACTTAACTCTGCTACATCGAAATAAAGTACAAAAAAAAACAAATATCGATCCACACTCGTCCCCTTTACGATTTTCTTACAAAGAGCAAAGAATTTAAGCCAATACGGGACT
The DNA here is from genome assembly GCA_951216915.1 of Tetheella fluctuosa. Taxonomy (NCBI): domain Eukaryota; kingdom Metazoa; phylum Arthropoda; class Insecta; order Lepidoptera; family Drepanidae; genus Tetheella; species Tetheella fluctuosa. The sequence continues at coordinate 14,153,258 of OX578214.1, forward strand.
CCGTTCAAATACGGGTCGGGAATTAACGTCCCGATATCGCGCTCCCGGGACTTTGCCGATATTGGGGGCCGCTGACCGCCGCTGTGTGAGCCCCCTTACATTTGTACCCTGTGCTTACACCCTTACATTTAACCGGCTTTTGCATTAAATAGTGTACGATACGAGTGAGAGAAAAAGTTTATGTTTTGAAAGAAGTTTTTTTGGAATTAGTTTGGATCTTTTCGATCTCTTATAACTTACTGCCTGTGAACTTATAAATTTAATAAATCTATACATAAAATTATGCTGTATTTATATTGAGTGGATATTTTGAAATTTCATATTTTTGAAAACTATGTTAGATTGGTCACTCTGAATAACTACTATGGAACCAACTCTGAAACAGTGAAAATAATCACACAATCTTCATACTGGTCAAGCTTGCTATCGAAAGATAGTCTTTAGGTCTCTATAAATAAATAACAAATGAAAATGATGAAAAGCTATCACAGATAGGTATCTTATCTGTTCAGAGCGCAAACAAAATCCGGTCTGGATTCCACGCCTTACTTAACATCACCTAGGAGATAGGCAATGTAGATAAGGTACATTTGATATGAACGTAACTAACTGTAAAACCAAGAAGGATACTTTGGGACCGATAAATGTCTATTGAGGATTTTCTACGATGAATTTATTTACTTATATAAAAAAGGTAGTGTAAGCTACTTCTATATAAACCAAAATAATAGGTTCGAAGAAGATTTTAAGAAAACAATTAATTCCTTTAAACAATCTCATAAAAGCCCACACATATGATTCTCAGAAGAGATCTTGCTTATTTTAATAATAATACAAATAGCAGAATAATTATTGAAAATAAAAATGTTTTCAACTGATTATTAAAATGGCAATTATGAAGGAATTTTCTATTTCGCCATGTATTTAAAAAAGTCATCAACAAACAAACAAACAAAACCTTAATTAACCAAGCCCGTACACATTTCAAAGTGTCTACCAGGGTTACAGAGTCACGGAGGAGATCTTCCAAACTAGTCGTCTATAAAGGGGTTGTTACACAGACAGATGCATTGTCCCTCGTGTACGCTTCAGAGCTCGCGGTGCCTTAGGCCTCATTCGAACCCGATCCGTTTGACGTTAGTTACGAGAATGAGGGGATAGTAAGTGAGGGTGACTTAAAAGTGGAACATTATAGCCTTTATGGACTATTTGAGGCACGAACGGCTTCTTCTACAAGTTCGCGAGATGGAAACTACTGAAGGAATTCCTTACGACGATAGTAGAAAGTAATATATTATCAAATGCCTTATCCTTTGTGTGAGAGTATCTTACCGTGTACGAGGGTCCTTATAACGTAACGTATGTTTTAATAAGCAAGTTTGCAAACAAGGGCGTAATGTATGAAAACAGACGTGAGGTGCTGCTTTATTATCATAAAGTTTTAAGTGAGAATTTTTTCAGGAGCACGTACGCCGTCGCGTTTTGTGTCTGCTTGTAATATGGCACAAGTATTTAAATAAGTTTTAATTAATTAATATGACGATTCATTTACGAAATTAAAGAAAAATATCTTTGTTTTAGTTATCATCCAGTTCCAGTTCACATGATGGTCAATAGTCATCGCCGCTTCTACATATTTGTAACACCAGAGAATTGCCTACGTGTTGCCAACTTGAACCCCATGCTGTAAGCGCTGCGGGAAACCCCACATACCATTTGACTTCTAAATTAGGTCTATGGATGACCTATGCTTTGTTAAACTAGATACACAGTAACATTATCGTGACAAACTAACAGACAACGCACAACCTAAACCGGTGGACATAGACATTCAAGCTCTAAGGTGAAATAAAGGAAAAAACGGCAATCAACAAACCAACCTATGTAGTTTTTAGGATTCCGTACCCAAAGGGTAAAAACGGGACCCTATTACTAAGACTTCGCTGTCTGTCCGTCTGTCCGTCCGTCTGTCTGTCTCTGGCTGTATCTCAACAAGCGCGATAGCTAGACAGTTGAAATTTTCACAAATTATGTATTCCTGTTGCCGCTATAACAATAAATACTAAAAACAAAATAAAATAAATATTTAGGGGGGCTCCCATACAACAAACGCGATTTTTTTGCCCTTTTATTTCTATATGGTAGTTTCCGTTGACTTAGAATCACGAAATTTGGCAAAAAACAAGGTCTTACAGCACAAATAAAGAGAAAATTCTAAAAAATAAAAAAAGTTGAAAATGAACTTTAACTTTAAATTAATTTTGGAGTCCCCATACATACAAAGTTACTCCAATTAATAAAGACCTCTGAGTTGTATCGGCGCTCATACAATTACAATACAATTTAGAGGTCTTGCTTAATTGGCACCAACCTCAAATAAGGTAAATAAATAAACTTGAGCATTTCCCGTGATAGACGAACGATGGACGAAGTTTGTACGGGAATTAAAAAAATATCGTTGTAATAATAAAATTACATTTTATTTTTAATGCTCGGTACAAAAAAATATCGCCACGACTTTTACTTTTATTTGACATTAAAAATACTTAAAATATAATTTTGTGATAGTTTTGTAAATAGATTGGTGTTCTATTCAGTGAATAAAATGATCAACCTTAATAATATAGCGGGAATGCAAAATAACGTTCTGCATTCAAATAAAATATACAAATAATAATTCAATTAGCTGTGACGTCCATTGAAGAAATCCATTTTACGAAATGTTTTTTTATTTCCTTTTTGTTTTCAAACCAAACAAGGCCGCGTTATGTTATCTGTTTAATATATTAACCCCAACGCTGGGGGTTAACAAAAATGTTAGATACGAGATTGTATCGCTTGGGCAATTTGTCTGGTTAATTTATGGATCGCTTGAAATTAAAGTTATCTCCCGAATAGAGCCACAGATTGTCTGGCTGGCTAATGAAGTATGTTAGTTTATGAGTGTTGTGACGGGTATAATTGACAGTATCTATGGATTTATCGATGCATTTTTGTGGATTCTATCGTTACTGAAACTTAACTGTATTAGTATATTGCAGAACGCACAATGAGTATCAGTTTATGTTCGCGTTTTGAAACTAGATACCATACCAACAACTCTTATTGTGAACTGAATCGTTGTGTCAAATGACGCCAGAATTGCTCGGTGGTACTTTGTAGTACCCGTCTGGGTGGCTAACATCAAGTTGAAATTCTGTCGAGAAGCACTAGCAGCGGGACTTCCCACATCATCACTTACCGTAATTAGGTTGTGGTCAAACACAAGCTTATTATGCAAAGTAAAAAAAATGTGTCTTTTGATAGTGAATCAAATTAGTAATGATAAAGTAGACGCAATAAAACTTGGTAAAATCATATAGGTACCCTATTTTTTTTAATGCTGAGTTTTATAAGGCAAAGTAATCCTTAGGTATAAATAAATTATTTTATAGGACATAGATTATGCTTAGCTCAGTAGGTACATGTATCTCATTAAAAAGAAAACAGCACCCGATATCAGCGACACGTTTACTAAACACAAGTTCATGTGACATAAAGCAACAAAAAAAACGGCCAAGTGCGAGTCGTACTCGCGCACGAAGGGTTCCGTACCATTATCTATAGAAACGGCAAAACAATCGCGATTGTTGTAAGCCCCCCTTAAATATATATTTTATTTAGTTTTTAGTATTTGTTGTTATAGCGGCAACAGAAATACATAATTTGTGAAAATTTCAACTGTCTAGCTATCGCGGTACTTGAGATACAGCCTGGTAACAGACAGACGGACGGACAGACAGCGAAGTCTTAGTAGTAGGGTCCCGTTTTTACCCTTTGGGTACGGAACCCTAAAAAGGAATGTGTTCAAAAGAAGCCACTCTTTTTCGCAAACAGCTTTTAACGCTGCCCCCTCTAGCCCCCTCGTTTTGCAGTGTTTACACTACGCTCTCGGATTACCTCGGTGTGGCCCAGTTGTGTTACTGTGTGTCTACTATACTGTGTAGAAGTTTTTGATGAATTAATCTTGAGAGATTTCACTTATACTACCTACCTCATGCCTACGACCTATTCTCAGGTCAAAAATCGGTCGAGCCGTTTCGGAGTTTGCAGACAAACACTATAACAAGAAATTTTTATATATTAGATTAGATATATTATCATCACGGATATAATTTAGACGACAATAAAATTAATTACAAAGCTTGGAAATACATAGTTAGTAGGCGGTTTTGGTACAACAATTTTATATTTACAATTGTATATTCATCTCCCTAGAAGATCCAACAAGAGTTATATCTAAGCACTACATACATTTTTTTTTATCGCCATTAAATAGTCGGCCTATAGAAAATGCTGGTGAGTTACAAAATAAATTCCCATATTTGAAAAACTTTTTTTAAGAATTTGGAACGTAAAAATAAAATTCATAAATATCGAAAGAGGACCTTTTACGTCAACGGCGGCAAATTAAACACTCTTCAAGTGCAAAATTTATGATCACACTTCCTCCGTTGTGTCTGGATAAAATCCCCATATTTCGTCTTAAAAGCGGGACGCAGATGCTGCTCCAGCTAGGGGGGCTTGCATCCCCCAGGAGGGGGGAAAGGGGGTGGAGAGTGCCGAAACAAACACGCCGTCGTTTAGAAAGCAAAGAGGCTGCGCCATATGAGTACCTGGCCAAAGTTTTCAGTCCATTCGGGATATGAACATGGGACAAAAGAAGTCTATGTACTAATTTTGAGATAGTTCATTGAATATATAATTGTACATTCGATTGTGAGTTTGTTTGTTGCCTTCTCGTCTCAAACTGCAATCCTTTTATACAAATTAGTTTGCGTCAGATTTTTTACAGGCACTATAAGGATTTTTGAATGTTTTCTATCATCGAAAACTCAAGCAACGTGATATAAATTATTGCTGTTTCTAATTATATTAAACTAGCTGTTCCCCGCGATTTCACCCGCGTTTCCGGTAAGATATATTTTTTTCGTACATACAAACCTTCTCCTGATAATAGCGAACACATAAAAGAAAGATTTATCCAATTTGGTGCAGTCCTTTGGAAGTTATGCGCGTACAAACATTTCGGTGATTCATTTTTATTCATATAGATAGATTAAAGAAAATAGGATTTATCCTTAAATATTTTAAAATGAATTGTCTTTCTGACAATCCGTTGGTTTGGAATTACTACAGATTTAGTGTCACAAGTCTGAGACACAAACAATCATTGAGGTGGACATAGGCCTGCCGGCATAGGCTAGTATAGTAGCATTTTTTTTGCTTTCTTATGTTTGTGTGTTTCATAGCAATATGTTAATCTAAACAATGAGCTAATACAAAACTATAGCTTTCTCTATTTCCACAATTATGCAAAAAACAAAAATATTCACAGAAATTGAAACAATCACGCTCAAAACATTTAATAAATAATGCTAAGTTACCCCATTTCAGCAATCGTTTATAATCTGTTTTACGGATTTTTACTTCCACCATTACGGATCTTAAAAATATAAAAGAATCAACGAACGGTGTCTTGGGACAAGTCTAGGACAGAAATAACAACAAAAGACAACCCCGAATCAGTTTACCTTGGTCATAATATCCTTCCTGTGTTATTGTTACAAATAAATTCTAACAAAGGACAAAGGGAAACCGCGGCGCGAACTTAAAATCGAGGAGCGAAACTCACGTTACAAAGTCAGGAAGGAAAACTCCCTGAAGTTTGTCCGAAAAACCGGGAAAAACCCAGAAAATGTTAGGCCAACATTCTGTTTCCGCCGCGAGACCGCTCCGCGTAAATATTATTCGGGTCTTTTCTTTTATTCCCTTTGTTTCAGACGTTTTATTATTTGCGGTCAGAGGTGAGCTCTCGAGGTGAATCAACGCGTGCAGGAGAGCCGACGAGAGGAAGGGAGCCATTAATATATATACGAGTACAAACGAAGAGGCAGCCGAATTTCATCGCCAACCAAAAAATACCAGCAATAATGAGTCCAAACAAGATTTTAAAACTTTCGTTCTTTTGATATTAAACAAAACAAAAGGGAAACTCGTCTAATTTATGTATTCCTCTTTATTACTTCAAAGGGAAACCCACTTCCAAGTAGGTAATTGACAAATTGTAAAACAAAAATATTAAAATGAAAAAGTTGAACTTTCTTTCAATTCTCAATGCTATAATTAGTTTAATTTCAGAATAGTAATAGTACTAAAGCATTTCTTAGGCACAAGAATCTAATCTGATACATTCCTGTCGCGTCGTAAACTCGGAATTTTATTCGGAATCCCCTGGGTGTTTTATGAAACTGTCCGCTCACCGATTGGAGTGAATAAAGCAAAGAGATTCCGTAATTTGTGCTCTTTGAGTGATATTCTGGGGATGATCGAGCGGCAGATGGCGCGTTATTGGACATCCTAGTTTTATGCGTAGGCCTTCGTAGAAAATGTGAACCTTTCTTGAAGGTCGTAAAGCAAAAATCTGTCAAGAACTATATCTATAACTATTCGTTACAGACAGAGGCAAGTAAATTTAAAAACTTACCGTTGGCATTTTGGATAGGGAAGCTGGATTTTGTAGGCAACCAGTGTCAGTTATCTGTAACAAAATAAATTTGAATTTAGAATTAAGATCGGGTGGATACAGTTTACGAAAGAACATAGGATATTTTATATAATAGTCGTTCTAGAACGCAATTAAATTTTCATTAACGTTCTTATTTTAAACAAAATAAAAATAGCATTAATAAGTATGTATAATTGTATATGTTGTTTTATTATAACTAAATCCTATTTGGCCATATCGCCTTCAGAAAGACCTCACTCTTTGATTACCAACCCTATCCTGAGTAATCTAACGCAATAACACCATTTTATTATCCGATCTACCCAATCAGAGGTAGGGATTTGTCAAGTAGAAGGCAAGGTAAGGGACGCAGAGACCCCGCTTTATCAGACCAATAGCCTGTAACAGCACCTGGGCTTTGGGGTGTTGGGTATGTGACGTCATTTATTAACTTATGGTGTTAAGGGATATACAATGAGGATAGGGAAAAATAAGAGATTGCTAAAGTATTGCAAACTGATTATTTTTGTACATTGAATAGGTTTAAATTCGACTATAGTATCTCACCGGAAAATGATAATGTGGCTGGAAGTTAAGCGCGAGGATGCAGGCGCGGGTTGGTTGGAAGCGTCGAAAATATTAAAAAGAAAATATAATATTTTGGCCTCAAAATATAATAGCAAAAGAAAATGTACATTAACTTATACAATTTAAAGTAATGTAAGCTGTGTGAGGCCAACAAGGCCTATCTCAGATTATACTGCAGTATGTCAGTGCTGGTTTTCAGATAGGGCCGATAGTGAATCTACGGCCACAAAAGCACATTACTTAAGGGGACGATATACGCAAATAACCCTGTCCCGCACTAAACTAACGGGCGAGAGAGAAGGAACAAAGGCTATTTCCTAGTAAAAAATACTTTTAATTTTATAAAAAAAAACGGATGGATTTTTTGTAAAAAAAACAAAAAAGTTCCCTTTGTATTAGATCTGAGAATGACTGTTAATATTTACAAGTTATTTGGATGGGTGAAATAAGAGAAAAAACTATTTTCAATTTTAAAAAGGTACATATTCTCGATTTTTTTCTGACGATTTTAAAGTATTAAAAAAACATTTCGCTGGCAAAAATCCTCTAGTTATTAATCTAGTTGTTAACATATATTTTTTACAAATCTCTTGTATTAAAGAATACAGAGAAAAACTTAATTTAGAATCATCATTTTGCGTATATCGTCGCCTTAACGGCAGATGTTGAGAGCAAGTGTTTGTGTGCTTACCACATTTGGCTACATGGGATTGTGGTAACACTAAACAAATTATTAAAATCATTATTTGTAAAAACACTGGTTATCAATGCAATCAAACAAAAGCATTCGCAAATTACCGTAATTTAAGCGTGTAAAAAATACAATTAAAACTTGCGCCACTCCTCCACAAATTTACGACATGATTACGTATAAATGAATCGAAAAACCCAATTACACCCCAAACAAAAAGGGTAACCCCATAAAGTGGCACGAACATAATTGTGTAATGATAACAGAGCCGTCACATTGTAGGTATTTCAATTCATTAAATTGTATAAAAATTCATTAACATTCCCAAACACGCACACATACCTACATACATACCACACACACTCTCATAAATAAATTAGGGTGCACACACGATACGAACTACATCCACGGTCGGCACACGGGCCGTATATCACAGAAGCCTGTCCCGCGGACGTGTGGACACCTTTTTTTACTTTTTTCACCACCATCGTGTGGACACAGGAGCGCAGAAACGTGTGCCCCGTTTTATACCGTTTTTAATATATATAAAATAGTTCTTTGTTCTTTGACAGACATGGGAATTTTATTAAATAGTGCCTTGCAATGCAATGGTGCAGATGCGACACTGCATTGATGTTCTATGTTGAAATGCGTTCACAGCTGACGTTCAAATAACTAATAGAGGATGCGCAGTGGCCAATGTTAATTGATCCTTTAATGTTTTAAAATATGATTTATTTGTTAAAAAAACAAATAACGTTATTTCTTCCATAATATACTACCACAGTCTATGTAACTCTTACAGTCAGCCAACGGACACGTCTAGACAGAGCAATCGTGCGGGGCTTGCGGGGTAAGAGGGGCGGTAGCGAGCCCAAGCTGCCATACACTCGCTTGGGACACAATGGAGCAATGACGAATGCCTATACAAAGCGGCATTTCGCGCTTCTTCAAACGCGATAGACCACTGTATGTTTTTTACGCTGTGATACTACTGTAACACAAACACTTTACCTCAGTACATAAACACACCTCTACATTGCTCAAAAAATAAGTACCAACCCAAATTTAATAATGAAATGATTAATGTAACTTTCGTTTAAAAGAGTTAACGGTACTAACAATTAACCAAAATTAATGATCCCAAAATAAATAACGCTCCACGTCTACTCAGACGTGACAAGGCCGAGCGCGAAGTGTGAAAGAATTTCATTAATTACTGTGCAGAGGCGTAAGTAGGCACAGTCATTGTTAAAAAAGCCGCAGCAGTAAAACCAGACAGCGTTTACTCGAATACATTGCGCCTGATTTATATTTTCGTGCCGTCACTCCAAACAAATACACACCTATTCCTTACGACTGTACGTCACAGTGAAAAATGATCTCTCGCGCCTCACAAGTACAAGAGACAAGCCGCAGTGCTCGCAAAAATTATTTATACCCTGGAAAACTGAGCGAGGATGTTCTCCTAGTTATGTTGCCGTCCCTCGAGACAAAGCATGAGGCTAAGCGAGACTGTAAGCCATAATCTATTAAGCAATAATAGCGCTGCACTACTTCCTTGCACCGAGGTGCGGCGGGCGCTCTAACTTACGACTAATTGGCGGCGAACAAAGGAGCCTCGACAAAGCCGGATACGACCCGACTAATGGCGAAGACATCTTTATAACTTCGCGTTTCGAACATTTTCATAATCGACGCTTAAAATGCCGGACAACGTTTTCAAATCTAGCTATAAATACAGGATGTGTTAACGAGTGACACGTACTCGAAATATAGTGACGTTTGCCAAGATTACGCTGCACTGAAAGCGAATAAAGCGCTAACAGATTGTTTCGTCACACATACGAATATAGGGGATTTGATTTACGAGCGTTGACGCATCGTGGTTTATTACCGTACGGATTGCGTTCCCCAAAATAATCTAACACCATTGTAGAAAGAGCTAACTAATGCTTGCAAAACGTAAGCTTTCATCTACTTTGTGGATACAAAGGCGTGTTATTCACCTTGCCTTTGGCGACAGTCTTAAATAAACGCTAAGCTGAAGTGCTTGTCAGCTAAGAATCTGAGACTTGTCTGCCGTTCTGTATATTACATTGTCTCACTATTTAATAGTTGTACTTAGAAGAATTTTAATGACCGACAAAGACAAATACTTTCGCGTCCTGTGCTGTGATTGGTTAATCACTCGCTATTTTCTATCGGCCGATCCCATTTCAGTGCACTAGTGATGTTATATTTAAACTCGACAGTCTCGACGACGTACGCTGACAGATTTTACCCCCATTATGCTATTTCGCTTATAAGCTGTCAAAACAGCTTGGCTGCAAAGCTCGGTGAATGTATAACGATATTTTGACGTGCTCGGTCCTGGGTCTGCAGCAGACAGCTGGGAATTCGACCGGGAGATGGGTAATGCATAAAATTTCATAGTTGACACGAGACCGTGTCGCCAGCGCCATCTTAAGTGGCGCGAATGATATATCGTCTATTACTTCGGATGTCAGGGAGTAAACAACGTTTTGTCTCTGAATAAATAACAAAATTGATGTTGTATAATATCGCTCAGCCGTTTTGCTTACAGTATGTTATTTTGTGCTGGCGTTTCGTTACCGCGTTTTCAGATAATATTACGTATTAAGCATAATATTTGTAGGAAGCCAAATGTTTGCTATAATGAATTAGTCTCTTAGATTAGTCTTGTCACCTGTTCCTCTTGATTTATTTATTTGTTCAATCCTCCTTCCACATTACTGAAAACAGGGAGGGGTTTAACAACTCCTTTTATTTTATAATACAGTAAAAAGTCGCATAACTTTTTAATAAAAAAGAGAGCACCTTGTTTTACTAGATTCGGCCTGAACGATGGGCGGATATTGGAGCGGAGTATCGGGAGCGGAGCGTAAATTAAAAATTCCGGAAGTAAGCACAGCACGGGAGCAACTGTATTATCCCGGCGTATTTGCTTAGAGCTAGCACAGTTGAAAATATAATAAACAAAGCAGTTTCAGTGAATCTCTGAATAAATAGCATGTGAAAAGTGATGTGCGATTTTTATTTGGAAACCAGTTTGTTTATTAAATTGTTTAATCGCTTTTAGGGCGCATCGAGATATACACCAATGAATAACAGTTTGTAACGTAACTAATAGACAATTCACTATCGATAGATAGTCAATTTTAACTACAGATATAGGCAAGGGGTTAAAAAAATATTGGTTTAACTTAACAACCAATCAAACAGCTCGCCTTCGTGAAACAATATGATCGCGAAATTGATGTTATGTTAGATTAAGTAAAAAAAACTTGTTAGACTTTACATTGTAATGTAATCAAAAAAATCCCTAAGGGGAATAACAACTATATACTTTTTAATTAAATATCAAAGTATTATGAATAGAAAAACGCGTTATGCCACAAGCTATAAGGTAAAAAACATAACGTACGCTCGTAATCATTATAACAGTTTATATCACATTATGCTGTAATAAGAACGAGACAACAGTCCCCGTGTTACCCCGGACCGGCGGGATCCCGTGCCCGTCTCTACTTTAATATCGCAAGTGCGGAAAATTATTATTTTATTAAAATTGTCAGGGCAGGTGAGATCTCCCCTGGGATAGCCCGCGATCTGACGCTGGGACTCGAGACTATATCAAAATATCTGAACATTTCCAACTGAATATATACACTCTTTCGATTCACTTCACTTTTTCCTTCTTCGTCCTTTTTGCATAATATTTTTTTTACACTTCCCTTTCGTCGTCTACGTTTTTATTGATCCATTCAATTGTTAAGATGAGTTTTCTTGTGGTAATTTATTTTTGGGGTTCGTTTCTTTGTTACGAAAATACGGCATTATTATGAAGCTGCGATTTTTATTGACAATTCTTTTATTATAATTACTATGTAATAGTATATGTACAGATATTGTTAAATGTACTGTTACACTTATATTTTGATAGCTTTAGGGTTTTTTTATTACTACAATCTCACCATGGTAAGTGATGATGTGGCTGAAGGTGGTGAGCACATAAAGCCTAGAAAGAACTGGATCTCAAGTGCAGTTGCCGGGACACAAGATGATTACAGATTTTCAACTTGAGGGTGATAGCCAGGCCGTTGAACGACCTCCGTTTTTGACGTTACTACTACTAAAATAAAATATATATAAAATGTAATCTTGCTGAGTTTCTTGCCGGTACTTCTCAGTTGAAGGCGACTTCCGAACCGGTAGTAACTTCAGTAGTTTCGACGTTCATAAGTGCCCTCTTAGGGCCTAAATTGAATAAATGCCTTTGACTTTGACATGCATTATAATTGTTCACAGCCAACAGTTTTTTTTTATGATTTTATATTTTTCGGACCACTGCGGTTGCTTCCAGGAACCACCAGTGGTTCGCGGACCAGGGGTTAAGAACCACTACTATAAATATACAGGTACGTTGTTTTTAAATATTTCCATAATAAAAATAATAACAAAGGTAGCAAAGGAATTAACTCCTAAATAAGATAATAGACTCGTTACCGAGGAATAAATTACAATTGTTACAAGTGACAGCGACAAGCGCTCTGTACATGAAGTTGTTAGTAATATTCGTAATGAGTGCGTGGGCGCACCGGTAAACGACGACGACGTTGCGTTGCATTTATCACCGCTGTACGATATAACTGACCACCATTTAGTGTTCATTTATGTTTCTTAGGTAGGAAAACCATCCAAATCAGTTAAGCCGTTTCCGAGAAATCAGTCATACATTTCATAAAAAAAAACATACGCTTCGAACATAGAACCTCCACCTTTTTTGAAGACAGTTAAAAAGGGCAAACAATTTCTTTTCATAGTTCTTATAGATTCTAAAAGCGACCCGCCCCGGATTTGCACGATTCAGCCATTTAGTACAAAATATTTACAAATACACAAACCTTCCTCGTTTATCGCTCTTTCTATCAGTGAAAACCGTATCATAATCCGTTGCGTGGTTTAGAAGAAGTAGGTGGAGACACAGACAGAGGCAGATAGCTTTGTTTAGAGAAGATTCAAATAAAGAAAAAATAAACAAGTCATTCATGTAATATTTTTATAGCATAATCACAAATATATTCATAACGATTCACTTTCCAAATTAATGTAAATCGCGTTCTATTTCACGCCCTCATAGACACCGCTTTCTGACAGAATTGACATTTAATCGTGAAAATAATGTCGCCTTGTCGTAGAAATCCGACATTAATGTCAACCAAATATTTGAAACGGTCAAACGTTTTATAAAAATGGTTCCTTTATCTATTTTTTAATAACTTCATCTCTTATTATTGTGCTGTTTGGATTTTTGTGTGTCTATTTGTTGCTTTACGGTTTTAAAACGATGTTTTCGTTTAGGAATAAGTGTATATTATCATAGGATTTTGAGTAAAAAAGTCGAATTAAAATTCAAGATGTATAATTAATTAAACTTAAGTAATAATATAAAATATCGTTAGTCTATTTCTTGGGAGTGTTTTTAAGATGATGATAGCTCAGTGGTAGTGACGTCGAGTGCCGTGACGAAGGTTGTGGGTTCGAATCCTACAATAAGCTTGAGTTTTCTGTGAAGGAATATATCGTGAGGAAACAATAGCACGGTGGTAGGGTACTTTGTAATACTCGCCTGGCTGGCTACCACCCTCAAGTTCTTTCCAGGCTTTATGTGCTTACCACCTTCGGCCACATCACATCTTAAAAGCGTTTTTATTAGTATGAGGCAACAGATATCGGAATCTTTATAATAAATTGAACAAAAATCAAGCAGGTATACCTAGTGCTGAATTTGAAATACTTACTAAAGTTTATAGGGATTTGCAAACGAACCATGCAAGAGTTGAGAATATTTATCGACTAGTTAGTGTACGTGGGCATCACTATCAGTGAAGGTCGCGTTGATTTATAGTGACGTGCATCGTGAGTTATCGATACTGGGTACCCTGTTCGATTGCTAGACAAGTTTTATTAGAATCTTTGTATGTTTTGCAAGTTTGTAAAAATAATTTATTAAAATTATATTGATGATTTTGTTTGGAATAAACTTTAATGATTTATATGTTGTATTTATTATATAAAGCTATACAACTTGTTTTATTGGGTATCAAATCGTAAATTGTTTAACATATTTTTTTTTTTAAATCACTTAGTTTTACTCTTTTGCTATGGCTTGTGTTTGTCGATATGTCCTTCTGACCGTGGAAAGAGATGATGTGGCCGAATGTGGTAAGCACACAAAGCAATCAATGCCGAGACACACCAGTAGGTACATGAAGACAGATATTAAACTTGAGGGTGCAAATCAGCTTGACAGGTATTATAAAAGTCTAATCGTTAATTCAGCGGAGTAAACTGACAGGTGCTTATGTCACTTTGTAAAATAATATTGCCATATTTATTGTAATAGTGATGCAATTCAGTGTGATTCAGCTCACTAGAACTGAGTTAATGTGAACTAACATTATTATAAATAGAAATTCTATTTACCAATTAATGGATAGTACTTAAATGTAATTGGGAAATTTCTTAGTAAATATAAAAAACCAGCCAAGTGCGAGTCGGACTCGCGCACTGAGGGTTCCGTACAAACTTCGTCCATCGTTCGTCCATCACGGGAAATGCACAATTTTATTTATTTACCTTATTTGAGGTTGGTGCCAATTAAACTAGACCTCTAAATTGTATTAGCGCCCATAAAACTCAGAGGTCTTTTTTAATTGGCGTTACTATGTATGTATGGGGACACCCTTTAATTTTCAACTTTTTAATTTTTAGAATTTTCCTTTATTTGTGCTGTAAGACCTTGCTTTTTGCCATTTTTTTTTATATTTGAGTTGATTGAATGAAAGGTAGATTGCAGTTTACGATTTATGACGTATTAAAAAAAACTACTTACTAGATCTCGTTCAAACCATTTTCGGTGGAAGTTGCATGGTAATGTACATCATATATTTTTTTAGTTTTATCATTTTCTTGTTTTAGAAGTTACAGGGGGGGGGGGGCACACATTTTACCACATTGGAAGTGTCTCTCACGCAAACTATTCAGTTTAGAAAAAAATGATGTTAGAAACCTCAATATCATTTTTACACTTATGAATTTGATGAAAAAAAAAATTGACAGAGAGACAGACTGACATGACGAATCTATAAGGGTTCCATTTTTTGCCATTTGGCTACGGAACCCTAAAAAGGTTTGGTTCACGACGTAACAAGTGAGTGATTGATGTGAATAATTTTTTCACAACACAATTTTTTTTCATCATAAACTGGTAACACTGTAAATATCATTTTACTCCGCTGAATTAATAGATTAGTCTTTATATGTATAACATTCGAACTAACTACCTTTTACATGGTTTTGGTCACCACACGTTACCATCGGTTTATAGTTCTATTTATAAGTACTTCCTAATAAGATTCATATTATCTCTGGCTCATTGAGTGCCCAACAACTAATATTATAAATGCTAATTTTCATGCTACTCTCAGCTCTGTACCGGCTGAATAGATTTGGATTAAACTCGGCACAAACATAGAATGTGACCTGGATTAACACATAGGGTACTTTATATGCTAAAAATATAAGATACCTCGGGAACCACGGGACGGAAGCTAGTTCATTAAAATTTATGTATAAATTGACGGTACATTTAAGTATATTTTTATTTGAGCGATCCAAAAACATGTATGCGTCATATTCCAATATTCCAACACGCAAAAACAAGGTAAGTACCTACATGTCACATACTACAAAGGTTATCCAAGCATAAGGCAGGTGCGAATAACTTGCATAACTTAGTCGCATAACATCACTACGTGAGTAGACGCCAGTGCACACAGCAGATAACGTTATGCTATATAGCAGTTATAAATAGCGGTGCACATTAGCCGTTGTATAGTGTAGGACGTGCTTAGATTGCTAGTAGCATGTATGTATTCATTAATATTTAGTTATTTTGAGGAAGTTAGGATTGGAATTTTAGTTTTTGGAAAGGAATAACGTGATGGTACTGAATTAACTTCATTAATGGCTTCGCCATCAAGTTAAGTTCGTCTTTATGTAATAAATAAGCTCCTCATTTTGTTTTTGTTTTTACCGTGGTGACCAAGCAACCATCCCTTGGCTGGTCCAGTGCCCGATGTGGAGCCTAAATATAGGTAATAGAACTGGCTTCTGCCCCGCGGTTTCACCTGCGTTCCTCGATAAATGGGCTATCCAACATTTTTTTCAAATCGAACCAGTAGTTCCTGAGATTAGCGCGTTCAAACAAACAAACAAACTCTTCAGCTTTATAATATTAGCATAGAGTATACATTAGGTACTTAATATAAAATGAGACTCGGTATTCGCCAGCCTGTTGGGAACCTTGCCTATCGACAGCAGCGAGGGCTTTGAGGATGTTTTCTATATATCATAGTTCGTGTTCCCCTGGTTAGAAACTGCTTTGGATACTATAGGGGGGGGGGGGGGGGGGGGCTTAAGATCAACATTAGACATCCCAACGAATAACAATATGATGATAAAAGTCAATTAGGTATTTATTATAAAAAGCTAAAAAACTGACGTTGAAAGTTTATAGAGATATATTTTCTTAAATAAAAATGTGCGACAATTGAAAATAAAACTATAACTACACTTTATATTATAGACACAACTTTAAATAAAGATTAGAAAGCGAAAATTTACAACATAATATGGCAATGAAACGTTTTTATACGCGATAGTAAAATTCCGAATCGAATACCTATCTATAATCGAGATAAAAGTAACTCGATTCTTCGTGTGCATATCATTTATTTCACATTCCAATGTTTTTTTTTTACGAAGCCAATTCACTGTATTGTTCTATGCAAATTCTGCAAAAACTTACTTACAGAATTGCTAAAAAGATACCTACGTGGAATTTTACTAATGAGGGATCTGTATTTTTAAAAAGAAAAAAGTGCGTAATATTCGACTTACTTTCAGTAATAGATATCTGAGTATCTTTTTATTTCTATCAAAATTTAAATATCAATTCTAATTTATTCTTTTTAATCTGATTGACATAAACATTGCGATTATTTAAATTTGTTCTAAATTTGAAACAAGAAATCCATCGAAGAAAATGTATACCACCAACATAAAAACAAACCAGTGCTGAAACAAATACTCTCAAACGTTTATTTCGTATCTTTTTAAACCATTTGTGAATATTTGTGACTGTAATTTCCAGTCAAATGATCTGTAATGAACCGACATCGAAAGTGATGACGCGAAAATATCGCTCCAACAAACGGCTCCAACGTTTAAGTTATATGACAATCGTAATCATTTAATTGTTCATCATCAATGAGCATTCTATTTTACTATAGTTCTATTAAGTTTTAATATTTTCTTGTTCAAAATCCCACTGCGCTTAGCAACCCAAGTTAGGAGAAAAAAAGCTTAGAATAAAGCTGACTCACAAGTATCGACTCAAGGCCTAATAAAACTTATTTAATAAAAAAATATCTCAAAATTTGAAATGGCCCGCAAAAAATGGGGAGAAAAAAAAATTATAGTCGTAAAGAAAAATTCATATACCTACCTAGTCGAAAGTTTTTTTTTCGAATATCATCATTTGAATTTACTTTTAATTGTAATTTTATCAAAAATGGACATGGACATTATACCTATACCTATTAGTATATTATATGTATACAAAATATTTATCAACGATAACATAAATACACTATACTTGAAAAAAAAACCAATAATGAATTTTTTTACCACATTTCTGACACTTTAACATTATGAAATCGTCATCCAGCATTCAGTTAGTAAATGTGGAAATATTATGTATAAGCAAGGAAGTTTTCATTGCATTAGAAGGAAAAAAACTTTACATAGACACAACGAATCACCGTTCGGTATAAAATAGATAAAATCAGAATCCAACTAAAATCAAAATGTACGTACATGGCAGAGATTCAAACATTTATGACGGTTGGCACTGTTCCATCTGGTTTCTTAGAATATTCACGATTGCTGGCTTTTACATCACATTTGGATGAGCAAGCCTGTGTTAGGTACTGATTAGGTGAAAATTCCCAGTGGAATTTTTGTTCTGTCCAACTACATCAAAGTACACTTTTAGATATAATCCTAGTTCCTACTATCCTATTATATATATTATTATTATACAGATTATAGTCTGGAATAGCACATATCCCGGGAAAATATAAGATTCATTGGGAAAACGCGTGAAACCATGAGCGGAAACTAGTCTAAGATATATCTCTTTCTAAATTCAATCCTTTAATATACGTACACGATCTGGTATAGAATGTATAGGTATAGATTATATACCAGAAGAATATATCCTAATAGGTTTATTACAATCTTATTTTGTGCCAAAACTGATTCTACTAAATGCACTTTTTGTCAGTAAAAAGTAAATTCACTATGCAAAATTTACACCCAAAATCTTGGGGTGTATCAGTGTGCATACGTATTGTAATGTTGTATAATTTTTGATAATTAATGAACGGATTAAGATCAAAAGATAGATCATATACCGGATAACATAATAATAATAATGTTCTTTAAATTATGAAAATTAAATTACTTACATCTGTACCGCGGATCGAAAGCTAGTTTCACACAAACCTTTTTAGTAAATAAAAAACAATCCATATTAATTATGATTGATGACTGCCTGATAAATGACTGACTGACGGTCCTAAAATCCCCTCGACAGCAGGTGAAACCTAGTCACAACATAAAGGTATATAGTAAACGTATTCTCCTTTAGTATAATTATTATAGAAGCACGTAAACACAAAACTTGCACGACGTAGAAAGCATATAAAGCTATTTAATGAGTTGTTTCATATATCTTATTAAGCGATCGTAATGTGATATAACCTCTTAACTTTATACCTAACTAGCAACCCGCCCCGGTTTGGCACGGGTAGCAGAGCATATACGCCTACTTTTTTATATGTATACTATATACCAGGGGTCGCCAAATGGCGGACCGCGGTCCGGTTCCGGACCGCCGACCTATATTATGCGGACTAAACTTTGATAAATAAAAATAAAATGTTTATTTTATTTAATCTGCGCACATCTAATATACAATAATAATAATACATACTGGGACATTATTCGTCACACGGCCATCTGACCCCAAACTAAGCAGAGCTTGTGCTATGGAAGCCAGATAACTGTTATACTACATAATATTACTTTTCTTTTCTTTTCTAATTTCATATATTAATAACATTATAGTTGGATTTGTAGGAAAGGATCTAAGCTTGGTCGCCAGTCATCATCTACCAACTGGACCGCGATAATCTTTTATATTTTTTAAATGGACCCCTAATAAACTTAATTTGTGACCCCTGCTATACT
This sequence comes from Tetheella fluctuosa, assembly GCA_951216915.1. Lineage (NCBI taxonomy): Eukaryota > Metazoa > Arthropoda > Insecta > Lepidoptera > Drepanidae > Tetheella > Tetheella fluctuosa. Next base: position 14,172,487 of record OX578214.1, read on the forward strand.
GGGTGATTTTGTTATCACTGGCAATACTTGCAAGGGTGGAAGTACTCATCAAAATGAACAACTTTTATTATGGGACTAACTGTGAAATCATGAAAAAATTATCAGCTGTTCCATACAAAAGTTCAATACCTACTCGACCAAAATGTATGAAGCAACCATATTATTTTACGCGATATCAGAGTTAGCCCTATAATAAAAGTTGTTCACATTGATGAGTACTTCCACCCCTGCAAGTATTGCCAGTGATAACAAAATCACCCAGTATACTATAACTCTATTGGTTTTCGCGGCGCACGATAGTTCTCGCATGATGGCTTCCGACATCGTCAACAATCATCGACATATTGCAGTCAATTTCAAATTCTCCATACCATAGGCTATCTGCGCACCAAATTTCATCGCGATCGGTTCAGCGGTTTAGGCATGAAAAGGTAACAAACAATCAAACTCACATTCGCATTTATAATATTAGTTAGGATATACCTAAACCTTTCTCATTAATCACTGGCCAATGGTGAAAACCGTATGAAAATCCGTTCACTAGATTTTTTGATCATCTCGAACATACATACAGAATGACAGACGCAGCGGGGGACTTTGTTTTATAATATTTAGTGACTATGTAATTTTAGTCTTGCACGATAATAAGTGATGATGTGGCCAATGGTGATGAGCATTATTGAGCATGCAAGGTGAAGAATGAAACTGGTCAATTCTAGTTGCCAAAATTAAGTGCTTGGCGATACATTTACAGTTACAGGGCGGTAGTTAACCAGGAGGGTATTCCAAAGTACTGAGAGCTAAGAAAATATAATGGTCTTTGTGAGAAATTGAAGAAATGTTTGATACTCAATTTCATTGTAACGATGAATGTAAGGATGAAGAGATTTAGAGAAGCGTAGGATAGTGTTGTGTTCCGCTAAATGATTAGTTTCAGGAGAGAGGCTGAAACCAAAGGGCGCCCAAATTATACTTTCAGCTCGTTTAAAAAAAAAAAAAAATTAGACATGATTAAAAAAAATAACAAGATTTTATTTTACCATTTTGTCGGCGTGATTAATATATCCTGATTAGTATATCCATCCATGCCAAATTACAGCTTTCTAGTAGTAAGAGCCACTGGGCTAAGCTGCGGACAGACAGACAGACGGACATGGCGAAACTATAAGGGTTTCTTGTTGACTACGGAACCCTAAAAAGTAAATGAAGATTGAAGCTCTCCAAGTATTATTATATGACCACGAAAGCATCGTACCACTTCTAAATACGAATATGTTCCCGTGTCTCTGTGACAAGTTGTGCCAATAAAATTGCATGTACCCAACTACTTTGCTGAGAATATTTAACCCTCTAATATATACTCGTTTAGCATTCGGTGGTTCTGTACAAAATAAAAATAAGCCATAATTGGGAAATTTTATAATATTCTAAAGCCTGCCTAATTCAACGTTGAAAGTAATGCTTCATGTGGAGTTAGTGTAAGTTCTGTTATTTTTAAAGTAGGTCATACTAACGTCAAAATGAAATAAATGGTTAATAAAAATTCGTATTCTAAAATTGCTAGCTTAGCCGGTTATAGCTTAAACGATTTTGCAAATACATAGCTAGAGTCGACCTCCCATTATCCAATTATTGTTATTTCAACGTTTGCTTACTTTCTGAATATTTAGGCACGAAGGAAACACCGTGTACGGAATCCTGGAACATAAAAAAATTGGCGCGATGCCAGATTCCCACAGCTACGGAACGCTCTCGAACAGATAGACTTAATGTATTGCACGAGAAGTCTTTTATAGTTTTTGTCAAGTCTATTCCCATACAATTTAATACAGTCTTACAGGAACGGCGGTCCACACTCATTGACAATAAGCTTTTATTCGAAAACAAATCTCTCTTGAAATTGGCCGTATATCTTTGTTTAACTATCGCGATCGGTACGACCTCTCCGAAGTCGATTAATACCGGTTATGCCCGGTTTATCCGCGAACTTGAGCCTATAGAGAGAATTTATTTGAATGAAAATAGGCGTTGTAAGTGAGCCATTGATTTTATTGCGGTGCCCGTGTTTTGCCACGGCAGTTACGGGTTAATGGGGCAATTGGATTTGGAGCAGTTGAACGGAACCGCAACGAGCAGTGTTTCTTTTTTTACTCTCTATATCGTTAGCAATACCCATTATTCGGTCTTATTCTTTGTCTCTGAAAATCCTGAAGCAATATCTAGAATACACAATGAAAACTGCGTGTTGTTTTAAAAAAAACAGCAGAAAAATGCGTCATAAAATACGGTATACAATCGTTTTCGAGTACGTTGTCGACGGTATTAAGTTGGCTATAAAAAAAACTACGTTTACGAACGACAAAAGCACGCCACTGGGGGGTTAATCGCGCCATTGGAGCTGCAATAATCGCGTTTCCGGCTCGGGGTACAGAATATCCCGCGCGTTCCATTTTACGTTCCGCGGTTATTTTCGTGTAGTGCCCTGTCTGTTGCACTCGCAATGTGCAATGTTAAAACACGGTGTGCGAAGGAATTTTGCAAGGCTTTGTTTGAAATTGGAACCCGTGTTTAAATATGTAAGGAATGCCTTGTTTTTTTCGTGTACACATTTTAACTGTCGCGGGACTAATTGGCGTGAAGCGAGCGCTGAAAGGGTGTGCGATATGGGTAGCTTATTTAACTGTTTGATTTTACAAAAGCTTTTATAAGGCCACCATAGAAGGCACATTTTGTTGTCGTTCTCGATAATACTGTCATAATCCTACATTTGGGATTATAACAATGAAACAAATGACTTGTTGGACAATAAAGCCACTATTCATAATATCATAGTGCCCACAGGTTTACTGTAACAAATAAATTGTACTATTTATGTTATAGATAGCCTAACCAAACCATGGCATTTCGTAGAAGCAAAGTTCAAGGACGAATATAAACTAAAAAATACTTTTATATAAAACTAGCTTTTCCGCGCGGTTTCACCCGTGTTCCCGAGGGATTTTGCGTTTTCTCAGGATAAAAAGTAGTCTATAGCCTTCCTCGACAAATGGGCTACCAACACTGAAATAATTTTTCAAATCGAACCAGTAATTCCTGCGATTAGCGCGTTCAAATAAACAAACTCTTCAGGTTTATAATATTATTAGTATAGATTAAAATGGCTTTTCGTTAGTAGAGTCTATTATAAGGTAGTGAGGTTGACTTTTTTCAGTTCTGTGTTCCAATGAGTGGTCATGTATTTTCATTTGACCTACAAACTGCTTTATTTCCATTTTAACTTTCCACAATAAATGTTACAGCTGCCGTATGTCGTTCACGCTATTAACATACCAGTGCAGCGATAATTAGACGCGGAAACGCAGAGCGTTGCGTCCGAAATTAACAACACAGAAAATGTAGGTACTAAAACTATATATATAGTAGGGACTAAAGATTTTATCGTTTACCAACATTGTAATAAGTTTTACACATTATACAGATGTCTGAATATTTAGGGTTATTTGTAATTCACCCGCAGTGTTCTAAGGGGTGGAAGCCAGGTTGATGTTTCGTATGAAAAGTTTTTTTTTCGCGATTTCAGGTTTGGTATCATACCAAAAGTTTTTGTGATCACTTCGCCTTAAAGCATTGCAGGTGAATTACAATTAGCCCTGTATTATATATGTCGTACGATCATTTGATAATTCGAATGTTCGCGAAAACGGATAATTAGACAATTAGATAACGCTTCGTAATACACTTGTAACCTAAAGTATTCAGGTATCGTTTCTGAATAGGAAGAGATTTTAGCATAGATTAGATTATTATGAAAGGGTACCAAAGTGCCAATCTACTTTTGACGCTGACTGTACCTACAATGTTTTCACCATTGTTTAACTATCCGAGTTTTTAGTATGGTTCTCCGGATAAATCCGTAGGGTTTTCGCGAAAATTGGAATTATCAAGTTATCTACGATATATACAAGCTGTACCCCGCGGTTTCTCCCGTGATGTTATATAAATAGCCTACTAGCATTTCGCTTGACTTTTTCACCCGCAATCTTCCATTTTTCCGCTCAGAGACTAAACTTAAACTCTGTTACGGTACTGTTTTCCTATAAAATAGATTTCTCAATTTCTCAATTCTTTATTGCGTACCATAATGTATACAGTTGGTAGAAAAATAATTATATTAGTCACAATTATGGACCCTGTCGGGCACAGCATAGATCAAATATAGGAGAGAAGAGGAATAGCACTGAATGTTTCCTATGATAATTTTAATAATTTGTTAAGAAGTTATTAGGTTATTAGGAATTAAAGTTAAGAATTTTAATTATTATTTTAATATTATTTGTTTATTTAGCAATACATATTGTAGTTAATTATTCATTATTTACGTATTAGTATTTTTATTTATAGCATAATTAATAGTCACAGTAAGTTATTTATTTGGGAATGTATATTTATTTAAAATTTAAATAAGATATTTATCTTTTTATGGCCTATGATTGTCAGTGAGTGAGTTAGGTGCATGTAGATATTACGGCTATATTTCATAAAGGCGTTATTTTTTTTTAAACGTCCCTAAAATGTCCGTACAAGACAAACAGCGTTTCTTATCATCTGCAACAGGCGTCTTTGTTCGCAAATCTCCAAATTCCAACTGATAATAGGTAATTTTCTGCTTTAGAGTGTGTTTAAACTACGAGTTATCGAGTGCTCAATCGATCCGTTTCTAAAGTAGGTCGCGAACATTTGCTAGTAGTTAGTTGTACGTACGTAATTACATATACGTACTTATTCTCTATAATAAGAGCAAATGAGTAGCCACGATAGCGAGCTTTTGTAAGCTTTCCAATACTTTTTGCTATACAAAGAACTTTAGTTGAGGATTTTCTTTTTCGAAGACTTTGGTGGGCAAGTGTTCAATTGTGATAATGCTTTTATTTACTTCTGTGATAAATTTCACTATGGCATGATTTTAGAAAACATATTTAGAGATTTTCGCGATTATAATATTAATAGGATAAAAAGCCCAAGAGAGAAAAAAATATGCATCGTGTGACATCAAAATGTATTTATTTAATAATCTCGGTGCGTAATTTATGTAATAACTCGGATTTGGCTGTTTTTTTATATCACTGCTAAAGATAACAAGAAACATCGATTCTATTTGCATAAGATTTTTGATACCTAAATATTTTTTTTACTAGGAGAGACTATTCTAAAATTTAATTGAATTACAAAATTTGATTTCCAACCACCATTAATACGAGTGGTTATTTTCAATAACATAGACGTAATGCTATAGAACTCGCTTTGGCATTTAATATCATTGTTCGTAAATGGGCAAGTGGGTGTCGGCATATTCTTCATTCACGCCTACACCCTCTATCACAATAGCCTAGTATTATGCGGGAATGACGACCTATTTGTGAAGATGCTATGATTATAAAGTGAAAATTAATCTATTAGTACCCTGTATAAGCCCTGGTTACGAATAAGGATTTAATTTATAGTGTTGGGACACTACGTGAGAACATCGTAATGGAACGTGTAAGTATGCTCGATAAGTTTAAGTGCTTCATACACTTTTTATATTTAATGTTCGCTTTCCGTGTTTAATGTGTGTTGTCTTGTTGTGTGTATTATTCGTACTCTCCTATATTTATAAGGGTCTGTATTTTTAATGTATGTTGATTCGCATGACGCATACAGCGCGTCGGAAGGCGTGCATAGATAAAAACTTTTTCTTTCTTTCTTTCTATAAATTAATAGGGGTGTGAAGTATGATAAGGTTCGTATCCTATAAAATGTGAGAAGGATAACATCACGAGGAAACCATAGCAAGGAGGTTGGTAGAGTAAGTACTTCTTAGTACTTAAAAACTTTGAACTATTACGTACTCGAGAGCCAATTCTCCTTTAAGCTTTGTGTGCTTACCACCTTCAGATACATCATCACTTAATACAGTAAGGTTGCGATCAAGTAAAGGACAGAAATACAAGGGTATTGTGATGTCGCCATACACACTGCGTGCGAGTGTTTTGCAATAGTTTAAATTGTAAACTATCATGATGAAGATGAAATAATATCAAATATAAAATAATTAAAATATCTCGACTTGCAAATCAAAAAAAACCAGTCATAAATCAATCCCATGTAAAAACCGTAGCTAAATCTAAATATAAAATCGATTCCCCTGAATAATTCAACATAATCGTTTCACACTACATTCACTCGACTAGTTTCCACTACGGTTTACATACTATCGATAATAATTTACAACACTACCGCTCAGTAGGTATGCCGACAGCAGTAATTCTTATTCACCGCATAAGATTAATGGGGACAGTGCGCAATTTGTGCTATCACATTATTACTGTGTGCGTAGTGATGCGTGTAGTCGAGTAGGTATTTATCGATGAACATAACGATTATATGAAAATCTGAGATTAGTAACGATTGTTAGCATTTTGTATAATGTAAAATTTTAAAACATCTTACGAATATAATGTATTAAGATTAAGCTTTGGTTTTAATATTCTTGCAATAAACATGGTAATCGGTAACCTATTATTCAGAAAGGATTTCCCAAGAGACTTAAGTTGAATCCCGTCAGCATCCCGTCAAAATCCCGTCCCGTTGAAATCAGGTATAACCACATGCAAAGCCTAGTATTTTATAAAAGTTTTCATATCAGTATATATAAAGGAAGTCCTGATTCACTGATTGATTGACTGAGAGTAGTCCGTCCGCAGAGCCTAAACTACTGGTGATAGAACCAAGTTTGAAGGATATATTCCTTTTGTAACATAGGGGTGTATTGAGAAAGGATTTTCCGAAATTAAGAGGCAAAGGGATTGCGGATGAAACCATGTAGTTAAATATTTATATTTAGGCAACACTGCGAGTTTGGAGCTCAGTGATGTGTTCACAACGGGTTGACGTTTATTAAATTATTTAGTTTCGACTAAACAAGTTGTCGATACATTTGCGGATCGATACGGCACCCGCTCACGTGCCGTTTAAACTCAATTTGAATCGCAATAATTGAAAACTATTAGTCGACAAAAGCTTGGACTCCACTGGGTTCTATTTTGCTGGGAATTTTGCGATTGATGAAAAATAACACAGGTACCGATAATGACTGTTTATTTGACTTGCTTTTCGTAGGAATTACTAAAAACAATATAAATACTTTTCTAATTCAATACAAGGTGGATATTTTTATGTAGATGACAACTTTACGAAACTTAAGCTGGATTCGTCGTGCTGAACAACTTTTCCAATTAGAACAGCTTTTGATATTTGGACGTATATACTTAGTTGTTTTCTTGTAAGACATAAAAAAAAACATATTTGGCGAGCCTGGAACTAAAGTCTATGTAAGGTAGAAAATAACACAACATACAGGTCTATGTTACATAAAGTTACTTAGACATTAGAAATTAAAACAAAATAAAGTATCAAAGGTAAATTCTAAAGTTGTATTTTGGTGGTAACCTTATTTTAGTGACGAAATGACACATAGACAACTTTTGCCCGGATTTTTGTTTTTATGTTCAAAATGCTCACAGATGGATTTAAAATGTTACTTACATACACCTCTTTAGTTCCAGGCTAGCCATTTAGTGTTTACCATCTATTTAGGTACCTACGTGATATTTTAGAAGTAGGTAACCAAAGTAGAAGGAAGTAGAAAATACACAGACGTTCTGAAATAACACATCAAAAAATAAAAAAAAACAAGCGACCGAATACAATGGCGACCACACAGTGTTGAAATTTTAAATTAAAATTTAACTCATGAAATATTAACACCCGAATAATGCCGTGTCTACACTGTCGTGCAAATATTCAAATAGAATGCGCGGGCGCCGGTTCCCACTGCACCGCCGCGGCACCGGCGTGAAAGGTCGCCGGTGTGCGCTTTGAGCAAAGTTATGTTATGCTAAGCTATGCTGAGATACTGCACTGGAGATGTGACTTAGGGCTTGGCGTAAATAATGAAATCTAGCGGTGGATTGGTTTAAAAGAATTTTGTATTTTTACTGTGTAAAAATTTAGGAAATCAACTATCAGTCAGCCCAGCAAGACGTGTGAGTGTTAGTTTATCCTCAAAACAGTTTTAAATAATTAGAAGGGTTAATCTTTCATGAATTATGTTATATATCTTATATCATAAACCCATAAGATTAACTAGTAACTAGCATTGAAGCAGTCGCGACTTGAAATACAAGTAGCAAAAAGAACATTTTTATTTAAAAAAAAGTATCCCGTGTAAATTCTCAAATCTAAACTACTCTTTATAAAAAAAGTCACACAAGTCACGCAAGTGTTTATTTGGCCGAAGGTAGTAAGCCCACAAAGTCTAAAAGAAATTGACTGTCAAATCTTTTATACGCTCTCGCATCAGTGCCCGCTACCGCTCATCCCCCACCCCACACCGCACACACAAGAATGGACGCACCGTGTCGTGCCTCATAAATAAAGGCAACCTTATACACAGGTGTATCGGTGCCGATACGATGCGCATTGCGTATTTATGTACACGATACGATGCCTAACCGATTCTATTGTTAATATTCTGTTTATTTATCTGCATAATTGATTTTAAGAGTACGAGATTAATATATTACTTCCAAGGTTTTTCTTTGCCAGACTCAAGTTGGAAATTTGTCGCCAAATACATACCGATGTGTTTCTAAGAGTCATAATGTGCTTGCTATCTTCAAATACCAATAAAATCGAGTAATGATAAGTGTATTATATTTTAAGTCTATTTGGTATAGCTGTTGGTCTTCCCAAAAAATTAAAATAAATAAATAAATAAAATCATTCCATGTTATGTGCAAATACATATACATACATACATTATAATAAAATAGAATTCATCAAGTCTGAGAAGTCTGAAAATTTAAGAGCTAAATAGTTGTAACCACGACCCGGAAAATGAACAAGGTAATTTTGCAAAAAAAAAACTATTTTCTTTGTCTTTAATTTAAAAAAATGCATTAAATATTTTTTATTAAAAACTTGTAAAGCTATCGACTCACTAAGACAACACTTTTATCAAGAAAAACATTACACATAGCAAATATAAGAACTATGTCAATCCACAACCCTACTTAGCATGCAAACAAAATAAACTAAACTAATGGGTCATCTTCAATTCCACGCATGCGTGCGACGCGTCGCCAACTGCGTGCGCCCGCGCATTGATTGCGTCCACAAAACAAATGCGTACTCAGAAGGTCCACTCAGTGCTTTTGTCGCCGTAGGATCACGTACTCTATTATTTCATAAAATGAGTTCCGAGTTTACACGAAATCAACTCTGTTACCTATTTCGTGTAAACTTGGAATCTGAAATCTCGAAAACAGGCTCATAATTAAATAAATCTAATAATTTCAGTCGCAAGAACTAAATCGATTGTCTTGACAGATACCATCAAAATAGGCATATATAGGCATAAAATCAAAATAGGTTGGACATTTTAAAATATTGCGACTCTATTCAATATTCTACAAAGCTAATAATTTTCAGTAGAATACCATATTGTGAGTTCGCAAAACTACACATCCTCCTTGGTAAAGTAAAACTGTCTAGGTGCATGCATGCATCTGTATTGCACCATAGCACCTTCTGTGTCTATTTGTTTTGTGCAACGTGCGCGTGCCTGCGACGAATATGCGTCGTTGCGGACAGGCACGAGGTTGCCCCATTGCCCATGTCCACGCATATAATATTAATGTGTTCTTGTAAACATACCTAATAATATTTATTGCATGCAAATAATTTTTTGTCATGATTTTATGATCGCGGCTCGTGCGTGACGAAGAGGTTTAAAGAAATCTTCACGGTTAATCCCCGGAGAGGCACATTCATGAATACTGCAAAGTAAACCTCTCTGTACTGATAATTTTTTTATTTTGTTTAGTTAAAAACTTGTTGAAGACAGTCAAGTTAAAATAGACGGTATTTTGTTCGTGAATTTTTAGTTTTTAGCTCTTTATTTGAAAAACATAATGTTCATGCAATATGCCTTTAAATTTTTAGCAATTATTTTTACTCTGCGCGTTGTTCAAACACTGTGATATTGGTGAAAAACATAAGATCCCTCGAGAACACGGGTAACAATGCGAGGCGGATGTTAGTTAATAATAAGAACCTGTAAGAAAAGTATTCCGTGGCAATAATTCATAACGCTACGAAGCACCGATGTTAATCAATGCGATAAATATTGTAGGCAAAAAATGACTAGTTTCCGCCCCGCGGTTCCACCCGCATACCTGGGATAAAGTAGCTTATCTCACAGCCCATAAACTATCTCTAGCATTCTTCTCTAGTATCCATGGAAAATTGGAAGTGGGGTAACTCACGAGCTACTCTCACGAGTACCACAGCAATAGCTGTGGAGGCAGGACCTACCGCAGAGCTGGTCCCTGATGGCCTGTACCTACAGGGTGCTATATTTGATTGAAATGGTTTAAAATAAATCTCAGTAGTTTATATAGCTCCGACGCTGCCTCTAAGAAGGACAAACCAACCAACACAGAATATATTACAGATTTTCAGTTTAATTCTAGACTCTTATTTAGCTGTTTAAATGAATATCTAAATACTAGTCTAGAGAACTGAAGTGTATTTCATTCAATCTAAAAGAGAACGTACATTTAAAATATCCATTCATTGATTCAAAATCCTTTCTAGGAACACTTGGCATAATGTTATTCTAAATTTATTCTGTTTCCAATGTATTGAATAGTATTACCATTCATATGGTCGGTGTATTTAAAGTGACCCTCTTTGTTTTTTTTTTTTTTACTAAGATACGTTGATGTAAACATTGCTAATGTATGTATTTACAGTTCTATATGTAACTTGATGACCCTGTGAAGTTCGTACGACGTGAGAACGATAATATTTACCGCATATTTTTTTTCCTAAACCACCCCAGCATTGAAGGAAACAATATAAAAAAAAAAAAAACAAATCGGTCGGGCCATTTTTGAGTTTTTGCGAGACTAACGCATAGTTAGTTTAATTTAATTACGAACATTTTACTTTTTAATTAGGAAAATATGGCATTGTGTGCTTACCACGCTGGCCTATACATAATGATAAAAAAAAAACAGAATGTAACGATGGTCTATTTTTAGGAATAATGTCCCAGAATATTTATTTATTTATGCGTAATACTAAAACCTCGTCATGGTAAGGTGATGCTGCTGAAGATGATCACTGTTAAAAGCCACAACTGTCAATTTCTACTGATCGGATAGAACACGTAATTCATGAAAAAATCCATTGTAATTAGATATTTATAAAGCAAGTTATATCGAACTTCGTAAAATACAATAATAATTCTGATAACATAAATGTATTTATAATACATGTAACTTATCGGGAATAAATTAAAATAACGTGTACCGAGAACCTCCGACATTTCGAGGCAACTGGTATTTCATAACTGGAAATAGAAATTATCTTCAACAAATTAAGAAGTTTAAATTAATTGTTGAAGGTTATAATTAAGGACTACCGCCTTATAGTAAATTTAAATTACAACGTCTATTCGAAATAATTTTTGAGCAAGAATTCTATAGAAGGTGAAGATTGAGTTCGCCGAAGTTAAAGATAGTAGAGAGAGAGAGAGAGATAAAAGATATATCTTTTTGTCAGCAGAAATAGGTAGGTACATGTTTTCAATTTATTTAAATACACTGTATTTTTGTGCATACTATTAATTAAGATAAAAAATTGCAAAATATACATTATGTCAAGGAAAATATTTGGCTATCCTATAGTGGGAAAATGTGGAAACTGCAAAGAATTTGTAATGATTCCTGGAATACAACCGTTTGAAGGTATTTAGGGACTCACCTCACATATCCGTGGGTCTGGTCTCCGTCTCATCGCAGTCCAGGCCAATGTAGAGATCTGGAATTAAAAGAAAAAAACATTAATCACTAGTCTTAAAAGGCATTTTGTCAATCATTTCACGAAAAAAAATGTGGCGCCATGTTCGTTTCACTCATCTTTCTTTATGAATCATAATTTATCTGTTTCTTTAATATGATTCTATTTTTTAATTGTACGGTAAACTTATCGTTACTTGTGTCGTGACCGAAAGAGATAGAGTTATGCTATAGAAAGACACGCGTTTGTAGGTAAGTTTTCGTACCTAAGCACAGTTTTTATTGGGGAGTGATCCTTCTACGTTAATACTATTTATTATTCTGTGGTAAAACTACTGGCTCTATAGTAGTTATATTTATATCTCATGACTTTATAATTTCAACTACTTTATCGTATAAATGTTTTGATCATTGCGTGACTGTAAAACAGCCTTCCCAACCTCGCTCACTCATCGCTTAACAATTCCCGCTTTAGTTATGTACATTTACCTTTCAGCATTTCGCAGCGCTGTTTGCTTACATTGATGAATGGGTGCTGAAGTGCAGAGTCACTCTTTTATATTGTAACCCCTTTATTTTGGTCCGCGTTAATGAGCTCGTGCGTTAATGGCCGGGCGAGGTAAGTTGCGTTTGGAAATATGAAGCCAGTGTGAAAATCATGTAGGTTCGTCAAAATGTATAGTAGTTCTCTACTATAGTGTAGTAAGTTAGGCAAGAATCAAACCTTAAACGAAAAGGTTAAGAATGGTTTGAAATAAAGCTGTCGTAAAAATGTTACGCGGTGATGTTGGCGCTGTTCTGGATTTGCATTTCGCAACATCAATTATAAGATTTATTATTTACTGGCTTCTGCCTCGCGGTATCACCCGCATTCCCGGAATAAAAAAAATCTATGTTAATCCAGAATATTTAATATTTTTGTGTCAGATATCATTCAAATCTGTTCAGCCGTTGCGAAGCTAAGTCGTAACAAACATACACCCACGGAACGTTCGCATTTATATATTACTAGCTTACCGCCCCGCGGTTTCACCCGCGAACCCCTATTTTACCCCCTTAGGAGTGGAATTTTCAAAAATCCTTTCTTAGCGGATGCCTGTGGCGGATGCCTACATCATAAATCTGTATGCCAAATTTTAGCCCGATCCGTCCAGTGGTTTGAGCTGTGCGTTGATAGATCAGTCTGACACTGTACAGAAATACAGATTAAGTAGTAGGCTATATTCTTTTTGTTCTTAGGTACTTATTTTTTTCCGATATAGAACTAAAATATAGTACTTACCTGCAGAAGAAGAATAGTAGTAATATAGTATAAAATAATCATAAAATATCATATTACAGTTTTAATAAAAAATATACATTAAATGAAACATAACGCAGCATTCAAAAAACCACAACGGTTTGTAGCAATGCTGAACTTGTAGTCTATATCGAAATAGAGTATGTTAACAGAAATTTAAATTCGTATACGATACATCCCAATGAAAATGATATATCTCTGTTGAATCGGCTCACTAAATCTACGCTTCAAACACTCTTTTGTATCGTTGAGGCAATAATGAAAAAGTTCACGGTCTGCTGAAGACAAATAAATACAAAAAAGCTTTTATCATTAAATATTTAGTCTAAATTTAGTCAAGCGCTCGTATACTTATTTACGTACAAAACATTTAACAGAGCGGGTTCACCGCACATTCTTGCCAACTGTATTAAGTTTCGTTTCGCACGCAAAGGGCCGACCCTCGGCCCTCCCTGGACCTCCGAAGTATTTAGTGTAACTTTGTCGTGACTAGAAGAGTTTGGGCCAGCGATGATGGGCCGTAATTAGTGAGTTGCGTGCGTATGGATGGGCAGGCGGTCATTTGTCGGCCCTTTTCTAAAAGGTTCGCAACTATTTTAGCGGTGATATTTCTTTGGCCACGCGAATGCGTAAGCTTACGGTGTTTCAGGCCATGATAACCACATTTAGGGAACGCTGTCCCTTAAGTAAAGGGTCAGTCCGTGGAAGAATTTTGTCAGTTTGGGAGAAAAAAAAAAAATTAACAACTGGCAATGAAACCAAGATCACATTTTTTATTTGACTGGATAGGGAAAAAAATGCATTAAGATTTTTTTTAAAGTCACCACAATCTCGAACGTGTTTCGCGGCAATGCATTAACCACCAATTGATCAATCGTGTCGACTTTATTGATGTATTTTTTCATACTAATTGCGAGACTTGACGTGTTGACATCTCGTCAAAGATCAAACACAGTGAGAAATATTATGTGTCAAATAATATTTGATTAGGTATATGTACTACCTATACGAATATAATTTATTTATCCATCTTAATATGATATAACAGGAAAATAAAGTAGATTGTAGCTAATAATAGAAGTGATAACAAAATAGGAGGTTTTATCGCTAAAGCGATTACTTCCAGACTGGATAACTTTTGGAAAACAGGAAACAAAACAATACGGCACGAGAAGACATAAAAATAAATAAATTAATACAAAAGTTCATGTCACGATTTCATAATAAAATCGACATCGTGTGCAAACTGAACTTTTGAAAAAGTTAGTTATGTCATCGAAATACATACAGTTCAATAAGTATACAATTTTACTACAAAAAACCTATCCATATAACCAATTCTAATTCTAATCTTAACTTTAATATTATAAATGCGCAAGTGAGTTTGTTTGTTTGTTACCTTTTCACGCTTAAACCGCTGAACCGTTCGCGATGAAATTTGGTATGCAGATAGCCTATGGTATGGAGAAGAACATGACTACTTTTTATCCCGGGAAAACATAAGATCCCTGGGGAACACGGGATAAACCGCGGGGCGAAAGCTAGTTGATCATAAATACGCGACACAAAAATAAATGTCGATTGTCGAACGGCTAACTTAAAAGAGTGAAAAGTAATAGGCATTAATCAAACATCGCTTGTTACGATGAGTGGAAAATCCACAAATCATCTTCTCTTTTTTAATCTTGATCTTTGCTCAGTGACAAGTTGATAATGTCGTATGGTGCAAGTTATAAGAGTTGAGCTAAACTTAGAAGGTATCTTGTAGATATTTTTTAAGTTGCTAAGCGATGGATTACAATTGCAATTCTAGTTATATAATCGGTAATAATTTTAGCAAAAGTAGAACAGTTGGTAAGCAGATGTTTCTTTTTTAATTTTTCGGACATAGATAATGTGGCACAAAAGAAATTGCAAGTATAAGACATACTGTATGAATGATCTGAAGCAATTGATGAAGAAATTTCTAGAATATAGAAAGAAAGATTCTAGAAAGATATCAAGTAAATAACATAAAATACCAAAAAGATTAAGAAACGATATCCGAATACGCAAAAGCCCTAATTGGATGAAGAAGGTACCTAGGTGATAAGATCATTGGTTATAAAGAGAGATAAACCAAACAAGAAAGATATGAAATGATGATGACTCTACAATGAATGTAGTTAAATAATAATATCCCAAACTAAGCAGAGCTTGTACTATAGATACCAGACAACTGCTATACTACATACATTCACCTATAGACAAAGTAGCTTCCGCCCCGCGGTTTCACCCGCGTTCCCGAGGGATATCCTCGATAAATGGGCTATCCAACACTGAAAGAATTTTTCAAATCGAACCAGTAGTTCCTGAGATTAGCGCGTTCAAACAAACAAACAAACTCTTCAGCTTTATAATATTAGTATAGATACATCCAGACTTAGGATAAACAGACACATACAGGACAAACATACATTAAAGACTGAGTAAGTTGCACACTGATGTCATCAATTAGGACGATTCCAAGAGCATAAGATCCAAGATATTAAGTTAAAACTTTATCTCTTCTCTAATCGCTCGCCATTAACTTGTTCCATTCCAAAACCGGTTCCAAGATGGCGCAGACGCATCGTCGCATACACATCCAGACCCACCTGGCGATGACATGGCGGCCTGTCGGCTGAATCACGTCGCTTTTACTACTATATTATTCCGAGCCAAGTTGTTTATAGAGTTGTTTTTATTTTTATTTACAATAAGTTCTTATATTAAATGCCATTCATGCGCACTGGCATGTAGCAAGTCTTGTTTCATGTCGTTTTGAATTTGGAACGTTAAAATGTTTTTATTTCTTTAAGAGAGTAAACCACATGCACCAACATACTATGATAATGTTGCGATTGAAATTCAAGAAGGCATGCAATTTCTAATCCGTACGAAAGTCGATATAAAATATTCATTAATGGTTTAAATCCTATAAGGGCATATAAAAAATAAAAGGCAATTAAATAAAAAAAAACTATTGTCTGCATTCTCTAGATTTTGAATTTGACACACGTGTTCTAAATTTAATTTGTTGACATTCCATAATTGGTATGGAATAATGTTGCTCAGTAAACGAGTTACATCCACATTCTTGACCGCTTTTTATTGACATTATCGAGTCCCGTCGGCACGCGATGACTTTATATGTCAATCGTGCTTTAATGAGTGACGTCATCTGACGTTTCCATCAACGTGCCTTTGTTTTAATTAAAAATACACACTTTCATTGATTGCTGCTTCTGTGTCATATATTTAGTACATTTTTAATTTATGAAACAAAATATCTACTTATAATTGTAAAACAATATGAGGTGTTTTTGGTATATCTTAAGCTGGACAACTATCTTTAAAAAATAAAACAGTGTTTAAGATTGTCTTATTCTTATTCTCTGAAACAAGAACAGATCCCTACGACAAAATACTAGGATCCCTATAAATATACAACCAATTACATAATAAACCTTATTAGTAAATAAATTAAGTTAATAATCGATCGAGAAACCGGCGTCGATATTAATGCGATGCGAATGACATTTCCGTTACTGGCCGACGCCGACGTCTGACGCACAGACAGCTGTAGAGCTGTATTGGCTGTACGCTGAAGTGGTGTACAACTGATTTGTGAATTGTAATATGATTGGAATGTTTATTTAATAGTGACATAATTGTAATTGGTTCAATAATATTGGTCTTAAATAAATTACATATTTGTCAAGAGATTATATGCGTTTCATCTAGTGACGAACAAAGCATGGAGCTTAATTTTATATAAGTTTGCATTTGTACAGTTATACCCGTTATGTGGAGTGATTGGCAGAGCATCTAGTAGGTAGACATGGCACTCAGATTTATGAAGCTCATGGTATTATTTAGTAATCTGGAGCGAAATATTTTAGCTTAGATAATGTAAAAAAAAGGTTAAGTATAATACTATAGAGTAAAAACTATTTCAGCTATTTTCTAAATTTAATAATACGCTTCTTGATTGAGGAAACATCAACAACCATCAAGAAACGGCAAATATCGCTTTGGGTTCGACGTAATATTTAGTCAGCGAAATGTCAGACGTTAATCATTATAATTTATGACTACAGAAGCAAAATAACTAATATTGGCAGAAATAGGTACAATGACCTGGAAAGGAAATGAGAAATGGATGCGGAAGGCAGAACCACAAGTGCAAAGATGCATTGAAATCTCTCCTAATAAATGAGCGGGTAAAATATCGATTGCAGCAATCAATTAGAAAGATTTGAACATCCGATTCTCTTTGTACATTCGGCTGAAAGTTCATCAAATCAATCGAGTTCAAGCGATTTTTGTTTTGTAAATGTTTTGATACAAAAATCTGGAAGACAAATAATAAAATAAGGACTTAAAGTAATCAAGACCTATTTAGGTCGCCAGAATCCAAATTGTCAGTAGAGAAACCATTTTGAATTACAAATATCACCGAGTCAAAGTATCGCACCTCATAAGTAGATGGTGCGTAGGGTTGCCAACTATATTATAAAAAATATTAAGCTGATATTTTCATGAATTATTTATTAAAAACTTACAGGAGATGTAGGATGATCTATCCTACATCTCCTACATTTCCTGACTCCTACAATGTAAATTATTAGGTTTTTTTTTAGTGAAAGTGCTCTATCCTCAGACTCATCAACGTATTATTAAAAAAATAAGCATACAGATCTACTATGTATTTAATTCAGGAAAATATCAGCTAAATATTTTTTATAATAGTTGGCAGCCCTACGCACAATCTACTTATGAGGTAAAAGATAATGTATAATCTTAATTCAACAAACTTCTGTAATTATTTTCCAAAACTGAAGCAGGTACAATCCTTACCAGCCAAGGGCCCCGTTGCACTCATCTATAATTAGCGCCACTTGCGTACGCGCAGTCGACGCAGGTCGGCTAACGGGATTAGTGCGTCACTCACTATAATTATCTTTCACTGTGTATTGAAATGATGCAATTGAATTGCTCCAGATAATTGTGAGAGAAATTCACTTACAGCTGCTTTTAATATGCTTAAATAGGCTAATGTCTGGCCATCGGCCATCTACGAAAGCCTCATCATAGTGGATGAGGGAGTAGTGTGTCCAGAAAATACCTATTCACTACAAATAATTTCTATTTTTAAATATTCAAAGCTTTTATTTATCGCTTTATATTTCAATAAATCGGCAAATATTAAGAGATTAAGAACCATGCAATTTGGAGGATATGTTTCTCTTGTAAAGAGATCTTGGTCTTTACGATTTTTTTCTCCTACGAGGGTAAAATAGGGTTGTATTCAAATCCATAGTTTTCACACAAACGTTCAACTACGTCTAATGTTACTTCAGTCAATATAGATTGTGCATTGTGATTTGGTACGATCGTTTGTACAGAAGATTGGTTACTTCCATTGTTGAATTAGATATTTCGAGTCTGGTGAGCGGCCATTAATATGATTGATATTATTATGCTCTTTTATCGAACACACTCGATTAAATCAGTAATCGAAAGGAATATCGATAGTTTTTTTTATCGCATTATTTTTAATATACAAAGATTGTGGGCCTGTTTCAGAAGTATATCTACCTTATCTACTTTACATACTTTTTTATTATATGAAAAAATTAAACATGTTTTCTAATGTATTTTTTTTATTTTCTACATCATCATCCGCCTGATTATTTATGGTCTGCGCAATAAACTTTTCTTCCATTCGGCCCTTTTATACGTCATATCAGCATTCATTCCATTATTTTTTACATCAGTTATCAATAAATCTCGCTCAATAATAGACAAACGTATAGAAATCTGTAGACAGAAGAAAAATTGTCAAAACGCCATCATTCTTAGCAACCATACCGCTTATAGACCTGTCTATTCGATGCATAAATTTCACCTGAAATATATGCATCGAATCGTTTCCATGAAATGCGAAAATATATCATAACGTGAACAATATAAAGATACAATCACTTTGTGACAGAACAATCGCACAGGTATTCCCGCCACTCGATGCCGCATCTCGACAACAGCGAGATTGCATCTATACTGAAATTTTATTTAAAAACACGACTGGAAAACAACTCTTGGCAGAAATAAAAGTTGGAAACTAGTGCACGTTTGGAAACTGCGCCGTGTATAGTATTTTGTAAGCCAGGCTCGGGTCGCGTTCAGTTTGCATGATAAGCAGGATCGATCGGATCGAATCTGTCAAAAATCAGGTTTACAAGTGGAGTGGTACTGCACTAGGCTATTTACTAATTCAAAAATGGAATATGCTTGACAGTGTAAAAATAATGTCACCTGCGGTTTATTTTAAATACCATTTTTTATATCCAGACTGCTCGAAATTCAAATTCTTTTAAATTGCAAATCCGTTAAAATCACTATAATTACAATTCCAACTTATAAAGTATATAGACTTCAGAATGTCTGTCATCCTTGGCACGTCTCTCGATATCCGAGTATCGCAGCCGATGGTTTCCCATGGGGGCGGTAGTTTTTTATATCATCACACGGCAAGTTCCCAGGAGTGATTCCAAAAATCTCCGTGAAGAATGTAATAGAGAGAAAATGAAAGGCGGGCGTGAAAAAACTTGACGATTCGAAACGAAACGAATTTGTGTTTACGTGAGGTTTTTTTTATAACGTCAATCAATATGGTTTTTTGATTTCGAGATCTATTCAAAGTTAAATATTGAAAACAAAACGGTGAAAAGTAAAGTAGACCAGTAGACAGACACTGTAAAGAATATTTTATATTGCTACTACGCTTAGGTATATTATTATTACGCCCCGCGGTTTTACACGCTTTCTCGATGGATCTAATGATTTCCCACGATTAACACCCACATGTTATTCCAGAGTTATCTATTTAAATATTATTATGTAAAATTACATGCAAAGTTCTGCCATTATATCATAATATTACATAATACATATATTATAGTAGCTTTCGCCCCGCAGTTTCATCCGCGTTCCCGGGATAAAAAGTAGGTATTCTATATTTGTGCCAAATTTCATCTAAATCTGTTCAACCGTTATGGAGCTGAGTGCTAACAAACACACACATAAACTTTCCCATTTATAACGCTGCTAACTTCCGCCGCGCGGTTTCACCCGCGTTCCCGTGGGATCTTATGTTTTCCCGGGATAAAAAGTAGCCTATATGCTATTCCAGACTATAATCTAGCTCTGTTTTTTTTTCCTTATAAGTTCTATTTTGTGTATGTGCTTCCATTTCTTGTAATTAAATGTTTTTTTGCCAAATTTCATCCAAATTCGTTCAGTAGTTATTGCGTGAAAGAGTAACAAACATCCATCCATCCATCCATCCATCATAGTAGGATTTATAGCTCAACAGAGTATGAGTAGAATAGGAAGTAAGATATTAATGTCAATAATACAATAAATAAGGAAAATCATAATTGATTAAATCTTTATTTCCGTATTTATATGATTCGTTTGTGACATTTATCCCCTTCTTCTCCATGCCTTTAGCTAAGGGATCATAGCGTTCCTTCACTCCCCCATTGAATAAGACCGACACAAAGTCATACTTAAGTTTATACGTTCCATTAAACGCAAGATTAGAGAGAGAGAATAAGATAGAAAGAGAGACGTAATATATGAGATGACATTCTCACCGCGGAGACTAATCGGTGTTGACACACGTCAACCGAGGGTGACAAGGAATTTTGGCGGGATTTCTCATAGATCCTATTTCATTACCTAACGGGATGGCGTTATTGGATTGGAATGACACGAGGAATGAAATTCCGTGTTTTGTATAAGCGTTACCGGAAATTCCAGTGTACTTATTTGTTTATGGATTAGAAAAGCAGGGAATACTTTACATTTACTTTTTTTTTATGTATTATTCATAATTTTATTAATATAATCAGCATATCTGTCTCACTGCCTTTCTCAATGTTACTTTATTGGTGTTTTTGAGAAACTCCTATTACCTAATTACATATGTTTTCAGCTTCCTATACGATTTATATTAAATTAAAAACCTTAATAATGAGTAAACTTTTCAAAATTAATAAAAGAAAAGTAAACCAAAACAAAACGACCACAGTTAAAATAATTCAACTAGAACAAATAGGAGTCAAACAGGAATGACACACTGCTAACTAATCATTATTATTGTACTGTATTGCTTCAACCTGTGGCCAGCGCGGTTATAAGCGGATTATACCGGTCGTATGCGGAAACAACAGTAACAACTAGGGTGTTGGTAATTGCGGTACCTACCGGTATTAAACCGGTTATTTTTGAAGATTTGTGGGCAACATTATTTTCATAAATACAAGAAACATAAAATTGTGTTTGTTTCTATAATAAAAACTCAATTCGTGAAACTAAAAAAGAAATGTGTTATAATAATAAACAAAGCCTAATAAGTGGTGATGGAAGACAAGAAAATATGGTTGCAGTAGCTACTCTCTGCTACGGTGAAGATAAGTAAAAAAAGGCAAAATTTACTACAACAAAAAATACTGAATTTCTTGCCGGAGTTCTCAGTTTAAGTGACCGAATCGATGGTAGAGTCAATAGTAAAATTCATCAAGTGTCTTATCTGAATAAATAAACCTTTTTCAATTGAGAGCAAATACATTGTGTAGGTTTTAATTCCCACTCAGAAATATAATGATCTTCAAGATATATATGAAATAAATAATAAAACATGTTTTTCCACTTAAATTCATATGAAATAACACAAAACAGGTACCTATGGTATTTATACGTGGAATTATCCTCGCTAATAAGGATTAAGAATGGTCACCGTACACGCAGGTGGTTGCGGGAAGTAAATCCGTCATAAATAAATTTGATTTGACACCTGCAAACATGACTGTAAAACAATTTAAGGGGGATGTGATTTGATAAAATTTTCACTGTAACTCCTAAAGCGACGTATTTGTGAAATGTTAAATTATTATTGAAATAAAGTGCGCTTTTATGAACATGAATTTCAATGTATGACATTAAGTTATTTACTGGGATGATTTTTCCCATCGATAAATAATTATGAAATTTTATTATAACTGACAGAATTATATAAAAAAAATACGTGTGGCACTCGGGGACTGCCGCGGTAAAGCTATTGCATAGCATTTTTTATCAACTTATGCAATTATAATTATTTATTTATGAAGTTTTTTTTTTTTCTTTGATATTAATTCAAGTTTTTTCTTTGGTATTAATAGATACCTATACACCTATATACTTTCTTCACAAACAGCTGCTTACGTATTCGTCCGATTTTGGAGCAGCTCGTCTTTGGTTTTATTTTCGTTACGGAATTTCTTGACACGGTCGCCGCGTTCAAAGCCCGCGATAAAAGGTATACAATAGCTTAGAAATAGAAACAGTATTTTATTGCTGTGCAGATTGTGTTTGATTATTTACTTACCATGATCAGTGATGATGTCCTTGAAGATATAAGCACCCAACACCAAGAAGGAGACTGGCTTTCAAGTCCGATTACTGCAAAGTACCTTACCACCGTGCTATGTTTCCCTCACGATGTTTCCCATCACCGAAAACTCAAGCTCGAAGATTTATCCATAACCTGAGTTAAAGCGTCACTAAAAATGAACTGTCTTCCCCATAAAAGCCTTTGTACTGAAGGAATCTATAAAAACTTATGATTGATATAAAACTGTTTACAGATATATAATATATTACATAGAAATATTAGACAGCCAATTTCCACCGAACAACGAAAATCGAAAAAAAGGGCCAACAAAAATATAATCTCATCGAAGGTGTGACGTCAATAGCAATTGTATTATTATGTTTTCTAATAAAAACAACCAATAAGGAAAAGTATTTGGCGAAAAACACGCTGGCATTTGTAATAAACGAGTATAGAGCAAAAAAAAACGTTATATTTAGGTCACACGCTACAATTACAAGAAAAACTTCCCGAAAGTTGCAAGACATTGTCCCCGCTTCGCAAGAAATAGAGTCTTGTTAATACATTACAAGAAGATAAGACAGTAGGGCACAAAGAGCTATGTAATAGGTTGGCTGGACTAGAATTTCTACTTCTTGGGAATGTTCAGTAAAATGTTGCAGATACAGCTCCTGAAGATATTTCATAAGGTTTTAAGGCGTGTACACACTTTTAAACGATTCTGGTACGTTGCATGTATGTATACAGACCAACGAATGAGCTTCAAAAACGTGTACACAGTTTTGAACACGAATATCATGAACACAAATATTGATCAGGATCACGAATATTTGTATCATAAGTATGGAGTTACTTTCTGAGTAGTAAATGTAAACAAATTTGTTACATATAATATCATGCTTTGCGGCTTTAAAAAGACAAGGAGCTGCCAACCGCGGACGCTCAGGTTGTGGAACGATTTTCCCGCCGTCGTTTTCCCAAAGGAGTACAGCATGGGGTTTTCAAGAAGAGTGTGAAGAGATTTTTGTAGGGTCGACAACGCGGGAGTTATTCGCCACCATAAGGCAGGCCGTATGCTTTTTTGTAACCTTAGTGGTATATGAAAAGACACAAGATGTTGAAAGGACTCAAAAACCTATGCACTGGTTCCACTGATCACGTAATTTATATAATTGTAAGCCTACAAATGGAATGATGAAGGAATGTTGAAAACCAAGTTGCCTTGTAGGTTATAAAAAGGACGGCAACCGATTGCAATCTCCCTGGTACTGCTAATATTCATAGGCGACGGTAGCCAGTTACGTCATCAGGTGGACCGTGTGCCTTGTCAGTCTTCTGACATTAAAAAAAAACATAATCTTCATGATAATCCATTTACAACACCTTAAATCTTAATCCTGAAACCTAAAACGAGCCTAAATAAAAATCCTATTAGTTTTATTGAAAGAAAGCAACAAATCCAGGACACGTCTAAATAAGCACAACTCAATTATTCTATATCAGGAAAAAGAAACGTAAATATATTATAATAAGTCGAAAATAAGCTTGCAAAGATAATCAGCTAACGAATTCTCGAATAAGGTGACCCAAATAAATTTACCCCAAAATGGGTTAACTGTATATTTTTTTCTGAATTCGCCACGGCCATGTATAGTATCTGGTAATAGGCAATTTGTGGATAAGTTATGGGTGTTGAACACTATGTGTGGACCTTTATGGGGTTTGGGGGCTACAGCAGCGTTACGGATATCCGGTCCCTGATGAAGTGTTCTTCGCAGGTTTCCTTGGAGTTTTCCGAGATCATTTGTTGATAACTTCTGGGCAGTTAAGTAGATTTATATGTACTTTTATTGTTACTTTTTGCAGTGATTTGAGATCTGCGCCTGACTGTAGTCATCATGCATTCCTTTTTATTAGAGTTTTATAGCTAGAAGGTGGGTCCGTCCGTCTGTCCTTCCAACTTCTAAGGCTTTTTACATAAACTATTTAAGCTTGATATTTATTTTTTAAATGTTATTGTTTAACACATATTGCCGAAGGATGCTGTTTTCCCGGGATAAAAAGTACCCTATATGTTATTCCAGGGTATGATTTATCTATGTGCCAAGTTTCATCTAAATCCATTCAGCCGTTTATGCGTGATTGAGCCACAAACATCCAAACATAAAAAAATCTTCCTTCATTCCTGGTTCCAAGGACAAATACTAATTATAAATAAACTAGCTTCCGCCCCGCGGTTTCACCCGCGTTCCCCGGTGATCTTATGTTTTCCCGGGATAAAAAGAAGCCTATCTTCTTCTCCATGCCCTAGGCTATCTGCATACCACAATTCATTGCGATCGGTTTAGCGGTTTAAGCGTGAAAAGGCAACAAACAAACGAACTCACTTACGCATTTATAATATTAGTTAGGAAGTTAAGAGTAGGATAGAATAGGCTTTTAAAATGTGCGCCCATTGTAATGTATAAACTTATTATATATTTACAACATGTTTATCATATAAGTATATTTCATAATATTTTTTATTTATTTATTTGTTTTTCAACACAACAAAAATATAATATGGGTCCGTGGGGGTCGAGAGCTCACCATCTTTTTCGCGAAATATCCAAACGCCTGGTCGAAGCAACTTGTGACCAGAATGCTGGCTTATATCTTGGTCAGAGAATCAGCATTGCCATCCAACGTGGCAATGCCGCCAGCATTCTGGGTACGCTGCCTTCTGATAGCTAGTTATTTAATTAAGACTATTTTATTTAAGCTTCTTACTTTTAGTCATAAGTTGGTCTTGAAATATAATAAATTAAAACTTTAATCAAACTTTAATATTAATTAAATAGGCCGTTAATAGTTACGCCGCGGGGTGAGCGAGTGTCTGTAATTGGAAATAATAATATTTATTACTCATTTACGTTAGATTTACCTCGATAACTTATGCTACAGGCTCTTAGAAATACTGTTTACTGGAATTAAACAAATTTTGATTTATACTCTGATATCGCGTAAAATAAAATGGTTGTTTCATACATTTTGGTCGAGTGGGTATTGAACTTTTGTATGGAACAGCTGATATTTTTTTCATGATTTCACATTTAGTCCCATAATAAAAGTTGTTCATTTTTATGAGTACTTCCACCCCTGCAAGTATTGCCAATGATTAAATCATCCTGTATAAAGATACCTAGATTTATAATCATCACAATTACTTATAAAAAACTTACAAACAATTTCGTCTCAAGAATTGAATAGCAGTTAGTACATACAAAACAGAATTCATTAACTTTAATTACTTATTAGAATTGATGTGAAACTCATATTATATAGCCTTAAGTTTAAGTTTCGGTTAAGTTACACTTTAAATTTCCCCGTGGAGCATTATTTTCTCATAAATCAACCCCACCGCGGCCTGCGGGTCGTTGAGACCCTATCACTAGGCCACTCGAGCAGCCAATCCCAAGTGATTAATTGATTAATCAGAGGGTTTGCGAGTAATTTTAATGATTTATCGCTTCACACACAAATTCTTAAACTAATTAATTAGAGGATATGTTTATACGTCAATTAATTCGAAGAAAAGTAGAGAATTTCGAAGTTTGAAATACAAATTCTATTATTTATATATTAATTCAAACTACATTTAATTTTGTGACATAGAATATTGTTATTCCCTTGACTAAAGTTTGACGGGAGAATACGGATTTAAAAATTTCCCTGTCGTCTCTCAGTTATATAGAGGCTCGGAACATCAATTGACTATCGGCCGACGTCAATAACATCGTCTAGAAAGGCTGTTTTCGGCTGAATCAATTTCAAAACCTTTAATTGGTCCTTGGCATTTCCACTAAAGAAGGTAAGGGGATTGAAATCGAGGCTTTTTGATCTCCCACTTCATCCCGCTGTCCCTCTCTGGGTACTGTCCCTGTCTGTCTCAAACTTAAGAAAATAATCACGACATAAAAGTACGAAGAATTTAATTGATAGCAAGGAATGTCTTTTTGCGCGGAATTTGGGACAACGGTTCATATACCGTTTAGGTATTTTTTTTACCTACCTGTATATTTGTAATATTCTTGTTTGTTACAATTTGAGTGGATGGAATTGTATGAATAGTTCGATTTGTTTTATCTATGTAATACAGCGTTGTTCACATTCTTTTGCTTTGTACAATATTTTCAGTTACCAAAATTTTTGTACCTTCAACTAATTCTGTATACCATAAAAGTAAACAGCTGTTTAATTATAATATGAACTACGCAATAATTCCTTATTAGATACACTGTCAGAGAGAACATAACATTTGGCGTATCATAATTACATTAACATTACCTAGTTAGTGTCCATGTCCAACTGACATATACAGTTTGCCCCTCCAGCCTATGAAAACGAATACGACCATCGGCAGGGCTAGGATTGAAACAAACGATTTGATAATTCAACGGTCCGACCCGGCTCATATATAACTCATTTGTTCTAATACAAGATCAACACGATGAAAAGGACCGAACTCTGAATAAGGATCAATGCGACCCCAACACTTGCATTTAATCTAAATCATTGTATCAAACCGGCCCCTGCAAGAGTCCGAGTATCCATTTAAAACTTCTACTGCGGCCGAGGGGACACGTTGAAAACGTCCGTAATCAAATTTGCTTCGAGTCTTTAAGGGTTAGAGCTTTCAACTTTGAGCCGCCCTAATAAATTATATTGCCGACAAAACTGCTCCTGAGTGCGACACAGCTCGTTGGCTCATCTAATTGGTCCAAATTCGACTCAACCCAGCTTATAATTGGTCCGAATTCGGGTGCCTTATGCGTCCTCTAAATTAGTTGAATTTCGAACGTCGGATTAGGAGTGTCGCGGAACCGCAGCACTAACGCGTCCCGAGTCAAACATACATAATAAGTTTGGACTCGTAAAGTTAATGAAGATACGTACGTTGGAAAACAAATTTTGGTGCCCAAGTTTCGGGAGTTCGACTCAAACTTTGGTGGGTGGCGTTTGAATACAGTGAATTCTTGCTTAATTAACGCGCCTACAGCCTCGCTCGTGTCCCGGCGGCATCGGCGTAACTTCGTCTTGTATGCCTTTCCTTTCGGTATTATATACACGTAGAACGCCTTGCTTGATTACAGTGGCTCGACACGAGGTTCTAATTACAGCTAACTTACGATATTAGGAAAATTTATTTTGGGTATTGATGTTGTTTATGATTCATTGAACCACATTTATACAACAAAATAAACATGTGTAATTTATACTATATCGTCATAATAATGTTTTTATAGAAGATTTTCATATCAAAACTCAGTATAGAACCATCGACACGGGCCACGTTTGTTCAACAAACTCCCTGACAAAGCGAATTCCTCAAGATTCCCAATTAAATCTGCGACACTGCCGTCGAACTTTGTTCAAACTTCCAAATCTTGGCGGCGTTACTCCGAAAGAATTTCTCACTAATTAGTATAAGTTTATGCATTCGGAGTCCCCGGGCGAGGAGAAGTAGTTCGCACTTCTCGCCAACTTTTAATTACTCGCGCTCACCGATTGGCGCGCGTCAATCACTTTCTTCTTTTTTCAGCGCGGACGTTTTGAGTTTCTTTTTTCTCGGCGTTTCGGGAGTTTTTGGCGCGATAAATCTCGACGGCCATTATTCTTAGATTAACGACGCGGTGGCCAGCTGCCTGCTCGATGCTGGGAATTATTTTTTTTGTTTGGTTTTCGCTTGGCTGAATGCAGAGTAATCAATTTGGCGGGATAGGCTTTACATTTTGTTGTAACCGGTTATTATTTAGAAGACTGTGGCGATGCCAAAACATTCTCTGGTGTTAAAATCTAGTTTCGTTGTTTTTTAACTGAACTATAGCTTAGCTTACCTTTGGCTTAATTCAAAGCTTCAATTTATTAAAACCAGGAAGAAATATTTGCGCATACGCATGATAGTGATCATACTAGTCTCAGCTTTTTATGCATATATTATTTAAAAACCCTATCATATCAAAAGATCTTCATAAAATGTACTAAAGAAAAGGCATCTGAAACATGGTATCTTCATAAACGCAATCCCGTCGCGACGCACTGGACCGTCTAAGAATGCCAACCCTGCGACCGAGTCCCGTATTAATAAAACAATTCGTAATGAACCTCGCGGGTCTTTATTTCCTTTATATTTTCATGCTAAAATAACATTCACGATGAGTTCCGATGAATCCCGAGGATCCGAGTCCGTTTGGCGTGAAATTATTGACTTCTGTAATTACATTACAAAAGATTTACTATATAATTTTTTTATGAATACTAATTTCTAGCGGTCTTTAAATTACCTTTTTTTTGGAATGTGATTTACATATTCCTCATAATTTGCATTGATAGATCGAGTTTTTTGTGGTTCCATAAGTTTTGATTCAAATAATTAATTTCTATACATTAACATCATTTATTAATTCCCGGCATGCACAGGGCGTTAAGTAAACCAATTCACAAACTGCTTAAGAACTAAACGGGCTCTTGTAAACCGCGCACAAACTCGACGCAAATCCGCTTGGAAAGCGCTAATTATTTTTAATCGCAGCGACTTAACGTACGTTTTTGCGGCACACCGAACCGACCGACTATTATCGCCTCAGCTAAATTACCTTCTAAGGGGCCAAACGACAGAGAAACTAACGTTGGATAGTACCTAACCCTCGACGGGCGGCGTGCGATATCGCGATTTGCATGAAATGAGTTCCGTTGCGAGTTGGGCCGGTCGTTGGTACCCCGCACGCTCGTCTTGATGTCTCGATTAGGTACATACTCGGACGAGTGAATTGGAACGGGTTATCTGCTGGCATTATTGAAAATCTTAGAGAGAGGTTATAAGCCAGCGCTCAATTAAACTGTAATAACTAATGTTTTTTGTTTTTTCTTTTTGTAGTTTTCGAAATATAATAAAAACTAATCTATTAACTAATCGCTCTGAAAGCTATACACCTCGTTAACGTTTTCAACCCCCATATCTCCGCTATTTTGAAAAATTTGAAACTAGAAGAATATGAAGACGCTACGCTCGCGCTTCGCCCTCACTCGGTCAACTAAAGAAGCCTGATGTAAATTCCACGAACTAATATAAACATTGTGTCAATACTTTCGGTATAACAACAATGTACCTACAGGTGATTTTTTTCCAGCGTCATTTGTTTTTTGTGTCACTTTGTCTCTGGGTGTTGACTGGAACTTGACTGAAAGCTAATTATAATTCGATAAGTATTTAAACAGTAATGAACAGTTGTTTCTCATTGAAAACAATGAAAGCAAAAGTGTTTGAATGTCGACTTAATTGCGCTTTTTGCGTAACGTAGGCCATGTCGCCACAGATCAAATATAAACTTTTTCCCCGGTGTTTGTGTTAGTACTGGCAATATCCGCAAGGGGGCGGCGTTGACAACTTCCCAGACGACAAATTGTTAGCTCCCAGCCTCAATATACGATGACATATCCCTATCCCTACTAATATTATAAATTTTAAAGTGTTTTTTGTGTATGTAACTGGATTACATGAATTATAGAGCGAGAGCATTTTTTTGTTTATGGTGATCATAGCTCTTATAAAGTTTGATGATGGTAATGATTTTCAATCCTATATACAATGAACTTGAGCATTCGTTGAAGGAAAACACTGAGAGAAAACTGTAGCAACTTCAAGCTGAAAATATGTCAACAAGTTCGTATCAGTGTGTTCGGACAGTACCTTACTAGGCTTTCTGTGCTTACACCTCCGACCACATCACTAACCATGGTGATATTGTGGTCAAATAAAATACATACATGATCAATGAATATAAATGAAAGAAAAGAAATACATAAAGGACATACGTAGCAAGAACGAATTATAAAAAAACGATGCCAATGCCGGTCGGCGGCGAATCCACTAAAGAAATATTACTTATTTCTTTCGGCCGACGACGCGGTAATCACATTTGCTTTTGTTCGTTTCGGCCCTTTCATTCGCTTAATCGCGTTATTTCGGGACTCTGCTGGAGCAATCTTTATCGGCTGTCAATTTATAAGCGGGAGCGGGAAGAAAATGCAGCGCGTTTATTGGGTTGTGGCTTTTAGGTTATACTTAGAAACAACAACTTTTATTTGTGTCCATCAATTTATGTATAATTTATTTGTACACAAAACAAATTATATCTACATTGTTATAATAAAAAAAACTAATTACCTACACATTATAAAAATATAAACAAAGGAATGCTGGCTACAATTATGTTTTTCAATTTATGTTATTTTTTAATATTAGCACTAAAATGTATCGAATCTACATGTTCTGAAAAACCACCAATTTACCAAAAGAATTTTACTTTAGAGAATTAATACCTACACAGAAAATACCCATTTACTCTAGCCTTGTAGTTAGTTACCTAGGTTATTACGAGTCTGGAAGCACGCGGGAAGTTCCAATCCTTGCTGTTGTTTGTATTGAAATCTCTCGTCTGCTATGACTTGGACCATCCATACTGACAAGCCAGAGACAAGTAAGAGAGGAAATAAGCAAAAGATAGTTATACCCAAAAACCGCCGAAGGTAATTTTCTATTTGTCTAATACATTACCTTATTATATTATCTCATAAGTTTGTGTTGTGATAAGAAACAAGACAGAACTTTATTTGGCGAAAAGATATATGAAAGCTTTAGCACATGAAAATCATTTTTATACAACGAGTAACATCACAACGAACAAGACAGACATGTTAATGCACACACATGTTTGTCTTGGATGAGAATCGAACTCACTACAAGTGGCGTGACAGTCGGGGTATCAAACTTCTATGCTAGCAGGCCCGTCAATTTTGCATCATATACTATATAATTTAACAGTATAAGAACGATAATTAAAGGTTATCTTTTAAAAAAAAATTATCGCTTCGATATTCAAATATTATCAACATTGCCAGTGCATAAAAACTTCATAAACTCAGGTGTGATTGTGTTCGGTATCAGAGATGACATCATGGTCCATGGTCTATTCTATGTTAACTACACTAAACATATCCTGCAACGTGACTCGACTTGGGTAACGCTAGATATAAACATATCTTTACATTGAATCAATTCTTAGAAATCTTGTGGAATAGTGTTGCAACTACTGAAATGAATTATAAAATTAAATGTAATATAATTAGTTGGTAATTCTTGTACTTAAAACTGCTTATTATGTTCTGTAATTAATTGCCAAATGCCTAAGCACATTCTTCTAAGTGACCCTGACGACTTTTTGTGTAGATAAAATAATTAAATATAATTTTAGGTTATTCGGACAGTGAGTTACTCGTAGAATGTTGTTTTTTATTTAGTGTACTTATACTACTATTTTTATTACTATTATTTTATTTATTTAATAGGTAACTCACGTATGCTATAAACACATCGTACCTATCTAAATATTTTATTGGCAACCCAAAATAGGAAGCCAGACAGACGTATAATTGAATTTAAAAATCAAATTCAAATTAAAAAACACTCCAATTCTATATTTAAATTGTGTCGCCTACCTGTCGATGACATCATAGGATTAGTGTCGCACCATGATAATTCCGCTCGAAATATGAATCAGGATATTGATTCGAATCTCCGAATCGTTCACGAGTAGAAATGTTTCGCTTGCGTGTTAAATGATCACAACTCATTGTGAGTTATGTGACTTTGTCTCGTTTAGTTTTGTTTATAGGCATTCGTGTGATATTGTACTAGATTTATTATATAAATATTCGTTACAGAAAATACGGGCTATGATTAAAGTTTTTATTAATAGCTTGCGAACATGGTTTTGTTTGCTCTGAATAATATTTAATTATTGTGGAAATTAGCCTTTTATTTTTAAATGTAAATAATAATTAAGATTAATCTGTTTAAAATGTATCTCTGTAACATAAATTACTAATCAAACATGCTTCATGACATCACCGCAGACGCGACAATTTTTTGCCGTCTGACTCGTTCCAAGCTTGACATTAAATTGCAATGAGATGGGAAAGATTTATATCCAATACATGATTGAAAAATCAACTCTATTTCAATCGAATAAGGATTAAGTCAACCGCAGAAATAAAAATGCACACTCATATAAAGCTAGTTAGAGTGACAAATCGAATGTGAATTAGCTCAATCGCGATAAAAATGTTGATTGATTAAGTCAAAAACTTCTGTATTGCGTCGGAATAGAGTTTACATTATACTTAATGGAATCATTTTATAATTGGCATGTTCGTTCATCAACCATTCAGGACTCAGGTACATTTTGAAATGTTGGTAACAGGTTAGGTATTTTATACAGACAAGAAACGATAGTAAACAATTATTCAAATAATATTAAACAATGATAAAACTTGGACTTTATATCTTCTAAAATGAAGAGGTTGTTGTTGTTTTTTTCAATACCTTCTAATTGAAATGAATGCCTTTATCATGTGTTAAGGCAATGAAACAGTCCCGCACGTTATAATGGAAATTTCATTGACACCGGCTTTTATTTAGTCTGTGGTTCATTTTACAGCGGAGAACTTTTGTTTTTCCATGCATATACGGAACATAGCTCGAGTGACCGGCTCGTAAAAATGTAAATTAGAGGAAAATCGTGTGCGTGGTGCAACACTAACGACGTTATGGCGCGCTTTATAATATTTTTTCCCGCGGTAAAATTAACTTTCTTTGTTTTCGTACGTGTATTGTTAATGGTGTTATCAAAAGTTCTGTTTGTGTTTTTGGTTTTAATAATTATGTTTATTTGAGGACGTTTGGCGTTTAAAGTTAGGTATAATATAATTATGTTTTTGAAGCTGCGTAGGTGCATTTGGGTTTTTCTAAATTTTAGAAATCATGTACACAACTCATGGAACCTTGCCTATCGACAGCAGCGAGGGCTTTGAGGATGTTTTCTATATATCATAGTTTGTATTTTATACATTGATTGTAAATACTCATTAATATTTTTCACAATAAATAAAAGGGACTACAAACTTGCACTTGGGTTTGCACTAACAAATATAAAATGACGATTTAGACTCTAAATCGTAAACTGATAGATTTTGGAACACGTGAGGAACTCTAAATTTTAGAGTAACTCTAATCTGACTGTGTACTGTTTTCAAGTCAAAGAAAGAGTACGTGTTCCAAAATCTCAAATTAATCCCCATGTTCCCCTATTTTACCCCCTTAGGGGTTGAATCTCTATGTGTAAAATTTAAAGTCTCTAGGTCCAGTGGTTTGGGCTGTGAGTTGATATATCAACAGTCAGTCAGTTTACCATTTTATATGTAGAATACAGAAGATAACACTCAATAAACAAAACTTCACGTGCTTCGAATCGATGCGTATCGAATATGACGATATATTATTCATAGGTAATCAAAATTAACTAACACCTTTAACTATACTACCTTTACTAAACAAAGTTACTTAAAATAAAGGTCCAAACACATAATAATATAGGCTGTGCGACATAATGCTGGTATTTGAGCATCCCCATTGAGCAGGAACAAAGAGGCATCGCGGCCGGCTCGACTTTTAGCCGGGTTAATTAAAATGTCAACACCACTTATTAATCAAAATGACAGTATGGCGCGCTTGCTTGATAAAGGTGCGTGATTTTTGGACACCTAATTTATTGTGTGTGTCTTTTTCGGTCTAAAGCGAAGCCAATGAATACTAGATTCCACTCTGGCGGTGAGGACAGGAGTAACAAATCTGCGATCGAAACTCATAGAATATTTTATTTCTTAATAACTGACGGATATACATCAAAATAATTACTTTTGAAAATGAATAAGGTACTATAAGATAGCACTCACCAATTTCTTAACCCATCCCACCATATTTATCTCACGAAACATCCCCATGTAATACGATTAAAGATCGCACCCACATCACTCGTATAACGAGTAGTTGTGACGTCGCGACCGCGTCATCAATCACGCGAGGTGGGGGGAGGTATATAAAGGGGCGACAGCACTGGGCTGCGCATTCTTCATCGGAGTGCCGCAGAGAGCACATGTCAACGCGTAATATTAATCATATTGGGGTCTCGTGCCGCATTAGTTAAATCTCGTTGGTCACTTCGCTGCTTTAATGAATGTGTTAGTTAGAGTATCGGAGTTAAGAGAGTTGTTGACATGAAGTATAATAATGCCTGGCTCTTAGTTTAGTGGGCGCCACTCGTTCGGCCGCCATTGCAAATTTATTATTATTATCCTACAATAAAATATCTGTATCATAAATAAAACCAATATACCTACTACAGATGCTTACCTACTCCTTAAGGTACTCTGTATTTAGTTATCAGTTTCTATCTACGATACTAAAAGCCATCCTTTACATTAAAATGTCGCATTCGAAAGAGATAGAGAGAGAGTTGCCAATGGTGTTGCCATAGAAAAAGAGGCGATTTCGTACTCAAACATAGTTTTTATTAGGGAGTGATCCTTCTGTACTAATCGTTATTCTGTAATATAAGTCACGAATTTAACGTTTGGGGCCATATTGGAATTTTATGAAGCTATCTCGAAGTTATTCCATCTGTGTGATAAATACCAATTCTAAATAGAAAATTGACCTAAATATAAGACAAATTGACATCTCAAATCATAATTTCATCAAAATTAGTGCTATATCGATACGCTTTCATCTGTAAACGTATCTCTGGTCTGCGGTTATTGGTTTGTAAGTTTCTATCGGAGTTCTATTAAGCCAATGTTATTATAGTCTGGAGCCAATAAATCTGGTAAATGATAACATTGATTGAGCTAAGTTGTGGTTTGTAAACGTTTAACAACATGCAGTCCATCTGTTTGCGTTATACTAATTAGTTTGCGTTGCGGATTTATAATTAAAAAGGGAGTACCTAGTTTAATATATTTAACAAATTTAGTCAATGAAATCATCATATATTAATACAGATGTTATTTACAAACATATTATTATAAACGCGAAAGTTTGTGAGGATTGATTGGTGGATGTTTATCACTCTTTCACGCAAAAACTACTGAACGGATTGGGTGAAATTTGGCACACAGATAGAATATATTCTGGATATAATATGTAGGATACTTTTTAACCCAGTAAAACATAAGATCCCTCGAGAACGCGAGCGGAAGCTAGTCATGTCTATTTATAAAAAAAATATTAAGCATTTATTTTAAAAAAATTACGAAAATATCTATAATATTTATCCAAAGTAAACTGTAGGTACATTAAACCGCCAACTTTTCCTGCTAAACCATCCATGTAAAACGTATTTATCGACACTTGGCGACCGTCGCGTCGCAGTCGCAAAGTACTGCCGGTTGCCAGTCGGCCCGATACTTGTGAAGTAACTTTGCGAGCGATACGAACATCGAAAGAAGTTCTAGGCACGTGAGGTGACTCCCTATTTTAATTTTACTACGAGTGTTTTACTTGGGACGAGACTGGAACGGTTCTCGAATGAGACTCGCTTTATATTCAGACCAGCTTCTGCGGTTTCACTCGGGTTCCCGAGGGATCTTATGTATTTTCGGGATAAAAGTATACTTTATGTTATTTCAGGGTATGATCTATCTATGTGAAAGGTTTCATCCAAATCCATTCAGCCGTTTATGCGTGATTGAGTCACAAACATCCAAACATACAAACTTTAATATTTACTATATTTCAGGCACAAATTCATTGCAGACTACAGGTTTTTGAAAGTAAAGTATTTATTTATTATGCATATGGTCAAGGGTCTAATGAAATTCACTCGTTACAAGAAAAACTAAACTATCTTGAAGTAGCGGAGTTTACACGAATTGCTGGACACAGCAACGCTCACAAAATGGTGAGTAAAAATGTGATATTTTCCAAGAAACTAAATTTCTACAAACTAACAACATTTGGATCTTTTTTTTTACTTTGTATAGGCTTGTGTTTGACCACAATCTCGCTATGGTAGGTGATGATGTGGCCGAAGGTGGTAAGCACACAAAGCCTAGAAGCTGTTTGGCGACAGATTTTCAACTTGAGGGTGGTAGCCAGCCAGGCGGGTACTACAAAGTACCCTACCACCGTGCTATGGTTTCCTCACGATGTTTTACTTCACCGAAAGCTCAAGCTCATTGTAGGATTCGAACCCACGACCTTCGCCGCGGCGTCCGACGTCACTACCACTGAGCTATCATCGCCTTAAAAAGTTATAGTTCATTACTTATTAACGTAGCGTTTGTGTATTGTATTTTTTCTTTTGTATTTTTGTTCTTTTTTATTTCAAAATTCCCGCTATTTTTTTTTGTTTATTTTTGTAAATCTATGGATACTTACTAATATAATAAAGCAGAAAGTTTATTTTGTTTGTTTCTTTGTTAATTGTTTATAGGCGCTAATCTCTGGAACTACCAGTCGGATTTGATTTTTTTTGCATTTGATAGCCCAATTCTTGAGAAAGGTTATAAGCTATTTTTAATCCCGGGAATGCGGGGAAAACCGCGGGGAACAGCTAGTGAAATACAAAGCAATTTTAAACTCTACATGATAAAGTCGTCGCATTTGTTTATTTACATTATATTATGTGTTTTGTAAATCTCTCATGACGTCACTTATATACCCATTTGAATGAACGACTCAAGGCTCTACTAATCCTTGAATTCCAAAAAAAGAACTCAGTAGGGTAAATTTCCGAAAGCGCGTCTTTCAGTATCTACCAGAAAAAAAACAGCGTTAAACAAAAAAATTAACAACAAAATACGTAAAGCAACGGTTGTAATTGTTCGCGTGTGATAACAACCAGTTGGTGATCGCGAGTTGTGATAAACATGCAAGAAGCATGCGCAGTGGCTAATGAATATGACTGATCACCGGTTTATCACCACACTATCTGAAATTAAAGATGGCGGGTGATGGATGATGAAGTAACGAATTTAAATAGAGCAAGAGTTGTATATTTCAGTTACATGATTTTTATTAACCTAAGATTAAATATACAAAACTGTACGACGCTAAGGATATTACACTTTTTTAAAGAAAATACAGTCTTAACTAGTTCAATATAAGGTATAATAAATAAATACATGTTTGGTATTGTTTCTACATACTGTTCAATAGAAATAACGTTATTTGTTACTTATAATATCATATCTAAAATTGGTACCAATTTAATTTTACAAATTAAAACCGACTCAATTTAAAATTGGTTGATGTATTACAAAACAGCTTTAAATACTTCAATTATATACAACAAGTTTCGATAAACGAACGCTGCAATCGATTACTTTTTTTGCAATCCGAATGAGATGTAATCGATTTAAACATACACTGTACTTTGTACAACTACAATCGATCTTATTGCATTATGTAATGTATTACCTGTAGGCTACGAAGTAATCGAAGGTTTATTCGTGTTTTTGAATGGGTGTTCGAAACTTAAATGTCAATATGGTTTTGAAAGTATTGACTGGCTGGGTGTGTATACAACATTCTTTAATTAAAAAGTTTTTATTTCTTTCGCGGGATTGAAACTTGATTACCGATGAATACAGTTTTTGCCAACTTTACGCTACTCAAACGTTATTAATGGTATGTAGACATTACGAGAACTGTCTTTCATAAATCAAAAAACCTACTCACATACTTTTTTTGTAAATAAACAGCTCCAGCTAATTTGTTGTTCGCATTAATAACGATAAGGCTTTGCTACACTATTTCATTGATCTAAATTCTTCTTTGTCTCCAGTTAAACAGTGACCAAATGATGTGAACATGTCAATAGTAAGTCTTTGGCATAAGGTATATTATACACTGTTAATACTTGAGAAATTTTTGAAAAGAGTAATTTCTGTGATTATTAGCAGCTCTTTTCAATAAAAGCAATATTCTGACCTGTGCTTTACAGTCTAACAATTCTGTGCCTGTGAAGGCCTAGTTGAATATAAATATTTAATTTCATAAGCCCAGTGATAATTTTACAATATGTTTGCTAAAAGACTTAATACCTTACCACACTTAGCTAAAGCTACAAATTCTATTAACGCTAGAGTCAAGAAACAAGTTAAACGAGTTATTTATGTATCTCGTGTTACCGATGTAATCGTCAATAATAGATATATAAATTACATGCTCGTGGGCTTAATTCAACTACACCTGTAATTCTACCTTAGGCTTACTTAGGTCATTCAATTCAATTGATGATAGCTTAGGTTGAACTGCACATTCTTGGAGTACATCGATTTACATTATGTCCTTCAACTGGTTTGTAATTTCTGAGGCTTTTAAACTGTTTCTTTGTACTTTTCACTACTATGTAATTAGTGATTGTTTGTACTGTATCTATATCTATACTAATATATAATATTATAAAAAGAAAAGTATGTTTGTAACGAATTGGCTCAAAAAGTACTGGACCGATTTAAAAAATTCTTTCACCGTTAGAAAGCTACATCTTCACCGAGTAACATAGGCTATATTTATCCCGGGAACGCGGGTGAAACTGCAAGGAAAAGCTAGTTATTGAATAAAATCTATATATATAAAACAAAGTCAGGTTAGTTACATCATTTATAACTGGACTTGTTATGACCTTTGATATGTTGGATTTCTCTGCGCCCCGAATGGCAGAATAACTATTAAGACATTGGATTTTTTATACCTGGAACGCGGATGAAATCACGGGGAATAGCTAGTACCAATTATAAATATATTACAGGCGAGTTGTTCTTACCTTTCTATGACCGCTTTAATTACGTCACGAGACTTCTGCAAATTTCAGATAACTGAAATAATATCTGTGTATATTTTTCCTGACAATACAATTCACCATTTTCAAAGTAAATGAAAAGGGGCGATTTTGCAATAAATGAGATCATATAAATTTTGAACGTTTTGGTCCAGATTTGGATATGTCATTTTGTAATTCTCACTCCAGAAATTTGATGCCTCTAGCTTAACTTTCAAGACTTTAGATGGAACCCATATTGTATATTGAATGGCATAAATCCCCCAGGATAGTTAGACGTATTTAATATTTATAGAGCGCATATTTCGAATTGTCTACAACACTCCTTCCTAG
Organism: Tetheella fluctuosa; assembly: GCA_951216915.1. NCBI lineage: Eukaryota > Metazoa > Arthropoda > Insecta > Lepidoptera > Drepanidae > Tetheella > Tetheella fluctuosa. Next base: position 14,212,210 of record OX578214.1, read on the forward strand.
AAATGCTACGTCTTAATCAGGGGCTCAAAATGCGAACCATTTTAGATCTACGTAAGCTGTTTATTGTGTCCTAATTCATAAAACAATAGCATTTCTAATTCCAATCTTACATCTTTTGGGACAATCCATGTTATTGTCAACAACAAAATGCTTGTCATTGGCACGGCTATCACCGAATTTGTCATCAAGTAGCCTAAACAAAAGCCGGCAGTGATTGAATCCCGTGAATTCGTGACGAGGAGACAATACGGATCGCCCATTGTCCTTTATAGGACTAATTGATAAGCTGTGACAGATTGCTTGGGCAGAAATTGTTATGTTTGGATACGAAATTGCGTGGTAGAAAAAACAAAATACACTGTGAAATTTTCTACTTTTTATTTTAAATACACCCTGTTTTACAAATATTACACGTAGGCATGTATAGAAAAGTAAATGAATTACATTCTTTATTGTTTTTTTCTTTCATTAAATAAGGTTTGAAAAAGCTCCCGAGTTAATGCCAAACGATATAACGTTTCTTCCTCAAACATACCTTCAGATTGCTACGCATTTCGCCGAGACCCATCAACATTTTCTCGATTCAATAGTGAACAATCCCGTATATTATATTTCCCGTCTCCTGTGACTTGTAGGGACATGTTAGCCCCCTAACCAGTTTAGGGACGGGGGACCCGTATCTGTACATCTACAAATGCTTACCATCTATTTCCTAATACGATTTGCTGTGCATCAAAAAATGTTTCCGCCTGAAGGAGCTGCTATGCGTTTGGGAGGGTCCTTTGTTTTTGATATGTCGCCCAGAAGTTATTGAGTTAAATGTGTCGTTATTGTCGGGGCTATTTTATTGACAAGTTTGTTTGTCACTTGTCGTAAATGATTCGACAATATAAATAAAGACATCAGTTTAATGTTGACTTATGGCGATGATAGCTCAGTGGTAGTGACGTCGAATGCCATGACATGACCCGTGAAGGTCATGGGTTTCAATACTATTATGAGCTTGAGCTGTGAAGGAAAACATCGTAAGGAAATCATAGAACGGTGACCCCACTACCCAGTGCATGCCACCCATAAAATATAATTTCAATAATTTATCTTCCATCATGATAATGTTACAAATTATTCCAATCCATCAAATTGTGAATAAAAAATATAACACAGTGACCAAGCATCGGGGCCAATAGGGTAGTACCGATAGCGATCGTTCGCTCAATACTCTAATACCGGTAATGGAAACCGACACGGGCCGGCTCCGTTCGATTTTCCGAATCGTTTGCGCCCAATGCCGAGCCAGATAACGAGAAATGTCGCGACTATCGTTTATGTGCATCCTAGGGGCCATTCGAAACGCTAAGGCTTTCCAGTATGCACCACTATTACAGGGCAGTTTGGGATTTTCGTGTATATTAAAGTATTATTACTCTAGTTCAATACGTCGGTAAGTGCTTACCAGGAGAATTTTCTGCTCGTTGAGAACAGTGTCATCCCCGCTGTATCTGAAAATAATAGAAACGTTTTGTTAATAAGTGTCTAATGTAATTTGTACATAACAAAAGGCTCCAGTTTTATAAAGTCTCAAATTCATTGCACTAAATGGAGGCTGTTCTATTTCTATGGATAATGACGTCTACTATCAAAACAAAGGTATAACGTAAACAGTTACTTAGGTCTCTGAAGACGTCAGTTCACAGCTAAACCTGACATTCATACCTTTATCTTAACAAAAGTGATGAGGAAATGAAACCTGAAACTAAACATACACAACCTTATTAGGGATCCTCATAGACCTTGATACGCCAGTCACCACTCTTAGATGACATCATCCTTACGTAAGTAAATATAAGCATTAGTAATGTATTCAAAGCAGGCTACAAGTAAATTTACTATCGAGATGAGATCGACCTACGCAATGTGCGAGTTACTACATCGCAAAATGTTTATAAATCAGTCGTGGAATAATGTGAGGAAAATGTGTATGAAAAAATATTGGGATCTTAGATATTTCTTTTATGTATAGCTTGGTAGTGGGCGGTAGGTGGTACAATTTGGGAGATGCTTGATGATTGATTTTGAACTTGAGGGTGGAAGCCAGGCTCGCGGGTTCTACAAAGTAACTTACCAACTGTTCCATGGTTTCGATGATTTTCTTCACCAAAAGCTCGAATTCATTGTAGAATTCAAACTTACGATCTTCGCCACCTATCTTCGACTTAATAATTTCATGGTAAGTCGTATAATGTTGTAAAACCCAAAATCACACCTTGTGGAGAAGAATATTTACAGATTTGTACAATCGTTGATGATAAAATTTCAATTCGAATCTTTATCAGTAACGATTTAGAGATGACTTTGCGTCAAAATATTAGACTCTCCCTGGCGGTTTAGATTTAGATTATTTGAATTTGCTAAAATAGGAATACCTACCTACTAGAAATCCAGTAAGTACGTCCATAAATACCAAACATCGACTTTGCAGAATCACTATGACGAAAAACATGATATTGCTAATTAGGTTAGGATTAACATATAAATGGTTTAGTGAAAAAATGGCATCCACGTAGCATAATGCGTGTGAAATCAAAATTGCAAAACATTGATAGACATCAATACAATTCATTAAACGACTGCAGAATTAAAGCATAATGATATTACACAACGTCTCAACTATCTAAAAGGTGACAAAGCGAGCTCTTAGCTCTTTGTTTGTCAGATAAATGACGCCATTAGAATGATGATTTCATTTTTTTAGACGACTCTTTAGCTTGAATGGGCTTAGGTATGTGAATTATAAAATGTTATTTGACTCAGAGTTATTAAATGCAAGGAGCTAGAGGTATAATATTTTATTCGTCATGACGCAATTACTCTCTGACGATGAATGAAACGCTGCTGCAATTTTTTGTATTCATAATATGTTTTAAAGCACTATAATTAATGAAAAAGAAAATGTTTTAATGTTAGACAATGTATTTTAGCCAGACATATTGGAATCACAGATGTGTCATTATAGCATAGCAACTTTGAAGAATGTCGCTTTAATAGGTTGATTGATTGTTGTAGATGCGGGTATACGACATATTTCGAGTAAATACATTAAATTAGAAAATTGGCAGTATTGAGCTGAACAGCTAAGAGAATTAAGCTAAGATGATCTCTTAACCTTGGATATATATCTATCTCTACATTCTATTCACCCGATTTAAAAAACCACACTTATAAATTCGAATAGAAAAATAATCGAGCAGAGGAAAAAAAAATATAATTTCGGAGTGCACACTTTACCATGGTATAATTCCAGGAATATATAACCATAACAAATCACCACGTGGTAGACCACACGCATTTGTTTGCCGTATCTAATTACTTACTCATTGCATCTTATTAGCCATTGGCTGAGTGTATGCAAATTGCCGCGAGGGGCAACGGGCGACGGATTATTATGCGCGGACGCGCGCCGTGTGCTCTTTCTACACTACTTAATTTTACGTCTAGCGTAAATTTACGTCTGGGCAATGAAAAATGTACATAATTTGTTATATTGTTGTTATATCTTAGAAAAGTACGTGAAATACGACCGTGCATAATTTTCAAAGTCATGGTAGTGGAATTTATTTAGATTTTAAAGTTATAATTTTTATACTTAAAAATGATAATGCCTAATTTAGCAAACCAAGAAGTTATATACTCAATATGTTTCTGATTTTTGATTTCAACATTCACAGAGCCAAGATAAAAAAATAGAACAGTAACTGATGAAAGAAGACGCAATGCCACCGACACTTCATCCAAACTTAAGCAACGATATTATTCAGAAAGCAGCTTCAAAGAAAGCAAGCCACTATTAAACCTCAACCAGTTAAGGGAAAATTAGAAAAGCTCTCAAGAGACGAATATCCGCAATGAGGTGGTTTCCACGCGAGTAGAGAGAAGGGGTGATTAAATTATTTTGCTACAACAATTAAATGTAACGGGGAAAATGGCGGAATGTTTAAACATGCTGCTGGAAAGGTATAATTTTAGGTTCTCTTTGTATTTTCTTGAAGTAAAAGAGCAATTAGTAATAGTGTCGAATATTTAGAAAAATTATCGGGTCATCAATTTTGTTATTTTGTTTTGGAACTTATCACATATTGATATTCTTTTAGCAGTTACTAAGTCACGCCAAAAATACCTTTTGATAAATACCACCTCATTATCTCAAAAAGTGCGCTTTTGTTGCTAAAAATTAGTGAGCAAAAGTCAATTTTGCTTCTGGGAATTGGCATTTCTAATTTCATTGGCTCAAGAATCGTTCAGAAACCCATTATATCCTCATTTTATTTCTTACGTAATATTTGGTTTGTAATATTATTGATTTTATTTGAGGATATCGTTTTAACATTTTGTTTTCTCGTTAATGAGGTGAAAGTTGTATTGTATCACAAAAAAACAAAATGATTTATTATTTGTGCCTTTGAATTCCTCAATATACAATATTTCGCTTGTTAGGGATACAAATTCAGCTCTGGCAACTAAAAACGAACTTTGCTCTCCTGTATCATAAATAACTATTTCTTCATTCAAACCCATCGATTATTATTACGCCTTTCTGAACACGTAGCTCAACCTAATCAACCAACGCGGCCCTTAGCGATTCCGTATAAAACCCTGTATCCCGGTCGCACCGGGATCCCGGACCGGACACGGGACTAATGTCGCGGCCGGCCGGACAAATAGTCCGTTGGATTAGCGGCGCCTTGATTAACTAAGCCAAGTGGCAGTGTTTGCTCCTGTTTTGTTATGCACCCCTGGTACTTTTGTGAGATTGGACGATTTGTTTAGAATATCTTCCGTCTCTTTCTGGTTCTGCATCGGAATTGGTCTTAATAACAAGCTTATTATTCTGTGAGTTGATGACGAATTTGTTCAGACGCAAACTTCTCATTTATTCAGCGTTTGAAGAAATACTGGAGTATTAGGACAATGAAAACCAGAAAAGAAATCACTATACTCAAGAGGGACAGTTTGTTTACGTCAAAACTTAAGCAACAGCGTTTGCAACGGAAACACCATCCATCTATTTCCTCTCTAACAGAGTACAAGACAAGTCAAAATATGATTCACATACTAACGTGTCGCCGGTTTATGAAGACACGCCATGAGTTGTCTGCGCGGATGTACGTAATCTGTGATACGGGCGGTTTAATGGAACGAATTAAATCGAATCTAGCGGTCGTCTGCGAGTGATATCTCATAATAGCTGCTCCAGGCTGTTTCGGTATGCGTTTTGGTGATTAGTTGGTAATTGGGTAGATGAAGGAATTGAGAGAGTTTCTGAGTGCATTGTGATTTTATATTTCGTTAATTAGCGATCATCAAAATCGGTGGGAGAATCATAAGGGAAATTATACTTATAAAGCTAAATGAGATCTTTATATATAGTCGCAAACTTAATTTTATTAGATAATGATGTTCCCAAAAAATTTCAATCACTTAAAGGTATACGTTTTTTGACATTTGGTGGGATGTAAGTAGGTATAACTAATAAATTAGAGATATCTAAAACTGTAAAAAAAAAACAACCAAACAATATAAATACCGTACACGTTATACTTATATCCCACACTAACTGTGAGCTTTCAACCTATGATACTTTTACTAAAGTGGAGCTATTTTTGACAGGTATCCTAACTGGATTATTGTCACACAATTTGGAATGAGGCCAACTTCGTGCTTCGTACAATGTTCGGGAATTTTTATATATCACCTCGCAGTTTTCATCTCTCAACTTTGCTGCCAGAGTAATGTGTCAACTAAACTATTTGATTGCAGACAAAGCCTGCATTATTTTTTTACTTTTCATTGACGCAAATAATTATGGAGTTATGAATTTCTAAATACAAACTGAGTTTTAAGAAGGCATAAGTATAATTGTGAAACAGGTCTTCCATAAAACATTTAATACCATACATCGATTAATTCATTATAAATTCCCACCTGCAGTTTGATGTGAAGCTAAAAAATCTCATAGACTTTACAATCGCTAAAAATTCCACTCTTGCCTGGGAATTGAAGTCAGGAAATCCGCTGGTAATGCAGGTACCGTTGCAGCAATGCGCCTAACGGTACACCACAGTACATTCGTATCAACGCACAATTATATTACGACCGGAACACAGAGATTGCTTCAATTCCATAATGATTGTGTAACTATAAGTACCAGCTCAACCAGCTTCCATATGAAAACAATTCCATAGACCCAGGGGTCCCAACTAACTGGTCGTTTTTTGATATTACATTTCATATATCTAAGTCATCATTCATACACTTTGCGCTGTCACGATCCGCCTGGGGTTTAATCTAATTTAAAATTCATCCGACCAACTTGAAAAGTCTACTTAATTTGAGAAGGTAGCCGGAAAGAGCCGCTCCTGGATTTTGTCGGGTAGCGTCTTGAAGGTGCGTGAGGGCGCATTGACCGTCCTATTTATGGGGTAGACCGTAGAGGCCTTTGAATTTATTCATATAGCCATTACTTTGCGAGGTTTCTTTAATTACAGAGAGATGTATTCAAAGCCGCAATAGAAACTGTTATTAGTGATGTTCTAGTAAAAGCCAGACTCGTGATAGTTCATACCCTTTTAGATTGCAATGAACTTACGAGTTCTCTAATAAGTCAGTATTGGGTAATTCAATATGGAATAGTCATCTATGGCAACACGCTATGACGTATATGTCAAATGTTTCAGGACAGTTTGTAGCACGCTAAGATTTTACTGTATGACTTTTAGTGAGGGGTGATTATTTCATACAATATTCTAAAGAATTTGGAAAACAAATGACTTTAATCATTTAGGGATACCTTATATGGTGAGGTGAATCCTGAAATATGTTTAGCCGTGGATTAATATTAAAAAAAATATGCAATTTCCACTAGTTCTACTCATATTAACATGTCCCAATCTTGGCACGTTGCATCCCATTTAACTATTGCCACACAGCATCGATCCGTCGCGCCAAATTGAAAACCGAAAGTTTCGGTTCATTGGCATTTTATCGACGTTCGCCGTTTGGAATTCAGTGCCGAACTCTAGTTAAGCCGTTAATGAATAGCGCGGTGGAAGGATATCTCGTTTTTGTACCCCCCCAGGTGTCGGGCTCTCGCATTAAATAGATTGATGTCGGGCACCCTGCATACACTTAGTGTAATTAAAAGCTTTAAAGATTTACACAGAATTCGGCTTTTACGATTTTCGCTTTTCGAACGCTTTGAAGCGGTTATCGGATATTTCCAAGTCTGGGTGTAATTTTCGAGGAGAAATTGCGGAATCTATTTTGTGGAATCTAAAATGAATTTTGGTTTGCAATTTTTCCGTGAGATTTGAATGCTCGATTTTAGAACGATACGCTTTTGCTTATATTTTGCTTCTAATATTTATGAAAGGGTCAAATTAGAGATCTCATTTTCGTATTAAGGTTTTAATATTCAAATCTAACCAGCGTTTTTAATCTTCGAGCTCTAAAATGGTTAGAAAGTATTAGTATACCAGCATTACCGACTGTTCCCACACAAATTGTCGTCATTATAATAGTATTAAAGCACTTTCACGTAGGAATAACGCCATTTAGAAGTGTTTACACGGCCCTGGGCATTAAACGATTGTTATTAGAGCCCATGCTTGCGTGCCCGTGATTTATTAATGCGACAAATTATCGTAATTTTGTACACGTTACATTTTTATGATCTTTAATACGAGTATCGGTGGAGTTTCTATTAAACCCATTTCTGTTACTCATTATTTTATTAAAGCAATTAAAAATTCTTCATTTCTTCTCATACATTAATTCTTTGCATTTCAAATTTAGGTAGATACGTCACTACTATACAAAATTGAGAAATGTTGTAGTAGCAAATTGGCAGAGAGATTAGAGTAGGTAAAAGACAGGCGCGTGTGCATGTGTAGTGTGTAATTCACTCACACGTGTTTATAACGCTTATCTGCCAGTTAACTTCTACCGCAAGCTCCATAAAGGAACTTTGTTCCAATTAATATCGTCCGTACAATAAATATCACCGATAGTTAACTTTACATTACTGTACAAGGTATATAAAACCAAACTTATTTATCGAAAAAAACATAAATGTTCCAAAACAATCAAGCTCCCGTAACTTAAAACTCCTAATAACATCACTTTTTCCACCAAATTGAACGTAAAACGATGACAAACATGATTTACCTCATTATGACACTTGAAACCATCAAATGAGGGTTCGATGAACTTTAAGTGAATAAAAAATGGCCCCCCATTTGTTCCACATGTGTTACACAGTCACGCACTTTTCCAACAAGTTTAGACGGCGTCAACTTTTATTAGTTTGATGAGATTTTTTGTCCCATTTTGTATAAATGTATTATGGGCGCAAGGTAGGGAAAGACAGCTTCTAGGTATATAAAATAAAAAAACCGGCCAAGTGCGAGTCGGACTCGCGCACCGAGGGTTCCGTACAAACTTCGTTCATTGTTCGTCCATCAAGGGAAATGCACAATTTTATTTATTTACCTTATTTGAGGTTAGTGCCAATTAAGCTAGACCTCTAAATTGTATGAGCACCGATACAACTCAGAGGTCTTTATTAATTGGCGTTACTATGTATGTATGGGGACACCCTATAATTTTCAACATTTTTAATTTTTTAGAATTTTTCCTTTATTTGTGCTGTAAGACCTTGCTATTAGCCAATTTTTTTTTTATATTTGAGTTGATTGAATGAAAGGTAAATTGCAGTTTACGATTTATGACGTATTAAAAAAATAACTACTAATTATATCTCGTTCAAACCAATTTTCGGTGGAAGTTTGCATGGTAATGTACATCATATATTTTTTTAGTTTTATCATTCTCTTATTTTAGAAGTTACAGGGGGGACACACACATTTTACCACTTTGGATGTGTCTCTCGCGCAAACTATTCAGTTTAGAAAAAAGTGATATTAGAGAAACCTCAATATCATTTTTGAAGACCTATCCATAGATACCCCACACTTATGGGTTTGACGAAAAAAAAAATTTTGAGTTGCAGTTCTAAGTATGGGGAACCCCCAAAATTTATTGTTTTTTTTCTATTTTCGTATAAAATCTTAATGCGGTTCACAGAATACATCTACTTACCAAGTTTCAACAGTATAGCTCTTATAGTTTCGGAAAAAAGTGGCTGTGACATACGGACGTACAGACAGACAGACAGACATGACGAATCTATAAGGGTTCCGTTTTTTGCCATTTGGCTACGGAACCCTAAAAAGGGTTATAGAGTTTAACACAAAGTAAAAAAATAGTAGTGATTATTTTTTAACTTTGATCAGGTTTTCAGAAACTAACGATAAGCTTCTTAAATGAACATGAACTCTTAAAATGTATTGAAGCGCCACAAGCTGAAGGACCAAGTTTCGAGTGAAATCCTAAGAAACTCACGCGACGACATGATACATGATGGCTTCCGTACTTGTTGGAGGCAATTGCATATCACATATGTACGTATGTGACGCGTCATGTTAGTATCTGGACCTGTAGGTCAACGTTAGCCAGAAACACAGGATAATAATGATTAAAGGAAGGCAGATGCTCTCGAAAGCTACTTTAGGCTTTGTGTTCTTACGACATTTGATCATATTACCACTTCCATGGTGTCTACATAGGTGCTAAAAAGTCATTACTAAGTCGTAAAAAGGTTTTACTAACAATAGGTCCATATACAATAGACTTGGTTAGAGCAATAGTCCTAACGCTAAGTATTGGTTCTAGCCAATCTATGACCTCTAATATATCTGCTAACCATAATCAGATTGTGATTGGAGATATAGTCTAGATTTTAACTGTTCATTTATAATCGACCCTCTGCGGTAGATTTTGTTCCGTGTAATAGAGTCATTCAACTTTCTCGTTATTCGTAACTATGAGATTTTAATTTTACTGCAGAACTTTTTATTTTAATAATATTCGTAGCGGATGGTGAATGTATCAAAAACCTCATTAAAAGTTGTTATTATTGAGTACCAATTTCATTACCCCAGAAATAATAACGAACAGTTTCATAAGTATCAAATGAGCTCCACCGGCGATGATGAAGCAAACATACAATTAACCCAATCCGTCGCCCAATAAAGCTTAAATTGAGTAATCCGTGATATTATCCTATTAAATTCTGTGTAAGCGTTAATTTGTTCGTCGAGAATCATGAGTCGCATCCGTCCTGTGCAACACAATGGAAATTGTAATTGAATACAGTGAGAACAGAAGTTTCGCGGTGTGTAAACCCCTGGAAAGTCGTTTGAGACGGTCCTAGCCATGTAGCATGAAATCTCCAGGATTACGGCGGAGACAGATGCCCTGATTTAGTTATAGAAGTGAGATGACTTGCCAGAAAAATGTTTGCGGATGGTTGACTCAAGGGGGATTTAAATGTAAAAGAGTAGATAAAGATTCAGAAAGTTTAAATTGAAATTGTAAATTACTACTTATTACTATAAATGTTGAAAAGCAAACCATTTGAAAAAAAAGTAGTTAATGCAATGGCATATTCAATGGACTTCAATAAGAATATAAAATAGTAAAATATATTTTTTGCAATAAATGTATATAAAGAAACCACTCAAGTGAAAATAAAATTAAAAAAATAATGCCTAGTTGTAAATATCTAAGTAGCAATGATTTATAAATAACTTATTGTCAGATATATTAAAGTTTACACAAAAAAAGCATTGTTGATAACCATTGAAAAGAAAATGAAACGGTCATAATAATAATGAGATTCTTCCTAATCAGCCCTACTAAGATTCTGCTCACAGAAAATAAGCGACCTCAGCACTCAAAACACAAAGACCTATGTCTTGCATAGAATTGATGAGAACAAGATAATTGGTCATTAGATCACGAGATTGAAACGTCTTTGAAAGAATTCTACCGAATGAAAAGTAGAAAAGAAAGGACGTTGAATAGGAGAGAATATATTATTGATCTCGGTGTTTTATTGGTTTGATATTTGAGTTCAATTATATCTGGAGAATATGTATACTTTATGATTATGTACTAATTAAATATGCCTTAAAGATATTAATTATCTTTTAGCCGAAATGAAAAGCTGATCAAATTACTAAATTGGTATATACGTCATTTTCAAGACCTAGTCTATTATTAATTCCTAAATTACAAATGACTTCTTGTTTTATAAAGGAATTCAATTTGGAAGAAATATGGAGTCCTCAATGTAAACATTCTGTGAATCCTTTATTAACATTTAGAGATGCCTTTGAGAAATGGATCTATTGTTCAGTATTCATTGTTCAAAACGATTTATCAAGTCTTTTTAATCACTCGTTGCTTCCTTGATGATCAATAAAGTGTGTCAGTATTTGATATTTACATTACGTTCTATTTGAATATCTGTCGAAAATTTCCTTTAGAAAATAAATGCTATTACCATAAACCATTTTGTCTCTCTCAATTATTTTTTATATCCACAACTATTGCATTTCTAAATTGTATCTTCCCCTTCGCTTGTCATCTATCACTTGAACCGCATCCAATAAGACAAAGAGCTCATCACAATGGTAGGCTTTCCTCCGAAATGATCCGAAGTGCTCCGAAGTGCTTCGAATGCTCACTCCTCTGAAACCCCTTGTAATCTGCATCGACGATTTGTGTTCCTTACAATAGGGTTCAGTGGATCATTTAGGTGGCTACTGTCTCGTCTTGGATAATGCAATGAAGGTTTAAATTAATTATACAGGATTTTGATTAGCTTAGAAGGGTTCATTTTTATTTAAATATGAATTTTCGTTTTTTTTATCGTGTACAAAGTAATTTACGGTTAGACTCTAAATAACACAAGATTTACATTTCTTAATCATATTTAAACTCTATGAAAAATAGTGATGAATCTTCGAAAAGCTTTTAAGAAAAACAACACTTATAATTGTTTAAAAAAGAAACGTGAACAAAAGCTAAAAGTACTCAGTAGGTTAAAAAAAATCATGTCAAATCTAATTTCAGCTTTGATTTGATGTATTTAAACAAAGAGGGTAGAGCATCATCAAAGGAAAGTTGATCATTGTCTTTCAAACCTTTAATCTTCATCATGAATCCCTACCTCCCCCCCTACGTACCCCCTTTTCATACTCCTTGCGGGCGGTTTAATGCACTTAAAATATTCTATAGTGTTATAAAAGTGGCATAAGTTATGGCGCCCGGAGGAATCTAGTTAAAAGTCGTTTGAAGCCCTCAGGGGATTAATATGTCAACTTATTTTAGTAGCTACCTCTTGTACATATATTTGATATGGACCTTTTATAATATTATAGCCCAACTATTTTACGATGATGTTTCATCGACATGTTATTGCTACATTTATTGAAACTATTCATACGTGTAAAGTACAAAATGACACCAGTACCTTTAACATAATTCGGCATTAAAGCACAGTCAAAACAGTTAACGATTGTTTGTTAGTATGACAAAACGACCATACGACGATACCCATAATATCGATCATAGAATTCAATCATTAAAGCGCAAGCAAACGATATAAATTCAATCGAAAATCGGACATTCAATGTTTTTAGTGGACGGAATCGAGTTGATAATCGATTCGGGCATGTTTGATTACGAGTGTTTGCTCGTTTGTGCCCGCTGATTGCGAAACGTCAAATTGAATAATCGTGTTGCAATTACTGCCGTCAACATTTTCGGTTGTTTACCCACATTTGTTAGTCGTAATGATTTACATAATTTACGAACGGTAGGTACCGTGACTTTGTGATATTACATTCAATGCATTCGTTTAAAATTTTAAAAATAAGCTGAAGGTTGTTATTGATCAAATATATTTTTTTTGCATCACACTTGTTGCTTAGTGGCTTGTTTATTTTGCCAATGTCAAGTTATAATATAAAAATACTGAATTCATTAAATTACTTTTACACAGTCAAATCAAGTCTGACGGGTTTAAGTAAAATGGTGGCCGTTCCACAAATATTCGGTAGTGAAATGATACGCGCATTCATTTCATTTCACTTCACTTGTACACTTGAAACTACTGTACTTGAAATCTGCATAAAACGCCACCGATATTATTCAACAAACTCAAAATACACGAACGCAACGTCACTTTGCAAATTCCCGCCAAAAAGTCCGATTGAAATATTGTGAGGTTTTCTTGTTTTTCCAGATTCAAAAATTCGAACAACATTCGAAAATAGATACATTCTATTTGGGTCTATTAATTCAGACTCTTTGTCTATACATTACAACATTTACATACTTTGATAAAACCCGAATCACAATATCATTTAACAATTCAAATGCAAATAATCCTAGCAGCAGGTGCGCTTTCTTACTTAATCATTAATTCTGAAAACGTAGCAGTTTTATTATTCTCTACACGAATACACACGTCAAAATGGAGTGCTTGTCTGTATGACAAAATTAAACTGCGAAAGCTTCTGTCAGTCAAGAACGAAATGTATTTTACGTATGAAGCGGTTAAGAGCGAGATTTAAGATTGAATATCATTATATAAATCAGACAAATACCAAGAGACTAACATGGAAAAATGTTTTATGTAAAATGAAATTGGATTGGTATGACACAAGTATTTAACGTGATTTTTAATTTAACAAGAATCAATTTCTTGACCCGTGGTACCGAGAGGATTGTAACAAAAACGTTATTAAGGCTGATTTTATTAACAAACTAGCTTCCGCCCCACGGTTTCGCCCGCATTCCCGAGACTAAAAAGTAGCTTATACCTTCGTCGATAAATGGACTATTCAACACTAAAAGAATTTTTCAATTAGAACCAGAAGTTCCTGAGATTAGCGCGTTCAACCAAGCAAACTTTTCAGCTTCATAATATTAAGTATATATTAGGTATAAAATATCGGTGGATTCATTATGAAGCCCTTTAGTTTGAAAATATAATTCTTACCTAACTTTCAATCTTAACTATAAATAAATTACTAATTATTTATCATAAACACAATTGCACAATCGATACATTACAATTTCTTGTCTCGCTAATGAAGCTTTTGACGGACATTTGTATTAACAAGTTCCAAATTCAAAATGCAGCATGATCCTATTTGGCATGCGTAGTGTGACCTCATCGAACGCAATCAGCTGTGTAAACGCGAAAATGTTTTCGGCAAACATAAACATTCGGTATGCGTACCGAATCCGGCGATCGACGAAGCGGTACGAAACGAACTGTCCAATTAGGAACTTACCAATAATGAGTTGTCAAAACAAGGGTTTCACGATACCGGCTGAATCGGTTACATGCTAGACATTCAAATCTTATCCCTATAATAATAAAAATCAATTTCCCATGAACCAAATTGAAATATTTTGGTGAATTTAATGCCAAAGTTGAATTGTGAAAGTTTGGCTTTCGTTGCGTGGGATTTGTTTAAAATCAAAGCAAATCCAGCAATTTGTGGCTTCGAATTTTTCGAAGCTTAATATCAATTTGTTGATTATTTATTGCTAAATTAGTTTAACCTGACATTTTAGTCGGTTCACTCAATTTTGTAGCCATTAATCGATGGTTTTGTTTTCCATTAGGCCTTTATTTTTAATCTATAACAAGACTTTCCAAATAACATAGGTATTATCATTTTTATCTGTCTAACAAGATTGTCACCATAAATTCTCAAAGATTGGACCCCAAATACCAAGTTTCCACGCAACAATATGAAACGTCTCCTTTAATGGCAATATTATTAATCTTGAATATAATTTCCCCCTGGGTGATGGATGGTGAGTGATGGCGGGACTTCGAGAGCATGTATTATATTGAGTGAGGTTAACTTGGTCAAAGATTAACTGTTGAAGATGTGCCCTTTATTATGAAAGTATCAATGCCTACTGATTATAACAATAAGGTAGCGTTTGATGTTTATTTCCTTTTTTAAATGTTCAAAAATTATTTTTTTGCAAAATTATTACTTACGCAATTTTTTTTATGCAATATTAGATTTTTATATTGAACTCTTTGCTTTTACACAGTGACGTCATACTTTCAGAACAGTTTTGCATTATCTAAAACAAATCTCATCGATGAGCACGCGCAATTAAGCTGCGGACAGCGGACTTCTCATGTTGTTACTAAGTTAATGAGAGAGACAGAGCATAATGATTGCGGATTCAACGTCGTGTGACTAATATAGAATCTTCCACCAAGACAATCTCTGTAAATGATTATATTTTGTGCCATTGAAAAACACTAACAAAATAAATTATTCATGTTTTTTTTTATTCGATACAATACCTATACAAGATACGAAGCAGTACTTATACCATATGGCAAAGTTAGTTATCTTCAAAAATATTAATGTTTTCTTTACAATGGTCGTATGTTCTATCACGTATTTATTCTGTGACACAGTCCACGGCCAATGACGCAAGCTGGTTTGGCGTCTGAAGACTTCAGATTGATCAAATTGCATTAAAAAAAAAACTTAAAAAAAAGACATTTCTCTATGACTAGTAAATAAATAAGTGAGCAATGATGCTCAATAGAATAAATAGGCGAATAAATTAGTAAAATGTTTATAATTAGAAACTTTGATCGACGGACCGGTTGGCGTGGTTGGTAAGATACCTTGTCTATCACGCCGCAGGTCGTGGGTTCGATTCCCACTCAGGACAAACATTTATGTGCATGAACATGTCTGTTTGTCCTGTGTCTGGGTGTAATTATCTATATATGTATGTATTTACAAAAGAAAAGTAGTATATGTAGTATATCAGTTATCTGGCTTCCATAGTAAAAGCTCTGCTTAGTTTGGTGTCAGATGGCCGTGTGTGAGGAATAATGTCCCAAATATTTATTTATTAATATTTATATTCAGATTTCTATATAAAAAAAAGTTTATAATATATTATTTTAGGTACTCACAAGCTCGAAACAACCAGACACTCACCTGAAAAAAGAAACATTCATACATTAGTTACGTCGTGTTCGACCAGACTTTGCTTAGGGTGCATATATGAGTACATATTGAGACCCCATTTTGTTTTTAAAAAAGCTTTAAAGCACTCGTCATTCATGCAAAAAGCGGCGGCTTTCAAACACATGTGCCGGCCGAGGTACCGTGAGGTGTGGTGCGAGTGATAAGAATTTGACTGATAAGAAATTGTTAAGTTATGGTAGGTACTATAGTTTTGTTGGGTTTTGTTGCTATGTAGTGTAACGATTGCTGGAAGCATTTCAGCAAATTCATAATTACGGGCCGGTTGGCGTGGTTGGTAAGATACTCTATCTATCACGCCACAGGTCGTGGGTTCGATTCCCACTCAGGACAAACATTTGTGTGCTTGAACATGTCTGTTTGTCCTGAGTCTTGGTGTAATTATTTATATATGTATGTATTTACAAAAGAAAAGTAGTATATGTAGTATATCAGTTGTCTGGCTTCCATAGTACAAGCTCTGCTTAGTTTGAGGTCAGATGGCCGTGTGTGGGGAATAATTTCCCAGAATATTTATTTACTAGCTTCCGCCCCGCGGTTTCACACGCGTTCCCGAGGGATCTTGTGTTTTCCCGGGATAAAAAGTAGCCTATAGCCTTCCTCGATAAATGGGCTATCCAACACAGACTGAAATAATTTTTCAAATCGAACCAGTAGTTCCTGAGATTAGCTCGTTCAAACAAACAAACTCTTCAGCTTTTTAATATTAGTATAGATTAGTAAACGGCGTCTTTAGCTTAACTGTAGGTATTAAGTCAATTTTGCCAAATATTTTTTAGTTAATTCTCGCTTAATTTACCCAGATTTGGAGGTCTTAGATCTTGAGTAACAACAGTAACTTGAGATTTACATATCGGGTTGAAAATATTAAAATACTCTTCACATTTACTTTAAGTATTTATACTAGAAACTAAAGAACCTTTTCAATGCATTCTTACACAATCATTTTATAATTAAACCCATAAAAATTCTTTATATAAATTACGTTGATTTTATTAGATTTGATACTTTCAACCCCCTACCCTCTAGACTCCTATCTTGAGAATGTAGATTGCTAAAAATAGGTCTACGTTTAAATGAAAGACTCTCGAGAGGGTTACAGAGAGCTCAACTTTTAAAATGTGGAACTCAACTCTTTTCAACCCTTTTTGTTGATGGTAAAAGCATGTAATTTGTAATACCTACAACCTTTGTGTTACAATTGAATACATTTGACTGCGGTGTTCACAATTTATACGTATTTGTAGTAATTTAAGTCGAATCATGTCGTATTTTTTAGGGCTTTTTTAGGTAAAGAGTTTTTTATGAGTACTATTATAAAGTTGGTTATTGAGTAACAGTAATGATGGCCATTTCTATGATGATTATGAATTATAATTCTTCTGTTGATTGATTATTAAAACCTTAAATAGGTTAGTCACGTAAGTATAATGTTCTCAGAGTATATTATCTAGTTTTCAGCATAACTTTTTTTTTACATTGTATAAGCTTGTGTTTCACCACAATTTCACTATTTTTACTAGAGTAAGAAAGAAAATGAAAGAAAGAAAAACGCCGATAGGAAAGTCTTAAAAAATCACTTATAATAAATAACTTAACAAAATGAAATGGACCACAAAATGCTTTGAGCAGATAATACCGCTGGGCAGAGCTCATTAGAAGTAAACTTACTTAGGTACCTATCAACGCATACGTCAATCAAACGCCCCAATGTACATAATCAGTGATTAATCCCCACCTCACTACGTCTCGTATAACAGTACAGATGCGATAGTGTGAATGGGCTGTAATCGCGACTGCGAGGCGCCAACCCTGCCGTGCTCTGCTTTCATGCACTCGGTGGGGCAAAGATTAGATGGTGGATTGTAGATTGGACATGTGGGTCGTGAATTTTACCTATTATCAAGCTAGATTGAGTCCTGAGAGCTAATCGGCGAGGCTTTTGCTGTTCACTAATAGACTGATTTAAAAAAATCTAATGCTGCCTGTACGACTTTTCACTTATATTTATTAGGATTTTGATTAACGATAAACTTAAAGAATTTGTGACTCCAATATTTCGAAACCTAATCTTTTATATAAACACTTAATCTTCGCAAACATTTAAGTACAAATAAAAATAATAAAAATGATTAATAATGGCACAATTTTAGTTTTCCGTTATAACGTTTCCACGTGGAATCAGTTCAGTGTGCAGCGAATTAATAAATGACCTTTATGTGTTAGTAATATTTTTTCTCCAAAATTGTTCTGTGATTTATATCCATCAACGCAGAAACAACTCGTCATTACCCTGACCCATCTGTAACTCCCACATCAATGCCGCAGTGTGATATTACATTCACCACAGATTTCATACGCTCCGTGGAGATTCGCGGAGACGTGTGGAGTCGGGTTTCACGCCTAGTCAATAAAAGGATCCCTCGTGTGGACTCGTGTTACGAATGAAAAGCGAACATTGTTTCAAGTGGTTGTTGATATTTTTGTAATTTAGTTGTGTTGATATTGAATCACTTTGAGCTGTGGTGCCAGACGCGTGAATTTTATTCTATTTTTTGACAAGTATTTTTTTTTTACAAGTAAGACGTAAAATAGCCTAGACAATGACAAAAACTAGCTTTTATTACATTGGATTTTATTACACATTTTATTTTTCTTTTATTTCCATCTATTTAAACGGAAATATGGAAGAGAGAGAGCAGTAGCATCTAGCTAAGATAATTGTAAAATTCATGTATTATTCAAATTATTTTTAACTAGTTTTTCCCCATGGATTCACCTACGTTCCCGAGAAAAATAGTAGTAATGTCCCTCTCGATACCATAGGCTATCAGCGTACCAAATTACATCGCGATCGGTTCAGTTCGAGTACGAGTTCACATTTATAATATTAGTATGGATGTATTATTAGGCGGCATACGGCAGTTTAATAAAGTCCTTATCAACTCATAAGAAAACGTTTGCCCTTTATAAGGTACTAGCTGTTCCCCGCGGTTCCACCTGCATTTTTGGGATAAAAAGTAGTAGGTCAAGAGTTGGGCTTTCAAATGCAAAAATATTTTTTCAAATCCGACTGGTAGTTCCAGAAATTAGCGCTTTCAAACAAACAAACAAAAATCTTTTCTTTCCCTGCTGTATTGATCTAACTGATAATATACTCGGGTATACCCAACAATTTATCTCATAACTTTAATTTCCAAAGGCGAAACCATAAAAACGCAAACGTTTCCTTCAAACTTGTTCACGTTTTATAGTTTCATCACGCCATATCAAGTGAATAGGTCTCTATCTATCTACAGCTACTATAAAACCTCTCGTCCGTAGGCAGGCCTCTATAAACAATAAGTGGCCATTGTTCCTTGACGTTCAATCATCGTAAAATGCTTGCATCTGCCCGTTGGCTATTGTTTTGTTAGTACCATTTTAATATATATTAAAGATGGTATTATATTAATTTTATAGTTTTGTTTCAGTCTAAAGACGTTTATAATAGTTATTTATATACAGTAGAGATAGAATGTTAAAGATAAATTAATTTATAGAGTATGAATTTTATATCTGCATACCCACAATCTACGTAGAAGTTCTTGAACACCCATTTTACACGGAAAGCGTAAAAGCGCTGCTTCCGACCCTAGCCAAGGATACATTGAAAACCTTACTTATTTCCCTTCGCACTCTATAAATGTTCACTTACAACAAGCAACCCGCTTAACTAAGCGGAAACAACAATCTGTAGCGCATACATTTCACGAACGTTCCTAGTCTCCAGTAAAATATTAAAATGGATTGTTGTATAAGTAAAATAAGAGTAATAATTTGCAATAACGACTTGGCATTGTCGCGACAGGCACTAAACGTCGCGGAACTGGCTGTTACGAGTGCCCTATAAGTTATATAGTGGCGAGTTGGGGTCCGTTTGACGGCGGGTTCGATTTTGAGATTTAAAATCGAGTTGGACCCGTCATGTACTGCTAGGCACCAACCAAGCGTGACAAAATCAGACTGGATTTTAAGTATCTAATGAAAATACTTCATCAAGGCATAAGCAAGACGTATTGCCTTTAGATTATATTCCTCATTCTTCATGATACATTTGTAAATCACACGGTATTGTTTTTAATTTGGAAGTTGTCAAATTTATCTACCAATAAAGCACAATAGTTAGGCTGCCCTACGCCCAGATGCAAGGAAGACCCAGAGCATCAAACGTGAACCATCTTGACACTGTGGCTGCACCTTTTTTTAAACGCTTCATTCCCGCTGATAAAGCAACCCCAACTCATATTTCTGCATTAGTGAAATGTAGGCAGCATATCTAAGCATGTAAATATAAAACAAAACGACTGCTACATTACTATTTGATGTCTATGGACAACATTCTAATGTAAAAGCAACCATAAAGTTTTGATTACTTTTTAACTGACAATAACTCTTCACTCAATCCGTATCGATTGACATTTTTTAAATTTTACAACTGTAAAGTTGTTGATGACATATCATTCGATATAGAAATTGCACAATCGATGATGTAGGTTGGTTTCTACTTTCTATGATAACGATGAGTGATATACGAATGATACCATATCCATCGACAATAGACTTAAGTCAGTTTACTGCATGATATCGAGTTTAGGGCAATAAAATATCGGCTTATTAAAAAATCGATATTCTTAATCCGCTTTCCCTTTTAACACGGTCATGTTGCTTAGAAAGAAGCTATGAATGTATCACTTAAGGAGAAGTCTATATGATTGTCGAAGTGGCTTTAAGGCGACGATAGCACAGTAGTAGTGACGTAGGATGCCGCGGCGAAGGTCGTGGGTTCAGATCCTACAATGAACTTGAGGTTTCGGTGAAGGAAAACATCGTGAGGAAACCATAGCACGGTGGTACGGTACGTTGTAATACCGTACTGGCTGGCTACCACCCTCAAGATGAAAATCTGTCGCTAAATACCTACTGGTGTGTTCCGGCAGTTGCACATGAGAGCCAGTTCACTTTAAGCTTGGCCACATAATTATTTACCAGAGTGAGATTGTGGTCAAAAACAAGCCTAGCCAAGTAAAAAAAAAAATCAATAAGTCTCTTCACGTGGGACATTAATTTGTATGTCGGGACCAAAATGGGACATAATAGTGAGGTAATGAATAACAAAACTTTGCCCACGCGCATATTGAAACGAATATGGGAGTCCTTGGAGGTAGTTCGATTAGATTAACCGGACTACTAAAATAATAATAAATATCCTGGGTGGAACATTCTTCACGTCCATCTGATTCTAAACTAAGCAGAGCTTCTACTATAACTATGCTGTATGGAAACCAGATAACTGATATATACAACACTAGCTGTCCCCCGCGGTTTCACCCGCGCTCCCGAGAAAACAAGTAGCCCATGTCCTTCTCCATACCATAGGCTACCTGCGTAGCAAAATTCATCGCGATCGGTTCAGCGGTTTAGGCGTGAAAAGGTAACAAATAAACAAACTCACATTCGCATTTATAATATTATTTAGGATAGGATAATATATCTACTACTTGTAAATAAACAGGGTTAGTTCTACTAAAATTTCAGGGTTGAAACAGGGTTTTCAGGGTTTTACTATCCTACATCCTACTTAATATTATAAACGCGAAAGTTTGTGAAGATGGATGTATGTTTGTTACTATTTCACGCAAAAACTACACTACAGATTTGAATAAAATTAGGCACACAGATTGAATATATTCTGGATTTACATATAGGCTACTTTTATTATGAAAAAACTTAAGATTCCTCGGAAACGCGGGTAAAACCGCGGGCGGAAACTTTTTTTTTGTTTTTTACTTTGAATAGGCTTGTGTTTGACCACAATCTCACTATGGTAGGTGATGATGTGGCCGAAGGTGGTAAGCACACAAAGCCTAGAAGGATCTGGCTCTCAAGTGCAGCTGCCGGAACACACCAATAGGTGTTTGGCGACAGATTTTCAATTTGAGGGTGGTAGCCAGTCAGGCGTACCCTACCACCGTGCTATGGTTTCCTCACGATGTTTTCCTTCACCGAAAGCTCAACTAGTGAAATTAAGCCCAGTATAAATTTGGATCATTTTGATTTTCTTTTTTAACACAGTAAATGTTTACTGGATTTTCTCAGCACAATATACTTTCATATTGGCAAAGCAGCTAACTATCAAGTTTTATGTACAAAACTGAGCTTCAGAATATTACACAATAAAGCATAACAACTAAATACCTTGAAATGGTCGTTTAAATTTGAAATTTATGCTCAAAACCGGACACTATCATATAGCGACGCTCATTGTAACATTGATAGGCCTATTAATTTGATAGAAAACCCACTAATTGGAGAAATTTGACTACGCTAATGCACCGGCACTCACTCCACCAGCCAGAGAGCTGTTAATTTTATCTTTACATTCTACAAAGAGATATAAATTTCATCTTATTATCGATAATAACGTAGCGATTTAATTTGACGTTAACATAAACGGTCATTTTTTAATATTGTGAAATGTTATAACAGTTTAGCGTTAAGTTTTCTTGTTTACGATTGTAGGAAAGTGATTTGTTAAATTGTTGAAATGTTGGATGATCACGGTTTTGTAGGAGAGCGTGGGCGGTGACTTTTGAGCCCTGTCTAGACGTAGGTACTTTAAAAGTGAGTAGCTTTGATTTAAGTTTACTGTATAGTAATATGAATAACAATAATATAATATTATTCAATGTCAAAGTCAGTTTAGGCTCTAAAAGGACACTTATAAACGTCGAAGCTACTGACCACCGGTTCGGAAGTCACCTTCAACTGAGAAGAACCGGCAAGAAACTCAACACATGTTACGAGAGGTCTAAGACTTTGTACCTACCATGGAGACCAGAAAACTGTCTGCAAAATTATACTACAAACATATTATTTTTTAAATAGTATGTATTTAAAACATATTATTTTTTAAATAGGTTGAATATATTTTCGAAACCTACTTAGTATGAAATGTTTTTTGTTCAGGTTTAAAAAAAATCTATATCTTAATATAATATATCCTATAATAATACGCAGACTCAGGAACAAACTTATGCACACAAATGTTTTTGCTGGCTGGGTATGGAACTCATGACCTGTGACGTGACTGGAAGGTACCTAACCACCATTCCAATCGGTCTGTCATATAAATTTTTATGTTATAATCAGGCCTTTATTCAACAATCACAATGTGGTTTGTAGGTAGAAATACTCATCAAAGGGTGACAAAAATCTAGAAGATACTTGACAAGTGATAAGTGCAGAAGTCCATGAAAAAGATATGACTGTTTAAAACAGAAAACTAGTCGAAAAATAAGTTAAAACACCTCGTGTAATTATGAGAGACTTATAGCCGTATATTTGAGACCACAGAATAAAAAACAAAGCATAGAGTATGCGAACCAAATAGGCATTCAATGTTATTATTTATCTCATTTTTGCTTTCATTCATTTATTAATAATTTTAATAACTTAGCAATTGCCCTTGCTTCATTACAAAATTGCTAAATATCGGTCCCTTTTTAACAGGTTTCAATTCGGTATATTTAAATTTTGTGTCGGCAGTCGTTCTATGATTAGATATATTGAAGCAAGAAGTGTTAATTTTAATTATAAATTTAATAAAAAACGATCTTTACTAGGTACTTGAAAATACTCAACATTTTAAAATACTAATGAAATAAAATATTTATTCTTTCAAATAGGCCTTCAAAAGCACTTATGAATTATCAGACTCTAACGCACGGTTCGGAAGGTTGCTTTTGCTAAGAAGAGCCGGCAAGAAACTCAGCAATTGCTCTTTTCAATACAAACTTAGATTTACATAAGATTATGTACTGCAAGAGCGAGCGCCATATACTTACACCCAATCCCTACTATTAATAATGCGAAAGTATGTTTGTCTTTCACGCAGTTTTTTTTATTTTTGTTTAGTAGCTATTAGCTATAGACGAACTTTATAAAAAAAATCTGAAATAATAGCATTATGTAAAGATCGAAAACTTTTCTCCGAGAAATACTTTAAAACAAGTTTTGTTTTTCTAAGAAAAGAAAATAATTATGTACTTAATTTTATTATTCGTGGAAAAAACAAATGCCAACATGGGTAAAATAAATACTTACTTATAACCAAGACATAAGTTAATAACGTTTTCCTTGGAGTACTAAACACATCACCAAAACTAATAAAGAACCAATAACCATATAATTTGATGCCTAATTGCCTGAAAATTACTTTCAGCACCATTATTATATACCTACTTATTTATTTAATTACGACTAATTCTGAAATTGTATATTTTCTTCGTGGAATTCGAAACTAAATATAAAATTATAATAAATATCCTTCTATATTTTCAAACTTAGAATTCCAAATAAAGTACCGTACACACAGTGTATTCAAAGTGTTATCGAATCCGGGTGTTTCTTTAGATAAAAACGATTGTGTACACAGGGGCTAAGGCGTGAGGCGTAATACAGGATAGCGTAACAGTGGCGCTGTGTTCCATGTAAAAATGTTGAGGCAAATAAAAAAAGTGAAAATATGTATACACATTCTCGAGGAATTTATAGGAGATATTCTATTCTGGTTTTATTTTTCTTGTTTTACTTTTCTGTCCTGGCCTGGCTGGTATTTGTTTAGGTTTTAATGAAGCACAGATTAGATATAAGTAACAAATAATTGTAACCACTTTTTTTATGTCAGCAAGAGCAAAAGTAGGTAGATGGTCCAGCTGATAGTATTGGTCATTGACACGACCTTGAAGAGCTCTTTTAAAGCCACAGTTTAAGGAGTTCCCATATCGTAGTGCTGATTCTACACGACTGAGTCGCGTCCGGACGATCGAGGCAGCTCGAGGATATGAGGATGAGTTCTACATCGCCAGCGAGCGCGGTAGGCTGATATAGTACATATATCTACGCAGATAAGAAGCTTTTTTATACTGAGTGGACATTTTAAGATAGCGTATTTTCGAAACCTATGTCCTAAAAGGTCAAATATTTCAGGATTGGTCCCATAGTAAAAGTTGTTCAGAATAACGATCCTATGCATAGTATTGAAAATATTCCATCTCGAAATATCCACTCGATTACATGTCAATTTACTAAACTTCTTGAGATTTAAAAAGCCACATATGACAGCCTATTTACAATGAGGGAATAAAAGAAGCGAGTATTTAGGGGTTGAAGTCTCAGAAATGTAGAATTAAAATATTTCTACAAACAAATACCCATGCATATAATACATTTTGGTTAACGACCTTATGTACCCAAAGGTTAAAGTAGTGAAACAAACTTTTATCTAACGATATAAACGTGGTTTTGAGGCTTTATGTCGCATAAACAAGAATTATCCCATTTTAATTACATACGTATTTGTATCATTAAAATAAACCATAAAAATGTTTCTATTTATTTTTTCACTACTGCAATATAGATCAATAAATAACTCCACTAAATTTTATTTGAGTCCGAAAGAAATAAGCAATACTACGTAACTCTGTTCTCAATTTAAATTCCCCTAAGAATAGCTATATTATCTGTGCGTATTAATTCTGACGTTTTAATTAAAATACTCAGCCATAATCCGAACAAAAAAGGAAATACAATTCCATTTTTGAAATTAAATGGAATACGCTATAATATACATTATTATGAGATACTAATAACATTTATGAATAATTATGAATATTATTCTCACGTTCTAATTGCCTATTCTAATTATTCTGTACACGAACGATAAGAGCATTAAAGTGTCTCCATTCATTCATTATAAAGTTTAAGTATTTCTAACTTTAATGACTATTTTGAACTTGTTATATATAACCTCTTCTATAATATTTATACAATGTACGGACTTTATAGAATTATTGTATTTTAGTATATTATTCAATGTATTTGACGTAATATATAAAAACTGGATAATTGCACATTGAGGTCACCTTTATATACATGGGTATAATTATTATTTTGTAATCAAATTTGGCATGCAGCCTATAGATGCATGGAGAGAGACAGGCTACTTTTTATCACAGGAAAACGGGTGAAGTCGTGGGGAACAGCTAGTTATTAAGTTTTCTTTCTGTCAAGTGGATTTAAGTGTTATTATATTTGTGTATAATACTATGACAAAAATAAGTTGTTTAAACTGCAGAAATAATGATAATAATTTTCGATACTTTTAGTTACACAGCTGTATATACAGTAAAAACCTATATATCTATACTAATATAATAAAGTTGAAGAGTTTGTTTTTTTGGTTTCAACGCGCTAATCTCTGGAACTACCAGTCGGATAAGAAAAAACTTTGCATTCGATAGCCCAAATCTTGAGGAATTTTATAGACTATTTTTTATCCCGGAAACGTGGGTGAAACCGCGGGGGACGGCTAGTGAACAAATATTAATACGTAATTCCAACACAGTTATAGTAATATTATTTTAGTTTAAGCTTATTTGAAAAAAAATATAGGTGCGTATCTAGTTTTTTTTTTACAAGTGGTCACTACAGATATGGTCACCGTCGCATATAGGTAGACATATTACAATAGCAGGCGGATTGCGAATGTGCTGTTTGACCTTGGAGTCTAAAAAGGCCACTCGAGCAATATAGCTGAATAGAATTCATAGGAGATCCTATTTAATTCTAATAATGACACTACGGATTTCTGCAGTGCTGTAATTCGAAAAATGAATTGAGCAAAATTGCTTCAGCTGCCTTTTCTCATATAACAAAAGAAAATTAAAGTAGACTTTAAGTGCAATAGTGAAGTGTCTCAAAAAGTTCAAAAAGGCCACCATTTAAAAAAAAACCTGCCCGACTTATACGTACTCATATAAAAAAAAGAAAATAGTATTATAAGCGCGTATCAACATTTCGATACGCGACATAAAATTTAATATTTTGCATTACACTGATGAGTCAGTGAACAAAATACGCTCATATAGGTAGATATTTTCTATGATACAGGCAGATAACGAAACTCGTGGAATTTAGTGACACTTAATATTTATCGAGTGAGCTCACTCCTCGGTAAGTTTCGCAATAATGGGGTTATTGTTTGTTTAACATATAGCCATATAGCATATAGCAGTTTATCTGCATGTTATCGGAACTTTATCGGTCGACGACGTTGGTTTATCATACCATGTTTTTACTTGTCAATATTGTCGTAAGCGATGGTTTTTCCTTTTAAAGTATTCTGAATTCCCTACAGTATTTTGAAATTGGAATTCTTAACCATATTTTTTTACATAATATATTATAAACAATGCTCGTCTGCCTGTTTGTAGCGCGCTTCTACCATTCATCCAATCGCGATCTGTGTTGTGGTGAGTTGTCTTGCACACGCCCGCAATAGTTGCTGACATAAAAAAGAAAAACCGGCCAAGTGCGAGTCGGTCGCGCACGAAGGATTCCGCATTATTTATAAAAACGGCAAATAATCATGTCTGTTGTATGGGAGCCCCCCTTAAATATTTGTTTTATTTTAATTTATTATTTATTTTTAATGTGAATATACATATAAGTAAATATTCTGTGACTATTTTAAGCGTCTACCTGTTGCCGTTATCAATATCGAGCAAAAACGAGCAAAAAAATCACGTTTGTTGTATTGGAGCCTCCTTAAATATTTATTGTATTCTGTTTTTTAGTAAAGATATTTCTTGCTATAGCGGCAACAGAAATACATCATCTGTGAATATTTCAACTGTCTAACTATCACGGTTCATGAGATACAGTCTGGTGACAGAAGGACGGACGAACAGCGGAGTCATAGTAATAGGGTCCCGTTTTACCCTTTGGGTACGGAACCCTAGAAAATTGCCATTGCAACGCACGCCCCGGGAATAACTAGCTAGTTAACGCAACACATCTCTCTGTTTGTAAAGAAGGACACCGGGAGGGATTTTTAGCGCTCCTAAGAGAATTACAAATTTGTAATTGGCGTTAGTTGACCCAAAATTATCAGTATAAGCATAAATCGCATTAAAATTCACATCAAATTGAGGAATGATAAATTTTTATGTCCTGTTGAAACTTTAAAATTATTGACAAGTTATCACGGTAGGTAATTTATTGCTTTATTGCTAAATTAATAAATACCTACTGTACAAAATACATACCCAAACAATATTACATCTACATATTTGTATGTGATTAATTTTAAACTGCATTAAGCTCATTATTTTTAAGGTGATGATAGCTCAGTGGTGCTCAGTGGTCGTGGGTTCGAATCCTATTTGAGCTTGAGCTTTCGTTGAAAAAACATAGTGAGGAAACCATAGCACGGTGGTCCTTTGTAGTACTTGGTAGTCTGGCTGGCTTGCACCCTCAAGTCGAAATCTGTCGCCAAACACCTATTGGTGTGTTCCGGCAGCTGCACTTGAGAGCCAGTTCCTTCTAGGCTTTACCACCTTAACACCTTTGGCCACATCATCTTTTATCATAGTGAGGTCAAACACAAGCCTAGACATAGTGCAAAGGATCATTATAAAAAATATTAACAATTTCCAAAATGCACAACAAATTTTAAAAGCAAATCCCGATATCACAAAAGAACCCGGTAACAGCTAAGTTTATTTTAAAGTATAAAATAAACCTGTGTTCAATAGTACATTCAAAGGCATTGCATTCTCTATAAAACGCCGATAATGCTGCCTTACAGCCGACTTTGTTATTGTATGCATGCATGCACACGTGCACACATATGCGCATGTAGTTCATAGTTCACGAGCTCGGTACTACCGTGAACATAAATCTTTTCAAAAGTAAACCTGTTTATTTTACTCTTCATATGCGTTCGAGATTTTGTTTGGCAAGCAATTTGTTGCATATGAATATTTGTGTAAAACTTTGTGAAACTCACGTCACAAATAGGGTAAGGGAAGTCATTTGGACTTGACTTTACAGTAGAATTAATTCATTGAATCAGTCTTACTGAGAGAGAGAGAGAAAGGTTCTTACGTTACATCTTTGGCCTTACATATGTGTATGAATAGAAATATACTTTATTTAAATTGTTTATGGTGCTAATAAAACAAAAAATACAATATTTGAAAATGTGGAGCTGTTGATCGATGCCAGTTTTATTAAAAAAATACCACAATATTTGTTTTCGTCAAAAAAATAATTCTTCAATATATTACGATCTAGCCATTCTAGACTGATGAGTAATTTCTATTTATTCTAATCTTATACACAAAACTATAACTTTTGTCAAATTATGCTTGCTTTATTATAGAATAAATCATAGGATTTCTCTATGAAATGTGATTTTATTTAAAAAAAAAACAACTCTATTTGTAATCTAACCTCTTCTGAATTGGGTTAATAGGTCAGTCACCTTACGTCAGCTGTTTCCTGATTAGTTAGGACTTTGATATAATTATTTATCTCATTAAGTGAAAACCTACTAAATACATTATGGAAATAAACTACATCACTTATTTCTGTACACGATTTACTGTAACACGAGAAGTAAATTATTTTTATACACCAACATAATATTCTTTCTATATCATTATTGTCTCGTCAACAAAACATCGTGGTTTTAGCAGCATTTTACTGTTCGGGAAACATCAAGATATTTCCTCCATTTTAGCTTATTGTGGAAATATAAGGAGTGGTATATTTTGAGTCTCTTATTTTTTTATTAGCTATAAATTATTATTATGTGGTATTTTTTTTATTATTGTGAGCGTTTTAGAAGCAGTGTATTACAGCCACATTCTAACGGTTGGCGTGGTTGGTAAGATACCCTATCTATCACGCCGCAGGTCGTGGGTTCGATTCCCACTCAGGACAAATATTTGTGTGCATGAACATGTCTGTTTGTCCTGTGTCTCGGTGTAATTATCTATATAAGTATGTATTTACAAAAGAAAAGTAGTATATGTAGTATATCAGTTATCTGGCTTCCATAGTACAAGCTCTGCTTAGTTTGGGGTCAGATGGCCGTGTGTGAGGAATAATGTCCCAGAATGTCCCAGTCTATGTAACTCTTACAGTTGGCCAACGAACACGTCTAGACAGAGCAATCGTGCGGGGCTTGCGGGGTGAGAGAGGGGCGGTAGCGAGCCCAAGCTGCCATACACTCGCTTGGGACACAATGCAGTAATAACGAATGCTTATACAAAGCGGCATTTCGCGTGACTTCAAACGCGATAGACCACTGTATGTTTTTACGCTGTGGTAACAGGTAAATTATTTTTGGTAAAAAAATTACATCGCATCGTTCGTTCGGTAAAGCTCGGGTAGCCCTGGTCCTTGCTTCAATTCAATGGTTGACACATCGAATACCGAGGCGAGAGTCGTATGTTCGAATTCTACAATGAGCTTGAGTATTCGGTAAAGAAAACCACTGTGAGTAAACTATAGCACGGTGGTACTTTGTAGTACCCGCCTGGTTGGATATCCTTTTGTTAAACGTCTTGTGTTCTTGCAGCGCATTTCAGAGTCAGTTTCTAGGCTTTCTGTGCTTCACCACCTTCGGCCACATCATCACCAACCATGGTGAGATTGTGGTCAAATCTATCTCAAGTAAAAATCATCACCCTATAGGATCCCGGGTGACAATGCTCACAGAATAGATATCTTTAGTGAACTGTTGTAGTGTTTTCAGTACCTCTTCATAGATAATGTACCATTTATGTTACCATTGTTATAAAATGGTACTTACCACTTTGCAGTTATCAGTTCTCGATCTACGGACAAGTCTTCTTATCTATCTATGCCACAGATTATACAACCACAGTACATCTACATAGTATTAGCTGTGGTATTAGTTAAACTGTGCATACAACGTTCAATTTAAACGAACATCCAACCGTCCAACGGTGCGGTGCATCCTTCGTCGACGCCACGAACACGACTTGGCGTTATTGGTACACGTAAAATTTACGAGCTCTCGCAATAACCGCTTATAACTAGACATAACTGGATTATTGTCGGTGATGTTATGACCTAGGTGTTTTACTGTATTGCTGTAAAGATGTCGAACATGAAAAGTGGTTGTTACGAGGAACCGGTTTTGTGGTAACTTGAATTTAAGTGTGTTCAAGGGGATTATTTCTGGTGAACTATAAATTTCTATTGTGGTTGTAAAATAAAGAAGCCCAGTATATTTCTATATATCTACCTTGAATTTATATAACGGCTAAGAATATTAACTGCATACTTAATAATTATTTAAAATAAAAAGTAAGCAAGCAACAAAATTGAGTCCTATTAAAATTAAATTATTTTGAATTTCGAATTTTTGAAATAAACAAACATCTGCCATAACTTTACAGAATGTTCTTATTTTAAACGAGATCACTTTTACCGCCGCCCCTATTCCGGCACTCGTCGTGATC
Organism: Tetheella fluctuosa; assembly: GCA_951216915.1. Classification (NCBI taxonomy): domain Eukaryota; kingdom Metazoa; phylum Arthropoda; class Insecta; order Lepidoptera; family Drepanidae; genus Tetheella; species Tetheella fluctuosa. The sequence continues at coordinate 14,243,600 of OX578214.1, forward strand.
GATCGATCAGTCACTCCTGTCGACAGATGGCCCGTCCAATCACCAGTAATGAGGACCGCGTATATGTGCCAGTGAGATTGGCACCGTTTGTTTACGACAAATTGTGTGACATTTGTGATAATCTATTTATAGGGCGACCGTCACCTATATCTTGTCCTTTGTGCTTTTGCAAAAAATATTTTTACTATTGGAAATTTTGAAGTCAGTTGAAAAATCATAGGTATCAAAGAAAACATAACTATGGAGAACGTTGTTACGATTAATTTTAATTGTACGTAGGTATTGTGAATAGTAGAACAAAATAAAAAAACTTACAAAGTTATATATGTAGTGAAGTATGATGTATTTACCTGAAATAGAAATTAAATCTAATTAATAATCGAATGCACGTAATTTATTCAAAGAAACCAAAAATATCCAACGACAACAAATAGATAAATAAAAGTACTTTAATATTATAAACCGAATGGCGTACCTCACACTAACAATTTTAACCCAGTAAAACTAGTCTATGACAATCACTTGCACAATTTTACAAGCTAGCACAATTCATCGTTGCACTCGCCGACGGGCGACGAACACTTTTTAACGATACCCGTTTGATCGACACCGTGTTGCAGTAATTGGTCTTTGTACGTGAAAATTGTTGTTTAAACGTGGTCACCCGGACCGATGCTTTGTGTCCTGCTGTCATAGCATAATAGCTCCGAACGCGTTGCACGGGTTAAAAAGTGTTGCCGCTTTTGACGACTGACTCTAGTTATTTTTAGGGTTGACTTTGTTGAAATGGGTTGGCGACGATGTGATTTCACATTTATAAATTTATAATTGTATTTTCGAAATTGATTTTTCCGTAGGATTTGTTGATAAGAGGCTTATTAAAGGTTGGCAACAAACCCCCTAGTATTGCTCAAGTTCATTAGCAACGGTGGTAACTAATAGGTGGATATTTTCAATCAACTTGACATAAAAAAGGTTAATCACGCATTAATAAAAAAATTAACATAGATTACATTAGAAATAAATTTATATTTCCATATTTAAAATTGAGGAAATGGACGTTGCATGAGCTAAAAAATGAACAAAACAACTGATAGAACAAATTATAAATTATTATTTCACACGATATTTGATAACGAATGTAAGTTTGTAACATAATTGATTCCATGTCCGTGGTATCTGATATTCGAGTAATTATTGAAAGGTCACTCCATTGTTTTCGGTAAAGGTGTTATTGTTCCGCACGACTTGTGTGATTTGATTTGAAATTAGAACATCTGTTCGTGATTTCAGTTTAGATTCGATTTTCGTATAGTTATAGGTTTTAAAATCGATTACGCTGTACCAGATGTACATAATGTTTTAATTATTTGCTTTGGTTCTAATTTTAAATTACAAAAATTTTGACCTTTCATTAAAATCTATTATGGATGGTATATTATTGAATGGTATGTGAAAATACATGAAGCTGGTTAGTAAATTTCGGGTTCCGTACCCAAAGGGTAAAAACGGGATCCTATTACTAAGACTTCGCTGTCTGTCTGTCACCAGGCTGTATCTCAAGAACCGCGATAGCCAGACCGCGGCCAGTTAAAATTTTCGCAAATTATGTATTTCTGTTGCCGCTATAACAACAAATACTAAAAACAAAATAAAATAAATATTTAAGAAGGGCTCCCATACAACAAACGCGATTTTTTTGCCATTTTTATAGATTATGGTACGGAACCCTTCGTGCGCGAGTCCGACTCGCACTTGGCCGGTTTTTTTTCGAATCTTTTAAATGTATTTGACTGCAAATTATGTCATATTCAGATAAAACCGATAATAAAGTGTATCAAGTCTTGAAAACTTCCAAGTACTTAAACACAACATTTTCTTCTCAATTTCTCCTGTCCTCCCCTTGTCTCCGACGCATAAAAACTACTAAATCTATAAAAAATATGACCAATAAAAAAGTTTTACGTTTTAAAACACGTCAACGTCAAAAATCGCCGGCGGATATACGCACGACCGCAATGAATGACAACCCTCGCGATTTTTACGCTTAGGGTTCACACCCTTCGGAAAAAAATTGACAATAACAATTCACACAACAGATAAGTAAAAATACGAGCTTGTTAAACCGTAAAAAAGTAATAATGGGGAAGCGAAAGTCAACAACAGTTGCAGATGTATCTTAAATTATGCATGGGTACTGTAATCTGCCGCCATTTTTATAATACCCTACCAATTTATTATCACGTTGTTATCAAAAAAGGTTCTTCAGAATGGTTTTGTTTAGCATTTTATATTGAAGAGTTATTTTTTATAGTAAGGACAATTTGGTATTGGTATCTGGTATTCGATTCAATATTATTACTAAAGGTTGAAACCAGGTTCAAGCTTTAGTCATTCAACATTAATTTTCTTTGACAACCCTTCTCGTCTTCAATGCGAAGGTTTCCTCACGAAGCACGGTCATTAAATGATTACTTTTATTTTGAGAAAAAGGAAACATGAACCTACGTAATGTATGTTAGTTACATCCTACTAATATTATAAATGTGAAAGTTTGGATGGATGGATGTTTGTTACTCAATGACGCCAGAACGGGTGAACGGATTTGGATGAAATTTGGCAGAGAGATATATTATAGTCTGGAATAGCACATAGGCTACTTTTTATCCCGGAAAAACATAACATTCCACGGGACCGCGGTTGAAAACGCGGGGCGGAATCTAGTAAATAATATATAATTGAAAAAAAAACATTGTTGAGAAAAAAACATTACACAGAAACAATACTTGCTAAACCAGTACTATTTATCACGTAACTAATAAACGGGTATCATTATTAATAATACACAATCATGTTTATTAATAGTACTGCAATCATATCACACCCCTGTGCAAGGGTTGAGCCGATAAGGATGTTATAAAAATGACATATTTTTAATACCAAGTATTTTTGGTCAGGCATTGGTAGTGTAGTGACGGACTTGATTTTATTTTTAATTGCAAATATTTCACTGGAGTTGTAAGTAATTTATATTTTTGAGTTAACATAAAATCTACCAACACTATACCAGTAGCGCGTAATAAATCAATCGCTTGGGGTACCGAAGCTCTACTTGAACATCTTGAACCCCAATTCTCAAAAAAATTAACTACTTTTGGCCCCATCATGATTTACTAAGAAAAGATTGTGTTCTAACACAGCCTTCTTTTCAATGTAAAACAAAAAACTAGAATAAATTAATGCTTAAAAAACACTGGCCACTTACGAATGACCGATAATCCCGCGCGAAAAAATCAAATTTTATCGCCCGAAGAACAGTTGGCCATTGTCGGTCAAACGTTGGCCGTGTAGTACGATGACCCCGACATGTGAGTGTTACACATTCAATTAAATATTCAATCGTCAGTATCTGCGCCCCGCTGCGGTGAACATTGTAAGGCGCGCTGCGATTAATTCCTATTTCGAACCTACAAATTATCGCGCGCTTCCTTGGCGCTTGATGGTCAAAGAATAGATATGAATAGACGGTTGTAATAATTGTAGTGTCCATTGCAGTGCTTTGCAATTGAAAAGTATTACAAGATAATTCTTTTTCGTTGTATTACGTAAAGATGAAGAGGTTAACCTTAAAGAGGATGGCATTCACATAATTGTCATTTAATTTAAATATTTAAAGTCGGCTTTATCTCTTTAATCAAGACAAGCTTTTTTTCGCGCGGTTTCACCCGCGTTCCCGGGATAAAATACAGTTAGGGATAATGTAGTATTCTAATAGTGAAAAAAATGTTGAAATCGGTCCAGTAGTTTTTCAGTTTATTCGTTACAAACATACAAATCTTTCCTCTTTATAATATTAGTATTGGTAACCAAAAACTCTTTTGTGAATGTGGTGTTTTATTTCATGTTTTTTTTCACCATAGTACTAGCCTTGATTCGCCCGCGTTTCTGAGGGATCTTATGTTTTCCCGGAATAAAAAGTATCCTAAATATTCAAGGGTAAAATCTATCTATAAGCCAAGTTTCCTCCAAATCTATTCAGTCGTTTATGCTTCAAACATACAAACTTTCACATTTATAATTTATTAGTAGATAGTATTAGGTAGTAGGATAACCCGTATGAATTGTCAGGAAAAAACTACGTGAAAGAAGAAGCCACATTAACAACATTATTTCCAGTGACTATATTCTATGAACACCTTACTTACCGAATGCATCATCAAACAAACCCTATCATTACCATACCCCGAGAACGTCCGAAGAATTACGAGTAATTACGACCGCTAGAGATCTTGGCTCCGATTGAACGTACCTAGTGGGCGTGGCGGTTCTACATTTGAATGACAGCATTCTTTGTTCGTGGCGAAGAAAAATAAATGTTTATTTTCATAACGGACTTGTGTGTTCTATTATTTTTGAATCTGTTGTTGGACTTGATGGCCAGTAACACTAATATTGTTATTATTTTTTTCAGATTTATATCTTAGTTCTTAGCAGTATGATGATGGCCATAGACAACTGGATTACTCTCTGAATTCAGAACTTGAATTTATAATCTGTATGCAAAATGTTCAGAATTGCATAAAATTTGATACTCCAGACACCATGGATGTAGTATCACACACATTGATACTGACGAGCGTTGTCAGAGATGATTGAAGTGTCCATTGTTCGAGATTTGAATTTCGAGTTGTAGACCTTTAGATCGATTGCTGAATGAAGTCTAACGTAAGCTTTTATAATGTACAAACTACAAATATAAACTAATCTATACTAGTAAAAGGACTTGTACTGACTGATTGACTGACTGATCTATTAACGCACAGTCTAAAGAAACTTGTAATTGAATTTCGCACGCAGGAAATTCCGAAATTTAATCCATAAAATAAAATGTTATTTTTTTTTATAAATTGAATGGGCTTGCGTTTGGCTTCTGACCCGTCGAAAGACGAAGCCTAAGATGGAGCACGCTTACCCAGAAGAAACCTATTCACTCTGGCCTTGAAAGTTCCTAGATTGTAGGAGTCAGGAAACAAAGACGCCGGGAGCAAGTACCACTCCTTTGCTGTTCGCATTATAAATGAGGATGCAAAATGTTGTGTCCGTATGTTTGGGATGTCTACAACGTACGGGTGGAAATTTTTCCGGCGTCTAGTGGTTCGGTGTAGGAATGGGGATGGTGGAATTAGGTTGAATAGTTCCTGCGCACACTCTCCAAAATATATCCAATAGAAAACCGATAGGCAAGCGACTTTTCGCCGATGATCGAGCCTCGTGAGCTTCGCCATAATTAGCGACTCACCTCTGATGAGTCTGCTAGCACGGCGGTCTATTGAGTCAAGGGCGCCAAGTTGGTGTTTGGCAGATCCATCCCACAGGTGGCAGCAGTACTCCATGCACGACCGGACTTGTGCTTTATAAAGTAACAGCAATTGTCCAGGCGTGAGCTACCGCTTAACCTTAGAGAGAATTCCCAGCTTTCTAGCAGCGGTTTCCGCTTTTGACTCAATAGAACAGCCAAAGTTTATTTTGGATGTTAAGGTCATGCCAAGGAGATCAAGCCGATTACATATCAGCAAGGATACATTTTGGATAGCAGGAGTCAGGTGAAATGGACTCCGTTTGGCGATGAAGAGAAATTCCATATGAGGGTAGCTTGCTTAGAAGGCTAGCATGCCAAACCCTATCGAATGCCTTAGAGATGTCGAAGGAGACGGCAATTGCTTTCCCACATCTCTCAATGGCTTCACTCCATAGATGTGTGGCATATACAAGAAGCTCTCCAGTAGACCGCTTTTCGCGAAAACCGAACTCTCGATCACTGAGGAGTTCGTTAGCTTCAAGGTATGCCAGGAGCCTCCGATTCAATACACGCTCCATAGTCTTACATAGTATGGAGGTGATTGCAATCGGTCGATAGTTGGTGGGATCGGTACAGCTACCTTTCTTAGGCACAGACTGCACATTAGCAAGCTTCCAGACGTTCAGAACTTGACCCGTTTGAAGCGAGTGGTGAAACTGGCGAGTCAAGACAGGAGACAATTCGGGCGCACAATTACGTAGAACAATGGCTGGAATGCCATGTTAATTTCAGTACGCGCTATTATAAAATTAATAGCGCGATCTAACCTCGTATATTAACTACTTTGTATTATAATATATAATAATAATGTATTACCCAAATTAAGAAAGGATAATTCTTATTCTTAAGCATTTCATACTTGAATTTAATTATTACATCCGTACAAGTTGGTCGTGAACTTATATTATGAATATTTAATGGCATACGATCTTTATGTAAATGTCGTCCCCATTCCACTGGCACACTTTATTTCTGCGAATATTGTGTAATTATATTACATGACGGGTAACGTGCAATGTAAACTCTGAATTATCTAGTGATTTATTGAAAAAAATATGAAAAAAAAAACTGAAAAATTTGGCGAAATCACTCATCAAACACACACACAGTTAAGTAAAGTTTTTTTTGACAGTTTCCATCCGATTTTACGGCGGTTATTTTGATGCTATGTTGGGTTTGTCAAGTTCAACTATCAATTTTACTTTTATAGTTTCTATGAGACCAACTCTTAATCTAGACATAGGTTTCGAAAAGAAGCCATCTCGAAATATCCAGCCTGTATAGGTACAGATCTAATGTTTTACCCAGGATAAAAAAGAGTGTATGTCAGCTCCAACGCACGACTGGAGTTAACTCCTTAAATAGAGGGTAAATGAAATCACCCCCTCACCCCCCCTCGACGCCCCTCACTCGCCCCTCACCTGTATGCTGCATGCTAAACATCATCCAAATCTATTCAGCTATGGTGTGATTGATTAACTAGCATCCAGACAAACATTCGCATTTATAATATTAGTAGGATAACTAATACATAAATACGTAAGCCATTTGCAGAGTGACTCAATTTTGCTTAGAAAATTACACTGCTACAGTCATTTGCGATGACTAGTTTCAAACTATGATGACTGAGGTATAGGTAATTTAAGTTATTTTCCATCTAGTATTATAATTATTTTATTCTCAACATATTTACGTATGTGGCAATATCGGCACAGGGGGATTGCCGTTTTTAGGGTTCCGTACCCAAAGGGTAAACGGGACCCTATTACTAAGACTCTGCTGTCCGTCCGTCTGTCCGTTTATCACTCATGAACCGTGATTGTTAGACAGTTGAAATTTTCACAGATGATGTATTTCTGTTGCCGCTATAACAACAAATACTAAAAAAACAGAATAAAATAAATATTTAAGAGGGATCCCATACAACAGACAGTTTTTTATAGAACCCTTCATGCGCGAGTCCGACTCGCACATGGTCGGTTTTTATTTATTATTGTCAATGTTCATAAATAATGCAAAAGAAGGTGAAAATATTACAAACATTTAAAAATAAGGAGCAATTTCAAATGAAGAAACGAAGGATATGTTTCAAAGATTTGACGAAGAATATAAAGATAAATACACAATATAAACTCCAAATAATTTGATGATTTACCAAGTGCAAATTACTAATCATACAGAAGATGCATAGTTAGAATTGAAAAAGCCTCCGAAGACGTTCCAAAAAGCAAAATTTGAATATAGAAGCTACAGAAGAAGTTATTTATTACATTGTTCTGACCTTGGTTACCCTTGATGTAATATTTTAACCGACACCGATTAGATTACGACTTTTTTCATTAATTTCTTATAATATATTCCCTTTTTCCTCGTTCGCTTAATTTTCAAATATTTCATGTAATAATTAAACGTCGCGTTTTGTACCGAAGGTACAAAAGGGCGGTTCAAATGTCAAGAGAAATTTGTTTTCTATTAACTAGAGCTTGGAGTCTATTTTTGATTGATGCGAATACTTTCATCTGTGCGTCTAAAATATAAAAACCATACATTTCCCATGATGCAAAAACCGACCTTGGCGACCCAATTTACTATGCTATTTTATTTTTATGACAAAGATCTTATCATTTTCCACTAAGATTATTTGCGCAGCGTGCTCGAATTCCCACGGAGCCAACATTTCCCCTGCGTTCACGCCTATAAACATAATAACACTTAACTATTGTCATCCTCGGAACAAGGTCACATTCTCCAGACGGCCTCCAACATTTCGCTTCCCTCACACGATAAAAGTTGGCCATTTTCTTTGTAATCCACATCACGTGTGCCATACTGATAAGTTGTCGCTACGTGTGCGGAGTCATTTGCATTCCCTCCGTCGGCATCGAGTCGATTAGTGCCTACAAGTGTTGCTTCTTTCATAAAATGTGGACAAACTTTAATTCCTTTTGTTTCAGCATGTGGTCTCTTGGTATTTCCGTTATCGTATGCTTTAATTAGTCAAGTATTTGTGTTTCTTTTTAAGCGTGTGCGTGACTAATAATGGCTCAAGTGTACGTGTGGTGATCTGTGATCTCTGGCCCAGACTGTATCCTAGTCATCTCATAAAGTTTTTGCTGCTTCATTAGATGCTTTTACCGTTTAGATTTTTGCAGTTTTGTGATTCTTATCTAATTCAGATATATAATGATGCTGCAATTGTAGCAAAATTATCACCCTTGCATCTCATTAGTTGATTATGCTATCATCAACACCGAGATACTCAACTGCCTAACATCTTTCCGTGCACTCAATTAATTGAATAGGTATTCAGAGTCGAGGAGAATTCGAAAATTGTTATACCGTTGTAAAAGACTTGGATTAAAAGACTCCAATTCTAAACCTGATACCGTATAAATGTTATATGATAATGATTCTCGTACGCAGAACTTTTCAGTGTCATCAAGGCAACGAGGAATGAACAAACAAAATGCAAATTATCCCTAACGATCACTACTAACAGCTACCGCCGTCTCCGAGTTCCCAGAATTAGCGCTTTACTGCGACATTACAGATGCCGTGCCGTCTCTCTCATACACGTGTAAAAGGAAAGAGTGCGATATAGCATGCAGGTGTGTTCGTGGTGACGTGATTATCAAAGGTGTGATATTCAACGGTTTCTTTATGTTTATTTTATGGAGTCAAATCAATCTGTGCAATTACTTTGATCTTTGGTTTTTCATTTGTTTTTAGTAGGTACCTCTGATATCTAGGTTTACCTAATTTATATTCAAATGATGTGTTGTATATGAACTGATAAATCTTACAAATACGGAGACATTTTGTATCCAACAGATTTTCATACCTACAATCCACAAAAATCAATAAATTATAAAAATGCTCAATCGACTCAGTGCCGCGGATCAACATTGTTTCAACTTTACTGCCCACGACCAAAGTCATGATTTTCAATAGTGTCTACTTCGACTCGAACTTAAATTCGAAAACCGAACGTTTGAAAAACTAAACTAACCTAAGACAACTGCCACACAACTCATAAAAATAATAAAAAAATGAGAATGTTTATTTTAAATTTAGAACTGACAGTCCATGACAGCTGTCTGCCGGCCATTATCATTTACAAAGCCACGGAAGAGCAAATGAACCGTTAAAAATAACAATTTACCGTGTTTTAACACTGAATTTGTATGTAATTATTAAAGTGTATTTAGTTTCGGTCTATTGAACAATAGATTATTTTTTCGTTACCTAATATTGTTTCGTAATAAATTATCGTATGACATATGGGCAAACGATTGGTTACCAATGTTTTGTTTACTTAACGTTGGTAGCACGTGTTAATGGGGCGTTTAAAAAAGTGTAGCCAACTGCACAGAAAAAACTTAGTCGTGATCACATGACTCGCTTCACATGAATAGCTACTTTTTAAAAAAAAATTAACACACCTGCCGCCATACGGCTGTGACCCTAAAAATCGATGAAAATAACCGTAAAAAGTTCTGTTTAAGTAAAAAGCACATTAACAACAACATTAAAAATAACGTAACGACGTGAATAAAAACGCTGGTAGGTGCTATAGGTAGGTGTATGTGAATTTAACGACGTTTTGTACGTATGGCCCCGTATCGTGTAAAGTTATTGTTGAATAAAGTAATTTTCGTTTGAGCATAGCTTTATTAGCGACCGCCATTGGGTGACTGGACTAATTTTTTAACGTTCTTAATTGAGACTGTAAATTTTAATAATGTGGATGAAATTGAAGCAATTGGTCACGATTCTTTTGGAAATATTAAACGGTGAAATGTTTTAATAGTTACTACAGTCCATATAAAAATAATTGCTGTAACAGTTAATATTTGGAAATTATAGATTAACACCTAGATCTGTCTGTATATGTAGGCTCTTTCATTTCTTTACCTTTAATTTAAGATAAGTAATTAATGACATCTTAACGGTTCTCAAATCAAATTACTTACGTCCAAATATGAACATCAGCCGTTGTTTTATAATGGTTCATAAGTAGGTAGGTATATAAAATAAATCATTAACATCGATACTCATGGGATGGGTAACTGAGGGCCGTCCATATAAAATCACATTCAACCAAATACATTCACACGAGTGCAATGGTATTAGAATTTTTTATTACGAACAAAATTACAGAATTATCACGGATTCTATCATCTACGATATTAATTTAAAACATTATAAAATGTTGTAAGACGTGTATTAAATAACCAAGTAACATTGAATATAATACCACTAGAGTTAAAAGGTAAATTAGCATAAATTATACTCTATGCTTGACCTCGCCGTGTTAAATAATGCGATGTTTACAAACACATCAATATACAAGTCAAGATACGTTTACTTAAACAGCCTTAGTTTGATCCGTAAATACGCACGTTTATGTTTTATAATTTTATCGACACTAGCAAAAATATTGACGGCCATCAAAATAATATACTTAAGTTGCTTTTTAATGCCCGTGTTCGTAATTTGAAAATTTGAATATTTAAAAAAATGTTCTTTATTATTTCATATTCACCGAAAACAGCACGTAAGTTAGTAATTTTGAGAACATTGTTGTATTTTATTTGACTCTACATTGTCTTTGATTTAAAAAAGGCAAAGGGATAGAAAGAGAGCAAAAGTTGAAATGATAATTCTTTAAAAGTTTCATCGTAAGTAAACGACAGCGACGTAGAATTGAAAAACATAAAAGTTAAGTATCGAAACTAAGACAATAGGGCTAAAAAAAATAAAAAACTGACTTACTGTTTTACCTACTCGAGATTTTAAAGAGAAACTATAAATAAATGTACTTATTCTACAGACATGAAAACAACCTATCTTGTATAATACATATTAAAAGACTTGTCTTGACTGACTGACTAATCTATCAACGCACAGTCTAAAAACAGTTTTTTGTTTAAATAGATTGCTAATAATATAGGCAGGCATCCATTCCATCTACAATGGAAGGATTTTTCAAAATTCTAATTCTAAGCAAGTACCTAAAATCATGAAACCGCGAGGCGGGAAGCTTGTTATTTTACAATTTTGTAAGGGAAATAAAGATTAATAAATGCTAAATGAATTATTCCAAGAAAATATTAAACAAAGAGCTAGTAAACATTCAGTTAAAACTTAATGTTAAGATGTATTGCGCAGCGAGACTATTTAACTTTCTCAGTTTGCAAATTGAATTAAATATTCTAAAGCAAACACGACTTCAACATAAATAAGAATTCATAATAAAACTTACTATACAAACAGTCATAATTGGGTATGGCAATACTTAGGTACGCGAAATAATAATAATTGTAATAAATTGACGTGTGTATGTGTGTGTATTTTACTTGTTACTCAATATAACTTGTCTAGCATAATGTTGATGCCATAAAACCTTGAAATGACTTGCTTTGCCTCATATCACTTCATATTTTATTTAAAATTTAAATTGAGAACGAGAACACATTTATGTGAATTTTGAGCTAAGACATTTAAAATTAGAACTTCTAAAGTCAGCATTAAAAATAAATAAAATGTGTTAGCTTCTTTGTTTTTCCAACAACCTCGTACCTTATCAATCATGTTTCTTTGTATATATTTTTTGAGCTACAAGGAAAGAGACATTTTTTTCTGCAATTTATTATCTAAATTAATATTCTATTAATACAAACAATATCATAGAGTAAATTAAAATCTATTCTATTTTTAGTTATTAAAGTTTCAAATAGTCAAGAGCGACGCTGCAAACTAAATCAAATCACGACATCAAAAACCGTTTGGAAACACGCGATTTTATTGAAACCATTCTTCATTTCTAAAACTATTATTTATATTCTATGTTTCTAGGTCAGTTTGTCATGTCTGAGAGTATTTCAGAAAATGAGAACCCCGGTGGATGTTGCTTTTACATTTAGATCCAATCCAATTATTATTATGTTTTCATCATGTTGGGAACATGAATTTGAATATTTGAAAAAACGAAGAACATTATGTTATTTTAGATAACAGCCCCATATAACTAAAATGACGCGCCGAATCTTTACCGAAATTTTATAAACATGTTAATAATACTACACATGTTCATTTGTTCAATACACATCAACGATTTCTAGAAAAAGAACCAATGATGGGCAACGTGTCTAATATACGCCCAAATTTTATTTTTTGTCTATGATTCACGTCTACTGCTCTGGAAGTTTGAATGATTATCAGAATCAGCGATGTATAAATAGAAAATAAGGCATTAATTTACTTTAAAAACTATGTCGAAATTAAAAACCATTTTTTTTAAATAAAGAACTCTATCAATAGGAACATTTACTAATTTGACGTACCTAACATTTGAAATCAAAGTTTTTAAAACTTTAAATAGTAAATCGAGTTGATACTAGCATTGTAAGACTTTTTCATTTTCTTAATGTTGTAAAGTTTTAGCCTCTTTGTTTTTTATTATGGCAATAATAATAAATATAAAACGTAATGTCACTATAGAAAGCTAAAGAGATTTTTCTAGTACCTAGATCTGAGCTTGCAAATTTTATGATACTTGATTTTGGCTATTTCGCTTCACCAAAGAATAACGTTTGGCTATAAATGTTAATTGTTATTATTCCAATTCTTTTTATGATAATTCTAATTGTGTTACCGTTACATTTTTACCTGAAATATATACCTACATAATAATATACACTAAACAAGTTTATTGTAAGATATAGAATTAGAATTGGGATCTAAAATACATTATTTTTAAATCCCTTGAAAATATGATCCTACTTATGTTATAAATGTGTTTGTATGTTTGTCACGCAAAAACGGCTGAATGGATTTGGATGAAACTTGGCACATAGATAATATACCTTGGAATAACATTTAGGATACTATTTATTTCGGGAAAATATAGAAACCTTAAAGAATAAAACATATTATATTAAGAAACATTTATAAAGGAACTAGCTGTCCCTAGCGATTTCACCCGCGTTCCCGAGAAAAAAGGACCCATGCCTTCGCCATACCATAGGCTATCTGCGTACCAAATTTCATCACAATCGGTTCTGCGGTTTACGCCTGAAAAGGTAACAAACAAACAAACTCATATTCGCATTTATTATAATACTAGCTTCCGCCCCGCCGTTTCACCCGCGTTCCCCAGGGATAAAAAGTACCTTATGTCCTTCTCCATGCCATAGGCTATCTGCATACCAAATTTCATCGCGATCGGTTCAGCGGTTTAAGCGTAACTCTCAAATACGTGAAGAAAAACTTTGGTACACCTTTTTACGAAAATTACTCTGCCAGAAGAGAATGAAATTTGGTACAGTTAAAGTTTATATTGAGAAGGAGTGCCGAAAGCTAATATTTTCATATAATATGCATTAGAAATAAATTAAATTAATAAAGAAAACATTACACACACACATGTCACCACTGTCAGTGCTTTGTCAATAACGCGGCAATGACAGATTTAAAGAAAAGAGTTCGTACCTATATGAGTGAAGTGATTTTCTTTACTTAATATATAAACTCTTTTGTTTAATTATTTAGCACGAATTTTGAGCACGGGCGACTTCTAGTAATTTTTTTTTTAATAGTTAGGATTAGGAGTGTCAACCCTTTCATCATCAAGAGACGTTTTGCTGAAATTGTTTTGATTGTGTCTAGGATTGTGTGTACCTAACTAAGATTTCTCTCTAATTGCATTTCGGTCACTGAAACCTAGATCTGTATTATAGAAACAGTTATACCTATTCTAAGAGCTGTTTTAACTGTTATAGAAATCTATGGGTATAATATATTGCTTTGTTTTATTTTAATTTTCTATTGTATGTCTCAATATTATCGATTTTTGTTTAAATGATTGAATTTACTGGATAAATAAGACTTGATTTCTCTTTAACTTTATCAAATATGTTTTAATTGCTTGTGTATTTGTTGCGTGGATTGTTTTTTATAATACTATATTGTGAAATTAATTGTTTTTGTGCAAAATAATCTTATCTCAAACCTATTTTACAATTAATTGGTGATAAGTATTATATTGTATTATCATTTCTTGTTACTTACATTTTATTTAATTTTTTCTTAAAAAGACTTTTGAAAATAATAAAAAAAACAATAGTCTGTTTCCATTACAAGTTACAACATTCCTTTTCAGTAATCACAAGTTCAGCTTTTATTTTATAACATCAAACGAAATTCATATTTCAATATTTACGAGAGAGCGCCGTCTTATTTTTAATCTCCATTGAAACGAAACTTTTTGAATTATAAAAATGGCATTACGCCAAATGAGATTTCAAAGAATTCAGATGCCTTATCATTTGTCTGGAGTAAAGAGCCACGCTAAGTACGGTATTATCACTTGCCTGAATTCACAACACTTCCTTATTAGGTAGCTGCTATTCAAAATAACAAAAAAAAAAAAGGCGCGTAACTATTTGCTATTTTGGAAACAAAAATGCTATTTTCTAAGAATATTGGATGGTTAAATAAGTTTAGATGTTTCTTACCACTCAACTCCGTAACGGCTGAATGGATTAGGATGAAATTTGGTACACAGGTAGTTTTTATTCCAAGAAAACATAAGATCCATCGGAAACGCGGGTGAAACCGCGAAAGCTAGTTTTAAAATAAGAGATATAGTACCTAATAATAGCAGGATTTAAAGGTAAAAATTGGAACCCAAAGGAAAACATTTGGACGCAGACATTGTTATTAAAGGCGAAAAACTGGATCTTGTAGAAACAGCCGTATTTTTAGGTATTACTTTAGATGATAAGCTACAATGGGGCCCACATATTTGTATATTGGTGAATAGACTTAGTTCTGCAGCCTATGCAGTGAGAAAAATTCGTTCTCTCATTGACGAATCTACGGCAAGATTAGTTTATTTTAGCTATTTCCACAGCTTGATGTCCTACGGCATCCTCCTTTGGGGTAGCGGTGCTGACATCAATAGAATTTTTATTCTGCAGAAGAGGCTGTTCGTGGAATTTACAATTTACGTCCTAGAGATTATCTTAAAGATAAATTCAAATCTATAAATATTATGACAGTGTCGTCACGGTACATTTATGAAAACTTAATTTATGTTCGAAAAAAAAACCTAAAAACAGCGACAATCGTAGCTTGAACACTAGAAATAAGCATAAACTTGCTGTACCTGTAACGCGATACGCGGCTCAGCAAAGTGAGGGACACATTCAAGGGGCAATGTATACAATTCTATAACAAAGTACCCAAACAAATTCAAGAACTATCTGTGTATAGATTTAAAAAGCTAATTAAACATAAGTTATGTAAGAAAGGGTACTATAAAGTTTCTGATTTTGTGAAATGAAAGTTCGCTCAACAAGCTATTTTATTATAACTTTATAAACATTGTAATTAGTAATTAAATTATATAACTTAAAAAAACTATAAAAATATGCCTTGCTTAGTTTCTTGCCGGAGTCTTCTCAGTCCAAGTGTATTCCGAACCGGTGGTGGTATAATCAATTTTATTGTAACGTTCATAAGTGCCTTATTAGGGCCTAAACTGAATTTGAAGTTTGGAAGGCAAAGTAATCAGTCGGAAAAAAAGTTACTGATATTAATAAAAAAAGAAAATATCTTCAATTTGATTTCCATAAAGCATACCCAAAGGTAATCCTTGAAAGTTACCTACGACAGAGATAGAACAATAGGTAACTCAACACTTTTATTTCTACATAGCAAAATTTAAAACAGTATGAAAAGCAAACATGTTTATAGCACCAGCAAACGCTCTTATTCTGAACATAACATTACGTAATCTATACACTCAGATGTTAGTGTTTACATATCACATTTCATTAATGAATTCGTGATACATTGAACGCTAACCTACTGTTCTAAGAATTTAGTTTTGATAAACAAACAGTTAATATCAAAGCGTCTACATGTGTTTAATAAATATTTGGGTGGATATTTCCGGCGGTTCATAGGTTTGATAACCTAAAGAAACTTACAAAGGGACGGTTGTTTTTATCGAGTGATGAAATCACTTGTATTACCTAGCTAGTTAAATGTAGAGACCAATCTATAGAAAATCTAAAAAAGGGGATTACTCGATTATTTTTATTAAATGTATCAATTTTATGATCTTTAATTACCAATCTAACCATAAAGAGTAGAACTTTTGATGCTATACAATTATGACGTCACAATTCAGTATTTAATTCAAAACTCCATATAAAACTTTCGTTTTGACATTTCATTAAAAGTTAAGTACCTAGCTGGTTTGATATGTCAACATACCAATTAAGAAGTAGAAGTATCAATCAGCCGAAAGTTCAACTGATCTTTGTTATCGTTGAATCATCTTCCTAACCTATATACTAATAATAATATTATAAAGCTGAAGAGTTTGTTTGTTTGTTTGGTTGAACGCGCTAATCTCAGAAATTACTGGGTCGAATTGAAAAATTATTTTAGTGTTGGATAGCCCATTTATCGAGGAAGGCTATAGGCTACTTTTTATCCCGGGAAAACACAAGATCCCTCGGGAATGCGGGTGAAGCCGCGGGGCGGAATCTAGTGCGTATATAGAACTTAATAAAACGAACACTGAATGACTGATCCGAAATTTTGAGGAATACTACTAAGAGGGTTGGAAACCGTGAGACGGAAAGTTAGTTAGGTACAGATAATTTCTCAAATAATAAAAAACACGACAATTACAATGGATTGTGAATTTGTTTTGATGACGTTTGAATATGTTTTGCAGAATTACATTTAGAATAATAACATAATTCCATTGCAAATCCATTATGAATGTAACAAGACATAAAAGACTTGAAAATAATAATGTTGAAGATACAAAAGAGGCTAAAATAGAACATTGTCGAGGTAGGGAATATGTAGTGTAATAAATAAGTCGTAGAAACAATCCATCCTTATAGAGTTATAAGAAATAACGCTATATGTATCGCTAAAGTTATATATATCTACAAAGTCTGAAATACTCATATCTAGAAGTAATAATTTTTATGATACGATAAAATTATATTCATATGACGTAATAAACCAATAAGAAATTGGTGCAAACATCTTGAAACGTCTGTAAATGTGAAGTTAGGATGTTGTGGCCACGATCGTTTGGATATTCGCCAAAATAATCAAGTAACAGCAAAACCGAATGTTCACATTGTTCACTTATTTTATATTACGGATTCTTTATTGACCATTACGACAAGCAACAATTGACCTTGCATTTGTAATTGGAACGCGACAATGTTTGATTTCTTTGTTTCAGTCCACGTTGCTATATTTGCTGAACTCTAAGCTCACGTATTTCAATGATATCATCAGTTGATTCATTATTAATTTAGTTTGCCCTTGATTTTACTATAAATACGCGTTCGGCATTAAACACATTTCGCCGAACTGCTTTAAGCATATTAACGTATTTGGTTCAATTATTAACAAGCGCTGATGTTGCTTTAGCTGAAATTTACATTATCTGTTAGTACTCACTGAATTATGTATTCACCTTGACTCTATTACTCATTCTTGCTTAAAATCCTCTTATCTAAGTAGCGCAAACAAACGTATGTTTCTGAGGAAATTTTCTTACTAACCTTAAGAAATTGTGTCCGGTTTCGAAGGACCAAATTTCACAAATTTCCAATTTTAAAGCACCTTACATCCATCTAGTTCACTTAGGGACAACGTTTCACAGGACGGCACGTTTGTAACACATAACATCACATTTTGCACTCGCAAACGTAAAATAAAAACAACTAATAAAACAAAACGAATCCAGTCACAAAGAGGACGTTCTTCGAAGCACTAAGTTACGTGAACACAAAACAAGTCACAGTTTATTTGAAAAAAGAAAATGTTATTCGTCGTAGACTACGATATGGCAATCTTCGAGGTCGCGATGCGTGCAAGCGCGACGCTAGCGGCCGAACGACTGAGGGGAATTGAACGAGACGACCGGTGAACGTATAGGCGAAGGCGAATGGTGAATGGTGAACGCATAAGGCGCATCTGACCGCGTGCGAACGCTTGATCCTGCCAACCCTCCGCGGCCCAAAATAAGTATTATTAAATACGTACATTACCTCAGCGGCTTTAACTTCTTTGTACCTTTCACAACGTTATTAACATTTTTGTATAACTTTAATGAGTTACAATGTTATTAAAGAAGTTGGTATTTAGTGGGTTTACTACCTGCTTGCTCTAACGCTACCTCTGTGGTATTGAAAGGTGCCTATATTGTGTGAAATCACAATGGGTAGATAAAATCGATGTATTGAAATGGAGGCAGATGGTTAAGTAAGGACCCGTGTAGATGGAAATACCCTGTGAATGTCTTATAGAAATATTTATATCATATTTTGATTTAAAAATATATTCTTCTGTGATAGAAATAAAATACCTGGATTTATAGATGTATTTCATCTTGAATCACCGAAGCTTGTTTATAAAGAAATACGTTCTTTGAAGTTTTTTTTGGTAGTCAAATAACTAATAAAAATAATAAGATATAAGACAGGTGCTATTAATTACAATTAGAGTATTTTTGTTGTTGTAAAAAGCCAATAAACTTTACTTTTAGAGAAATCATTAAAATATCACGGAATAACTTAAAATATGTATGTTTGGATGCTATTGGCATTCTATTATTAGTTTGTATGAAAACTGCGAATTGCTTAATGTGTCACGGTACTTAAAAAAATACAGATAATAATTAATTATTTTACTGGGAAACAATTCAACCGCTTTTGTTTTCTATATTTTATTTTTATTGTCATTTAAATTCCATTGTTACTGGTTTGAAATAAAACAATTGGTAACATTTCAGACGAAAAATAAAGAGTTCCAAATTCAAAGCCAAAAATGCTAAGAGTTTGGTTGGAAAATTAAAGACGATGAGTGAAAGCGCACTATCTTATGTTTGCCTGAGCGAGTCGAAGTTTACGAGCCATTTGTCAATATTGGTTAGTTTCCTTTCGTCATAAAGTTTATGGATACTGGCAGGTTATTTCTATCGTATTTTTTACGTAATCACTCAAATTAATGCAGGATGTTGTATGTTTAACATTTATTCTGCTATTAATTACCTGTATATTTTTTTCAATTGCTTATTAATCAATAATCGTAAAATTCCTATCTTGAATTGTTTCCTGCGACTATGGTTTCTATAACAACAAAACTGGTAGTCTAGAAGTCAAAATTGTCTTTTACTTGGTACGTATTTCTAATCATATTGCATATAATTGTGACTCAACTCCGAATCTCACGCACAGTTTCAATAAACAACATACCTACATCAATATCCTATTCCCTACCTGGTTCCACCGACCCTTCGTATATCCTACCCCTAAAATTTCCCGTTCTCATTCCCGATATATTAAAATTCCCGTAAAAATCACCGGATACGTTTATATCAAGATTGCGTACGCGCGTGCATTCAACCAATTTTATTATGCACGTCCCAATAAAACGTATAGTGGCAATTTGTCACCGACCGTGAAATAGCTTACAGGAACATTGCTGCTTCGCCATTGTGATAGTAAACTCTATTATCTACATGTTAAAGTTGAAATATCCGTTGCCGTATTGGCATTGTGTTTGGAAGGAAACGACGAAATATAGCGAGTTATAAAAGTATACAAGCAACATCTATTGTTTATAACTGATTGACTCATCAATTTGATATTCGAATTGTTTGTTGATATAGAAATCTTAGAGTTAGCAGCAAATTATCCGATTTCTCTAGTCTTAATTTACATGTTTCTTATGGAATCCTTCTCAAAATCGATATTGAAAATGAAAACTTTGAAAACTGCTTTGTAGCCTTCTTCACTTTTGTGTTTAACACTTCTCCAACTAATAATCACTTAAATGTGATGAGTTATAGTGATATGATTTCTCTAGTATAATGTTTTATATAAAAACGAAATTAATATCTGTAACATATGTTTTGTAAGCGAAAAATATAAAATATCATCTTCAGAAACGATATGCAACGAAAATACATAAAAGTGTAGGGATATAAACAAAGCTGGTTTATCTACCGCATTCAAGATTCCTGTTTACTATCTGAAAGCAGAATCTGAAACTCATGGAGCTAAGCATTAGGCAACTTATAATTATATAGGTACTTGTACTTAGCGATGTTATTCTGGTTATTGAATTGCTCTTTGCCGGTGAGTCTGATGGGTTAGATTTTTGTAAAGAAATCAACGGATACATGCTTAATCTTAGTATAAATGAGGTAAGGATTAACTGAGATAGTTGAATTTAAAACGATTAGTTGAATTTAGCCAAAATTTTAAACGATTTTGAACATTATAATAATGTACTGAAATGTTTGATCAGAGAATTGATAGGCATAATAAAATAGATATTGTCTATTCTTATAGTATAAACATTATTTTTGACAAGTGTAATAAATAATATTTCTTATATATGTGCGTATATTAAATTTAAGATAGACTGAGTCTTCAGAATACTAATGAAACAAGACTTAAATTATCAAAACAATCCCTAAATGTTAACAATACACTCATAATATCTATTGTTACAAAAGTCCTAACATATATTTTTGTCCCTCAAAATCCTCGAGGCCGCTTAAAATTTGGGTTGATGTAATCTCGTCAAAAAAATTGTATATTTAAACGTACAAATCTCACTCGCACAATTTCCAAACGAGTTAATTTCCATCCACAATAAAATGTTCATTTTTCGCAACAGAGCAATCCCTGGGCCATCGTTGAGCGGAATTATTATGCCAAACACACAAGTTTTAACAATTTGTTCCTTTACAGTTTTCATTTCAAAGTCGTATTTTACTCGTACACTGGTTCAATCACTTGATTCCGTTTCATTGGGCGTTTTTATTGAGACGTTTTTTTGCTTTGCTGCTAGTTCCAATTAAGATATTATTTTTAGAAGAAGCTGACTTGTTGTTGCTTTATTTATTAGTGGCAAAGAAAGTTAATTAATGAAAGGTGTTTCTATCTTTCCATGGGGTGAAACGATTCCTTCGTTTACAGTAGTTTTAAATTTTAATAAGGTTTTGCTTCGATCTTAGTTCGCCATCAGAGTTTTATTTCACAAAAGCAATTCAATAACCAAACAAACGCTCTTGTGTTTGAAATATCATAGTGCAGAATAGAGGAGAACAAAAATACAATGTATTACAAATTGACCTAGAAACAGCTCGCGTAGGAAACCTTTTAGTAAAAGCTACGCGGAGTTACACAACTTTTATATGTTCAACAAGAGGAGTAATAAGGGACATACCGTCGGCCCGTATCGTACAATCAAACAATGTTTTAGAGGGGGACATTACACGTATTTGGAATTGTTTAGATCCGTATTCCAGATAGCAAGCGAGAGCACCGTACCTTATATTTGTTTCGAATGATTTCAATAAACGGTCTCCCTCCGAGCATAAATAATGCATGTCGAATTTTGTACGGAGAGAGATAGCAATCGAAAATAATGGTGACTCTTCGGACTCTACATCTGTAGACTTAATCACGCAAGTACCGCTGGTGAGCAAAAACTTTCGAAGCAATTGGAACTGTATATAATTTGTTTATAAGTCATATTTGCCTGCATGGTTGTAGCATGCAGATTGATTTATTGATAATATTTGTATCAATACACAAATTCGAGTCCGTACGAATTTGGGTCAGTTTTATGAGTTTTATTGTGCTTGAATATCTTAACACTTTTGATGGTTAACTTTGATTCATGGGAATGGAATTTCAAAATTGTTATATTTAGCTTTGTGTGCAATTCAACTGTTGTAACTGTTGTATTAGTAGTAGTGATTATTCATTACCAAATTATTTTTTTTCTAGGACGATGCTTAACCATAATCTCACTATGGTAAATGATGATGTGGCTCAAGGTGTTAATTGGATTTCTGGATTCGGACCCATGACTTTCATCACGGTATGCGACGTCACTACTACCGAGCAATCATCGCTTGAAAACGTGTTATAGTTCATCGTTTTGTAAATCCTGATTTACCTACCTATATCAGCTTTATAATCATTTCTCTATGTAATCATAGTAGGGTATTAAACAAGTTTGGAAGTTATGACGGGCATCAGTTTTTGAGGCCTCTGCCCATCTACAGTAGCTCCACAAGTATTTTAATCAAACCGTGTATTTTCGAGTTCGTATAATGTAGGTACTTTCTCTTAAATTTCTTTGGAAGCTAGCCCGATCACTTTTACTTTTGCTCCGAGCTAAAAAAGTTTTTATTGTTTTTACTTTTTCGATTATACCCAGATGATTACTTGCCACAAAAAAATTGCACAGTGAGTGTTTGTATTGTATTAAAATGTTTTGCTTGCCTTTTTGCGAATTTGTTTCATTATTTAGAGGCACTATGTTATTTGTGTTATTTTGTCAATATTATAAATTAGAAATTTAAAATTTGTTTATTTAGGTATATTCTACAATTGGGTACCTAAAGAAATATTGAATATAGTTAACAATCATTACAATAACCTAAGTTTCCAATTTACAGCTAATATAATATAAAATCAATTTTAGTAGGTAAGTAAAATATTGATAAACTGCGATTTAGAAGTCATAAAGTTTTTTGACAACTTCGCCATATTTCCAGTTACAAATTACTTCCTTATTATGGAAATAGCTACCAGAAGCACCTAAAAACAATGGGTAATATATTAAAATTTAAACAGAGCCGATAAGAATCTAACAGGAACAACGGCAGAGACGATATTGATCTCGCCCCAGTACCTACGCTACCATCGCTTAAAAATTCTATATTTTTATTACTATTTGAAAGGAGTTCAGATGGAATAATTGTTCGTTCACGTGCGACCGGATGTTGGAATCAAAGGGACAAAACCATTCACCGGCCCTTTTGAGCCAAAATCGCGGTTTAATGCCAAAACAAGACGTATTGTGACAACACCAAGTCATCTATACCTTTGTTATAAAAAGCCTTGATCATTATTACCTCAGCTTAAAGTTGTGAATTGAATAACATTGATTTGGTTGGGAGTATTTTAGAGTTGGTCCATACCATGCTCATTGACGCGCTGAAGTCTCGAACGGAACTCGTAAAATCGAAACAGAGCAGTGTAAAAGGAAAGGCAGATGAATATCGAGATGAGAAAACCGCTATTATGCATGAGACACACGTGTCATCGGTTCAACTAACAGAACCTGTTGTATGAGACCCAAATTAAATATGGAAAGTAAATTTTATAATTATTAATCGAAGGTTTAGATGGATTGAGTGATAAAAGATCTTGGGCCATTTAAGAAATGAAGCACATACATTCCGTATGTATGAATAATATTATCATTTTAAACAATTCACTGAAAGACTTTCGTATTTTAAAGTAATTGAACGAATTTGACATTATTTAAGTTTAAGCTTCCATTTATCATCATCAACTTCAGCAGGAGTACAAGTTTTGTGGATGCTTGTTTCTCAATCACGTCGTAATGGTTAAGTAAATTTGGATAAAATTTAGCACATATAATATGATTATTTTTATCCCGAGAAATCATGAGGTCCCTTGGAACGGATAAAACTAGTCTTTAAGGCCAGGGTGAATAAATATTTTCTGGGCAACCGTGCTACTTCCTCAGCGTCGTCTTTTATTCTTTCTGGGGTCAGTCGATAGCCAAACGTAAGCCCATTTTACATTAAATAGAATATAAAAATAATTTAGTCCGTCGTCAAATAGAAAAGTTGAAATAACCTTTGCACTTCTCAGAAGTGTAGTGTTACTTATAATAAATACACAAGCTAATTAGTTTATATTCTCAGTAATAGTTACGTTTAATGCTTATTAGGCATGTTTCGAGTTATAGAGTAGTTGGCATGGCAACGGTTCAAATAAATATGGTCATAATAAATTTACCTACGGCTTCAATAAATTGATATTATTACTGAATTCAAATATTTCATAACATTTATTCCAAAATACTGTTTTATGTCGTTTGATCGCTTTGTAAAGAATTTTCCATATCTTTCTCTAAATATGGACTGTTTTATTTCTAAATTGAATGAAATTTGTCGTAAAAAATGTAAATTTAATGAGATTTATCGTACAAAAATGTAAATTCTTTTGAAAGATCAAATGCTGTTTTGCTTTAGTTATTGGTGATGGTTGCCATGAGTAAAAAATGTTTTCAAAAAAACAAAAGGCACCATCGTCAGGATCACATGCGTTGGTCCAACTCTCTCCAAGTGTGTCACAATTTTAAAAGACCATCGAGACACGTCAGTTTTATTCTTAACAAAAAAATAAAACGAATCGTACAATTTCATTTTGTTCTCGGTTCTCTTGCGAAAATTTCTTTCAATAGCACATTTTACTCGTCGCTCTAAGTTCAAGAAAGGATTCCAAGTTCCAGTACATCTTTAGCGCTGTTAATTTGTCCGCCTTTTGTACTTTGAAAATCTTAGAGCTTGAGTGTACCGGTAGGATGCTCTTGAGACAATGACTATTGGAAGGCTAGTCGAAACTTTTAGCATGGCTTTCACTTAAATGGCGTTCAAAACTTTGTTTTGAACCATTTCATTCCGCATTGTTGAACAACTATGGATCATTTTTAAACCATAATATAGGCTTTTAAAATAAATATAAAAAAAATCTTAAACTATTAATTAAAAAAGAGATAGTAAAAAGCAAATAAATCAATCGTCCTGAATGATATACCAAATTTACGATGACAAGAGAAAAATATTTATGGAATATAGAAAAAGGCAGGCCGACACGTTCGAATCTTCAAATATTATTCCAAAATCGGGTATAAAAAGTAGTCGGATCCTCATAAGTATGTAAGAAAAGAGCAAACGCAAAACATCGCGATACAAAAAATCCAAATAAAGAATCCATTACCATCGCATTCGTTATTCCAGCGTCCATTATTTGTTTTTTTTTCAAGTCCATCCATAGATATTACGTAGCCGGAATAGGAACCGCGGACCGTTTGAAAGGAATCCCTGTTTATTATACCGTTTGGTGAAGGTTTTCGCGAAATGATATATTACTCTTGTTGATCTCTTTCGAGATTAGATATTTGGCGTGTTTCACGAACTTCCGGTGGGCTATTTATCCATCGCATAGTAAATATGGAAGGCTGTATTTGTAATGAAATATCGTTGAAAATATTATGAAATACAAATACAAGAAGTTTGCTTGCCCTTTTAACATTAATGAATACATAATCTTATTATTTAAAAAAATAAACAAAATCACCTATCGTTATATAGCGTTAGAAATTATTTTTATGTTTTGATTCCTTAAAATATATTATACCGTCGCAGCTAGCCGCCATTATTCGATATTCGACGTGTTTGTCATTTGTTTTATTTTGCAATTATTATAAAAAATGTAGTATAATGTAGACTTATCAGTTATCTGGTTTCTGGTATCTGCTTAGCTTAGGATCGTGTCAAAGTAAATAGAGCTATAGTTGAATATTATGCGCATATGCTACCAAGACTAATATACTGTTATACTAAATAGCTTTCGCCCCACGGTTTCACCCGCGTTCCCGAGGGATCTTATGTTTTCCCGGGATAAAAAGTAGCCTATAGTCTTCCTCGATAAATGGGCTATCCAACACTAATTTTGTTTTTTATTCGAACCAGTAGTTCCTGAGATTAGCACGTTCAACCAAACAAACAAACATACTAACAAAATATATAATATATTATATCGTTACCGCAGCGAAGATAGCTCTAGTACCTGTTGGTAACAGAACTTGCGCTAACGCATCTTGTTATCGGTTAAGGCGACGATATACGAAAAAGGTTTTCTTTGGATTCTTTATTCCAACAGATTTATAAAAAATATGTGTTTAACTACAGGATTTATGCAATGGAAAAATGTTGTTCTTTATTTAATTTTATTTATTACATTCAAAGATCAAATACAAAAAAAGGGAAGTGTTTTGTTACTTTTCCAATTCCATTTTTTTTAAACCTCTCTCCCCCGTTAGTTTAGTGTAGGACCAAGGAAATTCGCATAAATCGTCACCTAAATAGACGAATACCACATAGTAGATTGTACAAAGCGTTCCAGACTAACGAACTCGAAAGCAAACTCCCGATGCAACACCACCACCACCTGAACACGAACAATGTACGATTGCTCATTAAAACTCATTACTGAGTTCAAGAGGAGTTGGTTATTTTGATTTATGTTGTAGTAAATACTGTATTAGTAAGTACATTACGAATGATTTGCTTTACTGTTATTCATACTAACTCGAAGTGCTTTGGATTCTGACTGAATGTCTTATAGGTACTTTGTGTTACATAGTGAAACAAACATCCATCTATTTATACTACATCTGTAGAACTAACATTATATAATTTCTTTACTATTTTTTTTATAGTATTTACTAGTAAAATAGTAACAGAATGCAAAGAGGTTTATTTTTCTTTTTCTTGTCTGTCTGTTTGAATACGCTGATCTTTGAAACACACAGGTTGTTGTTGTTTTGCGCCTTGATTAATTTTTATTTCATCGAAATCGGGTGAAAGGAAGAAATATATTTATAAGATATTTTATAATGTCTACGGGAGCGAAGCCGCGGGCGAAATGCTAGAAAAAAGACATTTGAATTCCTAGTAAATTATAGTTGGAACAAAAACGTTAAATATTAGAGAGGTAGAGCATAGCGATATGTCGCTCAAAGAGCAGCTCGACTGGGGAAGTACCTCCACCTTACAGACAGAATAACTTTTTTTTTTGATAGGACCAGAAGGTGGTGGGTCCAGGAGACCATCTTCCACCGTTACGCGGATAAAGCGGCGAGCGCTGAGGGCTCTCAACCGCGACTTAAAACTAAAATAGATTTAGGGCAACGGTAGCCTGAGGGTGCCCCCTGTGGGGCTCGACCTCGGCTCAGGACGTTGCCGGGGGAATAGGACTTAGCATGCAAATAAAATATATTAATTATGGATCGGGCGGATTGCTAATAAGCAGCTCGGGCCGCGTACAAACGGGACGAGACTGAGAGGGACGTCGCGACGGTCCTCGCCGGCGAGGACGAAATTTTGGTTGCCGGTTATGTATCTGTGCTTGTTTTCGGGTTTGGTCAGCCTCGATCTGAGCTAAGCAGCCAAATAACTTATATAGTTGTGTTCCTGCGCGTGAGTAAGGTCGCCAGAGCTCATCGGGGCGGGGGGAAGGGTCGGCAACGCGCGAGTGTTACCTGGTGTTGCAAGCGGGCCGTGTGCTTGTTTGCCGATAATTTTGTATAAAAAAATATATATTTATATATTTTATAAATATATAAATATTTTTTTTTTTTTACATTGTTATAATTAGTAGACTTCAGTTATATCATAAGATGTGTACTTTTTGTTCTTGTTTTTATTTCCCTTTTTAATTGTAAATATCTAGACACACGTGTGTTAAGTATTATTTTGTAAGATTTGTTTTCATAAATATTTAATTTAATTAGCATCATACGTAGTATAATATATGTATGTATAAATTATAGAATTTTTTAAATTTTTAAATAGATTTCGAGAATCAATCAATTTCTATAAGCCAAAACACACTACTATCTGTTGTACCACACAAAAACTGATCCAGAAATCATTCACGTGCCCACCTACATCCAAAACCAATAGAATTACCTCTCTTTGACTGGTAAACCAAAGAACCCGTCTACCTGTCTCTTTCAGGGAACCATGGGAGCTAAACAAAAGGGACCTTTTTGCTTTTTACCTACCTTATCCTGTCAATATATAGATACGATATATATCAAATTTTGTGAGATTTATAGACACGTGTTACGTGTTCTATCAGTCAAATTGTGAGATAAAAACGAGAAACTCTTGTTGTAGATTACATTGATGAAAGCTTTCACGACCATTTGTAAAGTAATTTTTTTTATGTAGGTGTAGATTGCTTTATATTGTTACTAGCTTCCGCCCCGCGGTATCGCCCGCGTTCTCGAGGGATCTTATATATTCCCAAGATAAAAAGTATCCTATATGTTAATCTATCTGTGTGCCAAATTTCATCCAAATCCGTTCAGCCGTTACGGAGTCAAGTGGTAACATCTCCATATATACAAACTTTCCAATCTAAGTATATATTATTTAATAATTTAATATATATAAAACAAAAACGTGTTAGTTACACCATTTATAACTCAAGAACGGCTGGACCGATTTTTATGATCTTTGATTTGTTGGATTTGTCTCCGCCCCGAATAGCAGAATGAGTAAATTTTTTTATTTTTGAAATGATTTCTTTTAAACCTATTGCAGAATTATAATAATTTTCTATTTATATATATATGGATAGATATGGATCTAACGGATCAAAAATCCTCAAAATTGCATCAAAGAAAGCTGGTGGAACCTATTGGTCTCAATCAATACAGTTTCTTGAAAGTTCTTTGTCGAGCAAAGAGATGCTTTGACGGTTGCAGCTCAATTTATTTACAGCTATAATGATACCATTAGTGCAAAAGCTATAATCCTTTATTCCAGCTTAGAATAAAGGAGTGAATCGTGCTGAGTTTTGTACTGGGAGAATTTTAAATTTGAACACACTGTATTTTCTACTTATAATAATATTTGTGAATGATTTACTTACAGTTAGGTATAGTATAAGAATTAAACGGTATTTTACTCCAAATTTATAGAAGCCTGATGACCTATACCTGTCACTGACAATATAGGTCAATCAATCAATGACATTTATAATGAGCCATCTCTGGGCAATAATAATCATATATTAACACGAGCCTTGCCCCGCGGTTTCACCCGCGAACCCTTTAGAGGTGAATTTCTAAAAATCCTTCCATAGTGGATGCCTACAATGTATAAGGTATAAACCGTTGATATATTCACCCAGTCAGTCAGTTTTTACCATTTTATATAGGATGGTTTTTTAGTCACTGGCAATACTTGCAGGGGTCGAAGTACTCATCAACATGAACTACTTTTATTATAAGACTAACTCTGATATCGCGTAAAATAAAACAGTTGCTTTATACATTTTGGTCGAGTAGGTATTGAATTTTTGTATGGAACAGTTAGTCTTTTGATAAAAGTTGTTCATGTCGATGAGTACTTCCACCCCTGCAAGTATTGCCAGTGACTAAAAAGTCATCCAGTACCTATACAGATTATTTAGGCTTTCAGGAACTAATTAGTAAAATTGATTTTCTTATGATGAGTTAGTATTTCACCGTAGACTTCATCATCATACCTTACCCCACCTTCATCAGAATCTTTGAAAGAAAGTTAGTAATCCAGACGCAGGAGTGAGGATTATCTCCAAAAGATCAATATACCAGAATATACCTACTACTAGATTAGATAGGCCACTTTCTACACAGATACGTAACATTTCAAATGACCCTGACCCCCTTATATCCGCTTTTATTTCAACACCAATAAAACAGCGGCTCACGAATCACTTAAACAAAATTTGAATAGGATTCCCAACAAAATGTAACCAGACAAAGAGCTACAAAACTTTGCCCTATAAAATTTCAACCTTTCCTTACTTACAAACTTTACCTTTTTCTTTCAATGCTTCATCATCAAAGGTCGTGCAATAAAAATATTCTATGGGGAAAGGATTATCATCAATTTAAGGGTCGGATATTTGCATAGGGCAGGCGTGCCGGCTCGAGTTGGGACATCGGCCTAGACGCGGGTAAGGCCCGCGGCGACCGGTGCAATGTGACGCTGCCCTATTTGGGTTCATGTTTGTATCCATTGTTGTACGAGGAAAACCGGAATATAACAATTTCCGTAGGTTTTGGCCCATACGTTATTATGTCCACAGATTATGTCAGACATTCCCTGAAATTCAACTTTGTTTGACCAGTTTGTTTATGAATGTTATAAGTTTCAAGGAAGTTTCAACCTGTTCTTGGAACTCAATAAGCTGTTGTTTTTATAATTTATAAAAATAATTCAGTCTAATGATATTATTACAATGAATATTTCGGTGAAGGAAAGCATCGTGAGGAAACCAAAACACGGCATTTGAAACCCAATTCCTTCTAGACCTTGTGTGCCTACCACCTTTGGTCACATCATCACTTACCATATTGAGACTGTGGTCAAACATAAACCTGAATAGGTTGCTCTTGTTCAATATATCGCTTCAATAAACACTTTTGCTTTTAAGATTATAAAAAAAAAAAGTCGATATAAAACTCATTCGACAAACACCGTGCATCAACGGGCACCCACACGATAGCATCTCCACTCCACTCAGCCCGGGGCGATCGTGTCGGACCAATAACGCCTTCGCATCGCATCGCATCGCGCTAACATCGCGCATTTCTGCATCACGACATCCCATCTCTATAACTGTTGTGTTCCTAAATCTTGCGCATATTGTATGCACTTGTAAGTCCTAGTAAAGGAATAGAAAAATCTGTTTGTTTATAATTTATATCCGTTTTCCAGAATTATAGACATGTATTTTAGCTTTGAACCGTAATTGCCTTACCACGATTTAGCCCACATCCCCATATTGAGAGCCAGTTTCATCAAGGCTTTGTGGAATTATCACCTTCGGCCACATTATCACTTACCATAGTAGGATTGTGGTCATAAAACAGACAATGTACAAAAAAATATATCATCAAAAATGGGAAAATTTTCAATTTTAAAAAGTGCAAGTCTTTCGAAATTCTCACTTAGTGTGCGTTTTAACTTAACAAACACACCCTCCAAATATCATGTCTCTACGTTCAGCTACGACCCAGGAACATAAAAATGCTGGCTTATTCTTCAATATAGCATTTCTATGGCGAGAAATAACTAATGTGACTATTATTATTGGAACTACCAATAAAGCCGAGTAGATAGGCCTCCCCTGAGGATTTCTAATGAACTGGAAAAATTCCAATAAAAATTTACGTTTTGCACATTATTCTAATCGTGGTAAATAATGGTTTATGATCCCCAAAAACGCAGGTGAAACAACAGTAAAAAAGCTAGTTGAATATCTGTAACTCGTATAAGCCTTTAGGCAAATCTCTGAGTGATAGGTCTTGGAGAGTTATGTCGACTCTCGTGATAGCCGAGTCGTGAGATCATTGCTATGATTTGAAAACGAAAGTTTAGATTGATTCCAAAAGCCTTTGTGAAAATTTTATTTTATACGTTTGAGTCAGGCCGCAAAAACTGATTTGTTTCAATGATATCGAAATTACTACTCAGTCTCAAAATTTACATTAATTTATGGTGAATTGGAAAAATTATAGATTTCGATCTTAAAGATAATGGAATTACCTAATAGTTATTTGAGAAGTTAGTTCTATATTATAGTTATATATATTGTTATTATAGTTTAAGCGATAACGGATAAAATTACACAATTTTCCCCTGCAGTACCTACCTGAATAAAAAGTGCCTATGTCACTATGAGACCCATAAACAATCTCTATGAAAAAAAAATACTGAAGTGTATAAACCTTTCATATTTTAACTTCACCTAAAAAAATGCTCTAAAATATTTATTTAATAATTATAATTACATTATTTTATTAAGGCGATGATAGCTCAGTGGTAGTGACGTCGGACGCCGCGGCGAAGGTCGTGGGTTCGAATCCTACAATGAGCTTGAGCTTTCGGTGAAGGAAAACATCGTGAGGAAACCATAGCACGGTGGTAGGGTACTTTGTAGTACCCGCCTGGCTGGCTACCACCCTCAAGTTGAAAATCTGTCGCCAAACACCTATTGGTGTGTTCCGGCAGCTGCACTTGAGAGCCAGATCCTTCTAGGCTTTGTGTGCTTACCACCTTCGGCCACATCATCACCTACCATAGTGAGATTGTGGTCAAACACAAGCCTATACAAAGTTTAAAAAAAAAAAAAAAAAAAAAAAAAAAAAAAAAAAAAAAAAAAAAAAAAAAAAAAAAAAAAAAAAAAAAAAAATTTACGTCAAAGATTAAATAAATCCTATTAATAATCAGACGACTCAAACAATAAAGTTGAATCAATTAGCAATACAATCAAGTCCCGGGGACTGGATTTTCGATTCAGCTCGGAAGAAGTTGTGCCAGAGTCTAATGGAATATAAATTTTCTGACTTGAGCACAGAATTATTTTTGAATTTGACGGTTATTTTTTTAAAATAGTTTTTTTAAATTATAATTGGCAGATTGATTTGTTTAGACTGGATTCATTATTGCAATGTGACTGCAGTTTCATAATTTGGAACTAAATCTACAATACTCATAATAAAAGTATGGCAACATACTTTATTTTATTTATTATTAGCTCATAATAACTCGTTGCAATGCCATTTTATATTTATTTTTTGTCAGAAACCATTGGGGTGTACGACCCTTTGGTGAGCACCAAAGTTTCGCAATCGAATGAATGATATACGAGCGAATACGTTACCAACAAACAGATAGACAAACATTGATTTTATATACATAGATTAACATGACATGTCTACATAACTAATCTATGAACAATGCAGCTAGATTTGTCGTATAAATGAATATTTCATACGGTGCGCGTCTCAAGCGGTATATTCCCGACAATTGGAATTTGCGTAACCTCCCACTCTACATCACAGTGTGTGACAGAGACGGCAGTTTCAATTGGGGACTTGTGTGGAAGTGAATCAGGCCGCAGGATTAGGAGACGATAATGAGGAAAGACGAGAGTTTACTTTTCATTTTCCGAAGAGATTCTCCTCGCTTGCATACGGAGACGCAAGTTTAGCTCCTAGATTGGGTAAGTTTCAATCGGATGAAGATGGCTTCCTGCGTTTCGTTCCGTTCGAAATGTTTTTGTTTTCATAAAGTTTTTACGTGTATCTAACAGTAAGTTTAGAGATCGGAGTTTGAGGTTTATGGAAAGTGGAGGATGTTTAAGCTTTTAAATTTTAATATATTTTTAAATAAATACTATTACATTGGGGCATTCGGCTTAGCATGTTAAGTGATAAAGAGGCTCAAGGTAAGATATCTAAGTTTTACAATTGGACGAACAATCTAGCTTACTTAAGAATAGCACAATACAATAGCTATTGTTTATTTCATATTAATTGTGTGAATGAAAAGTAATTAATTATCTCTATATATAATATAACATAGATATCTCTTTATCTGTCTGTCCATTAGCATCAGACCACTGCATAGATTTTGATTCAGATTCAGTTAACTGGGTAATGCTGTAGTAAGACTCGCAGATAGAATTGCTTACAAACATACTTTGAGTAAGGTCGCCAGGGCTCAACGAGGAGAGGAACGGGTCGGCAACACGCGAGTGATACCCCTGGTGTTGCAAGCTTTCATAGGCTACGGTAACCGCTTACCATCAGGCGGGCCGTAAGCTTGTTTGCCGACAATGTTGTATAAAAAAAAAATTAAGTGAGAGTCAGGACTTTTCTTTTTACTCGTACCTATTGATGATGGAACAAAGCACCGCTATACTAGTTACTGATGTAGAAGCCTAATTTAAAGAACTCAGTACAAAGTTGGCGGGAGAAAAACTTAAATTGCCTGTTAGTAGCTTTAATCTTGCACAATTTAAAACTAAAGACGCAGCTCCAGAACGAATCGCCCGATCACATTCCCGAATGCAGTTTTAAAAGTTTCATGTATGCAGGTTCGATTATTGGGCTGTAATGTTATTAGGTACCTACATCGTTGTTTGAGGAAAATGGCAGATGCAGCCGGCTGAATTTATTTATTTCTTTCTTTTTTTCTTTCTTATCTTAATAAGTAGGAAGAGTATTAAAGCTATATTAATAAGGTTATCAAGAAGTCATGTTTAATTAATCCTTATCCTAACTTTATAATATTACAAGCTTCCGCCCCGCGGTTTCACCCGCGTTTTCCCAGGGATCTTATGTTTTTCCGGGATAAAAAGTAGCCTATGTTCTTCTCCATACCATAACAAACAAACAAACTCACTTTCGCACTTATAATATTAGTTAGGATAAATGCGAATGTGAGTTTGTTTGTTTGTTACCTTTTCAAGCCTAAACCGCTGAACCGTTCGCTATGAAATTTGGTTCGCAGATAGCCTATGGTATGGGCTACTTTTTTTTCTCTGGAACGCGGGTGAAACCACGGGTAACAGCTAGTTCTCGTATAAATATTCTCGTCAATACAATCACAGTAGGTAAACTATCAATTAAGTTTTGGGATGTTAATAAATATTAAATATCCTGGGACATTCCCCACACACGGCCATCTGATCCCAAACTAAGCAGAGCTTATACTATGGAAACTTGATAATTAATTGATATTACTACATTTTTTCTAAATATATACATATATAGATAAGATACACCCAGACTCAGGACCAACAGACATGTTCATGCACACACATGTCTGTCCTGGGTAGGATAGGAAATTCGAAATTACGGCTTATGGCGTCAAACGTAGGGTGTGTCTTACCAATTGCGCCAATCGGCCCTTTCAGACGTTCGCGTTGGTTGAATAAACATTTTTCAATGAATAAAAACAAGGCTCTCTCATTCTGTTTCACTTCATAGACAATACATGTCCCATACAGTTAAATCAAATAGATATAAGTAGCAAAGAAACACACTAGGTTTAATATTTGATCAAATTAAAAGGCTTTGCAATGCCAGTGCGTTGCGGATAATATACGAATTAATGAAATATGAAATATATCCGAACTGCGTGCGGTTGGAACGTAATATTTAAATCGATTCCGCGATAATAACGCGTTCTGTTCACAATATGAATGCAATATGACGATTTAACGACCGACTGCTTTTCTGTTCCGAGGTGCATTTCAATTAATACTGTATACTGCGGATTTATTCACATGAAAATAGCGTATTTTTGAAAAAAGCTAAATGCAAAAAATATGCTTCTTATAATTCATATTATACTCAATGTCAAATAGAAAATGCAGTTATATTTTACAGATTTTTAAATAAGATAGGTGCTTTTAACTGGACCTACTTGGTAAATTGAACTTTAGATGGATGTTTTAAGTCTTCAAATTGAATGAATAACTGTAGCTTCAACCTAAACAATAGGTATCTTAAGCACTTTAAGCAACAAAATTTCCCACCGGCATACCTTTATAAAGTAGGTCAAACGCTCTCATTCTACAATATAGTATAATGCTACTGCATATAATATGAAGAGCGTATGAGATGGCTTTAAATTGTCAAAGTTGAATTCTAGCAAATATCCACCGACATAAATTTGCAGTCGCTATTCGAAAAATACACTAAAATATACTCTTACTACATAGTATTAAAGATCCTTATGATTATTACCAACGACAAATATAACATTGTTTATTGTCATGTTATAATACTTACCATATTATATTTTCAGGACCCATTGTGATAATAAACCTTACGGTCCTTTATTTAAAGATACATATTGGTTTTACGGGCCACTTTATTAATTTTGTATCTCCGTTACCTAAGTAGCGTGGCTCTTGAAGTGTCAATTGCTTGACATGGTGGTTCATCGCTGTGTCTTGTAACATTGAAGTTGCAATGGGAATATAGCTCGTAAACCCATGGTCGTAAGGTCGTGCTTATGGTTACAAGTGCAGATAAGTTAAAAGTTACCTGTCATTTTAGACGCATTCAATGCATAGTGTATTTGTTTTGGGATACGGTTTCCAATGTTATTTTTGAATGCGCAGTTTTTATAAACTAGCTTCCGTCCCACAGTTTTACCTGCTTTCCTGGGTAAAAAAATATCTTATCTGTTAAGACAAAATATATTCTATCTGTGTGTCAAATGTCATCCAAATCGGAGTGGTAACAAACATACATACACGTAAAGTTTCACATTTTTAATATAAGTAAAATTAGAACTTGATGGAATGTTCCCATTGTATAGATTGACAATTTTGAAAATTACAGATTATGTCACTAATAGTAAAAAATATATATAGGCTAGACTTTACACATATTACCTACTCTTATACATAATATTATTCAAGTAACTCATAGTATAAAGTAAGTAAACTATATAGTAGGACATAACGGAATACTCAGTGCGATATTAAAATTTATTACTTATTTATTTTCAGTTGTTACGTTTTTTATATCTGTCACTCTAAAAAAAACCTCTACTCGGAGTACAATTGATACACCTATTTTAAGGCGATGATAGCTCAGTGGAAGTGACGTCAGACGCCACGGCGAAGGTCGTAGGTTCGAATCCTACAATGAGCTTGAGCTTTTGGTGAAGGAAACCATTGTGAGGAAGCCATAGCACGGTGGTAGGGTATTTTGTAGTACCCGCCTGGCTGGCTACGATCCTCAAGTTGAAAATCTATCGCCAAACACCTATTGGTGTGTTCCGGCAGCTGCACTTGAGAGCCAGATCCTTCTAGGCTTTGTGTGCTTACCACCTTCGGCCACATCATCATCTACCATAGTGAGATTGTGGTCTAACACAAACCTATACAAAGTAAAAAAAAAAAAAAAGTAAATAATAACATTTTTGTGAAATCTAAAAGAAGCCTCGCAATCCGTATGACTCGAAGAATAATAATGCGGGAAAAACAGCGATTCTCAATTTCCTTGCCATACATAAATTTTTATACTGTTCTCTAATGTCAAAATTCGCGGCGGGATTTCCATAGAGCAGTTTCAAGATAACCGTCAATAAGTTTTTATTCAAACGAAATTGAATCGGCGCGAAAACGGTTGTGCCAAAAAGTATATTGTATGTTCGAAATATAAAAACGACTTCGAAGCGAGAACTGTTCATTCCGCCGGAATTGTTTATCCGAATGTCGCTGAAATGTGCCAGGTGGTTCGAGAAATCAGGTGTTATGTGTAATGTCTAATATACTGCTTTTGCTTTCTTAATAAATGTTTTATATACCTACGGGGATGTATTATAAGAAAGTTATTTAAACATTATTTATGTATTTTAAAGTATAATATTTAATGAAAAAAAAAACTCGAAAAGCTAACTAAATAATTGTGAATTTTAAAAATAACATTTTTCCAACCTGACTATGACATTTATCTTCCGCGTATATGAAAGATGTAAACCGTATCGCTGGTGCAAAATAATCTCGCTGCTTTTATTACAACCCGATATAATATAAATTCTTTACTGCAAAAGTTACAAGAGGGTTAATTGGCCATTTTGCCAAATTATATTTTACAAAAAAAGTTACATCTTTAGTTCACACGTATTTTCTTTAGATAAATATTTTATCAGACTTTATTAAGTTTCATAAAAATATTTAAACTTGCCTTATATACCGAATAGATAATAATGTAAGAACCTATGTAAGAACTCACCTTAACTCTAAGTGATATTCATTGTATGAACCTGAAACAAAAAGATCACAGACTTAGGTTACATGTTTCAACACTAATTTATCAATTAACTAGCTTCCGCCCCGCGATATTACCAGCGTTCCCGAAGATCTGATTTATTCCCCATTAAAGTTCCCTATTATTCTATTAGTGACAAATTTCAAACCACACATCCTTTTGCATTTATAATACTACTAGCACAGCTACTAGTAAGATAAAATAAGATAAAACTACCTATACACCTATCAGTAACTAAGTAAAGATTAAAAAAAAACTTCTCTATGTATTTTGTATTTTGATGGATCCAACATATCAAAGATCTAACATTAAATTGCTTGATGTATATTTTCATATCACTAAAAGTTCATACAGCTTACGCATCGAATGTAAAATGGCGACCTTGAATCCTGATACCGCAAATATCATCGTAAACATAACTAAAAATTCGGCCCAACTCGGCCCATCTCGTCCCAACATATCCCGTGTCATATCCGTAACGCGAGGCGTGGGTTTAATTCATCGGTTATTGGTCGTATTTCCCGATATTATTCCCGAATATTTTTCGGGTTTTTTCGTTCTATATCCCAGTTCGGACGCTCGTAAAAACCGGGATGATCCTGGCCCATCGAAGCTTCACGCCGATATGAGAGATACCGGGTTCGGGTTTTATGTCCTGTTGTAAGTTAGAAGAGTTAGCAGGCGTATTATATTGTTTCGAATGAATAGAATAAATTAATTTGCAGTTGTCTTATAGGTATTGTAATGGTCGGAATACATGTAAACCATCTGGTATAATATCGATAGGCGATGTTGACCAGCCCTGCTACATCAAATTATTACCTAAACAAAATAAATATTGTGTAGTTAAGCCACAGCTTAGCTTCCTATGCAATGCTTTGCAATTTTGTATTTTGATAAAACAAAATAGAAAGTATAAAACAAATAGGTAGTTATTTTTGATAAAACAGCATTTTGATGAAAAGCCAGAAAAAATAAGAAAATTAAGGTACAAATGTATGAAAAGTTTATATTTTTTAGCAATTTCAGGGTTGGTCCCATAGTAAAAGTTGTTCATATTGATGAATACCACCTGTTTAATGTACCTACTGTATTTTAATTAGAAATAAACCTGTATTTTTTTTCCAAATAATGACCTTACATAAACCTACAGTTTTATGATGACCTATCTACATAGATTTTTTGAACCCATAATAACTTACAATTAACGAATATCACATTCATTGATACTTCTGCTTCACCGCTTTAGCTCTCAAATCACGGCAAGTTGCAATTCAGTGAGCTGAGTAATATTTCATTTTTTTTTAAGTTTAAACCTTGTGATGTCGGGATGTGAGTTGTATATTGAAAATCATTATACTTTTGGGATTTAATCTGTAAGCCAACTTGTATACTCCAACTCTTAAATTCTGACAGTCGATATTGAAGATTTCTACGACAATAAAATATTGTACTACCATATAATTTACTTACCGTAAGATTGATCTTTATGTTGTTTTTAATGTAGACCAAACCTAGACTTTAATTTAAAATATTAGATTGCCGTTAATGACTACGACATAACTATTATTACGAAATATATTTATTTTTCATTTTTTTTTACTAACTATAAACATTAATTTAATTAGAACCTACTGCATATTTTTCAATTTTTTATTCTCACTAATGATATAGATAAAAAAAAAGAGTTTGTTTCATGCAATTTACGTCTATAAAGGCATAGAGAATACGAATCTTTTTACCTTTGAAAAATCAATCGTTACCTCTGGAACGAAAAAGAAACCAACTAAAGCCAATGACATATTAATTCAAGATTCACCCACGACTCGTTCCCGAGCTCTCAGAAGCCCAGCTTTCAGACTCAGCAGAGTATATCCGATGATAATTAATTTATCCCACAGTAATCACCTATCGAGTCGGGAAATTAGCTTGCCACACACTGAGGGACATGTCTTCTTACCGGCCGGGCAACCGCCTTAACTCGGCAAATTAGTTTTGGAGAAAACAGAATGCTTACTTGACCGTTGTTTTGGAAAAAGTCTATTTTCAGATATTTCTTGTAACATTATTGTTACGTCATTATTTTTGTCAATTACCTAGTTATTTTTGTGTGTATCTAGTTTTAGCATTTACTTTTAGCGAGGTCGATTGTTTCCTGACATGTTAGTAAGTATATTTATATTTTTACCTATAATAATCCTAACTAATATTATAAATTCGAATGTGACGGTGCCACGGCATTCGACGATCCTTTAAGACTTTATATAATGGACACCTGTTTAATAAAGGGGTTCGAGACTCGCCGATTTGCTCGGATTTTATCATACAAGCTCATCGAGGCTTCGGGAGACCAACGGGCTGGGATCTTTTTATCATAGTTTGTATTTTATAAAGACTTTATACTATAATGGACACCTGTTATATATTACTTTTTAGGCACGAATTATAAAAAAAAATACACAAACATGTCGCCCCGTCTTTAATTTGTACCAAACATTATCAATGACAAGAATTATAAAAATATAGTACAATTACTTTAAAAACTGAAAAATTCCAATACAACATTATATTTTTAGTATTTTACACAACATTACAGGTTACATATTCGCAGTCAATAACTAAAGCTACCCAGTTTAGGTACCTACCTACTGGCCACGTACAGTTTTGATAGTGCATAGACTCCCCGGAGAGCCGTGTGAGGTAACTTTGCCGACAGAGAACCGTGGG
This sequence comes from Tetheella fluctuosa, assembly GCA_951216915.1. Lineage (NCBI taxonomy): Eukaryota > Metazoa > Arthropoda > Insecta > Lepidoptera > Drepanidae > Tetheella > Tetheella fluctuosa. The sequence continues at coordinate 14,283,999 of OX578214.1, forward strand.
ATCTTATCGATTGGGATATTATGGTTGACTTTTGTCTAAGCAACAAGAATATTCTGGGATATATCTCTTCATTGATCATAGGTCTTATATTGTCGGTTTTTCACTTTGTATAGGCTTGTGTTTGATCACAATCTCACTATGGTAAGAGATGTGGCCGAATGTGATAAGCACACAAAGTCTACAAGGAACTAACATTCAAATGCAGCTGTCGGAACAAATCGATAGGTATGTGGTGACAGATTTAATTGAGATCATCATAAGGGTTGTACAAAGTACCCTACCACCGTGCTATGGTTTCCTCACGGTGTTTTCTCTCGCCGAAAGCTCAATCTCGTTATAAAATTCGAACCCACGACCTTTGTCGTGGTATCCGACATCACTACGATTGAGCTATCATCGCCTTAATTAAACTATTAGGTATCTCACTAACTTATTCTACTTGTAAACATAGGCCTGCCCTTTAGATTTCCAAAACTGTCATATATGGCATGCAGTGTATATAGCGGCTCATCGGTTTTTATTTCTAAAATTCGACCTTGCTGATTGAAATTAAAAAATAAAATGATAAGGATTTTTGTTTTGCCTAAACTCCTATGTTTTTATCAACGGCCAACTCTGACAAAAAGTAAGGAAACGTTAACAGTAAGTTATTGAATAAAAAGTACATAAAATATATTATCGAACACAGAATTATATTACAGACTCTGATAAAAAACAAGATTTAATTTAATTTTTTTGGTCCGAAACGTGACATTATGACAAAGTAACCGCAATTTCAAGGAAAATATCGAGAAAGAGCACTGACCTGAGTGCCTGAGTACCTAACTCCTCGGAACAATAATAATAAAAATAATTTAGAAAACAAAATCAAGATTCCCTTAGAAAAGAACGAATTTACGTATTTAAATTTCTTCTCGTTTCAAAAACACATTAAGCGACCTTCGCGAAAATATTAAGTAAAAAAAATTAAACCGATTCAAGTTACTTATTGTGTACGGGCTTCCGGACAAACCTGTATTTCTGATTATACAAAGTTTTTATTTACCTTTACGCCGGGTAAATTTACAGGAAAATGATCGTTATAGCTTTCTTAATAGGATTCAGAGATGATTATTACAACGATAAAATTATTTTGTTGTTGAGACCTTTGTTCTTGAAAACGATGTGCCAGACAATAATGCAGTAATATTAAACTTTATACTAATACAAATTAGGATAAAATTTAATTGAAGTTATCTTAAATCTCATGTTACACAGATTAGTTCAGATGTTTTTCATCACAAAACTCATTCATGAGTACATAATTATATTTTTAGAACATCTTACAATTAAAATATTATTATTTTACTGGAACAATAAACACACCACTTACAAAAAAAGCTTACAGAATCAAAGACACAGGCTAAGAAAAAAAAAACGCAAGTCAAGTGCGAGTCACACGGCGGGTTTCGTACAATAATAATAAAACAAACTTAAATCTTGTGGCTCTATAACTTTACCTTGCAATGTATCTATGAAATTACTAGTATACCACATTATCAGCAAACAATTATACGGCTTGTCTGATGGTAAGCGGTTACCGTAGCCTATGAACGCTTGCAATACCAGACCGACCCTTCCTCTCTCCCCGATGAGCTCTGGCAACCTTACTCACGCGCAGGAACACAACTATAAGTTATGAGGCTGCGGTATTCTGTAAGGTGGAGGTACTTCCCCAGTCGAACTGCTCTTTGAGTGACATATCGCTATGCTCTACCTCTCATACAGTATAGTATACTATATTATGTGTATAATATTATTAATTAATTCTAATTTTTTTTACTACCTGATATATCTATTTTACTTTATAATATAAGCTTGACCACATTCTCACACTTGCAAGTTATGATGTGGTAGAAGGTGGTAGGCACACAAAGCCTAGATTATAGCCTAACCTTCATTATTATTAGTAATTGTTTTAGTACAAGATAATATAAGACTCAAATTACAGCTTCATAAAGATAGAGGCCGAATAAAAATATTGAAAGAAATACTATATTAGAGTCCAGTACTATAGTAGGTACCCTTAAGTTACGGAACTCTAAAACCAACATTAAAAGCCGTAAAATCTTCAAAGACGACATGTTTACCACCATCGTTTCTTATCTATAATTCGATATCGCCATCTCTATCTAACAAATAGGTGTCGGTGCCATACTAAGATGGTAAGCGGTTGCCAAATCACGTTAGAGGAAATACAATACAAACATACGACAATGTGTGTAATAATAATTTTGTAAATATGAAAATAATTTGTCTATGAAATGACCTTGTCACTTTTAACTAAGAATAATAAATAACTAAGTTTAAAATACAAACTATGATATATAGAAAACATCCTCAAAGCAATGTCGATAGGCAAGGTTCCCAACAGGCTGGCAGCGTTCCCTTTTTGGATGGCCTAGCTTATGCGTTGGCGGAAAAAGCTCCCAGCCCGTCGGTCTCCCGAAGCCTCGATGAGCTTGGATGATAAAATCCAAGCAAATCGGCGAGCCTCGAACCCCCATGGACCCATGGTTTCAACTGCGAATGGTATGACTAAGTTTATTTTATGAATGTTTTTGGTCGATTGATTTAGAAATAAAATGTTTTAACTGGCCCGCGTTCTAGGGTTAAAAGCTGTCATACTATATCCGTACCAAATTTCATCGCGATCGATTCAGTAGTTTAGGCATAAAAACCGTCAAACAAACAATCTTTCGCATTTATATTATGTATGAATATTAGTATGTATAATAATGAATCGAAATTACGCCGGGACCCTTAAAACCTCTTTACTTTTAAAATAAAATCAAGAGCTTAAAATAAAGTACTGCAGTAAAAATCAATTCTTAATCAACCATAATAAGTTATAAACTCAAACAACATACAAATACGATTGAAAATACAACAAACTTTAAGACAGGATAGTAAAAAGCTATGAATAATTACCAGGGTCATTTATATCCCTATATTTTTGCCTGACGAAAGACAATATGAACGGCCTTAGATTAGTTAAATGTTTTACACGTCGGTGGTCGTTTATACCCGCCATTAAGCTTGTAACGGTTATGTCGGGTCGAATGGACCCTGGTGACGTCGAGTTAGATGAACCTATAGATATACTATTGGTTTATTGGACGATAATACATTATGGGTTTTAGCTCGAAGCAATCTAGGTGTTATATTAGGTACCTATTAGAGTTTATTTTTGAATGGCGTGCCTTAGGTTCTATTTAATCCAGTAATGTGTAGTACCCGCCTGCCTGGCTACCAGGGTACCACCTTCTACCACCCTTAAGTAGAAAATCTATCGCCAACTATCTATGGTGTTCCGGCAGCTGCACAGTGCACTTAAGAGCCAGTTCCTTCTAGGCTTCCTGTGCTTACCACCTACCACATCAACATTTACCATAGTGAGAATATGGTCAAACTCAGAGCTATAAATAGTAAAAACTGGCCAAGTGCGAGTTGGACTCGCGCACGAAGGGTTCCGTACCATTATCTATAAAAATGGCAAAAAAATCGCGTTTGTTGTATGGGAGCCCTCCTTAAATATATAGTATTTGTTGTTATAGCGGCAACAGAAATACATAATTTGTGAAAATTTCAACAGTCTAGCTATCGCGGTTCTTGAGATACAGCCTGGTGACAGACAGACGGACGGACAGACAGCGAAGTCTTACTAATAGGGTCCGTTTTTACCTTTTGAGTACGGAACCCTAGAATAAATACTATTATTGGGTCTAACACCTCCCCCCTTTATGTCTCTTGTAAAAATCCAGCCTTTTGCTCTAGCCCCGTTCACTCGCTCACAATACGGTTATACTAGATGAAAACCCGGCTTCGCTCGGGTGTAATGTGACTCATTATACACAATCTTTTACAAAATCATTCGTATCAGACTATTGGATCCGACTATCGGATGAAAAAATCTGACGTATATTCCCGGCCTTAGACGCGTCAGTTTTAGGTGCGTTCAATTTGGATACGTTCGTAAACTGTTTGCAATAGAATTCTAGTATTACAAATCTCGTTGTTCTCAAAAGTTATTGTTTATGGCTCCATCGTGCCAACAATGACTGCCAGTGTCATGGTTAGAAAAAACAACGGGAAACAAAAATAATAGGCTGTCAATAAAGGCTCATTTACACACTGAGAACACTGTGTCATCTCATGATTAGGCTGTATAGGCTAGAACCCTTTGCCTTCCCGAAATAAGGGAAAACAAAAGAAAAAACTGACACTGACTGACAGGGATGCGCTCATTGAAAATATGGCGGTACTGTGCACTGCCAATATGACGACTGCCATTTGCACCATTAGAATTTAACAAAATACTCTGAATTTTGCGGATATTAGTTGTCGACTCGAAATTATTATTATTTTATGTTTTATTATTCAGTTAAGGTTTCAATTGAGTCTACCGTACCCCTTGACGGAATTATTAATATAGATTCTAAGAAAATTATTAAAATGATCGCTACGTCGATGGTAGGTAGGTATAATGTACTAGAACTTGATGAAGTAGACTCAAGTCTATCTCAGTGTTGTAATTAAACGGATATTACGTATAAATCAACCCGTCCCGTACTACATGCCTTACGGGGAGCACTCTACTACCCAATCTATTTCTTAAACCATATACATATTGGGTATCCTACATTTGACGGGCTGTTAAGTGAGTTACTTTGACTGCCGTACCACAGGTCGTGAGTTTGATTCTCATCCAGGACAAATATTTATTTGCGTGAATTGAATATGTCTGTTTTTTAAGTCTCGGTATATTTTATGTTCGGCGACTGGCAAATAAGTCGCCTATAGACATTAGCAATACCAGGTGTATTACCAATTTTTTTTCTTTAGATATACTTTTGTATAATCTCACAAAGAGAAATGACGATGTGGACGGTTTAGACAGGAACATAAGTTGTGAAAAAAATATTAGAATTAAAGTTTCTTCCACTTTACAGTTACATCTCACCTTTAGTGTAACTAGAAACAGCATCTTGATTGTGTATAGAAAACGGGTCAACAAGGATATAGCACACTTATATACTTTTTTTTAACCCAGGAAAATCCTATTGGATACCCCACGGCTCCGGGGGAAAGCGGCGGGGTTATGTCAGACTCCTACTGACTTAAAACCTGGGGTGTTCCTACATGTCGCTGCTGGCTGGATGTACGGAGGCGCTGAAGCATTCGTCCGCGTACCCAGCAGCGACGGCCTGGTGGCCTCCTCTTACACTTATATACTACGCTAATATATACTAACTCTTGTTTCAAGACATTAACGTAAAAATGTGACGTAACACTGATTAAATAAATTAAATCAAAATTTATTTACTGAAATCTATATAATTTCTCGTCCAATATTTTTTTTTACATTATATAGGCTTGTGTTTGACCACAATCTCACTATGGTAGGTGATGATGTGGCCGAAGGTGGTAAGCACACAAAGCCCAGAAGTAGAAGAAGCTCTCAAGTGCAGCTGTCGGAACACACCAATAGGTGTTTGGCGACAGATTTTCAACTTGAGGGTGGTAGCCAGCCAGGCGGGTACTACAAAGTACCCTACCACCATGCTATGGTTTCCTCACGATGTTTTCCTTCACCAAAAGCTCAAGCTCATTGTAGGATTCGAACCCACGACCTTCGCAAAACCAATCCCATAAATACAAACTAAGTATATACGATACCTACTTATAATATTACTAATGTGTGAAGTAGTTCAAATAGTACTTTATGTTATATATGTATACATCTTAAATAGACAAATTCCAATAATGAGCACTATTACCCACACTGTAATCCAATTATTCACACTCAGTATATCAAAATGAGGAACATCAAACAAAACCGCTTCTACGAATCATGGCCACGTAACCAAAATAGTGTACAGCAGCCAGTTGTATACCATCATCAGCTCATTTATCACTGGAGGGGTACTTCCACTAACAACAAGAGAAATAAGGTTCAGCATGGATGGGATTTTTGGATGTAAAATTGTACTTGTAATCATGGACCTAGAAAAAAAGGCGGACAGATGGCCGCTAAGAAACTATTGAAGCACCAAAATGGTGGCGACGTAACTGTGTGTGTGTGTGATTCGGAGCGTAATGGCGGGCGGCCGGCTTAGTGTGGTGTGAATGTGTGCGTGCCGGACGTGTATGCATTAAGCGAGCTGGCTTACTGTGGGAGCTTCAGTAATTGTTTTATGAGGTGGCGTCCGCCTTTTTTTCTAGGTCCATGCTTGCAATTTGAACATAATCTCCATTGCTTAATTTGATATGAAGCCAAAAAGTGGTAGCATCTTCAAACAAATCCTCGAGCTGCGAAAATTATTTGTACCTTATACCTACATTAAAGATAGGAGTCAACTCTATCTTATATCATTTTTGAAAATGCAACGTATAATTTAGTGCAAAAAACATTGCTCTGTACTTTCTCCCTTTTAGTACAATGTCAATTTAAGCTGCAGATTACGCTATGCATGTTGCCTTATCAAGTCTTCTTCAATCTAGTGTTTTTTATATTTTTTTATGTCAGAAAACTGAAAGCAAGCCAGCCGGTCTACCTGACGGTAAGTGACTACCGTCACCTATGGACATTAGCTATAGGTACCACAGGGATTGCCAATATGTGTCACCCTTTACAGAGGCTACAAGGCAACTGGTGCTCGAATGCAAATGCTGGAAAACTTCATAATGATATTTTCCTTCATCGAAAGCTCAATATCATTGTAGAATACACGTCACTACCACCACAGCGTAAAATGAGCTACCATCTCTTCGAAAATCTTCTCTTTACTATTTAATGAAGTCGCTTCCGCTGTCTGTTCGCTTAGATCTTTTAAAATACGCAATGGATTTTAATGCAGTTTTCAGCATTAGATAGAGTGATTCATGAGGAAGGTTTATATGTATAATACATGCATATTAGAGTACAGAAAAGCCGAAAAATTCAAGGATTTGTAATGCGATGTCGTAACAAACATATTTTTGTGCACTTACATAGCAAACGCTGGCTAAACCTTACAAGATAAATCAAATTAATGCACCCGTGCGAAGCCGGGGCGGGTCGCTAGTCAAGTATAAGACTCAATCATCTTAGTTATTGTTTAAATTTAACATACCAAAGATATTATTATTAATCTACCCGAAATATACCTTTAGACCAATTTAAATAAACATGAAAAGCTTATGAAGTCATTATATATTAACAACAATGAATATTGCCGGGTATTATTCAGGTCAACGGGGTAAAAGCATCGTTTATGTGACCTTCTGAACGCTCCTAATGTTGGGCTATCCCTTTATTAGGCGTTATTATTATTTAGGACTACATCATAATTATGTAGAAGCGAAATGGTGTCACATTTTAAGTTCAGTGAAAGCATCAAAGTGGCGGTACAGAACTAGTACTTTGTAAATGATAAAATAAAGACGTTTATGTATTTAATTAGAAATCAATTTTACAACAATATAAATGTTCTCTTCAAACGATGTAATGTCTTACCAGTCCATTTAAAATTATTTTTTTTGTTATTAAATGAACAATTTTTCAATGAATCCATAAGAAACAAAATCGAACATCCTATATGCACTCGGGCAATTTCTGACAATCGACTTCGTACGCAGTGCGCCAACAATTCGTATGGCGAGCGTTCTACCGGCTATATTATACCGAGACTTATTAATATCCCCAGAAATTAACAAATGTATTACACATAAAAACATCAAATGTAAACTTAAGCAATACGACTTAAGTATCATGTAGGTAGGAATGATTATAGCTACTTTAAGACCTTATGATGTTAATATTTGTATCGACAATTACTTACGCTTACATGTGTTTCATTGTATGGTTCGATATTGAGATAGACTCTTAATAGCACAAGTTTAAACCTTAGTGGTTTTTGGTTAATATTAATTATCCTGAAAAAAAAAACAATGTTTCATTTTGTTGGAGTCTCCTACACTCCTTAATAATTAAAACGGAAGTTATGAAGAATATTGTATACGACCTTGAGATAATAAATTAAATTATAATTATTTAGAATTTTCTGATCTCGGTGATTTCTAGACATTGCTAGGAATCAGGAATACGTATACTATAAGTATATACTAATAAAATGAAAATGAATGAATTATGAATTTATTGCTGCACTAAATTCATTATAGACTTTTTTAAAGGACTAGAACGTCTTAGCCTCCCCGACTGAAAATCTGTACCTACTTAAGTTGAGTTCCTGTATTAAGCTCACAGTATATTTCTTTTTACTTTGTATAGGCTTGTGTTTGACCACAATCTCACTATGGTAGGTGATGATGTGGCCGAAGGTGGTAAGCACTCAAAGCCTAGAAGGATCTGGCTCTCAAGTGCAGCTGCCGGAACATACCAATAGGTGTTTGGCGACAGATTTTCAACTTGAGGGTGGTAGCCAGCCAGGTGGGTACTACAAAGTACCCTACCACCGTGCTATGGTTTCCTCACGATGTTTTCCTTCACCGAAAGCTCAAGCTCATTGTAGGATTCGAACCCACGACCTTCGCCGCGGCGTCGGACGTCACTACCACTGAGCTATCATCGCCATAGTATTGTTTTTTTTTTCTCTCGATAGGTACTATTTATGTACAAGTATTTAATTGTGTTGTTTAGTATCAATGTTTTTCTTTCTTTCAGATTACTTATAGACCCTTAGCTTCGTTACGATGATATGAATAAAGATAAATAAAAAATATTTTCTATTATTTTGAATTTAATTCATATCTACAGCGTGTTCTTCTAATTTCAAAATATTACACCGCGTCCTTTTATCGACCGGGCAAAAGATGGCGCGATATTTATTTAATGGTGCCGTTTCGCTTTTAATAAGGCGATAAACCAGGCTTGGGGTGACGAAAAATGGCATCATTAAACTTCTAAATTCGCTACGTTGAGTATAATCTCACTGTGGGGAGCCAGTTTGGATATTTTTAATGACGGAGCTATGATTGGTGGTTGATTTGATTAGTGTCATGTATTTAAAACTTTGGTTGTAACAGGATTGTATTAGCATATTAAAGTTTCACTTTGGCCACCACTTTGTGGTGTACACATATTATTAATATTATTATTTATGCCACTATTTATAAGTAACTTCCTTCCATCTCTCGGTTTTACTCGAGTTCAAGGAACAAGGCACAGAGGGAACCATAGTTTTCGTTTGACAAAGTATGAGTGTATAATTGATGTATTTATGTACCGCAAGCATCCACTAAGAAGGGTTTTTCAAAATTCAACATCTAAGGGGGTATAATAGGGAATCGTGGGTAAAACCGCGCGGTGAAAAGTTAGTGTATAATATTTACACAATGGTTATAAACATACTAACATAAAAACCACTCCAATTTACGTACCAGGAAACAAAACACCCGACAAAATCAAGAGATATATCTTCGTATATGTTTACTCAGTCGCAGGTGCTCTTACATTCAATATACTCCACTTTTTCCACTTAACGTAGGCAGCTAAACCAGTCCTTATTAGCAGTAACAATATACTAACACCTTTTCGCCCTTATCCGACTTCATTGCGAGGGATTACGTCACTCTGCGGAGTAACTTTCAGAGGCTCATAAGTAACTTTTGCTGTTTACTTGGGAGATTCGTGACTAACAGAGTTGCGGTACTGTATGTTGGTAACACTACGCATTTATGGAAGAACACTTTTTTGGTGAGTGGTCACCGCTGCCTATGAACATTTGTAATACCAAAGGGACTGTCGATGAATTGCCGACCTTGAAAAGCTGTTTTTATGCCAAAAACCCTATTTACCGGACAAGTAAAAAGCGGTAACGAATAGACGTTACATAATTTGAAGGGTTACAACGTACAACAACAACGAACACTTTTATTAGTCCTTTAAGAGGATTTTGTTCGTCAGTGGTCATTTTTCAGCTGAGGATGATGAGAATAATATGGTAGCCGAAAACATCAGTTCTTCTATTTTAAGAAGTCATTAATTTCTTATGCAATAAGGATAGCAATGAGTAACTCTTTTTTGGCGTCCATATTTCCAGACTCCTACAATTGGAGATATAAGGCTAGATTGAATAGGCTTCATCTAAGTAAGAGTGCTTAATCTTTGGGCCGTCAACGGGTCTTTGGCCAAACCCACCCAATTAATTATTATTTTTAAAAAAACCCTGTATATAGCTGTGTAGCCTAGGCTATACTTAGCAGTGAGTAAATATGGAATATAGAGTTAAAATTTTATATACTTATTCCCGAGGTTGAGCTTACACCCTTCCAATCATTAGACGGGTGCATACCCAACTAGGTCATCACGGCCTCGTACCGCTTAAAGGCAATTTTTCATCGCATCCCAGTCGCATTGTTACAGCTTATAACAGTGCCTTTATATAGCTGTAAGTAATCTTGCAGAAAGGCTTTGCGACTGCCTGTGACACACTTATTCTGTGGCCATGAAAATTGCGAGTACATATTATTTTATTTAGTTTTAAGTTAGAACATTGAAAAGGAACATTTTTTTTTTGTTTTCTTGCTGGATAACTTCCCATATATTCGGATGAAGCACTCAGTCAAGCAACCTTCCAAATGGTGCGTTACAGTCTGATAAATTCATAAGTTCCTGTGATGGCCTATTTGAATTAAGATATATAATTTAATTTCAAGTGATTTTCTTTAGTGGCTGGGAGCCGCTGAATCCGTTCAATGGCAAATATGAAAATTATGAATCTTTTGTTTTATACCCGTAATATTTTTTTATACCTATAACACAGTAAATAAATGTCAATTGAGTCAGTCTAATAGTCCGATAAAATCGACGTACAATAATATTTAATATATTCAACTTAAATTTATTTTCGCCTTGAATTATTTTTAGGTAAGTATTTGGCTTCAAAAAAATAATTACTAATATTTACCATAAATTTAATTTGAAAAACGCGACCAAAAAATATAATAAATCAAACCAAGAGTATAATTTTACCATCAAAAGTCGGAACACGTCATCAAAACTTATTTATACAACGAAATCCTCAATAAACACTGGTCGTCTCCACAAAAACAATGGATAGGGAATTTTAAAAATCCCTCGAACCCGATGTTAAACAAATTAACGCATTTAATTCAAAATTGGTCAACCCTCTCCTGGGCAGGTAGCGGCGCCTCGTGTCCACAAAAGACCCATATCCCTTTAGGGTTCCGTTGTTGAGAAGTCCAAAAATAATCTATTTCAATGTTTTTTTAAGAACACTATTGGAAAACTTGTTAAAAACATTTGAAAGAAAAAAATAATACGTAAAAAATGTAACCTTGCCGGTGGTAACTCCAGTAGCTTCGACGTTCATAAATGCCCTTTTAAGGTCTAAACTGAATAATAATGACTTTGACTTTGATGATAATTTAATGACGATATTTTTTTTTGTTTGTTGCGAGTTCTTTGTAGTAAAGAGTAGCAAAAATTCAATAATTAATTAATAATTATTATTTTAAATGACATAGTTGAATACAGTATAAAAATACGTCATTATTATATGTACTTAGTTAGTTTTTTTTTCACTCCGTACCTACATGAAACCGGGGTTCCAAACCTTTTCCATAAGACCCCGACTCCCATCTGGCCAGTTTTTGTTTCTGTGTTAATATTGTCAGGGGAATTAGGGAGACAAGGATTTCATGGTAATAATTTAGATACATTCAGGTTTAAGCGTGTATAATTTTTGTTTGAATATCAGCTTACAGTGTCCCGTTATCCCGAAGGACGTAGGTATCATGTATACTCGTATATTTATTTAAAAGTAATGAGAAATAATTTAACGTTACGTATCCTGGAAAAGTCGTGCCTAATATTTCATGGCCAGTGGTAGATATGGAAATCAGCAACCGAATCGCAAATTATTATCTAACTTCATTAGTAAGGTACTATGCAAATAAAATCATATATTTTTCATTAGGAAAAAAACATATTAATTTCTATTAATATCTGAATTTAAATAAAAAAAAACGGTAACACTGATAAGATTTTATGATATTTAAGAGTCAAAATATAGCAAACAAATACGAATTCTGAAAATGTAGCGAAATTAAGCCCACTAGTAACGCTCGCAGCCTCTGGAGAAGCAACATGGGTTCATTTGTTGTGGAAATCTATGAGGAAAGCATATTTACTCTTCTACAGTGGATATTTATCGGAATACTAGCGACCCGCCCCGGCTTTGCACGGGTAACAGAACATAAGTATGTCTACTTTTTTTCTGCTCCCAGTCGGCATGATATTTCCGACATCTTCAACAACCATCGTCATATTTCAGCCGATTTACACAAAACCTAATGAATTGTTTACCTATACCGTCCACATAAATTACTCCATCCATTGGTGAAGACGGAAAATACTTTCAGTAGTTTTTGAGTTTATCGCGTTCATACAGACAGACAGACGCGGTGGGGGGACTTTGTTTCATAATAATGAACAGAATAGGGATTAGAGAGCAGTGCTTAGATCCAGTCTCCAGTCAAATACTTAGTCTTTTGGTGTACATTCTCGTATATATTACTCCATTGTCCAACTTTTTTTACATCCACTCACTCCTAGCAATAAATTAACGAGTTTACTGTCTGCCCTTTTGTCTCGGTAAGGCTCGGCAAAGCTCGGCAATGGGAGTTGCCGTTTGCATTTATTTGCAAAAACTTACTTAGTTATTTACGAGATATCTTGAATTGCTCAGGAAGTAAAGGGTTTTATGTTTTCAGGTTGTTTTAATTATTTCAGTGAAGAGTTTTGATGATTGATGATCCTGTGTTTATGACAGACTATCTATGGTAATGAATATTTAAAATGTGATAGTAGTATTTTGTACCTAGATACAAAGCATTTAAGACTTAAAATCTGACTGCGAATCTATACTTCTATACTAATATTATAAAGCTGAAGAGTGTGTTTGTTTGTTTGTTTGAACGCGCTAATCTCAGAAACTACTGGTTCGATTTGAAAAATTATTTCAGTGTTGGATAGGCCATTTATCGAGGAAGGCTATATGCTACTTTTTATTCCGGGAAAACACAAGATACCTCGGGAGCGCGGGTGAAACCGCGCGGGAAAGCTAGTGTTATTATAAATAAACTTTATGATCCTATAGGCATTTTATTTTGAAAAAAAAACTTCTCATAAATATCAGTAGGTATACTACCCACAATTTTACTTTATTTCTATTATTTTGACCGTGCGTTTTAATATTTACAAAATACAAACATTAAGTTCTAAAATTTTAAGTGCACACATGTCAAAATGCATTTCCTTTGGGTTTTATTATCATTCTCGAATTATCATATATATTCAAACGAACTTGCGGCTTTGCTTGCATGCATCATGATATTTTATACTTAAGCGTAGGTTTGTCCCGCGGCTTTCCCCGTATTCCCGGGGTCTCTTTGAAAAAAATCGCGTTGCTCCGTTTTGCTGCGTGAAAGAATGACAAACTTTCGACTTTTTATAGTAATAAGGATACAGAACAAGGCTTATCGACAATATTTAATTTTGTGTGATGATTGAGCATGGTTGCTAGTTTCATATTCTTGCAACTTATCTGGAGATCCATATTCAGTCCCATCATCACGCATCAATGATAACATTCCACTGTGTCAAACAAAATCTACCCAATGTTGAATAGGCAATTATTTTGATCATGTAAGAAATACCAAGAATACTCCTATGTAACTACAAATCATATTAAAGTAACTGATACTACTTTTACGTTATCATTATTATCGATCATACCTCAATATTTCACTCGTGACAAAGAGGCATGTATCGAAACCTAAGAAGCAGAAACTGCCGTATTCCTTATCTTACTTTTAAAAGCTCTTGACAATTGAATGAAGCAACCAATATGTCATAGTATTGTGACATTATTGTTCATTATACGAAACTGGTTGCAGAGAGGTATGGATTTCCTGTCTCTAAATATTGGAGTTAAATTTTATAAAGTCGAGATAATCACTTAAGTATTTGCGCTCAATATGTTAAAGCTAGTATTTTCAAGTGATAAGACTTTTGAAAACAAAAGGTCAACTTTTTAAATTACTGAAGACACTTAATACTTGTGACCAGAATGCTGGCTTATATCTTGGTCAGAGAATCAGCATTGCCATCCAACGTGGCAATGCCGCCAGCATTCTGGGTACGCTGCCTTCTGATAGCGACATTTTTAATTTAGACTATTTTATATAAGCTTCTTACTTTTAAGTTTTCTTTTTGTCAAGTGGATTTAAGTGTTATTGAGATTTAAATAAACACTAGCAAGGGTAGAAGTAGGCATTAATATGAACGACTGTTACTATAAAACCAACTCTGAAATCTAGAATAAAAAAATTATAGGTCTGATAGATAAAGGTTGGGTGCAAGCGGGCCAAAACCATTAATTATGACTATCCTCAGCAATTGACCCTAAGAATTCGGATGATTATGGTAAGATGTAGGCACAATTGAATTAATATAATTTTTCCGGAACAACTTTTTCATTTTTTATTTCCTCCAGGGAACGACAAAAATTTTAATCAAAGAAAAAATTCCAACTTTTGAAACATGTTTTCAATTACAAAGCAAACAAAATTAACCAAGTTACCCCTTCCGGTTTGTACAGTAAACTCAAAATAACATTGCGATCAAAACATAGCAATTTCAATTATCTCCCCTTCACTTAAAGTTCATTACTTAAAGCTTGGAATGAAAGCATTTTAAGGAGTCTAGGTAAAGCAGGTATTTGGTGCATTCGAGCGGTCGACTCAAAGGGTCCACTCGACGCTGAGGTAGATACTCCTCCTTACGGTAACCAGAAGTTTTAAATAAGTTGTACAAGATCTGATAAACTTTTAGCTTTGGCAGATAAAAAAAATAAAAAAAATATCAACAGGTTTGGTCTTCTGTTTCTTGATATAAGATAATAATGTGCCATATACATATTTTAGGAGGTACTTAAGAAACACTATCAAATTAAACAACTATGACTAGCGTTTGACAAAACTGTATCGGAAATCTAAAATAAAATCCTAGTTTATCCCACATTTTGCCTACAATTTGGAAGTTATACTTGTAAATGAATTTGGTGTTTAATGACTGGCCAGCACGGTGCGGACGAGTATTGCTTCGCTAAGCGGATTTGCCGATGCTAGATTTAATACTAACACGAGTACATACTTCGTTCTCGTTGATAAACCTATATGGCAGATTGATTATTCCATTTCTTGCCATAAAGGGCAATGTCTGGGAAGGCAATTACTGGCTAGCAATTAGGGTCTATTAAAAAAAGTTTTGTATCCCCTGTTTAAGGTTAAAGGACTCTAGAAGACAGTGCGTCTTTGAGAGTATTCCGTGGTCTTCATAATGTGTAATTGCTTACATTATTATCGTATCCAATTTTTGGGGACGGCCTCTCAGGTGGACTGATGACCTGGTCAGAGTTGCTGATAGCCACTGGATGTGAGCGTCCCGAAACTGCTCATTGTGTAAATCAATGGGGAGGCCTATGTTCAACAGTGGACATCCTCGGGCCGAATATGACGATTCAATTTTTTTCAATATCTTGTTGGTATCTGATGTACTAGTACTATACTTCACTGCTATTAGTACCTACAGAGTGAGGCTTGGAGATAGCGTAGTTCAATTAAATACAGCAGTTCATTATGTTGGTTGGTGTAATAATCTCCTGTCTCGGAGGAGGCCAGGATGCTTTACAAGTTAGTTAATTCTGAAATTAAGAACCGATATAATTTGTGATTTTTTTTCCTAGAAGGATAATTTACTGAATGTAAATATGAAATATTACGAAGGTGAATTTTCAAATTGAAAAACATCAAAATAAAAGGAAAAAAATAATTGTACTGAAAATTCAGTAACTACATTCAAGACACAAAAAGAAGATTTAAATTAATTGAAATAACTAAATCTTGACATCTGTTTTGTATATTTTTTACAAGTTTGACCTGCCAAAGGTTAAAACAAATAAAAACAAATACGCGAGACGAAATCAAAGCTCTCAGTTGATACAACATTTTCGCAATTTCTAACAATAATTCACTTTATTAAATCGACGTGTTAACTTGCTGTAAACAAGTTCTAAGCTTAATACATTTACTGTGCGGACTAACAAAAGAATTGGCGTGGCAACAGCTGCAAACTATAGTAACTGCGGTTTGGCACTTCGCAAATATGTTTTTGTACGATCCGAGTTGCCAAAGCGCAGGCTGTCTTCAAATTGAATATTTGAGTGTGATGTTATTAGTCGAAATTGTGAATTGATGAAGACAATCTAATTGAAATTAGTAACGTTTCTCTTTCTTAGATCAATACTGTAATAGTGAATCTTCATGTGCTACTTTTAATTTGGCATCGTCTGATCAGGGAGTATAAAAGGCTACTAGAGAAATAATGCTGGTTAATCTGAATCTGTTATTGAATTGAAAAGTTTAGAAAAAGATAGTTTTATCAAAAATTCTCTTCAGCATGACACTAGTTTGTTATTCCTTAGAAAGTATTCTTAGATGACTCATCGTAATCAAAGATGAGGAGCAGAAGTTATCAACATAATCAAAACTATATGAGCTTAGTGGAATAAGCACAAAAGTTACTCTTTCTCCAATAGGAGAAACTCTCAATGAAAAAATGCCGACATATTAAATAAAGTACATGAAATAATAATTATGATAAATGCAAATAAAATATAATAAAGATTTTATCAATAAACTAGCCTTCCACCCTGCGGTTTCACCCATCCCTATTTTGACCCCCTAGGGGTTGAATTTCTAAAAATCTTTCCTTACTTAATTTCAAGTCTCAAGGTCCAGCGGTTTGGGCTGTCCGTTGATATATCAACAGTCGGTCAGTTTACCATTGTATGTATGCAGGTAAATAACATCAAATGCATTCGTTTCAATAAGTCAACAAACAACTAAAAGTATTGCACAAGCAAAATATACAGTATTTAGTTCGACATTCCTAACAAAGGATACCTATTATGACGTCAAGTAATACAGCTGTAGAGGTGACAGGTTCTTAAATTCAGTTCCACAATTCACATTCTCCGCTGAGAATTCCAGTATTGCAGGTGTGGGAAAGCTCTTAACAGCTAGTTTGGAGACGAAATGATGATATTTCTAACGTATTGCAGCTCCCTTACCATGAGTTTCAATATTATGAGATATATTGCTTTTTATTAATTGAGGTTCTTCACCCAAAAATTTACGTCGCTATAACCTGTGATCCTGTAAGTAAAAAAATTGGATAAATAAAAAAAAAGTTTATTTATGGTGAGTTAATAACTTCATATAGGTAGCTGTTTTTTTTACAGATCCTTTGTTAGTAGTTTCTTAAGTAATGATTATATTATAATTATTATCTAAAAGTTAGATGGCTTTTTTGGCGGTCAAGGCGATGATAGCTCAGTGGTAGTGACGTCGGACGCCGCGGCGAAGGTCGTGGGTTCGAATCCTACAATGAGCTTGAGCTTTCGGTGAAGGAAAACATCGTGAGGAAACCATAGCACGGTGGTAGGGTACTTTGTAGTACCCGCCTGGCTGGCTACCACCCCCATGTTGAAAATCTGTCGCCAAACACCTATTGGTGTGTTCCGGCAGCTGCACTTGAGAGCCAGATCCTTCTAGGCTTTGTGTGCTTACCACCTTCGGCCACATCATCACCTACCATAGTGAGATTGTGGTCAAACACAAGCCTATACAAAGTAAAAAAAAAAAAAAGTTTCTAAGAAAATTTCTGATATTTAATTTCAAATCAATAAGTCAAATTCATAATTTTCTTTTAAAAAGCAAAACATCCTGACGATCAATTGCATGCAATCGTTTTGAATAAATATACGATATTTCAATCTTTATGATAAGGGTAATACGGGTTAAAATAGCATACATATCATTATCATACATACATACAATCGTGCTTGTTTAGTATTGAAATGTGCAGAAACTACGGATTTCCATTTACTATGCGGCTTGTACATTATTCTCGTATCTTGCATTAATATTGATTTTCTAGATAACGTAATTTGAGACCATTTTAATAAAAAAAATGGCTTGCTTCAGTTTTATTAAAGACTAGCGACCCGCTCCGGCTTCTCATGTGCGCAATACTCAACCTTATTCGTTTATCGCTCTTTCAATTAGTAAAAATTGTATCAAAATCCGTTGCGTGGTTTAGAAGAAGTAAGCGGAGAAACAGACAACTTTGTTTTGTACTATATTTTAAACCTATACATTAGACAATTCTCATAAATTAATGTAATTAATTGATTTAAAATTGGATTTATGATTAATTTTAAAGACAAGCGTCTCTATACATTTGCACATCACTGAATTGTCATGCGGTAGGTAAATGAAAATATCCACCATGACGTGCCGTCACAATGAGATGTGTGTAGACGTCATCCTACATCATTATTTGACTGAGACGAATTTTGACTGATCTTTGACATGCCGATGTTCTGACCGATGTGTGAGAATGTTACATTAAAATATGTAACAGCAATGGTAGCTCTGTGGTAGTGAGACGAATGTCCTGGGTTCGAGCTTGATTAAGCTTTCGGTGAAGGAAAACATAACACAGTGGTACTTTGTAGCCAAGCTAGCTAAAATCCTCAAGAAGAAAATCTGTCGCCAAAACCTACTGGTGAATTCTGGCAGCTACACTTGTGGCCTAGATCATTCTAGGCTTTGTATGCTTACCACCTCCTACCACATAACTTACCATAGTAAGATTGTGGTCAACTTAAAACTCATTACAAACTTATTGGAGTGAAAAACAACACAGAACCATTGGTACGGTACATCAGTTTCAAAGCGTTTGTACACGGTCTGGCGCTGCCGTATTCGCACTGAATTTTATAGTTGGAATAAAACTCGCACAATATTCTTAGACGTTGGATATATATTACCAACTCATATAGTCTTTTTTGGGATCCATTAAAATTATGGATGTATAAAACGTCACAATGTTCTGCTATTTATTAAATAAAAAATTGAAGTTGAATTTCCTACACTTATCTTCTTTACTACTCATACGTAACTACTATAAAAAATATATTTCTTATTGTATTTTAGTGTACATATTATATGTAATTGCATAGTTTTAATATGTATTTATTTATTTCTTGAAGGATAGAGTCTCGCAGTAGCCAGATCCGCACAATCCTTCACACATCAATGTACAATGCGATACATGCAGCCGATCCCGATGCCGTGAAATGTTTTTTTTAGTAGGTAGAATAGGCCTGTGTCTGACCACAATCTCACCAAGGTAAATGATGATGTGGCCGGCTATGTAGCCTAAAAGGAACTGGGCCTCATGTGCAACAGATTTTCAGCTTAAGAGTGGTACCAAGCCAAGCGAGTACCTAACACCGTGCTATGGTTTCCTCACGATATTTTTCATCACCGAAAACTCAAACTCATTGCGTGAAATCTTCTACTAAACAGTATTGTAGGAACAAAAATAGGCGTAAAATTTTACGCTATAAAATCTTAAATTTAATAAATAGAATATCATGTTGGTAACATTAAAGAGAGAGATTAAATTGAGCACATAGTAAAGCATATTGAGCTTAGTACAGACAGTAGATTGTGGCTAAATATCACGTACGAACGCCATGTCTTCAGTCTTGTATCCCATAGTAGGTACATGTACGATTTACTCGGTCTTTTATCCCTTTTATGCACATAGATACGGTAAATTTTAGTGCACTGATTTTAATAAATTATTAACATAAAAAATCTAATTGTAATAATAGTTTAGCTTGTATAGTTTACTAGCATTTTGCGGTTTTATTTATTTATTTATTGCACAATGTAAATAATAATAGTTCGTACAGCTATACTTTACCTAACTTACCATCATCATTACAAGGACCCTGGTAGGGTATGGCAACAGGAACATACTTTAAATTAAAATATAACTTAATGATATGTAATTAACATTTAGAGTAGGAACTGTGGTGATTGTACTCTATCATCTAAGAACTCTTTGATGCTATAATAACATTTTTCTACTAGAATTAACTTAATTTTATTTTTAAAAATAGTATCACTGCTTACATCCCTAAAATAATCTGGCAATTTATTATATATTTGTATACATCGGTATTGGGGGCTGTCTCTGAACATTTCTAATCTGGGGGCTGATATAGCCAATTTATTTTTATCAAAACTAAATAAATGAATATTTTTCCTAACAAACATGGCTATTTCTTAAATGTAAATTGATGGTAAGGTAAGAATTCTACGTTTAATAAAGTGAGGTTTACAACTGTCTCTGGCCCGTATGTTTACCAACACACGTACGCATTTCTTTTGTGCCACAAATAGGTCGCTGGCGTCAGTGCTATGGCCCCACATGATGATTCCATAGCGGAACCACGCATAGGCGTACGCGTAGTACGCAGATAATGCACACTCAGTGTTCGTATTTGTTTTTAGTACCCTAAGCCCATATATGTTTTATCTTGCCTTAGAACATAACCTCACGAAGCTACCTCTAAATTTCATGGTAGTATGACTGGTGGTTTAGGTTCTCCGTTGGTATCTGCTTATCAATGAGATTTTGATGTTTTATGTATTAAAGATTAAAATTAAATCTAATAATAACTAATTATGATTTTTGAAAAAGAAATGTAGCTGGCAGTTATAAAAATAATATTTCATATCGAGAAAATAATTAATTGTAGGAGCCCACGCTCCAATTAAAACTACGTTTACCAAATAATATTTTAGGTAAAAAATAACTTTTATCTGTATAGTACAATGTTCCATATTTTAACAATAGAAAGTTTGAATATGGAACATTCAATTTGATCCATATAAAACGTAGTCGTAGATAGAGAATGATGATTTATTTTAAAATCTTGAAATTCTATTTTGATTTCAAATAGTTTTACGAGCCACACCAGAATTATATTTAAACAAGTTTATACCCACACTCTTCAAATTAATCGCCGATATTATTAAACATTAAATTAATTGCGCGGCAGTGATTTGGCACAAATCTATTTTTAGTTAGTATTTTTAATATAGGTACCTACTGTCTGGTTTCCCACGGCAATGCAACACAGAGGGAAAGTACGTACTTGGAAATTTTATAAAATTAATATGTATAAAAATAAGAACAACTGCATTTATAGATTTTTGAAAAGTCTCTTGCTTGAACCTAAAATCAAACACGCGAAATGTAAAAAAATACAGCCTGTATTTTTATAATAATTATAAACTATTTTATTTAGAAGGAATTTATTCATGAATAGTGCTTACAGCAAATATAATATTATTATATCATATTATGATGTTCTCTATTCAAGTTCGTGAAAGTAATTATTTAAAATAAGAATTATTTAATTTATCATAAATACTCGTTGATAAATAGAATTTAATTTATTTATTAACAGTCCATAGCATAATAATGCTTGGAGCTAGTAGCTCCTAATCAACATAGTGTCAGCCCGCGGCACAATTTTAATGCAACCCATGTCTTATGGAAATTTGCATTTTGTATTACGATAGTCTTATTTAAGCGCATGTGCCGTGAACATTTGCCTACTAATTTGCCTTAGGGACATACCAACTAGTCACTTTATGTCTTGCCTTATTAAAATTCAAAACGCATTCGAATGTAGAGCTTATACTAAAGATGTTAAGAGACAATAATGCTTTTATTTGCAGCACGAATTAATTTTGCCGACGCTATTGTGCTATCTTGGATATTCTATTCTAGAATGTAGTCATTTGATTTTAGTACTTAATACATTGTTATAAGAGTCATTAAATAAGTTTTACAGTATTCACATATGAAAGCTATTAAAAGGATTACAAAGTTGATTATATGATTGGTAAAAGTAGAAAAATATCAAAAATACTCTACCACCTTCCATGTTACCACCTCGACTTTATGGTCAAACTTACTTAGGCGAGATTGTGGTCAAACACTGGCCAATAATAAAAAAATAACGCTATTTATAAACCATTCTTATAGTCCTAATAAAAAACGGTCACATTTGAATTCGAAAAACAAATCTTTCGAAATAAATTTAAATCTAGAACGCCAGCGAATTCTAATCTTTGCCTCTGTCATAAATACTACAACTTTGTATAATATGCTATCAGATTTGTAAACGCAAGGAATTCCTTGCTCAACCTACTTGCAATAAGGAAGTGTGAAGATTGAGCATTCGTATTGTGATAAGCTTACAGTAATGGCTTCCATGGACCAATGGGCTATAGTAAATGAGGGTACATTTAATATGGTATTGTTAAATCAAAGTTTGGGGAGTCCCTTCTGTCTTTCTTATTTATTATAACTGTACCCCGCGGTTTTATTCACATTAATGTCATATCTATATCCTTCGCGTTCAAATATACCAACTATTCAGCTTTACATAATGAATTTGATTTAATGTAGGTACCTACTTCAACAAATTTTATAATATTGTGAAACTCAGCAAGGTTATATTTTTTAAATATTTTTGGACCAAATAACTATGATGGCTTATTAATAATAAAAATAATATAATAATAATTACAGCCTATATCTGCCCACTGCTGAGCACAGGCCTCCTTTCACGAATAAGGCTGAAAGGGGAATGGGCAAATACTCCACCACGCGTGCCAACTGCGGATTGGTGGAGGTAGGCTAGTGGTCAACCTACTGTTGGAGTTGTCAGGCCACCTAGGAGGTCTCCAACTAGCTTAACGACCATCACAATTAAGTGATAACCGGGACCAACGGCTTTGCGTGCCTTCCGAAGCACGGAAGCGCTCAAGATGAAATACCACTACGCGGTCACCCATCCAGGTACCGGCCAGACTGGACGTTGCTTAACTTTGCCGATCGGTTAAGAACGGCTAATCAAGCTACGCCACGAGCGCTTCTTTTATTAATAATATATTTAGTATATTTGTCACACTTTGCTCCAAAATGGTTGAAGTGATTTTATATTAATTTAGCACTACATAGAAAGGTAATACTTTTATCCCAAAAAAACACTAGACCTTGGGAACACAGGTGAAACCGCGGGGAGGAAGCGAGTTTTTGATAAAATACAAATACAAATTAATTTTGTATTATTATTTTTCCAAGAGGCTAAATGTTCCACTCTTTTTTTTTTCTAATTTAAAACACGTTTTTACTTGTAGAGTGTGTGCTTTGTCTCGGTTACTCATTAGCACGAGGACCCAACACGCAAGTGATGATGCAGACTCATTGTCACGTTTCATACTTGACGAGTGTTTGTCTCTTTCTAACATTTGTTACTATCTCTTTCTCGCTACGTAAATTCGTAGTTGTTGTAATTACGTGTGGTATAAGTATTTTGCATTTAAATTATACTAGACCTGCCCCGGCTTCACACGGGTACCTATCAGAGCATAATACGCCTATTTTTTTTAGTAAATAATTAATAAGCAATGTTGGTTTACGCGGCCTTCGCCAGTAAAGCTCTCAGTCAGCATGATTTTTTCCGACATCTTCAACAATCATCGTCATATTTCAGTCAATTTACACAAAACTGAAATGAATTATATACCTAAACCTTACTTATGAATCACTTCGTCCGTTGGTGAAAACCGCATGAAAATCCGTTCAGTTGTTTTTGAGATCGTCGATCGTTTTTGAGAGACAGACGCGGCGGGAGACTTTGTGGATAGTGATCTCTACCAGGAGACTTTTGGATGAAGATGTTTTAAAAATGATGCTGAAAGGACGAGTTTATACAATACCAATTATGTGCTTATAAATAAGCATAATTCAAAAGGAGTAAAATGTACGTTTAACTGAAATAACTGGTTAAAAAACAACCGCAAACATCTGTGGCCATTATTTTCCAGTTTTCGTTTCCAACTTATTGTATTTTAATATTATTTGGTTGCTAAGCGGTAAGTATGAATCTATGAGTCACATGGTTTCAGTTGAAATACATTTTGGTTTTTATTACATGACGCAAATTAAAATTAAATTCATTGTGTTTTTAATTTTTTATAAGTTATCTGATCCGAAGGTTAATTGATAAGTATATTTTTCAAATTAAAAAAAACACGATATTATTCTAAAAATATAAAAGAAAATAATGTGAGTTTCAATATATTTATGCCTTTTCTATTGATTCTAGAAAATACTAGTTATTTTTGTGTGTGAAAAAATATTATTTATTAACCCTATAGTGCAGGACTTTCAATTAGCATCCTTTTAAATATGTTATCTGTTACAAAAAATATAAAAAGTAATAAAATTTCCCACTTTTTTAAATTTCAATAATTCGCCAAGTTGTTCTCTGATCGCACAAAATTGTGTTCCCAATTCACTGCAGACTTAATTTTCACAGCCAAGTGGTACAAATATTATCCACATGGACAAAAATGTTTTTATTTCGTTTTTTTTTAATGAACAGCAGCTAAAACAATATTTCAGTCTAAAACGGTTTCGGGACCACAGAGCGTAAAATTGGTGGCCATTAAGAGGCTTTAAGGATTTTTCAAGCCCCCTCCCCTCAGTTGGTAATTAAATGACAATTACCAGAATCGCGAAGAGAAAAGTTGGTGCTTTTACCACTGCTCTGATTAATTCTGCTTTACTTGTTATTTTACTATTACACTGATGAAAAGTTGAAACGAAATATTGTTTTTTAAAAATAAAGATATGAACAAGATAGTAAAGCCTACGACTTTCCTTAAGTTTATAATAAACTAGCTTACCGCCCCGCGGTTTCACTCGCGAACCCCTATTTTACCCCCTTAAGGGTGGAATTTTCAAAAATACTTTCTTAGCGGATGCCTACATCGTAATAGCTATCTGTGTGCAAAATATTAGACCGATCCGTCCAGTGGTTTGAGCTGTGCGTTGATAGATCAGTCAGTTAGGTTTTCCTTATTTATTCAGTTCAGACAGGCCCTAAGGCACTTACGATGGACGTTACTGAACCTTTGACCGAGAAGAATCGATTAGATTAGATCTTGATAAAAGCTCGGTGGTAGGGTACTTTGTAGTACCCACCTGTCTGGCTACCACAGTCAAGTTAAAAATTTATTGCCAAGCAATTAACGGTATATAGTCAAATAAATACAAACGTCTCCTACATGTAAATATAATATATCCTACTTATAAAATAAATAAATATTCACCCGCGTTCCCGAAGGATCTTATATTTTCCCGGGATAAAAAGTAGCATATGTGCTATTTCAGACTATAATCTATCTCTGTGCCAAATTTCATCCAAATCCGTTCACCCATTCTGGCGTGAAAGAGTAACAAACATCCATCCAACCAAACGCACGAGAGAGAAACGAAACGAGAAAGTTTGCGTGCATGTGAGCATCGTAACGGCAGCTTCCGCCCCGCGGTTTCACCCGCGTTCTCGAGGGAGCTTATGTTTTCCCGGGATAAAAGTAGCCTAGCCTTCCTCGACAAATATAACCCATATGGATAATTATCTGATATAAATAAATAAATAAAATAAAATAAATAGGCTTACCGACACTAAAATAATTTTTCAATTCGAACTAGTAGTTCCTGAGATTAGCGCATTCAACCAAATAAACAAACTCTTCAGCTTTATAATAGCTTCCGCCCCGCGGCTTCACCCGCGATCCCTTGTTATTCAGTTTTCTGAGCAATTTTCTTCATTTTTCATTTCGTAAGAATCTTCTACCAAGTATTTGAAAACTTGAAAAAAAAAGATGAATGAAATCGGTAAAGTCGTTCTCAAGTTATGGCGTGACCAAGGGAAATAGGGATTCATTTATATATATATATATAGATATTAGTATAGAAGTAAAGTTTTCGCAGACACGCAAAGAATATGTTCTGGATTAATATATAGGATACTTTTATCACAGGAACATGGTGAAATTTCGAAATGGAACATAGATTTTCAAAGCTTTACTATGTAAAAACTTTACTCGTATCTTATACTTTTAACTTTATTTTTAAACCACCAAAGTTACAGTTACGTTAAAACATGCAAACTGCACTCATTCTACAGTCAAAATATAACAAAAGGAAACGGAGACACAACTTTAGCACTTCCAACGATACCAGCAAGTGTGGAAGCGGGCAAAGGGAAAGTGGGAAATATATTGTTGCAAAGTGGGAAAGATATCTCCACATTGTGAAACTGTTTTTATTTCAGTTCTTCTGTGAATTTGTGCAAATTGTTATGTGTTACTTACTCCGTTTTAAATAGATACCTAGTAGAATGAGGAAAAAAATAAGGTGCATTTTAAAACTTTGTATGAACATTGATACGGATTGTTTTGTAGTTTAATTTGGATATTGGTGAATGGGTAGATGGTATTTTTTTTGTTTCTTCTTTGTCAGTTTCTTTTTTTTATATAATTTGTGATTAATTATCCTAGGTAATTAAAAAAAAAAATGGAACTTGAGAGAAACCACCACACATAACATAGTTAATTGAAATGAAGCCATCAGAACCTTATCATACATAGAAATTAGATTAAAATCCCCTAGATATTCATAAATAATAAATATAGTATGTCCAACAAATACATGATTCACTGTCCGTTAGTGGACAAGTTAATTATAGGACACCCGGTTGTAGCTTTAACCGGATATACGAGTATTACGAATGATAATAAAGCTACTCGACGGGTAAGTGTTGGGTAATAAATAAAAGTGGATAATTCTTTCATTGTTTTATAAGGTTCCGTAGAAATTACGTGAATATTATAGAATAATGTCTAATTGGGAATCTGAAAACATCGCTATCTCTACTATTATCAATATGAGAGTGTTTGTTGGTTTGTCTCTCTTTCACGCAGCAACAGAGCAAAGAAACAAGGCGATTTTTTTGCACAGAAATTGTTTATAGATAATAACCTATGTCACTTCTTATCCCGGGAATGCGTGTAAAATCGGAGGGTGAAAGGTTGTATTTTTTGCTAGGCAATAGGTCCTCCCCCAAATAATACCCAGTTGAATTTAGTGTGCATTAGAAAGGTTTTAATATCCTGCGACATTTATGTATTGACTTTTGAGGCATTAGACACTGGCAGAAGATGCTTCCTTCGAATGGTTTTTCAAAATCATTTACGGGACCCTAAAAAACACGAGTCGTAAAGAATAACAGACATCGTCCAATAATTTATTAGATCCAGGCCCTATCTGTCTCACAAACTATAATTTTCGTAGACGTTTTCCATCCGATTTTGTAATTTCAAAGAGAACGGATTGACATTCGCCGTGATATGTGTGTAAGGTAATAATTTTCTTAATTGAATTTTCTTTGTAAAATGACTACAAAGTTTTGCAGGAAAAATACTCGGATTTTTTTTTCAAACGATACACGTTTATATTGAACTAGTGTTCCGCCCCTGCAGTTTTACCCGCAAACCCTTTCTTCCTTTGTTACTGGATACGATATATTATGTTTGAAAACCGTGTGTGCAAAATTTTAAGTTTCTAAGCTCTGCGGTTTGAGCCGTGCATAATGATAATGTCAGTCAGTTTGTCACTTTCTCCTTTTATATATTCAGATTCAGTAATCTGAGTATAAATAATTGACGATAGCAAAAAGCATACACTTTTACTCAGTGAGTTAACCCGCATATGTCACACAAAGTAGATACAGTAGCATATCTTAGTGGTTTTAGTCCGCGTAAGGGTGGAGAGGTTGAGATACCACTACCTTCTTGTCCAGTAAAAAAAAACATTTTTTACTCTCCATAAACCTATCGATAGCAAAGAATCACGCAGATCCGTTCCTCCTAGGTGCAAAGAGACATGTTCATGCACCCAAATGTATGTCCTGCATGGGAATCGAACTCATGGTCTGTGGTGTGATAGATAGAGTATCTTAACAACCACGCCTACCGGTCGAATAATTCCATTCCATTTTAATAAGTCACTTAACCCTCATATATCAAAGTTAACAAAGAAATAAATCTTTAACCGCAACTTGAGAATCACATTGGTCATTGGTGAAATATGCTAAGTTACTGGGAATATATTAGCTATATCTTTTTAAGTTTAAACGTAAATCTTTATTGGCTATAAATTAAAATTTTAACATTCGGTCATGATGAAGGTGTGTTGACTCATTTAAGTCTATTTGTAGTATTTTTTTAAACATTTTACGTCCTAGTTGCTATGCAAGACTCATCGTGTAATAAAAATAATTATGATTTGTGAGGATCATTATAAAATACTGGCTGTCTCCCGCGGTTTCACTTGCGTTGCCGAGAAAAAGTACCTTTTGTCCCGCTACATATCATAGGCCATCTGCGTACCAAATTTAACCGCGATCAGTTCAGTGGTTTATGCGAGAAAAGGCAACAAACAAACTCACTTTCGCATTTATAATATTAGTTAGGATTACTTGATTACATAAAAAAGTAGTTTCCCACCGGTAACAGGAGCAGGATCCCAGATTGGACAGGACCAATGTTCACTATACGGCATGTCTCCAGGATCATTGCCTTCTAAATCTAGCCCTTGATCCAGGCGCCTATCGCGAGCCTCTTGATATATTTGTCAAGGATCTTGATCATTATTAATATTATTTTTCGTTTGTCAGTTCTAAGAGCAGTGTATGAAAAGTGATAATAACGGGACTAAGCCAAGAAAATTGAAGCCATTTATTATTATAATTGACAATGAACTACTAATGCTTGGCAATGTATAATCAACAGAAGTTAAAATATAACTGGAAAGGAGATAAGTTTTAAATCTCTTCAGTAGTTCATGAGTACGCTGGCACACACCAACACAAAATAACGGCACGCGGTAGTTTCGAAATACCACTTAATTCATTCAAAATTATACCAACTATAACCTCAAAGAAACACAGCCGAGTTCCCACGTCAGGCCGAGTGCATACACCAAGATATTGTTTAATTACCGTACCACTGTTATAGTAGAGATAAATCCGCATTAATTAAGCGGCAGCGCCATAGCATCGGTTAATCAAATTCGGCTGTACGTGGTGGCGTCTTGATTACACAATCCGACTTGTGAGTGATGTGCCTATCTCAAATAGTCGGGTTATGCTTAGATCAAAAAGTGTTTCGGTTCGTTGGGTGCAATTAAGTTTGGAGGTTTTGATTGGTTGGTTTATTTTTATGCGCATTTAAGTTTGGAATTTATTTGAATTACGAACAAGACTTGTTTGAATTATATTCCTTTTTTATCATATTGTTTTAAATAAAGCAGTTTGATTCGAAAAATATAATATAGAGACAAAAGAGTAGAGTAGAACATGTAAAGCCATCTTATATCTGTTCAAATTGTGATCAAATGACATAACTCACATCACGTTATGTAAGTCTAAATGGTTCGTAAGTCTTTGGTATATGCTATATAATCCACTGTACAAATGGATTGCCTTGGAGACAGAAAATATCCCCCTGGTTAAATTTGTAATACGTTGTATATAAAAGATATGGCCTCAGTTTAAACACAATAAAAATATAATACAAGTTAGCTAATAATAGCTAACAGCAAAGAAAGGATCCAGGATCCACAAACATATATTACCATAGTATTACGTACGACTTATTTAACTACATTAAACCCATAGGATGTGGGAACGCTATTTATATTTTATGGTGAAATTTTTAGATCGTCCAATAAATATCTGATGCGTACATAAACTGAAATGGTCTTTAGCATAAACGGTTTATCGGACGGAATAGACGTAAACATACCCTAGTAGACTTCAATACTCTTACCATGCAACCGATGAAGAAAACATACAATTTATTCGTTATCCATTGCTTAACACTTGCTACAGGTTTTTCATACTCCCGTTTGCCAGTCCGCAATGTAAGTAAAAAAACTTTTCTACATTTTGTAAATGTTATACGATACGATTACGGATACGATTTTAAGTGACGATTAATAGCGGTTACACGACATTAGATTGTGTTTCAGCACTTTTATCAGTGGAACATAAATGTTTGGGTATTGATTCACGTCTTGTTATCTTGTCTATGCCTTTTCTAAGGTTTATTTTTAAGGGTAAATTCTCTCTATTTATTTAATAGGAAATTCAAACTTTGTTTTTACAAATAACAAAATAGCTACTAGGTAAATGATATTTTGCAGATATCTGTCGGAT
This sequence comes from Tetheella fluctuosa, assembly GCA_951216915.1. Classification (NCBI taxonomy): domain Eukaryota; kingdom Metazoa; phylum Arthropoda; class Insecta; order Lepidoptera; family Drepanidae; genus Tetheella; species Tetheella fluctuosa. The sequence goes on from OX578214.1 coordinate 14,314,136, forward strand.
ACAACACAACAAAGTTTTGAGTATAAGAAACGAATTTCTTACCACCTTCGACATCATTGGTACCTAACTACGCATGGTTGAACGCCAGTTCTTTTCTCTTTTTCTTATTCTTTTTACTTATCTGAATGTATGAAATATCCACTCTGGTGGTCATTTATCAATGTCATCATCTTGTTAGTCCTATGTCAAAATTTTGCATCCCAAATAAAGTTTCGAAAATTATGACATCTAGACTTCCAAATAATTATAACTTGTAAATTAGTAATTTTCACACTTTCCACTATTTTGCGACATTTCCTATTACCCAAAGGTTGGTTGAAGGTCACTTAAGCAATAAAGCCACCTATTTTGTGCAAGCTTTATTTTTGCTACTAGCATTTTGCCCGTGGTTTCACTCGCAGATTTTATAAAATTTCTATAACTTCTTTTCGTGTTAGCCAATTTTGATGCTTATTTGAAGCGTCAGTCTAGTCGCATTAACCTGTGGAACTTTCATGAAAATCCGTTCAGTGATTTCGAAGATTCTCAATCTCTTTGCATTCTGTTACTCTTCTTACATCACCCACACCCCATTTTTTGGTAAAAAATATATATATACAGACACACCGGTTCCACAGATTTATCATATTATGTGTCTCGGAAAAATTGTAAACATCATTATGGTGGCAAATTCAAAATTTTAAAACGTACGTGAACGATACGATCTCAACGTGTCGTTGAAACTAAACGTATTTATCGTGTGAGCACGTCGTTCCCTGGAAACGTCTATTCAGTAACATTATTTATCGGTAAACTTGTTACTTTGTACCAGTCCTTTGTTACCAGTATACACGGGGTTTTGTTACGTATAATTTTTAATACAACATCGGCTTTTGTTAGCGGTTTGTCTCGCGGTTTTGTTGAAATGTACAACATTTTTAAATTATACAACTTGTGGTCACAGATATAAAACCCAAATTGTACGTACGAATATAATGCGGCAAATGCATCATGAGATCAAAGGTGGTCAAGGTTCGGAAGTCTGCCTAGCAGGTCTTGATACAGCTTTATTGTGTAGTAACTTAGTAAAAGTATTTTTGATTGAAGAGTTCAATCATGAATATGCTTTTTAAGATTCCTTATAGTTTCTTTAAATGTTGTAATTGTGGCATTTTAAAGATTGTAAAACTGAGAAGGCATACAATATAATAAATTTTGGATAAATATTAAACAAACATAACAGTCCTCAGCAATGCTTTAGATTCAAACTAAAGCCTGAACCTGACCTATATTGTAGTGTAGTGCTGCAATAATTTATCCTAATAATCCTACTAATATTATAAATTCGTATGTTTGTGTGTGGTTGTTTGTTAGTAAGCACCACCGTTGAATGGATGCGAAAATTGTTTTGTGTGTGTGTGTGTGTTTATTAGCAAGCAGCTCCGTAGCGGCTAAATGGATTTGGATGAAACTTGGCATGGAGATAAATCATATTTTGGAATAAAATATAGAATACTTTTTTTATCCCGAAAACAAAACTAAGATCCCACAGTAACGCGAGTAAATCCGCAGTGTGATACCTACTACTAGATATTTATTCAGAACCTTCCAAAATACGACAGCTCTAACAAAATGGGTCTGTTTGCCTTTATATTTTTGTATGTTTGTATGTCACTCAGTTGTCTGTCGTCATGAATTCCTGTAGTTTACTCCATTTTTTTTTTAAAGTCAGGTTTATGTTTTCCACAATTGTAGTGGTAAGTATAAAAGGTTTAGAAAGGAATAAAGGAGTTGAAACACACTGGCATGGCATGGTGATTTTTTCAATACTTCTTTACCTAAGTTTTTTAAAAATTTAAAGAAACACTAAATACTTCTACACTAACTCTTCCTACAGTGTATAATGAAATAACCTACAAATCCTATAGTACAGAAGCCAGTAAAGTCAATTCAACTACATCAGAATTCATTGTAATGGTGGATCCATGTACGGAACTGGGAGAGGCGATGTAATTACCTTTTACGCGCATTTGGATGACCTGAATGAAAAGTTTTTGCGTGTTTTCATTATCGTAGATAGCATCTATGCGTTAAATTCTCGCTTACTCCCCCGTAACGGTTGGTGAGGATGGAAACATGGTATGTGATCTCCAAACATAAATGTTGTATATCAAATAATATAATGATTGTTATTTCTTTTTATTACAAGGTCCATCTTAATCTGAAGCTATTTTAAGACCAACTGCCAGACACATATTTTTTTTCTATTTTTATTTAGGGAATTTTGTCAATTTTGACCATGCCAGTCCCATCATATCCTTACCTGAACTAATAACAATCAAAATATTTTAGTGAACAAGTGTGTACCTACAACTTTTTAGCCATATCACTTGTTGGCGTAGCCAGAATATCATACAAGGCACCAATATCATTTAGATTTGCCAGATTTGATATTTGTAATTCACTAACATTTCAAAGATATGAAAGTATTCATAAATATGAAAATCTATACTAATATTATGAAGCTGAAGAGTTTGTTTGTTTGGTTAAACGCGCTAATCTCAGGAACTACTGGTTCGAATTGAAAAAATATTTTAGTGTTGAATAGCCCTGGAAAACATAAGATCCCCCGGGAACGCGGGTGAAACCGCGGGGCGGATGCTAGTATTACTTATGGCAAATAAGAAATTGCATTATAAAAAAGAGCTATTCACTTCATTTTTGCCGAGTTACCTTTCTACAAAAAAAATGGTTTTATTGCTGCTGTGAATTACCAATAAACTTGTAAAAGTATTTTTTATAAAAAAATCTAATAATATTGTCAAAAAACCTTTATTTTCCCTCGCCACATACCACGTTCTTAAATACACTTAAAATAATTCCAGCCACGACCGAGAGACTGCAGGGTGGAGGTAGGAGGGCAATGGATACTGTGAGTGGCGTTCCGTGTAAACAGCGCTCGTTTCTGTACCCCGCGGCCTGTGTGAATTAACTGCTTAGGTTTTTGGGCGTTGGCTTCTTGACTAGGTATAGTGTGACTATGTGTGTGACATGTGAAGTGACTTTTAAATTTGTTCAGGCATTAATTTAAGTTTTGTTTCTTATACTGTAAGTTTCATTAAATCTTAGAGTAGGTAATATTAAATCTATGACTCATTCAATCGACTTTAGTATAGGTACACTATTTATCCATTGGTCAAGTAATAATTGTAGATCAATTAATATAGATAGAAAACATAAAAACTGACCGTCAGTAACTTCTGATTACTAACCATTATTTCACAAAGCAAATAAAACAAAAAAAAAAATTTCAATACATTATTAATTGAACAGTTAATTTAAAAAAATACAATATCATAACGTCGTATAAGTTAATTTAAAGCACAAAAACTACAAAATACAATTTTGTATGATTATGTTTTTGTACAATGACTTATACTTTAGTAATTATAAAAAAAAAATGTTTATTACGTCATTTTTACGAATGCGGGTAATATTACGACTAATTTTATAATAACCAGTTTTAGTTTATAAATTGGACTACGTTCAATTAACTTAGCGTGATAGACGTAACAGATAAAGTTTAATCATTTTAATAATTCTTCATTTATTTATTTTTTTACCTATAGGCTTGTGTTTGACCACAATCTCACTATGGTAAGTGATGATGTGGCCGAAAGTGGTAAACACACAAAGCCTAGAAGGAACTGGCTCTCAAGTGCAGCTGCCGGAACAAACCAATAGGTGTTTGGCGACAGATTTTTAACTTGAGGGTGATAGCCAGCCAGACGGGTACTACAAAGTACCCTACCACCGTGCTATGGTTTCCTCACGATGTTTTCCTTCACCGAAAGCTCAAGCTCATTGTTGGATTCGAACCCATGACCTTCGCCGTGGCGTCCGACATCACTGCCACTGAGCTATCATCGCCTTAAAAATGTTCATGTCTCAGTTGTTATAATATCTATCTACCTAATTATAAAGCCTTTAGGTAGCTCGTCCCAAAATTTAATCCCATTAATGATTTGCTTTTCAAATTGGGCAACTCGTCCCATTGTTATGTTAAATAATGTTTTTTTTTATAGTTTTGGTACTTCTAATTAGAAAAGTCTTCGATGAAATTAATTAAAATATTAATTATCAAAAATTTACGGTTGGAATAAAATAAAAATCCTCGTACCTATATCTAAGACCGCAAATCATTAATTTCCACATTTATTGCATTTCACGGTATTACAAAGATGGCAATTTTTTCTTACATGCTAAGTTTTATTGTTGCAATGGACTCCAGTTTCGTGAATATTGTGTTGCTTCCCAGCATAGGCCTCCCCTAAAACTTTCCACAGAGTGCGATCATGGTGGCTTCCTTTTCCACGAAATGCCTGCTATACTTTTGATGTTGTCCTCCCATCTACCACGTTGTCTCCCTTTCTTTCTTTTGTATTGTCTTGGACATCAGTCGGTTACGTCCTTGGCCCATTTATCTTGTTTGTTCCTGATCCCGTGGCCTGTCCACCTCCATTTTAGTTTTTTAATACAATATATCACACTCGTAACTCCGAAAAAACAAAGATGGTATAAAATATTAAAAGTACAACATAAAATCTTTTTAGGGGACTGAAAATTAAACTATAAACTTTAAAACAGATAAAATTATAAATTACTAGCTGTCCCCCGCGGTTTCACCCGCGTTCCCTAGAAAAAAAGTAGCCCATGTCCTTCTCCATCGGTCGATCGGTTCTGCGGTTTTGGCGTGAAAAGGTAACAAGCAAACAAACTCACATTCGCATTTACAATATTACTAGCTTCTACCCCGTGGTTTCACCCGCGTTCCCCAGGGATCTTATGTTTTCCCGAGATAAAAAGTTGCCTATGTTCTTTTCCATACCAGGCTATCTGCATACCAAATTTCATCGCGAGCGGTTTAAGCGTGAAAAGGTAACAAACAAACAAACAAACAAACTCACTTTCACATTTTTAATATTAAGTTAGGATACTTGTACATTTAGGTATAATCGCAATTGTAAATGTATCTACGCAAGTATCTTCTAGGAAATTGTATATATTTCAAAATAATTTTGTTAGTACCTACGTATTATTTTTCATTAATTATAACATAATTTTTCCATTTATTATTCTTGAGTCGGTAAGTAAGACAGATAAGTCAAAATGCGGTTTTACTGTACACAATAAGAAGCCTTTATATGCTATAGGTAGTCCATATAAATTGCATCACAATCTGTGTCGTCCGTGACTGTACAATCGATACGCGAGTGAGATAAGCTTAGAGATCTTCCAACTAGCACAAAGATGTCGGATTATGATAAAGTTTCGTAATAAAACTAATTTGGCAATAAACATATATGTACGTGCTTATAAAGGTCCAAATGGTAGTCTGTGGATATTTTCTATACTGGGTGATTAGTCACTGGCAATACTTGCAAGGGTGGAAGTACTCATCAAAATGAACAAGTTTTTATTATGGGACTAACTGTAACATCATGAAAAAATTGACAGCTGTTCCATACAAAAGTTCAATACCTTCTCGAAGAAAATGTATGAAGCAACCGTTTTATTTTACACGATATCAGAGCTAGCCCGATAATAAAAGTTGTTCACATTGACGAGTACTTTCACCCCTGCAAGTATTGCCAGTGATAAAAAAAATCATCCTGTATATCAAAGCATACAGTAAATAAGTGTTGAAAAACTATAAAAATATATTGTTTTAGGTAGTGTCGTCGGATGGTGCGGCGAAGGTCGTGGCTTCGATTCCTACAATGAGCTTGAGCTTTCAGTAAAGAAAAACATGGTGAGGAAACCATAACATGGTGGTAGGGTACTTTGTAGTACCCACCTGGCTGGCTACCACTCTCAAGGTGAAAATCTATCGCCAAACACCTACTGGTGTGTTCCGGCAGTTGAACAATTGCCTTCTAGGCTTGATAAAGGTCGGCGACGGTAGCCACTTACCACCAGGTGGACCGCCTGCCTGTCTTATCAGCTTTCTAACATAGAAAAAGAAAATTAAATTTCATCCTAATTCATCCAACCATCCTCACAAACATGTATATACTATCTATCTATACTAATATTATAAAGCTGAAGAGTTTGTTTGGTTGGACGCGCTAATCTCAGAAACTACTGGTTCGAATTGAAAAAATATTTTAGTGTTGGATAGCCCATTTATCGAGGAAGGTCCCTTGGGAACGCGGGTGAAACCGCGGCGTGGAAGCTAGTTTATAATATTAGTAATACTACTACTGGTACAACAAAGAATCCGTCAGTTAAAATTATAGAACTCGGTTGTGACCGACCCCAAATGTAACTTTATGCAATAAAATTAAGGAAACCTCCCGTCGTGTCATTGTCAACAATTTGAATGCTCTTGCACATTAAAGTCACTCATAATCATTGAATTAAAGTGGGTAATTTTTATACAATGTATTTTTTTGGGGTGCCTTTGATTGGATGAACAGGCGTGAATGAGTTTTATGAATTAGGCTCTCTTTATTTTTGGTATTAGTTGTTTGTTCAGTAGGTATTTATAGTTGGTAACAATTTATTTTGTATTATTTAATATTCACAATTGACTCATATAAATATTCTATTTTAAAACTAGGTGTTCCCCGCAGTTTTGCCCGCGTTCCCGCTATTGAAAAAGACGATCTTTTAGGTAATACCTAGTTATTCTGATATCCGAAGCGGAGACAGATTCGACAAATCGAAGATCATAAAAATCGGTTCTTGAGTTATAAATGGTGTAACTAACCCGTCTTTGTTTTATATAAAACTAAAAATAAAAGTCGGAACCCTAAGTTTTATAAGAATAGTTACAAATACTAACATACTCAAATGATAGCTTAGCAATGACTACTAATAGATATGTGCTACTTGATCTCAATGTACTTATTGTATGGAGGGTGTGCGGTGGAAAGTGTGGACATAAGACTATTAAGCTGAGCTTGGTGCGAATCATAAGCTTAAGCGAGTTTTCGTATAAATTGTAAATGTAGTACGATGACTTAAAATACGCATACTCGCATTACATATATCTATTTTGAACGAGTTTTAGTAACTTTTTAACAGTTGGATCATTAATAACATCAGGTATGTATAATCTACAATCATTTACAATGGCCGCGATGATAATTTCAAAAAAATAAATTGGGTTTATAAAAAAAAAATATAAGACACGAAATAGCAGACTCAAGCGGACCATTCCTCGCAAGCAACAAATTTGTGTAGAACGCAATCACGCCCTTAAGTCCTGAACGGATTTAGATGGAATTTGGCACATAGAAAGATTTTCCATTCCAAGGTTTATAATTTTTTATCCTGGGTAAACTTTAGATCTATGAGGAACGCGGTAAACTACATACCAGATATTGGTTTTATCACTACATATATTTTTATTATTCCTATTCCGTCTATTCCTATCCCTTCCTCCTATTATTTATTAAAAAATTTAAAAAAAGATCGAATCATAGGTTTTTTGGTATAAGTTATATAATTATAGTAGGGAAGTGACTAAAGCGCTTATAACTTAAACCGCTGTCCTACTGTAGCCAAGTTCGCTTCACAGGATGTATGTATTGTAACTAACAATAGTCGGTTCAGTCGTCCACCATTCTACCATTAATCCAACACCGGCTTAAGTCATTCAGTGCTGGTGAATCAGTGTTGGTAAATCAATCCGGCGTGAGTAAACACTTGATGTATGCAAGTGTTTATTATGTTGACTTGGGTTTGTTGATAACTTCGATTTTATTAAGCTATTTTTATTCATTAACTAGCTTCCGCCCGGGAGGATGGATCCCCGCAGGGATCTTATGTTTTCCCGGGATAAAAAGTAACATATCGCCTTCCTCGATAAATGGGTTATCCAACCCTAAAATGATTTTTTTGCATTTTGAACTAGTAGTTCCTAAGATTAGCGCGTTCAACAAACAATGACATAGTATGGATCAATTAAATTTTTTTTGGTCGCTTTTGAAGAAATTATCTTTCTTCCCGCTTTTTTGTTATCGGGCATTATTTGTCAAGAATGATGTCTGATCGCATCAATCCACTTTACTTATCTGTCTACCATCATCATTAATTCACAATTTAAATCAATAAAAGCATGTGTTGGTTTATTAGTTTGTCCTTCGTTATTATTTTTTCCATAGAGATAGGCTACTTTTTTATCCTAGGAACGCGGGTAAAACCGCCGGGGCAAAAGCTGTTTATTACAATGTAAAGAACGTTTGTCTATACACAAAATATCCTGACATATTGTCTAGAAGATATTCTATATTCATCCACTATACTTAATCCTATTCCTAGAAAACACTGATTACTAAGAAATATTACCAATTTTCCTATAAACCGAGCAGGTACTACAAATAGCAGGTAAACATGTTTGTTTATATACAAATACTAAATGAACTTGTACAATTTTTCCTCAAGAACAGGGCAACGGGTTGCGGTGACACGGGATCCGTTTGAGGTCAGACTCTAACGTTGACTAATGGTCACTTGTACTCCTTCGAACCGAACCGACCGTGAGATGGACTTGCTACTTTATTTATATTCTACTAGCTTCAGCCCCGCGGTTTCACCCGCGTTCCCGAGGGATCTTGTGTTTTCCCGGGATAAAAAGTTGCCTATAACCTTACTTGATAAATGGGCTATCCAACGCTAAAATAATTTATCAATTCGAACCAGTAGTTCATGAAATTAGCGCCTTCAACCAAACAAACTCTTCAGCTTTATAATATTAATATAAGTATAGATTTTCTTTTTGAAAACATATTTTTGCAGTTGAATTGAATTGTTTGGTAGGTTAATTTGTGACAGCCAACGACTACACAGCCTACGTGTAGTCGTTGGTGACAGCCTATGTCTAACTAGAGACTGCCAAATAATATTAAAATATGTATATATATAAAAGGAGAAACTGACTGACTGACATATCAACGCACAGTTCAAATAGCAGGGTCTAGAAACATGTTTGCACACAAGGTATACATATAACTTAGACATACACTAAGGAAGGGTTTCATTTCAACCCCTAAGGGGGTAAAACTACGGGGGGGGGGAAGCTGAGTTGATAATAAAATTTCAATGGAAGTCTAAACCACTTATCGTACAAATGGGGAAGCTTCATATTTTTTTAAATATTGTGAGTGCGAAAAAAAAAGGTGGTAGCTATCCATGCGGGGACTACGAAGTACCTTACTACTGTCCAAAGCGTTTTTCTTGCTATAACATAAGTGTGTACTAAGAATGGATTTTAGGATGGAAAATCAGCCCCTAAGGGTAGCAATATATTATAAAGGCTTAGAAATGGATGGAGTGGAAAGAAAGCAAAGCTATATAGCTATTGTATAGTCAGTACAAGCTCATTATTATTAATGAAATGTTTATTATTGGGTGTAATCTATATAAGTATGTTTTTACAAAAGAAAAGTAGTATATGTAGTATATCAGTTATCTGGCTTCCATAGTACAAGCTCTGCTTAGTTTGGGGTCAGATGGCCGTGTGTGAGGAATAATGTCCCAGAATATTTATATTTATTTATTAAAACTCATTTATACGTTGTTTAGGTTATTTAAAGAATAAAGGCAATCAAAACTTGAAGGAAAATTAATATCAATCAACATCAACTACAAAAGGTATTGAGAAACTGAGCTAATTGAAAACATCACAGACTTTCCTAATTGTAATAAAATAAATTGTTTCACAAAATATATTTAAAGTTAATAAGGAGTTATTTAATTGAGTTTATTATTGAAATCAAGCAATAAGATACCTTATGTAGAGTATCAGTTTAAAATAATCACCACTTTTTCGAGACCGTGGCTTAGGAAAGCTTTGTCTACCAGAGTGGATAAGTTAAAATGAGCAAAATATCGAAATCTTGCTTACTTTTTGTGTGTATTTATTGTCACCACAAAGCTCCGTAATGACTGAACGGAATTGAATGAAATTTGGGACAGAGATAGAATATATTTTGTATTAACACACAGGATAATTTTTATCCCAGGATACAAGACAAGATCCTTCAGGAACGCGGGTGAAAACGCGGGGCAGAATTAAGTATTACCTACTCCTTACTAACAATGATAAATACAAAGTTTACCTATAATATATAAGTCATAATTATTAACTTAACCAAGTATCATAAAGATATATCACCAAGTATCATCGGTAGAGATTTGTAATAGGCATTAAAATCATTTATTATATTCTATCAATTTGCTGTACTAAGTTTTCCTAAAAAATAAATAAAGTTCCAAACTATCTGTACTTCACTAAAATAAATATAAAAAAATAGAAACGACACCAGTGCCAGTGGCGCAATATTTCCATATAGAATATAGAAAATGCTAAGACGCGTCGGCCGTCGCCATCCGTCAGTCGCGCTGACCCAGCGAACCCTTGTCAAAGCGCAGATGGTACAGAACCCCTACTATATGAAACAATGTACATAGAAATTTTAATCTGTCTGCTGACTTTGGTGGCGTGTAAGCGATAAATTTTAAGTGATTTTTCATTGATATTGTAAGGTAAAAATATATGGTACAGGAGTAGCTACCTAGTTTAATGCACTATCTATAGACGGGCCAGTTGGCGTGGTTGGTAAGATACCCTATCTATCACGCCGTAGGTCGTGGGATCAATTCCCACTCAGGACACCTAAAACCCACCTTAAACACACCGTTGGACATTTGGCGACACTGCGACAGATTTTCAACCAGATAGGTGGGTTCCTTACCACCGTGCTATGGTTTTCTCAAAGCTCAAGCTCATTGTAGGATTCGAACCCACGGCCCACCACCAGCTATTTATGATGATAGACTAAAATTGTATGTATGTTCCAGTCCTTATTGCAAAGTATGAACTCATTTAGCTCGGTACCTAACGTAGCCTAAAATATCTGGAAATATATAATTATTTTTATCATTATTGAAGGTGCATAAATATTTTGGTCTACGATTTTCGGTAAATGTCGAATACGACATTGGTGTCAAAAGCGAGTTAACCCAGAATTTGTTTCTTCTTTTTTAGGGCTCCGTCCGTACCCAAAGGGTAAAAACGGGACCTTATTACTAAGACTTCACTGTCTGTCCGTCCGTCTGTCTGTCACCAGGCTATATCTCAAGAACCGCGATAGCTAGACAGTTGAAATTTTCACAAATTATGTATTTCTGTTGCCGCTATAACAATAAATACTAAAAACAAAATAAAATAAATATTTAAGGGGGGCTCTCATACAACAAACGCGATGTTTTTGCCGTTTTTATAGATAATGGTACGGAACCCTTCGTACACGAGTCTGACTCGCACTTGGCCGGTTTTTTTTTATTCACAGTTTATGTGTATTTGCCAACCGGAGTCCATTTTTATCGTTCAAGTACCATTTTGATTTTGATTTTTGTATAATAAAAAATTGTTTTTAACAAAAAGTTAAACCGACTTCTATGTGATTTTGGACTCAAAAGCAAAAAATAACGATGTAGAGGAACTCTTATCTATGTAAGTAGATACTACCTTGAAGTCAGTGAAAGAATTTGAGATTGTGGAACACCCTACTCTTTTGTTTTTTTTATTTATTCCGTGTTTCTCATTTGAATTCAATACCTCTCAAGATTTGTCATTGACCGAGGATAATTATGCATACCATTAATTATTTATTAACAATATTAAATAAGATATACCAATCGCGATATTCGTGCTCTTTTTTGTTGAAGAATTCGGTCATATCTTCAAACTCCATGGTCAGATTATAATAAAATGTATATGGAACCATATCATGATTTTTCTAAATAGAATAGAATTTTAAACCATACAAATCGGTTCAAATAGATAAATAAATAAGAAAAATTTACACATCAAACATAAAATCCTTATTTTGAAGTTGGTTTAAAACATTGTCTTTTGAATAGAATCCTAACTTTTAATTAATATTATAAATGCGAAAGTGAGTTTGTTTGTTGGTTTGTTACCATTTCTCGCTTAAACCGCTGAACCGATCGCGATGAAATTTGGTATGCAGATAGCCTATGGTACGGAGAAGGACTTAGGGTACTTTTTATCCCGGGAAAACATAAGATCCCCGGGGAACGCGGTAGCTAGTAATTAAATAAAAATATGAACGCTTCGTATTTGGTCACTTGACACAAAATCTTACTGAATCACGCACTAAGCCTCACCCAAAATTAATGTTCCCAGTTACTGATACAGTTGTTGAACTATGCCGATTCAAAATGTTCTGTTGAGTTTGTAAACCTACGTCATTGTAATTTACGACTAGTTTACTGTTCTGTTTATTATTAGCTGAATTTATGGGTCGGGACGGAAGCAAGTTGGATTTACTGTCACTTAGAGTGGGATCATTGACTTGAATATGATTTATGAAACGATTAGTAACTCGGTTTAAGTGTTTGCTATTTTACAGTACCTTCCTGTCATAAAAGCGCACTTGTTTATCTATTGAATTTTAATTTGCATACATCTGAGTTATTAGACTTACCTTGTTAGTAATAGATGGCTCGGCGAGGGTTTTTGTTAACTTCTTACAATCTGAAACAAAAGAAATTAAGTTCATGAAAATTCTAAATAACTATTTGGTAAATTTTTAAATTGTGTCATTTAAATTTGACTAACTTTAAAAGTTGAAGAATACATTTAGGAAGAAGATGATGATGATGATGAAGACTAATAGAATTTAAAACAGGATTCGTACTTTTATAACGTAACGGTAAAAATCGAAACATCCAAATTAAACAATTCCTTTTGCAGTTGAGACTTCTAAACCATAGATCTGTGATCTCGTCAAAACTAATATACTTACCCTATAAAATGCTTGAAAAAAATTGTACGAAATTTTTCCCCACCATTTTCTATTCCGACTACATCGAGTGCCATGTGTCAAATTCATAAAGCCATTACGGGGTAGTGCACTCGAATCCCGCGATCCCGGGATCCCGGGACCCGCCGCTGACCTGATAAATGGATATGGAGCTGTTTCACGCGGGCCAGCTGTTTACAAGACGGAAAAATTGCTAAATCCCCCGATACACGCGTGTTTTGCAGCTGAAGTGCACTCAAGATAAGATAAATGATGTTTTAGTTGAGCTCCATGTGCTGTAATAGTTCTAACAGTTTTTAAGAAATATAGACCATTGCTTTGTAGAAATAGGTTTCTTTTTAATGAGACATGATATGATGGTGCTTTTTACAATCTGAGTTACACTATTTGGAAATTTGTATGTAATTGAATAATTTGTGCTCCAGTTTAATAACCTAGCAATAAGTATAAAGTACTTTCTAATAATATAAATATCCTACGATTGATTTCTTTATGATAAAAACTAACAACACATAGAAAGATATTTATATCTAAGTTAGCAAAGTTATTTATATCACAGACACAATCCATAAGTACATGAAGTAAAAAAACAGTAAAAAAAAATTGCTTCATGACTGTGCCAATCAGTACATACAGCTCAGCGTAATGCTAACTGAATACTATTTTTAGCAGTTCACGGACAATAGTACCTACATTAAAATCAGCCTTCTTTATTCTGAACCCTACTAATACCCAACACCTTTCTGGAACCACTTGTTCACCATCCGCAAGTTATAAAACCTGGAAAATATTAAACATTTCAACAGCAAGCTCTTTTCTATGCTTCATACACATGGTAACCGCTCGCAGCAAATCTCCCGCATAACAAAGGTCCAACCGAGTTGAAAAATATCCCCATTCTATTCAACATGAAAACATCTGGTCTAAAGTATATGTTTTCGTTTGTATGTACGTTTTGTATATTTCCGATATTTTTATATTTTGATGGAAATGTTTAAGAGCGATTATTACAGCAACGTAATGTGTATAATAAGTTATGTGTTGGTCGGTCTGTAGCCATTCATTAAAAGTGGGTGTAAGTAGATTCTTATGACCAACTATTTCGTGATAATGCGCTTCCAGGATGATTGAAAATAAATTAAAAATAATAGATTCACACGTAGGTAGGTACTCGTGAAAATTATTTTTACGAAATACGAAATAATGAGTACCTATTTGAAGGGATGAATGATTGGCCGTGTACTATGTCCAAACGAGGTCGAGGATGTGGCACGCTTGCTCAGAAAATACCTATTCTCTCGGGTCGTAAAGCTTCTCAGGCTACCTAATAAACCTCACGGTTGAGAGGCCTCAGCGCTCACCGTATTGCCCGCGTGTCGGGGCCACCTTGGCTAAAACCTTCTAATCCAGTAAAAAAAAAACATTTGTGCTCAAAAACATAACTATATAAGGAATTTCATTCCTTTGCTGTTCTTGATTAATGCGATTTCCACTAAACTGTAACAGCAGTGTCGAAACTAAATATACTATTATTTGTCACCAATATCGAAACCTTCAAATTCACCCACTGCACCTCCCTACAGATAAATCTAAAATGAGCTAACAGTATATCCTTATAAACATGGTCGTCTATATCCATTTGTCAAGTATGTTCCCGTAGTACTGCGAGATCCGGGAACTATCGAGCGCAACTCGCGGACTAAAGTATCTATGTAGACAAAGCATTCCATGATGTAACTTGATTTGCTTGTTAAACGATCCCGAGAGTTTGTATTGGATGCATTTAAACGGATTTAGTTTGACTGTAATTTCCGAAGTTATAATTGGAGTTTTGAGGCAAGGTTTTACTACTGCGTGATCACTCCATGTGGTAGAAAGCCACGAACATTTTGCATCCTCATTTATAATGCGGAATGTTTCTTATTTTATTTATATTCTGATTTATGAGAGAAATCAACAATATATCGATACAAATTACCAAGCCCTGTTTAAAAAAAAATGTATAAAATTAATAAATTAATGCGAGTCAAAATAAAAGCACAAAGAGTTAATGTGATTGGTTGAATAAATCTTTTACAGCATCAAGTGCTTTTTTATTAAAAATTTAAATAAACTCTTGCTTCGGATCGTCAATCAATAATAAATTGCTTAAGCTTGATAATAATTGGCAGTAAGTAATATTTATTATCGACTGTATAAGTATGTTTACTACGCCCTTTAAAGATTACCCAACGGCGAAAGCTGGCATTTGACCAAATACAAAAACTGAACATGATATTTGCACGACTAGGGGTTCTGTACAAGACAAAAATGTTAAGAGAAAATATCTGTCCAAAATACATTGAATTTCTTAAATGGTATATATTTTTTTGGTAAATATCCAAGCTACATTGATTTCGAAGACGCTAGAATCAGCCACATGGATAGAGTTATTGAGCCTGCATGATGCAAGAGACTCAGGACTGTTCAGCAGTTGGATCGGCAGAAGAGATAACCTCCATGAGATGTTGAGATAAACTTCATTTCCATTGAAATTAGAGCAAAAATAAAACTTATTAGCCCATAAACACGTAGTTTTCGTGCTCCTCTAGGGCAAAATCCTCCTCCTCTGTGACTTTGAATAGAATTAAGTATAACATTTGAGCAATGATTTTTCATTTTATTAATAAAAGTACGTACTTAAAGAGGTTTTTTTTTAATTCAGATGGATTCCTAAATAGTTGCTCTACAATAATCAGAAAAATGTCTCAATGGTTAAATGCCAGAGAAATTTGCGGCCCAATTGCACCAGGGCTATTAAAAAGGTCATTGACCATCCGGCACACCTGATTTTGTTACTCAAGATGTATTTTGGCATTTTTTTGCACTTGCCTCTGTAATTAAAATAGTTTACGAGTTTAATAGTTTACAAGTATGTTAAAAGTGCAGTTGAACAGTATTTCATGCAAACAAGATTGCAGATTGTGACATTTTTGTTTCCATTTGCCAGGAAAAATTAAATTTACCGTAAGAATTTTGAGACAGATTTTAAAGTTGCTTCAGAGTAATTCGTTGAAAAATGAACTGAATGAACCAATGCACAACTTTATTTAATTTGAGTTGACGGTGAACAAATCGGTAGGTGTTTGACAGCATTACTGTTAAATAGCTCAGAGTTAAAGACGTCTGAAATTGAGGTGATCATTTCCTCAAATCAGACAATAAGCATTTTCGGTTGAAAATCTACAGCCAAGCACCTGCCGGTTGTTTCGAGCAGCTCGGATTTATGTGCTTACCATCATTTATAGGTAGTAAGATTCTGATAAAAAACATAGAATTCGAATGAATTGTAAAATTATTCTAAACTAGCATCTTTCCCATGGCTTCACCCGAGTTCCTGAGGCGCCTTATGTTTGCCCGGGATAAAAAGTAACCTATGTGCTATTCCAGACTATAATCAATCTCTGTGTCAAATTTCATCCAGATCCGTTCAGTCGTTTAAAATGCGTGATTGAGTCACTAATATCCATTCATCCATCCACCCAAATTTTCACATTTATAATATTAGTAGGAAGTAGCAAGTAGGATAGTAGGAGTCTCTTGAGGCTTCATATTTATCTTAAGCCTTAAACATCAAAGATGTATCCATAAATCATGCAACGATTGGGGTGTGTATGGTTAAATTTAACTGCACCAGAAACCGACAACTTTGGTACAGAGCGGTCCGAACAATGAAAACTTCTCCCACCAACTAATAAGCGAGACTCCAATCCAGAATTAACTGTAGTTACCGTTATAATTTTCCGTATCAGACACGATGGACGTGTGGCGGAATTTGTGGCTGCGTCGGAATTTTAGCAGTCTGAAGCTATTTAGTTTTGGTTAGTCTTATCGGGTTTTGGGGAAATTGAGTTATACGTACCTACTAACCCAGTATTCTTAACAACTTTTACTATAGAACCAACCATGAAATTATAAAAAACACAGACATACATTTGGATAGAGCAAGGTTACCATTAATAAGTATTTCTTTTTCAAGATATCATCTTTGGTCCCATTGTTAAAATTCTTCAGCTTATCAAACCTTATCCACCAGGTATTTTTTAAAATGGTTTTTGCGAAAGTGTATAAATATAAGTATAAAAATATCTTTTGATAAAGTATTTTTATTACTCGTGACTATGATTGGTTTCACAATTCCACTCTTTGAGTATCTAGTCACTTTGATATTGGTTGTTTACATTTGAGAACTTATTCTGAAAATTATCGTGGAGATAAATTGAAAGACTATTACAAATACATTGATTTATTTCTAAATTTATGAAGAAATAAAAGAGCAGCAATTTGTATACAAAATAATCACAGTCTAGACATCTTAATCTTATAAAACCCTATCAATCGGAAATAAAACGAAACCTGCCGACAAAACGCAGCAGACTTCATCTCCTGCGGACAATACTGTTATATTCTAATCAACCTCAGATTCGATGAGATTAAAAATCAATTATGGCAACACAGGACGCGGGTGAGCCCCCACTGTGAAAAACGATTGGGAATAATATCCAGTCTTCTGGAAAAATAATGGAAGCAGAATAAAGTGCATTTGCACTTTAATTGATGGTGAATCAGTTTTTGCCGAGTGCTATAAGCATTTTTTCTCTTTAATTCTTCGGTGGAAGTCGATGTATTCAACTATGACCTAAAACTTACTTCAAATTCTATGACACGTTAAATATGAGTCTATTTTTACTTTCAAATTCAAATTCTTTATTTGCCTAAATATGGTATACAAGCTGTTATAATATAAAAAAATGTTCAACATATTCTGCCTATCAGGCGTGCAAATGTATAATTATTTTTACAAAAAAGGTTACATTTCAAAGTATATCACAAACAAATAATAATAACACAATAATTGCATTCATCAAACAAATGTCACAATTATAACTCATCTTAATATGGAAATGATCTATTATATTTATATCTGTATATATTTATTGAGTCTGGATGTACTAGTGGATGGAAATGATCTATTATATTTATATCTGTATATATTTATTGAGTCTGGATGTACTAGTCTTAAGGAATTTAAAATATATAAAATATTTTCAGTCGTGTTAAAAATCATCAATAAATAATGTATAAATATTCTGGGACATTATTCCTTACACACGGTCATCTGACCCTCTGAAGCCAAAACTCGCCTAGTTACAATTATTTTTTTACATAATCGTTGTTTTAAACACATTTTGATTCCAATAAAAGAAAAATCATATACAAACTTTACATATTAAGCTTTTGCAATTTATTTATTAGTGATGCTAAGCATTATATTATGTAGGTTTAGTTTGCCTTTAACAAAATATCTAGAATTTTTAAGCTTCCATTGACATATCTATCCATACATCTCAAGAAATAATCTCAAAGCTTGGCATATACAGAACGATGGTAACTTAAGCGTGAGTGATATAGGATACAGTCAGACGAAAATCTTTATTGCTATCCGCAGCCAGGAGGCGGTGACACCACCGACCAAATTTTATTGCGGGCGACGCGGCTACGAACGACCATTTTATACACTAGCTTCTATCTAGCCTATACCATGGGATCTGCATTTAATATTCTTGTTATAGCAACTTCTGGACATAGAGAGAGTCAACATCATAAGCATAGTTGTTTTATTTGTGTAGTATAATAATAATAGTTAATAATCTTTCGCCGAGCACTACTGTTGTGTTCCGGCAGTTGCACTCGAGAGTTTTCATCGAGTTGTCTTCTAGGCTTTATTAATATACTAGCTGTCCCCAGTGGTGTCACCCGCGTTCCCGTAAAAAGTTAGCCTAAGTCCCTCTCCATACCATAGGCTATCTGCGTACCAAATTTCATCGCGATCGATTCAGCGGTATAGGCGTGAAAAGGTAACAAAGTTACATTATCACTTAGAATATTAGTTAGGATTTATCACAAAACTTTACTATTATTATAATTTATAATCGTATTTTCATGGTACTGGACGTATTGT
The DNA here is from genome assembly GCA_951216915.1 of Tetheella fluctuosa. Taxonomy (NCBI): domain Eukaryota; kingdom Metazoa; phylum Arthropoda; class Insecta; order Lepidoptera; family Drepanidae; genus Tetheella; species Tetheella fluctuosa. The sequence continues at coordinate 14,332,976 of OX578214.1, forward strand.
ACTCGCAGACGCTTCTTGATACGCATGTGATTATTCCCCTAGTCTGTAGACGAGTAAAACGAGTTTATACACGTTACTCTATACGTTCGTAAATGGCAAACTCGGATTTTAATAGAATATTTCCGCAAGCGACTACCGCTTGTAGCAGACTGTGCTGTCTTCAGTCGCTATTAAAATTTGATATTTTTTTAATGTTACCAGTTTTGAAGTATTATTATTGTATGATAATGATAATTTGTAATTATAATCTATTTTTATGTAGGTATATGTGTGTATGTGTATATATTTTTATCTCAAAATAAATTAGCGACAAATTCACATAAAATTTGAAGTACCTATGGGTAAAAATAACTTGAGACATACTTCGCAATCTTAAACTAAGCAGAACTTGTATTATGGAGACTAGATAACCGATATACTTTCTACATAAATATACTCGTTTTTTTCTCCCAGCCATAATCACACCCAGACTCAGGACAAACAGACACAATTTTTTACTTGGTGGGAATTGAACCCACGCTAACCGGCTCGACGATATGATATTAGTTATTATTATTAGTATATTAATGATATAAATTGCGTCTGAGTGTCAAGCTACTCATATAATTCACACTGTGTTTTTATATTCAGTAAAATAGCATACAACATTTTTTTTTATTTAACGCAGCTTGTAGGCGTTGCGCTATTACATTGTGTTTTTGAAGCGTAAACTTCTTTTAGCGCGGCACGCATATTTTTAGATGAGATAAAACCTCTGGACTCGCGACACCGTTATGATGAGACGCAGTTTGACGTTAAGTTTCTTTTTTTTATTGAAGTGAAAACTTCATTTAGCGCGGTACAGCAACATATATAATATATATAGATTGCGATTGAGATAAAAAAAAAAGTTTTCACTTCTGTCGGCACTCCCGGAGTGCATTTTTTTTTATACAACATTGTCCGCAAACAAGCATACGGCCCGCCTGATGGTAAGCGGTTACCGTAGCCTATGAACGCTTGCAACACCAGGGGAATCTCTCGCGCGTTGCCGTATATAAAAGAGAAAGTATGTAGATATGTATGTATGTATATAAGTATGTTCCTTATAGAATCCGAAACCGCTGAACCGATCGCGATAACATTTTCAGACGACCTTCATATTAGCCCCGCGGGTAATCCTGTAAGGTTTGGTGGCGATCGGAGCACTCGGGACCGCGGGTGAAACCGCGGGGCGGAAGCTAGGAATTTATAAACATAAAATTACGCGTATTTATATTTATTGTAGAATTTATAATAATTAATGGGGTGTGAATATTGTTACCGGGTGGAATTCTGGCTAGTTATAAAATTTGAGGTGAATCGTGCCTTTGCATTTATGAACCTTTCAGATGCTTGGCAGCGAAAATTTATAGCAACACATTATATATTATTACTAGCTGTCCCCCGCGGTTTCACCCGCGTAGCGGTATGAAATATACTTTACGACCTATTCTCATACCTACCAAATATGCACAAAAATTTTCATAAGAATCGGTCAAGCCGTTTCGGAGAAGTTTGCAGACAAACACTATGACACGAGAATTTTATACTCTTTTTAGTCACTGGCAATACTTGCAGGGATGGAAGTACTCATCAATATGAACAACTTTTATTATGCGACTAAATGTGAAATCACTGAAAGAATTATCAGCTGTTCCATACCAAAGTTCAATACCTACTCGACCAGAATGTATGAAGCAACCATAAAACTATTTTGTGTTTGCCTATTCACATTAAAAATTATATATCTTATGTAATTTCAATACAACTTTGGTGTAGCAAACCATCCCGTCAATTATATAACAAAATTTAAGCGTATAAAATCAGTAAACCTAGATACTAAATACGTTGGAAACAAACCCCCGGCAACCGTGCGTCAAGCCGATCGGAAAATAATTTCCGCCTTGTTTCCATTGAACAGTGACGTAATCACGTTAGCTTAGTCGATATACGGTATTCAACTATCGTAATAAAGGTAAATAATACCTTCAATCCGATTAACGTGGACGAATGATTAAAAAGACAAGTTTTGACCACAATCTCATCATGGTAAGTCACTTTTTTACCACCTTCGACCACATCATCATGTGACCGAAGATGGTAAGTGCACAAAGCCTAGAAGGTACTGATCTCAATTACAGCTTGAAGGTGGTGGCCAACCAGGCAAAAGTTAAAGCTCTTAGTTGGATTCGAACCCACGAGCTAATTACCATTAGCTCATAAAACCTAACCTGTAAAGCTAGAAATATATTTATCGGACTCGACATATGACTCTTCAACTGAATCTGCTCCTAAAAAAAGAAAATAATATTTTGTAGTTACTTATATCAAAATGCTTGAAAACACCTTTATTAACTGCTAACTGCTGAGTTTCTAAAAACACTCATTATTTTAAAATCATTAAAAATTATTTCATTACAAATGAATCACACATGCGTTAAAAATAATCACTTATCTTAATGAATGCGATTGCTTTAATGTAAATTTTAATTTCCACCATTTAGAAGTGTATTACGTACGAAATGGTCGCGGCGCTGCCACTTTTCTTTTGCTCTTTGATATATGGACTCAAAATAGTAGGATCTGGTAAGATTATAATTAGAAGAATACTGATAAATTAATTTAAATGAATACTAGATCAATTTAAATTACTTACTTTTTACTATAAAGCAGGCAGGTGGTCCACCTGATGGTAAGTGGCTACCGTCGCCTATGGATACTAGCAATACCAGTGGGATTGCCAATTTGTGCCGACCTTTAGAAAGCCTAGAAGGCTATTGTTGTGTTGTTTAATATTGTTGATTTATATTCCTTTTTCACAGTACCTCCAGAAGCATGCTTCCAAAATTTCAGATGGGATGACTGCGGCAAACCACCAGAGCCCGTCATGTACTATTGGAAACCAGGTTCTAGATGCGAAGTTGGCCTTTGGAGAGGATGTCTTCCAAACCTCAATATGTTCAAAGACGAATATGAATGTGTCAGTACATGTATATTTGCGGCTAGATCAAAGGCAGAAGATTATCATGGAATATTCAATGAGGATGGCACTGCCACTGATATTATTGACGCTGATATTACGACTGAAGGAAATAGCACATTATATGATTCAACCACTGAAGGAGGTAATACTACTGCCACTGGCGAGACTGGCGCTGATGCAGGTGGTGGTGGTGCGGGTGATGGTGGCGATGCTGGCGGTGGTGATGCTGGCGGCGGTGGTGATGCTGGGGGTGGTGATAATTCAACTGCAGCGGGAGATGCTGCTGCAGGTGAAACCACTGTAGCCGCATAATAATGTAAATAATTTTTCGTTTGTTGAAATGGTTCAATAAAGTTTTGCAGTGTTGTCTGTTTCATTAAAAAAGCAGTACAAATAAAATAATAATAAAAATGAATCTTTATTTCCCTTGGTCACGCCATAACTTGAGAACGACTTTACCGATTACATTCATCTTTTTTTCAAGTTTTCTAATACTCTGTAGAAGGTTCTTACAGAAAGAAAATTGGAAAATACGGGAAAAGCTGAAAGTATAGAATTTTTGTATGAATTTGACACTGATATTTTTCCGTTAGATAGGCAGTTTATTGAGGAATATAGGCAACTTTTTTTATCTTGAGAACCCAGATGAAACCGCGAGGGACAGCTAGTATATAAAGAAATATCTATCACTCACCGTATTCAAGTAGGTGGCACAGAACATGGTGCTGTGTTCAGTATAATAAATTTGCCATGAATATGGTGCATTGTGTGTGCTCGATAGATTAATTTAGTTGTTGAACGCTATCGCAGGCACGTGTGCGAAATTTATTCACATAGGGACTGCGAACTATGGGCCCGTTGAAAAATGAATGGACACTATCAGTAGGCGAACGACAAAGAGCCGCATCATTAATATTGTGAATCTTGTTTGCTGTGAATTTGTAAGTGTATGGTATTTTTTTCAGGGTTATGTAGGCATACTGATGCAGATCTGACAAGGGTTTACGATTGTTATTGTGTTATTTTATGAGAAAACGTTGAAAATCTGTCAAGCACCTACTGTGTAATGACAACTTGATATCCACCTAGATTTTGTGTGCTACACCATAACTTACCGTGGTGAGATTGTGGTCAAACACAAGCCTATCCATAGTTTTATTTGTATCAGACTTTATCAAATTAATGAATGCATTTTGAAAAACCCGTATGAGATTGACCACTAAGGAATACGACCAATATTTCTCCAAAACTATTAGATTTCCGAATCTTTTCTAATTTTTGAAATAACATATTCTATGTTTTAAAATTATTGTTTCCCCTTTTTGCACCATGTTGTGAACTTATTTATCCGTAAAAGTCAGAAGAATTATCTCTTATAAAGTATGATTCAGTACCATTTAAAATATTAAATTAATTTTTATTTTACGGAAACATAATTGTAGCATCATATTAGATAAATCCCAAACCATCTTTAGACAGGCTTGTTGGCATAAGCTCTGCTTTTTAGTTTGAGGTCAGGAGGTCGTGTATTAAGTTCAAGAACACTCATATATTTATCATAAACCTTTAAGTAAAATCACTTCATTGAAGTCACTAAATCATAAGACCAAAATCTTTTAACACTCCGTCAAGACTTACTTATTTTACTACCTAAGATATATTCCTCTAGACCAATACCATGTGACCATATATCCTGTTCATTTTCCAGGCAACTCCTAAAGGACCATAGCATATTGACAGCATCCATTCTTCACATTCGGCAGCTGTCCTTTTGATATATTATTATTGTATCAAACTACATAACAATACCCAAAGCAAATAGACCTCCGTTTGGCCTTTATCACTCTCTTGTCACTTCAAGACAGGGGTCGTTATAAACTGGTTAAGGGATGGCAGGAAGTCCTGTGGGTTTATTTGCTTTTATATATTATTTTTCAGTTTAAAGAAAACCTTCCCTTGAGTTTTTTCGTTAGTATCTTTAAATTTCAAAAATAATGTTCATGGTCCTTCGAGCCGGATCGGTTACTTGTTATACTCACTTTATTTCTATTCAAGACTCAAATATATCTAAACCATATACATAAACATGTACACATATACCTATATCTTACATTTTGCGTCTTGGGAATGGCTGAGATGCGTTCAGATATATGTCCTCGTATACAATACAACGTAACCAGAATCGGGTGAATTATGGTTTAAATAAATAGGTTAACGCTAGTTGATGGAGTTTCTAGTATAGCTTTGTGTTACGCAAGGGAGTGAACTGTCTTTGTTGCCTAAAATGAGGTTATGTATGACCTAAATATAATAGACGAAGCATGTTACAAAAATTGGTCGTCTGTGACCTATATTCTGTAGAGTTAAAGAAAAATCTGAACAGATTGTACATGTAATGCAATCAACCAACTAAAACTACGTATTAAAAATGTTCTAATCACACTAACTGCGAAAGATTGTGAGTGTGTATGTTTGTTACTTCTTCACGCTCAAACAGCTGGACCAGTATGGAGGTAGCTGACACCTTGGATTAACACATAGGCTACTTTTTATTCCGGGAAAAAAAATCTTATTCAAAATTATAAATAACTTTGTGGATTTTCCGTATCTTTTACATAAATTATCATTTAAGTGTTCCAAGCTTTGCATTCGCAATAGAAATTTATTCTTCACACCTGTTTGCTATTCTAACTACACTAAAAATCGTTTTATAATTAGAGCTAGCAATAGCTACAGCCATTTTTACAGTCACATCGACATTTTTCATGAGAGGATGGGCGCTTTCAGCAACCTTTTGAAGTCAGTTTGATATTTATTTTTGTGTTTATTCTATATTATGAAAATATGAAATCATCACTTGTTTTTTTTTTTCCATTAATACTGCACCTGTCTATTTACACAATAAATGTTTAACTAGTAGAAGAAACTTTTTTGGCAAGTGTATTATTTAACCTTTAAGTCTTATATACGGGTAATAATAGCTGTTTGTTTCTTTAATAAATAAATAAAACATAAGACCCTTCGGGAACGCGGGTGAAACCACAGGGCGGAATCATATATTTTAGAATAGCAATAACAAAATTAAAGCTAACTGTTAAAAACTTCGCGCAGTACATACTCGTAATCCAATATATTGTTATAACCAAGAACAATCGAGAACAACTCCGCAAAATTCCAACTTGAGCCAACTAAATAAAGTGCTATTTATAAGCTGGGCCCTCCTTACAAAGTTATTGCAGCGATCGGACGCACTCGGCAATGTTCGGAAAGTTTCGCGCCCTAGAATTGTGAAGTCTGTTGCAGGTGCAACTTGATATATTGGGTGGGAATAAAGTTTTAGCTTGAGGAAATCTTTAAGCGATAAGCCTAGGGAAGTTCGCTTGAAATAATTTAAGTGCTTCGGAAATAGTCCGCTTTTCATTTTGTAGTAGCTACTTATTCTTATTATGTTTAACTAGAATTCTGAAATGCTTTACGAGCAATAAAATATAAATCTGCCATGTCCTACCACACGTTGGTAATATAACAGAAATAGTCCACGAAAATACAGTATAAAACAATTTGATTAATTGTAAATTTTAAAATGCTAAACATATTTTCACCAGCTCATTTAAGAAACGACAAATTCATGTATTTCTTTAACTACCCAGCGTGTTACAGCACGATGAACTTCAAACTATATTGTTATAGTGTTCATTAGACCAGAGCGTTATGAGTTGGCTCGACTTCATATAATTTATTCATAAGTTTTCACTTTAAAAACTTTGCTCGTTACCAGCTGCCCGTCTTGGTAGCGCCGGGATACGTTTAATAAGGTTTTTAGGAGATGCTGTAAATTTGCATTCTGGTGCTTTACGGGTTTAGCTTTAAGGCTCTTTACTTACACTATTGCAATGACAGCTGCTGTCAGAACGGACTTAAAGTATGAATTTAGAAATGCTTATGTATTATTACTTAATGCAGAGAGTAATATCAACTCTCTGCTCTCTATCGCTAGCGAAAAAGCCCTAAATATCTGGCCATAAAATCATGTCAATTGAAGAATAGTGTAGGAGTGTAGACCTACTAAGAAATCATTTTCCGAAATTCAGTACTTATGGGGGTAAAATATGGGTTTGTGAGTGAAACCGTGGTGTAACAATCTCAAGTCATAAAAGTCGCTGGTCTTTGACATCTGTGATTCATTCATCCAACTAATATAATTAATGTGAAAGTTTTTTTTTAATATTTGGATCACACGACTGAATCACGCATAAACGACTCAACCAATTTGGATGATACTTGGCAATCAGAATGTTTCTTATTTTCCTGAAATAAAAAATTGATTATTTTTATTCCTAATGAATATATAGCATTCAACGAAAGCGAAAAAACCGCGGGACGGAAGCTAGTATTAAAATTTAACTGCAGGCTAACTAATAACATATAGAGTCACTAAAGTGGATCAAGAAACGGTATAATTCTAATGATTATGACGACGCATTGAAGATTTTGGTTGCAATAATACCGATTTTTCTCAACAATGACTAAAACGAACGAAATGAAATTTATTGTAAAAATTCATCATGTCTTTGACTTTATTTTGTCCATTGCATAACACGATTGGTTAACTTTTATAACACAAAATAATTAATCAAAAATACCACTTTAAAATAAGAGATTCCAATTATACCGATATTGAGGATATAATTGAGAATTTAAACTGATACTATAATCTGTACATAGGTTTTATGAAATATATTTGTAGTTTTTAAATTAAACAATGAAAACCATTTTGTCGCCTACGCCCTTTCCGTTTACGCGGGTTTTCTATGAGAGGTCGCTATAATAGGGAGCGGGACGCAGCACGTTGAATTTCAGATTTTTAAGCTTAACGCGGCGTCACCTTACGATCCTGTTGCTAAACCTGAAGTATCTGCGTGGTCTCCAGGTTGTAAAGAACAATCAATATCTATTATATAATATCTTTGACGGGCCGGTTGGCGTGGTTACTAAGATACCCTATCTTTCACGCCACAGGTCGTGGGTTCGATTCCCACTTAGAACAGACATTTGTGTGCATGAACATGTCTGTTTGTCTTGAGTCTGATTGTAATTATCTATACTAAAGGTCATAATCAAACAAAAGATGTAATAATAAAAATGATATTAAGAATGTAAACAAACTCTTTTTTTATGTCTGTCATTGCCGTGTTATCGACAAAGCACTGACAGTGGTGACATGCGTGTATGTGTGTGTGTAATGTTTTTTTTTATTAATTAATTTAATTTATTTCTAATGAATAGATATTGTATAAAAATATTAGCTTCTGCACTCCTTCTCCATATAAACTTTAACTGTGCCAAATTTCATACTTCTCCGTCCGCGTAATTTTCTAAAAAGGTATATCTACCAAAGTTTTTGCTTCACCTATTTATATTATAATAAGTGTGTACCTATATACAAAAGAAAAGTAGTATAATGTAGTATATCAGTTATCTGGCTTCCATAGTACAAGCCCTGTTTAGTTTGGGGTTAGATGGCCTTGTGCGAGGAATAGTGTAATAAATTGAACCCGTCCTCGCGTCGGATGTACCGACAGGCAAAGAAGCCGACTTGCTTAAATTAATGTAAGTACTTTAAGCTAGTTGGATAACTTGTGTTCCGGCGAAACTTTGCTCCATCTCAATTGCATTGCAATTTTGAAGACGCCATAACTTAGCTGTGTTGGTTGGTTAAACATTTTAACATTAATATTGTAACTATTTTGTTAAACTTGAGGTAGTTACGTATCTTGAGTATGCAGCATCTTCCTGGGAAAGACGCGGCGATGTTCTGGCGTGCCTTACATTACTGAATTATAAATTTTGTACTATGATACACTGTGTATTAGGTATCTTAATTAGTTTGATCTCCAGCATTTGCCAGATTTTTAAGATAACACAAGCCATGGCTTTATCCTTTACGCTTATTCTAGTCTATGACATATTCTACTTATGGGCTATTATATTTAAAAAAAACTAGCTTACCGCCCCGCGATTTCACCCGCGAGCCCCTATTTTACCCCCTAAGGGATATAATTTTCAAAAATCCTTTCTTAGCGGATGCCTACATCATAATAGCTACCTGTATGCCAAATTTTAGCCCGATCCGTCCAGTGGTTTGAGCTGAGCGTTGATAGATCAGTCAGTCAGTCACGTTTTCCTTTTATAGTTACAGAATATAGATACAGATAGCTCTTTTTTTTAGAAACACAGTTCCGTTCCAAAATTTATTTCCACATATTTTTTTGTCGTGAACAAATAAATAATAATATGTTTATGAGACAACAATACAGAACTTTTATAGCATTAACAGATACATCGGTGAGATACCAATTTACTAATCTATAGACCTAAATACATTAATGTCAAACAATATAATTAAATGTATAGCAAAACTGCGGAATTGTACTAAATTGAGTCTTAATGACTCTAGCTCAGCATATGATGAAGAAAGCTATTTTCGGCTGAAGTCACGGGTTATGTATGTACGAACCAATGAGAGCGTTAGATATAAATAATACACCTACAAATAAGAATAAATAAATTGTTATTCATAAAAAAACTTCAATAATATATGTACCTAAAAATCCTACTAATATTATAAATATGAAAGTTTGTATGTTTGTGTGATATGAGGTCCAGATATGAAGATCATACCATGGGTACATTCTAACATGGGCGAAACCGCGTGACAGGAACTACTATAGTATAATAATATCATATCTCTAGCAAAGAAATCATTAAAGAGACAAAATACACAATTTTTCCCGTGGAAACCGTGTAAAAATACATAAAAAACAGACGGACAAAGAAAGAGATGTGCAACCAGCTAATCCCGTATAAACGGGGCTCGAAACACTACCAAAATGTTAAAACTCCACTCTCGTACAACGTACAAAACACTCCCAGTACTATAACGGCATACATAATTCATTTTTATTGCCAACGAAGTGTGATACACTGTATAGTATAATGCAAGCGTTAGTGTAGCTATGTTGGAGAAGTGGTCCTCTAGTGATGGGGTTACTATTCCTGTGGAGAGTCACGTATAGCATTGATAGGTGAACGTTTCTCATTTCACTTTGTATTATTTTATTTATTTATTTCCAAAATACTTCATCTAAATTTACAACGATAAAACCATTGTATAATTACATATAACATACATCAATATAGTGTTTATAAAATACCTTTTTGACTTGAACATATAACTTTTCGAACATGATTTGTATAAAGTTTGGAGATCGTTTGGAAATTTGTTTAGTTAGTATAGGCTTCTGTTTGTGAACTATAAGAAAGTGCCACTGCTGGAACAGAACAGGTGATTGGATAAAGATTTTCAACTTTCAACAAAAACTAGAATTAGTATCTACTTAAATATTGTTTGTTCTGCAAAATAGGTAGGTCAACTTAATTATAATTTACTAGCTTCCGCCCCAAGGTTTAACCTGCGTTCCCGAGGGATCATGTGTTTTCCCGGGATAAAAAGTGTATGTATATAACCTTCCTCGATAAATGAGCTATCTAACACTGAAATAATTATTCAAATAGAACCAGTAGTTCCTGCGATTAGCGCGTTCAAACAAACAAACAAACAAACTCTTCAGCTTTATAATATTAAGTTTAGATTTATAGAGAGAACAATCAAAACATAATATTAGTAGATACTTTAAATATGTACCTACCTACTACCGGTAGGACATTGGAAGGTATTTCAATATCATAAAATCATTCACCTAGGTTTCACTCATCAAAATTTGTCGCTTCATATCATCAATCGTGTCATAGCAACCAACAATTCTTTGCCCTTTTCAATTCTTGTTGGAAAGTCGAGCACAACAAAAACTCCCAGCATGCAACAAATCTATAGAAATAAGTTTTTGTTTAGCAGACATTAACCGTGTGGCTGCACATGACAGGGCCGTGGGTTTGTGGCTGCACCCTAGATATGCGATCTGCGAGTGACGTTGCATTGTTATATTGCGTAATGATTATTTTGATAGTTTGTTTACTGCAACCATGTCTGCGTTATGATTAGAATCTACTTTGCAAATAAATCACCATGAACCAATTAACATAAATTTTTACCTTAATATTTGGGACTCGGGACAGAATCTATGGATTTTCAAGTATGTATTTTGATGTCATAATTTTATTTTTTATTTTATTATTTAAGGACAGCCTCTACTTGTTACATTAGAAATATTACTTGAAATTAGATAACGTTAACAAACAAGGTAAATGCACAATCTGTTAAGGCTCCAGTCTCCCTAAAATCAGTGTTCTTGCGGAATTTATCAGAAAAGAAATATTGTTTTTTAGTCATCAGAAAAGCAATAAATGAAATATATTTAACGTTATTTTAAAGTGTGAGATTTGAAGTTTCCAATACATAGTTTATTTTTTAATTTGACGCCACTTTTATAGGCTTTGTGAGGCTTTAAACATACCTCTATTTACGTTCCACGCGTAGAGGGTCTCATTCATGCACACGCTACGAAAAAAATATAACAAAAACAAGAAATGTATTCAGATTACATTTGTCGGCAAATCCTCTACAATAATCTTATCTAGTTACTTTTTTTCAAAATTGTCTCAATTTCTTATTTAAACTGCTTTAAAAAGTTATAAATTTCTGAATTTGACCCTTGCAACATATATTTTTTTCTATTACAAAGTAATGGTTTAGAGAAATCACACTTTAACCACTCCGAAAGCAACTACTTATCTGTCGAATAAAAAATATATGCATTCAAAAAATCATTTAAAATAAATTTACCGAGACTAAACATATAACACAACGAACGCTGTCAATTGCCAGCGGAATTGAATGGAATTTTGATGCATATTATGTTTTATTTGTTTAGTTTCGGTAAATTTAGTTCAAATGATTTTTTGAATGCATATATTTTTTATTCGACAGATAAGTAGTTGCTTTCAGAGTGGTTAAAGTGTGATTTCTCTAAACCATTACTTTGTAATAGAAAAAAATATATGTTGCAAGGGTCAAATTCAGAAATTTATAACTTTTTAAAGCAATTTAAATAAGAAATTGAGACAATTTGGAAAAAAAGTAACTAGATAAGATTATTGTAGAGGATTTGCTGACAAATGTAATCTGAATACATTTCTTGTTTTTGTTATATTTTTTTCGTAGCGTGTGCATGAATGAGACCCTCTACGCGTGGAACGTAAATAGAGGTATGTTTAAAGCCTCACAAAGCCTATAAAAGTGGCGTCAAATTAAAAAATAAACTATGTATTGGAAACTTCAAATCTCACACTTTAAAATAACGTTAAATATATTTCATTTATTGCTTTTCTGATGACTAAAAAACAATATTTCTTTTCTGATAAATTCCGCAAGAACACTGATTTTAGGGAGACTGGAGCCTTAAGGCGTCATTCGCAACAAGCGTTATATATAGGTAACATAAAACATAAATCAAAATATTAACGAACAATGATATCAAAGAAAAATCAAAATAATATTTTAAATGTATGTAAAATACTTTGATTTTACGAGGCCTTTTCACATTATAAAAAAAATCTTGTCTCTTTGAGAAATGTCTTGTAGGAAATTCAGTCGCATTGGTTGTTATATGGGACCATATATTACAAGATATATTTTCTTGTGTCGGATCAGACACGTGCATACTAGTATTTTTCTTGTCTAGTGTTCGTGTATTATAATGTGTAAGGCCTGAGGCGTCCTCAACATCTTCGATTAATTGATTCATGTCTATTTTTAATGATCTAGAATTTAACCTACGTGGTTTGATGACATTTTCTCTCAATAATATTTATTAGGCAAATCGATTTTGCATATCCATCAAATCTTAATCATTCAACGCATAAACCTAACCAATCAAAATACCTTTCGTTTTCTCACAGTCGTATTTCGCTCAAGCAAGACAAATAGTCTTACAAAGTCGGCTGTGTTAAGACAGTTGAATCTCATTGCATTTAGTAGGAGTCAACAAACATGCAGCTATGTCCGTTGGATTCTGTTTCTGGGCATGCGTGTCCATTGTAGTACAATAGGGTATACACCCATTTTTGAAAAAAGCCACCAAAAAAAAAACAAAAAATTTATTCAATTGATAAGTGCCATAAAGATGCATTTAAATTTAACATTTTCAAATTTCACGAGTAGTTTAATGAAAACGCTGGACGTCATGTAACTCTACGGTCATGACGTTATCTGGTCTCTTGTAAGTAAATAAATGCGCTGATATTGGTCTCAATTGGACTTATAAAATATTATAAATTAAAAATGAGCTATTTATTATCCTTTTTATTAGTGTACTGTTCCTGAATGCATGAATACTAGTGTAAAAATAATAATAATAATACTTCAGTTGACATTTTTTAGTTTACATACAGCACCGTATGACGTCATTATAATGGCGGCTACTGTTTCGCTTGTTTAGAAACAGATAAAAAAAACTGAAAACTTTGAAATGAATTTTAAAATTAACTATGGTTTTTTATGAACTAAAACTAACATTTTCCGACTGCTTATTGCCTAAGCTATCTAAATTGTACATTTTTAGATTTTTTCTCATATGGAGTAAAATACCCTATTAACGTCATTCATGATACCTTATTGTTACTTTTATTCATGTTAGTTTATATATGTTAGTTTATACTTAGCTACCAGTACTATAAATGACGTGTACTATGAAATAACCTGCAGCACTACTCAGTAGTAGTAACGGAATGTTGTGGCAAGATGGAAAACATCATGAGGAAACAATAGTACGGGAAGCAATCTACAATCTTCTCGTTGAAATCTATGAAGCACCTACCACTGTATTTTAGCAGATGCACTGGAGAGGCAGGTTCCTTCTAGACTTTGTGTGCGCACCCGCTATCGGCCACTTCATCACTTACCATTGTAAGATTGAGTTTAAACTCAAGATTATTTATAAAAAAATATATTTAGATGAAGCACACAAAATTAAATACAAAATTAATTACAAAGTCCAATATTTATTTTTAATAATTATCTGCTTCACAAAGTGGTAGAGAGAGGGGAGGCATTTTCCTAACAACTTGGCAATTTCAATACTATTACATTATTTCGAACACAGTAACCGAATTAAATTCTACCACAATCTCACTATCATAACAGATCATGTGGCCGAGAGTGGTAAGCACACAAAGCTTAGAAGGAACTGGCTCTCAAATGCAACTGCCGGATCAGTAGGTACTTAGCGACATATTTTCAACATTATGGTAGCCAGCCAGGCGGGTACTAATAAGTACCCTACCACCGTGTATTTTTTTTTAAATTAACGTATTATCCGATACAATGGACACCAACACTTGCTAGCACTCAAACTGTTGTCTTAGGGAAATCGTCCCTAACGACAACACTCACTATGTTTCTATGTTTGCTTTCGCACGAGCCTTTGTCTGTATGTACCTATGTGGCAACCTATATATCTGAAACATTATTCGGCATTCAAATTGAATCCATCGCTTGTGATCGTTTCTCCAATTGCTTTACTGTCTTTGTGTGATATCTATCTGAGTTAATATTGTAGTAAATATACCTATACCTATATTGTATAGAATTCCAGGAATCGCGTGTCAACTTAATATATACAATGTATATTATATATATTAAGTTTTTTTGAACGCGCTAATCTCAAGAACTACTAGTTCGAATTGAAAAATCTTTCAGTGTTGGATAGCGCATATATCGAGGAAGGCTATACGCTACTTTTTATCACGGGAAAACATAAGATCCCTCGGGAACGTGGGTGAAAACGCGGGGCGGAAGCTAGTGACAAATACATGGAATCTATAGGTTAATATCTTAATCCTATCCTAGCACAAAATGTCATACCGTACGTAATGGTAGAGTGCGGTGGAAAGGAAATGAGCTTTATTGAGGTACTAAAATTTTAAGGACCCGCAGCGGATATGGGAAAGTAATAAAAATGGTATGAAATCCTGCATTTGAAATCCATTGCACTATGGAGTCCCTATTATTTTGTCAAGATTAAAAACACTAAGTCCAACAAGAGTATATCTCTTTTAAATCTAATATGCAGAAAAAGGAAAACAAAACATTTTGTTCATTTCGAAAGAAAGAGACATCATCAATAGATATCGGTCAGATAGCTTAACCGAAACATATTGGGAACCTGTGAAACTGGCCAACAATCGCTTGAAGCTAAGTATATATCAAAATTTTGATTGTCTCTTGCAGGTCCTGAATATAATTTTCAGCTATGAATTCTTATATTTTTTAATATCCCTTTTTCTCACCATTGCTTTCAGCCCCACAATACAAATGTAACGTCACAGAAAAAAACTTAACCATACTAATAGTTAACACGTAGGTAGATAGGAAATGTAATGAATCATAGTCATAGTTCACGATAGGGTTTTATTAAATAGGGGAGATGTGGATGGAGATACACGGGTATTAACATAACGTAGTGGTCAGTCATGCGTGCTCGCTTATCTAGGGTTAGGGGTTTGATTCCAGTTCGATAATTTGCGTTTGGTAATATGTTAAAACGTATGTGAACTGTGCATAAGAAAAAATATGAAAATGGTGAATGCTTCTGGAACACACTGTTAGATGCTCTTTGACGAATAATTTTCAACTCGAGGGTGGAAGCTAATCAGTCAATTCAATAGTAGATCAAAGATTTGTTTTAAAGTTCGGAATAGCTTTTGATTTTCACCTAAGTATACAGCTTATGCGATACGATGCCTTTAAGGCGATGATAGCTCAGTGGTAGTGACGTCGGACGTTCGTTGAAGGAAAACATCGTAAGGAAATCATAGCACGGTGATAGGGTACTTTGTAGGACCCGTCTGGCTGGCTATCACCCTCAAGTTGAAAATCTGTCGCCAATCACCTATTGGTGTGTTCCGGCAGCTGCACTTGAGAGCCAGTTCCTTCTAGGCTTTGTGTGCTTACCACCTTCGGCCACATCATCACTTAACATAGTGAGATTGTGGTCAACCACAAGCCTATACAAAGTAAAAAAAAAAATGCTGACTTACAGTAAACTGTGACTCAAACTGAAGCAATCAAAGTCAAATTATTATACAACTCATAATCATATTATTGCATACATGAAAACCCAGAAAAAATCTCAAACCCGGAGCTCAATTTAAAATAATGACCAAATGATTACAATAACGAATAGGGGCTCGTGTCTGTAATCGGTACATCGGGCCGGCACGGTCGGACCCGCGGCGCGTGCGCAGGCCGTTCACGCCTCCAGACATTGGGGTGGGCAGGGAACCTTAACTTCGTGATAGTAAAGCGTGTCTGTTGAAGCCATTTACCGATTTTTGAGGAGTTTGTAGATTTGAAATACTAGTGCCTATTTCTGTGAAAGTTTCAATTATATTTCGATTGATTAGTTCAATTGCAATTTGGTTACAGTCAAATTATTCGCTGATAGATGACTTCACGCTCACAACAGCCGATCCCATAATATTGGCATAGATGATGTAAGACCCTAGATCATAGTGGCGTACCACTTGGCTGGATTGTAGACTAGAACTAGGTAATTAGTAGGTAACATATTCGAAAATACAACATGAAAAAAAATTTACCATAGTAGAGAGAATAGAGATATGGCATTTTTTTTAAAAAGCTTATTTAGCTATTAACTTCCCTTCTTAAAAGATATTAAATGGTGCCATTAGGAGGTCAAACGCCACTATAGAGTCACAAAATACAACACACGATTGAAATAAAGCATCCTGTTTATAAAATTAAATAAATATTAACACAACATTTAAAACAATAATACCAGTATGATTATAATAGAAATGACACAATGATGTTATCTACCCCTCTGTGATAATATTAATGAAAGTATAGGTTCTATCTTATCACTGCGCTACGCGTTATGAATTATATGAAAATGTAATTTACATGTTTAATTATAATATTGTTTTTGTAACAGTATGTCTGTACGTTGACTTTACAATACGGATAATAAAATCTTATATAGATGTGTTTTGAAAATAATTTTCAATGTATTTGAAACTAGTCTTACGCGTTTTCACCCATGTTAACGAGAATAAAAATAGCCTATGTCCTTCTCCATACCATAGACTATCTGCGTGCCAAATGTTATGGCGATCGGTTCAGCGTTGAAAAGTTAACAAACAAACTTACATTCGTATTAATATGAGTCAGAATTCTAAATTCAAATAACTATTTACTAAGGTTTCGTCAAAAATCTATGGTCAGACAAAAAGGAGTCAATTTTCAATAATTAACTGTATAGAGTTAAGTCAAGAATTTCACAGTTTTTTTTTCTGCCAAAGATAATTAACAAGAAGTTCACATTGAAGATTGAAAACTAAAATACTCTATAGTTTACTGATTCTTTTACGGCTAGATTATTTTTAACGCGGTCAGCGCCGCAGCGTTTTATTCATGAACCAGGGAGCATACCCGCGGGCATACACTAGCGAGTAATATAATATTCAACATCGCCCCTCTACGGGTTAAAATTAATTATTTTCTTTATTACAACTTAATTAGAATGTAACAAATGGCCCGTTCCCTCTCTCTCTCTATGTAAATCGACAGATAGATATCTCGGATTGAATTAATTTACTTTACAGTTATTTATTGCTACATTTTAGGAAGTCTGAATTTTCAATTAAATATTCATGATTAATTTATATGTTAAATCGATGTTGGTCCTTGTATTTAGACTCTTATAGGATTAATGTAGTAACCACGTATGACTTGGATAGCCAAAAATGTTACATCATTTAAGGTGGTGAGAGTTCAGTGGTAGTGACGTTCGATGCTGCGTCGAAGGTCGTGTGGTGAGCTGTATTTGGTGAAGGGCAGCTTCTTGTGGAAACCATAGCACCACAGCGTAAAAAATATACAGTGGTCCATCGCGTTTGAAGTCACGCGAAATGCCGCTTTTGTATAGGCATGCGTCATTGTGTCCCAAGCAAGTGTATGGCAGCTTGGGCTCGCTAACGCCTCTCTCTCGCCCCGCAAACCCCGCACGATTTCCCTGTCTAGACGTGTCCATTGGCCGACTGTAAGAGATAGACTGTGATAGCACGGTGTACTTTGTAATTTCCACCTGGCTAGCTACCACCCTCAACAGCCGGGCTCACCTGGTGTGTTCCGGCAGTTGCACTTGAGAGCCAGTTACTCAGTTCTCTATTTGACTAAAACACTGTTCAAATCGTCACAAATTTAACGATCACCTCACTGTCATTGTCAATAATGTGACGTTATTTGCATTACCTCTTAATCAATATATTATATATTAAATGTAAGACCATTTATTTTTCCATATTACTTAGTTGTGTTGCCAACTGTACATTCTAAAATTCAGTGCTATAAATAAATACAGTGTATGACAGATACCACGAAAAATGCCACCCAGTTAAAATTTATTTGAAATTTATAGACGTTTGCCTAAATCATTCCCTGTTTACAAACCAAAGGAGACCAAACGGGAACCAAAGCGGCGACTTCCCATTTGAAATACATTTTCGTAGCCAATCTCGTTGGACAAACAGACCGACAGACAGCGGTTTACATGTGGCACAAGCTTTTACTAGATAAAATATTTGCCTTAATATTGGTGGGTTTATTTTTGTAAAGTTTTAGACAGAGATTCTGGTATAAAGTAATTATCTAGCAAGAATTTTGATATAAATTCGTAAGTTTAGGCATGAAACAGATCTACATATATTATTCACAGCTTTTCCGCGCGGTTTCACCCGCGTTCCCGGAATAAAATATAGCCCATGCCACTCAGGGATAACGTAGCATTCTAATGGTGAAAGAATTTTTGACATCGGTCCAGCAGTTTTTAGTTTATTCGTTACAAACATACAAAAAAACAAATCTTTCCTCTTTAAAATATTAATATAGATTATTAGTATTAGTATGATTGTTAAATTCTTACTAAAATTATCTGAGTAAATCAGTTACCTATGTAAGTATACATAATAATATAAAATATGCAAAAATCTATTCAAAAGGCAGAATTTGCTTTGTTCATTTAATTTTTGTGTCCATAACTTACGATGGCGAGAAAAATCAACCAATCATAAGAATTAAAGTGCAAACTGAATCAGCAGATTAAATTTGCACAAGAGATTCCTTTAAGATGTGATTGTTACGAATAATTATAGAATGGAAGCGGCAGGGACGAAGAATTTAGTTAATATTGAGCGTACATATAAAAATGTTGATGTTAATATTTTCATACTTTCGTTGGAGAATTGCTACTAGGATATTTCGTGAACTTTAATTTTCAACATGATATTTTGCTATTTGGATAATTTAGGGTAGTTTGTGACTTGAGCTCTTGCATACTGGGGACCAATTGTTGGGTCTTCAGCGTCAATGTTGCATTAAAATTTTGCTGAAAAACGGCTAATAACTGAGAAATTTAATAAACTGAAATATGATGGTCTGAGCGGTGGGCAATTAGATAATAGACTATAAATTTACTTTCTACTACATAATGGTGGCACACAAGCTTACGACCCATCTGATAGTAAGCGGTTACCGTAGCCTACAGACGCTCATAACACCACGGGCAAAGAAAATACAATATTATATTTTCCCTGTAACTCACGCGCCTGTAATGTAATTTCACCGGCTCCCATACCCTCCTAACCGAAACACAGTAATACAAGTGCACTACTATTTCACGGCGGAATTAGATATGGTGGTAGTACTTCCACGGGCGAAATCTAAATCTGCACTAAGTGTTCTACTACCTTGTAACCGCTTACTATCAGGTGGGCCGTAAGCTTGTTTGCCACCTATGTAGTATAAAAAAAAATCTACATACAACATCATATAGCTTTTGTAAGATAATTTTTTGAACCTTACAACGAGCAAAGTCTTAAAAATAGCTATGCGGAGGCAACACACATACTGCATCAAAGAGACCAAACTCCCAAGATGCTCCCAAGCCACTTCCAATTCGTTTATATCTCGGACGTTCTATTCAGTATTCAACAGACAAAGTGTACAAAATTAAATTGGTATCCATGTAAACATAGTCCGAGCTCTTAATTTACGTTTACATTATTAATAATCGTTTCATTTCTTTCGTAAACGTTAACTTGAATATCTTTTGTCATTTAAATATTTGCCTTACGTTGCACCAATATATATTTTTTTTAAAAGATTATTTTGATGTTATATTAGAAAGTTTTAAAATGACAGGTTGAAAAAGGAAACTTGACTTTGACTTGAAATTGAAAATCTGTCTGCTGCACTTGAGAGCCAAGATTTGTAGCACCACTTTCGGCCACACACAGGATGTGATTGTGATCAAATATAGGCAACAAAGTAAAAAAAAAAGTCTTGAAATTCACATATAATATTTAATAATGAAATCATAAAAGTAAAAATTTGTGCCGTGACAAAGTTAATATTTTGTAGTCGCAGAAAACAATAGCATAATAAAATCATGGGGTTCAATGATTTCTAAGGCACAGTTTTGTGAATTAGCTGGATTTGCCGGGCCAATGGGCGGCCGCGCGGAAGACGAATAATTTTTCCATTCCAATATGAAGTCCAATTGAATATAAATAAATAATTTCCCAAGATACCGAGACTTGATCACATCACTTGACACCGCATCGTACGACGGCAATAAATCCGACCGAATGAAATATGACACCTCACCCGGTAATCTCTCATCTTAACGCCTGTTACTGAACTCAGCCGTGTAATACACCGAGACGCGTGGGTTGGGATGTGAGAATATGCCTGTGGATGAGCGTTTCCATTGAATGCCAGGTACGATTTGATATAGAGCGTGACGATAAAGCGATGTTAGGTTGACCAATAAGAAATAAGTAGTCGGATTAGTAATTGGGGTAAACATTGAGGTAACTATAGGCACTGGAAGGCGATATAATAAATAAGGTATCAAATAAAATTTCGAATGGTCAAGCACTGAATTACATCGAGTTTTGACCAAGTTTATAGGTGGATGCTAAAAGGCAGAAGTAATTTTTAAAGGTTTTATTAATAAACTTAATTATTTATTTTAAAGATTTACATGATATATTTCTCTATACTAAAACTATAAATACAATAATCACATTGTTACATAAAATAATCTAAATTAAAAAAGTCGCTATCAGAAGACAGCGTACCCAGAATGCTGGCGGCATTGCCACGTGATTTAAACAACGTGATTGAAAAATAATTTTCATTCGGGAAAAATATTTTTAAAAATATAAGTGGTAAACTTAGGGAGGCCTATGTCCTACAGTGGACGTTTTACGGCTGAGATGATGACGATGATAATGAAGTTGTAAACAAAGAAGATAAAGGATAAGAAAATATATGTCATGGAGACAATATTGCAATTTTTTTACGAAATGAAATTCTATTTACATATTTGTATTTTAATTTTTTCTATTCACCATTTGTAAGTGAGCTTTTTAAAGAAATATTTATACAACAAATAAATACATTAAACACATATATAGTATTTCAAGACCTAAAAAACTAAATCTAACATCACACATAAATCTAATACAGCTTTGTGTCAAATATTTCCAAACTATCTTGTGGCCTCAATAATTGATGTGAAGTTTTAACACGTAACGTATGAGACTATATTATTGCCAAAAACTGAAAACTACTACCATCAGTAAATCCACGTCCATTATTCATTTCAAAGATTAAAGCCACATGCATCATAACTCGTGAAACAATGGAAACAAACAAAAGTTGCTTCAACAGAACATAATAACTTGACGAAAGATTTTAGTGAGATTATAATATTATTGCTTGCATATTTGGACTATTAAACAGCTACTGAGGAAGAGGTCTCTGATGATGTTGAGGGTGGTCAAACATCAAGACACCTAACTGATGAGTGAGTACTTGGGATCTCACATTTCAAACTGCATCATGGCAGATCAAGGTAAATAGAGGTGAATATGGCGTGCTGACTTTGACTTTGAAGAAATTATCCTACAATGGTGGCTTCAGTAAATTCGACCTTCATAAGTGCCCTCCTAGGGCCCAAACTGAATAAATGGCTTTGACTTTGACCTGACTTTGACTTTGAATGAATCTTATAAAAGTAATACCGTGACAGACTGACAGACAACGCACAGCCTAAACTGGTAGACCTAGACATTTGATATTTGGAGGGAAGGATTTGATGTTAGTGCAGGGGTAGTAAATTCAGACGCCGCAGCCAGGCGGGGAAAAGGGGGGGGGGGGTCATGCCTCCCCCATAACTCACGACCGAAGCAGTTTACTTTCATCAATTTTAAATCGTCATTAGAAGATTTTTTGGATGTGAGGTAAATAAAGTGGTTTTTTCACTAGGAAAAATATATTCTTACGAAGAAAAATAACATGAGGAATTCATAGCACCGTGGTAGGGTACTTTGTAGTACTCGCCTGGCTAGTTTCCAACTTCTAGTTGAATACTTGTCGCCAATAAAACCTATCAATGTTCTAGCGGCTTTACTAAGAACACATTCCTTTCTAGGCTGTCTTGCGTTTACATTCGGCTACGTACGTTACCGTGTTGAGATTGTACTCAATCAGTCTATCGCAAAACCACTCTTTATGCTTCAGTCAAGACAAAGTTATGATGTTATACGTTGATTATATCTACAGACAAATGCATCAAACAACTAGCACAAGTTTAAATAACTAAATACAGGAGAGGGCAAACTATGCTTTCAAAGGCAGACTATCTACGAAGTCTTAGTCTCAAGACTGGTATAAAGCCTAGAAACGCCTACTAGGTTTGAACTTCCGCTTTGAATGCAAAGGATTAGTTAGTACTTGTAACGATAATTGGAGTAGTTGAAATAAATTAACTGTTGTGGAAAGTTTTTAGTTCCGTTGGAAACGGAGCTTACTACTGAAGTTGTGAGTAGAAACTCGTACTTTTAGATATCTTTAATAATCTAAAAATGGTATGGCTGCAATTTTTTTTTAATATATAAAAGGAGAAACTGACTGACTGACAATTCAAACCGCAGAGTCTAGAAACATGAAATTTGCATACAGATTCCTTATATAGCGTAGGCATCCACTATGGAAGGTCTTTCAAAATTTAATCCTAATCGGGTAAAATAAGGAATCGAAATAATTTCACTGAACTATAACCAAACATGATAATAGTAATATAATAGCTAATAAATTGTACAGTTGAGTTACAAAACCACTTGCATAGTACCTACCGTGCTGGAGGGCTATGTAGCGCCGTATTCGATGCCATGCATTGTCATTCGAGTTGAGAATAGTTGTGAGCACTAGTTGGGGCTGCAGAGTTATAGACTTGGATTGTTCCGTGGCGTAGCGTTTGTGATGCCCCCTTAGAATTATGCTGTTAGCTTGAAGTTTCACTTTGCACTTTGCTTGAATTTTGGAGTCTCATAAGTTTTGTGTGGTGTCATAGTATATTTGTTTGTTGAGACTGAAGGATAAGCAATGGAATTATAAACACCGATGTCTCAATATCCGAGCAGCTGCCGTAACACACCGGTAGGTGTTTGGCGATTATTTTTCAGCTTCAGAGTGCTAGTCAGGTGGGTAGTACAGAATACCCTATCACCAAGTTTTGGTTTTCTCACAATATTTTCCTTCACCGAAAACTCAAACTCATAGGTTTCATCACTCTCACACTTAGATCATCTACTCACATGCAGGATGACTTTTAAGTCACTGGCAATACTTGCAGGGGTGGAAGTACTCATCAATATAAACAACTTTTATTACGAGACTAACTGTGAAATCATGAAAAAAATATCAGCTGTACCATTCTAATGTTCAATACCTACTCGACCAAAATGTATGAAGCAACCATTTTATTTTACTTTTTTTATCAGAGTTGGTCCCATAATAAAAGTTGATCATATTGATGAGTACTTTCACCCCTGCAAGTATTGCCAGTGACAAAAAAATCATTCTGTATAAAAAATGTATCATCATAGTGATTCTATTTTAAAGTCGGCAACACATTGGCTATCCCACTGGTATTGCTAATCGCTATTGCCACTTACCATGAGGTGGACCGGCTGCATGCTCGTCAGCCTTCGAACATAAAAAAAATCAGTAGAACTATTTACTACAAATTACCGTCTTGACATTACCGCGGTACTAGAAACTAGCAAATTATACTATTCCAAAACGTTTTTTTTTTCCAACAAACCAGACAATGAGCTAAGAAGTCAACTCTTGAAACAAACTACGAATATTAAAAATACCTCCGCCCCACTCTTGTAATACCTTTTAATACGTTCATAATTCCCAAGTTTATTTTCTTACTTTTTTACCGCTGCGAGCGAAGCAGACGCTGGTAATTTTTACCCGGTTATTATTTTACCCGGAACAATGGCGTCTACAGAGGTAATAGGCAGGTTTGTTGCAACTGCTAAATGGTTATCTTGGGTACCTTGGGGGCAGCGGGGTCAGTGGCACAAGTTGGGGGAGGTAGCGGGCGGAATAATGAGGTCGCAGTATAGTACTAACTGAGCGCTTGCAATTCCTTTACTCTTGGATAATTACTAAGGTAAACTGATTACAATTTGAAACTTATAAAGTAACTGTTGTTGTTTGATATCTATTTGGCAGTGCTGTTTAAGGAAAAGTCACACCATTATTTAAGTTATTTGGGTAATACCTACTTGTTCAGTACCTAATGATAAAATTCTGTCTCCTGAGACTATTGTTAAAGAAGAGAGACAGCAAACAGTGTTACTTCTTACACAAAAAACCCACGCTGGGTTACAAATATCATCGATGAATTATAGGATTGCTGTTAGCTCCAAAAATATATAATCACTATAGTACCACAGTCTTTGTTACTCTTACAGTCGGCTAACGGATACGTCTAGATAGAGCAATCGTGCGGGGTTTGCGGGATGAGAGAGGGGCGGTAGCGAGCCCAAGCATACACTCGCTTGGGACACAACGCAGCAATGACGCATGCCTTTCGCGTGACTTCAAACGTGATGGACCACTGTATGTTTTTTACGCTGTACCGTTTCAATTGACGTAATATACAGTTTACATATAAAGTAACAAGAGAATGTCAATACATATTAAAAGGGTACTAAATTTATCACGATCTTTTGGTGTGACTGTACCTACTCGGTAATGGGTTTATTTCCTATAACTTGAACCACAACGTAATTGTTGCGCACCTCTGGCCCGGCTACTTTCCGCTCCTATTGTGGGGCACGGAACACTGGCCCGGATCTTTGCCACATAAACAGTACCCTCGTTTTAACTATGCTTGCACAAACACTGCATTTTAACTAGACATGTGCAATTTACCTGCACAATGAATAACTATGTATGGGGTCGATTGCATTTTTTTTTATATCTACTTGTCAAACTTATCCAAAAGAAACCTTTTTACTTCAGAGTGTAAAGTTTCCAGGAAAATGATTTTTTACCTAGTTTATGCTCCAGAATCTACTTATGAAGGTATATTTGAATTTGAATACCAAATATTTTCATTTTAGTTTGAGTGTACCAAATCAAAGGTACGCATTTCTCAGAAATCTGTTTCCGGAGAAAAACAATTCAGAAGAATTTCATAAATTCACAAGAAATTCAAGCGCATCTGCTTAGGTATATAGTTACTTTTGGTCCTGGAATAGGAACGCGGGCGATTTGAATAAAAAAAATTGTTATAGTGGATGCGTCACTTAAGCGGCTCGACAGGCACAACCTATAAAAAACGTCATCATAAAATAATCATATTGAACTTAATCTCGAAAGAAGCCACGACCAACAAAATAAGCATCAGAATAAAATTCTCCTTTCATAAAACAGGCACGAGAAATCACCATACCAACGTAGCCTGGAGCAAAAATATAAGTAATACTTTACTCAGGTAACCTACAAGCAAACACTGGAGCTTATAATCATCGACCATATAGCTCCGAATCGCTCCGGGTGAGTAATACATACTTCATTGCATACAATTTGTCCAGACAATGTATGCAATAAAGTGTACCTATTAGTTTACGTTGGTGCACAAGTGACCTTATTTTGAAAGGCGATTAAAAAAAATAAGAATTAGAATTTACTTATAGTGGGCTATTCATTTTATTTCCGAGAATTTAATGGTGTTCCCATAAACGCAAGGAATAATCTGCATCTTTTATGGTCGTCCTATTGAATCAACTATTCTATAAAATAAAGGTCTTGAAAAATAATCGAATAAAACTATTTTAATGTTTTCAAGGTTGCCCAGTCCCCGGTCAGTGCTTGCGCTAAATTCCGTTGCCGATCGCGCCCTGACGACAAACTTTCCACCTAAATTCACTAAATCTACTATTTCTCATTATTTACCATGAAACCTACGTAAAAAGTTATTGATCAACAATCCAGACAATATTTCCTATCCGGCTTAACTATCATTGTAAAGTCGCTGGGGCGGCTGCGACCGGTGCTGAAAAATCCAAATTTAAAAAATACGCTTGTCTTGGTTCTAATTTTTCGTTCATGCCATTCGCAGTTGAAACCATGGGTCCATGGGGGTTTGAGGCTCGCCGATTTGCTCGGATTTTATCATCCAAGCTCATCGAGGCTTCGGGAGACCGACGGGCTGGGAGCTTTTTCCGCCAACGCATAAGCTTGGCCATCCAAAAAGGGAACGCTGCCAGCCTGTTGGGAACCTTGCCTATCGACAGCAGCGAGGGCTTTGAGGATGTTTTCTATATATCATAGTTTGTATTTTTTACTTTAATTGTAAAGACGATATTATATCAGAAACTATCATAGTATTTAGCAAAAAAAAATAAGAATGAATTATATTCCCACACACATAAAAGCTATTCTGTCAGAATACAACTGGACAGAACCCTATAATAACGTGGTTTTTAATTGAAATGCAAATAAAAAAACAACTTCAAGAAAACAGGACAAAATAAATAAATATGGGATATTCCTCACATCCGACCATCTGATCCCAAATTAGCCAGAGCTTGCACCTACACCAGATAACTGATATCACACTATCACATCCTAACTAATAATATAAATGCGAAAGTTTGTGAGTGTGTATGTATGTTACTTCTTCACGCTCAAACGGCTGGACCAATTTTGATGAAATTTGGTATGGGGGTAGCTGACACCCTAGATTAAGACATAGGCTACTTTTATCTCGGGAAAACATAAGATCCCTCGGGAACGATGGTGAAACCGCGAGGCAAAAGCTAGTACTTACAACATAAACACCTACTAATATTTTTGCAGTTTTTTTCTGATTAACAATTTATTTGTATATAAAATAACATCTTTGGAATAAACCAACGTATTCACGCCCCTATGTCGTCTACGTCAGATCCCTGTCAGTGCGCCAATCACGACGATCTGTCGAACGCCTTGTCACCCCATCACGTCACGTTAGGGTGACAACACATCGGAGTAGATCCCGGAAGCAAATCGTCTAAGATGGCCATTAATATCTCCGTATAGGGATATAGATGTGCGACGTGTTATGTCCAAACAGGTTATTTGGGATAAGGGAAATGGAGAATGAATCTTCATGTCTTACAATTTATTATTATTGTTTATATTATTTTTGGCGCATGAATACTAGGAGGGCTGACCCCAAGTAAATTGGGACAATAGCCAGGCGAAAGAAGAAGAAGAAGACAGTAATGAGAATAATGAGAGTAATGAGAATAATGACAGTAATGACAGTATTAATAATATATTTTATTATTCGCGTATCTTTAATTATAATATCAATACATTATTAAAACAAAATACCCTTTATTGAAAAAAAAAGAAATATCGATTGATTAGTAGGTACCTAACTAACTAACCGATATTTTTTTTTATCAATAGTTTTGAGGTTTTTGGTGAATCTACATCGTTTGATAACAATCAGACCTGGCACAAACGTACAACAAACATGTAAATAAATCGTATTCAATTTACATTCTATTGCCAGTTTATGGGACAGGAATACATTCCAAACTGTAGCACACGCCACGTATCTATGTAACGGGAATCGGATCCAATTTATCGATGAGTGTGGACACCCTAATATTTCCAATCTATTTTGAAACAATTTACACAGCCAAATTAGAATGCACTTACATATTGAATTGGAAAGTTAAATACTTTTAGCAGGGTAGGGCTTACCATCATCATAGAGTTTCCCTTATTTTGCATAGTGTAAATATAGCAAAACTAACCTGAAACAAAAAAAAATTGCACTCCGGGAGTGCCGACAGAAGTGAAAACATTTTTTTTTTTTTTGAGAGATTGAGTTTGAGCTCTTGTATCATCATTATCATTAAAATTATTACAATCTAAAATAGTTTTTTTTTTCTGAGTGAGTTTGTTTTGTTATGGCGCCAAAACTACTGACACCGACTAGCGACATTACTG
Source organism: Tetheella fluctuosa (assembly GCA_951216915.1). NCBI lineage: Eukaryota > Metazoa > Arthropoda > Insecta > Lepidoptera > Drepanidae > Tetheella > Tetheella fluctuosa. The sequence goes on from OX578214.1 coordinate 14,361,397, forward strand.
GCCGCAAATATTTTAATGGGAGAAAAAAAAAAACGTCAAACTGCGTCTCATAATGGTGTCACGAGTCCTGAGGTTTTACCTCATCTAAAAAGAAACTAAACGTCAAACTGCGTCTCCTAACGGTGTCGCGTCAAACTGCGTCTCATAACGGTGTCGCGAGTCCAGAGGTTTTACGTCATCTAAAAATATGTGTACCGCGCTAAAAGAAGATTCCACTTCAAAAAAGTGTTTTATAAATATAAAAAATATTACATTTTATTGCATGTCATTGATGGACAAATCCGAAGGTATAGGGAGTAGCAAAAAATGGTCAAAGGAGAGACTCCTTTAATAAAAACATACGTCAGTCGAAAAGTCTCAAGTGTACCTATATAAATGAAGAAGCAATCTTTCACATTTATAATATTACTAAGGCTAAGGTCTAAGGCTGTAATGTGTAGAAACGTAAGCAAACAACGTGAAAGCTTATTTTCAAACTGTCAAAGAAAACTGTACCAGCCAACTATCTCCAGTCAAGTACGCTTAGCCGAATCTAATTTGGGGCCGCGGAATCCGCGAATCCACAATTTCTTACATCACTTTGAAATGCAGTTAAATACAACCTTATTTCATCAGCAAAACGGGCGATTTTCGTATATTTGAAGTGCATATTTAATTTTGTGATGCATGACATTCAAATGCCATCTTGAATTACCTTATCCAAATAAGTTTAGGGTTGATTTTTGAATGCCACCAGGAGTGTATATAATTTTGTAATTCGTATAACATGTTTATACTCGGCTAACAAACTGGAACTGGAAGTGTTTAGTGAATTTTCGTGAATTTAATTTAACATGAGTGTTAACAGTGTCTTACCTACCTGTTCTATTATTTATTATCCAGAAGTATTACTATCATTAAGATAATTTAATTATTACGAGCTTTTGCTTCACGGTTTCACCGCATTTCAAGAATAAAAAATATCCTATATGTTATTCAAGGGTAATGATCTATGTCCAAATCTGTCCAGCCGTTACGGAGCTGAGTACCTATTGAGTAATAACAAAAATATCACATAATCCTTCGCATACATTTCTAATACCTATATAAAATTCTCGTGTCACAGTGTTTGTCTGCAAACTCCTCCGAAATGGCTAGACCGATTCTTATGAAAATTTTTGTGCATATTGGGTAGGTCTGAAAATCGATCGTAAAGTATATTTCAAACCGCTATGCGGGTGAAACCGGGGACAGGTAGTTATAATATAGATACGATATGATAAGATAAATGAAAATTTGATATATTATTCACTTTATCCAAATACTCAATCTTTAGAAATGTTTTAATAAGTATTTCTATAAAGTATAAAAGCCTTAATATTGTGGTATAATAGATTAACAACCATAATCTCACCACAGAAAATGGTAAGTACACAAACTACATCTAGATCTCAAGTGCAGTTTTTGTGACACACGGCCATCCAGCTTCGCGACAAAATTTTCAACACGAAGATGATTGGAAAATGAATACTTTATTTAAAATTTAGGCTTAAATATTTTAAAAACACATTTTATACAGCTAACGGAAAATCATGTTTAAAAATCTGGCCAATAATAAGTACGTCAAAGTTGAAAAAGTAAGAAAAAAGAAAAATAAAATGCGAAAATCCAATCAACACATAAGGCGTGCACCTCACGTATAATGTTGTATGTAAAAACGTGAAATATTCCCATATAAACCGTAAGTAGGTAAGTGTAACAAAGTAGGTCAATTGACTTTACGTTTACGGTACACAAAATTATAGGGTTTTTCATAAAGTTGTTTGTATTTCACTGAGTTGTTAGATTGTTTACAATTTATTTACCAACTTCATAATACATTTTTTATATTGATAACTAGCTTCTGCCCCGCGGTTTTATTCTCGATAATAAGTTGACTATGTGCTATTCCAGACTAAAATCTATCTTTGTGCCAAATTTTATCCAAATCCGTTCAGCCGTTTTGGCGTGATTGAGTAACAAACATGCATCCATCCAAACTTTCTGCATACCAAATTTCATCGCATTAGGTTCAGCGGTTTAGGCGTGAAAAGGTAACAAACAAACTCACATTCGCATTTATAATATTAGCACAGTCTATGTATCTCTTACAGTCGGCTAACGGACACGTCTAGACAGAGCAATCGTGCGGGGCTTGCGGGGTGAGAGAGGGGCGGTAACAAGCCCAAGCTGCCATACACTCGCTTGGGACACATTGGAGCAGTGCCTATACAAAGCGGCATTTCGCGTGACTTCAAACGCGATAGACTACTGTATGTAATTACGCTGTGTTATTAGTTAGGATTATAAAGTAGGAATTAGGATAGTAGGATTACACCCAGACTCAGGACAAAAGACATGTTCATGCACACAAGTTTGTCCTGGGTGGGAATCGAACCCACCACCTGTGGCGTCGCTAACTGCCCCGTCTTAATATTGTGTGTGAATAATTTACATGGATTGGATTACAAATATTAAAATTTAATATTTTTATAAAGACAAGTAACATCATAAGTTTGCTGCAAGATTGAGCAACACTAAAAATACTAAGTGAACTTTAAAAACACTTGATTTAAAGCATTTCACAAGTGTCAATCGATTAAAGGTTACACCACTATCGAATCGATTATCTCTAGAGCGATTAATTCGAATTCCATCGCGGTTCGTGTACGGTATGACATTTGACCGCAACGTTTGTTACGTAAAACGTGAGAAACGTAAAAATGAGAGAGATACGTAAAAATGAGTACTTAGAGTTCCTAATAGTTGTAAATTTTTAGTTATTATGTGTATTCTTGGTCAGTGACAAATAATTTATTTCGTCCGGTGTACGAATCACAGTAACTCGTCCCTAAGAATCCGAATTTTAGAGAATAAAACGTATAGTTTTGGGACGCGAGTCCCATTCGCGAGCCAACCGAAAATAGGCAAATATTATTGATGCAAATTTTTCAGCCCCATAATACATGAAATTATAAGTAAAAAGGTGTAGATAGGTTACCTACATACTTACAATCGATCTCCAAAAACTGCACACATAAATAACTAAATAATTCGGTACGAGAAGTGCATCCGTTGACGCCAGCAACACTACACTGAGGTCTGGCTAATTAGTCACATTTTAACGTGCCGCTTGCTGAACGATTATAACCTACCCTTTTTACTTATAATATCATTGCCCACAATAAATAGTTATACGCCTACAGTTTTCATGCTACGTAGACTTCTAAAATACCTTAACAAGCAAGTCATGTAAAGAAAAACCAACAAGAACCAAGAATCTACTTAAAACTGTATACAAACAAATAAAATAGGCATACATAGAAGTAAATGGCATACGTATTCAGTAACAATACCTTATTTGATTCAGAAAACTTCCCTAACGATAAATGAAATCACTTGATAGTACCTTTTGTTAAAGCAACACAGCATTTCGCGCTTCTAACCAATTATTTGTAAATTTACAATGTGCTATCTCCCAACTTACACCATAACCATTACCGCTTTTATTATTCTTCCCAGTTCCCATCTAGTTGTTTAATCAGCAATGTATAAGTAAGTTTAACAATATCTGTTCATCGAACGCTGCGAAGTGTTCATTGTATGCATATTTTTAAGTCGATGCTATCTCTGACTTCGTTACTGTGCTGGCAAGTTTAACTTGGTCTTTTGATTTTCTTTCATCTGCGTTATAAATGTATTGGATTGCGAGACCAAGTTCATTGGTTGTTAAAATCAAAATGCTTTTGAAGATTTTATCAAAAGGTTATTATTTTGAAACTGTGTTGTGAATATTTTTTATCCAAATATAATATAAATAATATAAAGATCTAATTAGACTTCAGGTTAATGATATTTTTTTAGCCTCTACCTTTCTTTGATCCCTTAAAAATAATCATGATAAATAAAAAAGGTTTTTTACCGTTAATTTATTTATGTAATGACTTATAAATATAGACAAAACTAATAATTTCTGGTAAACTAGTAGTTAATTATTACCTACTAACTTCCACACTGTGGTTTCACCCGCGTTCCCGAGGGACTTTATGTTTTCCCGGGATAAAAAGTATCCTATATCTTCATCTAGAATATATTCTATCTGTGTGCCAAATTTCATTCAAATCCGTTCAGTAGTTAATGCGTGAAAGAGAATGAAACATCAATCCAAACTTTCGTCTTTATAATATTAAAGTAGGATTATTATTTAGAAGATAATAACATAGGTGTTTACGTAGAGTACATTTAAAAACAAAATAAACTAAAACCCTTTGAGAGCTGATGTTGACTCACTTACTAGACAGATTTCGTAGTATTTGGTAATTGATGAGTAATTTAAATGAATGGACAGACAGTAATGTGATTTGTTAATATGATTAATTAAATAAATTGTCAACGTGAACTAAGGTAGTCTAGCAATTTCATTATAAAGTTAGGCTTTGATTTAGTACCTACTCGTGTTTGAGGTTATATTTACTTTAATTAAATCACTACATAATATTGTACAAAGTCGTCGTCCCCGCCGCGTCTGTCTGTCTATCTGTCTAAATACGGAATGTGAGCGTATATGCTCTGTACTGCTACCGCTATTAAATTTAATTTATACTATATATTATTTACAATTAGAGTAAAAAATACAAACTATGATATATAGAAAACATCCTCAAAGCCTTCGCTGCTGTCGATAGGCAAGGTTCCCAACAGGCTGGCAGCGTTCCCTTTTTGGATGGCCTAGCTTATGCGTTGGCGGAAAAAGCTCCCAGCCCGTCGGTCTCCCGAAGCCTCGATGAGCTTGGATGATAAAATCCGAGCAAATCGGCGAGCCTCGAACCCCCATGGACCCATGGTTTCAACTGCGAATGGCATGAACGAAAAATTAGAACCAAGACAAGCGTATTTTTTAAATTTGGATTTTTCAGCATCGGTCGCAGCCGCCCCAGCGACTTTACAAGTCGCCAGTAAGTGGCAAGGCGCAAGTGTAATATACACACGTGGCATCCCACACCAGCGGCTTGCCAACACTCCACGGGATCAAAGTCATACCATCCGGCCTCTTGCCATCGTCACGCGCAACTATATACTATCCGACTACTATATATTAATATTATAAAGAGGTACAATTTGTGAGGTTGTAGGGGGTAATCTCTGGATCTATTGTACCGATTTTGAAAAATCTTTTAGTGTTGGATATCCCATTTATTAAGGAAGGTCGATTTATCCCGGGAAAACATAAGATCCCTCGGGAACGCGGGTGAAACCGCGAGGCGGAAGCTGGTAAAGTACATTTAAAAGTACTTACATTATAAAAAAATAATAGAAAGAAACAAGCACCGAATACCGGCGCGAACAACTTAATAATTAAGATAATAAACCATATAAAACAAAACGATTACCATTTAACCAAGCTCTTTAACAAAATATTTCATATCGTCGTTGTTATTAAATTTTTGATATCAAACAAAGTTCCATTCCCTTCCTATCTTTCGGCTTTATTGCCGAACAAAGCGTAGATTATATTTCACTTATTTTATTCGGGAAACTTTGGGTTTTCTGCCGTTGCGAAATTACCATTTAACTGTAACTTGAGATAACTTCTTATTTTTGCCAATAATTCTGAGGATCCCGACCTCATTACGTATTACGGTTGTAATAAAAGCGTCTGATTATTCAGACTCGGTGCTGGAAGTCGCTTATAATTGAGTTTGCAGCCTTATTTAGAAATTGTTAGGTCACGTTATTTTTAAGCTGCTAAATTTAATACATATTTTATGTTAATCTTAAAGAAAAAAAATAAGAATGACCTATTTACTTTCACCTGAATTCTATTCAATTAAGCAAACAAAAATAAATATTTTTATCACATTTCAGCTACCTTGTGATATAAAATTAATAGACATAGGGAAATAAATTTTCTCAACAATTCCCATTGTGATACGTAATACAGATCGTAGGGCAGACGTAGAATGGTAATATTAAAATGAAATAAAATTAATTTATATGCTAATGAGTGGCAGGGTCAGACACTAGGCAGTGATATAGTGCTCTCAGGGGACTTAGCACGGGTACGAGTGTTGCCTCGGAAATAATGATAACAGAGACAATGGGGATATACTTAATGTTTTTGTGCTGAAATTTAAGTAAAATACACGCTGATGTTAAAGAAGCTTGTTAAAGAAGCAGAGGGTTTGTTAAAAAACCGGCCAAGTGCGAGTCGGACTCACGCACGAAGGGTTCCTACATTGGATTGTTTGACTACAAGCTCACTATGGTAAGAGATAATGTGACCACAAGTAATAAGCAAACAAATCCTAGAAGAGAACTGCCTCTCAAACACATCGTTAGGCTTGTGATTTTCTACTTGAGGGGTACTTCGACGTAACGACCTATCATCGCCTCAAAAGGATTTATTTTTATGGATCCATTATAAGGATTATAATAGCAATTAACAAAGTAGAAGAAGTTATTGTTAGACTGTTGTAATATCGTAAACTAATGTGCGTTCATGTAGCAGGCGGGATTTCGTACAATGACCCGTCAATAGTTGTCTCCGCCCGTCGCGTACAAATATATTGCCGTCGCGCTCATGTACGGTGACAGACGTCATACTACGTGAACGGACTTTAGCAATATTCTCATATTCAGAAAAAAGGTCAGCGTGGTCTCATTATAACATTCAAAAATATATAAATCACTATAGTGTAACAATTGTAGGCCTATAACATTAAATCGTATAGCCCGATTCAAAGATAATGTTAATCAAAATATTGTTTCTGTTAAAATGTTACAGCATGAACCAGATAGTCTTTACAGTGATCTCTTTTACTTTATAAAAAAAGAATTTGATTAAACCCAAGTCCTTTAAATTAAATAATAACATTAAGTTTAATGACTGGGCAACAGTAGGTATTTACAGAAGCAGAGCTAAGTTGTATGAGCTGTATGGCATGAAGAAATATAATCAAAATATTAGTTTTGTTGAGTATGTTAAAAAATATTCCAAATTTTTTAAGAAAGCTTGTGCTTCTGCTAAGTCCATATACTTAAGAAATAAAATTAGTCAATCAAACAATAAAGTTAAAACTACTTGGAATATTATCAACTCTGAAAGGGGAAAATCTCAAAACAGTAATAAGCGTATTGAGCTAAATATTAATAATAACATGATTTGCGAAGATAGTCAAATTGCACATGCCTTTAATTTATTTTTTACTAATATACCGGTAGATACGACCAGCTCTTTGAGTTCTTCACCGATAGATGCTGAATTATTATTGAAGCCAATGTATCAGAGTGCTGTGAATTATTCAAGCTTAGGCATATCACACCTTATGACGTCGTCAAGACATTAAAAATCTTAAATTTAAACGCTCAGGTGACTTATCGGATATATCCGTAACTGTTTTGTATAAATGATCTTCCCTTTTATGTTCAAAATACCTGTGGAATTGTACTGTTTGCGGACGATACCTCACTGCTTTTTAGTGTTGATAGACTGAAATCCAATTATGACGATGTAAACGGTGCATTAGCCCAGGTATTAATGGTTTACTGTAAATAACCTAGTTTTAAATGCAAAAAAACTAAATGTATTAAAGCACTACCCAATGTAAAAAGATTAGGCTGTAACTTAGTGCTAAATAACGAATCTCTCGATCTTATTGAGTCAACAGTATTCTTAGGGATTACTTTAGACTCAAAACTTCAATGGGGCACCCAAATATCATGTCTCAAAGTCAAAGTCAAAGTCAAAGCCATTTATTCAGTTTAGGCCCTAGGAGGGCACTTATGAAGGTCGAATTTACTGAAGCTACCACCGATTCGGAAATCAGCCTTCAACTGAGAAGAACCGGCAAGAAACTCAGCAAGGTTACATTTTTTATATATATATATATATTTTTTATAATCTGACTATTGGCTATATTTTTTCAATAACAGCAAAATGTACAATACAATATACAATTAAATCAAAAAGAAAAATACCAATACCAAGTAAATAATAAAATGTAACGCAAACAAGTTCTTATTAAATAATAGCGAATACGCTACATAATGGCTAAAACTAAAAAAATAAAATAAAAAAACAATATGCGAAGTGCACCTGTGCAGAGTGAAACTATTTCCAAACATCCCTATCTTCAATATATTGAGCTACCTTGTAATAAGCCTTTTCCTTCAAAACCTTCTTTACGTAAAATTTGAATTTAAAATCGGTCATCTTGGTTACCGAGTTAGGTATTTTATTATAAAAACGAACGCAATTACCAAGGAATGACTTGCTAACTTTGGCTAACCTAAAATATGGAACAACTAATTTCTCTCTTTGCCTTGTATTTATATTATGGACATCTACTTTTGTTTTAAACATTCCTATATTTCTACGTATGAACATTATATTTTCATAAATGTAGAGTGAAGGCAAAGTCATTATATTTATTTCTTTAAATAAATGCTTTAATGAGTCCCGAGGACCCATACTATAAATTGTCTCGCGGGGAAGCTCAGTTCGGCTGCATATACAGTTAAAAAACTAGACAGCTAACAGATGTAGATACAGCTCGATTACTTTATTTTAGCTATTTTCATAGTGTTATGTCCTATGGCATTTTGCTTTGGGGTAAGGCCGCTGATATAGAAGCTATTTTCATTTTGCAAAAAAGAGCGGTCGAGCTATTTATATTTGGAGTTCACGAGCTTCCCTCAGAGATAAGTTTAAACAAATTAGTATCCTCACTGTAGCATCGCAGTACATTTATGCAAACATATTATTCGTACAACAAAATATAAGTCTTTATGTAAAAAATAGTGATATGCACACTATTAATACTAGAAATAAGCATTAACTTGTGACCTCTACTTATAGACTCCAAAAAGTGCAAGGTTCATTTTTGGGACTGAGTAAACGCTTCTATAATAAGATCCCTCCTGCACTTTTAAATTTGCCTTTAAATACATTTAAGGAACGTGTTAAGTCCATTTTAGTACAGAAGGCACTATAACATTAATGAATATTTAAATGACGACAATGCTTGGGTGTAGCGCTCGCTCTTGCAGGATACATGAATTGCTGAGTTTCTTGCCGGCTCTTCTCAGTAAAAGCAATCTTCCGAACCGTGCGTTAGAGTCTGACTATTCACAAGTGCCTGTGAAGGCCTATTTGAATGAATAAATTATTTCATTTCATATTTCATTTCATTTCAATGCCCACGTGTCTACATAATTGGCAAAATCAATATAGAAACATTTCGCTGTACACTGACCGTGTGAAACGGATATGCATTTTATCTTTACAAAATCTGCCTTCGTGTGAAATTGCGCAATTAATATCGCTCGGTATTTCAACTATTTCTGGCCGGTTGTGTATTTTTATTTTATTTAGACAAATTAAATTTTTTTAACAGTTTTGAGCATTGGTGAACCTATTCATTTATTTTTAATTAGCTTTTATTTAACTTCTCATGACATGTTACGTTTATTATATCTTGGAATTCAGTCGTCTTTATCCTAGTAGCTCTTCTACTATTCAGAATTTACTTAGTTCACATTGTTTTAATTGTCTGTGATTGAACATAATCGCTAGTACTAGTCAATAAGATTCACAGATATTAATAATGAAACTTCTTATTAAGTTAGCGTAAGACTAATATCGGTAAAAACACAATCATCGCTATCAAACAATAATTACCGAAATAACACAGGTCGTACATCCTCGTCATTCCCTTATTATGGGTCGTGCCCTTTACGAAATTCAATTAATATTATAGCAATGTACTTATTCGTAGACAGGTTACGTGCTCCAACTAAATGTATGTAACGAAATTAATCAGGCTACGGGTCTACATCGAGGCATAGTTTAGGCATGCCTAAATTCTTCGCTTAAGGGTAAGAACTGAATTTATTTAACACCATTTGATCATAGACTCTATATTTGATGAGGTCCATTTTTAAAATAAGACAAATTGGTGTTATTTTAATATCATATCTGTCCCGAGTAATACTTGAATATAATGAATGTTAAAGATATACACAAATGTCTACTTGAATTTTCACTTAGCAACTGAAATTAGAATTACTTAGACTTTTTTTTTTTTACTTTGTATAGGCTTGTGTTTGACCACAATCTCACTATGGTAAGTGATGATGTAGCCGAAGGTGGTAAGCACACAAAACCTAGAAGGAACTGGCACTCAAGTGCAGCTGCCGGAACACATCAAAAGGTGTTTGGCGACAGATTTTCAATTTGTAGATATAATAAACATCTAGATAACAGTAAACTGGCCAAGTGAGTGTTGAAACATGCACAGTACCTATAAGGTTCCGTTAAGTACGATATTATGTACAGTGGCATTTTTCTTAGTATGAAGCTCACAAAGCTAGAACGAACTGGCTCGATGTTGCATCTGCCGGTACCAGGTTTCAAAAATACCCGTAAATAAAGGTTAATACCGGTTTTTAGTAAAGTTTCTTTCGGAGCGCATCCGAAATGAGACCGGTACCTAAAAGCTTAATAAACCGGTTAAATCCAAAGTGACACGTGCACGCGTCGGTATCATTATAAATTTAAATTGAATGAGTCCGGCGATGGCGATGTCGTCGGTAAACCTCTAAAAACCGGTAAATTGATTCAAAACCTATTTGATTTCGCTTTTTAAGAAAACTCGTTTTTTAAGGTTAAGGTAGAGTCAAACTTAAATAAAACTCTCCTAATGTACTTGACACTGATTTAGATTCAATCCGACCGATCCCCAAATAATAATAATTGTTTGCATGCTAAAGCCCTCCCACATTCCCCAGGCAACGTCCTGAGCCGAGGTCGAGCCCCACAGGGGGCACCCTCAGGCTACCGTTGCCCAAAATTTATTTAGTTTTAAGTAGCGGTTGAGAGCCCTCAGCGCTCACCGCAAAAGTCCGTGTAACGGTGGAAGAAGGTCCCCTGGACCCACCACCTTCCTGTTCCAGTCCAAAAAAAAAAAAAAATTATTTAGATTTCAAAATTAACCGGTAAATAAGCCCTAGTCGGTATACACCGGAAACCGTGTATTCCTGATATTAAAGTAGGATTTGAATTAGCACATAGTTTTTTGAAAATTGTATTATTTTTTACCTCAGTTTATTCTTCACATGCCTCATATCTTCAGCTTGTAAAGCACAATAGCTCTCCCTTAAGCAATGGCAGTTTGTCTTCGACGGGAGAATTATGCGTGTCGAGCCGCGGCTCTGAACCCAGACCCGAGTGATGTCAAGTTATCCCCTCACTTTTATATGTTACACTTAATTAATATTATAAAAAAAGGTTGTTCCAAAGTTATCGCTTTGAGTTTATGCAGATAAACTGCATTAGCTGCAAGATGGCAGTTTTTATGCAGTTACGGCAACTGTGCTAAAACCGTGTAAATTATATTCGTATAGATAGCTATATACTAATATAATAAAGGAGAAGTGCTTGTTTGTTTAAAGGCGCTAATCTCAGAAACTACCAGTCGGATTTGATAAAATCTTTTTGCATTTGATAGCTTAATTATTGTGGAAGGTTATAGGCTAATTCCGGGAATGCGAGTGAAACTGCGGGGAACAGCTAGTGTTGTAATATAATTTTAAGTTTTTTCTTGTTCCGAGAGGTAGAGAACTTTTTTTTTTTTTTTTTTTTTTCGGCAGGAACAGAAGGTGGTGGGTCCAGGGGACCTTCTTCCACCCTTACGCGGACTTTGCGGCGAGCGCTGAGGGCTCTCAACCGCTAGCAGAGAACACCGGTTCAACAATTTTATACTTTTTAGTGCAATGCATTTCGAAGCGTGCTATTTAGGTTTTCAAATTTTTAAGTCTAATATATTGATTTACTAGCTTCTACCCTGCGGTTTCACCCACGTTCCCAAAGGATGTTATGTCTTCCCGGGATAAAAAGTACCCTATATTTTCCAAAGTATGATTTATCTATATGCCATGTTTCATCCAAATCCATTAAGCCGTTTATACGTGTTTGAGTCACAAACATCCAAACTTTCACATTTATAATATTAGTAGGATTAGTAAGATGCTCTGGTAGATTCTAATATACTTAAAGGTATATTGAATTCTCTACTAATATTACTATAATAATAAATATAGGTTTTATGACCATCATATAAAATATCGTCAGTCTCTTCGATAACTAAAGTACATTTATCTTCTGCAGTAGACGATAGCCGTGCCATAAAGTAATTCCTTGTATAGTTGGGGTAAACATTTTTCGCAATATTTACGACACTAAAGCATTGGCAAACACTTTGTTGGTCGCAAACATTTGAATACACTTAAAGCGACTACATTCGATATGTGTTACAGCGGACGTTTCTTTGAAGATAGAATGTAGATCTTTTTTTAAATTCAGGTGAAAAAGGTCCTGTTGAACATTGCTAGCTTTTAAATGAAAGATACTGAAGTTTCTAGGAAAGCTTTAATTTTTTTTTGCTTTTAGAATTGTTTTGCATTTGACTACAATTTCCCAGCTGTACATATGTTATGGACCGAGTGATTAATTGGGCATTATACATAAAGCGCGGGCATTTTGATAAATTGGCCAATATGAGAGGGCAATAAAAAAAAAACAAAAACTAACCTAAAGTATTCGGAACGTTTCTGGATACAAAGAGATTTTAGTGTAATAAATTATTAAGTTTATACTCACAATGCCCAATTAATACTTGGTCCATACAATGATTTTGAAGTCGTTAGCACTATTTGTAGAGGAAATACTTGCCCATAAAATCAACTTTCACGATGGGAACAACTGTGAAATCCCAATAAAAGTTCAATACCCACTTGACCGAAATGTATAAGCATAACATCATTTTATATTTAATAGCAGTCAACTCTTTTTCTCAATTCTTGACATTGTCTATTTACGTGTAACGTGCATACGTTAGAATACATTTGAATTCAATTAATCCGATGTAACTTTGGTGTGCGAATTCTGATGTGGCCAGAACACTTTTTAACTTATGTTTAGGTGTACTAAGCAATAATTAAGAGAAAAAATGTAAGATTAAGTTACGATGGGGCTGATATAGTCTCAGGAGAGATTCCAAACCCCGTAAAAATATAACAAACTGTTGTGTTGTTATGCGCCCGCCCGCAATGATTTGCGATAAAAAAAGCATTGTACGCCGGGGATTAACAAGTAATTTTATACTTGTTGAAAACTAAAAACATTATCAAAGAAATGTTTATTACATTTCCATTCATATCCCTATAGCAAACTGTTCCACGGCTATATGTTAATGCAACGGTTTCATTACGTATGTATTAGAACTTGTTCAGGTTCATATTTACATCGGGTTCTGTACAATAAGCAAATTGTCTTTTTGTGTTAATGCTGAGAGAGGCAGGCATTTTTCTGTGGAATTTTACTTTCAAATGTCCGTAGAAGTTTGCTCAGTGATTGTATCTAATACATTATTCCTTTTAAGACTCAATATCTCTTTAGTGTAAGGTAAATGTACCAGTAATTGACACTAGAGTGAGAAAAAAACGAGTTTTCTTAAAATTCATGTTTTGGTTTTTATTGCAGTGAGAATTTCCGAAATGAAAAACACATATGACACACCCGGATCAGGTTTCATTTAACTTATACAGAACTTAAATTGAGAAAATATGTATTAGTATTTTAATATAGAATTATTCTAGGTGATCTAAACATGTGTTGTCCTATTAATTGACTATGAATTTTCGAACTCAGTGACCCAATAATTGATAATGAGATCCCTTAGAGATTTGTTATAGAAACAAATAAATATCATAATTGTGTTATTCACAAAAAAAAGTCTTACAAAAAAAAAATGAGTGTTGCTTTTTAACTATAATTGCTTAAGCACCTAACGTGAAGAGTCTACAGGGTGTAAGAGACGGTCCTCCGCAAACTGATGAGGTGCATTCAGCTCCTTATTTTGAGTCATTTACCACCTGCAATTTTCTCCGGAAAGTTTTCATATGTTTTTTATAAATTTTTCAGTTACTATTCCTTTATTTCAAAGTAAAATAAATTCTTTGTAGACAACACTCCATTTATCAACATAAATGGAGTGTAGCTGTTTTATCAACATAAAACAGCTAAAATAAAAAAAAAACAATGAATGTTAAAAATTGAAATACTCTAACGCACGGCTCGGTACGCTGCAGTTCGCTACGTACGTTTTGCCACGTTAGCGATACATTGCGTATGACGTAATCAAACAAATCAGGTTTATTGGATTCACATGACGTTCCCAAAATAATTTCATGTCATCTTAATATGATAAATACTGAATTCACCCCCATTCGTTTGCGGAGGACTGTCCCTTACACACGCAAAGCACAGCTGCCAGGACACACCGGCCAATGCTTGGCGACATATTTTAAAAGTAAAAGAAAGAAAAAGAAAGAAAGAAATACATTTATTTATTTATACAGTAAGGTAAGTTACGATCTAGATATGACCAGTATTGTCCAGAAAATTCGAGAATAGGCTGTTTTCATAATAATACAGATACGGGTCACCGTCTAGACTCTTAAAGCGATGTCCTACAGCGCAAAAGCCTTTTTTAGTATTTGTATGGGAAGTTGATGAATTGATTTCTTATTGAGGCGTCATTATGTGGCTCCATATCTGGGTTAAAGAGTCAATGATCGTATATGGCTTCAATTCAATTAGGAAGAGTTATTTGATCTTCTTTGTCCAGGGCTTGTTGGGTTGGCTTTTTTTCTCAGAAATCGAGATGATTTTTAAATTATTGAAAGCTCAGATTCTTAACCCCATCGAAGGAATTGGGGCATAATAATTTTGAACTTTTCTCTGTTATTGTAGTGGGTTGATCAATTTACCTCAAGTAAGTACATTATCTAGAAAAACGAAAATCATGTTATTATTATGTTTGTTATTCAGTTTATTTATCAAATCGAATTTGGCATTTGAAAATAGACCTTTTTTCATACGAGCGTGATTGGCGATGAAAATTGAATGTTGGCACAGGTGTGTGTATCATGCATGAGCCTCTATCATAAACCTTCAAAAAGCTTTCATATATTTCAACCATTTCTCGAAAACGGCTTAACCGATTTGGATGATTTAAATTATATTCTACTAGCTTTCCGCCCCGCGGTTTCACCCGCGTTCCCGTGGGATCTTATGTTTTCCCGGGATAAAAGTAGCCTGTATGTCCTTTCTCAGGCTCTAGACTATCTGTGTACCAAATTTCATTTAAATCGGTTCAGTAGTTTTGCCGTGAAAGATGGACAAACAAACAGACAGACACATACACTTTCCCATTTATATTTATATTAGTATGGATTATATTTGATCCCGAGGTGGTCTCATATTGATTTTATTATGATCTGATCATGCACTCTGAAGATATGATAGAATTCCTCAACAGAAAAGAGCTTGAATATCGCTATCGCTACTGAAATACAATTAGTAATAATGCATATCCTCGGTCAGTGAAAAATCTTCAGAGGTATACACATAAGAAACTCAACATTTTAATATAAAATTAACTTTTAACAAAAATAAATCCGAATTCATCAACATCGTTATTTTATACTTTTTACTGCAAACGCACTTTGAAGTCAAATTTATTTTTTGTTAAAAGTTAATTTTATTCCATTGACAGTGTTTCTCCACCCCTTCTTGGTTATTCTGTCTAATCTATATATCCATACGTCATCCTATCCATTCCCGGTTTAAAAAAAAGTTAATACTTAAAAACATTTCAAGCACCACAATTCTCAATTAGAGACGCTATTACCAGGGCATCATAATCAAACAAGAAGTTACAATATACTGGCTAAAGTTTGGACGCGGTAGGCACGTTCGCAAGCTGTGCATGATTTATGTTCCTCGTATGTTGGGACGTGGAGTCGTCTACTTACTCTTACATCTGAGTGCTGAGAGTTCTTTGTTATGTTGTGATGCTGCAGAAATTAACATGTTTTTACATTGGACCTTATGGTCAAATGTAGGTGTGATATTATTTGTCATGAGAGTCTTAAGTGATGTTTTCTTCGGGGATGATGAGCATATCAACCAGATATATATGAAAAAGACAACATTCCATTTAATGCATCTATACGACCACCTCCGCTCAGACGGGAAATTTGTAAATGTCCAATAGCATACAATCATTAAAATTTTGGAATGTCCAAATCATAAAATGTCCAAACGCTCCCTAACATTATTATTTAATCAATTTTACATAGAAATTTGACTCATTGTATTGATACATTCCTAATCAAAAACGTGAGCATTATTCAATTCAAATCAATGAACAAACATCAAAATACATCGAACAGCTAACAAGATAGGCCACAAATCTCAGGTAAGTTCGCAGTCCAAACTCCGAACAAACCAACAACTACACGATCGGGTATAATTAATTGAATTACATCCTGTATCGAACTTCTCTTTGTGTACATCACTAGTACCTGCAACACTAAGGACTGTTACATTCTGTATTCAAAACACATCTTTTGTTAAATTGTATTTTGTTGTTTGTTTTAATTACACAATAAGCACTCTGTGTGGTATTTTGTTGGGCAATCGGATCTCATATATATTATTAATTTATAAGCTTTTAAGCTATCTGGTTAGGTTATCTTCGGCTTACGGACCACTATGTAACTATGGTAAATAACAATGCGAAAAAAGTAAGAAAACAAAGCCTAGAATTGTAGGTACCATCAGTTCAGAGGTGTGCTGTTAGAATTGTCAACGATCCTGAGATCACAAGCAGTTTATTTAGAGCCCCTAATTCTTTTTTTGAATCTCCAAGTGGTATTCATCACATGAATTAGTTTAAAATTTGTCTAATGTACTGTATTAAATTTATAACAACAATACAGTAAGGTATTATATGTAGAAAATTTCCTCGAGGCTGCCACAAGCTTCCAGCAGGCTGTCAGCGTTTCCTTTTTGGATAGCCAAGCTAATGCGGAAAAAACTCTGTCTTTTGTAAAAAGACGCAGCATATTGGAAAAACCATTCCGTGGAACAAACGTTGAACACTTGTTTCCAGGAATAAAAAGATTAAATTCTACATGACAGATGGGAAGCCCCAAAAATGTAAAACAAATAAACTCTCCGCATACATTATCAGATTAAACTCATCAAACTCACCTGACCCACAGAAATTGACGCTCAAAGGATTTCCAAAACAAAATACATTAAAAATCCCGAATATTCAATTATCGCATTGTCGTTGTTAACATGCAAATTGGTCCATCCGAAAATTTTGCGGCCCCCGGTCCCTTGGCTAATAGGAAATGGGCCTTTTCCGTTATTATTCTCACTCTTTGGGTCGTCGCTTGTTATGCGAATCGCTAGATATACGTACTTAACCCTTTCTATCGATGTCTGTTAAAGGATGTCACGCTAAGTGACGCCTTGGGTTGTTTTTGTAAATACAAGTGGGCGTCAAAAAACTGTCCTGAGTAGTAGTATTTTTATTCTTTGTTATAAATTATAAATGATAAACTACACAACTGATTTTGAATGAAAACATAATGGGAACGTGGGAGAAATAGGCACAGTTTGTTGTTTACATTGAAGCAAAAAGACTCCTCGACCTAAAGGCATTTTGCTAAAAAGCGATGACTAAAGAGACAATAAAGCCAAAAACTACATATTACTTACTACGTAATAAAGTTAACTACAAAAATGATTGGTCGAAAAAAGGCCTTGAAATACGTTTTCCCTTTTGAGGTTTTTTTTTATGGAATTTAAGTGGATAGTATTTAGAAATATTTGGCAATTTCACGTTAGCTCGAATATCCTACTAGGCTTAGTAGGATATTCTTTTGTTATAAATCGTAAAAATTTGTGAGGATGTATGTTTGTTGCTCTTTCACGCAAATACTACTGAACAGATAGAATATTCTCTGCTTTTTATCCCGGGAAAACATAAGATCTTTGGAAATGCGGGTGAAACCGCGTGTGGAAGCTAGTACCTATCGTATAAAACCTATCCTAGATGAAACTCGTCTCTATTTTCCGGCTAATTAATCAAAAATCCAATCAAAATTTATATTCATTTTTAAAAACAAAAGGGGGAGCTACACAATTCCAGGTCTAACGTACTCAATTTGAAACTAAAGTGACGCATTATTTAAACCCTTCCTGACTGGAACCCTCATAACATTTTCAAACATGCAGTTATAAACATAAGGTTGAATTTTGACCACAATTTTCAACCCTCATGGGGTATAGCTTCCTCAATTAAAGCTTTAATTAATTACATGTTTTTTTAAGGTTCTTAAAATGGTCAAGTGGGTTGTTAATTTAAAGTTCCGTAGGGAACTAATAAATAGCAAATTATATGGCACACTCCTATAATTAAATAAAGTATTAGAAACACAACCATTGTTATTCATTCCAATAAGCGTTTGTTGTTCGGATTAGTTCTAGAAAAGACTACCTATTTTCCGATATTACTTGTAGTAAAGTGAAATGCCAAGATGGCAACACTGGGCTCGTCCTCTTTGGGCGAAGGTGCTGTATATGTAAGCACGGCTAAAAGAATTACAATAAATAAGTATTAAATTTATAATGTGCATTTATTATAAAATACTACAAATACTACATTACTATCCTGGTTTCCATTACCTAGAACCTGAAGTTATAAAAATTTCTCCCAATATACAAGGTGCTTCGTAAAATGTCATCCAAGGTAATAAAATTTTATTATGATTTATTGGTTTAACTCCTATCGTGTAAGTAGCCCCTTCACTCCCAAACACACTTATCATAAAAAAAAACATGACCTTTCGTAACTTTGAAAAGTTTTTTTTTTTTTTTTTAAATCTTTGAACAAAAGTTTTCAGACTACTATATCCATTACAAGGTATTTTTTCGAGGTGAGTGTAC
Source organism: Tetheella fluctuosa (assembly GCA_951216915.1). Classification (NCBI taxonomy): domain Eukaryota; kingdom Metazoa; phylum Arthropoda; class Insecta; order Lepidoptera; family Drepanidae; genus Tetheella; species Tetheella fluctuosa. Next base: position 14,380,280 of record OX578214.1, read on the forward strand.
CCGAGGGTGAAGATATTTGTCCTTTTGTTATTTAATATTCGTAATTTCTCGAAAAATTAATAATAATGTTAATATTTTCAAATACATAAATACTGTACTAATAATTTTATATGGCACTACAGTAACTAGGTACTGGTGAAACGCCGGTAAATATGTACGGGAAGGTAAAATTTTTATCACTGTGATTAAAAGCGCTGGCTTAGCGTTTTATTATGGCCGTGTTATTTATGACCCGGGCGCCGCGAAGACGGGTTAATGGAAAATGTACGCGCGAAAATATTTTACTGGCGATGTGAGCGGATAAAACATGTTTTTTTTTCTTTTGTCTTTATTAAACACATACATACCTACATACTTAAAAAATTGTTGTATTGGCTGTACAAAAAGTTATCAAAACACATTTCTGCTTAAAAAATAAATCATCTTAAAAAATCAGCTGTTCCATACAAAAGTTCAATACCTACTCGGCCAAAATGTATGAAGCAACCATTTTATTTTACGCGATATCAGAGTTGGTCCCATAGTAAAAGTTGGTCATATTGATGAGTAGGTACTTCCACCCCTGCAAGTATTGCCAGTGACCAAAAAGTCACTCTGTATACCGTTAAAAATAGCTTTGCGATCTATCCATTAGTTTTACAAAAATGTTTATGATAAAGTATGTGAATGAACAATTTTTGTTTTTTTTCCTTTCAACTTTTATAAAGTGTTCGACTGAATAGTTAAAAGCAGAATTGCATAACTTACTCTGATATGGCAAAATATTTTTGAATGAAATATATGACCTGTATTTGATGTTTTATGCAAAAAAACTTCAAAAATTATATATGTTTCATGAATGTAGGTAAGTTCAAAAATCAATTTTATTATTCCTAACAATCTATGGTCGGTTTGTCGGCCCAACTGTAGGGCGGCATTTAGTAAAAGGCCGACGTTTTGTAAGACAAGTGGTTTGTTAGTAAGGGCTAAGTGTTCTATTCTCCCGAAAACCAGAACCACCGAATGTCTGATAAAAATATAAGCGACATAAGTAAAAATATATTTTAAAAAGGAACACTAGGGCTGTCGCGCAACGAGACATTACAGTGACGAATGACGTAATCCTGCTAACCAATAGCTTCACAGAAAACAATCGACTAAAAACGTTCTCGTAAAATTTGAAAAATCAATTTCGAAAATGGAATAACTAGAGTAACCGTCAGAGAAGTGACAGTTCATTGACGAACGACGCCACCTCGTTCTCGGACAGGGCTGTGCCTTTATTTTATTTGGCTCGTCCATCAAGTTTGACGTGCGATAACCGCCAATCCTTGTGCTACATGATCCAACATGGGTACGGTCAGCAACATAAGTAACTGAACAGATCCAAATTTATAAAATACCTGTACACTAGCTATACAGGAAACTACCCATAATATGGGCAAAAAAAGTAACGAAGTGTTTTGTAAAAAAGTTATTTTGAAACCTCTACCTATATATATTTTTATGTACTTTGTACCTATAGGCTGTTAGGTGTTTGACCACAATCTCACTATTGTAATGTGGTGTGATGATGTGGCCGAAGGTGGTAAGCACACAAAGCCTAGAAGCAGCAGCTGCCGGAACACACCAATAGGTGTTTGGAAACAGATTTTCAACATGAGAGTGGTAGCCGCAGCTAGAAGAAAATTTGAATTTATTTTTGAAGACCTATTCCCTTCACGCTTTTATCCACTGTTTTTTTAAAAATTTAAATACACCATTATAATAGCAGTTTATAAAAATCACCTTCCATATTCCAATAGACTCCGAGTAACATGGCTGTGACATACGCGGACGGACAGGACGAAGTTATAAGGGTTTTGTCTTTGCTATTGGCTACGGAATCCTTAAAATGATTATAAAAAATTAATATGAAGTCACAGATAATACTAATGTATTTAAAACAGCAAACAAGTGTTATTATCACACGTAATTCTCTATCTCAAATCCTAAATAACAATTTCCACAAAATTCACAACAAGGGACAGCTTGTCTAGACATGTTTGTGACAAAGCTTCCAAAGCAGGCTATTATGTAATATCGTTATAGGATCTTCAAAAGCTACGTATAAAGAACACCATTATGGTCAATAAGGAAATATTGTTTACCACAATAATGATGGAATTCGATACTTTAGAAAGATTTTGCTTCCTTATTATAATATTTACTTGTTTACACACACTTTTGTGTACTAAATAAAATTGGTACTTATTTAAATTTCTTCATCTATAATATGTTTTTTTGTGCAACAAGTTAAAAGTTCTGTCGCCAAGCACCGGGTTTTCAATGCAAGGTTATTATACATTACTTACTAGCTTTCTGCCCCGTGGTTTCACCTGCTATATAACCCCCTTTTGGGGTTGAACTTCGGAAAATCTTTCATAGTATACACCTTTATTACAAAAGGAATATATCCTTGAAATTTCATGTTTTTGGACCAGCGGTTTAGGCTCTGCATTGTGCTTTGCGTTTTTTTAAGTTGATATAAACCTTTAGTAAAGAGAAGGGTGTCTGCAAAGTTTCCCACCAAAGAATTCTTCGTTAAGACTTACCTGAAACAAGAAAAACTTGTCATAATTAAAAATGTTCTCAATTTTCATCACAACTTAAATTTCTTCCGCCCCGTGGTATTAACGTGGTGTTTTCGAAGTATCTAATATATTACTGGAATAAAAAGTATTATATGTTTTAACCTAGGATATGACCTATTTCTGTGCCAAGTTTCATCTTAATCCGATAAGCCATTACGGCATAATTGAGTAGCAAACATACACACACATACAAATTTTCTAATTTTCTAAATTTTCTAGTTGGATTCGCAATGTATATTAAGTTACTTCTAAATGTTTTTAGATTGTGTTATTATGTATGTGCCTTAGAAACCTTCATAAAAAAAAGATACTACCAACACTCATAAGTATCTTATTTTTACTACTACGAAGGTCGTGGGTTCGAATCTTACAATGATCTTGAGCTTTTGGTGAAGGAAAATTCGTGAGGAAACCATAACTCGGTGGCAGGGTGATTTGTAGCACCTAGCAAGTCGGAAATCCTTATATGGTTTATAAAGGTCGGCAACACATCGGCAACCTGGTATTGCTAATGTCCATAGGCAACGGTAGCCACTTACCATCAGGTGGGCCGTCTGCATGCCTTCTTACATAAAGACAAAATACAATGCATGAAACTCCATTGCTGCAGATGCCAATACTTGAACGAATGCATGCATTTCTAGATTTTCTAGATTTCTACGTATTTCTGTGTAGAATGCGGGATCTTGTTGAATTCTATTAACCACTATTGAAAGTGGGTTACTGCCAACCGACCGAACTTTTTAACGGTACTTATCCAGTTTTATCAATCTATATCTATAGAATTTTGAAATCGTTTCTGAATATTGTGTAGTTGGTACAATTATAGAGCTTTGACTGAATTGCTATAAAGCTTATGACATCATTAATCGAAAATAAACCTGATGACAAAGTGTCAAGTTCCATTTTTTTTTTCAAATTATACATAATCCTTTGGTTGGCGGTGTATAATACCGACCATAAAATTTATTGTAAAGCAATATCCAGAATATTGGGCAATTAGTTTTAAATTTAATTTGAATTGATTAATAAAAAAAAAAGTTACAGGTATTCATATTTTTATTTATTTATTTTTTATATTTCAAGGTCAAACCGAAAGCCTTTGGAACCCTTGCCAAACTTCATAATATATTTGACCTACAAATTTGTAAATAAAATACCATTACATAGAACCATCGATGATTTTCCCTGAAAGCGGGTCGTCTGTCCATCTGTCCATAACTCAGTAACCCAATTATGGCCGGCAATGGCCGATGATTGGCCCCAGGGGCCCTGTTGGCACTTTCAAAGCCGCCACAATTTCTATTCCCCAGATTACGAGTTCCGCCTATAATAAATCCTTTGGGCAAGTTTCCTTGATTTTTATGAATATTTATATACAGGGCTATTTGTTATTCGCCGGCAATGCTTTAGGGGGTGGAAGTACTCATTAAAATAAAGAACTTTTATCATGGGACCAACCCTGAAATCGTGAAAAAAAAATCAAACTTTTCATACACTTTGATTGAGCAAGGTTGGCCTTTTGTATGAAAAGATGTTTTTTTTTTCGAGATTTCATAGTTGGTCCCATAGTAAAAGTTGTTCACATTGATGAGTACTTCCACCCCCAAAAGCATTGCCGGCGAGTAACAAATAACCCTGTATATACGTGGAACGATTTGTTTTGCTGATGAACTGACAAGAGAGTCTTGTATATAGGGTTTAATATTCACTAACCCGTGATATGTTTTAAAGTAATTCTTGTAAAACACAGGTTTTAAATACATCCATCACTTTCTAACGTCATGTCAACATTAAGTCGGTTTAATAAGGGCTTTCTTAAAACCTGGCTTTCAGGGCCATTATTTTACTCGCCTTCCCAAGGGAATTATATGCCAGGTTTTATCTAAACTGGTTTAGGCATTACGACGTGTTTGAGAAATAAATACAAACTTAAACATCCACTTTTATAATATTAGCAAGATAGGGATGTTATTTTTCCAGAATAGTAAGTGTAGAATGTTTTAAATGGATCACTAATGTATTGTAATATATTATATTTATTTTTATATGTATGTAATAAAAATAAAGCCTAAGTTTTACACTTAGCTACAAAAAAAATCTACCAGCTACTACTAAAAGCAAAATTAAGGGAAAATGTGAATAATAAATATAATTAAAGTACGTTAAAATAGATTAATATCATAATAAACTTATGATACATGATAAATTACATCCATACAAAAAAATCCTAATATAAAAACGCATCATTTTAACTCATAAACAAAGCATTGAAATTATACCAACAAAATTAAATCTCCTATAATGAATGACCTAATAAAACGCGGAAAATGTTTAATTAAAATTTAATTAAAATCAAAACATTGCCTCTTTATTGCGTCGCCGTCATCGAGTGACTGATGATTAAACGAACAAGTCCTTAAGAACCTAAGATGATGGAAGTTTATTTTTAATTAATGTGTTGATATATCTATTACTAATATTATAAAGCTGAAGAGTTTGTTTGGTTGAACGCGCTAATCTCAGGAGTTACTGGTTCGAATTGAAAAAATATTTTAGTGTTGGATAGCCCATTTATCGAAAAAGGCTATAGGCTACTTTTTATCCCGGGAAAACATAAGCTCCCTCGGGAACGCGGGTGAAACTGCGGGGCGGAAGCTAGTACCTACATAAAGTTACTTTAGTGTCACAAGATTTCAAGTTCCGGGAAAATGGAATTGACACTGCTTTTATTGAATAATGAAAATACAAGTAGGTAAGTAACATTAGTTTAGGTACCTACGATAGATTAATTAATAGACAGACAATCACTTTTGTTTAGAAAGATAACGATAAAATCTAACAAAGTTTTTATTGGACTAGCTTTCGACGTTCCTGGGACTACCCTATGGCCTATTCCAGGACCTAAAGTAACTATATACCAATTTTCAAGATAATTCGTTTAGATGTTACGGTGCGGAGTGGTAACAAACATACTAACACATTTATAATAGGTACCTATTATTAGGAAGTAGGATAAAAAACCTAGTACATAATAGTTGAAACTTTCAAAAATGCTGATTAAAATCTAAAATACGAACGTATTTGATTTTGTAATAAGGCATTTGTAATTCAAAAGTAAACACACAAACACATATTTTTTAAATCTAAATAAAATATATCTATACTTTCTATACTAATATTATAAAGAGGAAAGATTTGTATGTAAGTATGTTTGTAACGAATTGGCTCAAAAAAGTACTGGACTGATTTTAAAAATTCTTTCACCATTTGAATGCTACATTATCACTGATTAACATGGTCTATATTTTATCCCGGGTACGCATGTGAAACCGCGCGGAAAAGCTAGTATTTTATAAAATAGAAGTTAAAATTAAGTAGTAGATTCCTACTTTATAATCCAAATAGTTATCAAACACAACCCCAAAAAGCAACTTTACAAAATTAATTAAAATTTCAACAACTATCATAACTCCCCAATAAAACTTACATCAAAATCCCGCGAAAGCTTCAAGTCCAGAACTCAAAAGCACACACAAAACCACAATATTTAACGTAAACGTTACAAATAGCTAACAGTTCACTACTATCACGAGCACGTAACTCGCGTAGGTTGCTCCAAGGCTAACCGCCCAGCGTGCGTTCCGTTGGGCGGGCGGTATTGGACTGGCTCTATGCTCACACAACGTGCAATTTCCAATTGCAGATTCATGAAAACTGACAACTATTTTGATTATATATGTAGTATATCAGTTATATATGTAGTATATCAGTTATCTGGCTGCCATAGTACAAGGTCTGCTTATATTAGTTTGGGGTTAGATGGCCGTGTGTGAGTAAAAATGTCCCAGAATATTATTATTCCATTTAATATAGGTACACTCCTATAAATTACATTTTTAAATATAAGTTATAAAAAAATACATTTAAAAATATAAAAAATAGTACCCCACCGGTATCGGGAACCGGTAGTTACCGGTGGTCAAGGCTTCAGAGAGAGGAACTTCCTCACTATGCGTGCCGTCTCCAGGAGCACTGCCTTCTGAATTTGACCCTTGATCCAGCCGCCCAACGCGAGCCCCTTGAGGTGTTTATCGAGGCTCTTGGCCATAAGGCCATGGGCTGAAACAATTATCGGTACAATGGTTGCCGAGTCAATATCCCACATGTCAACAACCTCGTGTGATCAAGATATTTGCTTTTTTTATCTTTCTCCGACTTCACGAGGTTCTCGTCATGAGGGACAGCAATCATTGCACGGCGCTCTTGGCGATCTATCACCACAATATCAGGCTTATTAGCGACAATAGTCCTGTCAGTGATGATAGATCGATCCCAGTATAGTGTGATATGGCCATCTTCGAGAACAGGTTCTGGCACATACCTGTAGTACGGTACCTCAGACGTCACCAAGCGATATTTCAGGGCAAGTTGCTGGTGGATTATCCTGGCTACTTGGTTGTGCCTTTGATAATTATTATTATTTATTTCTATTAATATTCAGTATTTTAAAGTTTAAGTTTGGCAACCTTTTTAGATATATTTTCACGTACGAAATAACTTATTAATATAGATAGATGGTATTCTTTGTTTTTTATTAGATAGGCTTGTAATTGACATGTAGCCGAAGGTGGTGCTAAGAATGGAATTGGCCCTCAAGTGTAGGACTTGGACAAACAATTAACTTGAGGGCGGTAGCCAGCCAGGTGGGTACTACAACGTACACTACCACTACCACCGTGTTATGCCAAACGATGTTAGCGAAATTTCAAACTTATTGTAGGATTCGAAAACACGACTCTCGTCACGGTATTTACATAAAGTATTTACCAAGTACTTGGTGACTGATCATGTTTATATGAGGATAGATCCTATATCATACTAATAAAACTTATAATCTCTCATCAAACTAATAATTATAAATGCGATAGTGAGTTTGTTTATTAATTGCCTCTTGACATTTCAACGGCACAAACAATCCTGATGAAAGGCTGATTTTTGATTTAACTTTTTTTTATCTTAGTAATAGGGTTTTGAAACCTTTGCGTACGGAACCAAAAAAAAACAGTAAATAAACAGAAAAGGCGGTTAAAAGCATTCAGCGTCGAGCAAAAACATTTCTCTCTACACATAATTACGGTCGCTTAGTACCTACACAGTTATTGTTACCAAATCCATTGTTTATGAATAGGTATATACGTAAAAAAAACGTAATATACCGACAACAATCAGACAGACGTGAGTACAAAATAACAAAAGAACAACACTGTAGGGCTATTTCATTTCTCAAGTACAGTAGTGGAAGCAAACGAAACGAATCGTTACACTGTAACGTTCCATTAGTGGCCTGTCACCGGCGAGCGTTCAAAAGGAATGAAAAGAAAAGAAAAGCGCGAAAGAATGGTGAAAAAGTTTCCTCGCTGATACACATCAGTGGGGTGTTTGCGCTATTTCGCGGCCTCGCGAGGTTTTCCTCTACTTTTATTTTCGTACATTTACATTAATACTATTAGATAATCTTATAGTTAACCGTATGTTATAGAATTAGTTTATGGAAAAAAATTAAACGAACGGTAATCCTGAGCGGTGGAAAACTTTGAGAATGAGTCATCCTTTTTTAATGAAATTACGAAAATAATAATAACGATGAAAACAAAATAAACATCTTGGGACTTGCATCACACACAGCCATCTGATGCCATACTAAATAGCTTGTAATATGGATACGGGATACGTAGCTGATGTACTACCCACATTACATCTAAATATGCTTATTCGTAGATGCAATAGATATTTACACCCAGATTCAAAACAAATAGACATGTTCATACATGCATGTTTGCCCTAGGTGGAATCTGTGTGAACCCATGCCCTAAGTAATTAAAAAAAAGCATAGAACATCACCACCACACCATTTTTTAAAGTCAGTTAAAAAGTATCATTAACTGAAACCAGAGAATATCAAACAAAAAAAACTCGAGGCCAGCTAATGCACCTCAAATGCTTCCAATCAGGACGCGAGAAAATTTACGACTCCCCCTAAGTAGGCCCGTATAAAATATAACCAGCGATTTATCACTTGCACATCGAAGTAAGGATTTGCAATAGACTCACAGTATGAGCACTTAGCTTTCGAAATAATGGCGAGAAAAAAGTTTGGGAAACATTCACTGATCGTTATTGTTTTTGAGGATTTGGGTGGACTGTTTTAATGAGATGGATACTTGGAATTGGCCATTACAGAAGTACTAGCATTCGCCCCATGGTTACACTTGCGTTTCCGGGATAATAACTAACCTACGTCACTCTCCCGCCCATAAACTATCTCTACGCAAAAAATCACGTTGATCCGATCATATTTAAAAAAAAAAAAGTGTTTATAGTAGATTCAACTGAGTGGTGCATTACAATGGCGCGTGAGTGAATCCACAGGTTGTGTCGACAAAGTAATACCTTCATTATGCCGGTCCACGCCATGCCGTGCTACATGCTTTTCACATGTTGGTACAAGCTAACGTGAGGTCGCGCAGCAGGAAGAATTAAGTGGAATGACCCGCCATTACAAGTCTCTTTCGCACGCGCACAAATATATAGCTGTCGCGCTTGACAGATGCAGTGACGGTCGTTATCACTGATCTAAACCATTTTCATTGGTAGTAGGCACAAAGGTCACTGAACAAAAAAATTCCTGCTCTGTGACCGCACTTTAGCCAGGCCCGGCGGTGCTGCTACCTTAAAAGCGCTTTTTTTTTTTAAATAATTCTGTGTTTGAAAGCAAAGGAGTAAGCATATCAGAAATTGTGATCATGACATTTGAAACATTTATCTGCGAATTTTAATAAATACAATTTGTAATTTCATAATAAAATATATTATAATGTATAACGATAACGACTGTCAGCTCCATACCCGCGACTAGCTTCCACCGATATGTACCTGCCTTATAAGTTTTCAGTTCCATATTATATTAAATATATTATTGTTATAAATATTGTTTTATTTAATACGTATAGGCCTGTATTTGACCACATTCTTATCATGGTCATTGATGATGTGGTATTTTCGACAAAAAGACTCTTACGAAATATCTAATGAAATGGTGCATCATCACTAAGAAGTACAAGCTTCTTATTGATTAAGATCACAATCTTACTAACATGAACAACACAAACGTCTTCCGAGCAAAACATTAATAAAATACAGTATAAAAGCTCGCATCCAAAAGATTTTCACGTTACAGTGCGACGACGAAAGGCTTTCCCCAAAATTTCACGTATCGTCGAGGTTTTCATCTCCCAAACGGTGGTTATATGAAACTCGAGACAGATATGAAAGGTACGTCTAAGAAGAATTTAATATAAGGTTGCCAGCAGAGCTATCGACCTCACAGAGTCGGGTAGCATTCAGATTTATAGTGTAAATGATGTTTAAGCCGACTTTAAGAAGAAGGAGGTTATTTCAAAACAGTATCTAATTACACTTTTAGAATAGAGTTCAGCTACGTCGTTGTTTTATACTTTTTAGTGCAAACTTTTTGGAGAACATTTTTTTTTTGAGCCTTTTGTTGTTTTAAAAGTGTGGAGACTCATTATAATTTAAAGTTGATACACTTGCGCCTTCCCACTTACTGGCGACTTGTAAAGTCGCTGGGGCGGCCGGTGCTGAAAAATCCAAATTTAAAAAATACGCTTGTCTTGGTTCTAATTTTTTGTTCATGCCATTTGCAGTGGAAACCATGGGTCCGTAGGGGTTCGAGGCTCACCGATTTGCTCGGATTTTATCATCCAAGCTCATCGAGGCTTCGGGAGACCGACGGACTGGGAGCTTTTTCCGCCAACACATAAGCTTGGCCATCCAAAAAGGGAACGCTACCAGCCTGTTGGGAACCTTGCCTATCGACAGCAGCGAGGGCTTTGAGGATGTTTTCTATATTTATACGACTTTCATGAATGTCTGAATGATAATATTTTTTAAATAAACGAGGGTAAACGTTGAATAAATAAATAGCCACTTTCTTATTAATTTTTACACCAGCATCTTTCTAAATTACAAATAGTAAATATGTATCTTTATTACTATACTAGTATTTTATGAGAATACGAATGTATCAATAGGCACATGCAATATAGTATTCTTCCAACGATTCTGAATGATACGAAATAAATAAGAGCGTAGTCTCGAGTCTCGTATTATTTTATGAGAGAATTGATAGAGCATTGCTTGGGGTACAATATAATGTAGGTACATGATAAGTACTTGCCCGTACGTAATAGCCGACCGGCGTTACTTCTCTATAGTTAAGTGGTGCGGTAGTTAATATTAAAACAAAATCAGTAAAACAATTTGAAAATAGAATTCCAGAAATACAAATAAATTATTTTATATTTCGTAGTGTGATCGAGGAAGATTTACCTTCCTCGATCACACTACGAAAGTTGGGTATTTCGATGAGTAGGTACCTACTTTTGCCCCTGTATTTATGTCCCACGTTTAACCAGTCAATAACCGGTTACATTATTCTGGGACATTCTTCACATACGGTGTTCTGACCTCAAACTAAACAAATTTTAAACCTACTATAGAAAATCTGGTTTCCCTTCAACACGTACGTTTTCCTCTGTGTGCGTTGGATGCGTGCAAAACACGAACTGAAAAAAACTTTATTTTCTTTTTCTTTTTTTTTACAAATCAAGATAACGAAAGAAACCAAAAACTGACATACTACATAAATAAATAGCGTGATATGTAACAAACAGTTTTTTTTTATTCCAAAGACATACTTATTTCGGGCAGCAATGCAACATCAATAATGTCTTCATTTTATTGCACAATCATAAATCAACGTGCCTTAAGCTTGTTCTTTCGGGAATTATTTCTCAAAAAGTTTTCTGCTGCGGTTCTTGTACTGTGACATTTAGGTAACGAAGGCCTGTTTTATTTGAAGCGTGTTCTTCAGAGATAGCTTAATTTGTTTTATTTAAGTAAATACTATGATGAAATTCATGGCAATCGCTCCTCTTCTTAATTTATTTGCTCACTAGGCTTTGTATAAGTACTACTTTCCTCATAATTATGTCTATTGACACGAAGTTATCCGTTGTTTATTAATACAATTAAGACGTGTCAAGTCTGATATAACTTGGTTTTGATTATAAACAGGAAGTTATTATTTCTAAATAATTTACTTTAACAGACTTCCGAATCGGTGGTAACTTCAGTAGCTTCGACGTTCATAAGTGCCCTTCTAGGGCCTAAACTGAATAAATGGCATTGATTGATTTTGACTTATCTTTGGCAAAAGAGTTAATGCGGCATTTTATTCCTAGCACCTAGCTTCCTAGTTGAAAATCTATCGCCAAACACCTATTAGTGTGTTCCACCAGCTGCACTTGAGAGCCAGTTCCTTCTACGCTTTGTGTGCTTGCCATCTTCGGCACATTAACACTTACCATAATGAGATTGTGATAAAATACAAGCCTAAACAAAGTAAAAAAAGCCCTGTATAGGACACCAGGAGCTATCTGCGGTAGGTCCTGCCACCACAGCTTTTGATGCGCGTAACTAAAGTCTCCCCATTTCTATTTTGGTGGGTTTTTTACCAACATATTTTATTTTTTGACTCACTCTGATAGGAATGATGATTAAGCCCAAAAGAAGCATGCTTGCCCAAAAGATACCTATTCACTCCAGCTTTCACTAACAATACAATTAGAATAAAAAAAAAATGCTACTATAATATTAGGAGTCAACTTACATTAGAATAGTAAAATTCCCCGATTTAATATTATCATGCAGCAAGTGACAGTTTTATCAAGTCAGAAGCCGAAATATCCCCACAATAACTCGCGTACGTAAGACGCGACGGGTACCTTCAGAAAGTATTTGACAGTAAGACTGTTTGGGGCGAAGACAGCCGGCGGCGTCTCCGTAATCTGTCACTTGTCAAGATACATATAAATACCGCCAGACTGGATGGGAGACAGTTTTGGAGACGCGATAATACTGCTCCTTGAGGGTTTATTTTTAATAATGAATACGTACCTACTCAATTTGTTATGGTGGATGAGAATGATTTTGGTGTTTATTAGGATTTTTTCAATAGATTTTATAATAATTATTTATTCTACGACGGGCCGGCTGACGTGTTTGGTAAGATACCCTATCTATTAAGCCGCAGGTCGTGGGTTCGATTCCGACTCAGGACAGACATTTGTGTGCATGAACATGTGTGTGCATGAACATGTGTGTTTGTCCTGAGTCTGGGTCTAATTATCTATATATGTATGTATTTACAAAAGAAAAGTAGTATTTGTATTATATCAGTTATCTGGCCTCCATAGTACAAGCTCTGCTTAGTTTGGGGTCAGATGGCCGTGTGTAAGAAATAGTGTCCCAGAATATTTATTTATTCTTTCTCGACTGAACTTTTGTTAATTACTGGTCCTATTATGCCACATTATGTAATAATGAAAGACATTTATTGACGATCGAATTTTAACGACAATCCTTATAATTATAAATGTACTGATTGAAGATTGTATTGAAAGTCTTTTAGCATTTACAGAAGTTGTACCCCTCTCCAAGTCCATCAACGTGAGTTGCCTATATCAAATTTAGGAATAAAGTAAATGTGCATAAAATATGAATGCATTATTAAAAAGCTTAAAGTCAAGAGTCATCATAACGTTAGAGCCATTCAAGCTTCCAGTTACTTTAACTCCAGTACCAATTGATGGGCTTATGTTCGACCATAATCTCAACGTGGATGTAGTGGAAAGTGATTATAGGTAAGATGAGAAAGGCACACAAAGCCAAGAAAGTAGACCGGTAGATGCTCATACTCTACCACCATGCTAGTGAAGGAGAACATTGCAAGAAACCTCCTCACAAATCTCTCAAACTCATAGTGATTCATCATCGTCTCAATCAACATAGATAAACCCAGCGGTATCCACTGTGGAGCATCCCCCCATAGACTTCCACAGCAAATTGTAATGGGCCACTTGCACCCAGCAGTTGATATAGATAGAAAATCTCTGTTCCATGAAATAAAAATAGTAAGCAATACTTTAGATACCCTCATTTCTAAAATGTATATTTACCTACAAGGGTTGTGCTAAACAGTTATGTAGCAGACGACCTCTCTAGCCCGATGAAGGCCCCGGGCGACTTACCGTTGATAAGATACTCACAGAGTAATGTACCTATTCGTTAGATATCCCATTTGAACAGGGAAAATTATGGTCGTAAAGTCGGGTTTGATAATGGAGTTTGGTTTGACGGTAAAGTATATTTCATTTTGGATATTTATTGCTGGAGATGAATTTATTTTTTATCTGTAGTTCCTAATTAAATATGAATCCGCGCGTTCAAGAAGATAACATACCTTGGCGAAGGTCAAGCTTTGGGCAATGGAAAACATTTTGAGAAAACCATAGTACGGTGGTACTTTATGGTACCCACCTGCCTGGCTGCGCTTGAGAACCAGTTCCTTCAAAACGTTTACGCATGTGCTTACCACCTTCGGCCACATCATCACTTACAACGGCGACAATATGGTCAAATCTCAAACATATATAAAGTAAAGAAAGAAGCTTATCCTAAATAAAATAAAAAATCATTTGCCATGGTAGAATCCATTTCAACTCTAATATTTTTTGTAACAAATATTCTGCAAAAATTTCAAATGATTTTTTAATATCAGCTCAGTGATACACAGATGGACGGAGTAGGTTTATTATAGGCTTATTAGTGGCTATGACGGGATAGGCTTGGGGTAAGAAAGGCTATTAGTGAGGAACTTTAAGTAGTGCCTGTCTAGGTTTTATGTGCTTCTTTATATCATTTTCATCGTCACTTAAAGATTGTGGTATTAAGACGACAAGGAAACCGATTTTTACCAACAATGACTAAACCGAACGAAATGAAATTTATTGTAAGAATTCATCATGTCTTTGACTTTATTTTGTCTAATGCATAACACAATTGGTTAACTTTTATAACACAAAATAATTAATCAAAAAGACCTCTTTAAAATAAGAGATTCCAATTTTACCGACATTGAGGATCGATTTGAGGTTCCAAAATTTCAAAATGTATCTGACGTATGAAAATTGACCTCAATGACAAACCTACTCCACTGAACTCTATTAATTCAATGACAGGCTATCCCATTGATAACATATCATCTTTCATATTTAATTTGGGATTTCCAAAGATAATTTGGGATTTTGCATTGGGTAATTGTGGATTTGCTTCCTGCGTTCTAAATCACATTAAGCCGTTCCGACTTCCATCAGTAGACAGCGGCCAAGAGGCTGTAAATTTTATCACTGATAAATAAGTAAGTAGAGATGTAACATATGACGTCAGAATAAAAGCAAATTCGGGGTCAGTTTGATAGAGGAAATTGAGAAGTAGAAATAACTGCAAAGAAAAATGAAGTGAAATCTGCCTGATTTTAGGATATATTTGTATGAGTACTGTTGTCTTATTGTCGTAATTTCAATCCTATACAGCCTTTCGTTTGAGTTTTTCTTGGTGTTCATGCAAAATGATCTGGGCATAAACCTTTGCTAATGTCTATAGACGACGGTTGCCATTTATGTATGCCATCGTGTGGACCGCATATCTGCATTTGTGAAAATAATAAAAAAAAAACCTTCTCCATTTAAATAGTTCTAAATAAAACTTATTGTATTCATTTTAGGGTTTATCTTTATTGTGTTTATTATGCTATATTGAGAATAAAAATTATAAAAAATAATCACGCATTTGAAACAAATAGCTATAACGTAACGGTAAATTTATTGCTTCTCCAACAAAGTTTCTACGATTATCAGCTCACAAAAACGTAATGTAATTTCTCATCAAAACTAAATCACATTTGCAGGCTTAAAACGTGACCTAATTTATGTTGTACGCTTCTAGACTAAAGTGAACTGAGTGTATGGACTTGGTAAATAAATAAATATGCTTCTATCATTGATATCTATACTAATAAAGATCTATCTATTTAAAACTAAGTCGGGTTAGTTACTACATTTATAACTGAAGAATGACTTTTATGATCTTTGATTTGTTGAATTTGTCTGCACCCCGAATAGTAGAATCTAAACAACTAAAAAACGCGGGTGAAACCTCGGGGTGAAAAAGTATACTATGCACCACTGTGCACTTCCCAATTTGTTGAGCCCGATTTTCCACACCTTCAGCACACATCGAAAGAAAATGTCGATGTGTAGGTACACGAATTCTTTCGATGTGGGCTGTTTATTATGGCGGTATAATGGGTATGGAACCCTCGGCGCACGAGTTCGACTCGCACTCGACCGGTTTTTTTTTATAATATACTAGCTGACCCCCGCGTTTTCTCCCACATTCCCGGAATAAAAACTAGCCTATATTCTTTCTCAAGAATTGGACTATCAAATGCAAAAAGAATATTTCGAATCCGACTGGTAGTTCCAGAGATTAGCGCCTTTAAACAAAGAAATAAAAAAAACTCTTTTGCTTCATTATCTTAGTATAGATTTGGCTATTGTAGCATCTATTTCTTTCTGTCATAACAATATGACATCCATTTGTCTTTGTCTGTATATATCTGGTGATATCCTTTGGGACTCGCGCTGGTGTCGCCCCAAGCTTCAAAGAGAAGCATAAATAATGTCCTGAACAACTAATTAGAACATAGATCTTTCAACACAATACGTTGATTTTTTAAATTTGGGACCAAATATATTTTTAATTTGACTAATGTACCTACTGTTATTAAAATTTAAAGGAGTTTAATCTTATATACAAATTGTTCTTTTCGATATCCCATAACTCAAGGGTATTAATAAGACCATGTAAAAGAATCGACTGGCATATGAATTATTTTTCAATTATAATTTTTTTTTCGTTTTAATTTTTCATACAAAATAACTTCACAAAGTCAAGATTCTTTATGTAAAACACCTTTACGTGAAATATGGCAACGTCGCACTTCCTTAGCTTTAAATATGAATGAATTTTGAATGAAAACGATGTACCTACTCGTACTTATCAATGAATCTTAGATACACACATAGAGAGTCTATGTTTTGTTGTAAGTTTTGTAGCAACGTAAAATATGGATTCGTCATACAGGTGACAATTTTATTATTAATTTATTTATGATAGATGATATGATATGTATTTTGGAGATAGATGATATCTTCGAAATTATGTATTTTGGAACACTTGTTCTTGGACTATTTGTATCATTTTTACATATAGAATATAACCTTAGAGTTATGGGATATCAAAAGGAACACGTTGTATATAATATTCTTGTGTCACAATGTTTGTTACCATACTCCTCCGAAACGGCTCGACCGATTTTTATGAAATTTTGTGTACATATCGGGTAGGTCTGAGAATAGGTTCTAATCTATTTTTTAAACCGCTACGCGAGTGAAGCTGCGGGGGACAGCTAGTATATTTGTAAATTTTATTTTCTAAGTTTCATGTCCACACGTACCTTATTGGCCTGTGAATTTACTTAATGGTATGTTAGTCTTCTGTGAGGAATAATGTTCCAGAATATTATTTATAAATAAAAAAAAAATAAAAAAAACTCAATAAAAAACATAATTAAAACTACAAATCTCTTCATAGCCTACAAAACTAAAGATCAGCCGTCAAACTTTTTTTTTTATATACCACATTATCGGCAAACAAGCATACGGCCCGCCGCAAGCGGTTACCGTAGCCTATGAACGCTTGCACCAGGTGTATCACTCGCGCATTGCCGACCTCTCCCCGATGAGCTCTGGCGACCGTGCTCACGCGCAGGAACACAACTATAAGTTATTTGGCTGTGGTATTCTGTAAGGTGGAGATACTTCCCCAGTCGAGCTGCTCTTTGTGCGACATATCGCTATGCTCTACCTCTCTTAAAACTTCTAAAATTCTTTTACATACAAAGCAACTATCAAAGTTTCAGTTTAACTAATAATGAGTACCCGTGAAGGATCACGATTTACTTGTTCTATACGAACCTAATTACCCAAAACATTTTGGAGTGAGCAGTGTATAATAATTTAATATTTCTGGAGTATTAAATATTCATTGTTAATACATCGCAAGTTTGTGATGGACACAACTTTGTGAATTTAGGATTAAAATACTATTTGAAATTAATGTTGGTTAACTTTGTATTATAATTAACACTTACTTAGTAGATATTAATGGGAATAGTCTCTAAATATATAATATGTCACTGTTTGCCTCTGTCTGTTTATCCGCTTACTTCTTCTAAACCACGCAACGGATATTGACACGATTTTCACTAATAGAAAAAGCGATAAACCTGGAAGGTTTAAATATGTAAATTGCACCCGTGTGAAACCGAGATTGGTCGCTAGTTTGTTTTATAAAGCAGTATTTATGATTTAAACATTACATTGTACCAGAGTAAGTATTGAAGACTTGTTCTTAATCGCTTCAGATAAGTATAATAATAATACTTTTTATTATATTTACTTCTTGTATATATATAAATACTAGCTGTCCCAACAGACGTTGTCCTGTCCAACTCATACACAAAATTTCATCCAAATCGGTCCAGCCGTTTATCCTATCTCTCAAGTTGGACCAGACTGCTCACGGTGTGCCAATTTAATTTAAAATCGGTTAAGTAGTTTAGGAATACATCGCGGACAAACATCGTGACAGGAGATTTATATATATTAAGATATAACCTGAATCTCGGGAACGGCTCCAACGATTTTCATGAAATTTAATATGCAGGGTGTTTCGGGGGCGATAAATCGATCTAGCTAGGTTCCAGTTTTAGTAAACGTCGTTTAAAAAAAAATACCGAGCGAAGCTCGGTCATCCAGTATCTACTAATAATTTATTTGATGAAAATAAAATTCGGATTTAGCAGTTGCTTCTAAAAAAAATAGTACAGAATTTTTGAACATTTAAATTTTTGTCAGTTTACAGATATTATTATGTCCCAAGACCGGTCCTATTGGAAATCCTTAGGAGAGGCCTATGTCCACCAGTGCATGTCTTGCGCCTGAGATGATGATGATGATGATTATGTCCTACGTCACAAAGGTCCAAGGGTACGTCCAAATTAAGAAATCACTCTTCACAAGGCCTGGGGATTGTGGATGAGAAAATATCTCCAGGTTAAACTCTTTCCACATTACAGAGTTTGGATAACTTTTTATAAGGTAAAAACATCAATTTCGAAGCGGCAGTGAAGAACGTCTTTATATATTTCGTCAATTTCCGTGCAGAAGAATTTTACTGAAGGGGTATTAACAAACTGCCCTTAATTGCAAGATTGTATAAAAAGTTGAAATAAATAATCATTATCCTGTGTCATTCCTCAAACGCGGCCATTAAATCCCAAACTAAGCAGAGCTTGCACTATCGAAACCAGATAACTGATATACTACATACAACTTATTTTTCTAAATAGATTATACCCAGACCAACAGACAACATGAACACATGCACACAAAAGCCTGTCCTGGATGGGAATGGAACCCACAACCTGTAGCGTAATAGATAGAGCATCTTACTAACCATGCCAACTGGCTCATCAATATATTTTTGTCCAAATGAATCGTATTGACTTTTTCCCATAAAAAAAACCAATTTAATAGGTAAAGACCTAATACAGTCGTAACTAAAGTATTTACAAATAGTAGGTAAGTAAAGCGTTGCCCAAAATAGGATCACTAAGAGAGAGATGTCTCACCGGTTCATTTATCCTGTAAATGTGTACTCTGCCCGTATTTCAGTGCAATGTGTTAAGTATCTTAAATAAACGTTTAAGTGACTATAAGTTTGTATGGATTGTGGAGCAATGACATTTTGGAGAAGGCATTAAATTTGTATTCTTAAAAAAATACAAGTATTTTTCTAAGCTATGAAGATTGATTCAAGGTTGATTTTTGATCATAGGAGATAGTGTCTAGATTAGAAGGCTGTTCTTGAAACGGCATTCATCTCGTTTTGCCAAAATTAGTAGCGCCAAAGGAATAAAGTCTGATAGGTTTGTTGTAACATCTATTAACTAAACAAGAAACTTACCTTCCACTACACGTGAATAGATGGCGCCACAAGATTCTACATCGCACTAATGAAGTTTCCAAAACACACGGATTGTACCAGTTTCCATCAACCAAAATTTTACCGCAGTCCCGAGGCATGATGACAAGTCTGGCGGATGATCTTCTTATTGGAGGAGATCTAACACCTTGCATCTCCATAGGTTCTTGAATCAGCCGTTCATGCCTTTTCTGCTCAACTATGAGCGTTTTTCAATTATGTCAGTACTTTGACGCGCTTTAATGTGCTTTAATCGTCCAAAAACTGTTCGTGCATCACGAAATTTAGCTGTTCCATTACCGCAACAATCTTGGGAGCTGTTTTAAAGATTCCCAAAAACTGCCACATCCAAATTCAACTTCCGATCCATTTCTAATTCCTGGCCACACCTAATGCCATCTGTGATTAATAGCCCGCCATAAGACGAGGGTCTAAACTGACTCCGGAGCAGTTATACGGTTAGACGACAGTTATATTGTGCCAACTCTTTTTGTTTATACCTTTCAGTTTAAATTGCTAGTTGGAAATTAATATAAGTCTTGTTGGGGTTTAATTTAAGGGTAGTTTATGAGGTGGGTTGATGAGTGATTTAGTATTGTTATGTGTTTTAGTGATTACATTCCACCAAATTACGTGATGACCACTCTACTGAAAATCAGTGGTGATGGTGTGTGCCATAGCATATCCTAAGTTACGAGTAATTTTTGGCATCATTACAAATTGTTAGGTACTAAGTACATATATTTATGCTGTTTTATTGTAAGTACCTACTTATGTTTTTTCCCTTTCTGTCTAATTGTAATGTATTATGTTGTGTTTTGTGCATTATTTTTAATTGTTTGCTTGCAATTTTTATAAGCTTATGTTTTGTCTGATTTATGTAATATCAAATAATTCTGTTTATTGACTGTAATATTCGCAAAACGTTTGTAATTGGTACTTTCTATAATGTTTATATGAAACTTGCGATCCCTTTTATATTATATTCTGATTTATTATAAATATACTTCTAAGGTACTCATGGAAATTTTCAAATCTATTGGTTTAGTGTGTGTGTGGTACTGTTTTTAATAAACATACACGTTTTCCTCCATCATAATTATTCATAATAAGTTTCTATTTCGTATATGTTTGTCTTTATGTTTTCAAAATAAGAAAATAATAACAAAATGGCACGCTCTACTTCCGACCTTTATCAATTTCACTTAGCGATCTTATCCGTTAATTTCACAGCGACCGATCCCGAGCATAGTAATTTTCTAACAAGAAATATTGGGCGGAGGAAAAAAAATTAAAATTCCCCTGTAGCAAACTGAAGACACGATTTTTATTAAAGCAAAAAATGCCGAAAAGCGCTCCGTAGAAGGCTATGCGGCCCTGCGGGAGGCTTTTATAAGGCGGACAATAAATCAAGGGCGGGAAAATATTTAAAAGCTTGCCGCACCAAGATTCTGAGGGTATTGTCTGCTTGTGGCTAGATGATTAGACCCCCTTATAAATAAATTGAATAATATAGTGAATGTTTTCACATTTTTTTATTCAATATCGGGAAAAAATGGCGTACTAATTATTAGTTACTTGTTACAAAAAATATCTATTTCAAATTAATTACAGGCTACAACTAAAATCTTTCTCATCTTTGTCATATCCTTAATATAAAGGATTGTTACTATCATAATTTTGTAAATAAAAGAAGCGTCCTCCATTTGGCTCTATTACCAGAGGTTTGCAGGTCTTCTTTTAAATATAGGA
This sequence comes from Tetheella fluctuosa, assembly GCA_951216915.1. NCBI lineage: Eukaryota > Metazoa > Arthropoda > Insecta > Lepidoptera > Drepanidae > Tetheella > Tetheella fluctuosa. The sequence continues at coordinate 14,401,738 of OX578214.1, forward strand.
ACACTCGATACGTTTTGTACATCGTGCGAATGAAAGTTAATTACATTCCAAAAAATGAAAATAAATTGTCCAATTTGCTACTCATTAATAAAACTGCTAACTATGAAATGTTTAAAAATGTATTAACACTATAATATTACAAATAAATTAAGCAAGACCCAAGTGAAATAAACCATATTTTGTGGGCGGCCACAGTATGGCAGGAACATGCCTCGTTTCCGACTTCATGAAATACATCTTCACGCTATATATATACCTGCATATATTTTAAAACTTCTAGTATATATATATATGATAATAGTATATTATATAATATTCGAAATTACTGGAAGGATGTACCAGCTGGCTGGTGGCGTAGCTTGAAAAGCGCTCGTGGCGTAGCTTGATTAGCCGTTCTTAACCGATCGACAAAGTTAAGCAACGTCCAGTCTGGCCGGTACCTGGATGGGTGACCGCGTAGTGGTATTTCATCTTGAGCGTTTTCGTGCTTCGAAAGGCACGTAAAGCCATTGGTCCCGGTTATTACTTAATTGTGATAGTCGTTAAGCTAGTTGGAGACCTCCTAGGTGGCCTGACAACTCCAACAGTAGGTTGACCACTAGCCTACCTCCACCAATCCGCAGTGGGCACGCAAGGTGGAGTATTTGCCCATTCCCCTTTCACCCTTATTCGTGAAAGGAGGCCTGTGCTCAGCAGTGGGCAGATATAGGCTGTAATTATTATTATATTATAATTTAAATTATGTATAGAGAGTTAAATAAACAAATATGTAATAGGATTCTGACAACCTACTATATTGGGTATTGTGCTCAGTATCAGTACGACCGACTTGCACGCCACATTTGGCAAGTACAGTGTTTCTATATACATTATAAACATATTCGACCTTTTGTACCTGTATTGCAAATAAAGATATTTGATTTGTAATTTGTCACACTACCAGGGAAAGGGTTAAGATGTTCTTTGCTTTTTAACTTTTATGCTTGTGTGAATTTAAAACAATGAGAGGAAAGAGAAAGCAATCTCCTCCCGGGGAAACTGACATGTCGGAGAATCATCATATTTAAAAATATGTTAAATATATATCGCTACTAGCTGTCCCCCGCGGTTACACTCGCGTAGCGCTTTAAAAAATAGATAAGAACCTATTCTCAGACCTACCCAAAATGTACACAAAATTTCATAAAAATCGGTCGAGCCGTTTCGGAGGAGTATGGTAACTAACATTGTATTGAATTTTATATATTCTCCAATATGCATTAATCTATCTATTAGCGGTAGTGGCAAAAAAATGGCTATCAAGGGACAAAGGTGGTGATGAAATAATGTACGCCTACCTTGTCTAATGTCTTCTTCTGGATGTCGTTGCAATTTTAGTCTTCAGTGAGGAGCCCTGATGTAGGCCTGCAAAAAAGTAGTGGCGCCTTAGTGCATGCACGTTCACTCACTTTAGTATTTTTACATTTTAGGGTTCCGTACCCAAAGGGTAAAAACGGGACCCTATTACTAAGACTTAGCTGTCTCTCCGTCCGTCCGTCTGGCGTCCGTCTGTCTGTCACCACGCTGTATCTCAAGAACCGCGATAGCTAGACAGTTGAAATTTTCACAAATTATGTATTTCTGTTGCCGCTATAACAACAAATACTAAAAACAATATAAAATAAATATTTAAGGGGGGCTCCCATACAACAAACGCGTTTTTTTGCCGTTTTTATAGATAATGGTACGGAACCCTTCGTGCGCGAGTCCGACTCGCACTTGGCCGGTTTTTATACGTATGTTTTAAAAAGATTCTAGATGATTACCGATTTTAAAATAAAATATTATTCTAATAAAAACAGCGGTGAAGTATTGGCTGATGACTGACACATCAAATTAGCTACTTTTTATGAAATGTCAAAACGATAGTTTTATATGGAGTTTTGTACTAAGTAAATATATCCCATCATACATACTTGTGACGTCATAATTATATACCATCAAAAGTTTTACTCTTTATGGTTAGATTCGTTATTAAAAATCATAAAAAGGATAAATGTAATAAAATAATCGTATACATTGGTTAGTATATGATATTTTTTTTTGAATACAGGCATATTCCCTATGCTATTGACATAGGTAGGTACTTATTTGATGATTTTTTTCTTATTTTTCATCACTGACAGTTTTCTAGTCAAGCATACGGTGGGCACGACGTGTGCGACACGCATATACAGTAGACGTGCGTGTGAGGGAGAAGGAAATAAATGGTGAAGGGTATAAAAATAAGGAATTGATAGACAATTAAAAGTAATTGGAACTCGAGATATATGAAAATTCACGAGAATATAATTTCGTTTTTTGAAGTGAAAACTTCTTTAGCCGCGTTGAGCGTTTTTGGAGGGGAAAAACTTATAGGTTCGCGTCACCGACATGCTCATGCTAATAGTATGTCTATAGCTATGAGTAATTTTTGCATATAATTTCAATTAGTCTTATGTTAATAGTTTTCACTTCTATCGGCAGTCCCCATGACTGCCTGTTTTTTTTTTTTTTTTCTCATGTTGTGTGGTAATAAAGAATTCTCTTAGCTATAAGTATGTAAATTGTTAGTATAAAAGACATTCTATAGCATTAGCGCATATCTTTCGATATCGGGTCGAAGGCGTCCTGTCCTCACCACACCCCATTAGTGCCGGTGTCCCGCAGGGCTCGGTACTATCTCCCTTGCTCTTCACGCTCTACACGAGCGACATCCCTAGAGTCAGGAATACGCAGTTCGCTCTCTTTGCAGACGACACTGCCGTATATTGCTCAGGCAAAAGCCCGCCCGCGATCTCTAAGAAACTCCAGACCGCAGCCAACGCCCTAGGCGCATGGTTCCGGAAATGGAGAATAGAGATCAACCCCTCCAAGAGTCAGGCGGTTCTCTTTTATAGAACCGACCGAAAAAGACGTCCCCCCATCCCCGACCCAGTCACACTATTCGGCGAGCCGATCCCTTGGGAGAGGCAAGCCAAATATCTCGGTGTGACCCTCGATGATCGCCTATCCTTCGCTGCACACATAAGGGCGGTTCGCGCGCGCGCCGCCTTTGTGGCAGTACGACTCCACTGCATGATCAACGCCCGGTCTAAACTTGCCCTAAAAAGCAAGGTTAGACTCTATACCGCGTGTATCCGTCCAGTCATGACGTATGCGAGCACCGTGTTCGCTCACGCTGCTCCCACACATCTCCACACCCTTCAGGTGATTCAAAACCGTTTCATGCGCAAAGCCACGGGCGCCCCGTGGTACATGCGCAATGAAAACCTCCACCTTGACTTAGGTCTCCCTACAATCAAACAATTTATAAAACGCGCCTCGCGCCGATATTTTGATACCGCAGCGCACCACGCGAATCCCTTGATAGTCAACACTATCACATACACCCCGTCCCTTATTTCCCGCATCCGTAGGCCTAGGCACGCCCTCAGCGAACCAGACGATGCCACCACTTTAGCTCAAATCGAGGCTGACGAAGCCCGAAAACAGATACAAATGCGCAACCGACAACCAAGATTTCGTCCTCGCCGGCGAGGACCGTCGCGACGTCCCTCTCAGTCTCGTCCCGTTTAAGCGGCCCGAGCTGCATATTAGCAATCCGACCGATCCCCAAATAATTATAATTGTTTGCATGCTAAGTCCTCCCTCATTCCCCAGGCAACGTCCTGAGCCGAGGTCGAGCCCCACAGGGGGCACCCTCAGGCTACCGTTGCCCAAAATTATTTAGTTTTAGTTTTTAGTTTTAAGTAGCGGTTGAGAGCCCTCAGCGCTCACCGCAAAAGTCCGCGTAACGGTGGAAGAAGGTCCCCTGGACCCACCACCTTCCTGTTCCAGTCAAAAAAAAAAAAAAAATTAGCGCATATTTCATGGAAGACATTTTTTATAAAATTTTAAAATCTCATTACATAATATTAAACTCAACTAAAATACTTTACTTGAATAACCTTAATTACTTTGGTTTAAGAGGAAGTGGTCTTGAACTAGCTACTAGGTAAAATTAACCAACAACTTCAGTAAAGTTTGCTATACGTAAAGTAACTTTCAAAAGAACGGAACTAATGAACATTACAACAAACTTTGCGAGCACTGCCAATATTCTAGTAATACCACCTTTTTATTTCCTGATTGAATCCTACTTACTTCACCAGTAATCATCATCATCATCTTCTGTTGTTGGTTGGAGTCAGTGAATACGCAAAATAAAAAAAAAGTCGGCCAAGTGCGAGTCGAACTCGCGCACGAAGGGTTCCGTACCATTATCTATAAAAACGAGTTGTGTTTGTTGTAAGGAAACCCCTCAAATATTTATTTTATTATGTTTTTTAGTATTTTTTGTTATAGCGGCAACAAAATTACATCATCTGTGAACATTTCAACTATCATGGTTCATGAGACGGACGGACAGCGGAGTCTTAGTAATAGGGTCCCGTTTTACCCTTTGGGTACGGAACCTTAAAAATGGTGAAGGAAAACTTGATGGGGAAACCATATCATATTTTTGAGAGCCACATGCCTTCTAGGCTTTATAAAGGTCGGCAACACATTGTCAATTCCACAGGTACTGCTAATATCCATAGGCGATGGTAACCACTCACCATCAGGTGGACAGACTGCTTGCATGCCAACCTTGACTTAAAAAAAATCACGGTGGTAGGGTACTTTGCAGTACTCGCCTGGCTGGCTACTATTCTCATGTTGAAAATCTCTTGCCAAAGATTACCGGTGTGTTTCAGCAGTTATACTTGAGAGCCAGTTCCTTGCAGGCTTTGTATGCTTACCACCTTTGGCTACATCATCACTTAACTTGGTAAGAGTGTGGATAGGCCTATACTTAATAAAATATTATAAAATAATACCTACATATATATAACTAGGTTTTCCTAATCTAACACAATCAATTACAAAATTCTACAGTACATAATAAATATGTGTGATTGTAAATATTATAAATCCGAATAAAATGTGCAAATGAGTTAGACAAAAATGGTATATATGACACCGGAGAATGACAAGAACCGCAAATTTATAAATTTACTAGGAAATTTATAAACTCGCGGATCTTGTTATCTTCCGGCGACATATACATATAGATTTACAAAAGCATATTTTTATTCCAAATAAAGTCAACCAGCTTTTTGGAACGTTAGGCGAAATCTAGTACAGATTTAATATGCAAATGCACCATGTAACAAGTTCGCAAACGAAATAAAAACACTCCTAACTCCAGAACAAATTGTCACTCAACTAATTCGCATCGGTCTGCAACCCACGGGACAACATTTTTTTAATAAAAAGCTACACGTTTCCAAATTCAAAATTTCAAACCATAAAGAAATAAGGATCAGATTCGATTGAAAATTGTTTACTCGAGAGTAAAATAGTTATGTGCATCGTGCGCGCCTATTCGATTAATTCATTCGGCGATTCCATTCGAATTACTCCTTTGATTCGATTTTGGTACACTCACGGTGAACGTTTTTGGTTTTTAATTATAATAGATACAGCACCGGCGGCTCGATTCATTTATGACAGTGCAGTGTTGTTTGAAAAGTTCCATTTCGTTTCGCTTTTAAATATTATAAAAGTAGTTAATTCGATTTTATAACGGCAGCGGCTCGTGGATTCAATTTGATTGATAGCCTCTGAATTGTTTGATGGCGTTGTAACCGAATTGTAGATAGTGTGGGACACTGTGGGATGAATCGGGTTGTGTACTCGATTAGTGATGGGATTACTTTACAATCCTTAGCCGCATTATAACTGAATTTAGATTATTTTATGTTATGGAAATTAATAAGTAAGTTTAATTTAAAATTCGTCAAACTGTATAACAATGTAATACAGTTTGTTAGCGAATGTAGTGCTCTCTAAAAATTATGATGGAGGTATTTATTATAATTATATTGATTATAAATATATCCAGTAGGTTAATAGTAGGTACCTAGTAATATTTATTTGCTTAGTCTGTGAGATAAGTTAGGTACAAAACACATACTTCAATACCTACCTACCTTTTATTACGATTTTAAAATAACTCCCCTTCCTTTTCACATTGATAACTCAGCAGATTATCCCAATGCAATTTTCAAACAAATCATAAATACTAACAAAAATACTGTGGTAAATTTAAAATATCAACGCCCGCGGATCAAAGTACTCCACTTTAAACGTTTTGCGGTTGCAATCAGCTATTGCAGGAGTAATCCAATGTACCCGTGTACCGAAACACCCATAAGCATATTTCCAATCAAACCGCACAGAGGAATCGCGATATACATTCTCAATTCTTAATAAAATACGCTGGTAAATTTTACATTCCGAGCTCCTTCTATTTTAAATTTCCTACACCGCACACGCGGTTTTAAGATCTGTTGAAAGGGTGGTAAAGTTTCGAATAGAATAAAATTGTATGTGATTTAGGTTGTTTAAAAGTGTTGCAACAAAACATTGGATCGCATCTAGTAGGGAACACTGACGTATAAATAACGTTGTACAATAAACTTGAGCTAAATCAAGGAGTATTGTTGAAGGGGGGCCCTTGTTAGCCGTACAGTGTGCGACCGCTGATTTTTTATTTGATATCTCAATAAACCCTTGTGTTTGAGGGCTACGCACCAGCCTGAGTCGGCTTTTGGTTTTTTTTCTGAGGAATCTGTATTTTTTTCCCTCCATCCATTGTCAGGAGTGTTTGATTTATAAATTTATTTAGAATGTTTGGTTAGGTCTCGTAGTAATGTTTATTGGTGGCATGGTATTTTAAACTGTCCATTGATGTTGGTTGTTTGTTATCTGACAAAGCTTTACTCCACAGTTTTATGTCGGATCGTATTTTTTTTTCTTTTATTATTTTGGTGGGACTTATTTATAAGTTTGAATACAATGATATTTAATATAATAGGTAGGCTACTGAATCATACAATTCACAAGTATTTTTAAACATAATAATATAAAGTCTCAATTGAAGTTATAGAAATAAGGTTTAATTAAGCTCCTCCAAATATTCTACAGTATTAAACAGACAACCAACTTTCATGTTTCGAACATTATATTCTAAAATTGTGAACAACGCGCTGCAGAACACCCACTTTCGCTAGGGAACACATCTGATAATCGTGGAGTCGGAGTATCGAATAAATAACTGTAATCGACATTTCGCTCACGTAGGCGCCTCCGTCCTTAGCTAGTGCAACAAAACCTGGAGGCACAACGAGTTAAGATTCTGGATGCGGCATTAAAAATGCAATAGCAAACTAAAAAGGAAACAAAAAGCGTGATTTCCTACTAATATTATTATATTATATACCTGATAAAGATTGTGTGGACGTTTGCTACTCTGTCACATTTGGCACAGGCTCCGGAATAAAATATAGAATACTAATCCCTGGAAAACATTAAATCACTCGGCAATGTGGAAAAGCCGTAGAGCAGGAGTTAGTCTGTAATAACCCTGGATTCAGAGCAATTAAGTAAACTGTAGTATCTGCTAGTTAAATATCTAGCTCCAGAAGTTCCAGAATGGGATGAACTGCTTGCATCTGAGCATCAGCATCTTCTTACTCATCTTATGATATCTAATTGACTTAGGCATGACTTTGTGGAAATCCATTACAAGATTATCAGGTCCTGATGATGCATCGTGGAGAAGCAAGACACGTGTCGATTTCCTATTGAGTTTCCTTGTGTGGTACTTGACAGAGAAGGAGATCCAGCAGAATTAGTTACTAAATATTTGTCTTTCGATGTACGTCATCTTATGATAAAAACAATATGACTGAAGCTGTAGATTAAGACTCTCCGACGATTGCAATAAGCTAAATTCCCCAAAAAGCCTCATCCATTTATCCCACTTCATCGACCATCTCTTCCACACGAACGCAGCGCCACCGTGCGAATAGATTCGGAACATATCGGCGGTTGGTATACAACTTTACTGCACCATTCAATGAAAAAACGAATTCCACACGAGGTACGAGGTGCAAGGTTTCTACCGCCATTGCTGTACGTGATGTTTGTGTGTGGTAGTTCTGGTGATTTAAAAGTGCTGGCTTCGTGTCGTGTCTGCTTGCATGATATTGGATGACTTAGTTATGCAAGCTGCACTTGAGAGCCAGTTACTTCTAGGCTTTGTTTGCTACAAATTAAACTACAATTTTTTATGTTTTTAACTTTGCCAAACAAAGGTAGGCAAGCAAGACCGCAAGAATATAGATCGCTTTTCAAGTGTAGAAAAACTTTTTTTTGTACTTGGGATTGACTTGCGTTTGATTTGAGTCACAACATGGTACTTATGTGGTGATAATATGGCCAAATGTATAATGGTTTTTATGAAATTCTTATTAAAATGTTAATTTTGTAAACTTTTGTATCGTAGCAACCATGGTCATACATCGTAATATAGAACCATCGTAATTTAAAAAAAATATATTAAAATTTGCTTAAGAAAATGACAAAGCGATAACATTCATTTATGACATGATGAATTCATTAACTAATAAACCACGAGCGAACCATGATAGGGGTAAAAACTAGTTAACAAAGAAATTCGTTACCCCTTTTTGAAGAAACCCTTCCGTCAAAATGCATTAAAATCATTTTGATTTCTTTTAATGTTTTGACAATTCAATACGATGCGATGAATAAAGTTCTACTTTTTAAAAGGTGACAATATTATTTCCAACCATTGCAGTTTTTTTAACTAACGTTATTTTCTATGGTGATAGAGAGAGAGAGAGAGAGAGAGAGAGAGAGAGAGAGATAGTAGCAGAGATATTAAAGATGTTTCGTTGACGAAAATATATTTAGTGAATAGCAAAACCTATACTTATATTATAAAGCTGAAGAGTTTTTTTTTGTTTGTTTGGTTGAACGCGCTAATCTCAGGAACTACAGGAACGAATTTAAAAATTATTTTAGTGTTGGATAGCCCATTTATCGAGGAAGGTTATATGTAGGCTACTTTTATCCCGAGTTGGATTCCGATTCAGACCTACATTTATATGTTACTAATTACTAATATTTTATTTATTTACAATCAATGTATAAAATACAAACTATTCCACCTTGACTTAGGTCTCCCTACAATCAAACAATTTATGAAACGCGCCTCACGCAGATATTTTGAAACCGCAGCACATCACGCGAATCCTTTAATTATTCAAACCATCACCTACACCCCGTCCCTTATCTCCCGCATCCGTAGCCCAAGGTTCGCCCTCAGCGAACCAGACGATGCCACCACTCTAGCACAAATCGAGGCTGACGAAGCCCGAAAACAGATACAGATGCGAAACCGTCAACCAAGATTTCGTCCTCGCCAGCGAGGACCATCGCGACGTCCCTCTCAGTCTCGTCCCGTTTAAGCGGCCCGAGCTGCATATCATTAGCAATCCGACCTTTCCCCAAATAATAATATATTTGTATGCTAAGTCCTCCCACATATTCCCCAGGCAACGTCCTGAGCCGAGGTCGAGCCCCACAGGGGGCACCCTCAGGCTACCGTTGCCCTAAATTTATTTTAGTTTTAAGTAGCGGTTGAGAGCCCTCAGCGCTCGCCGCAAAGTCCGCGTAAGGGTGGAAGAAGGTCCCCTGGACCCACCACATTCTGTTCCTGCCAAAAAGAAAAAAAAAATACAAACTATGATATATGTATAGAAAACATCCTCAAAGCCCTCGTTGCTGTCGATAGGCAAGGTTCCCAACAGGCTGGCAGCGTTCCCTTTTTGGATGGCCAAGCTTATGCGTTGGCGGAAAAAGCTCCCAGCCCGTCGGTCTCCCGAAGCCTCGATGAGCTTGGATGATAAAATCCGAGCAAATCGGCGAGCCTCGAACCCCCACGGACCATAACGTATATTATAAATGTGAAAGTTTGTGGTTAAAATTTGGCACATACATAGCTCATACCTTGGAATAACATATAGGGTACTTTTTATCCCAGAAAAACAAAAGATCGCGGGTGAAATCGCGGGGCGGAAGCAAGTATATCTAAGTTATACTGGGTGATTTTGTTATCACTGGCAATACTTGCAAGGGTGGAAGTACTCAATAAAATGAACAACTTTTATAATGGGACTAACTGTGAAATCATGAAAAAATTATCAGCTGTTCCATACAAAAGTTCAATACCTACTCGACCAAAATGTATGAAGCAACCGTATTATTTTACGCGATATCAGAGTTAGCCCTATAATAAAAGTTGTTCACATTGATGAGTACTTCCACCCCTGCAAGTATTGCCAGTGATAACAAAATCATCCTGTATAGTTTAAAAGTAGTATATATCAGTTAACTGGTCTCCATAGTACAAGCTCTGCTTATTTTTATGACTACTTACCCAATAATGTTTGTATCATTTTATTGTAGTTTTATACAAGCTGAATATTTGAAAATGTTATTAAGTTTAGCTTGCATGATTGGGTTGGAAACTTATTGTAATTTTATGTAATTAAACTATAAATATGACATTTTTGGTAACTTCATTTGAATTTAAATTATTAAATACCTAATTTCAATTTCAAAACTCTTTAAATTTTAAAATGAAAGTCAAAATTTTATCAAAATAAACATTTAGGTATTTAGTGTGAAGTAAAAAGTAAAATTTTCACCCTCTGCAGCTATTTAACTTTCAGTTGTTCCACCACTTCCCTACGACACGTTCCGCAAAAGTCAACCCTTCACTAACGATAAAATCCTATCAAGATTAACTTCTTCCCTGCACGCGTACATACAAACCAACTGTCATATTATAACTTGAACGCAGATTAAACCCGTGTCACGGCGAGTATCATAAATCACAACTCGGAATTATTTAAATGCCATAATGACTCACGAGTAAAAGTTAAGGGAGCACCCCGTATTTATCACGCCGGACCCCAGGATTACGGGTAGGGTTAATAAATGCCGGTTGCATGGACGGCCATTTTGTTTTTATCAGCGTTCCGAATTCGAATTATGAACAGCGATTCATCTTCGTGGTTTGACTTTTTTTGAATTCTATTCGAATGATTGGCTTAGTTGTTGTTGTATGCCGCGTACAAAAAAGTTCGTTAGAGTATGACGTCATTCAAATATTATCTATACATAATAATAAAGCCGTAGAACCAGCGTGTCTGTACATTAAAAATATATACTGAAAATGTAGTGTGGGTGATATAGGAAGAGTAATAAAATGCAAAGAACCCTTTTTTCTTTGTTAATTTACAAAATTAAATGACTTTATACTTTCTGATTTAAGTTTTCATAGTAAAAGTTGATAATTTATTTTGTACCTATGCTCGTCTCAACTAAGTATAGAATTGAATAAATAGTAAAATTTACAAGAGAGGAAAAAGGAATGGTTATAAGAACATAAACACGTCATATTTAAGCATCACTTAGAATAGAGAATAAAGAAATATACTGAACTGCACTCTAGGAACTGAAACATTATAGATTCAGTTGCACAAATAAAATTAAAATACTTAAAAACTTTATGAATATTAGTGTCCTAAATGAGACGCTAATATTCAGAGAGATAAACAGCGACATAGAATCTATATCACTTATATCGGAACATAAATCAATTCAACGCGTAAAATCGACGCAAACAATATTGGCGGTAGGCATTGTTTATTCGATGGACAAAAAGTCCCGGAGTGGGCGGGGCGGGGTTAGGGGTGTCACGCATAAGTTATTTTTTAATTTCACCATAATTATTAGTAAAGACGTAAACATGTCAAAAAAGATTATCAGCTGTTCCATACAAAAGTTCAATACCTACTCGACCAAAATGTATGAAGCAACCGTTTTATTTTACGCGATATCAGAGTTAGTCCCATTATAAAAGTTGTTCACATTGATGAGTACTTTCACACCTGCAAGTATCGCCAGTGATAAAAAAATCAACCTGTATAATTCTGATAGCAGACTATTCGGATTGATTCGGGTCAATTGGTGTGGGGTGTGGTCCTTAAGGGAGGCCTATGTCCAACTAGTGGACGTCTTGCGGCTGAGATGATCATAAATTGGTGTAGGCCCTATACAGTTCCGGACCTCGTATTTATGATATTTTTTTTATTTAAAATGAACATTTAATGATGTTTTTGCAAAATAATAGACATTTGTTTTTTTTATAAAAGAGCCGGAAAAGTATTTAATTCAATCGTCAAAATTATATTACTTCAATAATACGAATGTAACAACCCTATCTCAGGGAGGGGGTGGCCATTTGTTACAATTTGCCGCCCGATCCCGGATGCGGGCCGTCTCTAATGGGCAATGCTTTATTTGGCTGCCAAAGATCTGCTCTGATGGAGCAAGAGTTAGGCATTGTCGTTTTATCTTTTTTTCCGAATTGTATGGTCTTTAATTTTTTGTACTCAATGATAGTATCTTGTGAATGATTCTTTAAAATAAATAGTTAGATAAAACTACAGATTAAAGTTATCAATATATTTTTTTAATGTTTTCTAAATCTTCATAATAAATTTAAGAAGCCCCTATTCCATACATTTGAACTGTCAAATATTCTCTTATTGATAATTGAAATGTGGGCTGGCGTTTCAGTATTTAATCATGTATCTTTGTTACATACATTCTAATTAATCTCTATGAACTGTAAGTATATTATATGTTGTTAAATACATTATTATATGTAACTAATTATTTACTGCATTTATACTACTTTTTATCCAACATTGAAACCCTGGGAACATTCTTTTCCCTCCAAAACCTCTATGCTTATCTCATAACATAAATATTTCAAAAAAAGAACGTCATAAACATTGTATAGGGTAGCAGGTACAATTATTGGTATAATTATCGCAGACATTATTGCAAAAAACAAAGGTCCAGCCACGTCACAACGCGCAGTTACACATTCACATTGAGTAGGGGCCCATTAATGGTGTAATTACCCTAATTCGAGTGCCTTAATACGTTTGGCTCAAAAGACGCCGTAGAAAAATATTTTTTTGCAACTTTTAAGGCGATGCTCTTAACTTTAGTACATTAACTAGTAACAGATCTATATGAGGACGTCTTACGGCTGAGATGATGATGATGATGAATATTCGAAATACTGTAATGTATCCTTATTGCCAATTTCGATGGCTAACATAGTTTTTTTATCCAGTTAAGTTTCTTAAGCGCTAGTTATACCTAAAAATAAAACAATTTAAACTATGGGATTAGATCACTAACAATACTGAGCATTCTAATTTCTGAAATGAATAGACTAAGATAGTGTCATTTCTACTGGCATGATCCAAGAATTTTAAATATAAAATGCATTAAAAGTTAGTCAGCCGGCCCTTAAGTTACGCGGCTATTCATAAAGGCGGGACGGTCAGGGCGTGACCGCTAGTTGATGGTAAAATGCAGAAACAGTCATTTAAGTATATATGATTTATCAATACACGTTACGCTTCAAAATAAAAGGACAGACAGTAGTTTTTTGTAGAAAAGTAGTTATGTATGACGCCGGCGACGTATGGCTAATAAATTATGTGGTAATCGCAGAACCGACAAAGTTATTAAAAGAAAGTGCAATATGGGAAACCCTATGTGGTTAGAAGAAGACAGTATATATTATAAGATTCAAGATAAAACGAGATAGCAGTAACTTCTTTCGGTAACTTATCACATTACCGTGATACTATAAGTTTGGACTTATCCACTTTAATGTTACAAATACAAAGACTATGTAGCTCTTACAGTCGGCCAACGGACACGTCTAGATAAAGCAGTCACAATGCAGCAATGCCTATACAAAGCGGCATTTTGCGTGACTTTAAACGCGATAGACCACTGTATTGTTTTTTACGCTGTGCTATTAGTGAGAAGCTTACTCTCAATTTACAAAAGTCTAATTAACATGTCACAAACAATGTCAAAAACATTAAAAACAACAAAAATAGTAATTGTTTTGATCACACATTAACTTTGGTTGTTTTTAAAAAAAACACACAGAAAAACTAATACAAAATAATAAACTTTTAAGCATTTCAGACTTCTGTAAACGTTCGTAAATCGTTTTAACACCTAAGTTTCTCGTTCAACCTTTAAAATTAAACCTTTTACGACTCACTATCGCCGAGGGAGGTTTATTGCCTGAGATCCAGCCTTCAATATTATTTATTACTTAATTATTATATTGCTTAGTGATCGTAGTGTAATCCTGGGCTAATTGCATTTTGATCGTTTTAAACTTTATTGCCTATATTTTAAATTCTTAGGGTTATGGGTTTTTATTTATGAAAATAGAAGTAGAAATAATTTCCCCACCTTCTTTTTTACGTACATAATATAGGCTTAGTAATCAAAGTTTGCAGCTGTGCAGTTCAATCAGTGATTGTGGAGTATTATATAATTAATATACTACCTGTCCCCCTCAGTTTCACCCGCGTTCTCGAGAAAAAAAGTAGCCCATGTCCTTTTCCATAGCATAGGCTATCTGTGTACCAAATTTCATCGCGATCGGTTCTGCGTTTTAGTCGTGAAGAGGTAACAAATAAACAAACACACCCACATTCGCATTTATAATATTGAAAGTTAGGATTGATTTCATTTAAAAATTGGGATGGATGAGCTAAACTCATGCCTCTTCTGGAAATTATAATATAACTGCAAAACCCAACGTCATAGTCGCGAATTAAAATTAAGCGTATTGTATTTATATCCTAAAGGGACTTAATGCTCTAAAATTCTTCAAGAATATTTTCATTATCTAATTAAAATATAGGTATAATATTATGTATGTTTATTTACAATTAATGTATAAAATACAAACTATGATATATAGAAAACATCCTCAAAGCCCTCGCTGCTGTCGATAGGCAAGGTTCCCAACAGGCTGGCAGCGTTCCCTTTTTGTATGGCCAAGCTTATGCGTTGGCGGAAAAAGATCCCAGCCCGTCGGTCTCCCGAAGCCTCGATAAGCTTGGATGATAAAATCCGAGCAAATCGGCGAGGTATAATTATATAAAACATCGACTTCTGAACCTTTACTAGTACCTCCTCATGACCCTGATAGTTATGACGAGTAAATCATTCCACCTAGTGAGAGACTATTTCATTTGACACATTATAAATCTGCGCTCTACGAGCTACTGACTCTAAGAGCTATTTTTGATTATCTACTTTCATCTCAAACTCAAAGTCAAAGCCATTTATTTAGTTTAGGCCCCAGGTTGGTACTTATAAAGGTCGAATTTACTAAAATTACCACCGGTTCGGAAGTTAGACTTCAACTGAGAAGAACCGGCAAGAAACTCTGCAAGGTTACATTTTTTATATATTTTGGTATGATCTGACTTTTTTGGTTATATTTTTTCAAAAATGATAACCATAATACAATACACAATCTATACTAATATTATAAAGCTGAAGAGTTTGTTTGGTTGAACGCGCTAATCTCAGAAACTACTGATTCGAATTGAAAAATTATTTTAGTGTCGGATAGCCTATTTATGGAGGAAGGCTATAAGGCTACCTTTCATCCCAGGAAAACATAAGATCCCTCGGGAACGCGGGTGAAACTGCAGTGCGGAAGCTAGTTAAAAATAAAATAACAAGATAATGTAAATAATAATAATTATATTAATATTAATCTCAATATTTTCATTACAATATCAACAAATTTCCATGTTATTTCCACATTGAATGAGAATGAAACCTCAATCTGTATCGGAGCACTAAATAGAAAAGAGGCACAGTTTATTACCATGGGAAACTCCTCGGAGAGTGATCCGACCTTACTACAGATGAATTGTCCCCACTGGGATCATTTGTTCACTCAGTGAAAAGTGATTTTGTTAACTAATACCTTGACTTATGAAAATGAATACTATGAAGTCAATGTTGTTCATGCTCGCGATAGAGTAATACACGTTGGTATAAAACTGAAGTACCTACTATCTGATTAGCTCATTTAGATATTTAAATCCCAACTTACCTAGCAGTTAGCAATAATAGATCTGTAGTCAAACTCCTTTAAAAATATTGCGCTGAGGTAAAGCTTAAATAACTTCATCGTTTGAGTAAAAAAAAAAACGTTTATTCTCATATTCGTAATAACAGATGCTTGATATCAATGCAAATTAGTTGCCACAAATATAAAAGGAGGATGGCAGTTGACATTTTTTGCAAAGGAGACATATGGCAAGCGCGACAAGTCGAAATTAAAATTTCCGCTCAGTTGGCGACTTCTGCGGCGGCGTCACATGGGTGCCGGCCGCCTTTGAAAATATCTTTATAATGACAGTTTGCAGGGACGTTAAACATTTTAACGAAATAAAGAGATTTTAAGTTATTTTTTTTTATTTTTAGGTAAGTAGATTGTAAAATTGATATAGGTATAGAGCAAATTTTTACAATTGGGCCTCAAAAATCCCTGGCATTTTATAATATTTTAGTAAAATTTTGAAAATTCTGTTTATACATATTACTTATACAGTCTAATTTAAGGTACTCGGTTTGTAGTACCCACCTGGCTGGCTACCACCCTTATGTTGAAAATCTGTCGCCAAACACCTATTGGTGTGTTCCGGCAGCTGCACTTGAAAGCCATATCCTTCTGGGCTTTGTGTGCTTACCACCTTCGGCCACATCATCACCATACTAACCATAGTGAGATTATGGTCAAACACAAGCCTACACAATGTATAAAAAAAAATCTTTTGTCTCTTTCTCTCGGTCTCTTCTATATAACATTCCTTATACATACAATACAAATATTCTTTATTGTTTACACTACATTACAACACAAGTTATATAATTACAGATAAATCTTAGTGAAAGCAATTTAAGCGGCCTTATCGCTGAAGCGATTTCTTCCAGGCAACCTAGGGTAATAGGATAATAGGATATACTTGTGAAGGGTGGGGTATGTTCTTATATTAATTAATAACATAGATTTTAATAAGGTATAGAATATATATTGTAGTATGAATAAGATAAGTAGGTATAACAAATTCAAACAATTATTGTAAAAAAAAAAAAAACAAGATTGTATTTGCGCGACAATATAGATGTTGTAAGATAACAAATAACAAAAATATAATAATATAACATAATCTAAAAAGAGTACGGACCACGAGTCTGTAGAATGTAGATAGATTACTTTAAAAAAAAAAAAAAGGGTGGGGTATCACAAAATACATATTGATTATTTCAAGGCGTATGTTCATGAATTCACCAGATAAGCAACTAGGTTGTTTTTGTCTGATCTCCAGTAGGTGAAAACTTTCAAAATTTACTGACATAACGATCGCTAAATTAAAGCAAATTGTTTGTATATATCAATATTGCCAATAAATATATTACTCCACAACTTCAATCCAGTTTGATTCATAATGAAAAAACAAAATTATATAGTTCACAAAACTTTCAAGTATTAAGAATATTAAACAACAAGTACTATTATTTATTAAATAATTGGTTATTACAAAGTCTACCTACTCAATTTTGCCGGATATACTTAACCCTGCCGCAGGTGCGTTCACGCAGATGGCAAGTTACAAAATGATTTAAAACCACTAATTGCATCGTATTTCCGTTTATAAGCGTGAATTATTGTAAAAAATAAAACCGAGAAACTTGTTTTTTTTTATATATAATTTTTAATGAACAGGTGACAAGATGGTAAATTTGATATTAATTTGCTATACACACACAGGCTGTAGGTACCTGAAAACTATTTTTTAAGTAATTTATTTGTGACTAGTTTCTGCTCGCTGTTTTACTCGTATTCTTGATGGATCAACTTTTTACCGGGATAAAAAATAAATATTCAAATCCTATAATTTATTTATATTTTATAGTATTTTAATTTAAAAAATACATTTTGTCCATCTTTGGGGTCCAAACTTCACTGCCATTTTTAACCATTTAGTTTAAAAATATAAGAAACAAAGAGTCATTTTCGCATTTGTAATATTAACACAAGGAGTAACAATAAACTGAAAATATTAAAAGAATTCACTTTTAGTATTTTAAAATAATACAGTAAGACAGACAAGATATAAATTTAATAAGCAATGATATTTCATTATATACGTCATATGTAAATTATATTTCCAAAATATTATCTTATAAAATAAGTCACTTATTTCATAAATTACCGTGACAAAGGAATATTAAATTGTCAAAAGTACTTACGAGCTATTTTAGGATTTACATTTACAATTTTGAATGTCATATTTGTTTTGTGAAATAACACTAGGGATTTCAATTGTACAGAGAATGTTTAAAAAATATAAAAATCGTACCATAATTATACTCTGTTGCTTAGTACAGTTTATTTTTTTCTAAATGTTTTACCTAGTCTAATTTTTTATAGGTTCCATTATTGACTCAAGAGCGAGTAGTACGTTGTCGTACTCTCTTTACATTTAAAGTACATCTTTTTACTCTTTTCTAGGGTCAACTTTTTATAGGACGTGACGTTTATAGTATGGGATTTAAGGGTTCTTCTTCCTTTCGACAAAGGGGCACTGAGTCACCTAACCAAAGATTTTTAATTCTGCATAGGATGCAATTCCATCTACATCAGAAAAAAATACAAATAAAGTAAAGGTCTCGCGACAAGAAAATAAACATTGAAAGTCAACCCCCCGCTGCGGTCGGGGGTCAAAGAAACCCCACCAATTAAATGAAATTACATCTTAAAACAAGAAAAGGACGCACGATACGTCCGTCAGTGTAGCGTCGACTTTAATTAATTTAATTACCTACTCCTAGTTCTATATTGCTACTAGAACTTTTTATTTTGCTGTTCAAAGAGAACGTAATATATTTTAACATTCGTAATAAAATTTCAAATGGGGAGCCATATAAAGTTTTTAGTGTAATGACCAATAATCAAAAACATTTGATTGATCAATGATTGGGTTTGTAATTAAAAAGGTAATGTATACTCATGAGAGAAAGTTTTATAAGAGTCAGTTTCGTAAATAAAATGGAAAATGTAGGTATTCCATTAAAAATATATCAGTCATAATGACGTTTAAGTAAAATTACAGATAGCATTTTGTTCATTGAGTAACGTTATTAAGACTTTCAGAAACTAAGGGTTGAGTCGGATTTAATTACAACTGAAAGTTATTTTTGACCAAAAAAATGTTATTAATACTAAAGAAAAGAAAAAAAAAAGAAAAAGTACAATAAAAAATTCAGTTAGAGTTCAATTTCATTCTAAAGCACCATTAAGAAAAAACCTATTATTGTACAATAACAAATTTAAAATTCAACTCCTTACAATTTTTTGAACATGGCTTCTATAAAGTGGAATAAAAATCTTAAAATAAACTAAGAGATACGTAAAACGTGCCGTGAATAGTGAGCTGCGTCTACTAAGGTGTCGCAGCACTTAATATCACTATGATAAAATTGAATTACGCCATGTCTGTACGTACATGCGGACCGTTAGAAGAAAAAGTTATAAATATATAATTAAAATTACATAATAAATTAATTAAAGAGCTTGAGTTTGACCACATTCTCTACGTGGATAGTGATGATGTGGCCGAATGTGGTAATCACAAAAGCCTAAAAAATAACCCTCTCAAATGAAACTGTCGGTACTTTTAGGTTGTTAGGGGAAAAGCTATCCTAGAAATGCCTATCTTCTCTTACCTTAAAGGTCCCCAGGTTACAGGGGTCAAATTCTAACTTCACAGCATCTGATTAGAAACTGTCTCGTTCTATGTTTTCCATTGTATCTACTTGAGTTTCCCATCGATTATGGATTTCATTTTGTTCTCTACCTAAACATTTATTGGCTTGTGTATAACGACAAGCTCACTATTATAGAAGTATATTAGCGAGACACATAAAGCTTAGAAGAGAACAGTGTCTCAATCGCATCTTCTTAAACACACAGGTAGTTTATAGGAGCAGATTTTTATCTTGAAGTTGGTAACCAGCTAGATAGACCACCGTCCTATACATTTCTATACGAATTTTCCTTCATCGTCATCAAGCTCATTAAGAGAATTGACGACGGTCCATCTCAGTGTTACCATCGTCTAAATATTTGATCTCTCCATCTCCTATCTACTCTTCATTCTGTTTAAGCCGATGATAGCTCAGTGGAAGCGACGTCGGACGCCGCGGCGAAGGTCGTGGGTTCGAATCCTACAATGAGCTTGAGCTTTCAGTGAAGGAAAACATCGTGAGGAAACCATAGCACGGTGGTAGGGTACTTTGTAGTACCCGCCTGGCTGGCTACCACCCTCAAGTTGAAAATCTGTCGCCAAACAACTATTGGTGTGTTCCGGCAGCTGCACTTGAGAGCCAGTTCCTTCTAGGCTTTGTGTGCATACCACCTTCGGCCACATCATCACCTACCATAGTGAGATTGTGGTCAAACACAAGCCTATACAAAGTAAAAAAAAAAAAAAACATGCTTTCCGTCCGTTTGATGTCGTAGTATTAATAGTACCAACGCATGGTGGTATTTCTAGGGGTATTTTCTCCCCAATCTAATGACGCGTCATGAACCTATATTCCAAGCAATATGACTTGCCTACTTGCACTTGAGTTGATTGTGTCAGTAACATTACTTATAGTCTGTGCCACCACTGAAGTCCGATGGAATTAATGAAAATGTATCTTATTTCTTCTGCAATAGAGGTGGACCTATCGGACTTCAGTGGTGGCGCGGTCTCTATGTTTTTAAGCCATTTGTTTTTGACAGATGCCAGAGTAATATAAGGAAGGAGAAGATTATTTCTACAGATCTTTGGACTTTCTTTAGCTAGTAGGTACAATGTTGTTTTTGTAAAGCCCAGGTAACTACGTCGTAAGTACTCTCTTACAAAATGATTTGTGGACGCTACATTAAACTGTAAGCTTTCGATTCAACGCGAGTCTTTTAGCAATATTTTAAATTAAGTTAAAAATATTGATTCATTTGACAGCAAAAGTAGATTGTTACTTGTTTTGCTTTTTAGCATAATCCAATGTTTATCGAGTTTTAACAAAAGGGTACAAGTTACTTATATATTAATACAATGATTAAAAAAAAATTAACATTTTTTAATACATTACCGTTGTTCTCACGTCTCATTATTTTATTGTCCAAGCAAAATTACAGGTACAAAATAAGGATGAAAGAGAAAATAATTTCTCTTTTTTTTGTTTCTAGAAGTACTGGTACGAAATCATTGATTAACTGTAGATTAATTTGATATGATTTTTCGATGAATTATAGTTATTTTTGGAATCAAATCTAAACTAAATCGACTCAAGTAACCACGTATTTGGCTTCACCACTCTATTGAAAATCTATCGCCTAGCACCCACCGCTGTGTTCCAGGAGCTGCACTTGAGAACCAGTTCTTCAGGTTAAGTGTGCTTACCATCTTTGGTTTCATCATCACTTACGATGATGAGATTGTGGTCAAATACTACTATTATAATTACACCCAGACTCAGGACAAACAAACATATTCATGCGCACAAATGTCTCTCATGGGTGGGAATTGAAGCCACCCATAAGATATATAGCGTGATAGATAGGGTATCTTACCAACCACGCCAACCAGCCTCTCAATGTTAAGCATAAATAGTTTATGGTCAATATATCCCCGTCTAAATGATAAGAAAAATGCCTCCAATGAATAAAAACTATTTAATTGTTTCGTCCACACTAGCACAGCAATTAAACTTTTTGCTTCGTCTCACGGTGCGCCGACAATTGCTTTTGTTCTTGAGGGTTAAATGATTAAAAAAGTTTAGAAAAAAAGAAATATACTGAAATGTCTGGTGTTGACATAGGAACAACAGTATATATTTATTTAAGCTAAAGGCAAAAGGAAAGTAACCAATATTAATTTTCAGGAACCAATAGGGTATTACACCCATTTTTGAAAAGTGTCTCAATTCGTTCCTAAGGTGCTAATAAGCCACCAAAAAAACACAATAATTTAATTCAATCGAAAAGTGCTATAAAAATGCATTTCAATTTTACATTTTCAATTTTCGCGCGTACTTTGATGAAAACGCTGGACGCCACGGTCATGACGTTATTTGGTCTCTTGAGTAAGTAAATAAATGCGCTGATATTGGTCTCAATGGGACTTATAAAATTTTATAAATTAAAAATGAGCTATTTATTATCCTTTTTCATAGTGTACTGTTCCTGAATGCATGAATACTAGTGTAAAAATAATAATAATAATACTTCAGTTGACACTTTTTAGTTTACATACAGCACCGTATGACGTCATTATAATGGCGGCTACTGTTTCGCTTGTTTAGAAACAGATTAAAAAAACTGAAAACATTGAAATTAATTTTAAAATTAATTAAGTTATTTTATAAACCAAAACTAACATTTTCCGACTGTTTATTGCCCAAGCTATCTAAATTGTACCTTTTTAGATTTTTTCTCATATAGAGTAAAATACCCTATTGTAAGACGCCTAACGCCTACGCCTAAATTTGACATTTGAAGAGAATCTTAGGTTAAAAAATTATCAAGTAATGGATTTAGAACCTTGTCATGAACCATGTAGGTAAGTAAGCCATTGCATAATTCTGCCAATACTTATAGCTAAAAAGCTATAGGTACAACATCTACCTAACATAAAATAAAAGTGGTTGCAATCAAGATCAATGTTCTCAAAAAAATGTCTCAGAAGTGCACTCCAATTTCAAATGGGGTAAAGACACCCAAGACAATTTCAAAAATACAGGGTTTCTAGAACTTCAAAGACATCAAACTCGAGGAAAATATAAGAAAATGTCTGTTTAACATTCAGAGAGCGCGCTATAAGATAAGTGAACGCTCATATTCGTCTCGGGAACGTACCGATGGTGGTTACACATAAATTATTTGAAGTAATAAAATTATAATTCTTTCGCTTTGCAGTGCTACCGCTACGTGATTTTTATGAAAATTATTTTTACTAATAAATTGTTGCAAATTTTGTATTTCGAATCTTTGTTTTCAATTATTTTTATATAAAATGTTGTTTTAAGATTACAAAATATATAATAATACTTAGTTATATTTATAATGAAGTGCCTACCTAACCTACATATTAATATTAGGCATCTAGTATCTTCCATTGTTGTTTTTTTGAACTTAGGCATTTTCCATTGATCTCAGTCGAAAGAGACGTTCATAGGCAGTTGCAATCATTGATCGGTAATCGATTGGAAGCATAAGCAACGCCAGGCATGGTCTGTCAGAGATGGGTGACCATTTAGTGGCATTTGAACTGAGCGTCTCCGTGCTACGGAGGATACGTAAAAAGTCGGTCCCCGGTGTTATTATCTAGACACCTTCGGGTGGCTTGAACAACTCAGACACCCCGTTGCCCACTAACCACACGATAAAGAAGAAGAAAGAAGTAGAAAGAGGCTTACAAGTTTGACATATTCAAAAAAATCTACGCATAAAAAAGACAATTTTAATGTCCTTGATCAATAAATTTGTAGGAATTAAAAATAATAAAATTAAAATAAATCGTAAAACAATAAGGCACTCAAATTATATCACAAAATGACAAATTTAATCAATCATTCGGGATGATACGGATTTATCAAACGAATACAGTTTCGCAATTAACGGTGGAATATTAAACGGTTACTGTGTTTGTTGCTCATTAAAATAATTATTGCTGTAGTAAAATTGCATCGGAACTTCGGTAGCTTAAAAATATAAATCGAATTAATAAATCATTATATTTTTTTTTAACGTGTTGATTGGATTGCGAGTGACAATAGTCTCATTCATTCATTATCGATGCATAATAAGTTCGTAAAGCCTATAAAATAACTGATAATAATAATATCCTAGGACATTCCTCACACACGGCCATCTGATCTCAAACTAAGCAAAGCTTGTTACTATGGAAGCCAGATAACTGATATCCTAGTACAAACAATATTTTTTTTCTACATATAAACTTGAATTGATAAATTACATCCAGACTCAGGACAAACAGACATGTTCATGCACACAAAAATCTATGGGTATCGAACCCACAACATGTAGCGTGATAGGTAGACACTAGCTACCGCGGTTTCACCCGCGTTCCCGAAGGATCTGATATTTTTCCGAGATTGTCTATTTGTGTGCCAAAATTTCACAAACAAACGCACACTTTCACATTTGTAATATTATTTAAGATAAGATTATTACATATACTAACTTGACATTTCTAACCCAGTTATCTAACACTCTATACTCTGTCAGTGCTCTCTAAAATCCTAAACTCTATTTTGGTTTATGTCAGTTGCGAAGTAAGTTTAGGCGGGTAAGGGCCGGCACACACTACGCAAATAGAGCGACGCCCATGGGAGCCATTCGTTACGGGCGAATGGCGGCGGTTAGGACGCGCACACACTGGGATGCCACTTTAATTGACTGTGGCATGGCTTTAGTTTTATTAATGCATTCTGAATTTTAAATTAGTTGTTTGAATTTAGAATTTGTTTAAAATTATCCGTTGTCATGGTTACATGTTTTTTTCGTTTTATTTTAGTATTGGTATTTCAATGACCTTTATTTTCGATGAAACGTATTTTTTTCTTGTTTATGTCAGAAGGCTGACTAGCAGGCAGGCGGCCCACCTGATGGAAAGTGGCTACCATTGCCTATGGATATTAGCAATGCCAAGGGGATTGCCGAGGGATCTTATGTTTTCCCGGGATAAAAGTAGGTACTCTATATGTTATTCCAGGTTACCTATGTTCTATCTGTGTGACAAGTTTCAAACTAATCCATCCAGCCGTTTATGCGTGATTGAGTCATAAGCATTCAAACTTACAAACATTTACATTTATATTTATATTATTAGTAGGATTATTATCACACTGATCTTTCATGGAAATTGGACTCTTTAACTATAATATATAATTTTAAATTTTACTGTATTTTTCAACATCAATTTGATTCCTATAGAATATTTGAGACTTTATAATTCTAAAAGAACTTGTTTTGCTTACGGCCCACCTGATGGTAAGTGGTTACCGTAGCCTATAGACGCTCATAACACCACGGGCAAAGAAAATACAATATATTTTCACGTGTAATAAACTTATGCGAATACATTTTCAATGAAAAAAACGATGTGATATTGTTTATTAACTATTTCAACAAAATAATAACTTTAATAGTTGCGTTAGAAACTCGTATAGAACCAAAAATATTCATCTCAGTATCTCGTTACAGCTTTTTATGACGATCATAAACTGTAAGAGGGAGTTTGGAGTCCGCCAACGACTTTACATTACATTGTAACAGATGTAAAGTTACAATGTCACTATGTTACATTACAATTGATGTAATTTTGTTTGTTAATGGCCGCGTAAAACGATGGCGCGTTGTATGCTTGGTGGATTTAATTTATTTTACATTTTAATCTTTTTAAAATGTAATGAGATACTACTTGATTTTAATTTTCATAGAAAGACGCTAATTCAAAATGGAGGACACTTCAAATCTTACAATGAGCTTGATCTTTAGGTGAAGGAAAACCTGCAATTGAAAGCTCAGTTCCTTTTAAGGTTTAGGTGCTTACCACCTTCGGTCACATCTTCACCCACCATGGTGAGAATGCGGTCAAACACAGGCCTATAAATCTTAAAAAAAACAGATAATATACAGGATTATTTTTTAGTCACTGGCCATACTTGCAGGGGTTGAATTTCTCGTCAATATGAACAACTTTTACTATTGGACCAACTTTGATATCGCATAAAATAAAATGGTTCCTTCATACATTTTGGTCGAGTAGGTATTGAACTTTTGTATGGAACAACTGATAATTATTTTGTGATCTCAGAGTTAGTCCCATGATAAAAGTTGTTCATATTGATGAGTACTACTTCCACCCCTGCAAGTATGGCCAGTGACTAAAAAATCATCCTGTATACAGGATGAATGTCATCACCTACCCGACTAATACTTAGATTTGTGTTCACAAACTCACAATGGTAAGTGATTATGTCACAAAAAAATACACATAAACCCTAGGAAAGTACTGGCTCTCAAGCGTAGGTGCTGGTAATCAGAGTAGCTACTAGTTATCCAAGGAAAATATTACATCCCTCTGGAATGCAGTTCAAACCACGAAACAGAAACGAGTATATATAAAACCACTCTTATTGCAATGTTTGGTAAAGTTTATGTAGAACTTGTGTAGATGCTATACCTGCCACTGTTTTATAATTTCCTGTTACCCAAAAGTTGCCTTATAGAGATCGCTTAAGCAATAAGGCCACCTAGATTATTATTCTCTATATTTATTTTATAAAAACACTAGCTTTCGCCCCGCGGTTTCACCCTGGAGATTTTATATTTTCCAGGGACAAAAAGGAGCCTATGTTCTTCTCCATACCATAGGCTATCTGCATACCAAATTTCATCGCGATCGGTTTAGCGGTTTAAGCGTGAAAAGGTAAAAAACAAACAAACAAATAAACAAACAATCTCACTTTCGCATTTATAATATTATGTTAGGATTAGTTCTTCTGCATGTAGGTATACAATAAATAAAATTCTAATATACCTAATATATTTTTTTCATTTATTTATTCGTTAATAAACATTACAGTATAATCAATTGAAATTAAAGTAGGTATATAATAGCTTTGTAATACGCAAAGCAAAACTATGAACAACAATTTTAATATTACAGATTTGAAAAATATACCAATCTCATGAAATTAATTCTCAACATACAAAACAAGCCATTAAGTCATTTTATTCCACATATTTCCATACTTATCTCGTTTGCTATGTTTATTTCAGTACTAATACTGTGATTGAATTTCAATGACAAACATTTCACCTGTATAACAGCGTATTCAATAACACTTATGCAACTAGTATATTTATGTTCTATTTTGATTTAATATTAAATTAGCATAAAAAATGCAACCGGTCAAGATTACGTACATGATTCGATACAAAAGTTCTAAATTTGAAATTGTTTTCTTTTTTGTTTAACGTAAAATGAAAGCGGCCGGATACCAATCATATTGTTAACTAGCCACTGTTTGCGGCCCCGCCCACTTAATATGTGACTCGTCACTTTACACGATCACTGTTATGCCCTATAGACATAGGCGCAATGATACGTAGCTCAAATTCTTATTTTAGAAACTTCTTAGGTAATTGTCAAAACCGCATCAAAAGCCGTATTGTTTTTTTTTTTAATGTCAGATTGCTAACAAGTATGCAGGCGGTCCACCTGATGGTAAGTGGCTACCGTCGCCTATGGACATTAGCAGTAGGCACCAGGGGATTGTCAATGTGTTGCCGACCTTTATAAGCCGTTGTCACTATACTATGTTTTTTTGTGAGTTGGTCTTTGTAACAATAATAATGAATTAGAACTCTAAAATGTAGAGGAAATCAATTTAATTCCGTACAAATTGTCATTGAAATCCTATAACTTAAGTATTCTTTATTACCTACCTACCTACTAATATCATGTAGAGAACCACTCTATATTAATCTCAAGCAATCGGACACGCATTAAAAAGTCATCCCCATTTGTAGTGTCGTTCCTTAATTTATTCACAGATATACATCTGGTAGTGAACACTGGCCGTAAATAAGTCGCTCGCACAACGGGATGCTGTAATTTTTTTTTAAAACACGCTTTCGATTGAATAATGAGTTGAACTATGCATTAAGTCATACAAACCACTTTATTAACTATTACATAAATATTAAGATTCAAAATAGATTTTTTTTTCAAATTAAAATGCCGTCCTGGAAACTTCAATCGTGCTATTAATGAATGAAGTAAATAATATAATAATAATAAAAAAAGATAAATTAATTAATTTTACTAGCAACTCTATAATGTTACGATAAATTGTTATTGTATAAACAATAGGTACTCGTTCATTCGATTTCCGACTTAAAAGCAGTAATTTTAAAGATAAGTAACAAAATGAATACTTCAATAACTTAAAAATATTATTCCTAACTTATAAATAGAATAATTAAAAATAAGGCGGGAACACATCGACGTCAACACCCGTTATGCCCAGTTCCTGTCGAGGACAGTTCTATGATTTATTTGACAGATGCACATAAGCTGGGTTCACACTAGTTGGAGTGGGAATTTCAATTAAATCGGTAATCCTACTTCCTACTAATATTATTATAAATGTGAAAGTTTAGATGGATGGATAGATGAATAGAATAAGTTTGTTACACAATCACGCCAGAACGGCTGAAGGGATCTGGATGAAATTTGGCACAGAGATAGATTATAGTATAGGCTACTTTTTATCCTGGAAAAACATAAGATTCCACGGGAACGCGGGTGAATCCGCGGGGCGGAAGCTAGTATTAATATCATTTAAATGAGATTTTGAATCAAATTGAATAATACCTAATAGAAGAAATCAAATATTTTTTTATTGGTAACTACGTTCTATATTTTTTATACAACTAAGGTGGCAAATAAGCATACAGCCTGCCTTATGGTAAGTGGTTACCGTAACCTATTGCTTGCAACACCAACACTATCACTTGCGCGTTACCGACTCTATTGTTATTTTTAAAAAAGAAAAGAAAAAGTTCGTCTAATACGAGAAAATTGTTTAGAATATTAAAGTTGAATGCTGTGACCATGAACGTGGTGTGATAAAGATCGTGGGTTAAATTTTACGATATTTTTGAGATATCGGAAAGTGAGTTCGGTGAAGTAAAACATATTGAGAAAACGTACGTGTATCCAGTAATGTGAGTGAGTTCACGCACCGTACTTTGTCAGCGGTATCTGTCACTGTTTGACACAATAGGGTTGTGACTGAGATGTCTAATCAATTACTTTTTATCAAATGTCAAAACGATAGGCATGGAGTTTTATATGAAACAGTAAATTATGACATCGTAACTGTACAGCATAAAATGATTTTTTCTTTGTGGTTAGATTGGTAATTAAAAATCACAAATAAAGAACATAAGATTAGAATTTTTTCAATATTTTTAAATATTTACTACACTAGTATACATGCCTTTTATTTTTTATTTTTATATTAGTTTTACAAGATTTTCAGTAAAACCAAAAATAAATTACCTACATCATATTAAGCATAAGTGCCTGTCGCCTGCCTGTAAAAATAAGTTAATACATTTTTCGTATCTTCAATATAGCACTACCGACTACTTTATTGTATTATTCCTTTAACTAGACAGTGTGCACGCAGCGTTAATTATTGAGACTGGGAAACTCTGCTATTTGTCGGAGTCTAATTTGAGTCGCTGACAACTACTATGTGGTAGTGACTACCAACTACTGGGAGTTCTCTCCTATCGTAGTTAAATATTAGTAGTATATTTACTAGCTTCTGCCCCTCGGTTTTACCTGCGTTGCGGAGGGATCTTATGTTTATATAGTAGGTATCTATGTACCTACCTTAGCATTCATAATATTATTATTAGTAAGATAAAATAAGATTTATACTTATACTTATCTTTATTATGTGAATATGAAATGAAAATTTAGAAGTTGGTGTTTGATTATCAAGAATAGCTAAATGATGTAAAAAGAAAACACCATTTTCAATACGGATTTTCAAAAGTGACTAACAAAACCGTTCGTAGTAGAGCAGTTTTAGTAGTCTCACTGTTTCAGTATTTTTTTATTAGCTAACGAACGCCTAATTAGCTCCACGTGACGATAGATACTGACATGGTTAAGGAGGGAATAGGCTCATAAAATATATTTCTATT
Organism: Tetheella fluctuosa; assembly: GCA_951216915.1. Lineage (NCBI taxonomy): Eukaryota > Metazoa > Arthropoda > Insecta > Lepidoptera > Drepanidae > Tetheella > Tetheella fluctuosa. Next base: position 14,431,448 of record OX578214.1, read on the forward strand.
TATATTGACAACATTAAGAATAGATTATGTGTTTATTATACTCAAAGATATTTACAATATAAGTTATGTACTAATCTCGTAACTGTCCTTTACAAAATACAAATATAATAGCTTTATAATATTTATTGCAACAAACACAAATACATATTGAAAATTAAGTAATTACATATAAGTTCTAACAAAAATGGTTAAGTACTTTCTTTGAATAATAATAAATAACCATACTAGATTAATCTGTAATGTCGGTTGCGAGACGATTTAAAATGAGAAATTTTAGTATTAAACGTATTATGCTTCCGAAATTAAGGATTCTACATTTATACCCCACAATAAGGGGACAAATTATGCAATAAATGTAATGAGGTGCTCATTTAAAATTTAGGTCAATTTATAAGCTCAAAACATTCGTGTCCGGTTTAAAAGGTATTTTATTAAGTGTCATTAGTTCATATTTTAACATTAAAAAAAACGAGGGTCCTATTCGTCCTCCCTGCGGGACACCGGGACGGACGGTGAGATTTTTCATATACGTGCACGTAAATAGCCTTGTTATGGGCCAGCTGTGAATTAAATTGGAATCATGTTGGTTTTATAATGAATTAGTAAGTAGGTGTTTTGTTTTTTTTAATGAAACAGTGTGGTAAATGTTGTCGAATGCTTGTGCATTGTGGTAATTTATGCAGTATGTACCTAGTTGTATTGTTTGGTTTATGTTCATGTATTTACTATTTGTATTGACTCTTGTTAATAGATATTCATCTAGGTAGGGAAAGTTATATATTCTTTCATAATCCACAATATAATAGTAGCACACAAAAATGCTGGTATTCATACCTTGACAACTCTTTTAGAGGTAATTTATTCTAACAACCATTGTCGGCACCCAAAAGGCTGTCACGTCTAACAAACTCATAACTTTAGGCGACACGTCCATCTTTTGGCTGTAATATAATACTTACACCCCTTGACATCTTAACTCTGGTTATCACCGGTTTGATCCAGATACAACTGGTTTTTTACTATAAAGATTGTACGTGTGGTAAATGATTTATTTACAGATTTTAATCTTGAATGGGTTCGTTTGACCACATTATCATTATCAATATGATCAGCAATAATAATTAAAATTATATTTTCACTTATTATATGGGGAGTGATTTTTTATAAATTTTGATCATAAAAAACTGTGAATACCAATTTTATTATTTGGTTCAAATACATCTTTATATTTCTTAATAGGTACTTATTTTTTTATGAAATTCAGGGTTAAATTAAATATAATTATGTAAGTATACAGAAGTTTCGTACTTAAAAAACGACATAATTCGACGATATTTTGAATAAATTTCAAGGCCTACAGTTTTTTTCCAATTATAGAAATTTTAATTAAGATGGTAATAAATCTAATTGAAAAATTATTCTCATATCTATACTAATATTATAGAGCTGAAGAGTTTGTTTGTTTGAACGCGCTAATCTCAGGAACTACTGGTTCGATTTGAAAAAATCTTTCATTGTTGGATAGCCCATTTATTGAGGAAGGCTATTGGTTTTTTATCTCGGGAAAACACAAGATCCCTCGGGAACGCGGGTGAAACCACTCGGAAAAGCTAGTCTCAAATATAAAAAAACCATTGATTTTCTATTCATACAGAATGACCATTCGTACCTAATGATAATGTTAAAATCAAAGTCGAAACTCTTGTCAGTGAACAAAACAGTGGAATGGTTACATTTGGTATTCATCCAGCGCCACACCCGGATAGCCAGAATGTGTCAAAGAAGATAAAATTGAATCGATACTGTAGTAGATGAGATCAGTCTTTGAATTACGTCTTGTCAATTCATCTCCTAAGTACCTACGAGATCTCTTCAAATACGGTAAATATTTAATAGTTTTTAGGACAGAGATCATAAACTTATCTATTAACTGTTTAAATATAATATATACCATGTATGTCATCATTCAACATCATCAACTGGTATATGTCTCTACTGGGGTACTGTACGAGCCTCCTCTAACAACAGAGGGGGGTTTCTATAATTTGTTTCTATTATTGAACATTATCATGATGAATATGAATATACTATAATATAATTCCTGCATAACGAATCAATGGACTAATTAATTTTTTTTTTTTTTTTTTTTTTTTTTTTTTTTTTTTTTTTTTTTATTTTTTTTTTTTTTTTATTTTTTTTTTTTTTTTTTTTTGGACTGGAACAGGAAGGTGGTGGGTCCAGGGGACCTTCTTCCACCGTTACGCGGACTTTTACGGTGAGCGCTGAGGGCTCTCAACCGCTACTTAAAACTAAAAACTAAAACTAAATAATTTTGGGCAACGGTAGCATGAGGGTGCCCCCTGTGGGGCTCGACCTCGGCTCAGGACGTTGCCTGGGGAATGAGGGAGGATTTAGCATGCAAACAATTATAATTATTTGGGGATCGGTCGGATTGGACTAATTAATAATTTATGAATCATTATATTGTAACAATCAATGTATAAAATACAAACTATGATATATAGAAAACATCCTCAAAGCCCTCGTTGCTGTCGATAGGCAAGGTTCCCAACAGGCTGGCAGCGTTCCCTTTTTGGATGGCCAAGCTTATGCGTTGGCGGAAAAAGCTCCCAGCCCGTCAGTCTCCCGAAGCCTCGATGAGTTTGGATGATAAAATCCGAGCAAATCGGCGAGCCTCGAACCCCCACGGATCCATGGTTTCCACTGCGGATGGCATGAACAAAAAATTAGAACCAAGACAAGCGTATTTTTTAAATTTGGATTTTTCAGCACAATTAAATACAATTATACCTATTTCACTTTCTCTTTCCATTTCTATTTTATTCACGACACTCGATAAGTTTGCACCCTAAGGGGCCAAGAAAGCCCTTCCTCAAACTTCTTACGAAATTATTTGAACAAGAATTCTGTGGAAACGTAAGGGGTGCAAGCAAAACTGCTCCCTCCGGAGACGAATTTAGCGTTTAACAATATGATGGATTTGGATACGATTGATAAAGTCGATTTTCGTGTGTAGCAATAAAAAAGAATGGAAATGAAATAGAGGTTCTGCTGTGAGTACTTAAGGATTGTCAGCGTATGTGAGACAAATACAAAATGTAAAATCGGCTGTAAAAGTCGGCGTTTCTTTGTTACAAATGATTTTTTATATTTCCTATTTTATTAAAAATATTTTAAAATGCATTTTTGAGCAGAATCAATCGGAGTTTAGTATTAGTTTTTTAACCTAACGGTTATCTTTCCATTCTTTTCAATAATTGAATTCACAATATTTTACTCAGTAATCAGGATCAATGAGGTATAAAATATTTGAATACTTTATTTTAGACTTAATGATAACTAACCATTTTATAATTTGTTCCCTTATTATCTCTACTATCCTATTACGTGATAAGATTAGGATTCACAACACAAAACCCTCTAGAACATCGTAACTAAACTATGTGAAATAAATGTGAGACCATTTCAAAAGCACGAACATAAACGCAAGCATCCTCAATTTCACACCGTTACTTAATTTGAATATTTCTAGCAGTATAATACCCTATTTGCGACAGATCGAGCGATATTATTGTTCTATGGGCGAATGCAAATGAATTTCGAGTGGCAGCGCGTCGTGAGAAAGAGATCAGGGTGGATATTTTAAAGTCACTCGAAATTATATTACTTTACTATGTAATTGTCCACCACGTGGCTTCACTCGAATTTTTTTCTCTTCAGGGGTAACATTTCATAAAAAATATTTCTCAGTACGTGTCATTATGCTATAAGAAGTTACCCTCTAAAAATGGTTCTATCATCAGTGGTTTTGTCTCTGAGTTGATAATTCAGTCAGGCTTTGTTTATAAAAAAATACTATTTACCACAAGGTTACATTTTCAATTTTATAAGTAAATCATAATTTATGTACCATCACAAAACGGATAGAACGAAAATTGCATAAAAAATGACGCACGCACGTTTGACAGATTTAGATTTTTAAAGATTTTCAAAATCAGAATAGAATGGTCTCGTCGATAAATAGATTTATTATTTCCCATCACATCTCGTTGGATATTCGAGTGACACAGCTATCGACACCGCCTGTCCGTTCCCACGCAGCGATTCGGTTAACCCCGTGGTTAACCCTGAGATGGCGCGAAAATGCTAACCGAGCGATGGACCTCTCTGACCCCTACCGTGGACAATTAGGTAGCAACTTCTATGGTATACGGGTTAGGTTATTGCCCAACCTAATGTAGTTTCAGATTTGAAAGCTGGAACTGAGCTCCTAATGAGAATCTTTGTTCATCTGTCAATATGATATTTGTTCTTGGATGCGATGTAAATTATTTTTGTTCTTAGTGGAAGATCAATTAATATTTTGTTTCATAATAATTTAAATTATATAACTAATCAACAAAAACATAAATCTTTCGATAGAGGCTGACGCGACAGACATGAAAATAGAGTAAAATTGGCTAAAAGTAAACCTGAAATAAAAAGTGTTCAACACAGTCTAGAAGGAGGCTTTTATGCGGGAGTCAAAGTCGAAGTCAAAGCTCTATTCAGTTAAGATTCTAGAAGACTATTATGGTATGACGTTACTACAGCAGAAAATTCTGGAAACATACACAGATACTTGTATAGAAGTCAATAGGGTAGTCCAGCACTATAAAATTACTCCTGTACCTACTGTTTTTTTGATATTTCAGCAATACAGTAATATTATCTTATAGGACAACCCTACACATAAGTATTTAAATCAACAAAACAAAGCCTTGTAATGCTTCTAATTGAATCATGCATGACTGGACACTAATGAATGAAGATGTTCCATTGAGATAGACAGCCTTCATGCATGCATACTGACCGGAGAATTACAATGATGATCACCAAGATCTTGTGTGATAACGTACAGGATGTCACACTATTGGAATGATGATGATAGAAATAACGGATCTTGCTTTATTAGGGATCACAGACGTTGCTTTTTATTTAAATAAATAAAATCCTACTATTCTACTTAATATTATAAATGTGAAAGTTTGGATGGATGTTTGTTACTCTTTCACGCCAGAACAGCTGATCGGATCTGGATGAAATTTGACACAGAGATAGATTATAGTTTGGACTAGCACATAGGCTACTTTTTATCCCGAAAAAACATAAGATCTTACGGAAACGCGAGTGAAACCGCGGGGAACAGCTAGTATTATAGATGCGATAGTTTGTGAGTATGGAAGTATGTTTGTTACTCTTTCACGCAAAAAGTACTTACTATACGAATTTGGATCAAATTTGGCACAGAGATAGATTATAGTCTGGAATAGCACATAAGATACTTTTTATCCCGGCAAAACATAAGATCCTTCGGGAACGCGGGTGAAACCGCGGGGCGGAAGCTAGTAATAAATAAATATTCTGGGACATTATTCCTCACACACGGCCATCTGACCCCAAACTAAGCAGAGCTTGTAATATGGAAGCCAGATAACTGATATACTAAATACATATACAACTTTTCTTTTGTAAATACATACTTATATAGATAATTACACCCAGAATCAAGGTAAACAGACATGTTCATGCATACAAATGTCTGTCCTGAGCGGAAATCGAACCCACGACCTGCGGCGTGATAGATAAGGTATCTTATCAACCACGCCAACCGGCCCTGATGAAGACGATGCAAATTAATCTATGCTATATTTTTTACTAAGCTTTTTTTATTTTTTTTACTGTTTGACTTGACCACAATCTCACCACGGTAAATGATGCTGTGGCCAAAGGTGGTAAGCACACAAAGTACTAGAATGAAGTAGTTCTCAAGACCCACTGTTGGAATATGCTTGACGACAGATTTTAGATTATTATAGTTGTGTTCCTGCGCGTGAGTAAGGCCACCAGAGCTCATCGGGAGGGGGAAAGGTTCATAAGTTACGGTAATCCCTTACCATCAGGCGGGCCGTATGCTTGTTTGCCGACAATCTATACTATCTATTTATTGTTTGTTTGAACGCACTAATCTCAGGAACTACTGGTTCGATTTGAAAAATTATTTCAGTGTTGGATAGCCCATTTATAGAGGAAGGCTCTAGGTTACTCTTTATCCCGGGAAAACACAAGATCCCTCGGCAACGCGGGTGCAACCGCGCGGAAAATCTAGTGTAGTACAAAAAAATATTGACTTTACAAGAGTAAGTATCTCCTAATGTAGTGAATAGTGTATCCATTAGTTTATATTTTCAAAAGAACAAGCGTAAACGGAACCCATGAATTTCCCGTTAAAAAGCACCGCGCCGAGATTGTATACTTTTGTTCTGTAGTTTGTAGAGAAAAAAATCCAGTGTTTTTAATCTGCATGCCTTCACAACTCCGCTCCTTTTCAGCTCCGGGCCATTTTAATCTATTTTCCGCTGTGCACAGACGGACAAACAAAAACTGGCTCTCACATTTGTGACTACAAAGTAATTTAGTAGCGAATTATTGAATTTGTTGCCGAGGAAACATGGCTGAAAACGCTAGAGAAATATAATATTTTTACTGAACTACGTGCCGTGTGACGCTTACATTTTTTACCAATGAATTATAGATATTATATTTTCGATTACAGGTAAAATCCTATAACAAAGTGTTTCGTTTAAAAAACAACAGAAAGAAAACAAACATATCATTTGTAATGCCAAAAACGTTATCAATAAAGACTGAAATTGAGTAAATGTAACTTGAATTCGAATGAATATCGTCTGGAACCATTGGATCAGTTCACGTAAGAACGTAGTACGCGTAAAGACTAATAAATAGAAATGTAATTTTGTAATTCTTGCAAAATAAAGTATATAATGTTATATTTGTTGCTGATTCTGTTTTTAACAAACTCAACTAATTTAATCTAACTATCTCTTTCTTCCGAAAAAAGAAAAGGATATAAGAAATTTAGTCCCGTCAAATTAGTCTAATTTCCCATATACCTACTTATAATAAACCTATACGAAATCATGTAGAAACGAGTTGCAATATCGTCAGGCTGTGTGCGACGCCTTGAAGATTTTGGTTGCAAGGATTCCGATGTTTCTCAACAATGACTGAAGCGAACGAACAGAAATTTATTGTAAGAATTCATCATGTCTTTGACTTGATTTTGTACGTTGCATAACACGATTGGTTAACTTTTATAACACAAAACAATTAATCAAAAAGACCTATTTAAAATAAGAGATTCCAATTTTACCGGCATTGAGGATCGATTTGAGGTTCCAAAATTTCTACATATATTAATTGAAACTGATACTATAAATTGTACATAGGTTTTATGAAATATATTTGTAGTTTTTAAATTAAACAATAAAAACCATTTTGTCGCATACGCCCGTTCCGTTTACGCGGGTTTTCTATGAGAGGTCGCTATAGTAGGGAGCGGGACGCAGCACGTTGAAATTCAGATTTTTAAGCTTAACGCGGCGTCACCTTAAGGGTTGATGAATGGTTTACGTGACAATGGCATATACTAACTTGACATTTATTTTCTATCCTTTTTCAATAATGTAGCTAAGAAAGACATAGGTGAGATAATAGAGATAATAGTTGTGTCTGTATAGACGTAAGTCCCCAGTTATCCTAACTAATATTTTAAATGCTAGTTTATTAGTTAACTTTTCACGTCTAAATCGCTGAACCGATCGCGATGATATTTGGTACGCACATAGCCTTTTGTATTATAATATCCTAGTGTGCTACTTTCTCTGGTTTTCAGCTTTTATTTTTTGGTATTTCACCTAAACCGGTCATAAGGAAATTAACGTTTATACAGCAGCGTCAAACGCGCATAAATATCTTTAGCATTGCAGTATTCTGTGGCTATGACACAAACAGGGCTTGTCGGTCGAAGCGCACCCCCGGGCGAACACGCCCGGACATGGGCCAGTTTCTAAACAGGATCCTGATGTCATTATTCTAGGAAAGAGAGAATAATTCTATATTTGAATTGTCTTATTTCGTTGGCTTATGCAGCTATTTAGGTTGAAGAATAAAAATCTTGGTGAGGTATTAGTGTAGCGTGTAGTTGAATTGGATCAAATTTTTAATTTTCTCAAAATTTAAAAAAATGGCCATCTGGTACCTACGGTGTTCTGACAGCTACGCTCAAAGTTAAAGTCATAGGTATTTATTCCGTTTAGGCCCATGGAGGGCACTTATGAAAGTCAAATTACCCACCGGTTCGTTAGTTAGCCTTCAATTGAGAAGAACTGCCAAGAAACTCAGCAAGGATATTTTTTATGATTTATTTTGGCACAACTTTTTTTCTACAACGCTTTACAAATATTGCAAAATAAAGACTAATAACATAACAAAATAACGATTAAAAAAAAAAAATAAGAAAATAGTAGCACTAGAGAGCTAATTTTATTCGAGGATAACCTTTTAAGGTGAATTCCCAAGGCGCGTGTCTTCACGGACGTACACGCCCATTGCATTGAATTGGTACCGAGTTGCTAAGTCTATAAAAATTAAAATAGCAGGAGATTATGGTATAAATATATCTCACTCAAATGTTAAAAATAAATTATCTTTACAATTCGCTCAAACAGTATCAATAAACACATACACAAGCGCCACTAAATCGAACGATAGCACTGTTAATTTGGTGAGCTCGCTCTCACTTCCCGGAATAAGCCTCCGGCTTCAAAAGCTGTATTGTGGATTTTGACGACCAATAACTATGTCGAGACTGGACGTTTCCGAACAATGGACGACGGAATTTCAATCAAATACCTTGTTTACTAACATTTAATACCTGGAAAATGAAATAGCTAATAAAATAGAAGAGTAAAGAGGGAACGACACAACAAAGTTTTTGGTACGTTGCTTCTATTTGTATATAAAATGTATGTTGTCACAGAAAGAATATTTGTTTCCTCAGAAACCTTTATTAATCTGATTTTAAATTAATGAATGAGTAATAAAAATGCCTAAAGGTTAATTTTTTTTCACTCATTTTGATACCACATTTATCTGTTAAATAAAATGCCTCTTCCTACCTACTACTTCTCCCGGTTTAGGACTTTTGGAAACAGATCATTCACGAAAGTTTTTTTTTTTTTAAATGAGTGAAGTTTTGAATTCAAATCATTACCTACATCTACGTTCTGACCACTCATACAGAGACTTCTATAAACTTAGTTAAAATTGATCAAAGGATTGGATACGTTCGTTAAATTTTGCAACGACGTACGGTGTTTAATGTCCATTAATTACTATGCGTTGTTTCATCATTTAAAGTAGAACGAAAGAGGAAAGAACTAACATTTCGCGAACACGAAGCTGGCGTTAACGATGGTTAACTCCATCTTTCACATTTACTCGTACGTCAAAGTAAGTTGATACAACCCACCCTTATCAAAGAACCTGCACCAAAATTGTCGAATGAAATAACGTCCGCCGTCCTCTGTGATCCACACAGCTATTGTGTCAAAGCCTAAGTGGAAAATAAACATTGTCTCCATTGTAGCCGGTACGGTACGACGTGACTTAAGCACTTGATGCTGTATAATCCTCGGTGAAAGCTGGAGGCTTGCTGTCTGTGGTGCTCTTTATTTTATTTGATGTCATTCGTATTATAAACGTGGTTGGGATGGTTTGAAATGGTATACTATATATGTTCAAGTTTTAGTTACTACAGATGGTCAAAATTATCTCAGTAAAAGTGGTTCAATTGGACAATTGCTATAAACATTTTATGATCTGTGGATCTATCTAGAAGTATAAATATTTGCAAGTATGCTTGAATTTATAAAACTTAAAATGTGCGCAAGAGTCACGACCTCACTCCTGAAAGTATTCCAGAATCAGCCATTGATAGCCATTGCAAGTAATTCAATTTATATAAGTTTTGAAACTTTCCCAATAAATCTCAAATGCTAGAAACCAAACAATCAAAATACTTTAGAAACCTTCTAATAGTTGATTACTCGTTAAACTAATAGAATTGTATACAAAATTTATTATTGTTTATTATTCGTTGTTTGTTTTCTTAACTATAAAAAAATATTACAAAGGAATACTGAAAAATAATTTGAAACCTACTTCATGGTCTTCTTAAGAACACAGATGCTTTAACAAGATATGATATTTCTATGATATTTGGCAGGTATAGGTTGGCAACACATTACCAATCTCCTTGGTAATGCTAATGTCTTTAGGTCTCTATCACAAATATCATCAGGTGGACCGCCTACCTGCTTATAACTTTTTTAATGTACGTATAAACTGTATGCACCAATACACATCATCCCCATTGTGGGTACAGTACTACACGAAGTACACGGTGGCGTCGTACCCCACTTTAGCAATAAATCATTATAAATATTTCCAATATTAATGACGGTTTACGCGATAGTTGCCGTCGTGTTTGCCAACGAACAGGGGGGACGTGTTTGTATTGTGAAAATGTTAGTATAATAACGGTGTAATGGTAACATACGGTTGGATATAATCAAACGCCGAGCCGACGTCCAAAAATAAAATAACAATAAAAAAAAAATCTATGAATGATCTTGTTTGACGAAAGTTGGTAAGGTAAAGTCAGTTCCCTGGCTCTCATGGACAGCTGCTAAAGTACACAGTAAGTTTCCTGCTGTACATGATGGAATCAAACTAAGCCGGTACTTCAAAGTGACCTACTACCGAGTTATGGTTTCTTCACGATGTTTTTCTTTCAAAACTCGAGTTACGTAACAATTATTTGAATTAATGATATTGGGTATGGAGAAGGGACATAGGCTACTTTTTTTTCTTTGGAACGTGGTGAAAAACGCGGGACAGAAAGTAGTTTCAAATAAAAAGTTTATACACAAATATTAACAATGATTGAACTAATACGAAGACGTGTGTCCCAACAATGTTACTCCAAATGAGAAATTTATGTTGATACAACCTACATTGTATAAGTATTTTGATTTATGTTAGCGAATTTTTGAGGGATCATCCTTCAATGGCGCCGCCTTCACCCCTAAAGTGAGGGTGTGATGATTGAAATCTATCAATTATTAAACGTATGAACGGCACTTTTCTTATACGTGGTATGAATAATGATAATAAATTTTAATATCTTTACACACGTGTAAAAAACACAGTCGAGGACGCAATGCCGGGTCACTTTTCTCTATAATTTGGTTAAAATACTATTTTTAAAACAAATTCAAAGCAGAAAAGCCTCAGAACAACTTACTAAAACACGAAGAACGCAAGAGAGCGAGGTGCTGGTCCTATTTTTTAGAATAAAAAATAAAAATCAAAATGACCCTTATCAACCCTTAGACTAATGTATTGTCATGCCCGTTTACTTTGCACTTGCATTCAGGGATACCAAGTGACCTCGATAATTGCGCAAGCTATTGTTCAAATCAAAGATACATAAATAGAGCACTTATAAATGAGTCCCATTGGGTGTTTACGAGACTCCATCGCGCATAAACAAATTAATGGATTTGGATGAAACATGGCACATAGATAGATTGTACCCTGGAATAATAAATAGGGTACTTTTTACGTCGGAAAAATATAAGATACCCGGGAACACGGGTAAAACCTAGCTACTTTATTAATAAAATTCCAAACAGTAAAACTGTTCTATTAAAAAAACGAAATGATAAGCTTCCAATCAAGAAGCCGTCGAATAAAAAGAATTCGATTACTCACGCAGTCAATTATGGTCCGGGATGGGGTACATGGTGGCCAGGACTCAGAAATGCAGGCCTTTATCAGTAGATACCATCGATTAGATAATAAAGTTGGGGATCCTTTTTAACAACTCACTATAGGGCCTATTTTAAATTATTTATTGGTTGAGTTGGTATTTTTGATGAGAACAAATTAACAACAATTTTAAAGTCTAGATGTTTATGATCTACAAATGTTTTACCATGGCTAGCCATAATTTTACAACTATTAGAATAATCTATACTAATAATCTAATATATTTAAATATTATATTATAAGCTGAAGAGTTCTGAATCTCAGGAATTACTGGTTCGATTAGAAAAATTCTTTCAGTGTTAGATAGCCCATTTATCGAGGAAAGCTATAGGTTAGTTTTTATCCCAGGAAAATACAAGATCCCTCGGGAACGCGGGTGACACCGCGGGGTGGAAGTTGTTTCATATAATGTACAATCGACATATTTTAACTAATTTTAAGCATGATCAGATTTGAAATCATTTCGCTTGCATCTAGGCCCAACGTCAAACTATACCCATGGTTCCATTGGAAAAAAAAAAATTGTCGTATGAAATAAAAAAAAAGGAATAATAAAATGCTCGTCCTACCTATTGGCGAAACAAAAGCCTTTTTAGTAGGTACTTATATTTATTTTTACTACTTTTTACTTATGCATTTTCCGTTTATATTGTCAAAAATCAAGATAGCCACAGTTAGCTGCTGGTCACTGTACAAAAAGTAGCTTTATGGTATTCATGGTTGAAATTTGTTAACTGTACTTACAGAATTTAATGATATAGTGGCGAGTTAGGGTAAATAGATTAAAAATTTGTAGATTTCTGCAGTGGGTAAACGTAACAAAATTGTGTCTAAATAGTTATTTACTAAGCATAAGCTTGTGTTTGACCATAATCTCACTATGGTCAGTGTTTATGTGGTTGAAGGTACCACGCAAAGCGTAGAAAGATCTTCCTTTGAAGTGCAGCAGCCTGAATATACTAGTAGGTGATTTTTTTTTCTTTCTCCAAATGTTTATTGTATACGATTAAAATTCACGACATTGATTAAATGACCTTAATAAATTTCAAAATGACATGTTTTATTAAACGAATGAATAACTTGAAAATACAATTTCAAGACAGACGATTTTACTTAAAATGGTTTGTAATAAAAAGAAATTTGACAAAGAAAAGCAAATTACGCCACTTATTCTATAAAGGAATCATAAATTTTAACTTAGGCCAATAGAGCTAAGTGGATGTAGAGTTTAATGTAAGTAGTAATATTAGAGATAATTGAAAAAAGTTTTAGTTCTACGATTAATTCATCATACTAAGTCAAAATCAAAGCCATTTATTCAGTTTAGGCCCTAGAAGGGCACTTGTGAACGTCGAAACTACTGAAGTTACCACCGATTCGGAAGTCACCTTCAACTGAAAAGGACCGGCAAGAAACTCAGCAAAGTTACATTTTTTATATATTTTGTTTTTTTTTTGGACAGTCTGACAATGTTGGCTTTTCTCCATTACATGATTATCAAATTTTAAAGATATACGCATAAGCACAAAAATGAAAAAAAAAGAAAATAACAAAAAGAAAAATAAATAAAGAATAATAACCTGAGTGATAATGTAACCGAAGATAATCAGCAAAAGCTGACAAAAGATGAGCGTAAAATCCTGATAAAAAATTATGCTAGATGCTATTGTTTTAATTTGTGATGTCAAACAAATGTCAAATAAAGCTTGGTCAAAGAAACAAAAAATATTGTCTTTGGTATTATTTATTTATGTTGTTATGGTAGGGTCAAATATAACAGCGCTGAAAGTAACAAGTTTGGTTTTCTCATTTCTAATGAACATATAGAACGGTGTGTCCGCGTAGAACATTACAGCAGTCCGCGCTAACATAGTGCTTCCCACAGCCGCCGCTTCTGTGCCGAACTCTGAAAAATGCAAGGACTTAGAAACCATACCATTCCTATACCTACTGTAAATGGTACGTAAATACAAATGAAGTCGGTTAATAAAGCTGTTACTGACAGTCTTTTCCAAATTTATAGAATTTGTAGACATCGTTTGCATAGAATAATTATGAAAAATCCCTGAATTAAAAAATTAATTAAATGCCATAGAATATAAAAATCAGCCATATTACGGTGTAATAAATAAATAACTAGACTAAATGCATATTATTTTTTTAAAATGTACTGTATAATCTTTTAAAACATTTTCCTGTCCTTCATAATTCATAGAAACCTACAAATTAATAATACCACAGGAATAATTAAAATTGACTTTACTATGCAAATATAAATAATTTATTACAATATAGACTCACCATTTATAGTCATCTTCACTTTATGAATAATCGAGTCCACGTGAATCCCTGGATTAGGAAGACTATTGACCATGTCCTTTATCCTCTTGTTTTCCCTTTCTACATTATCAATTCTTGAATTAAGTCCGACATCAGAGCTATTTGCCGTATTACTATCTATCATAAGAGCGAAATTAGCTTGGCCTGGGATAAACATCGAATGTATACCAAGGGTCTTCAATGCATCTTCTAGCATCACATTACTCTGGAGATCCATTTTAGGGATTCGTATAACACAATCATGCATAGTCATTTCACTTATTAGTTTGTCTATCTTCGTGTAATTGATTCGATCCATTAGTTCTAGCAAACCTGTTCGTTTAGGAAATGTAGGTTTTACCATGTACATAACAGTGGTGCTATCATTGTAGGGTAATGCCAACAGCTGAAAATCTGCAAATATTTTTTAGAATTACTTAATTGTAAATTGGCCAAATTGTCAACCTGCATCATAAATTATAGAATCCAGGTGGGGATTTATGGAACTTATTTTTTACTGCGATTTATTAATTCCACTAATTCCGTATCTGAATTGCTCTCCAACAAAGTTTTTCTCTATTCTAGATAAATAAATGTTTTGCTTTTGAGTTAACGATCTATGATTAATATTAATTAATATTTATTCTTTGCTAGGTTGAGGCTAACTACTAGATATGAAGATTTTCCTTGGCTTTCTTTTACTCTTCTTCTTTTACTTTGCCTGTAAAGACTATACAAATAAGGAACATTAAATTATAATTACTATCTTTATTTGAATAGATATGTGCAAACTGTCCAGAATTTATCATGAAATCAGCCATAACTTCACCGGAAGGTTTATAAAAGGACCATCTGTAACAAACAATCGTTTTTAAGAAATAGTAAGTATAATTTGAAAACAAATTGTTGACTCAAAACCAGTCAGTACCTAGATTAAATTAATTGATTTAGAGAAAATAAAAAGTTATATGACCAACCTCCTGGATTTAGCCACCACCTAAAAGGTTTGCAGTTTACCAAAATAATAATTAAGATTCAGCTGCTTTTAAATATGAAATTTGTGGGAATAGTCAAAATTTTCCAAACAATGTATCACACGATTGTTACATTGCTTGTATTCTTATATTATGCTATTTCTATCTTACTTTGCTGTCAGATCTGGATAAAACGGTCGTGCCCATTGTCCTCTAAAGTAAAGAGCGCTGATTAATACCGTTTTTGTAGATTCAGGAAGAGGCTCCATCAAGAACTTGTCTATCTTTCCATTGGTGTGAGTTTTTACCCAACTGAAAAATAAATAAGATTCAGTATATTGGGTTTAGTGGATTGGTACAAATAATGTATCCCTATGGGGATGAAAAGCACATATTTTCACACCTCGAGATTCAGTAATCTGTTGGACCTTCTGTAGATCAACCTGTGCCTATGATTTCTTCTTTTTAACTTAGAAAAAGCTCAAAGGTGTGGCCAAAGATTACAAACACTAAGAATGTGTTTCAAAGACAATGTTTGTGACATGTTTCGAATAAAACAAATTTGTCAATATTGAACATAGCAGGATGCAAAGTGGAAGACTGTTGTTATCAATACCTATAAAACAGTATCGTGACTGACTAACTAACTCACTGAAAATGCACAGCTTAAACCAGTTGACCTAGAGATTTGAAATTTGGAGGAAATATTCCTTGAGATCCAAATGGATGAACTAAGGAAGGGTTTTAAAATTAAATCTCTAAAGGGCTACCCCTTGATTAGATTGCGAGTGAACTCGAGGCGCGAAAACCTAATGTCATATTAGGGAAGGCATTATATCCAGCAGTGGCCGTCTATAGGCTGATGATTCACAATACTTACTCATTAATCATGTTATTCACCTCGACTTTACGTTCAAAGTCCACTCCAAGAGTTTCGCCATTGTATACCTGGCTTAGATACGAGCGGTATAAATTGCGTACGTGCGTGTGCACATCCACAAACATAGCGTTTGCATTGAGAGTCAACGAATCTGAATCATTAGAGTTCAGTAACTTTAGCAGATTTCCGAACTGCTCATGATTCTTCCTATTTGTTAAGATATCTGTAAAAGGAATTGGATTTAGGGATCAGCGTCATCTTATACTTAAGGAAAAAATTGTTTAGGAAAATGTGACCTAAAGTTCACGCAAATTAGTCTTTATTTAAGTAAAGGACATCTAAGTTGAATGCCTCATATTTAGTTTGAGAGTTTAGGATATTTTATATGGTAAATACCAGAACCTAATCACATCGCATATCAAATCTTAATTGGTTAGACAACATATTCTATGTATAACGAAATGCAGTTCTTATCAAGGTACTATCTGAGTGACCAGTACCGTGACCTATATGTGTATAATGTACGATTATATTACTATAATATTATTTTGTAAGAGTGCGTTTATACTGTAGTTTATTTATTTATTTGCAAAACTAACATTATGCTTACATTTATTCATTAGAAAATGTAATTGGTTTTATTTTACTTGTAAACATAACAATTAAGTATTGACATCATTCTTAGATATACTTACCTACTATTTAAATTTAACATTAATCAATAAAGTATATAAAAATAAAAATTCAAATCTCTAAGTAAAATATAAATGCTATCAAATAATGAGTTAAAAGAAAGAAAACAAAATCAGTTATTAGGTACTACGTAGTATTCTTTATGGTCATTACAAGATGGAGTCAGAATTTTCTTTTTAAAAATAGTAATTGAGTCGCAAAAAATATCAAGGTCTGGACATTTAGCACTGAGTTCATTATATTTATTGCAGATCCTTACTAAAGGAGAGTGGAGACCTATATTTGTACGACAGTATGCAGTATTAAATAGCTTTGTTATTTTATTTCGAGGATAGTAATAAGGTACAGATAGACCAATTTGCTGTAATATGTTACTGCAATCATATTTACTGTTCACTACACAATATAAAAAGATCTGGTCAAGGTTTACACGTCGTTGCTGAAGCGATTCAATCTTAAAGTACATACATCTTTGATTGTATGGGCACTTGTGTGAAATTTCAGAACTAAAAAAAATGAGATGCCTGGTGAAAGAACGTTGTATGGTTTCTATACGCTGAGAAAAAAATGTATATTGGGGATTCCATACGGGATATGCGAATTCAAGATGACTCTATTTACATTGAGAATCATATGGTTTTCGTTACACCATTGCCAAATTCTATTAAGATCATCCTGTATAAATTCACAAGCTGCTGTAGAATTTATTGTACGGTATATTTTTAAGTCATCAGCAAATAACAAAAAATTACAGATTTGTATAACTAATCCCACGTCATTAATAAATATCAGAAACAATATTGGCCCAAGAATTGACCCTTGAGGTACCCCAGAAGTAACATAATAAACATTTGAAATTTTTTAACATAAAACCATTTATTTTAAAAAAGCTGGGAGCTTTTTCCATCCAAAAAGGGAACGCTGCCAGCCTGTTGAGAACCTTGCCTTTCGACAGCAGCGAGGGCTTTGAGGATGTTTTCTATATATCATAGTTTGTATTTTATACATTGATTGTAAATATTTGTTGTAAATAAACATAGATATTTTAAAACCATTTATTATTATTATTACTATAAATTGAGATCTTATCTCTAGATATAACTTAAACCAATCCAAAAGTGAGCCATGAATGCCACATAATTGGAGCTTTTGAATAAGTATTGAGTGATCAACTTTGTCGAAGGCATTTTTAAAATCAGTATATATTGCATGACTTTCCCTTCCCTTGTCCATCTCCCTGGATATGTCAGAAATAAATGAAACTAAGTTTGTTGTGACTGACCGTCTGTTACAAAAACCATGTTGATTAGTGCAAATAGTGTTTTTTTATATGTCGTGAAAGTATGGGAGCTAAAATTCTTTCAAAATTCTTTGCAAAGTACGATAAGATTGAGATTAGCCTATAGTTTTCAACATAACATATATTGCCTTTTTTATATATTGGAACTATCCGAGCCTTTGCCCATTCCAGTGGAAAAACTCCAGTTAACAACGAACGATTAAATATTATTGTCAGGGGATAAGCAAGCTCAAAACTACACCGCTTAATGAATATTGGATGAATACCCTCAGGCCCACTACCCTTATAAATATTAATTTTATTGAGTGATTTAAAAACCTCTTTTTCAGTAAAAGAAATGTTACCTAACAGTTATTCGTGTTGTTCAGAATTGTAAAATTAAAATTACTGGGCCTGTAATTAGTAAACACTGAATAAAATTGAGCTGCAAACAAATTAGCTATTTCAGATTGCATTTGAGCAGGTAACGTAGATTTATTTTTTCTTTTGTCTTTAATGTATGTCCAGAAAGCTTTAGGATTTCTTCTAATATTAGACTCTATACTTTGATTGTATTCACTCAGACATTTGTCGTGTAATTTATGACATCTTTCACGTATTATTTCGAATTCTATTTTATCCCGGGGGTTCATATACTTACGATATCTTATTCTCAATTTGTGTTTTTCATGAAGTAAACTAATGAGGGATTTTTTTAACCATTCAGGATATTTCGCATCTTTTTTTATATGTTTTGGTACATGTTTGTTAATAATTGTCATAAGAGTATTATAAAATGCTGAAACCATATCGTTAACGTTCAAATTACAATCAATAATTTCGTGCCAAGGAGTTTCTTTCAGTTCAGCCTTAATAAGAGCAATGTTCGCATTAAAATAATTGTAATCATCCCTACATTTAGGTGATAAGAACTCCAAATTATTATCACAAAAATTAACAGTAAGTAACAATTGAGGATGTTGAATATCTAATTTTGATAACAATTCGAGTGGTTTAGTAACATTAACATCTGTAATATTTGTCAAAATCAAATCCAGTAGTAGCTTAGATTATTTTCAATGCAATTTTTATCATGTTAGGATGGGGTCAGAAAAATCTAGTTTTTTAGCATGTTTGGATAAATAAATGTATTGTAATACTTTCTCTCGCAACAAAAACTTTGTTCTTTAGACCGTAGACTGTAATATAGGTAAAGGTAAACTACTAACACTAAACAAAGTACGTTAGGCAACTCACCTTGGGAAAATCCAAGTGCCTCAGCAATCTCGTCATATGTCTTTCCAACGGAACCAAGGAGAGTCATAGCTAGTAAACCTGTGAATAATGCAATCGTATCATTGTAAGCAGACTTAGTTATTAATAGTACTAGCTATTATTGTGTGTATTCTTTTATAATTCTTTTGACATCCGAACATTTACACTTGAAGTTTTAGGACTTAAGTCTTTTAATGACATTGTAAGAATGTGTCGCGGGTACAGTGGGCTCGATAATCTAGATATTTTAAGTGTTCCTATAGTATTAAAAAAAATGAATCTAGATTTTTTTATTGTACTTAAATTAAATCTATGGTTTGTTATTTATGTTTCTTTCAATTATTATAATGTTTTATCACATACATATTATATAGGTAAATTGTTAAGCTATTGTATATATAGCTTTTATCGCGGGCTTTGAGCGCGGCGACCGAATCAAGAAATTCCGTAACGAAAATAAAACCTAAGACGAGCTGCTCCGAAATCGGACGAATACGTAAGCAGCTGTTTGTGAGCAAGTACATAGGTGTATATGTATCTATTAATATCAAAGAAAAAACTTGAATTAATATCAAAATAAAAAAAAAACTTACTGCATAAATAAAAAATAAATATATAATTATAATTGCATAAGTTGATAAAAAATGCTATGCAATAGCTTTACCGCGGCAGTCCCCGAGTGCCACACGTATTTTTTTTAAATACTCGATTCATTTAGTTGTAATAGCACAAGTTTTTGTTGTGTAACCTAGTTTTATTTTGTTTATTTATTTAATACGTTGTTCTGTTATAAAAAAAAAATCCTTTATTTCAGACCCATTATACAAAACCCAGACATACAAAATAAAATTAAACTAAACGAAATTATTACGTACAAAAATTCAATTATTCAATTAGATCAAATTAAAATAATTATAGGAATTCGCCTTAAGTGGCAATATCCACCCATCGTCTATATATTAGTGTCTGTTATGTGTACCTATTTAAATAAATTAATTAATCTATACTAATATTATAAAGCTGAAGAGTTTGTATGTTTGTTTGAACGCGCTAATCTCAGGAACTACTGGTTCGATTTGAAAAATTACCTCAGTGTTGGATAGCCCATTTATATAGTCTCCTTTTTATCCCGAAAAAACACAAGATCCCTCGGGAACGCGGGTGAAACCGTGGGGCGGAAGCTAGTAAAAAATAATCTTTGACTAAAACATAACTCGCTTTCCTAATCAGTGCGCATGATCATGGGTAAGTCTAATTCAACTATTCTTGAGTATTATTAAAGTAACCTTGTTTTAATCAGTTTTAATTTGAAACAACATTTTAATAACATGGCAGCTACACTTGAGAGTAAGATCCCTTTTAGGTTTTGTGTACTTATCACCTTTGGCCCATTCATAACATACTATTTTGAGATTGAGGTCCAAAAGAAACCTATCCCACGTAAAACAACAAAAAATTACTATATTGTTTGCAAATACAGATGTCAAGTATACACTTAAGTATTGAGTAACCAAGTAATTTTAAAAGAATATGATACTAGCTATTTCCCGCGGTTTCACCCGCATTTCGGGAAAAAAAAAAAGACTATAACCTTCCTCAAGAATTGAACTATCAAATGCAAAAAGAATATCTCAAATACTATAAGTAGTTCTAGAGATTTGCGCCATTAAACAAACAAACAAAACAAACTCTTCTGCTTTATTACATTACTATAAATATACTAAGCGCAACTATGTTACATAATAGACCGTTGGTTTTATTTTTTTCGAAACCTACCATATTAGTAAAGCCTGGAGGCAGATGTATTGTATTACACCAGTGGGCCTTGGTGACGAACTGTCAAGGCAACAAAGTATGAGTCATACATCAGAGCTAACACAAGGTTATATTATATTTAACGGCCTTATCGCACAATTAAGGAAAACCAAAGTAACAATACCGATTATTTCCGTACTAATAGGCACTAAGTACGTGGGTACTACCCGCATTCTGATAATACAGAGTTATCAGAATTCGTTGGTTCAAATCCTACAATGACCATGAGTTTTCGGTGAAGGAAACCATAAGTAGGTACTTTGATGTAGTACTCGCCTGGCTGGATACTACCCTTTAGTTAAAAATCTATCGCCAATCACGTAGTGATGTCTTCCGTATAAGAGCCAGTTCCTTCTAGGATTAGTGAGCTCACCTTTGACCACATCATCACTTACCTTAGCGAGATTTTGGTCAAACAAAATATACTTTTATTTCACTTATAAGTTTGTGAATATCATCAAACGTAGTTCTGGAACTATATATATGGATAAACTTTAGTTTACCGCATCTCATATACCTCCAACAATCTGCCGACTGACTCTTCGATTTGACTTTCCTGGTATGCAGGTTTCCTACACCTACGCTATTGAAGAATTTTTTGTAAATTTTTCTATAATATAAAATTCAATGTTTGTCTGTCTATATGTTTGTAACGTAATGCGCTCCTATATCATTCAGTTGCGCGCACGCACCCGATGGTTTCTGACAGAGAAAGAACAGGAAAAAATAAATAGGCATTGCAACGCCAGGGATCCTGTATTTTATATTATTTATAAACCACTTACCATTTATACCCGTTGGTGATATCACAATGTTATCATCCTGGTTTTGCTTCATCATATTTATCAATATATTGAATCCGAATTCATTCAGAGAATTCACAATTTTATTATTTGTCTCATTATCTGTTATCGTTGTGCTAAAATTAAAAAATAAATATAAGGCAATCTGTGAAATTAGTTTGTTACACGTCATTAGTGAAATCGATATTTATTAGTACTAAATTAGTCACATTATTTGATTAATTAGGATTAATTATTTTACACGATTTGATATCATGAAAATGCTCATAGTAAATAGAAAAAACAATTAAATATTTATATTCCTTTAATTGTAAAACAAAATTTATAATATTTACCTTTTTACTTCGTCTTTTATGTTTGTCTCAGAAGATGTGGTGTAGAGGAAAGTGAGAAGAAATATAATATGCAGTCGCCATTCCATTTTCTGTTTTTTTTTTGTATTATTTTTAAAATAGTTTTTTTTATTAGCTCAAATCGAACAACACACTTTTACTTACAGAATAACACTTCACAAAACTGTCACAAAAGCACTTATTGCGTAAATACTAGTTATTTTAGTCACAAACTCGGTGAGTACCGCTCGCAATAGCAGTTGACGAGTAACTGAGTTATTTTAAAACCATCAATGGTAAACAACAAAACAAATTGTAAACCTACGCAGGACGGACTTATGCTTCCAAATTATTACATTTAAAACTCATTGTTTTTTATCTGTTTCCTTGAATCTCGGTGGACGGTGCCTGGTTATCACGATCCTGCTCCGCACCCTACACACACACACACACATCCTAGCTGTGGCTAGTGCAAAACCTTAAAAAAAAAAAGAGTATGGAAGGATTTCTACAAAAGAATATAATACCTTTATAAAAATATGAAAACATACTAATTTTGTGAATCTGTATATATATGCAAAACTGACAGACCGTTGATATATCAACGCAGAGCCCAAGCCGCAGGACCTAGAGACTTGAAACTTTTCACATATATACCTTATACAGTGTAGGCATCTACTAAAGAAGATTTTTTGGAAATTCCACCCCTAAAGGAGTAAAATAGGGGTTTGCGAGTGAAACCGCGGGGAGAAGGGCTAGCTAGTAAGCAATAAACTGTTTAGCCATCAGAAGAAACCTACCAAATATTAAAAAAGATCTCGCAAATTTATATCTTCGTAGATTCTGTTTCCACATCACAGATCGCTGCCGACCCTTAATGAAAATGTAATGATGATGCAGAATTATATAGATACACCCTGTACTAAAGAGCCTCGTTTTTAGAGTAGATTGAAAATTTAGAGATCCCCATCGTAGAAATTTAGAAAGCTTTTAAAATTTTTCTTTATTCATAGAATTTGGTTAAAAGAAAGTACAAAGAATTGTTTTCTTGAAGTAGGTACCTGTACATTTTTTTTATAAACAAGACAGCTGTCTACAGAGACCTAGTTCAAAGTAAATTCATAGTTGTTTGAGTTGAGTAATAAAAAAAAAACAAATTTCAAGTCAACCATCTAGATATTAGCAATGACAATCAAAGAACCTTGACTCTCTCTTTTTATTAACAATGACTTGTCAGTCACTACCCTCTGTACCTACGAAGTCAATTAATCTTTAAAAAATACGGAACCTCATAAATGCACAACAACAGTCACCCCAGTGCACATCAAAATGTCGGAAATGAAGTGACTTTGAATTTCTAAACAGAATTACGTAATCAAATTAATGTGACGGGAGACGTCTGCCAGCCAGTGGGGTTTAAACAGACTGCGTCATCCAGTGACAATTTGTACAAAATAAATGATATAACTGGAAGAATTATTGAAATATATAATGCACCTTAGGGTTGTTAATCTTTTGAACATTATAGAAGTTTGGAATCAGTGATCTTTATTGTGATAGTTAGCTAGTTGGAGACCTCCTAGGTGGATTGAAAACTCCAACAGTTGGTTGACCACTAACTTACCTTGTGGCCACGCGTGATGCAGTATTTACCCATTCCCTTTCACCCTTGTTCATGAATGAAGGCCTGTGCTCAGCAGTGGGACAAATACAAACTGCGAAGGAAAGGATCCTTACGTACTAGAATGAGTCAAATAGTGTTGAGGTTAGATACCCTGACGGTCACGATGACAGGTGTCACGGTGTGTGGGAATACAGTACAAATATTTGAGTGCTTGGTTGTTCTGCCTGTAAATAGTGTAGAATTATCTGCTTTTCGTACAAGCTCTGCTTAGTTTGGGATCAGATGTGTGTGAAGAATTTCTAGGATATTTATATAATAATATCATCATTAATAGTTTATATATTTCCCCAACGGGTACCTCCCGTAACAATGAGGGGAGATTAATGTTATATTCCACCACGCGGGCCCAGCGCTGGTAGCTGGTCACAATGTCTTTTTTTGACTTCATGGATATGTTGCAGGTTTTCATAGTATTTTTCTAGACTAAAAAGCCCTCGGAGAAGTTTATGTGTACATAAATTTAACACCTACTCATCACATAAGCGTTAGAAGTGTAATTCATATTCATAGGCCCTTGATTATAAGTTTAGTATTAGAAAGTACATGTAGAATGTCGGAATAAACAATTAAGGCCATATTATAGGATCACTACACTAGGGTTTACAGGAACATAATAGTTACAGATCACCATAGTGAAATTGTGGATTTGATAAAAGGAAATTCAATGTAAATAAAGCTTATAGAGATTTCATCGTAGTAAAAATTGCTAGTCTGATCATCATCATATTTAGTCATAGGAAGTCCACTGCTGAAAATATTTCCCTCATGTATTAACTAACAGATTGGGCCGCTTTCATCAAGCGGCTTCTAGTGAGTCTGAACTAGATTGTTGCTCCACCTTTGGGAAGCTATTTCGTTCAGCACTTTCATACCCATTGGTAATTGGCTCTTCGATTTGAAATAAAAAGTACATAAAAGCACTTTACAAATATCATCATTGACAAAAAAAGTCATTTTTTTATTTGGGACACAATAGAGTTAAATGTGTATCTAAATCCAACCTCAGTCGATTAGGGTCATTCTTCAAAGCGAACGATAAAATAAATAAGGTTAACAATAAATAAAAAAAGAAGAAAAATATATTAAGGCCTCGTTGAAGGCAATCCGGCATTATGACAGGTGACGCCGCGATCAAAGCCGCCAGAAACGGCCAGTCATCGCCAAATTATTATCGGCCTCCTTGGATGTCAGATCAGTTTTCGACGTTATTGGGCATGATGATAATAAAATGAATATGACCGCTATTTTTTGTAGGATGGTTATCAGGACTGAGAGGTTTATTGTTTGTATAGTGATTCGAGATATTAGAGATCTAAATTTTTTATCCGTCCGCGCGAAGACTGGGTGCTATATTTTAGGTTGCCTACTAATAAAGACTCAATACAAAATAATCTTCCTGAATGTATAAACTGATCTAAAATCAAACAGCCTACCAATTTACTGAAACCGCTTCATTTCGCAACTCTCGCGCTTCAAAAGAGTAACAAGTCATTGTGCTACGTTATTTACACCTTAAAAAGGCTTTATTAATAAAAGCCCCTCTTGGCCGATAACGGCGGTCTAAAGCTCTGTATTGTGCTTTTCTTGCCACCCCTAAAGCTTTTGTGTGCGTAATAGAAAATATTATGAGCACAGTAAAGTAAAGATACTCGTATTTATGAAGAAATGTTTAAGTTAGGTAATTAACAAGGATGATTATATTTAGTAATTACAGTAGATACACCATTAATCCCTAAATTATAATCCATATCGATTTATTTCATAGCAATAAATGAGTATTAAACCTCCAAGTATTTAAATCGATTAGAGTCAAGGGTTATCCATTTATTTAACTTTATTTATACATAAATCTAGTTGAATATAATTTATTTTAATAGGTACTTAATTGGGTAGGTAATAGAGCTTACAATGCCCTAATGTAAATTCAATTTTCTTAGAATATGAATTATGAGTATTAAATCTCTTCTGTTCTAGAAGATTCCATGTTCGGCAGTAATTAACGAAAATGAACGCTATATTCTGAGAATTAAAATTAATTATGTGCTGTCTCAGAATCTAACTGTTGAAGAATAACTCTAGTAGGTACACAATATTTCTAAATTACATTGAGTTCAAAGAAAATAAACGTATTAGAAAGCTTTATTAATATTTATTAAGGTTTTTTTTTACATATTTAGGAGCAGGTTATACAGGGAATAAAGGCCTTTTGTATACTATGTCTTAAATCTAGAAAATAGAAAACTTTTTAATTTTTTAATGGTTTTTTTTTTAAAGCCTGTGCCCTAGGAGGGGCTCTTATAAAGGAACTTTACTTTTGACCTTTACAACTTAGTTCAGAATGCCGATGAATAATATTTACAGATGGCTAGCATTCGACCCGGGGTTTCACCCGCGTTTCCGGGATAAAAAATCACGTCGATCTGTAGCTCTGTTGCTGCGTGAAAGAAGGACAAACCCACCAAAAAACAAAACTTTTGCAGTTTTGGCTTATTAGATTTTTTCAAATGCAAAAATAAAATCGAAACAAAAATTAATTTTAATAATTTAAAAGAACGTCTTTGTATGTACAATAATACCCTTTTCATATCGATTTTAAGTTTATAGATTTTGAACGAGAAACTTTTAATTTATCAAAAATTTTGAGAAACACCCAACAGCGATCTAAATTACATGAGTCTCTATAACTTATTTTAGCATTATTATGACTGTACCATCTTCACCAGTATGACTTTCAGTATAAATCTGACCCAAATAGAGTAACAAAGTAAAATTCCCAATATAATTTTTATTTACAGACAGAAGTTCAGTTTCAAATATTATAAAATTTTTGAATCATTCCATCTATTTCATAACATTCAAACGGAACGTTGGAAACGTCAGTGAACTTGGAATCTTCGTATTCCAATCGTCCGGACGATCCTTATTGGAAAAGTTTCCAATTCAGGCTAGTATCTACTACTCAAATATAATTATAATCGCTCGACTTTCTCATTTTATTGAGTTCTTTTATTTTGTATTGATTTCGTTTATAGTTTTATTAAGTTCACAAAGCTCAAGCTCATTGTAGGGTGTTACTCTTTCACGAAAAAACTAGTGAACGAATTTGGCACCCAAAGTCAAAGTCAAAGCCATTTATTCAGTTTAGGTCCTAGAAGGGCACTTATGAACGTCGAAGCTACTTAAGTTACCAGATAATATATTCTGGATTAATATACAGGATTTTTTTTATCCCGGGAAAATATAAGATCCCTCGGGAACGCGGGTGAAACCGGGGGGCGGAAGCTGGTAATAATTGTTTTTAAAATAGGGCAAGCCCATACAAGCATGATCACTATTAAACATACTTGACAATTGGCAACCGTTGTTCTTAACATATTTTCAACAAGAGTTAGACAAGAAGGCAGTACCTAATTAAATAAAAACCGGCTAAGTGCGAGTCGGACTCGCGCACCGAGGGTTCCGTACAAACTTCGTCCATTGTTCGTCCATCAAGGGAAATGCATAATTTTATTTATTTACTGTATTTGAGGTTAGTGCCAATTAAGCTAGACCTCTAAATTGTATGAGCGCCCATACAACTCAGAGGTCTTTATTAATTGGCGTAACTATGTATGTATGGGGACACCCTTTAATTTTCAACTTTTTTTATTTTTTAGAATTTTCCCTTTATTTGTGCTGTAAGACCTTGCTTTTTGCCATTTTTTTTTATATTTGAATTGATTGAAAAAAAAACTACTTACTAGATCTCGTTCAAACCAAT
The DNA here is from genome assembly GCA_951216915.1 of Tetheella fluctuosa. NCBI lineage: Eukaryota > Metazoa > Arthropoda > Insecta > Lepidoptera > Drepanidae > Tetheella > Tetheella fluctuosa. Next base: position 14,459,019 of record OX578214.1, read on the forward strand.
TTTCGGTGGAAGTTTGCATGGTAATGTACATCATATATTTTTTTTAGTTTTATCTTTCTCTTATTTTAGAAGTTACAGGGGGGGGGGACCAACATTTTACCACTTTGGAAGTATCTCTCGCGCAAACTATTCAGTTTAGAAAAAAAATATATTAGAAACCTCAATATCATTTTTGAAGACCTATCCATAGATACCCCACAATTATGGGTTTGACGAAAAAAAAAAATCACAGACAGACAGACAGACAGACAGACGGAACCCTAAAAAGTACCCGCTTTACTTTCCCCACGATAGTTTCTACAGATTGATAAAAATCAAACATACCTTGAAAATACTCGTTCACAAACATAAAACTCCATTTTCATTAAACTCGGCTAAAACTAAAATCCAAGCCATGCACTCCTATATCCCAACGGCTAAGAACTTCATAAAGTTCAATCGAAACGTCAAAAACGAGCGTATCACACGAGGATATAGTGTGAGCGGAGCTGACGTGGACTTAAACTATTTTATTGAGGGCCGAGTGGAGGCGTCAATAATTCAGCTAGTTGGGTGCTATCCAACTTAGCTGGGTTTGATTGCTTCAAATTTTAACTGGCGTGAGAGCCAAATATGGGATCGTTGAAATTTTTTCTACTCTTAGACGTCTTGAAGAAATTATCCTATAAAGAATTTTATGCTACCAAATTAACGAAGCCGTGGTTAAACCAAAGTCCAAAATCACTCTCTTCTTCCGTCATAAAATTTCTAGTACCTTTATATCTTACAAAGATCCTACTAATATTATAAATGTGAAAGTTTGTATGTTCGGATATTTGGATATTTATAAGTCCGAATGGATTTGAATGAAATTTGCCGCACAGATAGAATATATTCTGGATTAACATATACATTTTATTCTGGGAAAACAAGATCCCTCGGGGACACGGATGAAACCCCGAGGGGGAAGTTAATTACAAATAAATGCTAAAACTAAACTATATCTCTACAAATTCAAAATGGAGTCGCTTCAACAAAACTTGCTCTATCTATCACTACGACAAACTGCTCTGTGACAAACAAGCGTTGCAGTCGGAAACTGCAAATTGGTACCAGCCTCACTACTTCAGCTTGTAAATCAACCTGCTTGTATACTAGTTAATTTACTTCTGACTATTACTCCTCGGATGAATATTGTGTAGCTGTGGGTAGTTTTATAATTATCTGTGGTGAAATTGTGAAGATGCGCTCATGGTTTTTGAAGATACAAACTGTTTTCTGCATCTAAAATGTTTGATTTTCAAATTGATTTACGCATGCTAATTCTCTACTATAGACTCTAGAGGGCTGATAATATAGTACAATATCATAGGTCTATGGGTTTGATTATGACCAAAAACACAGACATTAAGGCGCTTTTGAGCAACATACAAATTTATAAGAGTAGAAGCAACGTTATAAAAATATTTATTTCACTTAAATGACATCTCCATATATTTCTGTATCCTATCATGATATGAATCATCCTACTGCAGGAGAAATCAACAATCTTCTCAGAACAATAAACTACATGGACATAGTAATTGGACACAAAGGTAGAGATGTAAAAAATCCATGATCATTTATACAAACAGTGGTATTTGTGAATCATCGACGTGGGAGTCTCGAACAAATCTATTTATTTATTTATTTATTTATTTATTATATTGCATTCCATAAGGTAACCTTAGGTGGTAGATTAGGTCTAAGTAAATTTATGGACCCTGTCGGGCACAACAAACATTAGAAGTAGGAGAGAGGAGATAATGTTGTAGTTTTTGACGATATAGATATATATGATAATTAGTTGGAATTTATATAATTTTTGTGTCATTTATGTAGTCATTAACTGTATAATATGCTTTTTTTAATAATATTTGTTTAAGTTTATTGATAAATTTTGTATCTGTTTCGTCTTTTAATATATGTGGTAATCTATTATATATTTTTATGCACATGACGTAGGGACTATTAGAGTGTAATGCTAAGTTGGAAGTGGGTAGCATTAACATGTTCTTATGTCTTAGCGATCGGTTTGTATTTTTTTCTCCACGCTTTGTGAAGAAACTGATATATTTTCTGACAAATTTGCATGTTTCCAGAATGTAGAGGCATGGTAAGGTTAAAATTTTATGTTTTTGAAAGAAAGGTTTGCAGCTAGTGGTTTGGTCTATATTTGTAAGAATTCGGATTAACTTCTTTTGTAGTATGAAAAGTGTGGGCGCATCTACACTATTTCCCCACATGATGATGCCATAACTGAGCCACGCGTGGGCATATGCGTAGTAGGTAGTTAATGTGGTTGGTAAGTCAGTGGTTTTTTTGACTTCGCGGAAGGCGTAAGTAAATTTTGAGAGATTTGATTTAATGTTTTGGATATGAGTCTTCCAGTTTATGTGCCTATCTATAGTGAGTCCTAATAATGTGAATTCGTTGACGGTTTCTAATTTAGTATTATTAATTGTAAGGTTAACGGTTAATGGTGACTTTTGATATGGATGGAAGGTCATTAGTTTTGTTTTGCTATAATTTATTTCTAAGTTATGTTCATCCAGCCATTTTATTGTTTTACTTAGCATGGAGTGTAGCTGCTCGTTTATATTTGCGGTTTTGTGGCATGAAGTGAGAAGGGAAATGTCATCAGCGAACAGTACACATGGCTCTTCCATGATCTTCGGAAGGTCGTTTATGTAGATAAGGAATAATAGGCATCCGATAACACTACCTTGAGGAATTGACGCACTTATTAACCTTTTGTCTGACCTAATATTAACTATTTCTTTCTTCACATAATTGAGGTGTTCTATTTGTACATACTGTTCCCTATCCTTAAGATATGATGTAAACCATTGATGGGTAATACCACGAATACCAATTCCATATAGCTTATCCAGTAAAATATTATATTGCACTTTGTCGTATGCTTTGGTCATATCAAGCAGTATGCCAACTGCATATTTCTTGTCATTTATGATATTACTGACTTCTTGTATATATTTATAAACGGCCAAGGCTGTTGATCGTTTTTTGCGAAAGCCGTTTTGTCCTTCATCGAAAATTTTAAACCTTTCACAAAAGTTATAAACTCGGTCACACATGGCTTTCTCAAAAATTTTTGAAGGAGTTGGTAAAAGGGCAATAGGGCGGTAGTTGCTAGGGTCTGTTTTTATGTTTTTCTTAAATAATGGCTTGATTATGGCCTTTTTTAATAAGTCAGGGAACACGCCTTCTTCGAAAGATTGATTTATTAATACGCAAAAGGGAAGTGCGAGTTCGTCTGCACACTGCCTAATTAGGGAAGGAGGGAATTCGTCTATTCCGTGACTTTTCTTGTTTTTAAGGTTTTTAATTATTTTGTGGGTTTCGCGGACATCTAAAGGTCTAAGGAAGAAAGTGTTTTCAGTGGGGTTCACCACAGGTAGGCCGCGCGGTACGTCGCTACCGGCCGGTCGTGTGTTCTTTTCACCGATGGATGCAAAAAATGAGTTAAATTCGTTTACTATTTGTTTTGGATCAGACTCTAGGATATTATTGATTTTTAGTTGAATGTTATGTTTAGTTGCTTTTGGTCTTTTGTTACTTCGCTCATTAATTATAGCCCACATTGCCTTAACTTTATTTTGTGATGATTTTATTTTGTTAATGTATTGTAGTTTCTTAGCTGTAGTTACTGCTTGTTTTAATATTTTTTCATATTTCTTATAATATTGTGTAATTATTTGATTTTTAGATTTTACACATAGAATCTTCAAAAGCCTTTTATTTTTGCATGACATTTTAATACCATTAGTCAACCAGTATTTTTTGTTAAATGTTTTTAATTTAATTTTACGCTTTGGAATGGTTATATTTAATATATTTGATAATATGATGTTAAAAGCTTCATAATTTTGGTTAACGTTATTATTTTCCATCAATGTGTCACCCCAATTTACAGATCTTAGTGTTGATTTAAAATTATCAATGTTATTCTTATTATATAGTCGTTTTTCAGTGTACCAAGTATTTACTTTATGTGGTTGAGGTATTTTAATATTTATAATTGTACTGCAATGGTCTGAGAATCCCAGTTCTTCCACAGAAACATGTACATCTTTATCATTAAAAGTTGTAAATATAAGGTCCAAGCAGGTTGATGCATTTTGGGTAATACGCGTGGGATTTTTTATATGTTGTGTTAATTTATATTCAGACATAAGGTCTATAAAGTTGTTAGATTTTGAATTATTCTGTAGTATATCTATATTAAAGTCGCCGCCTAGGATAATGTTAAATTTATAGTATTTTTTATTAATGTATGTTAATATTTTGTTAAGTTGGATGTTAAATATATCTTCCTCTCTTCTATTCCAATACATAGCTATTAATAATACATTTTCCTTGATAAGTTCAATTGCACAAACTTCTAAAATGTACTCTAGTGACATTTCCGCAATATCACATTTTTCTATATAATCTATACATTCGTCTAGTAGGATGCAGACGCCACCGCCTCCACGGTTTTCTCGACAATATGCTGCTGCAATTTTGTAGCCGCTAAAATTTATTGTATTTAGTTTTTCATGAGAAAGCCAAGTTTCGGTAATACATATTGCTTGGTATAACATCTGAGTTTGGTTAACAAATGCTTCCATTATGTGCTGTTTGTTAAAAAGACTTTGTATGTTTTGGAACAATATTCTAAAGTGTCGGTCTATTTTTTCGAAACGTAGGGGTCTCTTTATTTTTTCGAAATGTAGTGATATCGTCAATTTCACTCCTTCTATTAGTATTTAGTATATTTCGTTCAGTTTCATGTATTATCGATAGATTTGTGTTTGTCTCTTCATTGTAGTTAATTTGTTCTCCTTCAATAAATAATATGTTATTTCGTATTACAGCATGTTGTCCTTTTTTTCGCGCACTGAGCAATTTGTCACGCATGACTTTTCTATTTTTCCGTCCTTCTTCGTCTAAATATTCTGAGACGTACAGTCCGGTACCGTGGAAATAGTATTTATTCTCTACTAAGTATTTTGCCATTCTTTTGCTTAACAGTTCAATGACGAGAGGTCTAGTATTATTGTTGTATCTTCCAATCCTAAACGCATTTTCAATATAGCCTAGCAAGTCTACCTGTAGAATATCACGAAAAACATTTATTATTCTTCCGTCTAATTCTTGTTCAGACTCTTTATATATTTCTGTAAGGCCGTAGAGTACGATTTTCTTAAGATTACTTTCAGGAAGGGTTGGTAGTTTAGAGGGTATCTTGCTTAGTAGTGCTTTGATTTCTCGCTGTAGTGTTTCATTTTCTTTTTTTAGGTTTTCTATTTTGATGTTAATTGTATGTATATCCGCCTTTCGTTGGTCATTTTGCAAGAATAGGGTGTCGGTTTCTTGTTTTACTTCTTCTCTAAGTCTTAGGATAGCTTTGTTAATTTCTGTTTGAATTGAAGTTTGTATTTCCGTTATAATGGATATATTATTTTCTTTCAATTTTAAGGATATCATTTCACTAAGGTTATGTAGTGTTAATTCAGCTTGTATTCCCGATTCGGCAGTGTTTTCTTTGTATATTGTGTCACCAAATCTACCGGGATGGTTTGCGCAAATCACTCCTAAGGATCTTGCATGGAACGTGAAAGACTGGATAAGATATCAAGTATCAAAATGTATTTTTGTTTAGACATTGGTAAACTCGTATCTGTATATCTAATGTTAAATCTTAAAAAAACATTTTTTATTTATTTTGTATTTTTTATGTAGTTTTGGAACGAGCGTCCCATTCGCGAGCCAAGGCGTAAATGAGAACAGCAAAGGAGTGGAACCGTTCCTATACTTCATCAATATTTTTGCACACAAACATAGGGTATGAAGTAATTATCATTTTCGGCCCCTACATCACTAACATAGCGAGTTATAGTCAAGCATATCTTCAGACTATGAGGGACCAACCCAGTTGATGTTGTTGCCATTTAACTTAAACCCAACGGACTGTGAATAATTTGCTTATAATAGGTACCTGTAAACTGAAGATAATCTACACTAATAAAAGAGCTCATGTGTGTATTTCTGGATGTAGGAGGTAAATTCTGAAAATACTACATCGATTTAAAAAAATACCAATATTTAGAATGGACCTTCAGGGTTGTGGCTACTTTTTATATCGGGAAGCGGAAATTTTATCTGACCTATCCTGTCCTCATTCGATCTAAGGCTTTCTCACCTTCCCGTCAGGCCGCTTACTCACAAATGATTTAAAGCCTCATTTCTGAGGCAATAAATAAATTTGACAGACATTTCTGCTTTATTATTTCTAAGAAATGTATTAAACTACAGAAATTGAATATTTTAAAACTATTGCTATACCTACATGATGCAACTTTGTTGTAAGTAAGTACTTACTAAGTTTAAATTATGTTGCTTCAATTATTTTTATCACATTTAGTCAATTACAATTCGTTGGCAACTACAACTTACAAATCCAAAATTACTTTAATAATATTACGTTATTTAAATGTTGTAACAGCTTTATATTTGATTTATATAGGTATATCATAATGGCGCGTTCGTATTTCCGAAGATATACGAATATTGCCGAGGCTGTGCATGCATACCTGCCTAAACACCAGCTAGTTGTACGTCGGTCGGGACGTACCTACCTATTATTGTTAATTTAAAAATATGTATTATGTAATGTATTCAACTATATACCAATTGATATTTATTGTAAATAGAACCAAATATCATCCGTAGTTTCTCACCATAAAGACAGCGGGTCCAGTAACAGCATACGAAAGAGAGGTAGTAGTACTTCTGCCTCCGGCCTGCTCATAATGTGCGCTTAGCTTTAATACTCGCAAACATGCAATAAGTACACTGCTGTGCTGTTCCAGTGTCATTTATACCACGGGTATCAAATTGTTATTACCCTATTATGCATCTAAATAGTGTTACCCCTCTTTTATGCATGTTTTCCTTGATGTTTATGCTTAGTTAGTATTAATAAATACAGTTAATAGTTACCTATTACCTGATGATAATAATTGAGTAAAGCAAAATAAGAATATTTGTAATTTTATTATCTATTTTTTTTTTTAAATATTGATTACTTTATGTTATAAGAATCGTGTGTTTGGATACGAATTGGATTTGTAGTTATACCTACAATTAAAATTTTTAGGTATTTAGTATTTGCTTTGTATTTTCCCTCCATCGCCCGTCATTTCTTCACCCTGTAGATACCTATAGAATAAAGAGGTTAAAATACCTACTTCTCTTTTATATATACCTAAATAAAATACCAACTTACCTACTATTATTTTATATTATGCTCGCAAATATTCAAGCTTTATTTGAGCAATTTCTTTATATTCAAGAAATAATGTCACTAAATTAATTAAATAATAAATAGTCTCGTGTTGACTATATCATATTATCAAAACTGTCTTATCATATTATTGTTATTATAAATTATTATCAGTAAATAAATTAGCCAGAAGAATTACGTAATCAAACAGTTTTTTTTTATTATCGCACAGTGTTTGATAATTTCAACCGTGCCATCATCGCCTCCGTGGCGCAATTGGCTAGCGCGTTCGGCTGTTAACCGAAAGGTTGGTGGTTCGAGCCCACCCGGGGGCGGGTATTTTTGTCACATTTACTATGATTAGTTAGTTGTAGATAGCCTGTAATCAATTTATGTGTTATTTTTGTTCCTATTTTCCTTATTTATGTGTAGCATAATTAATTATCTTCGAAATTATTTCTAGGAAGCTACGATAATCATAGCGTCCAAGAATTAATTAAACTCAACGCTTTAAAAAATACATTTATTTATTATTTACAACAACAAAAAAACCTGATAAGTGATTTGTCGCGTGTCGTTTTGTTCAACACGTGTAGATATTTTGAGCAAGAACGACATAATGCTCAATGTAACGCCATCTAGCGTAAAATAAACATGGCTTTATGGATCTATAGATCGATTTTACCTAGTTAAGTTTTCTACTACCAATATGAAACCAAGCCAAGAAATATTTACTAATAATTTTTCCATTACATTTTCTCCCCAACTTTGATATAACTGTAGTTAATTTTAACTTTATTTTTAATGGCGGCCGCTCCCAACGTAGTTGAGTAACTAGGTGAGGTTACAAACATTTTCAATAGGTTCATTAATGCTTTCACGAACGGGGACTGGGGCTTATGCGGCTCATGCCGCGACGGTGACTTATAACCTAACTGTGATAATTATGTTGCTTACCACTGCCTGTTGCAGGATTGGGAACATGTTTTATTTATTAAAATTTGTAAATCAAGAAAGACTTTTTAATTATTTCTGCAGTTTTCTGTGACTTTCCATTAATGTTGCCAGAGTAAAATCGAACTTAACTTATTATGCATAGTGATATAATAAATGCAAATGTTTGTGTGTGTATGTTACCACTCAGCTCCGTATTGGCTGATCGGATTTGGATGAAATTTAGCACACATACATAATATTTTATCGATTAACATTTGACGTTCTATCCCGGGAACGCGGATAAAACTATGGGGTGGAAAAAGGAAACTAAAGTCATAGATTTATTGCGTACCTAATTTCTACATGCACCTACTAAAACTAAGTATTTTTTATATTGTTTTTTTTTTAAATAATTTTAACCCTAAAAAACCACACAACAGTATGATGGATTCATCCGAAAATATTTTCATAACGCATCATTTATCATATTTAAATACTATAAAACGTATTCCGTAACATAATGATATGGGACCAAACAACCCTATACAAAAAACATGATGAATGTTTCTGATAAATGAATACAAGCTAAAATTCCATGTTTCTGGACGCTGGCTATTTATAAACAGCCTTAAATGGGGATAATTGCATGATTTATTGATATGAATTCATGTGCATATCTATACTAAAGCGGCCCATCTTTTTCTTTTTCTGTATAATATAATAAAATGGTAAACTGCCTGACTGTTGATATCAACAGCCCAAACCGCTGGACTTAGAGACTTGAAATTTTGCACATAGAGACCTTATACAGTGTAGGCATCCACTAAAGAAAGATTTTTGGAAATTTAACACCTAAGGGGGTAAAATAGGGGTACGCGGGTGAAACCGGGGGCGGAAGGCCAATATAATATACACCTTAATGCTAACTACTTGAATTCAAAATCAAAGGTCTTTTGTTTCGAAACCCACTTTCTGCTGATTCAATCAATATTCATGTTTTTAAGGCGATGACAGCTCAGTATTGATGACGTCATACAATGAGCTTGAGCTTTCGGTGAAGGAAAATATCGTAAAAATATCCTATAGTTTCCCATATAACATTACTTCCCAAAATTGTATCCTTAATAAGCGACACTAAGGAATGGCGTAATAATATGGAGATTTTTTCCAAAATCAATCGGCTCGATTCCCGGCTAGGAGAAAAGATTTTTTTTTCTAATGTTTTAGTTTTTATCAAAATCGGATCCGTGACTCCTTCAAACATTTTATTCCCTATACTTTCGTATTTAGCTACTCATGCCCAGTTGAAAAAAAAAAACACCTGCACTATAACCTCTTACGTCAGAATAAAACTGAGTAAGTAAGTAATCCTTTTTGATATCCACACATTATTTACTTGTTTGTATAAAAAGTATAAATATAAATAAATATTTTTCTTTTTGGTTTTTTAATTCAGTTCATAAACTTGGCTTCGAAAAATACGTTCCCTACAAAAGATATATTAAAAACAGAAAAAAAACTAATTAATTAATTCCTAGTAGGTTAAATACAAATATGGCGTCGAAAATGACTATCAATTAATTAACTCTGCTACCGACAAGGTAACGAGCCGTAGAACGGTATCTACTGTTATCTCTGTCTAATCACACGAGATAGAAAGAGATGTGAATAGCGCTTAGGTATATACTAATTGGACCACCCGTTGTTTCGCTTCTCAATTAACTTATTCGGGAATAGAGATTAGTTTTCTTAATTTATTATTCGTTATAAATGGTAAAAAGGTTAAATTTTAGCTTTGATTTCATTCGTTAGGATCCTTTTTCACCGTGGAGGCTGTGTTTGATAATCACCTCACCATGGTAAATGATGGAATGATTTCATAATGTATGAAGAGTTGTTAACAAACCAATTAGTAAGAAGAGCACAGAAATATTCATAATCGTGGGGTTATTTCGAATATTTGCTCCATCACTGATATGATAAATAAGGTAAAGTAATATGTAAATAAACTTTTTAACATTATAGACTTCTATCACAGCATAATTACATACAGTGGTCTATCGCGTTTGAAGTCGCGCGAAATGCCGCTTTGAATAGGCATTCGTAATTGCTGCATTGTGTCCCAAGCCAGAGTGTATGGCAGTTTGGGCTCGGTACCACCCCTCTCTCACCCCGCAAGCCCCGCACGATTGCTCTGTCTAGACGTGTCCGTTGGCCGACTGTAAGAGTTACATAGACTGTGCTTCTACTATCACTTACGAGTACGTATGTTTTACAATTCAAACACAAACTAAACCTGCATATTCATTTTGTGAAATAAATTTCATCAAATTGTATTTTTAAACACCGTATCAGTTATACTTCAATTTGATTACTTAAATAATAATTATGATGGAGTCGACATGGCTGTCCATGACGAGATACTCGTGAAAGCTGTAAAAGATAAATAGAGTAAATATCTTGATCTAGCACACGAGAAAAAAAACACTTATTTGCTGGAAAAGGACGCACACACATACACAAAGTAGAATTTTTACAAAAAAATCACAAAAAATCGAGAACAACAACAGAAAACGAGATTGACATGTGGGACATCGACGGAGAAACCATGATACCGATATTGTTTCCAGACATGGCCTTATGGCCAAGAGGCTCGCGTTAGGCGGCTGGATCAAGGGCCAGATCCAGAAATCTGAGCTCCAGGAAACTGCTCGCATAGTGAGGAAGTTTTTCACCCTTGACCACTGGTAACTAGGACCCTGTTCCTGATACCGGTGGATTACTGTTTTTACCCAACTGTTTTAAGTTTTAAGTCTATTATTTTATTAAATACTAGCTGTTCACCGCGGTTTCACCCACATTTGTGTGCATGAACATGTCTGTTTGTCCTGAGTCTGGGTATAATTATATATATAAGTAGGTATATATTTACAAAGAAAAGTACTATATGTAGTATATCAGTTATTTGGCTTCCATAACACAAGCTCTGCTTAGTTAGGGGTCTGATGGCCGTGTGTGAGGAATAGTGTCCCAAAATATTGTATGAAATAATTTTTGAAAGAATAAATAAATAAACTAAACAATAAAAGGTATTCTAAGTTCTAACCAATCCAACAACAAGACAGGTGGTGCAAAAAGCACCCGACTCTTTGTTACCAAGTTATAGTGGTAAAAACCTGGACAAGAGCGCCATCTGCTGGCGACAATAGGAAGATTTATCGCCTACTTTCGCTATAGAAGCGTCTCTACTAGTCTATGGGTTAAATTATGAGCGGGAAAATTTTACTGATATTTAGTTAAACAAAATAAGTATATTTTTTCTAATCCAAAAGTTAACTAATTAATAGCTTTAGTCGGCTTGTATATTTAGACAATTTGAAATTTAATATATAAAATTATTGTGTCACAGTGTTTGTCTGCAAACTCCTCCGAAACGGCTCGACCGAAACGGCTTGAAATTTTTTGTGTATATTCGGTAGGTCTGAGAATCGGTCGTAGGCTATTTTTTTAAAACTCAAAATACACGATTTCATGAAAATAAAACGAAAACGCAACGTCACTTTGCAAGTTCCCGCCAATCCTAACAATAACTTAGTCTAATAACTCAGTATATTAATTAGATTTAAAAAAAATAATGAAAAGGAGGAAATATTTTCTTTCAGACACCTTACGTGAATAATAAAACTCAAAGGACTTTGGACGTTTTGGTGAGAACTTGCAAAGTGGCTTTGCGTTTTTTTTTAATTGATGTGATAAGTAAATATCAGTGGTGTGACATTTCGGGATGATTCAAAAAGTCCGTGACAAGTTTTAGAAGAATGGACACCATTTTACTAAAACCTGGCAAATACACAATTCGTGTGCTGCTATTTAAAAAAAAACTGTATATAACACGCTCCATTTCCATGTCTTGTACAGCATCCTTGTCCACGTCTTGTAGATTAAAATCCATAGTAGGTATGTACCTACCGATGTAGTCCTTACTATTAATAAAATAGATATCTAAGAAGATAGTGCTAATTGCTTGTAATCAGGCGTCATAATTTTATGTTTAGAGTTATTCTAAGGATCGGTGTACACACGTATTCTTTACAAGTGCATCAAAGTTTATCGTATGCACAAATTATGTTTTTTTTCTAAAGAACCTTTTAAAGGTTTCATGGACCGGTTGGCGCGGTTGGCAAGATATCGTACCTATAATGCTACAGTTTGTAGGTTCGATCAGATGGCCGTGTGTTATTGTCCCAGAATATTTATTTAAAGGACAATTATTGCCCTAGAAAACAATTTATTAAATACATTTTTTTTTAATATTCTATAATTGAATACAAACTTAATGAATATAGAAATTTACATAATTTAAAGTTCAGTATTGTCATTTAAATATTATAAAATAATACGTAAATGAGATGTGTATTACTCAATCTAATGCCTTAAAAGATCTAGATTAAATTTGACACGTAGATAGATCATGCTCTGGAATAAAAGAAGAAGATTACTCTGCAATGTGAGTAAACCAGATGGAAACTAGTTACAAAAAATTTACAATCTGTCATAACTCGATCACAACGGAATATGAAAACTTTCCCAATCACATACAGTTCCAATTTGTATACAAATTAAATCGAACCCAACTACATATACACGGCCACCCATCCCACGTTACAAAATACGTTAACAAATTAATATTTTATACTATTTGTTTTGCTAACGAAGCATTTTTTACAATTAAATTCGTGTGTATCGAATAATATGTTTAGTCATTTAATTTTGTATCAGAAATATCGACGTGCTACCTGTTTTTAATGCAATTTGGAAACGATGGTATTTTGGATATGAATTCCAAACTGAATAAGTTTGATTCACAATTAGTAATTGAATTGACGAGGATAAAAAGAAAAAAGAAAAGAAGATACATAGGTAGGTAACTAAATTATTTTAATATTGGTAAAGGATTTTGAGCTACATCTAATATTATAAATGCGAAAGTACGTTTATTGGTTTGTCCTTTATTCGCGAATTGACGTGATTTTTGCATAAAGACTTAAAGGCCGGATAGTGACATTAGGCAGACAAAATCGCACGGTGAAAGCTAGTGTATGATAAAATACTTCAAAAATACTCATTATCAGGTTTCCGAAGACGGTGAAATCAATCAATAAATCTATCAAAATGTCATTTTAGGTCAAAAAAAAAATATATACAGATACGCGCTGGTCTTATAGTTTTATTCTAATGTATTAATTGAAATACAACAACTACCGCCATCTATGAAAAGGAATCAGCATCAGCCGATAAAAATCTATATGACGTCTCCCTGACATTTACACGTTCGTAGTCCGATGACGTCAGGAGATAGCAACAAATTCCCAGAGTCCATTAAAATTATACTACATGTTAAAACTTTTTAAAAGGACGCGTGTAACAGCGGGCGCCTGTCCTTTTTATAGTTTCGCTTTTATTAATGCGCGTTTTTAAAGAATTTATGTTTGACATGTGTGGCTGTTTGTTCGGCGAACATTAGTCTATCCCTATTTTAAACAAATAAATTATTTCAGTTTAGTTTTGTTTCATGTTTGGGTAGATTAGATTTATTGTTATTTGTTTGGCAGATTATATTATACCATATAGATCCTACTTATAATATTAAAAATGTGAATGTTTGGATGGATGGATGTTTGTTACTCAATCACGCCAGAACGGGTGAACGGATCTGGATGACATTTGGCACAGAGATAGATTATAGTCTGGAATAGCACATAGGCTACTTTTTAACCCGGGAATGTTTTCAAGATTATCAACTTCGGCCACATCATCACTTATCATGGTGATATTGTGGTCAAACACAAGCCTAAGCAAATTTAAAGGTTAATGTTTTACTTATGTATTGTGTTTTTGTTCTTCAAGCGCTAAGACCGGCTTTATTGTAAAAAGTCTAGTGAAGGGAGAACACTGGCTCAGTCGTAACATTATAGTAAAAACCAAGTTATTATCTTATATAATATTTTGATGACATCTATTTTCAATATCAATATTTTTCCACTTTCAAAGCCAAGGTAAGTAATGTGATTTTTTCTGGGACATTATTCCCCACACACGGCCATCTGACCCCAAACTAAGCAGAGCTTGTACTATGGAAGCCAAATAACTGATATACTACATACACTACTTTTCTTATGTAAATACATACATATATATAGATAATTACACCCAGACACAGGACAAACAGACATGTTCATGCACACAAATGTTTGTCCTGAGTTGGAATCGAACCCACGACCTGCGACGTGATAGATAGGGTATTTAATACCAACCACGCCAACCGGCCCGACAATAAATACTTTCTACTTTTACCTCAGAGAAATAGCAGAGCAGTTCGACTGGGGAAGTACCTCCACCTTACAGAATACCGCAGCCAAATAACTTATAGTTGTGTTCCTGCGCGTTAGTAAGGTCGCCAGAGCTCATCGGGGAGGGGGAAAGGGTCGGCAACGCGCGATTTATAAGCCTGGTGTTGCAAGCGTTCATAGGCTACGGTTACCGCTTACCATCAGCGGACCGTATGCTTGTTTGCCGACAATGTGGTATAAAAAAAATAATACGTAAAAAAATTACACAAAATAATATCATTATTATTTCACATATGAAAGGCATGGGTAATATAGAATAACCAAACACCACGTATTTGCAAAACCGACTAAAATCACGTATTACAGCTCCAGCGCGTAGTTAATAATTAGTTTAATTAACTAACGATCAGATCTGTAGTCTGTATTATAACGAAATATTATCGTTATTATTCCTATAATCTACTGCTAAGCCTTTAATAAAGCATTTGCTCATTAATTAATAATTTATGAGGTTTCCATTCATACTAGACTGAGGTGCACTATATTATTGTATTTTGGCAATATTCCTCATTTAATTTTTTTATTGATTCGTGACATTTAAAACCTATAACTTAATTTATGAATTGAACAGCTATATGACGTCATCCTCAAAGTTTTTCACCGACAGTGACTGCGTGATACTCTTCTAAGATCCACAAATCGTTGGATCAAAAATAACACATAATTACCTACTAAATGATACGTTTATAAATGATGAACTAAAATGGATGGTTCCATTCCCCCGTCCAATTATTCTTATAGCTCGCAGGCAAACGTCATTTCGAAAATATTTTTATTGTTATAACAATTTATTAAATTGCAGCATGTTTTTGGAATACCATGTTATTTTTCTATGAATGGCTTGTGTTTGACCACAATCTCACCATTGTAAGTGATGATGTGGTGTAAGGTGGTAAGAACACAAAACCTAAAATGCTGAATACAGCGGTAGGTGTTCGGTGACAGATTTTCAACTTGATGGTAAAAGGCACCACCGTGCAATGTTGTTCTCGCGATGTTTTCCTTCACCTAAAGCTCGACCTCACTGTAGGATCATGTTACGATATTTGACGTTACTACCACTACCACAGACTATTAAATAGTTACCCACTAAACTTTTAATTGATAAGGAACCAACAAAGGAAAAAACACAAGCCTAAATAGTAAAAATTAGTCAACATTTTACAGTAGCAAACCAAATTTAAATAATCACATAAGATTTTATGCTCTGGTGTGTATGTCACTACATATTAAACAAAGTCCCTCCGATGCGTCTGTCTGTCTCTCTGAACGCGATAAACTCAAAAACTACTGAAGGGATATTCATAGATACGATTATCACCAATGGACGGAGTAGTTCATGAGAAAGGTTAAGGTATATAATTCATTATGTTTTAATGTAAATTGACTGAAATATGATGAGGATTGGTGAAGGGAGCTTTACTGCTTAGTTACTTATTAGTTATATATATGCTTAATAAAAGAAATTCAGGTGTAGGTATATACTATGCTACCTGTGCAAAACCGGGACTGGTCACTAGTCATAAATATTACGCGTAGGTATTAAAGTGCTGTTGATAAAACGCCTGTGTCAATTAAAAACATCATCCTTTAAGGATACTCTAAATGCATTTATTGCATCTTTATCATAACGTGGGATTTAGGTCTCAATTTTACTTGCTCATGTAAAAAAAAATGTTTCAAGCAAATTGACTTAAAGAGGAGATCCTCACTTTATTATTATCGTAAACATAATTTGTCAATTATTAACCAAAAATTAAGATTAAAAGAAATTACTAATGT
The DNA here is from genome assembly GCA_951216915.1 of Tetheella fluctuosa. Taxonomy (NCBI): domain Eukaryota; kingdom Metazoa; phylum Arthropoda; class Insecta; order Lepidoptera; family Drepanidae; genus Tetheella; species Tetheella fluctuosa. Next base: position 14,475,456 of record OX578214.1, read on the forward strand.
TAAAACGTTTATAAATAAATATTGTAGGCCATTCTTCTAATACAATAAATATAAAATGAACTATCCCATCCTCCATGTATGTTTGTTACTACTCAGCGTCGTAACAGCTGAACGGATATGGATGAAACTCGACACATAGATAGACTATATCCTGGAATAACAGCTAGAATACTTTTTATTCCGGGAAAATACCTCGAGAACGCCGGTAAAATCGCGGGGCGGAAACTAGTAACTGATAATCTACAGATACAAGGTATCTATATATACACAGACAAAAAACAAATAAACATCTAGGTACACAATTTAATCCCTGATGTCAAAGTCAAAGCCATTTATTCAGTTTAGGCCCTAGGAGGATACTTATGAAAGTCGAATGAATAGTAACGACCACGACCTGTGACGTAGCAGTCAGAGTTAAGCTCTACACCAGGGGTTACCAAATAGCGGACCGCGGTCCGAATCCGGACCACCGACCTATAATGTGGGGACCAATCTTTGACAAAAAAAAATGTACACATGGTTATTTTATTTAAGGCGACGCCTTGAAGATTTTGGTTGCAAGGATACCGATTTTTCTCAACAATGACTATAGCGAACGAAATGAAATTTAGTGTAAGAATTCATCATGTATTTGACTTTATTTTGTCCATTGCATAACACGATTGGTTAACTTTTATAACACAAAGTAATTAATCAAAAAGACCTCTTTAAAATAAGAGATTCCAATTTTACCGACATTGATGATCGATTTGAGGTTCCAAAATTTCTACATTTATTAATTGAAACTGATACTATAATTTGTACATAGGTTTTATGAAACATATTTGTAGTTTTTATTAAACAATAAAACCATTTCGTGAGAGGTCGCTATAGCTGGGAGCGGGACGCAGCACGTTGAATTTCAGATTTTTAAGCTTAACGCGGTGTCATCTTAATCCGCGCACATCCAAACATACAATAACTTGATAATATTAGTAACATTATAGTAAGATTTGTAGCAAAGGATCTAAACTTGGTCGCTAGTCAAATCATCTACCGACCGGACCGCATAATCTTTTATATTTTTTAAACGGACCCCTAATAAACCTAATTGGTGACCCCTGCTCTACACCAACCGATCTATAAACTTACACTGCAAATAACTTGACGAGAGCATACAAAGTTTATGAACCACAAAGACCTCCCTAGGCTTGTTCCTTTACATTTAAAACGTGAAACATAATATTTTATGTTTAATAACAGAATATTTTAGGGCCCATAATCTGTGTAGAGTTTACCTGTCTTGCCTTTTTAATAAGGGAATGTCTTTTAGCATTAAAAATGGGTCTCAATACTACAATGAGCTTGAGCTATCGGTAAGAAAGGTAAGGAAACCATAGCACGTTGGTAGGGTACTTTGTAGAACCCACTATGAATGTCAGGGCGATTTATTATTGAATTTAGTTTTTTTTTTATTTAATTACCGATTCATGTTTTAATTGAGTAATATATCGACCTCCGTATATGTAAGTATATGCAAAATTACACCATAAATACCTATATTTGAGGTATATAATAGATAATTATATAATGTACCTACATACTTAATATTTTAATTTCAGCGCAAATTTCAATTTAAAATTAAAATCATAAGCAATCAAAATTATTATTTAAATACCAATTTTACTTCAAACATTTTCAACGCAGACAGCTGTGCAAATAATTATATTAAAAAAAAAACAATTGAAATGAATTTGTATGCATAAGTAGGTGGGTGGGTACATTATTCATTATAAAGGCGCGCCGAAATCCAAACCGACAGTCCTTTTAAAAACCATTACCGTACAAAACGAAGCCACTCTATGCGAAACTTTCACGCAGCAATTCATAAGGGCCGGGTTGAGTGCTAGCGATAAATATTAATTACCTAACGATTGATAAAACTGAAAAGCGAAAATTATTTATATGGTATTTAACAACAAATTATTTAGCTAATCTTATTTGAACTTGTGATTTAATGTAGATAAAATAAATAAATATCTAATGATCTAATATAATGTACATTTATACAGTGTGATTTTTTAGTCACCGGCAATACTTGCAGGACTGGAAGTACTCATCAATATGAACAACTTTTATTATCGAACCAACTCTGGTATCGCGTAAAATAAAATGTTTGCTTCATACATTTTGATCGAGTAGGTATTGAATATTTGTAAGTAACAGCTGATATTTTTTTAAATTTATACTACTAGGTGGCACAAACAAGCTTACGGCCCACCTGATGGTAAGCGGTAACCGTAGCCGATAGACGCTCATAAAACCACCGACAAAGAAAATACTATATTATATTTTCCCTGTCAGGAGTATCACTCACGCGTTGCCAACCTTGAGACATGAAGTTGTTAAGTCTCCTGTGCCTGTAATTTCACCGGCTCCCATACCCTCCTAACCGAAACACAGTAATACAAGTGCACTACTATTTCACGGCGGAATTAGATATGGTGGTAGTACTCTTAGTGCAGAGTTCTACTACCTTCAGTTATTCTCATAATAAAAGTTGTTCATATTGATGAGTACTTTTACCCTGCAAGTATTGCCAGTGACTAAAAAGTCACCCAGTATAAATAAATATTTACACCCAAACTGAGGACAAATAGACATGGGAATTGGGAATCGAATCCACAACCTATGGCGTGATTGATAAGGGATCTTACCAACCATATCAAATGTCTCCTAAGAACATTAGCAATGTCAGTGCGATTGCCAATTTGTTGCCAACCTTTATAAAGCCTGAAAGGGTCTCCAGTGCAACTGTCAGAACACATTAATAGTTGCTTCACGATAAATTTTCAGCTTGAGGGTGGTGGCCGGGGAGTACCTACTACAAATTACCCTGCCACCATACTGCGGCTGCCTCACGATGTTTTCTTTCACTGAAAGCTCAAGCTCATTGTAGGATTCGAACCTACAACTTTCGCCGCGGCATCCGACATCACTACCACGGAGCCATCATCACCTTAAGATATAGTTCTGTATCCAGTATTGTAGGTTTAAATATCCAATAACTTATTATTTTCTGCTTCGCTCATGACTTTATCGCTATCCGCTATCAAAAGCACCAAATGTCGAATTAATAGCAAAGAGCAATTCAATAATGCTTGAATGATTTTTAATATTCGAACGATTCTACGTCGATGTATTGTCCATTCATCGAAACCAATTTTTGGTGGATACCAGCTGCTGCGCGACTATAAATCTCCTTGATCAAGGAACAGAGTTTGTTTTTAATTGAACGCTAGATTTAGAAATTATATCTCAACCAGACAGCATGTGTGGGTATAATTACGGACCTGCAATGGACCGTATTTTATGGATGATTTCTTAATATCATAAGTGATTGTCAAATTAATGGAGAATGCAATCGTTTTAAGTAAAACCTATATAGTAATAAAAAAATATAATAAGCATTTCAAACTATTTATTTTAATATGCCCCAGAATTTTGCAGCACGATTTAAACGCACCAAGAACAGTGAAAATCTTTTTATAATACGGTTAGGTTACCTAAAGTAACCACAAAGCACTTTCCAAATAGGACTTCCCAAGTGAAACTTTCCTTGTAAAATAATGCAATTAAATATTTCCGCTCCCAATAATATCTAAGAGGTTTTTCCCAACTTTTCAAAGATATTGTCCAACGACCAATAGTTCTCTGGTCTTTGTAAGTTAAATTCGCAAAGATTGTTTGTATTTGACGTAAAGTTGTGTGCAAAGGAAATTTTAAATTGCTCAAAATTTTTATAGTAGGTACCTAGATTTATTCACTTACGTAAAAGTATACAAAAAGGTCTGCAGGCTTTCTCGCCTCTTTGCGTTATTATTTTGCTTACTAACGAGAAGTTAGGATTTTATAACACACTAGCTTCCGCCTCGCGGTTTCACCCGCGTTCCCGAGGTATATTATGTTTTCCCGGGATAAAAAGTAGCCTGTAGCCTTCCTCGATAAATGGACTATCCAACACTAAAATATTTTTTCAATTCGAACCAGTAGTTCCTGAGATTAGCGCGTTCAAACAAACAAACAAACTCTTCAGCTTTATAATATTAGTGTAGATATTACATATATCTTTAGATCACAGTTGATTTTATGTATGTAATGTAGTTTTCTTTTTTTATCACAGCCGGATGACTCGAATTCGTTTAAGCCATGGTCAATGATTTACTGGTCAGAATTTATTTAACTTTACATCCACTCAAAAATGGTAAACAATAAGAATAATCATAGATACTATTGTAGTAGTAACACGTTCATCTATTTTTATTTTAAACTTCCCGCGATTTCACCCGCGTTCCCGAGAAAAAATTCTGTTCGATTTTTTATAATTTCCTTTTGCACAAACCTTCTCCTGACAATAACGAACACATAAAAGAAAGATTTATCCAATTTGGTGCAGTCGTTTGGAAGTTATGCGCGTATAAACATTTCGGTGATTCATTTTTATTTATATAGGTATATAGAAGATATATAGATATAAATAAGCATTAAACTTTTCAGTTAAAAAGACACAAAAAACTACACTCGCGAGCAAAAGTATGGAATCACTTACTTGGAATTAATTCCGCGCGATCTTGATTACTTAATAACTAGTTAAGAATAATAAAAATGGTAACATTTTACAGGTTAAACTGTTAACTTTAAATTGATACCAAATTCATTTAAATCACACCAATATTTAAAAAGCTATCTCGGATTGAGTGAAGGAGTTAGGAAAACATAAGGATAATGGAAAAATAATTAATGAAAAAACAACAAAAAATAATTAATAAAAAAATTATTTGGCCTTAAAATTAAGTTTCAATATTTTGTGTTCCCTCCCCTCGCCCTAATAACTGCTCGAAGACGGTTCTTCATTGACCTAATCAGCTTCTGAATCGATTCTTGCGGGATACCTTCCCACTCTTCTATCAAAGCTGATTTCAGCTCATTCACACTAGAAGGAGCAGGATTTCGGGAACGAACTCTCCTTTTCAGTTCATCCGACACGTGCTCAATAGGATTCAAGTCCGGCCTGAGCGCTAGCCAGTTCAATGTGGCGATACCAACTTTTTCGAGATATTCAGCTGTGGCACGGGAAGTGTGACAACGAGCGTTATCGTGCATAAGGAGGAAGTCATCACCGATATAACCCGCATAGGGAACGATATGTTCCAGCAGAATATCGGAAATGTAGCGGTCTGAAGTTAGACCGCCTCCTCGTCCCCCGCCAGGCATGAAAACAAGCTCCGTTTTACCGTCGAAGGAAATGCCGGCCCACATCATACAAAAACCACCCCCATAAGCCACTGTCTCAGCGAAACAGCACTGCGCAAATCACTCCCCAGGCCGCTTGTAGACCCGACCCCTTCAGTCACTGCCGTGCAAACACATTCTGCACTCGTCGGACAACAGGACTCGCCTCCATTGCTCAACCTCCCAATCAAGATGGGAGCGAGCAAATTGAAGGCCTGCTTGTCGATGACCTGCCGTCAGTTTCGGGCCTGTGGCAGGCCTTTTTGGAGTCAAATTAGCTTGCTCAAGTCTTCGACTAACTGTCCACTCGCTGGCAGCTACCCCACGAACATTTCGGAGCTCCTGTTGGACGTCGAAACCAGCCAAATGTCGAGATTGGAGAGAGGTTGACACGATAAAACCGTCATCCCTCTCCGATTTGCACCGGCGCCGTCCAGATCTTGGTCTCGGGATAAAGCCACTAGTCTTCCCAAAGCGTTTATAAACTTTCAAAACACAGGACTGACATATGTGGAGCTGACGTGCAAAAGCCCGCTGGCTGAACCCTTCTTGCAATAGGGCGACGATTTGCGCTGTTTCTGTAGGTGTAGTATCCATTGTCGTCCAAGTTCAAGGGTCAAAAGTAGCGGAGATGTGTACCGGTCACGTGTGAAAGCTGACTGATAAAGAAAGTCCCATAACACGTGCTTTTATAGGGGGTCAATTGGCCGCAACTCGCGACGTATCAAGCAATTGATACATATCTTTTTCCTAACTTCTTCACGTAATCCGGGATAACTTCTTAAATAATGGCGTGATTTGAATAAATTTGGTATCAATTTAAAGTTAACAGTTTAACCTTTAAAATGGTGCCATTTTTATTATTCTTAACTAGTTATTAAGTACTCAAGATCGCGTGGAATCAATTCCAAGTAAGTGATTCCATACTTTTGCTCGCGAGTGTATAACCAATAAAATTATAAACAAAAAATTACCATCACAACGACAGCAGAAAAAAAAACAAAACAAAAAAGCCGCTAAGTAAAGCAAATTTAATTTACTCAAAATTCCATTTAAAAATGTACACTTGATATTTCAGCGCCGCTCTCAGGCCGCCTCAAAGGGTGAACTTAACAAAATCTTGTTAAAGTTAATGAACAAACTTAGAACGTCTCACTTAAATTAGACACTTGCTTTGCTCTAGTAGATAGGAGTCTGAGGAAACTACCGTTTTAATAATTTAAGTGTTGATTATAATTAGTAATAAATTTAATTGATTTAAAATTCTACTCTATTTTAAATCTTCCTTGTTGTTAGGGGAAACTAACACAGGATGATTTTTTAGTCACTGGCAATACTTGCAGACGTGGAAGTACTCATCAATATGAACAACTTTTATTATGGGACCAACTCTGATATCGCGTAAAATAAAATGGTTGCTTCATACATTATGGTATGGTCGAGTAGGTATTGAAAGTTTGTATGGAACATCTGATATTTTTTTCGTGATTTACAGTTAGGCCCATAGTAAAAATTGTTCATATTGATGAGTACTTCCACGTCTGCAAGTATTGCCAGTGACTAAAAAATCATCCAGTATATCTCCTTTTAATTCTGTCTTATAAATTATTGCTATTTTCATCTGTTATTCCAGGTAAAAACTGTAGGTATGCAAAGAAAGGAAAAAAAAACAAACTCGTTTTTGCATTTCTAATAGTAAGTAACCAAATATAACTTCAAATAAATTAACTAAAATTGACTATCAGATAGTACGAAGTCTGGTTTAGATTTTGACAGAATCTACGCAGCTTCTTATGAATCATTACTGCCTAAGATCCCATATCCCAGTTTTGACATTTATAAACACCACAATATGGCTTAAATTCCTTTGACTTCGACATGAGTATGCCCACAATTTCTCAACATAAGAGGTAAACCTAACTAAATATTTGTCCGAGAAGTCAATCACGTTTGCCGGTAAAGAACAGATAGTCTAATGTTTACATAACTGCGGTGCCCTTTAACTTCAGTTAGAATAAGATATTCCTATTCATCATGAGGTACTTAATATTTTTGGTCAATGAACCGTCAATAATGAGAAAAAAAATGTTGGTTGAGTGCTCTGTTGCATGACTGTTTACTGACTTTAAAAACACGGTTATTCTCAAACAAAACAGTATGAAAATTCGACCTAATTATAGATAAGGTTTTAGAAACATACCATAGATTACATAATATATAGGTACTAATACTGAAGAGATTTATGGTTTGTTTTTTCGTTTGAACGTGGAACTAGCTACCAGTCGGATTTGAAAAAATATTTTTGTTTTTATTAACCCAATTCTTGAGGAAGGTTGTAGGCTACGTTTTGTTGTCCCAAGAATGCGGGTGAAACCGCGGGGTACAGCTACTAGTTATATAAAGAAATACTTCACTCCATAGAAAAATTATAAAATTAATGAGGTTTAAGAAACGCAAATCCATCAATCGCTTAAATTATTAACATTTTCAGGGCCTTTATTTAAACATTTGAAGGGAAAAAAGCTAACATAGTCAGACCGTCCAAAAAATTCAAAATCAATGTTACCTTACTGATTTTCTTGTCGGTTCTTCTTAGTTCAAAGCTGACTTCCAAACTGATGCTAACTTCATAGCTTCGACGTTTCTGAGCCTAAACTAAATAAAAGACTTTGACTTAGACTTTATACAGGGTGATTTTGTTATCACTGGCAATACTTGCAAGGGTGGAAGTACTCATCAATATGAACAAATTTTATAATGGGACTAACTGTGAAATCATGAAAAAATTATCAGCTGTTCCATACAAAAGTTCAATACCTACTCGACCAAAATGTATGAAGCAACTGTATTATTTTACGCGATATCAGAGTTAGCCCTATAATAAAAGTTGTTCACATTGATGAGTACTTCCACCCCTGCAAGTATTGCCAGTGATAACAAAATCACCCTGTATATGTCTCGATAGACAGTCGAACGTGTGAATACGTCGATAAAAATAGAGCGTTATTGTTCCCTCATAAATACCAATACCAAATAAAAAAGAACAAAGATCTATAAAAAAATGTCCCTTGCTGAGTTTCTTGCCGGAGTCTTCTCAGTCCAAGTGCATTCCGAATCGGTGGTAGAATCAATTGTAACGTTCATAAGTGCCTTATTAGGGCCTAAACTGAATAAATGATTTTTGAATTTTTTTTTTTGAACCTTTTTCGCCTCTGTTATAATTCCTTTATGATAAATTTCTCCCCATTTTAATTGGCTCTGTTCAACAACTGGTATCATTATGCACAGTGGCAGATCCAGGATTTAGGTTTGGGAGGGGCTTGACCCAGTTGAGGGGAGTAGGATAATATTACGTATAATAATTTGAGATTTGTCAGGGTTGGACCCAGATGCTTGGGATTGGATTTGCTACTGATTATGCAAGCACACTAAGACAAGCAAAATAATGCAGCGCTTGCGTAAGACGTAAGGTGTACGCACACTAGCATATCAAAGTTGAATTTGTTCGAGTTCTCTAGTAGCGCGACTGTCCATTTAGACATGCATCTAATCAAAGATCAGGGTATCATTTTGTCGTATTATTTTTAAATAGAAATATCCACAATAAACCGTGTAATTTTTATAATAATTTGAATAATACACACATTGAACATGACTCTAATAACGTGCAGTAAAAAAGAAACGGTGAATTCAAATTGGAAATTAAAAAGATTACTATTGTAACGACCTTAAATTTAATTTGTCTTTGACACAGCTCTACAGCTCTCTATTCAAAGCTTACCATTTATATATAGAGAGTAATGATTTATTGCAAGGTATATTATTTTTTAAATAATAGGCTAGATAATAGCCATCTCAAATTTCTAAACTAAATGATTTAAAAAGGGAGAAACTAATGTTATGCAAATAAAACTTAATTCCAAGATATTTTATTTGAAATAATATTTACAAGCATTAAATTGATTTAAACCATCATAACATTCTACTATTTTCATAAATACCTAACAACGTTAATGTAATTAACGAATTTAAATCCAAAAAAACCTTTTTGAATATCAAAATTGATAAGGTCACGGTGCCACTAGCCCGGCATCTTGCCAGTACTAACAATGATCGCCGCAGGGGGGCTGAGCTAGACGAAAAAGGTTTATTTATTATAATAAGGATCGACTTCCAGTTATAATTTAAAGCGAATGTAAAGCTAATCTTTAATATAAATATAATAAAACAGTAGAATCCGGTGTGTTTGTAGGAAAGAAAAGTAATAAAAATAGAAAGGGGGTAACAAAAGAATGGTACCTAGTAATACAAAAACCAGCTATTTTTAGAATTCTTTTCTGTCTGTCTGTTTGTTGGCGCACATCTCCGGAACTATTGAACGGATTTTCATGTAATTTTCACAGGTAGACAGAGATTAATTTGGAGCAGAATAAAGGCTTCGGATCGGATGTTGCAAAAAAAGTTATTGTCATTTAAAGATTTTTGGAATGAACTTTTATACCTACTGTTTGTTTCATCGAAATTGGCTAACGGAAAAAATGTTATAGAAATTTTATAAAGTCTGCGCGAGCGAAGCCGCGGGCGAACAGCTAGTCAATAATATTATGGGTTATTAGCAACAATGTTATGTGATCATGTGGCCGAATATCACCATGCAATTTGTATCGTATGTATAGTACCTAACTACTAGATTCATTTTGATTTGTAACCAATGGATACATTAATTGTTGATTTTAGATTTGTTATCAAAAGTAGGTAGGTACTCGTGTGGAATTGGGGCAGGTATCGACTAACTAAAGTAACATGCATGTACTTAACATAAAAGCCAACAAAGTAACTTAGCTCCTTCATAATGTAGTCGTTATTTTTTCGCTTGAAGTTTGAATAAGAAATATGAAATAAGTTTTTACATAAAACATAACTTTAGTGAAAGCTGTCGGCCGACGATATGTATTATTATGCAACTATTAGGTTTTGGAGTTGAAAACAATACTAGTATTATTCTTAGATGCTAAATTACTGTTGAATAATAATCGATAACACAATGGAACCGAGATATTGTATTATGAAAATTAAATGTATTAGGTAAATGGCTTATAAATACATTTTTCACTGACCGATTGAGAACGATTACTTTGTTAAGGACCGTAAAAGGTTGGAACGTGTTGGAACCTTTAATATGTATAACGAGTCTGGAACGTAGGAATGGAATCGTTTGGAATTACTTCGGAACACGACTTCAGGAGCTGCAATTTAAAACAAAGTTTCGAAAATGGAACACTGCGAGACTTTTAATTGAAATAGTTGAATTTTTCAAACTTGAGATTTTCAAATAAGGAATACTTTTCTAAAAAAATTAAATAGTTTTTTACATGGCTAAAAAGGAACAGCTCAATCAATAAATAATGTGCCGTTATTAATTTAATGCCGTTATTGAATTAGTATTGTATATTGAAACTTTTCTAAATACAAAACCTTTTTTTTAAGTTTACATGGATAAATAAAGTTCCACGTTTATGAAACCCAGTCTCACTCAATGCATTTATGTTTATTATTTATGGACTTATAGTAAAATATTACGTAGGTAGGAGGAATGGTAATGTGTTATTATCGCCCAAAATGCAAGAACAAAAACAATAATAGCAAAAAAATATTGTTGACCGACTTCAAAATAATTAAAAAATTGTAAGGTGGATTTAGAAATGTAACAGCAATTTCATAATTATCATGTTCTAAATAAAATAAAAATAACATTTTAAAAATGTTCTCTATTCAGCAATAGGGATGTTTAAAACGGCAAAACACGAGACCCACAACAATTACCTTTCGCCAACTGACAAAACATTTCAAATTTGGAAAGAAAAAAACCCGTCAACGGACCTCACACTTGTGAATAATTCTAGAGCCGTGTTCGTCTCCTCCATACATATTTAATACGATGTTATTTATGCCCGGGAGCGGTACACCGGTGGTTTTATTCTCTCAAATGTCCCGGGACAAGAAAAATGAAACAAGTTTTCACATAAATAATACTTTTACCTTAGGTAAGATGTTCTGTTGATGACGCGTTAACATTCGTGCATTATGAGCTGGTTCTATTTTCTTTTTAAAGATTGAGATACTATTACGAAATGGGCTGTACTGTAGTTAGAATTTCCCAAATCAAAAATGGTTTGATTTATGAAAACTGCTTTAATGTTTCTAGTATGTTTATATATTTTTAAAGTATACCTACTTACTTCAATGTTTTTAGGTACCTACATAAATTTTAGGATGTATTAACCACAATGTTTGATTCATTATTCATTAAACGAAACAGGAACAAAAACTCGTCAACTACAAACTAAATACTAGTCAACAACTCAATATTCCACTTTCGGCAATCTTCGACAATCTCCGTGAAAGTTTTATTTCCTCGAAAGAAAACTGGCGCGACGTGGGACATGCGAACTTTACTCCATGCATTATGAATAGGCGACCGCGTGTGTTGTCATGTATTTGGTACGATTTGTCCCTTAACATAACAACGAACCCTTCGTTGTGATTTGGTAGGGTTATATTTAAATAAAAAAAGCAACTGTTTTGACTAAAACATAGTTTGAAATAAAATAACACTCACACTTGGTCATTTATCATCTAAATTTGTAATCACTACACAAAGCCTAGAATGCAACTGCCGAAATATAAAGAAAGAAAGAAAACATTTATTTGGACAATCACACAACATTACAGAGGCAAAAAATAAAATAAAATAAAATAAAAAAATATCACAAATAAATATATACATGTATATACATATGTTTACATAAAAATACTGCTGTAATATTGTGTGATGCCAAAAAGGATTCGACTCAGTGTACTCCAAGATATGTGGTGTGTTCCCACATACCCTAGAACTGATTTTCAGTCTATATACTGATAGCTCGGTGACAGATTTTAAACTAAAGGGTGCGACAGACGTGTTACGGCTTTCTCGCGATATTGTTCCATCAGTGTGTTTAAATCTCATAGTTAGGGAATCTTTTTTGTAACATAAAAAACATTGACCCATTTTTACTTATTTTGACCCCATTTATTCGTAAAAATTGTGCGTAGATTTTTCTTTTTGCTGCAAAGATATTTTGATATACCAAGGTTCAATAGAGATATCCCGCTGTAGTAGCACGTACATTCTTTATGTGGTACAACAACGCGTTTCATTAAAAATAAACCGTATATACATGGAATATAATATACTAGCTTTTGCGTGTGGCTGCACACGCGTTGACGACTTTTAGTTTTGAAAAGTTTTGAGTCGAAATTGATACAATTGAATTTGTTTCTTGACTGTAAGAGATAGAGTTTATTTTATATTAAATCAATCGTTTCTTGGGTTTGAAATGCGGACCTCAAACCAACCTATCGGTAACCATTCCTAAAATAATATTTTGTCAAATTTGAGCTGATAGTGTGGATGAGGTAATGATCGACTAAATAACGGAGCCATTCGTTTCTATTCATAAGTCAAAGTCATTTATTCAGTTAGGTCCTAAAAGGGAACTTATGAACGTCGAAACTACTGAAGTTACCACCGATTCGGAAGTCACCTTATACTGAGAAGAACCGGTAGGTAACATAAGTATATCCAATCAGTTCATTACCCAAATTGGGTGCACAATCAACCTCTGAATAATCCCGAAAGCCTTGAACCGTTTAGGTTCAAATCTGTCTATAGTTTTTTCATGTTATAAACTAACTAACGGATAGACAGACAGATAAATCATTGTGTTTTTTTATTATATATTTAATAAAGAGTACTAGGTATGAAGGCGCGTGTCGATGAACACCATAGTATTGGCGGGTTCAGGATAAATGGTATGTAGGTACCTACTAACTTTTTCACCAAAAATATTTTTTATTAATAAAATGTATCCACTCTTCGATAATAGGTATATCATAATTAAGGGTCAATAAAATCATGTATATGGTTAAAGTATATAAAATTTTGTGCTAATTTAGGAACCTATTTTAAAAACTAGTAAATTTCAATATAAAGCCTGCGGCACTAGGAGACGGACAGAGTTGAATCAACTGGTTGGAACCCTCTGGGTAAGGAACTCTAAAAACGAATATGGTAATAGATTATATGAAAATTTTGCTTTCATCATTCACACGATCTGAAAAAAAAAAACAGTAATTTTTGGTTAATTAATTCGTATCTAGAAAAACTGAATCAGTCCTTGAAGAAGTCAGGGCAAAGTGGACTTCGACCCGCCACAGTTACTAATTTAAAAGTTCGTTCAGTAGAAAGTTAGCTCGCCATTGGAGTAATGGAAATAAATATTTTCTTCACAATTTAAATGGTTGTATTCCTAAGGAGCTATAAAAATTAAAATTTATCTACAAATCACTGTTTGTTTTCTTGTAACGATGCACTTCTAGGAGCACCATTTATCCGATAGCGATGAAATTTTGGTGAGTTATTGTACGCACACCCGCGAAGGTTTGTGTCAAAAGGTGTGTGAAAAAAAATAAAGCGGCATTGTAACACACGCCGGGGATTAGCTAGTAAGTTTATGCAAATTGGGTCAGCAATTTCACAAAATTACAGATATATACATAGATACTATGTCTTACGTGCAATCATGAATATCTGTAATTTTATCTATGGAGATTTTAATAAATGTTTTTAACCACATTTATTTATGAAATACCAACATTTACAAGATATACAATTTTATAGTTTTATTTTATTATCTAAGTTTGTAACTAAGCGTAAAATAATGTTCTTAAAAACATATTTTATGTTGAATATCTGAGAAATATATTTCTAAAACTATTGTTTCTACCAAAGTAATATCTTGTTATTTTTTTACACTAAAATCTCGGGCTAATGAACATTGTCTCAAGACAAAAAAAAGAATTAATAACTGTGCCAGCTCCGAATGTCAAAAACGAAAAAAATCCATTACATTTAAAAATAAACACTGTTTTTTGTTAAAATTGACAAACCTACTTTTAATTTATTTGACTGTCAGTTAAACCCTTCAGAGTTTTCACTTTTATAAATATTCAAGAGCATAATTTTAAACAAGTTATTTAAATTACGCTAATTAAAACAAATAACAATAAGTATTTATGTGACCTCCAGACTAGACTAAGAATTAAATATAATTCTAAAACTATTTTTTCTACCAAAGTAATACATGTCTTGTTATTTTTTTACATTAAAAACTTAGGCCTAATCAACAATGTCTCAAAGCAAAAGAAAAACACAAAATTAATAATCAGCATCGAAATTCAAAAACGAAAAAAATACAAATTAAAGCGGGCGAAACTTCCCGATCCACAACACGAGGCGCTCCGAAGTTACACGAACATTGAAGTGGATTCTGGAAACATTGTTGACACATACCGTTCGGAAAGTTGCGCGCTGGTAATTAAAGCGACGAAAACTGTTTTAAGGAATCTTTATTAACTTACTGTTCGAGTCGATTCGGTTGTTAATACTATGCATGGGAGAGGTATGAACGTGCTACCTGTACGTTTGAGAACGTAATCAAGTAACATTTTACTCATGAAGTTGTAATAAAATTTCGCAAGATACGTTATACAAAGTCGAGTAAGTAAATGAGATAGTTTTATCACGTATATTTGAAATAGGAATTCATTCAAATTTAGAACATACTCAGAATACGCAAGACGGTTTTGGGGAAGAGCTAATTTATTCCGTAAATATTTTTGAACAGGTAGGCTATTCTGAACTTAAACTCGACGGTGAAATCACGCAGTGACTATTCTCTGTCTCACTCGTGAACTTCTGATTACCGAGTTAGCCCAGCTGTATCAAGCTTTTTTATGAGAATTATTTGTAAAAATAGACTGATTTATACCTACATCATATTTGTTCCCAAAATTAATTACTTAGAGTAAGAAATTTGCTATGAAATAATTTAACGTTAGCTTTCTGTAAACATAAAGTCCCTACTTAAAATTCCAAATGATTTCTGATTCCACATACGAAAAGTCTCAATAGGGTCGGCAACTCGGCAGTGCATAACGGCATTATATACGGCAGTGCATACGGCAGACATTACGGCACGGCAGTGTGAAATGGTTTGTAAGCGGAGCGTCAGGTGGTGGCCGCAAAGAGGGAAATTGCCAATCACACGCCGTCTGCAATCCTACATTATGAAGTTACAAGTTTTCATTCCCTATCGCTCGCATACGGTTCAAATGATGCCAACATTTTTATATTTTTAAACGGCGCATCAGTGAATGCGTGGAAATGTAACCTTGGTTGGAATATGGGGCATGTTTTTAGCGGAACTTTGCACTGCTACGTAGGCAAATATAGCTTGAATTATTTTTAGACGATACAAAATTTAATATTAAAATTTTAAAAACCTTTGCTTCTACTGCTACTTAGTACCTACCTACTAACTTAATCTTTTATTTATTTTTATAAATTTTGGACATAGTACCTATTGTTTTTTTTCGCGCGGTTCAAGTTCTACGAACCTGTAACGACCTCTTCAGTTGATCCGCGCGAATTGAGATGGACAGACGTATAGATGCAGGAAAAACTCCTAATATATTTATTTGCCAGAACATAGGTAAGAAAATTTAGTTGTATTATAGTCAAATGTCATAGATTCAATAATAAAATGTATAGCTGATAAGTTCTAGAGAAAGATAATTAATCTCCCTGGCATAGAACGAGTCTTAATATTTATTCCGGATTAGAATTAATCACGTGCGAATTAATCCGAAGTTACTAAACAACAAAAAAATTATATAAATTGGATAAGAGGGAAATAAGATCCATTTCAAACCCACCGATACCTATCAACGAATATACGAAAAAATAACACATTGTTCCATCAGCTAGTGAACCAAACAACCTTGGCCTTCAGAACAGTATTAGCCAACTGGCATCCAATTCATCATCGTAAAAGTCGAGCTGAGATCGTATCGTCAGTCGCTCAACTTTTCCTATCCCACGATGAAATATGATCCTAAATATTAACATTGGAAAGTCAGAAAATGGCTACAATATACCACTTTGTGCAGATGGCGTGATAATATTTGCTTGGAACTTTGTTTTATTGGATTCTTACGGTGATTTTTGACGTGTTTTTTTTTGTTTATGTTTAAATTAAGAAAGCCACATATTGTCCAATAAAATCCAGTGTTACAATACATGTTTTTAAAGAAGGCTGTCACAAATAGGTCCTCCAACTCAGCACCAAAATACGGCGATAATGCCAAAACTTTATTTATGGTTTTTTTTTTTATTTACTGCATACCATAAGATTTTTTTTATGCAGATTTTAGTTACTATTATTGCCCATTGAAGTAGCTGTTACTTATATATATATTTTGAAACTAGTAATTAGAAAACGATAATTAAACTTAATTTAAGAGAAGTCAAACAAGATTAAGAAAAGAAAGGAGATTATCTACGCAGAAGCATAAACTTACTAAAGAGTCATACAAGCACTCAATCCTTTAAATCACATAAGCAAATAAGCAACAAACACCAGCCAAAACACTTAAGCAAAACACTTACATAAAATTTGTAAATCCAGCTCACCCGACACGCTGACACAGTGGCAGTGCTACCAACTTGAAGGAATAAATAACGAAGGCGTCAGTTCCGGTTGCGTTCGGGACAACTTCCTGTTTAACTGAATTAAAAGCTTCGACTCCAGAGTTGTGTCTTACTAACGAACGTGTACATGGAACGTACTGGAAACGGTAGCATTACGTATTGAAATAAATGGCAGATATAGATTGCTATGTGGAGGCAGCCGAAGGTATTGGATCCGGCTGTCAATTACGCAATGTAAGAACGCACTTTATCTTCATCTAAATAAGCATTAACAATTTTTTTTGGCTTGAATTTGACCTTCGATCTGCCAATAAACGATGATCACAAAGGCAAAGATGGATTGTAGGATTTAGGATATAAAGGCGCCAGACGTAAGTTTGACTTATTTGAGTTGATAAAATAACGTATCATCCGTAAGTTTGGTACAACGACCTACCTACCTACGAATGGATGCTTATCTAAAATTAAATAATGGGAACTGTGGAATCAGTAGTTCTTAGTAGAAGAAGTCTCCAAAAACTCCTCTACCCTGAAAATATGTCATAAAAGTCCTATGGCAATTAGTGCTATGGAATAATAGCCAGCAATCGATCGCTATTCCCCACACGGAATAAGTGATCCTAACTCTAACAGCCTATTCGTTGAGTAACTCTGTTTTACATTCCCATCTTAAACTTTGAGATAAGTTTGATACAAACATTAGTGGTGTAAAAGCTTTGGAGTCTCTCTTCTCTCATTTGAACTAATGTCTTTGTATATATGCGACGAGTTGTTACAGGTTTATGTTAGCATTCTGCCGGAAAGTTTGTAGACAACCTTGGTGGTCACTCGCAGCACATTTTAGTTTTCATTCTTGATTTAATGTCAAAATCATTTATTCGGGTTATGCCCTAGGAGGGCACTTATGAACGTCGAAGCTACTGAAGTTACCACCGGTTTAAAAAGTAGCCTTCAACTGAGAAGAACCGGCAAGAATCTCAGCAAGGTTACATATTTTATATAATCAGATTATGTTGACTTTTATTTTTCTTTCAAATGTTTAAATTAATCAACGACGTCAATAATGCTAATAATTTAAGCGATTGATGTGTTGCCGGAAGATTACGTAAGCAGCGAAAAAACCTTAGTATAGTTTCGCGTTTTTTTTAATTGAATCCTCATTCCTTTTTTTAATTTCCTGCAAGCTGAACTGCATACCTACTTGTTTTCACAAAGTAAAAACGGCAATACATAGTATTTAGTTAATGCGTCTAAGTTCATGAATGAGCAACAAAGACTTGAAAATACAATAGTTACATATATACAATTTTAGCGGTTTTGATTAAAATTATTCAAAAACTGTAAGTACAGCTCTGTTCCACTAAATAGGTTAAAACTATAGAACCAGTAAAGATAGTATATCTTAAAATGATTGTGTTAATAAAGGCAACTTGAAATAGGAGCATGTACAAAAGGCGCTGTGTTTTGTTGCAAATATTTAATTACATAAGACGGCAGCGGACGGCCAGAGACGGCAAGAAACGGCAAACGGCCCGGGGTTGTTCGTTAGATACGGCAAATCGAGTTGGTTGCACTTGTCGCCTAGAGCTTAATATTATCAACGAATAAAATGAGAATGTTTTTATTTGTATACATACACACAATTAGTTAACGAGATTTTTCTTTTCTTATTTTGTTTTTAAAAGTTTGTTTCTATCGTGGGTGAGGGTAACAATAATTTGTTTAAAGTAAAAGGAGAAAAATGGAAAAATATTCTTTATGTTTATTCTTAGGCAATTATTAGTAATCTGTTGAAAATAATTCAGAATTTACATTTTTACTAAAATGTTATCTTACTTATTATATACAATAAATGTGAACGTTTGGATGGATGGATGGATGTTTGTTACTCAATCACGGCAGAACGGGTGAACGGATTTGGATGAAATTTGGCACAGACACAGATTATAGTCAGGAATAGCACATAGGCTACTCTAACCCTCGGGACCAATGTGAGTTTGTTTGTTTCCTTTTCACGCCATAGTAGCTGAACCGATCGCGATGAAATTTGGTATGCAGATAGCCTATGGCATGAAGGCAACTTTCTTTTTCTCGGGAACATGGCAGAAACCGCGAGGGAAAGCTAGTAACACGTAAAAGTGAGCAAAGCCAAATTCAATGATACAAAAATTCAAGTAAATGTAACACTAAATTGGAGACACATACTAGGTATGTATAATGATAGAATTGAAGTAAACGGGTAGGTTAACATGAACGAGGAGCAAAAGTAAACGTGACATCGCAGCATAAAGGAGGAAATTACCAGGGGGGTCAACCAGGAAGCGTCTCGCTCCAACTCAGGGGTCATCAACATTTTCCCAATGAAAAATTACACCTCTGCAATTTTTCTCCACTTTTAATTTTATATTGCACCTTTCGTTTTAAAAATGGAAATAAAGTAGAAACATCTATTTGTGTTATGGTTACATTAAAAATGTTGGAGATATTAGTCAGGGTTAACATAATCCATTTTAACTGTTGATATTCAAACAACATTTTTACAGTTTAAAAAAGATAAATAAAAATATGCATGGCATAGTACATGATAGCTAGAGAAATAAAAATATTCCATTTTCAAAAATAGATTGTTTATTAATTACTTAGTTTATTTTTATACCGACCGGTGTCAAAATGAATATTCAAATTTCGAATGTTCACGGCGTCTGTACCAATCGAAAATTAATAACGGCATTCGCTCGTTGTTTATTGGATGCACTAATCGGATGAGTTCGTCGCCCGTCGGCTTTTGGCGAATAAGCGATGTTTCCCATTTTGTTTTGTTTTAATTGACGTCACGCAGTCTGAATTTTCTCCATTGGATTAAAGGTTACTTTATACTTAATGCTGCACTAAGGGCCACTGGCAGAAGCCCGGGTTATCTTTTTAACTCAGAGTTACCTGCTCATCAGAGGTTAAACTGATAAATCGTCTTGCGCCACCAAGAGTTAGTAACAAGCCTTCAGTTAACGCTTTAAATATTTAACCCACCAAACTTGAAGGGTTAAGTCGCTAACTCTCCGTCAGTAATGTCAAAATTCATTGATGTTGAGAAACAATATGCCTGTACCTCCAATAATTTTGTGTAATTAAACAATGATAGATGAATTAGGTTTTTTTAGGAGGTTAGCTCCATCGGTTTTTTATTTTCAATGATGATACTTATTTACTATATCACACAGAAGAAAATTGTCGCTACCTGTGAAATTCGAAGCACGAAAACGTGTTTTTTTTTTTCCATTTTACGTTAAATTGGTAAATCGTGTTAGGTACAATCTAGGAAATCACCCATACCTAATTTAGTTTAGCAAGTTCAATAATCTGAGCACCAAAATAAATAACACGGCAAACGTCGTCGAATCTATCGATCGATAACTCAAATATTGAGCGATCCAAACGGAATGTCAATCAACAAAATTCAAAAACTATATACGTGAGATAGTCTTATGCAAGTGCAGTAGAGTAAAAGATATGGGTAAACATTGTCATTCATTCGTTCGCTTATACATATTAGGTCGGGTATAAAACGAACGTCATAGTGCGAGATTGATACTAAAAGTGGCTAGAAAAAAAAGGCTGTCAGGTTAGCAAAGGGTTAGCTAACTCCGAGCTAGTTTTCATCATCGCAATACATTCTTTGTGTTGAATTTTTAACATTTTAATAAGCACCTGGTATCCTCTGCAAGTGGGCCTAAGAGTCGTCAATTAGGTTTAAAGATTTATATCTCTAGATTTGTCCCTATCTATAGTTATTAAAAGAACAAAGATGGATATACTTTTATCAGCCATTAACTTCTAATATACGTTATGCTAAAGCTCTACTTGTTATGCTTGGAAAAAATGCTATAGATGATGTATCCATATTGCGAAATCAGACATAGGTACCTATTTTAGATTATATTCGTGCTCACTTGTCAAACAAAGCAATTTGCGTAAAATACGAGACCTACCTATACCAAGACATATCTTTTAATGCATATTAAATTACAAGAGTAATATAAAATTAAATTATATTTGAGACTAGCTTCCGTCTCGCAGTTTCACCCGCGTTCCCGAGGGATCCTACGTTTTCCCGGGATAAAAAGTAGCCTATAGCCTTTCTCGATAAATGAGCTATCCAACATCACAAGAATTTTTCAATTCGAACCAGTAGTTCCTGAGATTAGCGCGTTCAAACAAACAAACAAACTCTTCAGATTTATAATATTAGTATAAAAGAGCTATCTATAACTTATTGAGAAATTTCATACTAATAAGACTAAAACTTGGTTTAAATGTTAGATAGTTAAATCTACCAATCTGTAACTGACTCCCATTTTAATTAACCGAATTGTACTGAGCGTGGAGAAACATTGAACTCTCTCTTTGTGACTACTAACTTATAATGATGACGTCATACATTCAACAAATTCCATATATACATTATCTTCGCAATGTTAGTTCCTCTGCGGTTCCTTCACACTTTTTTTCCTCTATTCGTAACAAATAGCTTCATCAAGTCAACCCTTCTACCGCTGGCTGTGTGCTAACTGTTAGCCTATCGCACGTACTTCATTAACCCTCTCTCACTACATTTGAGTTCGGTTAATCGTTCGGAATGCTGAGTTATGTTCTGTGTGACTCGATGTTGAATAGTGGTGTAAATTTAATTTACAAGCTTTAAAAAAAATTATCGGCAACAGTTCAAATTTTTAATAAACTATAGGTTTAAAATGAAATGCTAGGCATTATTCAATATATCGAATTTTACAATTTACCATTAATAAAACAAAAGTTAAGTAGTACAATAATATAGAATTAACAAGTGCATTTCAAAACCGGTGGTAGAATATATTGTAACGTTCATAAAAAAAATTATATAGTACAATTGATGAGCTTATTTTTGACCACAATCACACCATGGTAGATAAGTAATAATGTGGTAGAAGGTGGTAAGC
This sequence comes from Tetheella fluctuosa, assembly GCA_951216915.1. Classification (NCBI taxonomy): domain Eukaryota; kingdom Metazoa; phylum Arthropoda; class Insecta; order Lepidoptera; family Drepanidae; genus Tetheella; species Tetheella fluctuosa. The sequence continues at coordinate 14,497,293 of OX578214.1, forward strand.
ATACAAAACCTTTATTGGAACAGGCATAGTGACCTATGTTTACAAAGAAGGGGTTAACTTCATTGTCTGCCCCATTTATAGATGGCAGTCTGCAGTAAATTATCCAAAAACGAATTTTTGGACCTTCGGATTCCCGTGTCCAGCTGAAATTCATATTAAACGCTCCCAATTCAACTCTTGTACCATCTTGTCCCAAAATTAGGAATAGTCAATGACGTGGCAAAAATATTAGGTATGGCTAATCTCTATATATCTATATCTTACTTCATATCCTAACTTAATATTATAAATGCGTATGTAAGTTTGTTTGTTTGTTACCTTTTCACGACTAACTGCTGAAACGATCGCGATGAAATTTGGTACGCAGATAGCCTATCGTATGGAGGAGGACATGGGCTACTTTTTTTCGAGAACGCGGGTGAAACCGCGGGGGACAGCTAGTTCTAAATATTATAAACGTGACAGTTTGTGAGGATGTGTGGATGGATGTTTGTTACTCACGCACAAAAACTACTGACAGGATTTGGATGAAATTTGGCAAACAAATAGAATATATTCAGGATAAAACATAGGGTACTTTTTATCCCGGGTAAACATAAGATCCCTCGGGAACACGGGTGAAACCGCGGGGCGGAGCCAGTACCTATATAAAATAAAATCGTTACACCATTTATAATTCAAGAACTGGACTGATTTTTATGATCTTTCATTTGTTGGATCTTTTGCCGCCCCGAACATCATTTTTTTATATCGGAAATGTTGATAAAACCGGGGGGTAACAGCTAGACTAATATAAAATAGCGTGCATGTACGACATACATTTCTGAAGCATAGAAAGGGCTGTCGTCAAAATTAGCCAATGAAATATTAAATATGTTTTTTTTTTTTTATTAAATGGAGAATGTCTAACGTCTTCCCTTCCTTAGTATCTATGTTCTTGCTAATATTATTGCTCAATTACAACTTAATGGCTAAATGGATTTGAATTAAATTTGGGGCACAATTAAACTATAGAATATAAAAAAATATAGGATTCTTTTATTCCGGAAAAACATGTTATCCCTCGGGGGTAAAACAGTGAGGCAGAAACTAGTAAGTTAATATTACGATTTATTATTTACGAGGAACAAACTTTCTGTACGAGCTGGTTTTAAAACTTAAAAATAGGATCAAAAGATTCGTTTTAGTTAAGTGCCATAGAATTTTCGTTTGAGTAAAACATCGTTAGCAAGTTTTATAAAATTCAAAGCCCTGTAAAGTTTGGTGAACTTGCCTTGGGGTGGAATATGGTTTCATGTCTGGTTTTAAGTCTAGGTGAAAATAAAATAGGGGTAGTACACAAATATAGATTAAAAAATAAAATTACAGGGGCACTAAGTTTTCAGACAAACTAAAAGTGTAAAGGTCGAAAGACCGCACCAGCCATATGTCTATGTCCAAACAAATATAAGCAACACATTGGCATACTCTAGCAAATGTCCATAGGCGACAATAACCACTTACTACTACGTAAACTGACTAACTGCTTGTCAACATAAAAAGGTAAAATTAAACGTTGTATAAACAAAAAATTCAAGTTGATAAACTCCGTTTAAACAGTTATTAATTTGGTATTTAAATGTCTATTGCTTATACGGCAGATTAAAATTGATGAACTCCAGCCATAATCTAATAACCAGTAAATTTTCATAGAACACTGCTGCGCTATAAAAATACCATTGTAGAACAAAAGCAAAAAGTGCTTGAGGACGCTGCAGCGCTTCAATTAATCAATTAGTTTGATGGCGTAGCATAAAGCGACAAAAGTTGATAGTGTACCCAACCAGCTCACCATGATCAGCCCTGCCTTTACGTTTATATAGAAATCGGCAAATGCTTTGGAGGGAAATAGTTTTTCAAGGGTCTTGCTTAAATGGATGAATTAATACTCAGACTTCTGATTGTTTTACGTGAATGTCGATGAAGTGCCCTTTTCTGCGTATTTTTTCTAGATATTACTTTTACTTGACATTTTCTCTTAGGGGAAAAATAATTTTAATGGAGAACTTCAACACATTTTGTTTTTTAAATGATATTTAGTAGGTAACTATTCCGTTTTACTGAGTAGGTATCCGAAGAAACTGAAACTTTTGTGTGCTTTGTAGTCAAACATAAGAGTCAAAATGCAAAAAAAATGTACATCTATACTATAATATTATAAAACTAAAGAGTTTGTTTGTTTGTTTCAACGCGCTAATCACAGGAACTACTGGTTCAATTTAAAAAAAAATTTCAGTGTTAGATAGCCCGTTTATCGAGGAAGGCTATAGGCCATATTTTAAGCCCGGAAAAATACAAGATCCTTCGGGAACGCGGGTGAAACTGTGGGGCGGAAGCTATTTATTATAAAAACAATATGCATGTGTGCTATATGAAAAACAAACAATACAAAACAAATCAAAACAAGACTCTAATATCATTAAAGTAGCTGTCTTCCTGACAAAAACAAAGGCTTCAAAGTCGGAAATAAAAGCCAACTACTTCCAGTCCGTATTGGAGAAAAAGACGATTCATTTGCTGCTGGATTGTTCTGTTAACAGATTCGAGCTTCAGACGAGATTGAGCATTGTCATTTTAAATTAATCTTTGAATATGGAATGATGGATTAATTCTTTGAGGCCATTACTTATATTGCCATAGACATTAGTTTTACTATGGCTAGCTGAAAAGTATAAATCTAGATAGTTACGTCATCCTCAATAAAAAATATAGACAGAAATATATTAGGTAGGTAAATTTAAAAATAATCGTGTAACAGGCATTGTAAAATAAAAAACCGGCCAAGTGCGAGTCAGACTCGCACACTGAGGGTTCCGTACAAACTTCGTCCATCGTTCGTCCATCACGGGAAATGCACAATTTTATTTATTTACCTTATTTGAGGTTGGGACAATTAAGCTAGACCTCTAAATTGTATGAGCGCCCATACAACTCAGAGGTCTTTATTAATTGGCGTAACTATGTAAGACCTTGCTTTTTGCATTTTTTTTTGAAGTGAAACTTCTTTATCGGGGTTGGAAAAAAATTTAGTGTAACATTTTTTCGTTACGCGTCACATTCTTCCGTTACGCGCCATCGTATGAAGTTAGCTATGGCAACCAATGTTTTTTGCTAGCTAACTTCTTTATCGACGTATGGGAGAAATTTTTATGTTTTCCCGTATTTTGGAAGGCAAAGGGTTCTAGCTCATACAGCCTAGCCATTTATCTTATTTATCTTCTTAGTTTTGAATTAATGTCTGACATCTTAAAATATAAAGGTATGAAGTTAGCTAGCGAAAAACATTGGTTGCTATGGCAACCAATGTTTTTTAGTAAGCGTTGCTTCCGTCAGAATTTTAATCAGGGACTTTTCAGAAGTTTCACTTCTACCATGTGTGACTTGCACACACACACACTTTTTTTTATATTTGAGTTGAATGAATGACAGGTAAATTGTGAAAAAAGTGACTGTGCAAAAAACGGAACCCTTATGGATTCGTCATGTCCATCTGTCCATCCGTCTGTCTGTCTCCAGGCTGTATCTCAAGAACCACGATAGCTAGACATTTGAAATTTTCACAAATTATGTATTTCTGTTGCCACTATAACAACAAATACTAAAAACAAAATAAAATAAATATTTAAGGGGGGCTCCCATACAACAAACGTTATTATTTTGCCATTTTTATAGATAATGGTACGGAACCCTTCGTGCGCGAGTCCGACTCGCACTTGGCCGGTTTTTTATACTATTTATATATTTTAGTTTTGTTTGCTAATACGTTTTTAATTATAATTTAATTAAGTATAAAATTATTATGTACCTACCTATCATTTGCAAAGAACAACACAAAATCATTAAAAATAAGGTAGATAAGTACGTAGGTACGTAAGTCATAAACCAAATAAAATGTTTGTATATTTTGTAATAATAATTTTATGTTTAGAAACTAAACATAATGCTATTATTATATAATGTACTTATCAATGCAAATAAAATGATAAATACACCAATGCATCACACAAGAACAAAAATACAAAACACCGCCATCTATCGATCAATAACGCCAAACTATTTGACAGGAGCTACATAGCTCAACCTGAATACAGCCGCGGGTCATTTAGGCAGATAACGCACAGATTTATGCGGAGTGATTTTTAACCCCTTTATAACGGTAAATCTGAGTGAACACGTGATAAATGATATGTTCTGGGCCTAAATTTGTACGTTACGCGTCAGTTTTTATCGGTGTTATTTTTTGACCTTATCATGTTGAGCGTGATTGTTCAGTTTTCATTGATTTGGGGAAAATTTAAGTATGTTAGGTACTGTATTTACTGTATACTTGATTTTGATAGATAATAAAGTAATATGCGTCGAAATAATTCCATCTCATTTTATTAGCACAACAAGTTATTCTATACTAGCTGCCTCCCGCAGTTTCATCTGCGTTTTTGGAAAAAAAGTAGTTCATGTCCAGAAGGACAGAGAACCATACCATAGGCTATCTGCCTGCAAACCAATTTCATCGCAATCGGTTCAGCGGCTTAGGGGTGAAAAGGTAACAAACAAACTCGCATTCGCATTTATTTATTATTTATTAATAATATAATAATAAAGTTAGGATGGGGACCATACACCTTAAACAACGCATGCTTAAATATCTTTTTTTTTCTACAAAATGTTGTAATAAATAAATTCCAAATTCAGAAATCCCCAATGACTCACGCGCTTCAACTTTACAGCCGGTTGTAAAACGCATGTTGCGTGTATGACGTCACCCTATGGTTTGGGGTGAAAAGTACCAAAACCCAAGGGAACAATAAATAGGACAACTTTATTGCATACACCCATGATATCTAGTTTTGAGTTGCGTGACTTGATAAAAAGTATTGTGAAGTTTTTCGTGATGGACGTTTTTAGGTCATTTTGTATAGAATACATAACTGGAATATTTCCAGTTATGGCTATTTACATCTTTACAAAACAAGTGCGAAGCAACTGCGGGGTAGAAACTAGTTTAGCATATTTATATTGCAACTAGCTGACCCTTTTCTGTACTTGGACAACAGCGCCACCTACCGGGTCCAACTATAACTAAAAATCATACAGGTGAGAGTATAAGTACAAAAAAAATATCAAAATCGTTCCGGTCACCTACACCGCGTCCCTTATCTCCCGCATCCGCAGGCCAAGGTTCGCCCTCAGCGAACCAGACGATGCCACCACCCTAGCCCAGATCGAGGCTGATGAAGCCCGGAAACAAATACAGATGCGTAACCGTCAACCACGATTTCGTCCTCGCCGGCGAGGACCTTCGCGACGTCCTTCCCAGTCTCGTCCCTTTTAAGCGGCCCGAGCTGCATATTAGCAATCCGACCGATCCCCAAATAATATATATTTGCATGTTTCTCCCCCCCCCCCCTATATTCCCCAGGCAACGTCCTGAGCCGAGGTCGAGCCCCACAGGGGGCACCCTCAGGCTACCGTTGCCCTAAATCTATTTTAGTTTTTAAGTAGCGGTTGAGAGCCCTCAGCGCTTGCCGCAAAGTCTGCGTAACGGTGGAAGAAGGTCCCCTGGACCCACCACCATTCTGTTCGTCAAAAAAAAAAAAAAACGTTCAAACCATTTAGGAGAAGAAGAATTAAGAACACACGTACACCGGAAAGAATAGAGAAATAAAAAGAAAATAGTAAATAAAAATAATATGAATTAAATTGTATATAGAGATGATGCAACCAAAATTAGCAGTGTATTAATTTATGCTCAGTTTTAATATACAGGATCTGTGACCCCGTCGGATGGCAGGATCTGTGATCAGATGGGGCCGAGGAGTTCTGGAGTGGAGACCACGGACCGGTAAACGCAGCGTAGGACGTCTGCTTACAAGGTGGACAGACGACCTTGTAAAGGTCGTTGTAAAACACTGGATGCAAGCCACCCAAGACTGGTCCTATTGGAAATCATTAGGGTAAGCCTATGTCCAGCTGTGGACGTCTTGCGGCTGAGATGGTGATGATGACGATGACGATGATGTACAAATGTTTACTTTCAAACATAAGCAAAGTAAAGTAGACCTAAGCCATGTTATGTTTGTTTTGCTACCATATTAAAATGTCATAACGTAACGTATGTTAGTATCAATAATATCGTGAAAAACTTCCATAAAAACAACAACACAAAAACTTTCAGTTCCATATTTCCCAGACACAATCACGTGCTGTATTTTTAAAATAAAAGTTTCAAGCGATATAAAAAACGCTCGTTAATTGTAACAAGATTGTAGAAAACTTAAAAGGGAACATTTCAGAAAACGCATTTTTAATTCTAAGACGAACCATCCATTTTGGTAAATCGAACGCGTCATCAATTAAATTACTTGCCCCATTGTGACATTGGGTTGGGAGCGAATATTTTGTAACCACGTTAAAAAATACTCATTCCATTGAAATATCAACATTGTCTCAAGGTAGTAAAGTACACAATAACAGTAAAGATAATCATGTTAAAGGGGAGACAGGGGCCTGTTGGCACAGCACGAAAATTCCCCCAAAATTTCTTGCGAAGGGTAGCTCTTTATGGGTTCCCTTGGGAGTAGTACAGGATGCAACCGCCTGTACTCTTGCATTTTCGGTGTCTGTGTTTGCTTTAATATAAAGGGGGATCGAAATTCTGTTTCGTTCCATTCTCGTTACACTTGGGACATTGTAATGAGCGAAAATAGTTTTTGAAGTATACTACAGAAGATTTTTATTTGTTTACTGCTTGTTATTGTAAGCGATACCTATAATAATTTGAAAAAAAAATCTTATATCAAACGTCATGACGTTATTATGACATGATTAAAAAATGTATAATCATTTCCGCAGTAGACATTTCTATAGTTTGTTGTTTGCGTTTGTTAACTATTTGTTTGTCAAAAAAGAGCAATATGCATATCACTTCAAAATACTAAACAATAATTGTCGATAAATCACCAATTTAAATCTACTTAGGTACATATTCCATAACAAATCGCCGAACAACTGTCAGTTTCACGAACCCCACCCTGATCGATTGCCGTCCAATGATGGAATTATACTGATCGCATTCTTTATATCAATTCACTCTATCCTGGATTACTGTGGGGACTAGTTTATTGATGGTATACTCAAATCTAAGTGATGATATGTCTCTTACCTAAAAGATTTACTCGCACATATATTGGTGTTTGTACTTCCTTTACAATTAAACCAAGGAGAACAAAAACTGGCGAGGAGTAACCAAACCTATGGGTAAATATCAAATTTACTAATATTACGATACCATATACATACTCCCATATCGACACGCGAGTTTGAATACATATAATTTTTCGGTGGAGTCTTCGGATATCGGTTACAGTAATTTGCTGACAGTTGATGTTTCTATGTTCGTCAAGCCTAAAAATTATTTAACTATAGGTTATAATCATTATTTAACTTTTAATTTGTTACATACCATCAATGCCCACTACTTGTACGTAGTAAATTAAGTAAATAGTAGTATAAATTATGGCTATGTGTATTTTGTGAAAAACTTGTTTTATAAACGCCATTCTCTTCATAAATTTTCCCAAATTATTTATCTTCTATGATAACAGCGTGCATTTATATCATGTAGGCACTCTTAGGCACGTGTGAAACTGTAGGACCCTTAGATTAAGTATCTAAATGATAGGATCCTTTTGACAGCTGAGCTATCTGGCATGAATTACCCCCTATAAGTTGCACTGGACACATTTAGGGCTGGAATAAAAATTGGAAAAAGCTTATAAATTGAATATTTTATCCATATGGTTTATTAGAATCAATCTTATACCCAGACATAGCAGTTTTTGCTGACCTTACCTATACTTTGATTGAAAAAACTTGTATGTGACCACTAACTGTATGGTAAATAATGATAAAAATAGGAAGATATACAAAACTAAGAAGGGATCCGGATATGTCGGATATCGATCTTAAACTACCTGAAAATTTTTACCCCTTTGTGACATCATCAAGGCATGAAAAAAATAAAATAAAAAACAGAATAAAGATATAACACCTTAGCATAAAACATACAAAATAATAACCTAACAACTAATATGAATAAATTTTACATACTATGCGTATTGCGGAACTAGGTGGCAACACGGCCAACAAGTGTAATACGCACTCTATGGTCACCCGTCACCAATTTGCCCATAGAATAAATCGCAATTTAAAAGTACCCTAATATGTGTGAAATACATTCATTCACAGAGCTCTCTGGAATGCGCGTTTTTTCATATCATGGCTAAGGTGACAAACAAACATACGGCCCGCCTGATGAAAGTGGTTACCGTAACAAGCCTATAGACGCTTGCAACACCATAATATAATATTTACAATTACATGACAGCATAATGATTCGTTTCGTTTTTATTGTTCAAAAAACATATATTTTAAAATTGTATAACGTTCACATTACACATAATAGGTACATTGTGCCCCCTCATTGCCTAAGGCTAGTGGGGACGTGGGTACGTGGGGACGGTAAATTGGTTGAAATTGTTGTGATCCCGAAAATTACGAGAACTTTGGCAAAGATGATAAATGGCGCGGTACGGAGCTGTTTGTTATCTAAGGTATTCGTGATTAAGGTTGTTAATTAATGTTGGAAATACTTGATTTTAATACGTGTACTGATTTAATTAAATATAAATATTAATAGCTTTTAATGTAAGTAATAATAAATAATTAACATTCAGATAATTGGCTTTTTTTGATGAAGGAAAACATCGTGAAAGAATGTGCTTGAGCAGTTAAGTTCAAAGGTGAAGTTTGCCAATCCACACTGGGCCTGCAGTGCCGACTGCAACCTTAATTCCCCTTGTTATAAGGGAGGTTCTCGCTCTTGCGGTGAGACGTATATTCAATTAAATAAATTATCATTGGTAACATTATTAACTAAATTCTGCACCGCGAGCTTGCCCGCATTTCTATATACAAGTACATCTCTATTTTTAATACTCTTAATATAATTGCGAAAGAGAGATATTTTTATGATTTTTGAAACGTTAAAGGAACTGCGGGGCATAGCTATAGTAATTTAAAATAAACAGCTTTAAAATATCGCTTTATGCTAAATAAGTAAATTTTCGTTGGATAGATTTGCATCTATATACTTAATATAATAATTTACTTTAAAAGTAGAATAAAGTAATTGTAATAATGAAATTGTAATTGATAGATTCTTGAAAGAAAATCCACTTAAGCTGTTGTAAATTGGAATTAATTTAAATATTTTATAGATTTGTCAAGCAATAAGAAAATTCTATGTGGATTTTTTCTATTATTAACATTGTCTAGCTTAAGAAGATTAAAAGATGATTAAATTTGATTGATTGAGACACGAGAATAAATTCATTTGACGATTTACACTTTGAAAATAGTGAATAATATTATTCATTTATTATGTGAATGAATATATTTTCACTTAAAAAGGAAATTTATTTCAATGTTTTACCAAAAACCATATTAATATGTCACCAGAAGATCCATCTTTAAACTCATTCAAATGACACCTATAAATATATTTGGAAAAAGTAACGTATCTACTGTTTTTTAGGGTTCCATAGCCAAATGGCAAAAAACGGAACCCTTATGGATTCGTCATGTCTGTCTGTCTGTCCATCCGTATGTCACCGCCACTTTTTTCCGAAACTATAAGAACTATACTGTTGAAACTTGGTAAGTAGATGTATTATGTGAACTTTAAGATTTTCACACAAAAATAGAAAAAAAAACAAAAAATTTTGGGGGTTCCCCATACTTAGAACTGAAACTCAAAAATGTTTTTTCATCAAACCCATACGTGTGGGATATCTATGGATAGGTCTTTAAAAATAATATTGAGGTTTCTAACATCTTTTTTTTTTGTCACCAACTTCAAATATGGCGAATAAATAAAATTGAACCCGTGATGGATGAACGATGAACGAAGTTTGTACGGAACCCTCGGTGCACGAGTCCGACTTGCACTTGGCCGGTTTTTTTGTACACTTTATCTCACTTAAAATAAAACCACGTACACAATAAATGTAAATAAATACTTTACGGTAACAATAGGTATTTAACAATTAAAAAAATATTTAAAATAGACAAAGCATTTAAATTCAAATCCCCAATACCGTAACATAAATCTTTAATTCGACTATGACATTCCACCCCACCCCACCCCACCCAAAGATATCGTTCGACATTGAGAACTCATGCCCCAAGCTACCTATTAAGAGAAACGTACACAACATCTAAAATAGTTCCCTAACAATATGCACAAAACTTCTTCAACGTACTCTGCATCTGAATTACCTTGGGGAATAAACAGCGGTGTAATGTACTGTTGATATTAAGTTTGCTGGAAATGGCTAGAGATTAGAAGCAATGAAAATGAAGTAACATTTTAACCGTAAATAAAATGCAAATTAACTTTGAGTTTTATATGGCTTAAATTTACCTAATAGGATGTATATCCCCACTATACCCTTAAAAAATAAAGATTTAGGAACCAAAAAGAATAGTCGAGCATGTTTTTAAATTAAAAAAGAGTCTTCGAATAAAGACGAAATGTAAGCGCGCTGCTTAGTCTATTCACAGACAATAAATAAAAACAATGCTAAGAGCATTGTAAATATCTATACATCATTTTATACGCTTCCAGTTTATGAAACAATTCAATGTAGTCTTTACTTTTAATATGATAAATCTGCAAAAGACGCTCAAAAACTTTGATAAATTTTGCATTGTCTAATTTCATCTTGTTACTAAATGCGAGAACTTTACAATGACTACAAAACAATCAAAGATACATTTCATTTCATTGTAAAATGTAAATTATTCACTAATTAATGAATAATTTAGACAAAAACGCTTATTAATATTATTATCCTCTATCTTATTCTTCCATTCATGATACGTCACGTGTCGGTAAAAGCCCTAATTTGAAATATGTAGAAATTTAGGTATTCAACGATGCACAATTTTTTTTATGAAAACAGGGTTATAATTAAAAGTTTCTTTTTTATAATACTGTGAAGCATTTTTTCTTTTGACAAAAACAAAATGACATTCCATTATTAAAACATTAATGACAGTCACAACTCCGAAAAAAACAATTTCCTATATTACATTCGTTTTTAGAAGACATCAATTTACCTAAATCTCTCTTCTAAAGAGTCCTAACGATATTAAGGGTCATTTAACTAAACGCATTTAGCAGAAAGGGTGCAGATTGATCGCGCGTGAACGTCACTGTTTTTATTTGCACCCATCGGGGTCACTGTGGGGGGGTCACGGCTCTTAATTTGATGAAATCAAGAGGAATTTTACGCTATTTTGTGCACTCGGTCATTTTTGTTACTTTGATAAATTGAAGAGTCACATGTGGCATTGGAACGAACTATTTTAAATTAGGAAGGGTACTTACTTTAGCTATGATGGCCGACCGATGAATGGAAAAGTCATTTTTGCACTCACTTTTTGCACTTTACCTACCACTGATTAAAAATGTCTGAGAGACATACTTTATGTATTACACCAGGATTATTTGCACACTGATTAAAGAAAACCACGAAACTGTTTCTCTTAATTGACCTAATTTCCATCGTGATCGCGAGAGGACTAAAGTAGCAGAGGTATTTTTATTTTCATTCTGAAGTTTTGTCTACCTACCCGCAATTTGATTTTATATTTTTCTTTTACTCAAGCATAAGTAATGTACTTACTGAAAACATAAATAAACACCTGACACGATACAAAAAAAGGTTTGATATCAAAATACGGTAGTGCGCACCAAGTTAGTATACTTGCATAGTGGCCAGGATCATTTTTATAGTCGCAGATATAATATAATATTTATATTCTAAATTCAAATCTTAAAAGAAGAATATTTTTTCTAATTTCAAATTTACGTAATACCTATTTTAATTTTATTCATGAAACATTGCAACATCGCTTTCCAAAATCTAATTACCACTACCTACGCACATCACACATATTCTTTACACCAAAATAAAAACTGCAAGCAATTACTTTAAAAACTCAAGTCTGGGCATTTGATCTGAATGCAAATATAAAGGAGCTACCCTCAGCACAGTTCCCCCGGGGCAGACCAAAGTGAGGGTAGAATTAAAACTATATAAATAAATGAAATGTTGCCATGTAGGGATACGTCTTTTATACATTCACTAATGTTTTTACATAATTTTTAATTTATTTTGTGTAGAACACAAAGTACCTACTTACTTACCTATCTATATTTATGTCGACTTTTTGGCGGGAACTTGCGAAGAACCGTTGCGTTTTCGTTTTATTTTCATGAAATCGGTGTATTTTGAGTTTTATTGAATGATATATTAGTGGCGTTTTGTCGAGTGAAGTGAAATTAAATGAATGCGTGTATCGTGACTTTTCATGTTATCTCAAATAGTCCACGAAAAGTTTTAGTAAAACAGCCACCATTTTACTAAAAACTGACTGACTTGACTTTACTATAATATGTAGGTACCTACACCAGATTTGGCTTTGGCCTTTATATTTAAGCATATAAGACAATGATATTTAAAAATCCAAGACTCAAGAATTGGCTGTATGGCTTAGACCTTTGCCTCTCCCGAAAAAGACGAATACAACTACTACTACTTGAACAGACAATCGTTGTAAAAGTTGCTGAATGCCACTATTTTTTATTTGTGGAATCCCTTATGTAGGTTTTATTAAGTTTAGCGTAGAGTAAAATATCGCGCTGTTACTGTAGTACTTAACAGATTTAGGTTCTTGTTTGACCACAATCTCACCATGGTAAGTGATGATGTGGTCAACGGTTGTAAGCAGTGGTAAGAGTTCAGTACCTTATCTCCGTGCTATGGTTGTCTCACGATGCTTTCTATCGCCGAAAGCCCAAGCTTAGTATTTGATTCGCACCAACCTTCGTTATGACATTGTACGTGTGACGTATGACACTGAACGATGATCGCATGAATCTTTGATCTTTCGGCTAAGAATCATCGCTTTAAGGTTTTCCATTACCTTCTATATCAACAAATAAATGCATTTAAATACCGTGACTGCACTCGTGTGCGCAGTCACCACGATATAAACCTGTCGTTAGATTCCCACCGGTCAGCTGAACTCTCGCACGTTGGTAGCGTTGGGGAAAAAATATTTTTGTTTTTATGATGAAAAAAATATTAAATTGATTTTATAGAAGTCGTACACCGGAACATACCTATATGTATCTATAGATAGCAATTAAAAATCGTAACGCGTTATATTAAGCCTAGTGTACGTTAGGGAAGGGGACCAAAATTTTAAAAGTATGTCGGTAACAACTTGGCGATTTTTTTTTAATACTATACATAGTTGGCAAACAAGCTTACGGCATGTACACTTCGCTTCTCTCAGGTGTCCCACGATATCTCACTAGTTTTCTACCTCATTGGCGAATGTAATTTATGATTAGTTTGCATAAATAAATCCTATTTAAAACCATAAAATTCCACTTTTTTTTTCTTTCTGCAGTTTCATATTATATTTATATGACAAACTAGCCAAGCAATATTATATAATTTATGACTTTATTAATAAAATAAAACAGTCTAAACTGCTAGTTTATTTTGCCTACCCTACACACAACTAAGCTTGAAAATCGATTCCCTCAATTTACTACTCTAGTAAGAAAGACCGTTTGCATCGTAGTCATTATTTGGTACCCTTAAAGGCTTTCTACAGATTTGCTTGCCATTTTATATGAAATGGGAATTTTTTGCCTGTCTTTTATAGCCTGGCTAACCAAGTAGCTAGCTAGCTACCACCCTCATGATAATCTGCCGACAAGTATCCACCCGCAGTTCCACCTTCGGCCACAGCTTCAGTTATCACGGTGAGATTGTAAACACAGACCTATAATACACCATAAAACTATCTGCAAATAAAGCAATTACTATATTTTCAGGTTTTTATAGCGGTAATTTAGATTTTTTCTTAAGTAGGTATATTAAATTTTCAATTAAACTTTATCGGAAAAATTCTCTTACGGTTTTGATCTCCAGAAAACAGACGTTTTTTTAATGCGATAGTAGGTGATAATAGGTTTGAATATATTTTTTATGTTTTACAGTGAATGCCTGCCTATTTTGAAGTGAGTATTATTATTTATTTTTAAATTTTTAACATCTTTTGTGTATTTTTTATTGTTTCGAAGTAACACGCCTATCAAATTTCACTGGCCGATTGGTGGTACCTTATAATATATTTAAAACCCGACTAAATTAACGTCATAACAAATTAACCCTAACAATAATATTTTCGTATGTTTCAACATTTATTTGCCTATTTCATGAAGAACAGCCCTCCCCTAATATAAAAAATAATTGTTTCCGTTTATTACGCCCTTTCCCGTTGAATCACTATTGTTTGTGTAACTTTCAATATATTTTTGACACGCAAACATTTTTATGTTGTGTCATAAATATTGGAGTTAGTTGGGGGGGCATGTCCATCTTTATTAGTATTTGTATTTACCAATTTGCTAGCGTTATAATAATTGCATACAATTTTATTCTCGCACTTAAGTAGGTATACTTAATTATTATTTTTTAATGGAATAAGCCTAAAAGATTTAACCTTGCCGAGTTTCTTGCCGGTTCTTTTCAGTTGAAGGCGACTTCCGAACCGGTGGTAACTTCAGTAGTTTCGACGTTCATAAGTGCCCTTCTAGGGCCTAAACTGAATAAAAAACTTTGACTTTGAAAAAATTACTACATTATAGGTTTTAATCAAAGGTTACAAAGTCGAAGATACGGTGACCACTCTCAGTACATGGAGAAATAAAACTATGCTTGCCTGATTACTCAGTTGCATTCAGCTGTCATCCAGTGACCACGTAAATGTGCCAGGCCTAGTTCTCAATCTTATGCAGTAGCCACAAAGGTCATTGCACTAAATTCCTCATGTTTCACGACCGCACTTTAGATAGAGCATCGTAAAATTATTATGAGGTCATAAATGACCATCAAAAATAAATCAAGCACCTATTAGGTGTACTCCATGCATGAGAGCTAGTATTCTTCTTTCGTCTATTTCTCTCATCACAGTTTTTAAAACCATTAGTCCAGTAGAACAATCAACACTTACGTCTTACACTCAAGAGCTACAACCTCACACAAACAGCAAGGCGTCTATAAATTCAAACATAAACCAAGTGGATATAGAAGCGGAGAGGCAAACTAATGGAGCGTCTAAAACACAGGCAAAGTTTTAAATTAGTACCGAATTGTGGAGTTATCGCGCGGAAAATTGGCGTAGGAAAAAGTGCGGTCCCCGCTCTTCTGCGTACTTTGGGCACCTATTGAAAGTTTTGTGTGTTTTAGTTTGGAGGAAGGTGTTATTATTTTTTAAAAGTAAAACAAATTCTAGGGTAGTAAACAATTTTTTTGTGTTCAGACTCACGTAATTTAGAAAATCCTATTGATTAATCTTGAACAATGAAATAATTTAGTTCCCCACTACTGGAGGTGACAGAGCCAAGGTAATCTTTATTTGGATCAATATAATTATATGGATTAATATAGCATTTAGAAATGAGACTTATATTTACTCGGAACTATAGGCTGCCCGTCCACCAGAGCGGAGCAAGGATAATTTTACCAATAATAGAATTGCTCAAAACACGTCAGTGCGGTGTCGCGTCATTTTCATGCATTTCTAATTGTAGGTACAATTTTCCTCGCTCCGATAGCTCTGGTAGCTAGGTAATATTATAGTAGCTGCTTTGATTGCAGTGTAAATTAAAACTAAAGCACACCAACCAAAACCTAACTATATTCAACTAACAAATTAACATGGCTGTATAAAACCTAACTTCTTATAAAATATTAGTTCCCATCGCTTCAATTTAGCTATAGGGGCATCACTGTCTACTTTCCTACTTCTCTTATACTTCCTAAAGAAGTCTCCTTCTATTTTTATCCTCTGGTCACAGTTGTCTCTAGAACCTGGGACTTCGGCTGTGATCGGCACACTTCGGGTTTGGGGCCGAGGGTAAAATAGCCACCTTTTGGATCCAAGACCGTCACTCTTCAGAATTTCTTGTACGCGATCCTGGCGCTTTTGCGTTGCTAAATATTTTGTGGTATTCTTTTTGTGTTTGCTTGCTGTGAAATTTTAAAATGGTTAAGTAATTGATGCAAAATAATCTACTTCATTATAATCGGATTATGATCGATTATGGAGATCTTTCACAAAAAAAATATTAAATTAGAATCATAATTTCAATCTACTTTGAGTTCCCAATAAGTTACCAAATACGGTGATCTATGTCAGCAGGCAAGTTGGAGCTTCTAGGAACAAAGCATAATGTTGAGAATCCTCATAGTTCCCGCCTAACTTAACGTAGGTAATCAAAAGTCTGATTTAAATTTAATTTTGTACATTACATTTTTTTTAAATTTAATAACCAAACATATTATTCAGCGAAAAAAAATTAAATATTACCACCTCTAAAACAATAATTTACTACTCGTTTATTATATAATAATATAATATTCTGGGACATTATTCCTCACACACGGCCATCTGACCCCAAACTAAGCAGAGCTTGTACTATGGAAGCCAGATAACTGATATACTACATATACTACTTTTCTATGAATATGTGAATAAGTAAATAAGTACATAAGCAAATATATAAAACAGTAGATAAGTAAATAAGAAAATAAATAAATTTGTAAATAAATAAGAAAATAAGTAAATAAGAACATAAGTATATAAGTATATTAATACATAAGTACATAACCGTCAGGCTTATAATAATAATAATATATTCACTTGCTTCCAAACGTTGGATTAAATTCTTGGTGGTCTGATTCAAGTCAACGTCTTTTTTTATATGTAATTATAGATCTTGTGTTAGTCAATATAATAAGTTGATTTGTTATTCAATGTAATAGTTTATTTCAAATAGTACATTAATACATTAGAACATAAGTACATAAGCAATAAAGTAAATAAGGAAATAAGTAAACAAGTTAATTAGTTAATAAGTAAGTAAATAAGGAAATAAGTTAATAAGTACATTAGTGCATAAGTACAATTGTACTTAAGCAAATAAGTAAATAAGATAACGAGTAAACAAGTAAATATGTCTGATTTAAATTAAATTTTATAAATATATTACATATATTTGTAATAGTAAATAGGTAAGTAGATAAATGGGTAAATAAGTAAATAAGTACAATATTACTTAAGTACAATAAGAACATAAGTATAATAAGTATATTAGTACATAAGTACATATGGAATAAAGTAAATAAGTACAATACTTTTACTGTGTACTTATGTACTATAAGTACAAAAGTAAATAAGTAAATAAGTTAAGTAAATAAGTACAATAGAACATAAGTATAAAAGTAAATAAGTTAATAAGTACATTAGTACGTAAGTACAATAGTACATAAGTACAAAATATATAAGGTAGTAATTAAGTTAATAAGTAAATAAGGAAATAAGTAAATAACAACATAAGTACATAAGTACAATAGTACATAAGTACAATAGTATATAAGTACAATAATACATAAGTACAAAAGTATATAAGGAAATAAGTAAATAAGATAACGAGTACATAAGCAAATAAGGAAATAAAGTACAAAAGTAAATAAGTAAATAATTAATAAGTACAATAGTACATAAGTACAAAAGTAAATAAGTTAATAAGTACATTAGTACGTAAGTACAATAGTACATAAGTACAAAATATATAAGGTAGTAATTAAGTTAATAAGGAAATAAGTAAATAAGTTAATTAGTTAAAAAGTAAACAAGTATTTAAGTAATTAGTACATTACTACATAAGTACAATAGTACATAAGTACAATAAGAACATAAGTATAATAAGTATATTAGTACATAAGTACATATGCAATAAAGTAAATAAGTACAATAGTACTTAAGTACAAAAGTAAATAAGTAAATAAGTAAATTAGTACGTAAGTACAATAGTACATAAGTACAAAATATATAAGGTAGTAATTAAGTTAATAAGTAAATAAGGACATAAGGAAATAAGTAAATGACAACATTAGTACATAAGTACAATAGTACATAAGTGCAAAAGTATATAAGGAAATAAGTAAATGAGATAACGAGTACATAAGCAAATAAGGAAATAAAGTACAAAAGTAAATAAGTACATAAGTATATAAGTATATAAGTATATTAGTACATAAGTACATTAATACATTAGAACATAAGTACATAAGCAATAAAGTAAATAAGGAAATAAGTAAATAAGTTAATTAGTTAATAAGTAAGTAAATAAGTTAATAAGTACATTAGTGCATAAGTACAATAGTACATAAGCAAATAAGTAAATAAGATAACGAGTAAACGAGTAAACAAGTAAATATGTCTGATTTAAATTAAATTTTATAAATATATTACATATATTTGTAATAGTAAATAGGTAAGTAGGTAAATGGGTAAATAAGTAAATAAGTATATAAGTATGTACTAACTACTTGTAAGTACATAAGTAAATAAGTGAATAAGTGGATAAGTAATTAAAGTAAAAAAGTAAATAAGTAAATAAGTTATATTACATATATTTGTTTAATCAAACATTTTATTCAGCGAAAATATTACCACCTCTAAAATAATAATTTACTACTCGTTTATTTTATCAATTATCATCAAAACGGTAATAAGGTAGGTAAATAAGGAAATAAGTAAATAACAACATTAGTACATAAGTACAATAATACATAAGTATAAAAGTATATAAGGAAATAAGTAAATAAGATAACGAGTACATAAGCAAATAAGGAAATAAAGTATAAAAGTAAAAAAGTAAATAATTAATAAGTACAATAGTACATAAGTACAAAAGTAAATAAGTTAATAAGTACATTAGTACGTAAGTACAATAGTACATAAGTACAAAATATGTAAGGTAGTAATTAAGTTAATAAGTAAATAAGTAAATAAACACATTAGTACATAAATACAATAGTATAAAAGTACAAAAGTATATAAGGAAATAAGTAAATAAGATAACGAGTACATAAGTAAATAAGGAAATAAGTAAATAAGTTAATTAGTTAAAAAGTAAACAAGTATATAAGTAATTAGTACATTACTACATAAGTACATAAGTACAATAGTACATAAAGAACATAAGTATAATAAGTATATTAGTACATAAGTACATATGCAAATAAGTAAATGAGTCAATAAATAAATAAGTGAATATGTGAATAAGTAAATAAGAAAATCAGTTAATAAGGAAATAAGGAAATAAGTACAATAGTACATAAGTAGTACATCAGTACAATAGTACATAAGTACAATAGTACATAAGTAGTACATAAGTAGTACATAAGTACAATAGTACATAAGTACAATAGTACATAAGTAAAATAGTTCATAAGTACAATAGTACATAAGCAAATAAGAAAATCAGTAAATAAGGAAATTAGTTAATAAGTAAATAAGTAATTAAGGAAATAAGTAAATAAGTACATAACTACAATAGTACATGTACAATAGTACATAAGGAAATAAATAAATAAGATAACGACTACATAAGCAAATAAGTAAATAAGTAATTAAGTACATAAGAACATGAGTATATTAGTAAATAAGTACATTAGTACATAACTACAATAGTACATAAGTACATAAGGAAAAAAGATAACGAGTACATAAGCCAATAAGTAAATAAGTACATAAGTACATGAGTATATTAGTACATAAGTATATAAGCAATAAAGTAAATAAGTAAATAAGTACATTAGTACATAAATACAATAGTACAATAGTACATAAGTACAAAAGTTTATAAGGAAATAAGTAAATAAGATAACGAGTACATAAGTAAATAAGGAAATAAAGTAAATAATTAATAAGTACATTAGTACGTAAGTACAATAGTACATAAGTACAATAGTACATAAGTACAATAATACATAAGTACAAAAGTATATAAGGAAATAAGTAAATAAGATAACGAGTACATAAGCAAATTAGGAAATAAAGTACAAAAGTAAATAAGTACATAAGTATATAAGTATATTAGTACATAAGTACATTAATCCATTAGAACATAAGTACATAAGCAATAAAGTAAATAAGGAAATAAGTAAATAAGTACATTAGTGCATAAGTACAATAGTACATAAGCAAATAAGTAAATAAGATAACGAGTAAACAAGTAAATATGTCTGATTTAAATTAAATTTTATAAATATATTACATATATTTGTAATAGTAAATAGGTGAGTAGGTAAATGGGTAAATAAGTAAATAAGTACATAAGTATGTACTAACTACTTGTAAGTACATAAGTAAATAAGTGAATAAGTGGATAAGTAATTAAAGTAAAAAAGTAATTAAGTAAATAAGTTATATTATATATATTTGTTTAATCAAACATTTTATTCAGCGAAAATATTACCACCTCTAAAATAATAATTTACTACTCGTTTATTTTATCAATTATCATCTAACTACATAAGTACATACGTACAAAAGTTCATAAGTACATAAGTACATAAGCAAATATAAAATAAATAATTGAATACGTGAATAAGTAAATAAGTAAATCAGTTAATAAAGAAATAAGGAAATAAGTACAATAGTACATAAGTAGTACATAAGTACAATATTACATAAGTACAATAGTATATAAGTACAATAGTACATAAGTACAATAGTACATAAGCAAATAAGAAAATCAGTAAATAAGGAAATTAGTTAATAAGTAAATAAGTAATTAAGGAAATAAGTTAATAAGTAAATAAGTACATTAGTACATAACAAGTACAGTAGTAAATAAGGAAATAAATAAATAAGATAACGAGTACATAAGCAAATAAGTAAATAAGTAATTAAGTACATAAGTACATGAGTATATTAGTAAATAAGTACATTAGTACATAACTACAATAGTACATAAGTACATAAGGAAATATGATAACGAGTACATAAGCCAATAAGTAATTAAGTACATGAGTATATTAGTACATAAGTATATAAGCAATGAAGTAAATAAGTACATTAGTACATAAGTACAAAAGTATATAAGGAAATAAGTAAATAAGATAACGAGTACATAAGTAAATAAGTTAATTAGTTAATAAGTAAACAAGTATATAAGTAATTAGGACATTACTACATAAGTACATAAGTACAATAGTAAATAAAGAACATAAGTATAATAAGTATATTAGTACATAAGTACATATGCAAATAAGTAAATGAGTCACTAAATTAATAAGTGAATATGTGAATAAGTAAATAAGTAAATCAGTTAATAAGGAAATAAGGAAATAAGTACAATAGTACATAAGTACAATAGTACATAAGTAGTTCATAAGTACAATAGTACATAAGTACAATAGTACATAAGTACAATAGTACATAAGCAAATAAAAAAAACAGTAAATAAGGAAATAAGTTAATAAGTAAATAAGTAATTAAGTTAATAAGTACATTAGAACATAACTACAATAGTACATAAGTACAATAGTACATAAGGAAATTAAAAAATAAGATAACGACTACATAAGCAAATAAGTAAACAAGTAATTAAGTACATAAGTACATGAGTATATTAGTAAATAAGTACATTAGTACATAACTACAATAATACATAAGTACAAAAGGAAATAAGATAACGAGTACATAAGCTTATAAGTAAATAAGTACATAAGTATATTAGTACATAAGTATATAAGCAATAAAGTAAATAAGTAAATAAGTACATTAGTACATAAATATAATAGTACATAAGTACAATAGTACATAAGTACAAAAGTATATAAGGAAATAAGTAAATAAGATAACGAGTACATAAGTAAATAAGGAAATAAGTAAATAAGTTAATTAGTTAAAAAGTAAACAAGTATTTAAGTAATTAGTACATTACTACATAAGTACATAAGTACAATAGTACATAAAGAACATAAGTATAATAAGTATATTAGTACATAAGTACATATGCAAATAAGTATATGAGTCAATAATAAATAAATAAGTGAATAAGTAAATAAGTAAATCAGTTAATAAGGAAATAAGGAAATAAGTACAATAGTACATAAGTAGTACATAAGTACAATAGTACATAAGTAGTTCATAAGTACAATAGTACATAAGTACAATAGTACATAAGTACAATAGTACATAAGTACAATAGTACATAAGTACAATAGTACATAAGCAAATAAAAAAATCAGTAAATAAGGAAATAAGTTAATAAGTAAATAAGTAATTAGGGAAATAAGTTAATAAGTACATTAGAACATAACTACAATAGTACATAAGTACAATAGTACATAAGGAAATAAATAAATAAGATAACGACTACATAAGCAAATAAGTAACAAGTAATTAAGTACATAAGTACATGAGTATATTAGTAAATAAGTACATTAGTACATAACTACAATAGTACATAAGTACAAAAGGAAATAAGATAACGAGTACATAAGCTTATAAGTAAATAAGTAATTAAGTACATAAGTATATTAGTACATAAGTATATAAGCAATAAAGTAAATAAGTAAATAAGTACATTAGTACATAAATACAATAGTACATAAGTACAATAGTACATAAGTACAAAAGTATATAAGGAAGTAAGTAAATAAGATAACGAGTACATAAGTAAATAAGGAAATAAGTAAATAAGTTAATAAGTTAACAAGTATTTAAGTAATTAGTACATTACTACATAAGTACAAAATATATAAGGTAGTAATTAAGTTAATAAGTAAATAAGTTAATAACAACATAAGTACATAAGTACTTAAGTACAAAAGTATATAAGGAAATAAGTAAATAAGATAACGAGTACATAAGCAAATAAGGAAATAAAGTACAAAAGTAAATAAGTAAATAAGTAAATAAGTAAATAAGTACATAAGTATATAAGTATATTAGTACATAAGTACATTAGAACATAAGTACATAAGCAATAAAGTAAATAAGGAAATAAGTAAATAAGTTAATTAGTTAATAAGTAAGGAAATAAGTAAATAAGTACAGTAGTGCATAAGTACAATAGTACATATGTCTGATTTAAATTAAATTTTATAAATATATTACATATATTTGTAATAGTAAATAGGTACGTAGGTAAATGGGTAAATAAGTAAATAAGTACATAAGTATGTACTAAATACTTGTAAGTACATAAGTAAATAAGTGAATAAGTGGATAAGTAATTAAAGTAAAAAGTAATTAAGTAAATAAGTTATATTACATATATTTGTTTAATCAAACATTTTATTCAGCGAAAATATTACCACCTCTAAAATAATAATTTACTACTCGTTTATTTTATCAAATATCATCAAAACGGTAATAAGGTAGGTAATAAAAAAGTAAAAAAGAAGAAAAAGTCAATAGGTAATTAGGTAAATGGGTAAATAAGTACATAACTACATACGTACAAAAGTTCATAAGTACATAAGCAAATAAGTAAATGAGTCAATAAATAAATAAGTGAATATGTGAATAAGTACATAAGTAAATCAGTTAATAAGGAAATAAGAACAATAGTACATAAGTAGTACATAAGTACAATAGTACATAAGTACAATAGTACATAAATAGTACATAAGTACAATAGTACAATAGTACATAAGTACAATAGTACATAATTACAATAGTACATAAGTACAAGAGTACATAAGCAAATAAGAAAATCAGTAAATAAGGAAATTAGTTAATAAGTAAATAAGTAAATGAGGAAATAAGTAAATAAGTACATTAGTACATAACTACAATAGTATATAAGTACAATAGTACATAAGGAAATATGTAAATAAGATAACGAGTATATAAGCAAATAAGTAAAGTAATTAATAATTAATAAAGTAATTAATAAGTAATTAATAAATAATAGTAATTAAGTACATAAGTACATGAGTATATTAGTACATAAGTACATAAGTATAAAAGCAATTAAGTAAATAAGTACATTAGTACAAAAATACAATAGTACGTAAGTACAAAAGTATATAAGGAAATAAGTAAATAAGATAACGAGTACATAAGTAAATAAGGAAATAAGTAAATAAGTTAATAAGTTAACAAGTATTTAAGTAATTAGTACATTACTACATAAGTAAATAAGTACAATAGTACATAAGTACAAAAGTAAATAAGTAAATAAGTACAAAAGTAAATAAGTTAATAAGTACATTAGTACATAAGTACAATAATATATAAGTACAAAAGTATATAAGGAAATAAGTAAATAAGATAATGAGTACATAAGCAAATAAGGAAATAAAGTACAAAAGTATATAAGTACAATAGTACATAAGTACAATAATACATAAGTACAAAAGTATATAAGGAAATAAGTAAATAAGATAACGAGTACATAAGCAAATAAGGAAATAAAGTACAAAAGTAAATAAGTTAATAAGTACATTAGTACGTAAGTACAATAGTACATAAGTACAAAATATATAAGGTGGTAATTAAGTTAATAAGGAAATAAGGAAATAAGTAAATAACAACATTAGTACATAAGTACAATAGTACATAAGTACAATAATATATAAGTACAAAAGTATATAAGGAAATAAGTAAATAAGATAACGAGTACATAAGCAAATAAGGAAATAAAGTACAAAAGTATATAAGTAAATAATTAATAAGTACATTAGTACGTAAGTACAATAGTACATAAGTACAAAATATATAAGGTAGTAATTAAGTTAATAAGTAAATAAGGAAATAAGTAAATAACAACATTAGTACATAAGTACAATAGTACATAAGTACAATAGTATATAAGTACAATAATACATATGTACAAAAGTATATAAGGAAATAAGTAAATAAGATAACGAGTACATAAGCAAATAAAGAAATAAAGTACAAAAGTAAATAAGTAAATAATTAATTAGTACAATAGTACATAAGTACAAAAGTAAATAAGTTAATAAGTACATTAGTACGTAAGTACAATAGTACATAAGTACAAAATATATAAGGTAGTAATTAAGTTAATAAGTAAATAAGGAAATAAGTAAATAACAACATTAGTACATAAGTACAATAGTACATAAGTACAATAATACATAAGTACAAAAGTATATAAGGAAATAAGTAAATAAGATAACGAGTACATAAGCAAATAAGGAAATAAAGTACAAAAGTAAATAAGTTAATAAGTACATTAGTACGTAAGTACAATAGTACATAAGTACAAAATATATAAGGTAGTAATTAAGTTAATAAGTAAATAAGGAAATAAGTAAATAAGAACATTAGTACATAAGTACAAAAGTATATAAGGAAAGTAAATGAGATAACGAGTACATAAGCAAATAAGTTAATAAGTAAATAAAGAAATAAGTAAAAATGTTAATAAGTAAATAAGTACATTAGTATATAAGTACAATAGTAAATAAGTCTGATTAAAATTAAATTTTATAGATATATTACATATATTTGTAATAGTAAATAGGTAAGTAGGTAAATGGGTATATAAATAAATTAGTTAATAAGTAAATAAGTAAATAAGTATATAAGTACATTAGTACATAAGTACATATGCAAATAAGTAAATTAGTAAATAAGGAAAAAAGTAAATCAGTAAATAAGTCAATAAGTTAATAAGCAAATACGTAGGGTCTGCACCTACGACACTTTTTTACAGCGATGGAGTTGCGTCACAATTATAAACCGCTACTATTTTGATGCCAGCCATCGCTGTAAGATTTGATGCAACAGCCCTATGGACGCATACCTTAAAAAGATATAGTACCTATATCAGTTATCTGGATTCCATAGTACAACCTTTTTAGTTTGAGATCAAACGTATCTTAGTATTTTTGACGGTCCGGTTGGCGTGGTTGGTAAGATACCCTATATATCACGCCGTAGGTCGTGGGTTCGATTCCCACTCAGGACAGACATTTGTGTGCATAAACATGTCTGTTTGTCCTGAGTCTGTGTATATATATTTACAAAAAAAAAAGTAGTGTATCAGTTATCTGGCTTTCATAGCACAAGAGATCTTCTTAGTTTGGGGTCAGATGGCCGTGTGTGAGGAATAAAATGTCCTAGAATATTTATAGGAAAAAGCACTTACGAGTGAGATACAAAACTCGAAATGCATCAAAGAATCCTGGCTCCTTATACGTCAGCGCTCTTTGGCGACTGACAGTACGACTTCTAGATTTCGTCCGTGTTTGTGATCGTGATCGGGACCGAGATCGAGACCTAGATCGGGACCTCGAACGGGACTTCGAATGGGACTTCGAACGGGACTTTGTCTTGGAACGAGTTCTGGATCGGGACCTGGACTTTGAGCCACTGGAACTTCTGGAACGGGATCGCTTTCCATCTCTAGTCTTGCGACTCTGGTGTTTAGATCTGCTTCGTCTAAAATAAATATGGACTTGGAGCATTATTGATTCGGATGTAACTTAAAGAAATTGTTGTGTGTATTGATCCAGTTGCTTTTATAATCCCGAGTTGATTGACCTCTCTATCATAATAAATCTTTTTCTCTGAAGTGTTAGATATAGGTTTCAGTACTAAGTAGGTACATCTAGTACACGCAGATTTCATTGAAGACTATAATAAGTTTCTATCTAAGTGACATATGATGAGTTTATGACCATTTTTTGAACTTATCGCCAGTTCCGAGATAAAAAAAGATAAAATATTCTACCTTCTTCCCGCTCCTCGTTCTTCACCCATAGGTCCTAAGTCATAATATTCTCCGAACCCATCACCATGGTCAGGGTATTCCCCTTCGGGGGGACGCATTTGTGGAAAAGGAGGGGGGTACGGGTAGCCATAGCCTTCCATTCACTAATACATACAATTAGTAATTTTAAAATGGAAAATAAATATGTTTTAATCACATGTGACACTGACGAATTTTGTTTTACTTTTTTACAGTGTCATTTTAAATGTCAGTTGTGTGTTTTGAAATGATAATTAAGGAGACTATCAATTGAGGTTTTTACTTTGTAATTATACGAATTTTGTTAGTATACAAACGTGTGTACCTAGTTTATTTTTAATAAAGCCTTTGACTCCACTTACCGTCGTGAATCTATATTATATCGTTTTGATAACGAAAAAAATATCGTGGCCGAAATACACACTGGAAAATACCTCTGTATTTCAGCCTAAGTCATTAGAAGAGTTAAAAAGTACAGCGAAAAAAAAAAATACACCAAAAATGTAATCTACCTGTTAACTTTTTATCTCCCAAACCACTTTTTGTTAAATCTCATTACGATCTTAGTAGATACGATATCAAATTTAACAATGCGAATAAATTACGTCCATGACAGTTGTTATCGTTAAAATTTACGACTCGATCGTATTAGAATCGAATAAAAAATCGAGTAACTTTCCGATTTGCGAGAGGAACAATTAAAGAAGTAAGATAAATTAGGGATCGATGAATTCTTAATGGTTGCCTCCATTAGAGGATTTTTCAGTTTGTGGAACATTTTGAAAAGAAAAATTTAACTGCTCTTGTAAAGTTTTTGAATAGAGATACATGGATGTAGAGAAAAAAATAAATTAATATTTTATGTAAGTAACTATTCTTTCTGGTAAAAATAACATGTAAATGGAGTATCCAAATATGTATTGTACTTTGTTATTTTAAAAAAGATGTTAGTCGGTAGTTTTTAGTGAAAACCTCCATTAATTAAAAAAAACGAAGGTATCGTCTTTTTGTACCATAGGGGAGCCTACTTAGGATGAATTTTCTGAAATGAAACCCTAATGGATGGAAAATAGGTATCAAATTCAAAGATTGATTCAGTTTAGGCCCTAAGAGGTCTTATGACTCATGAAGGTCAAATTTACTGAAGTATCCACCGGTTCGTCAGCCTCCAACTGAGAAGAATCTGCAAGAAACTCAGCAACAACGATATTTTTTTCATGATCCGACTATTTTGGCTACAAGATTTTTTTCAAATACTGTACAAACATTGCTAAATACAAGGTGTAAGGAACAGCCCTCCGCAAAACTAATAAAGTAAATTCAGTATATCATACTAAGATGACCGGTACATGAAATTATTTCAAGAACGTTATGGGAATCCAATAAACCTGATTTGTTTACCTCATACGCAATGTATCATTACCGTAGCAAAACGCACGTAGCGAACTGCAGCGCAGCGAGCCTTCGGCCGCCCTCTCTGCGTCGTTCGTTAGAGTATTTCAATATCCATTGCTGTTTTTTTTTTGGCCGTTTTATTTACATAAATGGAGTGCTGCGTACAGAGAACATAATTTTACATTGAAATAAAGGTATAGCAACTGAAAAAACCGGCCATGTGCGAGTCGGACTCGCGCACGAAGGGTTCCGTACCATTATCTTTAAAACTTTTATGAAAAAAAAAATGTTTTTTAGTAATGTTGTTATAGCGGCAACAGAAATATATCATGTGTAAATTTTTTAACTATATAACTATCTGCACGGTTCATGAGATACAGCCTGGTGGTGACAGACGGACAGACAAACAGACGGATGGGCAGCGTAGTCCTACTTGCCAGGAAATTTCCAATGAAATATGATCCAAAATAAGGAGCTGCATGCAGTTTGAGGGGGCTGTCCCTTACATCCTATATATTAACAATTAAAAGATACCGTGGGTGTTTTCTTGTGCCATATCTAGTAGAAATCACTCTGCAAAACTTTGAGCCACTACACTGTTCCCTAACTTTGCACTGAAGCGGTCTATTCTTCATTTACTTTTTAATATTCTGCAAGTTTCAGCTCACTTAGATTTTATATTAGGTACAGCCGAGGAATGAATAATTTTGTAGGAGGTTGTGGTTGATAACACTCACTACTATTTATGTGCAGGCAGAATCGAGTACCTTTATGGATGCCGGGGTCGTTGTAAATAAGCAGTCCAAATTAAGCACTAACAGAGTTTATTGCACAGCACAGGAAACATAGTTTTACAGTACAGAAGGAGAACACAATTGCACAGCACAGAAAATATAGTTTTATAGTACAGAAAGAGAATGCGGAACAAGCAGAAAATAGCGATAGCAAAAAACACGTAAACAGTATCAGTACGAATGGCAGGGCTCGGTTGTCATGCGTCTCAAGAGCGTTCGGTAGCTAGACTGATTAGTTCCCCGAGACGACACCGCGCAAGCGCACGGCCGCGGCGCCTGCGTCGCCGCATACCTGAGCTCGGGGACCGGTTTCTCGCACGGTTAGCCACATGACAGTCGTGCGATATCTAATGCGAAAATAAAGTATGTTTGTCCCACTGTGTGTTGAATTTATGTTACATACAATTTTGTTATTCGCAAGGTGATTTTATATAGTTATTTTTAACAATGTTTTTATGTGGATTACTTTGTTATATATTTTTGTATTTATGTAAATATTTAATTACATTTATTTATTTATTTAGCTTTGAGTTACAATATAAGTTTAGAAATAAGTAATTATATAAGTCTAGATATAAGTTAGTATATAAGTCTAGATATAAGTTAGTACATAGGTCTAGATATAAGTAGCTCCGCTACAATTTTACTACAGTATTTGATGACTTTTGAAGTTATTTCATTTATCATTTTAATTCATATTATTTATTCTATAAATATTATAAATTCAACGCTTGACGCCTCAGCGGCACAACCAATTGTAATTAAATATGGCTGGCATTGATTTGGTGAAACCGCGGGACTGAAACTAGTTCACTGACAATTTTTAAAAGTATATCTACCATGATTATAAATAAATAAATATGTATATAAATTTCTTCATGCACAGCCATCTTCTCTCAAACAGAATTGTACTACGTTAGGTTATTATTTTTTATTTATTTTTTATAACGTTATTTTTTTTTTTATTGTTAAACATTTAATGTAAAAAAAGCCAATATTGTCAGAATGTCCAAAAAAAAAATTAAAATATAAAAAAAATGTAAACTCGCTGAGTTTCTTGCCGGTTCTTCTCAGTTCAAGGCGACTTCCGAACTGGTGGTAACTTCTGTAGTTTCGACGTTCATAAGTGCCCTTCTAGGGCCTAAACTGAGTAGGTAAATGGCTTTGACTTTGACTTGACACAAAGCTTGACGTAAGCACATAATACTATAATATTTATTTTTTATTGTGGAATTACCTTTACATGTTATTTTTTAACATACAGAAATGCACAATATAACGAAAACCCTGTAAGACCAAGCAATTAATATGTTTCCAGAAATTGAGATATATAAATTAATAAAGTAAATTAAACTACCATTTTCGTATTTGATTGCAAAATAAACAAGATAATTATGTTTAAAACTTTCAAAAGCACAACATTTCGTTTCGAGTCAGGTTTAATTTAAAATACGTTTGAAAAATACTGAAAATTGCACTAATTAACTGAAAATACTACCTGTCAGTTGTAACCTACTTTGGATTTCAGTTAAATTTTAATGTAACTTTTATTTACAATTGCATCGTCACGAAATAAACCTTATTTTTAGCCAGCTAGAGTACTTTTTGACGTGACACAGGGTTGAATTTACTATTTAAAACTTCACGAAATACTTTTCACATGACATCGTGTGACGAAATATTAAAAAATTCTGTATATCTAAAATTACTTTTAATATATGTCTATTTTTATGTTTGCATTAGTTCCAACTTTTAACTTAAAAATAATGTATTTTTTTTTCATTGTGTCGTGGAGATTTTATAAAAAAAAATTACAGCCCTAACCAAAGGTAAATAATAATATGTTTTTAATACAATCGACCCATCATAATAATATCATTGCATAATAACTACAAAATAAGAAACCAAACCTAATTCACGAATGTAAATTTCATTCGACTTACATTCAAGAATAATTTATATCAAGTAAACGAAATAAGTTAGATCCAAGCCTCACATTGAAGCCATTGAGGGTGTTTTTAAAGCGAGTGGAATCTTTGATGCTACATAATACCTCCTTGGTTTCGAGGACGTGTTATGTGATTTCGATTGACTTTCGATCGAATATTGAAACAAGAAGGTTATAGATAAATGAATAGGTAGGTACTACCTACATCACGGGTTCAATTAATGTGCCTAATACTTAATATTTATACTGAGCATTTTTTTATCTTATCCTTCTGTGCTAAAATTAAATAACAAAACTCTTCCCAAAATCTGTTAGGACACTATTTGGGTAGTACCATTACATTTTCTATTTTTGTGCAAAATTTCATCCAAATTCATTCACACACACAAATTACATTAAAATATTTGTAGGTATCTTTGATTATTACTAGCTTCCACCTCGCGGCTTTACCTACGTTCACGGATTCAAAACCTAAAGTGACTATATACCAAACTAGCTTCCGCCCCACGGTTTCACCGGCGTTCCCGAGGGATCTTAGGTTTTCCCGGGATAGTAGTAGATAGTAGGAGTAGCCTATAGCCTTCCTCGATAAATGGGCTATCCAACACTAAGGATTAGCGCGATCAACCAAACAAACAAATTCTTCAGCTTATTAATTTATATATAGTATAGATTCATGAATAGATTTGACACACATAATAAGCCTAGCACATTATCGTGTCGGAACGTTCCCGTTTCGAATCCGTCAGCGTCTCAACTTGCCACTTAGCCATACTCGACTCTCTCTAATGACGCGCCCCGTATTGTAACAACTTTTTCATCCGGACTGTATGAATATGGACGAGAGCCTTTGTAGAACTCCTCCCTCCTTCCTGAAAAACTCACCCATTTTTACATTACGCCTCCTTAAACTAATCTCATTCAAATCTCAACCTTATGTCTTAAGTAGTAAGTAGTTAGGATGGTTTTTGAACAGTAGAAGGCTGGTAATGGTTTGTTTTTTTATTTATTTATGTTTCGTGTTATTTTTTCGCGGCCCGCTAGTCCTTTCAGCGGATTCCATTCACGCGTTGGGATTCTAAAGAAATTCTTTCTAATTGAATCTTCATTAATTCTATAGGAACGTAAGTACCCACCTAGGCTCTCAGAGCAAAATAATTTAAAGGAAATTTGGGTTAGTAATTCCTTATGAATATTATTTTGAAATATATCCCGCTTTATTTTATTTTGAACCAGCATCCGCCCCGCTGTTTCACCTACGTTCCACAGGGATCTTATCTTTTCCCAGAATAAAAAGTAGCCTATGTCGTTCTCCATACCATAGGCTATCTGCATACCAAATTTCACCGCGATCGGTTCAGCAGTTTAAGCGTGAAAAGGTAAAACTCACTTTCGCATTTATAATATTAGTTAGGACAGTAGGTGTATAAGTAGGGTATAATAAAATTATACTAGCTGTCCCCCGCAGTTTTACCCGCGTTCCCGAGAAAAAATGTAGCCCATGTCTTTCTCCATACCATAAGCTATCTGCGTACCAAATTTCATCGTGATCGGTTCAGCGGCTTAGGCGTGAAAAGGTAACAAACAAACAAACAAACTCACATTCGCATTTATAATATTAAAAAGTTAGGATAAACCTTGTTATTAATATATAAAAATTGATTTCTATAGAAAAGGAGCAATTTTGAACCCTTAGGTATGAGCCCTTAGGTATTATTTCCAAGTAAGCGACTCAGGTGACAAAAATTCTACTTACTATAAATGTTAACAATAAAGAAGAGCGCGCAATGAAGTCCGCTTTGTAATATTCCAGACAGAATTGAACCAAAGAGGTCAGTTTATTTTAAATTGATCGGATAAAAATGGCGGACCAATTTAATTATATTTAAAACTACCGTCCAGCCTACTGTTTCACCCACGTTCAAGGCATAAAAGTACCTAACCTAGGTGTATATTTAAAACATATTCTATCAGTGTGCCAAGTTTCATTCAAATCTGTTCAGCCATTAGCTAAGTGGTAATAAACATACAAACACACAAACTTTCATTTATAATAAACTAGCTGTCCCCAGCGGTTACACTCGCGTTCCCCAGAAAAAATGTAGCCCATGTCCTTCTCCATACCATAGGCTATTTGCGTATCAAATTTCATTGCGATCGGTTCTGCGGTTTAGGCGTGAAAAGGTAACAAACGAACACATTCGTATTTATAATATTATTATAGTTAGGATAAAATCAACGTGACGCTTGACGCTTTCAGTGAAGGAAAATATCGTGAGGAAACCATAGCATAGCGGATGGCTACCACCCTCAAGATGAAAATCTGTTACGGTATATTCCGACAGATGCACTCGAGAGTCAGTTACCTTCTAAGCTTTATAAAGGTCGGCGACATATTTACTTATTATCAATCCCCCTGATATTTCTAGTGTCTATAGGCGACGGTAGCGACTTACAGTTGATGTAACAAGAAAAAATTAAAATCAAAAGTGTTTAGAATCTATATATATAAAAATTAATCCCTTTTTCCCTTGGTCATTGCATCACGCGTGAATGGATGGAACAATTTCGCTTATTCTTTTGTTGTTGTGTTAATTATTGTCAGGAGAAGGTTTTTATGGAAAAAAAATAAGAAAATTGCACAGTAAATTGGAAAATTCGGGAAAAACTGAAAGTATGGGATTTTTGTATGAAATTAAGACACTGTCATTTTTGCGTTAGATAGGCAGTTTATTGAGGAACATAGGCGATTTTTTATGTTGAAAACGCAGGTGAAACCGCGGGAGACAGCTAGTATTTAAACAAAATTTGGTAAAAAAATGTCATAGGTAGGTACTGATTTCAGGTATGATTATAAGGTACTGGCGCTGTGAACGTTCATCCTAAAACCACTTGAGTGTTTACTCTTAGTGAGAGGTACTCATAATATGACAAAAGATTTCTCTTTATTTTATTCAGAACCTAGACTTAAACGAGAAATTCCTGTGCCTATTGATGTAAAAAAAGTAATATAATATCTTCATTTGAAGGTTGACTTCACTTCAATGGGAGTTTTTATCATGTTTCATGAGCAATATTATTGCAAATCAGTGAATAATATAAAAACAGCCTTATTGCTATGGGAATTAAAGGCATAAGTTGTATTTTTTCATCCTGAGACATTCTTCACATTCTGATCCCAAACTAATCAGAACTTGTGCTATGGAAGCCAGTTAACTTATATACTACATAAATACCTACTAAGTACTTTTTTGTAAATATATAGATAATTACACCTAGACTCAGGGCAAACAGATAATGTTCGTTCATGCATACAAATATATGTCCTGATTGGAAATCGAACCCACGACATGTGGCGTGATAGATAGGCCATCTTACCAAACTCGCCAACCGGCCCCTCTTTTCATTATTTTTTTTTAAAGTAATTTGAATACAAATTTCCTTGCATATATATTTCATATAGAAATAATAGCCAAATACCCTTCTCAATTCCCCAATCTTCCTAACGAAGAATTCTTCACACATGCCATTTTACATATAGATCCTTTTCATCGCCTCGTATCATTATGATACCTCAAATCACAAAGCGATCCCGTTGAGTATACGAATTCAAACCAATATTTACAAACGATGATGCCCATGTCACAAACCCATGTCACTATAACGAGAGTAGGTACCTACTGTGACATATTTTAAGAATGCTTGATAGCACACCGGAGGGCGGTTTTTTATAGAGAAAAAAGCTGTAGATTTTTTGCTTTATGATGTTTGAAAAGTTGATCTTTTTCCTTGCTTTGATTAAGTTACTATAATTACTATAATATATACGATAACTAAAAACTGAAGGATGTAAGTTTAAACCAAGATAGCTTCTACCAAGTGAACTAACTAACTGGTTAAAGTCGATGAGAGCCGCTAGAGACAAACTGCTCAGGCTCGTTCACTATGGAATTCCAGTAGACTTAATTTTATGCGGTGGTAAAGTACTTTGTAGTAGGTACCCGCATGGCTGGCTACCACCCTCATGTTCAAAATCTGCCGCCAAGCACCTGCTTGTTTGTTGCAGCAGCTGCACTTGAGAGGAGCCAGTTCCTCCTACGCTTTGTGGGCTTACCCACGAAACGGAACTGGAGGAATCAATGGACACATCTTCGATAAGGTAAAAAAAAATAATTCAGAATTATAATATTAATACGTGAAACAACAACTTTGGTACACCTTTTTACGAAAATTACGCGGACAAAAGAGTATGAAATTTGGTACAGTTAAAGTTTATATGGAGAAGGAGTGCCGATAGCTAATATTTTTATTATATAATATGCATTAGAAATAAATTAAATTAATAAAGAAAACATTACACACACTACCATGCATTTAACACTCACACACACATGTCACCACTGTCAGTGCTTACGCGGCAATAACAGACTTAAAGAAAAGAGTTCGTATATGAGTGAAGTGATTTCTTTACTTATTATTATATAGGTACTCTTTTGTTCAATTATGGTCGAATTTTGACCACGGGCGACCTCTAGTTGTTATAATTTCAGGGCTTGTGATTTCACCGTTTTATTCATTAAGTACGTGGAGTAGTTATGCTACTAGCATCTAACTTTTATATTGACGAACATTTTGATTTTTTTTTGAATTTTTTTGTTATTATAGAAAATCGGATGCAAGGGATTACCTATAATGGTGAAATGATTTTTGGGGTTCCGTAGCCAAATGGCAAAAAACGGAACCCTTATAGATACGTCATGTCTGTCTGTCTGTCCGTATGTCACAGTCACTTTTTTCCGAAACTATAAGAGCTATACTGTTGAAAGTTGGTAAGTAGATGTATTCTGTAAACCGCATTTAAATTTTTACATAAAAATAGAAATAAACAATAAATTTTGGGGGTTCCCCATACTTAGAACTGAAACTCAAAAATATTTTTTTCATCAATCCCATAAGTGTGTGGTATCTATGGATAGGTCTTCAAAAACCTCTGAGTTGTATGGGCGCTCATACAATTCAGAGGTCTAGCTTAATTGGCACCTACCTCAAATAAGGTAAATAAATAAAATTGTGCATTTCCCGTCATGGACGAACGATAGACGAAGTTTGTACGGAACCCTCGGTGCGCGAGTCCGACTCGCACTTAGCCGGCTTTTTTTTTTACAAAATGCGATCTTATATAGATACAGATTGTAGTATATTATACAAATACAGGTTATAATTTAACGAAAAAATATTCGAAATTATTGTGACCCTAAGTATCACTTGACCGTCTCGTCATTTATGGATGCCCCCTTACAGAATGAGACGTCCCAGGATATAAATAATAATTATTGCTAGAAAAATAATCATGTTTATCCGAGTAATTTACTTATTTATTGATGTATAAGTATGAGGTGGCAGATCAAAAAAAGCAATTTTCCCCAACGCACGGAAATCCCTCTTTCATCAGTCACGTTTGAAGGTAATTAACGTTGAAACGTTATTATTAACGAAGGAAAAGTAATTACTAAATGTTGGGGAAAATATTACGATGGGAAAATAAAGATTAAGATGGGAGACACACCTTGTATATAAATAGGATATTATGTATTATTTATATATTTTTTTTATCTATTTTTGTAAGATAACAGTATAATTTTTTTTTATTTACATCAAAATATAATAAACTAATTAATATATACGTGTCTAGATATTTACAATTAAAAAGGGAAATAAAAACAAGAACAAAAAGTATACATCTTAATTTAAATCTATTTACAAAAAGAAAAGCTGATCTAAATCGCTGCCACTCGGGTCACATCATCGGCGCAAATAGGTTAAAATTCAATAATTTCGAATATTTTTTCGTTAAATTATACCTAACCTGTATTTGTATAATATACTACAATCTGTATCTATTTATTTATAATAGACAATTCCCTTCGAACGATTTTATTTCGTTAAATTTAGGCAGAAGAATTCATTTGCTGCGATCGTGTACCGATAGATTGCCTCATCCCAAATGGATGTCTGAAATGAGAAAATAGGAGTCATCCTATTCAGTAGACTACTCAATCGGTTTGTCTACCCGAATGTCCAGATTATGTTAGTAAGTATACAATTTATCTTAAGCCTAATAAATAGTAATGTAAATTATGTTTTACGGTGTGGATGTACATTCACTGGGCCCATATTGGCGGGTCCCAGCGCTCCGCAAACACTACTAAGATCCTATTGGTACTGGCATGGAGGCAGTGCAGTATTGAGGCGGTCCTCTTCATCTACATAGCCGAAAACACGCCGCAGTGCCGCGGCAGTATGACAAGCTCAGTAGAAAAACTACCTTTTTATGTATTTTTTTGTTACCGTTCTATAGACATTAGTGATTCCGCCGTCATTATTAATTTATTACCGACCTTTATAAAGTCAAAGTCAAAGCCATTTATTCAGTTTAGGCCCTAGGAGGGCACTTATGAAGGTCGAATTTACTGAAGCTACCACCGATTCGGAAATCAGCCTTCAACTGAGAAGAACCGGCAAGAAACTCAGCAAGGTTACATTTTTTATATATATTTTTCTTTTTTTTTATAATCTGACTATTATTATTATAAAGCCTAGACTACTGGCTCTCAATTACAATTGCTGGGGCACACCACTTACTTGTGTGTTGACACCTACATGTTTGGCGATAGTAGTAGTTTGTAGATAGAATTTTTAACTTGAGAGTGTTAGCCAGACAGGTAATACAAAGTACCCCAACACCGTGCTATGGTTTCCTCAAAATGGCGGCATCCAACGTCACTACTTACCTACCTCTAAGCTATTTAAAATGGCTTTGACTTTGACAATCAATGTAAAAATAATAGGTAAAATAGAAATTGGCACATTATAATTGTGTATACATTGTTGATTAATTAATGATCATAATAATAATGTAATTTATATTAATTAATTTGAATAAGTAGGGTGACCATGAATGAAGAATGTTTGTGCTGTTTATTGTTGACTAGATCGCGCTCAGCAGTTTTACTTGAGTTCCAAAGGGATTTAATATTTTTTCTGAATATAATTCTATTGTTTTTTTTTATAGGTAGGTATGCTAATTTTCTACAAAATCCGTTTATCTATTATATTTATTTATAATTAATTATAATCTGATGATATTTTGGTCACTTTACAACCAATGGTGGAACATTCTTATTACAGCATTCTAAGACCATAAATCACCATATATAATTTCTCGAGGCCAAAACCGACAAATCGTAAAAAGTAATTCCTTCATCACGCGAAATTACTATTTTTTTCTTTTTTTGCCTAACGAAGGGAACTAATTAGTGAAAGATGCCATGAGCAACAGGTAGATTTGGATCTTAAAATAATTGCCATGCGATAAGGAAAAAAAATATGAGAAAACATTGATGTTAATCAACCGAATCATACATTTGACTGGGCTAATTTTGCGTGTCACTAATATACAGGCTGATATTTTTTAGACAAGGTAGGCTAAATCCGAATGTAATGGGTATAGCGAAAAATGCTAGTCTTGGGGCCAATTTTGACTCATATTTATAGGTGATGGTAGACACTTGCCATCAGGTGGAGCGCTCTGCTTGTCAGTCTTCTGGTAAGGTAAGATACCTTAACTTACTTATATTATAAAGGCGAAAGTTTGTGTGTGTGTCTTTATTACGAATAATGAATTTGGATGAAATTTGGCGCACAAATATAATATGTTCTGGATTAAAACATAGGAACCTTTTTTCCAGGGAACGTGGGTGAATCCGCGGGACAAAGCTACCAAATAAATCATAATCAACAACAAAAAGACATTTTCCTTTTTTTGTGTGCTACGTCTTAATTTAATCTAAATCTTACTTTAGTGGGAAACCCGAAAAATATATATGGCCACCCTACTCTATTCAAACTACAAACAAAGTACTAGTACCGCTCGTACCAAAGTTATTAAAAGGCAAAATTACGCATCCATAATGATTTATACAGTGAAATAATTTTAATGAAGACAATATTAATGAGTTACGTACAAAGTTATCTATGTTACATAATTTAAGTCAAAAGTTAACTGTTATAGGGCATTTAATTTCCCAAACAAACGGCTGGGTCTAAAGAAATCTATATTGTTTATGTAACAAAACAGTACAAAAATACAAAGTATTTTCTTTGTAAAAAGAGGAATGGGGGAATCACCGCGTTCGTCTTTTCGAACGATTGATTGTCTTTCAATCTTAAGTTTATTGTAAAAGGATTTATAAACATTTCGGGTGAATTGAGTTTGTTATTTTTCAACTGATTTCGAAAAAGATGTATGCTTTTAATGTTATATGCAATGTTATGTAATGATATATAATTATATAATGTCATCACATACAGGATGATTTTTTTGTCACCGGCAATACCTACTTGCAGGGCTAGAAGTACTCATCAATATGGACAACTTTTACTATTGGACCAACTCTGATATTGCGTAAAATAAAATGGTTGCTTCATACATTTTGGTCGAGTAGGTATTGAACTTTTGTATGGAACAGCTGATATTTTGCGGCTGAGATGACGATGATGACGATGATGACACATGCTACACACACACATACTACCTGATGGGAAAAAACTACTGAAAATTCCAAAATTTCATTCAAATATTTTTGTAATTTTTCATATTTTCATAGCTTCTTGTAATTTTTCATCTATTTATTTCGGTTTTATGTTGTTCTTTTGGTCATACGTAGACGTAACTAGCTACCGCCTGATTTCCCAATATAAATAGGTGTTTAGGGTGGAATTTTGTGTAAGCTATAAATTGAAAATGGTCAAAAATATTAACATAGTTTCTTACGGCAATAATATAGTACGAAAGCGACGCCATCTGTCATTTTGAAATCAGCAATGTGATCAAAGTAAACCAGATTGATAAATTCATAAAAGCGACATTAAAAAAACCACTAACCCAATAAAAACTAAATAAAGAAATGTTCCCAACTCGTGTACGATCCATTGTAACTAAATTTTGCAACATAAAAAGGTCGCCAGTCCGTCTGTCCGTCTGTCTTATAAATCACTTTACATCTCGGCGCTTGCAAACTTTTCAATTACAACCATTGAGTGGAAAGCTCACTCAGATGTCGTAATAAAAGTTTTGTTGGATA
Organism: Tetheella fluctuosa; assembly: GCA_951216915.1. Taxonomy (NCBI): domain Eukaryota; kingdom Metazoa; phylum Arthropoda; class Insecta; order Lepidoptera; family Drepanidae; genus Tetheella; species Tetheella fluctuosa. Next base: position 14,537,349 of record OX578214.1, read on the forward strand.
TACATAGACATGGCATGTAAACAATAAACTAAATCGTTATGTCACGAAATAATATTACAATTTAGAGAGGAAAATAAAATGTATCTTAACTATCCTAACAAATATTATAAATGCGAATGTGAGTTTGTTTGTTACCTTTTCACGCCTAACCCGCTGAACCCATCGCGATGATATTTGATACGCAGATAGCCTATAGTATGGAGAAGGACATAGGCTACTTTTTTTTCTCGAGAACGCGGGTGGAACCTCGGGGGGCAGCTAGCGGTTTAGGCGGTTTTTTCCACGTTATCGAGAGATTTAAAGGACAAAAAGTATCCTGTATTTCTTTCAAGGTTATGATTGCATCATCAGCCTTTATCCGTCCACTGCTGAACATAGGCCTCTCCCAAAGCGCGCCACTCTTTTTGGTTTCTCGCCACTCGCGCCCAGTCCGGCTACTCTTTTAAGGTCGTCAGTCCAGTGGACCTGGGGGGCGTCCGACATTACGCTTACCAAGACGCGGTCTCCACTCCAAGACTCGTTTGCTCCATCGACCATCCGTTCGTCGACAGACATGACCAGCCCATTGCCACTTCAGCCTACCAATTTGCTGAGCGAATGTTATGATTTAAATGTGTTTAAAATTTCATCAACATATACAAATTTGTGTGAAAGTTAGTATGTTTGTGACTCAATCATTCATAAGCTACAGAATAGATTTCGATAAAACTTAGCATATAGATAAATCGTACCCTGGAATAACATATAGAGTACTTATTATCCCGGAGAAACATAACATCCCTCGGGAATGCGATGCAGAAGCTATTTATAATATTAAATCAATTTAATATCCTAAGTAAAGCTTCAAATCGCGTGTACGTCATTAAATAAAATAGTACTGTTTTCTATTGTATTGTCGCAAAATGACTTTGTTAGAGTTCAGCTACTTTAGATATTCAGGGTCTACTTAATTCATTCTGAGGCTCATCCATTTTGATAGTTATTTGGACACTTCCGAGCTGCTAATAAATTTGTCACATCCAAAGCCTGTAATTTTTGTAAATCGACTCCAACAAGAGCGGGCCGTAGCAATCTCAAGAAACAGAGCCATGCCTTAATAGAAATTTGAATAAAATCAATTTATTTTAACGCGGCTCGCGTTTATCGCGCCCTTAATAGATTGCTGTAAGAGAAAAATAAATGAATGGAACCCCCACTCTGAGTTTCTTTTATGTAAAACTTATTAAATTTAACATTGTGTGAGTTTTAAGTACTTTTTGTGAGGACAAAACCCTTTTACGATGAATTCAGCCCATTTCCAGTGCAACGTTCACTGGAAAAGTTTAAAGAGCCTGTTCTTTTATCAGATTAAACTTGAATTACCCATTGAGAAAGATAAACGACGCGTTTGCTACTAATCCACAATAGCATTGCTTAATTGCATTGAATATTTACTTTATCCATAACTTTATTCTACAATTCTAACACGCATGCGTGAACAAAACCTAACACCGAATCTTCAAACCCTAGGCTATAATATAAATAACAACAGATGTTTGGTAAACTTTCCTTCCCATAAGTGTCGGACGATTTACAGTGCAAGAGCGGATAGTTCTGTTATACCCTAATTGAGTTCTGACAGCTATTTATTTACACAAACGATTATCTAAATTGCGTTATCAACATCTGTTGCGTTTCGCACCCGCGCTCTTGGACTATACGCAACGTTCGGGCATAGATTATAAAAATACGTAGAGTGCCTACCTAAGCTCGAAGCTTTTGTATCGATTTACACATTCATAAAGTAGCGAGTTAAGTAGTATAGTCCTCCTAGATCGCTGCCCTGTGCAAACGTACCAAGAAGGCTGGCAGCATTGCCACGTTGAATGGCAATACTAATCTGTTCTCCTAGGTTTTTTTTTTTTTTTTATCTTATCAGCTCTCCTCTTGACATGTGAGGCCTCAATGATATGGAGGCGTCCAGCTCTCACGGTCGTAGCGTTTTAACACCAAAAAGAAATGAAAACAATATTAGCTCCACTCCCATTATTTCAACAAACAATATATAACAAATTAAAGTCATATAAACTACCTGAGCAACCGCTCGCATCGCTCCACGCATTATTTTGTAAAATTGCGTTTTTTTTTAAAAAGACGCCTATATAGATAAATTTAAAAAGCAAAACATATAAATAAATTTACCTAAATTAATTGCTCTTTTAGTTATTATAATATATTAGATAATCATAAATACCTACCTAAAATATTTTAATCTATGACCCAAGACGGGGAGCTAATACCTACGTAAATTGTCCCAAGTATTAGAATTGCAATTTGTGTATTGTTCAAGAGTAGGGTGCTGTCCCCCTCCCTTGTTTCCCTTGCCTCATACTTGAAGAATTATGGATTTCGAAGGGTGTTTTTATTACATCTAAGGTCACCACAAGTGTGGGCCTGCAGTATTAAGGTTGAATTGGTTTTACGGCAATTTAAATGCCATTTCTCTGTCTCCCTCTTGCAATTGAGATCCTATATGAACTGACTTAGAACACAAATAGTTACGAAATTACACTTTTTAAGATATTTCAATGGATTAGATAAAGGAATAACGTTTCTTTGTATTTTATTTTCTTGATTTATGCATTTTTTATATATTTATATTATATTAAAAATTTAAAAGTTTGTGCAGGCCGGTGTTTCCTCAATCACGCCGTAACTACTGAACGTATTTGTTTGAAATATTACACATAGATAGGTCATATCTTGGAATAAAACATGTGTAACTTTTTATTTTAGAAAAACATTAAATCCCTCAGGAACACGAGTAAATCCCCGAGATAGTAGTTATTATATTAACTTAGCATTAGCGACATAAGGATATTGGGCTTATGTCCCAGCAGTGGACATCTATTGGTTGATCATAATGATGAACCGTATATTATAGGGGGGGGGGATATATTATATCTATATTGAACCTTTTTTTACAGAACTAATGATGAAATAATTACAGTTAATATTTATTATTATTTTGATTCGTAATTAAATTTAAGAGAGGTAGAGCATAGCGATGTCGCTCAGAGAGCAGCTCGACTGGGGAAGTATCTCCACCTTACACAATACCGCAGCCAAATAACTTATAGTTGTGTTCCTGCGCGTGAGTAAGGTCGCCAGAGCTCATCAGGGAGGGGGGAAGGGTTGGTAACGCGCGAGTGATATCCCTGGCCGACAAAATTTGTAATATTTCGTACTTCGACAAGATTTAATTTGATTATGATGGTACAAGGTATAAAAATAATCGTTTTCAGTTGGCCTCATAGTAAAAATTGTGAAATATAATCCAACTTAAGGCTCCAGTCTCCCTAAAATCAGTGTTCTTGCGGAATTTATCAGAAAAGAAATATTGTTTTTTAGTCATCAGAAAAGCAATAAATGAAATATATTTAACGTTATTTTAAAGTGTGAGATTTGAAGTTTCCAATACATATTTTATTTTTTAATTTGACGCCACATTTATTAGCTTTGTGAGGCTTTAAACATACCTCTATTTACGTTCCACGCGTAGAGGGTCTCATTCATGCACACGCCACGAAAAAAATATAACAAAAACAAGAAATGTATTCAGATTATATTTGTCGGCAAATCCTCTACAATAATCTTATTTAGTTACTTTTTTTCAAAATCGTCTCAATTTCTTATTTAAACTGCTTTAAAAAGTTATAAATTTCTGAATTTGACCCTCGCAACATATATTTTTTTCTATTACAAAGTAATGGTTTAGAGAAATCGCACTTTAACCACTCCGAAAGCAACTACTTATCTGTCGAATAAAAAATATATGCATTCAAAAAATTATTTGAATTTACCGAAACTAAACAAAAAAAACATAAAACGCATCAAAATTCCATTCAATTCCGCTGGGAATTGACAGCGTTCGTTGTCTCACAAAGCTAATAAAAATGGCGTCAAATTAAAAAATAAAATATGTATTGGAAATTTCAAATCTCACACTTTAAAATAAAGTAAAATATATTTCATTTATTGCTTTTCTGATGACTAAAAAAAGATGTTTCTTTTCTGATAAATTCCGCAAGAACACTGATTTTAGGGAGACTGGAGCCTTAAGTTTAAATAAAAATATATTTATCTAACTTAACTAATAATATTTGAAAGAAGACTATTTTTTTATACTTATAGACTTGTATTTGACCGCAATCTCACCAAGGTAAGTGGACAGGCTCTCAAGTGCAGCAGCTATAAAGTACCCTACCACCGTCGAATAATTTAGGTAATATACTTCAAAAACGTTTCATTAAATCCTTATACCATTATCTTATGGGTACATTTATCTTCTACCAGGACCTTTTTACACTACTAGGTGGCAAACAAGCTTACGGCCCACTTGATGGTAAGCGGTTACCGTAGCCTATAGATGCTCATAATACCACCTGCAAAGAAAATATAATATTATATTTTCCCTGTCAGGGGTATCACTCACGCGTTTCCAACCTTGAGACATGAGTCTCCTGTGCCTGTAATTTCACCGGCTCCCATACCCTCCTAACCGAAACACTTTAATACAAGTGCACTACTATTTCACGACGGAATTAGATATGGTGGTAGTACTTCCCCGGGCGAACTCTGCACTAAGAGTTCTACTACCTTCAACCCCTCTTAAATAATATCTCCTTCAGTATCTTAATGTGGTGACATAACTGTATTGCGACCATTATTTTTATATACTTCTGTGTCATTCGCAAGAAACATTGTCGCGTCTACGAGGTGTCCTACATTTATATCAATTTGCAGCACATTGGTGATATACCTAATATTTATTAGTAAAACCGACTTTAAAAAGGGTTTTCATAAAGGAAAGCACGTGTTCCAGAATCTCAAATTCTTTCGCTGACTTCAAAACGAGTTTTAACATCATTATTTTATACTTTTTTAGTGAAAACCCTTTTTGAAATCGGTTATTTTTCCTTTTATTTTTTTATAAATTACTAGCTTTTCCGCGCGGTTTCACCCTCGTTCCCGTGGGATCTTGTGTTTTCCGGGATAAAAAGTAGCCTATAGCCTTCCTCGATAAATGGGCTATCCAACACTGAAATAATTTTTCAAATCGAACCTGTAGTTCCTGAGATTAGCGCGTTCAAACAAACAAACAAACAAACTCTTCAGCTTTATAATATATTTCTAAGATATTTCAATCGCAATATTCAAAGATATATCTTCAAAGTCCATGATCAGATCTAAATCAAATTTATATTGGACTACCTCGAGAGTAACCCTTTCAAACAAAAAATAATATTAAAAATCAGTTCGCAATTGAAGGAGAAATCGATGACCATACATTAAAAAAATAATATATATGACAATCAAACATTAAACCTCCTTCTTTTTTGAAGTCAGTTAATGATTAAATAAACAGTAGGTACCTATAGTTATTTAAAAAAGTAATCCTTTGTCTGTTATAAAACCATAAATTATTGCATCTATTTATCTCCTAGTATTCAATTAATTTAATAGGATATGAAGCAAGGAATCAAAAATTGCATTGAAAGAATATGAATTACTTAAAGATTTTGAAGAATATCAGCACCCAGATGTTTTGTAGGTGCTCGTGCAAGTTTCATGGTAAGTCTAAGAAAATATTGTAATATTTTTTTTTATAACAGGAGATTGACGAGCAGACAGACGACCCCACTAACATCTATATATAATTTAATTAGCTTCCTTCCCACGGTTTTACCCGCGATCCCTTAATATTAAGTCTTCTGAAATTTAAAATTTTCTTCGCATTTTCTTAATTTAAAAATATAAGAAAACTTTAAAAAAAGATGCATGAACTTTAACATCATTTGCATTTTGAATTTTGACTACCTTTGTCAGTCCGGGCAAATTTCATGTCTTTGATTTTATTTTTGCTAGTAAAAAAATTTGCTTCATCGCCCGCCACCGCTCCCGCTACATCACTCACCAAACCAACACCCGGCAATATCGCTAATACACATATAAGCGATCCACTTATTTGTCTCGGTACGATCACGTGCCGATTTTATAGCCAGCACTCGTAAATTGATATTGCGGACCGTACGCGGACGATGTTGCGTTCATATCATTTTGCAGGATATTTTGGGACAAAGCCTCTTTGAAAGCTAAAGAAAAATCCTGAGTTATTACCCCAAGACATAAGAAGAAAGGATGAACTGCTAAGTTTTTTTTTTATTATGAATAGGCCTCTATTTGACCACAATCTTGCCACAGAATTTCAACTAGAAAGTGATAGACAGCCAGTTTCCTCACAATATTGTGTTTGTTTTGACCTTGATGATATATACCCCCCATAACTTATATTTACTAATGTGACTTACGTACGATAGATAGCACTCCATCTTCTTATGGCTTCTTATGAGACCTGACAATGCGTCCTCCTGCGAGATAATTTGGCTTTTTTTTTTACGTCAGTTGATAAGTAAGCAGCCCACCTGATAGTTCGTGGTCACCGCCGCCTAATGAACATTTGCAATACCATGGGGATTGCCGAAGTGTTGCCAAACTTGAGAACTATTTATACGCCCTTTTTGAAGAACCCCAATATCGTAGTGCCAAACAAAAAAAAAGTATTGTAAATTTAAAAGAAAGATAAAAAGATCAAATTCAAATGTTAATTAACAACAAAATATAAAGCCTAAAGTGTATTAAACTATTATAATTTACTCTCTTTGTTTAATAGTCAGAAATTGGTGTAGACAAAGTCTATAAATTTAGTTCAACAATAAACAAAACAGAGTTAAAAGGTATTTAAACTCATTATTTGAAGCTTAGAATTTAGCCTAGCATATTGACGCAATTTATGCACCCTGCCAATGCCCAAATTGCAACTTAATATCGCGTTAAGTCTCTTATAGGGTGAGGATATTTTACATCCCAGACTCAGGTCAGTTTATACCTACTATGTCACAGCTAGTTAGTGTCCATTCCCCAAGCAATTTAAGAGCTTGATTCAGCGTAGCAATGCTGCCAGCCTTTTTGGAACACAGCGATTTAGGATATTATTTTTATTTATAAATGGTTTAGTTTTTAATTTATCTTTAGTTTGTATTTTTTAAATGTAATTATGTTCCATTTATCAAATAATAATTCAGTGTTTCTAAAAAAAAATATATTATACAACCTTACCTTTTCGATAGTATAATTTTCAAATGACACAGCAATATATTACGGTTTTAAATTTAAAATAAGAATATCTTCTATTTTCAAATTCTCATAATATTTAACCAACAGGCAATGCCCTTGTCTTATTACAGTGAAATATAGTTTAAATTAGCACACCAAATGGTTTTCTTAATATAAATTGGGCAAACGAGTTCCACCTCAGCTCAGGCCGAACGTGAAATTTATAGTCGGGCGTCACCCCGAATTTTATCGAAGAAAAATACATCTTTTTTCATCCCCAACTGTTTATCAACGTCAAACGGCGATTCAGTTGAAATGAGCGCCATTTGGTACAAACTTGGTGCTTTTCCGCCATTACTGAGCGATTGTCTGAAATATTTTAGAACAACTATGTCTTAGATGTTTTTTTAAATTATTTACCATTTTTAATGACATTGCAAATCATAGTTAAAAGTCTTATTTCCACAATGAAGTCAAAATCCGATCTTATTGGAGATCCTTAGGGGAGGTCTATGTCCAACGGTAGACATCTTGCGGCTGAGATGATGATGATAATAGTTTTATTTAGTTTTAATAACAAAAAGTTCATTTTTTACCGAGTGTAATTAGTTAAAATTTTGTATAAAAGAAATTAGTTCCATGAATATTCCGCGAGGGGCGCTGCGCCAATTTCTTTCAACTTCTATACAGTGCCCTGAGTGTAAAGAATTGACTTTAGTAAACGCTTACTATCACGTTAGCGTTTACTACATTTCATAGAAAATGGCGCAGCGCCTTCCGCAGGATACATATGGAATTAATTTCTCTAATACATTTTTTTTGTAAACGCAAACAGAAATGCTATACATGCAAACGCGACACTTAGAGTATTAATTTCAAATGTAATTCAGTTTTAAGGCGTAGCCTTGAAGATTTTGGTTGCAAGGATACCGATTTTTTGCAACAATGACTGAAGCGAATGAAATGAAATTTATTGGTAGAATTCATCATGTATTTGACTTTATTTTGTCCATTGCAGAACACAAAATAATTTGAACTCTTTAAAATAAGAGATTCCAATTTTACCGACATTGAGGATCGATTTGAGGTTCCAAAATTTCTACATATATTAATTGAAATTAATATTATAATTTGTACATAGGTTTTATGAAACATATTTGTAGTTTTTAAATTAAACAATAAAAACCATTTTGTCGCATACGCCCTTTCCGTTTACGCGGGTTTTCTATGAGAGGTCGCTATAGTACGGAGCGGGACGCAGCATGTTGAATTTCAGATTTTTAAGCTTAACGAGGCGTCACCTTAGTATTGTTTTCGTGGGAAACCGGGGCAGGTCATATAGCATACATTTCCACCATCCCAACATTTTTAACGTTTCAAATGGCCGTAACAGCAGCGCTGTGGTAGCCACAAAACCACATTGAAAATAACAAAGCGACAAGTGAAAAACTACAGCATTTCCCTTGTTAAAACAGCACATAACTCTGCGGGACGGTCGGGTCTGCATTTCCGCGTAAAGATGAGACCCGTGGCGTGTCTGCGAGATTTATACTCTACGCGCGGAAATTGACTGGCGAGTCTGAGGCTATATAGTGTGTGGTACTCAAGTTTAAATAATACACTATTTATTTGTGCTTAGAATGGATAACGTAAGTATTAAAATTAAAAAAATATATGCCCACCCCTTTGTCTACTCATGCAGCTAGATTATTACTACTTATAATAGAGATAAACTTACAAAATCTGAACTTTTGTCTTATGTAGCTTGTGCTAATGTAAAATAGACTCTATATTGAAAGAATTAAGGTATAATTTGAATCCTAAGAATATATATACGAAAGTTTGTTTATGTCTATGTTGGTTGTTACTCAATCACGCCGTAAAGCCTGATCGGATTTGGATAAAATTTGGCATATAGATAGATCGTACCCTGGAATAATTTTATAGGATAATATTTTTATACCCGGAAAACATCAGTTCCCACAGGATTTTTTATTAAATAATTAAAAATTAAGTAAATAACTAATTATTAAAAATAGGTCCTACTGTGTGTATATAGAGATGACATATTTTGAAAGCCTATATAATATTAGGTTTGTCATGATTAACATCTTTTACTATGGAATCAAATATGAATTCACGAAAAAAAAAAACATATATTCATCGAGCAAACTTGACCTTATTAAACTTCTAATTCAATCAATTAACTCACTAAAGCCAATGTGATCATAACCCCCTCTGTCAAAAATGGCGTAACTTTAATTTTCATAAAAATAAAACGTAATTTTCCTCGCGATATATGACATTATGCATGTGACACACAGAACGGGACGGGGAGTTTCTATTTCACGCGCAAATGGTTTACAGGACAGGAGTGAATTTATGCACGTCCGCGACGATGCGGTGCTCCACTACACGTACACGTAAGTCTATGGAATTTTAACTGTTTTTATTCAGTACAAAGTGTGAAAAGTATTTGAACCATTTGGGTTAGCATACCACTATTATTCTAGGAATAATAATAATATATTCTAGGACAAACATTTGTGTGCATGAACATGTCTGTTTATCCTATGTCTGGGTGTAATTATTTATATATTTACAAAAGAAAAGTAGTATATCAGTTATCTGGCGTCCATAGTACAAGCTCTGCTTAGTTTGGGGTCAGATGCCCGTGTGTGACGAATAATGTCCCTGAATATTTTTTTTTCTTGAAGGCTTTCATGTGGCTTTCAAGTCCAGCTGCCGGAACACACCGGTAGGTACCTACTTGGCGACAGGTTTTTCAATGGATGGTAGCCAGCCAGGCCAACGGCCATGCTGTGGTTTAATCAGCAATTTAAAAAATGTTTTTCTTTCTCTCAAGTGTATCTTACTTGGAATACTCATCAAGTAATTTTCGATTTAATAAATAAGACTCAACCCAAACAATATAGGTAGGTATGTAATAAATTCCCTAACACATTAAGTTATAAGTAATTTAGTGATATAGACTCAATTGTTTTATCTTAGAACATAGATACAGTGGAAAATATGCCGCCGAAGACAATATTATCGCTTATCTTACGTAATTTATGCGAAAACTTGTCGAAACTTGGTCACTTAGAAACGAACAGAGTTTCAGATGTCGATTGTGATAAAATCATACTTTTGTCGATTATACACTTTTGTTTGGGAGTACCCTTGAGGTGACTGCTGAAGAAAGGGTTGTATGTATTACTGTTAACCAATATTTTTTGAAATCGTACTCAATGATAAATTTGAAAGGCCATATATTTTTTAAGAATTTCGTTTTTCATATGAACATACCCTTCACAAGACATATTTTATTATGTACAGTCACGAACATAAATATACATACACATAGTAAAAACAAACGGGATTTTATCCATAAAGTACCTACCTAATGTTTGTTATTTTGTAATTGCATGATTTCATATGGATGCAGGCCACCCAAGACCCTATTGGCGGCCTGCTATTGGAGATCCTTAGGCGTAGGAGGCCTATGTCCAGCAGTGGACGTCTAGCGGCTAGGATGATATCGTGCTGGAAACATTTCTAGCATACGATTTGGTATTTTACAGTACCTACCCGCCTGTCCGGCTACCACTCTCAAAAAGAAAATCTGCCACCAAAAAACCTAGTTCGCCTAGTGTGGGTATAATTTTACATTATATCTACCAATAATTGTTTTGTTTTCTACCTCTAGCATATCGTTATTAATTTGAAATGTAAGTACCTACAGTTATATAAAATAAACATTAGTATATACACTTGTATAAGAGTTTCATATAATAAGAAGTTTTCTCATAATTTACACACAACGCATTCCCCATGTCGCCATCCAGATGTAAGTACCTACCTACATGTTGGGGAACTTTTCTCTATAATTTAATATAAATATCGTCGCATTTCTTCTCGTGCCACTTTTATAATGTACCTTGGTAGTCGGTATGTAATGCAACAAGGGTGCTTATATATATATAACATTGAGTTGTTATTACCAATGTAAATTTTGGTATAAAACAATGCAATGTTTTTACTGTAGGCTGACAAGCAGGCAGGCGAACTTTTAAAGTGCTTTTAGATAACTCATTTTCAACTCTATATCTGCAACCTAAGCAGATATAAGGTCTAGCTATATTTTTGTGGTTATCATGTTTATCGTAAAATATTTGTTTAGATTCAAATATATATTTTTTTATTTGTTATTCATGTTTGAATACATAAAAACAGACGGCTGTTTCACTCAAAGTTACCTTACCTAAACACACTACAAGGGTACATAATATTTTTTTTATTATTAGTCTCAAATGGCTTTTACACCTTTACCCGAACGATTTGATTCAACTATTTAAACCATTACTGTATTACAACAGTTTTTGTTCATAGACACACCAAAATCATCAACTGTCACATTTGAAACAACTCTATATAACATACCATTAATCGGCGTACCCTCACGCTACCGCAAACAGAGGGTGACAAACATCATAACTCCTTTCATAATCGTTCATAGCAGACACGTTAAACACAGGAGGCTATAAAAATAGCGAAAAACCATAAATTTTCCTGCAATATTCAATTATAGTTATACGCTTGACGGTTTTAGGGGGATCAGGAGCTCAAAGGGCGTCTGCGTGTGTTAAATACATACAAATATTTAAAATATGTTTTTTTTTATTACTTTTTTCTTTGAAATAAATTATATAGGTTGCATTCTCTTTGGACTCGCAAAGAGTCTTTGTTGTTTTTTTTTTATTTAATTAATTAGTATTATAAGAATTGCATTAACATGCTTTGAAAATCCTGCTAAGTGAGTGTTGGACTATGCACCGCATTGTGAAGAGTTCCATAGCATGTACAAAGTAGCATTTAATTGTATGTTTTTAAGATAATGTATTTCTTAAAGTCAAAGTCTTATTTCTACGGTCGCTAAACTCAAAATAGCATTTTACAGAAAATGTGACATATCTCAAAAACTACACAACATATTTCAAATAAACCAATTTTTCTTTATTCTTTTCCTTCTATCTCTCTACCTTATTTATTTTTAAAATTTTACCATTTTTATTCAATTCTATATTTTTATTTCGTAAATTAATTACACCACTGTAATAGCGATATATAAAAAGCTTTTAAATAGTACCTACCTTTTTTTATATGCCAATAGTCTATAAGCAAAATGTTTGGGACATACGGATAGATGGACAGACAGATATAAAACAACGAGACATAATTTTCACCTTATTAACTATATATTAATTTCAGTTTCTTTCCATTAATAATAAGTAAGGATATATTAATAACTCAGCAAGGCAACAGCTATATACGCAATGCCACGGCCACGGCACAGACCACATTTGTCATACGACTCAACTACACTCGCGGGGCATCTGTCATTCGCCCTTGAGTTAGTCGGTTCGGACAAAGATTATTTAGAAATATTGATGGTACTTATTTAAGAGTTCTTGGCCTGTATCGAAAAATATTTATATATATTTTGATTAATATAGGTTAGTAGTATGATTAAACTTAATCAGGTTACGTAAGTGCCTATTCAGTTGATTATATTGCTTATACCCGTCTTATACTCCTTTATTTTATTGAAATAGAAGAAAAATTTGTTTGAGTTTAAAATCTATACTAATATTATAAAGCTGAAGAGTTTGTTTGAACGCGCTAATCTCAGGAACTACCGGTTCGATTTGAAATTGTTTCAGTGTTGGATAGCCCATTTATCGAGGAAGGCTATAGGCTACTTTTTATCCCCGGAAAACACAAGATCCCTCGGGAACGCGGGTGAAACCGCGCGGAAAAGCTATTAGTAATTATTATCAATGTTAAATGAGAGCTATAAAAGTTACAGAAGATAATTATAACTGTATTGCAAACTTCAACGAATTTTTTAGGCAGGTATAATTGAAAGGTAAAGGTGTAATTCCTACAATGAGCTCTAACTTTCAGTGAAGGAAAATATAGCATGGAAACCATAGCCCAATGATAGGTTGTTACTTCGTACCAAAGTAATCGGGCAGCTGTATTTGAGAGCCAGTTTCCCTGCCTTTGGTCACATCATTGTCATGGTGATGATGGTAAAAAAAAAACACGCGGGGCAGTCTTTTGGGACTGCCGATAGAAGTGAAAACTAACCAATTTAAACTTTAATCCTTGATCATAAACACATCTTTATAAATCAAAAATAATACGAAAATAATTAATTAATTATAAATAATAATTTAATGTTATGTATATATACACATTATATCTATATATAGCTCATGGAAAGCGTTCGGTGACGCGTGAGATGACGATGACGCGAATTCCATGATTTTTGTTCTACCAAAAAGTGCTCAACGCGCCTAAAGAAGCTTTCACTTAAAAAAAAAAGAAACTCTTACTTAGTTGGCTCAAACTCCCAGCTAGTATCACTTTTCTAACATCAAAGCCCATACTACTCTGATCACAGAATCTATGACCCCCCAGGCATCTGTTAGGTATCCGATTATTGCCCATTCCACCGTCCACAAGTGTCGCGCTAAAATATAGCCCGGTATTACACGACGCGTGTCGAATATTACACTTTATTGCCATGTAATAATTCGAGTGGCCCGTAATAAGGCGGTTGCGTTTTATGTGGCTGATCCTTGAGATGACTTGCTATTTGATATGGTGAAGAGTGGGTTCTTGGGTTTAATGAAATAAGTCATGTAATTTGTGTGATTCGTGTGGCATAATTTTTTCTTGGTCATGTACTCGGTAGATATTTAGATATCATCTATAGGTACTATATATATATATATTACATTATTTACATTAGGTATATATTATATGATTATGTTATATATATAATACTATCTATATTTCTGTACTAATATTATAAAGCTGAAGAGTTTGTTTCTTTGTTTGTTTGTTTTAATGCGCTAATATCAGGAACTACTGGTTCGAATTGAAAAATTATTTTAGTGTTGGATAGCCCATTTATCGAGGAAGGCTATAGGTTACTTTTTATCCCGGAAAAACATAAGATCCCTCGGGAACGTGAGTGAAACCGCGGGGCGGAAGCTAGACATATAATAAACTAGCATATGCATACTGAATAATAATTGTAGGCAAAACAGAATAAGATATTTCAATCGCGATATTCGTACTCCTTTTCGTTGAGGATTTCCGTGATATCTTCGAAGTCCATGATCATTGATCAGATCATAATAAAATTTATATGGGACCATTTCGGGAGTATACTATCCTTATGAAAAAAAAAAAGAATTTTCAAAATCTATATATGACGGAGATATGCCCAAACATGCATAAAACAATAATAAAAACATCCGAATTGAGAACCTCCTTCTTTTTTGAAGTCGGTTAAATTGTAGAATTAATTGGTATTTTTTGTCATTTACCAAACCACAAAGCGAAAACTAGTAAGTTAAGACGCTGTAGCGTGACCACCTAGGTAGTATTTTGTGTTAAAGTGAAGAAATAAAAAAAAAACTAAATAAAATCGTGGTGTGATAGATTATAGTAAGTATGACTATCATTGTAATATATTTTTCTTCTCAAAATACTGTTTATTATAGTCATACAACGCGATAAAAGTAAGAAAAAGATGCCACTTTGCGATTTTTTTTCACCGAGTGAAATTATTTCAATCGTGTTTTGAAGCCCGCTGGTACTTATAGGATATATTGTCAACTGTTATATAATTTTTTTCCGAGCAAAAACTATTTCATTTTCTTTACATACAATTGGATCAAAGTAACGCATGTTTGAACTCACAGCGCCTCAAGTAAAGTAAAGGCATGTTAGCGTTAAGTATATGATTTGCAGTAACTGGTAAATTCAGTAGTTGACGTTCATAAGTGCCCTCCTACGGTTCTATGTGAAAAAAAATACATTGACTGTGTACATTATGAACATTCAAAACAGGCGTTCTCAATACACTAAAGGCTTTGCAATGCGTTGGTACAAACAAACGTGGTGTTTTTTTTTTTTTTTTTTACTTTGTATAGGCTTGTGTTTGACCACAATCTCACTATGGTAGGTGATGATGTGGCCGAAGGTGGTAAGCACACAAAGCCTAGAAGGATCTGGCTCTCAAGTGCAGCTGCCGGAACACACCAATAGGTGTTTGGCGACAGATTTTCAACTTGATGGTGGTAGCCAGCCAGGCGGGTACCTACTACAAAGTACCCTTCCACCGTGTATTTATGTTACATTTAACATTCACATGTTAATAACTGTAACGGTGATGGAACTGCGAGTAAGTAGTTAGTGGAACGCGCCACCCTTTTAGTGGTACGGTCCTCAAAGACAATGATGTAACTGACAATCTAATATATAAAATTCTCGTGTCACAATGTTAGTTATCATACTCCTCCGAAACGGCTCGACTGATTTTTATGAAATTTTGTGTGCATATCGGGTAGGTCTGAGAATCGGCCAACATCTATTTTTTAAACCGCTGCGCGAGTGAAACCACGGGGGACAGCTAGTTGGAATATAAAATTTTAATTAAACTTAATCATCATCATCATATTTAGCCCGAGGATGTCTATTGCTAATTTTCATAATGAATGGTATCAAACCGCTGTATCCAGCTTAGAGCCAGTGGCTCTACAAAACTTAACTAAGTAAATCTAATAAAAATGCATTAGTTATGAAAAAATACACGTAAGAGGCAATATTTTTTCTCATATTCAAAAACTAAGTAACTTATTGTAAATAATATCGTCAAATTTGTAGGAACCTTGCTCATCGACAGCAGCGGGAGCTTTGAGGATCCTAATCCTAACTAATATTATAAATGCGAAAGTGAGTTTGTTTGTTACCTTTTCACGCTTAAACCGCTGAACCGATCGCGATGAAGTTTGGTATGAAGATAGCCTATGTTACGGAGAAGAACATAGGCTACTTTTTATCCCGGGAAAACATAAGATCCCTGAGGAACGCGGGTGAAACCGCGGGGCGAAAACTAGTATTTTCTATATATTATAGTTTGTATATACAATTATTAATGTAAATAATTACTTGTTGTAAATAAATGTTATTTTATTATCGTAAAAATATCTAAAAACCGATGCCACAAAGAAATCATTAGGTACTTCGTGATATTATTATCAGAATACTAAAATAAATTATGTAAGTACTAAACTGTTGCCTGTAAAATAGAGAAAATACTAATTGGCGGTCCATTCTAATGGGGTTTTGTGTAATAAAAACAAGAGAATACGAGCAATAAAACCATTCGAAATGCTTACCCTTTAAATGTTACTTACTTTTACCTTACTAGTGTCTAAAAATACGTATTCTGTTATATTTAGACTACTAGTTTCTCGTCCTGTATAATAAAAAAAAAATTTTTTTTCAAAGAGCACAGAAAACCTAGAGGGTTATTTTGGAGGTCAGTACTAAGATCTGTACCTAAATAAAGCCTTTCAAATGAGGCTTACACCAGCTTGTCGCCCCGCGATCCCCTATTTTACCCCTATAGGGGTAGAATTTGGAAAACCCGGCCATATTCCTTATCTACACCATAAAGGGAACCCTCAAAGGTACAAAATTTGATAAGAACCTATTCTCAGACCTACCCGATATGTACACAAAATTTCATAAAAATCGGTCGAGCCATTTCGGAGGAGTATGGTAACTAACATTGTGACACAAGAATTTTATATACTGGGTGATTTTGTTATCACTGGCAATACTTGCAGGGGTGGAAGTACTCATCAAAATGAACAACTTTTATAATGGGACTAACTGTGAAATCATGAAAAAATTATCAGCTGTTCCATACAAAAGTTCAATACCTACTCGACCAAAATGTATGAAGCAACCGTATTATTTGACTCGATATCAGAGTTAGCCCTATAATAAAAGTTGTTCACATTGATGAGTACTTCCACCCCTGCAAGTATTGCCAGTGATAACAAAATCACCCTGTATAAGATAACATTTTCCTTTCCGTCCGAACGTTGAATATTCAACTTATGTTACATGTATTATTCATTGTAAGTGAATAATATTCTGTTTTTGAGAAATAAATGTCTTAAACCATATTTAAACAGGTTTATCTAATTTTAATGTCTTCATGTCTCTTCCCTCCTTCCCCTCACATCCTTACCCTAAAACTCTATTTCCAAAACGTCCTCAACTTTAAATTCCCATTAATAAATTAAAATGACACTAACTACCGCATACCCGTAGAGGGAAAACATCATCGTTACGTTTACGCGTTCACAGGGTGTGCAAGTTAACGACATCATTAAAGCAGATGATTGCGTTACCTGCCCGGCCGCGTTACATTACACGAGTGTAGGTAGTGTTAATCATTTCATTAGATCGGTACACACTGTATATAATATGTAGTTTTGTTAATGTACTTAATTGATGCGTAACTTTTTTTAAATCTAAAAGCAAAAGTAACCAAGGGACTAGGAGGGGGTAAGCATACAAAGCCTAGAAGGAGCTGGCTCTCAAGTGCAGCTGCCGGAACACACCAATAGGTGTTTGGCGACAGATTTTCAACTTGAGGGTGGTATCCAGTCAGGCGGGTACTACAAATAACCCTACCACCGTACCTACCTCATTGTAGGTTTCGAACCCGTGACCCTCTCCGCGGCGTCCGACGTCACTACCACTGAGCTATCATCGCCTTCAAACTTCAATTACTTTGCGGTTTTATTTGATCTGTAGGTACTATGCAATGTAATTTGCTTCAACAATTATTATTAATAAACTGTACACTGCGGTTTCAGCTACGATTCCGAGGAAATAAAGTTTCCTTTGTACTTCTTCATACAGCCTGCGTACCAAATCTCATCGCAATCGGTTCAGCGATTTAGGCGTTCAGAGGGAACAAATAAACAAACAAACAAGTAAAGCAAACTCACATTTGCATTTGTAATATAAGTTAGGATAATAATATTATAATTATATCGCTTTACTTCCGTGACTTCGTTCGCGTAGACTACATCCTACTAATATTATAAATGTGAAAGTTTGGATGGATGGATGTTACTCAATCACACCAGGACGGCTGAACGGATCTGAATGAAATTTTTTTCATCTCACGAAAACATAAGATTCCTGGGGAGGGACCGCAGGTGAAACCACGGGGCGGCAGCTAGTATTATATATATTTAGGGTATCTTACCAACCACGCCAACCAGCACGTCAAGTCAGTCTGCTCAGTAGTTTCGAAGATTAGTGTTCAACAGATAAAAAAATGGTCTCTTTGCGTTTGGTTACTCTTTCTACATTGCTTGCAATTTTTTGTAAATTTTATATTCAGCTACCTAATCTCCGCCGCGTGCTGTCTAATACCTTTTTTCTGTTTAAAACGATTGCGGGCGTGAGTACGACAACTCACCAAAGTTTCATTGCAATCGGATGAAAAGTGTAAGAGCGCATACGAAACAAACAGACGGTCAAACATTGATTTTTACATTATATATAGACACGCTAGTCTACACCAAAAAAACATACAATTAAGCACATACTTTACTAGGCCTATAATGAGTGTTTACAAAAAACCATGACACTAGGACAAAACCTAGAATAAAAGAAGCAATATTTCCCCTGTCTTTACTTTCGCCGGTTAATCCCCGGCTATTAACATTGTCCTCAAGTGCCTACAGTGTTAATATCATGACAATGTACACACAAAGACAATTAGCGTGTACCATGAAGGCATAGCCGAAATCCATCTGCATTAGTGTTGTGACATTAGGTATAGTGGTTTTAACCGCCCCATGCAAATAGTGTGGTAATTGCATTTGAATATTAATGTCAATTTTATCGATGTTGTTGTATATTTTTTATTTAAGTTATTTAAGTATAAGCAAATGAGTCAAAACTCGGTAAATTTCCATTTTTTCATACAATTTCATCATTAGACCAGATTATTTGTCATAAAATTTACGTATAATAAGAATATCTATACTAATATTATAAAGCTGAAGAGTTTGTTTGTTTGAACGCGCTAATCTCAGGAACTACTGGTTCGAATAGAAAAAATATTTCAGTGTTGGATAGTCCATTTATCGAGGATGGCTATAGGCTACTTTTTATCCCGGGAAAACATAAGATCCCTCGGGAACGCGGGTGAAACCGCGGGGCGGAAGCTAGTATTATCTAATAGACTTTCAGCTTTATAATATTAGTATAGATAATATGTATAATATAATAATATATTATTAGTATATTTGTGTAGATTTAAGCCGAAATTTACATACATACATACGTCAATAATCTGTCAAAATCCGCACATAGCTAGCTACACAACATAAGGCCTGCGCCACACTAGAGCGGCACATCCGCCGCAGATTCACGGGGGCGTATCTATGAAAATTCAATTTGCCTCGGCCGACATGTTTTTGTCCCCGCCAGTGTACAATGGACGCCGCATCTATTAGTATTTGCATTGCACTGAAAGCAATCTGCAATGCAAACGCGCTTATGTAATACGCTCCGGTTACAATAGAAATCCGAGTGTATACTTGCCAATGGATCGGTGTGTATTTTGTGTGGAAATTTACGATTGATAATGAAATGATATTATTTATCAGTATGAGTGGTTGTGGGAGTGATAAATGAGGTTTGAATAGGGATGCTTACAGAAAGGTAATAATAGATGGCGCCACCATATCAAAATGGAAATAGAGTCCGCGCCACCACTGAAGTCCGATGGAATTAATGAAAATGAATCTTATTTCTACTGAAATAGAGGTGGAATATTAGGTTCGTTTTGTCATTATAACTAATCGCGTCAATTTTAATAGTAGATATTAATTTGATTTTTTATTTCAATAACTTCTCAAGAGGCAGGCGATCCACCTATGGTATGTAGTCACCGCAGCGGAAGAATATTTGCAGTACCAGTGGAATTGTCGATGTGTAGCCAACTTTGAAATGCTCTTTATCTTTATTTAATTAAAATATTTTCACTATCATTATAAG
The DNA here is from genome assembly GCA_951216915.1 of Tetheella fluctuosa. Lineage (NCBI taxonomy): Eukaryota > Metazoa > Arthropoda > Insecta > Lepidoptera > Drepanidae > Tetheella > Tetheella fluctuosa. The sequence goes on from OX578214.1 coordinate 14,557,464, forward strand.
AACACAGATATAAAATTATATTCTTTACCGACAGCTATAAAAAAGCATTCATGAATAGACCACACATGTAAACTCTACCTATCATAAAAAATTCTGCTGTTATTCTCGTAGCCTATACCACTTTGAAATGTAAAGCCTGTAACAGATTAGAGTTAACACGCATGACAAATTTGGGAGTGTCATATATGCGACAGTTCGCAAGAAGCTCGGATCTTGCAACATTTAGGTTGACATGAGTTTAGAATACGCTTTACTACGGCTACTAGATATTTACCTGCGAGCTGGGTCTTAGAATTTTGAGACTAATTGGGAATTCAATTTTTTTTTACGTTTTGGGACGCGCGTCCCTTTAGCGAGCCAAGGGTTAAACAACAAATATAAAGATTCAATTAAAGTACCTGGATCGCTTTGCTCGGTATTTTTTTAAGCGACGTTTTCTAACAATGAAACCTAGCTAAATCGATTTATCGCCCCCGAAACTACCTGCATACTAAATTACATGAAAATCGTTGAAGCCATTTCCAATATTCAGATTATATATATATACAAGAATTGCTCGTTTAAAGGTATTGGATAGATAGATTAAAATAATTTTGTTTGTTGCCCCTTTTACCAATGTCACAGTAAAATTGCACGGTTCGTGTGACAGAGCCACAAAATTAAGTTGGTTTTCATTATAATTGTACTGAACTCAAAGGGATCGTGGAACCAAGCTACACATACCTTTTAAATTAGCAGCATAACTTTAAAATAATTATGAATTCCTTCGGGGGTACACGACTTCAAGGGTACTCCAAGGTTCACAAACGAAACTTGCTGTGATCAAATTAGTTCCAATAATCATATTTGGATCAGCTTTGAGAGCTTCACTCCCGTGTCGCCATTGACTGATTAATTACAGTTAATTGAATTTTTGAATGGTTAAAACACGATTTTGTCAGAAATGTAATATTAGGGAGAATATATTTATGATCTCTTAAGGGCCACCTTTGGTGATGAAAATCAGAGTAAGTAAATCTAAGATCAAAGAAAAAAATAAGATTAGATCTAACTAGGTACCTATTGTATGAAAGAGGCTCAGCAAGACCGTTGAGGCATTTATTTTCTGTAGAAGATATTTAGCTGTGTTTGTCAAAAATATTATAAATTACGAGATAAGCCCTTTTCGATAACTATTATCTATAAGCAACAGCATAACGTTGGCGATTTAATAATCGGATGCATAAACATAACCAAATTCCGCGTGGACGTGTACCAACGGGTCAGATACACGATGGCTCTCGCATTATTTGCATTTTCACTGAACTGGCCAATCTGCATTGCAAACTTCTCCTATGCGATGCAAACTTACACCAAAATAACTTTACCGTATAACAACTGAGCTATCACCTCTATTGTCATGTAATAAGTACCAATATTGCTTGGTTTAATATTTGAAGTTGGATGTTTATATTGGTGATGGTATAATGTGTCGGCTTGTCATGGGTTGGCTTTGACGCGTTTATATGACATGTACAAACAATTGTTCAAACATTGTTTAGTTGATGGCTTGTTTAATTCCGTTGTAATCTAAATCGTATATCGTTAAGCGGTATTTATCGAAGGCATCAAAAGGTTTGAATTTGGAACGATAATGAATACGATAATTCATTCTGTTGTTGCGTTTCCCAAACAGTTCTCGCCCTCTTTGATCTATAAAATCTATCGATACATATTTTTGTCTTAGTAGTATCACAGTCTATGTCTTACAGTCCGCCAACAGACACGTCTAGACAGAGCAATCGTGCGGGGCTTGCGGGGTGAGAGAGGGGCGGTACACACTCGCTTGGGACAATCGCAATTACGAATGCCTATACAAAGCGGCATTTCACGTGACTTCAAACGCGATAGACCACTGTATGTAATTACGCTGTGGTAGTATCATGTAGTATTTCTGACTACCCATTAGGTTTTGATATTATATTCAAGAAAACATAAATAGGAAATCACAGCGATTTAATACCGTAATAGTATATACTGAATTACTGATACAGTAATTCTGTTCAAAAGCGAGGGACCACAAAAATGTTTAGTGCCAGTGTTCTTTGAGGACAAAGAACACTTTGACAGAACCTCTTCGATAGATCAAATAATCTTTTGGACGTTTTGGCGGGAACTTGCAATGTGACGATGCGTTATCATTTTATTTTTTTAAAATCGGGTGTTGATTTTTATTGGATAATACCATTGGCGTTTTGTCCAATGAAGATAAATCTAAGTGCACTAGTGAAGTGAAATGAAATAAATTTGTCTATTGTGACTATTTAGATTGTCACAAAAAGTTTTACTAAAACCTGACTGACTTGCGCATGTGATTTAACTATGTTAAAGTGATTTAATCTAGAATAAAAAACTTATTTACTGCTTAAAAATAAAGGATAACCGAAAAAAAAAAAATCATTTCGGCAACTTTTCTCGTCTATTACTCTATTCTCTGACGGGCCTGTTGGCGTGGTTGGTAAGATACCCTATCTATCACGCCACAGGTCATGGGTTCGATTCCCACTCAGGACGAACATTTGTGTGCATGAACATGTCTGTTTGTCCTGTGTCTGGTTGTAATTATCTATATATGTATGTATTTACAAAAGAAAAGTAGTATATGTAGTATATCAGTTATCTGGCTTCCATAGTACAAGCTCTGCTTAGTTTGGGGTCAGATGGCCGTGTGTGAGGAATAATGTGCCAGAATATTTATTATTTATATATTTATTTATTTACTCTCTAGGGTCGTAATACTATTACGGGTTTATAACTTTTCAATAGATTTAAGACGATCAAATTTACACTACTGCATAAAAATTGGCACACGCATCACGTCTCCGATCGATTACGGATCCCGATCGTAAACTTGGCACTTTCAATTGCAAGAGAGTGTAAAGCTGGTCATCCCTGTTTTATCAATCAAACATCGGATATTCGCACTTATTGCTAGCTGAATAAAGTTTACGTAAGAGGTAAAATTTATCTGGCAGTGTTGTAGAATCTAAATTTTATGTGTTTACGTTCGGGAGGCCTTTTAAATTTTGAGTAGTTGATACTTTTTATTGCAAGTACATGTATGTTTGGCAGTGATTTTATACATTTTCAGAATCATTCGAGCTTGAACTTATTCTAGAAGCAATAGAAGCTGCTACACAACAATTTTTCCAGAGTGTTTCAAAGTTGTTGTCGATCCTTTATTTAAATAATGCTCACAATTAAATTGTTCAGCTAACTTTTTACCACAATTTCATAACTACAAGTGTAGATGTGGTCCAAGGTGGTAAGTACATGGGTCGTTCTTCTTTTTAACCTACAATTTGATAAAACATTAGCTCTATTTCGAAAAAAAAAATATAAAGCTTCCTCGTCAGTATATATATATATTTTGATAGCAGAATTTCTATTCTATCGGAAAAAGTTGTTGGCCGAGAAGTTTACAGATTTTTGTACGATTTTCAAGACCTGAAGGATGAATTTGACAAAAAAAATTACACCTCCGTCACGAAATCTTTTATTTTATTCTATCGAATGCTCTTCGTCAAATAACTTGTACTTTTGTAATAATGTAATTAACTAAAGGAACTTTTAGAAAACATATTAAAATAATACATTTGCATTTATAAAATATGTTTTATTAATGATCTTATACCACTCTGTCACATTTTCTGCTAATATAAAGTATGTTTTTGCTATAAATCAATTTTTACTATCATTTACAAATAAATACGAATATTACAGACGGCAATATCATCAACTATTATAAATATAATTTTTCCAATGTTGCACTAGTCATAACAAAATATATAAACGACCAAAACAATTTTCCTACCAGGAGACAACATCGTGACAGAGTAGTAACTTATGTGACAGAGTTGTTATTCTAGGGGATTCCAGGTTGCGTTTTGGAATATAACAGGTTTATTTTTCTAGAATCGTTTATTTTCTTATAAATCTTTATCAGTCTTCAACATTTTCATATAAAATATCACATTTGAGAACCTTTAGAATAAGAGATTCGTATTTTAGTAAATTAAATGACTACTCACTCGTCTTAAGTAAATAAAAAATCTAATCTAACTTGACATCAAATTAAAATTACCAAAAACAAAATAAAATAATCATCATTAACATAGCATAATCTAGCATGACAATATTTCAATTTCGAAGCCACTGATAGAAAGTCTTATTTTTCGAATACTGACAGTGGCTCTTCGAACTGGAAATATTGTCTCTTTCCCTTTTTAATTAAACTCGGAGCCGGCAAGACTTTAATCAAATCATCAAAAGGAACATCCGATACGTCATTCTCCACCAATTTAAACAGTCTTCCACTATCATTGACTGTTTTTAGGAACATTACCAAGACATCGCCTTCTTCATCGACGGTACTTTTTGCCACTCCAGCATAAGTGTATTGGATTTTCCTCTCACTTCGTACTTTAACCAATACGTGTACTCCGTCTTTTATATACATTGGATGAATGACTTCAGGCTGGAGTGTTTGGTAAGAAGTACCGCAGATGGCAGTTTGATCAGTTGGATCTTTCGGTTTAAGCGTGGCCAAAGCCTGATCTTCATCGAATGATTCAACTGGGCTATACACTATATCAGCGAGCGTGAAATCCTCCACATCATGAATTATATCGTCTTCTTTTTCGATATATAAGAAATCGTCCACAGTATTTTGTTGTTGTTGGGTTTCAGGCAGAGCCGATAAGTTTTAGGAACGTGGCAAGAACAGAATTGTTCAACAACAACTTAATACCCTATGGTTTAAGATTACACGAGTTTCCGTAAACATTTGGTGGATTTGCATTGTTTTTTTCAGGTGCACAATGTTACTTCGTCGTTAATCGTTGCTGCTACCTTTTCTACATCTTCGTCTGTCATCATGAACAATTTAATTTTGTTGGCATCTTGAAGTGCGGAAAATAATTGGAACATATCTGCAATATTGTTTCCTCTAGCTACTATGGTATCAGCTTGGCGTTTCACTGTCCCTCCAACAACATTAGCAGCTCTTTTTCAATGCCCTGATTCAAAGAAGTACCAGGATATTTTGCGAAACCCGTATTCTTCAAAAAAACCTGTTTGCCATTAGGTAAAAGTTTATCTTTTGCTTGTACTGGGTGGCAGGTCCATCAGAGAAGGAGTGAACAGTTATTATAGCAGGTTTAATTCCGACAGAATTGGATGTATCGTTCTTTGATGGCATTAGAAAGAACACTGTAGTTCTTTGTATTCTGACTATTGCTTCCATCTCTGTTGCTTTTCTGTGAAATCTCTTTTTATATTTTCGAACTTTCTTCTCTAACTGATCTATTTTTTTTTAAACTTAATATTATCTCTGTATAACTTTGTTTTATCTTTTTTCACTTTCTTTCTTCCCCTTGAACTATAAGTAAATACTTTAGAGGGAGTCGGTGTTGCAGATGGAGTCATTCGTGGGGTTTCTGGTATTGGCGATGGAGCCGGCGAGTTTAAAAGTACCTCTTCGAGCATCTTTTTCTTCTCTCTTCTTTTTTTATTTTCTTCTTGCCATATTCACCTTTTAATTCTTTGTTAGATAGAAAAATATTTGTAACACTTTCCGTAGGAATAATTACCATAATAACTAGTGTATCTATTCCAGTATTTCTCGGATTCAGCATAAATAGAACATGAATATCGTTTATTTTACCCTTCCGTCACGTACTTTACCACTCCGTCACAATAAACATGTGACGGAATTGTCATGTGACGGAGGGGTAAAAATTTGTTGCAAAGTCGATAGCATTTAAAAGTTAACATAGAATATATAATTTACACGTTGGCAATAAAATATTTCTTATTACGTAAGAGTAGACAACGAAAAGTAACAATAATAATTATATTTTGAATCAATTACTTGCGTGACGAAGCGGTAGCCGAATAAACACACGCACCTCCTATCATAGCTTTTGGGCCACTGACGCGATGTCTCTTGATCTCAGAGGGGAAATCGTACCAGGGGGGGAAGGGGGTCTAAGCCTCCCATCGCAAGCCACAAAGACGAGCGGCAGAAACGCATATTTCGAAGAACAACCCATGTGACAGAATTTACACAGTAAAACATCTGGTAGTAGGAGACAAGTATTTGAGATTTTTTGAATATTTTATTAAAAGTTATAAAAAATAATGGTAGCTATTACATGATAGGTAATATATTTAGGAGTTATAAGATATTTTTACGTTTTGTGTCATCATATAATTTTTTCGCAATATTATGGATTATACGCAAGCCGAGGTAGCGGGAGACACTGTGATTTTGTATGAAATACACTTATGTCACGCGGATTTACAACTCTGTAACGTACTTTTTACAATGAAATTATTCATTACTTAAGTTATTTTATTGTGCACAGCCATTATGTGTATAGTACAGTGCATGTTGAAATACAAAGAAGACAAAATAATGGTAATTTCCTTGGTTTTTCTTTCACTGACTGGTGGAGACACCTTTTTGTAGGTTAAAAAGAAGAACGACCCACATAACGTTTAGAAAGGAACTGGCTCTTAAGTGCATCTACCGGTTGTAGCCTATTTGGATATTACGAAGTACAATCACTATTTTATTTAAGAACTAGCTTCCGCCCCTCGGTTTTACCCGCGTTCCCGAGGGATCTTGTGTTTTCCCGGGATAAAAAATCCTCTATAAATGGACTATCTAACACTGAAAGAATTTTTCAAATCGAACCAGTAGTTCCTGAGATTAGCGCGTTCAAATGAACAAACAAACTCATCAGCTTTATAATATTAGTATAGATTCATACCTATACCAAACTTTACTATCACTGTGTAGTTGCCAAAAATCTAATTAATTTCAATTAATGTTAAATTCATCAGTTGTAGAATCTGCATGACTAGAATTAATTCAAATGATTTGCATTCAATCTAAGACGAGTTGTTATTATGCAGAGAAGATGGAATAGATTGACTAACTTTGTGTAAATATCTAATACATAATTCCAATATCTAACAACTATACTAAAGTCGTCACAATCTAATATGCCCATTTTGACAGCCCATATTATATCCATGTGACAGAAAGAGACAAATACAGCGAGGCCAAAAGAGATATTTTGACAAGATGGTATCACTACTGTTTAACTATACTTGTCTTTTTGACTTTACGGATATGAGCTGTCAAAATGGCTTATGATAGCCATTTCGACGTGGCGTGCCGCTAATTTATTAAAATGAAATGAAATGAAAATATTTTTTATTCAAATAGGCCTTCACAAGCACTTATGAATAGTCTGACTCTAACGCACGGTTCGAAGGTTGCTTTTACTGAGAAGTGCCGGCAAGAAACTCAGCAATTACTCTTTTCAAATCCAACTCAGATTCATTACATCAAATTATTTATCTAGTCTCACTGACAATATGTGTGTGTTATATGACAGTAAGGAAAAAAAATATATCAAAATTATGAGTAACTTAGTAAACAAATGGATTGCAAACTTAGGCAGACCAGCCCCCACAAGCAGCACCTGTTCACAAGTATGACGCATTAACTAACAATATTATAGTTTCTGTACAACTCAACGATACATTTTTATTCGTAGCATATTTCTGTAGACAGCTACGACCTATGCTACGAGCGCGCTACGAAAACTAATTGAATGCGCAACACATTTTTAGGCATTTTTTCTTTAGTTTTTTTCGGACAGTCATTAAAGTGCATGCATTAATTGAACGTTAGCACGAAATACGTATAAAAGCTAACATTACTAGAATCACAACGAAACAAGCAAACTATTCACTGACGGAATACATAATGAGACGGTTTGCTACAAATTTTTAAATTGGTCACTTATTGATGAGAGAAGCGGTTTTTAAGCTATTGTATAGCTTTTATCGCGGGCTTTGAGCGCGGCGAACGAATCAAGATATTCCGTAACGAAAATAAAACCAAAGACGAGCTGCTCCGAAATCGGACGAATACGTAAGCAGCTGTTTGTGAGAAAGTATATAGGTGTATAGGTATCTATTAATATCAAAGAAAAAACTTGAATTAATATAAAAAAAAAACTGCATAAATAAATAATTATAATTGTATAAGTTGATAAAAAATGCTATGCAATAGCTTTACCGCGGCAGTCCCCGAGTGTGACACGTATTTTTATTCTTTTTTGTGTTTGATTACAATCTCATTATGATATGTGATGTAGCCGAAGGTGGTAAGCACACAAAGCCTAGAAGGAAGGCTCTCAAATGCAGCTGCCAAAACCAATCGGTATGTGTTTAGCGACAGAATTTCAACTTGACGGTTTCGAACCCACGACTTTCACCGCGGCATCTGTACCTCCGTACATAGGTACCTCCACTTTACAGAATACCGCAGCCAAATAACTTAATGTTGTGTTCCTGCGCGTGAGCAAGACATTTAGTGCTCATCAGTGAGGGGGGGGAATGGTCGGTGATGCGTGAGTGATACCCCAGGTGTTGCAAGCGTTTACCAGGCGGGCCAGTTTCCAAAATATAAAATATTCCTTTCACCCGCTCTCGCTCCCGCTTACGCTCATCCCCATATAGGTACCATTATGAAAATGGAATGAGCGCGACGCACGCGGTTCACTCAAATGGAGCAATCTCATTGATACGTTTATAGAGATTGAATGTGGGCCGCGGATTTGCTAAATGAAATGCGGTAACGATATGCGATTTTCATCGCTTCTGTGTTTATCGGCTTTTAGGAAATGTTATCTGCATTAGAAATGTATATCGCTATTTAGTGCACCTGAAATTATATTAAACTAATTGAATTATGACGTAATCACGACAAACTAAATTATGGCAGACAGAGAAATTGCTATTGTAATTTATTCATAATTTATCATACCAGAATTATTTTTTAAATTTTGAAAACAAAAAATTATGTAATCTTGCCGACTTTTTTGCCGGTTCTTCTCAGTTAAAGGCTCAATTCCGAACCGTTGCAATCTTTTGTAACTTTGACTTTCAAGTCTGCCCTCTTAAGGTCTTAACTGAATAAATGGTTTACACTTCGTATTCTAGAGTTCTCGATATACCAAACATAATGGTCTTGTTAACATATTTGAAAGAACCGACATGCACGCATGCTCCGGTTTCAATGGATCTTTGGAAGCTTAGGTTGTGGAACAAGCTTCCCACCGTGGTTTCCCAAAAGAGTACAGCATTGGATTCTTCAAGAAGGGTATGAAGGGATTTTTGCTGGGTCGACATCGCGCGAATGATTTGCCTGGTGTTGCAAGCGCCAATAAGATACGGTAACAGCTTACCATTAGGCGGACCGTAATGTGTATCACATTATTGATATAAAACCTTCATAGTAGAGGTTGAAAATTGAAACTATATCATCAAGAGGATCAGGTTTTAGATGACTGTTAGAACATAATGTAACACGAGTGGAACCGCAAATTGTACATTTGATGCGCATTTGTCGTTGTTCGTTTATGTCGTTGCGGTCTGTCATCTGCAAAACATGATTTATGTTTGTTGTTTTTAAGCGATGACCAAGTGAAAAAATTGGCCTTGATTAAATATTGAAAGGCACATTATTTTTTTTTAATCAAGAAATGGAAATACATACTTAGGTACTGTTTTTTTTTTACTTTTTATAGACTTGTGTTTGACAACCATCTTACTATAGTAAGTGATGATGTGGCCGAAGGTGGTAAGCACAATGAACACAACTGTAGGTGTTTGGCGACAGATATTTAACTTCAGGTCAGCCAGGCGGACATTACCAAGTATTCTGTCACCCTGCTATGATTTCCTCACGGTCTTTTCCTTCACCAGAGCTATCATCGACTTAAATTATTACACAACTCGATGATAAATAACATAACAAAAGCGTAAGTCCCGTAACGACATAACAGTAATGATAACAAATGAACGAGGACAAGCCAAAGCCTGGGCTTCAGGGAGTCTCGGGATTCAGGCTTTGAAGGGCGCAGGTAAAGATTGGGACACACGGACCTAGCGATTGTACAATTTTTCTTCCAACAAATATCACTCGGAACTATGGAAATCATGGGGCAGGCGTGTTCAGCAGCGGACATTCCTAGATTGTAATCGAACCAGGGTACTTACATATAAACTACGCCAACCAGACTTTTCAATAAAATTTAAAAAATATCTTTTTTCTTCCAATATAATAGAAAATAAAGGGGTCTTACTCATTATTATGCTTATTTGATTAAATACTAGCTTCCGCCCCGCAGTTTCACCCGCATTCCCAAGGGATCTTATTTTATCCCGGGATAAAAGTATTTTGTATGTTAATTCAAAATATATTCTGTCTGTGTACCAAATTTCATCCAAATCCGTTCAGCCATTACGGAGTTGTTTGGTAACAAACATCTAAACATACAAACTTTCACATTTTTTTTTTTTTACTTTGTATAAGCTTGTATTTGACCACAATCTCGCTATTAAGTGATGATGTGGCTGAAGGTGGTAAGCTCACAAAGCCCAAAAATAACTGGCTCTCAAGTGCAGCTGCCGGAACACATCACTAGGTGTTTGGCGACAGATTTTCAACCTGAGGGTGGAAGCCAGCCAGACGGGTACTACAAAGTACCCTACCACCGTGCTATGGTTTCCTCACGATGTTTTCCTTCAAAAGCTCAAGCTGATTGTAGGATTCGAACCCACGACCTTCACCGCGGCATCCGACGACACTACCACTGAGCTATCATCGTATAAATAATAAATATTTATAATATTATATTAGTCGGACAATGGAATACTTTCAGTTTCAGTTTTGCTGGGGATTTTGTTTGCTGGACTTAAAGTCCGTATGTCAGACCAAAAGACAAATTGGAGCTTTTCCCTAATAATCACCGTAAAGTCGCTGCGTCGAGCGGAATGACGTCAAATCGGTAGTATTGTAATTTTATTCGGCACAGGATCATTTGAATGACCTACATTTCATTTTGGAATTCGATGATGTTTGCGATGATTTGTTGATACATTTCCTTTCATTTTGTATTTATTCATGGATGAATATTTTATTGAACTCTGAGTTACTATTGAGTTTTTTTTTTAATGCTCTCAAAGCAATTGTTTAAACAAAATTTGATTAGTATTATCAATTCACAATTCAAAAAATTGCCAACATAGTACTGCAGAAATTATGTGATACTAATATTCAGTAATTAGTGACATACCAGGCTTCCCGTCTCTGTCGTACCGCTTTGTTTGACAGAGACGGAAAATACTGTCAGTTATACAATGGACGCCGTAGTGGTAGCATAGATAGCATCAAATTGCTATATAGATTAATAACAAATAATTATCTAATTACGACAAACATCTCATGAGGCTCGCGATAGGCGGCCAGATTCAGAAAGCAGTGCTCCAAGAGACGGCATGCATCGTGAAGAAGTTTCTCACTTTAGAGCCTTGACCACCGGTAACTAGGACCATGTCCCCGTTTAAATGAAGTGAATGAAATATTGAATGCATACAAATAGGCTTTCCCAGGCACGCACGGTTCGGAAAGTTGCCATTGCTGAGAAGAGCCGGCTCTAAACTCGGCAATTAGGTACTATTCCCTAAACAAACTTAGATTTATTACATAAAATGTATCCTGCAAGACCACCCAAGCATTTTCGTCATTTAAATATTCATTAATGTTATAGTATGCCTTCTGTACTAAAATGGACTTAACGCGTTCCTTAAATTTATGTAAAGGCAAATTTAAGTGTTGCTCGTGGGGATTTGTTACTTAGGGTTCCGTACCTCAAAAGGAAAAAAGTAATCTTTGTAGGATCACTTTGTTGTCCATCTGTCTGTCTGTCCGTCTGTCTGTCTGTCTGTCAAGACCTTTTTCTCAGGAACAGTTTACCACCGGTGTAGTTGAGTTAGTTTCTCGATCTAGTTTATCTTTACGTGACGATTCCCGCCCGTGATGGACGAACTATTTACATACCTACAAGGTTGTACGGACCCTCGGTGCGCGAGTTCGACTCGCACTTGGCCGGCTACTTTACATTTTTTTAATGTATTTTTTTTAATAATTATATTTAATTATGTATCTTATATAAATAATGATAACGATATATATTATAACAGTGCCGCTCCACCGCGCGGCGCAATTACGCTTGGTTGAGGCAGTTGCCGCCGTATGCAAAAGATTCGTTAGATTAACAGAGCAGTACAAAATGGATGACCTGCCTGACCGTGCACCCGCCGCGGATGTTGGCACCGTATGCTATACGATGGCATCAAAATTGTAAACACACGAAGTTAGTAAAACTATTCACTTACATACAACCGCTGCGGGGATCTGCGAGGATCTCTGTCTTCAAACTACGACGTTAGAGGAATCCTAAAAAACAAATTTGAGACATAAATCTTTATTGTGAAAAAAGAGAGCTCAATTGATGACTTTTTTCATAAGGCATAGTTACACTTACTAACATGAGTAAAGATTTTTTTAATTTTTTATATCACTAATGACAAACAATGAACAAGCAATAAACAAAAATCAATAAGCCAATGGTAAGCGGTTACCGTAGCTTATTGACCCTTGCATCACTCGCGGGTTGTCGACCCAGCATAAATCACTCACAGTTTTTACGCAGCGTTTATTTCCATTAACGCTACCTAATGTGAACTCCTCCTATGTAGAGGATAATACAACGTCATACATATATCACTATGATATATAATTCGGGTCGCGTGACCTAGAGAAAGTTTAGCCGTAAACTGGAATTTTAAACAGCGAGCATGGCATTAGCGCTTTTCGGGACACAGTGAGTGAGATTGCCCCTTTTTATGAAAATTTTATTCACACAATCTCATATTGTTAATCTTAGTGCCATTTTTATGAGACTTAGTTTTGATGAAAATGTGAGCCAGGGTTTTATAGCGTTTTTGTTGTGCAGGTGTGTAGGTTGTGTTATAAATCGGGGCGTATGGAGTAAAATGTTTTTAATGTAGGGTAGGTCGTTATTTTGCTAGTCCTAAGTACCTTAGGCACCACTCACACAGTCTTGTATGACGCAAGTAAAATTCCCGAATAGAGAAACGTTGTCAGTGTAACACCACACGCATTTTCATAAAACTGCTGTAATACATTTATTATCCGCACAGCTATTCGGTGTATAAACCACCTAAGGATTTATAGCTCAAATTTTAGTGTACCATTTTTTTTAATTATTGATAGATAGGCTTGTGTTTGATTATTTTATCACCATAGTATGGTGATGGTAAGGCCAATGGTGATGAGTACATAAAGGAAGGGATCAAGGGTAGCTGATGGAACACACGTATTTGATTTATCCACAAAAATAGGGTTCCTACCTAAAATGTTAAATTACCTAGTAAAGTTACTATCACAAAATGTATGATTTCTCTCAAAGAGGCTGTATAAAAGTGTATACTTTTGTGAAAATATTTTAAAAAACGGTCTTATTATCATGGCAAAAGCTTTTTTTCTTTACATTTTTAATAAACTTAAGTGCAACTCAGAAAACAGACGTTTAGAACATAATACCCGGACCATGTCGGGAGGTAAGCAAAAAGTTTTCACGTAATTCTAATATTATTATGTATTTTATACAACCAGTTGCTAATAGATTGTTAAGTAAAAAGTAAATAGGTGTAAAATTGATTGATTTACCCCGATTGAATTAATTGTTATTAAAAATTAAATCAAGTTTTAATAAGAATTAATCCAAAAAACAATGAAATCAACATTAAGTTCAGACAAAGATTCTCATGTTTACAATATGGCTTCCCATATCCAATGACACAAATTCTAAAAATTTCCCTTTATTTATATATTTACAACAATAATTACTAACAAAAACAACAGTTTATACTATTTAAACTAAATATTATAATAAAATATGTATATGAAAAGAAATAAACATTAATTTCGAGACCAAGACCTTTATATACCTAACTAGCTGACCCCCGCGGGAAGCCGTAGCCGTAGCGTAGCGTAATTTGTTACGATCGGTTTAGCGGTTTAAGCGTGAAAAGGTAACAGTATTACTTTTGCATTTATTATATTATAATGGATAATTGCACAATCATCGTGCAACTGTTACTAGTTTCTAAAATTATACTGTCAACTCGTTTAACCTATTTTACCCAGGTATTTCATACAAGTAATGTTCACACGGTTATCCTAGTAATGTAATATTCACTAATGGTTTGCATTACACTCGTATTTAATATACATTACACTGTTTTTAGTAAATTTTACGAATGTTCAACACGGACCGTTTAAGATACCTGGAGGATCGCGACTTGTTAGAGGGTAATATGGCTTCTGCCACAATCGACTGGGCCATAGCCACTCCCCATTGAGACTCAAGGGCAAAGGTGGTGAAGCTAGATGTAATGGCAAAGTCACTGGCACTGGGGTCTTCGAAGTGACCAGCAGATCAGCGTCCCGAGGGATTATGTAAATGGATCGCCTGTTGTTTGTCCAGCAGATGTATAAAAATCGTCGCTGACGGTAAGTGCTCCAAAAAATAAATAGTAACACAAATACAGTAACGTCCCGAAACGCCATAAATTGAACAAAGTTTGACCATGAGCTTTAGAATTTAACAATAGTAGACTATTTAAATAAGATACTTTATTGACCCCACAAAAAAAATCCTATTGAACTATTTTTCAGACACAAATGAAACATTCAAAGCAATAATTATCTCCCCATAAATATAGAATAATAAATAAATAAAAATTATCAAATACTCTGGGACATTATTCCTCACACACGGTCATCTGACCCCAAGCTAAGCAGAGCTTGTACTATGGAAGTCATATGACTGATATACTTAACTTTTCTAAATACATACATATATAGATAATAACACCCAGACTCAGGAAAAACAGACATGTTCTTCTTGCACACAAATGTTTACTCTGAGTGGGAATCGAACCCACGACCTACGGCGTGGTAGATAGGGTATTAAAGTTAAATATTCTGGGACATTCCTCACACACGGCTATCTGACCCCAAACTAAGCAGAGCTTGTACTATGGAAGCCAGGTAACTGATATACTACATATACTACTTTTCTTTTGTAAATATATACATATATAGATAATTACACCCAGACACAGGACAAACAGACATGTTCGTGCACACAAATGTTTGTCCTGAGTGGGAATCGAACCCACGACCTGCGGCGTGATAGATAGGGTATCTTACCAACCACGCCAACCGGCCCGTCAAATAATAGAAAGAATAGTATCTATTCGTTCTCATAAACATCTCTGTAGTGCTGAGATGAATTTTAAAACCTTTTTTGGGGATTTATTTCATACTGTTAATGGAGTTGCCATTAGCTTTTACCGTTCGGCTTTCAGTGTTCTGTTACTTTTATAATGCACATGCAGCTTACCTAATGTTCAGCTCTATACTGGGTCAGGAGAGTGCTTGATTCTTGTTCGACATGAATACATTAGTAATTCGAATCTTTATAAAGGTATATCCAAATATATTATTATTATTTCTAATATTAAATCCTATTATCTCGCAACAAAAACTTAAGGGCTACAGCAAACAAATGCAAAGGAAAACATATTTCAATTCAATACCAACCATGTTTGCCTTTAATAAACTCCTCCAAAACTTAGGTTATTTTAAACAAAACATCTCGCCGAACACTTGAATCTGTAATCTGCGCGAAAGTTGAATACCCTCGATTTAACTTAGCCGGCTCTTCGTTAATTATATCGACATCAATTTTGAACTTTATCCATTTTTTTTGCAAACCACCACTGGCCCTGAATAATAGAAGACCACAAGTATACCTAATTAAAAGTTCGATGTACAATATTGTGGGGGACAACCCTAGCTTGGTAACGAGACAACTTTTAGACTGCACGACTTTGATTCTAGTACGATTTTTATAATTAAGATGTAGAAGGATCTCAACAATAACTTTTTATATTTAGGAGTTTTGGTGAAAAAGTTTGTTTTTACCTGAACAAAATATCATCCAAGGCGAGAATAGCCCAGTGGTAGTGACGATGATAGCTGTAGCAAAAGTCGTATGTTCGAATCCTACCAAGAGCTTGAGTTTTAGGTGAAGGAAATTATCGTGAGAAAACCTACCTGGTTACCATATGAAATTGAAAATCTGTCGACAAGAAACCACCAAAGTTCTAGCAGCTGCATTTGGGAGGTCATTCCTACTAGCCTGTGTGCTTACCGCCTTCAGCTATATCATTAGTAACTATGGTGAGAATGGCCTAACTATGGTCAAAAAAATATCAAAGACAATTCGTTGTAAGTTTATCACGGTTGACGGTATTCAGGGGATTGCAAGACCTGAATACGAATCACACGGAGTCGAAATGAGTTGTGCATGAGATCAACTGATAATAATGATAATTAAAACCTTATCATCAATAAAATCACATATAGTTGAGTAAATTTAATAGAGTAGTAAACTTTAGACATGATGCTAACCATCAGGAATAAGCAAGAGCAGGGTGGGTAGACTACTAGCCAAATAGGATCTATCTTGCTAAAGAGGAATTTTGTGTTCTCTGGGAGCAGCTGCAGCTTTTTTTTATACAACATTGTCGGCAAACAAGCATAGGGCCGCCTGATGGTAAGCGGTTACCAGGGGTATCACTCACGCGTTGCCGATCCTTCCCCCTCCCCGATGAGCTCTGGCGACCTTACTCACGCGCAGGAACAAAACTATAAGTTATTTTGTTGCGGTATTCTGTAAGGTGGAAGTACTCTACCTCTCAGCTTATTGCTGTTGTACAAGTTATTAAGCCACTTTTTTGTATCGAATAATTTTTAACTTGTCATATGCCTGTTTTTAACCATGATCTCACAATGGTAAGTGATGATATATCCGAAGGTGACAAGTACCTAACGCTTAAAAGAACCTGGATTGCAAATGCAACTGTCAGCATATCTACTGGAGATGCTTGGCGACAGATTTATCTACATAGAAAGACAGGCATTTCCGTGTCAAATTATATTGTAAATGAATTAACAATTGAATATTATTTACATATTTACAATCAATGTATAAAATACAAACTATGATATATAGAAAACATCCTCAAAGCCCTCGCTGCTGTCGATAGGCAAGGTTCCCAACAGGCTGGCAGCGTTCCCTTTTTGGATATTATTATGTAGTATTAGGTACCTATTTGGGAGATTTAATGTGGGTGAAAAATCTATATATATAAAAGAAAAAGTATGTATGTATGTTCATTATAGACTCCGAAACCACTGAAACGATCGCGATGAAATTTTCAGACAATCTTCATATTAGCCCCGCGGGTAATCCTGTAAAGTTTGGTTGGAGCACTCGGGACCGCGGGTGAAACCGCGGGGCGGAAGCTAGTATTTAATAAAGCAATAATAGTATAGTTTAAACGCCTCGAGTGTAAGCCATGCGGGGCGGTGGCGACAAGCTATAAATTTGAATGGTCAAGTGAGTTTGGACATGGCGCAGGGGTCAACAACATTTTTATTTCGGTACATTTACTTTGTTTTGTATTAAAGTTTCCTCCAAAGGTAGTATTTATTGTTTTCACCTCACTAGCTTTAAAACTCGGATTTGATGTTTAAAACCATTGCGAAAATCACTCAGAGAAAATGGTGTTTAAAATTTAGAATGCTACAAATTACCCCTTTTTAATTGTATCATGAAACGTTTAGAAATTAATATAGGTACTCTAACATTTTGTTTGATATGCAATATTTTATATGTAAAAAACTTGATAGAATCCTTCGACTGCTCGGGGTCAAACATAGCACGCGCAACAAAAACGAACTTTGCTCTCTTATTGCACAAATATTTTTCATTACATTACTTCATGGCATGGCACCTATGACATGCCTAAACATGTCATACTCGTATTATTATTTAACAAAATATCTAGTATGCAGTTTTCATCTAAAACACACTATAATTTTAAAAGAAGTAGAGACACGAACTCTTTTTTGTCAAAATTGTCGCTGAAAAAACTAAATTTAGAACACCAATAATAATCTATACTAATATTATAAGACTGAAAAGTTTGTTTGTTTGTTTGAACGCGCTAATCTCAGGAACTACTGGTTCGAATTTAAAAAATATTTTAATGTTGGATAGCCCATGTATCGAGGAAGGCTATTGGCTACTTCTATCCCGGGAAACCATAAACCCCACGGGAACGCGGGTGAAACCGCAGGGCGGAAGCTAGTCAAAATATATTGGAAAACAAAGCCAAATGTTCACAACTCCTACGACAGTCAGACTGTGGTCGCGACGCCCAGAGCTGTTATATCATGCACAAGTCGATCCACACCCTCCCTGCTCCACAATACACCAGATAGGTCTATAAATACAGATAAGCACAACCATACAACCTGGGTTTATTAGTTCAACACCACAAATAGATAAGATATGTTCTCTATTATTTATTTAATCAATTAAATATACTCGCAAAAGTCACAGAATTATATGATGCTGTCATTTGATCAGACCACCATAGTCCAAAAACGGGTAACCAGAAAGAAAGGCATGAAGGTGGGGCTTCATGGAGGTAGGGTACTTCCTAGTACCCACGTGGTTGGCACCACCCTTATGTTGAGAATGTATCACGGTCCACCTGAAGCTGTTCTTGAAAGCCTTGAGAGAATGACCTAACTTGAGGTAATAACCAGCCAGTGGGTACATACGTACAACAAAGTACCTTGCCACCGTGTTATGGTTACATCATGATGTTTTCCATTACCGAAAGCCGAAGCTAATTGCTTTATTTGAACCCACTACCTTAGACACGGCATTTAAAGTCACTATCACTTAACTATCATCGCTTGAAAATGTTTTGACATCCATTTGCAAATCATAATTTTCAGTCTTGAGATCTTTCACACCAACAACAAAATTTAAAAAGTGTTCCACTCGAACATTCCAAAATTCTTTTTTCAAAACAATCGAAAACTCAGCACAAAAAGACTCATCACCCACCGCATCAGCACGGAATGAATGACAGTAAAGGAGGGCTGCAGCAAATTGTATAGTCACTCACTCAGCGCGGTACAAAGCAAAACGCGAGTTGTCATCCATTTTAAAATCTGTCGCAAATGCTGACGCACTTGCAGACTGCGGACTTGGGAATATTGATTTGAGTTAAGTGCAATATCGAGTAGGTTCATAAAGTAGTTTGTGGTGGAAGAGAAAAAACGCCTTCTTTAATGTACCTATGTAGGTAAGTTTCATAAATATATACAACATTGGTATTGATGTAGAATTATTTATTTCATGGAAATTATTTCATGGTAGATAAGTAATTTTAGAAAAAAATATAAATAAGACTTATTTAAAATTAGATCATCTCTTTTTTCAAGCAAAGCTTTGAACACCTAAATCCAAAAAATTCACTTTAATGTATTAATTACAACAAACCACTAGTTTTCGACCGCGGTTTCTTATTCCCTATTTTGCCCTCTTAATAAGGGAGGAAGTTCATAAAATCCCTACCTGGATGTTTCACGTCACGTTACCAAATTTCATAGAATTAGTTTAATTGATTTGAAAACTGTGAAAATTAAATAGTCAATCAAGAGATGTTTTTTTAAGTATTAACAATGACAATCAGATTTCTGACACCAGCTACACCCCCACGTTGTCATCATTTGGTCCCCATTCGAAAGTTCGTTAAAATTTTAAACAAAATCCATAAATTTGTCGAGTTCAAAGTTATCGCACTCGCAGCTAGGTGGAGTTCCTATGATTTATGGAACTGTACAAATGGGTTACGGTGACAGCGGACGTACGCCGATGACATTCAACACCGCAATTATGCACATTGCATTACCTGGTCCTAGATCGGTTGGGACTTCTGTATGCTTTTAGCGTCTTTTATCTTTTTATGAAAGGTTTTTTCTTCTTAAATTCGATAAATGGAATTGTCATTTAGTTTCATTATAATTATCATCACGTTTAAACTAGTGATGCTGCTGATCTAAAACTCCTCCATACTACAAAGGTCGTTTGTCCATGTGGTAGGAGACCTTCTAGTTTGAGGCTTTCTAGTCGCCACTTAAATTCCATTCTCCTCTATCGGTTTACAATAATATTTGTAGAATATGATCTATTTCATTTTTGAGAATTCTTACATAAACAAACAATACTTCTTTTTATTTAAAAATACCAAAAGCAAAATAGGAGCTATTATGAACTATATTAAAGTTAACAATGCATCAAAAAAATTGCTGCTCATTTTAAGCTAAACACGAGTCCGAGCCTTTGCCATTTAGTGTGCCGACCGCAAGCTAAAACGTGCAGCTTATGCTTTTAACCTTGCTACGGGCTTTTAGCAAAAATACCCTTGTCGACGAATAAATACTGTATTTTGCTCGATTATTTAATAATTTGTTGAAAAATGCAATTAAGCGTTGGAAAATCTATTGAAATCATTAAGATTTATTTTTTTAGGTATAGACTTGTATTGCACCAAGATTTCACCATAGTAAGTGATGACATGGCTGAAAGTGGTAAAAACAAGCCTGTAATGAGGAAATGAGGAATGTCCCACGATATTTATTTATTTTTAATTTATAAACTGGCTGTCAACACACCGGTGGGTGCGACAAATTTTCTACTTAGGAATGTTAGCCAGCCAGGTGGGTACTACAAAGTACACTACCACTGTGCCATGGCTACTCACGATGTTTTCCATCACCGAAAGCCAGCTATTATCCATCTGTTAAAAAATCAAATATTAAAAATTTCCTCTCCTCATATAGATTTCATACTCAGTATGGTGCTACTCCATGTTTTACTACGAACTCGTATATCTTTAAATTCTATCAATCTCTATACCCAACTAATAGTACATAAATCACGTGTTTATATCAAAAAATTCTGCATCAAACCTGCAACCTACTTCACACCAATTTTATATTTCTTTATTTTATCTCAAAAACACTCGAGTACCCAAAATAGTCTAGAAAGCACATCTCTATATAAAACGTCCTCACGTAATTCAGAGAACACATGACTACCCACAGCACTACGAGTACACCGTGAGGGACAGTGAAGATCCCAGTCATTATGCCATATGGACGAACAACGAATACTAAAGAAGCTTTTCTCTAGTCCATTTTTTTCCTAGACTTGGAAATTTTATGAAGTTTCCTTTTGGGTTTTAGTGAAAAGTAGTTTTACTAAAGGAAAAGGGTCAAAGGTCATGTGGTCAGACGTTCTGCGAATAGTGAGTGAAAAAAATACTTTGGGAATATTTCACATGTTTCTTGGTTATATCGTTGAAAAACTAGTGAAAATACAAGTCTATTTAATTTTACAAGAACTTAACGGAATCAACAAAAAAAAATACAGCCATTTGTAATATTTTCATCGAACTGTCATCGAACACATTACATCGAACGGGAAAACTGTTTCCAGAGTTATATTTTTTTTTATCAGTTGTAAGTAGGTTACATAATTAGGGGCAAACATAAGGCATAAAAGAATGTATATACCATTATCAACGATGAAAGAAGTGTGTAGACATAAATATAAAAATGGATACAGTTTATGAGTTCACTTAAGATTTTTTCCCACATTTTCCACCTACAAATCTGAAAATCTCAATATTAAACCCAAACAACTAAATAGCTATTTCTATCCTAAGCCAAAGCTTAAATACAGTTTTTAATACCTGGCTTTGTGTAAGCTGCGCTCAACTAAGATTGAGAAACAAGTCATGAAATCTTAAGATTAAGTGCGAGCCCGTCTTTATCTCATAGGGGCAGCGGACAGTGAGAATTCTACATGGATTTTCTACTTCGCTCGATTAGACAGTTTCAAGTTAGATTAGTGTTTAATGAATGTGGTTGGAAATGGTAGAATTTTAGAGAAGAAAGGATTTTTGCGACTATTTCTGCGCAAAATTACTTGGTACTCAAGGTATGTTTGTTTATCCTTCGTTTGCGTTGCAATGGAGCAGTAGGGTGATTAATTTTCACAATTTAAAACGATGTTCGATGACATCTAATAAATAAAGACTTGCCAGTAGCCGAGTAATGTAACAATGCAGTAAAAAAAACTAACGTGAAATAACTTGAGTAAAACTAAGTTTAAAGAGAAAATTTCGACACTAAGAAGACACATATATTACGTGATGATTTTTCTCTGTAGTAAAAATACAATGAACTCACGGCGCACTGTCAGCATTTCCTTACAACATTGTTAAGACTGCCCGCAGACGCTACTTTGAATTAATGAGCAGAGATCGCTCGCTCGCGGCCAGCCTTAATTAATAACTAATGAACGTTGCGCTCTCGGCTTTTTTTTTAATCCTCGATACTAATAAAGTGAACCATTTACTTAGAAAGGGTTTTCCATAGTGAGATCATGTAGTCTATCTATCAAAAAATTAATTCAAAAGCATCACGCGAAAGGTTATATACGCCCGGAAAATAACGTGGAAAGAAAATATATATTAAGTACTAGCTTTCCTCCAAAAAAAAATAGTTTATGTCCCTCTCCATACCATAGGCTATCTGCTTACCTCATTGCGATCGATTCGGCGGTTTAGCGAGAAAAGATAACAGACAGAGTTACTTATTAAAAATATTAAGAAATTAGTAAATTTAAGTAGATATTAGAGAGGATAAAATATCAGAAAAATATATGTAGGTATATAGAAGTAAGGACACCCAAAAATATGTTGCTGCGGGTACAACAAAATAGGTTCTATATCCTTCACCGAAACCTCAAAATAATTATTTAACTTCGTTACGGTATTCGGCATCACTGCACTGCAACTGATACCAGAATTCTGATAGGTACTTATTTATAGTCCGAATATCATCTCAGTAACAAAACGAAATTCAAAAATCACTACACAAGTAGGTAGGTAGGTTTGATGTTTCTTAAATAGAAAAACATTTAATCTTATTCTAATCGCGCCCATTTCCACGAACGTCGCTCAAGTACTGAGTAAACAAACTCGGATCCCGTCTCCACTCGACATCCCGCCGGATGAGTGAACTTTTTTCATTCCGCCACTCCTAGTGTTGCCACTTCAATTACTTTTTTCGGCCGCCTCGCGCTGATATATCCGCCTTTGCGGAGACTTTTTCATGAGGTCATTGGAAATGTAAGTGTTTTTGAAATCTGGCAATCAATCAAGTGGTAAGTTTGTTGTGATGTTTTCGGAGAAAGTTATAAAGTAGATTATGGTTTCATTTCTTTGTTTTTATAAGAAAGTCATTAATTAAATGAATGTCTTAAAAATTAAGGCTCTTGTTCTACATTTATCGCGTCTAAAAGGAATGCTGTATTTGAATGCTTTTTTTGGTTTTAATTAATTACCCAAAATACTACCTACATCATAGTAGTACCTAATATCTTTGCTAAAACAGCAGCTACACTTGATAGTTAGTTTTAGAGCCACATCATCACTTACCATAGTGAGATGCCACACAAGCCTATACAAAGTAAAAAAAAATCTAAATGTTTCAAAATCACAAGCAATTTTTCAAAAAAGAAAAGAAAAACATTTATATCCGACATACACACGATAATGACAGAGATATACAATTAAAGTACAAAAAAAAAACAAATTCCACAGAATTCTCGAACAGATTTTCATTCAAACCATTTAGGCTAGTCAACAAGTTCAAAAACGTGTTAATTCTTGTTCAAGCTCCTAAAAATATGAGCGATACCTCATTCGATTCGGAATGACGTCTAGAAAAATGTATCTCGAGGATTTATTAGCACGTTAAAAATTACAATAGTAATTAACGATTTTTTTTTTATTTTATTAACACGTTTTTGAACTTGTTGACTAGCCTACTTTCGACATTACAAAGAACTTGACAGTGACAAAACAATACAAAAAAAAAACAAGATAAACCTTAGCCCTTCTTTGTATTTGGTTCATATACTTTAAGGTTATAGCTATTTTATTCCAGAAATACTACGATCCTAGACAACCGACAAGCAAAAGCAGATACAAAATAAAAGCCTAAAAACTACCCCTAAACTTCAAGAACCTACTGAACTCACATCCAATGTTCGAAAACACTTTGTCGACGCCAGAAACTAGAATCCTCAATTTATCGTGCGGAATACAAAGGGTGGGCAGTTGTTGCTGATCTCAAAGTTTACAAACCACGTGGTACCTGGGATTTTTATAGAAATATGTGTGCTGGGGGGCAATGCATCTAGCCCGGGGAAGTCTTGGCTCATTTATACACGGGAAGAAACTTTGAAAGGCGTAGATCTGGCTTCTAACTTAAAAAAATATTTAAATTCTCCGCGGACATGTACTTTTTAGATTTATAAGACTACTTATGTACTCAAAATAATAATTGTTGGAATAAAAACTACTATATGTACTACTATAATTTAAATATATATTTTTTTCATAATAATCTGTAATGAGTAAGTCTTAAATTAATTTTAGTTTTTGTAATTTTTTATTAGTGATACAGTATTTTTAATTCTCATTTCATCTAAAGGAAATAAACAAATTAAAAATAATTTCAGTTAATTTTCCTATCTAATGCATACTTGACTCTATGTACAAATAAGCAGTCTCTGTTTTGTGTGAGTAGCGGAGTTGCAAAACGTGCTCTCACTACCCATATTTTGCACATCAAGCTCCTGTTAGAGCTGCTTTACACCATCCATGTGTAACATGCACAATAATTATTGTTTTATTTGCATATTTTAAGTGTTAATTTATTATTTTACTTTATTTTTTATAATTGGCGTTGTTGATGAAAAAAATATTCATGCCTTTTTTGACAAGCTGGGTTCCAAGTATGGGAAGATTTATGTGGTAGGTATATCTGAACGAACTTCAAGCTAGTGACTGGCAAAAAATAAAATCTGTAGCGATTGACTTACATACCTATATTGATTCGCATTCATAAGAGTGTATAAATATCAAAGGAAAATGTGTTCCAAATATATTTTATTTAAATACCTCTCAAACATTGTAAGTGTTCTTCTATTGATATCACGTCTTGAGATTTTTCTCAGAAATAGAGATATTTACATTCAAAAAACATACTCTAAACAGGTATTATTTTTGTTGTTCTCTTTAATATGTAGCTTATGTATGTATACTGTATTGAAATTGTTATTCATGATGATAAAAATGCGAACATAGATGATTCAAAAATATATTTAAAAATGTAACCTTGCTAAGTTTCTCGTCGATTCTTCTCACTTGAACTGACTTCCGAACCGTTAGTAAGTTCAGTAGCTTCGTAAACGGCTTTGACTTTGACTTTGTTTACATCGAACTGTGTAAGGTAGGCATAAGTTAGAAACATTCTAGAGTAGCAACTATTATTTTGATTGTAACTTTTATTTCTCACGTGTAACGTTACAAAGTTTAGACGTGATGAAAGACCGAATTTGCATTGGAATACCCCCCATTTTGTTTGAAATTTATAATTTCACTTTTATATGCAAAATTTTGAGATACGTAATTGGGCAGTCTAGACATTGTGCTAAATTGTAACATAAAAGGAAAACTTGTTGGGTTCCAATGAACTTGTCAATTAAGTTATAGAATTAAGGACATAATATAAAGAGCGTCTAATGCAACGACTTTACAAAAAATACATTATTTTGAAGAAAATATAATAAATAAATGCTTCAGTAACTATTTAAAAGACTATTGAAGTATTTATCATTTGTATTGAGCGTGGTATACCTATTATAGTTATGTCATTATTTTAAACAATAAATATATATCAAAGTGGTAAGCAAAGGTCTAAAACGACGATAACCTTTGCTTGCGGCGGCGTCGTGTGGCGGTTCGCTCACATCCCCTCAATATGTGCGAGGAGGGCAATGGCTGCCACATGCGTCATACTTGTGAACAGGTGCTGCTTGTGGGGGCTAGTGATTAATTAAGTCACTCATCATTTTGTTTCTTTTCTTTTTTTTTTATTATAATACACATATGTTGTCAGTGAGACTAGATAAATAATTTAATGTAATAATTCTGAGTTGGTTTTGAAAAGAGTAATTGCTGAGTTTCTTGCCGGCTCTTCTCAGTAAAAGCAACCTTCCGAACCGAGCGTTAGAGTCAGACTATTCATAATGTGAAGGCCTATTTGAATAAAAAATATTTTCATTTTTATTCATTTCATTTTCATGATTTTCAAAAACTGAAAATGATGTATAACAGATGAAAATTCATCACAATCGGTCATATAGTATTTTTTTTGTATCAACCCTGTATACTGTATGTATATTATCACTCTTTCCATCATTTTTTTTTTTGGAAAACATTAGATTCCTTGGCAACGCGAGAAAACCAAAGTCCTATTAGTATAATTTGAAAACTAAAAAGGTTTATTACAGTTCTCAATATTCTAAAGGTATATATATTTAAAAAACATAATAAATAAATGCTAAACGTCTGACACTTACCAAGTTATTCATTCGCAAGCTTCATATTTATGATACCCAAGATTTAAACACGAACACCACAAGTTGCTTAATGTTATTTTAACGATTTCATACATTTAAAATAAGCTTTTCAACTTTCAACAGATGAAGTTATGTTGAACAAACATTTTGAGAGATTTATTGATATTATCAACGTAGTAAATACTTGAAATGGATGAAATAAAAATACTAAATGCTATGAAAAATATCGGTTAGTACTATGAAAAATACATTTTCAACCAACTTGGAGATCTTCTAGCTAGAGCAGTGGTTCTAAACCAGTGGTCCAGAGTCCGATGCGGTCCACGACACCATCCGAAAAATATCAAATCGTAAAAAAATTTGGACTACTGTTGGCTTTGAACAATTTTACCTATGCGTGTTTTATTTATAGAAAGTACAACCTTATACAGGGTGATTTTGTTATCACTGTCAATACTTGCAGGGGTGGAAGTACTCATCAATGTGAACAACTTTTATTATAGGGCTAACTCTGATATCGCGTAAAATAATATGGTTGTTTCATACATTTTGGTCGAGTATGTATTGAACTTTTATATTATAAATCTGAAGAGTTTGTTTGTATGAACGCGCTAATCTCAGGAACTACTGGTTCGATTTGAAAAATTCTTTCAGTGTTGTATAGCCCATTTACCGAGAAAGGCTATAGGCTTTTTTTATCCCGGGAAAACATAAGATCCCTCGGGAACGCGGGTGAAACCGCGGGGCAGAAGCTAGTTAATTATATTATTATTACTTATTTATATTCATTTACATTTTCTATATATCACCTCCAAACAGGTAACTTAAGGTTTAGAACCACTAAGCTATAGTGAATGCATCTTCTGGTCTTTCTTTGCTCATCTTTGGCATAGTTTTTACAGCAGTCAAGACTGCATTAAAACTACAATATTCCGATCACAGCAATAGCGGCTGGGTATCGTTTGATGGATTACGTTGATAGGGCTTTAATTTAAGTTTATTAAGAGAATAATGCGATTATAGTTGCAAGAGTAAGTACCTTTACACCCTATAGGTAGGTGTAAATAGATCGTATATATATAACATAGTACATTTTAATATAAAGACTTTTATATTTCATAACATTATCCATTTTCTGGCTTCACTCGACTCTTAAAATCGCTATCTAATCTACAAATTCTTATGGAATTGTTCCTTGAAATTATACTCTCGATAGATAGATAGATATATATATAATATCACTTTTAGGTGGACCGCGTTAGCACCTAGAGATTTTGGACGAATGAGAGCTAAGATAGGTAGACAAAGAGTGAGAGACACACATAACAAACTAAATCCTCGACCAAAGCAGCTACTTTGAACTGCACACCCAAAAATATGTGCTAAAATAGGTAAAATAAAATAAAGATTCCAAAGGAAACGCGTGAAAATGCAAAATGTTAAGCTAAAGGAAACTCAGCACGTGTGCCGTGCGTCACACGCCACCGGAGCGTGACGGACACGTGACGACGATGGAGCGCGATGGGCAGGCGGGCGTGTAGGGCAGCATCTTGCATTGGAACTGTTCCAGCGTTTTAGGACCGATTCAAACTAAAGGAAAAGTCTAATATAATTTTAAAACATTGCATATTTAGAAAATTTTGTTATTTTTCATCAAGACTTCTATGTTTAATAATCGACTATTCAATTTGCGTACATTTGAACGCGCTAATCTTAGGAATACTACCTAATATAAGCTAAAACGTTCATAATAAATAAAATGGATTTTAAACACACTTTTACTCAAGTAGGTACCAATAGATACATATTTTTGTTATTGAGGCTGTGTGTGATTGCCTTTCTTACTTCCCTAACTTTGCCATCACTTCCAGGAACTTTTAAACTGTTACCCTTGCCAAAGGCCAAGGCATAGGAGGAATATTGAGCTCTTTTAATATAGCCATAGAGTCTACATTGATAGTATAACCATAGAATCTAAGAATTATATGAAATGATAATGATTGACCTATCTGCTTTCAAAGAAGTGATATCGTGTTCGAGAAAAATGCCTGGTTCATTTTTAATAAGTAAAATCAAAGCATTTTGTTCTGCAAATATAATGAAATCCTGCCTAATACATTGAGAGCTTGGCCTTGTATTTTGACAGAATAATATAACATGAGCAAGTACTTTCTTTCCCATATTTATATTTGAATATTACCTTATGATATTAGAAAAAAAAGGAAACTCTTATTAGATAATGTTCTACACAATATATGTTAAGGGATCCTTCAACAAGGGCTTAAAAATAGAGCCCTTCAAGGTACAAGGTAAAAGGTAGGCAACACATCATGAAAACAAAACCGAATTGAGAACCTCCTCCTTTTTTTAAAGTTGGTTCAAAAATCATCTGACTGCACTCTAGTGAGTTTTCTTTAATTTCTAGATGTTTCTAGATGTTTCTATACAATGAATAAGGTTTTAAGTTCGATGTGCTCCAAACAAACTTCTTGGCTTATATAAATACAAGGGAAATTATGGCTTTATAAGAGGTACAATTCCCACTGCACCATATTTAATATATATTTATGTCCGCATTCATCTCCAAAACAGACAATGAACACCCGCTTATTAAATTAGACAGAGTTCTTCATTATATTTTAATAAAATATAATATTTCATAATAGTAATAAAAAAAAAATCTCTTCATTCGTCAGCTCACAATATTATGAAGTGAAACATCTGGTCTTCTAGTGTGATAAATTAAAATATTTCTTCACAAATGAAACTTATTACAATGATCGTTAGGTTCAATTTGTAATGGGATGATGTAGAATTGAAGTCGGAAAGGATTTAAGTATTTCGTATTATTCGTGCTGTTTTCCACGTCACTACTCTGCACTCTGCAATTTGCATGTTATGCTTTTCATGACCTTTTCATCAAAAAATAAGTGATGCAATTTCGTCTCTGCCTCGCAAACGGGTCGCGCGTCCCAAAACTATATAAAAAAAACAAACGCAAATCAAGTTATTAATCTTAGCTGACAACTGTCACTATTCTATTCATACTAATATTTATAGAATGTCAATGTATGTATGTGTATATATATTTGGATTTGTGACTCAATCACACAAAAACGGCTGAATGGATTTGGATGAAACTTGGCACATAGATAGATCATACCCTGGAATAACATACAGGGTACTTTTCATCCTCGGCAACGTGGGTGAAACCTCGAGGTAGAAGCTAGAGTAGAATAATTTCTGTTCATCGTCACTCAGATCCAGTTTAATTTCACGCCATTAAGTTATTGGATTAATTAAATCGACGTTTTGTTCAACAAAGATAATATTATTATCTGTAATTCTAGAGAAAGAACATTGTAAATGGTAGTTTGTTAGTAAATTATTCTCGTCCATTGATTGTGTGAAATTAAGTTGTTTTAACCCTTTATAGGACGGCTCATCCAAAGTGGCCAGTAAACTGGACAGTCACTTGTCGTTCTCTCTTTTTATTGTAGATTTTTATTTATATATTGAGCCTTATGAACATTTACGACCCGCATTAAAGGCTGATTAGGATATACATATTTTTTTAATTCCTTTCACAAAAAAAAAATAGATTTCGTTAGTGTCCATTTTACTGGCCACAGATTTTCGGGTTTTTTTTCTAAAACATGTCATTATATGATTTACGACAAAGAATATAAAACATTAAAAATTCAAAAAAGTTACGGTGTGCGTAAAAGGCCAATGATTTTATTTGGTTTTCATCCGAGCTTTAGTTCATCAAAAAGTAGATATTTTAAGAAAATACTATTTTATATAAATGTAATATGGTACAAAGTCCAACAGAGTCCAGAAGGTAGATATTTACACACGGCCATCTGATCCCAAACTAAGCAGAGCTTGGACTATTTAAACAAAATATCTTCACAATATATAAACTTTTACCAATAGAAATATTTACATTCAGACCTCAGACCAAGTTTTTCATGGTCTGAGATTCAGACATAGAAGATACAACAATTTTTATGTACACAATATGCGAGAATCAAACCCACTCAAGTTGAAAATTTGTTTATTGCTTTGCGACTGCACTTGAGAGCTATTTCTGTTTTGGCTTTGTGCTTTTTTTATATCACTTAGGTGACAAACAAGCATACGGACCGCCTGATGGTAAATGATTACCGTAGCCTATTGAAGCTTGCAACACCAAGGGAATCACTCGCGCGTTGTCGACCCAACCACAGACCCAACTTATACTTCTTTCGGCCACATCATCACTTACCATAGTGAGATTATAGTCCAACAAATCTACCCAAAACTTTAAAAAATAACATTATAATCGTTAACCAAAAATAAAATGGTCCTAAACACAGGTCCTAAATAATATTTACTTACACCAAAATTTCAGTTTCGAAAAGGGTTCGGTGTTTAGAAATTTGATATCGAATCTGAATCCAATTAATACTATTGTAACATTGACTCGATTTAAACGTAATCGATCCCACTGTTACCAATCTACCGAGTTAGTTTAAAGGCTGTCTCAAGTAACCATTGCCTAATTAAGTGTTACAGTTGTTTATTCAGATATTTCACGTTTCTTGAGGTTTCGGTGAAGGAAAATATCGTGAGGAAACCATAGCACGGTGGTAGGATACTTTATACTGGGTGTTTTTTTAGTCCCTGGCAATACTTGCAGGGGTGGAAGTACTCATCAACTTTTATCATGGGACTGTGAAATCATGAAAAAATTATCTTTTCATACAAAAGTTCAATAGCTACTCGACCAAAATGTATGAAGCAACCGCAAAATGTTTTCCGGCAGCTACACATCAGAGTCAGTTCCTTCTAGGCTTGGTATGCTTACTGCCTTCGGTCACATCATAAAAAAACACTTAGGTAAAGACATGCACAGCACATGTGTTGCGACTCTGTGGGTCAATAAATAGTTTTTATTTATATATGTTTATTTTTTATGTTTCTTGTATCCCTAATATTTTACAAGCTTTTATTTAACTTGCTATGTTTGTATTGTTGTTTGTTTAGATAAATAGATTAACATTTACATGTGAAAAATAATACATACCTCAGGAACAAGCTTTTCTGATTTCAAAGTAAACAAGGTAAATAATACAGACATTTATCTTTATTTTTGTGTTTTTTTTAAATATTTTAAAACTACATACAGTGTCTGACTGTCTGTCAATCCTGCCTGACAAGTTTGTTCAGGATCTAAATAAAATCTGTCAATCGAATACGTACCTGCCTACTGCCCTGATATAGCCTGCGTACCAGATTTGGTCGCAAGCGACATAAAACATTCCGTTTTGAGTGCTCCAACTAGTTTGTTGTCCAATTAATGGGATATAGCGGGACGGATTTTATATATCTATAGATAATTTTTGGGATACTATGTACTTTAGGTAATTTAGGTGGTCACAATTTTGATTTTTTACGGATTTTTCTCGCGTTTTAATTTATTATTTAAATTTTAAGCGTTTATGATACATACATAATTTTGTGATTCGCGCAATAGAATTTTACGTATTAATTATGTCTAGGATGATTTGATAATTCAAATTTTCGCGATATATTCGCGAAAATTTGAATATAAAACATTGTACATGTAACTTCTAAAATCTCTCACTATTCAGAAATGACCCGGATAGTTTAGGTTAGAAGTTATTATTCGTGTTTTTTTTTTACTGCACGGAACTCTGTTTTCTTATTGAGATTTTTTTGCACTATTGTCTAATTATCCGTGTTTTCGCAATATCCCTAGGGCTTTCCGCAAAAAATCGAATTATCAAATCATCCTACGACATACAAATGTAGAGTTTGTGATTTTTGTACCCATCCTCCGTGTTTTTTTTTTTTTTAAATTACGTTCAGATTTTTTTTGTAAAATTAAATAGATGACCATACTTGCTCCGCCTCTGGCCGCCACTCACACCGCAGCGTCAGGCAGTCACCGCGTCGCGTAACGTACAAACGTGCGCCGGACGCGCATAACGAATGTCCAAACACTGAATATCTGATGAACAATTTGCATACGTGAATTGCTATAAACTACTGTAACCATGGGTTTGTGGGTTGAATTCAAAACGAGTTCTAACATCGTAATTTTATACTTTTAAGTGCAGACCCAATTTTTTTCGGTAAACATCTAATTTATTACTTTATTATCAAAAAAAAAATTGAGATTTAATATCTGACAAATGAATGAACTGTGAGCAATCCATTATTAATCATAATATTATTATTGCATACCAGAAAGTACAACACTGGAACTCAAATAAAAAAAAGTCTGTTCAAAAATCAATCAACATTTTGCTACATACATTACCTATGTCTTTTTCAGTTCTTAGTAGAAAAAAATATCCATGAATGTTGAAATACAGTGTCATCCTACATTAGAACGGACGTTAGTGCAATTTTATTGATTGAAATGTCCTGCGTTTGAATGCTTGTTCTGATCTACTATATCTTGTTTTTTGTCTAACATCCCGAACTTTTTTTGACTTATTTACCATACATTACCTACACAGAAATATTGAAAATAAACCGCACCTTTAGAACGAAACTGACCTAATCCAAAATTTTGGAAAAATGAGTTAAACTTTTAAGTGCACTAAAAAGCACATGCTTTACAATCGGGTAGGTCGAAAACAGTCGTATCTCAGACAAGAATGGTTAAATCGAAAAAAATATATGCAATACTTTTCAGTGTTGCTCTGCTTTAAAAACTTCTTTTCTCAATTCCCAAAAGTTGCAAATTTAGGATTAGGTCAGTTTCGTTCTAAAGGTTGCGAAATGTCAATTTTGTACCAAAAAATAAAAATAAGAATAAATAAAAAAGCGTGTTAACGTGCGAGTGACATCCGAGATGTTGCAAGCGACAATAAGCTACGGTAACCGCTTACCCTCAGCGGGCTGTATGCTTCTTTACCAGCTTAGTGGTATAAAATACAATGTAACTAGAAGGCTCTCATGCACAGCTATTGGCACCGATAGATACCTTGAGCATCTTAACTACAAAGTACCCCAAGTATGGTGCTATGTCTTAATTTGACCACAATGGTAAGTAATGGTGTGGCCGAAGGTGGTAAGTACACAAATCTTAGAAGGAACTGGCTCTCAGGTGCTGCTGCTGAACACACCAGTTAGTACTTGGCGATAGATTTTAAATTTGAGGATGGGCCAGCCAGGCGGGTACTACAAAGTACCCTACCACCATGCATCGAGGTTTCCTCACGATGCTTTCCTTCACCAAAACATTCGTCACGATATTTGAAGTCACTACCACTAAACAAATACCCACTGTATTTCCAAATCCTGTCACCCTTCAAGCCACTATACTGGGTGACTTTTAAGTCACTGGCAATACTTGCAGGGGTGGAAGTACTCATCAATATGAACAACTTTCACTATGGGACCAACTCTGATATCGCGTAAAATAAAACAGTTGCTTCATACATTTTGGTCGAGTAAGCTTACTTTAGTATGGAACAATTGATATTTTTTTCGTGATTTCACAATTGGTCCAATAGTAAAAGTTGTTCATATTGATGAATACTTCCACCATAAACTAGACTAAAAAATCATCCTGTATAGAAAGAAATACTTTGTCCCCAAATAGGGGCTCAGATAGGCATTACCCGGGATTCAGTGGACATTTCCAATGAGATTACCCTCATGAAATAAAAAGACATTACGTTTATAATTTCATATTGAAAGACTTACGTGGACTCTGGGCGGTTTATAAAATGTTCTGTAGTTTGTGGCTCTATTTTACAGACCCTGAAGTAGATTAAAATTTATAACGATATTTTTTACTTAGATTCCTGGTGTAAATAGAGAGTAAAAACAAAACAGTAGTTATTAGATAATTAGCGATTGAGTTCCAAAGGTCCAAAGTCATCGACTTCATATCCAAAGTCAATGTCCAAGCGTATACTTTCCAATTTTTCTTTTTTATGTACTTACCTTACCTCCGCCCACGGTTTTGCCCGCATTCCCGAGAGATATATTTCCGTGACAAAAAGTATTGTATATTTTATTCAAAGGTATCTGTATGTGTATGCTAAATTTAATCATAATCCAATAAGTTATTATAGCGTGGTTAAGGTGACGCCGCGTTAAGCTCAAAAATCTGAAATTCAACGTGCTGCGTCCCGCTCCCTACTATAGCGACCTCTCATAGGAAACCCGCGTAAACGGAACGGGCGTATGCGACAAAATGGTTTTTATTGTTTAATTTAAAAACTACAAATATATTTCATAAAACCTAAGTACAATTTATAGTATCAGTTTCAATTATATGTAGAAATTTTGGAACCTCAAATCGATCCTCAATGTCTGTAAAATTGGAATCTCTTATTTTAAAGAGGTCTTTTTGATTAATTATTTTGTGTTATAAAAGTTAGCCAATCGTGTTATGCAACGTACAAAAGTCAAAGACATGATGAATTCTTACAATAGATTTCAGTTCGTTCGCTTCAGTCATTGTTGAGAATCCTTGCAACCAAAATCTTCAAGGCGTCGCCTTTAGTAATAATATCCACAAAAATTTTCGCATGTATAATATTAGTAGAATTGGCATTTTATAATCGTCATCGCATATATTTGAATGAATGACCGGTTCGCCCCGTGACCTATTTCGTTCGGTCAGCCGGTCCGGCATAATATCCGGCGAGTGAACGAGTCGCGCCGGCCGGGTGCGGAAATTTCATCAAATCTGCCAAGAGCAATGTTGATAACGATGTATCGAGGGCTAATGGGGTGTTTTTGATTGTATAACGTTTTGTAAGACTTAAATAGTTTGTTTTCAAGTTAGAATAGGCTATAGGAATTTTGAAAGAGTTACAAATAGAGATGGATGAAAGACATTTTGGTGCAATTAAAGCTAATGCATTAAAATTGAAATAAAAACCAGCAAACCTGGGAGTAATTTCAAAAATATTTTCCTATGTGAATAACTGTAACAAATAAGAAAGAGAATAAAAAGTTTCATTTTAATTTCGATCAACTTAGCTCCAAAGAGTGCTTCGAACAAAGTTCTCGATGGTTTAAAAAGTCCAAAAGAAAATGTCAATATTGAAGTGGGGAGCCCTTAAAAGGTACAGTTGGAAGACTTTTGTGGGACTGTAGACTGTAGAAAAGCAAGTGGAGTGTCGGTGGTAGACATAAAAAATGTGAACCAATTTCACTCGCCGCCCGCAGACTGTCATGAATATTAACCATTTTGCGCCATCCCCATAGATTGTGCTTGTTGGGGTGTAGATAGGACACAAGACAGAAGACGTGATAGTAGATGCACCATCTAGTTTGAGAGCATATAATATCTTCAAGTCAATTCCATAGACATGGAGTTATTTTAAATTTATTCCAAGGGAAATACTCACAAAAGCTTTTCCAATGCCTATTTTCTAACACCAACAGTATGTCACACATCATAAAGATTTTTTTTCAAAGTCAAAGCCATTTTTTCAGTTTAGGCCCTAGGTGGGCACTTATGAAAGTCGAATTTACTGCAGTTACCACCGGTTTGGAAGTCAGCCTTCAACTGAGAAGAACCGGCATGAAACTCGGCAAGGGTACATAAAGTTAGAAGATAAACTTCTTAACATAGAAATATTTTTAACAACAACCAAATCTGACCAGTCTTCAAATATTATTCTTTGAAGAAAAACAGTATAACAAAGTATAGTCGGCGTCGATTGCGGCGCTTACGATCCTTTGGGGTCGTATTTCAGCTGAAACTGCCGCGTTACAGATTACGTTCAATTTTCTTTGCTACTACATTGAATACGCTCTATTGGTGGCTCGGCGTGAACTATTGACGTGATGTCTCTGGAGAGAAGCGATTGTATTGTGATTTTTGCTGTAAAATAAATCGGAAGTTGTTTCCGATGCTGTTTAGTTTATTTCCTTATTTTGGTTTCTTATCCTTTTACTTCAAAATTTATAATTATACTTTACTTTACGTTAAATTTATAAGCTTGTGTCATCATGGTAAGCGATTTTGAGCCCGAAGGTGGAAACCACACTTATCCTAGAAAGGAACCGGCTCTGTTAGGTTCTTGGCGACAGATTAACAACTTGAGGGTAGCTAGCCAAGCGGGTATAACGAAATACGAAGTACCCTACCACTATGCAATGGTTTCCTATCGATGTTTTCCTTCATCAAAAATGTCAGCTGATTATTTTGTAGTTTAAGGTAATACAACTGTTTCTGGTTTTAAATATATTTATCGGTGATATTTATTTTTAATTGATAAGTATAACACCAACTCTGAAAGTGCAAAAAAAAATAGCTGTTCCATACATTTTAGTTGATTAGGTTAGGTATTGAACTTTTAGTTATTTGTATAAATGAGTTCATTAAATCCTAAAAGTTTAGCTAAACAATAAAACTAGGCCTTTATATTTTACTAGCTGTTCTCTGCGGTTTCACCCGCATTCCCAGGATGAAATTTAGCCTATAACGTTCCTCAAGAATTTTTCAAATCCGACTGGTAGGTAGTTCTAGAGATTAGCGGCTTTAAATAAACAAACAAAAAAACGAATATTTTATTATATTTGTATAGATTGTACATAAGTACATATACCATCGATGCTACTACAGTATATGACTTTTGCATATAACTTAAACTTTAAAGGGAAACTAATCACCTAAAAGCTCGAACCTACCATAAACAAACCGGACTGGCCGATAAATTTACGCGTCGGATGCCTTACGGCAGTTAATTTTTAATTCACGCCTCCGCAAGACCGACCTCTTGGACGGTCGATGCACGACTGATGACTTTCGGCCGCGTTACCGACCGCGCAACTTAGTTATGTGAACTACCCTCATTTATTGAGTATCCTGGTTTTAAATTGGAAGGCCGTCGGCCGGTGTGAATGTTTTCTTTATTCTTTCAGTTTGTGAGTCATGGTGTTAAGATATCTGAGTCACTAGTATATTAATATTGCAGTGCTTGCATCCTAGTAGTTGAATTTATTTTCAAAAATCGTTTTTTTTTATAGTTTCACATATTATACATGATTTGTGTATTTTGCCAATGTCAAGTTACAATATAAAATTCTAGTCGATATATATTATTTTTATATAAAAGTCAGTCAGGTTTTAGTAAAATGGTGGTCGTTCTACAAAAACTTGATTAACTTGAACAAAAACTATATTATAGTACATGTAGATAGTATAATAGATTCTTGTTTACTGGTTTACTTACCTAGTAAAATATAAGATAAAATTATTCTCATTTAAGTAAAGAGACCTAAGCAAGCGTAAAATAAACTTAAGTTAAATTATAACGTAATTATAAGTTTTGTTTAGATTACTCGTTTCACGGTCGTCGACAAAATTAATATTATAAAATCTAGAATATCTGAAATTATACTTACATTACTGTATTTGAGAATATTATGTTTACCTACACTTAGTTGGTTTGTTAGGCGAGTTTTATATGACAGCTCCCTAGATCGATTAATTCATTTTACCTTTATGAATTTTTAAAATAAAAATTTGCGATATATTTTTTTTCAAATACAAAAAATAAAAGATTCGTCCACAGGAGGTGAGGTATCATAACTTCGTGAAGCCGTAGATTCAATGAGGGAAAGATACAGCATATTCGTTGATTACATCGAAATCTTGGCTTAGCCAAGGACACTTGTAGATGAGATGTTTTAAAATCCTATTCTAGTAATCCTACTAATATTATAAATGTGAAAGTTTATGGATAGATGTTTGTTACTCTTTCACGCAAAAACTACTGAACTGATTCGGATGAAATTGGCACACAGGTAGAATATATTCTGGATTAACATATAGGATACTTTTTATTCCGGGAAAACATGCAATCTCTCGGGAACGCGGGTGAAACCACGACGCGGATGCTAGTTTAATCTAAGTCAAAACCATGTATAATCGAAATAACTATGAATTTAATAAACAAAATTTTGATATACCTTTTTAATTCATTAACATTCTCACTTCATATCCTTAATTCGGTGAACAAAATATGAGAAAAATATTTTTTCACCGCGCGGCCGCGCCACGTCACCCTAAAACAAAAAGTGCGTAAGTAAAAAATCCAATGATTTCTCAGAGGGATGTTTGTCAGGCCCCACGCTGAGGCGCGGAACGCTCGAGTTAACTTTTTGACCGGGATACCTTTGCCGACGTGATAAGAATTATGGGCGCTTGGTACAAGTTACGGTTACTGACCTTTTAACTCAATTATGCTAAATTACTTTCGTTAGTTAGGCTAGTTAGCTTGGAGGCTAATTTACATAGCGCCGATGCACGATCCATTCAAATGAGATTTACCTTTACCTAACCTTAGCGGTTATTTTAAAATATATTATTATTCAATAAAATTTTCCAAATTGTATAAAAACAAACGTTTTTTTTCATTTTAATAAACGATTACATTTTTTTTTAGTTTTGACACCATTAACTATAATTGACATGTAGGATTTTAAGTTGATATTTTGCGTAAATTGGATTATATGAATAGAATTCATTAATGTATAAAATACAAACTATGATATATAGAAAACATCCTCAAAGCCCTCGCTGCTGTCGATAGGCAAGGTTCCCAACAGGCTGGCAGCGTTCCCTTTTTGGATGGCCAAGCATATGCGTTTATTGATTGTAAATATTTGTTTTAATAAATCGACTGTTATATTCATTGGCTAATTAATTATATTATTTGGTGTAGAACTACTCAATTTTTGTATTATAATAAAACATGTGGACACCAACTACGGTAAAATATGCGTAAACTAGCTTCTGCCCCGCGGTTTCACCCGCGTTCCCGAGGGATCTTATGTTTTCCCGGGATAAAATGTACTTTATGTGCTATTCCAGACTATAATCTATTTCTGTCCCAAATTTTATCTGGATCCATTTAGCCGTTCTGGCGTGATTTGAGTAACAAACATCCATCCATCCAAACTTTCGTATTTACAATATTAAGTAGGATAGTAGGGTTATAAAATTAGATCAAATGTAGGTACTATATTCTTGTGAATAAATATATGTTATTTAATTTCATTTCAATAATAACATTTTTATTTCGTTCAATATCGTATCAAAAATGTGAACTCATCAATTTTTTTTTCTCACAACACTGCAAATATTTATTAAAATCGTTCAGCTTATAACTTGCACCACATAAATACCACGAGAATCCGGTGTGTTTTTTCGCTTCGATGATTTTCAGGCAGATCTCTTGTTGATCTGAGAAAGCCGAATTTTTCGCCGATACGTGCCCGCGTTTTGTAATATTTCGGGTTACCCCACTTTGTTAGGTGGCATCCTACATTGTTAACAAGGAGTTCTATAGGCGCCATCTTCCATTTCAGGTGAGGTTATTTACTAAGTGGAAGACAAATTTAAGGTAAGTTGATATTCTTATTACTAACCTTTTTATGATTGGGCAGAGTAAGCTCCCGGTGACACAGCTCGGATTGATAAATAAAACATGTCCTAAGTAACTACCTACCTATATATAACTTAATATTTTTCTCTTCCAGGCAACAAGTAAATTAATGTTGTGACACAAATTAATATGAAAGCTATAAAAAACAGTCAAGCGCAATTAGGACATACTGACGGAGGATTCCGCATAATAATAATAAAGCATACATAATTTTTTGACTTTGTATTTCAACGTTATTATACAATTTCGCTATGAAAATGTCACATTTAATATAAAGTTTTTATGTAAGTAGATATACTGGGTGATTTTGTTATCACTGGCAATACTTGCAAGGGTGGAAGTACTCATCAAAATGAACAACTTTTATAACGGGACTAACTGTGAAATCATGAAAAAATTATCAGCTGTTCCATACAAAAGTTCAATACCTACTCGACCAAAATGTATGAAGCAACCGTATTATTTTATGCGATATCAGAGTTAGCCCTATAATAAAAGTTGTTCACGTTGATGAGTACTTCCACCCCTGCAAGTATTGCCAGTGATAACAAAATCAGCCTGTATAGTCTAGATTTTTTACAACGCTATAATGGTTAGCTTATTCATTACTACTATTTATAGTTTTACTAGAATAAGATCTAGACAAATTTACCGCAATTAAATCCGCTTTTACCGCAACAAAAACCTTTGGAGTAATTTAGTTTTTCGAAGTTTCTAGTATTGTTACCTTACTTGGGTTTTTTATTTACTTAACTCAGACAACATGTCATTTAGTCACTAACCACAGTTAAAAAATATAAAAGAAAGTCAGGTACCTACGTAGGATTAGTAATAAGGTCCCATTGACACCCCTTGGCAACGGAATCCTAAAAACTTTTTACATAAAAAAAAAACTCTTGTCTATTCTGCCAAAAATTGTGTAACAATTCAAAGTTTTTCATGTTTTTTTTTCACATGTACCTACCATTACTGGAACACAGTATAATTTTATTCATAAGACCGGTAGTAATAGAGCTCTGTGGCATAACTTTACATAACATTATTATAACAGAAATTCACGCAATAAACGAGCACAGGGTTACCAGGAGACCGGATAAATCCGGACTTGATCGGGTAAGTCCGGATCTGACCGGATTCTGACCAATGAATAGGGTGATAATTTATTTCACTGGAATAATTATGGCTGTATTTTAATCGAATAAATTGGTTTTTATTCATCATCTATTAGTTCAACAGATGGCCTAATCTTATTGTAGTTATAATCTAACTAATAATAATATTATTCGGGGACATTCTTCAGACACGGCCATCTGATCCCAAACTAAACACGTAGCTGGAAAACAGATTAACTGATATACTACATTGTCAAATATTACTTTTTTCAAAATTAATACTTATTAATTATACCCAGACTCAAGACAAACAAAATCAGGATAATTATGTTCATGTCTGAATATGAGTATTATACAGGTGATTTTTTTATCACTGGCAATACTTGCAAGGGTGGAAGTACTCATCAAAACGAACAACTTTTATTATAGGACTAACTGTGAAATTATGAAACAATTATCAGCTGTTCCATACAAAAGTTCAATACCTACTCGACCAAAATGTATGAAGCAACCATATTATTTTACGCGATATCAGAGTTAGCCCTATAATAAATGTTGTTCACATTGATGAGTACTTCCACCCCTACAAGTATTGCCAGTGATAACAAAATCATCCTGTATAATAATATCCTAACTATCCTAATTATATATCCTACTAATAATATTATAAATGTGAAACTTTGGATGGATGGATGGATGTTTTGTGATGTTTTAACGCTTTAGGCGTTATTTAGGATGAGTCGGGTGAGTTACTACCGGGATACTGAATGATGCTCAGGTTTATGGATTTAACTGGTGGTTACTGGTGGCCTTATAATACGACCACTTCTAGTTCGCTTAACAATAACATCCTTATCATTGGTATTAGGTGTCATATCGTTATTACTATCGGCATTTGAGTCACCAGTAGAGTTACCAGCAGTAGTCTTAGTCTGTATTACCTCGCTGTTATTTTGTTCATTTAAAAGATACGCTGGTTTTAGTCTGTCAATGGATATTCTGACTTTCCTATTAGGTAACTGAATTAAAAATGTTTTGCTATTTCTCTCTATGACGCGATATGGACCATCGTACGTTGGTGTTAAAGGCCTACGTATAGCGTCATTACGAATAAATATATGTTCACAT
Organism: Tetheella fluctuosa; assembly: GCA_951216915.1. Classification (NCBI taxonomy): domain Eukaryota; kingdom Metazoa; phylum Arthropoda; class Insecta; order Lepidoptera; family Drepanidae; genus Tetheella; species Tetheella fluctuosa. The sequence continues at coordinate 14,599,572 of OX578214.1, forward strand.
TTATTAAGATCTTTGTGCACGAATAATGTGCGCGAGTCTCGAGTATTACGTAATACTGGTTGCAAGTTATGTATTATTTTTCTTAAACGATCGAGATACGTGTAGTCGTCGCAGCTCTTACTATGGGGTGTATTATAAAAATCTCCGGGTAATCGAATAGTTTGCCCATACACGTATTCCGCTGAACTCACACCGTTATCGTTCCTACCTACGGCGCGTAACCCTAATAATACGGTAGGTAGTTCGTCATACCAGGAAGAGTTATCCAGCAGGCGTGCTGTTAGTGCAGATTTCATAGATCGATGCCAACGCTCCACCATACCGTTACACTGAGGATGGTATGGTGAAGTACGTGACTTCTTAATACCCATACGTTTCATCAATTAAAAATAAATTCGTATGACTATCTATTAACTTTTGTGAGCTTAAATCTACAAATAACCTATGGAAACATAGAAAGTCCGCGCCAATGATAGGTTGCTTTACATCGGCTAAAATAAATTCCCACCTAAAAGGCCTCCTTAATTTCAAATTTAGTTCTAAATTTTTTGTTCCGTACGTATGAATAACAGAGCCATTTGCTGCATATAGCTTAAATTCAGAGGGTTTACTCACATATTTTTGACGTTTTGACACAGGTAAGACCGAAACATTTGCACCTGTATCTACCAAAAATCTTGTACCGTTATTGATGTCCGTGACGCATAGGCGGTGACTCGATGTCTTGATGCAGTTGACCGCCGCTTCCCGCACCAATTCTAGTTTTCCGAGGTGGTCTCGCGCTTCCAACTGCATGGCTGAAGGCATTTGTTAGCCTTCTTCCCGAAGCGAAAATGGTAGAAGCATAGCCAGTCTTCACTCTTGTGATTGCGCCTTTGTGTTGAGTTTCCACGGTGCCGACTCGCCGATCTACTCCGAGAACGTTGTACATAGGGAAGTCTTGGTCTTCCTCTGCCCATCTTGTCAATTTTTTTACTCAATTTTGCTATTTCTGCAATTAGCAAGTCGTTGCCTACTGCCGTTGAACTGCCAGCAACTTCTGCGACGTGATCGACCGTATCCGAGCGCTGCGTGGTCTCCAGGACTTTGTCTGCCATCTGCGCCAGTTTTTCGAGATCCCTCACTTCGCTGACTGTTAAGATCGCTCTCACGGAGTGTGGCAGATGACCCAGCCACAGGATGCGTAATGTATCTTCTGGAAAGTTCTCGCGTGCCAGGTTTCTCATCCGCCGCAGCAATTGGGATGGTTTTTGCTCTCCGAGCTCGATTTCGTTAAGCAATTTCTGCACTTTCCGAATTTCGGACTCCTCGTACACTGACAATAAACGTTCTTTCAACGCGCTATAGGGCTTCTCAGGTGGTTGCTGTAGAATCAAGTCGGTCACTTGTTGAATCGTTTCTTTATTCAACTTAGTAACTACTAGGCTATATTTGGTGTCTTCTCCGCATTTTTGCTTCGCCAAAATGGCGTCGAACTTTGCGAACCATAGTCGTGGTTGATCAGTCCAGAACTCTGGGATGCGTGACGGTACGGTGATTTGATCGAGATCGCCATACGAAATCATACCTTCGTTCTTGACTGCTGGCGGAGCGGGTTGTTGCGTCACTGTTGGTTGTTCCCAACTCATTTCCTTTGTTCACTAATGTTGCGTAATGTTTCACAATTATCACGAAAATCACGAAAATCACGTCGGGGTCACCAATTTAACGCTTTAGGCGTTATTTAGGATGAGTCGGGTGAGTTACTACCGGGATACTGAATGATGCTCAGGTTTATGGATTTAACTGGTATATTGATCTAATCCCTTGACGACAACCATTCAATCGGATCAGTGCGCAGTAACTGTCCGCCGTTCATACGTTCCGTTCACACATACTAAAACGCTTACTTTGCACTCTGCCTTGCATACCTATACATGTGTCCCTACAATGTGTTTGTTACTCTTTCACGCTTAAACCGCTGAACCGATCGCGATGAAATTTGGTATGCAGATAGCCTATGGTACGGAGAAGAACATAGGCTACTTTTTATCCCGGGAAAACATAGGTGTATAGGTGTTGATTTACCTTACTTAAGTATATTGTTTATAAATATCCTATAAGTTTTATTAATTAAGAAATAAATAAATTTAAATTTTAATAATTTTGACAAAAATGATATATGCTATGTATGTAATTGTATGTGTACTGTATTTCCTTTGCATTGTTTAAATGTCAATTGTTCATGTTAATTAATAATAATTTAGATAATTTTAATTTAGATATATACATTTTTTTATTCATATTCTTTGTGTATGTATTTTGTTTCATGATGTGATATCCTTTAATTGAAGGAGCACAAGGTGTTAAACCCAACTATTTCATTTGCATTGAATGTAAAGTGTATTCTTTGTTGGATATCCAAATTAAATAAATAAATAAATAAATTCCCGGGATAAAAAATAGCCTATAACCTTTCCCAAGAATTGGGCTATCAAATGCAAAAATATTTTTTCAAATCCGACTGGACTCTTAGCGCTTTCAAATAAACAAAAACTCTTCAGCTTAATTATATTAGTATAGATTTCAGGTTTAAGTTTTAGACCTAAGATATCCTATCTATCACGCCATAGGTCGTGGCCTCGTTGCCATTGTCCGACGGGGTGCCGCTGGCTCCCCTCCCTTCGAAAAAGTAGCGAAGGGCAGTGGATGCGTTGCGGCCCTGTTGGGAGAGATAATGACCATAGGGGTCTATTTTTCTCCCAACAGACCCCTCACCGAGTTCGAAAGGTTTATGGACGAAGTGGGGACCCTGATCGGACGAAGCCATCCTCACCCTGTGCTGGTCGTCGGGGATCTCAACGCCAAGTCTGTGGCGTGGGGATCTCCCGCCACTGATGCTAGGGGTGAGTTCCTGGAGGACTGGCTCCTGGCTAATGGCTTATCGGTCCTCAATCGGGGGTCGGTAGACACGTGCGTGCGATATCAGGGTGGATCAATCGTGGACGTCTCGTTTGCGACCTCCACCCTGGCGCGCCGTGTCCGAGGCTGGAAAGTATTGGAGGACGTGGAGACGTTATCGGATCACCGATACATTCGGTTTGACGTTTCCACTCTGCTCCAAGGAGTACCAGATAGCCCGACCCGGCCCCCAAATGGGATGAGTACGGCGTGGCGGTTTAAGGGCCTCGACGTGGACCTGGCGAAAGAGGCGGCGATAGTGCAGTCCTGGGTGTCCGCGCCTGGAAGACCTGCGGTGGTGGTAGAGGATGAAGCAGACTGGTTCCGGGAGGCGATGAAGCAAGTGTGTGATGCATCGATGCCCCGGGCCAGGCTTAGTCCTCCGAGAAACCAGGTGTACTGGTGGACCGCGGAACTCACGTCTATGCGTGAGTCATGCGTCGAGCTGAGACGCCGGTACACAAGATACCGCAGGAGAAGGCGCAGGGATGACGCCCAGATGGCTGCCCTATACGCCGCTTACAAGGAGGCGAAACAAACGCTGCAGATGGCGATAGCCGAAGCTAAAACCCACGCTTGGGAGGAGTCGTTGGAGGCTCTGAATTGTGATCCATGGGGAAGGCCCTACAAGGCGATAAGGGGCAAGCTGCGCCCCTGGGCCCCTCCGATCACCCAGAGCCTCCAGCCTCGGCTCCGGGAGGAGGTTGTTTCGGCCCTGTTTCCGCACAGGGAAGAACATCTGCCTCCGGCGATGGCTACGCGATCTGCAGCGCTCCTACCGGACGGGACAGAGGAGGTCCCGGAAGTATCGCAGGGGGAGCTGGGTGCGGCCGTTCTGAGGCTGAAAGCCAAGATCTCGGCCCCCGGCCCCGATGGCGTTCCGGGACGTGTCCTGGCCCTGGCCCTGACCCCTGATGCCCTGGAATTTCGCTTGAGGGGGCTTTTCGATGCCTGTCTGGCCCAAGCCATAATTCCACAGAGGTGGAAGACAGGCCGTCTAGTCCTCCTCCGAAAGGAGGGGCGTCCGGTGGAATCTCCCTCCGCCTACCGCCCCATAGTGCTGCTCGACGATATTGCCAAACTCTTTGAAAGAGTCGTGGCGGGCCGAATCGTCGAGCACCTAGAGAGGGTGGGGCCGGATTTGGCGGAGAACCAGTTCGGGTTCCGCAGGGGTCGTTCGACCATTGACGCGGTGTTGCGGGTCAAGTCCCAAGCGCAGGAGGTAGTTGCCCGGGGTGGGGTTGTATTGGCAGTGTCACTTGACATCGCCAACGCTTTCAACTCTCTCCCCTGGAGCTGCATACGGGAGGCGCTCCGGTATCATGGAGTGCCCCCGTACCTGCGCCGTGTAATCGGGGCTTACCTGTCCCAACGGTCGGTGGTCTACCCATGCTGGGAGGGCTGGGGCCAGCGTGAGATGTCGTGCGGTGTTCCGCAGGGGTCGGTTCTGGGTCCACTCCTGTGGAACATCGGGTACGACTGGGTGCTGCGGGTACCGTGTATCCGGGGAGTCGAGGTGACGTGTTACGCCGACGACACCCTGGTCACTGCCCGCGGCACGAGCTATAGTACAGCTGCCTATCGCGCCACTGCTGGAGTGGCGCAAGTAGTGGGCCGGATTCGAAGGTTGGGCTTGGAGGTGGCCCTTGGGAAGTCTGAGGCCCTGTGTTTTCACGGACCTCGACGGGCGCCGCCTCGGGATGCCCACATCGTCGTGAGTGGAGTCCGTATCGGCGTCGGGTCGACGATGCGCTATCTAGGCCTCGTCCTCGACGGCAGGTGGGGCTTCACAGCCCACTTCGGGCGCCTGGTACCAAGGGTGATGGGTGCGGCGGCTGCTCTTGCGCGGCTGCTGCCAAACACCGGCGAACCGGGCGCCCTTTGCAGGCGGCTGTACTTGGGGATCGTGCGATCGATGGTGATGTATGGAGCTCCCGTATGGGCGGACGCCCTGAACCGCGGTACCATCACCCTCCTACGAAGGCCACAGAGGGTGGTAGCGATCAGGGCGATACGGGGATATCGCACGATCTCCGCCGAAGCGGCGTGTGTGCTGGCGGGTTCATTGCCTTGGGATCTCGAGGCGAGAGCCCTTGCGTCAGTATACTTCTGGCGCGAGGAGGCGCTGGCCCAGGGTGAGAGGCCGGCACCACGCGAGGTGGAAGGGCGCAGAGCACAGTTGCGCGCGCTCGCTATCCAGGAGTGGAAGTCCAGGCTGGAGCACCCTAGTGCGGGTCTGCGGACCATTGAGGCCATCCGTCCAGTATTGGAGGAGTGGCTAGAGCGGCGGCACGGCACGTTGACCTTTCGGTTGACACAGATCCTCTCGGGACACGGTTGTTTCGGGAGGTATCTGTGGCATATAGCCGGGAGGGAGCCGACCGCCGTGTGTCACCACTGTGACGGGTGCCTCGAAGAGGAGGCCCAGCACACGCTGGAGGTGTGCCCAGCCTGGGCAAGCGAGCGCAGTGAGCTCTGCGCCGAAGTGGGTAATGACCTCTCGCTGCCGAGCGTGATAAGCGCTGTCGTCGGCAGTGAGAGGTCGTGGGGCGCACTCCACTCCTTTTGCGAGCGTGTTATGCTCGCAAAGGAGGAGGCGGAACGTATCAGGGAGGACAATACCCCCCTGGCGATCCGCCGCAGGAGAACAGGGCGTCGGAGGGTGGCGTTTGCTCGCCACCTTTCCCCACCCCACTTGAGCCCTAGGGCGGCGGACTCGGGGGAGTCTGCCGTCCGTCACAATCGGGCTCGGGTAGATGTGCGTGTGTTCCCGCACGCTACCCAAGGTGAGACGGTGGAGATAAGAGCTCCGGTCTCTACCGTCGACAACGACGACGTTGGTGATGACGTCGTCTAAGAGGAGGCTTCCCACCAGGCCGTCGCTGCTGGGTACGCGGACGAATGCTTCGGCGCCCCCGTATACCCAGCCGGTAGCGACATATAGGAACACCCCAGGTTTTTAGTCAGTAGGAGTCTGACATAACCCCGCCGCTTCCCCCGTAGCCGCGGGGTATCCATGAGGATTTTCCTGGGAAAAAAAAAAAAAAAAAAAAAAAAGGTCGTGGGTTCGATTCTCACTCAGGACAGACATTTGTGAGCATGAACGAACATGTCTGTTTGTCCTGAGTCTGGGTGTAAATATCTATCTTAATATATATATTTTTCTTGTGTGCGTGTGTATGTGACTGAACTCCTCCTAAACGACTGGACCAATTTGGATGAAATTTTGTGTGTATATTTGAGCGGGTCCCTGGATGGTTTGAAAATACAATTGGACCCGGTAGATGGCGTCGTAATCGAGTTTGGACAGGACAACGTCTGTCGGGCCCGCTAGTATAAGTATGTATTTACAAAAGAAAAATAGTATATCAGTTATCTGGCTTCCATAGTACAAGCTCTGCTTAGTTTGGGGTCAGATGGCCGTGTGTGAGTTATATTTTATTTTAATTTATTTTTAGTCCAGTTTCAATGAGATATTTGAAACTGGTAACCCTACAGGTGCGATATAGAAGATGATTACCATACAGAGTCGCTGTTACATCTGATCGCACCCGACGGACCGCTGATGTTTCTCGCCCTCGTCTTAGAAACGACAAGCGATTATGATTTTATATACCTACTTCACACGTGTACATATGTATAGGAGAAGTTTGAAGTAAGTTTGGTTGTATAGGCAATAACACTGGATGGATATATCGAGATGACATATCTTAGAAACCTATGTGAGGTTCATGAACAACTTTTTCTAATGGAACAACTTTGAAATTGTGAATGTAAATTAATTTTCAGACTAAAGGTCAAGTTTGCTCGATCTAAATGTTTTTTTTTTTCGATATACTTTAGCTATATACTATAGGACACTTTATATGAATGACGAAGCATTTAATATTTTTCAAAAAAAAAATTAAAAAAAGGAATCATCAAAACCGGTTCATAAATAACGAAGTTATCCGCGAACACACATAAATATATACATATTTATATATACAGGGTGATTTTGTTATCACTGGCAATACTTGCAAGGGTGGAAGTACTCATCAATGTGAACAACTTTTATTATAGGGCTAACTCTGATATCGCGTAAAATAATACGGTTGCTTCATACATTTTGGTCGAGTAGGTATTGAACTTTTGTATGGAACAGCTGATAATTTTTTCATGATTTCACAGTTAGTCCCATTATAAAAGTTGTTCATTTTGTTGAGTACTTCCACCCCTGCAAGTATTGCCAGTGATAACAAAATCACCCAGTATATACCTACGGTCGAATTGAGAAACCTCCTCCTTTTTTGAAGTCGGTTAAAAATACACATAGGGGCCGTTCAAGTATTACGTAAGCACAAAAACGGGGTGGGGGAGTCTTTGCTTTGCTTATTTTTGATGATATGGGGGCCGGGGGGTCTGACTGGTTAATACGTCAGCAATATTTATTAATTTACTTTACATTTTTTTTCACAAAATATAGTAGAAGAAACAGATTTTGTTAAAATTATACTAATGGGGGTGGTGGTAAGAGCTTTGCTTACTTTCGCTGACAAGGGTGAGGGGGGGATTAAAAATTACTGAAATTCTGCTTACGTAATACTTGAACGGTCCCATAGACGAACAAACTCGAAGCTCTGTAAGTAGAGGAAACAGTACCTATACCTATTTAGTTCCCATAAAATACTAATACCTAAGTACCACAGTTTAATAAAAATATTACTTACTTGTTTTTAATATTTTCGATAATTTCATTTTTTTTGTCTGTAGACGTAGATGCAGCTATATAAACTTTTCGCAGTAGAATTTTTAATTATTTTAAGATTTTTTTTTTACCTACACGTCTGTCCTCGTGTCATAATCTTGTTGTATTTTCATATATTTTTCTCTCTGTAGAACAATTTCTTTTTATTTTATTTAATAACATTCTTTAAATGAATCCATATTTCAAAGGATTCTGTCGCTGTAGGTAAGTAAACGAACTAGAGATTTCCTTATTTCCGCTGGCTGAATAATGTGGCGATTAGAAAATTGATGGAAACCATCTGAAAGTCATTTATTCTTTGAACGATAACCGCGGAGTTTATAGGGATATATATTACTGTGATTCTTTAACATAGGTAAAAGATTGTGCGAAAGTGAGTTTGTTTGTTTGTTACCTCTTGACTTCTCAACGGCACAACCAAACACCTACCTAGTAGGATAATTTTAATAATTCTATATAATCTTTATAAAGAGTCTAGTACTTATACATACTTGTAAAATTATGGAACTTTTAAAAAGACCACGGCAAAGACCAAGGCCTTACAACAAGGAAACTTTGTTACACGAAAAAAATATGTTAACAAAAAACTATTCCAAAACGAGCGGCCGTAACTACCCAAACTTTCCCTTTTATTCATAAAACTGAAGGTCCGACATTAAGGCAGTCGGCCCTCAGGGCGAATCCCCGCCCTAATAATAAACTGTAAGGAATATTTACAGAAAAAAAAGGTGTTATTTACACAAAAAGGTTGGCACATAAAGAAATTTCGCACCATTTGTAAACAAATGTCGGTGATATTCGGGCGTTTCCTACGGGCTGTGGACGTAAAACGCGTAAAATACAGTACATCCATTCTCCTTTTATCCCAAATTATGACATAGGTCTTATAAAATATAGCTTAGTTTCAGATAAAGGGATGGTTAACTCATTTAAAATCGATACAAATGTGAAACCATCGGGCAGTTTAAGGCGATTATAGCTCAGTGATAGTGAGCCATGATGAAGGACATGACCGTGGATTTGAATCTTACAATGAGCTTGACCTTTCGGTGAAGGAAAACATCGTGAGGAAACCATAGCTCGGTGGTAGAGTACATTATACTTAATACCAGCCTGGCTGGTTGAGGGTGGTCCTGAAGTTGAAAATCTGTCACCAAATCACTTATCATAGTGAGATTGTGGTCAAACACAAACCTACACAGTGTAAAAAAATATAAAATGTAAAGAGAGGTAGAGCATAGCGATAACATGTCGCTCAGAGAGCAGTTCGACTGGGGAAATAACTCCACCTTACAGAATACTGCTGCCAAATAACTTATAGTTGTGTTCCTGCGCGTGAGTAAGGTCGCCAGAGCTCATCGGGGAGGGGGGAAGAGCCGGCAACGCGCGAATGATACCCCTGGTGTTGCAAGCGTTCATAGCCTCATAGGCTACGATAACCGCTTACCATCAGGTGGGCCGTATGCTTGTTTACCAACAATGTAGTGTAAAAAAAAATATGGAAGATAGAAGAAAAAATACAACAAAGACACAGAAACATCACAGAATTTTTAAAGGGAAGATAGCACTGTGGTAGTGACGTCGAATGCCTTGACGGATGTCGTAGGTTTGAGTCTGTAGCGACATCTATTGACCACACAAGTAACTATCCGCTGTCCGAGGATAGATGGCGCCACAAGATTCTACATCGCGCTATCAAAGTTCCCTGAGTAGGTAAACTACTCAGTATATCTTTATACAAGATTCCAACGTCTACAATTGGATCGCGGTTCCCAGACACGATGACCTACCAATCCTGAAACTCTTCCCTTTTTCAATGGAAGAGTCTACCACCTTGCTCCTCCATAGCTCCTAACATGAATTATATGAAATTTTATAAATTATGAAATTAAAATAAAATATAGATAAGAGAGATACCAAAAATGGGGTTCAGTGATTTTCATGTTGATTTATAAACCTCACCCAACCATTAATCATCAAAAACACATAACTAGAACTGAGATTCGAGATATCCGTTGAAACCACTATAATATGCTTGACCGGCGACCGTCGACCGGCGCCGGCCGGATATGAGAGCCTTTTGACCGGCCTCGTCCGCATCAACGGTTACCCGGATTATTCTGATTATTTTCTACTCGATTCTTATTGCAATGTTTGAATCGATTTTGATTTGATTAATTTTGAATGTTATATAGATTGAGTGAAGGTTGCTTCAGTGAGTTTTCGGTGAAAGAAAATATTGTGAAGAAACGACTGTTCACCATTCTCTTAATTTTGGCACTAACCTATCCAAATATCCTATCAGTTTTACTCGATGGTTTATATATTGCTTTATGTCAGGGATCTGACAAGCAGGCAAGCGGTCCACCTGATGGTAAGGGGCCATTAATCACGTGAGGCTCGAAAGGGGGGGTTTGGCAAAAATCACGAAATATCACAAGGGGGAGGGGGGTGTAGTAAGATATCACGTGTATTTATTTTTTCGTCAAACGCTCGATTTCTAAACCAAAAAACGGTGTGTAGTGTGATCTTGACTCACCGTTGCCAGGCAACGAACGAAGTCACCGCGCGCCGCGATTTTCTAGAATAAAATTAGATTATACTTTATACCTGTATTTAAAGATAATATTCTAAAAATTTTAAGATTCTTTGTAGGTAGGTACTAAAAATACCCGTAATTTTGGATGGGGGGTTAGTCTTAAACCTCACCAAGTATCACCAAGGGGGAGGGGGGGTTAAAAATGCTAAAAAAAACATCACGTGATTAATGGACGGCCCCTAAGTGGATACCGTCGCCTGTAGACACCTTCGCCGCGGCATCCGACGTCACTACCACTGTCATAAAAAAGATGCTGATTTGAATATCAGTCAAATACCCTATGATCATTGAAATAACAAAAGCATTAAAGGCACATACGAGCCTATTCAGTGCCCACTATTACTTTTTTGTTATGGTATTTATACTTTGAATACTTTTTCACATGAAAATATGACTAAATAAAGTGAGATTTCATAATAAGACGCTCTCCGATGATCGGTGCCGCGCCCGAGAGGGTAAAAAATAACATTTCTTCATGCTCCAAATGACTATTGAAGATATTTTGTATGTCTATTTACCGTATTTATTTGATTTGAGCCGAATGGATACGAGATTGCAATATTAGAATTCTACGAAATAAATATGAAATCATGTTGATTTTACAGCAATCTGCACTCGGAATTTGAATAGGTTGCAAAGTTGTTCGGGACTAGAGTTAATCTATAGATGATTAGGACCCTAGATGTTTTAAATCGTAGCCTCGCCCACTCTGATACCAGAGAAAACGTTGAAAATCGATACAATAGTGCTAGAATGCAAGCTATTTAGAATCATGGGGCACCTTGTTCACGCTGGCTAAGAAGCCATTGCTAGTGTCCAAAGAAACGGTATGACATTCCTCTTACTAGATAACATGACATGAGTGTCAATAAATATCTCCATTACAGACAAGTCACTCAGAGCAGCTCGACTGGGGAAGTACCTCCGCCTTACAGAATACCGCAGCCAAATAACTTATAGTTGTGTTCCAGCGCGTGAGTAAGGTCGCCAGAGCTCATCGGGGTGGGGGGAAGGGTCGCCAACGCGCGATTGATACCTCTGGTGTTGCATGCAACATCATGCGTCAATATGCTACGGTAACCGCTTACCATCAGAAGGGCCGTACCTATGCTTGATAGTCACCTCATTGGTATAAAAATATATCTATAAAAAAAACTAAATTATGGCTTTTGGCATGGAACTTCTGTATATTTTTTTTGGTTATCTATTATTGGAACAGTGATATTTCAGTTATTATATAAGTAGGTATATTGATAAATTAATAATAACACCACATGAGAAACGAAACGAAGACTGCCTTATTATTAGGGCCTAACTGTGTAAATGAGCTTGAGTTTGAAGAAGTAGCTAACAAGTTTCTTGCCGGCTCTTCTCAGTAAAAGCAACCTTCCGAACCGAGCGTTAGAGTCAGACTATTCATAAGTGCTTGTGAAGGCCTATTTGAATAAAAAATATTTTCATTTCATTTCATAATAGAATAATTGATAACAAAACAGAAGATCTAAAAATATGAATTAAACAGTACCTATCAATTCACAATCTACATTTACAATCTATACTAACAGTTGGATATAAAATCCGGATATGAGCACTGTGCCCTTTGACCGGCCACGTTATATCCGGCCCGGTGGAGCTCCCATCGCTTCGGAACTAGTCAAGCGGGTTGATCGTTTTTCAGACTACATTATATGGCGACATTTTCTTTTTTGACATCGCTTAAAATATAGGTAGGTCTCGTTGGTAGGTACATAAGGTCTGGAAAGCTATTTACACAAATACGGTATTAATCCATATAATTTGAAATATGTTATTTTATGCACATTATTTTACTCTTTCACACCATATAATTTAAATGAATATCTTAGGAGCTATCGATAATCAAAAATTACGCGCGAGATAGCGGTCTCGCACTAACGCGATACGACGACGACGGGTCTCACTTGATGCAGCTCATGCAGCCACCTTCGCCCGCGCTGCACTGTATGTTGTTGCCAACAACAAGCTGATACAAAAAATGTAGGCATAATTATATTATGCTCCCCTACCCGTGCGAAACAGGGGCGGTTCGCTAGTTCTTGATAAAAAGATGTCCAATTCAATTCAACCAACCTAAACTGGGTATTTTTTACAACTACTACACTCACTTTCAGGGATTTAATACTACCCATTAATAAAACAACAACAATGAACATTTAGTTATGGAGTACCTAACTATTTAGTAATTTGTGTGGTTATGGTTTCAAAATTACACTGGTATGATTGCGGGGTCACCGCTGCGGCCTGCCATAATGTGACACAGTGAAGGACATTTACTGTCTGGCTGCTACTGGGTCCATGAAAGTTGAGCCAGTACTGACCGATCAGTTGCTGAGGGCAATTATAGACGTAAGACAGCAGTATGTACAGTTGCTGTCTACTGGGTGGTCAGTACCTGGGCCTGTGAAAACCAGGCTTTACACTTAGCTGTAAACAATTTTCCAGCGCTGTACATAAAAGATAACTGTATCAGAATAATAACAAAAATGAACCTAAATAATAATAACAGCTATCTATAATGTCATATTGAAACTAAACTACTAAACATAGATTGTGTCAGAACGCCATCTATAGAGTAAATGCTCAGATAAATGTAGCAACTGTATGACTAATTTAATGTTATTTACCAGTTCCTTGATATTAGTTCCGTATTTACTGGATAGGTGGCAAAGTAATCTATTTTTTCTACTGTTTTAAGTAAAAAAAAAAACTAAACAAGGTAAACTCATAATATCTATACTAATATTATAAAGCTGAAGAGTTTGTTTGTTTGTTTGATTGAACGCGCCAATCTCAGGATATACTGGTTCGATTTAAAAATTCTTTCAGTGTTCGATAGCCCATTTATCGAGGAAGGCTATAGGCTACTTTTTATCCCGGGAAAACACAAGATCGGGTGAAACCGCGCAGAAAAGCTAGTATTAAATAAATTCAAAGCCACTTTTTTCATAGGGATACGTTTCACGATATCTAAGCAACGATTATTATAATATAATAATAAGTTTTGAAAAAGTCCTCATTGACAAAATTATAGAATGATGAAGCAAATATCGCAAAAAGTTTAATTTTTGCGACCGTGACAGGACTCGAACCTGCAATCTTCGGATCCGAAGTCCGACGCCTTATCCATTAGGCCACACGGTCCTTATGTATAATGGTTGAAATTATTGATAATTTTCAAAATTTCATCGATCGCTCTCGATCCCCACAAGATGTTCATAATGCGACTACAAGTGTTTACACACAAGATCGTAAAAGAAAGTACAAAGAATCATAATTGCACTCCATAGTTTATATTTATACTTTGACAGTACCTACACCTATAATGGTCGAATATGTAAAATATATTATATGTATTTATTTAATAAGCAAAGATGCGTAAAAAAAAACCATCACAGTCGCAATTAGTATTAACCTACTAATGTCTGATAAGCAAATAAACACTACATCCTACCTATTATAAAACCAAGTCGTCGTGTGTCTGTTTGTCTGAACGCAATAAACTCAAAAGCTACTGAACGGAACTCAAAAACTTCATACGGTTTTCATCAATGGACGGTCTGATTCAATCAAATTAAGATCCGAACAAATCTAAAAAATCCTTCTTTTGATGAATAACGTTTAAGTACCTAATTAGGTACATACTTATATAAGAATCACAAGAAAATATAAACAAGTACCAACTAAGTAAGACAACATTTATAGAAAAAAATCGCTCACTCACCATTTACATCGGACCAAACGCGTCCATGGATCCTCTTGTTAGTAACATGATAAAGTCAGGCCAGGTCAATCCCCAGCAATGGCAGCAAGGTTGCAGCAAGGTAGAAGGAATAGAAGACGGCCAGCAAGAACATCCGAATTGATCTTGTCAAATTACACTTTTGAAACTGCATAAAGTTATGGATGCTTTTTACACGTCAACGCAAAGTTTACGATTATTATTGTTGTTAAATTCACAAGTTTTACAAGAGTATGTAATGTTCACCATATTTACTTCATCATTGCAAAACATCATGAAGACGAAGACCGGAAGGAGGAAAGTAAAGATAATGAAAATCTCGCTCGGCAAATGTAGGTAGGTAGACTCATAACGCCATCTCTGATCATATTGTGTGCAGCTTTTGGAACGAAATTCACCGAATGAGCGTCTTACATGTTTTTTCTTGAATGTTCTATTTAATTACTCTTTATACATTTAATATTTTAAATTAATAAAAACTGTTATTGGATTGCACAATAAATTCTAAATCATTTTTACGAAAGTCACTTGTGAAAAATTATTATTATAACATGATTATAACTGAATACGAAAAATAACAAATAACATCATGATCAAAAGTAGATGATCATATTACGCAATTCACAATTTTCGTTCAAATATCGAGATAGTATAAATGTGTATTTATATTTAAATTTCTTTTTTTATAGATCAAGAATACACCCATAAATAAAATTTATTTATACCACTACGCCATCTATTTCAAAATATATGAACTTGTTAGTCCGTACGTAAACAACAAAAAATATATAGCTAGCATTCTAGTTCTTACTTTTGTACACAGATGTCGCTGTAAACAACCATCAAGTATAACATGTATTTTACAACAGATGGCATAATCTGCATGCTAGGTAGCTTTGTAAGGTACAAACAGACGTACTAAGGTAATATTGATATTTTATATACCATACTTTGTATTTTATACATTGATTGTAAATATGTAAATAAATTAATATATCAATCTTTAGAATCTTTATACTATTATGACATTGCTACGTTTGTTAACATTTTTATTAGAATTTATTTAGGTTTATTATACATTAGATACCTAATTCGTTGTAAGAAAGGAAGTGCCTACTTGGTATACATCCAGCCAAATTCATTAGCCAATTTCAGTGAACCCCAGTTGACGACTTGGCACCACAGTCCGTCTTGAGTGCCAATTTGCCGTTCCCAAGAAACACTCAGACGAATGTGTTTGCCCCTTAGATACTTGTGCTCTCGGCTTCGGTTTGCCGCAACTTGGCAATTTTGCCATTTTCAAGTGGGCCGTTTACATTGCTTTCAGTGTATTTTGGCGATTAGGGGTTTGGGATATTTTAGTAGCCTTATGTTTTCGTACCTAACTGATTTGTTTATTTTATTATTTTTATTTTTTATTATTACAGAAAAGTAAGTCTTAATTCTAAGTTTATACTACTCGCCAAACTAACATGTTCATTGGCGAGACACGCTTAAATATTCCCTTATAACTTACCCACCACCATAATTATTAACAAGTAGGTATGCCTTATAATTTATTATACTTATATATAATATGTTTTTTACACTTTTTTGTTTATGTTAGTTAATTTTTAATATTTATTTTAAAGGTTTATTATTGGTTGATTGAGTTATCCTTTTCTTTTCAACTTGATAACAATCTCATAATGACAAAGCCTAGAATGGAATAACTGAGAGCCTCAACAGCCCACACAGAACTATCTTCGCCTTTGCCATTAGGTACATGTAGGTATTAAGTATATTAAAAAAAAATAACGTCGTATAAAAAGCACCGTCCTTATAACTAACGTAGTTGTTTAGCAGATACCTATGTATAGGTACTCGCACTACATTTTATATTAGATACGAGCTAATAAAAAAAAAACTTTGCTTTACAAAATTTGCCGTGAAAGAAAACTAAATGAAATTTTCGAAATACTATTCTCTTCTCTATCCCTAAATAGTAAAAACTAAGTCGCTGTCTGCCTCTGTTTGTTTCTCCGCTTACATATCCTAAACCACGCAACGGATTTTGATACAGGTTTTACTAATATAAAGAACAATAAACGAGAAAGGTTTGTGTATATAAATTTCATCCGTGCGAAGCCGGAGCAAGTCGGTAATTGTTCTAATATAAAAGCGATTCTATTTTCGCAGAAATTCTCGCAATGAAGCAATACCTATTTATTTGAAGTCTACCTTGTATGTAACCAAAACGTTTTAGTAAATATTTACTACGTAACAAGTACTGCCACTTGAACCAGTAAGGCCGATATATGTATAAACATCTAATCCATACTAATATAATGAAGCAGTAGAATTTTTTATACCATAGTCCGATTTGAAAAAATATTTTTGCATTTGATAGCTCAATTATTGAGGAAGGCTACTTTTTATCCCGGGAATACGGGTGAAACCGCGGGGAAAAGCTAGTATTACTAAATTTGAGTACCTAATTACTATAAAGATTATGAAAATATTATTGCTATGAACACAGAGAGACACAGACGTACCTACAATGAAAACGATCAGCTATTGTTTTCTAATAATTGTCATCTGAATAATTAATAAACTCAATCAAACTAGAAATAAGGCTCATTTTCATATCATTCAGATAAATTCATTAATTAATTTTAATATCACAACCTAAACTTTATCAGTGTCACTTGTTTTAGTTTATCAGTTTTTTGTTTGTGCTAATCTTACAACCTTTTATTTAATTTGCAATGTTGGTATGTAACTATGTTTGTTAAGGTGGAATCTTGCTTGTCGAATTTCACCCATTTCCAGTGGTCACATTGACTTGATATTTGGTATACATTAGTATATTGGAAGACAATGCAAGTACAGTCAGCAAAAAGTACAGTCACTAAAAAAACCTTGTGATTAAATATGAAATTTTTAACAAAAACTTACTTATTTTAGATATTTTTTTGTGTGAATTTGTGTGTCCAATAAATGTTTTCTTTTTCTTATTTTACTGTATATCAAGTTTTTTTTTTAATTGTAAAATGGGCATACGATTGGCTATCGACTGACCTCGAAGGAGCTATGATAAAGTAGTGGATGAAGCACGCTTGCCTAGAAAATGTCCAAGTATTCACTCTGGCCTTGAAGACATCTAGGTTATAGGTGCCAGGAAACACAGACACTAGAAGTTTTAAATTTAAAAAAAAATCTATTACCTGGTGCAATGAATCGATCTTCAAAAGCTCGAATAGTTATCCATTATTTTTAATTCTATACATAAAAGAAGCAGTCTGACTGACTGACTGACTGGTGATAGTCAACCAGCCTAAATCGGTCCTCTAGAACCATGAAATTTGAGAATAAGTATATCCCTTTTGTAACGTAGGGGTGTAGGTACTAAGAAAGGATTTTCAGAAATATAGGGTAAGTATATATAAAATGACAATTTCTATTAGAAAGTCTATTAAATAACCTGATCACTAAACTAACAATTAAGAGATTATTCTTGTTTGGTATTTATCTCTCTATCTTAAGAGACAAGGTAAAACTTCAGAGACAGCTATCTTTTATCAGCCAATCTGAAAATGCGACAACAAAAACTTTACATCTTATTTATCTGAAACCATCACCATTCCAACGGCATAGTGTCCAAAATCCCCTGACAACAAAAATAATACAATTCAAAACACTATTTATAGAGAGCTGTCAATTTAATTCGGATCAAAGTCCTGCCGGTCGATTAAAACCATCTGCTTTTAAATATTACTTCTTATCAATATGCAACTTTATAACAAAGACAATAGAGTAAAAAGTCCTTTGTTGGGTATGAAAGTTAAGTGGGTAGCCCGTAAGATACGATCTTTTTTCCAACATTCTTCAAACGGCGGGTGGTCAGCTTGGACGATCAGAGCATCACACATTACTTGCGTGACTGTACGTCTCGACCAATCGTAGCCTCTCGATTGAGATGAAACAATGCCGCCTTTATTATGGGCGTGGCTCCCATTGTTCGGTACAATGGGAAGACAGAAGCTCCCTTTGTGCGCCTTTGTTGGCCTATTGTTATCGTGGGTGGTTCTCGCGAGCGAATCTGATCGCTATTCCTTATGTAGGTGTGGCTATAGTGCTATGTGCTGAAATTTTATATGTGATAAACTTTTTTTCGGGTTTTCATTGGTTAGATGTTTTTTTATGAAAATCAATTTCTCTTTTGAGAAAAATTACATGGACTTCTTAACGTAGTAGTGTAATATAGTAACAAAGTAATAAAACCTTTCTTGAAATTGGATAACAAAAGGTGATAGCATAACGGGACAAAGCTTTTGAAGCCAAAAAAAAAAAGTTAAGTAATATTTTAAATGACAGTTAGATAACCGGTCGTACAGCTGAGACAATTCAAACAATGAACCCGAAACAACGGTGTTACAAGTATTACAACTGAAATTTCAGTAACTTCAGAACAATGGAAATCCATTGTATTACATATAAAGCAACTCTTTTTCAGCTATTACCTGGCTGTTATACAACGTTATCCAATCTCTTAAAATGCGAAAGTAAAGGCCCTTATCCAATGTAAACGTAAACGAAATAATTCTGTACCTAGTAAGGTGTGTCAAATAATGAGATGGAATCTTCAAGCTTTTGAAATTAAACTTGAGCAAATCTTAAATATGTAGTAGGTACTTATATTAGGTATAAATGGTAAAGTTTGTGTGTACATGTAAGTTAGGTATAAATCACGCAAACATGATGAATTAATTTACTCAGATGATATTTGACATATAGATAGATAAATACCCTGAAATGATAGGATACTTTTATCCTGGGAGAGATTCCTAAAACCACTGCATAACCATAATATGACGCCTAATCAGTGTTCGAAAATTGCATGTGACAGGCCATCAACAATAAAAGAAAAAAAAGAAATTAGAACGAAGATAATTAGATGATGAATTCGTTCTATAGCTAGCTGATGCACTTTGCTCCACAGCAGGAAGTTAATAACATCAGTTACTCGTATAGGTGTAACATAATTAAGTAAACAACAAATTTCTTTACCTTTTTTCTTTCATTTTTTTACCCAGGAAAATCCTCATGGATACCATACTAAGTTTGAATAACTTATACTATTTACAATTAAAGTAAAAAATACAAACTAAGATATATAGAAAACATCCTCAAAGCCCTCGCTGCTGTCGATAGGCAAGGTTCCCAACAGGCTGGCAGCGTTCCCTTTTTGGATGGCCAAGCTTATGCGTTGGCGGAAAAAGCAACCAGCCCGTCGGTCTCCCGAAGCCTCGATGAGCTTGGATGATAAAATCCGAGCAAATCGGCGAGCCTCGAACCCCCATGGACCCATGGTTTCAACTGCGAATGGCATGAACGAAAAATTAGAACCAAGACAAGCGTATTTTTTAAATTTGGATTTTTCAGCACCGGTCACTTATACTATGAGACCAAATCTGATATCGCGAAAATAAATTCAAACTTTTTATACCAAATGTCAAGGTTGCTCTATCAAAAAATCGTTGTGTGCAAAAAACATATCTTCGCGATTGAATGGTTGATTCTTTAACCTAACATATGTTTCGAATATGCCATAACAATATCTACACATAGGTATATAAAAAGAGTTGTCCTGACTGACTGACTGACTGACTGATCTATCAACGCACAGCCTAAACCGCTTGAATTTTTGAACACTAGTTCCTTAAATATCGTAATAATCCACTAAGGGTTTTTGAAAATTCAACCCCAAAAGTGGTAAAATAGGGGATCGTGAATGAAACCGCGGGGCGGAAGGTTTGTTGTGTTATTTAGGTATCGATAAATAGCTGTAATTATTAAAAAAAAAAGCTATACACGGAGGTTTCTGTACAAATACCTATTCGAATGTTTTGGATTAAATTCAGACCAAGTACTTATTTCAGACCCATTTCTTTCGAAATTCTAGTAAGTATACGATTGAGTTCAAACTTGATTTTTTTTATTAATTATATTGATAGATGAAATAGTACCTACCTAATAAGTAAGTGATACGTATTCTGAATTAGCTATACTACCTAATACTGTTAAAAAGATAGCCATATAACAGTCAGCGGACGGAACGGCGACAGAACCCTAAAAATTAATGAATAAAACTATTTCAGACAGCTTCTACAGTCGCTTAGGTACATTTAATTGACCATAGTCACCAACACCCCGTTTGCATAGCTCCCAATGTACAAAAGTATTAATAAAATGTTATATAAAAGCAATATAACAATCGAGTAGTGCGGCTAGACTTTCGTATCGATCGCGCAGCCCGCGACTCCGCATCCCACGACACGCCAACACCAGTCCCGGGTGAATGGGAGGCCGGGACACGTTGTCCGGGATTCGACTTTCCATTTTGTGTGATATAAGAGTGGCGATTATGACTTTTTCTTTGCATGTCAACTTAACAATTCTTATGATTTTTCTATGTTAAATTTCGTGTAATTTTTAGACCTCAAGGAGTTTTGAATCAAAATGTTTCATTTGCCGGTTGGTGTGGTTGGTATGATATCTTATCTATCACGCCACAGGTCGTGGCTTCGATTCTCTTCCAGGACAGTTATGTGGTGAGGTTGTAATATCTAAATAGTATAAGAGACGCTATCTGACTTTATTTCTCCGCATACTTCTTCTAAACCACGCAACGGATTTTGATACGGTTTTCACTAATAGAAAGAGCAATAAACGAGGAAGGTTTGTGTATATAAAAGCTAGTAATCAATATATATATGTATATATTAGGAACAAAAAGTAGTATAATTATGTAGTACCCTATATATTAGTTACCTACCTGGTTTCCAATACAAGCTCTGCTTGGTTTGGAAATCTGATCCCAATCTGGTCGTATGTGAGAAATATCCTAGGATATTTTCAAAGCCATCCTGTTTGTTTCTATTTTCTATCTACCTACCTAATGAGCTTGAAGATATTTATAAATTTAATTAGAATCTCACTTAATACCCATGAATATGAGTAGTTATTTAATAAATAGAAAGACATGGCATCAGTGCACTGCACCGGGAGTGATGGGGTAACAGTGGGGTTGTATAGGGATCTACGGGGTCTATTGTACCCCGCTGAATAGGTAATGGTTGCGACAATACACCTGTGTGCCGTGTATAAGGTTATTATTGATTTGTCAACGCTATATGAATATTACGTGTATGAAGTTACAAGTCGCGGGATTTAGAACTTTAGGTGTAGGTATGTGCTTACAGGTAAATCTTTATTAATTTTTAAGATATGTTTATTGTCTTTTTTTATCTCAGTTGGTTGATAAGTACTAAGCAGGCAGGCGGTCCCAATAGACAAAGAATTGCCAATAGCGTTACGGATCGTTATAAAGCCTAGAAGGCAACTGGTTTTATCGTAAAATTTTCAGCTTGAGGGTCGTAGCCAGTCAGGCGGGTATTACAAAGTACCCTATGGTTTCCTTCACCGAAAGCTCAAGTTTATCGTAAGACTAGTTTCCGCCCCGCGGTTTCACCCGCGTTGCCGAGGGATCTTGTGTTTTCCCGGGATGAAAAGTAGCCTATAGCCTTCCTAGATAGGTAGATGGGCTATGCAACACTGATATAATTTTTCAATTTGGACCAGTAGTTCCTGAGATTAGCGCGTTCAAACAAACAAACAAACAAACTATATTTTTATAGATTTACAAGTCAAGATTCTGTAGTTTGCTGAGAGGAGTCGGGAATACACGCAGCAATTACTCGTTTCAAAACAAACATAGATTTATTACATAAGGTGCGAAAGAACGAGCGTTACATCCAAGCATTGTGTCATTCATATAATCCCTTATGTTATAGTACCTAATTTACGTAGTTTTGAAGGAAAATTTAAAATTACAGATGGAATTTTGTTCTAAATTCAGCCAGCAAAGAATTACGCTTTTAGAGGTCTGATAATATAAATTAATACTTGGGTACAACATCATTAATTGATCTGTATCCTAAATTCCTCTTTTTAAATTCGGTAGATTCCACGTGCATTTGAATTTGACTTTTCAGGCGTTAATAAATAAACAAGTAGGTAGACCTACCTGATGGTAGGTAGTTACTTGCTTATGGACAATTACAATATCAGGGGGATTGTTGTGTTGGTGACCTTGAAGTGCTTTTTTACGCCCTTTATAAGGCATCCTAAGATGGAGCGTTATGAAAATCAAAATACCTCATTCTCTCAACGTTCAAAACTTCATCCAAAAGTAAAAAAAAGTGGTAAATCCGATATGAAATTCTTCCAATAACTTAGAACAAGTAAATAAACAACAACACCCCACGTTTACAATCAACCAATCAAGACACTCCATCTAAAACAATTGAATTAATTAAAAAGCGAAATATCATCGAACGAAGAAGTCGGTCTCAACGATGGTTTTAATTATTGGCCCATTGAACCCCGGCCTGGCTCTGACGCCGGGGTTCCGTACCACAATAAAACTTGGTAGCGTTGAATCGGATCGCTGTATTCGATATAATTGGCCCCTATTCTGGAGTCCTTCGTCTAGAGGCCAATCAAAGTTTTCCATGTGACAATGGGTCTCAGCCGTTCCTAATTGCCAGCTGGATTGATTAAAAATAAATATCTTTATTTTTAATGGTGTTTGCTTTCTAGTTGGACGACTTTTTTCAAACTTAAAAGGCTTTTTAGTTTTTAAATCTGTTTTTTAAGTAATAAAGTAATGAAGGAAAATTTGTGATGGCGAGGAAAGGATGTTATATTAGGTTTATAAAACAGGGAGCTGATTTTTTTGGATGTTGGATTCTTGGAACTCTCTTTTGTGAGAAAGATGTTTTTTTTTGTATACACGGTTACAGCAGAGATTGTAATATGGAAACTACTAAGTACTATCACAGTCTATGTAACTCTTACAGTCGGCCAACGGACACGTCTAGACAGAGCAATCGTGCGGGGCTTGCGGGGTGAGATAGGGGCGGTAGCGAGCCCAAGCTGCCATACACTCGCTTGACTGAGCTATGGCCGCCTTAAAAACATTTTGTTTATTTACATAAAAACTATTTCAAAATGTATGATTGTCAAAACTAAAACTGATTCCCAATCGAGGCCAAATTATTGTTTGATGCTTAATGAAGACATTTTCTATAGCACTTGTTTATTTTATTCTCAAAATGTACTCACTTACTAACAGTTAAAGGTGCTATGGTATATAGTACAAAGGTTCACGTGAAACCATAACTCCGTTAGCAATAAAATTGTGAGGTAAATTTAAGAAGCCATAAAATCTCTGTGAAAATTTTACTTCCTCAACAAACTCGAAACACTTTTGCCGAGTTATAATTTTGCGATTACGAACGGAAAAATGTTTTATTTATTTACTGAGTGATTTTGTAAGGTAAATGTCACAAGCTCTACGATATATTTGCGTTGTCACTGTAATCTTCTGTCTCTATCATTAATTATGCAATCACATGAGATGTCCGCTGTACGCGGCATCGTTGCACGGGCCTCTACGTGTTTTTCGTAGAGGCATAGTAAGGTTGCCTGTAGGCTCTAAACTTTGTATTCCTAAACCATGGACCTAGAAAAAAAGGCGGACAGAAGGCCGCTAAGAAACTATTGAAGCACCAAAATGGTGGTGACGTAACTGTGTGTGTGTGTGGGGTTCGGAGCGTAATGGCGGGCGGCCGGCTTAGTGTGGAGTGAATGTGTGCGTGCCGGACGTGTATGCATTTAAGCGAGCTGGCTTACTGTGGGTGCTTCAGTAATTGTTTTATGAGGTGGCGTCCGCCTTTTTTTCTTGGTCCATGTCCTAAACGTGGAAAATCAGAATTATTTTGTCATCGAATATGATAGAAAACAAAGGCAGTTAAGGCTTCAGTGTATGGAACTTTCTCACTATTCGTGCCGTCTCTTAACAAACATTACACAATCTTTTCATTTTATTATAATAATCAATCTGTAGATGTCTTTCTGAGCACGGATTTTCCTGTAACACAGCGTGACCATTAATCAATCATTTAGAAAAAAAACATTGCACCCCGTTCTCTCGACCATAAAGCCACAAGTCAAAAAGGCGGTGTGCTATAAAAGGGCCATTGACAACTAGTTGCACTAACAACCAACCGTTTGCCTAATCATTGCCAGCAACTTTAATATAACACCTGCCCATTTATTATCGCAATACATTTTATAAATTGACGTTGAAAAAAACCCTTTGAATAGAGAGGAAGTTATAAAAAAACCTAACACTGACATTATAAAACACCTTCGGTCGTCTTGACTTTATTTTTTTTATTTCATTCAGAAAATAGGCAAACATATTCTGAGTTTACAAATTCGACTAAGGAATACCCATAAAATATGCTGCAATAATTCCAATTCGGTACCACTTCTAAGCTTCTAATTTGCAAACTTATTTAAATGTTGTATAATATATCACTATTTACCAGTCTATTTTATGATAAAGAAAAGAAATCCTACCCTACTTCCTACTAATATTATAAATGCGAAACTTTGGATGGATGGATGGATGTTTGTTACTCAATCACGCTAGAACGGGTGAACGGATCTGGATGAAATTTGGCACAGAGATGGATTATAGTCTGGAATAGCACATAGGCTACTTTTTATCCCGGGAAATCATAAGAACCCCCGGGACCGCGGGTGAAACCGCGGGACGGAAGCTAGTTATATTATATAGGTCGAGATTCCAGTGAGCCTATTTCCCGTTTACATCATACATGTCACATATTTTAAGCACTACACCTCACCATCTTTTTGACGTAAGATATTTTTTTTATCGGAGTGATAATTGTATCTGGCAGGTTATAGATATAAAATACTAATCGTTTGGTCGAAGGAGGTGCAATAAAAAAAAGTCATTCATGGGATGGTGGCAAGGAATGTCTCTGCTCCCATGGTTTTTTGGTGTTTTACACTGGCCGTAACTAAATGTCCTTGTGATGGAATGATTCAGCTTTTTGTTACTGAGTAGGTGCTATTATTTTTCTACCTTGTTATTGGACTCTATTCGGATTTTGAAACTTTTTTATTTTTTTCTCATTGAACCATCAGTAGTGAACGAAAGGCCATTAATGTGTTCTTTAAGAAGTAAGCTATGTTCGAAATTAGAATTTTAAAGTCATGACTATTATATTTGTGGTTACTTAAATAAATATTGAAACTTTTTAGTCAACATTATAAAATTATCGTTACGAATCTTGATGCAAATTATTTTAATAATTAAATAAATCGTTACGAGCTTGAAACAACAATGGCGACACACCCGTGGCAATGGAAATTTTAAATTTAATTAATAGCAAGTGCCGTCGTCGGCCCGATTATATTATTACGCAGGGCTATTGTGAGCCAGTCGTCCCCTCCTCCCCCACTGTACATAGAAACACCATGGTTTGGAGTAAACGTAGGAAACGTATTTAATGTCCCAGACTATTTATTATCTAAAATTCTATTTTTCATGTTTTTTAAACCGTTTTTTAACGTAACCTGAGATTTTGAGCCACTATCGTACTAACTAAGTAACGTTTCGAATAAGTAAGAATGGAGTAGGTGCCGCCGAAATTAGATTAAGTCTGGTTATAATCTATCTATACTATAATATAATTAATAAGATAATAACCCGGTGATATTTTTGTTAATTGGGATATATCATGGTGATATAGTAACAAGCTACAAAATACTTGAGTTAAAGCGTATCTTGTCTTGTTCTTAAAAATCTTCAGTCCCATTCAAAATCATTTTAAATTTCGAAAATACCAACCTGAACCTTTTCGACTTCAAATATTATTTAGTTGAACGAAGCGGGAAATATTCGTAGAGGCTATATATTTCACTTCACGGTACCCAAAAAACAATAGTTTTCATAAATATATACAAAATAATTAC
The DNA here is from genome assembly GCA_951216915.1 of Tetheella fluctuosa. Classification (NCBI taxonomy): domain Eukaryota; kingdom Metazoa; phylum Arthropoda; class Insecta; order Lepidoptera; family Drepanidae; genus Tetheella; species Tetheella fluctuosa. Next base: position 14,625,531 of record OX578214.1, read on the forward strand.
GATATAAAAGTACCTTGTATTATAGCGACTGAGAGCCAAGGAGACCAGTGGCATATCCACATCTATGTTAAATATGACAATATTTATGTCTCAAAATTACTCTCCAAGATGGTCACCCTACTAGGCGGGTACACACTCAAGCCCGAGACGCGTTAGACGTCGTATTGTTAAGCAAATCCGAGTCGCCTTGCTTATACTACAGTAGAACTGAATGTAGCAGCCAGCTGCACGTTGGAAGGTGATAACTCCACATTGGTATCTTATGTCTGCGTGTTATTGAAAATGCATAAACTTGCCGTTTTAAACAGCCAAATAGTCGAATAGAAGTCGCGAAGTTTACTAAAATATCGCATTGTGAGTTATATAATTCAAAGTTGCTTTTTGTGAATACAGCGAAATTTATAACTTTTATGGCATATCTGTATCGGGACATTGTGATATTATTATATACTAACGATCGGTCTTATAGCATTAGCGTTATATAACAAATTATTGTATAAGAGTTGTATTAGGGTGGTGTTTAGGATTCACCACATTACCATTCTAATGTAGAATCTAAACTCATCAGATTCAAGAGCTAAATTGATCTGTGGGTAGGTTTATTTTATTAAAACAACAGTAGTTTCGTACACTAACAAATGTACCATAATTTTATAGCTATGCAATGATTTTCCGGATAGACAGACAGACGGATGGTGTAGGGATAGTAAAAAAAACAGGACCCCCGTTGGCACCTTTTGGATACAGAGCCTTAAAAATATAAACGTTTACTTGTCCATAGACAAAGTAGTAATTTCACTTGAGACCTACCTAGCTTTCCAGGCTTTATAAAGGTCAGCAACACATTGGCAATACCTCTAGTATTGCTTATATCTATAGTTGACAGTTCATGTATCATCAGGTGGACCGCCAGCCTGCTAGACGGGACAACTGAAAATCAATTCAATATATCCGTTGGGTAACAAGCTTTGTTGTTAACTGTAGTACATCTTTATACAGGATTGTGTACGGTGTAGACAATAGGTATGTATAATAAAGACACAATCAGACAAAGCATCCATTACGAGAGAGCGTTTTGAAACCGTCATCACAAACGCTTTATATCATTTCAATATAATGTTACATTGAGATATTTTTGCTGGATAAACTTCAGTGAATATTTTATTACAGAAACTAACTTAAATAGTAGAATCGATAGGTTTTTTAACATTTATTTGGTGCCGAAACTGATAAAATAGCTTCGCAATCATAAGATACCTTAAATTTCACCTAAATAGCTTATTGTTGTGTATCGGTTCTTTACTGGCAATAACGTTATATATTTAAAATTAAATTGGTTGTAAAAGGAGCGTGGTTAGCTGTATAAGGAGAAGTTTAAAGAACATATTAAATTGAATTTTAAATATAGAACTAATAGTGAATTAACAGGAACCTTATAAATATCCTAGGTAAATATCTTTGTTATAAAATATATCAGTCTTGAAACTAAATATTGCGTAACCCTGCTCAGTTACTGGTAAACAAATATTAAAATCACTTGATTACCTAACTAACCAGAGTGGTCAGGTTGACTCCAAAAAATCTAATACATATCTGCATAAAACCACAGTCTATGTAACTCTTTCTTACAGTCGGCTAATGGACACGTCTAGACTGAGCAATAGTGCGGGGCTTGCGGAGTGAGAGAGGGGCGGTAGCGAGCCCAAGCTGCCATACACTCGCTTGGGACACAATGGAGCAATGACGAATGCCTATACAAAGCGGCATTTCGCGTGACTTCAAACGCGATAGACCACTGTAGATATGTACTACGTTTGTAACGCCTTAGCTCATCTAGTGGTTCTATAATAGCGTTATACTATCATACATCAAACTGGTATAATTTCACAAAACTGACAATACTCCGTCGTATGTGTTGTGTACATACAATGAACGGATGTCGGTCGAACACTGGTGCGATACACGAAAATGTATTGCTCACGGAAACTCACTCTTATTGTCATTCACATAAAATCGTTTTCAACCATTATACTCAGCGTAAGACTGTGAAACATTTTCAGCTCGCTTCGTAAGGGTTGGTATTCATTGTGTGGAAATTCGATGTTTTTCGGTATTCGATTGGAATGATTTTTGATTGATAACTCATTAGATATAAATGTGGTTGAATCCCTACTATTGTGACTGTTAAGTCAGAGACTGATGATAAACCAATCATGTATTATGGTAAACGTAAAAACTATTGTTTAGAGATGATGTTTTTTACTCTATCACGCTGTAAAATTGAACAGATTTAAAAAATAAAACTTGTAACTAGGTCATCTTTATTTGTATAAAGAACTCTTTGTATCCCCAGAAACCTCACAAGTTCACCCTGGAAAGCATCTGAGGGTTCTGGGATATTTTAAAATATTATATTTAATATTAAGGGGATGATAGCTCAGTGGTAGTGACGTCGGACGCCGCGGCGAAGGTTGTGGGTTCGAATCCTACAATGAGCTTGAGCTTTCGCTGAAGGAAAACATCGTGAGGAAACCATAGCCTTGGTAGGATACTTTGTAGTACCCGCCTGGCTGGCTACCACCCTCAAGTTGAAAATCTGTCAAACACCTATTGGTCTGTTCCGGCAGCTGCACTTGAGAGCCAGTTCGTTCTAAGCTTTGTGTGCTTACCACCTTCGGCCACATCATCACTTACCATAGTGAGATTGTGTTCAAACACAAGCCTATTATTATTTATTATTATTTGGATTAGGTGGCTATTTCAAGTCTTTCCAGAGCTTGTATCACTGCGACCAGATTAGATCTATTGTGATCGCCACACAAATTAAATTTCACTGCCAAGACCTGCAGCTATAATAAACTGTACTATATACTTGACAGGAAGTGATTTTACTTCATCTGGGTGTAATTGGTGTTTCCCCAGATGAGTATTACGTTTAGGCATAAGTGGATAGCACTCACACAAGAGGTGTATTGGTGTTTCATCTGCCTCAGAGCAGAATCTGCACGCCTTTGTGTTCTGAACGCTGATAGTGTCCCGTTAGGGCCCTTACTAATATGCGTATGCCGTTTCTACTTAGAGATAGTATCTCCCGGGTAGAGTTCTAACACAAGCCTATACAAAGTAAAAAAAAAAAAAAAAATTAAAAGCAAAACAAACAATTTGGCTTACGGATTCGTTACCTAAACCTAGGTAAATAATAGTTTGTGATAACTAGACCGAAAAAAATTCAAACAGTTTTTGCCGAATTTCTGCAATTCGATAACTATCATGCACCTAGCTTAACATCTACACACACAGTGTCGTCAGCGTATGTTGCTGGAAAATGGCAAATAGACATTGTTATATTATGTACAAAAGACTTTCTTACGTTTGTACCTATGTGTTACTTTTCTCTTGTTACATAAGTATTTAATGTAGACATATGGAACCTGAAATACCTTTTAAGACGAAATACATTATAGATTTACTTTATAACGTAGAAGGTAGTCTTTACCGACCTGAAAGTCTAGTAGTAGGTATCTTACTTCACCATAAGCATGACTGCCAGCATTCTGGGTATGGTGCCTTCTGATATAAGTAACTAGCTTCCGCCCCGCGGTTTCACCCGCGTTCCCGAGGGATCTTATGTTTTCCCGTAATAAAAAGTAGCCTATATCCTTCCTCGATAAATGGGTTATCCAACATCAAAAGAATTTTTCAATTCGAACCAGTAGTTCCTGAGATTAGCGCGTTCAAACAAACAAACAAACTCTTCAGCTTTATAATATTAGTATAGATTTGGATACTTTCTTGAAGCCAGACACTGTTCATGCAGACAAATATCTTTACTGGGTGGAAATCGATCCCGCGACCTGCGTCATGATAGATAAGGTATCTTACCAACCACGCTTGCACATAGATACCTTATACAACCGTCAATCTTCTAATATATAAAATTCTCGTGTCACGGGGTGCGTGGTTGAACTCCTCCGAAACGGCTTGACCGATTCTCATGAAATTTTGTGTGCATATCGGGTAGGTCTGAGAATCGGCCAACATCTATTTTTTAAACCGTTGCGCGAGTGAAACCGCGGGGGACAGCTAGTAATTATATAAATTACAAAGATTATATTAAAAGCAAAATAATATAGGTTCGGAATGATAAAACAAAGGAATTACAAGGAAAATAAGTTGGTACCAAAAATTTGGTTTTATAACACGGAAAGCTTTCAATTAGAGTGAGATAGAGTGATTTGTGGTATTGCTTCATATTGTAGTGTAGGTAGGTACCTATAACATGTTATTGGGTATCATTCAATCGCTGTGTAGGCGTATCGAATACGTATCTAATTGTAATAAGGTGATCAGGTTTTAGTGAAGCAATTTATATGAGGGGTTATTCTTACCATAGTTTTCTATATAATATTTCCAACACGGAGCTTGTATTCTTCCATCCCGCTTTTCCGACAGTTTCACCCAAATCCGTTAAGTCAGAAATAAGATAAGAGGTGATAAGAGGTAATAAGATAAGTTAGTTTGTAGCCTAGAAGTAAAATAAGATACGTCAAGTTGTATAGTAACATAAGATGGTTTCTAATAATAATGAAATATCCTTGGTACGTACTGCGTATCGGCTTAGTTATGGACATATTTTGATACGAAATCAAATATTTAATTTAAATTATACACACAAATCTATATTATATAAAAGAGAAAGTATATATGTTTGTATTGAACCGATCGCGATGAAATTTTCAGACAATCTTCATATTATCCTGTAAGGTTTGGTGGCGATCGGAGCACAAAATGATAAAAAAAAAATCAGTAGGTTTTAATTAATGCTAAGTAGTGATGAAGTACAATTTCTGGTTTTTTTTCATTAAAATTACGACCGAACATTTTTTTTTATCATTTTCGGAATACTTATGACCTATACTATCATCCCTCAAAAGGACCGTACTTCATTTATTAGGACCTTATATGTTATCCATAATATATTCTATCTGGGTACTAAACAAAACATCCAAACATAATATTTAATAGGATTAGTAGCCTATGCCTAAAATAAAATGCTTGGTTGGAAGTAAGAATAAAAAAAATAATTAATTGCTCACTCCACTCCTACTCATCATATAAAGCATTTCCAAACTCACCCAGCACCAAACGGTAGGCGTGATAAAAACCTCTTGTAATTAAATAACATTGTGAGCACGCGCATGATACCGATCTCTATACATAATAATGGGATGGGCTGTCTGTCTGTACGCGTGATACGAGCAATTGTTACTGTGATGTGATGTGATGGGCTATTGTACGTTGTGGAATTTGAATTATTTTGTACTAGCTGTCCCCGCGGTTTCACCCGTTCTCGAGAAAAAGTAGCCTATGTCCTTCTCGATACCAAAAGCTATCTGCGCACCAAATTTTATCGCGATCGGTTCAGCGGCTTAGGCCTTGTGGCTTAGGCGTGAAAAGGTAATAAGTATACAAAGTTACTTTTGCATTTATAATATTAAAAAAAGTATGGATTTAATATCTTGGGACATTCTTCACCAAAGGCCATTTGTTCTTAAACTAAGCAGAGCTTGACTATGGAAACCAGATTGCTGATATACTTTCTTTTAAATATATACATAATTACATCCAATATATACTTAAATAGATAATAACACCCAGACTCACAAACAGATATGTTCATGCACACAAATGACTGTGGTGGGAATCGAACCTACGACTAGTAGAGTGATAGTTAGCATGGGGTTCTTCAAGAAAGGTGTGAAGACATTTTTGCTGGGTCGGCAACGCGCGAGTGATGATGGTGTTGCAAGCGTCAATAGGCTACGGTAACCGCTTACCATCAGGCGGGTCGTATGCTTGTTTGCCGCCTTAGTATGAAAAAAAAACCTTAAGTAGACTGAAGTATGTAGGTAGGTATTGTATCATGAAAAATAACTAAAAATCTCCAATACTTCAAACAATATCGCCCATAATCAATATTACAATTGAAAGAGGGTAATCTTTAAGAAATACAGGAGGGGTATTTTTTAAAGTTCCAAGGGTGAGGACAATAGGTTTTTTTTCATACTCTCTGGCCACCCCCCTGACAATACACGTCGTAACGAGTGACAGCTTCGGGTAAATTATGTGTTTTCCATGAAACTCTTCGATATGAGATGCGAGTTTCGATTTATACGTGTTTTTCTTGTTTTGTTGATATTGTGAATTTAAAGTTGTATTTAAAGAGTTAGTACTTACAATACTTATCTTTGTATTTTATTTTCACTAGCTAGACCATTCAGTTATATTATAAACTAGCTAACGCTTCGCGGTTTCACCTGCAACCCTGTGGAATCTGTTACATTCCCGGGATAATGTAACCTATGTAATGTGTTGTTCCAGAACAAAAACTAACTGTGTGTCGAATTTCATTCAAACCCGTACAGCCATTGTGCTAAGCTAAGCGACAGCAATCATACACACATACTTTCACACCTATAATATTAGTAGGATATTGATAGAGAAAAGCTTTATTTTTAATGTAGTGGTCCAATGTCGAGTTGCAGTTGTCATTTCTTTATAGAAGAAAAATATCGCGAGGAACCCATAGCGGGGTGATAAGCTAGTAAGTACTTACCTGTTTGACTGAATACCACTCTCAAGTTGAATATCTGTCGCCAAGTAGGCGGCAGCTGCACTTGAGTGCCAGTTGTAACCATTGTGAAATTGTAGTAAAACAGGAAAAAATGGTTAACTGACTGACTGTTGATATATCAACGCACAGTCCAAACCGCTGGACCTGGAGACTTGAAAGTTTGCACATAGATACCTTATACAATGTAGGTATCCACTAAGGAAGGATTTTTGAAAAAGTAACCCCTAAGGGTATAAAAAGTTTTACTATAATTATCTAGTAAGGTAATCTTAGGTACCTACAGTCAGCGTTAAAAGTAGATTGGTACTTTTATAATAATCTATTAATAACTGGGTCCATGGGGGTTCGTGGCTCGCCGATTTGCTCGGATTTTATCATCCAAGCTCATCGAGGCTTCGGGAGACCGACGGGCTGGGAGCTTTTTCCGCCAACGCATAAGCTTGGCCATCCAAAAAGGGAACGCTGCCAGCCTGTTGGGAACCTTGCCTATCGATAGCAGCGAGGGCTTTGAGGATGTTTTCTATATATCATAGTTTGTATTTTTTACTTTAATTGTAAATATGTAAATAAAAATCTGAATCTATTAATATTCTCTTGACAGTTTGTATATGAAAATTATGTAATGTGACACGGTACTAAAGTGCCAATCTACTTTTGACGCTGACTGTACATACTACATTATCACGTTATCCTAAAAAAATCATTTTTTTATCCTTTTATAAAAAAAAAAATGGGAAGATACGGTAACCAACAACTGCGCGTGGACCAGCAAAAGTCCGTCAACTTAAGTTATAAGCTTTTATCAATAAAAATTCTATTTTTATACATAGACATAGACAATATCGAACCGTACGTCCATCCGTCCGTCTCGTTAGTGTTGACAGCGTAATGGGGACCTTATTATAGCCTATTGCTTGTATTTGAACCTTTCATAACATTGTGTCATTCTGGATCGTTCATTATAAGTATTACGCAAGTTACGTAACTGAATTTGATTCGTTTTCACTTGTGTTTAGGACAACTTTTGTTTGTTTTTTGTCAAGTTAGGTATTTGGAAGCATTTATAATTTTAAATCGTTCAAATTGAAACACTGAGGCTAAAGTGTCAATTTCATTTTGGTTGAGTAGGTATTGAACTTTAGTATTAAACAGCTGTTTTTTTTTCGTGAATTCACAGTTAGTCTCGTAATGTTTATATTGATGAGTACTTCCACCCCTGCAAGTATTGCCAGTGACTAAAAAGTCACCCAGTATAGAATCTCAGTTTGTATTGTAGCAGCATCATCAACTACCCAAAAAAGTATCCACTACCTATGGATAGATGGCGCCACAAGATTCTACATCGCGCTATCAAAGTTTCTGAGTCTCGGCATATATATATACGAGATTCTAACATACAGTTACAGACCATCTTACGAGACTTTCTGTCGAATCGCCTCTTTCGATATCGGGTCGAAGGCGTCCTGTCCTCACCACACCCCATTAGTGCCGGTGTCCCGCAGGGCTCGGTACTATCTCCCTTGCTCTTCACGCTCTACACGAGCGACATCCCTAGAGTCAGGAATACGCAGTTCGCTCTCTTTGCAGACGACACTGCCGTATATTGCTCAGGCAAAAGCCCGCCCGCGATCTCTAAGAAACTCCAGACCGCAGCCAACGCCCTAGGCGCATGGTTCCGGAAATGGAGAATAGAGATCAACCCTCTCCAAGAGTCAGGCGGTTCTCTTTTATAGAACCGACCGAAAAAGACGTCCCCCCATCCCCGACCCAGTCACACTATTCGGCGAGCCGATCCCTTGGGAGAGGCAAGCCAAATATCTCGGTGTGACCCTCGATGATCGCCTATCCTTCGCTGCACACATAAAGGCGGTTCGCGCGCGCGCCGCCTTTGTGGCAGGACGACTCCACTGTATGATCAACGCCCGGTCTAAACTTGCCCTAAAAAGCAAGGTTAGACTCTATACCGCGTGTATCCGTCCAGTCATGACGTATGCGAGCACCGTGTTCGCTCACGCTGCTCCCAAACATCTCCACACCCTTCAGGTGATTCAAAACCGTTTCATGCGCAAAGCCACGGGCGCCCCGTGGTACATGCGCAATGAAAACCTCCACCTTGACTTAGGTCTCCCTACAATCAAACAATTTATAAAACGCGCCTCGCGCCGATACTTTGATACCGCAGCGCACCACGCGAATCCCTTGATAGTCAACACTATCACATATACCCCGTCCCTTATTTCCCGCATCCGTAGGCCTAGGCACGCCCTCAGCGAGCCAGACGATGCCATTACCCTAGCGCAGATCGAGGCCGAAGAAGCCCGCAAACAAATACAGATGCGAAATCGTCAACCTAGATTTCGTCCTCGCCGGCGAGGACCGTCGCGACGTCCTTCCCAGTCTCGTCCCGATTAAGCGGCCCGAGCTGCATATTAGCAATCCGACCGATCCCCAAATAATATATTTGCATGCTAAGTCCTCCCTCATTCCCCAGGCAACGTCCTGAGCCGAGGTCGAGCCCCACAGGGGGCACCCTCAGGCTACCGTTGCCCAAAATTTATTTAGTTTTAGTTTTTAGTTTTAAGTAGCGGTTGAGAGCCCTCAGCGCTCACCGCAAAAGTCCGCGTAACGGTGGAAGAAGGTCCCCTGGACCCACCACCTTCCTGTTCCAGTCAAAAAAAAAAAAAAAAATACAGTTACACTGCGGTCCCCAGGCACAATGACCTAGCCTGGCGGAAGATCTTCCCTTTTCAATGGAGGAGTCTACCACCTTGTGCCTTCATAGTATTAACACACATCAACGGTTCTCTCTAGTCAAATACAGATGCGTAACCGTCAACCACGATTTCGTCCTCGCCGGCGAGGACCGTCGCGACGTCCTGAGCCGAGGTCGAGCCCCACAGGGGGCACCCTCAGGCTACCGTTGCCCTAAATTCATTTAGTTTTAAGTCACGGCTGAGAGCCCTCAGCGCTCGCCGTATAGTCCTTACATTACCTTTCTGTTCCAGCTCAAAACAAATCTCTAGTCTTCTAGAGTTTCCTCAAGTCGTCAAAAGATCTCCTCAACTCAGCGTAAAGTCTATTGGCGGCAGTGACCACTATCACTTACCATCAGGTGGTTCATCTGTCCTAAAATAATTTCGACGTTACACACGTCATCGTGTGGGTTATTGTGTTAGAATTCTTTCTTCTACGTGGATTAACTATAAAGTATTTATTGAGAAAAAAAATGCTTTTTTATAGTTAAATTAAATATCCAACAATAACCAAACTAAATCCTTATCACAAAATGTAACCCACAACCCTCCAAGTTTGACAGGATCCTGTCAAAATCTCCGATAACAGTTTAAAGCGCACGCGTCGCCGCGTGGCGGTGGCGTTTGACAGTTGACAGGACAGGTCTGAAAGCTGTCAGATTGACGAGTAAGGCGGCGGTCAAGTCCTTTGTTCCTTAAATTGACTTTATACCGCGTAGGTCAGGTTGGTGACACTTAAATTGTTTTAATTTGACCGGGTCACGTGGGTGCATGGCAGTTTAACATTGTCACACGATTATTAATAATTCTGACTTATAGTTTTTATTGTAAAGCCAAAGGAAAATATGTGATAGTCATCGCCATTTTGTATATTACTTTACTTATATTTGACCATAATCTTATTGGAAATTATGGTGTGGCTGAAGGTGGTGTGGAGGTGCGGAGTTACTACAAAGTAAATACCCTAACACTATGCTTTGATTTCTCCCAGTTTTTCTTCACCAAAAGCTTTTTAATTCAATAGGTTGTCAATAGGTAGACACTCCAACGTTTACAATACCAGGGGGATTACCGAAAAGTAAATTAATTAAAAGCAAACCGAAGTTAAATTTGATGTAGGTAATCATTTTCCCACAACACTAATTTCGATATCTTAAGTAAGTACTACTTTCAGTCTAGACTTTAACCGCAAAATATCACCTAACCCGTAATATATAATTATCATTTTCCTGTCTAATTGCACATAATTACTGTTTTAGATAAATTATAACCTGTAATAACTAGTAATTAACACCCGACATTGCAGTTTGCATAAATTGTAATGGAAAATATTATGTTACTTGAAGAAATGGAGGCGGCATTCAGAATTAAGAATGCAGTAATTATTGTTTTACATTTAAAATGCATCGGTGAGAAATTATGTTAATACAAGCCTATACAAAGTAAAAAAATATATATATAGTTTTTCCAACCTTCTATTTAAACTATGCTTATATCTACTATATATACTATCCTAATCTCAAAGGTAACTTTTGAGATTTGTGAATAAACATTGTACAGGAATATTACACTTAGTGAAACATCAAAACTGAGTACCACCTTAATTATAGGTAGTGATTCCTACATACATAAATTATAATACGAAAAATTGATTAACTCATTCATAAGAGACTATTTAAAATACCTAAAATGAATATCAAATTGAAACTTAATAAATTAAAGAAAATCAAACATAAAACAATACATTTACCTACTTAAGTGTAGCACTTTGAAATGATGGCATGTATGTATGTATGTTACATAAAAGAATGATATACTTTTTTTCGAGAGACAATACATATCCAAACTTTACAGCTCATATAAATTATCATTATTTTCTTGGATACATTTCGGATCCGTGGATCCAGATATTATGACATACCAAACAATATGATATAATTACATATAACCTTCCAAGTCCCAACGGGGGCAGTGTAAGCAACCGTATATTTATTAGTTGTGATTTTGTTTACAATAAAAACAATCGCAAGCACTGCATCCGACGCCGTTGATTGTTTATTTTCGTTCGTTTTGTCATAATAATGCCGAGCGGCAGGGGAGTGTAGGTGCTCTGGTCGATACAGAGTGTTCTGGTTTTTGGGATCTTAAAAAATAATATTATTTTTTTAAGATCATTTTATTTATTTAAATGATACCCAAGGTATTAATATAATACGGTGTCTTCATATCTTCTTTGTTTTTATGGAATACTAGATTCCGCCCCGCGGTCTCACCCGCGTTCCCGAGGGAACTTATGTTTTCCCGGGATAAAAAGTAGCCTATGTTCTTTTCCGTACCATAGGCTATCTGCATAACAAATTTCGTCGCGATCGGTTCAGCGGTTTAAGCGTGAAAAGGTAACAAACAAACAAACTCACTTTCGCATTTATAATATTACAGTTAAGATGCAACAACCAGGAAATTCAGGTTTAGTTAGAGAAGTTTTTTTTTATTTCAACCATATCAGTTTAACTTTTATTGACTTAAGAATGTACTTGGTTATTCGGTTAAAACAAATGATTAAAAAAATACTTCCAGTACAAATGGTAACGGAATCACTCTGTATATTTTCACCTACCCATTAACAGGAGGGTCCCTGTATTGTTTATGTTATTCCAGCGTATTTTGCCATACAAAAGACAGCCCAGTTGTTTATTTTATGCCAAATCACTACCCCTGAGTCGAAGTGCAATGATATCTATCGAGTGCGCATATTTTATTAAAAAACGTAGGGGTGTATTATGCTGTGAAAAATAACGAATTATTTGCAGTAAAAAATAACACTTTAAATTATGGATCTTATCTAAATGTATTAAGGTTGAAAATTGTTTTTATTATTTCAACGAATAAATAAAAAGTGCCATGTGACTAAATAAACAAATGATAATAATTAAATTTTGTGATATATTTATTCAGCTTCAAGTAGTTTAGAGTGGATAAGATTAATAATATATTTTACTCCCTTTTTTAAAAGGTAAAAAAAGAACCCTTATAAGATCACTCTCTTGTCCGTCTGTCTGTGTGTCACCACCAATAAAAATCAAGGTCCTGAGTCAACACGATAAAAAGATTGGGCAAATTTAGATTTTTGCGAAAACTTGTAAGTACCAAAATTTTTATTTTCATATTTTTTTTTATTTTACGGGATTTTCCCTTTACTTGTGCTTGAATTAACCAAAATTGACAATTGACCTAGAATCACGAAAGGCAAAAAACAAGGTCATAGCACATATAAAGTGAAAATTCCAAAAAATAAAAAAGTTGAAAATTAAAGAGTGTCTCCATACATACAATAGTTGACGCCAATTAAGATAGCCCTCTGAATTGTATGGGTGTTTTTACAATTTGGAGGTCTTTTTTTTTTTGACACCAACCTCTAATAAGGTAAATAAACAAAATTGTGCTATTGTGTGAAAGAAAATATTTATTGCAATATTATGCTCGTGTGCGCAGAAAAAATCACCGTTACAGTAAAGATCGTTACACTACGCGCTGTATTAGGACAACAGCTTTCCAACGACAAAATTAAGTTCGTCCCTCAATCCATATCTTATCGTTAAGATTCCCGGGATGGACGAACTATTTACATACCTATAAGTTTGTACGGAACCCTCGTTGCGCGAGTCCGACTCGCACTTGGCCGGTTTTTTTTTCTCTCACAGTAGAGCATTAATTATTACTCTATACTCCCTTTAGTTGGTTAAAAATAATTGTGATTGTTAAATATCCTTTAAAATTAATATTGTTATTTTTTAAGCAACTTATAAAGCTTTTGGGTATTTCACTGCTCGCGGTTCTTCTAGCACTTGCCACGTTTATGTAATAATTGTCCTTATCCCTATCTAAATGGAGTTGCAAATAGTATGCAAAAGATAATAAGAAACAAAACAGCGTGGTATTCGCGTCACCTCTATTTGATTGAAATAAAGAGGATTATTGCTTGTGCATGTGCAGGTACTTGTCATATTTCTCAATGTTGATATTTTTTGTCTCAGGTTACTGGGATGTTTTTTTTTTTAATCTTCAGGTCGAAACTAAAATACAAAATAGATTTTTCCAAATTGTTTTTAATGTAATTACGCATATATTTTTAATCAAAATCTAATAGTCTCATCATTACAATCGACTTAACTCCACTTTACAGAAATTTCCACTTTTTACATATTAACTTAATTTTATTATAAATTACAATTATTTACGTAGTTCGTAGTTTTTATGAAATAAAAGCACTAAATCAGTTATACACTTCGATATATATGTTGCTAAAAATAAAGGAATGTAAAAAAAATATGGCAACACATAAATGCATTGGTTTGACCCTTTCACAATACAATATTTATTGTAAATTTATAATCAACCTGTAGATAGGTAAATGATAAAGCGTAAACTGATTTCATTATTCCAACCATATACCTATTCTATTTTATCGATTTACCAAAACTATTTTTTAACTTACTGTAAATAAAGTTTAGTTTTCAAAATAAGTACAAAGTTAAAATTAATGAAACCGATAATAATTATGAAAGGGTCTTATACTTTTACGAACGTGACATTACCTTAATTTAATTAAATATTATTTTAATTAATTTACAAATGACACATAGCCCTATAAAAGACTATTTAAATAATTATTTATATTTACATAACAAATATTTAAGTAGTCGTTGTAATTCTGGACTTCAAATTCCAATTATTTATTAAATTCCCTTTATTATAAAACTAATATCGTGAAAAAAATACAGTAGCATTATTATAAACACTTGTCTGTTTCACGATACCAGTTTCAAACAAAATAGGCTTTGGGGGACACGAAATGTTATTGTAATAAAGTACAAATATCCTTACAGAAGGAAAAGTTTACATTCATTACGATTTCCATTTTTTTCTCAAATCAAGTTTTCATCATGTTTGTAGGAAAAAATTGTTTCGCAAATTGTTTAGGATATTTTCCATATTATACTTTTTTTTTTATTAATCTGTGATGATACATATTTTTAATTTAAATACTTAACTATCGATAGAAACAGGCTAAATCGTTATCAACTAGAATATTCTAGATTTAAATACATATATTTACAATATACTACAATATGATTTAACATCTAAATAATAAGGTTTAAATTAACTTTAAGTCTACTAATTTAAAAATGAAAATCAGGAAGGAACTTTGGGGGACACGAAAATCGTGTCAAATAAAATATAGGACTTAACAAGTACCTGTTAAGGTACAAAATCAAATCATTAAGTAAAAATTCTTGATTATCAACAACAATCAGTTCTATAGAAGCTCAAAACAAAGATACATCGCATTAATAAATTAAGACTGAATAGACAAATACCTAATGCACCTAAAACTCGCAGTAAGAAAAAAAAAATACACGGTTTTATGTTAATAGATAAGTATGTGATTGGCACTAGATCTGTATATATTATATACAAGTACACGTACTGACTGATTGATTGATAGACTGACAGTTCGCAGAGTCTAAACTACTGGGTCTTAGACTTTTTGTAATGTTGGGGTGTAAATAGGTGTCTGCACGTGAAACTGAATGCCGGAAAGCTGGTTTTAGTTTATTATACCCATACTTTTTAGGGTTCCGTACCCAAAGGGTAAAAATGGGAACCAATTACTAAGACTTCGCTGTCTGTCCGTCCGTCTGTCTGTCACCAGGCTGTATCTCAAGAACCGCGATAGCTAGACAGTTGAAATTTCCACAAATTATGTATTTCTGTTGCCGCTATAACAAGAAATACTAAAAACAAAATAAAATAAATATTTAAGGGGGGCTCCCATACAACAAACGCGATTTTTTTGCCGTTTTTTATAGATAATGGTACGGAACCCTTCGTGCACGAGCCAGACTCGCACTTGGCCGGTTTTTTACTTATTTCGTATAACATTACACAAAATGAAATAAAAACAGAATATGCATCACTAATAATATATCGATGAGTTTTCGTGTCAATATGATAATTTAGTAAATGTCTCCCAAATTGAGTTACAACAGTGAGCAACAAGAAATAAAAACAAAAGAAACAATAAAAAAACAACAACAACGCACTAAGCGTCAGGTCAAAATATGACAGTTAACGGTCTCCTAAACTCCGAACCGCCCTGCGTACTCTGCGCGTATTGCCCAGGATACTGTGACATCAGTATACTTGATGATCCTTGGTAATAAGGGAGAGAAGGAGAAGGATTGGACCCTGACGATGAACTACCCTCAGTACGGTCCTGGGTCTTTACTGCCATGTCGGGAGATTCGGTAGGAGAACGCGGAGAAAGACTCGACGGCGCGGAGTTCACCGCTGAACTCAGTCCCGCCATGGCGGCTGCGGAGGCCTCAGAGTACATCTTGCTGATGTCTACAGGGTAGGATCTTTGTTGCTGCTGGTCCATGTACATGTAGGCCTTGGATAAGGCTGCGGAATCGAGGTAGCCACGAGATGGATCGGGGTACATGCTGTAGCTGCGATATTTTTCAGCTTCGATGGAATATTTTGACATATCCATTGATGAAGCAACCTGTAACAATAATAATAAATAAATAATAAATATTCTGGGACATTATTCCTCACATACGGCCATCTGACCCCAAACTAAGCAGAGCTTGTACTATGGAAGTCAGATAACTGATATACTACATATACTACTTTTCTTTTGTAAATACATACATATATAGATAATTACACCCAGACTCATGACAAACAGACATGTTCATGCACACAAATGTTTGTCCTGTGTGGGAATCGAACCCACGACCTGCGGCTTGATAGATAGGGTATCTTACCAACCACGAGATAGTATTAAGATAATGTAGACTTTATATAAATACATAGTTGAATAATCATTCAATTATTTGTTAACAGACAATTATGGAATTGATGTGTGTGTGTGTTTTGGAAGGGATTGTACTACCACCATATCTAATTCCGCCGTGAAATGGTAATGCACTTGTATTACTGTGTTCCGGTTAGGAGGGTATGGGAGCCGGAGAAATTACAGGCACAGGAGACTTAACAGCTTCATGTCTATAGGTTGGCAACGCGTGAGTGATACCCCTGGCAGGGAAAATATAAAATTGTATTTTCTTTGCCCGTGGTGTTATGAGCGTTTATAGGCTACGGTAAGCGGTTACCGTACTTACCCACTTACGGTGGGCCGTAAGCTTGTTTGCCACCTAAGTAGTATAAAAAAAAAATACAAGATTATTATTAATTCACAAAAGATCAGCAAATTTCAGGGTTGACTTCAACACCTTAGCACTGCAGGTAAATTCAAAATAATTCTGTATTCATAAATGTTCAGAGTTTCACAAACAAATATTTATAAAGATCATTATATCATTTGACGACAAAGGCTAAATTCCAAATAAATAATAAATATCATTGTAGACAAGATTAAGCAATAAATCCCAAAATGTCGAAATATTAACAAATCAACGCATTCGTTTATATAAAAATATTGATAAACTACGAATTAAATCTGTCTTAATAACACTTAGTCTTATAACATAACTCACTGAAAATTGAATACAAACTTTTCAATAGGCTGTACTTTTAATTAGTGTCCATAACATTTTTAACTTTATATCTTTGAGAAAAGACTCAGAATCGTTAAAATGCCGTACGCATGAAAGAGGTAATGCTGTATTGTACTTTACACGCACAGGCACACAAATCAAATAGTACAATGGAATCGAATAAAGCTTTTCGAATTTTAATTTTTTTAATGAAGTGAGTCCTACACAATATTGTGAAGAAAATATCGCTTGCAGGCGATACACATGGCGAGGTCGTTCGGCGAGCGCCGCGTCCAGCTACAAATTACAAGAAAACGTGACAAATCTTCTTTAATCCATAACAAGGAAGCGGGTGAATACAATTTACATGATTTATATCGTATTAAGTAGGAATTACGAAATCATATACTTTGTCACTGCACAATTTATGGTTTGGATAGTACCTTATCTACAGATTATGGTGACAAAAATGTTTAGCTACTAGCAATTTACATGTATTTCCCACCTTTACTGTATATATTACATTTAGATTCGAAACTCGCGATTACGGTAGTGTCTGTCATAGACTCAATAATTATATTACTTTGAAATAAAAAAAACACTACAAGCCTTATTCCAAAATTCAAAATATTTACTGACAACCCAAAAGAATAAAAAATTTTTTTTTTTTATTAACATTTTTATCATGGCATCCTATTTAAAAAACGCTATTTTAAAACATCTCTCATCATTTTACTCGGCGTTCACTCGATCCGTAAGTACATCAGGTTAGCGTATAACATACGGTCGCCGGTCACAGCTATCGCGCTAAATCAGGATTAGTCGGACACCACGACATCATGTACAGGGTTTACTGCCCGCTGCCCGCCCTTACAGCCCGAGCTATTTTATTACCGGCCAGTTATAACCGACACTTTTGTACAACCTCCTTTTTTGAGTTCGTCTTTTAAAAAAAAGAATCGTTGTAAAAATACTGTGGGTTGAAATTGGCTGAGCGTATTGAGTAAATGATATCTAGATACTAAACAGCTACTGTACCTACTTAAGATGTTTATAGTTTTATAGCATCCTTGACTGTTCGGTATATATACTAGCTTCCGTCCCGCGGTTTCACCCAGGTTTCCAGGGGATCTTATGTTTTCCCTGGATAAAAAGTATCCGATATGTTAATCCAGAATATATTCTATCTGTGTGCCAAATCTTATCCAAAACCGGTCAGTAGTTTTTGCGTGAAAGAGTAACAAACATACATCCATACTCACAAACTTTCGCATTTATAATATTAAGTAGGATAGGATAGTAGGATTAGTGTGATTGTGATTGTTTTCCTTCAACAAGTTTAATTTTCTAAAAAGCATTAGGTATGTTACCAGCCTTACTTTTAGACAAAACCCAAGAATACTTGGAAAAAAAATCTCAAAAAAATCCACAGAAACTTACTATCGGAAGTAAGCTAAACAAAATGAACCATGAACCGATTACACACCACGTTACCGTAACGACCTAATGAGACGCACTAATGAGAGGTGCCCCCGAACCGAGCGTAAAACATCGATACATCGATAAATCATTTATCACAATAATCGAATACAGTAACCACAATGGTTCATTAAAAAACCCAATGCATTTTCGTTACCTGTCCACGCGAAAATGCCGTATCACTATTTTTAATACCGCACAGGTAAAATACGTATAAGTATAATGGTGGCTGATTATATTGTTTCGTATCGAGTTTAGGGTACGATTCGATACGTTAATCGAAAAAAATGCTTTTTCATTGGATAGTTGAGAGTCTATTAAGGTTGTACAATAGCTGATGGATCGGGGTGCGAGGGGACCGGGATCGATCCCGGACTATGGCTACCGAATTTTGTTTTTGCCGGGAATAATTTGGATTATTGAGACGAATGAAATGTTTTTTGCCGTATAATATGTTTTTTTTTATTTTCAACAATAAATGAAAATTTAAACAAAAGTTTTTAAGAATCCATCGACTGTCAAAGGAAATAAAACCAGTTATTATTATCTTATATTAGGTACCGGTAGAGTGGCTGTAACTTTCAAAAACGAAAGTATCGATCACAACTCGATAAAATTCATTGTTTGTACAATGAATTCGATTAATCGTTTGAATTCATCGTCAATAGTGTGACTGTGCGATTTAATTTAACCATTCAGAAGCTGATTTCAATATTAAGAAATAATAAGGATTTTTTGTAACGAAAGGTCGTCTCTTATTGGCGAGTAAAAATGATTATTCATTTGTTGATATTATTCCAATGAATAATTTGATCTTTTCTTTGCAATTAAGGTCGATTGTTCGGTACAATTGTAGCGTAAATGTCATTCAAAAATAAACCTTTCATCTTTTAGATACCTTATTTTGACTTTCAATAAGTCTGTGGATATTAAAAATAGATACCGCCGGGGTCATGGAAATGCGGCAACTAAAACTACGCTGAAATAGGCGTACTCGAGTTCGAGAACTGTGGTATCCAATGTGTAACGTAGATGACCCGCGTGTCATATTAATGCTCCACTAATCTTATACACGTAAAATAAAGTAAAACGCCGACTTGCACCTTGAAACTGTGTAAAACCAATACCTACTACAAGAAACAAAAATGACGGAAATGAGTGAGAAAAGTTGCCGCATTTAGGAACTACTGTTTTTAGGTAGGGCGGTATCTAGGTGGAGCAATCATTAATCTAACTAATATAAAAAGCGTAAAAGAAAAAAAAAACCTCTACTAATATTAGTTTTTATAATAAAAAAAGCATTTCATAAAAGTACCTACTTTTGTCATGACGTCACCATTTTTTCGAGATCTATTTGTCGCATTGCATAAATTGATTTATAAACCCCAAAAGTAATGCAATAAACCATAAACAAAATCATCTAAATCGCACCCTTAAACACCCTCAACTAGTGTTAAACACATCTACGTCACATCCACCAGATTAAACGTCAAATAAAGGGCACGAGGGGAAGATGGAGGAGTTTTTTAAATCGGAGGGAGAGGCGTCGAGAGGGCGCGAGATTGCTTAACTAAATCCAAGTTTGTGTGTCAAGTAGTGTTTTAATCGGAATTATTTTATTTTGGGGTTGAAATGGAATTGGTTTGGTGGGAAATTATTTTAAATAGGTACCAGTTACTTTTGGCGGATAAGCTTCTATTTATTTTCGTACTTTTTGACTGCTGATTTATAATGGGCGAAATATCATTTTTTAAGGGCTATTTTAATTGGCTTTAACTATGTATGTATGGGGACATCCTTTAATTTTCAACATTTTTTTTTTTTAATTTTTCCAAGTAAAGGGAAAATTCCGAAAAATAAAATAAGTTTTAAAATTAAATTAAATTTTGGTACTTACAAGTTTATGCGAAAATCTAAATTTGCCATATCTTTTTATCGTGTTAACTCAGGACCTTGATTTTTATACACCTAATACCTCGGTATCTGGTATAAATTTCATCTTGCTAGGTCCACCCATTCCTGATTTTCTCAGGTGGTGACACACGGACAGATGGACAGACGGACAGACGGAAAAGAAAGTGATCTTATAACGGTTCCTTTTTACCTTTTGAGGTACGGAACCCTAATTAATATAACAACGTAATTAATTATTTTTAATAATGAACTACTTATTTTAATGGTATTCATTATAAATAACGACTATCATCTTTCATGTACCGATGCGTTCATAGAACTTAATTAGGTTACATTCTCTTTATGCAAATTTTAAACAGTTCTCTTAATCCAACTGCCTCAAAATATTCGATAATCTTTTAATCCCTACTTAATAAGTATTGAATAGCTTTTTTTTTAAATTATATTAATATTTTAGATATCGATGAAAGTTAAAAAAAAAAACGTTTATCTACAATAAAATTGATACATTTTTATATTGGGTTGGACGTAGATAAATTATAATTTTAAAGTGATCCTACTGTATTCTATACATTAAAATACATGAATGATCATCTCTTAAATGAAATACTTCACCTACAAATTACAAAGTATTAAGATTATCGATAAATTGTCTATGATAATTGTATATTAGATGCATTCCAAAGTTATTTAAAGCCGAGCAAAATTAGCTAAGCCAAAAGCGTTTAGCTTGATAACTGGAGCAATGCTGTGGCTGCCGAGACAGGTGAAGGGGGTAGAGTACCTATAGCAGTCAAACTATAAACAATAACTACTGTAGCTCCATCTATCAACTACACAAAAAACTTACACTATCCGTGGTTAGATGGCGCTACAAGATTCTACATCGCGCTATCGAAATTTCCTAAGTGGAGAAGTCTACCTTGCTCAATTGTGGAAAGAAAAATATCAACTGCTTCACACATCTAATACCTTTAAATGAGCAATTCTTGTATATAAATATATATATATATATATATAATCTGAATCTCGGAAACGGCTCCAACGATTTTCATGGAATTTAGTATGCAGGGGGTTTTGGGGGCGATAAATCGATCTAGCTAGGTTTCATTTTTAGAAAACGTCGTTTAAAAAAAAATACCGACCATAGCTCGGTCATCCAGGTACTACCCCAATAATACGTGAAAGCTGTTGACGTCACTGTCCTTTACATTGTCAATAGTATGGTCATCGAAGAAGTATTATGACTACACAAGATTTGAAAATAATTTTAGCTGATAATTACACTCAGATGAAGTTAAATCAATTCTTGTTGAGAAAATAGTGCAGTTTATTATAGCCGCAGGTCTTGACAGTGATACAAACTCTGGAAAGACTTGAAACAGCCATCTAACCAATTTTGACAATACTTACCACAAATACTACAATACATTATATCTTTTTTATTTGACAAAGAGTAAATATCTAAGTCATACAAATTTTATCTAACACTAAACCTTCACGAAAATGAATAGATGTAGTTACTAGGCAATAAAACAAGTTCAAAACAATTAATAACAGAAGAGATCAAAACTCATATTGTATTCGTAATATTAATAAATTCATAACGCAACAAACAGGTACAAAGCATTACAATTCAATCCCGTATCTACCTACTTTGTATTACAATTTACAACGAAGCGAATCTGAGCCGAAGCGAATGGTCCCTGCCGAAACTATTGTTTACTCTCGAGAGCGGTGAGTCGTCACAAAATAATTAGCGAATATCGCAAGGGGTCTCATTCCCCTTGGAGATGAAGCGATTATAACGCCATCTGTTGGTGTTGACTGAATTAATAAATGTTTCAGGTAATCATTTAATTTTGTAGATTTCAATTGTTTTTATTTTTATTTTCTTTGATAAAAATGGTTTCAATCTAACAAATAATCCCCCTTATTCAGACCTGATCGATTGCGGTCCCGATCGGGTAGACAAAGCGATTGTGTAGTCTACTGAATAGGATGACTCCTATTTTCTCATTTCAGACTTCGATTTGGGATGAGGCAGTCGATCGGTACACCATCGTGGCAAATGAATTCTGTGACTAACACAGTATAAGCCTAAATTTAACGATTTAAATTCGTCCTTTCCGATCGGAATGGCAACCGAATGGGTCTGAATAAGGGGGATTTTTAGTTATTTTATTTTATTACAGTCATGACATAATTATCGAGGTGAAGAATCTCTAACCAAAACAGGTATAACTTTTTTTTTAAACTCTTAACATATGGTTACCCAATCTAGTATCATATTAAACGGTTATTATTTTTTTCCTCAAACGCTCAACTAACGAGTAGCGAATTTGATAAAAATTAAATAAATTACTTTATTCGGTTAATAATCATGAAGGTGCGTCAGCAATTTCTACTTATATTTCACATCTCTTTAGGGATAATATAGAGGTGAAGTAAGTTAAGAATTTCTCGCACGATGTTCCTATTTCACGCTTACTAAATAGTTTATCCCTAATCGACCACGCGATTTCATGCATCTTCCATATTTTCACACTCTTTGATAGAATAGTTATTTATTGGACTTGTTTTTAATTTAAAATTCGAACTAACGTTTTATTGCAGGCCATGCATCTATAAGAAAATCGTCCATTAAAAAAAATATAGTAACTTTTCAAAATTAGAACCTCCTGAAGACTTCATCATCGACCTTTTGTCTGTTCAAATAAATATAGGCTACCTACTCATTCCCACATCCATCTGTTTATAAATTTCAGTCATTAATAAGAAAATTCCGATCTTACCTGAGCATTAGGTGTCAAAGCAGCCGATAAGGCATTCTGCTGTGCTGCTGCCGCTGCTGCAGCCGCCATGCTGGCTCCGAGAGGTCCGTATGCTGCGCCATAGTACCCGCCCATTGCCTGGCCCATACCGCCTCCGGCCATGCCTGAGGGACAAGGAAAATCATTGTTATTAATATCGAAAATTGATGATAGTAGTTGTTCAATTGAAGATCCAATAAACCTTAAATTAAAATAAAATAAAATACGAGTAGTTTGGAAAAATCATTACATAGAACTAAGAATTAATAAATGGTTATTAAAATATTATAATGTTTACAATCTTCAGCCTTATTTATAGGTGTGTATTCTGAAATATTCAAATTCCGAAGTTCTAATTTCAAAATTACAACACGTTCCAAATCTGAAACGTCTAATTCACACCTTGCTCGCAGTCGGCAAGTGGCCTCCGTAATGGACAGTGCTCTATTGAGTCCGCTCAACACAACAACTCATAATGGTGGCCGGGAACTCTGATTCGAGCACCAATTAATTATTTCATTGTGCTGGGAATAATCCGGCGGCTCTCGAGTGCTATTAACTAACGGTCAGTTCCTTAGAGGTGTTTATTAAATACGCCTTAGTTTGGGGTTAGTTTGTTATTATGGGGATTTATGAGAGATAAATGAGTTTGTGAGTGAGATGATGTTGGGTTACGTTTTGTTTTCATTACGTAATTAATTTCTATTAGATTACTATCAGTAGTAGAGTCTTTTGTAGCTTAAATCATTCAACTTTTTGATTGGTTTAATTAATTGTTTGAACTTTGCTTACTGTTAGTTCTGAAGTAGGTTAAATTGGTTTCAAAATTTATATCTGTAGCAAAATATTGTAACATAGACTTACCATGTTTTATGGTATTATTTGCAAAGATTTGTTAATTATTTTGTAGTTGATTGTTTTACTTTCAACATTACAATAACCATTTTACAAAAGCGTGAATTCTATCACGATGGATTTTCAAATATCGCTCAACAAAAACCCAACCAATTTAGGATGTCACGACAGTCTAACCACTCGTAATGCTATTAAACGTAAATCGAAATACACTTCATGCCTAGCCGTGTTAAGTATTCGAAAATATAATTTAAATAAAAAAAATATATGAGACACCCTCTTTATGGTGACGTCAATCGTATCTACAATATATTATAAACGACAGCAGAGTACCTTGTAGTGTTTTTTGAGGACGAAAAATTCTGTATTACTTGAGGAATAAGGTTGAAAATTGATGGAGTGGGTATTTCGGATATTTTATTTAGGGACGATCGAGATTTTTTTTATTATATTTATAATTAAATTTGCTGTCATCTATTGTGGGTATTTTACGACACCTCTGGTATTGGCGTGTCTCGATGGAAATTCTTCCCAAAGTTTTTGGAGTTTTATTTAATTTAAAATGCGTGAATAATAAATAACCATTAGAACTTCAGGTGACACGTGGAGTGCTGGGAAGGACACTGATGATGAAGCCTTTTGTTCCGAGCTGGTTCCTCTTTGTATGGTCTTATGGTTTATAAAATGTCTCTTAGCTCAGTGTGTCGCTTGACATAGGCCTCCTCCAACTGCTTCCATTGCTCTCTGTCTGCCGGAACTCTTGTCCAGTACGGTCCCAGGGCCAGGCGAAGGTCATCTTCCCACCTTCTTCGTGGCCGTTTCCGTTCTCTTGCACCATCCCTTGGATACCAACGTGACCTGTTTGCCCACTTGTTCGCTCTGCACCGTAACATGTGTCCTGTCCAGCCCCATTTTAGATGGTCGATTCGGATGAGTATGTCAGGAACTTTGGATATCTGTCGTATCTCTGTTGAGGTGATTTTGTCGCTGAGCTTTATTCCCAACATACTTCTTTCCATCGAACGTTGGCACTTTGCAAGTTTTTCACGTTGGCCTTGGGTGAGCAGGTTTCGCATCCGTATGTCAGACATGGGAGGATGCATGTGTTGAACGTTTTCCGTTTAGTGGATATACTCAAGTCTTTGCTTTTCATTATTTCTTTGAGTGACCAGTACTTCTTCCAACCGCAAGCAATTCTTTTGTTAACTTCCATTTCCATCTGGTTACTGGGTGATATTATTTGTCCTAAATATACATACTCGTTGACATATTTAAGCTTTTTCCTTTCCCGTTCAATGTCCATTTCTGTGAAGTTGGTCATCAATTTAGTTTTGGTCGTGTTAATTACAAGACCTGCTTCCTTGCTTTTGTATGGCAGGGTCTCTACCATTTCTTGTAGTATCTTCGGATCGCTTTCTAGGATAATGAGATCAAATGCAAATCTTAGATGGTTGAGTCGGTTGCCATTGATGTTAAGGCCGTAATCGTCCCAATTTAGTTTTCTGAAGATACCTTCAAGCACAGCAGTGAATAGTTTTGGGAAGAGTGCCCCTTGCCTGGCTCCTCCCTTTATGGGGAATGCATCTCCGATGATTTCTAGTTTTACACGACTTTTGCTTATTTTGTAAATGCTTTTGATCATATCTATGTAGTGCCAGTCCACTCCTTGCTGTCTTAAAGTTTGCCATATATACTCATGATTGAGATTGTCAAATGCCTTTGCGTAATCTATAAAAGCTATATAAAATTTATTTTGGTCATCATTGCACTTTTCTAGAACTTGCTTTTAAGTGTGGATATGATCGATTGTACTGTAGTTCGTTCTGAAACCTGCTTGTTCTATGGGTTGGTTCACTTCGAGGGTTTGCGTGATTCTTTCCAGAATTACTTTTGCGAATACCTTGTATATGTTTGAAATCAAGCTTATTTGTCTGTAATTTCCTATATCATCTTTTCAAGGACATTGAATTATCAATAAATATAATGACAGTTGAATGAG
Source organism: Tetheella fluctuosa (assembly GCA_951216915.1). Taxonomy (NCBI): domain Eukaryota; kingdom Metazoa; phylum Arthropoda; class Insecta; order Lepidoptera; family Drepanidae; genus Tetheella; species Tetheella fluctuosa. The sequence goes on from OX578214.1 coordinate 14,651,543, forward strand.
AATAAAGAAAAGAGAATGGAAATAATGATGGCTGATAAATTTTATGATTTTAACAACAATAACATTGAGAAAAGAAAATTGAACTGCAAAAGAGCTATAATTATTGGAATATACAGATCGGAGATATTTAGGCATCTGCAAAAATTTCTTTTGCATGGAGCAAATGTTCTCATATTAAAAAAATACGTTCTTTATACCATTTTCTAAAAGGATATTGCAAAACATCACCAATTCTACCAACCCAAGCCTGTATTAGTCTAAAAACCCAAAAAAGAAGCCCAACAATAAGTGTAATTTCATACACGATTCACCCCTAAGCCATATTCGACTGTCCGTCTGTCCATTCATAATGACCGTCTTCCTACAAACATAATATGTTAATACGTAAATATAGTATAGTTTATTGTACGAGAAAAAGGTCGGACACGAGGGTTGAAATGGGATTTTCATTCGGTCTTCCTATTCACTACGAGTTTTTATGAATGTGTTAAATTTCACGGAAAAATGGTTATTTTCTGTTACGTCAGGTGTTTTTAAAAAGGTAAGTGATTTTCGGTGCAAAAAAGTGATCACTGATGGTAGCAGTAGCTTCCACGTTCATAAGTGCTTATCTAGGGTATTATGAATAAATGGCTTTCGACTTTGATGTTCCGATTAAATCGTTATATGTAATCAGTGTGAATTAGTTTTTAAATAAAGAGGTTTATAATTGTTATCATGCAGTTACAGGCATTTATTTGACTGAATCTCTCTTACATCATTTAATGTTACTTGAGATTATATTTTCTATTAAAAATAGCTCCCAGAGTACCTCTCGTTCATTACCCTTTTTAACAAAGAATTTAATTTTCGAGCATATAAAAAATAAAGCAAAAAATTTCAGCTTACAAGCATGTACTTATGTACCTATACAAAAGTTAAAATCCTTTACCAACTTGCTAAAAGTAGCAAAACTCTTATTTTTCAAGTCATTCACATTTCAAACCTATAGAAAATTTACATAAAGTAAAAACAACCGTTAGCTTTTAAAAAAATGTAAAATGAAGTGTTTTACAAAACTTCTTCGGTGTTTTGCGTTTGATTAAAATAAGCTTCAACGGCTTCTCTAGTTGTAATTTAAACCCTTTCTTCTATTAATTGAGTTTTTGTTGTCATTGTGGGTACATTTGATCGCAGATTGGTATTTTAGGGTTAATAGGTGCAGGTAGCTTTTCATGTTCTTATATGGCTTCTGTACGTGGTTTGTTTGTTGATTTAAATTGCGTTTATTGATTAGTTACTGGTAAACCATTTTGGTACCTATTAATCAGTACTATTAGATACAAATTGCAATAATAATGGAAATATTGTAGAAATTATGATGCCCATTTATAACAAGTCACAGAGTTTGTTATGAGTTGTTTTTTTTCGCGTTTTACAGATTTGGTGCCGTAGCAAAAGTGTTCTTTCGACCCTTGAAAGTTTAGCTGAAATATTAAAAATCATACTGTACATGTATAAATGTTTAAAATAAAAAACATCTATGATGTTGGGCAAAACAGTAGTACCTAAGTAATATTTTTTGTTTTGTTTTCAATGATAATTAAAATAAATTATGTTTTACACATACTACCTACCTACACTACAATCAGTTCAAGTGACTGATCATCCCTTCTAATTATTTTTCCATTGTATACCAAAAACGATTCTTTATCAGCTACGGACCCCTAAAAAAATCCGAGCACGATTATCCGCGCTTACAAGGGATCCCAACAAATGACAGGCGAAAATTTTCGCTATTTCATAGCCCAGTAGACACTACACCCTGTACCTACGTGTGAGTGTGTTTGTGTGTGTAGACACGGACCTAACAAACCGTGGATAAGTTGATAAATTAGATACAGTTTGTGCAAATCATGCAAGTAAAGTTCAGTTTTATGCCAGCTTTTTATACTAAATAGGTACCTATGACAAACTAGTTTAAATTTGAATTAAGAATACAAACACCTCCTATTCTATGTATCTAGATGGACAGTTGCGCTTCTACAGAATTGCACTCGGTAGATTGTAGATTTGATTGATAGAAATAAACATTCTACGTGCAGTTAATAAAATATATTATATTTAACATACAAAAAAACTAAACAAAATAAAATTCGGAAAACATAAACAAAAAAGACGCGTCATTTCCCTTTGCCATAAACAAAAATTTCTCGCTCCGCACGTCCGTTCTCCCCAGCGTTTCGGTAGCAACTGTCATGTAAATGACGTCACGTGACCGGAAGCAGTTTGGCGGGGGGAGGGGCTTCCGGCGGCGCTTGCGATTGGACACTTCCGTTCGGTAACAAACTGCTGTTATATATTATGCTAATCATGATTTGGCAATTTATTGGATTAGTATACGGATTAGGTAAGGGTGTTTTGCTTATAATTATTATAGCAAAGATAGGGGGATATTTTTCAAATTTCTCTTAGGCTTACAAGTAGGCAGGCGGTCCACCTGATGGTAAGTGGCTACCGTTGCCTGTGGACGTTAGCATTACCAGGGGGATGGCTAATGTGTTGCCGACCTATATAAAGTCTAGAAGGCAACTGACTCACAAGCGCGTATAATTAAAACCGTAGGTGAATTCTTGCCCGAGTTTTCTCATTTTAGTGTATTTTGAACCGTTGGGTCAAAAACTATTAAGTACAATCCCGCGGTTTCACCCGCGTTCCCGTGGGATCTTATGTTTTCCCAGGATAAAAAGTAGCCTATGTGCTATTCCAGATTATGATCTATCTCTGTTACAAGTTTTATCCAAATCCGTTCAGTAGTTTTTGCGTGAAAGAGTAACAAACAGACATTCATACTCACAAACTTTCACATTTATAATATTAGTAGGATGTAAATTATTTGTATGATATGAATTTAAATTTTAAATAGATGTTAGTGATATTCCAAAAATATCTAAAAGCAACATTTAAATATGATTGACGTCATAACATTTTTCATTCATTAAAGGTTTAATGAGACATATCGAATCGCTCCTTAAGGCGACGCCTTGAAGATTTTGGTTGCAAGGATTCCGATTTTTCTCAACAATGACTGAAGCGAACGAACTGAAATTTATTGTAAGAATTCATCATGTCTTTGACTTTATTTTGTACGTTGCATAACACTATTGGTTAACTTTTATAACACAAAATAATTAATCAAAAAGACCTCTTTAAAATAAGAGGTTCCAATTTTACCGGCATTGAGGATCGATTTCAGGTTCCAAAATTTCTACATATATTAATTGAAACTGATATTATAAATTGTACTTAGGTTTTATGAAATATATTTGTAGTTTTTAAATTAAACAATAAAAACCATTTTGTCGCATACGCCCGTTCCGTTTACGCGGGTTTTCTATGAGAGGTCGCTATAGTAGGGAGCGGTTGAATTTCATATTTTAAAGCTAAACGCGGTGTCACCTTAAAGTATGTTATCTCTTAACACTTGGGCCACTCACCAAACACTGCAATATCAACACCGAACAAGTATAATCGAGCATTCTACGTCAATTAGCATTATTAATTATATGAAAAACATGTTGAAATAATATAATATGTACAACGTAAATCGTCTGAAAATGTTTCAACAATTGTTCGAAAAAAATTTGCATAACAATTAATACAGTTTAACTAAAAACTTTATAATAATATACAAATATACAACTTGGGCGTTGCGAAACAATGAACTAATTTATGAAACATGTACAATGTACATAATGTTATATTGTGCGTATGCGACTACAGTTGTTAAAATAATGGCATATGTAATGTAATGCTTGTCACAAATTAGTTTTCCGCTGGTTTCGCCATAGAAAAATATAATAGCTTTCTGTGACAATGGCTGGCGATATGTTGCCGTAATATTAGCACGTTTATTGGTAACTAGAAACCATTTAGGGCGTCATTATTTATAGCCTAGGACATTTCTTTACACTATCATAAACTAAGGTAAAAAGCATTGTTGTAAAAAAATTAAATTAGTCATAGAGACGACTGATGGGGACGAGAGGTTTTAGAGACGCTCAGTGGTAGTGACGTCATGAGTTCGAATTTTGAAATGAGCTTGAGCTTTCGGTGATGTAAAACATCGCGAGGAAACCAGGTAGTACCCGTCTGACTGGCAACTACCCTAAAGTTGATGAATCTGTCGCCGAACACCTACTGGTGTGATCCTGCAGCACACACAAAAGCCAGTTTCTTTCTTTATTTCTTTCATTATCTATAAAAACGGCAAAAAAATCATGTCTGTTGTATTGGAGCCGCCTTAAATATTTATTACCCGACTGTTTTATTCTATTTTTTAAGGTTCCGTACCCAAAGGGTAAAAACGGGACCCTATTACTAAGACTTCGCTGTCTGTCCGTCCGTCTGTCTGTTTCCAGGCTGTATCTCAAGAACCGCGATAGCTAGACAGTTGAAATTTTCCCAAATTATGTATTTCTGTTGCCGCTACAACAACAAATGCTAAAAACAAAATAAAATAAATATTTAAGGGGGGCTCCCATACATATGTATGGGCGCTGATACAATTTAGAGGTCTAGCTTAATTGGCACAAACCTCAAAAAGGTAAAAAAATAAAATTGTGCATTTCCCGTGATGGACGAACGATGGTAGTTGTACGGAACCCTCGGTGCGCGAGTCCAACTCGCACTTGGCCGGTTTTATTTAGTATTTGTTGTTATAGCGGCCAAAATTTCAACTGTCTAACTATTTCGGTTGACGAGATACAGCGTGGAACGGATGGACAGCAGAGTCTTAGTAATAGTGTCCCGTTTTACCCTCTGGGTACGGAACCATAAAAATAACAAAAACGTAATTAAAGTAACTGTCAGAATTACTCCAACTGCACACATAGGTATTTCAACCTACAATGGCAGAGCGCCATGACTGCTATCTTCCACTGCGTGTGTATGAAAGTGATCCTATTTATCAATCTATTAGAAATCTGTGTTTAACTGCAATTGGGAGATCCGTACAAATCCGCCATCCAGGTGAACTGAAGTTGCTGGGAGAAGCTGAATGCAAAGAGCCTCCATAGAAAATTTTATTAGACGTAGAATTAGAAAATAATCAAGATTGAAGAGAGATATTTGAAAATTTTCACAAATCCTTTTGTTACTGATTTCTTAAGTAGCAAGTTGTTATTTATAATACAAAGTGACTTTGGAAACTCCATCAGTCATTCAATTACCCAACTCATTATAAAAGGCTCCAAATACTTTCCAATAGTCTATTGTAATGTCTAAATGTCAAAGATCTATGTATAGTGATGTCACCTTTTAATTTTGTAATTCACTTCATATCAATTTGTGCTTGTTGTAATAAATAAATAATAGCTCCAAATAACCGGAAAATGGAAACTGCTAAAGCAAATATTCCTGGACTCTAATAAAGTTTTTAGTACACAGGGTTTACTTTATTACTTTGTATAGGCTTGTGTTTGACCACAATCTCAGTATGGTAAGTGATGGTGTTCGAAGATGGTAAGTACGTGCAGCTGCTGGACCACACCAACAAGTGATAGACGACAGATATTCAACTAAATCCTAAATAATATCTAGCTTTAGGACAAAAAATACTCTATTACACAAGTCAGTGTTGTTTAATCTATTAATTTGCAAATAGCGACAACGCTGGCAACTTTAGTTTAAAAACTGGTAAAAAAGAGCTTGAAATCTATTTCACTAATGTCCCGCTCGCTCGATCCATTACTTTATCTTGAACCAAGATTTCAATGTTAACTGTGTAATGCCTTTGAGCTTTATGTGAAGGAAAACATCGTGATGAAACCATATCACGATGGTAAGGTACTTTGTAGTAACCGTTTGATTGGCTATCACCCATTGCCAGACTGCTACTTGTGTTATGGCAGCTACACTTGAAATCCAATACTTTCTAGGCTTTCTGTTCTAAAAAATGGTCATGGTCTTGGTCTTTTAATGGTCAAAAAATCTAAATTACAGACTTCACCAGCAACATACGCCTAAATAAGACATGCTCAGCTTACAATTAGCTATACGTCATTTAGTTTGCTGTCAACTTTTCACGGTGATCAAGCAACAATAGACCCAAGACATCTTGACTTACATTTGACTTTTCTATGATAATTTTCAACGATATAATTGCTAGTTTCTTTGTGCTTTAACAGCTTCTTGTTGGGCTTAAGGAGGAAGTAGGTAATAATGTGACGGTGGTAAGGGGATTGAATCAAAGTGGTTAAGTGGTTTTGTTACTATTTTATGTAACTAAGTGATTGTTGTATTTATAGTTTTAGTATAGAGAAATATATCATGTAAATTGTTAAATATAAAATAGAACACGTTTACTTCCACAAAATAAATAGAAGTGGTTAAGGTGAATGGTTCCCATTTCGAATTTTAACGGATTTTTATCGCATAACAGGTATGGATTATTGTATAGCTTAATTATACTTTTAAAACTAAGGAACCAATGTATAGTTCTAAAACGTTCTGAATGCTTAATTTATACGCTACAGGCGCAAATTACAAAATTACGTCAATAATACATTAAAAAAGCAAGAAATACTTACAAATAATTCAAAATGGGTCAAATATTTTTAATCTCAGTGATAAACAGTAGTGCAACTAGGCTGTCCCCTTTACATTATTGAAGGAATAACAAACACTTTTAAATTACAGCTGTATTGTCTAACTACATAATGATATGCACCTGTGTCAACGTGGACAGGTTAGCTGGTACAGTCGACTACATCCTAACTAGCTGGAATATTTTATTATCTATATATACTAGCATCCGTCCCGCAGTTTCACTCACGTTCCCGAGGGATCTTATGTTTTCCCGGAAAAAAACGGCCTGCCTCGATAAATTGGCTATCCAACACTAAAATATTTTAATAAAAGGAGAAGAGAGTTCTCTCTACTTATATTAAAGCTAGTTTATGAGTTTATATCCCAAGAAAAAATGGCCAAATAGTTTCTAGGACGTACTATCACCACTACGAATATATCGGTATTTATTATTAAATTAGTTTACATCATTTTTTTTCAAGAAAACTGCTCCTCCGTTTTTCGAATCCACAAGTTGATCCTGATCTAGACTTTATCTTAAAGATAAGTAATCTCATGGCGTTTTACTATTCTTTAATTTTTAGTCCCCGCTATAAAAAAATATATAAAAATTCTTTAAAAAAATCATCGAGACTGTACTAATCAAAAACAAACAATGTATTGTATTGTGAATTCATACAGTCAGTTTGTTCAATACAGCGTGACAATAGCTATCTATACTGAATACACGAATCTTGTTGGACATACACGCGTGGAATCCCTTCTGCAAACAATGTTTTTGTTCCGACAACTTACGAGCGACCGACGTTGTGTTCTATATTTTATAGCTGTTAGCAATAATTAACTAGGTATCTTGTTATGCAGGTCATGAATTTTTTTTTTAATTTACAACGATCTTTTGTAACTCAGCCATTTATACAATGGATCCATACCTATAAGTAAGAAGCTAGTAGAAGGAGGTTTTAAAATGCATGAAATTTTATTATAATTTAATATAGTACAAATGATGAAAAAACAGGAGAAAGAAAAGCTTAATAATAATTGTAATGAAATGTATATTTAATATTATCAGAAATAAAGGGTAGCTATTTAATTTGTATTTATATTAGTTTGTTTTAGTTATTTAAATTATGAGTAAAAAATCAGAATATTTAAAATAAAATAATATTATATCATTCAGCAATGTCTTTGATCTCTTGTCAATAAAGATTATTACATTTGGTCGTAAAACAGAATAAAAATCATTAGACCCAATTTACATTTTGGCATAACCTCATTATATATATACAATTGGGTAAGTTGTGTCAACCAGCTGACCGCCAAATTGATAATTAACCATAAAACGTCAAACCTATCAATTTTGGTAAAATTACCCATCGCCGATTGGTGGTGGGCGGTGTCGGCGCGTGTGGACTTGCCCTTACGACCAACCCCTAGTCGTAAGTGTGTCCCCAGCTTTACTCGGCACGTGTGCGTCGCGTGTGTAATAGCCCTTTTTATAGGGCTTTTAGGCTACATTTATAAGTTCATGTATTTTTACGTAGTATTCCTTGGAGTAGAAATTATTTTGTATTTCCGATTTGTTACATTCTTTTTCATGAATTATGTTTTCTAAAAATATTCCTAAAGAATGGAGATATTAAGGTTTCAATAAGGTTGAAGAATGGCCATAAACTTATTTTTCCTTTTAACATAAAAAAATAAGAAATACCTTTATTAGATGTTTTATAAATTAAATGGTCATTTTCATAAAAGTAGTGTAGGTACTTACTTAATACTATTTTTGATCAATTTCGTCACAAAATTCATGGCTATCGATTCTAGTTCTACTAGTAATACTATGCAAACAAATTTCTGGAATATTAATAAAATATAAAAAAAAAAACTTTAGACTAAGTACCGGATGGACAATATAAACGACTTTTAATAGGTAAAGATTAGTCACCAAAACATAAAATCATTTTAAACACTCAAATGTACTTACAATTATTCACCCCAATGTTATTTCGTACATAAATTCAAAGCGGCAATTAACTTAAAAGCCATGTCAGAACGTGGTGTGTCACAACCCTTAACTAAGGGCCGTGACACACGTGCCGACTCCGCCTACGTTTAGTTCGCAACCGCAGTGTTCATGGGACGAGTAATAAATCAAGAAAATTTCGCTTGTTTTGAAAATATTAGAGACAATGATAGTTCTGTGGTTGTAACGACAGACACAACAGTGAAGGCTTTCTTGAAAAGAAAACTGTGAGGCCGGCTCACTTGACTGGCTTTCATCAAATGTTCTGACAGTTTCACTTAAGAGATAGTTTAAGCGATTTTTTATAGGCCTACTAGCTTCCGCCCGCGGTTTCACCCACGTTTCCTAGGGATCTTGTGTTTTCCCGGGATAAAAAGTAGCCTATGTTCTTTTCGATACCATAGGCTACCAGCGTACCAAATTTCATCACAATCGGTTCAGCGGCTTAGGCGTGAAATGGTAACAAACAAACAAACTCACTTTCGCATTTATAATATTACATTAAGTTAGGATTTGGATTTTTGACCGCAATATCACCACGGTAAGTGATGATGTGTCCAAAAGTAGTAAGCATACAAAAACTAATAATTATTTTATGAAGCAACACTGATACCTGACACTCCAAAATATTTCGTATTTAGCACAGAATATTTCAGTGCTACCGAGATGAAAATCCGGGTATTTATTGTAAACCGAGTTCGAAACTGGTATATTTAAAGACAAATTAATAAAATATTTCAATACGAACCTTAAAAAATTCAATAACACCCTTTAAAGCTTGATCTTTCAATAATTTAAATCTCATGTCAATGGCGAACCACCGAGGGATATTTTGACGCACCCTCCACCCCAAACTATTCCCATTGTCACTTTTACATTGACAGTGAAAACTGTCAAAAGCAGCCAAGACTGTTTAAACTGTGCGTTCCATTCTCGCTTTTCATAAAATCTTTTGTTGAAACGTGGCGGGTGCAAGCTCTTATGTCGCTACATGTGTAATACGCTTTATTTTAGTTTATTTACTATCGGCACGTTTCTCGGAAAATCTTTTTGGGAATTGAATTTACCTCATTGTATTTTCTTTTTTTGCTTTACTTTTAACAATGTACCTGTCTATTTTTAAATTACGAACCGTTTTCAGAAGTACAATCACTTTATATTTACGTCCACATTGAAAAAAATAAGTAAAACAATCTGCAGTCGAATCTTATACATAGTATACTATAATTAAAGTACATAAAGCGAAAAATGGTCTGACCGTTACGCTGCGTCTAATTTTTATTATGAAATAAATATTTTTTTCAAATAGTTTACGTGTAAAAATTTACGTCTGACGATGTTTTATTTTAAGAGTCACGAGAAAAAATCGTGACTGTAGGCGTACTTTTTGTTGTAACTTGTATCAAGACGGTGACCTGCTCTATGCTGCGTTTATACATACAAGTTGAAGAGAATTTAGCTACATTTTATAAGTAAGCAAGTTTGGGAAGAAAATAATTTTCGATTTGTAATTGGGCCATTAGATAAAGTACACTGAAATATCAGTGATAGGTACCTTCATCCACATGAGAGGTATGAAAACCAGATAACTGATAAACTATAGGTACATACATGTACTTTCAATAAATCAAACTCAGTTAGGTACAGTCGACGTCAAAGATATATTTACAATTGAAAGTTACAAAAAGATCTTTACATTAAAATAAGTTGCCATGTAATGTGACAAGTACTTGTTTACGTGATATATTACAGTTTTATATTTTCACTCAATGTGCCCAAAATATGTTTACACTATTTAATCCATGGAATTTGCCACTTTTTCTGACTTATATTCGTTTACATAACAAGTTACAGAATAATATTTACACTCAATGTGTCAAACGTGATACACGTCAAGAGCAACATTTCTGTTTTTACGTTTCATGATGCATAAAAACTTTAACGCATTCTGCTACAAAAACATATTTACATACATATTTACAAATTTCTTTATAATTCATCTATTTCGTTCTGGCCTACCTTTTATTTAAGAAACCTCCTTGCTATAATTTTCTTTAGCTTCTTAGGTACTTATTTTTAATAATTCATATTAAGAATATTCCATTCTATTTATGATATTTCTAGAAGTGTTTTATCTTTTCGAGCGTCATTGATGCATTGCGAGTGTCATTGTAAAGATAAATTTCATAAACAATATTAAATAAAATGTTTCGCATAGACGACCATACAAAGCACAAAATAATTACCATGCGTGAATATGGAGCTACGGTTACGGATATATCGGAAGAACTGGGGATTTCGGTAAGTAAACCTTCAAATGACGGTAATAAATATGGCCTTACGTCATAACATATTAAATTTTATGAGAAATATTAAATAGTGAATCTCATCACTCTCATCTTGTTTCAGCGACCAACGGTGTATCTGTGGATCAACAGATGGGGCAACGAGGGAACAGTGAAATGTCACTCATCTAAGGGCCGAAATAAAAAACCTCTGAATACACTGACAGGGCTTTATAGAAAGTGTGATGGTCCAGCGATTCATAAGCGTACCTACATATGCACAACAATTAAATGTTAGTGCTAATACAATCAGAAGACGATTAAAGAGTGCAGGACTTCGTCGTAGAATCCCTGCGAGGAAACCGCAACTAACTGACCGGCACAAAGGTTTGCGGTTGAATTTTGCCAATAAATATCAATATTTCGACTTTGAAGACGCGGTTTTTATCGACGAAAAGGTCTTCACAACACGCCAAGATGGACGCGTGTCCCTATATCGCTAAACACGCGTTACGACGAACAAAATGTCTTGGTCGATAGAAGAAGTGGACGTCTGTCAATTGGTTTTTGGGGGTGGATTTCGAGTTCGGGTCCAGGTGAACTTGTGGAAATCACAACACGAATGAATGCCAACAATTATTTAGAAATCCTCAGAGATGTCTTACTACCAACACTTAAAGCTTCATTTGGTGATAAAAAATATATTTGGTACAGGACAACTCATCGGTCCATATTTCCCGTATAGTCCAAGCATGGATCAATGAACAAGATAGCATAGAACTGATAAAGTTGTCACCAAAATCCCCGGACATGAATGTTATTGAAAACATGTGGGGTCTTATGGTCCAAAACTGGGACTCTTCGAAGGTAAAGACCAAACAAAATTTAAGAGAACATGTACACGAGCTGTGGGAATACTATCGCGGTATTGACTACTGCGAAAATTTAGTCCGCTCTATGGGCCAACGCTTACAAGACGTGCAGGATGCTTTTGGCGGCTACACACGATTTTAAAATGTTTAAACATTAAGATATTCACACGTTGTATGATTATTTATATAAGAAGTATTTTTTTTAATAGAACTAGTATAGCACTTTTTTTAAAATTAAAACACCTAACTGTACTCATAAGTCTTTTAATCAAAAGGTATAGTAGAAACGAAAGTAGGTATGTCAGCTTTTGATCAACATAACAATAAAGCCACGTTCAAGAATAAAAGCCCCCTAAAGCTAAAAAGCACAACTTTAGGGCCAATTTTTATTCCTCAGATAGACATTTATCCAACAGATACCCATGACCATGACAATCCATACAGTTAGTCATCGAATCGCGCTTATCTTACGTAAGGAAGTTCGGCCTTAAATTCACTTTTATTTAAACTTAGTATTCTTCAGTATCTATGCATTTACAAAATAACCGGCCAAGGGCGAGTCGGATTCGTACATTAAGGGTTCCGAACAATTTTCAAAAAATCACATTTGTTGTACAAATAAACAGCTCGACTTAAATATTTATTTTATTCTGATTTTAGTATTTGTTATTGAACTTAGGGGCACAGAAATACATCGCCTGAAAGTTTTAATAGCCTAGTTATAACTGTTCGTGAGATAGGTACAGCCTGGTGAGAGACAGACAGACGAACGGACACTAGAGGTTTAGTAATTGGGTCTGTTTTAACCTCTGGGTACGGAACTCTGAAAATCAAAAATACTGAAAATGGTTTAAATGTAAACATCGGAATTAAAGACTCGACATAGCATTGATAGCGTCATCTAAACGAACGAGACCACGAAAACGAGACAAACAGACCATTTGACAGTATGGTACTCTTTTCGACGATTGTCAATATTTTAGACTGCTGCTTTCAATTGTTTGTAAAGGTATTTATTTACCAGGAAATATAAAACTGTTTATGTATGGTTGATTGTAAATATTAAAATTGAGCTTTACATGCAATTTAATTTGGTACATTAAGAGTAAATATTATTATGTAACTTGTCATGTAAACGAATATAAGTCAGAAAAAGTGGCAAATTCCATGGATTAAATAGTGTATATATGTTTTGGGCACATTGAGTGAAAATATAAAACTGTAATATATCATGTAAACAAGCACTTGTCACATTACATGGCAACTTATTTTAATGTAAAGATCTTTTTGTAACTTTCAATTGTAAATATATCTTTGACGTCGACTGTACCAGCATCAGCACCAATGGCAAAAAATGATTTTTATAATTGATTTTCTAAATGTAGTGATTTATATAAGTAAAAATACATATTTAAGCATTTTAGCCTAGGACAGACTACAGATCACAAAATAAACTGTCACTAATACCTAATAATCACACTACTAAGTCCGCCACTTGCCCAACAACACAGTTTGAACGGACCATCACAATTGTGTAATTCGAATACGGCTAGCGGATTCGATGACATCAACTGAATAGGTTGATAACGTCCAATACAACTGGGCCCTTTTGTACTGTGGGCCTATTTTTGTTCAACTATTTGTATTGAAACGTGGCTACAGTTTCGTATGCGTATAACGGAATAATTTAGGTTTAATGTTTTTGCTTGTTATCGGATGGGCAATCAAAATTGAATTTGTTTTAGTTTGTTAAATGTTTTTTCAGGGCTAGGTACATTATTTTCTTCATCTTAGATTTTAAATGTACTATATTATATACCTCTTTGACTTGATAATCTAACAAAAAATGCTTTTGCATTTTATAGGTTCGAATAGTTTTGAATGATAATAATGAAAAGCACCACGTTGGGCTGATGATCATTAACTTTACGTCTATGGCTAAACAAAAAGATACTCAGAAATTTACATAAATTTGAATCGTCTATCATTTGGTAAACACCGGCCATAAACAAGTGCTTTATTTCATGTTTTTTTAAACTTTAATTGCATAAATGCTGATTAAGGAACAAACATTAACAACCAACGTATGAAGACCTATATTTTAAAAGATGACAATCTTAAAGTAAACACTGATATCGGCCAGTCTAATCGGTATCGGTGTCATTTAAATCGTGCCCACAATAACCATCGGTTTTACAATGCATAATGACAGCACCGAACAAAATGGCCGACATGTTGTTATGTCACATTGATAGTGGAAGATTAATTCAAATTTCAAAATTTGCGACGGATTTATCTGGTATTTAATATCTAATAATCAGGAATAAAAATATCTGTTTCGTTTATACAGCGTTTTAAAAGTTTTGTTGCGTTTTTTAAGCAATTAATTCAAAGCGGAAATCTCATGAAAAAAATAAAAGAAATACGAAAACAAACTTCCTTCTTGTATTATCTAAAGAGAAGTAAATAAAAACATTAGACCTTATATAAGCCTGTAAATAAGTTTAGTTGATCAGACACTGTTATTGTTCATTCTTTTCTAAGCATAAATTGAAATTTTCATGGACAAAATAGCCCGCGAAATTTCCTAGAATCTTACTTTTAAATCGACAATAGACAGTCACAGTTATCATAATTTCCTCTAAAAGTCAAGGCCAATAACCTTCAAATCATCGACATTGTATTCTTGACCCTAGAATTATAAACGCCTTGCTTTTTTCCATTATTACATAGTATCCTAAAAACTGTTGAACGTGAGAAATAAATCACTATTGCTGCGGAGTATACCTAGATTTTCTTGTTTCAAATCTTCAGGATTGTTATATCTGGCTTTTTGTATTCTAAGAAATGGTACTGACATCTCGGACAATCACTTATTTTTCCAATAAGAGCTTGAATGTTTTTTTTACCCGCGACGGAACGAAGACTGTATATGCTTTTGGGGTGAGAGGATGTTTGTGCAAATGCATGTTGCCATTTTTCTCCAAAACTGCTGGTTCGATTTTGATGCAATTTTCAGTTATGGGTTCGGGTTTAATTGGTGCATAATCTTAGATAGGTGTTATGGTGTTAATTCGCCAGGGGGCACTGTAATCAATATTTTTCTTCTTGATTTTTTGTACCTATATAAACTGCTGAAGGCCTGTGACAGGTTTGTAATACATTGGTGATGGGTCTTAGATAGATGTTACGGTGCTAACTCGCCAGAGGGCGCTGATATAATATTTTTTTTCTTGCATTTTGTTTTCAATTATCTCTAAAACGGTTTGATCGATTTCGATACGGTTTCCTGTGAAAGGTTTGTAATTCATCAGCGATGGTTCTTAAATATGTGTTATAGTGCTAACTCGCCAGAGGGCGCTGTAATAAATATTGTTCTTCTTGTATTTGTAGGTACATATATAAATTGGAGCAAACAGTACGGGGCTAAATTAAGGGAGTTTTATGAGTTTGTGACTAATTGAAATTGCGTTGGGTACCTACCTATGTTAATAAATGTAGTCTCTAGTTGATATAAATTGCTGTATCTCTACGACACATAATAACTTTTCTATACTGCTATATATTAATTGAAATCGGGAACAGATATGGTAATGGCAGCACCCGACGGATTTTCTTAAATATATCATTATGTTAATATGCAGGTGAATATGTGCAGTAGTACATCTATAATTGATAATTGCTGTCGGGGGTCTGCTGAAAATTTTATTTAATCCTTATTCGATTACAACTTTTATTTGATTACAATTTTTACAGCCGTCGTGAGTTTTTCAAAAATTTTAATTTGAATTTTTTGTTCGCTAAAATTACTGTGAAATCAAGTTCGTAAAATGTACCTACTAAGTATCATCTTTTGTTTTATTTGATAGCTGTCTTAAACGTTTAATAATAAGAGAGTACGGTTCACACCGCGTTTGATACACTCAATTTATCGGCAGCTACCTAAAAAGTATCTCAAATACCTATTTTCAAGCTACGTAAGTAAGGCCATTGTTGCAAAGATGCTTGCGTATCGGTTTTCTACAGAATATTTTGAAAAGTGTACACAGGAATCATTCATGATTCCACCACCCACAAAACGCTATGAAAAGTTTCACCCGTATGTCGTCGACATACTATACAATATCTAGACGATGAAGTGAAAAAGAAGCTTGCTTCCGGGATCTGCGTTTTTTTTTTTTTTTTTTACTTTGTATAGGCATGTGTTTGACCACAATCTCACTATGGTAGGTGATGATGTGGCCGAAGGTGGTAAGCACACAAAGATTACAAGATTCAAGATTACAGCCTGGTGACCTTCAAAGAGTGAATATGTTTTATCAGGCAAGTTCCACCCTCGGCTTTGTCATCATCATTTATGGGTACACTTGCTGTCAAACGCAAACCCTTAAAAAAACTCCCAGGAGACGTTTGATGTTCAGTAGCTGATGTTTTCATGCTAAAAACAAATCACTGCTTTAAAAATCTAATGAGGTTGTTTCACCATATAAGAAAAACACGTACCAGCTCTTAACGCATCCATGGGCACACTCGGGTACGGTATTGAGTAAGGATATCCCTCCTTCCTCAGGGTCTTGGGCTTCCTCCGAGGTCGGTACTTGTAATCGGGGTGTTCTTTCATGTGCATGGCTCGGAGGCGTTTGGCTTCATCGATGAAAGGCCGCTTCTCGTCTTCTGTCAGTAGCTTCCATTCAGCACCTGGGGAAATAGTTGAAGTTAGTTAAATAGATCATTATAATTGTGATGATGATAGATGCCACGCTGATACTCAATGGTTTGAATTCTACATCGAACTTGAGTTAAGAAAGATATGAACATCTTAACGGTTATAGTTTTGCATGACTATTCTACTGGAATGTTACAGAGCTCTGGATAAAAGACGAGTGGAGAAAATACTAGGTAGACCACTGGCTTGATGGTTAGACGCTATAGAGAAGGCAATAGTTACGATTGGCACAGGACCAAAACCTATGACGTGATAAGGAAGTCTATGCTCAAGAATGGACTGATTAAATTGTCTGTCATTCAGATTGGATGACTCTTGTAAATCTATGATTATCGTGCTCAAACTAATGCGCAGACAAATAAAAGCGATTTTATGATTAAATTATATAATTATGTAGCTCATTCAACAAACACAAACATAGTAAAAGAAGTACAATTCGATATAATGTTTAAATTGCAAGTTCTGAAACCATTATCATTTTGTTGAGAGTTGAGTTATAAAAATAACTGTCGGTGGAACCCATTTGCATTGCTATAATTATACGATAATCATTGCACCTACTTAGCAGCTATGTCATTTTGTCCTTGAAGAACTGCCTTAAAGTAATTTGCATTAGAACAATAGAAAGACTACAATAAACACACTCCTTTCGAATGAGTACCTTCTTAGCAAATATAGCTACAGTAATGAGACTTGAGGTTATTAACGATGTGTCTGTCCGTCTGTACGTAGTACGTAGAACAGCCACTATTACCACAGTACAGAAACAAAATCAGAAAAGTAATTTGCCCTAACCATCCTTCATTGCATAGACAATGGCATTGAATCGATACAATATAATCGAAGGCACGAACGACCTGTCTCCCAGCTCGATTCAAGAGACCAACCCTTTGTCTCCCCCCATTTATAGAAGGTTGTATTCATCCACCGTGGAGGGGCGCCACCGTCCATTGAAACAGACAAGACAATCCCAATTCAGGCGGGTATAAAAGCGAAAACAATGTCGCTAACATAGAAAGGAACAATCCAGCTCAGAGGACCATCGGTTGTCTTGCTTGCTCCCCAGTGGAGTCCCGCTAGAGTGAGCGGGACAGGAACAACAATGGCGGAAAGCGCCGCCTAATGACGAATTTGCGCTTTTCATTCCGCAACAGAAGTTTTTCCCGGTTCCTCATTATTCTGTCGATACTTTGGGGTGGGTATTCCTCTTTTGTCGGTCGGGATGATAGGATCGTGTGCTTAGCGACATAATAGGTATAACAGAATGTCTTGTGATGCGATAGTTAATGATTTTTTCGATTAACTCCAAATCCTTCAGTCTCGGTATATTTGGATCCATTCTATTTAAATTTACGTCATGTTATAAAGGTCAATTAACTCAGTAGTTTAACAAACAAATACAAACATGATTGATATGAATATATTGTGATTGAGTAATGCCATTCAAAGTTGATTTAATCAATCACATCGTTTGAACATTGTTTTGAGGGCGTCATTATTTGTAGAAGGTATCTAAACCTAAGTACTTAGTCAAGAAAGCTTACATTAAGTATTTTGCTGCTTAAGCCCTTGTTATTAAGTGAAAACATTAATCTGTACTTCCAAAGTATAAACTTGAATCCTACTGTAGACAACGTCAAAAACAAACATGCTCATTTCAAAGCAACAATACACTAAAGAACAAACGGCTTGCAAATATTGGCCGCTTTTCAGCAATGGCAACATACGGCTGTCAGTTTAAATAATGTTTTAAGTGTAGCAACATCGTTGTGTGCGACAGTGACACAATGTGTTCTGTGTCTTGTCCAAGAATAAGACGTCTGTGGCTAAGAACTTTTTCTCTGCAACATATTGTTTGTTGAAACAATACATTATAATTGTAATGTAAATATACATCATGTTAATGTGACATTGAATGTATGTAATATAAATTGCTAACGCCTGTTTTGTTCTGTCTCAAGTACAGCAGGTACTGGGTTATGTTACACATACATTATTAATGTTGCTGCGGGTACTATGTTTTAATCTTTCCTTTGATGCATTATTGAGTTCTTCAATTTTATGTTTTGTTTATTTTCTTTGTCTTCAATTTAAGAAGCATTATGTTCTAAGGCTTTAATCTCATCGTTACGAACATAAGCTGCTGCAGTTCAGGAGTATAAGAGTAGTACTTCAGATAAAGTGAGTAAAAAATAATAAATGATGTTTCAAACGCTTCGATGATCACATTTCGTGCATCGTCGCTACTCGTGAATTTTTCCCCTCTGCCGGTTGTTAGTACTTCAGTTATAATAATATGTTCTTTTAATGAAATACTTATTGTTTCCCGCTATTTCACTTGCATTTCCGGGATAAAAAATACCCTATGACCTATTCCAGAACCTAACGATATACCAAGTTTCATAAAAATCTCTTCAGCCAATACGGAGCTGAGTGAACTAGTAAGAATAGTTTCGAACCCGCAGTTTTATAGGGGATCTAATGTTCTTCTAAGATAAACAAAAACCTTCTAACCTTCTTCTTTATCAAAGTATCTATTAATATTAGAAGCCATCCTACAAAACAGCGGCCGCCATCTTTTGATATGACCGGAAGCTACACAACATTCTTTGTGAAAATCAACAATAGCATTAACAATAAAGGACACGTGTCGATACATTAAAGTGTTACCAACTCAACAATAATTATTTCCTCCGACCACCAGTTCATTAGTGTAAGACAATGCAGCCTGTTGCAACACTGAACAATTGGTCTTCCGGTACGTACTTGTGCTATTATTAATGATATAGCTATTATAGATTTTATAGTAGAGTCTATCTTAGGTACACTTGTACTATGAAATATGGACAAGGTTTCAGCTTTATTTCATCAGCTTTCTAGAGGTTTTCTATTTTCTAAATCATGTGGACGACAAATTTCATGGCAATTGGTTTAGTGGTCAAGACAAATATATGTAGTTTAAGAGATACAAGAGATTGTGTCGATAATCAAATCTGATGATTTAAAAAAGAATATAGAAAAAACTAATAATGTAAAATGCTATGATACTCAATGATCATTAATATCATATAGGAAGAAACTATCAATATACATTAGTTATTGATTTAACAACAATTGAAAAATTTTTTGGAAAGCGCGCAATCGGTCGTCATAGATCAACAATCTTAAATATTTGGGTAGGAATAGGCATAATTGTGAAAGTATCAAAATTATCTAATGATTCTCAAATCAATAGAGAATATAGAGATAGGTTTATTCACAGTTGTGGATGTGTTAACAGCTTTATGTAACAGGCTGTTGGTGACATAAAAGGAAAGAATTACAAACTTGACATAAATTTTACAGCTATTGTTTCATGCTTCCAAAAAGTATTATAACATTAAGTAATTTATTGTTTCCAAAAAGAGATGAAAGGACAAAAATCTTTACAAAGCTTCTGTCAAAGTTGAGTTTCAATAAAACAAAAAATACAATACAGTTAGGTATAAGACCTTTAAATGTAATAGATATACTAAAAAGAAAAAGTTTCGGGCAACATTATGCTTTATCGTTGTGGAATTAAATTTAAAGAAAATGTTTGAGATCAAGATAGCGAGCATTTTAACAGGCACAAAGTTTTTGTTTCAACTTGTCTAGTAAGTAATTGTCTTTTTATTGCAATACTATTAAGAGTTGACATGATCGTGACTTAATTTACTGATGACTTGTTAAATCAACTGACGGCTGGGAGCTTAACTTGAAATATTGCACAAAGACTATTGAAGAAATGTCGATTGACAATGTTTAAGAGAATGATCTTCTACTTAGTGCGTTGTATTGTCGTCAACAATCGCAAAAACAACAAACAACAAAAAACAACAGAGAACGTAACACACACGTTAGGTACAATACGGGCACCAACAAAGGACTTTCCTCTCTACGTTGTATTAAAGGGGGTATTGTATTCAGAATCGGACGAAAATGCTCTTCATTACTCTGAAAGCTTGTGTGCTATGCGACAATGGTGAAAAGGGGGAAGTGCCCCCCTAGTGGTATGGAGGGGGCGTGGGGGGGTTTTACAAAGACGCATGGCGAAGGAACGCCCGCCACCCTTTCGTCCGTAAAATTGAAATGGTAAGAAATGTTATTTAGGTCATGATTTTTATTAAATGTTAATAGATATTTTTCAATTCTTGATGGGGACTTATAAATAAGAGCAGCTGTGTTTATGGTGAATCATTGCAGTTTACGACTATTTTAAGCTTACATTATTAAATTTTAAATATTTATTGACTCAATTTTTACTGCTATTTTTTTCATGCTACTGCTTTCATTTAGATAAAACAAAAGCAGCTACATAATTTAAGATAACATCTCCATTTCTATTTAAATTTTTGTTAAGTGCATTCGTTTCAGATTATTAAATACCACTTTTGATGCAAAAAAATATAGTATAATTGTTACAGTTGGTAATAAATTAAATGCAAACTGTAATATTTCTTATCGCGGTGAACTTGAAACGGAGAAAAATATTATTAAGATAAAAGATAGGACATCAGACGCGTGTTGGGTAGATAAACTAAAAGGAAACATTAATCTCACATAAAAAAAAACTTTGGAATGTTCTAATTACAAGGTACCCCATTATTTATACATATAAAAAGAGTTGTCCTGACTGACTGACTAATCTATCAATACACAACCTAAATCACTGGGGTTACTGTACACAGGTTCTTTAAATAACTTAGGCATACACTGAGGAATGTTTTTTTCAAAATGTAGAACTTTGAATTCCCCTGATGTGGGAAAACAGGGGATTGCGTAGATACCAGTAACTTCAGTAGCTTTGAATTCTACATGTGCCGTCTTAAGGCGTAAACTGAATAAATGGCTTCTACTTCGAAACAGTATCTATAAAACGGGGAATCTCTTATAAGAATAATTGTCGATCATAATAATTATGGGGTCTATGAATAGTGACGTATTATTTTTTTGACCTACCTAATGGATCTCAGATTAAACAAATAATTATGAGGTAAATGACCACATACAGCCATAAAGTTTTGAAGAATCACAATAAAAGCTCTCTGGTTCTGGTAACTTCCTCAGAGACATAATTCATGAATGTAACGAGGAAAAAGGAAAAAAAAAACAATTATAAAACGTAGGTATTCAAAAAGTAAGTAATTAAATAACGCAACACAATCCCTTTTCAGTGGCAACAAACGTAACAATAAAGGGAACAAGCTGTATTTTTGTTGCGTGCCCCAGACGGCCTGCGACATAGCGATAAGGGATGACTCTACCTCCATTATATTCTGTTGATATGATAGTGGGTGACTTTTAATTATGTATTTGAATTAGACTCAGTTTGGTATTACTTGTGGAAGACAAAAAAATGAGATGAAAACGTAGCGTGAATCGTAGATCTTTTCAATAAAGTATTTTTCTTGTTTAGTTAAATAAAAAAAAGCATCAATAAAAAATCTACTTACGGTAATTTAAATTAAACTAACATATGTTTACGAAATGCAAATGGAACCTTTGATGTCACCCTACATAGAGTTCTGTGACCTTACGTCTATAAATAATACCAAATAGGATACTGCGTGCGTATTCAGTAAAAAAAAAAGATATAAAAAGAAAAAAAAACTCAATACGATATCACTTACCAAAATAAAACATCATTTAATACAGCTCCCGTTGTAACAAAACAGTCGATCTCGGAAACCGCCGTGCCACAGTACACTTTAATAGAATATTTTACAGCGTCCTACTTATTTGTGTCGAGCTTACGTTATAAAAAACGTATACTTTTATACCATCTACAATGGAGTTCTTTATGCTATTAGTCACGGTGCTACCATTGGGCATGCCTTTAGGTTATAGTCAAAATAAAATATCCAATAGCGTTCGATACAACCGTAGTTTAATTACTGCATCTGCCACAAAAAGTGGGGAGCGTTTGAAACAAAAAAAAACCGGGCGGTGAAAAAACCGTGAATAAAAACTAAAAATGTAGGTACGTCAACGGTTTTGTAAGGTGGGGCGAGGAAAATTGTTATAAATTAGGTATTGGATAACAACATATGTCGTTATTGTTATGTAAGAGAGGCGTGATTGCACTGAATCTGGCACATAATTGACTCACAATGACTTTGTAGTGTTGAAGGGAACGATGGCGATACACATTTTTTATGTGAACGCTGTGAAATTCGATGTTTAATAAAATGTTTTTTGGAAATGAAAATTGGTATGCACTTTTCCTTATTTTTTATTATGTAATAAATTACAATTGGCACTAAAATTTCAACTAAGGATCTATTAAGAAGGAAAACGTGTCTGTGACTGTAAATCTATACTAATATTATAAAGCTGAAGAGCTTGTTTGTTTTTTTGGTTGAACGCGCTAATCTCAGGAACTACTGGTTCGAATTGAAAAATTCTTTTAGTGTTGGATAGTCCATTTATCGAGGAAAACATAAGATCCCTCGGGAACGCGGGTGAAACCGCGAGGCGGAAGCTAGTAATAATATATTCTGTGACATACAGATTTCAGGTGAAACAAGGCAACTATAGTTGTGGTGAAGGTTGAGGGTACGAATCTTAAAACGAGCCTGAGCTATCAGTGATGGAAATCATCGAGAGGAAACCATAACTCGGTAGTATATTACTTTGAAGTACCCACATAGCTTGCTTCGTCTTCAAGTAGAAAATCTATCACCGAAGACTTAGCTGTGTGTTTTGGCAACAGAAATTGAGATACCGTCTCTTTCTATGCTCTGTGTGCTTACCACTTTTGACCACAAACATCTTTAATAAAGAATACTGACAATTTAATATGCAGCATTATCGTACTCAGATTTGGCAAGACCTAAACATAGGCCTCTTCTATACCACCGTCTTGAGCTGCCTCCATACACCTGTTCCTTTTATTTGGTGATTGAGGGTCATCAGATGAGAAGTAAAGCGCGTAATCAGCTCAAGGGCCCTAACCTGTCTTGGGCAGGTGCAGGGATTTCTGATTGCAAGATACTGCGGATTAAAGTGTGCATAGTTGAAGACATACTAGGATCTATCTGATTACGATCTACCAGGTGAGAGGAAATTAATAATAACTAATAAACGATTACTATTATTATGGCTTAGGTGATTAAAGTACTCAATACTCCATTCCTTTCATCGATTTATGGCCTAAAGTGATCGTGAACACATAAACATGTGCGCTCAACCTGTCAATAGTTCTGCATTGCATACGACCATTGTCTACGCATTGGCATTAACAATTCGTACGACAAAACGCGTTTTGTTCACGAAATCAATCGAAATATCGCCAGACAAATGTCGATGGGAACAACAAAGGTATTCCACCTACAATGGGTTCGAGGTTAAGTTTTTACTTGGCTTTATGACACACTGATTGTAAGGTTGGGTAACAAACATCAGCAACATTTTGGTCAGTATTTTAATCCTATTATAAAAAAAAAAAAGCCTATGGTATGGAGAGGGACATAAGCTTTTTTTTTATATTTTCCAGCATGTTGGTAACGCTCGCAACACTTCCTACCTGTATGTATGACGTGTTTGTTTTCATCAGTGTCTGATGCACCCACCTTCCCTTCAATAATTTCTATCCACCAACTGTTAGGGGCGTAGCTTGCATGTACTCAGTTAATATTAATTAACGTAGGGGCGGCTCATTGTAGTTCGTGTAATAGGTTTCTAACGATCAACGCATAGGTGTCGGATTTCATTGTGCAACCCTAACACGGTTAGGGCTGCTACGTTAGATATATCTTTAAACTTAGTTCACATTTCAATAAAATAATTTTAAAAATTGTTATTCTAAAGATTTCCGACTAAGGCCCTATTTTATTGACGTCGAATAATACTTATCTAAGAGATAAATACGGCACATTTTATATAAAGTATTTTTTATATTTTATTTATCTTTAAGTAGGTAAGAGACATTTAAAATCGGTAAAATTGGGTTAAAATTAATGAAATGTTGTGCGAAGATATATGAACTTTATGGTAGGAAATATTACACAGTCAATTCGTTATTAAATTTAACTAAAACATCTAAGATAATGATTTATTTACTGAATATGCTAGAATTACACAAGTATCTTATAACCAGAAAAAGCTATAGGTGCTATTATTTATTTAAACAACAAAACATCAAATATCAATTCACTCAACGAATCATAGAAATCAACAAACTCGTATTCAGTATCCAAAAGACACAGTTTGAATAAATCATGTTCTATTTGGGCGGGACAATGGCGGTACGGTACTTGCATAAGCGAAGCTTTTCCCCACCCCCTATAGGGGATGCAAAAAGAAACTAAGTTTATTGACTGCCAGCGTTTCCTGATATGATTACAGATGGCGTTGTTTTGGTTAGACGAGTTAAAGAGCTAAAGAACAGAGGTGACCAGTCTATTTTTACCTGACGAGCATGGTGATGGCAGACAAATAAAAGGTGGTTTGTCCAGAGGTTGATTCTTATAGCAAGACAACCTTGACCTAAATAATCCTGGATTAAATTGAACTTCAAGTTTAATCTGTTTTTATGAATGATGAATTCATGTTGAAGTTATGGCTTTGGTATATTTATTTAAATATTTAAATTAATATCAGAATTTTAAAAAATACGTAAGTTAAATTTTGCTATGAAAACTATTTAGAAACTCCTTATAATATTATGGTTGCTCTGAGGTGAGGGCATTAATGACTGCAACTCAGCTTTGAATTACTGCAGTTGTCATTGTTTTATAAGGTTTTATATGGAAAAGTTCTGAAGAAAAAAACAGAAATGGGGACAGTTAGCTTATGATTTAACTGTAAAAAATAAAAACAAGCTGAAGTCAAACCACGGTAGTATGATTTAACTTTTTAAACATGAAAACAGTAAGAAATAAAATTGTAGATCAACAAGAAATCATACTAAACAAGACTCCATAAACCTATCATGTAAGTGACGATTGTCTTTTCTGAGAATAAATTTCTTTCTTTCTGAATGTACTTCATTTATAAGGACCTTATATAGTCATATTTACACGCACGTTCTTTAACCAACAGAATTTACATCTCCCAAACACCATTCGGTTCACCAGTAGGTACCAACCAACTAAAAAACGTTGGTAAAAATAGAAAATGGCGTTTCCTCTCGCCGTCACCGCCAGAATGGCGGCCATGGCTGGTTTTATATTTTTCTCCTTTTTCATACTCTTCCACTGCTGTCTCCCCCCATTTTCTGAACATTTTAAAATTTTCCGTGAGCCGGGTTTTGCTTACTTTTAGCTGTTGATTAATTCCGCGGCCAGTGCACCGTGCCGCTTCTGTCAGCTGATTGCGCATTCTTTTTTGCTCACGCGAGAGTTTATTTACGTTGTTTTTGTTTGTAATGGTCAATAAGTAAATATTTTGGTACATAGCATTTTTGAGATATTCTTCAATCAATATTTGACGATGAGCCGTGAATTGTATTTAAATATTTATCTATTCCAACTATTATGTATAGTGGCATGTTTTTTTTTAATTCTTAGTCTTTCAAAAAGGTATAATTCTTCTTCTAAAAAGGCTTCTTTTATAAAAGAAGTCCACAATCAAAAATGAAACTTAATCTTGGATCGCTAAAAATGCTTTGTACCTACTCTAAAAAAAATGAATAGGATGCAATAGAATACTATTATGAATTCTGTCTTAAAAAAAATATTGCAGTACCAACCAAAACAGCTCCTTGAATAGTCAAATCAAATCAAGATTCAAGAATCCACTCAGACTAGAGCGGGATGATCAATTTGCAATCAAAATGAGTCCTTTTGATATGATAGAGGGATTAGTGGAACAGCTTTGCATAACAGTGATCGAGTTAAGACGCTCTCAAATTCACACGAAAACAATATGAGATAGGTATTATTAATTAAAATTGATATGCAGTGGAATTTGTTTATTCTTGAATGTCCTTCGCAAAGCACTACTCTATAATATCGTTTCTCAAACTTTTTAGTATCTTTAACCCCCTATGTAGTAAAAAAAATAAAGTCAAATACATCAGACATGTTCATGAGCTAATTTAAATTTTTGATTGAACTGCATGTTGCCCTAAATTTATAAAAATACCTTCCACCACGCCGATTCATCCGCAGTCCCCTATTTTACCCCCTTATGGGTTGAATATCTGAAAATCCTATCTTAGTAAGTTCAGTAAGAATTAAATCTATCCCCTAAATTTCATGGTTATGGGACTAGCAGTTTAGGCTCTGCGTAGATTATCACCTGTCAGTCAGTTAGTCAGTCAGTCAGTCAGGACTACTTCTTTTATATTTAAAGATCAGTTCCAACCTCTTCAGTCAGAGATTATTGACATGAAGATATTTTAAAAGCTACAATGACTATAGGGGTTAGGCAAAGCGCTAAATAAATCGATTAAATATTAATTTGAAAACTTGGGTACGGAACCCTAAAAACAAATTTTAAACATCTTTGAACGTGGTAATCACAGGAACTACCAGCTCGATTTGAAAATTATTTTGATGTTAGAAATACTATTAAGCATTTCAACTCGGGTAAACCCGCGGAGCACAGCTAGTTAAACTACTTATTATTCTTTTAAGCAGCTTACTCACTCAACTCAGATCGTTACAAAAATCAATAAAGCACTCACCTAATCGCTTCGAGATCTCAGAATTGTGCATCTTTGGGTTATCTTGTGCGATTTTCCTCCTCTGAAGCCGCGACCACACCATGAAAGCGTTCATTGGCCTCTTTATGTGTTCTTCCTGGGCTTTCTTCTGTTGGACTTGACCATTCATGGCCGAGATCGAGCCCATGGTCCCAATGGCGCCCATGGCTGTCATGTGGCCCATCTGGAAGTGGCTCATTGATCCGCCAAAGCCGGTCCTGTCGCACATCGCACCAGCGGCACTGGGGAATAAGAAGATTCATGTTACATAGGGTATCGGTTATACATTTGGAACGAAGTTGAAAAAGAAAAAAAAAACAAAACCATGATAAATGATAAAGGTGCCAAACCACACAAAATCTAGAAGAGAACCTTGCTATGTTTTTCTCACTATAGTTTTCTTCTCTCAAGGTTATTGTGAGATTCAAACCTATGACCTCCATTAGTAGTGTTGGATTCGAGCATAATATGTATATGGTAGGTATAAGTAGGTATGTTGTCTAATAGACTAGTTTTTTTTTAATTTTATTACAGTTGCTAATAAAAAACCCGTAAAGACCACACATCAAAGCAGTTTCATACATCTCGCAAATAAAAATTGAGTCTTATTACAACAACAAGTAGATTTATAAAGCAACTATCTTTCGCCCCGCGGTTTTACCAGCCTACGTTACTCTCCGGCCCATAAACTATCTCTATGCAAAATATAACGTCGATCCGTTGCTGCGTGAAAGAAAGTCAAACTAACATACACTATTTCGCGTTGGACGAATTAGTATAAAATATAGGGATTTGGTTAGGTTCCCTTGATGTATATCACGCAAAGGTGTCACTGTCGTCTAGTCGAGACAATAAAAAAAAACCATAATTGTAGTATACTATACACACGTGCTTCTTAACATCTTAATAACTTTGTAAGCCATAATCATTACATTACAATAGCTTGAACAATAAAATAAGAAACAGACATAAAAAAAACTCATTCAATAAATACCAACAAGAAAATAAATCCCAATAAGCTTCAGCAATTATAAAAAAATACTGACACAAATAATCCCCCTATTACACGTATACCTTACATAGATATAATTAAATATATGCATTAATAGCCCCCCCCTAGCATACACGAGCGCATCACACCACGTGCGTCGACAACAATTGTAACTTTTAATATTTGAGCGACAATTACTGTGCTCAGAAAACTGGAAAATATTAATATTAAGACGGCAGGGGCGTCTGATAAATTGGCCGCTTATGACACGGTAGGATTTTAAATCTGTTCTTTTTTTTGGTGACAGTTCCATTTTTGAAAATGTAATAGGCACAATGACAGAAGATACACAAATACAAATGTTCAAATCCCATCTAATTCGATAACCATAGACAAAACCAAAGTACTACATTAATTAACTAACTAACTAAAGCCACAAAATTTAGGTGTAATCAAAACGATACACAAATCGACTCGGAATGGACGAACCCTAACATAATATGTTGAACCCACAAAACCCCACAAGGGTTGTTAAAACATACGTACACAGACTAAATACGTATGTATAATTTGGAAAACATGCGATACCCTTTAGTGTCGATGTCAATTCCCATTTCTATTGGGGTGTCTCTCCAATAAGATATATTATCTAAGGCCCATTTGGGTGTCCAACCACTGGTTTTGTTCGCACTTCAGCCTAGCACCTAGCACTTAAGCCTAGAAGGCAACTGGCTCTCAAAATGCAACTGCTGGAACTCGTCAGTAGGTGCTTGGCGACTGATTTTCAACTTGACGATCAGACAGGCGAGTACTACAAAGTACCCTACCACCGTGCTATGGTTTCCTTATGATGTTTTCCTTCACCTTGAATTTTCGTGAAATAAATTTAATAATAAAACAAATTTAAAGTAAGTATAAATAAGCAAGAAAAAAGATTACTTATTAAAAATATATTTAAGGCAATGATAGCTCAGTGGTAGAGACGTCGGACGCCGCGGGGAAGGTCGTGGGTTCGAATCCTACAAAGAGCTTGAGCTTTCGGTGAAGAAAACATTGTATGGTACTTAGTACCTACCCGCCTGGCTGGCTATCACCCTCAAGTTGAAAATCTGTCGCCAAACACCTATTGGTGTGTTCCAGCTGCACTTGAGAGCCAGTTCCTTCTAGGCTTTGTGTGCTTACCACCTTCGGCCACATCATCACTTACCATAGTGAGATTATGGTCAAACATAAGCCTATACAAAAAAAAGAGACGCTATAATTTGTGTTTCGCAGAAGAAAAGAAGTTCCGAGCGAGAAGTTAAGTTACAGGAGCTATGACATAACACATTCAACTAAAATTCTTTTGGTATTCATATATATCTATATGTATGTATATACTCGTACTTACGCGGTTATTGAAAAATAAAAATCAATAATATTATAAATATCATCAAATAGTAAATAGAAAAAAAATACACACACCAATTTGACACTTAAGTCATAACAATTAAGTGGTATAATTATTTAAGGCCAAAATTGAAACTAACACGAGTATCTAGTTGATTTATAGAAACGAAAAAAATATCCTGCTTTTTTCATAAAACATGGATACTGGATATAGTACCTACTTTAGACATGTTTATCATACATGATATTCTTACCAATATACAAAATAAGGGCCACCCTCCTAATTAAATCCAAATCTCGGACAAAACTTGTTATAAGAATTATTATATTCCTTAAGTAACACATAAAACCCAACATTTTCATATTTTGTTCCAGGAAGTCGTATTTGGTTCGAAAAGGTTGTTTGTAAGTTGGTATGTGTCAATATTTGTCACCTGGCAACCGACTGCTGTGCATTTTTGTTGTTTTTAGTTTGTGCTGTTTAATCTAAATGGTATTTTAGTTGAGTAATGGTACGCATCGTGGATAAACGTCAAAATTTACTATTCTTATGTTTGTTGTTTCGTAATGGTTGTGCGTACGCAAGTAGTATATGAACTAAAGTAATTGACAAAGCATTAGACTGCATTTCCACCTGAGATGCGAAGCGAGGGATGTATTTTTATCCGCCAATGGGATCGCCACATTACATCTATAACGTGCTAAGCTGTGAAAATAAAGCGATCCTATTGGCGAATGAAACATATCCCTCGCTACGCATCTCTGGTGGAAACGTAGCCTTAAACAGGCATATTACATTGAATTTCTTTCTCTTGTACTACCTTAAGTATGATATCAACTTTGTGAATGTGCTTTTAGTTCAAAACCTTTTCCTTTTGTCAGTAATTTTCAATAAACTTATGTAATAAATTAATGATTTTATGTTTGTCAGAATAAATACATAGCTTGGCTATATTCAATCAATTATAATCTTTGATGTCATGTCTAAAGCGAATAAACCTAACTAGCAACCCGCCCCGCTTTGCACGGGTGCAATTTTTATACACAAATCTTCCTCGTTTATTGCTCTTTCTATTAGTGAAAACCGTATCAAAATCCGTTGCGTGGTTTAGAAGAAGTATGCGGAGAAACAGACAGAGGCAGATAGCGACTTTGTTTTTTTATTATTTTAATTTAGAGATTTAGAGTCTTTTATTTTCTACTAGCTTCGGTCCCGCGGATTCACCCGCGTTCCCGAGGGATCTTATGTTTTCTCGAGATAAAAAATACCTACAAAAACCTTCCCTAAGTTTTATACAAATCTATTCAGCCGTTTATACGTAATTAAGTCACAAACACTAAATAGGACCGCAAAATGAACCTCTGTTAGTTCGTCATCTCATCCATAATATCGGTCATAAGAACACGTCGTAAATAAGTGACACATATTTTTTTTTACGTTTGTTTATGAAGAAATAAAACGCCGCGGGATTCTGGCAATCTAACCAACCCATCGACGAAATGATTTGACGGTAGCTTGTGAGCTTTAGTTCAAACAAACGCCCGACAATTGACTTATGACCGACAAATGTTGAAGTACTTACTTGAGAACGTAATGTTACTAACTTCAATTTTCTTTTACCATTGCCAAAACAATTGTTTACGTAAGTCTACTGAATTTATCATCATGTAGGTTTCTTTTTTTTTTTACTTTATATAGGCTTGTGTTTGACCACAATCCCACTATGGTATGTGATGATGTGGCCGAACAGGTAACATATTTTCCTTAAATACGATGTCCATTTCTTAGACTATGCATACCTATTCGAATGTGGTATTCAGTTGTTCTCAAATAAGATGCATCATATCCACTGATTGAATCTGATGTCTACCTGGACCGTCTGCTTAAATCCTAATTAAATTTTATGAAATAATGATCTATCTCAAAGTTTCTTGCTTCTTTCAAACTATTCCTATTATACCTATGCATGAGGTATCTGTAAGGAGGTTGGCTAATATCAAACAAAACTGTATGAGCTATCTAGCATACTAAAAATATAAGTTATTAATCCTTACTAATATTATAATAGCGAAAGTGAGTTTGTTTGTTTGTTACCTTTTCACGCTTAAACCGCTGAACCGATCGCGATGAAATTTAGTATGCAGATAGCCTATGGTATGGAGAAGAACATAGGTTACTTATTATCCCGGGAAAATATAAGATCCCTGGGGAACGCGGCTGAAACTGCGGGGTGGAATCTAGTTCATATCTAATTACTAAAGTCTATCTTATCATAAAGAATACCTTCCAAGCTCGATTCAATACATCAACGCATCCGAAGCTAGAACACAACAGTGTCAAAGTCTCAATACACGCCTTAAGAAGCCTAAGTTACACGCTAAGGTGTACAAATAAGCTACTGTAAACTACTTAGAGGTCATAAGACATCGCCGATGCAAACAAGAGTCCACTTTGTCTAAGCAATTAACGTGGAGACGTCGAAACGTTATTGGTTTTCGCTTGGTTATTCGAAAAAGGCATGGGTTCTGAACGACACCTCGTAGGGTTCCGTGGTTGAATGATTGTAATTTATGAGGAAAAAACCTCAAAACAATATTGAAGCTAGAAAAGAAATTGAACGAGCTAATACTAAAGCTTCGGCATTAGTATTTTCAGTAAATTATTCTCAAGAATCTGCTCTGGGTCTAAATTACGGATTATATAATCCTACTCAATATGATTGGTGAATTGAACTCCTGCAGCTAGAACTGGTATGAGCTACTGTTTTTGATGATGAGAACTTGTGCAAGGATTTCTCTAACGATCTTGCATTAGTACTTTTCTTACGTTTCTTTTACTGCTACTTTGTGAAAAAAAATAGTAGTAACAGAAGTAAAAAAAAAAAAAAAAGAAATACACCTCTCCCATTATTCTAATTTAAAAGCTATAATTGGCTTATGATATCTTTTATTTACTGATTTTCTTATCTTGTTTGTAAATGTTGTTGGTTTTCTAAATAAATAAAATAAGAAATAAAAAGTAGTTGAGGAGGTTTTCTTTATATCATAATTTGTATTTTATACCTACATTGATTGTAAATACTTGTTGTAAATAGAAACAATTAAATAGGATAGAAAAGTAGTTGTACCTAGTTTATACATAGTTTACAATTGTAGGGTAATTTGTTGTACCCGCCTAGCTAGATTTTGCATCAAATTAAAAATTGATCACCAAGGACCTATTGATGTTTTCCGGCAGTTACATTTGAGGGCCAGTCGAATTTTAGGCTTTATAAAGGTCAGCGAACATTGACAATTACCAGGTGGACTGCCTGCCTAGTTGTCAGCCTTCTGACATTCTAAATAATATACCTACATAACAACCACTTACGTATCTCTTGCTTATATCCAGTCAATTCACTTTCACAAATTTGTAAAACAATGATTTGAATCTAGCTTAATATTATATCCAAAGATAATACTCAGAGGCTTTTAAATTCTTTTGTCTATAGAACTATCAATCGGTGTGTAAGTGAAATCGACGCGTGAACGCAAGTCAGAGACGCTAATAAGCTGCGCAAGCGCATGTATGATCGATTGTTTGCAATAGCGGCGAGAACACAAGAAAACGTTCTCTTTTAAGGAGTACCTACTGACGTCTTGACCATTTGTTATATTTTATAAGTCTTGTATGGTATTTTATGCTTTTGGATGAAGTGAAGTAGGTTTAAAATCAAGTACCTACGTCATTTTAACATTAAGTATCAGTAATTTTAGTAAGGATATACTAATAAGAAAATTAATAGGCGCCGCTTAGTGTTGAGGTTATTTTACCATGATTTTATTGTGTTTTGACTGGTATATCGAGTAAAAAGTGTCTGCTTTAGTTATCGTGTTATTTTTAGGTAGGTTAAGTTACACATAAGTAAATATTTAATTTGTTTCGGAGACTGATAAATTTTCCATCCTTTGCTTATGAAGTGAGCCTAATATCAAATAATTCAGATTAAAAGAACAATAAGGTTAGAATACCGACTTCGATAATGGTGATTATCTTGGTTAGTTTTCTATCAATTTCACTGCCATATCTAAGGGCTTTAAATACTGGATATTACTGGCCAATTACTACAAATAAGTCATTTGAAGAATCTAACGTGTTAGGGAAATATTTCATGCGTTTTAATTTATAATGTCAATTTCATCGCCTATCATCATCATGATCATAGCAGCCCCAAGACGTCCACTGCTGGACATAGGCCTACTCTAAGGATCTCCAATAGGACCGGTCTTACGTATTAGGCGCAAATCACAAAATTACGTCCCATAGACGACTGAAATTGACGTAATAAATTAAAACGTGAAAAACCCGTTAAACTTTCAAAGTGAGGACCTTAAGTGGTCGTTAGGTGAACTTAAAACGTTTTCTTGATTGTCTATTGACTTCCTCCAAACAATAATTCCTTACGATCTTCTGACTCACTTTTAATCTGGTAACCCAGTCCCAAAGGTTTCAAACACATCGATTAATCTTTATTGTTAACTCATCCGTCGGCTCGCCACAAAGCAAATTACCATTGTAAAAGTGTAAAGAGTTTACGACATGTGTTGTAAAATCGCGGCGATTGTGCCTTCATTAGGGCATCAGTGCAATGCCTAATTGGCTTATGATCCTGTCGATTTGTGCGTTTTGTCGGTGTGAAGCGCCTTTGTTTCTTAGTGTTTCGATGGATGATCTCAGAAAAAAAAATTGTGCATTTTTATTTGTATTGCCTATCATAGTATTTCATTGTAC
This sequence comes from Tetheella fluctuosa, assembly GCA_951216915.1. Taxonomy (NCBI): domain Eukaryota; kingdom Metazoa; phylum Arthropoda; class Insecta; order Lepidoptera; family Drepanidae; genus Tetheella; species Tetheella fluctuosa. Next base: position 14,685,836 of record OX578214.1, read on the forward strand.
TCTAAAAGGTACAGAATTAGTATCCATAACCAATGTTTTATTCGTTATTTCATATTATTCACGAAAATTTAGGACTTATGGCTTGTTGGCGGGTATTTTTTTTAATGTTTTTATATAATTCCATATTAATTTTGAAATTTCACATTGAATAATATTGCAGTTCATATTTTTATTCACTTCAGAAGCTGGCGCAAGGTATTATTTTTTCTAAATGTAAAAAATACAAAGGAAATAACATTTTAAACTGTCTAAAATATATCCAATAACTAAAATATTAAGTGTACAATATTGACAGCGATCAAGACCCCAAATTAACCCTAAAAATGAGTGCCAAATTACCTGTTTCACATCGAAATGCATTCATTAAGTTGAGCTGAATTTACAATTTGTATTGCCCCTAATCTGTTTCGAAATAACAGTTTATTGTAAAACAGACTCTTATGAGAATATTTGGGTTATTAAAAACATTGTCGGAAAAAATAAAATGGAGATATGTTTTTTTTTGTAGGTATGTGAATTTGTACTAAAGAGAATGCACACAAATTCTAGAAGAGCACGCGCTAGCAAGTACAGCTGCCGGAATATAATGTTACCAGCCTGGTGACAGCCGTCAAATTGAGTCCGGTAGCTAGCTAGGCGAATACAAAAAAGTAGGTTTAACCACAGCGTAAAAAACATACAGTGTTCTATCGCGTTTGAAGTCACGCGAAATGCCGCTTTGTATAGGCATTCGTCATTGCTGCATTGTGTCCCAAGCAAGTATATGGCAGCTTGGGCTCGCTACCGCCCCTCTCTCATCCCGCAAGCCCCGCATGATTGCTCTGTCTAGACTTAAGACGTGTCCGTTGGCCGACTGTAAGAGTTACATAGACTGTGGTTTTACTATTATCCTCTTTAAGCGGTATTTAATCCCACGTATCGTCGCTCAGCCTTCTATATGGCTCTCTTTTCTGTTTCATCCTTTCTTGCTTATCGTTCGGAGAAGTTGTATAACTGTCCATTTATAAGGCTTCTCCTGGATCTCTAAACTTTAGACCGCCGAAATTCCTTGTTCCCAATGGGACTTCTTAGACGAAGCCGAACTAAACATCTTCATATTTATTCTTTTGAAGCTAGCCAGAGACGTTCCGTGTTCCAAGGCTACCTCGCGTACTTTTTACATATATTTATCGGGTTTAAGGATATCTTCTGGATCTCTGACAGATATAAATAGCTGCAATGTGTCTTCTAAGAAGTAACTACACCTATCTGTCTATTTTTTTGTCGAATATTTCTCCTTCGCCAAGGCTCCCGGACTCATTACATATCTTAACGCTCTAGGTAGTCCAGCCTCTCTATCCTATTTTCTGAAACCCCCGTGATATTGTCCACGTGACATTTTTAAGCTATTGAACTATCAAGCAGGAGTGGGAAGCCATACTATTTTTATCTACGACAAACTATGAGTCGTAGTAAACCGGGTACGGGGTTCTTATAAGAACTTAATGTATCTATTAGATTTACCGAACTAACAGGTCAGTCCGGCACTTTAGCAATTCTACTTGTATTGGACTATCAGCTGGTCTGTCAGCCTTTGTCAATCTTTTGTAATAAAAAAAAACTTATGAGAGAACGGCTTCTGTTTTTAAATTACGAACGTAAAGAAATCATTGGCAGGAATGTGAACTGTAGTTATGAAATTTCGGCTAGATGGCGCTGTCCTACCATAGCTAGCTATTAAGAAAACTAATCACTCATAAATTCCACTTGGAAACGATTTCAACGCGTTCTTAATTATGTGTGTAAAAATATTTTAAACTTTTTATGTCGTTTACGCCGTTTATTGCTAAATAATAAGTAATAAGTAAGAAATAGTAAAAAAAATCCTTACAACTATAAAATAGTAATTTAAGTACAATAAAATAAATTAACTTCTTAGTTATTTAATTAAATAAATTGTTATAATTATTATGGTCCGGTTGGTCAACCTAGTTTAATATTTAGGTTAGGTAGGGACCTACTTAGTTGATCCAGTGACTGGAAAAAGTTAATTAGATCCGACGGCGGAATAGATAGGGTGAGCGAGAACCCTTGAAAAATTCACAGTAAAGGTACTAATTATGCTAGTCCTTAATAACATATATTTAATCAGAAAGAAACTTAGCACTTACACTGTAGATAAGACTCAGAAATAATATAGGTAACCTACCTCCTTTAAGCTATTTAATGAAAATATTTACTCCTATAATAATTATATTATACCTAATACAACCTAGGTATACCTATCTATTATGTAGAAAAGTATAGAATCTTTTAACTACCCTAAAATGCACGAGTAGGTAGCTAGTTAGGTATGTACATAGGTAACTCAGTTTATCGTAATGTAAATGAATATTTTGAACCGAATAACAAAATTGATAAATATCCGCGAAAAGTTTATTCAAATATTCGCTAGGATATAACAGTGGTAACGCAGGTTTCTTCTATAATAGGTTTATAGGCCTTTAATGCGGGTCTGGAGTCCTCATAGCTTTAGTGGATGAATTTATGTAGCTGTCAATAGGAAAATAAAAAGGTGATAAGAAAGAAAACAGTTTTCGTCGATTCTCCAAAAAAAATGCCTTTAGGAGAAAGAAAAAGTTAATGCAATACCACCTAAGTAAACTTTTTATTGAATGAATGAACGAATCAATCATTATAATTATAATTATAATATATTACCAATAATACAATTATGTAATTGAACACAGAAAAAAGTCAGGTAACTTTACCTTACATAAAATGTGGGTAGCAAAATTTATTCTGAACTTGAATTTAAACAACGCTTACGTAAGTTATCCGAAACAAAAACACGAGATCAACAATTCTAAACGGACAAACAGCAAATCAAATCGATTCGCCACAAGTTCATTGACACTTTACAAGAGTTCTGACCTTAAAACAGCCGTCGACGCCGAGCAAATAGGCACTTGATTTTTATAAAAAAGTACTTTTACATATCAATTGTGCATTTTTACCTCATAAAGTGACCGCTGGCACGTTGATGTAAATCCAGCTCCACGATGACGCCTTCGAAACTCACGTATAAACAAGTCCCGCCGGCACACACTCACTCACGATCCAAAATAAAAAAAATAAATTAGTTTATTATATTTGTTGTCATTGTATGCAAACTGTTACGTTACACGATCGATTTAATCAATTAGCGTTATCGTAGTGTTGCGAATCAAGCGACTACGAGAACCGCGCGTCCGTCGCTCGCTCGATACAATGGTGACTATTGGCGACAATCGACAATCGCGCGCCGCGACTGCGGTGACGGCACTACCGACAAATCGAGTGATAAACCCGAGCGGTTCAGCCAATCAGCGCACTCCAATACGCCCACGAGTGCGCGCCGCGCGCCACTATTGGCCAAGCAACTGCCATTGCCTTACGGATGTTATTATGCAGAACGAGACCAACAGAAATAAGAATTTAAACGTTTACTAGCCGGGCGTACAATGCAAATTGGTTGCGCGCGTTGTGCGGCTTGGTCTCACTCTTCTGTGTTGTTTGCCTCCTTTTTTTGTTTATGATGGGTTACATGAAATAAAAATAAATTGGAGTGACAGGGCTGTGGTCGTTCCACCTGAGACACTGAATGACCACTTAGACATTTTGTTATACAGCTCAATGTGAGAACAAAGCAAATATTTTTCATCGATAAAAAGGGTCGAAATGATTTTATCACACTAAAATACCTACTATTTCTTATGTAATATGTTTATTATTTTTGACATTAATATAAAAGTATTAGTGCTGAATAATATATTATATATATTGACGGGCTAATTGGCATCTTTGGTAAGATACCCTTTCTATCACACCACAGGTCATGGGTTCGATTCCCACCCAAGACTAATATTTGTGTGTAATTAAGACTGTTTATTCTTAGTCTGGGTATAAATATCTATTAAGTATAAGTAGTATGTACATATTTAGAAAAAAACTAGTATATTTTGTATATCAGTTATCTGGTTTCCATACAAACTTTGCAATCAGATAGTCATGTATGAGGAATGTCCCAGGATAGGTATTTAGTTACAAACACTAAATATAACGTAGTACCTACTGCTAACTTTTAAACTATAAATCCAACTTTATGCATGAATAAGTTACAATTACGTTCACTAGTTTAAATAAGTACCTAAGTATCCATATTACACTACCTAACCTACCTATCTTTATGGGATTCTATTATCGATGAACCTAGGTATTTGAAGCTAGATGCGAAAGATGCGGGACTTTATTAAATCCCTCAGCTAGTTACATAAGTATCTGTGGTTCGATTGCTAAAACGTGAGTCTAAAATATTATATGGACCTGCCATTGTTTTGTTTCTTAGTGCTTATGACGTTATTTCCTTCAATAATTCTTGCTTACTTTAGGTTCATGTTAATAAAAGAGAATAATAGTTTGTTATCTAACAAAATACAAGAATTAAGAGATCCCATTATTTAAATTCAGAATGCAAAAACAAAGAATCAGTCATAAAATAAACCTACATACTTACTCAGTTTTAGATTAAGAATATAATTTATTTTTTTATTAAGACCTTATAATAACTAAATACTTAAATCTTCTAAAAAAACAAAATGTAGAATCTACGGAAATCGTCTATGAATATTTAAAAAAATTACGCCAAAGAGTAAAATAATGTTGTCTCAAAATTAGATTTTTACAACTTAGTAGAATATCATTTTAAGATTCAGATAAATGTAAGAAATATTTCTTCTGTTTTACCAACAAATATTACAATGTGTAGCAAATAAAACAATAAGTATATAGTATAATAAATGTTTGTTAGCTTAAACTATGAAATTAATGTATTAACTATTGACTTATTATTATTTTTATATTAAAATATCAAAAGGATTCTTAATAATATACGTATAAAATGCTAATAAGCCGTTTAATCTGTTAAATTATTAGTTTAGCCTGCAGTAGTGTACGTAAGATTTTATTTCGTAAAATACCTGTTTTCAACAGAAATCTTCAACAAATTAAATATGTTAAAAATTGTTGTAAAATTTCGTCTCATATTTTTTTTTATTAAAATATTATTAAACGGTAGCTCCACTCCATATTTAAATTTGCATCTGAACAAAATATTTTTCATATGATCTATCGCAATGCAGTTTCAATAATACAATATCGATTACTCAAAACCGTTAGAATAAGAATAACTTAAGGTCAAGAGCCAATTCAAAGAACTACTGAATTTTCACATCAATAGAAATCATAACGGAAGCTAGATTAAAGAATAACATTCTCCATCGAACCTTTATCACACTAGGAATTCAATAACTCAACGGTTAAAGATGGAATAAATTGTATAAGACATATTAACATACGTCCATCATGCAAGATATGATCCAATAACATAACAAAACAAGTTACATGCAAATTTGTAAACGATACTAAAAAAAAGTTTCAAATTCAATTCCTAAAAAAAGAAAACATAAAATCGAAATGTGTTTCGAATCGATTCAAATTCAAATGTGTGATTGTCGCAAAATTGACATGGCCACCGATAAATGCAAGGCCGTTTAAAATTATGTTTATGAATATATTACAAAAGAGGCGTTGGATAATTGAATTGTTACGTTGTGTGAAATGTTGGCGACACGAGGGCAGTGGGTCGCGCCCTAAGGACTGACTGACGTACCCAGAACATCACACTATGCGGTCTACAATGCTACATACGCAAATTAACTGCGTACACATTCATTTTTTAAAGGCAATAAAAAAAGTTCTATTCATCGATTTGCAACGCTGTACATGTGCCGTTGATAAAGAAATTTTAAATGTCGATAAATGATTTTTGCATATGACGGGGTCACCGATTGTATACATGTGTAGATTTCGTAACATGTGTAAATGCAGGTAGTTTTGTTATTTTTATTGCTTCGTCTACTGTGATTTAAATTAGATCATCGGCTCCACAGCGAAACTCAACAGACCGTTACAAATTCGTTTATTGCAAAAGTGATATAAATACTAAGAGTTGAATTAAATATAGGCGAATGGCCTATTATATTTAAATGGACTCGAATGTTAAAAATTGTGGCATCGTCAAATATTCATCTGTTCTTTTGATAATCATACTTTTTGGAGCATTTAAATTTATTTGTGACATCATTTTTATTTGTATTTTAATCTTATTCTAATAAAATAAGACTAAAATTCGATGTGTTTTTTTACATTTTACGTAATAGATCTTTAATTATCTTATCAACATATTTCATAGCTTTATCGACTAATGTTTAATCACTGATCGATGATCCTACACTACACTAGAATACAAGAAATAACTTTTGATACTAATAAATTTATTCTAATAATTAAATAACTATCTTACGCCTATGCCTATAAGAATATAGGTAGTTTAAACATTTATTTTCAAGGCAAATCAATTAACCATATTCAATGATCATATAAACTTGTATGTTAGTGAGTAATTTCGATCGATAAACCGATTCACAACACCCGTCACAATGAAGTTACATTTGCATATTTTCGCATATTGTGCAGCACTATGCACAAATCGAATACTAATACGATTGGCGTTTCAAACGTATCACATTTGGTAAATTTGTCGCGCATTATGCCTTCTTTGTACCGTGCACATATCCGTTATCGATATTTTCATGCAAATTTAATTTATTAAAATCGATATTCCGAATTGGTGCATTGTTGCATGAACAGGCGTGCACGATTTGAATACGATCGTTCCTATTTTGATACTTTTTTATGTATGTAAATTTTTGAATTTCGAAGGTGAAGTTACAATTTTTTGCAAAGATACTGAACAAGATGATCTAATCATAATAACAAGCGATCGCTGTGTGACGCCGATTGCTACCAAATTTATTGATATTTAAATTACTGTGTGATACGCTTTGATTGAACAATTTTGCGATCATAAAAAGAAATAACTTAAATGCATTTAGATATTACTTTATAAAATATTATATAACTAATTCAAAACATATAATATTGTATATTTCTATTTTTTGAAGTGAAAACTTCTTTTGCCGCGTTGAGCGTTTTCGGAGGGGAAAAAGTTATAGGTTCGCGTCACCGACATGCTCATGCTAATAGTTTTCACTTCTATCGGCAGTCCCCATGACTGCCTGTTTTTTTTTATTTCATTTTAATGTTCATTACCGAGAAAGTAATTTTAATTTTCGAGAGGAAAAAAATGCTTTTGTATGAAGGGGTAAATTCAGGAACTGCTGAACAAGTTCTGAAAATTCTGTTACTAAAAGACAGCTACACTGTTTATCCCGGGAATGCGGGTAAAACTGCGGGGGACAGCTAGTGAGAAATACACGCATTCAATTGACATGAAAAATATTGAATTATACCTTCCTAAAGCTTAGCTGAAGAAAACCTACGTCGTAAAAAATATCACAAAAATTAAAAAATATCATTTTTTTTGGTGCAGTGTTTACCGAACCTCCTTGCGAGCGTCAATTAGCATCTGTATAAGCAAATAACGATTGCTCTTCACAAATCCGCTATTGGTTTCGATCACAGATGGTTTCAAGTCGTTTTAACCAATGTTGTCTTAGAAACCAGTGGTTATGTAAACTATGAAACTAATTTAAAAGGCTATTGTAAACTTCGCCATTAACACACTTACCCGGCGCTTTTATAGCAGAAACGGTGACTAAAATTCGATATTACACCTATAGACATAATTATATGTTTTGGCATTTCTGTTAGTTTGATTCTTGGGTCAAACTAATGGCTACTACTAATACCCTACCTACTATGAATGAAAAAAAAAAAAAAAAAACACAACATAAGTAATTAATAATTTGTAACACAACAATAAATACAATTAAATAAATATTATACAGGATGATTTTTTTGTCACTGGCAATACTTGCAGGGGTGGAAGTACTCATCAATATGAACAACTTTTACTATGGGACCAACTCTGATATCGTACATTTGCTTCATAAATTTTGGTCGAGTAGGTACTGAACTTTTGTATGGAACAGCTGATATTTTTTTCTTTATTTCACAGTTAGTCCCATAATAAAAGTTGTTCATATTGATGAGTACTTCCTCCCCTGCAAGTATTGCCAGTGACTAAAAAATCACCCAGAATACTTTTTTTCAACACACACCGGTAGGTGTTTGGCGACAAATTTTCAACTTGAGGCTGGTAGCCAGTCAGGAGAGTACCTACTACAGAGTAGCCCACCACCGTGCTCTTGTTTCCCCACGATATGATATTATAAAAACAGGCCAATACAACATACAATGCACTTTTTATTGTTTAAAATAAACTAGTTTCCTTTGAGTATTTGCTATACATTAATCATATTAACTATAAAATACCCTTCATTACAAACCTATCTTAAAAGACATAATTTACTTATGATACCAGACACGTAAGTAAGTATCAGTTTCTTTTATAGACATATGGACATTTCTGCTCATCTCCATCCATGCGTCAGTGTGCTACCAGCCTAAGTAAATTAACGACAATAACTAAATATTTCACGGTGAATGACGCAAAATCATTGTCGCAGACCTGATTTATTTGCTTTTCTCACAAAATAGGCATTACGTGTAGTGATGTAAACACATGTTGATAATCGATTGTCGATATAATGGGGTGTGTTGGTGGCGTCGAGTGGACGTGCGGATGACGCTTGATCGACTCATCGTGGGCGCTTATCGGTGGAGTAATGCTCTTTTTGTGGACCATATAATGTTTATTTATGTTTACATGTATAGAGAAGTATCGAACTTCTGTTAAGCTTCTGACTTGCTTGCTCAATGGAGTAAATAGCAAAACATTTCTTATCAGTAAGAATTTATTTATTAAAAATAATAAAATTCCTGCGAAATAATATATCTCATACTTTTAATACGGTATTAAGACACGCTTGGTTTTAATATAAAAAATAGGTGTAATTTAACTTTATTCCATATAACGTTTCTAAACGAAACTATTTCTTCTTTATTTCATATAAAAATTTGTAGGTTTTTTTTTTTAAGTAGGTAGCCTTGGAAAGTCAAAGTCAAAGCCATTTATTCAGTTTAGGAGGGCATTTATGAACGTCGAAGCTACTGAAGTTACCACCAATTCGGAAGCCAGCCTTCAACTGAAAAGCACCGGCAAGAAACTCAGCAAGGTTACATTTTTTATATTTATTTTTATTATTTGTAACCAAGATATCGATGGAAATTATCGTTATCGAAAAATACCAACCAAAACTTACACGCACGTTCGCTAATTCAATTATTACACAACAATGACAACTGACAATCGTCGTTAGCAACTGCGATGCGTTGCGTAGCGCCAACTTTTTGCGTCACTTTAAAATTCATAGCGCTTTTGTCGCGGCTTCCCTTTAAATTAAATACCTTTTGATTGTCGATCGAGCGTATGAGCTGAGCCTTAATCTCGGTTGATCATTTACGTGGTCGGATTGGGGATCGGGTGCTGTCGCGAGATTAATTGTTTGATACAAGATAGAAGATATGTACAATTTTCGGTACAATTACAGTAAGTACAGTCGTGCACAGAAAAGACGTTAATGTTTAGATTTTGTCATTAAAAAGGAAAGAATATAAGAACAAAGGTACCAGCAGCTGGAAGCGAAGCGAAATAAGATTGAAAAAGTAGTCTGGCTGGCAACTCTCAAGTTGAAAATCTGTCGCTAAGTACTTACCAGTGTGTACCGGCAGGTGCTCTTGAGAGTGGGATTATTTTAAAGCTTTATCAGCCACCATAGGCCATATCATTACAAAAACTGCAAATCGCCATTGTATGATGTTTTTTGTTTAATGTTCGGTAATAGCACACCCATACAAACAAATTTATTGCGTATTGTATTATGTAATATTTTTGCACAAATTTATTCCAAGCGTGTTTGAACTACTTCCCGCTATTACGTATAACTTGCACCAAACGTAAAATAGATTAAAGAACATTAATGAAAATGAACTTTTGTAGTTCTAAACGCACAATTTTGACCTCTTTCCCACCTTAATAAGGACTTCAATATATTATAACGAAATGCCATTATTTGTTTAGGTGCATTGATAAAGTTCCGAGATCGTATGGTATCTCTATAACAAGTTAAATTCACCAGAAAATGTATGTGAAACCTGCAATGTAGATTAAAAAAAAGCTAAACAAATGTTTAGTAGTTTTTGTAACTAAGAATCCTTTTTGTAACTAATTTTAAACGGTGGTTGGGTAATTTATAGTACCCGCCTGAATGGCTACCACCCTGAAATTGAAAATCTGTGGCCTTGCACCTAGTGTGTTCCGGCAGTTACACTAGAGGGCTAGTTGGTTTCTAGGCTTTATAAAGGTCGGGAACACATTGGCGATCCCATTGGTATTGCTGTCCATAAACGACGGTAGCATGACTTTCAGAATGTATTGCATTATGTTTAAATTACTTCATAGAATAATCCTTCTAATATTATAAATGTGAATGTTTGTATACCGCTGAACGGATTTGGATGAAATTTGGCACACAGATAGAATATATTCTGAATTAAAATATAGGATACTTTTTATCTCGGAAAATATAGATCCATCGAGAATACAGGATGCAGAAATAAGTTATCAAAAAGTTATAATCAATATAAGTAAAAAAAATGCTATCTTATTTTGATTTCTCTTAATAACTCTTTAACTCAACTCCATCTGCCATTAAGTACTTATACAAAATAACTTATATAAAGTAATCCTACATTATTATCTACAATCCGTGATTTAACCCATTTGTACGACAAGCTTTTACATAAATATACACTCAATATTCATCTTTATTTGCATTTAAAATACGGTACCATCTTCATTAAACATTTGAGCATTATTACAGATCTTTATATAGTTGTTAATACCACTTTATTATTTAATTATAAAAGAAATCCGAGCAGATGATACTTTCATAAACCATAAACATAAAGCAATAGGGTTCAGAATTGAAAAACTATTCAATTAAGAAAAGATTATCTTTAGCCCTTCATTATGTAACATTATGAAGTATTTACTTCCGTTTACTTTAACATCAATTAAAGAACTTTTTTGCCATTTACTATGTAACCGGTTCAAACAGGATATTTAAAAAAAACTGGTCGTTTAGGACCACATTAATAGAGATAATGATCTTAAAATCAGAATGCAGATTGTGGGATTGCATTCTATACAAACAAGGCTAAATACTACACAAGTTATCTTCATATCGCACATGTATAAATAGTTTTTATCTGTATGACTATAGAGTTGATAATAGGTGCAAAACTATTTTTTCAACTACATTCATAAAGTTGTAATTCGGGTGCTTAACTTGTGCTATGGCCAATCAATTTTGCAGTTTAAGAATGCTTTATTTCATATGTATTAAGGGTTGTTTTACAAAGTTTTTATGTTAAAATAAAATGGTTAGTGTTTAGTTCTATATCGAGAGGATTATCGATGTCCGATTTTCGTTGCGAATTCCCATCATTTGTGTCGGCCATTTTATTTAGATACATGGTGTTCCAAAAAATATTAATAATTACTTTCACAGTGACTAAACCATTTTCATTTTTAAGGCCTTGGTTTAGGTTTTATACAAGACAAAATTAAAAGTAAAATATTGTTTTTAAAAATCTTATATTTTGCTACACATGCAAATAATAATAATATCAGTAATGCAATGTCAAAATGAATTTTGCATTAAATAGTTAACTAAAAACATACATCCTGTATACGGTGAGAATATTGACAACCAAACTTTAGCAATCTCTTTATAAAGCCCGACACACACTGTCGGCATTTAATAACAAACCACTCGATAGATAAATGTAAACAGAACGGATTACTCGGTAAACCACAATACGCGATAAAAAAAAAAACTGGAACTACATGAAAAAAGACGGATGTCCAAATTTAACACTGATCCTTACTCATGAATGTTTCAAACTACTTTCAACTCTATGAGTTTCTGATAAAGTTCCATTTCTTTTGATACAATCGAAACATTTATTGAAAAGCACAGCATAGAAAATTTTATTTTAGTCCCAGTAGTTAAGGATGAATATTGAATATATATTATATTATGTGACTTCAAAAGGCTTCATATAGGCTTTACGAAGTAAGGAGAAATGTGATTGTGCCCAGCGATTAGTATTGCGCTGTGAACGGAAGTCGGTGAGTAGATACAAAATTGTTATTAAATCGACTGGAGATGACACAATAGTGTTAAATCCGTTCGTGTGTACGTTCGTGCATACAAATGTGTGCCGGGTTTTTTATGTTCCAAATTCAAATGGGATTTTAAGAGCTGTATTTGTTAAGCTGTAATGTAAAACTATAAGGACTTCATTTTCTATTCATAATCTTAAACTACTCGTTACAGCTACTGAACAGTGTATGGAGTAATTCAAAATAGCTAATATATGGCGTGTGCATTGTGAATTCATCAATTAATGTCACACTCACAAGCATTTCCATACAAGAGCCTACTCTAATAGAACATTTCAGAAAAAAACAGACTTAAATACACATACAAACAGACTCCCACATTTTGAAGTCGGTGCATAAAAACAAAAGTCAGTTAAAAATGGAATAATCAGGATCACTGTAAATTATGTATTTAGTTCTTTATTCACATTTATATGTTGGAAATGCCCATATTTTTTATATGGGATTGATAGATATTTTTCATTTTATGTCAGACTGACAAGAAAGACAGACTGTCCACCTGATAGTAAGTGGCTACCGTCGCCTATGGACATTAGCAGTACCAGGGGATATGCTATCGATCTTTATAAAGCGAAGAAGACAACTGACTCTCGGAACAACTGCCGGAACACACCAGTAGGTGATTGGTGAAAGATTTTCAATTTGAGGGTGGTAGCCAGCCAGGCGGGTACTACAAAGTAGGTAGGTACCTACCACAGTGTTGTAGTTTCCTCACAATGTTTTTCTTCAATTTATCTACCACTACTTGTTCAGATTTCCATACAATTCGTTTCCTCAATTTTTGTACTTTTTAATTAACCTACACGCTCAACAAAATTCATCAATGAAAAACTTGCTTGCACGTTTCTTTGTTTATTTCTTTAATACTATCCGATTTATCCGATTATCGGTCACGGGCGACGATCATTGTCCGATCCGATCCAGTCGCTAATCGGACATTGTTGGTCGTACTAAACAGAAGCAGGTAATTCCTTGTTGATTAAATTTGGAACGAGTTTTTCTTTGTTTTACATTTTAACAGGTGATTTTCCATTGAACTTTACGTTTTTCCTTTACCTAATGGTTTTACAATTTGTTATTTAATGATTCTATTTATAGATATCGTTACAGAACTTTTTTTTTATAAAAAAGAAGAGTTAAGTTTCGTAGATCGTCATAAAAATCTTACAGCTGTGGGCACGGCTGTATCCGCGTTGCGAGGTTAAAAATATTTACCATCGGGTTCCATTCCAAGCTATGTAATTTCCATTAAAATTGTTCTGGTAGATTAGCCGTGAAAACTTAGGCAGACAGACAGTCTTCCTTTCATATTTATAATATACCTACTAGCTTCCGCCCGCGGTTTTTTTTACCGGCGTTCCAGAGGGATTTAATGATTTTCAGAGTTAATAAATAGCCTAGCATATAGGGTTATTACATATAGGTATACGTTATAATATCGGGTCTTTAGGTATCTCGTCGCAAATTTATCTTTGCCCGTTGTTTTCAGCTATTTTTGCATTGGAAAACTCGCTCATTGTCAAATCGAACAAAAAACGATAGTGTTTTATGTATTTAAGGTACTGATAATAATTAGAAAATTTATTATTTATATTTATTAAATTAAAGTAATAAAATCAAAATATTCATCATTATCTTGATATGTTTTATTATTTTCACCACAATCTCACTATGGTAAGTGATGATGTGGCTGAAGGTGGTAAGTACACAAAGCCTAGAAGAAAACTGGCTCTCAAGTGCAGCTGCCGGAACACACCAATGGGTGTTTGGCGATAGATTTTCAATTTAATAATAATAATAATTGATATTTTTTTTGTATACCTAAGCTTATTTTGGAAGTCAATATAAAATGAATCAAAAATATTTTTAATTTTACAAAACAAATCACAAATCCGCCTGTCATCGGTTCGTTTCAGATTTCTCGCAGGGTTGTCAGCTGTAGACAAGACATCGCAATGAGGCCGGTTCTCACGAAACTTACTACGCATGTTCGACCCGTGACCTGTCACATCGATTGTACTTGCAATACTTGCGCATTGTACTTGCGTTTGCGCATGGGTAATAGGGTTGTCGCTAGCTGTTTTTCGAAATAAAATAATAATAATATTTTTTATTTCAGAGATAGCATCAATTTAACTTTTATAATGTCTTCTTCTTAGAAGGTTTACCTAGAAATCAAAATAAGCTTGCTTTTTTTTACTGTGTTCGTTTTTGATAACTAGCTTTTGCACCACGGTTTCACCTGCGGTCACGGATAAAATGTTTTCCTCATCATTCCTTTGATCTGTTGTTTGATCATATGTATATATTTGGCCAAATTTCATCCAAGTCCATTCAAGCGATACGGAGTCTAATGGTAACCAACACACATACACATAGGTAGACATAGGTGAAAGTTTATATATGTATAAAATATGTACTTATTTATAAATGTGTAAATTTTTAAATTTTTGAACTGTACATGATATTAATTTATAAAACGAAATCAACAAAAATAATCAATAATCAACAATAATAATACTACCGATATTAGCAAATTTAAGTTTAGGCATCATCGCCAACCCTGTTAACTTAAAACAGGAAGTACAGGGGTGTGACTCGATATGACCTCAAGTTACCCATCGCGCACCCCAATCGCATCTTATTTTTTTCCAACTTTTTCTACCATTGTCAAAATCTGGAGCATTACACGGCAATGAATGAATCGATTGCAAAAAATCGCAATAAATATCATTCGATTGTATTTAAAAGGGTTTTAAAATTTAATATCGGTTCGATTGGGGATTGATCTATTGTAAGAAAAACAAGAGCTGCAAATTCGGGAACGATTTTCTGCTTGTATATTTTTCTGGTTGACAATTGTCTTGGGACATTCGTTGACGGATCTTCTTTTGGAGTACAATCGCATCTGTCCTTAATTTTGCGCTTTGAAATCTATCAAAAAGAAGTTTTTTTTATTTATTCTTTGTTGAAGATTATTTTGAAATTAGGCTTTAGTATATATTTAAGGAGTTATTAGTAGGTACTTGAGCTCGGAATTATTTGTAAGAAATATTTACACATCTAATTGTTTAAAAAAAGAACTGTCAAAATAACATGCGTAAAGAGTCTTTATGGGCATTAATATTTTTTATCCAAAATAAGAATATACATTCTAAAACTAAATTGACAATTTAAAATGCATCAAAATTATTATTGCTTCTCTTTTTTTCAATACAGCTTTAAGTTAAGAACCGAATCAAATGAAATTACTTCCTCATAGAAACCGGTGCTAAACCTGATTTAAACTAATCCTTGTTACGCTAAACTGTCGTTTGCATCTTTGCTCGATCGAAAGTTGATAGACTCTAGTAGAGTATTTAATATGACCGCCTGTGGCCGAATGGATATAAGTTTGATGCTCGACTTAAAATATTAAGACGTTTTAAGGCGATGATAGCTCAGTGGTAGTAATGTAAAGGATGCTGTATCAAAGGTGGTTTCGAATTCTACAATAAGCTTGACTTTCGGTGAAGAAAAAAAAAACGAAAAATTTAAATTTTAAAGAGTACACTTTAAAAATAACTGTCAATCTAGAATATGTAATGCCATAATCAATAATAATGAATAATTACCACAAATTAGTCTTGTAAGATGTTAATAATATTAATTTACAACAAATCAATGTTATTTTATTATGAGACGTTATTACGAAATGTTCATTTTCGTTAATTTTCAATGAATATTAATATATTTGGCTACCTATTTAATTTTAACGGGTTTTAATCAGTTTTGAACATTCATCAATGGTATATTATAGAAAGTCGAATGTCTTGAATTGTTTTAGAATTAAGATTATTAATCATAGAAAGCGCTAAATATATTATATTAGCGCTTTTTTTTTATTGGTCTACATTTCGGTGTGTTTTGCACTGTGGCTTCTGTGGGATACAATTATTTATTCTGTGACACATATTTTCAACTTTTGAACTCGTCTAATGAAGCAATTTGTATAATAGTTGGCAACATATCGGGACGGAAGGTCACGCGCATACTCACACAAACAAAATACTAATTTGTTGTAATTTATATATAAATCCGTCATTTAATATCCCATCTAGAAACTTATTTAAAATTATTTAACATTTAAATTGGGTATTTGCATAGTTAAAGTAACATAGGTGCTTTGTAATCTACCTAAGTTTGAAGTTGATTTTTTTTCGTAGTCTCTGGTCTTTATCATAGATAATTTTAGGGAGAAAATCAGATGATGCGTATTTTTTTTATTGAATTAATACATAACATTTCATTAATGTTTATAAAGAAAAAAAAAAATAATATATGTCCTGAAACATTATTCACTAAGCAGCTATTAATTAACTTGATTGCAATCAACTGCCATTAGTTTCAAATAGGTTAAATATACCGTAATTCTGATTACGAATTTATATAATAAGGAATCAATTTTGACAGCGTAATATTTTTATCGATTTAGAGGTTGTTTCAATATGAAACTGATTGAAATAGATTGCAATAAAGTCACATAATAACCGTAGGTACAGATCCTCGATTAAGCAGTACCTACGCATATTATTTTTATCATGATAAATAATCAAACAAACAAATTAAATCTATTATTTTCCATAATAAAGCTCAACCGTCGTATAATTTTGCCATAAATGTCAAATCTGCGAGAATTCCGATGACATCTTTATTGGTTTCCATAGGGTTACTACCTATTGTTCTCTTGCTCACTCTATTAACAAAAGACAGAGATAGAAACAGTGAAAAGGACGCTAAATTTGTTCCGACTTTAGGGTTGAAGTAGGCGTTACTATAATGTCAAATTTAACAAATCGTTCGGAAGAAATAGTGTTGTAATGGTTTCTTTGATATATTTATTTCTTTTATCTATTTAGTTTAGATTAATAATAGAAATAGTAAGTTTTACGTCTTTATAAATTACTGTAATATAATATTTTTTTTATATGACTAACTTTGGTGTAAAATATTATCATGTATCCTTGCGTCACGATTTTTTTATCTATAATATAAAATTCAATATTTGTAACGTATATGAGCTCCAATACCATTCATCCGATTTCCACTTTCCACGGTGAAGTGTGAACAAACATATATTATTATAATATAAACATAAGCCTATCTGTAATAAAAAAAAACATTTTACTGATACCAATTAAATCGCTAAGTAGTAAGGTAGGTAGGATACTTTTATACATTTCATAAATATCTATCTTATATATAAAATTCTCGTGTCACAGTGTTTGTTCGAACATCTCCGAAACGGCTTGACCAATTTTTATGATTTTTTTGTGTATATTTGGTAGGTCTGAGAATAGGTCGTTGGCTATTTTTTATTCCGCTACGCGGTGCAACCGCGGGCGACACCTAGTAATTATTATTATAACTATATCTATTTGTTTGTTTGTCACATTTTACGATGAAACCTCTAAACTGATCTTATTGACAATGGCAGAGAAGCCTGAGACCTGGGAAAGATCATAGACTGCTTTTATTCCGAAAAAATAATTCCATGGACACAGTCGCGTGTGAAAGCTAATATTTTAATAAAATATTTCTCCAGTAAGAAGTATTTATTTGTAATACACTTTGAGATTATTTGAAGTTCTAATTAGAAATAAATAAGTTATAATAAAATTCCATTTAAATAAGTTTATCTGTTTTTATTTTCTTCATTTATGTTTATTGCCAATTATCAATATTTATTTTAATGTATCGTATTAAAATTTTATTTGTTGTTTACAGGTTACAACTGAACATACGGACTGACAAAGGTAGCTTTTATCTGTGTATGTAGTCTCGACAATCGAAAGCCTTAATAATAATATCCTGTTATATAAAACCAACTAATAATGACCTTATAACGTTAAGAATAAAGTCAATTTCCATTTGTATGATAGTTAATCCATATTTTTTGGAAATCATAAACAACTGATACTTTATTATCTTGTCCCATAAATAAAAAGCAATGTCGGCGGGGAATGTAAAATATTTTTTTAAGCACTGTGTAAAGCAAAAGCACCAAGCGATTTAATGTTTTTAAAAACAAATTCATGGAACCTTTTCTTTTTCAATTCGTTTAGTTTTGAAATTAGAACTAAGTTTAAAAAACTATTCCAACAATGTTAATCCAAAACACTGATAATGGTATACCGTAGGTTTTTTTTCAAAAATCTAATTAGAATAATAAAAAGACAAACAAACTTACTGTCAATAAACTACACGATTCGAACAACAAATCCAGTAATCAGTCTAAAAACCTTTTTATTTTTCAGGTCTGGAAATCAAACTACAACTGACTGGCACTAAAACTAAGCAAAGTTACATAGTTTGCAACATAGTTTTTTTTTATTCCTTGGACAACCTTGATGGCTATTTATTATCAGATGTTTAACAATTTTAATACAAGAAAAAGTATAAATATAAAAAAAAGACTTATAAAATTATGTGTCTCTCCCGCTATCTTCCACAGCTTATCAAATCACCTGCACAGAACCTTAAAGAGGCCAAGTTTTTGCCCGCTTAAGTTTATCACTTAAACTTTAACATAATTATTAAAACACTCCGTATAATTGGTAGCGTGTTGTAAATATGACACCAGTCAACGGACCGACGGACGGTAGATTTCGCTGTTTATATTATATATAATATTAAAAGATCTTGACTTAAATGTAGCTGGGGCACTTTCTTGGTACTTTTTTTAATGTCATTTATCAAAAAAAAAATAAGATTTTTTGTACATTTCTACGTGACGTCTATATTATATTCTTAGATCTGATTTTAACAGTATGTAATGTAGTTTAATTGTTAACCTATTAGCTAACTATGGCGATGATAGCTCAATGGTAGTGACGTCGGACGCCGCGGCGAAGGTCATGGGTTCGAATCCTACAATGAGCTTGAGCTTTCGGTGCAGGAAAACATTGAGAGGAAATCATAACACGATGGTAGTTGAAAATCTGTCGCCAAACACCTGCTGGTGTTCCAGCACCTGCACTTGAGAGCTAGTTTTTAGGCTTTATTTGCTTTCCACCTTCGGCCACATCATCACTTAGGTACCATACACACATAAACCTATACAAAGTAAAAAAAATAATTAACAACTGATGATTCAGCTCAATCTATCTAAGATTAATAAAAACAATGAACATGGTGATGATTATGGTAACTTGTTATGTAGCTGAAAGTGGTAAGAAATCACCTATAGAAGGAACTGACTATGGAGTACAGCTTTCGGTAGATAATTGACAGATATTCAACTAGAAGGTGTAAACCTGCCAGGCAAGTGTGTACTACTAAATTACTTTACCAAAAACTCAAGCTCATTGTAGGATTCCAAACGACGAACGTAATCACTCATCCTTATTACCTCCTAAGAAAGGTCTAATTTGTATGAACGTTATTTTGGTTTCGAATTTGGTTATTAAACGAACAGAACCGGTGCTAACTTCAACAGCTTCGACGTTCATAAGTGCCCTTCTAGGGCCTAAACTGAATATATGACTTTCACTTTGACTTCGACTAAACGTGATCATATAATGATGATAATAACTGATCACAAAGGTGATGATTGAAAATAAGCCGATACACGGATATAATCCTATGTACAAGTTAAAAACATCCATAAAATTATTCGATGATTTAAGACTAGGATTTCCATTACTTAGGGTAACTCACAATACAGGTAAAGGCGTATACAGACCATATCTAATTAAATTGCTCAATACAATGTCTCAACAATGATATAATGTGCCGAACTTATTTATGGGCCGTGTTTTAAATCTCATTTTATGGGAACTGCGGTCGGCTGGGCTTAACGGTGATTTGCAGGTGAGGGTCCGATCCGGTCCTGGTACTTGTCAATAAATCATTAGGGGACTTGTCTATGTTTTTGCTAGGTCATTTCTAACCACCGTTAGGCTGGAGTTGATTTTCTATGGTGTTGCGAAGATGTGATTTGATACTGATCTTATTAATAAAATTATTTGAAGATTCTTTATGAATTATCTTTTTTTTTAAGTAAAATCGTGTTTCATCAATACGTTATACCCTTTACAAAATAACAGTGATTAAACTATTTTAAAACCACCCAACAAATCTTCAATATCAAAATCAATACAACCTAAGCCATATGTTTAGACTTGATGCTATAGAAAAAATATAAGAGTCACTGCAAACAGTTCCCACGTCACGCTGAGGTGTCCGGGAGCAGAAGAGCAGGGAAATAAAAATGCCTCCGCGGCCGAACCTTCTTATGCATTAATAAAACATTTATTAAAGAAGAGTTCGGTCACTTTGCGCTGCGCGGGCGCTGGTGGGCGTAGTATATTGATTATCATCAGATAAATTCTTGTAGATGATACAATATTTGAATACCTATATCTTTTGTAAAACTCGCAATATTTTTTTCGAATATTTTTATTACTTTCTTCAAGAGCATAATCATGAGCACTATAGCCTGGTTATTGAACGTCTAGTGGAACCCTACACCTTATGACGTAGTCAAAACATTTAAAAATCTGAAAGTTAAACGCACAGGTGACTTGTGGGATATATCCGTAACTGTTTTGCAGGGTATCATTGATAACATTGCTCCCCATTTAGCTTTTATTTTTAACAAATGCGTAGATTTTGGTCAATTTCCGAATTTAATGAAACATAGCAAAGTTATACCATTATTCAAAGCGGGAGATCCTAGTGATCCTACTAATTATAGGCCAGTTTCCATTTTGCCAGCCCTGAGCAAAGTATTTGAAAAGATAATTTTAACGCAATTAATTGCTCACTTTAATTTGAACAAACTCTTACATAATGAGCAATATGGTTTTACAAAAGGTCGTTCAACCGTTGACGCTGGGGTAGCGCTTTTAAGAAATATTTTTAACGCTTGGGAGAAGTCACAGAATGTTATTGGAGTCTTCTGTGATTTATCTAAAGCATTCGATTGTGTTGATCACCGAACACTCATACGTAAACTTAATTATTATGGAGTCAAGGGTACGGCACTTGATCTGATGAAGTCGTATCTCGGGGAAAGAACTCAAAGTGTTGATGTCAATAGAGTTAAATCATCTGGTTCTCCTGTGCATATGGGTGTGCCGCAGGGCTCTATTCTAGGTCCTTTTCTATTTTTAATTTATATAAATGATCTTCCCTTTTATGTCAAAAATACCTGTGGAATTGTACTGTTTGCTGACGATACCTCACTGCTTTTTAGTGTTGATAGACTGAAATCCAATTATGACGATGTAAATGGTGCATTAGCCCAGGTATTAAATTGGTTTACTGTTAATAATTTAGTTTTAAATGCAAAGAAAACTAAATGTATTAAATTTGCACTACCCAATGTAAAAAAAATAGGATGTAACTTGGTGCTAAATAATGAGTCTCTCAATCTTGTTGAGTCAACAGTATTTTTAGGGATTACTTTAGACTCAAAATTTCAATGGGGCACCCAAATATCATGTCTCGCGGGGAAGCTTAGTTCGGCTGCTTATGCAGTTAGAAAAATTAGACAGCTAACAGATGTAGATACAGCTCGATTAGTTTATTTTAGCTATTTTCATAGTGTTATGTCCTATGGCATTTTGCTTTGGGGTAAGGCCGCTGATATAGAAGCTATTTTCATTTTGCAAAAAAGAGCGGTGCGAGCAATTTATAATTTGAGTTCTCGAGCTTCCCTCAGAGATAAGTTTAAACAAATTAATATCCTCACAGTAGCATCGCAGTACATTTATGCAAACATATTATTTGTACAACAAAATATAAGTCTTTTTGTAAAAACAAGTGACATGCACACTATTAATACTAGAAATAAGCATAAACTTGTAACCTCTGCTTATAGACTCCAAAAAGTGCAAGGTTCATTTTTGGGACTGTGTACACGCTTCTATAATAAGATCCCTCCTGCACTTTTAAATTTGCCATTACATAAATTTAAGGAACGTGTTAAGTCTATTTTAGTACAAAAGGCATACTATAACGTTAATGAATATTTAAATGACGACAATGCTTGGGTGTAGCGCTCGCTCTTGCAGGATAAATTTTATGTAATAGTCTTAAGTTTGTTTTGAAAAGAGTAATTGCTGAGTTTCTTGCCGGCTCTTCTCAGTAAAAGCAACCTTCCGAACCGTGCGTTAGAGTCTGACTATTCTTAAGTGCCTGTGAAGGCCTATTTGAATGAATAAATTATTTCATTTCATTTCATTTCATTTCATATCATCGAATTTTTAAAATCAAAGGTTGCAAAGCCCTAATGCCATTAGAATAAGCTTCCAACTTCGGGTGGCGGATATAAAATTGATTGCAAGTTTTACAAAAGAATATTCAAATCTATACAAAGCTTCTGAATACCGCGCATATACTGCATCATAACGCTCGATATATTCAAAAATATCATTCCTCACACATTCGAAAAGGTAAAAAGAAAACATTAAAAATATATCCCTCAGCGAAGATAACACTTTATAATGACGTGGGTCAGTTCGGGCGGCTAGAACAAACAAAATTGTACGCGCGCCATGTTTTTTCAAGTTTCATTCAAAGGGAAGGAATAACGTATACCTGTCTCTATCTCTCTTACTATAGATACGAATGAAAAAATAAGAGAGAACAGGGATTGGACGCAGGTAGGTGCCGCAGTGTCTGCCACGGCAGACAGAGAGGCACCACGTATTTTGAATAATCTACTTTTTTTGAGACTATGATTTTGTGAATAGAAATGCGATGATATTAAAGTTTTTTGATAATATCATGAGTATCGTTTTGTGTAACAAAGGTTTTGTTATCATAAAAGCTTAGGGAGCAGAAGGAAGTTGGAACAAAACTTGCAGCATCTTTTTATTTAATGTTTTTTTCACAATGTCACAGATTATATTTCTTGCTATGTTTCCATAATATATTATTTGGCTACTATCTATACTATACTATTGAATGAATCCTACCTCAATTTCAAATAAACGGTGCCATTTTGCTTCTACTTTTGAAGGCCAATTGCCTCCTAGGCTACTATGGTGGGATTGTGGTAAAAATATTGACGTAACGTCTTCTAAATATGATTTTGGTTTTCTTTGGTAATGGAGCCTTCTAAGTAATCAGATGGATGAATGTCTTAGTTAAAGTAACTGGAACTGCCGACCACTGAGCTATCATCCCTTAAGTAACGCCTTAAATCTACATTATCCTGATAAATAAAAAAGGTACAGTACTTACTCAATATGTTATACCCAACTTTTAATAATAATGTACCTGATATTAAAACATAACCTTTAAGCTCAAACGGAAGCGCATACTGTCCTTGTAATTAAATTAATGTACGTTTAGAGGGGACATCGTGAAATAGACGACACGCCACATATGGTACTGTTTACTGCAGATAGAATCAACCAAATGTCCTCATTAATTTGATGTCAATGTGTGAATGTAATATTTTTTTAGATATCATATAGCGGCTCCAATCACTGCGTTCCTGATTCCTGGGGAGCTAATTCCGACATGTTTGCAGCTTAAAATATGATTCATAATTGAATGGTAAAATTGCCATTAGCCGGTACTTACTGGTTTAAAATTATACCATTAAAAAAAATCAGGTGCAGGTTTCTTTTGACTGATTTCAACTTGGCATCATTATTTAGTCCTCTTTTCGTCCAAACTTCTTTAAGAGTTAGTTTTATTTTTAATTATTTATAATATTTGCAAGCAATAACTTTATGAATTCTGGGAAAATATCCTGGGCCACAGAAATCGCAATCACAAAAATATATGGAACAAATCCGCTAGCAAAACGGCAAAATATAAATAAATCAATAAACACACAAACATTCACACAAACATAATTCAATAAGCCCCATGCGATAGAAATCAAAGCCGAGCTCAATAAGTGCCGCTTTAAAGCCAAGTGCCTTTCCCATAAAGGCTTTTGATCTATGGTAAATATTCCATGGATGTATTTTTTGGAACAAACTGCCTCCCTTTGGCAGAATGGTTGAGTGTACTTCAGTTATATTTCCCTGTAGCGTGCTTGTCCACTCGTTTGTGAGCCACCGGACCGTTTGATAAGGTGTAATAACTTCAAAGAGCTTTTAAAGTTATTTAGTCGAGTAATTAGATCAAGTTAGAGTAAGTTGGCTCAAGTAGCAATGAGTAGACAAATGTGTAGACAAGTGTGTAAACAAAGATAGAAAAGTCTTAGATCAACCACGCACAGCGAATCTCAGTACAGACAGATACACATATAACTGACTATTTACTAATCGTTGAAAGCTGCTGATTCCGAGATACAGTTTAGCGAACAAATTTAAAAGAAATAATGGGATTTTGAGGGTACTCTTATCACACATGTGACCAGATATTCTAAGCTAGATATTTAGAGAATAAATCCCTTCTAGGCTCTGTGTTTATCAACTTTGGTCACATCATCATTTACCATGGTGAGTTTTTGAAAGGCTTACTTGCACTTGTCATATCAAAATGTCGATGGTCCCTATTTTGATTTTTTATCGAATATTTCTTGCGTTTACATTTATTACATAAGTAAGCGACAATGAGATGTCATGTTGTGATGTGAACTTGAGGCGTAGGAAAACATATTAACGTAAGTATGTATTAATTTTGCATTCTTTATTACAAAATGTCCGTTATTTATTGGTAAGGAACCAAAGTATGGTTTTAAATAAATTGAAAAACTCAATAAAATCGTTAAATATTAAAAATGGAACCTTGAACAATTCTTAGTTTTAGCTGTGATTTAGGTTATTTACTTGCCACTATATTTTTAAGAATTAACAAGTCCAGTAAGAATGGTTTGATAATAATTAATTCCTTCCAGAACGCTTCCCAAGTTATTTCCTCGCTAACAATTGTGTACACTCACAATAGCACCCACATATCTTGTTAGAACTTGTCGAACGGGTAACGTAACCTGCTCGAAATATCTATGGTCTCTCTCACTTTTTATATAGATGGAAGAGGACAAGTATACCTGTAATGTCAAACAAGTTTGATAATCGTTGCCTCGGGACATTTGGTTAGGATTCGTCATGGTCTAACGCCCAACACTAAGGGGGTGACCAGACATTGATAAATATGATTAACAACCCTTATTTCACATTCTTTACTTAACTTTAATGGATAACGATATCTGTAGGATTAAATAATAATAGTTATTGACCGTTTATTATGCTTAAAAAAATTATATTACTTAACTTGAAATAGTTTGTTTGGAAAGTGGTTGATTTTGATTTACTTTACATTTTGGTAAATTTTACCCCAAAACTTAATGAAATTCAATGTTAAGTACTTAATTACTATTTATTCATAAAGCCGTAATGAAGGTCGTGGGTTCGAATCCTACAATGAGCTTGAGCTTTCGGTGTACCTATACCTTAGACATTGTCAGGAAATCATGGCATGGTAGGACACCCACCTGACCGGCTACCACCTCCACCGCCTCGCTACTTAATTCATTCTAGGCTTTGTGTGCTTACCTTTCGGCCACATCATCACATACCACGGTGAGATTGTGGTTAAACACAAACCTATACAAAGTAAAAAAAAATTATGGCTAATTAACAAAAATTAAAATAATACTGCATCGCCTAGAAATATCTAAATCATACATAGATTTTCATTCATTTATTAATAATAATAAATAGTAGGTAATCATTTTAAAATTTATTTAGGTCCTCACCTATATAAATAGTAAAACAAAGAAATATGAAATAAGTTGTAACGTCTAAGTAAGAACAAATAAACGAAAAAACTTAAAGTATGAAAATAAACAATATAATAATGTAATAAATATAAAAAATAATAAGATCATTCTTAATAATAACAATAAAGACAGGTGTATAGTAGCATAGAAATTCATAAAGATTTAAAAAAAAACAATTTTATAATTCAGTAAAACAATTATAATATCATTTTGCGTTTACAATGGGAAGCAAGGTGTAATATCCATTGTGAGCTAGCAATGTATGTAATGTATAAAGTAATTTGTGTTGAGTGGGTGTGACTGACACCGGATGCGTTATGGTAATGTGATATTAAAATTAGGCTTTCAATGGTCGGGTTGTAAGTTCACACCCTGGCTTTGAAACATACTTTTTTAAGAATCGTCAGTTTTATAAATAAGGGCATTGTAATTATCTTAAAATCAAAATTTATTGAGAATCATCTTCATAAAATTATGAATAAAATAAAATTGTATAAAAAAATAATTTTAGTAAAAGTAAAAGAAATTAAAGACGCAACCAATCATAGTGAATGCAACTATTAGAACTGTCACAAAGATACTATTGTCAGGGACGATATCTACTACCCAACGTCCACACAGTTTAGAGCCTCCATAATGATGAATGGAATCCATCTTTAACCAACATTAATACAGCGCGATCTATGCCAGACTCACTGGAACCAACCATTCATTCCTACACATGAAAAAAAAAACATTATTTATCTACACAGATTTTGTCGTGTGTCCAACGCGATATTAAAATACAAAATACGAACAAAAGTACTCTATTGTTGAAAGAAGAAAAAAGTTATGAGGAAATTTATATCCACTGCCCTCATGGAGGACAATGGAACGCTGGGCGGAGCTGCACGTCAAAAAAAAATCATCAATGAACGAACGCGACAATCTTGTTCTTGGAAACATCTCGGTGTAACTTTGGAATCGTAAGCTAGCGTGAAATTTGCGCTTTTCTCAGTACCACTCATTCTTATTACACCACATAGACAAACGGCACATAATACAGAAATAGCGGTAGGCAGCCACTGAGATTCCATTGTCGCACTTTCTATTGTGGTATAAGATGAGTTTGGAAATTGAAATTTAATGGAAATATCAAATGAAACTCCACACAAGAGGCCGGGTTCTTTGGCCGACGCTCGCGCCCGATAATAGCATTTGTTACATGAATCGAAATGAAGTTATACATTGATGGTCTTCGTAAATTAAACTTTGTTTAGTTATAATGGTTCGCCTTTTGTGAGTTTAACGTTTAATTTGATAACGTTTTGGGGAATCACTTACAATTTGCATTGGGAGTTTTTGCGGTGAATTTTTTTGTCGTTTGTAAGTGATTTTAATTTGATCGGTTAGGTGATCGAATTTGTTAATACGCTGTTGAATGTACGATGTATCGTGTGACTGATATTCCGACATTAATTTGTAATGAAAAGTCTATGAACGGGACTTACAATACAACACTGTGATATACAAGTATTTTTTTCTCTATATTCTATCCCGGATACATTAATAATAATTATAATTATCATTGTTTGATGAAAATTTAAAGAATTTGCAATATGTTTAAGAAATCTTAGATTATACGTACTACTGCTGGCATAAAAATTGCTATCAAGTTTGACTTTATGCGTAAGTAATAAACACGAAGTGATAACATAATATTTAAGGCATTTAAATATTTAAGTAAATAACCATTAATTACGTCAGTCAAATGACAGTATACAAAAGTACCTACCTAATGATGTTTTTTTTTTATTCTATTAAGAATCCAGTTTGTATTTTGTCTGTTATTATAATGAATCACGACTGTACTGTTGAGTGGACATAGGCTTTTCTCAGGATAAAAAACTTCTTCTGGATCCTTGCCATCCCAAGTAAATTTTATTGTATAAAATATTAATATTTTATTTATTACCAAATTGCAATCGAGCGATAAAAATATACCTATCTAATTAAAATATGCCGAAGAATTTAAAAAATTCAAAATGTTTCGTATAAAAACACATGCAAACGTTGTTATTGCATCACAGTTGTTTATGACTTTCATGACAATGATTGGTCTTTATGTAATCATTTGCACAGGAGTGCTGGTTTCAGCCTTCCCACGGCCAGAAAAACCACATTACGACCTGGAGATTGCGGAGCAGCACTTCGAGGAGTTCATACAGAAATTCAATAAACAATACGCTGATGAAACTGAAAAACAAATGAGGTTTGAAATATTTAAAAATAATTTGGTGGATATCAATAGAAGCAATGCTAAATCTAATCTCACCATATACGGTAAGATTTTTAAATATTCCGTTATATTATTATATAGAATAAATTAAGGTGGAGAAATGCTGAACTCATAAATTATTATATTTCAGGAGTAAATCAATTCACTGATATTACTCAAGATGAATTCAATAAGTACCTTGGTTATATACCATTAACACCAGAAGACGGTACGCCGTGTAATGAACAATCTGACTCTCAAATTGTCATTCAGGATGCACCAGATTCTTTTGATTGGCGAGATCGCAATGTGGTTACGCCAATTAAGGATCAGGGAGGTTGCGGCTCATGTTGGGCTTTTAGTGCTATCGGTAAGACAAAAAAAACATGACTCATTCAGTACCGTTTGTTGAACCAACCGCTTGGGAGGTAGATGATTGGGACTAGACACTTCCAAAATATTTTAATGACATTTTTAATAACATATTTACGTGATTACAAATTTTGACCATAATCAGCTGTAGTCAAACTCGATAAAAAATACTTAATTAAATATGGGTTTAGAAAAATTTACTTCGTGCTCTCTTAACACTGGCCATATTTCACGCCACGAGCTATTCGCACGGCTTTTGATGTCGCCAACGTGCATTACGCGTCATTACTAGGAGGCCGGATGGTAAGATTTTGATCCCGTGGAATGTATGCGGGCCGCTGGTGTGGGATACCACATCTGTTTATATACTTGTGCCATCACACATAGCGGCGATTTGTAAAGTTGCAGGGGTGGATGCGATCACTGCTAAAAATTCAAAAATAAATATACGCATCAATTGGACCAAGCTATCTAAAACTCATCGAGGTCTCGGGAAACTGACGGGTAGGAAGCTTTTTCTGCCATCGCAATAGCTTGGCCATCCAAAGAGGAAACGCTGCCAGCCCACAGTATTGGGAACCTTGCCAATCAACAGGACGGATACGAATAAATTTACTATTTAATAGATTGTATTTTATATATTTCGAAATAAAATTAAGGTTGTCTTAGCCATACGGAATAGACAACATGAACCTCACGGTTGCACATTTCTTCAATGCTGCGATGTAAGATACAAAATTATATGATGCAAATAATCAAATAAATAAAACACTTGCAGCTAACATTGAGAGTCAATATGCAATCAAACATGGGCAACAACAGGAATTTTCCAAACAAGAATTGGTTGACTGTGATGATACTAGCATGGGATGTACTGGTGGCCGTACGGAAAATGCTTTCAGGTAATTTGAAACTGATTAGAGTCCAAGTAATAAAATCATTAAAAGAAAAATCAGCGTGAATGCCTCTGTAGAGGTATTTATTATAATATAATATATTAACACACACACACACACCATAGCAACGGAAAATGTATTAAATATTTTTGGTGAGCCGTTGCAGGAGAACTGGGCACCGGACAGTGGTATTTGCTCGCCACCTTCCCCCCACTTGAGCCCTAGGATGGCGGACGCGGGGTAGTCTGCCGCCCGTCACAGTTTAGCTAATCATAAAAAAATAATCATATTTAGATAAAGACTTTAATTCACATTAATGCACATAGCTCGAAGAGCCGACTATGATGGAAAATAAGTAACTTTTACATATAAATTTCCATAGAAATTCCATAGAAAAAATTTCCATATTTTGGAGAGTCTGCGCTGGAACTATTCCACCTAATTCCACCATCCCCATTCCTTCACCGAACCACTAAACGCAGGGACAATTTCCACCCGTACGTTGTTGACATCCTGAACATACGGACACAACGTTTTGCATCCTGATTTACAATGCGGACAGCAAAGGAGTGGAACTTTCTCCCGGCGTCTTTGTTTCCTGACTCCTACAATCTTGGGACTTTCAAAGCCAGAGTGAATAGGTTTCTTCTGGGTAAGCGTGTTCGATCTTAGGCTTTGTCTACGTCCTTGGACAGGTCGAAAGCCAAACGTAAACCCATTCAAATAAAAAAATAAATAAAAATGAAATGATAATGTTGAAAATGTCCAGCATTCACTGCCATGTGGATTACAGCAATATACCACCAAATATATAGCTTACAGCAATATACCTACCGTGTTAATATGCCTGGGTCCGTGTTGGAGAAAAGACACATTCCTCATTATCTCAAAAAGTAAAGGAATTCTCGGTATCAGCATTGCCGGTGATGTCCAGTTTCAAGGTCATTTGGAGAGCAAAGTCAAACTGGCTCCATTAAAACTGGGTGTACTTAATAGGTCCAAACGGTACTCCACCACTCCAGCGACTGCAGATTTATATAGCGCAGGATAGGCAGCTTATGTAGTACCTACTGCTCATACTTATGGGCAGGCACACTCGCATACCAGCTTGATTCATTCATCTCTGTGAGACATATTATTGTGACTTCTCAAAAAACTTTTTGTCTGGTGACATCACTTTTCTACCATCATACTGCTTGCCGCCAATGTGGAGATCATCTTTATATCTTCAGCCGCTTCGGTTGTTCGGACGGGTTTCATTCCGACGTTTCTACTGGGGAACATTTGGATATGGAATGAGCTCCATATTGCATTTTCTCTCAGCGATACAATATGGAGTTTGTCAAAAGGAGCGTAAACGAGTTCTTCAGGGTTGGCAATACATCAAAAATCCACGTACCATCAGGTAGTTGATAACGAATTGACATAAAAAGCAACCACTAATTGAAAAGTACCGGGCAGAAATGAAATGAATGAATGAAACCAGATCGATCTAGACTTTGTTTAGCATGATGCTAGCACCCCAGGACTGTTAAGCTGGGGAGTTCCTAGGTTAAATACGACGATGACGATAGTTCCTCGGAGTCGCTGGATGCAAGCAGCAAAAAACGTTCTTTGTGGAAATCAATGTTCAATAGTGGACATCTTCAGGCTAAATATTTATCATCGTAGTCATGACCAGCATGATATGGTAATAGCACAGGGACATCCCTAGGACATTCCCATCTCTTACTATAATCCTAATATGAACATCCTCTACATCTATGCTCCCGCGTGGCGAATAAAGTACTACAATAGTATTCAATAAAGTAAACTCTCATTTCTTTTAACTTTATTATTATTGTTGTTTCTGTTTTTAGTTTTTCTATATTGTAAAACGTAAATTTACATTATTCTTCCATTTCTTTACAGCAAAATAATGGACATAGGTGGTGTTGAATCTGAAAGTGATTATGCATACACAGCCGTGGCTGGTCAATGTATATTTGATAAGTCTAAAGTAGCAGCTACATTAACTGGATGCACTCACTATTCCCTATCAGACGAAGATAAGGTCAGAGAACTGTTATACACAACAGGCCCACTTTCTATAAGTAAGTTAAGACATCTTATTTGAAAATAATTAGTAAGTAGTCATGACGGAATAAAAAGAATGATACGAGAAAGAAAACTTTTATTTTCGGGTCTACTTGAAGCAACCAGCTTAAAAATTACTTAATCCGCACAGTACTTTTAAATATAGTAAAGCAATTGCAGCAAGTCCATCGTCACATTATAAAAAAAAACATTAAGATTTTCTTTATACACCGCATGTTTTAAAGACGATTAAAAAAAAAAGTATAAAATTGTTATGTGACCATATGGTTTTGTCATGGAATATATTTTTTATTGACCGAAAATAAAAATAATATCCTTCATTTACTGACCATAATGTGTAGCCTATAGATATTAGTTAACACACTGCAATGTATTTATTCTACGGATCATATAAAGAGACACGGTTTTTTTATGATGCGCAGGGTGCAATGAAATAAAGTTGCTATTTAATCTGACTATTTCATATTTCTGAATTTCCAGATGTAGTTGGGGAAAATTTTAAAAAATACCATGGTGGTATAATGGAGCTGGACATTTGTCCACAAGACGGTGCCATAAACCATGCAGTACTTTTAATTGGATATGGAACTGGTACAAATACACAATTATTTATTTCTTAAAAGTTACTTGAAGTCAATCACCTGCGGGGCGGAAAGCTAGTCATTTATTTTCCATATCATAATGAAAAGAATGATGGGGTTTTCTAGTAAAAGCCAATTTATTCCAGTATAAACACCTACTAATGAAATGAGTTTGCGAGAAACACCTATTTGCCCATAATGCAAAACGTTATCTCAGATTTTGAAAAGTAAAAAATGTGCGAGTTGAAAATATCTCAATTTCTCTTGATCACTTTAGCTACTATGTAACATAGTTTTTAAAAGAAAGAATATAAAAGAACTAACGGATAGAGTGTAATAAAAACCAGTTTAGGTTTTTACGAACTTTTTTCTGCCTTCCTACAGATACTTATTCTTTTCAGATCCTAATGGCACTCCATATTGGATTGGAAAGAACTCTTATGGTACTCAGTGGGCTGAACAAGGATTTTTCAGATTTCACAGAGGTGCAAACATGTGCAGTTTCATGAATCAAGGTTTTTCTACATCTATAGTTGCGTAATGTCCAACTTATAGATTTATTGCTTATTATATTAATATAATAAAAGTTCCCTTCATTCAATAATTGAAATTATTTTTATTTTCCTTGGATAATGAGAAGTTTGGATTGAATAGTATGACGATACTTCATTAATTTTCAAAGTAGATAGAAAAGACAAAGAACTTGTTAATAATCTGTTACTAAATTCTAAAAAAACTAAATGTTTAAGATTCTCTCTTCCAAATGTAGCGCAAGTAGACAGCCAGATATTAATAGATAGTTTGGAATTAGTCGATAAAACTGTATTTTTGGGCATCACATTAGATAATAAATTACAATGGGGTCCTCATGTAGAATCTTTGATTAAATTAAGTAAATAAAGTTCTGCTGCATTTGCTGTTAGAAAAATCAGACAGTTGGCGAATGTCGAGACGGCCAAATTAGTTTATTTTGCATATTTTCATAGTATTTTATCTTATGGCGTTTTACTGTGGAGAGCTGCAGCAGATATAGAATATAATCTATATTTATATTACAAAAAAGAGCAATTCGTGCCATTTATAATATGGGTCCTCGTGAATCGTTAAAGGAATTATTTAAAGATGTAAACGTTATGACTTTACCTTCACTCTTAATTTATGAAAATATAATGTTCATACGTAAAAATAAAGAATTGTTTAAATCAAAAATGGAGGTACATAATATCAATACAAGACAAAAAGATAAAATAGTTATTCCGTATTTTAGATTAGCCAAAGTTAAAAAGTCATTTCTTGGAAGTAGTGTACGCTTTTATAATAAACTAGCTGTCCCAACAGACGTTGCCAGGCTTTTCTTTAAATGCCTAGTTTTGTTTTTCTTGTTTCTTAATATTTGTTTTTCGTTTTTTAGAGCCTCAATTTCTTCAGTTATAGTTTCTTTTTTCAATTGTGTCTTCGGTTTGTTTCTGCAGCAATTTTCTAAAAAAAGTATCTATTTTCTTGTTGCGAAAACGAAAGCCTGAACCAATCGTTTTCGCAATCGGACAAGGATGGCAGGTCTTTATTTGCAATTTCATTTTCTGTGTATGATTTGCTTCGGTAGTGAGATTAAAACACATAGAGTTTACAAAACATTACTTTGCGCCTTTTAAAATTATAGTATGTATGTTTTGTCTACTCCACCCATACGGGGATACAATAACAATAAGATAAGGCATCATAAACCATAAAAAAGCTACTCAGTCGGCTGAGGAGCGGAGTTTTTTTCATAACAAAGATAAGTTTCCTAACCCTTGCGAAAACAGTGTCAACAGTTGAGGGCATCGTCTAATAGTACGCCAAGATATTTAAATGTATCAGTTCTAGAGATGCCGAGGCAAGTACAATCTTTTGCCACAAGGGAAAAGAATGTGCAGTGATCGAGAAATTCTTAGAGGGTTTATTGGAGCTTTGCAAGGAAAATAAATGTATGAATGAATGATACATGGAATGAATACTTTGTTTCACAAGCTCCAGCCTTTTACTAAATGCATATGAAAGTATATATACATATATGGTAATTATAACAAAAAACTATTTTTCAAATTTTTGTCTGTCTGTGTCTCTGTCTGTCGGCCTGTCTGTCTGTTTGTTCCAGCTAATTTCCAAAACGGCTGGAACGATTTTGACGTGATTTTCACAGACAGACAGCTGATGTTATATGGAGTACCTACTAACATACGTCCCGCTTGATGTTAAATGGTTGGGTATTACTTGGGCGTTGCCTGACGCTGTACTTGAAGTAAATAAAAGAAAAAAATATCATGAACGGTACTTTATATTTTTTATATTTTTATTTTATATCGGCAATTATACGACATAATTTAGACGGTTATAATCAGCTGTTTGCGGTGCTGGAGGGGTGTAGTAATAAGTTATGGACTCAGGGTTTGTGAAACCGTCTATCCAACACTGCTTGCTGTAGTAAAGTATTCTGTGTGATAGTAGATCATACACGATATTCCTAACATTTATGCAATAACAGAAGAAGTTACGCCATAATACATTATACTGCACATGTTGACTCCCCTCTGCATTCTGAAATATCCGTTTTCTCCCCAACTAGAGCCCCAAGAGTTCTTCACAATCCAATATGGTGTGCCATTCTCTGGAAAATTAAATTAAGTGTTAATTGGTGGTGTGTTTGTTGTGTTGTTTGTATAATTTTCAAAATGAAATGTATTATAATGTGTTATATCAGTTCCTTAGTACAAGGTTTACTTAGTTTGGGGTCAGATAGCCAAGTAACCTCCTACTTGGCTATCTTACTACTATACTTTGCAAGAAATTAGCTATTGTGCCTAATTGTGCAAAAATAGCACTTGTTATGTCAAACTACTTCAAGGTAACTAAAAAAGAGTACTTAAGTACCTAAATTAATTAAATAATGTATGTTTACCAGTTCCATATCCAACTAAAAGTACTGCGTGATTTACACTGCCACCTTTAGGGCACCCTTCGACTATACCTTTGGTATATTGGCCAAGAGTATCCGCATCCAGAGCTGAAATTTTAAATGGTAAAATAATAATAAAAGCTGTCACAAAAACTTTAGGGTTATGAGATGTGACTGAATGTGTAAATTAATCGTGCCATCTTACCAATAGAAAGGGGACCAGTTTTAAACAGAACTTCCCTTATTTTATCTTCATGCGCTAGATTATATTGATTGCAGGCACTTAATTTTACCGCCACATTACTTTTATCAAATGCACATGACCCTTGACTGGCAGTATATGCGTAGTCACTTTCAGACTCAACACCGCCCGCATCTATCATATATCTGTTTAAAGGTTATCTGTTTAATGATTAAAATATAAACAATACATACAAATAGAGGAGTTATAAATGAAAACAGATCAATTAATTATTTAAAAATATTTTAAAATTTAGAATTACCCGAAAGCCATATCCCATGCTCCACCGGCACAACCTCCATCAATTTTGTCACAATCAATTAATTGTTGTTCAGAAAATTGTTTAAGCATTCCATTCTTAATCGCATATTGACCCTCAACATTAGCTGTAAAATCATAATGAAACTAAGTGAAAGAAATCCCTCGCCAACGTAATTTTATACCTAGTAGTAAAACTGTGCCGTGATTGGCTGAATTCAGTTCCCACACATACAAAACGTGTGTGGACAGGCTGAACTTGTAGTAGTAGTAGTACCTAAGTAAAATTCTATATATTATCCACTTGTGGCATTTTGTCTGTTTTTGTATGAATACGGGACGCATACTTCCCGCAAATATAGACCCTATACATAATATAAACCCCTAAATTGGCAAACAAACACATGGTTCGCCTGATGGTAAGCGACTACCGCAGCCTATTGACACTTGCAACACCAAGGGCATTATTAGCAAAAATCAGTTCAAACCCTTCTTGAAGAATTGTAGTTTCACAACTTGAGTAGAAAGAAAGCTTTATTAAAACCGAACCGTGCAGAGCAGTTTGGTTCCAATGTATGAGGATGAGCTCCCCTTCGATGGCAAAAGGTGAAGTTCTTGATAGTTTGCATTTAGTAACTCGTAATATTTTTCTGTGGTAAACCTTTAATGTAATGCCTTTTGTAATTATCTTACCAATAGCACTGAAAGCCCAACAAGATCCACATGGTCCTTGGTCCTTTACAGCGGTTACACCATTGTGATCACGCCAGTCAAATGCATCTGGTGCATCTTTTGTGGTTACATCAGAGTCGGTTAAATTATGACAAGAAGTTACTTCATCAGCTGACAATGGTCTAAAACCATGATACATTTTAATTTCCTCTTTCGTTAAATCACTGAATTTGGTTATTCCTGTAAAATTAAATTAGTGAATTAGTTAGTTAGTGAGTTTCAATATTGTTGGATATTTTTAATTTATATTTCACATCCCAAAAAAAAATGTAATATTATAAACACATTACCATAAACCGTAAGATGGCTTTTAGAGTTCAATTGATTGATATGTTCCAAACTATTTTTGAAAATTTCGAATCTCATTTGTTTTTCTTCGTCAATAGCGTATTGTTTATTGAATTTTTGTATGAACTCCTCAAAGTGCTGGTCTGCCATCTCCAAATCGTAAAATGGCTTCTCCACCTGTGGGAAGACTGAAGCTAATGCTCCTGCGCACAGAAATACTACCAGTGCTATCATTGCTGTGATCGTTAACTGACAATTGTAACGCTATATGAACGTTGTGGTCTTATATACAAATGAAAATGAATATTTGAAATTCTTTGGTAATTTTATTGAGGTCATAATGTAATTTTTATCACACATTTATTATTTTTTATTTTCTTACATACTTCAGTTATCCGCACTCCGCTGTCTCGCCAGCCGTGTTGCGCGCTTGTATTGTGTAGGTGTGTTAAACAATCAAGAAAACGTACCTTGAAATAGTTGTCAAATGCGATTGGACAGTTACACGAACTAATTTGATTTCATTTTATAGTTTTTGATATCAAAAATAAATTAAAATATGAGTAAAAACTTTTTAAAAACAAACTGAGGTTGTCATGAGAGGTAAATTAAATCAGACTTAAATCGCGTGTCAAGATTTTTGTATGAATTCAAATCTGCAATATGTATGCAGATGTACTTAAAATATTATTTTTTGGTGTTTTTTAATTCACTAATAGTTCTAAGTCATTGTAGAATTTATAAATTCAAATGAAATTTAATATGTGATTGATTTTTGTGTTGATTCCTTTAATAGCCTATTCCTTTAGTAGCCTGTTGTTAATGGGATATGAAAAAAAATGATAAATTGTATTTTATTCTCAAAGTCAAAGCCATTTATTCAATTTAGGCTAGGGCCTTTCTAGGGAAAGGTACTTACGAACGTCAAAGCTACTGAAGTTACCACCGATTTGGAAGTCACCTTCAACTGAGAAGAACCAGTAAGGTATTGTTATAGGGAAATAGGTTAATGATCTGAGAAAATACTTGCGGTAACTGCTGCCGTGTAAATCCAATACACTGTAACTAGAAAAACTTGATTTCGAGATAAACGCCAATTTAGTTTTTTTAGTTTTTAGCCGTTTTCGGCGTTAATTTATAACGAAATGGCTTGTTATGACATTTTTATAAATGGTAGCTTTATTTCCTATCCAGCCATACTCTTTTCAAGATAATAGTAGTGTTTATTATGAAGTTATGACGAAAAAATTGTATTGTTAAAACTCGGCATAAAGATTTATGCCGATGTTATTTTGGCAAGAGACTGTAATTCAAATTGCAGTGTATTGGTTCTACTAGACAAGCACGACTTTTTGGGGTGTAAGGGGCCATAATATCACCTTTTTGTCCCTAGCCAACCTCTCCTGCTCGTGGTGCACCGTGCCGACTAACAAACGGGGCTCTGGCACTAGCTGACTCCCTTGTTGTGGTGGATCTGGCGGCAGCCTCACATAATTCTCACGACGCTCTGCTTGGTGGTAGGACCTTGATCCGACTGGCTAGCGACCACCCTCGTGAGTAAGTCTGTCGTAAAGCAGCATCCACTGTGTTTCGAACCCTGTTCACGAGAGCCAGCCTCCCCCTTCCCCCTTTTTCCCGAGATGTGCAGTCCGTGTGATGGGGGGTCCGGCTTTGTGTTTCGTACCAGTCTTCATGTGTGGGACATGTTGGGTTGACGTGGGGGCCAGGGAGACCCGGTGAAACGGCTATCCGCTGGCCGCCCGCCGGTTAGTAGGGGACCCTCTGTTCCTGTTCTTTGACCTTGCCAATATACGAACTGCACAGCTCCATTCATTCCCTTTTTATCGCACTTTTTTAATGATTGGGAAAAATAAAAAGAAAAGGTTAATTTCTGCGGCTCCCCCTTCCACTCTTCGAGTGGATTTTTGTAATATCTGGGAGCTGCACAGTAATATCAATGTTGCCCATCACCATTTTGAGATAGCGAAGCTGGCCTTGCTCTTCTTGACGGAGACGCAGATCCCTGTCCGGTAGATACATCTTATCTTTACTTCCCCGGCTACAGTCTCTAACACTGTTCGTTCCAAAGGCCGGTGTATGCATGTTCGTCCGGGAGGGTATCTGTTGTCGCCTTCTTAACAACCTAGAAGACAGAGACCTGTCTATTCTATGGGTGCGTCCGACCATGGGACCATGGGATGGGTGGTTGGGTGAGTGAGTGAGTGAGTGAGTGAGTGAGTGAGTGAGTGAGTGAGTGAGTGAGTGAGTGAGTGAGTGAGTGAGTGAGTGAGTGAGTGAGTGAGTGAGTGAGTGAGTGAGTGAGTGAGTGAGTGAGTGAGTGAGTGAGTGAGTGAGTGAGTGAGTGAGTGAGTGAGTGAGTGAGTGAGTGAGTGAGTGAGTGAGTGAGTGAGTGAGTGAGTGAGTGAGTGAGTGAGTGAGTGAGTGAGTGAGTGAGTGAGAGAGTGAGTGAGTGAGTGTGTCAGTGAGTGAGTGAGTGAGTGAGTGAGTTGGTCAGTCGGTCGGTCAGTCGGTCGGTCGGTCGGTCGGTCGGTCGGTCGGTCGGTCGGTCGGTCGGTCGGTCGGTCGGTCGGTCGGTCGGTCACTCAGTCAGTCAGTCAGTCAGTCAGTCAATCAGTCAATGAATGAATGAATGAATGAATGAATTAATGAATGGATAAGTAAATAAGTAAATAAGTAAATAAGTAAATAAGTAAATAAGTAAATTAGTAAATTAGTAAATTAGTAAATAAGTAAATAAGTAAGTAAGTAAATGAGTCAATAAGTTAATAAGTCAATAATTAAATAAGTAAATAAATAAATTAGTTAATAAGTAAATAAGTAAATAAGTAAATAAGTAAATGAGTAAATGAGTAAATAAGTAAATAAGTGAGTGAGTCAGTGAGTGAGTGAGTCAGTGAGTGAGTGAGTGAGTGAGTGAGTGAGTGAGTGAGTGCTACCCGCAAGTGGAGAAGCCATTTTGCGATATGGCAGACTAGCACTTTGAGGAATTTATCCAAAAAATTAATAAACAATACGCTTATAAAGAAGAAAAACAAATGAGATTCGAAATTTTCAAAAATAGTTTGAAACATATCAATCAACTGAACTCTAAAAGCCATCTTACGGTTTATGGTAAGGTGTTTATAATATTACATATTTTTTTTAAATTTGCTTTTACATAGCAATCTTTCATACATCAATTTGGAATATTTTTTGGAATGTGAACAATATAATCCATCAATATTGAAACTCGCTAACTAAATTTGATTTTACAGGAATAACCAAATTCAGTGATTTAACTAAAGAGGAAACAAAAATGTATCATGGTTATAATAGACCATTATCAGCTGATGAAGAAACTTCTTGTCATATATTAACCGATTCTAATGTAACCACAAAATATGCACCAGACGCATTTGACTGGCGTGATCACAATGCTGTGACAGCTGTAAAGGACCAACAAGATTGTGGATCTTGTTGGGCTTTCAGTGCTATTGGTAAGGCAACTACAAAAGGCATTTTTATATAGGTTTACCACAGAAAAATATTACGAGTTACTAGATGCAAACTATCAAGGACTTCACCTGTTGTCTTCGACGGGGAGCTCATCCTCACACATTGGAACCAAACTTGTCTGCAGGGTTCGGTTTTAATAGAACTATCTAC
The DNA here is from genome assembly GCA_951216915.1 of Tetheella fluctuosa. NCBI lineage: Eukaryota > Metazoa > Arthropoda > Insecta > Lepidoptera > Drepanidae > Tetheella > Tetheella fluctuosa. Next base: position 14,726,144 of record OX578214.1, read on the forward strand.
CGTGGGTGGAAGCTCAGGTTGTGGAACGACAGCTCTTCAGGAGGGTTTGAAGTGAGTTTTGCGCGTTAGCAACGTGAAAAACGCCTTGGTGTTGCAAGTGTCAACAGGTTGCGGTACCATCAGGCGAGCCGTATGCTTGTTTGCCAACTTAGTGGTTTATATTATAATGTATAGGGTCTATATGAGCGGGAAGTATGCGTCCCGTATTCATGCAAAAACAGACAAAATGCCACAATGGGATAATATATAGCATTTTACCTACTACTACTACAAGCGCTGCCTGTCCGCACACGTTTCGTTTGTGTCGGAGCAAAATTAAGCCAAACACTACGTTGATAAAAGAAATAAATTAATTATGTTATGATTTTACAGCAAATGTTGAGGGTCAATATGCGATTAAAAATGGAAAGCTTCAACAATTTTCTGAACAACAATTGCTTGATTGTGACAACAATGATCAAGGTTGTGTCGGTGGACGAATAGATAAGGCTTTTGGGTAGTTTAAAATTTTAAAATACTTTAACATAACTTATTTATCTGTCATCATTAATAACTTCTCTATTTTTATGTATTGCTTATATTTTAATCATCTTATAACTTTTTTACAGATATATCATAGATGCAGGCGGTGTTGAGTCTGAAAGTGACTACGCATATAATGCCAGTCAAAGGTCATGTTCATTTGATAAAAGTAAAGTGGCGGCAAAAATAAGTGCCTGCAATCATTATAATCTAGCGCATGAAGATAAAATAAGGGAAGTTTTATTTAAAACTGATCCCCTGTCTATTGGTAAGATAACACGATTAATTTATCATACCTAAACTAAACCCTAAACTTTTTCTAACAGCTTTAATTAATAAATTGCAATTTAAAATTTCAGTTATGGCTGCGGACTATCTTAGCCAATACATCACAGGGATAGTCGAAAAGGACTTATGCCCTAATAGTGACATTATAGATCACGCAGTACTTCTAGTTGGATATGGAACTGGTAAACATACATTATTTAATTAAGTACCTACTTCTAGAAGCAGTTTGGCTTTGACAAACTTTTATTTAGTTTCACCTGTCCCGATGTTTGTCATCAAATCTTGCAAATTAAACTTGATCCACTTACCGGTTACAGATTGAGCTGAAATTATGCATGCATGATGAAATTCACACATCCAACTGCCAATGCAAGGTTATGTTTTTTGCGCGTATCTTGTATGTTTGTAATTTTTTTTATTACCTCGTATCTTCCCAACGACTGGATGGATTTCGACAAATTAAGGTATTGTTTTATTCGTCTTAAAAACTCAAGTGTCCTTAGATAGATAATTTAAAAAAAATGGCGGATTTATGGTGCGAAATAGTAATATCTAGGTTAATGAAAAAAAATAACCATATCTACCTATCGAGTAGGGTATTAAAATAAAGAAAATTAAAAGGGGATTACAAAAATAAACATAAGTTATATATTTAAATTTAATTAGGAATAATAAATTGACTTAAAAAGTTTTTGATAGCATAATAACAAAAAAGTTAAACCAACTTCAAATCTGGTTTGCACTAAAAATAATAAAATAACGATATTAGAACTCGTTTTGGTCAGCGAAAGAATTTGAGATTCTGGAACACTTGCTTCTCTTTCCCTGATTTACATAATAAAAAACCGTCGAATTGAGAACCATGTTTCTGTGGGACCTCGTGCTATCATATGAAATTAAGAATAGTTATATATATGCGTAGCCCAATCATATTTAAAAGGAAACAAAGAAATAGTTTTGTTTATTTGTCATTAAAATGTGGGGTCAAATAGGGTGTCAAGTCAAGGTACAATTGCAAATTATAACCGAAAGAAAATAATGGGTTCCGCTTGCAACTAAACTTAATGCGGGTATTTAACTATGTAAGGCTTTCAGCTCATAATATAGGTAGTCTGTTAAACCGAAGTAGATTTTACTTTGTTTATAGTTTATATTAATTTTGTTTTGTATTCTCAATCTAAAAAAAATCTTTATTTAAGGCGATGATAGCTCAGTGGTAGTGACGTCGGACGCCGCGGCGAAGGTCGTGGGTTCGAATCCAACAATGAGCTTGAGCTTAAGGTGAAGGAAAACATCGTGAGGAAACCATGACACGGTGGTAGGGTACTTTGTAGTACCCACCTGGCTGGCTACCACCCTCAAGTTGAAAATCTGTCGCCAAACACCTATTGGTGTGTTCCGGCAGCTGCACTTGAGAGCCAGATGCTTCTAGGATTTGTGTGCTTACCACCTTCGGCCACATTATCACCTACCATAGTGAGATTGTGGTCAAACACAAGCCTATACAGAGTAAAAAAAAAAAAAAAAAATCTTGTTTCGGTCTTTTTAGTGCATTACATATAAATTCTCTTTTTCGCAGTCGGGTTTTTGTTTTTTTAAATAATTGATTGTAAATTATACTTACATATATAGATAACTAGCCAGGCGGACTCACCCGCGAACCTCTATTTAAAAAAACCTTCTTTAGCGGATGCCTACGTCATAATAGCTTTTATATATTTAGATTATACACCCAGGCTCAACACAAACAGACATGTTCGTCGCACAACTGTATGTGCCGAGTCGAACCTGTGGCGTGATAGATAGGGTATCTCACCAACCATGCCAACGGGCCCGTCAAACAACACAACAAACACACCGCCAATTAACATTTAGTTTAATTTTTCAGAGAATGGCACACCATATTGGATTGTGAAGAACTCTTGGAGCTCTAGTTGGGGCGAAAGCGGATATTTCAGAATGCAGAGAGGAGTCAACATGTGCAGAATGATGGATAGTGGCGTATCTTCTTCTGTTATTGCATAAATGCTAAATCATGTTTATTATTAGGCATATCTTGTACTACTATCGCACAGAATACTATATTACACTTTATTATACTACACCCCTCCAGAATCGCAAACCGCTGATTATAACCATCTAAAATAAGTCGTATAATTGCCGATAAAGCAACAGGTCTAATAAAGTACCATTCATCATATTTTTTCTTTTATTTCCTTGAAGTACAGAATCAGACAACGCCCGAGTAATACCCATAGTGTTGCAAGTGTCAATATGCTCCGGTAACCATTTAACATCAAGCAGAAGCTTGTTTGTCACCTTATTTATTTTATTTAAGCCTCTTTAATTCCTTAGTTATAATACTACATTTTTTTTTACATAATTTTAACTAAGGACCTCTCGACGAGTATAGGCCGCTCGCTCCACTTTTTCCTATCTTGGGCTGTTCTCATCCAGTCGTTGTTTGCGAATGTTATAAGTTCGTATTTTTCTAGTCCATCTCTCTTTATCCTGACGTGCTATGTGACCAGCCCACTTCCATTTAAGTTTCTTGCAGTAGGTTAACGCATTCATAAATTGTTTGTCACCTTAGTGGTATTCAAAAAATAGCAGTTCTAATATTAGAATATTTAGTTTGATTAACCTCAATTGTGAAATAATATCAGGTATATATGTAAGTATGTGTATTACATATAGGATACAATATTTATAATTATATTTAGTAATAAGTAAATAACTTTGTTTGCGGTTATATTTTTATTTAGTTTTATAGTTACTGTACGTTTTTTTTCTATCTTCCAAAGGTTGCCTGGTAGAGATCACTTTTTGATAAGGCCGCCCATTGTAACACAATCACTGTAAGTTATGTTTTACTACTCCGATCAATTGTGGTGTAACAATAAAATGTTATCTATAAGAACACGATAAGAACGCATCAGTTGGCAATTTTTAAATGTCTATCTGGCATAAACATGTACAAGTACAAAGACATTGGTGCTGTTTCCATTATTTACAATCTAAATTATTTTGAAAAAGGATAGAAAATATTTAAAATTGACAAATTAGTTTATGCCATTGTTATGTACGGGAAAATAGTCTAACCAATGTGTGAAAACAATGTTTACATTTAAATCATAAAAAGACCTTAAACCGTACCGTAAAAATATCGAGCATGCCGCAGTTCCTTTTTGTTCGAAAAAAAAGTTGGAACAGAGGAATAAGAGAGTTTTTGAAAGATAAAACTGTCTCAAAGCACCAAAATTCATTAATCCGTTACTCTTTACATAATAATTTTCAGGTATTGCAAAATATTAACAACATTATTCTAATTAGAAATAAACTCGCATGGTCCTCACAGAAACAGTGTAGCGCCTCTCGCGGCGAATTCACACGCGGTATTCACACATTCACATAAATTCGATGGCCGCAAAGTAGAAGAAGACAAAAACATTACCTATTATACTAAAACAAAATATACTAATTGGGCCGTCTCGACATTCGTCAACTGTCTGATTTTTCTAACAGCAAATGCAGCAGAACTTAATCTACCAGTCAAAGATTCTACATGAGGATCCCATAGTCATTTATTATCTAATGTGATGCCCTAAAATACAGTTTTATCGACCAAATTATCTGGCTGATTTTACTATACATTAGATCGGAAAAAGTACCCTGATCAATGCATTCATTAAAAATATCCGACTAAATAGGTGCAATTACTGTTATTATCGATTTTAATTGTTACCGACAATCCCCATACGTCTTCAGTGCTTTTCAAATTGAGACAATTAAATAACTTTATAAATATCACTAGCAGTAACGTAATTAAATTTAAAACTGGGAAATGATTTACGAATATGTTGTGTAATGCTTCAGCCTAATCGGGACACGAGATGACACTTATAGTGGTTTTCCCTGGTATGTTATCAAATAAATGTTCAAAAGCGGTAGCTACTTCTAATTTATCGGATAAAATTTAATCACTAATCTTTAACGTTAACTGTTCGTTTTTACTTTTTATTTTTCCTGATTCCGTATTTATAACATTCCAAACTGCCATAATTGTATTAGATGCTTTTCCTAATTTGTTACTTAAGTATATAGATTTTGCTCGATTACACATTAATTTAAATAATTTGGAAAATTTTCTAACATAGTTATGGAATTTCTCGTCGCAAGTTAATGATATTAATTGATAATGTTCATACAGTTTATCCCTACTTTTTCGAATAGGGTATTTGCCTGTGTTCAAAATAAATTATCCAACACTAACCAATGTATAAAACATAAAAAAAGGAGGAAACCACGATTATTTTATTAAATTTATCCTTATTATGATTTTTAATGACCTATCTAACTATAAAGAGTATGCTATATAATGATGACGTCACATGCTTGTATTTCATACAAAACTCTATATAAACCTATCGTTTTGACATTTCAAAAAAGTTGCTGATTTGAATGTCAGTCAAATACCCTATTCTCTTCGTAGCTCACATACTAAATTCTAGTTTTTTGAAAGGACTGGCTTTATTAAAGTCATCACAAATAGTAAATAATAATTCATCATACAAGATATTGGGCTCATTGCTATTACTATATATCTTACTATTGAGTTTATATTCCAAATTTTTACTAAAATTGTGTAATCTTGCCTTTGTAATTTCATTAATTACCTTAGAAACTTGTAATTTAAACGGCAATTCAACAATCTGAGCCATATGATCAGAGCGAACACCACTTATGATTGATTTACCTAATATACTGCTATTACTTATTATATTATCTTTTTACTTGCAGTAGACGAAGTGGCCGTTGACCGTGTTGGCTCATTAAACAACAAATGTAGGTTAAATGATTTAAACAAAGCAACAAAATTACTTTTTTCAGATGAGTTAGTAAGAATATCAATATTAAAATCGCCGCATAAAACTATTGACTTATGAGAATTAAATAATTTGCTGAGAATATCTTCCAATGTAAAAGAAAACAAAAAAAAATGATGCTGGTGGCCTATACACAAACAATTATATAGCTTTCTAACTCTGCACAAGACACCTCACAAACGCGTTCCACCGAGAGGCTCTCTGCCGAGAGGAAACACACATACACAATACAAGCGCGGCAAGACAGCATTGCGGGAAAAAAATAACTCCCAGCCAAAGTAATAAATGGAATACACGTGTATTAGAAATATTTAAACATGATAATTGGAGTATGTAAGAAAATTAAAATAATAAATGTGTCATAAAAAGTATGTTATGGCCTTAATAAAATTACCAAAGAATTTCAAATATTCATTTTCATTTGTATATAAGACCAGAACGTTCATAAAGCGTTACAATTGTCAGTGAACGATCACAGCAATGATAGCACTGGTAGTATTTCTGTGCGCAGGAGCATTAGCTTCAGTCTTCCCGCAGGTGGAGAAGCCATTTTACGATCTGGAGATGGTAGACCAGCACTTTGAGGAATTCATACAAAAATTCAATAAGCAATACGCTAATGAAGAAGAAAAACAAATGAGATTCGAAATTTTCAAAAATAGTTTGGAACATATCAATCAATTGAACTCTAAAAGCCATCTTACGGTTTATGGTAATGTGTTTATAATATTACTTTTTTTTTGGGATGTGAAATATATAATAAAAATATACAACAATATTGAAACTCACTAACTAAATTTGATTTTACAGGAATAACCAAATTCAGTGATTTAACGAAAGAGGAAATTAAAATGTATCATGGTTATAGACCATTATCAGCTAATGAAGAAACTTCTTGTCATATATTAACCGACTCTGATGTAACCACAAAAGATGCACCAGACGCATTTGACTGGCGTGATCACAATGCTGTTACCGCTGTAAAGGACCAACAACAATGTGGATCTTGTTGGGCTTTTAGTACTATTGGTAAGGCGATTACAAAAGGAATTTCCTTATAGGTTTACCACAGAATATTAATATTACGAATTACTAGATGCAAACTATCAAGGATTTCAACTTTTGCCATCGACGGGGAGCTCATCCTCATACATTTGAACCAAACTGCTCTGCACGGTTCGGTTTTAATAGAGCTTTCTACCGTGGATGCTCAAGTTGTGGAACGACAGTTCTTCAAGAAAGGTTTGAAGTGATGTTTGCGCAATGGCAACGCGCTAATAATGCCCTTGGTGTTGCAAGTGTCAATGAAATGAAAATATTTTTTATTCAAATGCGCCTTCACAAGCAAAATCAAACTCAAAATCATTTATTCAGTTTAGGCCCTAATAAGGCACTTATGAACGTTACAATTGATTCTACCAATGAATAGCACTTATGAATGAGTTAAGCCAGCAAAAAACTCAGAACAAACTCAGATTTTTTACTTAAAATTAAGTATCTAGTCTCACTGACAATATTTGTGTGTATGTGACAAAAAGGAAAAAAATATCAAAATTATGAATAACTAAGTAAATAAATGGATTGCTAACTCAAGCAGACCCCCTCAAGCAGCACCTGTTCACAAGTATGACGCATGTGGCAGCCATCGCCCACCTCGCATATATTATAGGGAAGTGAGCGAGCCACACAACGCCGCCGCAAGCAAAGAACCCATAGTGAGCCGTATGCTTGTTTGCCAAGTTAATGGTTTATATAATTTATCTATACGTATGTATAATATGAGCGGGAAGTATGCGTCCCGTATTCATGCAAAAACAATCAAAGTGCCACAATTGGTTAATATACCTACAGGTTGATTTTGTTATCACTGGCAATACTTGCAGGGGTGGAAGTACTCATCAATGTGAACAACTTTTATTATAGGGCTAACTCTGATATCGCGTAAAATAATATGGTTGCTTCATACATTTTGGTCGAGTAGGTATTGAACTTTTGTATGGAACAGCTGATAATTTTTTCATGATTTCACAGTTAGTACCATAATAAAAGTTGTTCATTTTGATGAGTACTTCCACCCTTGCAAGTATTGCCAGTGATAACAAAATCACCCAGTATAGGATTACTGGATGATGATTTTAATTACTACTACTACAAGCGCAGCATGTCCGCATACGTTTTGATGTGTGTGGGAGCTAAATTAAGCCAATCATCACCTCATCATTACCGACGTTGTTGGTAAAAGAAATCCCTTTCTTTCACTCTTTCACATAATCCTAACTTATTATAATATTATAAATGCGAAAGTGAGTTTGTTTGTTACCTTTTCACGCTTAAACCGCTGAACCGATCGCGAAGAAATTTGGTATACAGATAGCCTATGGTATGGAGAAGAACATAGGCTACTTTTTATCCCGAGAAAACAAAAGATCTCTCGGGAACGCGGGTGAAACTGCGGGGCGGAAGCTAGATTTATTATAATTTTACAGCTAATGTTGAGGGTCAATATGCAATTAAGAATGGAAAACTTCAACAATTTTCTGAACAACAATTGCTTGATTGTGACAAAAATGAACATGGTTGTGGCGGTGGATTGATGGAAAGGGCTTTCGGGTAATTTAAATTTTTTAAATATTTTTAAATGAATAAATAATTTGGTTTGTCATCATTAATAACTTCTCTATTTGTATGTATTGTATATATTTTAATCATTTGATAACTTTCAAACAGATATATCATAGATGCAGGCGGTGTTGAGTCTGAAGGCGATTATACATATTCTGCCAGTCAAGGGTCATGTGCATTTGATCAAAGTAAAGTGGCGGCAAAATTAAGTGCTTGCAATCAATATAATCTAACAGATGAAGATAAAGTAAGGGAAGTTTTGTTTAAAACTGGCCCCCTTTCTATTGGTAAGATAACACGATTAATTCATGATACCTAAGAGAGCGAGTCGATGATAGCTCAGTGCTAGTGACGTCGGACGCCGCGGCGAAGGTCGTGGGCTCGAATCCTACAATGAGCTTGAGCTTTCGGTGAAGGAAAACATCGTGAGGAAACCATAGCACGGTGGTAGGGTACTTTGTAGTACCCGCCTGGCTGGCTACCACCCTCAAGTTGAAAATCTGTCGCCAAACACCTATTGGTGTGTTCCGGCAGCTGCACTTCAGAGCCAGATGCTTCTAGGCTTTGTGTGCTTACCACCTTCGGCCACATCATCACCTACCATAGTGAGATTGTGGTCAAACACAAGCCTATACAAAGTAAAAAAAAAAAACCTAAACTAAACCCTAACCTTTTTGTGACAGCTTTAATTAATACATTGCAATTTAAAATTTTAGCTATTGCTGCGGAAAATCTTAGCCAATACGTCAATGGGATAGTCGGAAAAGACTTATGCCCTGATGGTAACTCTGTAGATCACGCAATACTTTTAGTTGGATATGGAACTGGTAAACATATATTATTTAATTAATTTAGATATCTACCTAAGTACTTCTTTTCAGTTTACTAGAAGCAGTTTGGCTGAACAAGTGCTATTTTTGAAGGTATAATAGCTAATTTTTTGCAAAGTACCTCCTACACGGCCATCTGACCCCAGACTAAGTAGACCTTGTACTAGTGAGGAACTGATAATACTACACATAATACTTTTTTTTATTACCCGTTCACTGTCAAAGTAGGGTTAAGTTTTTTACGCGTATCTTGTATGTAGGTATGTTTGTTTGTTAATTTCTTTATTACTCGTTTCTTCCAAACGACTGGATGGATTTCGACAATTAAGGTATCGTTATAATCGTCTTAAAAACCCAAGTTGTTTATAGCTTATTTTAATTTTATTTTGATTGGGTCTTTTTAGTGCATTACTTTTTAACTATCTTTTTTGCAGACGGGTTTTTGATTTTTTAAATTATTTATTGTAATTTTTTTTTTTATAGAAATATTTATTTTACAAGAAACTTATTGCATAGATTATTCTTACATTTAGTTTAATTTTCCAGAGAATGGCACACCATATTGGATTGTGAAGAACTCTTGGGGCTCTAGTTGGGGCGAAAGCGGATATTTCAGAATGCAGAGAGGAGTCAACATGTGCAGTATAATGGATAGTGGTGTATCTTCTTCTGTTATTGCATAAATGCTAAATCATGTTTATTATTAGGCATATCTTGTACTACTATCGCACAGAATACTATATTACAGCAAGCGGTGTTGGATAGGTTTCACTAACCCTGATTCAATAACTTTATTATACTACACCCCTCCAGAATCGCAAACCGCTGATTATAACCATCTAAAATAAGTCGTATAATTGCCGATAAAACAACAGGTCTAATAAAGTACCATTCATGATATTGTTTTCTTTTATTTCCTTGAAGTACAGAATCAGACAACGCCCGAGTAATATCCATGGTGTTGCATGTGTCAATATACTCCGGTAACCATTTAACATCAAACAGAAGCCTGTTTGTCACCTTAGTGGTATTATTATATATCAGATCTAATATTAGAATATTTAGTTTGATTTACCTCAATTGTGGTATTATATTAGGTATATAAGTGTAAGTATGTGTATTACATATTGGATACAATATTTATAATTATTTGTTAGCTGTTATATTTTTATATGTTTTTATAGTTACTGTACGTTTTTTTCTATCTTCTAACTCCTCTCCTAAAGGTTGCCTGGTAGAGATCACTTTTAGCGATAAGGCCGCCCATTGTAACACATTTACTGTAAGTTATGTTAGACTACTCCGATCATTTGTGGTGTAACAATAAAGTGTTATCTATCTATAAGAACGCTTCAGTTGGCAATTTTTAAATTGTCTATTTGACATAAATATGTGCAAGTACAAGACATTAGGTATTTACAATCTAAATTATATTATATAAGGATAGAAAATGTTTAAAATTGACAAATTAGTTTATTTTAAAAGCGATGATAGCTCAGTGGTAGTGACGTCGGACGCCGCGGCGAAGGTCGTGGGTTCGAATCCTTCAATGAGCTTGAGCTTTCGGTGAAGGAAAACATCGTGAGGAAACCATAGCACGGTGGTAGGGTACTTTGTAGTACCCGCCTGGCTGGCTACCACCCTCAAGTTGAAAATCTGTCGCCAAACACCTATTGGTGTGTTCCGGCAGCTGCACTTGAGAGAAAGATTCTGCTAGGCTTTGTGTGCTTACCACCTTCAGCCACATCATCACCTACCATAGTGAGATTGTGGTCAAACACAAGCCTATACAAAGTAAAAAAAAAATGTCATTGCCTGAGAACAATGTTTACATTTAAATCATAAATTTAAGAACGGAGGAACAAGGTTTTCCGAAACATAAAACTGTCTCAAAGCACCGACATTCATTAATCCGTTACTCTTTACATTATCATTCTCAGGTATCTATTGCAAAATATTCACAACATTATTCTAATTAGAAATAAACTCGCATAGCCCTCCCAGAAACAGTGTAGCGCCTCTTGCGGCGAATTCACATGCGGTATTCACACATTCACATAAATTAAGCAATTGAATTAATTTTATAGGACTTAATTTCTTGTAATCTTTTCTTATCTACTGGCTGGTTGACGTGGTTGGTAAGAAACCCTATCTATCACGCCTCAGGTCGTTGGTTCAATTCCCACTAAAGACAGGCATTTGGGACATATAAAGGAAAAGTATCTTCAGATATCTGGCTGCCATAGCACAAGGTCTGCTTAGTTTGGGGTCAGATAGCCGTGTGTGAGATAATGTCCCAGAATATTTAATTATTCATGTTTTTTATTTCAAACCAGGCTCGGTTGCGGTCCCGATTCGGTAGACGAACCGATTGAGTAGTCTACTGAATAGGATGGCTCCTATTTTCTCATTTCAGACTTCCTTTTGGAATGAGACAATCGATACGCGATCGTGGCAAATTAATTCTGCGACTAACACAGCATCAGCCTAAATTTAACGAAATAAAATCGTCCTTTCCGATCAGAATGGCAACAGTGCGTCTGAATAAGGGGATTTTGTGAGATTAAGTTATTCTAGCTTACAAACCACAGAATCAGAATTATATAAGTACAATTATGTAAACACATTTTAGAAGGATACATAAATATAGCAATGAATCTGTAACCGTTCGTTGTAAATGTTTAATTTCTATATTTCAATTCTACTATTTTACTGAAATTTGGCACAGAGATAGATTATAGTCTGGAATAGGACATGAGCTTCTTTTTATCCCGGGCGGAAGCTTTTTCATATTATTTGATGTTTTATTACTGAAATTGTGATGGATCCAAGATTTTGGTTTTGGGCCCTGAGTCTTTTTGGTTTTGGATCCAGGCTTGACCCAGTTGTGGGTAGGGTAGAAGGATAATATCAAGCTTAATTTGAGAATTGTCAAGGGTGGACCTAGATACTTTGAAGGAAGTGGGGGCTTGAGTCTCTTAGCCTCCTGGATCCATTACCTACTGCTTACCATAAACAAAATAGAATAGACATACGACGTTTTTAGATTTTAATGCAGTGGATAGCTGATGAAATCTTGATCTTGATTTTATGATTCTTTTTAATAATAACAAAACACACCTACACAAAACAAGCGCGCAACACGGCTGGCGAGACAGCGGATTGCGGGGAAAAAAATAACTCCTTAATCGTAATTATAGCTTCAAAGTAATAAATGGAATAGTATAACCGTGCACTTGAAATATTCAAACATGATAACTGGAGTATGTAAGAAAATTAAAATAATAAATGTGTCACAAAATTATGTTATGGCCTCAATAGAATTATCAAAGAATTTCAAAAATTCATTTGAATTTATATATAAGACTAGAACGTTCGTAAAGCATTACAATTGTCAGTAAACGATCACAACAATGATAGCACTGGTAGTATTTCTATGTGCAGGAGCATTAGTTTCAGTCTTCCCGCAAGTGGAGAAGCCATTTTACGATCTGGAGATGGCAGACCAGTATTTTGAGGAGTTCATACAAAAATTTGATAAACAATACGATAATGAAGAAAAAAAACAATTGAGATTCGAAATTTTCAGAAACAGTTTGGAACATATCAATCAATTGAACTCTAAAAGCCATCTTACGGTTTATGGTAAGGTGTTTATAATATTACATATTTAAAAAAATGTATTTACATAGCAATCTTACATTAACCCGCTGAGTCACCAAAACCATTTTCCAAGTTATTTTGACCTCGCGGAACGGCGGTCATTCGAATTAAGTATATTTTTTGGAATTACAGGAATAAACAAATTCAGTGATTTAACTAAAGCGGAAATAAAAATGTATCATGGTTATAGATCATTGTCAGCTAATGAAGAAACTTCTTGTCGTGTATAAGCCGACTCTGATGTAACCACAAAAGATGCACCAGACGCATTTGACTGGCGTGATCACAATGCTGTTATCGCTGTAAAGGACCAACAACAATGTGGATCTTGTTGGGCTTTCAGTGCTGTCAGTAAGGCAACTACAAAAGGCATTTCATTATAGGTTTACCACAGAAAAATATTACGAGTTACTAAATGTAAACTATCAAGGACTTCACCTTTTGCAATCGATGAGGAGCTCATCCTCATACATTGGAACCAAACTGCTCTGCTCGGTTCGGTTTTAATAGAGCTTTCTACCGTGGATGCTTAAGTTGTGGAACGACAGTTCTTCAAGAAAGGTTTGAAGTGATGTTTGTGCAACGCAACGCGCTAATAATGCCCTTGGTGTTGCAAGTGTCAATGAAATGAAAATGAAAATACTTTTTATTCAAACAGGCCTTCACAAGCACTTATGAATAGTCTGACTCTAACACACGGTTCGGAAAGTTACTTTTGCCGAGATAAGCCAGCAAGAAACTCAGCAATTACTCTTTTGACAAACAACTCAGATTTATTACATAAAACTAAGTAATAATATTTGTGTCTAAGTAGGTATATGACAAAAATAAAAAAATATCAAAATTATGAATACTTTGGTAAATAAATGGATTGCAAACTTAAGCAAGTATGACGCATGTGGCAGCCATCGCCCTCCTCGCATATATTATAGGGAAGTGAGCGGCCCGCCACACAACGCTGCCGCAAGCAAAGATAGCATAGTGAGCATGACTATACAATAGGCTGCGGTACCATCAGGTGAGTCGTACGCTTGTTTGCCAACAAAGTGGTTTATATAATGTATAAGATCTATATGAGCGGGAAGTATGCGTCCCGTATTCATGCAATTACAGACATAATGCCACAATTGGATAATATACAGGATTTTACCTACTAATACAAGCGCAGCCTGTCCGCACACGTTTTGTGTGTGTGTGAGCTAAATAAAGCTAATCACTACGTTGATAAAAGAAACTAATTAAGTAACCATATTATGACTTTACAGCTAATGTTGAGGGTCAATGCGATTAAGAATGGAAAGCTTCAACAATTTTCTGAACAACAATTGCTTGATTGTGACAACAATGATCAAGCTTGTCACGGTGGATTGATAGATAATGCTTTCGGGTAATATATGGTTGTACGGCTACTTTAGAATTGTACCGACTCAGAATATTTGCCTATGAATTTGCTCCAACATCTAGAATCATGTTTGAAAACTAGAGCTAGCGAGATTCAGCATTTTTCAGGTGGAAAACAAGCTTACGGCCCACCTGATGGTAAGCGGTTACCGTAGCCTATAGACGCTCAGAATACCACCGGCAAAGAAAATACAATATTATATTTTCCCTGTCAGGGGTATCACTCACGCGTTGCCAACCTTGAGACATGATATTGTTAAGTCTCCTGTGCCTGTAATTTCAGCATCTGATTAAAGTCCCAATACATGATTTTATTTTGTTATTCTGATCTGTTGGTTTTTTTTTTACTTTGTATAGGTTTGTGTTAGAACCCAATCTCACAATGGTAAGCGCGCAAAGCCTAGAAGGAACTGACTCTCAAGCTTATTTGAGGATTCCGACCTACGACCTTCACCGCGATGTGTGTGTTTTAGCTACTTATTATTATACTACCTGTTCACCCGCGGTTTGCTCGCGCAGACTTTATACAATTTCTATAACTTTTACCCGTTAGCCAACTTCGATGTAATAAACAGTAGGTATAAAAGGAAATTTCAATAATCTTTGAATGACGATAACTTTTTTGCAACATCCGATTTTAATACAACTAAGCTTATATTCTGCTCCAAACTAATCTCTATCTACTTGTGAAAATTTACATGAAAATCCGTTTAGTGGATCCGAAGATGTGCGCTAACAAACAGACAGACAGAAATAGTATGGGTTTTGTGAAGAATTTGTACAAATATTTTTTTATTGCCATAATAAACACATTTTTTTTTTATCAGCATTTATATATTATATTATATTTATTGACGGGCCGGTTGGCGTGGTTGCTAAGATACCCTATCTATCACGCCATTGGTCGTGGGTTCGATGCTCACTCAGGACTCTGCTTAGTTAGAGTCCCAGAATATTTATTTTTTTATTTAAATTTGTCTTTTAATCACACAATAACATAATATTTATCAAAATTATAACATACACTTTGTATTTATTTTTTGTTAAAGCCTGTACAATTCCAAGTTCCAATAGGAAAATCAAGTAACTATTATTCTAATGCAATATATATTTCAATATTTGTATCAAAGTTATTTTTCATCACAACAATGCCAGTGTTGCCAGACTTTTGTCATCATTGAAATCTACACTCTCACGGGCAAATAATTGGACGCAGCGGGTATCAGCTAATCCCGGTCTCGATTCCCGTGCAATATTGTCCTCATCTCATGTGCACCAGCTTTTGTGGTGGGTTTAATCAATTAATTTTATCGTGTGGACTGGTAATAAGGATGATGCGCATGAGTTGTTCTAAATACGAACAACAATTGAAATGGCACTCATTCGGTATGTATGTCGTGTATCATTGTTACCGGCTTTATTTGAGCTGAATCGATTTTGTTTGGCTATTTAATTTAGTTTAATTTGTAGGTAGAAATTATTTTTATTGTTTTATTTTACTGAAATAATTCTTACTTTTTTTTAAACAATTATCGGTAAGTCAAAGCAAAAGTAACTGTTCCTCATAAAACTCCAAGGATAGATAATCCGACCTAAGAGGAACATCACAATACAAAGTTTACACTTCAGTTGATACAAAAAAAGCTGTAGAGAATACTCCACCAGTTGTTAATGAAACTTTTAACAAAACAGATAATCCCGGTGCCTTCGTGTCTGGCAATACTTTCGTGTGAATGAATACCGACGTTCTATTACTTATTGAAATTAAATTTTGAGCTACTGAAGTAGATAAGTCAATTGTCGGTTTTGAAGCAAAAGGATATTTGATGAATGAAGATTTTGAAACTCAAAATGATATAGAAATTTATGAAATGAATGAAGTTATAATGGATCTGAACGAGTTAGAAGTAGCTTATAGAATATTTCATAAGAGTTAAGTAGTGATTGTAATTTTAATAATGCTACTTCCGTTTTCTATATTGGCGATATTTGTATTTATTAAAAAGAGTTCAATACAGTTCTTATAGAGCCTTGTGAGTATGGCAATTCAAACATTCCAGGAAAATACCTTTAGACTAATGAGATCTAATAATTTTCTGCTCACCAGATGTCGCTAGCTAGGATAGAAATGAGGTTATTTGCTAATTATATTGTTTGTTAGTGTGCATGTTTGTTATTTAACTGTACGTAGCAAATTTTCTGGATATAAATAGAATAAGATAGTGATACTTCTTATCCCGGGAAAATATTACATAGATCCCTCAAGAACGTATTAACCTAAAAAAAAAGTAAACTACATAGTAGGTACTAATAATACGAGGAGAGCAGGCTTTTAGGGTTGTACTTAACATCTTTGGCCCCATCATCATTTACCATGATTAGATTGTGGATAAACTATCGAACACATTATGGCGATCGTAAATAATAAAAAAATGTAAGTACGAAGTGTCGTCGTTATCAGAAATAGTTTCAAAAATAGTATTTGGATATCTGCTTTTACTTTTAGGAATCTATATTTTAAAATTTATAAATAAATATAAAAATGTCCTGCGACATTATTACATACGAAGAATTCTATTACAGACAAATTTACCGTTGAATATTATTTTCAATATACTATTTAGGGAAGTACTAAATAAACAGACAGGAAGATGTAAGAACTTGAAATTTAAGATCGTACACCAGATAGCGTTCCAAGTTTCCCAAAACGACAATATAATTGTGAATGAACTCACAAATGCCGTGTACAAAGCAGGGATTACCAAGTAAGCTACGTCTTAAGCACTGGACAAACATCAATGAAACATTTATGAATGGACGCTGAAACGAAGCGGCGTTTTCTTAAGCCTAAAGCTGCAGTTGTAAATATTTGTGAATGAAAACTATAAGGATCTTTATATAAAGTAACTAATTGTAAAAAAGATACAACAGAGAATTGTTATTGCGGTCCCAAAGAGCTCTCTTATCAGGCTGTACGCAAGAATTGACTATTGAGAAGGCAAACAAATCACTACATCTGCTTACTTAGAATAAACTAAATGAGAATTAATTTCTTTATAGCATCATGATTTCTTTCTGAAACGACGTTCTACAGCGAGAAAGGGGTTGGAACATTTCCATTACCTTTCATGGCTGAACATTATTTCTATAAAATCTTTTCGCTATGGACGTGAATGTAAATTGACAGAAACATCTTGCAGTAGCAAACATACCAAATCATATTGAAAAGCTTTTGTGCAATTGAATTCAATACTTATTATACGAATAATAACCACTAATTCTTCACACAATTAAATTTTTCATCACCACTTGATTTCCGGTTAAAGGCCACGTCTAAATTGTGCAAAATCCAGGAATTTTGCCGGATGGTCTCTCAATCCTTCTTTTAAAGCCTATGCTATTGAGAATAGAGTTCAGAATTTTAATTGTGAATAAAGGAGAGTGAGGTGTAAACAATCAAAATTGTAACAGCCTGATGAATGGCGAACAATTCTAAATATAAAAGTTTTATGAAACCAATATTGTATGGCGTTCTATTATTATATAGGTCCGGATGTGTCGTGCCGCGCCAAAGTTTGCGTTGTTTGTCTGAAATATCGAAGATATATGAAAGGCATGTGGGGACAGTTTCGGATTGCAATAAATTTTAGGCGTAGGTGGAACAGGGAGAAGATGGAGGTGTTATTATCATGCAAAATCTTAAATTAGAAATATTTATCGCTTGAGTAATAATGGCTTTGCGCGATCACCAACTTCGAAGTATCATTTTCCGAAAGACTATTCTCAGACTCCGAATTCCATTTGACCAAAAACGTACTTATAGTAATTTATTACGTTGAATTGGTTCCATTTGGCGTGAAAACCGGTTTTATGTATTTATGATTTTTCCAATTTCGATTAATCTTTTTAACTAACTGTCAATAATAATGTTATTTTTTTTTAACTGTTTCTACTTAAAAATACATATAAATATGTCCTTAGTAGAAATCAAATCGGCGCAATCACAAAATGACATTTAGGGTATCAAACCTACCAACAGTCCTGTCAATTGATGTAGGATATAAACAATCTTATAAAACTTACGTCCGTCGTGAGTATCGGTCTTGATATTATTAGACATACGGTTCAACTCCATATAAAGCTTTTTGAATTTCCTATACTAATAAAAATCTGCTTCAGAAAACAACTCAATGCATTTGCTGTTCCACAAGGAAGACGGCTATAATTTCATAATATTAAAATGTTTCTCATTGATAGAACCCAACAAACGCACGAACAATTGCTACAATAGGTATAGGTAACAATGACAACTAGCAAACATGTGATACCCCGGAACCTGCATTAAAAACGACGTAAGTCCTATATTTTGTAAAACAAAAAAACTATATTTTTCATCTCGTTTTTAAAGTTCAAATTCGAATGTATCTTTTGATAGTTTCACAATGTTTTAGAGATACGTAGGTAGTTATTGTAAGTTAGCAAAGTACTATTGTGCCAAATAAAAGAGTAGCTAAGGATGGGCGCATTGTTGTCCATTGTGGCGGGTGTGTGTGGACAATGGACCTGATCACGTTTAGAAATTTTTGGACAATCTTGCGTTTTTGCAACGGGTTGCACCTTTATATGCAGGGGCGGACTGAGGCGCAATGAATTACTAACTTACTTATTATCATCATAATACTGATGTCAGATGTTATACATACCATTCCCATATAATTTCTCAACTATTAGTTCCCATCCACTACTTACTAGAGTCATCAGTTCACCTGGTGGTAGGTTTTTAAAAAGTCGGTAAGCTAATTTCAGCAAATCTATTACATAACATTCTTCTCGCAAAATATATTATTTAAAGGGGGAATAAATAAATACAACCACATAACCATAGTTATACTTTAGAATAACACACAAATTATTTTGAAACACGCAAAAGAAACCATAGGAAAATTTTGTGTATTGTGATTAAGAAAAACTTTCCAAGGTTCGAAGTAAAAAATAAGTTTTCAAAAAGAAGTTTAGAAGTGGGAACGGCACGTTTTTAAAAGTTGCCTTCTTATTTCTATTAAAAACTAGCGACCTGGCCCGGCTTCGCACGGGTGTAATTTACTAATGAAGAAGAATTTAATCCTGGGTTTTTTATAAAATATTCAATGTGGAATTTGTTGTTGTTATGAAAATATGTGACAGCAAAACTGTCAAACTAAACGTCATATTATTTTACTGGGAATTTTATACAAAAATACCATCCAAATTTCTGACTTTTCCCGTGGATTTTACAAAAATATTCTTTCATAAAAACCTCGTCCTAACAATTACGAACAAAAAAAAACGTAATGATATTTAATACGTGTGGCAATTGATTTTTATTTATATAGACAATGAAGTTGGTTAAAAATGAGGTAAAGTAAAAAGACTAAAGGTAAAATATTTACGTTGTAAGTAACCAAAAGATTAAAAACTGAGGTATTGTAAAAGTTATGCACAAAAACTACTTTAGAACCGAGCCTCATTAACATTTCAAATATTTCAATCAAAATCAACTTAATAAAAGTTAAAATCACCATAGTAGCATCGTTAGAAAATCTTTGTTACAAAACTAGTATTCCAAAATCATGAACTATTCACATAAATCTACACGAATTAGCATTAAACTGCAGTAAAAAGTTGTAACGTCCTGCCTGAATGTGTCTCTGTACAAATTAGTACCAGTAACAGGGTGGTATACTTCCCGAAACTACTTGTCACATGACAATGAGGCAATTCGAGCGAAACGGCGATCCACCGCCGACGCAGCGGGACAAAACGGGGGCAAAGATGCGCAAAATATGAAACAAGAGTACCTACATCCTATAGACCATTCAATCTATTGCCATTGAAGATTGAACAATAAGTACCACAAGAAAGAGAGAGAGAGATTTAGAGAGAGCTTCTAATTTGACTTAAGAGTTATTAATTTGAATGAATGAAATGAAAAAATGAATTGAGAACCTCCTCCTTTTTTTAAGTCGGTTAAAAATAGGCGGCAGTTTCTACTCGTCTTGAATACAATTAAAATACTGATACAGATAACACATATTAATATCTAGACTCAGAATAATCAGTCATTGTATGTACACAAATATTTATCATGGATTGTAAATAAGTTGACAAACACTGACGTGCAATCAAGACTTGTCACTGATCGAGGATATGCATATCAATAATAATTGTTGACAATATTGAATAAGATATTTCAACCGCGATATTCGTGCTCCTTGTCGTTGAGGAATTCCGTTATATTCCGACTTAACAAATAAAAAAATAATCATCAAAATCAATTACTGTAACAAACATACAGTCGAATTAAGAACCTCCTCCTTTTTTGAAGTTGGTTAATAAAGCTTGTTTCTAATACAATATGATATTTTTTCTATTATCATTTAATAATTTAATTTACAACGAAAATAAACATCAGTTTCACACAATTACTAGAAGAATGTTTAACATTGTCTTATTGTTTGTCAAAAAACATTATCTGCATTGAAAATGCCATGTGTAGCGCTTCGGGCGATTCTGGTGGATTGGTGTAAGTGACAGGAAGTAGTGAGTGACGATGCAGTACCTAACGAAATACTGTCTGGGGGGAAAGAAAATATCAAAAAGTAATTACTTACTATAATCATAGATATTGATTATTTTACCATTGTCAAAATATAATTTTATTTCTTTGAGCGCAAGATGGGAGTAAAATCTCAAAGTGGAATTTTGAGTGGAATAATTTTGAGGTTGAAAATTTTGTGTCATAATATTACAATACTATAACAAATAATATAGTGGCGTAGTTTTACTTCTGTACTAAATTGCACGCGCTCTTTTTTCACTGAAAGCTAATGCTCATTGCAGCATTCACACCGTTGACCTTCATCGCAGCATTCGACGTCACTACGACAGAGTAATCATTGCTTTCACGTATATAAGGGAATTAAACGTATGTTAAAAAAAAAAAAATAGTCAAAATTGAAAATAAAATATATGATTTACTGAGAGCACACTCGTGCACTTTCACAAAATCAATAGCATATAGAAAAAGTTATCAAAAAAAGCTAACCAGGTGGACCGTCTGCGTGCATGTCAACTTTTGTTATAAAAATACACATTACACACGGTTATAAAGCTATGTTTCGTCATACCATAATGAAATGTTATTTATAGAAAGAAAACCAAGCAATCATTTACAATTCTAAAAAACGCTACCGCCCCTTGCTACGCTTCCGCCCCTCTTGTATCATGGACCAACCTTATTGCCGGACAATAGTTTATACAACAATTTTCGCTCACAATGAAAGGTTGAAATATTTTTAATGTAACTGTTACACCATATGTGCGTATCTTTGTTTCGCAAATTCTCGCCTCAGGTGATATCTTCCCTTTATCTTTTGATTTAAAAAAAGTTACTATATTTGTATCTACATAAAATGTAAGTAGATTTTGAATTTTTATTATGATATATTTCAGTTACAGGGGACAGCAAAATGTTACATCGTTTATGACATGACAGTTATATGTTTTAATGTATAGCTAACAGTCATAATTGTCCCTGGAATTTGCATATAACAATGTTATGTAACGTTAAATCATCATCATCACCTTTATCGGTCCACTGCTGGACA
Organism: Tetheella fluctuosa; assembly: GCA_951216915.1. Taxonomy (NCBI): domain Eukaryota; kingdom Metazoa; phylum Arthropoda; class Insecta; order Lepidoptera; family Drepanidae; genus Tetheella; species Tetheella fluctuosa. The sequence goes on from OX578214.1 coordinate 14,748,002, forward strand.
TGGGCCTATCCCAAAGCGCGCCACTCCTTCAGGTTACTCGCCACTCGCATCCAGCCCAGTCCGGCCATTGGAGTCGTCAGTCAAACGGGCTGGGGGGCGTCCGACATTACGCTAACGTTATATAGCAGGCTGCTATGTCATTTTCAATACCACGTATTGAAATTAGCGCTTGAGTGAGCTGGGGTGAGTCACTTTCTCATACACACACCTTATACATATACACACTCGCAAGCCCAGCCAAAAACTATTAGGTAGGTATGTATGTATGTTAGAAATAAAGCTATATTCATTTTAATTGATATAAAATATATAACAGATAAATCAAAATTATAACTATGTTTCAGAAACAAAATTCTCACAGATAAAGGACGCGTCGTAAAAATGATAAAAATTCCGACAAATCTTCGTTTTTCCATGCGATATGACCTCGAGGAGGGTACCGCGGATTTAGTTTATAAATAACGCACAAATGAGTCTCGTTGGTCGCGGCGACTAATCCTGATTTACCGAGGTACCTGGGGAGCTGGCGTGGTGATATCGTGTACGGGAGCGTTTATATCGGACACGACAAAAATATTAATGTGAAAATTAATCAAGGAACGCATTTTTTACTTGGATATAAAGTTGTTTAGTGTTGGAGTTCTATTTTTTGTGTCTTTAGTCACAATAGATGTTTGTAGTTCCCAGTCGCTTACAGGATATTGTACTATGGGTATATATTGCTAAAAACGCGCGAACGTTGGTAAATAGCAAGATGATTTAAAAATCTATGCACTTTAAAAATCTACTGAATAAAACGTTTACTGAAAGTGACGCTCTTTCAAAGATATGTCGCTGTTTTTTTTTTAGAATAACAAACGCTGAATCTATCAAGTTATTTATACGAATTCAACTAAATTTTGAATCATCAATTCACGTAATATCCAATACCAATACTATATTCCAAGTTACCCCTTTATACACGGCCATTTAATTCAATAATATACTTATTACTACTACTACTGCTGCTGCTGCTGGTGGTGCTGGTGCTGGTGCTGGTTCTGGTGCTGCTGCTGCTGCAGCTGCTACTGCTACTGCTACTATTGACTACTGACAAAGAAGAAACATAAATTCTATACGTACCTACCTTCATAAAATGAAAGGTACTGCTATAGTTCTGTCTCATCACTCAACCACTGTGACTTAAACCTTACAGTGAGATTATAGCACACGATATAGAATTAAATTTTCAATTTCTAAAGGTGTGTGCATATTAACATAAGGGCAACACTACATCCAACTTCATGATGTCAAAAGCTCGCTGAGTGAACTACAGTTGCATGATAAATGTGACAGCAGCATTATTAAAGTCGTGACTATAAATAATATCGACATTCGAGTAAATATTTATTGAATTTAATATACTTAGGTTACTAGCCTATACCTGCAGCTCCACCTGATACTAAAATGGTCACTACGCAATAATACATAGCTTAATACCTTTTTGAAAGAATCCTGTAGGTAACTATGAAAACTAGTTAAAAATATTGTGTTGTGGTTTTCAAGTTACAAACACACTAAAGATAGACAAACAGAGAGACGTTGCGTGTTATGTGCAAGGGTGTCTAGGTAGGTGCCTAACTAAAAGGTATTGCGTGTCTTCATGAATTTCGTTTCAGAAAAAGGAATTTATGTAAAATATGCCTTACTGAGTTTCTTGCCGGAGTCTTCTCAGTCCAAGTGTATTCCGAACCGGTGGTAGAATCAATTGTAAACATTATTAAAACTACATACTACTGCTAAACTTTTTATTTTATTTATAAGGTGTTTTGTCATAACAAAAGTTTTAAAGATAACGAAAATCCTTGAAAGTATTAGTTAATGTAAAAACCGTATACATTCACAAATCAGCGAGCACACATGTCCTGAAATTGTTATTGATTGTGTATTGTGCATTGGAAGGAACGCTTGAGCATAATTCAGGATTTCGTCGCGCTGTTTGGACTCCAACGTCACGGTGTGTCTCATTATTTATTATTCTATGGTCGAGGCGTGAAGGTGTGTCGTATTGGAATAAATGGTCACAATTGCAATGAACGATTTGTTAGTATTGCTCAGGTATTGATGTGCTTCTTTTAAAAAATAAAAAAGTTGTGCCAATACTTCGGTTAGCAATGTGTCTATATGACCTGCTCTACCATCTTCCAAAATAAAATAGTCCTTGAAAATTGAGCTTTATTACAAAACTAGCTGCCCCCATGGTTTCACCCTCGTTCTCGGGATAAAAAGTAAGTATGCTGCAGTGTAATGTTAAAACTTCATAGAACATCAATCGCCAAAATGTATTTAAAATCCAATTCACTCCATCAAATATTTTTAAGTAAGTAAAAAGGAACCTATAATCTCACGTAAACAAATTTAACTGCACAGTTACTCTATTATAAAGAAACAGTAACTGAACTACCCACCTCGTGCCACACCTCAACCCTGGGGTGGTGCCACCTTCTCGTGAGAGCAGTCGCAGCGAGGCGGGGTACTTCACGCTGGGCGGCCCGCCCTGAACTACAGGATGTATGAGGGAATGTACAGACGTGTGGTTCACACGGATGCGAGGGATGTTTAGTTCCTATATTGACTTTTATTATATAGTATAACTAGTTGTTTCCTCTGGTTTCACCCGCGTACCCAGGATATAAAATAGCCTATATCCGTCTCCATACCGCTACCGGAGAGCTTATCGCCGTTCAACATTTTAGGTGCGTGAAAGCCGAACAGACAGATAGACTTTATAAGTCGTCAATGTTTATGTGTGTACAGATATAAAAGAGAAATATATGTTAACTCAATGAAGTATTTTTTTACAACAACTGTAACTTCAGTAGCTTCGATGTTCATAAGTGCTCTCCTAGGGCCTAAACTGAACTAATGGATTTGATTTTGACTTTGACTTTGAGAACGGTTTTATGATTATTCTCCGACAAAAAATCAGTAGGTAATTTAGGTTTTCTCACCATAATTGTATACTATGCGGGACCTAACATTATTCGTTGTTGTTTTCTCTTAATTGATTACTTGCTGTTCCCCGCGGTTTCACTCCCGAAACTTATAACCTTCCTCAATAAACGGGCTATCTATATAAAATATTTTTTTGAATCGGATTGAACCTTAAAAAATTTACCTACCTCTTACTCTGCTACCAATATTATATTAGTGTACTTAGTTATGTAAGCATTTTTGTTATAAAATCCTTGAAAAAAAATTTTTTTTACTCCAATTCCCACTTCAGTTTCAATTATATCACTATTAATTAAAATTTACCGCCTATTGTGAATTAACTTTGACTAAATTTTAAAAAATAATTCATTTAAATTCACGTTATATTTAAAAATAAGATTTGTATATTTATTTAAAAGTTTAAGTAATTAGACATTCTTTAGTTAGATGATAATCGGATTTAAATATGTTTTTAAACATTCTTTCAAATTTCTTTTCATAAAATCATAACCGCAAACACGGCTTATAATATTTACTTAAGGCTTTTAATAAAAATTGTGACACGTCAAAAATTAAAAAAAAATACAATTACAATAACTACTTAATCCCACCACTAAATCCGTCACTCTGACGCTTAAATATCATTCAAAAACAAATTCCCATACACTACAAGAAAAAGTATACCCCTTTACAATAAAAAAGACATTTCAGTCATAAAATTACCATCAAGAATAATTAGGGTGTATTATATTGTAGTTTGCACGGTGGGTAGAGTGACCTTAGACAAATAGAAGGACCATAGATAACTATAGACCAGTGAATACGTCATGTTTACATTGCACATGAATGTATAATTAAATAAGAAATATTGCAGACGTCATGAGAAAATAACCGTTTTGGAATATATTTGAATATTTTTAGAAGATTTGGTGGGTTTCCTAGTTAGATAGAATTATTATGTTAAGTGAAGTAATAGACACAACCCTTGACGGAAAAATGGTATAGCGTATAATTAATTCATAAACTACCAAATATATATTTAGAACAGGGCTTGTGACCACAATCTCACCATGATAAGTAATGTTGTGACGGAATGTGGTAAACAAAGTATGCCTATAGAAAATTTATAAATAAGTACTTAAATGAAAGCACTTTTGTTCATCAGAAAAATCGATTTCATCGCATATTTAAATAATCATAGATTTGTTTAAATACCTACTTAAATTCTAAAACTAAAAGTTAAATACAAATTCATAGCTCATTATTCACTATTAATAACAATAAATTTAATTCTTATTCATCTAATAAGTATCACAATATTACTTGTACTTATGACAGCGGGGTGCCCACTACCCCAAGTTGACTTTCCTACTTACCGTGGGTAGTACCATCACGCTGTGAAGATTGAGGACTGGATGTTTCAACTTAAGCAGCACAATGGGTTTAATCATGAGAAAAATGGGCGTTATACTAAAATGTAGAGAAAAGAGGCGTTTCTGTAAAATCTACAGAAATAGGTGTTACTTTTTAATGCTAAATGAATTATTTTAGGTTTAAAATGCAAAGGGTTTCTTGTGGGAATTTGATGTGTGATTTAATATTAAAATGTTGGTAAGTAAAAAACTATTTTTGAATATAAGTCTTTTACAAAAAAAGAAGGATTGCATCCGGACTTCAGCGTAAACCTATCAACAATAGAAATAAAATTGATCAAAGGTCCAATCCCTTTCAAGTAAAAGGGATGTGAGATTCAGGTGTCAAAAATTAATGCCAAAAAAAAACCTATTCATGAGTAGATTCGTCAACGTATCAAATCTCTTTGTTGGGAAAAAAGAAAAGGCTGTGACAAAGGAATGTGCACGCAATCTTAGGATCCAATGTCGTATTCCATTATTTGGAATTTCGGATCTGTTATTTTAGGAGCAACAGCTACTGTGAGATCGAATTATACATTCAGGGTTATTGGAATTTAAATTGAGATTTGATTGACTTGGACGTATTTGCTTAAAATAATACAGGGTTCGATTTATTGAAAATACTTATCAAAATTCTCAAAAGGTAAAATATTTTATCTCATGAAATTCTCTTGAATTCTTTGAATGTTAACGCGATGATAGCTCAGTAGCAGTTATGTCGAAAGTCATGGTTAAGGTTGTGAGTTTGAATCCTTTAATGACCTTTCTATAAAGATGATCATTGTAAAATAAGTGATGATGTGACTGAAAGTGATAAGCACACAATTCCTGGAAGAGAAATCGTTCTCAAATGCAACTGACTTCTCAGTCTATGCACACCGATAGGTGCCTGGCAGCAAATTGGCGACTTTAGGGTGATAGTTAACCAGGTATAAGAAGTTAAATAAAATAACGTAGAGTATTAAAGAAGTACTTAGTATTAAAGAATTTACTTCAGTCAGTATTAGATCATTGACTAAATCTTTGTGCAAAATTAGACAACATCCTAGTGGTAAGTATTTCTAAATTAAAATTGAGTGAAACCAAGAAAATAACCTTGGCAAAATCGATTATATAACAATTCACAATTGATTTTAGTCGTGATTCAAATCGATTATTTAGTAGCACCTAAATTCAATTTTAAAAAGATTTTTTCATACCATTCAGGTTAAAGCAATTATTCTAATAGCTTAGTCAATGAGTCTTTTTGAAAATATATTGAAATGGATTTGTGGGTTTTTTTTAAAATAGTTTTTATTGTAATCACCAACCGATTACCGAAACCTTGCAGATCGCTATCTTTAAATTGAAGTTAGTTGAAAATAGTTTCTTCGAATAAGAACCTGTAATCTAATGTAGCTAACATTAGGTATAAAGTTTTAAGGTAAATACGTTATCCCGTTACGGGTATTCATTCATTGTTTTCCGTACGTACCTACGTCAAATATAATTTCTGTGTTTATGAACGTCTTTTATTTTTTATCTAAGCTACGTCTTTCATCTTACAAATATCTGATTTAAATATTTGAAATTCTACTTTCTACAATTGTCCAGCCTAAATGCATTTCTTCATCCAAAAACTAATCATAAGCAATTTCAATCTAAATTACAGTTTGACAATCAGTTTTATTGTTGTACAAAAAAGCCTCGGTCGGCCTCACGCGTCTCAAAATCCAAGATGGCCGACCGGTGACAAGCTGTATTGTTCAAACAGAAAAACGACACTATCTTTTTTACGTTTTTTCCTTTTATCTTTTATTCTATTCGGCGGGAACAATGGCTGCGCTGGGCCCATGGTATTTTACTTACCTATGCCTTTTTACTTTGTTTTTTGGCGGGTACATATTAGCTTTGTGTTTTAATTTAAAGCCTTAGATTAAAGCATTTTCCTGACTTTATTTGTTAGTTTTATATAACGCGGTTTCATTATTAGTATCAAAAAACTCATAAAGCTAAACATGTGTTACTTATTGTTAGGTACTCATATTTTTGTCGTTTGTAGAGGGGCTTATAAAAATTGCGAATATTTTCTGTACCTAAATCTTATGAGGGATACGTTTAGTGACACTACGCACAATGAAAATCAAGATGTATACTGCATTGTGATCTTAGGACTCACAAAGGGGTCAGTTTTGGTTCTCAAACACCAAACGACCATAACCGACCAATCGAGTGTCTAATCTCGCGATTGTACAAGCCCAAGGTCTCGATTTTCTGCCATTGTCGTTCCACAATAAACACAATAGCGACTCGCATATTATCCATTCATATCATAACGATTATAAATACGTTTCACGGTAGCATTGTGGACGCTGTCTCTCTCCCTGAGGATATCCCGAACAAAGAATTCATCATAATGGCTGAAAGTTCGGCTCGCACAAAGCCGTTCGCAACCCGTCATTTTTGTACCTATTGGCTATTTTATGACAATAACTCTATTGTTGTCGGATGGAATTGTGCCGGTGCGTATTGTGCTCATCGGAATTCGCGAAACTGGAATTGTCTCAGAATTGGTACGCTAACGAACATCGCCCCGAGCTCTGGACAGGATAATTTCCAACTTGAAAAACATCATCCATTGTTCGCTCTACGCAGATGTTCCTCGCATGTGTGAAGACGTGGGCTTCATAAAAACTAATTGGGCAATTTTAAAATGACTTACCGCAGTACAATCTGAAACAAAAGAGGGTACATTATCATCTTGTACTCGTATTCACCGTATGGACGATTGTTCTCGGCCTTCGGTCGAGTCAAGCTGTGCGTGATAATATTTAGTTTCTTCCGAACCTGGTCGACCATTGTGCTTGCTGGTCGGGCCGGCCACTTGAGCACAGCATTCTTTGTGTGGACAAGTAAAGAAATTCTAAGGCCTGTTTGTTTAAAACCTCTTTTTCGGCTTCTGTACGTTTGTGAATGGCTCCTGTTATATAAACATGACCAATTATGACAGTGTTGGTTATGTGTATTTCTTGGGATGCTCGTGTTTTCTGATGACCATTATGAAGTATTTCTTAAGTAAATACGCATGTTGGTTGATGACGATGTGTAAATGATTCATGCTTTTAAAAATTTAAATGAATGAAAAGTTATTAAACTACCAAAATAAGCTTGCGACCAGACACTAGGACAGTAAGGAATTAAAATAATAACAGTAACAATAATTTTAGGTGTATCCTGTGAGAACTGATGTATGGCAAATCACACGAACCCCTATTTTTAACTATGAATCATTCAGAGAAGGCATTAGAGTGGAAATATTAACTGATCCTATATCTCGAACAGTATCCAATTTTATTCCAATATCATTGAATGTTTTGCTTTCAATAAAATTCAAGTTTACTCCTATCTCGTTGATATACTGGTCAATATCGTCTAGCATATTGATATAAATAGTAAATTGTATGTGGTTTAGAATTATTGTTTATCCATTGTATGACACCCTTTGCTTTTATAGAATTAGCCTCTCTTGTCTTACGCGATGGTGGTCAGATAACAAAAACTATGAATGGATTTTTAATTTGGGCTCTGGGACTTTTTTTCATACTGTTGACTTAAATAGTACAGACTGAAAAATAAAGAATATTAAAGAAAAGACTTGAGTTATATTATCCATTGTTGGTTTGTCCAAAATCAGTTACTATTGTTCTTTTACTGACCTTTTATTCAATTGGATATGATTTTGTTCCTTGAAAAATAATAATAACTTAAATCCGCAACACTTAAAAAAATGCAAGTAATGCAACCATCATTACGCCGATTTGACTATTGGTTTTCAGAATTACTCTATGAATAACAAATTTGATTATTAGACTAATATGCACCTAGAAACAAAACGGAAAACCCTATAAAATAATTCAATCATCATCATTAATTTCAAATCGTCTTATTATGTTACCATCTTTTAACCGTTCAATCGAACCATTGGTTTCTAATAAAAAGAAATCTTGACTTCCAATTACGTTGACTTCAAATCTTCAACTGTTTCAAGTATCATTAAATCTACTACATGCATACAATTTAAGACATTAATTGTACAATTATTTTTAACCATTGTTATGTTGAACGGTAGTTAGTTGCTTTGTGGACCGGGTTTTAGTCAATAGAGGTGTTATTGTGAAATATCGACGCGTGTCGGATAGTTGTCGCACTGGCAACAGTTGTATAACTTTAGTTGTCCTTATTGTCTCTTTAAAACAATTCATCAGAGTAAATAATATCTTATCATCACCCCCATTATCCCCGAAGACATGAAATTTTAAGAGTTAGGTGACAATTTTTGCATAGATCACAATATTGTTCGTTTTATTATTGTATATCAATCTTGATCTAACAAGACGTTTACGTTTTCCATTTTTTCAAGTTCCTGGTTATTTTTTCTGAGTGTAAAATCTATATTATCTACCTCATATTGGTTAGGAATTTAGTAAAATTACATATTAAGGCGTCTATAGATTCAGTATATAATATAGCTTTATCGACGTCGATATACCGTGTACGCCACTATCTCTGAGTGGCACGTGGTCGTACAAAAGACCACTTGTTAGTCCACTCATTACAGTTTAATGGTCTTACTTTAGAAGAAAAAATCTTGACACATACAGTGGCTGACAATTTTTACTCTACACTTAAAAATACTAGAAATGAATCTTATGCAATTGAGTCAAGGTTGTATATAGGTGTATCTGTTAATGTGGTAGGTATTCTGATGAAAGATACGTTATTTAAATTCGACGTTTTAAGTGTCGGATAAATTGTCGACCTCAAAATGTGTTGTTCGGATTCACAGTCAGTAATTACTACACTCTGTTTGTTTGGTATTTTAATTTGATTTTTTCTACATTCATCTTTATTAGTGAGTGACGTTGTGTTTATGGATAGTAGGTACCTTATACTACACCTGTAATTTTTACAGTAGTTTAAAAACTATGTTATTGCTGTCATATTTTTGTGGTATAAGAAAAAAGAATTCGATATGGAAAGATATACGAAACTTAGTAAAAAATAAAGACACAATAAAAATTTAGTTTTAAAAATGATAGCTCAGTGATAGTGAGATCAAATTTCGTGAAGAAGTTTGTAGGTTTTAGACTTTAACACCACCTTTGGCTATATCACCATTTACTGGTAACACTGGCCTTGGTAAAAAAAAAAGTACTTTAGCTGATCGCCTCACATTTAACTATGAGTCAGTCGGACACCTTTTTTAAGTTCATTATCTTAAAACATCAAAGTTCGATAATATAAATGCGCTCCTTGACTAACAAAAAAGGATCGATAGTGAACCGCTGTGAACATTTCGATCACTGGCATTTGGAAACCAGTTTGGTACCGGGACGCCAGAGACGATAGACACGATGACGCCAAGTTACTAGTCCTTTTAACCGATTGTTTTGAAGGTGGTAGTAAATTTTATCTTCCTGACGAACATTTTCTAATACATAGGCCCTTTTTAGGTTATTTAACTATCTCTGATGCTTTACAAGAGAGAGACTGAAAGCTGTAATGTGGAATAGAATGAGAGAGATAAGATGAGTTTTCTACGTGTAATACATGTACCTACTCTTTACTCTGCACATGTATACATTGTCTTATTGGAATAGATTAGATTAGACGGTGCCCACTTACCATCAGGTGAACCGTCTGCCTGATTTTTACCGGCTAGGAATAGCAGATCTTGACTATGAACTTACATACATAATTATCTATCAAAAGGTATTCTAAGTTTGCGAAGCTCAATCTTCAAAACTATTTGATTCAACAAATAAACAAACTCATTTCTATACAAAAATCAGTGAAGAAATAAATGATCTTATGCATTGTCGAGCATGAGTGCGTTCGGAAGCACACCAGACCTTCTATTGTCGTTAAACTGCAACGTCATTTTAATCAAATTTCTGAAAGTTATTAATCATTCCCCCCCCCCCCCCTCCTCTTTAAGAATTCATTTTTAAAATAAACACAAAGAATGCGTTCGGAAGAATGCGCTACAAAAATATGTAAAGGATTTAACGATGTGTTCTTTTTTTAACAGGTGTACAAAGAATCTTCTTGGTTGCCGCTCTATGATCTATCGACTCTATGACCCCGTTAGTTTATTATTTATAAGCTGTAAGTCAATTAGATAGAGTTGTTTTTTCTTTGACTATAAAAACAAGATTGGTTGTTTTAGATGAGTTGGAGGTGTCCATACCAAAGGCTTACTCAATGAATTTTTTTTCGCTGTCTACTTAATGCCATTTTGTTTTTATTCGTTAGATACATATGTTTTTTCTATGAGGACGCGCCGCGGCACATTTCCTTTGATTAATATACGAGTAGGTATATATTGTACAGAGTGTAGCTTAATAACTTTGACATTTGATGTTAGATTGTTAAAAGTTTAAGGAAAATGAAAATTAATTTATTCTGTCACCTACTTTGTGAGTTGGAAATATAAAATATGGCAAATACATCCGCTATTACGCCATTTTAGTGAGTATTTTGTCACATAAGTGTTGAGTATTTTTATGAATAAAGTAATAAAACCATTTTTATTAAACGATTCTAGTCCTTTTTTACATTCAAATTAATAATTCCGGCCAAACAATTGAATAACAAAAATTAATTATGTAACACGCTGTACATAAAGTTGGAAAGATCGTATCTTAATAAAAAGGGTGTTTTGAAATTTCTTAATAGACGGCTTTATGTTTTGTTATTGTTTTTTTTTTTTTTTTTTTCTTCAAGTTCCTTTGGCAATTAAAAGTGCTCGGTGTCGTTTCTTTTCATTTTGTAGGTGTTGTTCATTGTTGAAGTTATAAAATACAATGTAAAGGTGTTACGGCAATTAGGTAATGGAAAATTGATATTTATTGCGTTGGTAATTGAAGAAAAATAACTGTTTTCTTTATTACGTGCTAATTTGTTTATTTTTTAAAGTGCAATACTAAGCACAAAACTCATTACATTATTAATTAATAAAAAATGTTATATGCATATGGAAAATGACAAGAAACAATCTGTTTTGATCTTCTTTCTCACTTAATATTTGTACGCTCGTGTACGTGACTATGGCGGTCTAACATGTTTTCTTTAGATGTTTTGAAGAAATTGGTATATTGTCCATTATATCTAGGTTTTTATCGAAGAAAAAATATATTTGAGGAACAAATTCAATTTCCAAAGCCTCCAAAAATATTACCTGAACTTCAGTAGTTAAAAATAATAAACATCTCAATAGGATCCTCGTACATGTAATAGAGATTTTAAATTAGAACAAAACAAGTATTTCCTGGATTTTATGAAAGGACAATGGGTGAAAGTGGTTCAAGAACCTCCACGAATGGGAGTATTTTGTAGTACCTGCCTGGCTGGCTACTACCCTCAAGATGAAAATCTGTTGCCAAGCACCTAATGGTGTAATATATTCCGGCAGCAGCACTTGAGAGCCAATTCCTTATAGGCTTTGTGTGCTTACCACCTTCGGCCATATCATCACTTACAATTGTGGTCAAACATAAGCCTACAAATAGTAAAAAAAAAGCGCGGGCGAGTGTGCAAGAAGGGGAGGGGGTTAGTGGCGGTCGGATGACACCCGCTCTCACGTCATTGACAAATAAATACCAAGTGTAACGCAAAATCATATGATTTATGGTTGGAACCTACATAGCCATAGCGAGATAGCCCCGGGATAGAATTTGATGGACTTAAGCGAGAATCATAGTACCATAAATAGCCACTTTCATTTCCCGCAAGTCTCATTAGTGGAGGCTCTTGGGCCAAGTTCCTAACATTTTTGCCCATTGTTCTATCCGCGCACAAATTTTCGTTCCATGTTGTTTTAGCGGAATTTTTATTCACTCTCTTTTTTCGTTTTCAAAAATGGCGTCGAATAAAACAACAATCTTTTAAAAATGCTTGATATACTTAGTTGGACCGGGAAGAAGCTTCGTAATTATTTTGGACGCCCTTTCGGTAACCTATTGCTTGTAGTGTTATGGTATATTTATTGCGCGTGCGCATCTGCCATTTAAACACTTGTAGCATAGAAGCTGTAATGATGATATCTTACTAGTCAAATGGTCATAATAAATAAGTAGACCTTTATAATATAAATATGCAATACCATGGTTTTTTATCCACTTAAATATAGTATTTATCTACCAATTATTGAATTATTTGTGAGAAATAATTGTACAAACATATTATTTAGGATTCAATAGTATAGAAACTTCATATAACACTAATAATACTTATGTCTGACAAAAAAGAGGAAATAAATAATTTATTTCAAACAGAGCCGCGTAATTCCCATAGAACGGATACACCATATCATATCCTGAAACTATTATATATTCTAAACTATTATCTATAACTTAAAAATACCCCACTTACTTCCACTTCACTTATTTTGCGCAAAAGAATCGAATTAACATCAATAGTGCCGATAAAGCGCCGATATTTTGACGAAAAAAATATTGAATGAGGTAAATATATCTATTACAATAATTGATTTCATATTTTTGGGGTTCCGTACCTTCCGTCCTTACAAACTGGCATTAAAGTTTGACAATTTATAAGTGCACTAGTTAGTGCAGGTACTAAAATGAAAAAACAACAGCTGTTGATTTCAGTTTTTTTTTTAATCTATAAAACCAAATAACTAAACGTAGTACACAGGTAATATACAGAAGACATACTTGAAAAAACCAACTCGGACTTCGCGAATCTATTCTAATAATTCACGATTATCCATCATTATAAAAAAAAAATACAGATATCAAAACGCAATCTTCGATGGCTAACAATAAAGCTCAATATCGTGTAAAAACTGCGACCTTTGTAACTTCTAAATCATTAAGCACGGTTCACATGCGCGGGACAAAATGACGGCCAGTTTAATGCCGCCCCATTAAACCGCGTCGAATTGTAAGTTTGCACAACAATCGCTCTTTTACTCGAATCGACGGTTTTTTCGCTCAATTTTTAACGCAGCCGTATATTACAATTGTCATATGGATAATACTCTTTATGCCCGTTGTTTGTTGGTGTGGAAATTTGATTAGTTTTGTTATACAGTTGTTAATAGTGGAGTTTACGCAATTTCTATAAATCAACCGTATTGTTATATTTATTTAATGTGTTATGTAGAAAATATTTAATCGATTTGTTTTCAATATTTTTGATGTACCTTGTGTACCTATTGTTTTGCTTTTTAATCACCATAATGTAAGTATTTAAAAGTGTACCAAGATTTTATAAGTTATTTTTTTAATTCGTCACTCATTTAATAGCTTACATCAAAAATACCTAAATTGCCGAAATAATGCATATTTTTTTGAAATCAAAAGAGCTTTGCTACCTTAACAAAACCGAAAGTCGTTTATAAAGCATTCTTCACGGCGAACCACAAAAGGTTTTAAAAAGCAGAAATATTCATATGACTTCGGACCCGATTACCGGATACGAGGGCGACATGATAAAAAACCCTTTTTCAAGTGTTAATGCCGTGACAAATGTCAAATTTATGCGATAGTAGTGGCTGCGAGCCACCCCGCTGTGCGTGTGTGCCGCGCCTTAGGACCGCTCTATACCGAACTGACCCATTGCTACAAATAATAATATTAAATGAATAAAAGAGATCACAGACTTGTGAAAAAATAATAATGTTATAAGTATATTAAATTACATTACATTACAAAAAATATATCTGATAAAATTATGCAAAAACAAAATGAATGTAAGAATCAGGGTTGTACTTATTTTTTCATGACTGGAAATAGTCTACATACATTAAAGCAATTTTGGTGTACATAAAAATATATACCAATCTATCTAACAGTGACTTAACTTGAGATGTGACAATGACTGTACATCTTAAATTTAAAAAATAAAAGATACCGTAACAAAACTACACGTAGCTTATATACAAGCAGAACTGTTAAAGTGTTAAATATAATAACATTTAATGTTACAGTTAGCACGTGCTCTCGAGACGAAAACACCGCTACAACTGCTAAGTAATTGTGCGTCAGATAATCTCTGTAGACTGAGTGCCGTATCTCCTCCAGTTTTCATGTTTAAAATAAAATAAAATAATAAAACAATTTATTCATTCAAATATTCATTCGTTTGTATATAATCTCCTCATGGTAAGTGAAGATGAGGTCGACGTTAATAAGCACACAGCACTAGCTCTCAATTTCCGCTACGTGGCGACAGATTTTGAACTTAAGGGTAATGAGTCAGGGGGGTACAACAAAGTAGGTACACTACCACCGTACTACGATTTCCTCATTTCATTGAAAGCTCAAGCTCATATAGGATTCGAACCCACGACCTTCGTCACGGTTTATTTAAATCTAAGCCTCACATATTGTGGAACACAAAACTGTTTCTTTTATTTATATAAGTATGAATGTCCCTTAGTAATATAAAGTCAAAATTAATATCTCTTCTGTCTGACACATCTTTTTAATGATACGGTTAACATTAAACTTTACGGTCGACAGGGACATATTAGCGGGTTGTTTTGTGACGTTTTATAATGACGTCACTCAGGTACGATGCACAGTAGCGTACTCAAGCTGTGCAAATACTTAAATGGTCATATTACATACTAAACTTATGACCTTTTTATGTCGACTTCAATTGTTTTCAATATCTTAATCTAAATTTTCACCATCTCGTTAAGTTTGTCATCCTGGGACCTGCCCAGGATGACAAACGGTATCTACGTTTCCTCACAATATTTACCTTCGCAAATAAACTCAGTGGTAGTGATGTTTGTTGCCGCGGCGAAGGTTGGATTCTAATCCTTCAATGATCTTCAAGTGTGATGATCAAAAAAACAAGTTGTATAACATTAAAATCGCCCCTAAATTTGATAAAAGCATGGAACCTAATATTGCTTACTAGCAATTTCATTACAAGCCCTTCTTTGATCTTTTCCTTCTTTTTTTTTTTTTTTTTTACTTTGTATAGGCTTGTGTTTGACCACAATCTCACTATGGTAGGTGATGATGTGGCCGAAGGTGGTAATCACACGAAGTCCAGAAGGATCTGGCTCTCAAGTGCTGCTGCCGAAACACACCAATAGGTGTTTGGCGACAGATTTTCAACTTGAGGGTGGTAGCCAGCCAGTCGGGTACTACAAAGTACCCTACCACCGTGCAATCTATCGTGATATATATGTATATATGTGATATATAGTTGTCTATATATCACCTGTTTCATCTGTTCACATCAGGTCATTGCCCTCCCTACACATTAGATTGTCAAATAAAAGCCAAAGCTTGGCTTCGATATCACAGCGGGACATAAATCTCTTATCACACTTATGAACAAAACAACATTATTTTATACGTTGTCACCTTGTAACGACCAATTTAATTTACCTTCATCTTTAACTATTTCCAACTTTATCACAAGATCAATAAGGCAGAAAAACCGTATTGAAACGCAATTGAGTGTTGTATTAAATTTAAATACTAAATTATAATTTACCATCAAATTAAATAGATTTCAACTCAATCTTGATAGCAATAAGAGTGAAAGATCAGTTTTGAGATGCAAATTATGCTACAGTGAAACCAGTGGCCGTATTTTTTTGTAAAAGGCAATACTTCGCGTTAATTTAATTTGTATACGACCTTGTATTTTGATTAATAATCAAAAGAAACTGCGGCGACATTTTTTGAATAACTCCCTGAGGTCCAATTTGTGGTCCGTCGTGAGGTTCTACTTTATGAAGCATTAATAAAATTTATATTAAGAAATTATTTTACATAATAATTTGTGGATCAATATTTTTAACCATTTAATAATATAATAATAATTACAGCCTTATATCTGCCCACTGCTGAGCACAGGCTTCCTTTCACGAACAAGAATGAAAGGGGAATGGGCAAATACTCCACCACGCGTGCCCACTGCGGATTGGTGGAGGTAGGCTAGTGGTCAACCTACTGTTGGAGTTGTCAAGCCAACTAGCTTAACGACCATCACAATTAAGTGATAACCGGGACCAACGGCTTTACGTGCCTTCCGAAGCACGGAAACGCTCAAGATTAAATACCACTAGGCGGTCTCCCATCCAGGTACCGGCCAGACTGGACGTTGCTTAACTTTGCTTTTAACCATTTATTCTAATTTAATTTAGATCAAGCAGTACTAGATATTTTTGCAAATTTAAGAAAAAATAAATGCTCAACACTTTACTTTTAAAGAATTTTTTTGAAAATGGGCAAAGCAACGGGCTAAAACAAGTTAATACTTATAATCCTACAGGAGACGACCGCATCTTTCCAAAAGCCTTAAAAATTTCTCACGCTCAAGTCTGAGGTGGCACAAAAATGGCATTTTGACATTTACTTGAGACCCACTTGTCCGGAAGCCATTTTGGAATGTTAATTGAATAAGATGGTATCTTATAATAAGTCATTGTGTCGCAAACGGGGCGCATTATCGCTGATGTGCTCCCGGCTTTATAATACAAGAGACGACAAACAACGGTTAGATGGTGTGAGTATAATGGTATTCATTTGAGTTAGTATTTAATTCCTTACTTCGTTACAAAAACGTAAGATTGCATTTTGTAAAAATGCCAAACGTATTTCACGACTATGAGCCTCACTTTTTTTTAATTTTCAATACGTCATTGAAAATCCTGTCTGATTGAATTGTTTTTGCATTTTTTTATTGATCTAATGAATACAATAAAGTGTCACACGATGTTCGAATTTTACATTAAAAAAACAGTAATCGAATTTTGCATTTACAATGCCATCTGGTGGGTAAGTTACTATTTGCTTTTTATAAAATTGACATTCCACGTTTTATAATTTAACATATTAGATTTTTTCTAGTTCATACGTTTCATCATTTTCTATTCTGTATTAACTACCTGTCTGTATGCATAACACATAAAATAAATTACACATTAATCTAAATGAAAAGCATAAAAATTTACAACAAGGCATATTACAAATGTTTCACATGTTTATAGTCGGGCTACTGTGGGCCAACAATAAAAACGTTCAGTTGTCCGGACGGACGGACGGGCGGACGGCCGTACGGAATGATATATGGTGACCAATTAAACTGGTGTTGTAAGTTCGCAGAGACTTCTAATGATGAGCTACTGGCGGTCCCACGTAGACTTAGGAATGTGGCAGAATTAAATAAATAAAAAAAAACTAAAAGTAAGTAAAAGTTAAAATCTACCAAATTTAGATTTAGAATAAATGTTTTTTTTTTTACCACTTATATGGCAAACAAGCATAGGGCCAGCCAGATGGTATGCGGAGTATTTATTATATCAATTCTGCCATCTTTCAATGGAATTGAAGATCACAATTTATTGCTTTTAATTTGATATTTTAGAGTCTATAAAATATCAAATTAAAAGCTCAAAATAGGAAGACACTATGAATTTAAAAATGAATAATCTCTATTAACATTTATAAACTTATAATTTATGAATTATTATTTTCCACTAACATAGTAGCCAAAACACGTTTTCAACACCAAAATCATGGCAAAATATAAATATTTATTACGTACAAAAAATGGTTAAGTATTAATATTTCCGTTGTCTATGTTTATTTGTATAAATTTATTGTCATTATAATTATTTTAACGTGCCCATTCTAATGCGTAATGCGGTTTATAAATCTAAATATATCATTCGGACAAGTTTACAATGTCGTAAAGTGTTTTTAATTAAGGTAAGGAATCACACGATCATCGGCCGCCTACAGAATACGTTTATTGCTATAATAGTGTACCAATTAGTAGCAAGCATCGTTAGAAATAACTTTTAGTACATTCAATATCATTAGTGGTTAGTCTTACAGTGCGGTCGCCGAGAGAATGAATTTTTGACACCTGTTAATAATGGGCTTTTCACAGAAACTGCTTATCCAATTTCGATGGTACTTTCGACGCTCAGGTTGTGGAACGCTTCCCGCCTAGAAGTACTGCATGGGGTTCTTCAAGAAGGGTGTGAAGAGGTTTGCAGGATCGACAACGCGTGAGTGATACCCCTGGAGTTGCACGCGCCAATAGGCTACGGTAACCGCCTACCTTCAGGCGGATGAGGTAGTCATAGAATGGCATTTAAAAGATTATGGTAGAACGTAACATTGAATAGGTATATTTTTTACTTATTTAGGATTTATTATCATGACTCGTCATATTATAGGAAAACTGGCCAAATGGGAGAAGAAAGATCAAGTTTTCAAATGAGATCAGTATAACCTTTGCGTTTGTATTTTTTTTTTCATTTTCATTAATGAATGAAATATTATATACTGTAATCTCCAAATACATAGATAGATAGTTACAAATAAGATCAATGCATACAGGAGAAGTATTAAGACAATTAGACATATTAAATTAAGAAAGAGAATACAATTTAGGCGGCCTTATTTATGTATGCAATATGCCAAATATTAAAGTCGCAAAAACGCTCTCAAAAATATTCCTAGGAATTTTATCAATATGATGAGGGATATTTAGTGATTAACTCTGCCATATAACTATAATACTAAATCCTAATCCCACGTAATCATTGCCCAAATACTGAATAGTAAGAAACCACATCATAAACGTCGTCTATAAATGAATGGAACATAATAAAAGTTAATTGTTAGCACAAAAGGTCGGACATTCTTCGGATGCCGCGACACCTTTTGTTCAGATATACACATGGGATCACCGTGTAAATAGTGGGCCTATTCTGGAATGTCATAGTCGATGTCGAATGTAGCATTTAATGACATATATTTTTTACAACAAACTATAATAAGTATATTATATAGAAAAAATGGCGGAAAAAGCTCCCAGCCCGCTAGTCTCCCGAAGTTGAGTTTTGAATCGGCGACCACGGACCCATGGTTTCTATCGCAAAAGGTATAGACATACAACTGTACCAAACTTGGTCCAATTTAATAATACGCGTAAGATTTTTTTTTTTTATGTTACTTATATTATTATGTTTACTGCACATTGCACAGAAATCAAACGGACGATGATATGTTTCATCAAGAACTGGCGTGGAGTAGAAACCTAGAGACTGGTTACAATGAAGAAAGTTTTTTAACCGACTTCAAAAAAAGTAGGAGTTTCTCAATTCTACTGTATGTTTTTTTTTTGTATGGTTGTTACGCGGTTACTCCGCCAATTATTTTGAATCGGTTCAGTAGTTTCAGATGTTACCCCATACATACAATCAAACAGTAATTGAATTATTGAGGTGGTAACAAGTCAGGCTATGTGCCAAAATTTCATGAAAATTCCTTCATCCGTTACAGCGAGGACTAACAAACATACATATAAACTTTCGCATTTATAATATTAGTTAGTAGGATATTACGGTTAACATAATAAGGGTACGACGATAAAAATTGCTTGTCATATAACATGACATGGATATAAGTTATAAATTACACGAATAACCAAATTCGCTTCGTTATACCATTAGTTATATGAAACCCAGGTCTTTGCGGTTTGTTTGTAGGATTAAGTTTGAAAAAAACTGTGAAAAGGGTTGTCGTTTTGATGTTAGACAATAAATCGTTTATTGATGTTATTTCATATGTGAGATATGAATTTCCGGTGAAGGATCTTCTGGTGTTATTGCCACAAAAATATTATTTTTTTAATTAAGCAGGCGGTCCACTTTATGGTAAATTTTTATTGCCTACCGTCTATGGATATTTGCAATATCTCGAACACTGAAGCGTAACTAAAGTCCGGTATTTTATATTCCGGACTTTTTTAGTCTCCAAGATATATGTATGATATTTGTAAAACAAAACAAAACAACACAATACAAACAACGAGCACAAAACAAAGACAAAACTTTGTATAAATCATCCGATACCGGCGATTACTTATAAAAATGACGGTGTCCGGTAACTTATTACCCCGTCACGGCATAATGGCGTCGCGGCAAAGACAAAGATGCCGTGCGGCAAGTGTGATGATGCATTTAATTGAAGGGTTCAGTAGAATATACCAATTATATAGCTACTAGAGTTGAAATAAATTATTTTTGTATTTTCAACTTTAAAGCAAAAATCTTGCAAAATTGTGACAAACTTAATTAAAAGACTATGAAAATTGACAATTCCAGACGTTTACAATATTAGCAATTTTATTTTGTTACAGGCAAACCTAGTGTGAAGGTCATCCCCTTCGCTCGTGAATGGAACCCGCGTCCCAAAACTACCTTAAAGAAAATAGAATTTCACGAATCGTGAGTCAAGTTAGCTAATTCTACAAGAAAAACATTATATATGTACTATTTCAAACACGCTTGTGTATTTATCTGAAAATAAATTTATTTTTATTTTCAGTATTAAATAAATAATACAAAATTACAATAATTATCATAAAAAACAGTAAAAATTCTTTAAAAAAATTGTAATATTGACTTAACCTAACCGCATACCAAAAGGGTTTTCTCATCTAACGACAGGTGTCAAAGGAACCCTAAATTATGACAAACGCTAGCCCGCCGCGAGCTCTTTTGTCAACATCAGGGCGTGTTATCAGCATCATCTTAAAAGCGGTCAGATCGAGAACAATAAGTGAATCTTAAACGTTCCTCTTATCACCGCTATCACGGATGCGTTAAGACACAGTACCCCAAAATTATTATTATTTTATGTAATATCTACCTTTTAATCAATTGGTGTATTATCACCGGTGAATTAACGTTACATACCTACTTACAAATTCCTACAAGCTTTACTCGCAATTTGTTTTTTTAATTCATTTGGATTAAGTAGAATAGATTTCATGTATATAATAAGGCCCTTCAAAATTACGTAGGTATGGTTTATTTACGGCTTTGTGTGCTTACCACCTTCGGCAACCTACCATATTGAGATTTTGTTCAAACACAAGCCTATACAAAGTAAATAATAAAAATAAAAAAACATTATAGGTCATAAGTATTCATAACAAAAAAATATTTTCTATATTCATCCCTCAAAAGCAATATACCTACTTAATTCTGTATACTGTCATATCAATGTTGTTATATCCAAAAAATTGTGACGAATTGAGAACCTCCTCCTTTTTTTATGTCGGTTAAAAATAACTCCACCTTAATAAAGATCAATAGTTAGGCCGCACCATCGAAACAGTTCCCTAGCTTTGTGATATTTTCGTAAATATTTTGCGTCTCGATCGCAGGTTCAATCTCCATTGAGTGGTGCGAGTCGTGAGATGCGACCGATATTATCGAATGACAATCGATTTTATATCGAAAACAATCGTTTGAATCGATACTTTGTGACGTGTTTTAGTGATAAGCATTTATTATGCTTATCAATGTTTTTAAAAGTGAGTCTTTTGAATTTTATTGTTATTTAGTGATGGAGAATTATTGTTGTTTTTACTTTTTTTTGCGTAGTGTTGTAAAATTCTGGGACATCTCAATAATACTTTCGCCTTTTATATGTATCCTTACATGTTTATCTATTTGCTACACATACTAGCAAAACTACTAAACCGATTTTGATATAAAATGTATAGTGGAGTAGCTTGAAATCAGAACATGAACATATACATTTTTATTCTAGTTGCTGCTTTTAATTTAAAAAGTGGTCAGGGTCATTTTGTGAATATATCTAATATTGACAAAAAAAAAACCGTAACGAGAAACATCATGCACCCGCCTGGCTGGCTACCGCCCTCAAGTTGAAAATCTGTCGCCAAGCACCTATTGGTGTGTTCCGACAGCTGCACTTGAGAGCCAGATCCTTCTAGGCTTTGTGTGCTTACCACCTTCAGCCACATCATCACCTACCATAGTGAGATTGTGGTCAAACACAAGCCTAAACAATGAAAAAAAAAAAAAAGTATTATAATTCATATGTTGGTGCCTTCTTTAATACACTATGAACCGCTAAATTACCTATAGATCCACAAAAACATGAACAGATAAAAAAAAGTTAACTTTTTTACATTTTAACCAAAGGCTTTATAAGGTGAGTTGAGGCTGAATACACATTGTCGTTCTTAGACCGGTGATCAGACCACAAAGAGGTTTAAAAATGTACCTTAAACCACCAACTTAACCTTTCCTTTATTATTTTTTATCGTGCACCTTATGCCATAAGTTATTAAGTCGAAATAAGTATGGAATTTAGTTTTCAAAGTAGTTTTTATGTTGGTTAAATGTGGTTCTCATAATAATGTTATTATTTGACGCTTTGAATCGTGTGGGTTGATGATCATAGCCTATTCTGTTCGTAAAGAAGTAAGCATATAGCTTTTTATAGTAAAAACAACGTGAAAGGTATGTAATTTTTAGGGCAGGTTCCGTATAATCATTTCTGCTTTATTAATTTTTTAAAACTTATTTTTTGATTATAGCCAGATTGCCATTTTTTTATTTATATGGTAAATGCATATAACCTCAAAACATATTAGGTACAATGTGTGACAATGATGATTTTGAACACATGTACTTACTTAGTAAAAAAATATATTTTGAAAAAAAAAATTAAAGCCTCAGAAATTAAGGATAGAATAGAATTTAAAGAGAATTACGATTTAATTTTGTCATAAATAAATATCCTGGATCTTTAATCATAAACGTCCATCTGATTCAAAATTTTATTATGTAGAAACTATACTATGGAAACCAGATAGCTGTTTATATTTATTATTATACAACTTGTAAATACAGGCCAACTTTACGACGGGCCCAAAATCGCTAAAACAATAAATATCTATTACATTTAGATCGAGCAAAGTAGTTGTTTTGTTAAAAAAAATGAAAAAAATATTTATAAAGGCACTGCGACACAAATCTTTTGAAATTTGGTACGCAGATAGCCTACTATGGTATGGAAAGGGACATACTTAGATTTTTTTTTTCTCGAGAACACGGGTGAAACTACGGGGCAGAAGTTAGTATTACATAAAATACAAGTATATTATATGTTATTATAACTATTATTTAATCATCTTCAAGTGGTTTTAAGCGATCCAGCCACCGGTTACGGTACCCCAAATTTCACTAGTTAAGCTATACAAATATTGTTAGTCCACAGAATAGATTAGAGTTGTAATGTAGGATTTTGTTAAAGTCACGATTATCAGTAGACATGATCACAAACATTATGGGTAACTGATATAAAAGATTAAGTAATGATATCTCTTATAGAAATTCTATGTGACACGATACTGTGAATAAGAACAATTTATGATGAGAAAGATTTTTTTATGACATTTATTTACGAATAAATATCTTTATCTTGTGATACTTTCTTGTTTGTATATTTTGCAATTATTTTAAAAATATAGCCAAAATAATCAGATAAAAAAATATATAAATAATGTATTTTGCCGAGTTTCTTGCTGGTTCTTTTCAGTTGAAAGCTGACTTCCGAACTAACTTCAGTAAATTCGATCTTCATAATTTAGTGTCCTCCTAGACCCTAAACTGAGTTAAATGGCTTTGACTTTGAAACGTTCGTTTATATCATTACATAATATAATATGTAATAAAATAAATAAATAATTCATTTGCAGTTTACCACAATGATTATCGTCATGAAAAATAATGAAGAGAAAATGCCAAACATTTCTAAAATTCGCCATTTACTGGAACATACCAAAAGTTTTGATCATAATCGATAATAGCTCAGTGGTGGTAGTCTTTGGTTCGAATCCTAAAACAAGCTTGAGTTTTCGGTGAAGGAAAATATCTTTAGCAAGTCATAACACGGTAATAGGGTACTTTGTACTAACTCTCCATCAGTAATGTCAAAATTCATTGATGTTGAGAAACAATATGCCTGTACCTCCAATAATTTTGTGTAATTAAACAATGATAGATGAATTAGGTTTGTGTAGGAGGTTAGCTCCATCGGTTTTTTTTATTTTCAATGATGTATTATACTTATTTATTATATCACACAGAAGAAAATTGTCGCTACATGTTGAAATTTGAAGCACGTAAACGTGTTTTTTTTTTCCATTTTACGTTAAATTGGTAAATCGTAGGTACAATCTAGGAAATCTCCAATACCTAATCTAGTTTAGCAACTCCAATAATCTGAGCACCAAAATAAATAACACGGCAAACGGCGTCAAATCTATCGATCGATAACTCAAATACTAAGCGATCCAAACGGAATGTCAATCAACAAAATTCAAAAACTGAAACACGTGAGATAGTCTTATGCAAGTGCAGTAGAGTAAAATATATGGGTAAACATTGTCATTCATTCGTTCGCTTATCCATATTTGTGGCTAGCAAAAAAAGTATGGTTATCAGGTTAGCAAAGGGTTAGCTAACTCCGAGCTAGTTTTCATTATCGCAACACAATCTTTGTGTTAATTTTTTAACATTTTAACTCTGAGCTTATCAACTCTGCGTTTAAGAATTTAACCCGGTATCCTCTGCAAGTGGGCCTTATAAGAATTGATTAAAGTAATGAAGTAGCGAATGTCTTGACAAAGCAGTGTTTTTTAAATGGAGTCTTCATTTATAATGTATAATATAAAAATAAAAATATTTAACTGAAACTAAAGCTTGATCCTCGTAAATTATAATAAAAGTCAATTATCAATAATTCTTGTACATCCAGTTTCATTAATCATGTAACTCAATCAGTTATTATGATTGAAACTGTCCAAATAAATAATAATTTGATCGAACATCAATGGAACAGATTCTATTGCATTAATATCTATCTATCTATTTAAATTTTTTTGTGTGTTAAAAATAACGTTCAAGGTCATATTAAATTGCTTAAAGACTTATGCTTATCACCTTCACCTTAAATAAATAGGTTATTATTATAACAATGATATCCTAGGACACTAACAGAGGAAACTAAACAGAGCTTGTACTATGGAAGCCAGATAACTGACATACTACTGAGTAATGTAGAACAATTTTTACTTATGTACCAACTTTAAATTCGCAAAAAAAGATCGACCAAGATTGACCATTGAATTAATTATTTTTATTTTTTATTTTTAGTTTTCAGAGCTGGTCCCTTAGTAAATGATGTGCAGCTTGATAAACTCAATATCGGCTTAAAAAAGGCGACTCAAAATATCTACTCAGAGCCATATTTACTCAAACAAAAGTAGTTGACCACCTGCTCCTCCACACCTCTGAACTACAACAGGTGACGTTCTAAATTCAAGATTTACGCCTACCACATCGATTTACATTTCTTCCATTGATTCAGTGTGTACTATGGAAACTCACTCCATTCGCGTCCACGGTTGATTAAAGAGATTTCCTATAGAGACAAGTAGTTGATCAGATTGTAGTAAATACTCTTCTTTGTAAATAAGTATCGTAACTTAAGAACGCAATATTATAAAAGCTACCTCAAATATTTTATAAAAATTATTGAGTGATTTTAAATCGAGTTGGTTCTTACACTGCGAACTAATAGTACTACATTTCACAACAGGGACTTGATCCGAAGCTGCGCCCGCGCCTCCCCGAACCACATTCCAGAGCCAACGCGGCAGACGAAGCGTCGCCGACTGGTAAAAGGTACACACACAGATAAACTTATGTGGGATGGGGAGTAAAGGGAAAGCTATGTTCTATTTCTAATTAGTTATAATGGGATTGATGGGGTAATTTTCTAGAGAATTTGATTTGAATAATTCAAAATAAAATATCTACTCGAATATGATAATATTTTTATACGTAATTTTAAGTTTTTAAGTATTGTAAATCAGAATGTATAGACACAGGTAACATATTGTCCAGAAAGAGATTTGAGTATTGAATTTACATACCTAACTTATCTACAGTTGTAATAAAATCAAAATAGCATAAATCTTTTATTATACGAAGGTCGAAGAATCAAAATGATATTACCAAAGCAACAGTCACAACTAATTCTCCACACCCTCATCTTCAAAAAGAGACAGATAATATGAATGGACAAATGAATAAGTCAGTTAAATAACATTTATATACCACCTATAGCTGCATACATCAAAATTATATGACGCCTACACAGCCGTTGCATAAATATGCATTTACACGCATAATTTGAACGAGAGATGTGTCGGCATTAAACTTAGAATATGCATTAATGTATTGTCGACGTCGCACGCATAGTGACTTTAGCCGAAGGTATGTAGAGCTTAACTCTAAATATAGAGTAAGTAAGGATTTCAGACAGACAAGAACTAGAAGGTATCTAAGAATTTAATAGCGAATTAAGATTGTGAAATACTAGCTCAAAGACAAGAAGGTATATAGATTTGAGTAAAATCTAATTATTAAGCATACGACTTTAAATACTTTTGATTATGAGAAATACTTCAAAAGCTATGAATAATATTAATCAATGATATTATTCTTGCAATCCAATTGTTAGTAAAAATCTAATAACTGTCTACATAAAAATATTTATAGCTCAATTTAAAAGCTTAATTGTATTTAAAATTCATAAATCGATGGATAAATATTTATATGTAAATACTTTTAAGAAAATATGAAACAATAATATTTTAGTACATATTTTTTACTAATTGACGATCTCGGTTCTATTATAAAGTAACAAATGAAAAATTAAGCTTTACAATACAAACAAGGAACAATTTTGGCCCCAAAATGGTGCCCACGATGACGCCCGCATTAAAAAGCTTTCACCACAAAACTAAATACTGTAACTAAGCAGAAGTCAACTTTTTGTTCAATTATACAATATATTGTTTGTGTATTTTTGTTTACTACAATCGATACAATCTAGCGTATCCCTAAAATGGTGAAAATCATTGTCTATAACCCCCTGTGGATCACAATTCATAATGACAAGGAAAGGTGTGGCGAAATACATACCACTTTATCTTCACCCGTCAATAGAATAGACATTCAAGGCCTTGTAACCCTTATCACACCGACATATGATACCGATAAATTTGACGACAACGTCAAAGTATCCATGTTAAATCACAAAATTGTCAATGCACTTTAAAAATCCAATGTTACTATTTACATTCTAAATAAAGTTCAATATCCAATAGCAAATAAAAGCAAGCCCGTAAAGCTTTGTATACATATTTTTATTTTTCGCTTGTAAAGGATCATTACCGTGTATTGTTGGATAATTTCACGCGTTTGGTGACACTGCACTCGTTTCGGGAGAGAATTTAGCAGGAATTTCGCTAAGAAAGGTTCGTATGAATAAATGTTGGCATTGTTGGACATTATTCTGGCTTACAGTGGCATTTGGTTACTGTGAAATTTGCAAAAATATACACAAAACATACGGTGTCTTCATGGGTAGTCATTTTGGGCCACTTTTCTTCATACTGTTTACAATTGAACTTTCTATTTGTTTTAGTTTTGAGAAATAAATACACATAAAAGTATTTTTTTTATTATATTCGCAAATCCACGTATACAAGACGATCTATTGACTCACTAGGCAGGTGTACCATTTGTCCCCTAAATAATAAATCTACAACAATTAGCTTGACAATGGGATGCGCGCGAGCAATATCAAGGTGTGCCCAAACCGATTGTTGACCAATTGAACGCGTTGTGCAATGTTACAGTTTCACTTTTGTTATTCATACGGTGATGTCGTAATTCATATTGTGCTAAATAGGTGTGCCGATGTTAAGCTTGAAGGTAATTTATTATCTTCTACGTTTATTTGTCTAGATTAGTGGTTGTGTTTGATGGTAAAACAAATTAGTAAAATGTAAAAATATTTAACTTCATACTTTTACATACATGCTAGTTGTTTCCATATTAACTTAATATTTGTTTCTTTTAGCAGCCAAATGTTTACAATTTTAAGGAATAAAAAGTAAAAAAATCTCTAAATTACAATAAGATTTAACAAGCTCGAATAATATATCGACATAGAAACGACCGTAATATTATTTGACCATGTTATTCGGATCCATACCTTACTTCTCTAACTCACAATTGTCAACGTAACCGCTTCCCTTACTTATCGACTTGGGTGTCTATTTAAACTGGTCAGTTATACCATCTAAGTTATTTACATCGAAAGGTTTTTCTTACAATCAAAAACGGCCGATTCAAATTGAAAATATGGGACGTCCTTTGGGAAAACTGTAATAAGAAGGGGCGACAAAAATGTGGTTTCTTTTTAGGTTTGTTTTTAATAAAATAATTGAGTATCTGTTGAATTTAAGTAGATATTTAAATAATAAAGTTATTAGTAATTATACTTATACTGAAATTTATGTTTGTGTAATGTAAAAATGTACTAGCTAACCACTGGCGTGCGCTGCAAATAGCTGCAATGCATCTTTTTTTTGCGAGAAACTATTATGGCTGTGAGTAGATACAACTACTCACAAAAGTGTGATGATAATCGAATTAATGATGTACGCATACGTTGTTACATTAGTTGTGTATTCTAAGAAAATTAAATATTGCGGCATCGTCAAGTATTTGTTGTAAGGTACCAGAGTATTAGACGCGACGTTTTTGCATAAAATATAATAATATGTACATTACAATACCGTTCTGACCTTTTCCCGAATAGATTTTTACATTTGGGACTCGTTGACCGTTATTTGTGTTGCTGTTTCTCTATTTGCTACTAAAGTCGAAATAAATTTAATAAATCTATAAGTTTATTTTAGTCAAAAGCCCGTGATGTTGTTAATCACATTATTAGTATGTAAATTAGTTTGGTATACATGACAAATTAATGTCAAAATATGTAAAGATATGTTTACATATTTTTTTTACAATATGGCTATTTTTTAGTACAAGTTAAAAAGAATTTTAAAATTTGAATTTAAAGTCACCGGCAAGTTGGTAATCATAAATAAATACATATATTATTTAAATTAAATTGACAATTAATTGATTAATTATTAATTGACAATGCAGCTTTCGCCAGCATTTCAATATATAGTCGAGTTAAAAATATGCATATCATTAGATATTTCTTCATGCAATTTTATGTTTATTCACAACAAGTATTTACAATCATTGTATAAAATATAAACTATAATATATAGAAAACATCCTCAGATGTTGAAATCTGGCCTTATATAAGTATTTTTGTAGCTATATGCCAATAACTAAAATAAAATATTCATATAACTTCTAGAGATTATAATAAATTCGGTAGCAAATACGACATCCTTACCTGACCTAACAGAATTTCAAGTAGATTTTTGATAGAATCAACACTGGGCCTCCGTGGAGTGTTGTCGAGACGTCGATAATGCTCCCCCCCCCCCTTACAGAGACCGCCTTTGAATACCAAGTAAAATTCAGTTTACCAAAGTTCCCGCTTTCTATTCAACAGCGGAAAAGTTATAGATTGTTATTTTGTCAAGGGTTTGAAATGCAGTTACTCTGTATTCCTATTTTGAATGTTTTTTTGTTATCCTTATCTAAATGACCAGGTGGAAGAACTGGATGGGGTACTAAGAGCCGTTCGTTATGAGACTTAATGGGGTTAGCTTATGCTTCAGGGTTCTCATTTTCGGTGTTAACTTTAACTTCAATTTTGACATAGAGGTCATTCCTTAGCTTCTTAGACTTGTTCAAACTACATAGTTTTCTTTAATATAACAACTAATATATTATCTAAACTTTCCCCAAGGAACTCCCCAATTATAGCAGTAGTACTGGTGCTATTCCTTTGAAACTACTAAGTAATTTTGTTCTATTATTATATCCCTATTAAATTTATGAGCATATCATTGCTTAAGCACCACATTTAGATGTCACTAGAAAATATTCCCAGTGCACTAAATCATGTTCAATTTAAAGAAACAGGTTCCTTACATTACTTATTGTACTATCGTTGTCTCAACCTTTAGCGGGACATAAACATATCTAACAAAGAACACTTGACATTGAATCTCCACGAACCACACGTAGTATTTTTTCATTGATCCCCAATCATTTGAAAGCTCCTCCAAATTATAGCTCAACTCAAAATGGATGGTTAACAGCATACCTTAATATAAGTGAATTTATAGTACAGATATTGTTATCACGTAGGCTGAGACGTCGTTACAAACAATAAAGTAATTTTTACGACTGGCAACCCTTTTCGTTAATAAATTAAAAAGTTAGCCGAGGGCTAGGGCTGTGAAACAATGCCACTTCACCCTGTAACCCGGAGATCTAAATTTTGTCGCCCCTGATTAATAGGAGAATGATTTAGGGCTGAGATTCTAGTATTTTATAGCATGATAAGCTTGGCCTATTAAATATTAGTAGGTACGTTTGATTAGATTTACTCAATCAAAATACTTTTATCTTCTGAAATTGCAAACAATTTACTGTACAACGATCGGTTTGAAATATCCTACTTCATATCGTGTTGCTGCAAAATTTAATCCCATAAAAACGTCTTTTAAATTTCAACTATCAACTGAAAATTTGGAGAAGCCCGAAACAAAGAAAATTACTACTTTTCATGTTTTCTTCTCACTCATAAGTTAATTGCACAAAAATAGAATATGTTCAACCCTATTACTTAGGGTTGTATCTGATTGGGTGCGTACACACTACAGTTTTGTCGAGTACCCCAAATTAATTTTTGAGAACAAAATCCATTAGCGAATGATGTTTTTTTCTTCTCATTGTTTAGGGTTGTCCCATAATTTACGCTAGGAACTCGATTGGAGTCGTTTTTAAACTACAGGGCGGCGAATGCGCGTTATGTACTCAGATTGCAATACTGTCCTACCAATGACAAGAGTCTTTATTAGTTGTGATTTAAGGTTGTAAATCGTTTGTGGATTAGTTCAAGGGGTGAACAGATATGTTTGTATCGAGGTGTTTTCTTGTCAACTCTTTGATTTATGCCATCCAATTGTCTATATATGAATGCGTGTAAAGAGAATATTTCTATTTGTATCGGTACAGTGTTCATTGTAGTTTTTATGTGCGGGTTTACATTTAATTTAGCATTGTGCTTTTGGTGGCATTTATGGCGTACAATTTATGGGTACTAAAGGGTACTTTGCTGTTTTAGAATTTTTTGGTTTACTAGTATTTATGTGATCAATAAACTATTAGTTATAAATAAAAATATATAATAATAATAATAAAATTTATTCAAAAATATCTTAGTAAGCTAACAACAGTAGTACAATTTTTCTTATGGTATAATGTAACACATGCCTGAACTAGGAAAACCTATGTTTCAGGCGACAAGAGCTTGCTTGTCTTAAATAATCAAATCTTAATCGTTATAATTATATTACAGTGCATAATTTAAATTAATGTGTAGTTGGTTAACAGCAGTATAATGAAAAACAATAAATAAATATTACTTTTATAACAAAAAACTAATTAATGTAAAACGGATACTTTTGGTAATAACATTTTATTTTAACAC
The DNA here is from genome assembly GCA_951216915.1 of Tetheella fluctuosa. Classification (NCBI taxonomy): domain Eukaryota; kingdom Metazoa; phylum Arthropoda; class Insecta; order Lepidoptera; family Drepanidae; genus Tetheella; species Tetheella fluctuosa. The sequence goes on from OX578214.1 coordinate 14,779,773, forward strand.
AGTTAGTAACTTCTCTGTATCTTCGTAGGACATGCTTTTCAATGTATCCATAAGGATTATATGGGATTATTGGATATATATGGGTACTGGATTTTTTTTAAGTAGGTTCTCTTAGTTAACAGGAAAATTAATATGTTTTAAAAATCCTAATCTGTTAGTGCTCCCACGCAGTATATAACGCATCACATTAAAATATAAAATGTTATAGGATTTTGGCATGCCTTGTTGTCTAACTACTAGTTGCAGAGATTATACATTTTACCGTGCATAAGATACCTATGTTTAGGGTTTCGGTAAAAGTAGGTTGTAACCATGGACCTAGAAAAAAAGGCGGACGCCACCTCATGAAACAATTACTGAAGCACCCAAAGTAAGCCAGCTCGCTTAAATGCATACACGTCCGGCACGCATACGTTCACACCACACTAAGCCGGCCGGCCGCCATTACGCTCCGAACCCCACACACACACACACATACACACAGTTACGTCACCACCATTTTGGTGCTTCAATAGTTTCTTAGCGGCCTTCTGTCCGCTTTTTTTCTAGATCCATGGTTGTAACGTAAAAGGCACTGTAGAACTGCATTTAAAAATTCGCAGATAAAGATTACAAATAAATAAATTGATTGATAAGACGCAATAGCTCTTTTGTTTTTCTAAAGCTTAAATTTTAACATTATACATCAAAACATATTTTACAAGTTATTAAATATATCGAGTACAAAAGCGTTTACCGGCAATTCGCAAACATCGAACATCTATTGTTTCGAAAAAGCATCAGCTGTGTACATTCGAACACAATAACGTAATACCCCATTCTGTATTCATGTAGGATAATCCAAACAATAAACCGTGTGTGCGACGATCAAAATAACTATATAAAAATACAATAAGCAGCTTATACGTGTACCCTTGATGTGCGCGAGTGTACCTGAGTAGGACAGCGCAATATGCGTGAGGAATGGGGATAGATATTTACGGTATTTTATTTATTTATTTGATCATGTAAGATCTATGCATAGATGTAGAAAATCTAGTTGGATAAGAGCTGATAAATGAAATAATATCTCATACCTTAATAGTTACTTAGTAGTTATCTGAGCAATATACCTATGTATGTAAAATATTAAATAATTGAATATCGATAAAGTCCTATCTATACTAATTTAAAAACTTGTAAACGCATATGTAATGAATGCTGGAATTCGATATTCGAATTTTAAACTTTGGATTCCGAATCCAAAATGGCGGGCCATTGTTACCAATTAGGTGAAGTGTACCAGCGAAGACTTAATCCTATTGGTCGCATTGTGCGATTCGATTATTAAATTGCGTTTGTGCTACATTATATTGTGCTTATAAACGTGTAGAAAATTTATATTATACTTTTTGTATTGTAAAAAGTGGGTCATAATTCTTTTTTTTTATAAAGCTTACAGACTTAGTTCCATGTTGTATGATTATATAAAAAAATAACTTTATTGGTTGATACTCCGAATTAATAAAAATGCTTAACGATAATTTTTCTATAGAGAAAATACTTGTTTTATGAAACAGGTAATCATGGTCAAGAAACTAGGTGAGTTTAAAAAAACCCTCGTGTACACAAGCAATCAAATAAAAAATAAAACAAAAATCTTCCGGAACTACTCTTCCGTAAAAATGATGTCAATTTAGGGCCGCCTCACACACAGCTGCCGCTTATCGTGTCACCGATCTTAAGCCCTCCGTACACTTAGCGAAAATACTGATTTTATCTTAAATACGATCTGGATCTTCCCTAATCTGTCTTTTGTGTGTTTGTATGTTTGTTTTGTAACATAGAGAGGGATGTTTTTGTTCAATTAGCGTTTGTACGCATTAGGGTGTGAATGTAGAGTAGAGGACCTATTAAGGATTTGCTGGATTGATTTATTATGATAGATTCGTTTAAAGATTCCCAAGGTTATTGAGGGTATAGATTTTTATTTATTTTCAAACTTCAATTTTATTTTATCTGTAGAAGTAGCTAATAACTGCTTATTAACAGTTTGGAACTATGAAAATTCGATAATAAATATAAAACTAAAATTCGTTCAACTCAGCCACATCCCTATTTAATCAAACAACGGAATCAATAATCAATGATATGAGAATAAACCGGCCGATTATAACGAACATCTTTGTCGAACTTGGACTTTTATCCACTCGCCCTTGCCTCTGCATCTGACAGTTCACCTAATTGATTGTTTTTTTTATTCTCTCCCTCTCGTCTTCGCGGGAAATTTAAAAATCGAACGCTTTCGCAAGTCCGTTCTCAAAGTTGTGATTGGTGATTCAACTATTTAAATTGAGAATAGATTGAAAATATGCTAATGATAACAGATTTTTACATACATAAATTGTTTTGGACATAATTTAGCTTTATTTACAAAGATTTTTTTGAAATCTGCCCTGCGGATTTTCAAATGGTATGGAATGTTTTTCCGGAATAAAATGTATCCTTTACGTATCTTTGTATCAAATTTCTTCCAAAACTGTTGAGGCGTTACTATTTATTGTTTTTTACTTTGTAGTTGTTTTTTTTTGTTTTTGTTTCATAGGCTTGTGATTTACCAAAATCTCACCATGGTAAGTAAGTAATGATGTGGCCGAAAGTGGTAGAAATGCAGCTGCTGTAGCACACCGGTAGGTATTTGGCGACAGATTTCCAACTTGAGGGTGGTACTACAAAGTAATCTACCACCGCTATGGTTTACTCACAATGTTTTCCTTTAACGTAAGCTCAAGCTCATTGCAGGATTCAAACCCACGACCTTAGTCACGGTATTCACTACCACTAAACTATCAACGCCTTAATTGTAATTATAAGTACTATATTCAAAATCCATCTAATCCATACCAATATTATAAATGCAAAAGTAAAGCTGAATGTTTCCTTTTCACGCCTAAGCCGCTGAACCGATCGCAATGAAATTTGGTATGTAGATAGCCTATGGTATGGAGAGAGATATATACTACTTTTTTTTCGTGAGCGTGGACGAAACGACGCAGGAGCCATCTAGTGTTTGATTAAATTCTGCTACAACAATTATTTTTGAAAGTTAACATTGCTTTATTTCGAAGAGACTCACTTTTTAATGTTTTATGTAGTTTTGTAACGGTTAATACAGGACTTACCGTGCAATTATCCAGAACGAACCGTAATTATTCCCTTTTGTCTTCCAACAGACGTAGTCCATCGTCTGGACACTATTATTGATCTATTCAAGTCATTATACAATGTTCATTAGTGTGGTTCCGAAACAGCATGACATTGGGCATTGATCAACCAAAATTGGTCTGCATCTCCACTTATTTAAGATGCAAAATGCATCGAAGATAAATCCAAAATTACCAACCTCTTGCAACCTCAGAGCATTTAGAAAAGATAAACAGAAATGTGAATCAAAAGAAATGTCCACAAACAACATTGTTATAAGACAATACAACTAGTGATGCAGTTACAGCCCGTCGCAACTCGCCAAGAAATTTAAAAGATACCCGTGACCGTACGATATGTAATACAAAAGAAATATCACTGCAAGACCCTAAAACAACAGTTAAAATCATAATGGCTGTAACAGAAACTAAAGAATGTCTCTTTTCTTTTATAATGCATTTCCATTGTTGTAAAGATGTCATAAAATTGACTTTAGAACTATCGGCGAAAGCTTTTTGATGGTAAAAGATATTGCCATGAAACACCCAACTGTTAATGTTTTAACAACATCGCTGGTTCTCTTTAAAACAAACCTTATTGGTTTTATTCACAGTTCAAAGTTATTTAACAATGGTAGTTTAGTTATGTGCAGTAAAGTCACAGCTAATTCTTTTGTCTAAACAATTACAGCGTGTATTGTAACAGGCATTCATTTGTGTTTCTTGTTCTATTGATACACGTTTTTGTTGCTTGGGTGTCCGAACCACATCATAAATCAGACATTACTTGCTAACAAACTCGTCGTTTGTCTCTGTATTATTTAATTTGGTTCAAAATTGAACTCTATCATTATGGAAATAAACTTTTCGAGTATGTATAACAAAAGTTAGTAGCGTATACCATTTGCGCGCGCGCTGCCAAACGACGATTACTATTGACGTTTCTATTCACTTTGTAAGCAAACTGTGATGTTTTTATAAACGATAAATTTTCAATTGTCAGTCACCATTTTGAATTGGCGCGTCTGTACATTTTTACCGCAATAAACATTCTCCATTAGCTTCAAAAATGAACTCTATATCTTTAGGATTGTTGAGCTGTAACGAGTTTTGAAGCAGCATTTTTATCGTGTGTGAAAGTACAGTCATGCCCTGTTTGGTATTTTTATAAATCTGAATGCTGATTGCCTGGTTTATGTGGAGTGGAATAAAGATGTGGCTTTTGAAGGACGGACACTGTTCGGGTACAGGAGTAAATTGCCTATTCATCGGTTGGTCATGACTGGTCAGGTGGAATCCGGAACAGTGTGTAATCATACAGTTATGCGTGTAATAGCAGGTATTATAGCTTGATATTAAATTCTAATTTGCTGCATACTAGGTTTAGCCCTGAAAATAAATAGTTACTTACATCAGTTTTATTATGTAAAATACATATGTAAAGTTTTACGTAAGAGTTTTGAAGATTTATCAGTATTTGGGGTAGAAGTAAGTAGGTAAGTATCTCAAAACGGGATAATATTGTTTCTACTTTTAGTACAGTATAAAGAGTTATGTTGATTTAAAACTTTTTTTTGAATGAACAAAGCGCCAAATGGGTTGTCTCTCTCTCAGATTCCAAACCGATTCCATAATAAAACTGTTTTGCACTCCAACAAAACAGTTATTATGTGTGTGAAAAAACACACAGCATTTATTGAAGAAGCATCTATAGATATTTACCTTTTATTTATGCAATTTTATACTTTACCTCTTACCTGTCTCTTTCACGCATAGCAGAGCGCGTCAATATTCCTGAACTGAAGCGCACCTGTCAATGTCAACTCATAGTCTTCCATCAATGACCAGCAAGAACCTTGCTGGTCATTGATGGAATTTTCACACACATAATAACTGTTTTGTTGGAGTGCAAAACAGTTTTATTATATGTGATTCCAAAACACACAGCATTTATTGAAGACCTGTTTGATATCTGCTGGTGAAAGAGTACATACAAACGCTATGTGAAATTATTATATACTTACATACATATACCTACATATTCCCTTTTTTATCTTTGTTTTATTTTTATAAATGAGTTCAAAAACAAAAGATTATAAATTTAATATATTTCAAACATAAAACAGAGTTTAATACTCTATAATTTTTGTAATCAAGATATAATGCTTATATTATTTTAAAAATCAAACTAAAAACTACTTGAACTTCTTGAATTATAGATTTGGTAATAAAGATATACCTCTTACATTCATTTAAAAATCAACAAAACAAACTTCTTGAATTAAAGATTAGGTAATAAGGATATACCTACTTACTACTTATATTCTTTAAAAATCAACAAAAAACCTAAAAACATATTCTAAGAATAAAAATCAACAACTCAAAACACCTGAGATCAAAAAAAAAAATAACATATACATTAATTATGTCGTACTACCAGATAAAATAAAATAATGAAAACTAAAAGTCTAAGAAATTATCCAACAGTTGATCCCTACTATTCTTTTCCTGAGTACAGTCTCTATCAATGGCACGACAGTAGAATTTCCTAAATGTCTGGGAACTTCTCCAATTAGCCCTAAAAAGAATCTCTTCTATAGGTCTATTTTCCAAAAAGCTTCTAGATGCTACTGCTGATCGCACACTGCCTGGTGACGCATCTATGCCAGCTTCTCTAAAAATAGTTCTTATCCAACCTGCAATCATCGTTTGAGTAGCTGGTTTAATTGTACCAGTGATTGATATAAATAGACTTGTCATTTCTGTTCCTTTATCACGCCTGCTTTCTGTAATCTTAATTAATTTCTTAACATGTTGTACTGGGCATATGCGTTCATCAGGGTGCTGTCTCAGTAACCAACCAGATTGTCTATTCTGAGCACTATCTGTTTTTGAACCGAATCTTGGCCACAGTATTATTTCCTTCTTATTGTCATCTATTATCAGATTATCCATAGACAATTCCAATAGTGTTAAGTCGTGAATTCTTCGACCGGAAGCTAATAGTAAAATTATTGCCGTTCTTCTAACAGTATCAAACAATGTTTGTTTAACCGGAGTGTTCTTAAGCCAGTTAAAAAGCACTTCTGTGTCCCAAATGGGTGCTTTTCTCTCTGGTGGGTTTAATAGGGATATAGCTTTTAAAACCTGATGTACAAAAAAGTTTTTAGATATCTCTTCTGTACTAGTTGCTGAATAGGTAGATATTGCTGATTTATGTAGGAGTATAGTCCGATAGGCAAGTTTGTCCTCAAGTCGTAATTTAGCCAGAAACCTAGCTACATCATTGCCCTTTGGAGCTTTGGGGTCAATCAAGTTTATATTGCACCATGAAATCCAACGTCTGATTGGAGCTTTGTAGGTTGATAATGTAGAGTCTCGCCAGCTCTGCTTAAGGAGGGCTCTTTCCTCTGTAGACCAGTGGGCTACTTGATTGGCCCACCCCCAATCTTCCAAGCTAGAAGTTCCAGCTTCTCCACCTGCGGTGGGCTCCTGCCCGTAGTGAGGTCGATCAGGTTGTTGGGTATGTTCTCTATTGGTAAAGGTTTTGCTAGGGCCCGTGCTTTCAAATCGGTTAGCCAAAAGCATTGTGTCCAATATGGTGCTATCACTATATAAATTCCTGTTGCTGTGTTGAGGTGGCGCAGTACCCGTGGAATTAAATTGGGTGGTGGGAATACCCAAGCCAGTTCGAACCTCCAAGGTCGACTGAAGGCGTCGCAAAAAATCGCTGACCCATCTCTTGAGTCCCATGTAACGTACTGGTTTACAACCGCGGATTCTTTTGAGGCAAATAGATCGATGCTTGGTACCCCCCAAATTCTGAACACGGCCTCCGAGGCCGGGGACAACAAGTGCCATTCCGGCACTGGTCGATTTCTGGACAGGCGGTCGGCTATTCCGTTGTATCTCCCCGGGAGGTACGCCGCCGACAGTTTTATATTTAGCCTTTCGGTTAGCTCCAGGAGCTTTGTTGTCAGCTCCAGTAGGACTAGGGATCGTGTACCGCCCTCGTTTCTTATATACGCCACAAGCGTCCTGTTGTCGGATTGCACCAGAATATGCGCATTCCGTAGAAACCTCTGGTGACAACTTATTGCACCGAACACCGCGAACAGTTCTTTTACATTTGAGTGCCACGACCTTTGGTGTACTAACCACTTGCCCTTCAGATACCTCTCGTTGAGGTGAGCGCCCCAGCCCGCATCCGCTGCGTCTGTGGTCAAAAAGTGGGTTACCTCTCTTTTGTGCAGGGCCACTGAACTGTGAGCTATGGCGTTCCGCCACCAACATAGTTCCATCTGCACTGGAGGAGGAAGCTCTTTCTTCTGTCTTGCTTTTCTCTGAGGAAAGCTTCTTAAGAACCTTTGTATTAGCCGACAGTGTAAGCGTCCTCTTGGGGTAGTCATATTTGCAAAATTGAGAAGGCCTAGTAAGCTCTGGGTCTCTCGTAGAGTACAGAATTCTTTTTTCAGAATGCTTGATAACACTGTCCCTATTCTTATTACTTTTTTTGGAGGTAAGGCCATGGTACAGTTTTTGGTGTTCCACAAAAGGCCTAAATATTCCAGCTCTTGAGAAGGTGCTATGACTGACTTCTGGTAATTGACATGCCAACCCAGATTTTCTAGAATATTTAAAGTCTCCGAGACCTGACTTTGTAGCCTGTTTTTGTCCTGATTTACTAGAATGTAGTCGTCTAAGTAAACCAAGAGTCTTATTCCCCTTGTGCGCAAGATCTCTGCGATCCAATTTGATAATGCGGCAAAAGTCCGGGGGGCAGAAGACAGGCCAAAGGGTAGAGCTGTTAGTTGGAGTATCTGGTTGTTGTAGTAAACCCGTAGGAAACGACGGTGCGACTCTGCTATTGGCAAATGAAAATAAGCTTGTTGGAGGTCGATCTTTGCCATCCAATCGTTCTTCTGCAAGAACTCTGCCACATCTGTCTGAGATATTAATTGGAAATGTTTGGTTGCCACATGTCTGTTGAGCCCTCTCAAATCGAATATGGGACGCACTCCCCCGTCTGGTTTTTTTATTAAAAACATCTTGGAAAGGAATCCTGCACTGGAAACTGGAGGCACTTCCAGAATTCCTTTTTCTTTTAAGTTCTGAACGACTTCTGTCATATTCATAGAGACCCTTGTGTTGAACTTCCTTAGTAAAGAGGGTGTTACCTGTAGGAGTGGGGGTTTTCTCTTGAAAGGAATGCACCTTGGGTAATGATATTTAAAATAAATTGGTTTGCACCAAGCTCCTCCCATGCTTGTGCATGGTGCTTCAAGCATCCTCCCCTGAAAGCTTGGTGGGTCTGTATATAGTCATTTTTGTTTTGGATTTTGATCGGCATTATTTTTCTTGGTATAGCCTCGAAAGTTATGACGTTTGTGTGAGGCCTTATGAGGAGGAAAGTTATTTTGTCTTGTGGTATCATGTGGTGTCATAAGTCTTACTCCCTTAGTAGGTCTTTTGTCCTGTTTGTAATTTGAAGAGGATCTATTTCGACTGTGTCCCCTGTCATTTATATATTCTGGTTTATTCAACCATGTCTGAGAACCACCGAGTGACTGAATAACAGGTTGTAGGGCCTGGCGACTGAAAAGGTACTCTGCACTTGGGGGAATGTCTCTTAATGTGGCTTTTAACATAGGACTATTAATTTCTTTCAGAATTCTCTCTCTCCTTATTTCTATACACTCTCCCCTTCTGCCACAAATAATTTGCATTATCTTTTCTGAGCACTTATGAAGTGCGGAGCCCGGTCCCAGCAGTCCAGACACCTCGTCAAACAGAGACTTTGGATTTAATTCACCTGGGTTTCCTGCTGCCCAGTTAAGAAGATCCTGCAAACTCTGCTTCAATAGTTCCTGCTGTTCTAGCTCTGCATTTGTTAATCCCGCTAACATATTTTCAGCAGAAGCTAAAAAATCTTTAGTTTTATTAAAATGACATAATTCTTCATTTACTCTTAATGTTACAAAACCCGGAGTTGCTGAATAGCCCTGCAATAAAGATTTGTATCGTATGCCCTTCCAGGCTTGTGTATTAAAATGCTGAAGTTGATTAACTTTTTCAAGCCTCTCCTTCTTTGCAATCGGAATTACTCTTTTTTCATCATAGTCAGTATTTAAATCACCTAATTGAAAATTGTCTGTACTCATACATGGATTAATCAAGTATGGAGGTTGGGAACTTGAATGTTCTACCTGGTTACTGGGTCCAGGAAGATTTAGGTAGTTATCTTGTTTAGTAGAAGTGATATACTGAGGTAATTGTGTCAAAAATCCGGAAATATAACTAACCTGATTCATCAACGAGTCAATACGTGGGTCCTGAGTAACTTGTCTATTGTACTTACGGCGTTTATTGGGAGGTGGTGAGGCTATGCCCTCCTCATCTTCCGAAGATGAAGAAGAGTTGCCTCCACCACTGGAGATACCAGCGTGGTGTCGAGGTGACCGCTCTTCATCCGAAGCAACGGCATCCGACCGATCGCAAACACCGTTATTACCCACTGAGTGAGAGCTCATTCTTTCAAATAGCTATCACAATCACTTATTCTTAACACAAACTAATACTTTAACACTTGGAAACAAATAATTTATCACTATCTTTATAAGAAATCTAGTAAGACAAAACTTTTGCATGCTTTAGCGGCAAAATCTACAAACGCTATGAGTTGACATTGACAGGTGCGCTTCAGTTCAGGAATATTGACGCGCTCTGCTATGCGTGAAAGAGACAGGTAATACCAGGGAGAAGAGGTAAAGTATAAAATTGCATAAATAAAAGGTAAATATCTATAGATGCTTCTTCAATAAATGCTGTGTGTTTTGGAATCACATATAATAAATGGATTATTCGGCGTAATTATTTCGTCGTAAAAAAATGGCTAAATGTACGGAAATTATACAACCTCCTGGTCAGAGTCACTGAGAGTCATGTGAAAGTAATTCATAACCGTTTATTGTTAGAGGTATATGTTTAGCAAAGAAAGACAATAGAAATATTACAATTTCTTTAAACCATTCAATCGCAAGTTGAGGAATTTTATTTAAGTTTTGTAGTAGTATTTTCACATGAAAGTTGAACATTTGTTATTTAAAATTTACGTTTAACAAAAAAAACGACATTAAAGTGGGTTTGCATAAAACAATTAGGAACTCTAACTAGGTATTGTTTTGAAGTTAGAGAAAGAGTAGCACGTGTTCTAAAATCTCAAACTCTTTCGCTGACTTCATTGTCAATGTTGAGTTTCTTATATGTATCTTATACTTCTCTAGATTCGTCACTTACCGATTATATTCATTTAATTATTAATAATTGTTGATTTTATTTTATTTAATATTGCAATCGTATAAAATATTCATGCTTTTTTCCGTTGAGGGATTCCATCATATCTTCAGAGTTCATGGTCAGATCATAATAAAATTTATATTGGTCCATTTTGGGATCTAGCTTAATAGAATACAGTTTAAAACATCCAAATCGGCTAAGCCGTTTTAGAGAAATTGATAACAAATATACATATACGCGGCGAACATAAAACCTACTCCTTAAAAGTCTGTTAAAAATAATTCAACATTTATAATGATCGAAGTGATAATAAAAAAATACTTTTATCATAGATTTCTAATTGTATCGAAGAGATAATACCAACCAGCCTAAATGATTATCATTATTTTAATTTAATATACTTGTTACCATTGAAATTTCTGACATAACTCGCCTTCAATAACAACCTTTACAAATTCGTGTTAAAATCCAAACAATGGAGAAACAAAACGAAAAGTGAACTTCTTGCGGTAGCAGCGTTGACTAAAAATATTATACAATAAGGGCCCAAACAAACTTGTTGTATATACATAAGTTATGTAATGTAAACGAATACTTGCAAACTTTATTCATTGTACCGAAAATTTTTCAGTATTATTACATAATTTGCAATAAAATAAAGCAACTTTTTACGGCACCTTTTTAATTTCACAACAATAAATGTTACGTGGACTGCTGTGTTATTTGTTTTAAAAGAAATTAACTTTCCACCACAATGGGCGCACCTATTGTGGTTGAAAGTTAATTTCTTTGCTTTCGGGAAATCATTTTTCAAGTTCGGATCTTGGGGAGTTACACAAGTTTGTACTTAGGTCGTAACGTAATACGTCGCGTATTACGAAGGCAGCTATTAAATCTAAACAATATTTATGTTTCTTACTCAGAACTAGCTTTTACTCACATATTCACTCGTGTAGACTTTATAAAATTTCTGTCTTTGACCGTTCGTCGATTTTGATGATATAGAGCCTATATAGTCCCTAGCTTAAATTTACTTGTAGAAATAAAAAAAATAAAAATGGTCTCTTCCTACATCATCCGTGTGGGGGTAGAAACTGTACATTTTATGGTCCATTTTATGTAGGAGTGTAAGGTTGTAAGGCTAACACTCAGTATAGACTGATACTAGTTCCACGCCGATATATTATGATGACGACAGAAGATCAATCGTCCCAAACTGTAACAAAAATAATTAATTTCTTATAAAAAAATGTATGGTTGTGCATATGGTCCTTCGAGCCGGATCCAATCCTTTTACAACTCCAAAACAGTTTTTTGTGAATATATTCAATGTACAAACACGCTGGCTCTACAATTTTATTGTATGTATACACGTTAGATTATTTAGATTGACATTGAATTTTTAAATTTAGAACAAATAGAACTCTTATTTAGTTGTTTTTTTTATACTACATAGCTTGCAAATAAGCATACGGCCCACCTGATAGTAAGCGGTTGCCGTAGCCTATAGATGCTGATAACACCACGGGCAAAGAAAATACAATATTATATTTTCCCTGCCAGGGGTATCACTCACGCGTTGCCAACCTTGAGACATGAAGTTGTTAGATTTTTCTAAAATGGTATAAGTAAAGGCTTAAAAAATAATCAGTTCGATTTGACAGCGTTTTTGGCCGTCGGTGCCGTCACCTTTTAAGATGAAGAAAATGTTGAAGACCTTTGAGAAAAACGAAAAGGAAATAAGTTTATTTGGAGAATTATTAGTTGTCTTAACTAGTTTGATGAAATATTTTATCATTAATGACCTACTCTTTGTCATTATTTCTATAGTTTTTTATTTAATAAAAATAACCAGTCTTTATTGGCGGCACCATCCGCATGTTTATTTTTTCTCCACTAACATGGTCTCTGCAGTCAAAGTGCAATAAAAGCCTTAACCCTTCTTCAAGGAATTCCTTAAGTTATTGAAAAAAAACGCGAGTTATAAGAACTAATAGATATACAGACTGATAGAGACGATATATTTATTATAATATAAGGATATTGCTTATAAGGTTCTTCACTCACACTGTCCCCTCTTTCTCCCTCCTAAAACGCTAATCGCTTCAACTTTCTAAAGACGCTTTGGCTTTTCAAGTCTTCTTTGTTCGAAACCGACGGTGCAATGTCACTTAGCCGAAACTCTCAAACGTCCCTCGCACCTCGTGGTGTTCTTATTTCTTAACACATAAGTTTGAGAATTGCGTGCAAACATTTAATTTGCAAACTTTTGACGCGATAAGAGTACAAATTCAGAAGCGTCGTGTTGTAATTAGAAGTTCTTTTACTGAGATGTCTGTCTCTACCGACCTGGATAATGTAAGGGCTCTCTCAATTTGTTAATGGTTAGATTGTACGATTTTAATGAGATTGTATCTTTATCTTTAGAGCCTTTTCAGATTGGGCGCATTTTCGGCGCGTTTAGGTTTTTGCACGCTCGTTTTATTACAACCGAACCGCGCGTAATCCAACATGTTCGCGCAAACCAGTTAGTAGCGTTCTATACGGCTTGCGTGTATACGCACATAATTATGAGATGTGTTTGTGGCAATGGCGTGCGTTTACAAGCATAAACGCGCCGAAAATACGCCCAGTCTGAAAAGGCTCTTAGTGAGGGGAGTGAATGATTGCTTTGGCTAAAATACAAGACGTATTGTGTAGGACACATTTACGTAATTTTAATTTAATTCTTTGATATGAAATCTTTCTTTCATTTATTTTCTTTGAGTTCGAATAGTCGAATAGTAGAATATATATAACAAGAATTGAATGTTTTTTTTTCTATAAATAGGCCTGTGTTTTTTGAACACAATCTCATCATAGTACCTAAGTGATGATGTGGTCAAATGTGGTGAGCATACAAAGTACACATTCACATTACTTTTAAATTAATTGACAAGTATATGCTAGTTAACTATAAGCGTATTTAAAAATACTTTTCAAGCAACATCTCTTGTGATTCTTTCAGAGGCGAAATTTTAATGACAGCATGCAATTAAAATTTTGGATGTAAGTATCAAAAGATTTTATAGAGAAACGTCAACTGAAATTATACAGCTTTGATCAACCACCTCAGTTGGTCGATCAAAATAATTCTTTGCTAATTAATTACATCATAAATTAGCACAACCAAAAGTCAGAGTTAAACTGAGTAAAAAATTAAACGAGTTAAAAGCTTAATTAACGCAGCGGCCCCAGCTTCATATCAATAATATTTTAGTTTAAGACACCCTCTCTAGTAACGTGGATGTCGGAATTTTTTTATGAAATGGTTGCGTACCCATGGATGTGTCAATAGGGTATTTTATTATATATGAGAAAAAATGTACAATTTACATAGTTTAGGCAATAAGCAGTCGGAAAATGTTAGTTTTAAATAAAAACTCATAAAATAACTTACTTAATTTTAAAATTCATTTCAAAGTTTTCAGTTTTAATCTGTTTCTAAACAAGCGAAATAGTAGCCGACATTATAATGACGTCATACGGTGACACTTTTTAGTTTACACACAGCAGTGTGTAAACTAAAAAGAATCAACTGAAGTACTATTATTATTATTTTTACACTAGTATTCATGCATTCAGGAACAGCACACTAATAAAAAGGATAATAGTTCATTTTTAATTTATAAAGTTTTCTAAGGCCAATTGAGACCAATATCAGCGTATTTATTTACTTACAAGAGACCAAATAACGTCATGACCGTAGAGTTACATGACGTCCATCCAGCGTTTTCATCAAACTACTCGCGGAATTTGAAAATGTAAAATTTATGCATTTAAATTTTATGGCACTTATCGATTGAATAAAAATTTTGAGTTTTTTTTGGTGGCTTATTAGCACCTTAGGAACGAATTGAGACACTTTTCAAAAATGGGTGTAATACCCTATTGAGGCTTTACTCACAATATCTTAAGAAGAAAAATTTATAATTCGTTAAATGGATTTCAATTTCAGGTACTATTACTTTCTTATTTAGGTTACTATTTGATTACATTCCCAAAAATCTCTGAACATCTGAAGATACATTGCGATTGAGACCATGGGTCCGTGGGGGTCCGAAGTTTCGTCGATTCCTTCGGATTTGTCATCAAAAGTCATCGAGTCATCGGTTTCTATAGAAGAAACCTCATCGAGGCGTCGGGCTTGAGTTTCCAGAGAAGAAATGCAAATAAATCTATTCTATTCAAAACTCATACTTCAATAAATGGAATTTTATGTACTATTAGGTAAAAATCATACCACCTCAACTATATTTAGGATCCTAGTCATAACTACTGAGCGCCATATAATTGCACAACGCTCGAGCAAGCGTCAACTTTAACGCTAACTAATTGCCATTGAAAAAAGGCGAAAGCCCGACTGAAAACATTTCCCGGCCACCTTTGATGTATTTTTTCTAAAACCAGCATTTTACCCTCAAAGCCTGATAAGCTACACTACGTAAAAAACCTGTAATAAGGCACTTTAAAAGCAGGTGTGACGTGTGCGTGGTGGATAAAGATGAGTGTCGAGTTCCCTTTGTAGGTGCATCTTGTTTAATATGAGGTTTTCTTTAGGGCGTCAAGGATTGTATGGTGAGTGAGTTAATGTATTTACGTCGTTATGTGTTTTGATTTTTCAAGCTAATTATACCTAGTAATAAAAAAAACCTCTTTATAGTTCGAGTGACAATTATGAGTTCTTAAAATCTACTAGGTCGTAGACGTTTTGTAGTTATTCTTATACTATTTTAATAAAAATAATGTTTTCGTCTTGGTTCCAGGACCAATTATCCTCATCGCTGACGCTGCGGAGATCTTGGTAACGAGCTCTACCACCATGGATTTTCATGCCCTGTGCGCCGCCCGTTTTCCAGGCCACGCAGCTCTTAATGATATTATCCGCAGGGCTCTTGTTGCCGCCAATATCCCATGTTACTAAAACATAGTTTGGAAAGTTGCTTTTGCTGAGAAATGCCATCAATAAACTCAGCAATTATTCTTTTCAAAACCAACTCAGGTTTATTACACAAGATGTATAGGTATCCTGCAAGACCGAGCACTACACTCAAGCAATTTCATTAATGTTATAGTATGCCTTCTGTACTAAAATGGACTTTGCACATCCTTTAAACTGTAAAGGCAAATTTAATGCAGGAGGTATCTTATTATAGAAACGTGTACTCAGTTCCAAAAATGAACCTTGCACTATGTATGAATCAATTATTGAAATCGTGTCATTGTACCAATTGAGAAAGTTGTAAACAAAACAGATTGAACTTCTAATGAACTTTCACACAAAAGTCCTTCAGGACTCCTAAGTCCCACGTTTAATCAATGACGTAACGTAATTTATTCGGGTCATTTATGGCAATAGGTTGTTAGAATTGGGAACGTTGACTTGTATTGGGGTCATGTAACCCTTATTGTGGAAGTCATTGAGCTAACTCTGATATTGTTTGTATAGCATATCGTAAGACAATTTGTTGAAACGACTATGTAATAAAGGACAAGTTTGTATGTACATCGATAGTTATTATACATGTAGGGCCTTACTTATATTATCTTGTCTTAATCTTAACTCCTCTTGGATTGATTCAATTAACGACCTATTTGATTCTGTTGAGTTATATGTGTTACAAAATGGATTAAATATTTTGACGGGCTACTTGGTGTGGTTGGTCATCATCATCATCTCAGCCGCAAGTCGTCCACTTCTAGACATAGGCCTCCCCTAAGGATCTCCAATAGGACCGGTCTTGGGTCTTGCATCCAGCGTTTTCCGACGGCCTTTACAAGGTCGTCTATCCACCTTGTAAGTGGACGCTCTACGCTGCGCCTGCCGGTCCGTTGTCTCCACTCCAGAACTCTTCGGCCCCATCGGCTATCCGTTCTGCGCACTATGTGGCCTACCCATAGCCACTTCTACTTGCCAATCCGCTGGGCCATGTCGGTGAAATTTACCCTGAGACGTTGTTCACATATGGTCAGCTACCTATCCCTTATCTCTAACTATTTATAAATGCGATAGTGTATTTGCTAGTTTGTTGGATTGTCCTTCTTTCGCCCAGCAACGGATCGCCGTGATTTTTTGCCTAGACATAGTTTATAGGCTGGACAGTGACATAGGCTACTTTTTATGTCAGAAACGGTAGTGAAACTGTGGGGTGAAAGTGAGTAATATTATAATTAATGACAATCTAGTAATCGGCTCAAGACCATTTTTTTGTGGAAATCTATAAGTGAAACCTATCTTTTTCTTTTTTTAACAAAACCAACCGAACTTCTTTCCTCTGCGTCGGCTAACAATATAGACGTCGAATGCTATAGAATCCTAAGAAGAGCCATTGTACCATAATGTCATTATAATTAATGTGTCTAGAGTCCGACAAAACACGTTCAAACAATAGTTTTAACACCTCACTATTGTAAAACGGATACCAACTTGTCACACCTCCACATTGTCTGTGCCGTACCAGTTTTTTAATATATTTACTATTATACCATAGAGTGTGGAATTCTATAGACTCCTGGTTTGTAGATTTTTGCATGTAAACTAGTGTTATGAAGTAGGACTACTTCAATAATGCAAATTTCAATGTATTTTATAATCTCGATACTACTAGGTTTGATAACCTTCTCTGCAAAATAAGAAGTTGCCGTTATTTTTTCTTCTTTGGGTAGCTCAGAAGAGAAGACTTCTCTTACGGTAAGCAGTTAGTAACAGTATGAGTCCACATGACTCATGATCTAGCTGCACTTGACAGCCAGTTTTTCTTTTCAATTTACTATATGATTATTATGGTAAGCACACAAAAATAAGAAGAACACAGGCCTAAAAAAATATGTAGTAAAAAAAATCGCAACTGCCGCCGTCGGAACACACTGGTAATAATTAACAATTCGTAAGAATAATGTGTAATGTATTAGCAATTGGTTTTCTAAACACAGCAAGAGAAAAAAGGGGGAGGCAATTCAAAATGGAAGACGAGCTAAGAGCCGCAGCTGGACCAATATGGCCAAGAATGGCAAAAGATTAGCATGGAGAAGTTTGGAGAAGGCCTTTGTCCAGAAAAGGCAAACAGATGAAGTTGTTAATGTCGACTCATCCAAGAGTATTTATAAATATTGTTAAAGTTATAGTTAAGTTCATTTTAATAAAGGCTTAAAAATTAAAAAAGAGGTAATGTGAGCATATTTACAGCAATATTATTAGAATTCGATATTTAGAAATGTCTATAACTTCCAATGTCCATTGTCCAACGCCTACGTTACTCTAATTATGAAAATACCTGTTCCGGCTACCTACAGAATATAAGGCATGGCTCACACCAGCTCCACACAATGATATATTGTTTCTGTACACTAAACCCGCGTTCAATACTTCCTATTCTATTTCGTGTGTATTGAATAATAGTTATTTAGCTACTGTTCATATGGCAACAGTTTCTTAATGTTTATGTAAGCTTTAAAGGTCATTATTTAAATGTTTTTTCTTTTTTTCAATTAAGTAACTTGCGGATGCTGTGCAACTAAAAAACTCATCGTCAGTGGCAACCTAAAACAACTTCATAGTTACCTTGATACTCAAACCTTACGACCATAGTGACGTAGTTGGAATACCAATTTAAAATCTAATAAAAAGGAATAAAAACTGCATATGTTTTATTCTTATATTACATGTCCATTACAATCCAATTAAATATAAAAAAGCGCTAATAGCAAAAAAACACCAACGCGAGCATTTATCACTGCCGTCATCGATTGAAATACAAAAAAAATGTGTTTAGAAAAAAAAACAGAGCATGAGTTGCGTTCCATAGCTTTGACTCGCCGACGAGCGCTAGCGAACCATTGTTTTGAAATCGGTAAAAGATCCAGTTCCGCCACTGGAACACACCGCATTAATTACACGTAATTGAATTTCGAATTGGTACGATGACATTTGAATTTTGCCGGGATCCGTTCACTCGGTAGTGATGTGCAACAAAAAGGCCGATTGCCACAATCGAGACCTCCCGTGGTTATGCATAATGATACATTAGAATCGACCGACAACATCGAATAGTGAAATGTGTGTAATGAGAATTATCTGGATTGCTTCTGTTGTATCGGCAGGCTTGAGACTGATAGACGCTTTTATTGTACTGTGAATAGTATTCTTTAGTGCGCCCCTCTATTCTAAAAGATTATTTTATATTGTGTTCCCTTTTATGATGAGGAAAATAGTAATCAGTAACTTTATTAGGTGCGTTACTTGCAGAAACGCTTGAGAAAGCCTTTTGTGGTGATCAACAATGCTATCAACACTACACATTATTAATACAAGGTATTATTGTCAGGGAAACATTGCTAAAATTAAAATTGTATTAACCCAAGCGTACAAAACACGAATATTCTGTCATCAATAGTTCATGCTCAGTGGGTATTAGGACAGAAATTAACTAAAAACTCTAAGCTCTAGAAACTTTCAATCGCTCTTAAATGCTTTAAATTAGAGTCTACAATTGACTAGTTTCATAAAGCTATTGACAATCGCTCGATTCTGCACCAATGAGTACATCCCCAGTAGTCGAGGTGATGGCCACGTGAGACGCCCCGCGGGGACTTTGATTGCCAACGAGTGTCGTTTTACGCCAATGTGGACAGCACTAGTTCTTAATTTGAATAAATTTGAAATTTAACTTTTGTTTTTACATTAAATGGTTTTCTATCAATAATACATTTTTAATAATATTTTAATATTATTAAATAATAGTTATTTTTTACTATGATTAAATTGAAGATGTTTTTCAAAGAGTTTAACCGGCAAATTTAATATTAAAATACTTCAATGAGACTGTTTTTTTTTTACAAGTTACAATAATGGTTTTCCCTGACAATAAAATTGATATGTTCCTCGGAAGGTATAATTCCTTTTGAAGGTGCGAAACAAAACTAATTAGCTACCCCTCACCCAGGAGGCGTCCACAAATTAACTATAACATAATGCACTCAACACCATGCGTGACTCATGATTTTATAAGCGACTAACTTTTTCCAGCGTCGTTGCTTGTAATTTTTTAAACCAAACTCTGTTTTGTATATATTTTTTTTATTTTATGATCAATTTGTGTGGATATTACACGGATATTTCTTGCGTTTTACTTTATTACATAAATTTTAAGCATGGGATGTAATTTTGTGAATCGTGCATGAGGCGTGTGGTTAATATTATTATATTAAGTATACTATTGTGTATATAATATATACCTATTTGGAATTAACCCAAAAACTTCATAATGTAATAAAAATAGAATTGCGTCACGAGTCAATTTAGGAACTAATAAATATGTAGATATATAAGTTGGATATTTATTTACATATTTACAATTAAAGTATATAATATTTTTTTTACTCAAAAAAACCTACTTATTTTATTTCATAAAACCCGGCTAAATGAAAAAGTCGCAATACAACATTGAAACATTAAAAAGGCTGGCGCTTGAAGCTTTGTCAGAGCTTAATGGTGTTATGATTCGCGTGAAATTATATATCGCTTGCTAATTATTGGAGGTATAATAATGTCAGAACAATGGCGGTAGCTGGCAATGTTGCCAGTGATGCTAGTTTGCCACGTCATTGTCAGTGGGAGGTGCAGTTGTTAGTGTTTTTTATTTTTCACTAATGATTTTGAGAAAAAGTTGGTGTTCATGTGTTAATCTTTTAATTTCTGTAGATAAATTTTTCAAACTTTACTAATTATTAAAAAAATATGTGTATAAGTATATTATTATTTTTTGGTTTTATTGTTGTATTTTTGACCTCTGGCCTTTTATCAATGTTGAAAAACTTTATTACATACTATTTTTTTAGCACAGACACAATGACTGTAGTATGAAACGTATGGCTACGAGTTCATACATACACTGAAACAATAGAATGTTCATCTTTCAATCAATCACGTTCTAAATTGAAACTTTGGAATGGGCCGCCATTGGCAACGGAACGCATCTAATCTACAAACTAGCGTCCATCTCCGAAAACATTGTTCGGTACCGAATCGTGCAAAAGACGACGTTTGAATATGGAATTATGTGAACGGTATGCTGTATTGCACAATAAAAATAATATGTTTTTTTTATTACAATTCTTAACGGTCTTCAAATACATAATATATGGTGTTTCGAATTTACCCTTGTTAAGTTAGATTATATTTTTTTAATATTTACATAAAAATATTTTACATCTAATCCAACTTTTGTACATATATTTATAATTTCAGTAAATAATAAGAATAATAGTTTAAAAAACTCCACAAATTTCATTTGTTTTTTTTTGCTATGAAAAAAGCTTTTGTATGATTACTATCTTATACCATGGTATGTGATGATATGGCCGAAAGTAAGCACACAAAGCCTGAAATCCCACGAATCTACAACTTGAGGGTGATGGCCAGCCAGGTAGATCCAAAAACTCGAGCTCAATATAAGACTCGAACCCATAACCTTCGCCTCGCTATTGTCAATTTATTTCATTACATACACACATACTTACCCTATTGACTATTAAGCAATACTGCTTCATTCTAGCTTGACATCGTCCCATAGATTTCAAACAGTATTCAAACATCGAAACCTAATTTCCTGTCTCAGATACATCGAACGCTAAGCCTAAAGACAAATACATCGGACCCAGACCACTGCCACTTGAACTACCTCCCCCTCCTTTCCTACGACAAAAATAGTATCCAGGGAACATGTTACAGTGACAAACGGATCATGTTACGTTGGTTTTGGTTTGGTCACGTTGGAAAGCATTGTTTGTATGGAAACTGTGTTTTGGTCATGTGACGATTTTCGTCTGGGCTTTGATTGCAAGATATTTTTAATATGTTATCTAATGGATTTTTTGCCTCTAAGGTAATGTAAAACAAAACTGTTGTAAACGAATATGTACATAACCGTTAAATTAAAAAAGTGTGAGTCGGACTCACGCACCGAAGTTTTCTTTCTTACCTTAGGATTACCTTCCTTGAACGTTTTTTTTTATTAACCATCTCAATTTTTAGGGTTCCGTAGCCAAAGGGTAAAAGCGGGACAATTACTAAAACTTCGCTGTCTGTCCGTCCGTCTGTCCATCCATCTGTCTGTCACCAGGCTATATCTCAAGAGCCGCTATAGCTAGACAGTTGAAATTTTTACAAATTATGTATTTTTGTTGCCGCTATAACAACAAATTACTAAAAACAAAATAATATAAATATTTAAGGGGGGCTCCCATACAACAAACGCGATTTTTATAGATAATGGTACGGAACCCTTCGTGCGCGATTCCGACTCGCACTTGGCCGGTTTTTTAAACTATAATAAATATCTGGTCATAACTATGTTGTTTGTTAAGGATTTTTGATATTTTCTAAAACTGTTTTAGTTCAAAACACACAAAATACACTTTTACCAACTGTAATTCTTTCTGATTTTTCACTTTTTTTGGAGATAAGAATTAAAGAACACAATAAATATTATTTTAGTTATTTCAATTTTCAGTCAAAAAAATATTTGGATCAATTTTGGAACTTATTAATTGAATTTTCATTACGTTTTTCTTAATTTGAAATTTGTTTCTTACCAAAATAATACCAATATTATATCATCGACCAGTTACATGACGCAAAAATATTATTTAAATTCGTAGCCAAATAAATCTATTGTTTAAAAAAAAACTTTACCGAGAAAAAAAATATTGTAACTGAAGTCCGATATATTTTGAACTATAACAAAAGGCGTGGAAGCCTTACCGGCAGTTTGTAAACTTTTCCTTGGAATTTGTTTCAAGGCTAACTTTTTTCCTCGTGATTAATTACGGTGTATAAACATTGGTTTTGTTACAAACGGAACGGGATATTCTAGCTCTTTTTAGTTACAACTCGTTTTTCAAATTCGTGGTGGACTTCTTTTAGTTGGAGTTTTGCTGTGAATTCTTAAAAAAAGCGTTGCTGAAGCGAGTTTTAGTTAAAGATCAAGTAAGAGAGTTCTTGAAGTTAGTTAATGTAAAAAATACATTGAAAAAGCAACATGGATTTTTAAAGGTACAAGTTACCTTTTTTTTATTTGTTTAGTTACTTAGTAGATAAAGTTGAAAGATCAAAATTTCAAATCAAGATACTTCTGCTACCTAGATTTCTAGACTTGATTCGTTGTTTCTTTCTTCTTTCTTTCTTTCTTTCTTTCTTTCTTTCTTTCTTGTTGTTTATTTTCAGCTAGTTACTTGATGAGATTTTAACATTGACAAATTTCTTCCCATATATCCCCAACTAACTCATGTTAAAAGACTTGAGCAAAAAAATGTGACATGGGATTCTAAAATTTGACTGACGTAGACGCATGCTATTGAAATTTTTGATGTCACAAACAATATCAGAGTTCATAGGTCGCTTTGTGACAATGTATCGGCCGACCTTCTTTTGTCACATTCAAAAGAAAGTGACGTGATCTTTGTCGGAAACAAAAAACGTCATAAAAGACCTTTTTCAAAACATACCCTTTGCAAATGAGGGTATTGATTCATACTTGGCTATTTCTTCCTTCATTATCATAGTGTTAGAAAGAGATAAAACGAGGTTGATAGAAGTCCGAATTCGTTTCGTGACATTTCGTCTTTGAAATATGCGACAAAGGAATTCATTTTCAATGCTGTGATAATTTTGACCATTCCATATGTTTTGTTTTGTTTTCTTTTGTAATTATTTGTTAAACTTGAACACAGATTAGACATTTTAAAATTGTATTCGGTGCCTAATTCTTGTGCTGTACTAACAAAATTGGTAATATTCTAGTCTCTCATTACTACTTTTTGGAATATTTAGTAATACAATATTGTTTTTAAGGAGAATTCATGTAAAATTAACAATATTTTGTTTGTTTTATTGAAATTTTTAATTTTACTGTCATAATACATAATAATGTTATTAATAACTAATATTTATACTTATATATAACATTGTTATTGTTTTTGTATTTTCTCAATATTGACTTTTTTTTTAATTGTATTGTATTGTACACCATTTTAGTAATAATATTTTGTTTTTTAGTGTGTCTCATGAAAAAAAATATAAAGTTATTTAGAGATTTAAAAGTTTAACGATGAAATTAAAAATAATTATCAAATACATAAAAATATTAAGCAACCGTCCTTTCATCCTCAACTTCTTAATGAGATGCCCAACCAAACTGCAACGGTCTGCAATGTCATGGGAACAAATTCCTGCCCATAAATAATATTAGTTATCATATACTTATTAAACGTCATAAATCTACTGAAATAGGAGTGACCTATTTATGATGCACTCAATGTTACATTAGGCCGTGTACCCACCGCCTTTTATAGACTAATAATATGTACCACATAAAAAGCACTGCATATAAATCTCCTAATTAGTACAATTCAACGTTGCACTAATCTCGACTACGCTTTATGCATTTGCATAGGTACGAACAATTGGTTGTGATTTAGGGGTTAGGGGGACTGGAATCTAGTGTGGTGACGTCATTGAACATTTTAGAAGTGTGGATACGAGTTGAGATCTATTTTGTACAGTTATGGAGGAAAGTGTTGGCGTTACAATTTTATTTTTCAGTAATTCAATATAACTTTATACATGCTGATCTATGAACGGTTTAATATCATTTTTAGGGTTCTGAAGTCACACAAGGAAATTTTAATGTTACGTTAAGCCCGTCTGTTTGTCATGGTGTTTTTACTCAGAAACTATCAATGATATTATGCTTATATTTTGTATCTATGACTCAAACAATGTTATCGAATAAAATTGTAGATAAAAAGGATAATTATTTATTTTGATAGAAAACATCCAGATAAAAAAAACTAATTAAAATTATAAGAATTTTGTAATAGACTGTATTTAAAAAAAAAACCTACCAACTGCTCGTGACATGCAATAAAATAGATTAGCGCAATTGAATCTCCCTTACAAAGCGCCGTGGACAATTCCACGTTGTGCCCCCGGTCATTCCGGCATTCACTCACGAATTTATTATATTAAATATAAATTAACATATTATTACTAAAGTGAGGTGAGGTGAGAGCGTTTTGTTGCCATTGTACTTGTTTAAAGATTTATATATGTAAACATAAGTGTACGTGAGACAGTAAGTGGCATCCATTTTTATTGTGCGCAAAACTATTCTGTTTTTTTTTCTTCTCTAAACTTAAAGGGAAGTCTAACGAACTATTGTTACAATGATGAGTTATTTCTTTTCTTTTCTGTGAACTAGATACACTGATGAGAACGCATTTGCACTCAATCTAGTTTTAAGTGATTTTAATTTAAGTTTGTATGGCTTTTTTCCTCGGCTGTACAACAATGCGTGGCGATTACTTTTAAAGTATTTGAGTGCAAATTTAATTATGAATTCATTTATTTTTAATTGTGATGTTTGATGCTGTCATGCTAGACCCCTTACTGTTATCAAAATTAAACGTCACTGAATTATGACGCTCAATTAGTAAGGCAAAATGACCACAAACTTATTATGGTATGGTGAGCACACAAAGCCAAATATATCAGTAGGTGTTTGGCGACAGATTTTCAACTTGAAGGTAGCCAGCCAGGCGGTACAAAGTATACCGTGCTATACTTTCCTCTCGATGTTTTCCTTCACAGAATATAATATAATCGAACTCATAACTCAAACTAATTGTACGATATTACTACCACTGAGCTATTTGATCTGACTAGATGGTATTCAAGCTTGCAGACATGTATGATAAAGAGCTACCATGTGCCCATGGACTTTAAAAACATTAGAGGTCCAATTCTCGCGTGTCCAACATTAATATCGTATGCGACATTCGCCAATAAACTTCTTAGACTTTCTGTCATTTTGACAGATGTCAGCCAAATGTCAAATGTGACATCAACGTCGAAAGAATCGAAACCCTGATACATATATAATGTGCTACCGTTTTTTACAAAGCCGATAAGGAAACTGGCTCTCAAGTATACCTTCACATCATGCAGGGATTATAATCGAACCAACTACCCACCAGGCAAGAGCACTCGACGCAATCCCTCAGTATATTTACCAGCGCTGTGCACAATTAATTCGACAATAAAATTAAACAGTACGCTTCAGGGGTGATAGGATAATCCCTCATAATGGCAGGGGATGGCAATTGATTATTTTTATTGTTACTTTGTATAGCCGACTTTCTACATGATATCAGACACTTTCTTAGTTATTTTATAGCTACATAGCATAGCTCTAAGGTACATATACTTAGATATTGGTAAAATAGTCACTACAAATTTAATTCATTAAAACATTTGGTATTGATGAATCTGCCGTAAATTCGGAAAAATGAATTGCATTAGCAATATTGCCCGAGCTTCTTTTTTTAGTTACATACTTCTAAAGCGTTATATATGACGTCATTTTCAATAGGTAACGAATTAGTAATTTGTTGATATTAGATAGAAGTAAGTACTTCGTTTTATGGTGAAAATATTTAATTGAAATAGTAGGTACTAAAATAACTGGTGTGTATACGTCTCAAAGCTTGTTTGAACTTTTATTACCTAGTAGGATTTTATCATGTTTTCTAAAATACTATTGGTGGATACGTGGTGGATGGTTGATACTAAACTAGTCTCTAGGGCAGACAATGTAGCCTCAGGGACTTGTCTCACTGCCGAGGAGCTATGGCAGGAGAGGACCTATGACAGGTGTACATTTCTTGAACAACAAAATAGTAGTTCGCCACTCGCTTTCTCGTCGACGAGTGAGACAAGTTCCTTATTGCGTCATGCTACTTTGTTGACTATGCCAAAGCCCAACCAGCAAATTAATCAATATTAATTTATATTCTTAAATTTCTTAGTAACCACTGCGACGGCACAGCAGGCCTAGTATTACGTCTTCGAGGACGATAAAGGACAGTGTCGCGATTTACGCGAAGTTCTCGTGATTGCCCCCGGCGGACGTTTGCGGACAATATAGTGGTTATACACACGAACGTGTACCTATCTAGTAAGGTGGTATGTTGAGGAAATATTTTTTCTAAAGGACGTGTTTGATGATCTTTGTAACATTTCTGTATATTACAGATATTATTATTAATAATTGATGGTATGTATATGGAAAATATTTCTACATTCTATAATTTACTATTTATTCACCGAATAATATTGCAGTTTAAGAAAATATAACTCTTATCGCATGAACCTTTTAAGGCGATTTCGCCAGCTGCATTTGAGTGCCAGTTCCTAGGGTTATGAGATTGTGGTCAAACACAGGCCTATAAATTGTATTAAAAAAAATATATAAATTTCGCAGATTATCGTAACCGTAATAAATACACTATATAGGAGTATACTTAGCAAAACAATTACAACAAACAGTTATTTGGTTATAAACTAACTTATCAAAACTCACTTGGGGTCTCACAACCAACTTATTCTGACCTCCCTCGCCTCTTTGAATACACGAGTTAAAGAAGTTCAAGGGGTATATTCTGGTAGGTTTAGAGGTCTCATTAAATTGTGTTATGAACCCTGATATATGATTGTTTAATAATAAAAACACAATAGATTTCCGAATGAGTGTTGGTGCATACGTACTGCGTATGATGTTGCATAGTGTAATGTGAAGAATCAGAGATTTAAAGGTAAAGTAACTGTCACGGTGGTAGGGTACTTTGTACCCGCCTGGCTGGCTACCACCCTCAAGATGAAAGATTGTCGCCAAACAATGATGTGTTCCGGCATATGCGCTTGAGAGCGAGTTGCCTTCTAGGCTTCTTTATAAAGTTTGGCAACACATCGGCAATCATCGTGGTATTGCTAGTGTCCGTAGGCGACGGCTGTCACATACCATCAGGTGGACCGCCTTCCTGCTTGTCAGCCTACTGACATAAAAAAATATAAGTAAACAGCACCTTTTCCCGAGCTTTCTGGAAAACTTTTCCAATTTTTCTTTCCTTGAAAACCTTATTTGGACTATAACAAATATTTTAAAAAAGGAAAATCAGCCAGCCATTCCCAAGTGATGCGCTTTATTTATATAGATTATTTGAACAATTTAAGTATAATACAGAAACCTATATTAACAATTAATAGAGTAGTATTTATGGATAAACTTGGAATAATCCAACTTTACAAGTCCCATCTGCCTTCACTTTAAAAAAAAATGCAACCTCTCCACGCTACATTACTCTGTACCACGGTAATACATTCCCAACAATTGGCGCTGTCGGGATACGTTAGTGTCTCCTAAGGTTTTAATTTTATATTCATGATCATGACGTCACGCGAGATACGCTAATCCTCTTCCCATGGGCAGCTAGGAGTAGGGTCAACAAAAAAAATATATAATTGGTTACTCCATATTTGAATATACGGTTAATGTTGAGTTACTTAATTAAAGTTGATATTTAAATAAAAAAAAACGAATTCAAAAATAGAAATGCACTGAAAATTACGTAATAATTATTTAGGTAAAGCCTTGTCCGCGTAAGGTTTATTTTTCTAATAGCCTTGGTTGCCATTAAAATATCCAAAAAAAAATATTTCTTGCAAAGGAGTGAAAAATCCAAAAAAATCGTTATGACATCGTTGATAAAAAATAAGGTCTACATAGAAAATGTTTTGAAAAAACCCAAAATAATTTGAAGTTTGAACATAAAATTCACCAAAATTCTTCCACTATTTTTCCAAACAATTTTGCTGACGCTCCAGAAGACAGTTGCAATCACCCTTATCTCCCCACCTTTGTATAAACACTATTCATGCGTCATTGTTGCAAAACATAAACTTAAAGCGCATCCATTGTTGGGCCTAACTTTGAGTGACAGCTAAACACAAGTCCTATTGTCATGTGAATCCAACTCGCACGTTTGCGTTACGTCGTGATGAAATTAAACTCTGCATTATTGAGATAACCGAAAGATATCCGTGTTACGCAATAAATGTCTGGGAGCTTCAATAGTCTACTGACAGTAGAAAGTCTACTCTAGATGCTATGCCCAAGCAAATCTTGATTTAGCTAAATCGTACCTCCTACTTACAGAAGACTCATCCCCATGTTTTCTAAGAAATAATATAGGTATAGAGGAAAAAGTACCTAATACATAAATAACATAAAATATATTTGAAGTTATTCGACTCATATGACACATAAATAAAAATAAAAAGGCATAAAATATAATTGCGTCTTTACCTGGTACCACAGTGACTTGTCTCCCTCAGCAAATATAGATCCATCTGACCTATTGGCAATCGTTGGGAGGATGGTATAATTAATATCTGGCCCGCATTATAAGACCACACCATACACACGCATATCTTACGCATACATGCCTTTGAAAATAAAGCTAACAAAGATATAATTATGCAAAAATATAAATAAGTAAGTTAAGAATCTACACAAAATGATTTATTTTACAAAATTAAAATCAATTCCGCGATGCCGTAAAGAAACAAAGAAACCAGCACTACAAATACCCAACAGTATAATACATAATAAAGACATACTGCACACTACCGCTAACAATACACACACATATACAAGAATACTGAACAGAATTGAGACGTAGAGACAGTCGCTCATTAATTTTCAAAGTCAGTAACGAACATAGCGTTGCTAACTCTGGTAGCGGATGGCACAAAAGAAAGGATACCAAAGGCTGACCAAAGTGATTGTAATGACAAAGAAAGTTAATGTAGTGAGCCGTGTAACACGCTCACTGTGGCATTGTCATTCATATTGTATCTACATGACACATGTATGTTAACGCGGTGAGACAATTGGAAGAGATGCATGAAAGCCTTTTTCATGTGTTAGATTAGTTGATGGTGGATTCTGAAATATTGGAACGTGTAAACTAATATTTTTTAAACGAGAGGCTGTATTGTTAGGAGAAAAAATATTAGAATCTAAACATATTATTTATCACGTATCGATAGGTTCATTTGGCTATAATTGAATTGATATTAGATAATTTTTGACGTGGGTTCCATCCATTATAAGGTATGTTAGATGAATGGAATAAACAATAAAACTAGTACAATCTCTTACTCATTGACTTGGCAACAGGCTGAAATGCAAACAAAATATTAAGTAATATTTCATGAAGGTATATTTTCTTGGCTTCATAAAGTTGCAAACATTGTTTTGCAACACTTTTGTGACTCAACAACGTGCCAAGTTGATTCAACAAAATACTGTAATGTGCTTCACTATATATTTTAACATAGACAACGGATATAAAGCTTTTCTTAATTATAAGATCATACAAAGATATAGGTAGTCATCTTTTAGTTATAGATTTATCGAGCTTTACCCCTGAATTAATTAATTATAACAATTAACAATATTACAGAGATAGTACGTTTAAACGTTTACTTTTAGTTTATCTTATAATTATATGATAAACAGTTACTTACACCTACATATCTTGCATCATCAGTGATAATCAAACCAATATAGACTCTATCTGGGTCACTATAATTTTGACTTTCAGTCTCACTACTACCAAAAAGTTAAAGGTTATTAAGAAACTCTTCTTTAGTAATCACTCAAACAATCCTCTGAGTTAGTAGAGCAAATGAAACTAGCATACAGCGTACGTCGCTCATTATTCATATCTTTAGAGAACAATATGTGTCAAACTTCTGTCACGGTAGTTGCTTTAATTAGTACACTGTCTAATAATACTAGTTCATAACCATGCAAGCTATTTTGTTCTTTATTTTCTTTGTTGATAGTATCTACAATTGAGTATATGTTTTAGAGATTATGATGTATGTCTGTATGTACAGTGTTGGCTAAAGGACTTGCTTCAAGTATCACAGTTTCTTCGTATTTGTCATTACCATTATTTTTGTTAGTAAAAATGACAGAAGTGAAATGTTGTAAGTAATATTTTATCACAGGTTTTAGTTACAAAAGTGAGTAATGATGTAAAAAAAAACTATTTGAGCGATGTAGCCTACAAATTTCCACTTTGACTTACTATATACCTAAGTCAAATCTGGCATTTCACGCCTAGTTGACTACCTTTAAGTTTATGTCTTGTCAGGCATATATCGGTGTTTTCCAGCAGCTGCATTAAAGAATCAGTATCCATCTAGACTTTATATGCTTACCACCAACTACCACAGGGTGATTGTATTGAAATACCTTGTACCTTGCACAAATAGAAGATTTATAACAATTTTGAAATCATCTTCAAGCTATATAGCTAAGTAATTTTAAGCCTAACAACCAAACGAACTTTGATTTTTATACCTTATACATTGTAATCGTATCTCAAATAAACACAAGAGCATATTACACACAAAAAACGTCGGGAGGGTCATCGAAATCAGTTCCAATTGAATTTTCACCCCTAAAACGGATTACTGATGCACATCCCATAGGACATGGAACCCTAAATCGTTTTGTTACTACGAGTGGTAACGATTTGCGAGTGGCTGAATGTGTTATGTTACCATTGCTGCTTTTTAAGTGAAAAAAAGTTTATAATTATCATTAATTTATTATTTTTATAGTCGTCAAGACTAAAGAATAGATTGTATTAATTGAAAATAAGCCCTACAATTGTAGTTCGAGGATTCAAATTAAATTGTTTTGTTTTAACTAACGTCCTTACAGACCTTTGACCCATGTTATATCATTTACCACCATAATTCTTTAAGTTACATAACATAAATTAACTCGACATTTAAAAAAAAACAAACTCGAACCTGCAAAACACACCTATATGTTTGTAACCATCAATGTATATAAACTTATGCGATACAACAGTGACTTAAAATTTTTCATCACCCGCGACTGATAAAAAGGGGCACAGACGTTTGAATCGGTGGGTCTTATTAATGGTAACTTAAACTATGGTTACACAAACAATATGCTTCGAGGTTCGTTAGGTTTTCGAGTAAAAATCTCTGTGGGGTGTCATGGGGTGAAGATTACGAGTGAACGAAACTGGGTTGATAGAAAGTAGGTAGGTAGCTGGTAAAATTTTGTTATATCAATTGCTTGTTACCCTAACCTATTTTTAATTAATATTTATTTATTTTATTTATTTACTTAAGGACAACCAACTTCCTACCATTTAGCATTTGTAACAAAAATAAATAAATAATGGTAAACGAACGGATTAAAAATTAAAATCTGTCATAATTAGGTACCAGTTATGTGAGTTAACACTTCAGATCTAAATTTTGACAAAATATTTATAGACATGTGTTAGGGTTCTTGCTATGTTAAAGATTAGCTGCTAGCTTATGCATCGCGTTTTGCTCACGTTCCCTTAGGGGCCTGAAGATATAAAAATATATTATACTAGCTTTCCCCCGCGGTTTCGCCCGCGTTCCCGAGAAAAAAAGTAGCCCATGTCCTTCTCCATACCATAGGCTATCTGCGGACCAAATTTAATCGCGATCGGTTCAGCGACTTAGGCGTGAAAAGGTTACAAATAAACAAACTCACATTCGCATTTACAATATTAGTTAGGATTAGGGTTAGGAAGTTGAAACAGGATTTCGTTCCAGGGTTTGGTCCATCTATGTCCAAAACAGCGTGATTGTGTAATAAGCATCCAGTCATATACAGGGCTATTTTCAATTAATTAGCTAAACATTCAGGGTCGAAAGTACTAATTAATTTTAACAACTTCTACCATGTGACCAACTCTAAGACCGTGAAATCAGATGTTCCATACATTGTGTAAATATTGAACTTTTTATATCTTAGGTATTGAACCCTGATTGATTAGCTAAATAATAAAAAAAAACCCTGCTTACACACAAAAATGACCTTTATAATATTAGGAGATTTAGCTTTTTTGATTTTATTTTCATGCCAAGATAATCTAAATGTAATACAGGCTTATTTAAAACAATTCACATTATAATTAATGACTGAAACTATACTAAAATACAGTTGTTCGACAACAATGGACGGACAAAAATGCAATCCCGTGCCATGTCGATATAAATCCTGGCAAAAATATTAACTTTGTACTTTTATTACTCACCCGGATAATCGAAAAACGACTCAAATGCATTTAATAATGCAATGAAAAATATATCGTATTACTTAGGAGTAAGAATGAGAATTAGATTGTTTAATTTTGGCTATTGTAATTGGTTACGACAAAACTTTTAATAAATGCACAATTAATCAATTTAATGAGGTAACAAGTACGAAATAGGTTTGTCTTTTGTGTTGTTTCATTCGTATAATGTTTCACAAGATATTTATGTGATAGAGTATCTAGTAAGCTTATCTCAGGATATTATCTATTTACCTCACAGATATATATATTTACCTAGATACCTATGTCTGTGTCTAATAATAATCCTTATACTTATATCCTACTCAACCAAAAAGTATGAAGCAACCATTTTATTTTACGCGATCTCAGAGTTGGTCCCTATAATGAAAGTTGTTCATATTGATGAATACTTTCACCCCTGCATGTATTGCCAGTGACTAAAAAGTAAAAATTCAATGTAGGATAGTAGAATTAGTAGGATATTAGTTTGTATATAATCAAAAAACTTTCTACATTTGCCATGATCTTGATCTGAACCAGACATTCCGACCAAACTCCTCTTTCAAATCACTTCATACCAAACCCATTGTTTTCCACTATTAAGGCAGATACTATAACTTTGCGGTCAAAATATGCCTTCGAAAATACCAACATAACACCCTCTACAAATAGCAAATTAAACAAAACACAACCTTATTCTTCACGCCTGAAGAATCACACACATTTGCAATACGGCAAATTTAAATAGGCCCAAGTATATCGAAGTCAGACAAATGAAGTCATACGTCAAATACGTCAATCTCGGCGCGGTCGGTTAATCCCAACGAGCCTGCACTGAGTCGACTTTTACGAGACAATATTTCAATATACTTACGAGAGATGGTTGCGTTGTCCATTTGTTTCGACACAACATGTACACTACATGTTCATTGCAATTTGGTTCAGGTCAGGTTTAACTGGAATTACGAGCGGTGTTTTTGAAAACTAAGTTACTGGCTCTTGTTCGTATCCCTGAGCCCTGAGCACGAACTACTTGTACTTCATGACTGAATAGCATTCTGCCTCGTGGTTTCACCCGCGATCCCAATAGGGTTTGAATTTTGAAATATCTAGCCTTATCCCTGTCTAGATCATAAAGGGACCCTCAATTGAAAATAAAAAAACCGGCCAAGTGCGAGTCGGACTCGCACACGAAGGGTTCCGTACCATTAAAACAATAAAAACGGCAAAATAATCATGTCGATGGGGAGCCCCCTTAAATATTTATTTTATTCTGTTTTTTAGTAGGTATTTGTTGTTAAAGCGGCAACAGAAATACATCATCTGTGAAAATTTCAACTGTCTTACTATCACGGTTCATGAGATACAGCCTGGTGACAGACGGACAGACAGACAGACGGACGGACAGCGGAGTCTTAGTAATAGGGTCCCGTTTTACCCTTTGGGTATGGATCCCTTAAAATCTGAAATTTCAGCTTTTTATGTCTAATAACTTGGGTTGTGCGTTGATAAGTCAGTCTGTGAGTGAGTTCGGACTTTTTTTTGCAGATTAAAAACTCAACAATTAACTCTCAAAGAAGAAAATCACCACTCAAAGAAGGAAAGGAAACTAATTGACGCTGAAAATTGTGATCCAGGTATTCTAAAATTCAATTTGATGTTTTTAACCCGCTGAGTCACCAAAACCTTTTTCCAAATTATTTTGACCTCGCGGAATGACGGCCATTCGAAATCATTATAAAACAACTGATGGGGATAAATCAAAACAGAGGATTTTTAATAAAACTGCTACAAATGGAAAACGATCTCAGTTTTACACACAAAAGCCACAAAGCGTTGCGAGTGAGGTCTGCGAGAGACAATCTTAATGCAAAACGCTTTTTTATATCTTATTCTATAACCCTTTGTACTTGCCATGCGATGGGAATGATTGTGGATATTTGAAAATTAGCTTTAAACTTGGAAACATCATCTTTGGAGGAGAATTGACTTACTCAACTCTTTTTCAACTGGGCATGGATAGCTAAATCCGAAAGTATAGGGTATATTGAACAAATGCTCAAAAGAGTCTCGAGGCAGATTTTGATAAAAACTAAAATTATATTTCTTACAGTTAGATATTTTTGCCGGTAATCCAAATAGTTGATTTTGGAAAATCAACATCGAAGAACTCTAGGGTTTCGCTGAAAACCAGCGATGGGTGTTTGCTTTCACAGCGCTTACTCAAACACTGATACCAAGTTCCTTTCCTTTTACCGTTTTTTGAATATTTTAGTATAAAGGCAACACAGTACATTTAAGTATTGCCAAAGTTAACTAAGTTAACTTAGCTAATACACAAGGTCACCTAAAGCCCAAAGCTCGAGTTGATTACCGACGAGCTGTCAAAGCAAGTTGTTCACAAACGGCCACTAAATCAGTACACTAATCCGAGCGTGGCCAGCCCCCTGTCTCAGAAGCGTGTTTATATTTCCACTCAGCGGAATGTGTGGGATAAAACAAAATACTGGGACAGGTTTAACTATGTTAAAGCTTAACCTTGGTTTGAGTTAGGTCTTGTTAATCAGTAGTAGGTTAGTCTATTTTTATTTTAGATTAGTTAGAAGGTTATGTCATTATAATTATGGTCAAAGAGGCCGACTGCGCATATACTACTAATATTCAAAACGTGAAAACTTGTGTATGTTTGTTACTTACGTAATTTATTGGATTTCGGTTGACACATATATATCACTATATAATACGATGTAGATATTTCGTTCTGTCTCAGCCAATATACCTTAGAAAAATATATATAGGATCTCTTCTAATCTTAGCGTATTTACCACTTTCGGCCACATCATTACCTACCATTTTGAGATTATCATCAAACACAAAACTATACATAGTAAAAATAAATACTATTTATCCCGAGAAACCATTAGATCCTTCAAGAATTCTGATAAAACCTCAGGGTGAAAGATATATAAGAAAGTAATAAATAGTTCCTGTACATTAAAGTACGCAGTGGATACATAAAATAAGTCAAAATTAAAAGTTAATCTCATCGTGAAACCAGCCAGCAAATCGTACCGAGAAAAACAGTCAATGCCACAATAAATTCATACATCTATTGTGGCACTCAGTCGCGGACAACGGCCCTTATAAACAGTCCAAAGGCTTTGTCACATGGTCGTAAATAGTCGTGCAGTAACGTTAACAGATACAAATGACTGGAAATAGAACGACCATGGGGTATGGATCACTATTGGTAATTTGTTAGTAGCTGGTATGCTGTTAGAGGTGTTTTGGAGTATGGTTACGTCTTTCAGTGGTATTTTTGTTAGGCAAGAAACGAGGAAGATTGTGAGCACAAGTTCATCGGATAGATGATATTGATTTAAAAGAAACAAATTTGGATGAAAAGATGTCACATGCAATCAAACAGCTGATTTCACCATGGTAAGTGATGATATGGTCGAAGGTGGTAAACATAAAAAGTCTAAAAGGAACTGGCTCTCAAATGCAGTTGCCAGAACGAATAGACCGATAGATGTATAACGATAGGTTTTCAATTTGAGGATGGTATCTACTATTGTGCAAATACTATATTGACGAATACTTTCATCCCAGCAAGCAAGACGACTCAAAAATAATTTTGATTTCAAATTTAGTTGTTAGACGTTAAGATTCATCATCGAAAATGATTTCAGAAGCATAATTAATAAGTCCACGTAAATGATAGTCTACTGATTTAGGTGAAGGCCTAAAACCCTTATGGCCCTTGTCCCTATCATAATAATGAAACCCTCTATCACCACCCACAATCGGCAATACACGATCGGCCAAGTGTTCATCTACATCGAAAACCGCAGAGTTGTCGCATATTTGTTAACCCGAAGCGTATCAGTCTCGATAAGTTTCATTATTTATCTACCATTGTTCAGCTCACATAAAGAGCATAGTTTTACGACTGACGGGTCTGAGAGTCAGTTTCTTAACAACTGTTTAGTGTGCAATAAACGCTTAAGGGCTTTTGGAATTAAGATTTTAGTGTTCACTCCTCAGGTGAGAATGCCCTCAGAGTTGCTATTCCTAATATTATTTTACGGTGTGCTAAAATATCGACGCGTCGTTAAAAATCTTTATAAGGAGAACTTGGGAGAATATGACAAAATTGTAAAGTAAAAAACATTTTAATGGACGTTGGCTTTTATTTATTAATTGTTTCTTTCATTTGCGAATGTATCGAATAGAAAAAGTCACTAAAACCACGCTAACCTTTACTGCTATTCGTTATTTAAATTCTTTCAACAGTTGCAAGAAGTATCAAGTTTTCAACACTAACAATTAAACTTCACCAGACTGACTATTATTTCTGTTACGTGGAACATAATATTGTCACTTTAATAGACGATCGAAATAAGAAAAGCCAACTAACCTACGTATAGAATGTTACATACAATTGTAACTTTCATGTTAAAATATATGGTCTCTTGTAATTTCACTGTACCGCTTCAACTGCTTCTTTGTAGAGCTTTTGCCCAAACAACTATCACAAATAATTATTTGAGTATTTAGTTAATAAACATGTCACCGAAAATAGGCCCAGAAGTGTCAGCAACACCTTTACCAATGGGAAAGCATCGTGATTTCCTTTTTGGAGGAAGTTTTCGTTTCACAGCTAGGGAAGTATTGTAGTATGTGGAGCTTAGTTTAAATCAACAATGTGTAAGATAAACTTCGAGAGTAGTTGTGAAGCGAAGCGATGCTTTAGCGATACTATACATTTTATCATAAATAGAAGCTAAAATTAATTTTTGTTTTTCCTATAGGCTCATGTAAACGCACAAAGTCTAGAAGGAACTGGCTCTCAAATGCACCTGCTAGTACACTGGTAGGTGCTTGGCGATGGATTTTCAACTTAAGGGTGAAAGCAGCCAGTCAGGCAGGAACTATAAAGTTCCCTACTACCGCGCTATGATTTCCTCATAATGTTTACCTTATTTTTGTCATTATTATTACAGTATCATACAATGCACTTTTACCGTCATATACGGTAACTTTATACAACATCATAGGCTTATCAAGCAATCGATTGTGTCCATATGACTATTCAAGGATTTAATATAGCGCTTATAGCACCAACTCGCTTTTCCACACTGTGTGACCGCCTTTCTTAGATCATGTTCAAAATGACAGAATCCTGACCTAATGTCAAAATGTTTGAAAATAAGCCCCGAGTACTGGGGGCTTGCTTGGCCCTCCCAACAATAGTGTTGACCAGTTAGTAGTAATTGTACAAAATAATCAAGTAAATATATCGTTTCCTGTCAAAAATACTGTGTAAATATATTGTATGTACTAAAGAGCAAGTAAAATGTAATAATCAACAGTTTTTTTTTTTTACTTTTGTCTACTTTCGACAATATAGAAGAATATTTATTATCTGTGGCTAAGAATCTTAGTATTTCTTTCTAATAAACAATGAAAATAAAATGAACTTTAAAGACTTCAAAAAATGATTTTAACGATGGGTAAAAGAGCTTCAACATCATCATCAACATTTACAATCTGCTTCTTGTGGTTATCACTTTTGCTGTGTGTCGATCGCATCCACCACCGCGTAAGAAAATTATTATGAAATTTCTTGAATTTGGCTCCCATTTTGTTATATTTGCGATACGCTAATTTCAAACGAGTCAGTTAAGTCCATCCGTCTTTCCTGCGATCGTTTACCAGATTCATAAGTCAAAATATAGTTTTATCTTTGTCAAATACAAAACTATCATCGTTGAATACCTATTTAGATATAATACGGTAAATATTGGGAAACTCTCAACTATTATGTTAGTACAATTATTTTATGTCCTTTAAAATTATAAAATACTTTGTACACTCATAATGAAGATTTGTCCTTCCCTGTATGGGAGCAGACAGACAGACAAACAACCCCACGTGGTGTAAAGTGGTGCCACTATACACAAACACCGGTTTGTTTAAGTAATGGACTATGCCAGGAGCAACGTTTCATTACTACGGAAATATGTGGAGTAGCTATAAGAACAGTGACCTACTTTTATAAATCTGTAATAAGTATATCTAATAACAAGAATGATTCTTGAACCTAATAATATAATTTTTTTTTATTGCCAAATGGAGATGAATTCATGATGGTTAGTGCCTAATATTTTCTTGACATATGTACTAATAAGTGCCACATATGCAGTGGATTTTACACCTCAAGTTAGAATTCCGTCAGCAAGTACTTAAGAATCAGTTCCTCCCAGTCCCAGCATCAATTATTATAATCATTGTCTAATAAGGTTGCCGGTCGTCGAATAAAACACATTTTGTAGATAAGATGTGTACTGATTGGTTCCCAAAGTTTGAAAACAAACACAATACAATTTACTTAATTTACAAAGTATCTTACTGCTAACTAAGCAACATGCGTCACAATGTCGCAGGGACTAACGTTATGTTGCAGTGCAACTGAGAATATTAGAATATATTAATACTCCTATTACAAGTGCTACTTGGCTAGACAATTATTCTGCAAAGATAGGAGCAAACAGTAAGTTCTTAAAATTTTCATCTGAAAACATTGTATACAAAACTAAGAGCCTCTCGACAGTTTTATCTGTTCCTCAATAGTCGCGTACTACAGAAGTCGACTTTTATTTTCCTAAACTACCCACAGTGTCCTTCTAAGAAGCGTCACACACCCACTAAGTGGGGTTATGATCATTATTTGTCCAAATTAACACTTTTAACCAGGTTAGCTCAAAAATACTGCATAGTTTGAATGGGAGTGAAAAATAACTTCATTTGTACGACTTCTGAAATATGTAAACTTAGAACAAAGTGAATCGGATCTTTGTTTCAATAAATAGCAGAAAAAACTGTATTTACGAATTGTTAAAAAGTTTCGTGTTACTCAAAGTTTAGTAGCTTATTATGGAATATATTTTTTTGGATCGAAACCTACTAAATAAGAAATAGATGGATATTGTGAAGGACAATATAGGAGGCGTGATGTACAATGTGTTGGATTCCCACCTAGGACAAATATTCAATGGGTCTGGATTGGATGGTCAACATTACGAATATATTTCGGGTCAGCCAGGGTATTTAAATCTCCACGCCAACCAATCAGTTATGAATAGGGTAAGCAATTAGTTCAAAAAGTGGCTTCTATGTATATACAGGATGATTTTGTTATCACTGGCAATACTTGCAAGGGTGGAAGTACTCAGCAATATGAACAACTTTTATAATGGGACTAACTGTGAAATCACCTACTCGACCAAAATGTATGAAGCAACTATATTATTTTACGCGATATCAGAGTTAGCCCTATAATAAAAGTTGTTCACATTGATGAGTACTTCCACCCCTGCAAGTATTGCCAGTGATAACAAAATCACCCTGTATATTGTCATAGTATTGTGAGGCAAAACTATTTATTAGATATAACCAACGCGCGAAACAATACTCATCAATTAAGAGACCGTAGATTTTTTTTTCAAAAAAATTTGCTTTGATCCAAATTGAAATTGAATAATATAGTCTAATATGTTTTTGCGGTCGAGATTGGCAGTGGTTGTAGCCTCAAAGATTTATTTTTATATTTTACTTGCTTTACCGCGCGGTTTCACCCGCGTTTTTGAGGGATCTTATGTTTTCCCGGGATAAAAGGTAGCCTATAGTATTTTTCGATAAATAGGCAATCGAACACTGAAACAATTTTCCAAATCGAACCAGTAGTTCCTGAGATTAGGGCGTTCAAACAAACAAACTCTTCAGCTTTAAAATATTAGTATAGATGTTGCAAATAAAAAAAGAATTAAAAGCAAAAACAACACTTCGTTAATAAAACAAAAGCTCCAAGCACATCGTCAAACAAACGAAGAATTCTAACACACAAATAACGAGCATTAAACCACTACAGCCGATCTAATTCCAATCTTTATCTGACCAATTATCACCACCAGAAACAAGGCTTGATGGTGTTGCCAACTGTATGATAAATATTTGCTTAAAATAGATGTTTTAAACTCAACATCTTAGATTCCAAGACTTAAACTAGGACTTCGTATTAAAAATTATAGTTGGTAAATTATTGCAAAATTGTTTAACAGTAGTTGTTTTTTACTTCGTGTAGCAAATCAAAGGCAAATAGTGCATGACTATCGCCCATTGAATAAATCGAACGTAAACAAATATAAGTAATTCGATCATGGCGTCATGGGACAGGATAGAATATGCAAATTTACAAACAAATCATGGAAATGTAAAGTCACATTCATCAAGAGGGTACAGTACACTGACCAGCCATAGAAAACAAAGATGAAGACTAAGAAGAAGCCCCTTACCCAAAAGAGACCTATTTATTCTGGACTTGAAAGTTTGGTACATGGATATAGGCTGTCAAATGAGATTTTTCAAATCATACAAGAAGTTAAATTCTATATAATCCCTGGCAACCCAGGATGGTTGAAAAATGCAGCATGTTTACCGAATAATACCTTAACAACCGATGTTAAATGAACGAACAAACATACAATTGGATCTGGTTTGTGTGTAAGATTGGTAGTTTTTGTTAGTCCATTGTTTTCGTGGAATCTTAGGAGTTGTTAATTTGACCTCTTATTATGTTTAGATGAGTGTTGAATGTAGGTGTTTATAAATTCCTCACTTTGTTAAACAATCGAGTTATTATAATGAAAACAAGGATATAGAAATCATTTGGATGATGCACTTAGGTATAACTTCGAGTATGATGAAATTATTAAAATTGAATCCTGTAATAAGCTTCAGGTTTCGGTGAAGGAAAGTATCGTGAGGAAACCATGCGGTGGTAGAGTAATTTGTAGTGTACGAGCAAACTCGCACATTATCATTTTACTTTTATATAGTGAATTATTACAATGCATCGTATGCACTTTATTAACATAAACAATATCGATAAAGCAGAACAATAAACCAGTGTCACTATAGCACTCACACGAGGTGGTCTTATTTATCACTCCCGGGAGCCGCCTCCCATCATCATCATGTAGCATTATCACCATCAGTGTGACGCCATCAATATCATACAAATGTAGGGTTTACGCCCCTATATAATGGTCCTTCGAGCCGGATACGCCCCTACAACCCGCTTGGCTAGCTACCACTCTTTTGGCAACGTCATCACTTACCATAGTGAGATTGTGGTCAAACACATACCTATTGAATATACATAGTAAAAAAAAAATGCTACAATCGGCTTAAGGCGACGCCTTGAAGATTTTGGTTGCAAGGATTCCGATTTTTCTCATCAATAACTGAAGCGAACGAACTGAAATTTATTGTAAGAATTCATCATGTCTTTGACTTTATTTTGTACGTTGCATAACACGATTGGTTAACTTTTATAACACAAAATAATTAATCAAAAAGACCTCTTTAAAATAAGAGATTCCAATTTTACCGGCATTGAGGATCAATTTGAGGTTCCAAAATTTCTACATATATTAATTGAAACTGATAGTATAAATTGTACGTAGGTTTTATGAAATATATTTGTAGTTTTTAAATTAAACAATAAAATTCATTTTGTTGCATACGCCCGTTCCGTTTACGCGGGTTTTCTATGAGAGGTCGCTA
Source organism: Tetheella fluctuosa (assembly GCA_951216915.1). Lineage (NCBI taxonomy): Eukaryota > Metazoa > Arthropoda > Insecta > Lepidoptera > Drepanidae > Tetheella > Tetheella fluctuosa. The sequence continues at coordinate 14,821,964 of OX578214.1, forward strand.
TAGTAGGGAGCGGGACGTAGCACGTTGAATTTCAGATTTTTAAGCTTAACGCGGCGTCACCTTAATTGATATATGACATGATTTACACTGTTTCGCTTTTCATTGGTAGACACTGCAAGCTGCTGACGACCAACTAGTGCGGGAATTTGAGCTGATTTAAATTTCATTTAAAGTTGAAGCTAGAACTAATGACCCTATATCTTCTTCAAAATAAATTTTTTTTTTTTTTTTTTTTAAATATTTTTGCACAATTGTAATACACCAATTTCAGTTATGTTTTTTTTTCACAAACTACCCTTAGCATTTTGCTGAGTCGGGACCTATTCCTGGCATCGCGCAACATTACATTTTTGTTTGTTTGTTGGATAGTTAGTATTGAAAATGTTTGTCTGTGTGTATAGTTCTTTAAATTGATGTAATGTTTGTATGTAATGTTGTGTGTTGTCATGAATAAATGTTTTTCTTTCTTTCTTCTTTCTTTCTTTCTTCAATACAAATATCAATGACTACCATGCATTTGCCAGTTGGCGTGGTTGGTAAGATACCCTATCTATCACGCCGCAGGTCGTGGGTTCGATTCCCACTTAGGACAAACATTTGTGTTCATGAACATGTCTGTTTGTCCTATGTCTGGGTGTAATTATCTATATATGTATGTATTTACAAAAGAAAAGTAGTATATGTAGTATATCAGTTATCTGGCTTCCATAGTACAAGCTCTGCTTAGTTTGGGGTCAGATGGCTGTGTGTGAGGAATAACGTCCCAGAATATTTATTTATTATTATTTATTATTTAATCTGAACTTGGTGATTGCCTATGTTTACACGACTGCAGGAATTTACAAGCCCTTTTTCTTTGAGTTTGCTTTAATAAATTTATTATATCATTTATATTTACTCCAATGCATCATATCATTATCGTATAACATCAATCTCTAACAATTGTTTCGTCCTTTCATCTTCACAATTGTAAAGTACGATTAATGAGGAATGATTACAGAATGCAAAGCGACGATTTGTAACGAGGTCTCATTGAAATACCACAATGGACTATTTTTATGGTACATTACTGCACACACGTCTGTTTGTTACCAGTTCATAAATAAACTGAGTTATGTAATGTCTTGTTTTATGTGATGTGCAACACGTTGTGGAGTGGACTCTCCGATTTTGGGATGGTTCAAATGGGGTTGCAATTGGTTCACCATAATTTACAATGCGATGTGAATATTATTTGGAGTAATATTAATAATAATTTATTTGCAATAAAAATACTAGATACAAGAAAGTCATGCTCGCGATTTTAGAGTTGCCCCCGTAGTAAATGTCGTAGTCCCGTAGTCATGATGAATCTAACCTATGTTTCGGAAATATGCCATAATGCCATCTCAAAATACCCATCCAGTATATTTGAGAGCTCTACAATTTTTTTTTTAATTTCCTCCAACAATACGTATATCAGCTGCAATGGAGAGTCAGTTCTTTCTTAGGTTTTACATATTTACTATAGTGAGATTAAGGTCAAACACAAGCCAATCATCAATAGCAAAAAAAAAACAATTTTTAGTGTCTATTATATTAAAAACACCGCTACAAATTCACAATAAATCCCTGAATTAAATAGCTAGGGTTGTCAATCAACCTAAAATAATAATAAAAACTGACATATGCCCGTCAAAAGTTGTCCCAAATCGCATCGGGCCCGATGACCCGTACTAACGACTCAGACCAAAATCCCTAGCAATTTGTTTTGTCCCATTTTTCCTAACGCCGACACCCGTCTGTCTTGTCCTGCCCTAAAAACGGACATAACCCTTCAAAAGCGACCGGACAAAGGCACCAAAAGTTTTCTTAGATGTCAAAATACAATACCTTCTAAAATAAACTATCATATAATATCAATAATGTGTGCAAGCACGGACACATGTATTTTAAACACCTATTATTTAGAACCAGTTGATAGTTTCCTTGCAAAGGGTTCATTCAGGTGAGCATCGTAGTTCACTCACTGTTATTCTATGGTGTTTTATTGAAATTCCCAGGGTTCTATGTTCAAGTAACAATACGCAACTGTATCGATTTGTAGGGTTAGTAAGAGACAGTTGAAGTAAATCGTTGTGACGTGTCTTCATAGTTATGACGCGAGCGTGACGTGTTATGAGAACATATTTGAATTTAAATAGATTTTTATTGAACTAAATCGTTAGCAAATGCTTTTAACTTAACCAGAAAGTACTCGTACATTAATGGCCGTATATTTTCATATTTTCCGGTAGCCTCAGCAGCCGTCTGCCACGACGATATAACATATTTAGTCTTCTTAACCAGTAAATTGTAGATTACGCTTTGGGAGATAAATTACTAATGACTTCTTCTTCTATATTTAAGAGATGGGCTCTTGTTGGTGTAGCTTCCTCCACTGTAATCTGTTCCCTGCTATTTCCTGTAACTCTTTACGACACGATGTCTACTTTTGGTTTCACTTGGTCATGGTCAATATAGCTTATCCTTAGGTTTCCTTGTATGATATCGTAAGTTCGTCTTTTCCCTCCTATTTTTTATCGCCTCATTTAAGGTTATCTACTCCTTGACTCTTCTCAGTACGTCCTCATTCGTCACCGTCTCGGTCCATCCAATTTTCTCCATCCTCCTCTAACACCACATTTCAAATGCCTCCAGTCCTTATCCCTTTGCGTCATTGTCCATGTCTCACAACCATACACCGCTAACTCCAAACGTATTTTTTTTATCTTATCTGAGTTTATTTATCTTTTTTTTGGTATTTTTGATCTGAATACATATGTTTTTTTTTAAATGCTTGCTTGCTTTTAATATGGCCTCATGTAAAATTGATATTTAATTTCTAAGTAATCAATGGAAAATGGATTTAAAACAATAATATAGAACTGTTTAATTAAAACATTTACAATCTGTGTCAATCTGTAGTCATAAGTAATTATTATCACTAATATATTAAGCCCCATGGCATATCGTAAGACACCCATCCTATCTTCGGTCCTTATAACTTCTACTATTGTCACGAAGTTATTAAATATCGTTTCAATCAACTTTTACGAGTTATATCCCATAAAAATATTTAACTATTTGTTTGCACATAATATTAACGGCGTGTACGATTATTCGCACGTAAAACACGAATCTCGTCTTTAAGTTATAAGTAATAAGAGCTAATTAAATTGCTACGTTACTTCGCGACCCTATGCGGCATTGTGGCTGTTAAATTAATTAGTATAAATATTTGATATGTAATATATAGTGATATGTAACATTTTGCAAGAGGGTGATATTAGTTTAATTTAAATTCCCACCTCTGATGTATTAAGAGATTTGTTCAGGGTTAGCAAGTGATTCCCCTGGTGTTGTAAGCGTCATTAGGCTACGGTAACTGCTTACCATCAGGCGGGTGTTATGCGGGTGTTATGCGTTTGTCACCTTAGTGGTATAAAAAATAGTATGGGTTTGGTTATGAAGGAATAGTTGGTCCTCTTGCATCACTTGGGAGTGAAGTATCTTCTTCTTCTTGATGTGGCTCTCCACTACTGGAGGTTCGCCATCAGCTCAGCGAATCTAGAGCTGTCTTGCGCCAAGCGGAAAAGTTGTTCAACGCTGGCAATCTTCGTCCACTCCCGGATGTTCCGCAACCACGACTTTTTTCTTCTGTCAACGCGTCGCTTTCCCATTACTTTCCCCATCATTATGAGCTGGAGTAGCTGGTATCTCTCATATCTTAATACGTGACCGAGATACCCAACCATTCTGCGTTTGATGGTTCGCAGCAGTTCCCGGGACTTCCTGACGCGCTGAGTGAAGCATAGGTACTTATATTTAGCTTACGTTCCTGCTATAGGAATATGTATGGATTGGTATGCCATAATCTGAGGATGCTTAGGTACCAGTCATTTTGTGATCTTCTGTAAACTTTGGCTTTAATCCACAAAAAGATAACCTGTCACGAAACACCACTTTACTTACGACTCTGTTTCCCAGACATGTGTGCTTACCACCTTCGGCCACATCATCACATACCATGATGATTGTGGTCAACCATATCAGATTATTAATATTACATATTTTCAAATGTCATTAAATACTTTATTTTATCCAAAAGGCAAAAGTCGTTATTTAGCAAAAATGCTAAAACTAAGAAGGTGATGAGGATTTCATCACGAATAACAATAATAGACAAAGACTAATAGTTATAGAAACACCTTGTTCAACAATAAAATTATCTTCAAGACAATTCATTAATAATTTTTCAGTTCTCCATAACAATAAAACTATTATAAATTATCTATTGTTTGTGAAAGGGCAATAAGACAATAAAGCTTATCTGATGAAGAAGCATCGTCTTTGGATGGTACTCGTTGAACTGTAATGAGCATCATTTGCCTGTCATATTTACAGGGACGGAGTTTATGTGGGTCTTTAGTTTATTCGGTCCGCGGACCGAAACTCCCCCTGCTCTTTGCATTAGTCGTTTCGGTCCAGCCAGTGTCAGAATGACTAAAAAACGATCGAGTTTTTTATAGCTTTCTACTATTATTATTTACTGATATTAAAGAGATAAAATTTGTAAGTTTGGATGTAGGAGGCAATAATCGAAACTATTCATCCGATTTAAAAAAATCTTTTTGCGTTAGATTATTATTGAGAAAGGTTATGGGCTAAATTTATCCTGGGAACGTGAAACCGTGGGGAACAGCTAGTACTGAATATTTGTAACACAATCACGTTATAATTGCTGTAGAGATTTTGATAAAAGATGTCACGAGTCAACTAGATATTTCGCTAGTAATTAGAGATTGCCTTCACAGGTAAATAAGAATAACTACTTTTCTTTCTTAAGCATGGTTGGAAGAATTTTCCAAAGATGGACTAAATACTATGTACGTTTATCGTAATTTCTTGGTAAATCAATATACAAGTAATTTTCAAACACAATGAACCGTTATCAAAATCAAAGTTAATCACGAAAGCAATCCAAATCCCCCCCTGCACGTATCGACTTAAACCCAATCATTCAAACAAATCCCAAATCCAACTCCAATTCACAGCGACAAAGTTCCAACCCACCTATCGCCTCATCTAAGATGCAACCATATCGAAGTGTACTCAAGGTGGAACATACGACTTTACGCGTGGGAATGGATGTAATCTTGATTGCGATAAGAGAATAACTCACAGGCACCAGGAGTCATGAGGAGTGTCCTTTTGTCCGTCTGTCAATCAATGATGGATTGAAACTGAACTTTAAGTGAAGTACCTACGGCGCAATTACTTAAATTTGTTTTTTTTTTAAATTATATTTGACCACAATCGCCATGGTATGTGATTGAGTGGCCAAAGGTGATGATAAGTAACGAAAGCTTAGAAAAGAACTGTCAAGTGCAGTTGCCAAAATACACAGATAGAATAAGTTTTGAATTGAAATTTTAGAGGAGATGGTTGTTTTTTAATATTCTTACACAGAAATGTGCTATGAAATTGAAACTTAACATGGAATTATGATTTTTAGTAATTTATTAATGGAATTTGAAGGGAAACGTTAACAAGACTTGGTCCGGTATAATTTAAAATGTTACTTAAAATAAAAATCTCGTTTCGTTAAAAATGTCGCTTACGATAAGTCGACGGGAATGGCTCGATTTAATCGACCGTTTCACCAAAGGCTATGTTTAAAATGTATGACAATATCAAGGTAAAGTATAGAAACGGTCGCATTTATAATATTAATAGCTACCGCCCCGCGGTTCCACCCGCGTTCCCGAGGGATGTTATGTTTTCCCGGGATAAAAAGTTGCCTGTGTACAAATCCAGGGTGTTGGCTACCTCCATACCAAATTTCATCAAAATTGCATCTAGCCGTTTGAGCGTGAAGAAATAACAAACATAAAAACACACTTATAAACTTTAGCATTTATAATATTACAAGGATAGAAGGAAGCCACACTATTTCACTTTTATTTAAAGTACATCGGCTTACTGACGGACTATATGGATAGACTGTGAATGACAACAAAAGATAGGGGCGAGGGTGCACTTTCAATGACATATTTGCTTATCGCATGTATTTATATAGGTAGGTATTCTTTCTAGATATTGTATTCCTATAAGACTCCTTATTTAAGTATTTTAACGTGTTTTCTCCTGTATTTATTGTACATTTAATAGTATGTCCTTGGATTTTTTTTAAGTATAGTCTTGTGTTTGATCACAATCTCACAATGGTAAGTGATGATGTGGCCGAAAGTCTAGGAGGAACTGGCTCTCAAGTGCAGCTGCCAGAACACAGATAGGTAGTACTACAAAATACTCTACTACCGTGCTAAGGTTTCTTTACGATGTTCCGATTAAGTTTTCTTTTACTGAAAGCTCAATTGTAGGATTCGTGCTAGTGACATAACTTCGCTGCGGCGTTCAAAGTCACTACCACTGAGCTATCGTCGTCTTCTTCTAAGTATCTTCTGAAGTGACGTTTCCAGATCTAATAGATATCTATCATAAAGTGAATAATACTAAAGGATTGTATCGCAAACAAAGTCTATTTTTTGAGTTACATAACAAGGTATGTGACAAAATGACAAAAACTGACAATCGTGTTAGATACCATGTGCTAAATTTCATTGTCGCTGTATGTGCTTTTGTGCCAAACAACCCTATTATTAATGTGGATCCTGCAAATCGACAGATAAAAGCAAAGGCTTCGATGGACACGACAGACGCCACAGTACAAGCTATAAGTAATAGCGGTAAGAATAGTTGATATACTTAAAAACTTACAGTATAATAAAATACATCCTTACTATAATATTATAAATGCGAAAGTGAGTTTGTTTATTTGTTTGTTTGTTTGCTTGTTACCTTTTCACGCTTAAACCGCTGAACCGATCGCGATAAAATTTGGTATGCATATAGCCTATGGTATGGAGAAAAACATAGGCTACTTTTTATCACGGGAAAACATAAGATCCCTGGGAAACGCGGGTGAAACCGCGGGACGGAATCTAGTAATATTATAAATGCGAAAGTTTGTTAGTATGGATGGATGGATGGATGTTTGTTACTCTTTCACGCAAAAACTACTGAATGGATTTGGCAAAGAGATAGATTATAGTCTGGAATAGCACATAGGCTAGTTTTTATCCCGGGAAAACAAAAGATCCCACGGGAACACCGGTGAAACCGCGGGGTGAAACCTAGTACAATATAGTAGGTACTTATTAAAAATTAGCAAATACGGTAAATTTCAAGTTTTCACTTATATATATATATATATATAAATTGAGAAGAGGGATGTGAAACTTTATAATAATAGTAATTATTAATTCAAAGTCAAAGCCGTCAATGTTTAGTTAAGGCTCTAGAAGGGCACTTATGAACGTCGAAGTTAACTTCATTACCACCGATTCGGAAGTCGCCTTCAACTTTGAAGAACTGGCAAAAATTCGGCAAGTTTACATTTTTTATATATATTTTTGGACAGTCTGACAATGTTGGCTTTTTTTCCATTAAATGTTTAACAATTTCGAAAGCATAATAAGTATAAGTAATATAAATTTCTTCTAAGAATGATTAACGAATATCAACAATGATTGCCTTATCAAGTTAGTACTATCAAAGAATATGTCAATATTATTACTATAGTTATACAGGTTGTTGAATATTGATAACTACGAATCATCAAAATTACTATAGGTATATACCTATATACATGTAGGTACATATATTGCAAGAGATTATTTGGATAACAAAGAAATGTCAATTAGAAAGTCAATTTTGAATTTCATAATCTATCACAATTATTATCTGCAGAATACAATATCAATTATAGAACTGTATCAAACCAAACTTACATTCTTACCTCACCACTTCAAAAACCGTATCTCTAATAAAAACATTTAGGTAATCAAAAGCTGTTTCTGCTTTCCGCTTATCTTTCTTAACTTAAACAACGACCTCTCCAACAAAATAAAAATTGTCATGCATTTGCTTTTCGTGGTTATTAACAAAGTATGCTAAAATGTCTATCGGATTAACACATCTCGAAATATTTAATGTTTGACAGGTGACAATGACATAATTGTGGTGCAATAATACATATTAGATACCGTACTATGAAAAATAAACACGGTTTTTGTAAATATACTTCGGATGATGTCATCATTGATTGAAATTCTAGATTTCCTCACTGTATTCTTGTTTTCAGATAACAAAGCCCTCTCGAATTTAGAACGAAATAATTTGCAAATTTATAATATTTCATTCTACTATTTTTTAATTTAAAAGTTTTATAATGATGTCGATTATTCTTTTTATGCAAAGAATAATAATAAAAAACTTTATTCATATTACAGAAATCTAACAAAAATCAAACTACAAAAATAAATAGAATATTCTATACAGCCTAATCATTAAAATAGTTAAACGATTCTATTGCCTCCAACTTTATGTAACTTTCAATAACAACATTAATAATAAACATACTTTTTGACACAAATTGTCGTACACGCTTCTAAATAACCACACCAAATATTCTCTTATCAGGAGTCTTAGTATTGAAAAATCAACCTTATACAGTAGTGTTTGTAATTTTTGTATTATAATCGACGGTAATTTTAACTTTGTCAAGATATACTTCTGTAATTAGTGCGCTAACTCGGTTGCCACGAGTTTCATTGTCAAACGCTTTGTGACATCCGTCTTCAGCTTTTTCTGAATAGTATTTGTAGATTTTTCAGTCGTGTACATCTCATTTGTGATCATTCTCATCAACTACAAAGGACACAATATTTTCGGTGATAACATTACCTTTGAGTGGGGTTTTGTAATCTTTTGGCCTCAGTTCGTTTTGAAGTCACGATGTATTTTCATTGAAAATATTTTAGAGCATTTCTTTTGAGAATATAAAATCATATTTTTCTATGCTACAAATTTGTTTTGCTTATTTATTATCAACTTTAGTTATAATAGCAAAAGTATTAAAATAAATACTACAATTTCTAGTTTAACTCTATTTCTTTGATTAAAGTTTCCTCTGCTTTATGGCTTAGCTACTGCCATATTATTACTTCATCAAAATACAAACATTCACTAATATTTCCACTTGAGGTAGAATTTTATCAGGTAGTTACCACATAATATACTTAGCATACAATTTATTCAGAAAATATGCTTTTATATCCCCCAAGGGCACCTCAACTCACTGACCAGACGAAGGCTTTTAAGAAATTCGCATAATCCTTCTGAAATAGCTTTAGACGCGTATTCAAACAGCTATTAGACAATCAATCTTGTCCGTGACCCTTTTTGCATATGGATATTATGCCCGGAACAAACCACTGCATTTGTATTTGGAGCGGATCTGCAGTGACTATAGAATCGCAAATTGCAGCTTGCAGTAAGTACATTTTCAAGGAAAAGAAAAACTCTGATTGAATTAAGTAATAAAAGTAATATGTATAGAGAAGTTAAACATTACTGCGTTATGTCCCCTTTTCTAAATATAAAATGGCATTACATTTTATTGAGATAATAAAGTGCAATATCTTGTAAACAAAAAAAAATCTTATTTGATGATTGGCCGATCTCTGAGAGTAATGGCAGAGCAGTTCTGCTGTTTCGATTAAGATGCTATAGTGTACTACAAGCACATTAGGGATAAACCGGCAAGTCACGCGTCCAGTCTCCAGGGATACTACGGAACCATTTAATGCATAGTTGGAGATTGTTAGGGTGTGTGAAACATCGATTAGGATCAGTTCGATATCGTGAGATAGGGTTGGGAAATTGTTTGGCGGATTTCACTATGAGTGACTTGCTTTAACAAAGCACTCTTGTAGGACTTGAAGTGTGCTTATTTACTCATTGGTTACTTGTACTTATGGGGATAAAGTAGTATAAGCCCCAGGGTAGTTTGATTCATTATATTCTGATAATGGTATATTAAAATGTGTCACAATTTGTTTCAATTGTTTTTGTATATGTAAGACCTTTTTTTTAAGCTATAGCTTAGTGGTAGTGGCGTCGAATGTCGAAGCTTTCGGTGAATGAAACCATAGCACGGTGGTAGGGTTCTTTGTAGTATCTGCCTGGCTGGCTACCACCCTCATGTTGAAAATCTGTCACCAAGCACCTACCGGTATGTTTCGGCAGTTGCATTTGAGAGCCAGGTCCTTCGGCCATATCATCAGTTACCATGATAAGGTTGTAGTCAAACACAGGCTTATACATAGAAAAAAAAACTTTTCTCTCTCTATTCAATAATTACTTAGTTTTATGACGTTCTTATTTATATGTTAACTCATGAAAAAGAATTTAGAAGACCATATCTCAATTGTTTTCGGCATGGTGGCAAGCTATAAAAGATATTGCGCATATACCCCACATAACAAAAGCAATCAAGCATTTAAACTAACACAGTGAGGTATCATTTACAAAACGGACGTGGCCACTTCAAAATCTTCAAAAAATCACATCTTTGTTACTGAAAATCATAGATCACTCAAATACCAACCTTATAACAAAGGCGTATGATATTAATCCAATTATAAAAGTAGACAATGAAAGAATGAATGGAAGACCGAACCACTCGAGAACCGGATAGTTCCGCTCAGCGTGTGCGCACGAATGATCATGAATGAACGAGTAATATACATGGTATATATTTTTAATAACATATGAATGATATCAGGTCAGGAACGATAGTTCTATAAAATAACAATGATACAAAGATGTGCTTGAATTTGAAAGAATTTGGAGTAGGCATGTGTAGCTTTTGTCGAGTTACGTTAGAAATATTCGCGCGTTCCCTGGATAAAAAGTAGCCTATAACGGTCCTAAAGAATTGAGCTATCAAATGCAAAAATATTAGGCAAAAGAAATAAATCTTACACAATTAATCACTGATATGGAGACCAACTTTATATGAATCAAGAATGAGCTATAACGTCCCAAGACTGGAAAATGGTGCGCTATTATAGTGTTAACTTTAATATTACAAACAAATACAATCTCATTAGTATTCTGAAATGTATAATAAAGTTTCTCAGTAAAAAAAATACATTTTAACAGCTCCGTTTTATTGATTATGATGATGGTATACCTAGTAAACGTTTACGTTAAAATAAACGTTTGTGATTTACTAAACAAAATTTGCGTTTCAACCTACACATTAATCGATTCGTAAGCCAGCTCGTTATAGTTAGTGGTCCTCAACCACTGTGCTCTTGAGGACAAGTCACTCGTGCTCAATTTGCGGTGTATACCCACCCCGGATCGTTAGCGTGATAGTATTGCGTATTGACGATCAATTGTCCCTAATGAGTTTATGGTTATATACAAATATTCATAATATAATACTAGGACTGGAATAGAACGTCGAAAATCTAAAATTAAAATGAATAATGGAAATAAGAGGAGATGCTTTATTAAGTCTGGATAATAATGAAGTTAATAATGATAAAGATTTTGATTACAAAGATGTGGACAAACATACAAATAACACTAAATATCCTGATAGTAAAACCAGTTGATGAATTAGCACAATTCCGGGCATTATTCCCTCAGCTTAAATCGACCGCTCTCTCCAGACCGTGCCAAACACAATTTAGCAAATAAACACAGATTTACATATTGAAAGTGACAACCGGAGGGTCCCGTACAAAGATAATAGTTATGCAAATTAATTCAAACCAACAAATAGAGGGTGCACAATGAATGTGTGAAAATAGCAATAAAAATTATTGTGCGAAATGAAATTTGTGTGACAGATATACCAGCCATTAAAAATAAATTCAATTGTAATATAAAATGTGTTAAATAATCATATTAGCTTTGATCATTAATAAAAAATGTAAGCGACAGTTGCCACTCAGACAATTTATTAGGAATACATATGGATAATAATTTGTAGACGAAAATATAGGACTTACATTGAAATATCATTCTCGTTCCCCCAAAGTAGGTAGGTACCTGAAAAAACACAAAGGTACTTAGAGCGTGAACCAGGTTATAATTAATATAATATAGCACAAAACATTAAAGGTCGAAAGTACAAAATGAATTTCAAACAATGTACGATCAAACAATATAATAAACGTAAAATGAAACTCATTGTAAGCGATACTCGGCACTCATAAAAGTAGAGTACAATAATCATAAAAAAACACTAATTATATTTCTACAGTGCGACCGCAGATTCAATAACACAACCACTCGAAACACATTAACTTTCAAAACGTTTGAAAAGAAAAACAAAATTAATGATCGCCACTAATTCGCAATAAAAATGCCACATGCGAGAGCAAATATGAGATTGGGGGGGGACAATTATAACGAATTAATAACGCACACTACCCTTAAAACTCGAGTAGACATTTGCATTCAATGGTATTCGCGTTTTTGTTGGTTATTCACCACCAAATTTAATCAAAACCCATCTTTATTACCAACGCATTTCAATATAAAATCTTACCATCTCCCTAATTCTGCTTGCACCGTTTTAAAATCCGACTAATCCTGAAGGGTCATCTACTTCAGACAAAAGAATTCCAACTTTATTGCCGTTGAATTAAAATACTCTTTCCATTATAGATGATACCGTACGAAATCACTTGAATATTAAAAGTCTTGGTAATTATTCAGGAATCCATCCATCATTAATCACACCCGAGGGTGGGATGCAGGGAAACGCTGTAAAAATTATTGTTGGAGAGATAAATTATACAAGACACGGTGGTTGACGTGTATTCGCACATCTCCGCGGACACGTGGTGGTTTTTTATGTAACACATTTTAACAAAACAGACGTAAGCACGCGTATTGTTGCTAAGATTTATTGCCAACATTATAGCGATAATTGTGGATATTTATTTGGAGTACTTTGAACAATGGTGTCCTGTACATGATAGCTTTGAAGTTAGCTTTTAAATGTAATGATATTTATATTATTAAATACGTTATAAAGATACGACGTTCCTTTAAAACATGGACATCATGAACTTCACTTACTGATAATCTAAATACGATAAATTTTTAGACACGATTACTAACTATTTTTGTTCGATTTTGACAACAATTAATGTAGAAATTGGTTTCATTTAAAATAATATAATTAGCTTTAGAAATGAATGAGTTTATTTCAACTAAAGTGTTAGGCCATTACTTTTTATTATACAATTAATTAACTATTCCAGACTAGGTCATGTTATCACTTAAAAATAGATTTCAATAGTATTTCAGTTCATTGACGTTAAATTGTTTTATGTTCAGAACAATAAATTATTTTATATGCTTAATTCATTATTATTTTAAAGTACTTCATAGCTTACACAACGTTTAACAGTCGTGATTACATTACAATATCGATTGATCAAACAAAACAAATATAAAGCACTGAATATTAATGCAAGAATTTAACAATTGAAAATGTAGAGCTAAACCTTCGAACGGTCAATCACACCCAACTTTATTAAGCAACGCATGTAGTGCGAAACATTATAGTCCAGAGAATAACAAACCTTTCATCCCAAAACACTGCAACAATGGGATAAATAACCATTGAAACACCACATAACCATTACCCAGCGTGTAACTGTCAGCCGAAACTTTAACAATTAATACAAAGTCCAATAATAGAAACTAAAGTACAATAGTCGACACTACAAATTAATATATTCATACTGAGGTCAGCACCCGAAAAAATAGATCCCGCAAACCAAGTTGAACTCAATACCTTTACTGACAACGCTGAATTTTGAATGGTAGACAGAGATGTATTAGTGGATGAAGTTGACAGAGTAATGTATTTTAATACAAAGGTTGTAGATACAGTTTTGATTGACGATGTTTCTGCGAAGGGAAGTGTTCGTGATGTTTTTTATTTTAATAATTATGATGTGTACAATGATATGAATGCAATTTATTGGTACGAACACCCGGAGATAATGTGATTCGAGACAGTCTAATAGATGGCGATTACAAAAGAGTACTTAATGTTGAGCCGAAAGGATTACCTATTGGCTATTGTATATTACTGGCAAATGTTAGTTAGAATAATGGGTTTTAATTAAATTTCCATTAAGATGATTTCTCTATTGATTTTTATTTAGCCTACATCATTTGAGTTACCTGTACAAGTTTTTAGAATGAGTAGTATGAAATGTGTGTTGATAGGTCAGTTTTTTTTTAAATTTATCTAAGTTTTTCTTTGATAGCTTTGCTGTAGTACATCCTGCCTAAGGAAAACAGTTTAAAGAAGGTAGCAGTAGAAAGAGAAAGGCACAGGATCAAATTATGAAGCCTATGTTTAAAAGGGAACAACATTATACTAATATCACAGTATATGTAGCTAATACTGCAAAGAATATTATCCCAAATACAAGTTTTTTGACTATTGGCCCATTTAATAATAATAATACAAAGTAGCCGGCTTATCTTTTCTCGTGCGACATATTCAAACAGGCTCCCTTTGACATCGAAGAAGAAAAAGAAAAATCGAAGATATTAATTCAAATCACAAGACGTCTCGAAATAAGGGTTTAACAGCAAAAAAATACACAATACAATGTATGCCTTATTTGTATGTGCTTATTGAAAGGCTGTTTTATATTTCTTTTTTTTTTCTACTCGATTTTAGGCACACGTTCGTTCGTAAGGGGAAAATAATCCCTCACACGATTTCAATGTGGAAAATAAATGTGTGACGTATTTCATTTCTTCAGATTAGTATTCAAGTTTGGTTTTAGAATATTTATTTTGTGTTTGAAATGCTTAAAATTTAAAATAAAGTATGAAATAAGCAAATTTACATTATTGTTGTCTACCCTTACGATTACAATTATTTTTCTTTCGAAAATCTTATATCATTTTTAAACAAAGGTCACAATTGGAACACGAGGACATCTTTTGAAATTTATTATACATATTTATTTAACAAGATCAAAGCCAAAAAGAAAAAGATTTGTTAAGTATAACTGATTTCATAGAGTAGGTAGGTTAGGTAAGTAACTTTTACAATAACCTATACAATTGTCATTAATATTACAAATGAATATATAGCCTTCAATCTCATTCAAGTAGTAATCAAAGATTTATAGAATTAGTCTCATTGTTAGTTTTACTCAGAATTTAAAATCATAATTTTATACACAAAATATAATTTCATAACACAATCATTGAACAAACTACGTACATAGAAATCCAAGGCTTAGTAACAAAGCATTAATAAAGGTACACACACAAGGCAATGCAACACCTTTTCATTATACAAAAAAGCTACTCCTTCTTACTTGCCTAACTAACTATTTAACCAATACTTTGCCTTTAATTAATCTTGACAACACCATTGTGCATTAAAGAAATATCATTTATCATTTTCAAACATCGAACTATCGAAGCAAGAAATTTCGAATCACGATCTACAGAATAACGATGGGAAAATACTATTATTGCAGTTATTTCATTTGACTGGCAACACTGAACAGAAACAAACCATTATCAGTGCCTTTGTTTTGACTGAGTTTTGTTCAAATATCATTATTGGCAACTGAAAATTCTTTTTTATTGGCTTTTGGTATTGTGGGCTCGAATGATGAATGGTTGTTGTATTTTTATGTGTGTATATTGAATGTATAAAGTATATTGTATACTATTGATGTTTGAATATTAAAATTATATCTTTGTACTTAATTAATGGTATTCAAAACTGTTTTGCTACCAAATTACCAAACATTCGGCATCGAGAACAGGAACTTATCGCAATTTATAAATTACTTAGTAAATACTTACAAACAAAACTGAATAGAAAAGCCAAAACGAAGCTTGTTAATTTAATCATTTCAATAAATTTTGTAAAAAAAAAAACATAAAATGTTTAATCGAATAGAAAATATAGGTAGTTCTGAAAAGTCAAGTATACTTCAATATACATATTGTCAATAATAGCTGTGGCTGGATTTCAATTATTTGCCAATCCGTTACCTGTACGAGCTACTATGGCACTGACTCGATTGCCTCCCGTCTGGCCGTAGGACGGAATCGAACTCGAGTCCACTCAATGAAATACATCTAAATAAATAACACGGACTTCGCATTGTAATGCCGCCTCCATACAAAATATATTTTCTGTACAATACAAGCGCTCGGAATGGGAAAAATGGGGCACACTCGAATGGTAGAAAATATTCCAATGGGCTGGCAACACTCAGGTGTACTTCGAAAGCGATTCGAATTTTTAAAATTTGAATACATTTTTACGAGTCAATTATAATGGTATACCTACACAATTTGTATTTTCTGTAAATAACATGTGAGGATGAGAATAAAATAAATTAAATAGTCTAAAATATATCTAAGAGTTGCTGAGGAGCTATCAACTAAGATTAAATTTCTCATGAAATGATAAATTAATTTACTTTCAAACAGATAAATCCACTTTATAAATTGAACAAAGAAAGCACCAAAATCCTTTAAAGATCGTAACTCCAAACAATGACCTACCGAACTAATGATTAATTCAAAAGTCGTTGGATTCCTTTAGATACGTGGCCACTAAACGCACGACTTGTTACAATGATAATTTGATACAATTATTACAATCAATCTTTAAAAATATAGATATAAATGTGCCCCATATAGAGCTAATAAATAAGGTCACAATAAAATAAACTGTAATAATGATTAAGAAAATAAGCATAATACCTATTTATCTGTAAGAATTGTGAAACAAATAGACAGACTCACATTCGCTTTTTTATTGTTAATGATAACGTGCAGCTACATTTTGTTTTTTTTATTCCACTTCCAGGCACGTCTACATTTACCCACGTTCCCGAGAGATCTAATGTATTTCCAAAATCAAAAACACCTTGTCTTATTCCAGGTCCTAAAGTAACTAACTATGTATACCTATATCAAATTTAATGAAAATCTATTCCGCTGTTACGGAGGTGTAATAACAAACAAACACAAACTTTTTTTTTTAGTAAAAAATATAATATATCAACTAGCTTGCGCGGTTTTTCTTGCGTCCCCTTGTTTTTCCGGGATAAAAAATATCTTATATGCTACCCCAAGGTGTGATCTATCTTCCAAGTTTCATCCAAATCCGTGCAGCCGTTACCGAGCTGAGTGGTGACAAACATACACACACATTTATAATTCGCGCATCAAAACGCTACTCTCCAAGCCACATCTAAAAAGCTATGAAATAAAACAATCGAAATGAAAAACGCCCTCCGTACAGAATAAGGGGCTCGTAATTATTAAATTGAAAACCGTGTTTTCTGTTAACAATCAAGGGTAGGGTTGACAGAATAGGCCTCCAGCCAACTTTTCGACTCGAAACTAATCTGGACGGAGGGTCTGTATTCCTATTTGTCTACCTATAAGGTAAATGTAGTGTACCTATTCTATTAATGCTAAACTGGTAGCTTCCAATTTTGGATTTCGAAATGTAGTGAAACCATAAGGCAAAAAAATAACTTTTGGGCTTGTCACATATGTGATATGTGGACAGTCTTCTTGGTGAATTCCCACGTTGCTAATTTTAATGATAATTAATAAATCAATATGATAAGAATGGGGGAGGATTACGTTCAGCAGTGGATATCCTTGGGTAGAATATGATGATAAGATAATTAAAATACAAATTGTTCACCCAAACATTTTATGTGGAGTCTATCAATAATTAAATTATTTTTCATCAAAGAAAGAAAGCTCCTGCACTGAAACGCACCATTCAGTTCTTATGTTAAAAATATTTTAGGCAAGTAGTTTATGTTAATAAATTGTCCAATAAAAAGGATTTTTCTCATAAATATTAAATATATCGGGATTATTAAATAATAAATACATAAATTATTTGCCACTAAAGCTGTGCCAAAAGCAACTAGTAAAAATAATCGTTAAAATACGATTTGATCGACATCAACGCAATAATTTCATTAAAGGCTTAACTCTAGCAGCGACATCTAGTTGTGAGAAAGGTAAACGATATATATTTTTTTTGTATGTTTAGGAATGGTTTACAAAAATGATTATTTAATGGATTTGATTTGAAGTTTATAATCAATCAAGATCATTTACGTTAGCAAAATTCATCAGGATCAGTAGCTCCTGTTATTAGCTCCTACATGCAAACTCACAAACAAACTTTACCTCTAAAAAAAAATTATTTCCAATTTTTATGTTGGAAAGCTAGTTTTTTCTGAATATCAATATTTTCAAATACAAACTTACCACATTATTGAACATAGTACTTATTATTTTTTTTTAAATAATCGTCTACAAAAACCATAACTTCATCCGTTCTTTGGTTACGGGAAATATACTTACCTAGAAGAGGTATATAGGTACCAAGAAGTTTTTTCGTTTCTTCTCATCATTTAGATAATAATAATTACAGTTTCACTATATTATATTATTGCCTAGTAACTTTTGATTTTATTTGATAGTTTCCCGTCGGCAAAACTATTTGTGATTCTTAATTCATATTTTCTATACTAAATCATTTCTTACTGTTCATATTTTTTCAAAATATAGCTAGGTACCTACTCGCTACTTTTACGTAACTATAATACGACACCTAATTAAAAAGTAATTCTAACTTGACAATATTATAACCATCATAAAACTCAAAACATAACTAATAATTGCATAAGAGCAAAGTTCAAAGACACTTAGAAAAGTATCAAAAGATAATCAAGTTCGAGTCCATAAAATAAATCACCAATGACGTAATAAATATTTTATCGAACAATGAATAAATTAATGTAATATAACAAACAGGTAAACATTTAAAATAGCAGAGGTTTATGAACCTGGTGTGGCTCAAAGAAATCATAATTTAGTCAGCCGTGTCAATACTGAAGCCTCAAAAACATTTTATAAAACAAAACTTTTCTTTTTGAAAGCGCTTACAAAAATAATGTTAACCTTTAATGTTGACGGGCCAGTTGGCGTGGTTGGTAAGATACCCTATCTATCACGCCGCAGGTCGTGGGTTCGATTCCCACTCAGGACAAACATTTGTGTGCATGAACATGTCTGTTTGTCCAATGTCTGGGTGTTATTATCTATATATGTATCAAAAGAAAAGTAGTATATGTAGTATATCAGTTATCTGGCTTCCATAGTACAAGCTCTGCTTAGTTTGGGGTCAGATGGCCGTGTGTGAGGAATAATGTCCCAGAATATTTATTTATTAATTTATTTATAAGGGTTTTGGACAAAACAACGCTGGAAGGGTAAATGGTAATAAAAACGAGAACATTTAAAATAAAAACAATTTATTTTATTTGTGTATGGCATTAACAAATTTCATCTTTCAAATACTATTATAATACATCGTTGGTACTGACATCGATTTTTAATTAAACACTATTATATACATTTTAGATGCGCTACTTACTTAATGTAGACAACTAATTTAGTTACACATAAGAACTACACTGAGAATGAATAAATAAATTACACAATTAAAACGTAAAGCGAGAGAACCCAAAGATTCAAGGTACAATGAAACAATTAAACTCAACAATTAAATTGACACAAGATACAATATTAAAACGAACATACAGAACTCACAGCAAAATTCTTAACTATTTAGCTAAAGTAGAGACAACTATAGAAAATAATCTCTTTTTGGTACCAATCTCACTTCACAAAACTAACAATCCGTTGCTACGTTACCTTATAATATTTAAGACTCATCGAAAACAAAAAATCACAGTTTGAACTCAATCAATCACCCAAGACAATGAGTCTATATGATCCCCACCTCTTCCCTCAACATATTTACAAACCACCTGATATGAATCGCACTCGATTTACATTCTCAATTATAACTCTAGAAAATCAATAAATAAAGTCGTTAAGATTTCTTTTCACAGTCTGTAACACTTAAACTGGGGCTTTGTCTTCTTTAGAATGCCGAACCTCAAAAGATTGGTATCCTTCAAGGAAGGCATGTTGGTCTTCAATATATAACAGATACTGGCCGCCTCAGCTGGTCGTCATGAGGGCTGTGCTGTGTCGGTGTGATGGGGGACACTGGTGATGAAGGTGCCATTCCATACTGGTGGAACAATGGAGAAGAGAATGGCTTAGGCGGCGCCGTCGGTGTAGTATATAATGATGAGTAGAAGGATGATACAACGGCTGCGGCGGATGATGACACCGTCGGCAACTTCTCTGACGACGGAGCCATTAATTTGGAGAATTGTAGGTGATCCAACTGATGTGGGAAGTACGGCGGCACTGCTGGGTAGGACAATGCGTCTAGATGACCTACTGATGGAGCCGGTCCAGCGAAGTAAGGTAGCGGAAAGCTCGGGAAAGCCCCAGCGCCGGGAGCTCCACCCTGTGTAGGCGGCTTGGGCTTCCTGCGCGGCCTGTACTTGTAATCCGGATGCTCCTTCATGTGTAGAGCTCTCAGCCTCTTCGCTTCGTCGATGAACGGGCGTTTTTGCATCTCTGATAACAACTTCCACTCTGCACCAAGCCTCTTTGAAATCTCAGAGTTGTGCATCTTCGGATTATCCTTTGCAATCTGGCGCCTCTGCAGTCTTGACCAGACCATGAAAGCGTTCATCGGCCTTTTGATATGGCCCTCAGATTGAGGAGAAGAAGCCGGTAAAGGCTGCGGTGCACTCGGATACTCCGGCAGCATACCGGGATGCATGGAGAACGCGTACGGATGATGACTCAGTGTCGACATGATAATTGAACTTTTATTACAAAGTCGTAACTGTTAGAGCATTAGCTCTATGGTGTTCTATGGCACAATGCGGTGAATGAGCACAAGACGAGGAAACGATTGTGTCGCGTCGAAGTCGAGCGATAGACTGACGAGCTTGTGCGGCGCTCGTGTGGGCATCGGAGAGCGGGAGGCGCGGTTTTTGGGCGTTATACTTACCGCCAATGGGTGGTGCGTGTGTAAAGCCTGCGCCCCTCCTGGAGTTATGTCTCTGTCTCGTTCTCTCTCACAATAGTTGTTGTGCGTCTTGCTCACTCGTAACAATAGAACCCCGTGCCGTGGCGCGGTAGGTACAATAGTACAGCTGTTTAGAGCCATGTCGCGGACTCAATGCGGCTCAATGTATGATGTAACTGATTTAATAGAATAATTTTCTACTATAAAAAAATACCTCAATTTACTGACCTTTATGCTAGAGCACATTTAAATCTTGTGGGAATATTGATACCGCTACTTTATACTATGATTTCCTTGTTCTCAAAGGGCCAAAGTTCAGCTTCTTCCAGTTCCGATGTTTCCATATACGTAGGTGTAAAAATTAATATAAATATAATATTTAGTATATACAGCTACATAATTTTGATCATGCGTTAAATCCATGTGGGAGTGTTTGTTACAGTTATTCTATAAAGACTATTTATAAGTGATTTATTTGATTATTATTACACCAGCTGTCACAAATATTATTTTTTTTATTTTTTCTATTAAATTCAAAATGTACTTACGATAAATATTTTCATAATAAACTATTTAAGCATCATTTAAAATCCTAATCCTAACTTATATTATAAATGCGAACCGATCGCAATGAAATTTGGTACGCAGATAGCCTATGGTACGGAAAAGAACATAGGCTACTTTTTATTCCGGCAAAACATAAGATCCCTGGGGAATGCGGGTGAAACCGCGGGGCAGAATCTAGTATCATAATATTTATGATGATTTCTCAAAATTCGGCTATTCGCCTCAAATATTTTAGTATATATTGCTATGCAGAAGAACTGTAAACATGTTTGTATTTATCAAAAGCTCTGCTTAGTTTAGGGTCAAATGATAGAGTGAAGAATTTCCCAGCAAATTATTATTATTTGATCTAAGTGTAAAATTTAGATTATTTTTTGCAATACATGCTAAAAAAAATACGTTCTTTTTTCAAATCGTTCTTACAGCCAGCATTAACTACTGCACGTTATCTTTGGAGCATTTGAAATTAGAAGCTGCAAAACTTATGCAAGTCTATTTTTTTTTATGTATCTATTGGAATACCCGCCGTGTTATGGGTTATTCAGCCGTGGTATTATGTAATTATAATTCACTAACTTCTGGTTCCTTTAACAACCGTGCATAAAAGTAAACTGTTTAAAAAAAATGTACCCGTATTGTTTAAATACAAAACAGTTTTGTGGTGATTATGAACATAGTTATTTCTAACGGGGTTCACCATAAAACTATTGAGAAATCATAAAATGTCATTATGAGCTACTTTGTCACAAAAGAACATAAGACCTCTTTCTTGTGATTTAAAAATGAACTGTAACTGTAGGGGCTAAAGGTGATTTTTGAGATAACATTACAATGGCTTGTTTTCGCAAAGGGGACAGTTCCTTTCGTATTTTTCTTTAAAATTCCTCGAGTATATTCTTAGAAGTTATTCTTCAAACTATAATAAAATAATTACACCGTCTCTCTGTCAGTTAACTGCGATATTTCTCGTTAATATTTTATAGCTAAATTTAATTTTGTTTGCGCGCGCTTTATGTCCGCCATTGTGTATTTTATAGACCATCAAAGTTCACAATAACTTAACATTTATTAGAAAGTAATCGTAAAATCAAATGTTTTATTGCATCTTTTTGTATTTTGTAAAGAGTTTTGATGTTTCCTAAGTATTTCTAATGTTTCAGAAATATTTTGGTTTTATAAAATACAATATGATGTGACACGTTACGCCATCTATCGAAATGTTGAGGAAATTAATGTTCGGTGATATAAAACCTTGAATTATTTTTTTTGTTTATTTATTAGTCCGCGTAAGGGTGGAAGATGGTCCTCTGGACCCACCACCTTCTAGTCCGCTCCAAAAAAAAAAAAGTTTATTTATTCGAGGACCACTAGATTTGCTTCTAACATTTTCCCAAACATAGGTAACCTTTTACAATAACATTAGTATACTATCCTAATCCTATCCTAACTTTTAATAAGTAAATTATTATAAATGCGAAAATGAGTTTTTTTGTTTGTTACCTTTTCACGCTTAAACCGCTGAACCGATCGCGATGAAATTTGATATGCAGGTAGCCTATGGTATGGAGAAGGACATATGCTACTTTTTATCCCGGGAAAACATAAGATCCCTGGGGAACGCGGGTGAAACCGCGGGGCGGAAGCTAGTTAACTAATATAATTACACTATTATAGCGATGTCATGATGGTAGTCGATTATTTAAAGCCTGCATCAGGTACTTGATTTACAATTACAATTTTTACGGTACAATTTTTTGTTCAGTTAAATCTTATTATAATTAATCCAACAAGATTATTTACTAATACGAAAATTAAATCAGCTTATTTTAGTAAAGTCAAAACGATAATATATAGGGAATATCGTATGAAAAAAGACCTCTTTTTTTATTTCTAGGGTTCCGTACCTCTAAAGGAAAAAAGGAACCCTTATAAGATCACTTCGTTGTCCGTATGTCTGTCTGTCTGTCTGCCAAGACCTTTTTCTCAGGAACAGGTGGCGATACCAAGTTGAAATTAATATCAAATACTCAAGTCTGCAATCTCCTGGAGCTGTGAAAACATCAAACTTCTAAGTAAACGCAATGAAAAGATACGGCCGTTTATGCCGCATTATTGAGACTAGCAACTACTCGCAAGGGAATCAAAACCTATAGGGTACTTTCCCGTTGACCTAGAATCATAAAATTTGGAAAGAAGCAATGTCTTATAGCACAAGTAATGGAATAAATCCGAAAACCGTAAATTTGTTGTTAATCTTTGTTTTGCGATTATGAACTTATTTGCAGTTGATAAACTGACCGCGACCTATGTCGACTTATGGGGACAACAGTTTGCCAACGGCAAAGTTGAGTTTGTCTCTCAATCTAGTTTATCTTTTCGTTACTATTCCCGTGATGGACGAACTATTTACATACCTAGAAGGTTGTACGGGACCCTCGGTGCGCGAGTTCGACTCGCACTTGACCGACTTTTAAACGGTTTTTTTTGTTATGATGCCATCAATAAATCTAGTAAGTAGGTATCGGTCAGATGGTATTTTTAGTACATAATTATGATGTTTCCGTGTATTTAGGGATGTTTTAGTCACTTTTTAGTTTGATAATTTATCTTGAATACCAGCTTTGCGCCCTATTGTTACCTTGAATTTTGCCCTCTAGGGCTGCGTTTAGACGTACACAAATTCACCGCGCGGTCACGGCCACTATAATGTTGTTGTCTAGTAAATAGAGTTCATAGAGTCCGTGGCACGTTTAAACGCAGCATTACGAGTTGAATTGGAAAATCTCTCTTTGATGCACTCCTACGGTACTCAAAGAATATTTCCTAAATTCTAGGTAGATTGTAAATTGTGCGTTGTCATCTGTATTTATGATATTGATCAGTTGAACTGAATAAGCTACGAGGAGGATGACATAAAAAGCAAGTTGGTATCGCAATTTAAAACATAATCGAAACTTTTTTGTTTCAACAAAAGATAATATTGTAATTTTTTTTATATAGGGTGATTTTTTTTATCACTGGCAATACTTGCAGGGGTGGAAGTCCTCATCAATGTGAACAACTTTTACTATGGGTCTAACTCTGATATTGCGTAAAATAAAACATTTTGGTCGAGTAGGTATTGAACTTTTGTATGGAACAGCTGATAATTTTTTCATGATTTCACAGTTAGTCCCATAATAAAAGTTGTTCATTTTGATAAGTACTTCCACCCCTGCGAGTATTGCCAGTGACTAAAAAATCACCCAGTATAACCTAACAAAAGGAAGTCGTATTTAAGGTAGGACTTTGATACCCGCCGACGAGGCGTTATCTTTTTTCACGCTTTAAAACTATAACTGCTTATTGTTAAGTAATTTAAACCATAAAGTAATTTGCTATAGAATAATAAATAGTTATATTTAAGTCATAAAGTTGCCTTCTTAACCGAATTCAAAATCGCGTGCCGGTATTCCGTTATGGCATAGATATAAATTATTACACAAAAAAAGTTCAATGATAAATTTATATTTTATTTCATCAACAGTATACAAATTATTATAAAACATTAAATAAACCCTTTAAAAATATACTAAACTGTTAGAAAACTTTATAGATAATGGAATTTTGTATATGGAACGCGTGTCACAATACAGCCAGAAGGTTTATAACCTTCAAACATTGTCTATTAATTTCTATGCGGCCATCTTGCACACTAACCGAAATATTTATACATCACGAAAAATATCATTCATCACAAACATAAATACAAATAAAAATATACCACACTAATTAAAATACAGTATATTAAAAGTACAAAGTATATTTGACATAAAAAAGAAACGTCGCACCTAATTACTTATTCCTCGACACCGCAACAATGGAAGCAGGCGCCTGCAGTCATATGACCTGAGTATCGCTACCTTGCTCCCACATAATATAATTAGAGCAGGACGGTATCCACTAGCTAGTTAGTCTCGGCAGAATGGCGTTCAGCTCCCAATGGTGACAATGCTAGGGCACAGCACAATATCAGCTGGCTTAATGCCTATTCGCGCCATCTTCCTATTTTAATTTACTCAAATTTCCCATGACATTTCACCCGACGTACCATTATGGTTTGAATTTTTATAAAAGGCCCGGTTTTACATTATTTTGTTTAAGTTTTATTAAAGTTTAGTTTGGAACGTTAAAAAAGAATATGCCATATATTATAATACAGTTAATTATTACTGTAAGGCGATGGTAACTCAGTGGTGTATAATAAAAGAGTGGCGTGGTAAATGTCTTCGGATCGAATCTTACAATAAATTACCGCCCGGCTGGATACAATTCTCAACAATTGAAAATCAACTGTCAAGGACTTACCGATGTCTTCCGATATGAAATTATTGGTAACACCAGCCTATCCAATGACTAGTTGTCCATATAAAGCAAGCTTATTCATCATTGATTTTGTAATAAACCTTATATTTTTAATGTTCTAAAACAACCAAGGTAAAAGTTTCATCAATACGAAAATATATACTCGTTTGGACTCTACATACAAAACACCTAGGGCACACAACTTAACAGCCAGCAAAGCGGGTACTACAAAATACCTATTCTACCACCGTACCATTATTTCCTCAAGGTTCGTTACGGCACTTAATATTCGACATCCCTACCACTGATTATAATCGCCTTTAAGTCTTTATATGCAAGTTTCATATAAATACGTTAAGCCGTTTCGATGTGACTGAAAGGCATTCATTAAGGCGATGATAGCTCAGGGGTAGTGACGTCGGACGCCGCGGCGAAGGTCGTGGGTTTGTATCCTACAATGAGCTTTCGGTGAAGGAAAACATCGTGAGGAAACCAGCACGGTGGTAGGGTACTTTGTAGTACCCGCCTGGCTGGCTACCACCCTCAAGTTGAAAGTCTGTCGCCAAACACCTATTGGTGTGTTCCGGCAGCTGCACTTGAGAGCCAGTTCCTTCTAGGCTTTGTATGTTTACTACCTTCGGCCACATCATCACTTACCATAGTGAGATTGTGGTCAAGCCTAAAAAAAACCACACAAACTTTTGCATTTATAATAAATTAGCAGGAATAGTTGGATTTACTCTTCAAATGGGCATTAGATATATTTGGCTAGAATCTGTCTTCCGAAAACTCCCAAGCCGTCGATTAGCCGTAAACTGCGGTGTCACCTGCCCTTCCTGCCACCTATATCCTCCTATATGAAAGAGGGAATGGGGTATCTATTATTTTTAAGCAAGAATGCACTCAGTTAATGGGCTCCCAATGATAATACCCCACTGTATAGGAGCCGGCTTGCGTAAGGCAATCTGTATAATGCGAATGTATTGTTTCAACGAAATTCTATTTTATAAAGGTTTTTATTTTTTTAATAAACTAATGAAATGTTATAGGATATATTGAGTTTGAAATCAGTATGTATCAAATAGTAATATAGATTGATATTAAAAGGTAAGCACCTTAATTTAATGATGTTTAGATTTGAATGAACATGAAGTAGTTATTTATGTGCGGAATAGTTTATATCATAGTCAAAGTCTAAGCCATTTATTCAGTTTAGGCTCTAGAATGGCACTTATGAAAGTCGAAGCATTATAGATTTTATTTTTCGGATATATCTTATTATTAAATATCCTGGTACTTTCTTCACTTTTCTTTCTAACCTAACCTAACCAGATAACTTTTATACTATACACACAGACTCAGAACAAACATACATATACACACAAATCTTTGTCTTAGGTGGAAATTGTACCTAGTTATGTCACTATGTACAATGTGTCTGTCTAGCTACCACACGCCATCCGGCCCAGGGCATTGAATATCTCATATTGAAGGAAATGTGAAAAAAAAATAAGCAAAACACTATAGGCGAAAATCACAAAATGACATATCATAGGCGCTTGAAATTGACGTAATAAATTAAAACGCAAGAAATATTCGTTAAAAATTCAAAATGTAGACCATCCTCCTTAATATGATTTGAGTTATCTGGCTGACTTTCTTATGACAACAAAACTAGTTTTTGACACGCTAAAATCAGCTTCAGGTACGTAATTGAAAGACGTACTAAATTTAGTTCATGTTTCCTGTATGTTTTATGGGACGGCAATAATTACGTGTAGGTATTTATACGCTCGTGCACAACATTTAAAAAAAATATAAATGTTATTTAGCCGATTATTTTGCTTTGTTCTAAAGTTAGTCCCTAATGGTCGGTACTTTTCTACAAAATCGAAAATAGCCCGCATTTCTAAAACAAAAGAAAGTAGACAAAAGAAAAATAAACCTTCAAAATTATCCACACTAAATACCGACAAACGAAAACAATCAAGTCGTTTAGAAAAACAAAATGTCTTCATAACCGCAATAAATATTTACTTTTGAAAATAACGGTTACGAAATAACATGTAATGACTATAAGGCAGAAAATCCCGTCTCTTTTGCAAACAGAATAATCAATGTCAATGTCTTAGGACAACTGTCAAAGCACCCGTTTATTTTTTTAAATCGGCAAAGGCAAAGGAAATTCCGTTCTATTCGACGAAATAGCAATATTGTTAAACAATATTGAAGCATTAACTTTCATAATGATCTTATTGTTATTTCTAGGACACATCTTTGTATTTTGGAGGTCATATCTTTGTCAAATTATTATGGGATAAAAAACAATACAATGATGTAGTTTTGGCTTTGGTTTTGAGTTGTTGATTTAATTTTGTAACCAAATCTCTAAAACAAACAATATACAAAACACTATTTTTAAAAGTTCATAAGGAGAAATACTGTTAGATCTATTGTACTTGTTTTTAAACAAAGTTTTTCCACGTTATTACATTATGGCATAAGGTTTTATACTCTGCAATGAAAAAGAAAGATAAATTAAAATCTTTTTGGGATGTAGAAAAAATACAAATAAACAACAAGAACTTGATACAAATTCCATATTATTTTCCTCATATAATCACAGAAAAATCTATGTTAAGCTTATATTTTTTCAATTATAAATAAATTATTATAAATGTATTGTTAGCTTAAAATCTAAACGAGGAAATGAATATGTCACAATCTTTAACCGAAACTACTTTATACAAAGTTCAACGCCATTTTTATACGAGAGAACTTTCTAATTAACCCAACATAACAATACGAAGTGTGCGACACATACAGACAAACAGACCGAGGGTGACAAGAAATGTTACTATAACTTCCTATTTATTAACATAACAAGCTAAAAGCTGTGCTAAACAAACGTTATACGCTTCAAAATCCAATATCAAAGATTAACGTAAGGGTTACCACATTCCATAATTCTACATTCGAAATTTAACTCTAAAATGTGAGAACAAAGTCGAAATGGGTATGTCTCGTGACTGTATCGAAGTCTCAAGTCTAGGGCTTACACAAACAAGTTCATTATACACTTAGACAATTAGTGTACGCCCGCGGCCAACTCACCATTGTCAGCCCTGAGCCCTTCCGGTTTTTCTTTCCCGGGTATAC
Source organism: Tetheella fluctuosa (assembly GCA_951216915.1). Taxonomy (NCBI): domain Eukaryota; kingdom Metazoa; phylum Arthropoda; class Insecta; order Lepidoptera; family Drepanidae; genus Tetheella; species Tetheella fluctuosa. The sequence continues at coordinate 14,850,987 of OX578214.1, forward strand.
CTACCTACCTATCCAGGCCATTTTAACGCAAGTTGGGTGATGCCTCGTGATTTCATTACATAAATATATACCTACGTTGTACTTATTTTTTATGTTTTAACAATGGAATTCACCCGAAAATCTTGCTACCAACTAACATTCTTTATTACGAAATAGTAATGATTTAGTAACTCCGTCCTAAGTATAATACTATCACAGTCTACGTAACTCTTACAGTCGGCCAACGAACACGTCTAAACAGAGCAATCGTGCGGGGTTTGCGGGGTGAGAGAGGGGCGGTAGTAGAGAAATGACGAATGCCTATACAAAAGCAGCATTTCGCGTGACTTCAAACGCGATGGAGCACTGATTTTTTTTTAAGCTGTGATACGTAGAATGGTTTAGACTTATGTGGGAGCGAAGCAAGTACACTTTGAAGCTATGAAAATGTCTCCCACGTATCTATAGATCATAATAAGGGACACGTATTATTTATGAAGTACTTAGGAAGTTCTTTAAAAGCTATTTCAAAACCTGTAAAAGGAGTTTGTAACTGAAATATCCTCTAACAAACATTTCCAATATCTGAAATATAGAAATCTAAACACCGACCGCGTATATGCACTTGTCTGTAACAATGCGCCGCGATGTTGATCCACCAACCAGATTCATCCGGTCCGAGCCGGATTTCAGAGGATTTTAGACCGGCTACGTTCGGAATTCGCCTGGATAGATACGTGGTGGTCGCCGGATGTGCAACGACCGTGTATTTAACCAAATATCTAAGCGTGTTGAGTTAGAATTCGAAGCTTACCTGTTTTAGGTGCATGGAGATTTTGTAGGAACATTGCAACGCGCCAGTTGAGGTGTTAGGTGAAATTTTAGTATATCTAAAATTTTGGCGACTTCGAAGTTACGTGGTAGGTGTTTGGGAGTTTCATTATATAATTTGCATATTTTGCTTTATTTGGGTACTTTGAATGAAGGCACATTTTCAAAATTCACAGATTCATAATACTATTTTTTTTTATCATAATTATTATTGCAATACGAGTGGGATCGCCAATGTGTTTTCGACCTTTTTAAAACCTAAAAAGCTGGCTCTCTCTTAAGTGCAATTACCAGACCACACCAGTAATTACTTGGCTACAGATTTTCAACTTACATTATTACTAACCTAACACCTCACTGCCTAGCAATGCGTTTATTCCTCAAATTACATATTCTTTGCGAATAGAAGAAAGAGTAAATCTACTATCAAAATCAAGTTTTACGTTTAATACATTTTGAAAGAATCACAATCTCTCATAGACATTAAAATTTACCGCAACAAAACAACGCAACAAATTACCTTAACAAGTCAACCCCAATCGTTACATCGTATCCAATAATGTTCCTAAATCCGTCCAATCCAGCTAATCCCGTATACTAATATATTGGCAACAAATCAAACTGTGTTCGCGTTCGTCGCACAAAGGTCGCGCGACAAAATTGCTTGTTTTCACACGCGCCCGCGTTAATGATTACATGTTGGTAAACGATGGTTAGGTTGGCGCGGTTCCGTTGTTGTACGATACGGATAAGTTTTTCTGGGCAGATGTAATAAATTTTGTCTTTTACTTAAATTTGTTAGGTTACGTTTCAAATTGACGAGCCGGTTGGCGTGGTTGGTAAGATATCTATCACGCCACAGGTCATTAATTAGATTTCCATTATTTTTTTTTTAAATAAAATATATATTTATAAATAATTACTCAACGATATATGTATTGACATACTAAATTGCAAATTTTTGTTGCGTTACAACTGACAATGGACACACACACCGGTGGGCGGGTGTTAGAACAAATTACTACTTGCGGTGCAGACGTGCGATCGCGAATCGTCGCCGATTCAAATTAGCTGGTGTGTTTTGGGTGGCATTGTTTTGTACGCGGTTAGCTTTATTTAGCTGGTGGGTGTGAGGTTCGCCTAATACTTGGTTTCAAGTTACACTATTGAAGTTCTTAAATTGGTTCCTTTGGAGTTTTTGATGTTGTTTTTTATTTATAGCAGCTGAAAATACCAAAGAAATTTAGGTGAAGTCTTGTATCAGATTTTCAAATTCAAATTCACTTATTCCTTGCAGTTATGGGTAGGTACATTAAGATATTTTCGGCATGCATGTACAGTTTTATTCTCAATATACCTAATAATATTTATAAAAAATCTATTGCCAATAACATTTATAGTAAGTATTTTTAAATTTCATGCAAACCACACAACTTTACAATACAGTTACAATGTTAAGTAGTAATCATTCAATTGGTTTAATAGTATATATTCAAATACCTAGTACAGTAGTTAAGATTTGAGCAACTCCATAATATTGTAGAAATTACATTTTAGCAACCATTTTCGTAGCTCAAACTTGAACCTATTTAAGGGTAGACCCTTAATATCATCGGGAATTGCATTAAATACTTTAGTACACATAGCGAGAGAGTTTTTATGATACAGAGTAGTCGTGGGAATTTTGTCCAGAACCAATCTATGGGGATTTCTTGTGTTTTTCGGAAAGATTTCTGATGCTTTTTTGAAGAAGTGTGGATATCTCTTGACAAACATTGCAAGTTCAAAGATGTACATGCAGGGAAGTGGCAAAATTCCAAGATTTTTAAACACGGGTTTACATGATTCGAAAGGGGGTATACCAACCATAGCACGAATGAATTTTTTTTTAACTAGGAAAGCTCTATTCAAGTAATTAGAGTTTCCCCATACTAGCAGTCCGTATTTAAGAATAGACGCCACATAACCATAGTAGGCTGCAAGAATTGTTCTTTGTTCTGCACATTTTCTTAGCCTATAAAGTACATAGACAAATCTATTTACTTTACCGCATACTTTATTCACATGCGCTTGCCAGTTACAGTTTACGTCTAAAACAATACCTAGAAAATCAGTTTGAGTTGTTTCCTTAATTGTTTGATTAGCATATTGTACTGTATGGATATTCTTTTTTTTACCACCTTGATTATAATACTGCATGTAACTTGTTTTATCTAGATTTATCTGTAAATCGTTTTCATTGAGCCAGGATACACTAATTCAATTGTGTTATTTACTTCAGATTCAATGTCAGTGCTGTGATTTTGAGTAATTAGAATTGATATGTCATCTGCGAATAATGTACATTCATATTTAATAACGTCAGGAAGATCATTTATATAAAATAAAAATAAAAGTCAAAAAAAAAGTAAAAGGACCTAAAACACTTCCTTGGGGCACGCCAGACCCATTTATCTCATAGTCTGATTTGTAATTTGTGATTATCATTACTTTTAATCACGTTACACTTTGACGTTTTTTGACTTTATTCTAGTTTTAACGCAAAGTTTTTTTCTATATGTCAGCAGTCCACTTGATAGTAAGTGGCTACCGTCGCCTATAGAAATTAGCAATACCAGGGGATTGCCCATATGTTACCGACCTTTATAAAGCCTACTTATTAGATTTTACAAAAATAATGAACAAACCTCATGAAAAGCCAAACCGGTCCAAAATAAAACATTATCACAAAAAGATCTTCCAAAGATTAAACTAAACAAATTACAATGTTTACAAAACATAAAAACCGAGTCGCAAATAATGGAATGTTAACATTCAATGTTATCAGATCGTTTTAGTTTCGAATCCAATAAAAATCGTTAAAAGAATCGATAACAATAGTAGAGTCGAGTGCGCGTCGGTTCTCAGCTCACATGGGGGTGAAAATGAAACGGTATGTATGAAGTACCCTCATTTCAAGTGCCACTCCACTACTGGTATTCATGTAATCGATATTAATAATTATAAATTTTAACAGCTAAATAGAAATTATTTTATGAAGTTATAAATTTCTTTAATGAGCTCTTTGAGAAATCTTGCGGCGATACAGCCATAAAATTCTACTTAACGCTTTTTTAAATGAGTAATTTTCAATGTGTATAAAAAACATAGGTAAAGCTTTCACCAATACTTTAATTTGTACAATACTCCATAAGTTTTCGATTCGTAGCACCTCGTAGCAAGCGCTACGTGCGTAGCATCTTTACTTTACTGTTTGAATTCTAATTTTGACATTATGCATTTTGTAGTTACTCGTATTTTTGTATTAGCACATACTTATTTCTTCTGTATATATAAAAGGAAAACGTGACTGACTGACTGATCTATCAACGCACAGCTCAAACCACTGGACGGATAAAATTTGGCATACAGATAGCTATTTATGATGTAGGCATCCGCTAAGGAAGAATTTTTGAAATTTCTATCACTAAGGAAGTAAAATAGAGGTTCGCGGGTGAAACCGCCGGGTGGAAGGCTAGTCACTCATATTGTCGTTAAGAATAAAACCCAACCTTTGACTTTCATCCATTTTACTTTATTGCTTACTACTTCCTTTCTATGTAACTATAACCAAATGTCATGAAAATAAATAGACTGTGAGTGGTAACAAACGCACTCACAAACTTTTGCATGTATAATATTAGTAGGATACAGTAGGAAATAGGATAGGATAGGACGTGTCTATTGCGTGCTTATTTTAATTAAAGTATGTAGATTTATTCGCAATAAGAAGTATATCTTTTCTACCATCCTTTATAAGAAGGAATATGGTATGGGGCCTGTATCTCAGTAATAATGGTTTGTCGGCGCGGTCAACTGACCGCTGGTACGGTCGGTCGGGGTGCAAATCAAATCATTACGCCAAATTGAGCGCTAATTCACGGGCAACACCCGTGGGAGCCGATCGCTGTTTGATTCCATTGCTTGGGTAGTGTGACCATGGGTGGAGATATTTTTGGGATGATCATATTATGCATTTTAGGAAGAATTTATAACATTTCTAGCTTTCCGATACACGGTTTCACCTGCGGTCGTATAAGAAACTCTTTATATAACGTACCTACTGTACGTAAATAACTTTTGTGCGAAATTATATGCTTCTAGGCTACAACATTTGACAATATTTGCGGGTTATACTTTAAAAGTTATATTATGTGTATACTTTTTGTTTTTATTTTTCCTTTTTAAGGCTCTCCAGTCTCCCTAAAATCAGTGTTCTTGCGGAATTTATCAGAAAAGAAATATTGTTTTTTAGTCATCAGAAAAGCAATAAACGAAATATATTTTAAGTTATTTTCAAGTATGAGATTTGAAGTTTCCAACACATATTTTATTTTTTAATTTTACACCACTTTTATTAGCTTTTTGAGGCTTTAAACATACCTCTATTTACGTTCCACGCGTAGAGGGTCTCATTCATGCACACGCCACGAAAAAAATATAACAAAAACAAGAAATGTATTCAGATTACATTTGCATTCAAAAAATCATTTGAAACAAATTTACCGAGACTAAACATATAACACAACGAACGCTGTTAATTCCCAGCGAAATTGAATGGAATTTTGATGCATTTTATGTTTTATTTGTTTAGTTTCGGTAAATTTAGTTCAAAAGATTTTTTGAATGCATATATTTTTTATTCGACAGATAAGTAGTTGCTTTCGGAGTGGTTAAAGTGTGATTTCTCTAAACCATTACTTTGTAATAGAAAAAAATATATGTTGCAAGGGTCAAATTCAGAAATTTATAACTTTTTAAAGCAATTTAAATAAGAAATTGAGACAATTTGGAAAAAAAATAACTAGATAAGATTATTGTAGAGGATTTGCCGACAAATGTAATCTAAATACATTTCTTGTTTTTGTTATATTTTTTTCATGGCGTGTGCATGAATGAGACCCTCTACGCGTGGAATGTAAATAGAGGTATGTTTAAAGCCTCACGAAGCTAATAAAAGTGGCGTCAAAATAAAAAATAAAATATGTATTGGAAACTTCAAATCTCACACTTTAAATAACGTAAAATATATTACATTTATTGCTTTTCTGATGGCTAAAAAACAATATTTCTTTTTTGATAAATTCCGCAAGAACACTGATTTTAGGGGGACTGGAGCCTTAATTGTAAATATTTTTGGTTCATTATTAATATTTAGTATGTACATTTTATTATTCATATAAGCACACGTAAAAATATGTGTGTATATTTATGGAATTGTAAATCACAATATTACAGTATAAAGTCTATAGAAAAATTTAAATATATACGATGGGTATAATTTTCAATATTTTTTCTAGATATAATATAGATACACATCTAAAATAAAACACTTTAAAATAATCAACACTAATCATGCCAAACGTACCTGATGGATTATGTATAGAATAACAAAGGATTGAATTTATAATATGTAATGTATTTAAATAGATACAGCTTTGTGAAACCAACGACAATGACAGTAAAGAAGTAAGACAACCAAAGAGTAAAGATTTCATAGATGGCATAGATACTGGCAAGTACTAATACAATATACTTAAATCGGTTGGTTTACAGTTCCAACACCTGCCCTTAAACTAAACGATTTGTAAACCTAGACGAGATACACAATTACAATGTTTATCTTTAGCTAAGCATTTAGTTAATACATCCGCAGGCATATTTTCAGTTGACAAATATTCTAAATTAACAATTTTATCATTCACAATTTGTCTTATAAAATGATGTCTAATATCTATGTGTTTACTACGATTATGATTGATTTGACTATTACAAATTTTCTGTGCTGACTGACTATCATTATACAATGTTACTGATAAGTGTTTGCCCAAGCATTCATAAACAAAACTTTTAATAAATTTAGCTTCCTTTGCTCCTTCACACAATGCCATGTATTCCGCTTCCGTGCTCGACAGAGCCACTGTTCTTTGTTTACGGCTTTCCCATGACACTGCAGAATCACCTATTGTAAACACGTAACCAGTGTAAGAACGTCGATCTAGCTGGTTAGATGCCCAGTCTGCATCTACATATCCTGTAACATTTAATGTAGTTCCCTTTTTATATACAATATTATAATCCATGGTTCCCTTTAAATATCTTAAGACTCGCTTAGCTGCTTTCCAATGTACATCCGAGTGACAATTATTAAACTGGCTCAATAAGCTCGCTGCATGTGCAATGTCAGGCCTAGTACAAACGGCTATATACATAATGCATCCAACAAGACTTCTATACTTTGAATCCACGTCATTTTGGTTTCCCCTTTCAAGTTTAATGCCACATTCTAAGGGTGTATTTACAGGTTTACAGTCAATCATATTAAATTGCTCTAATACTTTCTGTATATAATTTTTCTGATCAAGAGCAATTTTATTTGGTTCTTGACTTAATCTCATTCCCAATACATGTGTAGCTCGGCCAAGGTCTTTCATTTCAAATTTTCTCATTAGTTCCTCCTTCAGCTTTTTCTTCTCCGGTATACCCTTGCTAAAGATAAGAATATCATCGACATACAGAGCCAATATTGTGAGATTTCCATTGATGTCCGACTTTATGTAAACACATGGCTCACTGAGTGTTTTTCTGAACTGGAGGTCTGTTAAAGCACAATCAATCTTATCATACCAGGCCTTAGATGCCTGTTTAAGTCCATATATTGCTTTATTCAGTTTGAATACATGGTTCTCCTTACCATTTATTTTATATCCATTAGGCTGTTCCATGTACACAGTCTCCTGCAATTCTCCATTTAAGAAAGCCGTCTTGACATCCATATGGTCAATGTGCAAGTCCAAGTTGACTGCCAGGGCAATTAATGTACGTATGGTTGAGTATCGTACAACAGGTGAATATGTTTCCTTGTAGTCAATCCCATATTCTTGAGTAAACCCTTTCGCCACAAGACGAGCTTTATAACGAAGTAACTGACCTTCTAATCCAAGTTTCTTCTTAAAAATCCATTTACATTTAACAGCTTTCTTTCCTGCAGGCAGTAATGTCAAGTTCCAAGCTTTGTTCTTTTCAAATGAATTATACTCTTCCTCAATGGCTTTTCTCCAATGGTCTTTATCAGGTCCTGACAATGCTTCTTCTATCGTCTGTGGTTCAACACCGTGACTTGCTGCTGCCATGGCAACTACAGCATTTACAGTTTCTTCAGTGTCTTCGCAATCACTTGACACTCGATCCATAGTCATGTCAGGATTCCATGTGACATCATTGGGGTCATCGCCAAAACTGGAGTCAGAAGTACTCGTATCAGTTAACTCTATAACAGGCGACAGGTTAACATTATCATTTTCACTTGTATTTACATCATCCATTTCATTACTAGTGTCATGTAGCTGACAATCAGTAGTGTGATATTCCTGATTTACGTTTAAATCTTTGTACATTTTTTCTTCTAAAAATTGCACATCTCTAGATTTAATACATTTGGAAGGATTTTCTGGATCAATTAACCTATATCCTTTTGATTCAGTACAATACCCCACAAAAATGTATTGTTTACTTTTTGAATCTAATTTTTTACGTTTTTCAACAGGTATCAGTGCATAGGCTACACAGCCAAATATTCTTAAATTAGATAAATTGACTTTATTACCAGTCCATTTTTCTTCTGGTGTTGTGCCTCTCACTGCCTTACTTGGTGACTTATTCTTAATGAATATTGCTGTATTCAGTGCCTCTGCCCAGAACCTCCGGTCTAGTCCAGCATCTTGTAGCATGCATCGCCCTGCCTCCATAATTGTGCGATTGGCCCGCTCTGCCACACCGTTTTGTTGTGGTGAGTAGGGCACGGTTGTCTGGTGTTCGATGCCATGCTCTTGCAGAAATATCTGGAACTGTTTGTTAACATACTCACGACCATTGTCTGTTCTTAGCATTTTGATTTTTAAGTTAGTTTGATTTTCCACCAGGCTTTTGAAAATCTTAAATACAGACAATACTACATCTTTACTTTTAATAAAGTAACCAAATGTCATTCTTGTGAAATCATCTATAAATGTTAACAGATATCTAGCACCACTAAATGAGGAAACTGACATAGGCCCACATAAATCGGAATGTATAAGACCTAGTTTCTCTGTGGCTCTGTTATAAGACTGCCGTGGAAATGGTAGTCTACTTTGCTTTCCCTCAATACAAGCTACACAGGGAGTATGTTTACTATTAGTGTAATCAATTCCACTAGCCATACCTAGTTTCAGTAACTCCATACTTCGCCTGTTCAAGTGTCCGAGTCTGCGATGCCATAACTCCTGTGATGGGTTCGCTTTACACAAATTCACAGCTTCTGCTCGTTCATTGCCCAAAGCCTGGACCTCTGGCTCAATCAAAGCCACTAATTGAGACGCCGCAGCAAGCTCGCGTTCCTTTGTTGGTTGTTGACTCGCTGTATCCAGTTCATAGACACCATTGACCTTTGTAGCGCTGGCAACTGAGATTTTATCACAATAAACGTTACATTTTTGTGTATCAAAATGCACCTCAAGTCCTTTTGAAGCCATTTTTCCAACAGAAATAAGATTTGTTGACAATCCCGGCACGTAAATAACCTCACTTATTTTCGTAGATTGAGTATGTCCTTGTAATAACAATTCCACATCACCATATCCCTCACTATGTATCTTCTGGTTGTTGGCCACTGTCACCAACCGAGGAGTATCCACAACATAATTTTGTAATAAATGTTTGTTGTTTGTCATATGACAAGTCGCGCCGGAATCGACATACCAAGCATTGGAGTTCATGTCCACAGCTAACGCAGTCAACAAAGTTCCGTTCCACGCTTTTTCACATTTTTCACCTCGTTTCTCACTTTTGTTTATTTTGGTCGGACAGTTTTTAGCATAGTGATTTGGTTGTTTACATATGAAACACTTGACCTTCGTGGAATGTTTATATACCTTTTTCGTAGGCCGGTTTGTAAACATTGCACTTTCTTCCTTCTTATCATTGTCTCTGCGTAAATTTTCTTGTAGTAATTTACTTCTCACTGTTTCACTACACAATTTAATGTTCGAATTTTCCAATGCCATAATGAGCGGGTCGTAATCCGACGGTAAACCGCTTAACATTAGTACTGACACAAAATCATCGTCTAATGGGGCGTTTATGTCTCGTAGTTGTTGATCTAGTTCCGTGATCTTCAAGAGATACGCTTCCATATCATTAAATTGTTCCAATTTCAATCCAAACAATGTACGTAAAAGTCCAAGACGTCTACACAGCCCCCTATCTTCATAGGCTGTTTTTAGATTGTTCCAAGCTTCAAACCCCGTGGTTGCATTTCGTACATGGGAAAACGACGATGGCTGCACCATTAAACATATTTTTGCAAGAGCCCGTAGTTGCTTGCGACCATCTTCGACCTTGGGAACACCAGGTTCGGACTCTTCGATGCAGTCCCACAGGTCTTCGTGAATCATGTACATCCGCATCAAAAATTTCCAATTCCCATAATTTGATATACCACTAAGCTTTTCAAAATTGACTGCTATTCCGGAACTCGAGGTTGAAGGCGCCGGCAACGGCAAAGATGGAACCTCGTTTTTCGGCATCTCGTATTTATTTATTTCAACGAAGAAACTATTCACGTACTTTTAATTATCACGTAGTCTGGGCCCATAACCTGATGGATTATGTATAGAATAACAAAGGATTGAATTTATAATATGTAATGTATTTAAATAGATACAGCTTTGTGAAACCAACGACAATGACAGTAAAGAAGTAAGACAACCAAAGAGTAAAGATTTCATTGATGGCATAGATACTGGCAAGTACTAATACAATATACTTAAATCGGTTGGTTTACAGTTCCAACAGTACCTAAAATAAAGAATAACAAATTAATTTGATGACATTTTTACAAAATTACTACTGAATCTTCCAAACGAATGTTCACCCTACAAGCAAGGGCTCCCTCCAGCGTTGGTACCAAAACATATCCCCATGAGAAACCGCCGCCACTATTCGCCACTTGAAGATTTAATCGCGCCATTTTTTTGTTTTCTCTTTTTCATTTCCGAATCCCAATTGTTTTCTATGGCCAGTATATTTTTTTATAAAAAGTTTTTTTTATAAAGAGTCTTGAAGTGTTTTTTCGAGTGTCGACGATATTGAGCTCTTTTGTCGCGTGAATGTGAAACGAAACCCGTAATTAGGGTTGTGCTGGGATGATTTTGACTTTTCTGTGAAATCTTGACTTAAATTTATTAATGAAAATATTAACCATTTCACTAGGCACTAAATAAATATGTACATACGTACATACTTACCCTCAAACACGGCCATTTGACCGAAACCTAAGCAAAGCTACTATAGAAACTAGATAACTGATATTACTACAATATATTTTTTGTAAATATGTAGGTACTTTATATAGCCTAATGATGAATTGATGATGGAAAATGTAATAGATAGTTATTATTTTATTTTATGAAGAGTAACATAATATATCATTTTGTTTTCTTTTACAACATTGTCGGCAAACAAGCATACGGCTCGCCTGATGGTAAGCGGTTACCGTAGCCTATGAACCTCTGGCGACCTTACTCACGCGCAGGAACACAACTATAAATTATTTTGCTGCGGTATTCTGTAAGGTGGAGTTACTTCCCCAGTCGAGCTGCTCTTTGCTCTACCTCTCATAAGTATCATACGTAGTAAAGAGTCGTAAAGAGGCATATGTTTATTTCTTACTTGTGTTACTTATATGATGTGGCATAAGGTTGTAGGCATACAATGCCTAAAAGGAACTAGCTCTCAAGTGCAGCTCCGGTAGTTTGGCGATAGATTTTCAACTTGAGAATGGTAGCCAGCCAGGCGGGTAGGTACTACAAATTACCCTACCACGATGCTATGGTTTCCTCACGATGTTTTTCTTCACCAAAAGCTCAAGACCAAAGTCAAAGTCAAAGCCATTTATTCAGTTTAGGCCCTAGAAGGGCACTAAGACTTATGAAAGTCGAAGCTACTGAAGTTACCACCAGTTCGGAAGTCGCCTTCAACTGAGAAGTACCGGCAAGAAACTCAGCAAGGTTACATTTTTTATACATTTTAATTACTTTCTTTGACAGTCTGACAATGTTGGCTTTTTCCATTAAATGTTTAGCAACTTAAAAGCAATGCAAAATGAAAATAAAAATAACATCAAGGAAAATAAATATGTAGTCTTTCGACCTTCGTCAGGGTTGTTAGACATCTTCGGGTAGGCGTAGATTATCGGGTAGGGAGACAGTAATTCAATAAAATAACTATGGCAATAATCACTTCACTTATAATTCTCGATAGTACAATTAACAAAAGAACTTCACCAAATAATTATAGATCATTAAGATTAAATTAGATTAAAACTTAACGTCCACCGAGCACGTGGTTGCGTGCGCACTTCACGACGGTTCAAAGCTATGTGTCAGTTTCACAAGATGGCCGCCTCACCAGTGGTCGGTGTTCGTTATAGATATTGTATAAAGTGACAGCTGACGTATTGAGAAGCGGATGCGCCGACACGGCCAATCCTGATAATCGCACGGCCTCGTGCGCACGTGGTGTCGTGCATCTACAAACTGGGATGTCAGTCCTCTCTACCTGTTCCAACCAAAAAAGTGAAGTTACACATTTGATTAACACACGCTCGGCCATTCCTGATCAGACTGAAATTCATCGCCATTGCAAAGTAACTTGGATCGGGCGTACTAGGCCCCTTCATCCAGCTACTCAACTATGGTCCGGGCGTGCTAGGCCCCTTCAACCATCTACAATCCCGTGGCCCGGGCGTACCAGGCCCCTACGACCCATCATTAAAGTGCGGCCCGGGCGTACTAGGCCCCTTCGACCGGGTGCTAAGGTGTGCCCCGGGCGTACGAGGCCCCTTCAAGTGACTACCAAAGCGTGGCCCGGGCGTACGAGGCCCCTTCAACCAGCTTTACAACACTAAAACAGACATGACATATTGTACAAACCCAGATCACTTACTTCGGTGTACTTAAGCTTGTTCTGAAACTATGCGAAAGTCGTCTTCCGAAGCCGAGAGTGTATCAGAACTGGCGGTGATGGTTTCTTCACTAGCAATGGACGCTGTCTCAGTATCGGTGTCCGAGGACTCAATTCGGTCGGTTCCATTTCCATCGACCGTCGACATGTCATCCCCGTCATTGATCAAAGTTGTAGACATCTCTACCAGGCCCTCAAAACCCCTAGGTACCTTACGCAAGTTTTCGTGAGAGTACTTATAAACTCGGCTAGATCTATTAATGGTCTTTAATTCGTAGCGGTCGTTGTCTAAAACTCTAGTTATGACAAATGGTCCCTTAAACTTTTTAGCTAATTTTGTCTGATTACGCTCGCTACACTTGATGAAGACATAATCGCCCTGCTCAAATGGTTTTATCGTCGCCTTACCCCTTTTAAAAAGTTGTGCTTGTGAGCTGGCCGCCTTAAGAATATTTGCTGATGCTTGACTTCTTATGACGTCCAGATCAGCTCGCGAAGGGGTACTAACATTAGAAGCTATTTGAGACATTCCTAAGGATTGTGCGCGTATGCCAAACATAAGTTCTGTTGGTGTGAAACCTGTGACCCTGGATTTAGTGCTATTTAGTGCTAATTGTACTTCATCTAGTTCATCTCTCCAAACCTTATTAGTGTCATTTTCAATAATAGTTAGTAGGCCTTTCAAAGTGCGCATCACTCTTTCTACCTGACCGTTGGCTCTGGCAGATCCAGTTGCTATAAGATGTAGCTCTATATTATGATCAGTACAAAATTCTTTAAATTCTGCACTAATAAAACATCTGCCCTGATCTGCTATTATTTTCTTAGGGGAACCGAAAAGACACACGGCTTTCTTTAAAGCTTTCACGGCGCAAGCTGCATCTAGTGATTGGGTATATTCGAGGAGGACATATTTTGTGAACGCATCTATGATGACAGAGGCGTATTCTTTTCTATCACTCTTGCCGCTGAGTTTACCAGTGATATCGATATGAACCGTATGCCAAGGGAGTGAAACTTTAGGGATGGGATGCAATCTTACCTGTTGTGCCCCTGAGGTGCCTTTAGAAGCCTTGCACACTATGCATGAGTCGACGAATTTGCGTACATTCTTTGACATTTGTGGAAACCAGTATTGTTCGTATAATTTATCGAGAGTTTTATCATAGCCTAGATGTTTGATCTCAGTGTGTACATGATTTATAAGCGTCCATACCAGAGAGCGTGGAACTATGGGGAGCCAGCTACTTACCTTATTCCTTTCTACTTTGCGATAGAGGATACCATCACGAACATCGTAAGTGTGAGCAATTGTTCCTGGTAGTTCACCTTTCTCGTGCTGACTTATGAGGTTCTGGATTTCCTGGTCACGTTTCTGCTCTACCTGAATCCAACTATTGTGTAATTCTACAAAATTTACGGATTTACGAAAGTCTATGGGGTTTGAATTTACGGAAGACATACTAGGTTCTTCCATACTTGACGGGGAAAGTAAAGGGTTTCTAGAAAGAAAGTCAGCATGTGCCATATGACGTCCCTCTTTATAAATGATATCGAAATCATATGCTTGGAGAAACGCCCACCATCTGTGAACACGAGGTGACAAATCGGTTTTAGCTTTAGAAGCCTTCAAGGAATTACAGTCAGTGTAGACCGTGAAATGTTGGCCGTAAAGATAGTGGCGGAAACTTTCGACTGCTCGTACCACCGCTAGGGTTTCCAATTCGTACGAGTGGTACCTGGACTCTACTTCCGTTGTACGACGACTGAAATACGCTATGACATGTGGTTTATTCTGTTCTCTCTGAATTAATACGGCGCCATAACCATCGGAGCTGGCATCGGTGTGGAGCTCCACCGGTTTGTCGGGATTAAAGATCGTCAATACAGGCTCAGAAGACAGAATCTTAACAATTTTCTTGTGTGCTTCCGAATGCTCCTGTGTCCAAGTTATACGGCCTTTGAGTTTAGTTAAGGGATATAAAGGACTAGCAATGTTGGCAAAGTTGGGTATGAATCGTCGGAAGTAGGAAGCCAATCCTAGAAATTGCCTTACTTGTCTTGCTGTTTTAGGAAATGGGACCCCTAGAAGGGCTTTAACTTTTCCAGGATTAGGTCTTACCTCTCCAGCCCGTATGACGTATCCTAAATAATTAACTTCAGTTTTCATGAACTTACACTTGGCTATTTTGAAAGAAAACCCCGCTTCCGTCAGAGCTCCGAGTACGGCGTCGAGACGTTGTAATCCTTCGTCAACACTGGAAGAATATGAAAGGACGTCGTCCATGTACGCCAATGCTACTGTATCTTTCAGCGATTTAAGGGCTTTATTGATGCATCTCTGGTACACAGATGCAGCATTTCGTAAACCGAAGGGCATGGCGAGATATTCGAATTGCCCATCAGGAGTTACGAAGGCTGTACGCTCGACTGACTCAGAACTGACCTTGACTTGATGGTACCCAGCAGCCATGTCCAGAGAACTCTACCTGCCTCTAACGGTCTACCTGCTCTTCTATCCTAGGAAGTGGGTAATGCTCTGGTCGGGTGTTGGAGTTTAGCTCTCTGTAGTCAACGCATAACCGTTCTGTACCATCTTTTTTCTTCACCAGCACGATCGGGCTAGCAAAAGGCGATGAACTCTCTCGGATGATATTTGCATCTAAAAGTGATTGTAACTTTTCCCTTACAATTACCTTCTCTGATGGTGACATCTGATGGGGACGTCTTTGCACCGTTTTATGTGGATCAATAAGATCAATTTTCATCTCACCGGTAGTGACTCTACGGACGGGCATGCCTTCTATAAAATACTCAATATATTTGCGTCGGATACTGAATAATTGCTCCTTCTCTTTGCCTTCCAAATCTGTATCAATCGAACTAAAAACTAAATGACCGGTGGTTTGGCAGGTGTTGATGCATTTACGTAATGAAAATCGAATTGAATCACTATTAATTTCAACATGTAGCCCTTGATCTAAAATGTCTCTACCTATAATGACAGACTCTACTAACGTGTTATCTGGGACCACGTGAAACAATATACTAACTGGAATACTCTGAATGTGGACAAGACTGAAAATTTGAATTGAGCATTTTACGTCCTCACCGCCTATGCCTGTCAAATAAACCGTTTCCTTGCGTACGGAACCCGGAAGTTGGGCAACTAGGCTACTTTTGATCAATAAACATGCTGAACCACTGTCGAATAGAAATGGAACCGACTTACCAGTTGATGTGGACAGCGTACCTTTCACCAGATTCCGTTGACAGACGTTCACGTCCTTTTTAACTGGGTGTTCTTTGTCTGCCTTGTTGTTTGGACAGGCCGTACTGATATGTCCCGGTTTTTTACATGTGAAACACGTGACTGTCTTCTCTCGTTCTGACATTTTTGTGACTGCGACACCATCTCGACGTTTACGACACTCTTCGATCTTGTGTCCACGATGGCCGCAGTAGTGGCAGCATCCTCCGAATCTTGAATCAAGAGTTATACGCGGTTTCTTTGAAATAGAAGGTTGTTCTTCATTATCATCATGGCGCCTCTTAAGCGATATTCCACTAAGTGCGCGACACAATTGAGCCCTCGTTGTGATGGTGTATGAATTAAGCTCTCTACGTATTAAGGAGCTTCTTTGGCTGAGGACTGATATGACGAAGCCAGTAATGACCTCTTCGATCATCTCCACTTTTGGTATACGCTCAATCAGACTCCACAAACGCATAGCTGCTTCAGAAGCGGCCTCTTGGGGCCCTATCTCAAATTTAATCACGCTGTCGAAATAATCCTGCATCAACATGGGTTTTCCAAACCGTGCAAGTAGCAATTCCTTGATACGTGGCCATTCTATTTCTGAACTTTTTAGTTTAGTCAGACAAGATGCGGCGCGTCCCTTCAATGCGTTGATCAAGGCGAGCAACAACTCGGTTCCGGAGAGATTTCGGCTCGTAACTATGATGTCGGTAATTCTACACCAACCTTCGATATCGGCCTCAGCATCGTCGGGATCAAATTTCACCAATAGAGTCGAATTATGTTGTTGGGGCGGTGGCTGGGTACTATGAGTAGTTGCAGCTAGCAGTTTTGTCAAAATTGACTCCATACCGGTAAGTAAATCGTGGGTACTCGCACCGGTATCTTTTTTTTCTTGATTCGATGCTGTCTCCCGTTGGTTTAACCCTTCGGATCCCACTTCTGATGTAGTCTTTCGACCTTCGTCAGGGTTGTTAGACATCTTCGGGTAGGCGTAGATTATCGGGTAGGGAGACAGTAATTCAATAAAATAACTATGGCAATAATCACTTCACTTATAATTCTCGATAGTACAATTAACAAAAGAACTTCACCAAATAATTATAGATCATTAAGATTAAATTAGATTAAAACTTAACGTCCACCGAGCACGTGGTTGCGTGCGCACTTCACGACGGTTCAAAGCTATGTGTCAGTTTCACAAGATGGCCGCCTCACCAGTGGTCGGTGTTCGTTATAGATATTGTATAAAGTGACAGCTGACGTATTGAGAAGCGGATGCGCCGACAAATAAAAAATAATAACCTAAACAAATTCAAATAAGATTACACAATATAAACCTATTCCATACTTACTCATAGGCAATCTACAATATAAATTACGACCTATGGATGTAAAAATCTTATAAAACTTGAACGGCCTCCTTTTATAACGCTGCGGTTACTAAAAAAAAGATTCTGCGCAATCTAACAGCTACAGTTTATTATGTAATGGTTGTCAACAGATTGGTTATGTTAATTCAATTTTCAACTAGGCTTCGTCGGATATCCTTTGCATTTAAAAAAATAAGCGTTTCGAAGAGAGACAACAAACGGAAACGACTTGAATGAAAGTTAAAATGAAATGAGGGACGGTATGAACGAAATCGCAGCTCCCGACGGTTGGAAGATAAGCCAACTTTTGCCAATACAACGTATATATTCACGCCGACGGACAAGGGAGGCAGGTATATAGAATGGATAAAAGTGCTTTATCTGCTTTCAATTTAAATGAGTGACTGTTTTTCTATAATGAAAAGGATTGTTGTAGATAACTTGTTCCATAGACTATTTATGTTGGTCGATTTTAAGGCGATGTTTAAAGTCAAAGCCATTTATTCAGTTTAGGCCCTAGAAAGGCACTTATGAACGTCGAAACTACTAGAGTTACCATCGGTTTGGAAGTCGCCTTCAACTGAGAAGAACCGGCATGAAACCCAGCAAGGTTACATTTTTTATGCTCAGTTATAATGAATTAGAAGTAAAAAGAAGAATATCAGGCGCATGGAAAAAATTCTGGACCTTAAAGGTGATATTAAAAGGAACTATACCTATTAATTTAAAGAAAAAAGTCATGGACACCTGCTTGCTTCCCTCCATCACCTATGGATGTCAGACATGGAAGTACACATTGAGAGTGAAAAACATGATTAGGTCCTGTCAACGGAGTATGGAGAGAAGCATCACAAATGTGAGAAAAATACAAAAAATCCCACATAGCACTATACGAAAAAAGACTAAAATGATAGATGCACTTCAATTCGCACAAAGATTGAAATGGCGCTGGGCAGGACACGTGGCCAGGATGGAGGACGACCGTTGGACTACCAGACTGACGTCATGGCAGGGCCCTGCAGGCGTTAGAAAAAGAGGAAGACCAACAACTCGCTGGGAATTCGATATAATAAAAATAGCAGGAAAACACTGGAAAACAATAACCAAAGACAGGGAAGAGTGGAAAAATCTGGAGGAGGCCTTCACCCTCACATAAGTAGGGGTTCTTGCATATAAAAACAATAGCTTAAAAATAAAGTTAAAACGTAGTATAATTAAATTAAATATAATAGAATTAAAACTAAGTATAGAATAGATTATAGATTAGGAAACAAGAATGTAGTTTATGTGATAGCGCAAGAAATAAAAGGCTTTTTTATTTTTTTTTATTTTTTTTTATTTTTTTTTATTTTATTTTATTTATATTTATTTTATAGTGAATTTAGACGAATTTGTGAATTTTAATGCAACGGGCTGATTGGCGTGGTTGGTAAGATACCCTATCTATGACGCCACAGGACGTGGGTTCGATTCCCACTCAGGACAGACATTTATGTGCATGAACATGTCTGTTTGTCCTGAGTCCGGGAGTAATTATCTATATATGTATGTATTTACAAATGAAAAGTTATATCTGGCTTCCATAATACAAACTCTGCTTAGTTTGGAGTCAGATGGCCGTGTGTGAGGAATAATGTCCCAGAATATTTTTTAATGTCGTAGTGAAGTCCATAGTTGAAAAGGAAACATCATAAGAATACAATACGTAGGGTAGGGCACTCTATAGTAGGTACCCGCCAGGGTGGCTACCACCCACAACCACAAGTTGAAAACCTATCGGTAACCTACTGGTGTGTTCTGTCGGTTACATTACACTTAAGAGTCAATTCCTTTCTATGCTTTGTTTGCTTATACGTTAGGAATCTTCGTCACATATTATGGTCAACATACTGGGTGATTTTTTAGTCATTGGCCACACTTGCAGGGGTGGGAGTACTCATCAATATGAACAACTTTTATGATAGGACTAACTCTCGAGATCACAAAAAATTATCAGCTGTCCATACAAAAGTTCTAAAATATGACATATATAAGCTTGATCTTTTTTAATATGTTAGTATATGTCGATAGCAATACCGATGCTCTATGGTTTTTGGTAGGTAATGGATCTATTTTAGAATTTCAGTACCTAGATCAAAACATAATTATGATGGTGACATATTTATAATTATTAATGTTTAGATAGATATTTAAATTTACTTTAATATATTAAAAATAAGAAAATCAAAACAAATATTTCTATAAAGTCAACACAAACATAATGGCAATACAGACACACCCGCGCATATTTTTAGCCCAAGTTTCAAAAAGATGCTTTTGTATTTATTTACCACCTAATACAAACATAAATAATCATAATATTAAACCTTATGACGTTAGAAATAGGGGGTAAAGAGGTGTGTAGATAATATTGCGTAGTTGACAATGACCGCTTTCTGTGGGCGGATGCAGGTTTTTTGACAAATGGCCAGCTGGACGATTTGTCTCGTGTAGGGCGGCGCGCGCAAAGATTATGTGACTTGGGAAAATGTAGACTGGCCACCTCTTCATTCACTTTAGTAGATATAAAAATGCAGATGACTTTTTATTATACATACTTACAACTTAATTATTCATAATTACTCACCACTTTGATTAAAATTTACTGTAACTACCGATTTACCGAATAACTTGCGATTTGATCATTTCTTCATAAAAAAATTGTCAAACTGCAATATTTATCCAGGGAATTAGACAGAACTATTTAGCCATAAAATTCTTCAGTTCTTTAAGAAATGTCTTTTTATTACTTGATCACAGCCGGTCTGGGTATTGTTTCAAGGATTAATCAAACAAAATTTTGTCCCATTTATCATCATACTTTGGATTACTTTTATCCTTGGAAAAATTAGGTAGGTACCTACTTCTGCGATGGACACAATATTGTTCATAAATTGGTTATATATTGACTTGAAAAATCAGATTGAAATTAGATGTATGTACCATCGACAAACTTCAAGCATGATCAATTTTTTAACCTTTTCGCTTGCAAGCAGTCATCATAGCTCGCCCCGCCCATTGTCAAGACAAAAGCTGCTATTGTGTAATATCAATCTGATTCTTCAAGTCAATTTGTCACCAATTTATGATGGGTTATGTAACTATTTGTATGTTTACCAATGATTTTTTTTACTCCATTAATTCCTCATAGAGATTATATAATTGTAGGCAACGTCAAACACCGTGTGCGCTGATCTTCGTTAATCTTTGCCGCGGCAGTATAGGGCGGGCAAGCCCAGTAATGGTCATGAAAGGATGTTATGATATTATATCATTTTTCCTCGAGCACAATACTCAATGTGTACGCCGCCATTTCCGGCCTCTAATGCGTTCCGTGCCGCATTAATATAATGTCGTTTCTTTGGATTATTCTATATTATTCTCTAAGCTTTACGTGGGGGTTGATTTTTCAAGGAAAATGGAGAAAATTAAGACGCTGCTTGGTTTGATTTATTGCAATGCAGCTATTTTTTTTAATAATTTTAAGGATGTAAACATTAAGCTTTCTTTTTTGCATTGGGTAATCTTCTTTTGTATCGTTTTTTTTTAAATCTAATATCATAAAAAAATTGAAATTTATTTGAATAATGTATATTCCCGCAACAACTTCGAGATATACGTGTTTTCAATACAAATCTGAGTCAATAGCGACCATTTACAATCAAAATATCACTTACAATTTAACTCAAAGTTAAAACGTAATTAACCAAAGTTATAAACAGTTTTACATTAACTTTTATAACTGAACATTTCGGTATAAATACATGAAAGCTTTTAAGTCGAAGTGGTCGCGTTTTAGAGGCAATCTCGCCCCATTCAATCAACTCGTTGAGTCGTTCAGTTCGCATTACTATGCTAAAGTGCGAACAGTAGCACAAAGTTGCTTCTTCTAGCTCAATCACTTTGTTTCTATGTCTCTACGTTCTTTCATAGAGTTGAGACGGTTTGAAATGGTACGTTAATAGGCTTGAATTTAAGTTATGCAATAGGTTATCTTGTTTTCTAGAATGTGTAAAGGTAACAAATATATTACTAGCTTTCTACGCCGCAGTTCCACCCGTGATACCTATTTTACCCCCTTAGTGTGGGGTCCAAATTATATGAGGAACCACTGAACAAACTTTCAAGTTTTTTGACCCTGTAGTTTGAGTTGTGTGTTGATATTTTTAACCGACATGAAAAAAGGTGGATGTTCTATGTTCGACTATATATTTTTTTGCCTTTACTGTATAGACACATATCCAAAATGTTTAAAAGTAATTTCACTACGATTAGGCTTGTATTAGATCCCAATCTCACTACAGTATGTAATAATGAGGCCGATATACTTAACCCTCAATAAAGATAAAAAACAATCTGTATCTTAAGTGCAGCCGGAACACACCCGTAGAGGTGACAAACAAGCATACGCCCCGCCTGATGGTAAGAGGTTACCGTATCCTACTGACGCTTGCAACACCGAAGGTATCACTCGCTTGTTATCAACCCTGCAAAACTATTCTTCTTGAAAAACTCCATGCTGTACTCCCAAGAGAAAACCTCGGCGGGAAGCTCGTTCCACAACCTAAGCGTCCGCGGTAAGATGTTCTTTCGAAACGGGACCGTGCGAGACCAGTTTGGTTCCAATACCTATATGAGGATGAGCTCCCCGTCGATGGCGAGAGGTGCGATGGTAGAAGATAGCCGTGGTCATCAAATCAAATAATTCCTCAGAGTACAGTGTTAGCCAGACAGGTCATACAAAGTCTACCACCATGCAAATATGTTTTATTTTTATTTGTTCACATACAATTCACAACAATCCAACTACACGCTGTCTTATTTACATCCAATGTCTGAAATGCTTCTCTAAAGCGGAGATATAAAGTGGGTACAATATGACACCCAAGGGTTTATTTACATTTAACAATTACATAAAACTTGATTGTCCGTCTGTACATTGTAGGCACTAACTAAGTATGATGGAATTAGTTTTATATAGGGATGATAGAGAGGAAATATTGAAAGTTAGATTGTAAGATTGAAACTGAGTATTGTATTAGTTAAAACTTAATTCTTATTATGCTCTTTTTAGGATTTAGGACCCTATTACTAAGACTCCGCTGTCCTACCGTCTGTCTGTCCTTCTGTCACCAGGCTGTATCTCATGAACCATGATAGTTATACAGTTCAAATTTTCACAGGTCATGTATTTCTGTTGCCGCTATAACAAAAAATACTAAAAAACATAATAAAATAAATATTTAAGGGGGCTCCCGTACAACAAACGTAATTTTTTTGCCGTTTTTATAGATAATGGTACGGAACCCTTCGTGCGTGAGTCGGACTCGCACTTGGCCGGTATACATATATTGATTTTCTTTTTCAGAAACAATTGCGTCCTTGCGAAAAAAAAATCCATATAAATATTACTGTAGGACCGAGTACATAGGTAAATAAAAGTTGATTGTTATGTTATGTAGTCGAGTTTAAATACAAAACATATCAAAGTTTTATACAACATGTTATACAGTTCCACAATAATAAAAAAAACCTTTCATATTAACAGAGAAAATTACTAACGAAAATTCATAAAGTATACCATTAAATTATACAAAGTATCATTTAACATCTGTTTATTACTTCACAATGATTCTAAACGACCCATTAGTATAGCTCAACTGACAAACTAACAATTTTATTTGTACATCTACCAACATTACTGTCTGAAACATAATAGAACGAAAAACGACTCCAATAACTGCAAATATATCTTTGTATACGTCAAACACAGTGGTTCGAATGCTTAACGTTTTGGAAAAAAATAACTTGTAATTTTCAATCAATATTGACAATTATTTCAATATTTTTTTCAACAATAGGGATGTGACAAAGTAATTATAAGTGGGCTAATTGAAAACATTAGGTAATGTGATTGATAGAATTACACTTGTATTATTTGAACATCTGCTGCATGACCGGAGCGTATGGTGTTTAATTTGATTGTGTTTGTCTCTTTGTTTGTTTAATAAAGAGTTGCGAGGGTGGCGTTAAAAAAGTAATTTTAGTGTTTACATTAGCTTAGGGTGATCTTTTATCAAGATTGATTAAAGGTGGTGGTTGAAGGTTGGCTAGCTACAGTCAAAAAGTGTTTTTACTTGCTGTCCCCCGCGGTTTCACCCTCGTTCCCCAGAAAAAAAAGTAGCTCATGTCCTTCTCCATACCATAGGTTATCTGCGTACCAAATTTCATCGCGATCGGTGCAGTGCTTTAGGTGTCAAAAGGTAACAAACAAACAAACAAACTCACTTTTATAATATTACTAGCTGTCCCCCCTATTAAAAGCTGAAGTTTGTTTGTTTGTTTGAACGCGCTAACCTCAGGAATTACTGGTTCGATTTGAAAAATTCTTTCAGTGTTGGATAGCCCATTTATCAAGGAAGGCTATAAGTTACTTTTTTCCCGGGAAACAAACAATATTCCCTCGGGAACGCGAGTGAAACCGCGTGGAAAAGCAAGTAATTCAAATAAAGTAAAAGTTCCCCTTGGTAAATCAATAAATAACCATTGTGTCATCTTATAGTCTATAACGTAAACATATAAACAAAACTAAATGACACACCGTGATACGAAGCACTCTTTCCGGACATAAGTTCCGCGTCATTTGACACTGCGCTAATACGTATCCGTACACAATTCATTTGGCACATTTCATCTACGATTCGGCCCATTGTGCGAGCCATTTAGGGCGCTTATTATTTGACGGGAAAATATTTGTTAAGTTTATATGCCTGAGGACAAATTGTCGTTTATTACAGTTTTATGTTAATCAGTTGTTAAAGGTCTGGGGAGTTGAGTGGTTCTAATGGAGTAGGACATTTACGTGGCCAATTATTTTTATGTTGGTTATGACTAAGTTCATAATACTAAAAACCACAGAACTAAATCGAGAAAAACTTTCCTAAAGTTTTTACTTTTAGCAAAACCTGCCGGAACACCCCAATAGGTGTTTAGCAGCAGATTTTCAACTTGAGAGTAGTAGCCAGCTAGGTGGTTACTTAAAAGTACACAATCCGTGCTACAGCTTCATCATGATGTTTTCCTTTAACGAAAGTCCAAGATCATTATAGGATTATAAGAAACTCAAGCAAACCAGCCTCCACAAGCATCGCCTTCCTCGTACATATTGTAGGAGATAGAGCGACCCGCCACACGACGCCGCTGCAAGCAAAGACTCCAAAGTAAGCATGAATTAAAACACAATAATATGTTAAATACTGTGACCATTAACAGGTTTAAAAAGCAAAAGAATATACCTACCATAAATAACATGAAAAGATGTAAATAGATAAAATCCAAACTACATGTTTTTTCTTTTGCGGTGGTAGCATAGGTCTGTTGGGGTCCGAAGCTCTTCTGATTCGCTCGGATTTTATCATCAAACCTCAACAAGGCTTCGAGACACCGACGGGCGGGGAGCGGCCTGCTGCAAATCTTGCTCATCTAAATTTTCTACACACTAAAGTTTGTATTTTTGTTGTAAACATTTGTTTGAATATTATATGGTATCCTCAGTTTTTAACACAATTAGTAACAAATCTACCAAGCATATCGTCTTTTAAATAATCATATTATTATGGAAGTTTGATGTACACAACCGAGTTTTGAAATTTTAAACCAATTTTCAATCTATTTTCAAATACATACCATTGGTACATTGGACAGCAAACGTTGGCACACTTTTTTTAATGATACAGAGAATAATTACTGATATTATTTCAGTTTAAAAATATCAGTACTGCATTCAAAAACACTTTGAAGTGGTGTAGTAAAAGGACACAGAAAACGTCATTTGTGCTCACACTTCAGTAGACAAACAGTGACATGGGCTTTTCAAATAAAATCCGTATAAGTTACACTGAAAACGGCGGAAAACGGAGGGATGTTGTTATATGGCCGACAAAATAGAAAAATACCCGGTAACGGGCAAAGTTGAATATACCTGAATACCTAAATGTCAGAGTGATGATGGTAGATATATGTATCTAGCTAGATGTGGTAAGAATATTTTTTGATAAAATAAATTTTAATAAAAAATTAAGCCGACTTCAAAGCGAGTTTGCACAAAAAATTATGAATTAACGATGTAGTGGAATTGTAATCTGATTGTGTATTAACAATTAGCATGTACATAAATGTTTGTGTGGTAATCGAACCTACGACCTGTGGCGTGGCAGTTAGGGTATCTAACCTATCCTTAATGTTATGAAATGCTAGGTCTCTCTATCTGTCCCTTTGTCCGTTAGTGTGATTATAACTCGAGAATCAGGTATATAATTTATTTCAGTGTAAAAATTTATAAAGGCGAAGGTGGTAAGCACGCTAAGTCTAGATGGAAACTGTCACTCAAGTCCAAACCGATACTTAAACCGTGAAATTTCAATGTTAGTCCCATAGCAATAGTTGTTCAGGATGACTACTAGCAATGGTTTCGAAAATATGTCATATCGATATATCTGTCGCAGGCGAATTGCATAACTCGTCCGTTTACAAAGGGCCGGCATATTGTAGAATGCCGAAATGAACAAATTGCAGGTTAAATAAGGGTTCCCTGATGTAATGTTTCGATGTTTATTAATGTCATTAGACAAACGATGGATCCATTATATAAAAAAAAACTTAAACTAACCTAATATGCCGGCCCTTTGTCGAGTTATGCAATTCGCCTGCGACATATCCACCAAGTGATAACTCTACAAATCCTAAGAAAAGTATCTCTTCTAGAGAAGTTACTTTATGTCTTCGCTCGTCCTATATTCTGTATACGACTTTTGGCCCATTTGCGACTCGTATGAATATACACAGATATCAACTAAACAAACTTACATTCAACATACAGTCACTAACACCTCACAATAATCCTAATGCGATATGGTCGAAAATCCAATGAAATTGCATTTCGAAAACCGAAAAGATATTTTGGTTCCATACATGGAAAAAGCTGGATCCTCGCAGTGCGATTCATCCATCATTCATTCTTCGTGTGCGGTGTGAAAGACGTCTATGACGATTATTGCGTTCGCTTCGGTGTGACAACGGCTGTGTGCCGTTAGCGTAGGTCTGAATCCCATTGTGTTAAAAATCTTTTTTGATTGTGCAAATACTTTGCTAACTTTGCATGGCTTTAAACACTTTTGTACGTGACTGTGTTATCGAAATAACACATCATATTTTCATTACGCTACATTGCATTTTCGACTTTTTCCACTGCAAATTAAAAATCAAAATTCATTGCAATTGTAAGAGACATGTAACCTTTTCGAGTTTCAAAGTAAATGTAACGAAGCGTTGATAAATACCTAGCAGCTATTCGTCAGGATTGCATCTTACGGTCTTAGAACACATATCATGTCAACTCTACCTCTACGCAATAAGGTTTTAAATCACGTGTACTATACAGTATGATACTCTAACGTCAGATACGTGTTAGACAGTTGTGTAGCATTGTTCAAGACTCTTGCAGGGATGTTTTGGATGAAAGCTCAGCGATATTGAATGACATGAGACGTGTATGTCTGTATGTGACAAAGGAAAGCTTGTTTTATGCGGAACTATTGACGTTGGTACTGGTTAGAAGTGAGACGCACAAGTTTCAAAAATCTAATTAGAAATTACAGTTTTAAAAATTATTGGAAACTAATTTCCGCCTCGCGGTTCTACTTGTATTCCCGAGGGATCTAATGTATTCCCGGATATATAGTACTCTATTTTTTACTCTAGGATATGATCTATTTTTGTACCAAATTCATATCGGAATTGGACTTGGATTCGTATCCAAATCCGTTGAGCTATTAAAAAACAAACAAAACAATCAAAAACATTGTAATCATTATGATTAGATTTCATGAATTTCTCATTCTCTTTTATAACCTTTAAACGCTAGCTATCGTTTAGACCTCACTATGAATACATAGGAAATAAGGGGAATAAACTGTTAGTTTTTATAATACAATTCACCAAGGATTTTAAAAAACCCAGGAATCTTTTACATGTGTTTAACAACTTGGTAAGAACAGTACTGGAATATGGGTGTCCGGTTTGGTCTCCCTATTACGTCGTCCATTCAGAAAAAATGCCTTAAAGTTTTGCCATAGTGGAATGGGTAGAGGTCTTCTAGACTAGCGACACCCTGGTCAAGTTCCACGTTCATTGTGAATCAGATGTCAGCAATACGATTTGATTTACTTACATAAAATTATACACTCGGTTATAGATTCTCCTGTATAACTCTCATTGATTAAATTCAACATAAATTATCGTTGTCGTAAATTCAAATTGTTTACATTGCAGGTTTACAAAAATATTTTATAATCTGTTAGAATGTGTAGATCTTATAATGATAGTGTTAATGATGAACTTGATATTTTTCAGCCTCACCCACTTACGTTCAAGAGGTAAGCCTCTTGAACGTAAGTGAGGAGGATAAGTCCATCGCGTCCTTAAGTGGATTCTAGGACATCACTGTAAGTTTAATTTGTATGATTTGTTTTTTTTTTATTTAATTTGTGTTTTACGTTAGCTTACCATACTGTGTGTACGAGTTTAGGGTTATAGTCTAGTTGTAAACCAAATGTGCTAATTAATTGTTTAGTTCTGTTTTTAACTGTAACCTGTTTCGTTTACCTTAATAAAAAAAAAACCATAGATATCCTATTATTATTGATATATTTTTCATGTCAAAGGCTGACAAGCAGGCAGGTGGTCCACCTGATGGTAAGTGGCTACCGTCGCCTATGGTCATTGGTAATACTAGTGGGATTTCCGACGTTTTATCGACCTTTATAAAGTCTAGAAGGGTTGTTGTAACATAAAAATCTTAAGAAAACATAGGGCTTAAATTTTTCCAGCACACGTGATACGCCCTAAACGTTTGTTTACATTTACTTTGTTCTAGGGAATTTCCCTTCTCGCTAGATGTTTACAGTTGGATTGTATTAATGAAATGCCAATTTATACCAGATTGTGGTGGGGTTTCTTTAATTACTATTTAGTTATTGACGTAGTCTCGTTTTTATTATGGAAGGATATAGAGTTGTGATACTTTGATACAACAAAAAAAGTATATTTTTTTTACTTTATAATTATATAGGCTTGTTTGAAAACTATCTCACTATGGTAAGTGATGATGTAGCTGAAGGTGGTAAACACACAAAGCCTAGAAGGAACTGGCTCACAAATGTGTTAATTAGACGTAGGTACAGTGCCCGGATGTAACTAATTTTTAACCGACTTAAAAAAAAGGTCACGCGCAATTCTGACTGGTTCTAATTGATATGAAAAAAAGAAAAACTATTTATTGCATAAAGCGCGTTGGCGACAACAAGAGCCCTACGGATAATATTATTAAGAGCTGCGTGGCGTAAAAAACGGCCGGCGCAAGCCCATGGTGGCCGAGCTCGTTGACAAGATCTCCGCAGCGGCACTACCTATCTATATATACCTACTAAGTCTGTGGTTTTAGTTATTATTTATCATCTCTAGAAAAATCTTCCAGCCTCAATACCATCAAGTTTTCAATTAAAGGAAATCTTATTGTAGAAAAATCGTTTCGCTCGCTACAGCGTTTACGCAAAAACATGAGGGGGGGTAAACAATAATAAGTTTAATTAAGCCCCAGTTTGTCACCTCTGATCTTTATAAATTTCAATTAGAAATTCTCTTCTACTTAGGTAAATGTAAAGGTGTTTGTATGAAATCTAATTTCATTTGATTACAGTTTATGTTATGATATGGTTAATATAAATGAGTTTAACTTTGTGATATGTCACATGTAACGTTCAAAAGCTTAATATTTTAAATATTGTTTGGTAGAAGGAAGAAGTTGATTCGCTAATGCTTAAGTTATATAAGTACCTATATTATTATTTAATAAAAGTTATATAATAAAAAATAAAAAGAAATGTAACCTTGAATTAATTGTTTTGTTTTCGTTTGTATCCATAAACGTATAGCTAAATCTCATTTTTACATCCATAAAATTTTACATTCAATTTCATTGTTTGAATGATGCATTACGTTTTTTATAAAAGTCCCGAATTGAATCCTGAAGATATCATTCACTACCTTCTAAAATGTTATGAATAATTAGGACAATAAATTTTAATAGCGAGAAATAGACGATTTAGGGAATCTAGATAAAAAAAAATATAATTCTATTAATGTGATTTTTCTATTTGAATCAATATAATGTTCATCAAAGATTTGTAAAACTACACAATGACTATATGTACCTACTGATATTATAAAGATATTTTTTTTATAAGTAGTGTGTAGTTAAAAAGACACTCTGATCTAATATAATTATCAAAGCATTTAAATTAAGCTAGCTAAGGATCAGAGGAATTGCCAACCTTTATAAAGCCTAGAAGGCATACCCAATACAGACTCTCTATATTATCTTTAGATATAATTTCCATTAAAAATAGCTCTGGAATGCAAATTATTAATATAATAGACCAATGTCATCGAAGAAGTAAATAAAATGGATTACATAAAACAGCCTGAACTCCATCCAGAATGCATACACAAAAATACTGTCCCCAGCGAATCGGGCACCCTTTCTGTAAACATTCGAATCAATTATGGAGTGACATGATCATCAATCTGTGAAGAAACAGTCTTGTCATCATCCGTACATTATTTCTGGGCTTCCGACAGATTTTCTCTTAGGCTTGATCTACACTACACTCCCGCAGAATGCTTTGCTGGTTGTGTTAATTTTAATGGAGTAATTTAGATGATTTAAAAAGTGTGTGAAGTCTTAGAAGTGGGCAACATATTAGCAATGAACTTGGTTTAGCAAAATCCACATAGAATATTTTCATTGTTACAAGCAATTAAATTTACCTTGAATATGCTTTTATATATTTATTTTGTCTCATATTTAGATTAGTTAGACAAGTATTTATTTTTTGTTTTAATACTTTTAGTTATTTTAATGTTATCATAGATTGTATTTTTTATTTATAAATAAAATAAATTATTTTATATATTATTATGAGAAAGTAATATAACGTAACTGCATTGATCTACCATATTGAGCAAGTATTTGGTTTGATAATAGCCAATTTACATTAACAACGTATGATAATATGATACCTGCCATCTGTGTAAATACTTGTAGGTAGACTTGTTGATTTCGGTGAAGGAAAACATCGTGACGAAACCATAGCACGGTGGTAGGGTACTTTGTAGTATATCCGCCTGGCTGGCTACCACCCTCAAGTTGAAAATCTGTCGCCAAACACCTATTGGTGTGTTCCGGCAGCTGCATTTGAGAGCCAGATGCTTCTAGGCTTTGTGTGCTTACCACCTTCGGCCACATCATCGCCTACCATAGTGAGATTGTGGTCAAAGACAAGCCTATACAAAGTAAAAAGATATTTTATGAAATATCCAAACAATATTTATGACAAAATTGTATTCTTTATAGAGTTTACCTACTTACTTGAAAAAAAAAAAGATAGGTGAACAAGATAAGGAAGACGCAAAGCGATAGTGTAGATGTGCCTTTACTCATAACAATTCGGTGCCTCGATGGAAATGACTGTCAAAACTGAAAAATATTTTTGTTACAAGTTTTTATGTAATTTAGAGCTGTGACAGAACATTTGAACTTATTTGAGATTTTATAAAGTGTTCACTCCACAGACATTTTTGTTATCCAACTAATATTATAAAAGCGAATATTTGGATGGATGGATGTTTGTTACTCAATTACACCAGAACGTCTAAACGGATCAGGCTAAAATTTGGCACAGAGATAGATTATAGTTTGGAATAGTTACTTTTGTCCCGGGAAAACATAAGATCCCTCAGGAACGCGGATGAGATCGTGGGACAGAAGCTAGTTGTTAAAACATTTAAGTTGGTTTTAATTCAACATTGAATCCCACGGGGTAAAAATCTCAATGGACCCACTGAATGTAATTTCAAAAAATATTTTAAGTATATGAAATAGGAACTAGGAGTTCTGGTCAAATAACAATACATAAATTAAACATGATTATTATTTCACAAACACAAATAAATAAAGATTCAATTTAGCAACTAAAAAGTATCTACTGAACTCCAAATGGATAATGATACGATATCCTAGCAACATCACCGGGAACGTAATGCAGATCCTGATAGGCCTTCACCATCATCTGCTGATTGACAACAGCGAAAGGCCTCGGGGATATACTCTCTATCGACGGCAGAGGCCTCAAATCCAAAGTCGGTAGCGCATCGTCTTTAGGCCTAGGAACAAATGAAGCTTGAGGTATCGAAGGTACAGAATAACTTATCATATTATTATATACAAACTGTTCTGGATATGTAAGAGGTATCTGATAATTTGTCTCTGATCGAGGTTCAATTTCAACAAACGTGTCTCTCGTTGTGTACAATGGTGGACTTGTAAACGCTGCTGGGTCTATCCTATTCTTTCTCCGAGGACGGTATTTGTAGTCTGGATAATCCTGCATGTGTTTTATTCTGAGCCTCTTTGCTTCGTCTATGAAAGGCCTCTTCTCTGCCTCATCCAAACTCTTCCATTCTAAGCCTAGGCGTTTGGAAATTTCCGAGTTGTGAAGCTTCGGGTTCAACATTGATATCTTCTTCCTCTGTAATCGTGACCAGACCATGAAAGCGTTCATTGGTCGTTTGATGTGATAAGGGTTTGTGTGTCTCGATAGTTTTGGTAACTGCTTTGGTTGAGGGTGTTCTATTTGGTATGCCATTTGGTTTAACTATACGTCATTGGAGTTTATTACTTACACTTGGAAAATTATCTTGACTAGTCCAGTTTCAAGAAATACACTATACAATGTGTTTATTCGAACAATATCGTCACTGTATTAAAAAAGTAAAAAATCACCAACATTTAAATGTTTTTTTTTTGGACGTTCCAAAACCCGTCAGTCAGACGTCCAAGCATGCACTGATGACCAGTTACGACGCCAACTAAACCTGAATACTGTCATTAGACCAACAAAGGCCAGATCACAATTGGAATGACAATTTTCCATGTATTATTTGCCGGTGAATAAAGAGCGGCGACAATGCACTGATTGCTCACAAATTGTCAAATGATACTGGTGATGTTTTGTGTACGGCGCGCCTGCTCTCCGATCTATTAAAAGATGAAACGGTACTGTTGGACAAAAAAGAGTTTAGTTGGAAATTGATTTTTTTAATTGATAGGTGTTTTAAAATTATAGAAAAAGTACAGAAATCTTTATGTTCTTTTTATTTTATTTTGAAATGGGCTTTCGTTTGGTGGACGCTGTAGCTGTAAATAAATAAAGCGCTAGAAATTCGGCAACAATTTGGTGGCCTGGGAAAGTTGAACACTGTGTGTTCCTTGAGCTTGAACCTTTGGAACATTGTGAAAATGACAAGTTTTAAGTTGGAGTTTTCATCAGAAGATAGCGGAATTTACGAGACATCGGGTATAAACCATTTTTTTTCTGTTAGTGGCTTCAAAATCCATCTTTTCTTTTTTTATTCTAAGAGCCCACAGGTTATGAAAAAGGATATAGGTATTTTTACAGAATGTTTTAAAGTCTTTGAATATAAAAGATAAATAAAGTCACATGTAGGATGATTTAATCCGTATCAAGTAGGAAATTTCTCGATCCTGTGACGATGCTTGCCGTTATACTTTTGTTTATGCTTCCACCGACATTGTATTGTGAGTTTTGAAGGCCTTAATAACACTGAGATTTTCTCAATTCTACTAGTTCTATTATAAAAGATAATGTACTGCATTCTACAGGTAGTATTGTTGTCCACACCTATCATTTTGCAATTGAATTCCGTTCGCCATTGATGTTATACTGTTCTGATTGTGTAGAGACGCTAAATGTATTGGGAGTGGTATCTAACGTCCTTGGCAACATGATCAAAACTATTCTATGTAACTAATAGATTGAAAAGATATATCAATGAAGTAATATGTAATACTTATACGTATACATATACGTAACAATGGGACATTTTATAGAATATTTGTTTACCATGTTCTTTAATTTTGAACCTACTAGCGCCATCTGCTATCAACGGTGTAAGTCATTTTACACACTAAAGAAATATATAAAAGAATATTATTATAGAAAATTGCACCGTTTATTTAAAATTTAAATATAATCTTAATACTTATAATATTACCATTAATTTTATGTTTTCATTGTAAATATTAATTTACTGTTAACAACGCCATCTAACACATAATTAGAGTAGCATT
Source organism: Tetheella fluctuosa (assembly GCA_951216915.1). Taxonomy (NCBI): domain Eukaryota; kingdom Metazoa; phylum Arthropoda; class Insecta; order Lepidoptera; family Drepanidae; genus Tetheella; species Tetheella fluctuosa. Next base: position 14,884,777 of record OX578214.1, read on the forward strand.
CATGTAACTACTTCACTACTATCAACATTTAGTTTTAAAATGTACAGATGTCGCTGTTCGCAGGCCGAAAAGTATTTCAAATATTTACGGTTGTTATCAACATTGAAACTTATGTTTTTTCATATTATTTAGTTTATATACTATCTGTGCTTCCTGAGAGAAATAAGACAGAGACATCATAAAAAGCATAATCTCAGCTATATGAAAAAGCTTCAATAGGTTTTACATAGATGGCAATAGTAGTCACTGATTTTCACGTTTATATACCTCTGCGTTTCATTCATACCTCGAAGCTTAGGAAGTAATCTTTGAGATTTTTCTCTTCTAAAATTGTTTCGAATAAGCTCTCACTATATTGATTATAGCTTCATTCTAGGACTAAAAGTAATACAATAAATTTAACCACGGGTCGATTCGATAGCTAGTTCAACTAATAAAAAAAAACTAACTTTTAACAAAAAGTAAAACCGACTTCAAAATGGGTTTGCACTTAAAAGTATAAAATAACGATGTTAGAACTCGTTTTGAAAAGCGAATCAAAAAATTTTTCACATTTGACAGCAAAAAGCCAACGATACGTGGTGTTTCCAGGCGGTCACCCATCCAAGTACTGACTACGCCCGACGTTGCTTAACTTCAGTGATCGGACGAGAACCGGTGTCTTCAACGTGGTATGGACGTTGGCGAATATCAGTTATTGAAATTATTATTTAGTATCAATTTTTTTTAGTTTTAGGTACATAGTAAAATTAGTAAAATATTTCTTTGTTTCTACAGTATTCATTTTCTATCGATAATATAAAATAATAACAAGTTACTAAAAACCAAAAAGAATTAAGAAGGCAATACAAAGACATAAATTGTAAACAGCAACACATCGCGAGCAGAGATAAAGTCCACAAACACGGGGGCACTTTGTAAATCACACGCCGACACATAAAGGGAGTATTTAAACCGGCATATTTATGAAAATAAGACGGTATAACGCTATAATGGAAAATACAAAAAGCGCCCGCCTCGACCGTCGTAAGGCGGGCGGGAGAGGACTTTTAGACGACACGATACCGATCCGATACCCTCTTATGTTTAGAGTTTATTGGGCTGACGTTTGGCCATCGACTGACAGAAGGAGTTACTATGACGAGGTCAAAGATGTAGCATGCTTGCTCAGAAAATGCCTATTCACGGTGAAAGGTATGTTAGCTTATAGATCAGGATGTCAGGCCAGCTCCCATCCAACTACTAACTGATAGCTTTGTTTTTTTTTTACTTAACATAGGCTTGTGTTTGACGACAATCTCACTATGGTAAGTGATGATGTGGCGTAAGGGCGTAAGGAGGTAAGCAGACAAATTCTCTCAAGTGTAGAACCTGAACATAAACACACCGGTAGGTGTTTGGCAATGGATTTTCAACTAGAGGGCGGCTACCACCCGCAATTTTAAAAACTGCAACCAAGCAGGTGCTTGAGACACTTGAGAGCCGGAACCTTTATCTCTTACTATGGTAAGATTACAGTCGAACACAATTACCTAAGTCTATCTGTGGTTTAAAAAAATAAACTGTCATCGTAATTATGAGATATCGTGCATTATAAATGCACTTTAAGTCTTAACTTATTGTTATTGCGGGTTTTAAGCTTCAGTTTTATGTGCGAGGCTGCCTAGCGCCAAGCTCGCCGCGACTGTTCTGCATGTTCACTATTTATATAGATTTATTCCCCGCATAGTTACTGGTTGAAAAGTAAAATGGCGCTGGCAGGGAGGTAAACATCATGTTTGTGTTTAAAATTGATTTATTACTTATTTATATATAGTATATACATATTTTTATGTACTTAGCTATTGTATATTTTAAAATGATGTTTCTTTTTATAAACCACTTGAGTTTTATATCTAATAATGCTCACTGCATGAATCTACCTAGACACATCATTAATTTGGAATTAGAACAAAAAACATTAGTTTATGTGCTAAACTAAATTCAAATGGCACAAGCGATATTCAACTCTGTGTTCTCTACCTGTTGAGTTATAATAGCAATGCATTGGGTGCTGTTCTTCAGTATACGTCAGTGCCTCCTCTAATTAAGGTAGATTATGTACGGGGACTTATTTATTTATTTTACGAGTAACATAGCGTTTCTATGGCGACGATAGCTCAGTGGTAGTGACGTCGAATGCCATGACGATGGTCTTGGATTCGAATCTTACCTATCCTACTGCCTGGCTAGCTACTACCCTCAAGTTTAAAATCTATGACCAAATACCTACCGGTATGTTCTAGCAGCTGCACCTGAATGTCAGTTCCTTCTAGGCTTTGTATGCTTACCATACACATGCCATAGTGAGATTGTAGTAAAACGCAAGAGAGGTAAACGCAAAGAGCAGCTCGACTGGGGAAGTACCTTCACCTTAAATAAAACAAATAACCAAATAATTAGCAGCCAAATAACTTATAGTTGTGTTACTGCATGTGAGTAAGGGCTCATCGGGGTGGGGTAAGGTTCGGCAACGCGCGAGTGATAAGTCTCGTGTTGCAAGCGTTCATAGGCTACGGTAACCGCTTACCATCAGGCGGGCCTTATGTTTGCTTGCCGACAATGTGGAATAAAAAAAAACACACATACACACCTATATAAATAGTAAAAATATGGTTATCGTGCCTCCTGAAGTCATTCGTAGAAGTCATTTTACTTCCAAGTAAACAACAAAAACCTCTTTGAAACCTAAGAAGATGACGACATGTTCAAAGCACGAGTGTCGGTGACAAACAAACAAACATATACAAATAAAGCCGAGTAGAAAGGAGTGAAATGTTATTCCTCCGTCGCTTATAATAGAATGCCTTGTGTCGGACGTTTGAGTGTACAGGGGAATGCTGACCCCACGATGTGTCTTAAGATATTTAAAATACATATTTTGTTAAGCTAAAGGTTTGGTTTGAAAAACAAAACTAAAATTAAGCCCCGCGGAAGCATGCCAAGAAAACTGACAGCATTGCCACGCTGAATGACAATGGCAATTCTTTGAAGTATGCGCCAGCATTGGTTATAAAAGAATATGTGTGAAAATCAATGCATTAATTGCATAAAAAGTTGCCAACTAGGTGAGTACTGCAAAGTACCCTACCTTCGTGCTATAGTTTCCTTCAGGGAAGCTCAAGCTGGTATTTAACGTTATCACATAAAAAAATAAGCAAGAAAATGCATGGTACGCTCTCCACTGCGACACCTATTCGAAGATATCTTCTACGTCAACATTTATGCTTACAACACGTTCTCATGTATCGCCAACATGTCGAGACTCTTTTATGTCGCTATTGATATGATATTTTTATTTCCCGCTCAATACAGAAGGCGAGGGACGGCGTGACGCTCCACTCCCATTTTACATAATACTCTTTATAATATTCTACTTCTAGAGTTATGTGAAGGGTTTTCTTTTTTTTAAAGTTTTGATTGATATTTCGTTTTTAGATTTGTACAATATTTATATATTTAGTTTAACTCCTCTCCAACCAAAGGTTGCCTGGTAGAGATCACTTTTATTGATCAGATCGCCCATTGTAACACATTCACTGTTAGTTCAGTTTTGTATTAGGCACTACTCCAATCATATGTGGTGTAACAATAAAGTGCTATTTATCAATCTATGTGTAAAGGGAAAACTATATTAAAAATTTATACATACTTATAGCATCTATTTGTGTCTGTCTGTTTTTCCCACTGATGAATGAACAAAACATGTTTCTAAATAATTTGATAATAGTATTTTTTTATTTTATTACCTGCTCTTCTCAGCAACCTTCTGAACTATATTTAAGAAAATTTTAACCACCATTTATAAATACAATCTTTTTCACCATGTGACATTATCAAGACTATCTTTCACCCCGCGGTTTCACCTGTATCCCCTATAGCCTTCCTCGATAAATGGGCTATCCAACACTAAAATAATTTTCCAAATCGAACCAGTAGTTCCTGAGATTAGCGCGTTCAAACAAACAAACAAACAAACTCTTCAGCTTTATAATACTAGTATAGATTGCAAGCCTTACAAGAATTTTAGTAATGGTTGCATTGAAGCTGACACCGAGACAATTAACTACAGTTGCGCTACTACTTTCACAAAACTGCTATAAATTGGCATTGTAGAGGTGCTAAAGGAGAGTTAAAAATTCATAGATATTTGTTTTTTAGGGTTCCGTAGCCAAATGGCAAAAAACGGAACCCTTATAGATTCGTCATGTCTGTCTGTCTGTCCGTCCGTATATCACAGCCACTTTTTCCGAAACTATAGCTATACTGTTGAAACTTGGTAAGTAGATGTATTCTGTGAACCGCATTAAGATTTTCACACAAAAATAGAAAGAAAACAATAAATTTAGGGGGTTCCCCATACTTAGAACTGAAACTCAATTATTTTTTTTCATCCAACCCATAAGTGTGGGATTTCTATGGATAGGTCTTAAAAATGATATTGAGGTTTCTAACATCATTTTTTTCAAAGAGAGACACATCCAAAGTGGTAAAATGTGTGTGAGGACACACATTTTACCTGTAACTTCTAAAATAAGAGAATGATAAAACTAAAAAAAATATATGATGTACATTACCATGCAAACTTCCACCGAAAATTGGTTTGAACGAGATCTAATTAGTAGTTATTTTTTAATACGTCATAAATCGTAAACCGTAATTTACTTTTCATTCAATCAACTCATATATTAAAAAAAAAATTGGCAAAAAGCAAGGTCTTACAGCACAAATAAAGGAAAAATTCAAAAAAAATAAAAAAGTTGAAAATTAAAGGGTGTCCACATACATACATAGTTACGCCAATTAATAAAGACCTCTGAGTTGTATCGGCGCTCATACAATTTAGAGGTCTAGCTTAATTGGCACCAACCTCAAATAAGGTAAATAAATAAAATTGTGCATTTCCCTTGATGGACGAACAATGGACGAAGTTTGTACGGACTCGGTGCGCGAGTCCGACTCGCACTTGGCCGGTTTATTTATTTACTGTTGACTTCTAGTATACAAAAAAAATGGATTTGAATGTCGTTTAATATCAAAAAGGGAACGCTGCCAGCCTGTTGGGAACCTTGCCTATCGACAGCAGCGAGGGCTTTGAGGATGTTTTCTATACATCATAGTTTGTATTTTATACATTGATTGTTTAATATTGAGATTACTTGACCAACAATTATAAATAAATATGTCTCTTATATCCTTTATCTTTTTTTTTATTCACTACATTATATATTTTTTTATATTTAGATTTAAGTACTATAGTTTACAACAAGTAAGTAAGTTTTTATATCTAACTGGAATGCGGGTAAAGTCGCGGGAAACGTCTAGTTATTTATAAATCCCGCTTTATTATAATATTTCACAATCCTAATCCTAACTATAATATTATAAATGCGAAAGTGAGTTTGTTTGTTTCTTACCTTTTCACGCTTAAGCCGCTGAACCGATCGCGATGAAATTTAGTATGCAGATAGCCTATAGTATGGAGAAGAACATAGGCTACTTTTTATCCCGGGAAAACATAAGGTCCTTGGGGAACGTGGTTGAAACCGCGGGGCGGTGGCTTGTTATAATATAAATTTTTGGTTTCGTTTCGAGTATCGTTGTTTGTCACAACCGGATTCTATTACTACGTGATTAGAAAAAGTAAAAAGGCACTATTATGTTTCCAACAGTATTTGGAGGATACTCAAAGAGTACAAACAATAACATTAGTACAGGGTGGCAATAAAGACGTAAATTGTTTTGTCACCACACGCATTCTCTATCACGTACTATCTTCAATACATTACCACTGAAACATTGCGGAGCTACGAAAATTAAATTATAGTTAGTTCCGATACTTACATAAAAAGGTTTATTTTATTAAAAAAAAAAGTAGCTTCCACCCCGCGTTCTTTTGTATTCATGGAATAAAAATATCCGATATGTTAATCCAGTTAAGCGCTCGTGGCGTAGCTTGATTAGCCGTTCTTAACCGATCGGCAAAGTTAAGCAAAGTCCAGTCTGGCCGGTACCTGGATGGGTGACCGCCTAGTGGTATTTCATCTTGAGCGTTTCCGTGCTTCGGAAGGCACGTAAAGCCGTTGGTCCCGGTTATCACTTAATTGTGATAGTCGTTAAGCTAGTTGGAGACCTCCTAGGTGGCCTGACAACTCCAACAGTAGGTTGACCACTAGCCTACCTCCACCAATCCGCAGTGGGCACGCGTGGTGGAGTATTTGCCCATTTCCCTTTCACCCTTATTCGTGAAAGGAGGCCTGTGCTCAGCAGTGGGCAGATATTATTATTATTAATCCAGAATATATTATATCTGTGTGCCAAATTTCATCCAAATCCGTTCAGTAGTTTTGCAAATATCCATCCATCCATCCTCACATACTTTCACATTCATAATAGGATAAGTAGGATAATAATTTAAATTGGTTTTAGAGAGGTAAAAATAATTCATGAATTTTATTTTCATAACAGGTTTTTTTATGATAAAAACCGCTGTCTGTAAATTTCGTAGCGTGTCGTAGCGCGATGTTGCTACGCCGTAGCCGCTGGCTACAATAACCGCTACAGACACGCGCCGTCTGCAGCCTACGGGCAACGTACGGGCGGAGATTATCTTTTTGTTTCCATTATATTACCTTTCTTCCTTTTTCTACATATATTACTTATGTATTACAGGGTTATTGAACGTTGTTTTTTTTAATGATGATCATATTTGAGATCAAAGTAATTGAAGCTCATATATATATATATAAAGCATCATATTTATATAGATTTTTTTATTTTGATACAAAAAAAATACATACCTACACTACAAAAAAAAATCTGCATTAGAGTCCTTAATTGGCATCGAATATCGTTTTTTCATCGAACATTTTTATTGTGGAGATTACAAATCACTGCGGAATGTGTATTGATTGTCGAAGGTAAGCACCTAAAGTAGCTATGTAGTATTATTTTCCACCATCACCATAGGTAACAAGTTTTGAAATACCTCAAACATTTCCTCATAAAACCATTTATTATTTATTATATTATTTCCAGATTGATATCTATAAACTATTATCCGTGAATATAAGGGGTGGTGTGTGTTGAGGGTAGATGTGCCGGCGGCGGGCGTGAGGGCGCGCTGGCGCGGCAAAACGGGACATAACACGATATTGTCGGCGACACACAGAATTGTTTCGTGTACACTTGGAAATAATATGGATCGGGAAAGATTTTTGCAAGTCATGAGGTATTATATTTAGGAAAAAAAAGTTTTGATAAATTGTATGTAATAGAAATTGTAAGATAAAGTTGACAAGTAGATTTACCATCTGACAGTAAGTGGTAACCGCCTCTAATGTACATTTGCAATAAGTGTGTTGTGTGTACGACCTTGAAAAACACTTTTTGTGCCATTTTTGAAGAATGACCATATCGTAGAGCTCATTCTACGTCCCAATGGACCGCAGTAGGAACACTTAAATGAATAGTTGTATGGGCGAATAGTGCCGAACTTCGAAATAGACACGAAGACCTTTTATTGTTACTGAATGAATGTATAAGATTGTAAACAAACTAATCACATTGAAAATAAGAATTATAAGATTCCAGGATTTTAGAAAAAGTAACATTTTGCACGTTGATCTATGCTATCACCCTCAAATTGAAAATCTATCGCTAAGCACCAAACGGTATGTTCTGGCAGTTACACTTGAGAGTGAGTAGCTTTCTAGGCTTTATATAGGTCGGCAACACGTTAGACATCCATTTCGCGACGGTAGCTACATCTACCAAGTAGGCGGTCTACATGTCTACCACAGTGCAACTACAACAGATACAAAGGTATTATTGTACTCAAATGTTAACATTGAAGGCGTTTCAGAAAGGGAAACCGGCAAGTTTATAGATAGAATCTAAAGGCATGATAAATCCTTCAATCTGCACTGTGACTGGTCTCCATCCACCTGGGCTTGCGGGTTACTTTAGTAATTAAATAAAAATATAATGTATGATTGATGATAATGAACATGAGGGTCTACTGCGCCAAAAGTGAGAATATTATATAAAAAAATAGTTGATTACGAACTGTCAGAATTTTCTCTGATTTTTCCTATGAAGGGTCTAAAAAAGCCACTAAAGCAATATTGCTGAAATCCAGAATAGATCTTATGTAATTCAAACATGTTCGTTAAAATAGTTACTCATTTTATACAAATCGATGATTTTTCAGTAATATCGTTCGAGAGTGGTCTTTTTAGAAGTTCTGATACCAGTATTCTTGAGTATTTGGATTATTTTTTAAAATATTCCCGAGCGAGTGTACCTCGGTCGGTCGCAGGTAACCGAATCATTGCGGACGCTCTGTTTCAATTTCACGCTCGCTTGCCAATCAAATGGCCGTCAACAACCAATATACATGCATACATTATATTTATACGTTAAATATGATAACCGTCAATATAGTTGAAGATCTGTCGCTAAGCACCGGTGTGCTGGGAGCTGCAGAGAGTCAGTTTCTATAGAGGTTTTATTTATTTACCTTTCCATTATATACGAACGAAATGATTTGCATTCTCATTTATATTTATAACTAACTGTCCCCCTATGGTTTCACCTGCGTTTTTAAAGTAAAAAGTAGCCTATAATAGCCAATAAGTAACTTTCCTCAATAAACTGGCTATCCGTCTGTCTGTCTCCAGGCTGTAGGTATCTCAAGGACCGCGATAGCTAGACAGTTGAAATTTTCACAAATTATGTATTTCTTTATTATTTATATAGATAGATGTGGACAATAATGGAGTGGAATTTGCTTCTAGCATAAGTTTCCTAACGCCTATAATAATTTTAACAAATTATGTATTTCCTTATTATTTATATAGATAGATGTGGACAATAATGGAGTGGAATTTGCTTCTAGCATCAGTTTCCTAACGCCTATAATAATTTTAACAAATTATGTATTTCCTTATTATTTATATAGATAGATGTGGACAATAATGGAGTGGAATTTGCTTCTAGCATCAGTTTCCTAACGCCTATAATAATTTTAACAAATTATGTATTTCTTTATTATTTATATAGATAGATGTGGACAATAATGGAGTGGAATTTGCTTCTAGCATCAGTTTCCTAACTCCTATAATAATTTTCACAAATTATGTATTTCCTTATTATTTATATAGATTGATGTGGACAATAATGGAGTGGAATTTGCTTCTAGCATCAATTTCCTAACTCCTATAATAATCTTGTGACTGTCAAGGTCAGTATGCACAGGATTCTTCTTGGCAAGCGAGCCTAATCTTCGACTTCGTCATCGTCCTAAGCAGAGCAGAGTTCAAAGACAAGGCGACTTGATAAAAAATATTTATATAAAATTTTAAACATGGTGAGGTAAGAAATATGCCATCTAGCAACAAAACGTTACATACCTATATACTCAAATTTGATCTCCCATCGCGTGCAACGAAGTTTCACTTCAAAAAGCTGGTCTGGTTGGAATTTAAAGACCTTATTGCTGGGGTACGGAGTTACCTTACATTTTTTATTATTCAAACATAAATCGTACAAAACCGAACACAAACCATAGAGTTTATAAAAAAAGGAATACACTAAATAAATAAATATAATATGAACCAAACTAAATAAATAAATAGCCCGGGAAATTCCTCACAGATTATTGCTTGTACTAACTATGGAAACCAAATAACTGATATACGTTTTTTTCTATATTATCATTCACTGTGTCCGCCCTGGGTGGGAATCGAACCCACGACCTGTGGGTCACTATACTCGTACACTATTACATAAAATTATTATTTATCATGTTGACATATTGTATAAAATACTAAATTACAGTAAGGCTTCTCCAAAACCGATGGTTAAAATGAATGGAGGTGCCCATTAGGGGCCATTCATGTGGCGATTGTTTGCAGCACCGCAGTCCTGTCTCATGCAAATGTGCCCAACACGTCGTATAATATATGCCCTTCTAAAACTATATTAATAATGTATATATGCACATTAGAGGCTGTACCTTGTAGGCTTTGTGTATTTACTACTTTTACATATTATTACTTATCATGATGAGATTGTAGTCAAATACACTTACAATGTAAATAATAAGAAGTTTATATTAGACTAGCTGTTCACGGCGGTTTGGTCCGCGTGCCCGAGAAAAAAAATTGCCCATGTCCTTTTCCATACCATAGGCTATCTGCGTACCAAATTTCATCGCGTTCGGTTCAGTAGTTTTAGGCGTGAAAAGGTAACAACCAAAAAATTCACATTCGCATTTATAATATTACTAGCTGTCCCCCGCGGTTTCACCCGCGTTCCTGAGGAAAAAAGTAGCCCATGTCCTTCTACATACCATAGGTTATCTGCGTACCTAATTTCATCTCGATCGGTTCAGCTATTTAGGCGTGAAAATGTAACAAATAAACTCACATTCGAATTTATAATATTAAGGTAGGTATCTCTGCTAACTTCTTACTTTTTTTTTAACCGACTTCAGGTTCTCAATTCGGATGTTTATATATTTTATAAGTATGTTCGGGCATATCTTCGTCATATATAGACGGATTTTAAAAATTCTTTTTTGTTCGAAAGGGTATACTCTCGAAATGATCTCATATAATTTTTATTATAATCTGATCATGGACTTCGAAGATATGACGGAAATCCTCAACGGAAAAGAGCACAAATATTGCGATTGAAATATTTTATTCATTATGCATTTCCTCGATCAGTGACAAATCTTGATAGGTATTCTATACACACAAGAAACTAAACATGGAAAAATAAAATTAACTTTTAACAAAAAGCAAAACCGACTTCAAAGTGAGTTTGCACTAAAAAGTATAAAATAACGATGCTAGAACTCTTTTTGAAGTCAGCGAAAGGGAAGCACGTGTTCCAGCATCTCAAATTCTTTGGTGAACATAACAATAATTACTAAGACAACAATCAACTAAGGTTGTATATCGTACTGATTAAAAATTAATCAAAAATGGAGAATGATGTATAATAAAACCGGTTAAGTGCGAGTCGGACTCGCACACGAAGGGTTCCGTACCATTATCTATAAAAACGGTAAAAAAAAAACATGTCTGTTGTATGGGAGCCCCCTTAAATATTTATTTTATTCTGTTTTTTAGTATTTGTTGTTATAGCGGCAACAGAAATACATCATCTGTGAAAATTCCAACTGTATAACTATCACGGTTCATGAGATACAGCCTAGTGACACACGGACAGACAGATAGACGGACGGATAGCGGAGTCTTAGTAATAGGGTCCCGTTTTACCCTTTGGGTACGGAACCCTAAAAAAGTACATACTTCCAACTGCAAACAAATTACTCAGTGTGCACCCAGCCTAACATGTGAGTCAACAATTAATTTACGTAAACCACCACTCGCTATCAACGCATACATTTCAAATTGAATCCCTGTTCGATTACGGACGAGCGCGTTCTTTCTACCAGAGCCAAGATTGTGGTTTAAAAAGAAATTTAATCTTGCTAATAAATATGCAAACAAGAACACACCGGCTACCTGTTGCAAACGCGTGAGACAAACGATCCGCAAGCCAATCACAGACCAGCGTCCGCCCACGATGGGCCCTGATTGGCCAGCTATTTTAGAGGGGGGAAAGCGCCACGGGGGGAACATGGCAGAGGTCTCGCCGTTAAACATGACACTGGCAAGAAAAGCGCCGCATTGAGCTTTCGGGAAGCTTTTCACGGACGCGCGCGGGAATTTATTTTAATCGTAATTTCCATATTGTAAAAAGGAATTATTATCAATTTATTTTTAATTTTAATGGACATGTTTTAGTTATTAAATAATGAGACATTTATAAAATATCAAATTATTACGACAATTTGTAATGTAAAATGAATTGGCAACAAAACAAGTGCTTTGATAAAAGTAAAAATATTTGAATTTCGAGTCGGTTTATCTTTGGAGGAGAATTTGAAAATCGAATCATGTCTTTAGGGAAACAACCGAATGAGCACATAAAGAGGCCAATGAATGCGTTCATGGTGTGGTCGAGGGGGCAAAGGAGAAAAATGGCCCAAGACAACCCGAAGATGCATAACTCGGAAATTTCCAAAAGATTAGGCGCGGAGTGGAAACTTTTAACAGAAATGGAGAAAAGGCCGTTTATTGACGAAGCGAAGAGGCTGAGGTAAGCAATTTTATAATCGTTCTAGTGTAGTTTTAAGAGAATTAATATTATGTTTCGTTTTTTTTGTAGGTGTCTAATATTTTATTTAGTAAACCCGACGGACAGTTATTTGGTTTAATTTCTAATTTATTACTTCTCCGTAAGTCTATGTACTAAGTTATTTTTATTAAAATTTCTTTCTCGTTTTTTTTTAATTTAAATGATATAAAATGTTTAATGACATTTTTAATTTGATTCATTATTTTAATATTTACGATAAAGATATAAAATTAATTTGAGATTAAAGTATTTTTAATGATAATGATAAACTTCAAGTAAAATACCAACATTTCGATTATTGCTCCTTTGTATCTTTTATTTAGTGCTGTATTATTTGTTTTCTTTCTTTCTATATTTTAATAATAATTTAAATATACCTATCTGATGTTTACTCGGTAGATTATTTAATACCTTGTTTTTCTGTAATGTCATAAACTTTACACTCTGCTGGTTATCTAAACAAACACGCCAGTCTTGTAACTAATTTTATCAGACTTCAAAAAAAGGAGGAGGTTCTCAATTCGTCTGTACGTTTTTTTTGTTAAAAACATTTTAAAGATTTTATAATATTAACTTGATACGTCATGGATCATTAGTCCTTGTATAAATTAATCGACCATTTATACTGTTATCAAACACTTAGCAATGTATAAAATATCTGAAAGTACATGGAATCATCGAAATAATTGTTTAAAAAATTAAAAACTCAATATAAACCTATCGTTTTGACGTTTCATAAAAAGTAGCTGATTTGACATGGCAGTCAACATTCTTATTCTGTATTCAAATTATTTTTTACTTTTTTATTTTATCATAATATTGTGACATTAGGGATGGATTGACATTGATGTTTCAAAATGGTTATTAGAAAACATATCCGCATTATGTATACCAACCATTTTCTTTATTTTATTTTAACACTCTAGTTTACATTGGCTTTTTAATGTATTCCTCTTTTTAAAATATATATAAATTACTTGCCTTTACCATCACTCATTAAATCTCTTATTATACTACCTACCGCCAAACAATTTCTGTTCGTAATTTAAATTAAATACCTATAATTACCAAACGTTGTTCAATCAAAATATACGTAAGAATATTTCGCGATTTCAGGGTTGATCCTATAATAAAAGTTTTTCTTATTGTTGAATTTTTGCACCCCTTAAAGCACTGTAGGTGAATTACAAATAACTCTGTATATTGAATAGTGCCTTAATATAGATAGATATTAATAATAAAGGTTGTCGCATTTTTTATCCACATAATGTGGCTTGAAAATAAATATAACAAATATAAGTAAATATTTATTAGACTTTCAGTAATCTTACATGGGTTGGATTGTAATTTGGCATGGTTATACATTTTAATCTTGCTGACAAAATGATAAAATAAAATCTCGAAAAAAAAATTTTTTAGGGTACCTCTACGCTTAAAGTGGGGATGTTTTATTTTTTCTCGTCTACCCCATGGTGTGGGGTATCGTTAGAAAGGTCTTTCAAAACTATTGTCGGTTTGTAAAAGCAATTTTTCAATTCAGGAAATCGTTTGTGAAATATTGAGCTTAAAAGTGCAAATCTTTGTTAGAGTCATGTGTCCGGGGGGGAACTAACAGCTAAATGGTTGTTTTTGGATATGTGAAAAATTCACGGTAGTAGTATATATAACGAAGTTAAAGGAAAACTATCACAGCTAAATAGGCTTTACAAGTTTACGAGTAATAGTCGACGAACTTATAAAACCATTTTAAGACGTTATTAAACCGCTCAAAACCGTTAACGTTAAATGTTAACAACAAAAACCAAACACATGAAACAACAACTAGCCCTCTTCTTAGTCCACATTATTGTGATGGGCACCTACGGAACCCTATATTGTGCGTGGCCCGATACGCACTTGGCCGGTCTTATTTACATCTAATTTACCTCAGATTCGTAGAGTACACTACATATAAATAGAATATAACAGAATATTATTTATTTAACAGCTAATAGAATGTACATACACAAAGAAATAAAGATTCAAGATAAATAAAAAAGGAGGTACTTCCTTAAATATTAAACAAATATTAAATTAAATTAAAAGAGCTGTCGAAACGTATACCGACTCAGCATTAGTTGTTAATTTATTACTAAGGCACTAGTATTCGCCCGTGGCTTTACCCGCGTTCCCGAGGGATCTTGTGTTTTCCCAGGATAAAAAGTAGCCTATAGCCTTCCTCGATAAATGGGCTATCTAACACTGAAAAAAATTTTCAAATCGAAACAGAAGTTCCTGAGATTAGCGCGAATACTAGTCCATACTAATATTATAAAGCTGAAGAGTTTGTTTGTTTGTTTGAATGCGCAAGAACTACTGGTTCGATTTGAAAAATTAATTCAGTGTTAGATAGCCCATTTATTGAGGAACGCTATAGGCTACTTTTTATTCCGGGAAAACATAAGATCCCTCAGGAACGCGGGTGAAACCGCGGGGCATAAGCTAGTTTCTAATGAAATTCCATTCAACACATAGTAAACTGACTGGAACCTTTCGAAGTAGGCGCCAGACAATAATCAGTTATCTTTATCAATCATTGTAGAATAGATATGACCCTTCATATACAGGGAGTCTCTGGAAATAAGGATCGAATTGAACAGTTACACGAGGGAAGTCATTACCTAATATTCTTACTCCATCTAGCCTATTCAGTTTTTAGGGTTCTGTACCTCAAAAGGAAAAAAACTGAACCTTTATAAGATCACCTTGTTGTCCGTCAGTATGTCTGTCTGTCAAGACCCTTTATCTCGGGAACGCGTGGAGGTATCGAGTTGAAATTAAAACCATATACTCAAGTCTACAGTCACTTGAAGCTGTGAAAAAATCTAACTTCAAAGCTAACGTAAAAAAATATACGGCCGTTTATGCCGCAAAAAAACGTATATTTCGACACTCTTAAGGGAATCAAAATTTATAGGGTACTTTCCGTTGACCTAGAATCATGACATTTGGCAAGAAGCATTGTCTTATAGCACAAGTAAAGGAATAAATCCGAAAACCTTAAATTTGTTGTTAATTTTTATTTTGCGACTATAAACTTATTTGCAATTGGTAAACTGACCACGGCCTATGTCGATGTATGAGGATAACAGTTTTCCAACCACAAAGTTAAGTTTGTCCCTTAATCCATATCTTATCGTTAAGATTCCCGTGATGAACGAACTATTTATATACCTATAAGTTTGTACGGAACCCTCAGTGCGCGAGTCCAACTCGCACTAAGCCGGTTTTTTTAATTTCCACAGTAGGTACATTATTTTTCGCTTGAATCCCAACTAATATTATAAATGAGAGTTTGAGTTCGAATGTAAGTTT